>OX439012.1:11591548-14381548 GCA_949316495.1 Amphiduros pacificus | reverse complement strand
GTATGAGGTCAGTGAGTATATCCCTTCCCTTTACAGTATGAGGTCAGTGAGTATATCCCTTCCCTTTACAGTATGAGGTCAGTGAGCATATCCCTCCCCTGAACAGCAGGAGGTCAGTGAGTATATCCCTCCCCTTTACAGTATGAGGTCAGTGAGTATATCCCTCCCCTGAACAGCAGGAGGTCAGTGAGTATATCCCTTCCCTTTACAGTATGAGGTCAGTGAGCATATCCCTCCCCTGAACAGCAGGAGGTCAGTGAGTATATCCCTTCCCTTTACAGTATGAGGTCAGTGAGCATATCCCTCCCCTGAACAGCAGGAGGTCAGTGAGTATATCCCTCCCCTTTACAGTATGAGGTCAGTGAGTATATCCCTCCCCTGAACAGCAGGAGGTCAGGGAGCATATCCCTCCCCTGAACAGCAGGAGGTCAGTGAGTATATCCCTCCCCTTTACAGTATGAGGTCAGTGAGTATATCCCTCCCCTGAACAGCAGGAGGTCAGTGAGTATATCCCTTCCCTTTACAGTATGAGGTCAGTGAGCATATCCCTCCCCTGAACAGCAGGAGGTCAGTGAGTATATCCCTCCCCTTTACAGTATGAGGTCAGTGAGTATATCCCTCCCCTGAACAGCAGGAGGTCAGTGAGTATATCCCTTCCCTTTACAGTATGAGGTCAGTGAGCATATCCCTCCCCTGAACAGCAGGAGGTCAGTGAGTATATCCCTTCCCTTTACAGTATGAGGTCAGTGAGCATATCCCTCCCCTGAACAGCAGGAGGTCAGTGAGTATATCCCTCCCCTTTACAGTATGAGGTCAGTGAGTATATCCCTCCCCTGAACAGCAGGAGGTCAGGGAGCATATCCCTCCCCTGAACAGCAGGAGGTCAGTGAGTATATCCCTCCCCTGAACAGCAGGAGGTCAGTGAGTATATCCCTTCCCTTTACAGTATGAGGTCAGTGAGTATATCCCTCCCCTGGACAGCAGGAGGTCAGTGAGTATATCCCTTCCCTTTACAGTATGAGGTCAGTGAGCATATCCCTCCCCTGAACAGCAGGAGGTCAGGGAGTATATCCCTCCCCTGGACACTATGAGGTCACTGAGTATATCCCTCCCCTGGACAGCAGGAGGTCAGTGAGTATATCCCTCCCCTGGACAGCAGGAGGTCAGTGAGTATATCCCTTCCCTTTACAGTATGAGGTCAGTGAGTATATCCCTCCCCTGAACAGCAGGAGGTCAGTGAGTATATCCCTCCCCTGGACAGCAGGAGGTCAGTGAGCATATCCCTCCCCTGGACAGCAGGAGGTCAGTGAGTATATCCCTTCCCTTTACAGTATGAGGTCAGTGAGTATATCTTTCCCCTTTACAGTATGAGGTCAGTGAGCATATCTCTCCCCTGAACAGCAGGAGGTCAGTGAGTATATCCCTCCCCTGGACAGCAGGAGGTCAGTGAGTATATCCCTTCTCTGAACAGCAGGAGGTCAGTGAGTATATCCCTCCCCTGAACAGCAGGAGGTCAGTGAGTATATCCCTTCTCTGAACAGCAGGAGGTTAGTGAGTATATCCCTCCCCTGCACAGCAGGAGGTCAGTGAGTATATCCCTTCTCTGAACAGCAGGAGGTCAGTGAGTATATCCCTCCCCTGGACAGCAGGAGGTCAGTGAGTATATCCCTTCCCTTCACAGTATGAGGTCTGTGAACATGAGGTCTCCATACCATGCTCTTCAAAGGTTAACATATGAGGTGTCGATATGATTATATGATTTATCACATTACATGCCATGTACTGGGTGTTTTAAAGCTGAAAGCTTGAATATTGGATTCAAACATATAGCTTTGCAGTAACCACCATGTGATTTACCCGGTTGAGAACACTTGTATTCATATAATCCAAAACTTTGTCAATTATTTTAACAAATCAAATATTCTAATATCTTATACACAATAAATCAATATTTTATGCTGAAAAGTTTTGTTGTTTTCATGGAAATTTAATGTGATATATTTTATATGAAAACAATACTAGAATCATTCAAATAAGTCCGTAGATTTTTAATTATCAAATTACTTTGTAGAGTGGTATTTTCCATATCCTAAAAACGTGTCAGCTCTTGTATTAAGAAAGTTACATACCTATTATTACAATAAAAAAGATACGTAATAAATGTATGTTTTCACAACATAAATATCACATCATGAATGTTGATGAATGACTAAGTTTGTAGTGGATTTACGTTGTTTCTCCATGTATAATACAGGTAACAAAGTTTTGTATTTCCAACATGGTATCCCTCTAAAGTATGAGGTCAATATATACACAGCTCGGCATCTATAACATGTGGTCAATACATATATACTGCCCCCTTAGTACAGTGTAAGGTCAATATGTACACTGCTCCCCATCTATAACATGAGGTCAATACATATATACTGCCCCCTTAGTACAGTGTAAGGTCAATATGTACACTGCTCCCCATCTATAACATGAGGTCAATATATATATATACTGCCCCCTATTCCTGTGTCTTAATACAACTGATTTTAGGATATAAATATATAAAGAGATACGTCTATTTATATAAAGAGATACGTCTATTTATCTATACATGGTCACTATTATTTACTATACCTAGGTTTTACATACAGTTCAACAAAGTTAACACTTATATCAGTAAAATACACGTATCTCAATACATTCAAACACAAATACACTTAGTTATCTGATTATGTACCAAGTGCCATTAATTCACCTGATATGCCTTTCATGACATAACTTTATTTCCTTGAACACCCTCCACAGGTTGTATTTACGCTGTTTTTTTTCTTTGGGATAGCCATAGCTACATGTACTCCTGACCCCTGTAATGGAGGCACATGTACGGCGACGTCTGACGGCTACACCTGCGTCTGCACCGAGGACAGGATTGGGGATAGCTGCGACACACGTGAGTTTTTCTCTTGGCCTTACTATTGTTTAATTAGAATACTCTTGAAAATAACAATACGTATTGGGCAATGAAAATATTTTGAGGCATTTCTTGTCTAACTTCCGGCCTCCATGGTTTTAGTGCTTTCAAATCTTGGATTCCACTATCGCAAATGCTTTGGCCGCTAACACTATACATTAGCTGTGAATGCACTCGCCTCTGTCCTGTTCAACTTTTTTCAAATCTCCCGTGCTGGTTCCTGATTAAAATATTTCCTCTCAATGTTTAGTATTTTAGGTTGCAGGAAGTATGTTTAACGGTAAACTGAATCAGAATCAGGGAAGAAAAAGACCCTAGTTATTAAATTAACTAGGATCTCAGATATATTACTTGATTGTATATCAGACACTGTGAAGTATTCACTCACATGAACCAGTTGATTTTCAAAACAAAATTTTGTAAAATGGTTAAATGGATGCATGTGTTTATTTACCAGTGGTTTGTGCTGGAGTCACATGTGCTAATGGTGGGACGTGCAGTGCTGTTCAAAATACCCCAGAATGCACCTGCGCTTCCGGCTTCATTGGACCGAAATGTGAAACAAGTAAGTTGTTTTATATTAAATGCAAATCATTTGAACCCAATTTCAAAATATTTTATTATATTGTCGGAAGGTTAATTATTAGTAACATTAGGTATAGGCATGTTGTAAACTGTAAAACAGCAGTCATACTTAGTGCGTAGAGAAAATCACTGAAAAGTTAAATGTTTCTATTTGTTACTCATGATTGGACATGCCAGATTCATCTTCCAACCTCAGTTGAACTCTCGACCCAAGCATGGGGGATAAACATATTGCCACTAAGCCATTTCAGAATTCCTTAACACAGCATAATGATACATTGTGAGTTTAATTATTTGATTGTGACGGATATTGTGTTGAGAAGTGCAGGGCACTGAGTCAAGGTGGTAGGTTATTATCTAGCCTAATAATTGTGTCTGTATTGGGAGTTCTATAAATATAGAGGGGTCTATGGAGGTTTGTCCAATAAAGGCATAAATTCTGGATTGTGTAATCTATGTGATAATGCAAAAAAATGTAGTGTAATCATTATAAAAAAATACTGGACTTTTTCAATTCAGATATATGTACAGCAAATCCATGTCAGAATTCAGGAACCTGTGTTGGGGTGGGACAGGGGTATTATTGCAAATGCTCTGATGGTTTCAAGGGACCAACTTGTGAAATTGGTAAGTTCTACTGTGGATTTCTTTCAACTTAATGCTTATTTCACCGCAAGATAGTGCTAATTAATGAAGGTTTCTAAATGGTTTAAACCGTTTGAAATTCTGCAAGATAGAATTTTCTTCACACTGTTATGTTAATTGTATTATTGTCATTGCGTATCGCTCATATCAAGTACTAGGTCCTAAGGACATTTTTCACTACAAATTCCTGGTCCAGTGAATAAAAGGATTTGTAATAACAAGTTTCAAATCCAGACGATTTTAAGGACATATGTCATAACAATCATTAGGTCCAGTAGATTTGAAGGTTCTAATGGATCAGTTTTACACACAAGTGATGCTCAACATCTTGTGACAGTCAAATATATATCTTGAGACTCCTCACTGTTTTTCATGATAATTCTTTTTTATTTCTGTAACATAAAATGATTCATGTATCAATTTGAATTCTACCATTCGCTCAGACATTTGTGGTGGATCTCCCTGTCAGAATGCAGGAGTCTGCTCTGGGGTAGGACAGACCTATTACTGCGCATGCCCAGCAGGCTACGCAGGAGTCAATTGTGAAACTGGTGAGTCATTATTATAAATTATCCATTTCACTTTTAAAACAAAGAATGATTCCTTAAAAATCACTTTTTGTCAGATACTTTGTTTCCCAATGTGGTAAATTATCTGTGCAATGTTAAAAAATATAGTCTCGTTTCTCATAAAAAATCGTCTAATTTTGGATAGGGAAGGGATTTTTGTGAACACAAATCACTTAAACCTAACAAAGATAGTCGTCTATCTTTTCAACTATTTTTTAACAAAGATGATTTGCATTTAACAAATGGTTAATTTAAAGAAAGTTAACCATTTGTGAATACATTTAATCCAAAGATAGATGCCGATTTATAAATATTTATAAATATATTTATAAATATGCAGTAAAGCAAAAACACTGGGTTCTTTATTGGTATGTATACCCAGTACTTTTTTATTGTTTTAAAACAACAAAACAAATAAAACCATTATTACCCACAATGCAAAGTATCATGAAAAAAGTCACACAATACCACACGTGTTTATCAACAATGTCTGAACTCATATAAAATAGGATAATCTTGATCACATATGTGTATAAAATATACAAATTGATGTTGATGATTGACTAATTGCCTTATGGTGGTTATAGCTAAGGTTGCCTAATCAGGAGTTCTGGGTGGCTCCCATGCCAGCGACCTTTTGGTCTTAATGGGAGTCTCCCAGTTCTTTTTTGTAAAGGGGTCAAATAAATTGTTTCTGAGTTCTGAGTTCTGAGTTCTGAGTTCTGAGTTCTGAGTTCTAATTGACTCATGGTTGTTATAGCGGCCTGTGTCTCTGGTACGTGCACATCAGTTGACACTAATGCACAATGTGTTAACAGAGGTAACTCCTATGCCTGCAAATGCTCTTCACTCTACACTGGACCAGACTGCACTCAAGGTAAGTGATCAATTTAATGCAAACTATCAAATCTAATTCAATAACATGAACAATAACATCGAAAGCATTGTTATAAAATGATATTTATAAGTTACATGTTTATATGATGTAATTTTTCTGAATCTGAACAGTTGGTGTGGTCATCTAAATATTTGATTATTTAGTAATTAGGCTCAAGAATTGTTTTGATTTATATGTTTAATCAAGTTAAGTAGCATTCAATTGTTTTATTAGTCAAGGTATATGATAAATTTGATTTGATTTGATTTGATTTGATTTGATTTGATTTGTTTGAATTTGATTTGATATATTTGATTTGGTTTTATCTGTTTGTTTTGATTTGGTTTGTTTGTATTATTTGATTTGATTTGATTTGATGGTCACACCACTTTTGTCTCCTGCGTTCTCAACTGTATGTGTACTTTGTTGATACGTGTAGCCGTGTCTGCCAGCACAACCTGTTCCCTCGCTTCCTGTGCTAATGGCGATTGCGTGCAGCGAGCATCAGGCTTTGTGTGCGAGTGTACTGCTGGCTTTATAGGAGCAAACTGTGATGAAGGTAAAGTATTTTGAAAACTTTGCTAAATTAAGAATTTTAAACTTTATTTTTATTTTGATTATTATTCAGAATGAATATAAGAGCGTATACAATAATTTACATGGTTTTCTTGTTTGAATATGAATAATGGAAAGTTGTCGACCACCAGATTTTGAGAAATAAGATAATTTTTTGTTATAATTATTTTTTAGAATATAAGAGCGCATATGATTATTTACATGGTTTGCTGTGTTTCACAGCTTGTCTACAGCTATCACAAACATTTTGTCTGAATGCATGCACCGCTCTCCCGTTTATGACATGAAATTATGGTCAAGTTTATGATTTGCTTGTGATAATTAAAGGTATATATCAGTTTTCAAAGGATATATATCCTTTTACATAACGTTTTTAGCCATACACCAAAATAATATAAAGGCATATGTAGATATATCCCCCCTTAATATTTCTAACAATTAAGACACTGAACACTGAAAAGGCCATCAATCGTGCTGAAAAATTATTTGTAACGACGAAAGGGATATATCTGTTTTTGACAGGATATATATCATTTTAGATAGCTTTTTTCAACATGTCCCAAAAGGGTCCCGAAAGGGTCCCGAAAGGGTATACCAGTATATACGTGTAGGCAACTTCTTAAAAAAGCGTCAAACATCAAGTATCAAATATCAAAGGAATTTCACGCTAGTTTGGTTGAGACGTTTTCAAGGTTTGAAATTTAGGTCTAAATTTTGTTTGTTGTCATCAGATTTAGTGAATGCAATTTTGGTTCAACATATGATTACATTTATTTTCATCAACATGCAGTCAAGCCTTCAAAACAAAAATAAATGCTCAATTCTAGAACTTTGCCCTGATGACAACTCTCGCTGTGGAGCCCAGGGAACCTGTCATGTTCATGGTGAAGGATGGGTGTGTGTGTGTAACGCTGGCTATGCTGGAAGAATCTGCGACATAGGTATGTACCACCCCGAGAGAGGCTGTGACATAGGTATGTACCACCCCGAGAGAGGCTGTGACATAGGTATGTAGCACCCCGAGAGAGGCTGTGACATAGGTATGTACCACCCCTAGAGAGGCTGTGACATATATGTATGTACCACCCCGAGAGAGGCTGTGACATAGGTATGTAGCACCCCGAGAGAGGCTGTGACATAGGTATGTACCACCCCGAGAGAGGCTGTGACATAGGTATGTACCACCCCGAGAGAGGCTGTGACATAGGTATGTACCACCCCGAGAGAGGCTGTGACATAGGTATGTAGCACCCCGAGAGAGGCTGTGACATAGGTATGTAGCACCCCGAGAGAGGCTGTGACATAGGTATGTAGCACCCCGAGAGAGGCTGTGACATAGGTATGTAGCACCCTGAGAGAGGCTGTGACATAGGTATGTAGCACCCCGAGAGAGTCTGTGACATAGGTATGTATCACCCTGAGAGAGGCTGTGACATAGGTATGTAGCACCCAGAGAGAGGCTGTGACATAGGTATGTAGCACCCCGAGAGAGGCTGTGACATAGGTATGTACCACCCCTAGAGAGGCTGTGACATATATGTATGTACCACCCCGAGAGAGGCTGTGACATAGGTACGTACCACCCCGAGAGAGGCTGTGACATACGTATGTAGCACCCCGAGAGAGGCTGTGACATAGGTATGTACCACCCCGAGAGAGGCTGTGACATAGGTATGTACCACCCCGAGAGAGGCTGTGACATAGGTATGTACCACCCCGAGAGAGTCTGTGACATAGGTATGTACCACCCCGAGAGAGGCTGTGACATAGGTATGTACCACCCCGAGAGAGTCTGTGACATAGGTATGTAGCACCCTGAGAGAGTCTGTGACATAGGTATGCTATGTTTAACAACTGGAATGACTAACAGAAACAAATTTAACAAGACTAGTATGATAACATGAGAATGTATAAGCAAGCAATGGAAGTAAATAAAACTATATGAAAATGAACCAAACAGATGATTATAACTAGCAGGGTGTAGGCTTCATGTACCAACACATGATCTGAAAACACAGATCAATGGCATGCATGCTGGAACATTACTCGTACACCTTCATAGTAGGAAACTACGCCCCCTCGCGATCTTAAGCAGGATTCCACTAGTGATAAAATGAAGGGATGAAAATGAAGGAATACAGTGAGATGAGTATCAGCGTAATGTAACATGCCATTGATTTGAGATGTTGATGGGCAAAGGAACTTCAATGACTGACTGGTATTTAGCAAAGAGATCTCTGTGTTTATGCTTAGTTTTGTGTAGCTGTTTCACTAATGATTTATAATGAAAGCCCTGTCTCATCAGCTTCAAACACAGAAATTCATGTCTATCCTTAAAGTCTTTAAATGAGTCACATGCGCGAGCAATGCTGATGAGTCTAGAGGCATAAACTCCATAGGCAGGCTTTTCTGGAATGTTTGAATCCTTCACAAAGGGATAGTTCACAATATCAAACTTAAAGCTGTCTCGTTTGTCATAGAGTTTAGTGTGAAATTGTTTGTTGTTGATCTCAGTGTAAAGATCAAGGTAGGAAGCCCTATCACTGTGAGTGTTTTCTTGTTTGATGCTGAGTTCTTTAGGGTAAATATTGGACACGCCCTCACTGAAGTCTTTGTTGTTAAAGCTTACAAGGTCATCTATGAACCGAAAAGTATAATTAAAAGATTTAGCTTTATGAATGTTATTCTTTTCCAACTTCTCCATGAACTTGTATTCATGTGACATGAGGAACAAATTAGCCAGCAGAGGAGCACAAGATATGCCCATTGGAATTCCAATGATTTGCTGAGAGAGTCTGTGACATAGGTATGTAGCACCCTGAGAGAGTCTGTGACATAGGTATGTAGCACCCTGAGAGAGTCTGTGACATAGGTATGTAGCACCCTGAGAGAGTCTGTGACATAGGTATGTATCACCCTGACAAAGTCTGTGACATAGGTATGCACCACCTTGAGAGAGTCTAGGACATAGGTATGTAGCACCATGAGAGTCTGTGACATAGGTATGTAGCACCCTGAGAGAATCTGTGACATAGGTATGTACCACTCTGAGAGAGTCTGTGACATAGGTATGCACCACTCTAATACTTTAAAATCGTATTGATTTGGTTTGATTTATTTTGGCATGTTTCAATTTGTTGTTGTATGTGTGTTAATTCATCATACCATATTTACCTGAATATAATACAAGGTTTTCGTACCTAAACCTTCAGTTAATGTTTAGGGGGGTCGTCTTATACACGAGGGCAACCTGTGGACGGTGATTTACGGCAAGAATAATTGATTTATCTTACTTATTAAGTACTGTTTGTATTTTTGTGACTACTATGTGGTCACGTGCGTGTGTACAGGCAAGTGCCCTCTGTTGTGATCTGTAAGGGTGTTAAGCCTGTACCACAACAAACCCTAATGTAAAATCAGGCCCCAATCTGAAGGTGCCCTACTGTTAGCAAACCATTAGCAGGTGCTTGCACTCGATCACTGATCAGCTAAACAATCTTTCTTGACAAAGTGTCAAATGGGTGATTTAGATTTTCACTCATCTGCTAGTTTAAAGTATTAACATTTATATTATGCGAGTAAAAAGTGCTTGATAATCACATGCAAGCTTAAAGTATTTGAACGTTTTATTTTTCTGGCTGCAGAGCTGTGTCCAGATGACTCCAAGTGCAGCAATCAGGGCACGTGTGTCCAGTCTGGGGAGGGCTTCATCTGTGCCTGCAATGACGGCTACTATGGTGCCACCTGCCAAACTGGTAAATGCAATTTATTTTGTACAAATATTGCTTCAAATTTTCTTTGCTATATAAATGTGTAATTTTGCATGCTATGCTTATCATTCTAGATGCATGTAATTTTGCATGCTATGCTTATCACGCTAGATGCATGTAATTTTGCATGCTATGCTTATCACGCTAAATGTGGGTAATTTTGCATGCTATGCTTATCTCGCTAGATGCGTGTAATTTTGCATGCTATGCTTATCATTCTATCTTCTCTTCTTCACATATAAATTAGACCACTTCCATATAAATTAGACCACTTCCACATAAATTAGACCACTTCCACATAAATTAGACCACTTCCACATAAATTAGACCACTTCCACATAAATTAGACCACTTCCACATAAATTAGACCACTTCCACATAAATTAGACCACTTCCACATAAATTAGACCACTTCCATATAAATTAGACCACTTCCACATAAATTAGACCACTTCCATATAAATTAGACCACTTCCATATAAATTAGACCACTTCCATATAAATTAGACCACTTCCACATAAATTAGACCACTTCCACATAAATTAGACCACTTCCACATAAATTAGACCACTTCCACATAAATTAGACCACTTCCACATAAATTAGACCACTTCCATATAAATTAGACCACTTCCATATAAATTAGACCACTTCCATATAAATTAGACCACTTCCATATAAATTAGACCACTTCCATATAAATTAGACCACTTCCACATAAATTAGACCACTTCCACATAAATTAGACCACTTCCACATAAATTAGACCACCTCCACATAAATTAGACCACTTCCACATAAATTAGACCACTTCCATAAAAATTAGACCACTTCCATATAAATTAGACCACTCCCATATAAATTAGACCACTTCCATATAAATTAGACCACTTCCATATAAAATAGAGCACATGCACATTTGAATCAGACATCTATCTGGCAAATTATGCCTTTAAAAGCAATGTGTGAACAGATGATGTCACACCATGGCCTTGCATGATCACGTTAGAGCAGGCTTGTGCATAACCAAATAGATGTTTGTTTCTTACTAGTTAAAGGCTCAGTCTCACGAAGGTGAACAGGCCAAGCAAACGAGTTGTGGAGTGGAAATTAGTTTTGTGCGTCCAATTTTGTTCGTTTTTGTGTGTTTTTGTGCACTTTGAAAGAACGAATGAGATATGCACAAGTCGAAAAAAGCAAGCTGACAAGACCAAAGCAAACAACGCGGATGAACACTGATACAGAATGAAAGTATTCAGGCGAAAACATTCACAGAAAGCGTACAAATACGGAAATACACTGACGAATGCATTGCATACAGAACATGAATGAGAAGCTAATCAATACAGATGTTCGTCTTTTTTTTCGCATTTTATTCTAACCAACTCTGTTCCTTGTTCATGTCTTCTCTGTACTTTTTTCACGATAATGCAGGATTCAGCGAATATCAACGAACACAGTCAGAACACTTTCAGAACACATTCAGAATGAGTTACAAACAAAGCGTTTGCATTACTGATGCAATAAGCATGTGCAACGAAGAGAGTGTGAACTGGCCATTTAAATCTCTTCTGCACAAAATTTTCAACATGTTGAAACAAAGTTTTGCAGACCAAAGCGTTCATAAAGGTACTGCTCTAAATAGTATGTTAGTGAAGGGCCCTTTTGAGCCCAATGCAAACTTCTCTGATAAAGTTTTTTTCTCTCTTGGTTATTCATCTAGAGGGACTAGATAAATATTTGTATGGGGTGTGGACCTCTCACCGTCATATTATCACTTTTTTCATGATATGTTGATAATGGATGCACAAATACATAGAACTTTCAATGTTTTCAATGTTAATATACCAGTATCTATGAAGTAAAAACACACATTCAATGTTTAATCTATAACACAGTTTAGAACTGAAATTTTGCTGACTCAGCAGAAATATTACAGCTTAGAGACAAAAGCTGCACCCTTAAACTGTCAAAATCAATTGGTTTTTGGGGGATATTTATTCCAGTTGGCTTTGCAGCTATATTTAGATCACAATGACCTACTTTTGGCTTGGCATCAAACATGTTATTCCCAAATTCTATAAATAGCACAGCTCAGCATCCTGATTGTCTCATCAATATTGTCACTGGTAAGGTATTAAACTATCCCTCAATAAATGTTGATGATTCAAAAGAAATGGGTAGTAAAAAAATGCAGGAATTTGAAAAAGGGTGGCCTTCTGGTTTCCATGAAACAATTCCAAAATTTGTGAACACCATGGCCATGTCCAAGAAGTACCTAAAAGTTGGCAATACTAAGGTATATGACACTGAGATCATATGCACCAGAACAATGGGCCTGCAAGAGAGTACAAGATCATATGACACAGAGAAGTTGATGTCTCATGAACTTTCACCACAACCAGCTTCCCTATTTGACAAGGATGGGAATATGCGTAAAGCTAAGGCAAAAGCAAATCTCAAACATGCTTTGAAAATAGAGGTTCCTAGCAGAGCACTCAAGTATGACATGGTAGTTTTGGATGGTTGTGCAGTCTTGTGGGTTGTACCTTGGCCAATAAATGGAACTGTTCAGGATTGATATGTTTGATGTGGTGCTGTTCAGCACCATATCAAATCCTATCTCAAGGATGAAGTATATCTGGTATTATATAGGTACAATGAGCATCAAAGAAGCAGCCAGAACAGGCCGTGATCAAAGCTCTAGCAGGGTCTACACTCTGGGCACAAATACAAGACTGCCACCCCAAACTGTCATCTTGACTGCCAATAAAAACAAGAAGCAATTGATCGAGTTTCATGTTGGCCTGTTATAATCAGTCACGCTGCCTTTCCCTGACTGATGCCCGGCATAAAGTGTGGACCCACAAAGCTGGAATCTTTACCCCCTACAAATGAGGCCTTCAGAGAGAATGTATTAAGAGCATACTTGACCCTGCCCAACATGGTTAGATAAAAACTGTGTCAAATTCATATGTACCAGTTACAGTGCCTGTTGGCACACCCTTGGTCCCAGATGAAATACTGAAGTTAATCAAATGTTCATGTGCAAGCAGCGAGTCTTGCAGGAGTAAACGTTGCTGTTGTAGTGCTGCAAATATTGCATGTAGCATGTTCTGCTCCTGCCAAGGAGACAGGAGTTGCTATAATGAGAAAACACTTCCTGGTGAAGATGATGATTAATATTACATACATGGTGTTACACACAGAACATACCTGGTGTGGCATTTTCTATGATATTCATACAGAATTTAGTTTTGCTATGATTGGGTACTGATAGTGTTTTGGTGTATATTCATTCAAGTTTTGTAATTAGTGACTTGAAAAGTGCTGACTCAGCAAAAAATATAATTTTATGTAATAATTTTATTTCTAATCAATTTTATAATGCGACAGGTATTTTGAATGCATTCTATTTTGTAGTTATAAATCATATCTATCAATCCTATGTCATATAATTTCATGTGAATAGAAATAAATTGACGTTTTGACTAATTTAAATGTCCGGTATCTGCCATCTTGAATATCTCATTGCCCTGGGAAATTTTATTTAGTCCCCATAGATGAACAAACAACAGAGAAAAAAACTTAATCAGACAAGTTTGGGTCATGGTCTCCTACTGCCAGACTAAAATGGATGACTTTAGGAGATACGAACAAAGAGTTTCAGTTGCGTGGACTTCCAAACTCATTGCAAAATTTTCCTGTCCGATTTCATCCGCTTGGCCTGTTT
Organism: Amphiduros pacificus; assembly: GCA_949316495.1. Taxonomy (NCBI): domain Eukaryota; kingdom Metazoa; phylum Annelida; class Polychaeta; order Phyllodocida; family Hesionidae; genus Amphiduros; species Amphiduros pacificus. The sequence continues at coordinate 14,367,830 of OX439012.1, read as the reverse complement.
GCTACAGTGAGACTGCTACTTAAGAGATTTTGCAACGCATCAACGTTTTGTTTCAGTCGATTTGCTTCATGGTCTATGAGATCAATATTGAACTCAATTGATTTCTTTTCCATTTTCAAGATTCGTGTTCTCCAAATCCTTGTGGTGCCAATGGTAATTGTGTTCGAAAAGGACGAAGTTATGACTGTGAATGTAATGAAGGCTACACCGGAGATACCTGCCAAACAGGTATGTATATGGTCAAAAGAAAATAGGAAAATAGGTACCGTCATGAACAGACTGCAATAATGTTGAAACTTACGTAAAACCCTACAAAACTCAAAACTTAGTTTTGTTTGATTATGAAATTTCTTTTTTCGCAAATAAGATTTTAAGACCTCCATTTCTGTTGGTAACCGACAGAATTAACATTCATCATGAAATGTTTAAGATTAAGCAAAAAGGGTAAGTCATTTATTTTATTTGATTTTTGGTGTTGGCCACCCCACCTTTGTCTTGTGGTCTCTCATGGCCTTTTCAGGTAGATCTGCTGATATGTTAAATGTTTCAGATTTGTGCAGTGGGACTCCTTGCAGTGGCAATGGGGACTGCGTGAGGTCCGGACAGGGAGCATACTGTGATTGTGATGTCGGATATTATGGAGGCGATTGCAGTGAAAGTAGGTCATGTTATTTTTGCCAAACCTTCAGGTGGATTTGACCTGTTAAATGACTGAGAAACCTGCTTTTATTTTTTAAGCTATTGGACCATCACTCCCAAAGTTATGCACATAACTGTTTTTAAAAATGAATTAATAGTAATACCACACAATGGATTCTAATATTATGGACATTTTAAAGCTTGTCATTTATGATGTGTTTCGTTTACTCAATGTATTATCTATTTCTCATAACTCCTATGGGGTGGTATTTTAAGTAAATTGGTTATTATATATGATTGATGATGTATAAAAATGGTTACACTGTGATAAAAGTATAATCTTATTTAATTTATATCTTAATATTCATGACTGTCTTTTCAAGATGTCAGTTTTTAGATGCAGGAGGTGGCTATTACAACTTTTATATGAGATATTGACAGAATGAAAGTGTGAATGTGATCAAATGTGTTCACGCAGCATGACCATATTGTTCCACACACTATTTAGGCTGAACTTTGCAATATGTTTAGATCAGAATATTTCAACTAGAAAGAATGAGTATTGTCTCAAAATAATGAATCATATTTGATTAGGTGTTATTTCTTTTATTCAGCCACAAACACTGGCCTTTTTTGTGGGAAATTCAATATGTAACATATATTTTGATTGGTCAAAATTATCATCTGTCCAAATCCGCTTTGGGAAAGGATCAACATGAACATTTATGATGTAATTTCCAGAAAATGTTCACAAACATTAAAAACAAAAAATAATAATAATAAAAAAGCACAAAAAAACACAAAAAAACACAAAAAAACACACAAAAAAAAACACAAAAAAACCCACAAAAAACCCACAAAAAAGCCAATGATGAGAATAGGTGTGAGTCGATTGGCGCATGTTTTATGTTTGGCCAGGTGTTTGTACCGGGGTCACCTGTAGTGGACAGGGAAGCTGTACCGTCCAGGGCTACTCATACAGCTGTGATTGCAATGCAGGATACTATGGACTCACTTGTGAAAATGGTGGGTGAAATAAAATATTTAAATTTCGATATTCTGCTCCATAGTTTTATTGACATTTACAAACCCCACACTGCATGCATGAGCATTAAATTCTCCATTCAGACAAGGCTATACGGTAAATTACTTTCAGCAATTAAACAATACTGCAGCAGCTATGTGTAAAAGTTTATATTCTGATCTACATTCTGATGTACATACATAATCTTATATCCTTGTCCTTTACTTTATTCTGTACCCATGATATTAAGTAGTATTTTCCTGTTTCAGATCTTTGTAATCCCAACCCTTGCAATGGTGGTACCTGCCACGTGCATGGCCAGGGATATGTCTGTGAGTGCGACAACGATGAGACTCTGTATGGACATACCTGCTCAAGTAGTAAGTCACAATGCCAATCTTTCCATTTTTTACTTAATGATCCTATGTATACCTTGAGTATGACTCAGAATATTGAATTAAATCAAAATAAAACATATCTAAATAATTCATCAAGGAGTAAGTCTTACCTTGTTAAAGATTTCATGATATCAGATTTTCAAGCACTTTTTTCTCCAATGATAGGAATATTTAAACTTTGTGTCCAAATGTTATTCCATGCTGAGTAATTATGCTGATGATTTACTCCAGCGGTGTGTGATGGGGTGACTTGCATGAATGGAGGAACATGTTTGGCAAAACGTGGAGATTATGTGTGTCTGTGTGCTGAAGGATACACTGGCTTGCACTGCGAGACTGGTAAGTAAATCTGTGAATCTGGTTGACCTGTGAGACTAGTGTGGTAGACCTGTGAAACTGGTAAATAGACATGTGAGACTGGTAAGTAGACATGTGAGACTGGTAAATAGACCTGTGAGACTGGTAAGTAGACCTGTGAGACTGGTAAGTATACCTGTGAGACTGGTAAGTAGACCTGTGAGACTGGTTGACCTGTGAGACTGGTAAGGAGACCTGTGAGACTGGTAAATAGACCTGTGAGACTGGTAAGTAGACCTGTGAGACTGGTAAGTAGACCTGTGAGACTGGTAAGTAGACCTGTGAGACTGGTAAGTAGACCTGTGAGACTGGTAAGTAGACCTATGAGACTGGTAAATTGACCTGTGAGACTGGTAAGTAGACCTGTGAGACTGGTAAGTAGACCTGTGAGACTGGTAAGTAGACCTGTGAGACTGGTAAGTAGACCTGTGAGACTGGTAAGTAGACCTGTGAGACTGGTAAATAGACCTGTGAGACTGGTAAGTAGACCTGTGAGACTGGTAAGTAGACCTGTGAGACTGGTAAGTAGACCTGTGAGACTGGTAAGTAGACCTGTGAGACTGGTAAGTAGACCTGTGAGATATTGGTAAATAGACCTTCGAGACTGGTAAGTAGATCAGTAAGACTGGTAAGTAGATCTGTAAGACTGGTAAGGGTATATGATATTTACCATCTATATCCCTGATCAGAGAGTTGTTCCCGAGGTCCAGGGGCTTACAGCATGGTACTAATCATATTTGTAAGGGTACCAATCACACTTGTAAGGTACTATTACCATTCTTACTTGTAAGTGGACCTATCAGGGTACCAGCCATTTGTATGTGTATTTCACTGAACATCTATTTTTTATATTTCATGTTAAATGATCCACATAAGTGAACATATTTCTTTTCTTCTCAGATTTTTGCAGTCCCAATCCCTGCCAGTCTGGGTCCACATGTTACCACCAAGGAATGGGATATCAGTGCTTGTGTTCTACTGGATATGATGGAAGACATTGTGATATTGGTAACTTATACACCATAATCACTTATAATATCATACTTTATATGTTCTATACAAAATATAGCTATTCTTCAGATATACTCACATTTTTTTCAGATATATCTTGGATATATATCATTATTTTTTTTAGATATATCATACATTTCTGAGATATATCATATATATTTTTATGAGATATATCATATATATTTTTATGAGATAGATCATATATATTTATATGAGATAGATCATATATATTTTTATGACATAGATCATATATATTTTTATGACATAGATCATATATATTTTTATGACATAGATCATATATATTTTTATGACATAGATCATATATATTTTTATGACATAGATCATATATATTTTTATGACATAGATCATATATATTTTTATGAGATAGATCATATATATATTTATGAGATAGATCATATATATTTATATGAGATAGATCATATATATTTTTATGAGATAGATCATATATATTTTTATGAGATAGATCATATATATTTATATGAGATAGATCATATATATTTTTATGAGATATATCATATATATTTTTATGAGATAGATCATATATATTTTTATGAGATAGATCATATATATTTTTAATGAATATTCCATCCATTATATCCTATGAATATCCTATCTTACTTTCTATGATAAAAACATGGCTATTTTTCCATTACATTGTGTATTACAGTTAAAAGTTATATTCCATTTATTCCTATTTGTTTGAAACGTTCACTGATGGCATGGCATATTTTGCAGATATATGTGCTGGAGTCAACTGCAGTCACCATGGCTCCTGTGGCGTTGGTAACCGTGGTTACCATTGTGTCTGCGATGAGGGATACACAGGAAAAGACTGTGAAAACTGTAAGCATTGTTCAATCCTTAAAATATAAAAAAATCTTAAGCATAATGAACAAAAATATATAATAAAATAAATTATCTGTTTTGCCAAAAGAAATAAAGCACTTATTTATCCAAAAATTATTAGGAGCAATGAAGAAATAAAAATACCACTGGACGTTCAGATAAACACAATGGTCTCTTTATGGCAAGTTTAGGACAGGGTTCATCCATTGTCCACTTACCAATTTGACAAAATTGTAACATAAATGCAATGTCGACTAACATAAATGACACACACACACATACACATATCCAATGTGCATAGTTATACTGTATATATATACGTTTATCTTAGATGTGTGCGATTCTTCCGGTTCCTGTGTTAATGGCACGTGTGTTCCTGTGGGGTACAGCTACAACTGCGAGTGTCTGGATGGCTTCAATGGAACTTTCTGTGATTATGGTAGGCTCAGATTATCCAATAGTCTCAGCATTTTGTTTCCAAACATTATACATTACGTTCACATATAATTTAAGCAGAAAGGAGATTGAATTTAATTATATATAATATGAACGTGTTAACATTTCTGTAAGCATTTATTGATTATTCTTTTTTAATGTTTAATTTTCATCGTCAATCATTCACACATATTTGTGTTGCAGGCTGGGATAAATGGTCTTAAAAAAAAAAATATCATTATTTGTATCTCACGTTTCATACCTAAATATATCATGTATATTTTAGACTGATCTCAATGTAATGAATTATTTATCCTGTCTGCAGTTAAGTTAAGTGTATCAAAAGTTCTGACTATCTCTCATGTGAGTGACCCTTTGGTTTTAAAAAACACCCACCAAGCTGAGTTAAATCTAGCCTTGAGTTTTAAGTTCCACCAACCTGAGTTAAATCTCATTTTGCATTTTGAGTTCCACCAAGTTGATTTAAATCTTGTTCTGACTTTTAAGTTCCATTAAGCTGAATTAAATCCAGTATTGAGTTCTGAATTTCACCCAGCTGAGTTAAATGTAGTTTTAAGTTTTAGGTTCCACCAATCAGAGTTCAATCTAGCTAGTTCTGAGTTTGAGTTTAAATTGTGTGTTGTCAGACCTGTGCGGTGATAACCCTTGCCAGAATGGCGGTACTTGTCTGCGCATGCCGGGAACATTCTCCTGTGACTGTGATGAATACTGGATGGGCACCTACTGCGATATTGGTGAGTACAATTCCTAACATTATTTCTAACCTTTTCTGATATATGTCAATTCTCACTGCTTGAATGGGCCACGGGTCGTGGCGCAGTTGGTTAGAGCACCAGCTTCTCATATGAGCTGAGGCCCGTGCCTAAAGGGTTAACCCATTGTCCTTGTAAATCTGTGACTGGGTGGGTTGTCATGTCACAGACCTGCGACATGACAATTCAGTGAGGCAGCACTATATCTGCTACAAGTAGGTCTCATCACGAAGTGGCTGAAATAATGTTGAAAGTGATGTAATACCCCATACAAACAAACAAATCACTGCTTGAATGAACCCCAGTGTCACCTGGTGTTTTAAGATCTGTAATACACGGGTGAACTTTGGAGCCATGTACACTTTGCTCATTGTCGTAACAAATGTTCATTGACATGTAATTTTATTTCAATTAGTTTTTTACACCCACAACGTGCACTTGATGCCTATATATTAGTTTCTTTCCTTCACAGTATACATAATGGTAGTCATCATTATCAAGCAGTGAGAATTGACATTGTTTAACAACCTTATTTTGATTTCTTTGAAAATGGATCCAATCAAATGCCCAGTTATTAATATTGTGTTTTCTTTATTGTAATAAATTTATTGTGTCATCTTATTATGCTGTTTCGAGCTATGCTAAACGTTATGCACAATTCAATTGTGCATACGACAGAAACATTTGTGTGAATATAAAAGTGGTTTCTCGTTTGGCATTAACAAGAACAGCAAGAAGAATGTAAATAATATTTCAATGCTAATAGTTTTGTGTCAATTTCAGTACGGTGTCCAGGGTGCAGATGTCCCGTAGGATTTGAAGGGGAGAACTGTGACATTCGTGAGTTGGACATCTAATTTGTCTCCTATCAGAGGGTTTCTCCAGGATCTCATAATATCTGTCTTCTCTGAGAAGGTTTCCCTTTGACCACATAATATATGTCTTCTCTGAGAAGATCTCCCTTTGACCATATAATATCTGTCTTCTATGAGAAGGTCTCCCTTTGACCACATAATATCTGTCTTCTCTGAGAAGGTTTCCCTTTGACCACATAATATCTGTCTTCTCTGAGAAGGTCTCCCTTTGAGAAGGTCTCCCTTTGACCACATAATATCTGTCTTCTATGAGAAGGTCTCCCTTTGATCACATAATATCTGTCTTCTATGAGAAGATCTCCCTTTGACCATATAATATCTGTTTTCTATGAGAAGGTTTCCCTTTGAGAAGATCTCCCTTTGACCATATAATATCTGTCTTCTCTGAGAAGGTCTCCCTTTGAGAAGATCTCCCTTTGACCACATAATATCTGTCTTCTCTGAGAAGGTTTCCCTTTGACCACATAATATCTGGCTTCTCTGAGAAGGTCTCCCTTTGACCACATAATATCTGTCTTCTCTGAGAAGGTCTCCCTTTGAGAAGGTCTCCCTTTGACCACATAATATCTGTCTTCTCTGAGAAGGTCTCCCTTTGAGTAGATCTCCCTTTGATCACATAATATCTGTCTTCTATGAGAAGATCTATCTTTGACCATACAATATCTGTTTTCTCTGAGAAGGTCTCCCTTTGAGAAGATCTCCCTTTGACCATATAATATCTGTTTTCTCTGAGAAGGTCTCCCTTTGAGAAGATCTCCCTTTGAGAAGATCTCCCTTTGAGAAGGTCTTCCTTTGACCACATAATATCTGTCTTCTCTGAGAAGGTCTCCCTTTGAGAAGGTCTCCCTTTGACCACATAATATGTCTTCTCTGAGAAGGTCTCCCTTTGAGAAGGTCTCCCTTTGAGAAGGTCTCCCTTTGACCACATAATATCTGTCTTCTCTGAGAAGGTCTCCCTTTGAGAAGGTCTCCCTTTGAGAAGGTCTCCCTTTGAGAAGGTCTCCCTTTGAGAAGGTCTCTCTTTGACCACGTTTTATCTGTTTTCTTATTATATGTCTTTTATCAGAGCATCTCTCTGTGACCTCATTGTATCGGCCTTCTATCAGAATGTTTCTTTTTGGTAACATAATATATGATTTAGTGTACATTTTCCAACCATTTCCTGGTTATTAAAAATAGAGTTGTTGTTAATGTTTATTATCATTATTATTATTGTTGTTGTTGTTGTTGTTGTTGTTGTTAATGCTATTATTATCTCTGTAGGTGTTTGTGCTGTGGACCCTTGCAATGCTCACGGCACGTGTATTGCCAACTTTAACTCCCATGTGTGTCAGTGTGACGCCGGCTACTTCGGGGAGGACTGTTCTGGTCGTAAGTATCATACCACAGGAATCACGTTGATACTAACTACTGTACCAAAGAGTACCCATATGCTCAGGATAGGCTAGGAATCATGAGATATTAGTTTTGATTCTGTTGGTAAAACATCTGTCTCCATTGCTAAAGGTCCGGGGTGCTGTTTCATATTGGGGCCAGTACTTCGGTCATGATAGCATTGCCAGGACAGTCAGATACCTGTCAATGAGTGTTTTTCAAGCTCAATCCGAATATCCGTGATTTATAATCAAAAGCTTTGTAGAACAAAGTCTACGAGATAATGCAAAAGAAACCCCTAGATGACATGATTCTGTATGACATGAATACAACTAAATTCATAGAAATCATTCCACATTTGCCTCTCTGCATAATATTTCTCTTATCTTTTGATATCTAAACACTTTCCATCAAATCTTCAAACGGAGCATGGAATTGAGTCTCGGTGGCAGGCTCCTATAAAGTATTATATAAACTATATTTCGCTGAAAAATTATTTGTGTGTTGGTGGCATCTTATCCAATGGACGTAAATAAATCTGATATGATGTACTCATATAAATTTCGGACAGGCGTCTTTCAGTTATCAATACAAACCAATTGAATCAAATCAAAATAGAGACCTCAAATCACTCTTCGAAAAGAGCAGGGCATTGAATCCAAGGAGCATCATATTTGGAGCAGCTCTTTTATCCCCAGTGGACGTAAATAAATCAGATCTGATGTGAGCATTAATTCCGGACAGACGTCTATCAGACCTCAAACAGACCCCAAACAGTCCTGAAAAGGTTGTTAATACAAACACATTGAATCGAATCAAATGCAAGTAAATTAGTTTGTCATATTTTCTAATCAGTGGTGCTGTTATTGTAGATATATGTGATTCCGGACCTTGTGGAGCCAATGGCACGTGTGTGGTCCAAGGATCAGGATATGTGTGTAACTGTACTGAGGGCTATAAGGGCATCAAATGTGAAACACGTGAGTACTCACCACAAACTGAAAGTACTATATGTTGTGTCTTAAAGCAATTATCAGCCAAACTTCAGCCATCTTGGTTTCACTGCTTTCATAGCTCAGCAACCTTCAGCCATCTTGGTTTCACTGCTTTCATAGCTCAGCAACCTTCAGCTATCTTGTTTTCACTGCTTTCATAGCTCAGCAACCTTCAGCCATCTTGGTGTCACTGCTTTCATACCTCAGCAAACTTCAGCCATCTTGGTTTCACTGCTTTCATAGCTCAGCAAACTTCAGCCATCTTGGTTTCACTGCTTTCATAGCTCAGCAACCTTCAGCCATCTTGGTTTCACTGCTTTCATAGCTCAGCAACCTTCAGCCATCTTGGTTTCACTGCTTTCATAGCTCAGCAACCTTCAGCCATCTTGGTTTCACTGCTTTCATAGCTCAGCAACCTTAAGCCATCTTGGTTTCACTGCTTTCATAGCTCAGCAACCTTCAGCCATCTTGGTTTCACTGCTTTCATAGCTCAGCAACCTTCAGCCATCTTGGTTTCACTGCTTTCATAGCTCAGCAACCTTAAGCCATCTTGGTTTCACTGCTTTCATAGCTCAGCAACCTTCAGCCATCTTGGTGTCACTGCTTTCATACCTCAGCAAACTTCAGCCATCTTGGTTTCACTGCTTTCATAGCTCAGCAAACTTCAGCCATCTTGGTTTCACTGCTTTCATAGCTCAGCAACCTTCAGCCATCTTGGTTTCACTGCTTTCATAGCTCAGCAACCTTCAGCCATCTTGGTTTCACTGCTTTCATAGCTCAGCAACCTTCAGCCATCTTGGTTTCACTGCTTTCATAGCTCAGCAACCTTCAGCCATCTTGGTTTCACTGCTTTCATAGCTCAGCAACCTTCAGCCATCTTGGTTTCACTGCTTTCATAGCTCAGCAAACTTCAGCCATCTTGGTTTCACTGCTTTCATAGCTCAGCAACCTTCAGCCATCTTGGTTTCACTGCTTTCATAGCTCAGCAACCTTCAGCCATCTTGGTTTCACTGCTTTCATAGCTCAGCAAACTTCAGCCATCTTGGTTTCACTGCTTTCATAGCTCAGCAACCTTCAGCCATCTTGGTTTCACTGCTTTCATAGCTCAGCAAACTTCAGCCATCTTGGTGTCACTGCTTTCATAGCTCAGCAAACTTCAGCCATCTTGGTGTCACTGCTTTCATAGCTCAGCAACCTTCAGCCATCTTGGTTTCACTGCTTTCATAGCTCAGCAAACTTCAGCCATCTTGGTTTCACTGCTTTCATAGCTCAGCAACCTTCAGCCATCTTGGTTTCACTGCTTTCATAGCTCAGCAAACTTCAGCCATCTTGGTTTCACTGCTTTCATAGCTCAGCAAACTTCAGCCATCTTGGTTTCACTGCTTTCATAGCTCAGCAACCTTCAGCCATCTTGGTTTCACTGCTTTCATAGCTCAGCAAACTTCAGCCATCTTGGTTTCACTGCTTTCATAGCTCAGCAACCTTCAGCCATCTTGTTTTCACTGCTTTCATAGCTCAGCAACCTCAATCGAAATTGATGTTAGCCTCCAAATAAAACATGTGAATGATCTACAAACACAACATTAGTCCACTTTTGGATCCCCCACTTTTGATTCCAGTGGGGCCCCTACCAATTCAGGGACTTTCTTTCAATGAAATATAAAATATTTTTAAAATTTTTATTTTAAAATGAAATCATAATAACCATTTTGCATAATCGGTAAACAACAATTGTCAGTGAAACAGCATTTTAAAAAAAATTAACTGATTATCCTGTAACTATTAAGGCCATTTATTTTTCTACAAATGATTAAGTATTGCTAATGTTGACCAGGTATTCCCATCCCGTGTGAGTTGTCTGCTTGTATAGCAGACCAGGGGGAATGTGTCAACAGAGGAGATGGATTCATCTGTGAATGCTACCATGGCTTCACTGGATCTGATTGTGAACTGGGTAAGATGTTTTACATTTAACTATTATCTATATTGCATTTTTCACTATAAGATGATATTTACTTTTTTTACTATCAGATGGTATTTCACTTTATTCACATATATTCATATTTCAAATTTGACGACCATATTTACTTGTTCTTAGATAAAAAAAAATAACATTGTGACTAAGGGAAATATAAATATATAAATATTGAAAATGGTATAATTCTCAAAACCACAGTTCCTATTTGATAAAATAAACATATATGCGATAAACTTCCACAAGCCAGATCACCACCCTCCAGAATATAGAATGGCCTGCATCATATTTAATTGGACAATTGTATGTTTGCATAAACAATAACATGGATCATATTTTATATATTTCACATAATTTCAGGCTTAGATCACACACTTCCCTGTTATTTTTTCAGAGATTTGTTCCCCTGATCCCTGCCTACCTAATGGAGAGTGTCTGGTGAAGGGAGACGGTTATCAGTGTCAGTGTCAACCTGGCTGGGGCGGCCACAACTGCACGATCGGTAAGTCATTATTTGTTAGACGTCAAGGAGAATTTATTTCTCACTCCAACCAGAGATCCATGACTGGTTATTATCATAGGTCGTAGTTCACGTTATCATGTCTATGTGATGATGGAAAGGAAAGATCCCCAGTCACTCTTTGAAAGGAATAGGGCATTGAGACCCAGTGATATGATTCTATCAGACCTGATATAGCCTAAACAGTGCTTAGAAGCTCGTTAATACAAACAAAAGAGAAAAAGATAATTTGAGACATATCTTGATCAATTTATGGCTGCCGTGTTTTTTAATGCTTTCATATTAAAGCTACTAGTATCACAAATGAAGACAATATGTGCGAATGAATGTCTTATATAGTTAATAAAGCTTCCTTTATATTATCTTGAATAGATTTTTTTAATAATCAGAATAATGATAACAATAGCAATGTATTTTGTCATCACAGAAATCTGCACAGCTAGCAGTTGTAACAGCAGTGGTGTATGTCTGCAGAATGGCGAGGGCTACGAGTGTGAATGCGACAGCGGCTTCATCGGCAGAGACTGCCAAATAGGTGAGAAATTAGCAAATAGGCCGATTACAAACATAACACAAATAAGTTATCATATTGGTTGTTATTATTTTTACAGATATATGTAACCTATTATCGCCCTGTGAGAACATGGCTGTATGTGTTCCACAGAAGGGATCTTACAAGTGTGAGTGTAAAGATGGCTTCGCTGGCACAAACTGTGAAATTGGTAAGTTCTAAGTTATACTTGTCTTGATGGAAACTTATATATCTATTACATAATTCTATATAATAGAACCATTGCATTGAAAAGGATATTCATGCATCTAATGCGTACAGGACTGGTTTTGATATTTGGTATATGAGGATATTGATACCATTGATATCTGGTCATAGCTCTAGACGAATTATGTACAGAATTAAAACTCACTATGTGAAAAGTCCATTTTTTTCTGACTTAAACACTTAAATTTATAATCTATTCTAATTCTGAGTATATTTTATTAATGTAAATTATTAAATGTTCCATTTTGTACCTTAACATGGTAACAAAATGTCTTTCTCGTGACTTCAACATCTTATATTGAAGATATTACGATTTATATGAATTTTAAATTTTAATTTCAGACCTATGTCAGCCCGGACAGTGCGGACCTGCGGGCACCTGTATCAGGCAGAAATATGGCTACTTCTGTGACTGTGATGTCGGATACCACGGAAGCAACTGCACCATAGGTCAGAATTATCAAAATATCTGATACACAAAAAGAAGACATTGATTTGTTAGTCCAAAATATTCTCTGTTCACTTCTTTCATCCAAAACACATGCAAGTCGGTTATTTTTCATATTGTGTTCAGAATACCAGCACACACAAAAATATTTATCATCACAGAAAGGTTGGAGATGAAGACATAATTTCATTTCTTTAACAAAATTTGCAATTGAAAGTATCAAGATATTGGACACACCATAGAAGATATTGATATATGAGACAAAAATAAAACTCCATTCATTATTTTCATGCAAAGCCCAAGTCATTATTATCATCTTGTGTCCAGAATACCAAGAAGCAAAATATGATAAAGTATCACGAACAAGTTGAAGATGCAGTTACGTTCCTATTTCATTAAGAAAATATACAATTGAAGATTTATTTTGTAGACGTTAATGAATGTGTGGTTGGCAATGGAGGATGTCAGCATTTCTGTAATAACACTGATGGCTCCTACGTGTGTGGCTGTAAAGAGGGATATATCCACGACAACCACTTATGTGAAGGTAACTCAGTTAGCGGCTAGGCTAGATTTATTTCTTATTACATTGTGTATATAGATAGATATATATTTTTAAAGTTTTCCTGGAATGGATTTTTACTGCAATATTTTTCATTTGAATTTTGTAAAACTGATATCTGGAAATCACAACTTCAGTTCAGTGAGGCAGCGCAGTATTTACTTCAAGTAGGTCTCGTCATGAAATGACTTAAATAATTGTAAAAGTGACGAAAAACAAACAGTCAGACACATATCTGGACATATAGGGACAGACACATGTACAGAAATCCAAACAGACAGACAAACAGATTCAGGGACAGACAGATTAAGACAGACTCATAGACAAACACATACAGACACACAAAACAGAAAGACAAACAAACAGACAGACAGACATAGAGACGGCCAGACAGACAAACAATAAATTTTCAAACTAAATTTGTTTCAGACATTGACGAGTGTACCCAGTTGATTCCTGTGTGTGATGAGCATGCTTTGTGTATGAACACTCCCGGTTCTTACTACTGTGTGTGCCATGTTGGATATGAGATGAATGCTGTGGCCAACCAATGTACAGGTATCTGTCAACATAGTATGCTACATCATAATATAAATGATCACTTAACTGGAGGAATCAAATGTTTTACCCAGATATACAAATCAATAGAAATAGAAAGATATTAGAGATTCAATATTGAGATATCTTTACTGGAGATTTGTCGCATTCTAACTGAAGAAGAGACAGAAATCAGAACTCAGAGCGCAGAAATCAGAACTCAGAATTCAGAAATCAGAACTCAGAAATCAGAAATTAGAACTCAGAACTCAGAAATCAGAACTCAGAACTCAGAAATCAGAACTCAGAGATCATTCTAAAGGTTAAAATTAAGTTGTCAGACTTATTTCTGTGACAGATGAAAACTGATTTTTCATATTTTATCAAATGAAGATTTACATACTGATGGTTTTACAGATAAGACATATATTAATATAATTTAATGAAATGAACATTTTCTTGATACATTCAATGGTCTGTATTCTTTTGTCATACTTATTACTGTTAAAGATTTAATTGTCACTGTCAAATGTTATCAAATGGAAATTCACGACACATATTAAGAGTGTTAATTCACTTATCACACTTATACAGATACAAATATAGTTGTCACATGTTTACAGACATCAATGAGTGTACAGGCTACCCCTGCCCGAGTGGGTCAACATGCATCAACTCTGATGGCCAATATTACTGCAAATGCCTCCCAGGATATGAGTACAACTTCTTCCTCAAGACATGTGATGGTACCTCTTTTATTTAATGCTCACTTTACTTAAGTTTGCACAGGAATTAGAATAAAGATAATAGAATATATTTTGAAGCAATATTTTGTTATTTTTTCAGACAAAAAAAGAAATTGTATGTAAAAAACGGATTAATCTTCTGAGAAGTCGAGTGCAGAAAGACTATGAATAATGTCATTTTTAGAAATTAAAGTATTAATACCAGTGTGAAGTAAATTTTGTTCAGAACTGTTTTAGGAAGTATGAAATGATACATATCCCATAAATAACATTTGTTTGCAGTCGGACTTTTCCTGGTGCTTTCAGGGTTTATAACATTCTTTAACATTTTGTATGCAAGCATTTTTGTTTCAGAGAGATAATAAATTCAAGATTAACATTTTCCCACTAAAATATACAAAAAAAACCCCAAAAAAACAAATACAGATTTAAATGCCATGAGCTAAGATAAAGATGGATTTTATACAGTGCAATACAAATCAGTTATCATTATTAATATTCTCTGCTCTTATTACACAGAAAATATTTTGATTTTATTTTCTTAGATATTGACGAGTGCAGAACGCAAGATGGGAGGGGTCCGTGTGAAGAGAGTTGTACTAACCTTAATGGAACCTATAAGTGCAGCTGTATGGTGGGCATGATTGTAGATGATGACAGGACCTCCTGCACTGGTAATGTGGCATAGCATAGCATAGCATAGCATAGCATAGCATAGCATAGCATAGCATAGCATAGCATAGCATAGCATAGCATAGCATAGCATAGCATAGCATAGCATAGCATAGCATAGCATAGCATAGCATAGCATAGCATAGCATAGCATAGCATAGCATAGCATAGCATAGCATAGCATAGCATAGCATAGCATAGCATAGCATAGCATAGCATAGCATAGCATAGCATAGCATAGCATAGCATAGCATAGCATAGCATAGCATAGCATAGCATAGCATAGCATAGCATAGCATAGCATAGCATAGCAATGTTTGATCAGTGATATATCTGTCAATATCTATTATGAGATTATTGTTTTTTTTTGGAGAGAAAGTGTTTAATTTCAATGATGGGTCTTTTACACAGTCTCGTTCTCAGGCTTAAGATAAGAACTAGTTTCATAATTGAGATATAAAAGTGTATCAAACCACAAGCACTCTTCAAGTTACATAACTCAATATTACTGCTATTATTTCAACTTCAAAGCAATATAGATATTTTTTTGTCTATTTAGAATCTCCTATCTGCTTTGTCATATAAATACATAAATAATTACAGGTGCAGACATATAGACTACATAAAAGGGGACTGTTAAATGGGTAAATTTAACTCTGACATATTTTTTTATATTCATATTTTAGCTACAACCAATTTGACAACTCAATACATAATGGATGGTCAATATACATCAGACTTAGGAGACACAACGTCAGACTTATACAAGGAATACAATAAATCCATTTGCACTGAGGTAAACCTTGACTTGATATACTGAGTGTGTTTACAGGTTTTATTTAAAACAATTTATGTTGTATATATGATATATGTCAAACTGGGGATAACATTTTTGTCTGAAGCCAATCAATTAATGACCTACTTAGCTAATTAATCAATTAATGGCTGACCTAGACAATCAATAAATGGCTGACCAAGCAAGACAATTTATGACCGAGTTTGTTCAAATGATCGATGTAAAAATAAAACTTGTTTTCCCCTATCTCATCTTTATTCTGGTGTCTCATGGATAGAACAATTTTAGTATTTCTGTTGCAATGAACATTATTCTGTAAATATAATTTACTGAAACCATCCCGCCATTTCAATCAATTTGAATATACATGTGCACTGCTCTTTCAGTGGCTAGCCCAGAACGAGGCTGTGGCGAAATATAACTTGAAGAAATGTACTGCAAACTTCAGGTATGTGCTCAAGAGAACATTTTTTGTAGACAATTTATATCAATAAGAATAAACATACCGTAACTCTAAAAGTTTAATACATTAAGATAAATTCTCTTAAGTATATTTTGATACCAAAAAAAATGTTATTTTCTTCCCAGGAGTGGCAGCATTGTAGCTACTATCAGTATGGACTTTGTGTCGGCTCTGGAATTGGCTGATCAATCAGAAATATTGAATTCATTGGATAGTGAACTTAACGATATGGGCAGAACACTGGAGATCAATGGAATATCCCTGTCAGTAGAAGAGGGAATCGTGTTGCTTGATATTGACGATCCACTGAGTAAAGGTACGTAGCTCGTCATTATCCATTAAGAAAGGTGACCTGTAATGATCCATTAAGAGAAGAAAGGTGACCTGTAATGATCCATTACCAAAAGAAAGGTGACCTGTAATGATCCATTACCAAAAGAAAGGTGAGCTGTAATGATCCATTACCAAAAGGTAGGTGAGCTGTAATGATCCATTAAGAGAAGAAATGTGACCTATAATGACCCATTATAAAAGAACGGTGTTACACAATGACCCATTAGGATAGGCAGGCAACAAATAGTGATCCATTCAGAGATTATAGGCGAAACAATTTGATGTATTTGTGTGTTTGTCAGAATTTCTTATCATTTGAAGAGTATCAGATATATCAGTGATTTGTTTCTTGCATATATTTATCATATGTTGGCAGTTGAACTGGATGGAGTGTGTACCCTGTATGATATGAACGGCTACTGCCTGGAGGGATCTGAGTGCCAGGAGTTAAATAATGTTCCGGTCTGCGTGTAAGATATGTTTACTAGATATCATAAAATGTATTACACACACTTCTTACACAATCTTAATTTTAAAAATATGATTAAAGGGTGTGATTCAAGAGTGTATTCCAAGAATGTGATTCAAAAGTGTGATTCAAAGGCGTGATTTAAGAGTGTATTTCAAGGGTGCAGTTCAAGGGTGTGATTCAAGGGCATGATTCAAGGTGTGATTCAAAGGTGTATTTCAAGGGTGCAATTCAAGGGGATAATTCAATGGTGTGACTCAAGAGTGTAATATAGAGGTTGATTTATAAGGCAGCAGTGTTATTTCAGAAGTTTGTAGGGGTTCTCGGGGCTCATTGTTACCAAGGGGTTCGATTCAAGGCTATCTTCTGTTGTTGTTTCAGATGTTTGCAGGGGTTCTCAGGGGCCCGGTGTGACGAGCAGGTCATCGAGGAAGTGACGTCAGTAGACATAGGTCTCGCCACTACCGTAGCTTTACTCGGTCTCGTGGTGCTCGTCGCTATGGCCTCCATCTTGATTCTATTTAATAAAGTCAGAGACAACGAACAACAATTGAGATATATGTCTGATAGGAGTGACAAGGGCATACTTCCGGTCAGGTTAGCTCATTTACGTGTTCATGTGATAAATCAAAATCATTTACAGGCAAATGACATACGACAAAAAAAATGTACAGGCAAAGACAAAAATAAGAGACAAAGACAAATGTATTTGGTAAAGACAAAATTGATAAGCAAAAAAAGAAAATGAAAAACTAAGAGGCAAAAATGACAGGCAAAGACAAAATTGACAAAGACAAAATTAACAGCCAAAGACTAAATTAAAAGGCTAATGTAAAAAATGCGGAATTTTATTTTATCCAAAGATTTCTTTCTCACAAAGATTTGTATATCATCATAAATATCTGGTTAGTCACAGAGGGTTGTGATTGTCACACGTATTGGGCTGCCCATATAAACTATGGTAGCATTAAGCTACAATTATGCATGACACACTATGTTCACCTCACGACTTAAATAGCATGATCATATCTAATATAAGACAATTGTGTCCTTTTCCGCTAGTTATTCATTTTAAAAGGTTTCCTTCAATTCATCCACATGTGGTTCATCTGTTGTTTTCTCCATTATTTCCATCCGAACTATTTCCATATTAAATATTTCCAATTAACGATTTCCGTACTAAATATTTCCATTTGAACTATTATCATTTTTACTATTTCTAAATAAACTCTTTCCCTCTGAATTCTTTCTGTATTAACCATTTCCATATTAACTATTTTCATTTTAACTATTCCTAAATAAAATATTTCCTCATGAATTATTTCTGTATTAACTATTTTCATATGGACTATTTTGTTACCTTTATCATTGTATTCACGTTGTAACATTCCATTACATATAAGAGATTTCTTTAATTCTATATTATTTTTTTTTAGATGGAACAAAGATCAACTATTCAGATCCAGGTGATTGAGTTAAAAGACCGGAAATTCTAAATCAATAATTAGGATAGGAATTGTGCTAAGCCATAGAAATAACTAAATTTGAACAAATACACATAATCGTGTTTTTAACTTTTAAAGGACAACACCACTCTATGTATACAAATAATAATTGTCGTGAGAAACAAATTGGTGTAATACCTTTGTGTATTAGATGCTACTCGAGCATTAAGAAAATGATGTACAGCCTAAAACGCTTAGAATCAAGAATTATTTCAGGAAAATTTAATCTTTGAATGCGACATTTTATTCGATTTACATTATACTTTAAAAATACTTATTTTTTTAAGTACACACTATTTCAAACTACTAGAGGTATAGACTATTTTCACACTATTTGTGCACTTTTTTAATTCACACTATTTGAAATGGAATCTTTCTTTTGTATCATCACATAGAAATGTTAACATGAAGTGTAGCTTTAAGGTAAGAATTTACTCTCTTCATATGAGTGTGGTATTGTCCTTTAATACAAATTAAAACGAGAAGAAAATGTAAGGAAACTGCATTTGCACAGATATGTACAATTCTAGATTTCTGGAGAGCTTATCATCTTTTCGTTGCACACGGGTGATGGACATTAAAATATTTATGACTGACAACGAAATGGATTGTCATTTATAGGGCAAACTATGACATTTTTTTGCAACAAGTGATCTAATTAACCTAAAAAACGATTATGTTGATCATATGGGTAGATTCAGTAAAATCTTCATATATTTGGAAAGATTGTTAGAATTAACATCGCAGATAATAATCATTTCAAGCTAGAATTAAATGCGGAATTCAAAAAGCGTCGATTATAATGGACTTAAATGTGTTCTGTAAAGTCCCACAAATCATGGTTTTGACTTGTTTTGTCCTATGTCTATTATTTTAATCATTGTTAAGGATTAAGGCATGCCTTATGATCAGTTCATGTTCACATCATTACAGTATTTGTTTCACAGAAGCTGCAAATGATGAAATGTATATAATTTAATGTAAATAATCAGACTGGACCAAATAAGTCAATATTGGTCCATAAAATATCAATAGTAGTCAATAAAATTTGAATATATTATTATTGGGAACAAAAATGAAAATAACTCACTGAACATCTGGTTTGATAATAAATTTTAAGCAAAGATTTGTCGTTTTCATTTGTTTTATTTATATGATTTATATTAAATTTTTCCATGAGAAACTTTACCTGACTTTGGAGGTGAAACACGGGATTAGAAATTCGAAAAGGATATAACTGCGAATGCATTCAAACCTACTTTGTGAGCATCAAAATAATTTATCAGCGGTAATCAAGCTGACCAAAAATATTAATAACCTGGTGACTGTAAGTTGGTCGAATATTGCATCAAAATCTCTTCAGGTGCTAACATTTGATGATTTACAGACCTGGTTCTTCATATTATTTGCCTTAACCAACCACAGACACCATTTGTGTGTCATCTTTGTGGACCGTGAACACTTTATATTTAGGTGGCACATCATCGAGTTATTATGTCTGCTTTCTAGGGACTACTGGCAGACTTTAACGTCAAACCAGATGTTTGAGGTGATCACATAATTATCACAATTAAAGCTTGAATGTCTTCATAAATTGTCATCAGTATCAAATCTTTATTTTTAAAAATCCTTTTTTCCATTTAACTTCTGAAATATGTCAATGGACAGACTGGCCAATCAACTGCCACCTCCCTCCATATTCATGATATTCTCAAATCTTATCCATCAAAGTTCTTCTTCCTGTACTGCAAACTATTCGTTTCCGTGAACATCTTTAAAGTTTTGCTAAAAATGTTGGTTCCATATACACAAGACCCAGTAGCCATTTCCCATCTAGACTATGCTAGTCCAATCTATATTAAGACTATCAATGACCTCTCGTTGAAATGGGTTTGTGCAGCGGGCGAATAATGTCACTGTTTTGGAGGGGATTGCTCTGATTGATTGACATAGATATAGAGCAGGGAAACCCCAAACAATAACCACATATTTCCAGTGATGTGTGACCGGAGTTCCGGGCACGGCATACGGGCACCTGCGAGGTGGTTTACTGTCCATATATGGACAGTCTATTTCCCATCACAATTGGTCCCTTGCATGGCAATGCAATACTGCCATCTGGTGGATTCTTTTGACTAAGACAAGATTTGGAATGTCTGATTTTCGCTCGCGTTTGTTTTGACGTTTAGGTCTGAATGTTCGAGGTTTTGATATGATTAAGCTGTAAGTCTATGGAGCTTACCCCAATTATCGGTCCATGGCGGCCATGTTTTGGCTCAATAATTCTGCTTACACCGTCAGATGTCGCTTTTGTTTGAGAAGTGATTTGTGAGTGCGTGGTAGAGTAAGAAGATTTATAAATGTTTGACTTAATCAGGGAAAATGTTACCCGTGAAAGAGAGGAAAAAAAAAGATAGTAATAAAAAAAAAAAATCAATTTTCCACCATGCGTTTCTCTGAGATGTCATATATGTTAATGCTGCCATCTTGTGGATTTTTAAGGCATGCTTACAGAGCTGACAATGTTAATCATAGATAAAAAACGTCAAGTAAGTTGGCCACGAGATCAACCTTGAGCATGCAATGACAAACAATAGCTGCCCCAATTGAGCATTGGCAATGCAGCCTCTGATATGTGTGTGAACTTTGTTACTTATTCACTATTCACAGTTCACTATTATTTTTTTCCCTAAATTTATCGTAAACTATGTCAACATGTCAGATTTCCAAAATTTTGTTCCAAATATCACTGTGCTGGATTTTGTGCAATATTATGTGAAAGGAAATTAGAATCATTATAAAAACCAATATATTATTTAAACAAGGGAAAAAAACAAGTACAGGTCAATTCAAAAGTCACCAAATTTTGTCTGTGGGATGAGGGGGGTCCCATAATTTTATTTGTAAAGTGTTTCCCTGGTGCTATTGACGGTAGCAAGATGACACCACTCCCAACTTTTAAATTTCAATAATTAAATAAAATGAATCCTACTATTCCAAGTGAAAAATAACTGGCGTTAATGTAAAGTTCACCAAATTTGGTATACGGGTTAAGGAGGGTCCCATAATGTTATTTGTAAAGCGTTTCCCTTGGCGCCACTCAAAACTTTAAGATTTTAATAATGAGATAAAATGAAACATAACATTTCAAGTGAAAAATAACTGGCTCAGGTCAGTTCAAAGGTCACCAAATGCAGGACCTATGTTTTTAATTGTAAAGTGTTTCCCCGGTGCATTTAACAGTAGCTAGATGTTGCGACTGACAACTTTAGGATTGTAATAGTTGTATAAAATGAAATGAGTACATTTGATATTTGGTAATTGA
This sequence comes from Amphiduros pacificus, assembly GCA_949316495.1. Lineage (NCBI taxonomy): Eukaryota > Metazoa > Annelida > Polychaeta > Phyllodocida > Hesionidae > Amphiduros > Amphiduros pacificus. The sequence continues at coordinate 14,345,953 of OX439012.1, read as the reverse complement.
CATTTTTTTCAAAATATTCCTCCAAGGATATATACCTATACATATATAGGATGTGTGTCTAATCATGATATAAGAGGATATATACCCTGTCAAACACAGATATATCCTTTTTCTGTAAAAAATCTATTTTTTGTGCATTTATGACTTGGAAATGCTTTTTAAATGATCTCAACAAATTCTGTTTGAGTAATGGGGCCTCAGACATACTTGACAAATGGAACTTTATTGTGTCTAGACCCATCAAGATGAGAGTATAGAGTTCAATACAATAGACATTTTGCCCTGGAGAAGTCTAAAATTCGAAAATACATCTACTGACTGGTATGATGTGACAGAGTATCAAAAGTTGTAGACATATCTAGATTGTGTCTAGACCCCCAATAAAAGAGCATAATTCTAGTACTTGTGAGTGGCGCCATCTTGCAACCATCAATAGCACGGGGGAAACGCTTTATAAATAAAATAATGAGACCATCTATAACACATATACCAAATTTGGTGAACTTTGAATCGACCTGCGCCACTTACTTTTCACTTGGAATATTAGGATTCATTTTATTCAATTATTGAAATTTAAAAGTTGAGAGTGGTGCCATCTTGCCCAAATCGATTGAAAAAGTGATTAAATAAATGATACTTGCACATAATAGGACTTCATTGGATGAAAAACATTTTGGAGTGACAATTACAATTGTTAGATCAGCTCTCTCCATACAGAACCTCTTGCCTGTATCCCATGTGCATGTATGCATGCTCCTGAGGGCACAACAAGTTTAAATGTAATTCAAACCTATGGTATTTTTTAATAAGCTAATGTAGGTAGCTATTTGTCTCAATGATGCTTTCAATGAAATACCACTGAGAACAAATAACCACCAACCGCAATCTGTCCAAGATCGCACTTGAGTCACATTTATTTCAGTGCTAAATATTCATTTATTTTTTCAGTTTATAACAATCTATAACAAATCTGAAAACAGAAAAGAGTTTGTTGGGTTATTTATTTATCTAGTTATTTAGATTTTTCATAAAGCGATTCAACCCAAGGAAGAATTTGAGAATTGCTCATATATTTAAGAAAATAAGTTAATTAAGTATCATGATAAGGAATTAATATAACACCTGGTGTCAGAATCACTAAACATCAAATTTGACACTTAATACACTATAAAGTAACTTATAAGTGCTTCTCTCCAGTACTATTATAGGAACTCAGTTACAGATCAAGACTTATGTCACTCATTTTTGTATGATTAAGCATAGAGTAATATATGAAATATAATTTTTATTTCCTTTTGCTCCCATATGCTATATCCCTTCAGTGCCCTTATCAGGGTCAGGTCAGAGGTGTCAAGAAGAAGTGTGTTTCCCACAACATTTCATGCTCTGGTGCATTGTGGTGGTCCAGGAAGTTTGAAATCATCAAGAAACATATGAAAGTGAAGGTAATCTTTTCATTGATATATACCCAGCAATGTGTAAATATTTTATAAATCTATATAAACATTTCATCAATATAATTATCAAACAACATGCAGAATAACAATGATGGCTGGACAAGGAGGGAAGGGCTTGGCCAAACCGCTATTGTGGAATGAATGAATGAATGGTTGCTGAGAGGCACATCAACCACTAAGGTTATTCGGTGCCTAAAAATGGTAAAAACATATACATTTATAAAATCAATGATATGTAAATAATCTTACCAACACAAAATATCAACAAAATATTATCAATTTATCAGTTATAGAAATAAAAATATCGAGTCCTAAGTTATAGAAATTAAAATATCGAGTCCTAATTATATCAAAATTGATACATTCAATTAAAATATGTTTAACAGTCATAGCTCTTTGACATCCAATACACTGTGGCTGATCTTCACCTTTAAGAAGACAGCAATGAGTCAAATGACTATGTCCAATTCTTATATGTGTTAAAACAGACTCTTCTCTTCGGTAAATCCTACAAGCACCTTTGGTTTTACCTAGAACAGGCTTAATTTCGTGTAGTTTATTAAAAATAGCTTCGTTCCAGTGAACGTAAAAAAACAGTAATATATTTCTTAAACTCTGTATAAGGAATATGCATATTTATTGGGCGCTTATCCAATGCTGCTTTGGCAGTTTGGTCAGCAGCCTCATTTCCATGAATTCCAATATGACTGGGAATCCAATTATAAAGAATTTCTTTATTTTCCACAGTGCAGAGTATGTGATGTCTTTCAAGGATTTTGTAAATAAAAGGATTTTTGCTTTCAATGCTTGTAAACAAGACAAAGAATCACAAAATATTAAAATTGTCTGATGTCGAGAAGTCTCCACATGATCTAAAGCAAGGTATAAAGCATGATGTTCTGCAGAATAAATAAACGTTTCATTTGGCAGACGTTCTGAATAAATATGCCCTTGCCCTTAACAGCAGCTGCAGCAGCCTTGTCATCGTCAAATGATCCATCAGTGTAAATACACTGATATCCAGTGAAAACATATTTTATTTCTTTGTATCTATTTATATAAAGGGATGGATCAGTTGAGTATTCTGACACGGCTACATTAATATTTAAAGTTTCATAGGTCCATGGAGGTGTTTCTGGATATTGAAATTTAGCTACTTGATTTGGATTTATATTTAAAGATTGTAAAAAATGCCAAAAGTTGGTATTGTATTTGGTTTATTTTCAAAAAGATCAACATAATTTGGATTGAATATAATATCATGTGCAGGACTCTCTGGACAAGCAGCAATTTTTGCAGCATACTGAAGGGCAACTTTTTTCTTCTTAAATCAAGAGGCAGTTCATCTGCCTCAACAGCCAAGCTATCTGCAGGTGATGTACGAAATGCACCAAGGCATAATCTTAGACCTTGATTTTGTATAGGATCAAGTATTTTAATATAAGATGGACGTGCTTATCCATATATCATACACCCATAATCAAGCTTAGAACGTACCAATGCTCTGTACAATTGCAATAAAACATTACGATCCCCTCCCCAATCGGTATGAGCAAGAACCCGTAACAAATCTTATGCCTTCTGGCATTTCTTTCTTACATATTTAATATGAGGGATAAAACATAGTTTTCTATCAAATATAAGTCCGAGAAACTTGGTTTCTTCGACAACAGGTATCCAAGTTTGGCCTAAATAAAGATCAGGATCTGGGTGACCCTTCCACTTTTTACAAAAGTGCATACATACTGTTGTTTTCAAAGAAAACTTAAATCCATTGTTATCAGCCCATTCCTGTAATCTATTTAGGTGTTGTTGGAGCTGTCGTTCTATTGTATGCATGCTTGTGGACCTGTAGCTTAAAGCATTCATGAAACCTGACTTTCAGACACATTTTCTTTACATAACATGAATGTTTATGCCCTAAACAGTGCTTTTATGTAGTAGTACCCAAAATATTCCCTGTTAACAACTTTCTGTGGCACTTGAAAGTTGATCAGTTGTCTGCTGAAACCTTCACCAGCAATTGAACACTTTGTCAACAAGCTATGTTTAGCTGGTTTGTGATCCCATGTAAACACCTAATGAGTTACCAGTTGGGCACCTGTCCAGCGTGGGAAACAGGGTGGAGATGTTTTGTACAATTTATCAATTTATTGCCAGGAGTATACTTCAGAACAACATAAGATTATTTTAATATTATTTGAATCAATGGTTGTGACAAATATCTTATGGTTGTGACAAATATCTTATGGTTGTGACAAATATCTTATGGTTTTGAAAGATATATCATTTATGGGAAAAGTATACTATTTATTTGAAAAGTATCTTATGCATGTGAAAACCTTTCTGTCAAAAAGGGCAGACATGACTCAAAGGCTGCATGGAATCCCCCTCAACTTAAAGGCTGTGATATTGAAAAAGTGACATTAAACCCTTTGATCACTGGTTTGGCCTTAAATCACAAGGACTTTGAATGGCAAAACTGTGAATGCTGATAATTGGTATTTAATAAAATTTATGATTTGACCCTCTTTGATGAAATTTGGGGTTTTTCACACCACTGAATGGGAAGACATCAAAGGCTGCATGGGTTCCACCTTAAAAGCTGAGCTGTATAGAATTTTTTTAAACTTTTTTTTGCAAACATATATAATATAAAAAATAATGAATTTTCTTCATTTATAACTTCATATATTCATCCGTTTTTAATAATTTTACCACCAAAAGAAAGCCAAGAAAAGGCTCTGTCATCATGATTCCAATTCATTCTCTAAATAGTGGAAAATAATGGCCGAAAATGTGTTGCTCCAATTTTGACAATTGGTAAACAACACCTCCTGTGACTTACGGAGCCCCCTGACAGTTCAAAGGTCAAGGTCACACAACACACTTCCTGTTTAATACTGGCAGTACTTGGTGGTCACAAAAAAATCATAATTCTCAGGGAAGATGTTCTTTTGTGGATTTCAGGCAGATAGCCTGTATGTATGTCAATTTGAAGATCATATATTGTTTTCAGATACCTTAAACCACTGTAAAATCACCTGGAACCTTCCAGGTTTCATGAATGCTTTAAGTTGAAATCATCAACAAAAAGTGAGCAATCTGCTCCAGGCCTCATTCAATCAACAATACTGTTAATTTTAATAATAAAGAGGGTGACTGATAATATACTTCCCTGTGGAACACCCATTTCCTGATCAAAAGCATCAGAACTTTGAAATGTCCGTTTGATAGAAAATTTTGAATAAAAAGGGGTAAACGACCTCTTAATCCCATATCATATAAATCACTCATTATTCCATATTTCCATTTGATGTTGTATGCTTTTTTGTTACAAACCACATGCTCACCTTTTATAAAACCCTCTCGTTTAAATGTTTCAAACATACCAGATGGTCAATAGTACTTCAAGTTTTTCTAAAGCCACTCTGTGCGACTAAAATATAAACCGCATTTTTTAAAAACCAAACTAAACGCTCGTTAATCATTCGTTCCATCGTTTTACAAATACAACTTGTTAACGCAATGGGTCAATAACTATTTGAATAGGGATGATAGTGAAGGAGGAAAATTACCACTTTCCCAAATATTATTAAAAATATCTAAAAGATGCCCAAGTGTTTGGTCAGGGAGGTGTTTGAGGATTTGATAGTGTATATGATCAGGGCCAGGAGCTGTATCATGGGTTTTATCTAAAGCAAGTTTTAAATCAGATATTGTGAATGGCTTATTTTAATTTGATATTGTGAATGGCTTATTTTAATTTGATATTGTGAATGGCTTATTTTAATTGGATAATTTTAATAATATTTGGGTAAGTGGTAATTTTCCTCCTTCATGGAGTGAAGCCACTATCATTGATATTCCCAAACCTGGCAAAGACTCGTCAGATTCAAATAATTATCGTCCCATTGCGTTAACAAGTTGTATTTGTAAATCAATGGAATGAATGATAAACGAGCGTTTAGTTTGGTTTTTAGAAACTGCGGCATATGTTTCTGTCGCACAGAGTGGCTTTAGAAAAATGAGAAGTACTGTTGACCATCTGGTACGTTTAGAAACATTTATATGAGAGGGTTTTATAAAAGGTGAGCATGTGGTTAGTATTTTTTTGATTTAGAGAAAGCGAACGATACTACATGGAAATTTGGCATAATTAGCGATTTATATGATATGGGATTAAGGGGTCGTTTACCCCTTTTATTCAAATTTTGTTGTCAAATAGACAATTCAAGGTCCGAGTTGGTTCATCACTTTCTGATGCATTTGATCAGGAAATGGGTGTTCCACATGATAGTATATTATCTGTAACCCTATTTTTTTATAAAAATCAACAGCATTATAAATCGTGTAAGACCTGGAACAGATTGTTCATTATTTGTTGATGATTTTAATTTATGTTACAGGTCCACAAGCATGCGTACTATAGAAAAAAAACAGCTCCAACAACATCTTAATAGAATACAAGAATGGACTGATCATAACGGATTTAAACTTTCTTTAAAGAAAACTTTGTGTATGCACTTTTGTAAAAAATGGAAGGTTCACCCAGGTCTTTATTTATGCCAAACTCGGATACCTGTTGTCAAAGAAACCAAGTTTCTTGGACTTATTTTTGACAGAAAATTATCTTTTATTCCCCACATTAAATGTGTTAAGAAGAAATGCCAGAAACATTAGATTTATTACGGGTTCTTGCCCATACCAATTGGGGAGGGGACCGTAATATTTTATTGCAATTGTACAGAGCATTGGTACGTTCTAAGCTTGATGATGGGTGTATGATATATGGATCAGCACGTCCATCATATATTAAAATGCTCAATTCTGTACAAAATCAAGGTTTAAGACTATGCCTTGGTGCATTTCCTACATCACCTGCAGATAGCTTGGAAGTTGAGGCAGATAAACTGCCTCTTGATTTAAGAAGAGAAAAGCTTGCCCTTCAGTATGCTGCAAAAATTGCTGCTTGTCCAGATAATCCTGCACATGACACTATATTCAATCCAAATTATGTTGATCTTTTTGAAAATAAACCTAATACAATACCGACTTTTGGCATTCGCATCAAAGAAGCTTTACAATCTTTAAATTTAAATCCAAATCAAATAGCTAAATTTCAATATCCAGAAACACCTCCATGGACCTATGAAACTTTAAATAATAATGTAGCCATGTCAGAATTAAAGAAATGTTCAACAGATCCATCCCTTTATATAAATAGATATAAAGAAATTAAATCTATTTTCACTGGATATCAGTGTATGTACACTGATGGATCATTTGACGATGAGAAGGCTGCTGCAGCTGCTGTTAAGGGCAATCATATATATTCAGAACGTCTGCCAGATTAATCATCAACTTTTTCTGCAGACCTTCATGTTTTGTATTTTGCTTTAGATCATGTGGAGACTTTTCCACATCAGATATTTTTAATTTTTTCTTTGATTCTTTGTCTTGTTTACAAGCATTGAAAGCAAAGGATTGGAAAAATCCTTTTATTTACAAAATCCTTGAGGGCCATCATAGATTCTGTACTGAGGAAAATAAAAAGATTCGTTTTTTATTGGATTCCCATTCATATTGGAATCCATGGAAATGAGGCTGCTGACCAAACTGCCAAAGCAGCATTGGATAAGTGCCCAATAAATATACTTATACCTTATACAGAGTTTAAGAAATATATTACTGTTTTTTTTACACTCTAAATTGCAATTGCGCTGAAACGAAGCCATTTTTAATAAACTACACAAAATTAAGCCTGTTCTAGGTAAAACAAAAGGTGCTTGTAGCATTGACCGAAGAGAAGAGTCTGTTTTAACAAGTATAAAAATTGGACATAGTCATTTGACTCACTGCTATCTTCTTAAAGGGGAAGATCAGCCTCAGTGTATTAGATGTCAAAGGGCTTTGACTGTCAAACATATTTATTGAATATATCGATTTTGATATTTTTTTAGGAATCAATATTTTAATGTGCAAGATTTACATATGTTATTTGATACTGTAGATACATCTGTGATAGGATCATTTTAAAATCAAATAGGACTTTATAATCAGTTTTAAGGGCAGAGCTTTTGTTTGTTTAAGTCACTGACTTATTTATCAAGAACTGCAGAACATCGCACTGAAGTCTTTAAAAAAAAAAATTATACATATTTATTATATTTGTTTGATGTAATATGTATCGTTAAATTCTTGTCTACATAAAGTATTAACATTTACATTTTGTTTCAAGTCAATATTATGTTTCAATTTTACTCTTTTTGGCACTGAATGACCTCATTGTGTTGATGTTCCATAAAGCAACCATTCATTCATTCATTACATGAGATAAATATGCTGCAAAGACTACAGAATGCTGTGGCTAGGGTAGTAGGGCGCATTTAGAAGAGTGATCATGTCAGTACCTTAATGCAGAGGCTCCACTGACTGCTAGTTCAAGCTAGAATTGAATTTAAAATATTTTTATTGAATTGGAAGGCCTTAAATGGCATGGCCCCTAAATATCTAGCTGATCTTATACCTAAAAACAACCCTTGCTATCTAAGGTCCAATAATAAATATGAGTTGATTATTCCTAAAATTCACACTAAATGGTATGGTGAAAGATCCTTTAAATATGTTTCTCCAAGATTGTGGAATAAGATGCCGATTGGTATCAAGAGATCTTGTAATATTACTAAATTCAAAAAATCCTTGAAAACATTTTTATTTAAGAAATTTTACAATGTTAAAATTGACTTAGGCAGCATATAGTGACCTTAAAGCACTGTGAGTAAGCTTTGCTTGGTGTATGCGCTATACAAATATTTTATTATTATTATTACTCAGTGGTACAAATCAAAGGGTAAATATTTATAATCTTTCTTTATGTTGTATTTGCAGCATTACTAACATTAAAAGGAAGATGTACATGTATTGTGAAATTCTCCAGTCTTCTTTGCAACTGAGTCGGGATCAATAGTCAGGAAAAGGTAAACACATATTCTGCAGCATGGGAGATGGTTTAACCGTTGAGGATACTAGGGTATCTGAATTAATGACTGCTACTGCCACAGGAAACATAGATGATGTAGATCTCCTCATAAAGTGTGGAGCAAATGTAAATCATGTAGACAACGATGCTTTTTCTGTGTTAATGTGTGCTGCTGGTAATGGACATAGAGATGTGGTGGATCTCCTCATAGAGCATGGAGCACAGGTGAACCACTTTGACAAAGATACTTGGTCTGTGTTAATGTATGCTGCTGGTAATGGGCATAGAGATGTGGTGGATCTCCTCATACAGTATGGAGCACAGGTGAACCATGTAGACAAAGATACATTTTCTGTGTTGATGTATGCTGCTGGTAATGGGCATAGAGATGTGGTGGATCTCCTCATACAGTATGGAGCACAGGTGAACCATACATACAAAGGTAACTGTTCTGTGTTGATGGGTGCTGCTTATAAAGGGCATAGAGATGTAGTGGATCTCCTCATACAGCGTGGCGCACAGATGAACCACTTGGACATAAATACTTGGTCTGTGTTAATGTATGCTGCTGGTAATGGGCATAGAGATGTGGTGGATCTCCTCATACAGTATGGAGCACAGGTGAACCATGTAGACACAGATGCTTGGTCTGTGTTGATGCATGCTGCTCTTGGTGGACATATTGATGTGGTAGATCTCCTCATACAGCATGGAGCACATGTTAACATGATTAGTGTGGATGGCCAAACTCCATTACAAATAGCATGTAAAACAGGTCATGTCCATATGGTTCAATCATTAGTGCAGAATGGGGCTGATGTGGCCTACATATCACCTCAGGGAGAGTCATTATTGATGAACCTTTGTAAATCTGCAAATCATAGCCACGATATACAAGAAATAATCACTACACCTGAAATAGGAATAAACTTTCAGGACTTAGCAGGTAAAAGTGCTCTTCATTATGCTGTATATTTCAATAGACCTAAGAGTGTTGAGGCTCTTATCCAATCTGGTGCTGACTGCAATCTCAAAGATCTCTGGGGCTTCAGTATTCTGCATATTGCTGCTCAACTAAACCATTCTCATATAATGAGTATAATAATTGGGCTCTGTGGAGACATTATTGATTCCACAGATATAAATGGTTTTACACCACTTCATGTCGCTCAGAGATGGGAAAATACATCCATAGTTGACAAACTTATTGACAGCGGAGCAAGGACGGACATCAAGGACAAGTTTGGAAGGCTCTTTACAGACCACTACACTACCTGGTTCAAACACAAAGATCTACCTGAGGCAGAAGGTGACATTGTTCAAACTCTTCAAATGATGTCCCATTGTAAATATCCAAGGACAGTAGAAATGATACAATTACTGAGGATGCAGCAATATAACAGGTAAGACAACCTCTCTCAAATCTGTTAGCAGATAAAAAAGTTTAACATCAATTTATCATCATCAAATATTAGCTTCAATAGACCATATCATACCTTCAAGTCAGAACAAATCTGTTTCATGAGTCAAATTTGTCAGTAAATTTCATAAAATACTTGTTTTCCAATACATCAATCACTTGCATAATATTAGACATGATAAATGATCTCATCAAGTCTACCTGTGTCTGTTAAAAAATGCAGTTGCAAGGGAGCAGTTAGAAAATTTAAGACTGAAATTTTAAATATGAAGTTGAATTTATAAAATTGATATGAACCACTGCATGTCTTTTTACATTTTTGATTGATGCATCCCATTTAGTGTCTTATTTGAACAAGTAATAGCTCCCTTTAAAAAGTACTCTACATGTTTGGCACTGGTTAAGTGTCATCATTGGAGTATAACCTTGGATATGGCAATGTGCTGATAACTTTTTCAAGATCAATATAGTTTGAATAATGGCAGAATTATATGAAACACTGCTAACTTTTATTATAGCAGGGGAACACACTAGTAGGATTTTAAGTTCACCGGTCCCTCAAAATGCATGGTCTAATTTTAGTATATTAAGGAAGACACATTCAGAGGTGGGAGAGCTCTGAACCAATCTGGGCAGTAATCACTTTGTTCTTAACCAATTCTCAACCAATCTGCATGGTTCTGTTATATAACAACCTTTTTATGTCTCACAAAAGGCATCAATTTCTTTTCAAAATCATCATAAGATTGTCCAAATTTCTTTACAGTTGAATGTGTATCTTATTCAATGCCTTGTTAGTGACAGTGTTTTATGATAGATATATACCGTTTTTACAGTAATATTTGTGTCCCCAAGTCAGTAATTAGTCCTTGTTAAGCAATCTTAAACTGGGGCACATCCCTGTGTTATAAATACACAAAGATCTTGTTAAAATGCAGTTCTAGAGGATCGTATTCTAATATCTGTAACTGATGAGCGTGCTATTTTCTTAAGAATTTGGGTATGATAGTCGATACATAAAGGCTAAAGAAAACAACTTTTTCAGTCTGAGGCATTGTTCACCATACGCACAGAAACCACTCAGATTTACTGCGATTTAGTGCCCAAGTATGTTGCAATGATTCCATGTAGCAACCAGCTCTGTTATGATCTTCCCGAATGATGCGATTTAACCAGATTGGTTCAGATTTACTGCACAGATTGGTTCAGAGCTCTCCCACTGACATTAGGGTCAGATTTTATATATGTTATTCCTTTAGATTTTGAGTCTTCACCTCTATATCTACCTCTGTATAAAATTTGATTTGGTTGTTTTAGAGAATAATTTTTAACATTGTGTTGATTTATAATAAGATGACCTTGTGCTATATCTCATTAACTCATCTCAGCAAAGTATAGTTCAATCACGAAGGCAAAGACTGTGGAAACAGAGCAAGAACATAAAGTCATCTTAATATGCTGATATAATTATTGAAGCTATTTGAAAAACATAATCTTACCATTTTAAAATGTTCTGCTAAATAATGTTGATAGTTTTTTTTTAAACCTTTTTAATGTGATCTTACTTTTCAAAATGTAAATTTACAACTATTTATTTTAGGCGAGGAATACATTTGATAAATGACTTACTGACTTCCATAGGATTTGGTATAATCTCACAGGAGTTTGACTATAGGACAATTGAGAATGAAACAAAGGAGTTGATGAGGAGAGTAATATCTAGGATGAACCAGAAGGACCCAAGGCTGGAACTGACCTTAGAGCTGGCCGGGAGTGTGGCTGAACGAACCAAAGTGGGTCTACCTGATGAGTTTGACATGCAAATGCATATCACAGGCCTCAACGGTATTGTACAAGCTCAGGAATCTGGGATACAAAAGCTCATGTTGATAAAAGATGAGGCACAAGCTAGTGCTTGGAATGAATTCATTACAGATGGGAAACTTAACCCACAAAGCTTATATAGTCACTGCTACAGATTGTTATATGAATCACTGAGCAGACAACTATATAACAGTTTAAATTTCTTTTGGCATTATATTAACAGCAGAACCACTGAAACATTCCTTATTTGGAGCCCAACGGGCATGATGATTAAGTTAGATCTTGCCTTTGTCATATCCCTGGAAGGGTGGGTACCGGAAGGGAGCAGGAAGTCCTCTGTGCTCCTATGTGAGCATAATATGCAGACTGATTGTCATGCCCTGCTGTTACCCAATGGCTGGAAAATCTCAGCATATGGCCGTGAGCAGCACATCATGAAGAGTCTTCCACCAGTGCCCAGGCTGACATATATGCTGCTCAAGATCATACACAACATTCCTCACCTGACAGGGATTGCCAGGCGTGCTAAGGTCAAGTCATATGATCTGAAGAATGCCCTATTCTTTGAGCTGGAAAGTAACCCACAATTACCTCTTGCTAATAATGCTGAACATGGGTGTAATACTGATGAAATGCCACTAATCATTCAGCCTGCACCAGGGGCATGGACCTGTTTGTATAGACGCTCAGAACATGTGAAAACAGGATCTCTCTCAGAGGATGTACAGGGGACGACAGCAAGTGTTGGGCTTGGAGATACATCTGCCAGTCTCACGCCCACAAAGGATGTACAGTGGGAAACAGCCAGTGTTCTGACAGCAGATATATCTGTCTCTGTCACAGAGGATGTACAGGGGCAGACAGGCAGAATTGTGCCAGAAGATAAATCTATGTCTACCAAGGGTCTACAGAGGGAGAAAGCCATTATTGGATTTGGTGATACATCCATCCCTCTCACAGAGGATGTTTTGAGAAAGATACAGGAACTAGCTCTTCGGGTTGGAAATAATCAAATCAGAAAGTTGGAAACACAAAACATATATTACTTTGCATTTGGAAAACCTTGTTTGCGAGAAGATAAGATAGAAGTGTTTCAAAAACTTTTAAACCAAATAAGTTCTGAAACCTTCAGACCGAATAAAGGAATAAAGGTTTGCCACATCACAGATGGTGAGGCATGTCCAACATCCAATATTAGCTCCCTATGAAACCGGACTACTTTTCAGATGAAAAATACATAACACTGCAATATTCTCCAGTTCAAGTTAAACATATCCAATGTAAGTAACTGCATGCTTACCTTATATACTTGCCTACAGACAATCAACTAGAAAATTGTGTCTTAAATCTACTTCTTCTTTTGAGCTCTTTGCATTAATTTAAATACCATCTAAGACAAACATATAATTAGAACATTGTGGTCCATAATTTCAACTTGGACTGTTCTCTGAAATTACTAAATAGTTTCCTACATTCAACTTCATACAGTGATGACAATCTTGACCATTTATGTGATTTACCCATGAGAATGTTACATTGTACTCTCAAATGTGGCGCAGTGGGTAAGACATCTGTCTCCCGTGTTAAAGGTCCAAGGTTCAATTCTCTATTGCGATAAGTGTTTTTTCATGCCGAAAATTGTGGTTTTATTCTAGAAATATGCATGTCAGAACATACAGAATTGAATTGTATTTTGTCAGTGGTGAAATAAAATGACTTCATGCAAATTGAATTCATGATACAATTTCACACATGTTATTTTACAAAAACCACAAGACACAGAGGAACAAAGGTAAAAATGGATATCAGAATTCTATTATAAAAATGTTGCATCAATGTGAAGTCCCCTTGGTGGTCAAATTCTCTGTGAATGGAATGGATGCATATTTAATGCGATTTAATCTTGGAATATCAAATTATATCGTCCAACATCGATATACCTGCATGATACAATATGTGTGAACTTTGTTACTTATTCACAATACACAGTTCATTATTCATTTTTTTTTCTAAATTTATATTAGACTATGTCAACATGTGAGATTTCAAAAATTGTGTTCCAAATATCACCGTGATAGATTTGTGCCAAATTTTGTGAAAAGAAATTATCATAATAAAGACCAAATTATTATTTAAACATGGGGTGAAAAAACAAGTGCAGATCAATTCAAAGGTCACAAAATGTTGTGTGTGGGTTGAAGGGGTCCCATGATGTTATATACAAAGTGTTTTCCCAGTGCAATGAACAATTGTTACATATGGATTGTGCCAAAGGGGATATGTGAAGGGAATCTGTGATCTACTCGCTGGCTATGTGAGCTGGGGCCTAACCTAGCTGCAAAACAAACCTATCTGCTGGGAGATAAGGATGACTGCAGACTCAGCGTATACAATGCGCAATATATCTTTATTCTGGTGCTGTATACACTATAGTCTGGCTAGGGAAGGCATGGCAAGAGTGTGATATATGATATACCCAAATACTGATAACTGTCCGAAGTTCTCGGGCTTGTTGGCGCACCCAAAGTCTATACAAGTGGCAGTCACGAGGCTGAGTGTCTTGGATCTTCTAGGCAAGTGGACACTGAGCGCTGAGTAGCGGTTTCTGGTCCATTATAAAGGAACACATCTGAATCCTAATGAGCCTGCACCTGCTGGCCCCTCTGCGACCTCTCCGTGGTTCCGGGTTGGATCCATGAGTCATCCCTCCTGCCATGATATCCATAGCAACGACAGCCTAGCAACGCTTCCTGACAACTTGCACTTGTTGCCCTCACGTCTGCACTCTGATCTCTGTCAGATATCATATATGTCTACACATGTCTATACATGGGCAATCCGTATCCTGCCTCACTGAATTGTCATGTTGCAGGTCCTTGACATGACAACCCACCCGGTCACAGATTTACAAGGACAACAGGTTAACCCTTTGGCACAGGCCTCAGCTCATGTGGGAAATTGTATCATGAGTTCAATCCAGGCACAGCCGGGGATCGAACCCACGACCTTTGGATCACCACAGAGGAACTGGTGCCCGTGGCCTTCTAGGAGTGCATAAACTTGCACCTAATTTAGCTATAAATGGTGATATGGGTTGGATTACTAGTAATGTTCGTCAAAAGGTTGACATGTTCAGATTATGGAACAGATTAGTCAACACGAATGGTATCAGAATCAGAGAGTTTTTCTATGGGACTTTGAGAAAAGGCGTGGTTCAGGAAACTGGAACAGTAAAATATATAAAGATTTTGTTGCCCTGAATTTAACTGATTGCCCTGATTTGTATAATAACAAAGTTGAAGTTGTTTTAAGTGATGTTAAAACCAGATTTCATGATATGGAAAAGGAAAAGTGGACCAATGATATTATTTCTGTACCTAAAATTAGAACTTATTGTAGATTTAAATCTGCAAATGAAATGGAGCCATATGTTTATAGAGTATTTAATAGATCTCACAGATCTATGCTAGCACAGTTTAGGAGTGGAATTCTACGTTTAAAAAATTGAGACAGATATATGCAAATCCCTATTGAGTTAAAACAATTTATATTATGCCAAAAAAATGCTGTTGAAGATGAAATACATTTTTTCCTTCATTGTAACTTCTATGCAGAGATAAGAAATGCCTATTATACAAAAAATGCCTATTAGAGGAGATTGTGAAATATTTGATGAAATGAATGACTTAGAAAAAATTGAAGTATGTTATGAAAGCTGATACAGTAAAGCTTACAGCAGAGTTTAATTATATTTGATATTATAAAAGAAAGGAATTCATCTACAGATAACTATATTTTATTTTTGCCGTCTTGTTCTTTGTTATTATCATTATAAGTTAAACTTATGACGTGACTTATAAGCCTGGATTTGTCTGGGTATACAAGGTCTATTAATAAGTGAATGAAGACACTATATTTTGCTTTTTACAGCTATGTTAAATTTAAGATATATTGGACTGATGCGTACATGTCACGGAAATAAAAAAATTACTTACAAATTAAAAAAGTAATTATTATAAAGTGTTCGTTTATGACACATTTAGCGGTAGAAAGATTACACCAGCTAAAATTTGTAGTATTTTAAGGTTTAAATAGAATGAATCCTATTATTCCAAGAGAAAAATAATTGGCGCAGGTCAATTCAAAGATCACCATATTTTTTAGGTGGGTTAAAGGGGTCCCATGATATTATTTATTAAGCGTTTCCCTGGGGAATTTACGGTAGCTAGATGGTGCCACTCAAAACTTTAAGATTTTTAAAATGAGATAAAATGAAACATAATATTCCAAGTGGAAAAAAAAACTGGTACAGGTCAATTGAAAGGTCACCAAATTTTGTATCCGGGTTAACGGGGGTCCCATGATGTTATTTATAAAGCTTTTCCCCGCCGCATTTAACAGTAGCTAGATGGTGCCACTCAAAACTTTAAGATTTTTAAAATGAGATAAAATGAAACATAATATTCCAAGTGGAAAAAAAAACTGGTACAGGTCAATTGAAAGGTCACCAAATTTTGTATCCGGGTTAACGGGGGTCCCATGATGTTATTTATAAAGCTTTTCCCCGCCGCATTTAACAGTAGCTAGATGGCACCACTCAAAACTTTAAGATTTTAATAATGAGATCAAATGAAGTAAAAAAGAACTGGCACAGGTCAATTATTGCTATCTGCTCTCCCAGAATTTTAGCTAGTCCGTGAAAAAATGACGAAATTGGCGCAAGAGAGCAGTGCATGACGGGAAAGATGTTGCGTTGTAAACTTCCGCCTGCCTTGCTTCAAGATGGGAGGGAAATTTCAGACTGACATCGTACATTGACACGCCGATGTCAGCGCTAAAGAGTGTTTGTTATGTAATCTTTATATAAGTATATTGCAATTTACGTAAGTTATGTCAAAATTACGATGGCAAAACTGAGAAAAACAACGATGGAAAGATGAAAGGCAGAGGCGAAAATGCCCCAAACAGGCTGTCGCCGCTGTTCCCGGATGTGCCGTGTGCAAAGAATTGGGTCAAATACGATCACAGCGCTAAAAAAATAGGGAGAATTCAACGGTCACCAATTTTTTTAATACGGAATTCGGGGGCCATGATGTTATTTATAAAGCGTTTATAGTGCATTTAACCGTAGCAAGATGGCGCCACCTAAAAATGTCACCTTGTATTTTAATATTGAAATAAAATGAATCTAATTATTCAAAGTGAAAAATACCTGGTGCAGGTCAATTCAAAGGTCATAAAAGTTCAATTAGCATAATAGGATTATTTTTTTTAACATTTAAAATACTAAAAGTTGTTGGCAAATGCGCCACGGAAACACTTTATAAACAACATCAAAGGACCCCACTTAACCTGCATCCAAAATTTGGTGACCTTTGAATTGACCTGCACTTGGAATATTGCAAATCGTTTAATTTTTTTAAAATCTAAAAGTTGTGAGTGGAGCCATCTTATGACTGGGAAAACACTTCGCATTTAACATCATTGAACCCCCTCAACCCGCACATAAAGTTTGGTGACCTTTGAATTGATCTGCCCTTGTTTTTCCCCCATGTTTAAATAATATTTTGGTTTTTATAATCATTATAATTTCCTTTCACATAATATGGCACAAAATCCAGCACGGTGATATTTGGAACATAATTGTTGAAATCTGATATGTTGACATAGTCTATTATAAATTCAGAAAAAAAATGAATAATTAACTGAGAATAGTGAATAAGTAGCAACGTTCACACACATGCCTCTGGTTGTGTAAGCAGATAATTTCCATTTTTGATGCCTTTGAAATGAAAATCCAGTCAGATGCCATATCATCTGGGTTAACTACCAAAGGCCCTTTTACTAATGTTAATAATGGCGGCGGTTTTAAAAGAGATTATCTGATATAAGATTCTTCATCTACATTGGCACCACCTTGAGTGCCAACTTAGCAAAGCTCTAATGTTTTCTTGTCAACGATATGTTGCCACTTAATTCAATCAAGACTAAGCCATTGTGCTGCACCCAGCAATTCTGCGATATTTCTTTTCACTGCTCTGAACCATCCATTGTCCAGGTAATGAAAGGCTGACGGAGTCACATCTTGTTTGAGTGCATTTTGGAAATATGGACATGTCACAGATGAAATATGGACATGTTCCACATGATCATCTTATGCTAAGGAATCATTTATCCTTTAACAATCATTACCACGTTTGAGTAGTCTCTCATCCCAAAGACACTCAAAACTATCCTCACTAGCACATTTGGAGGAGCTTAGGATGTGTGCCTCTCTTGGTGATAAAATCGATCTTCTAGAAAGTATTCAGAAGTTGCCATTGATGTAATGTTCGCACATAAAAGGCAATTAAACCTCACTGTGTTTTGAATGTCTTGGTGTATTATTCAAAGATATATTGTCATCCAGATACAAACATATCAGATTTGTTCACCTTGTTTGCATAGTAAATCCACGTTTGAATAAGATTCCAATGTAATTAAACCAGGTCACAGTTCTTGGGAAATAGCTGTATTTATAATGGTCACAGCTGGTCGCTATTTCTATATAGCGATTTCCATGGTTTTTTCTCGTGGGATCTTATTTCCTGCACGCATTCTCTCAAGACCCTTGTTGGAATTTGATCTGGCCCATTCGCCTTTTGTAGTTAAGGTTGAAATCAGTTTTTCCACACCAGCAACTATGATGGTAATTGGCTCTATTCATGGAGAAGTGAGTTCACCTTTGTC
Organism: Amphiduros pacificus; assembly: GCA_949316495.1. Taxonomy (NCBI): domain Eukaryota; kingdom Metazoa; phylum Annelida; class Polychaeta; order Phyllodocida; family Hesionidae; genus Amphiduros; species Amphiduros pacificus. The sequence continues at coordinate 14,327,541 of OX439012.1, read as the reverse complement.
AGGAATATTTTCCTTGTTTTCAGTAGAAAATATAGATTTGCATTGACGTGATAGAACTTGTATTTTGCCTTTACTCTCTTTCACAATGGTACCATTTTCTGTTAATGTTGGTACACCAACTACATCTTTGCGTCTTGATCTAATATAGTTCCAGAACCTTTTTCCCATAGATGGTCTACTGAATTTGATGTCTGGTAGATCAAGTAATCCCACAACATACTCATCATGGGATTCTCTCAGCTAATGTATTATGTGTTTTCTAAGGTTTCTGAATATACTACAGTCCGAATCCTTTTTGTTTTTATCAGGTTTGATGTATAGTCTTTGCTTTTTTTTCTAATTTATCTCTTAATTTCTTTTGTCATCCATGAGACATCCCATCTGGCAGGGGGCCGTGGCGCAGTTGGTTTGAGCGCCAGCTTATTAGCACCAGTTCCTCTGTGGTGATCCAAAGGACGTGGGTTCGAACCCCGGCTGTGCCGGGATTGAACTCGTGAAACGATTTCCCATACGAGCTGAGGCCCATGCCTTAAGGGTTAACCCCTTGTCCTTGTACATCTGTGACCGGGTGGATTGTCATGTCAAGGACCTATGACATGACAAGTCAGTAAGGCAGCACTATATCTGCTACAAGTAGGTCTCATCACGAAATGACTGAAATAATGTTGAAAGTGATGTAAAACCCCAAACAAACAAACAAACAAACAAATGATTCATTCATAAAATATAGTGTATTTATGGTGTTTTACCAATTGTGTCAGTTATGTTAAGATAAGACCTAATTGTCGTAGATACAGTGCTGTCACACTGAATTATCATACATCTGGTTCTTGACATGACAACCCATGCAGTCATAGATTAGCAAGGACAACAGAGGTAAATCCTCCAGGCCAGAGCCCCGGCTCATATGAGACATGCTAGCGACTGGAATTGAAACCACGAACTTTGAAACATCTCTTAGAAACTGGTGCCAATTAACTTGAGCTCTAGCCAACTGTGCCAAGGCCTTTTAACAACCTAGTTTAGAAGCATCATAAAAAAGAATTCTTTCAAACTTTGTTTCAAACATACTACAATAGCGTAGAGGATAGTCCCTTTAGGGCAGAGCATGTTTTGAAAGGAATTGGTCATTGCATACAAGGATGTGAGAACTCTTTGTGTTTTTCTTAAATCTGTAAACAGACATGATTAACGAATTGAAGGCAAAAAAAAGTGAAAACATGTACTAGTCCCTGATATATGATTTAAAGCCAAGCTAAGAAGATGATTACTCAGGACTTGTAATGTGGCCACAATCAACATGATTGTATATCAATTATATCTGGTGAACTTTACAACCCAAATATACCTTTGCTTGATGTGGTAAAATATAGAGGTGTGATCAAATCCAAAGGATATATCAAAAGAAAATGTACGCTGTAAAAGCTTTGATCTTGCTTTCATTGAGACCTGCTGACAGCTTTACTACAAACTGGTGTAAAATGTACTGTGGAAATGTGCACTTTATACTTTGTATAAATCATTACACATAAAAATCGCTGATTTTGATATTTACGCCTTAGTAACATTTCAGGCCTATTGTCAAATATGAAATATGATTTGTTTTCTGATACAAGATATCATTATCAATATAAAGCAATTATGCATATGTAATAAGGACGAATAGCATACTACTATTTATGTAATATCTGAGGAAGTGGTGTATGATACCTCAAATATGATATCTAATTCAGGAAACTGACAGGTGAAGTAGATAGATTCGCTCATGCCAATGCAGAATACCATGCTAAGGAATAAAGATAGGACTTTATTCTCTACAATGTGTACATTTATTTCCTCTACAATCACACCGCCAAGTTTTACCATCTATGAAGTGGCAAAACATTTATGAATGTTTAAAAGCAGGGAAATCCGTAAAATGAATCACATGTCAAAGGTATACCTGCTGTGAAGTGGTAAAAAACTTGTATGTTTAAAACAGGAATAGCAAGCAGAAAATTGAATCAACAATTCAAATGAGTCATCAAGATGCTTTCTGCAAAATGTATCCTGTCAATCCAATAACGCTTTATAATATGCTGACAAACGTGTATACATATTGAAAATGATGAACAGAAAGTACCAGCCCATCAAAGAATGATTACAGCATCAAATATTCAGACCCTTTAACAGATTTCCTATCTTGTTGTTGATAAAAATGGTGATTTTAATGAGTAGGAGAGTATGTGATATGACACCAGGAAAAGAAATATTAAAATACACTGTTTAGAAAGCAAATCAAGGAATTTGTTTAATGAAAAGGAATTTAAAAATGTGCCTTTTCAAAACCCCGAGAAATGACATTTAAAACTATGACTTATATCATTTATTTCTTTTATGTAATTTTGGGTCGTCAGCCAAAGGAAAAAAAATAGGGCGTTAAATCAGGATATGTTCTTTACCAAGCACGCAGTCTAATGAATAAGATATTTATTGATAACACATGAGGCATAAACTATTATCAGAAGAAACTAAATGAAGGGAAAGTTATCAAATTTTGCACAAATCTTATCAATGGTGGGAGGGAAAAGTAATCAAGGTAAAAAAAGAGGTTCTCAGAAATAAAGTCAATGAGACCCATTTTAATTAAATAAATTAGAATCTATTAAAATCTCTCATCACTTAGATGAAGATGAAGATATAAATATTGATTCTGCAAAAGGCATTTCATATTTTATATCTGGCTCATCTGAGTCGATGAGGTGATAGTTTTGACCAAGTCTAAACTTATTTTTGAAAACATGGATTCATTTATAACACAATCATTTCTAAACCAAACTGCCTCATTAACAACACTAGAGTATAATAGTAGTATACGTTTTTTAATTGATATAAGGAGATATCTTGAGGTGGTTTCTGCATTTGGAATAACACCATTTGGCATAGTGGGTTCCATTCTGACCTTGTTTGTCTTTAATGACTCAACCATGTCGTCCTCTGCGTTCTCTTTTTACATTCCAGCCTTGGCGGTCACTGACGGCCTCAGACTCATTTCCGGTTGCATCAATGCGATGAGTACCGAGTTCACGTTTATGACTTCTTGGTTGTGCACCACTCTACAGTTCACTAACTCGGTCACCACAAGTTGTTCATATTTCTTAGTTTTTGCTGTGTCTGTGGATAGATCAATTGCAATAACATGGCCTCACAGAGCTAAGGTCCTCTCAACTTATCTAAACGCTAAAATAACTACCTTTCTCATCCTGTTAGCAGTCACAGGCTTGTGTTTAACCCTTGTGTGGACCCATACCTTGGATACCCTAGGTAACTGTGTTGTTAATTTACAGTACTGGACACTATACTTAATTATGTCATTTACTGCATTTGCAATTGTGTGTGTTTGTTTTGTTGGTATATTCATATCAAGTATAGTCACCATATATCACCTGAGAAAACAGCGGATGGAAATTAAACAAATGACAGGCAAGTTATGTTATCATAATATCCTTATAATGCAATGTTGATGGATTGCCATACATGGATTGACACATTATTACATTATTGATTTCATGTTTGACCTTTCAGGCAATATTGGTCCAACAGTAAATTTCTACTGATCTGTACAAAACTCATTAAAATGTGAAAAATCATAAACAATGTAATTATTGATATTGTTATCAGTTTATCTTATTTGTTTGTATAAATTACTTTTTCAGCATTGTTCAGCATTGTTCAGACAACGAGATTCAAAACCTGACTCTAAGAGTGACTATGGAAATAAAGACTCCTTGTCACTCTTTGAAAAGAGTTGTGCATTGAGTCCAGTTCCTATTTAACCCTATACAGCATGAATGGGACTGAAAAAAGGTTATTAATACAAACAAACAAATCAAAACTCATAATTTGCATTTTGGTTTTAGGTAATATCGCTCAGACGGCAAAACAGGACAACCAGGTTACGGCCATGTTATTGTCAATCGCTGTGCTGTTTTTGCTGACCAATGGTCCCTTCGTGACCCTCCTCATCTCTCAGATGGTGTGGAACTGGGCCGCTCAAAGTATATACAACTACTATCTCTATCAGACACTCTACAAGTTCTCAGTGTTGCTTCATTTCATTAATCATTCTTTCAACTTCTATCTCTACTGCATGACTGCCAAGTTTTTCCGTCAACGCGTTATGAAGCTACTGGGAAATTGTAGCTATAATAAATTAAGATAATCTAATCTCATATGGTTAAGCATAATGCTTATTTTTAGATTTATTATTTTTTATCAATTCACTTTCTGTTTGATAATACAACATTTCCTGAAGGTGAAAAAACACTTTAAACTACTCAATAAATTGTATGGGGCATGGTGCTGGAGAAAATAAACCAATATTTGTATATACCACTGTAACCATAAATTAAAATAATGACCTTTTTTTTCATTAATCATTATGTATATTTATCTTGAACATTGATTTGTTCTATTTCTTAATGGAAGATTTCCATTCTTCTTGAAAAAGCATTTCCTTAAAGCGACAAAATTGTTTCAAACATTTGGTGGATTATATTTTATATGGGACTTGAGTTGAGACAATAAATCAATATTTGAATATATTGCAGCAGTATACCACTGGAATATTGTCGCTTCAATAATTCAAAATCTTTTTTGGTAGATCATTGTGCTTTGTCTTTTATTTGTAGGATTGCATTCTTTTTTATAATAAAACTTTTCTTGAAAGTGTTTCAAACATTTAACGGATTGTATTCTTCAAACACTCTTGTGCCAATAAAACGATATATGAATACATAGCTGCAATATCTGGTTTAACATAATGTTCTACAGAGTTGGTTCATTGCGATACGTTAGAATGTGCATAATGCCTCAGTCACATTTGCACCGGGAACCGGAAGTAAGAATTAGTCGGCCTCACAAGGTCCCGGGCGCCGGGGAGTTCATCAGCGATAGTCTAAGATATGCCTTAGCAATGGTCACATTGTTAATGCCTCAGTCACATTTGCACCGGCCGCCGGCCGGGAAGTAACAATCGGCCGACTTCACAGTCTGCCGGGCGCCGGGGAGTTTATCAGCGATAATCTTAGATATGCCGTAGCAATGGTCACATTATTGAAGAGCACTGCATGGCACGTGTAAAATTGAATGGCACAGACATCGGTAGGATATCCTAAAGACATCTAGATCATTTGATAGACGTCTGAAAGATATCCTAAAGACGCCTATATGATTTCGTACGAAACCCGTTGGATCATCTAACGATGGCTTGTGAACACATGAAATAAACAAAAATCCTGTGTTCACCATGCGATGCCACCGGCAGCCCTAAGATAATCTTAAGATATGTCTGCGGGACATTCACGGGAGCCTGCCGTGTACTTTTAGATGATGTTTGATGAAAAGACATCGGGATAATGCCGGCAACTTTAATGTTGCAGATAAAAGTTTCCGATGACCCGTACGACGTCTTAAAACTGCCTAATTGCGGCCGATGATCTCCCGGTACCCTCCGTTATTACATTATTACCCATCATATTTCCCCTACCTAAATTTCTATGACATTTGAAAGTGGATGAGTCTTCTGCTAAAATCTTAATCATCCATTGGACACTTCGTCAACAAACTTTGTTTTGCTGACCAGTGATCTCCTTCAAATACCTGGTCAGTAAAGCTTTGCTAACAATGGGGCACCTTCAGGTTGGGACATAGTGGTCACAAGAGTACACAAACACAATGACCATGGTATGTGCAGTTTCTTTGATATCAGTGAGATAGCTTGTTTGTATCACGTGGTCACATGTCATTAAAACATCTTTGTAAAAATGCCTCTTACTTCTGTGATTTCACGAAAGCTTCAATAAAATATATAACATGAACAAAACAACAACATGTGTCTTCAAAAAATCTTCAGCGCCAGACACCTGGGCCATATAAGTAAATTACAGCATGTTGGCCATCGTAATGTGGGCAAATTCCCAAGTTAGACATCAAGAGGTAAGTCATGGCAGGCACATGTGAATGTTTGTCATAGAGTCATAGAGGCAGCTGCCACTGCATCAGCGTTCCGAGAAACGCCGCGACAACTCCCCGTTGACAGCAGACGACAATTGGAAGCACAGCTGCAATCAAAGAGCACAGTTTGTTTTATTTGGACCCAACTTGCTTTTTCTAGCCTGATGATTTATCAATGGATATTGGCTTTACAATGTGCATCATGTCTTTTCAGGTAAATAGACACAAATTATGTATTAATAGGTGTGTTAAAATAACGAGTATGGAGAATGATAATATATATATATAAATTATTTGTTCATCTTAACTCCACAATTGCTTGAGACCATTAGAGAATATGACAAATACATATTCGTTCTAACGTTTAATGACTTAATGTTTTTATTTATAATGTTTGATGAACATTTTCAGAAACGACCAAAGTACATCGTTGTCCACTAACCATAAGGTAAGCTTTGAATTACTTTTCACTGAGCCTAATTTGAGAGAAAAAAATGAATTAATGAGGCAACGTGGGACACCTTTTCTTGTCATAAGCCTCATTTGAAAAAAATGATACTGAAGCCTGTCATAAGCCTATTCAAATCATCTTGTAAAACGCGACTTTATTGATACTCAAATCTTTGTTCTTCAAATAAATCTTTAGATTTCTTTAGATGTGATGAAAAGTTACTATTTATGTGTTAGATATTTCATTTCAGTGCACAAAGGTATGCATAAACACTTCAAATATCAGCTGTAATTCTGATTAGTTTTATGACCCCATGGGGTTCAATACATCTGAATATATACCCAGACGTGTACTGTTTGATATTATTCATCATTCCACAATATTATATACAGCTTTTCCAATGATAACTCGTTCATCCCATTGGTGATGGAGTGAGGTGTTTCATTACCTCAATATAGGGATTGGCTGTTCATTTTATGGGGAGAAAAATAAACCTTGGAAGAAAAACACCTGAAACATTATTTTCTATAACAGTTAGGGTAATGAGCCATTATGAGATTTGATACATATCCATGGAAAAATCTAAAATATATAATGAGTGATACACATTATTGTTGGTTCTTCGCCCAAGTAAACTAACTGCCTTGTGCATGATCGTTGACATATAAATGTTAATCAAAATAAGCATTTGTTTAAACGCAAAGTGACTAAAATTATACTTTTACTGGAGAAAAATCGACTCATGACTCATCTCTTGATATGTTTTGATCAATTGTAAATGTCCAAAGTAGGTTTGTGTTATGCACCTATGGCTTTATATAATAAACATATGGCTTTGACTTTTAAACATATGGCTTTGTATATTAAATATAAGGTTTTGAATCATAACTATATGGCTTTGTATAATAGACATATGACTTTGTAAAATAAACATATGGCTTTGTATAATAGACATATGACTTTGTAAAATAAACATATCACTTTGTTTAATAAACATATGACTTTGTATAATAAAATATGGCTTTGTATAAAAGACATATGACTTTGTATAATAAACATATGACTTTTGATAAGTATAACGCTATGTTAAATACACCACCTATTTTAAGCATGTAATTTTTTGTTACATTTTGATTTTAGGGTTCAATCCACAGTCAGAAATGATAGACACAGTCACATCAGCTGACACAAGACTAAACAACCCGAGCAAGTTTAACCGAATACAATATAACACAAACTAATCCAATATGGCAGCTATGAACTTACCAACATCCATATTCGTTGGGATCATGAGTATCTTCCTCATGTTATCGTTCTTCAGTAATGTAATGGTGGTGGTGGTGATAGCAAAGAACAGGCGCATGAGAACAGCCACTAATCTACTGATAACCAATCTGGCAATATCAGACTGCTTCATGGCCGCATTCATCATTCCACAGAACATTCACGATATCACCCATGTGGAGGAGTTCTATGAAGGTAAGTGCAGAGCAACATATTAGTTTGTTTGTGTATTTGTTTGGGGTTTTACATCACTTTCAACATTATTTCAGTCATTTCGTGATGAGACCTACTTGTAGCAGATATAGTGCTGCCTCACTGAATTGTCATGTCGCAGGTCCTTGACATGAGACAACCCGCCCGGTCACAGATTTACAAGGACAGCGGGTTAACCCTTTGGCACAGGGGAACATATTAGAGAGCAATATCACTAAAGTCTTGATTTATGTATAGATGTTGTGCAGTCTGCTCATAGCACTTAATAGTAAATGGTCGGGAACATGAATTTCAGGGTCTCAAAGCGTCTACCAATAGAATTAGTGATTTATTTATGTCTGCGGGACTCAAACCAGAAATACCTGGATCTTAAGGGGAATACTCTACCAATAAAAGTCATTTAGGTCAGATAGATATCAACGAACAAGTTTGCAACCCAAATATATTTCTGTTTGATATCCACTGAACTTTATGTCAAGCAATATACATTATTTCATATCGTTTTTCGATAGTGTTATTTCATTTTCAAATCAGTCCTTTGTTCCTGATTGGCCAAACTTGGATGTGCAATATCATGATCATGAAAATTATTTCCAATTAACACTCAAGTCTTACTCACGTTCTGACCTTAACATTCAGCATATTTATTTGTCAATATCTTGATATACCTGATAATCTTTTCACACGTAGAATTTTCATAGCTTACCTATTACTGATCTTTGACAAAGTGATCATAGTATAGAATACTTATTTATGACAGAAAGCCATCATCAGGCGATACAGGTGAGGGCTTCAATTTGGTGTTTTATTTCCAGATATATATCTTACTATGATGAGTGATCTTGTTTGACACTGTTGTTAAATTAAAGATCTTTTGATCAGCAATCAAAAGGACAGAAATTTCAAACCACAGATGCATGACCTTGTACCATTCTAGAGAAACTAAGGCAATGACTTCCTTATTGACCTTTGATGTCATTACTTGTAGAAGGAGACTTCTTACAAGATTTGGCAGAATGTGTCAAATACACGAGAGAGGTACATAGAAAGATAATAATATAACCGAAAAATTCATTGCACATTGGATATTTTATAAAGAAAAAGTACCGATTGTTTTATATATCTTTTATGCACATTGAAGATATAAAATGTACTGTTTTGAATTATAAATATCTTGGCAGTCAAGCAGTAGTGAGAACTGCCAAGATATTGTATATTGAAGCTAAAATTACTCGGTTAGAGATGCCTGGACAGTTTGTATATTGACTGAAAATGGGGATTAAAAACAAAAAATATATATAACAAATGTCTTTGCTGTCTTGAAGCGGTGCTAATACTTTGGAGGCCACATACTATCTAGACTGAGGGCCATGGGCCATGGCGCAGTTGGTTAGAGCACCGGCTTATTAGCACCAGTTCCTCTGTGGTGATCCAAAGGTTGTGAGTTTGATCCCCAGTCATGCCAAGATTGAACTCATGATACAATTTCCCACATAAGCTGAGGTCTGTGCCTAAAGGATTAACCTGTTGTCCTTGTAAATCTGTGACCGGGTGGGTTGTCATGTCAAGGACCTGCAACATGACAATTCAGTGAGGCAGCACTATATCTACTACAAGTAGGTCTCATCATGAAATGACTGAAATAATGTTGAAAGTGATGTAAAACCCCACACAAAACAAACAAAACTATCCAGGCTGACATAGGTACCAGTGTCAGCCATGTGGCCAACCTCATAACTCCTAAATCGAAATGCCCCAGAAGTGCTAACCGTTTTACAGGATTATTACTATCTAGCTATCATAAATACTTTAGTAATATCTAGCTATCATAAATACTTTAGTAATATCTAGCTATCATAAATACTTTAGTAATATCTAGCTATCATAAATGCCCCAGAAACACTAACCATTTACAGGCTTTAGTAATATCTAGCTATCATAAATGCTTTAGTAATATCTAGCTATCATAAATGCTTTAGTAATATCTAGCTATCATAAATGCTTTAGTAATATCTAGCTATCATAAATGCTTTAGTAATATCTAGCTATCATAAATACTTTAGTAATATCTAGCTATCATAAATACTTTAGTAATATCTAGCTATCATAAATACTTTAGTAATATCAAGCTATCATAAATGCTCCAGAAGTGCTAACCGCTTTACAGGATCATTACTATCTCGCTATCATAAATACTTTAGTAATATCTAGCTATCATAAATACTTTAGTAATATCTAGCTATCATAAATGCTTTAGTAATATCTAGCTATCATAAATACTTTAGTAATATCTCGCTATCATAAATGCTTTAGTAATATCTAGCTATCATAAATACTTTAGTTATATCTAGCTATCATAAATGCTTTAGTAATATCTAGCTATCATAAATGCTTTAGTAATATCTAGCTATCATAAATGCTTTAGTAATATCTAGCTATCATAAATGCTCCAGAAGTGCTAACCGTTTTACAGGCTTTAGTACTCTCTACCTATCATAAATGTCCCCGAAAAACTAACCAATTTACAGTCTTTAGTACTTTAGTGTCTACCTCAAAACTATCTAAGCTCTCATAAATACCACAGAGGTCATTCCGTGATAGACTTAAAGACTAAGACTTAAAGACAATTTGAGGATTTCAAGCAGTTTTCAGCCATCTTGATTTCATAGCCAGGTTAGCTGCCAAAACACAAACATGTTTAGTCCCAAATACCAACAAAGGCATTTCTGACTCAATAGCATAATTTTAATCCCACATGTTTGTTGCTAACTCTACTGTTTCACCTCACTGTATGTTCTCTGTCATCAGGGGTGGGAGAGCTCTGAACCAATCTGGGCAGTACTCGAAACATATCTGGGCGGTATGACGTCATACCATTGTTCAGAACCGATTCTGAACCAATCTGGGTGGTTCTGTTATATAACGACTTGTTTATATCTTAAAGAACGCAACTTTTTCAGTCTAGCCATTGTCCACCATACAACAACGGTCAAATACCACTCAGATTGGCTGTGATTTAGTGCACAGATTGTTGCGAGCGCCCAGAATGACGTCATTTAGCGCCCAGATCAGTTGTGAGCGACCAGAATGACGTGATTTAACCAGATTAGTTCAGATTTACTGCACAGATTGGTTCAGAGCTCTCCCACCCCTGGTCATGGACATGGCACTAGGACTATTTTGCTTTCATAAGCTCCCTAGAATTTGACAAGCAAGTAATGGAAAAGAAAACAAGATATTCGATCATTCAAAACGTCCATCTTTTGTAAACCTTTGAAACAGATCTAAAGTTCCCGTTGTATCACACACATGAATTTAAGAAAAATGAACTTTAACAGCAAACATCAAAAGTTATTTAAGAAGCATAATATTAAGCATGCCTTTCATTTAATATACATCTATACAGCCTTGTTATCATCATAATAAGGTAGGCATTTATTGTAGGATTATAAACCTAATGAACAAAATAAGACACTGCACATCATTAAATGTTTTTGTAGAAATCGTCCCTTTAATAAAACAGTCTCAAAATAATGTTGTAGGATTTTAAATCTTATGAACAAAATAAGACACTGCACATCATGAAATGTCTTTATAGAACGCTGCCCCTGTGATGAAAATGTCTCAAAATAAAATGCAAAATTACTATTTATGTCTGTTTTATGGGGTGATATTGTGGTATGGGTCTGGTACTGGATGTGGTATGGGTCTGGTACTTGATGTGGTATGGGTCTGGTACTGGATGTGGTATGGGTCTGGTACTTGATGTGGTATGGGTCTGGTACTGGATGTGGTTTGGGTCTGGTACTGGATGTGGTATGGGTCTGGTACTGGATGTGGTTTGGGTCTGGTACTGGATGTGGTATGGGTCTGGTACTGGATGTGGTATGGGTCTGGTACTGGATGTGGTATGGGTCTGGTACTGGATGTGGTATGAGTCTGGTACTGGATGTGGTATGGGTCTGGTACTGGATGTGGTATGGGTCTGGTACTGGATGTGGTATGGGTCTGGTACTGGATGTGGTATGGGTCTGGTACTGGATGTGGTATGGGTCTGGTACTGGATGTGGTATGGGTCTGGTACTGGATGTGGTTTGGGTCTGGTACTGGATGTGGTATGGGTCTGATACTGGATGTGGTATGGGTCTGGTACTGGATGTGGTATGGGTCTGGTACTGGATGTGGTATGGGTCTGGTACTGGATGTGGTATGGGTCTGGTACTGGATGTGGTATGGGTCTGATACTGGATGTGGTTTGGGTCTGGTACTGGATGTGGTATGGGTCTGGTACTGGATGTGGTATGGGTCTGGTACTGGATGTGGTATGGGTCTGGTACTGGATGTGGTTTGGGTCTGGTACTGGATGTGGTATGGGTCTGGTACTGGATGTGGTATGGGTCTGGTACTGGATGTGGTATGGGTCTGGTACTGGATGTGGTATGGGTCTGGTACTGGATGTGGTACTGGATGTGGTATGGGTCTGGTACTGGATGTGGTATGGGTCTGGTACTGGATGTGGTATTGGTCTGGTACTGGATGTGGTATGGGTCTGGTACTGGATGTGGTATGGGTCTGATACTGGATGTGGTATGGGTCTGGTACTGGATGTGGTATGGGTCTGGTACTGGATGTGGTATGGGTCTGGTACTGGATGTGGTATGGGTCTGGTACTGGATGTGGTATGGGTCTGGTACTGGATGTGGTATGGGTCTGGTACTGGATGTGGTATGGGTCTGGTACTGGATGTGGTATGGGTCTGGTACTGGATGTGGTATGGGTCTGGTACTGGATGTGGTATGGGTCTGGTACTGGATGTGGTATGGGTCTGGTACTGGATGTGGTTTGGGTCTGGTACTGGATGTGGTATGGGTCTGGTACTGGATGTGGTATGGGTCTGGTACTGGATGTGGTATGGGTCTGGTACTGGATGTGGTTTGGGTCTGGTACTGGATGTGGTATGGGTCTGGTACTGGATGTGGTTTGGGTCTGGTACTGGATGTGGTATGGGTCTGGTACTGGATGTGGTATGGGTCTGGTACTGGATGTGGTATGGGTCTGGTACTGGATGTGGTATGGGTCTGGTACTGGATGTGGTATGGGTCTGGTACTGGATGTGGTATGGGTCTGGTACTGGATGTGGTATGGGTCTGGTACTGGATGTGGTATGGGTCTGGTACTGGATGTGGTATGGGTCTGGTACTGGATGTGGTTTGGGTCTGGTACTGGATGTGGTATGGGTCTGGTACTGGATGTGGTATGGGTCTGGTACTGGATGTGGTTTGGGTCTGGTACTGGATGTGGTATGGGTCTGGTACTGGATGTGGTATGGGTCTGGTACTGGATGTGGTATGGGTCTGGTACTGGATGTGGTATGGGTCTGGTACTGGATGTGGTACTGGATGTGGTATGGGTCTGGTACTGGATGTGGTATGGGTCTGGTACTGGATGTGGTATTGGTCTGGTACTGGATGTGGTATGGGTCTGGTACTGGATGTGGTATGGGTCTGATACTGGATGTGGTATGGGTCTGGTACTGGATGTGGTATGGGTCTGGTACTGGATGTGGTATGGGTCTGGTACTGGATGTGGTATGGGTCTGGTACTGGATGTGGTATGGGTCTGGTACTGGATGTGGTATGGGTCTGGTACTGGATGTGGTATGGGTCTGGTACTGGATGTGGTATGGGTCTGGTACTGGATGTGGTATGGGTCTGGTACTGGATGTGGTATGGGTCTGGTACTGGATGTGGTATGGGTCTGGTACTGGATGTGGTATGGGTCTGGTACTGGATGTGGTATGGGTCTGGTACTGGATGTGGTATGGGTCTGATACTGGATGTGGTATGGGTCTGGTACTGGATGTGGTATGGGTCTGGTACTGGATGTGGTATGGGTCTGGTACTGGATGTGGTATGGGTCTGGTACTGGATGTGGTATGGGTCTGGTACTGGATGTGGTATGGGTCTGGTACTGGATGTGGTATGGGTCTGGTACTGGATGTGGTATGGGTCTGGTACTGGATGTGGTATGGGTCTGGTACTGGATGTGGTATGGGTCTGGTACTGGATGTGGTATGGGTCTGGTACTGGATGTGGTTTGGGTCTGGTACTGGATGTGGTATGGGTCTGGTACTGGATGTGGTATGGGTCTGGTACTGGATGTGGTACTGGATGTGGTATGGGTCTGGTACTGGATGTGGTATGGGTCTGGTACTGGATGTGGTATGGGTCTGGTACTGGATGTGGTATGGGTCTGGTACTGGATGTGGTTTGGGTCTGGTACTGGATGTGGTATGGGTCTGGTACTGGATGTGGTATGGGTCTGGTACTGGATGTGGTACTGGATGTGGTATGGGTCTGGTACTGGATGTGGTATGGGTCTGGTACTGGATGTGGTATGGGTCTGGTACTGGATGTGGTATTGGTCTGGTACTGGATGTGGTATGGGTCTGGTACTGGATGTGGTATGGGTCTGATACTGGATGTGGTATGGGTCTGGTACTGGATGTGGTATGGGTCTGGTACTGGATGTGGTTTGGGTCTGGTACTGGATGTGGTATGGGTCTGGTATGGGTAACACTGGATGCACTCCATGTACCCAAAGTGCAATGGGGAACCGGAATTCGCATGTTAGCATGCACACATATGGCAGTCCCAGTAGTTGGTGCCTTCATGATATTGAGAAGATATGTGATTCTACCATCTGTGACTGGGTGTATGTATTGATTATCTGTATGTGTACTGTAATAATATATTTAATGCTGTTTGTCTCAGATGTTGTCAGATATGATGTAAGAGATCCTGTGCTAATTTGTCTGTTACTACACCATCCCCTCTCTGTATGAAGTTTCATGTACCAAGTATCAATTTATAATGTCAAGACAAACTGCACCAACCTTATACACTCAAAGAGGCTTTAATCAGAATGGTATGAATAATATGGTGTCATTAAAGGATCACTTCCAAATGCTCTTGTTTGATGGCTCATAGCCTATAACATATATGCTGGACACAATCATGACAAATTATGTCATATGTGTACTACAAAGTATAATCTGGTGTCTGGTGAAAGTTCTCTCTCCTAGTGGCAATAGGATTAAGGAACATTAGAGGGTGGGGGGGTGGGGGGTGGCGCATATTGTAATGACAACGAGGGATATTGTAGTTGTGACAGAACAATCCATTTGTGAGAGAAATAAATTGATAATGATTTAGCTGCAGTATCGTGTTGAAATTTTGAGCTTGGGATAGTTTTGTGATCGTGGGCAAGGAAAGTTAATTGTAGCGATGCATTTTAGTGCAGTTTAGTGACAGGCCAGTTCAGTGCTGGCGTAATGAAAGTTAAGTGCCAAGGCAGGTGCTATTTTAGTATTGAGGTAGTATTGGTGTAAGACAATTATGTGTCAAGGTTAGCATAATTTACTGTAAAGGTAAAGACAGTTTGGTGTTGAGATGGGGAATGTTGAGTATTTAGAGAGACAAAGTATGATATGTAATGTTGATGGAGGGACAGTTTAGTGCAGATGTAGGCCAGTGTAATGCTGCTGTAGGAACTAGGGATGGGCTCTATTAATAATTTAGTGTTACAGTACCGATACCAATACTTGCATGATCAGGGCTTGACAAACGCACTGGCCCGGTGGCCCGGGACCACCAGATCCTCTGTTCGGGCCAGTGAATGCTCTGTTGTAGTGGCCCAGTTGGGCAACCATATTTTTGGTCTTTTAGTGGCCCAAACTATCTTGATTTTATTACTCTAATCATTATCCTAAGAACTTCGGGCCACCATTTCACATGTTCTGGTGGCCCAACTGGGTAACCAACATTTTTCACTTTATGTCAAGGCCTGATGATACTGATACCGATACCTGACAATAGGCCAATTGCGGTTTGCCATACTGTACCATTGAAAACAACACACTCGAAAATTGAAAGTGCACAAAAAACATCTCTAAAATCCATTCATTAAAAGAAATGAAAACCAGCAATCGTGCAATGAGAATTTCGAGTTGCCGGAAACCAAATATGCACTTGCGCAGATTGACCTTCCGCTTTCAAATATGGAAAACAAGCGAGTCTTTGTTAGTTTATCACCGTTTGTGGCAATTTTCTCGAATATCTTGAACTCAATAAAGAACGTATAGGTTAGTGCAGTACCGGTTCCAAGCATCGGTTCAAGTAGAAAAAAACGGACGGATCAAAAACTTTAGAAACTGGCAGTTTCCCGGGATTCATCAGTATCATGGCCCATCCCTAGTAGGGACACCTTAATGTCGACGGAGGGACAGTTTAGTGTAGATATAGGCCAGTTTACTGCTGTTATAGGGACAGCATAATGTTGATGGAGGGACAATTTAGTGTAGATATAGGCCAGTTTACTGCTGTTAAAGGGACAGCGTAATGTTGATGGAGGGACAATTTAGTGTAGATATAGGCCAGTTTACTGCTGTTAAAGGGACAGCATAATGTTGATGAAGGGACAGTTTAGTGTAGATATAGGCCAGTTTACTGCTGTTATAGGGACAGCATAATGTTGATGGTGGGACAGTTTAGTGTAGATATAGGCCAGTTTACTGCTGTTATAGGGACAGCATAATGTTGATGGTGGGACAGTTTAGTGTAGATATAGGCCAGTTTACTGCTGTTATAGGGACAGCATAATGTTGATGGTGGGACAGTTTAGTGTAGATATAGGCCAGTTTACTGCTGTTATAGGGACAGCATAATGTTGATGAAGGGACAGTTTAGTGTAGATATAGGCCAGTTTACTGCTGTTAAAGGGACAGCATAATGTTGATGTAGGGACAGTTTAGTGTAGATATAGACCAGTTTACTGCTGTTATAGGGACAGCTTAATGTTGATGGTGGGACAGTTTAATGTAGATATAGGCCAGTTTACTGCTGTTATAGGGACAGCATAATGTTGATGAAGGGACAGTTTAGTGTAGATATAGGCCAGTTTACTGCTGTTAAAGGGACAGCATAATGTTGATGTAGGGACAGTTTAGTGTAGATATAGACCAGTTTACTGTTGTTATAGGGACAGCATAATGTTGATGGAGGGACAGTTTAGTGTAGATATAGGCCAGTTTACTGCTGTTATAGGGACAGCGTAATGTTGATGGTGGGACAGTTTAGTGTAGATATAGGCCAGTTTACTGCTGTTATAGGGACAGCATAATGTTGATGGAGGGACAGTTTAGTGTAGATATAGGCCAGTTAACTGCTGTTATAGGGACAGCTTAATGTTGATGGTGGGACAGTTTAGTGTAGATATAGGCCAGTTTACTGCTGTTATAGGGACAGCATAATGTTGATGAAGGGACAGTTTAGTGTAGATATAGGCCAGTTTACTGCTGTTAAAGGGACAGCATAATGTTGATGTAGGGACAGTTTAGTATAGATATAGACCAGTTTACTGCTGTTATAGGGACAGCATAATGTTGATGGAGGGACAGTTTAGTGTAGATATAGGCCAGTTTACTGCTGTTATAGGGACAGCGTAATGTTGATGGAGGGACAGTTTAGTGTAGATATAGGCCAGTTTACTGCTGTTATACGGACATCATAATGTTGATGAAGGGACAATTTTCTGTAGATATTAACCGGTTTAATGCTGTTGTAAGTACAGCTTAATTTTGATGGAATGACAGTTGTCCCTTTAAAAGAGGTGAAGGAGTATGTGACTGAGGAATCTATAGCTTGACATGATGAAAATAATGAGTACATTGTTTGAAGACCATTGAATGTGCATGTTTGTACGATTTACACACCTTACTTTAAAGAGATTGATAGAGATGTTTTGTTTTCAGTTCAGTCCAAACCCGACACAAGATATTCGTGCAGAATAATACTGACACATAAAACAATTAACTAATGGATCTTGAACTTTAAATTTGGATATTATCAGGGCCATGGCTCATTAAATTGGAGTGTCAGAGTTTTGGCTCATTCTTATAATGTTTTGGAATTCACAGGAGATGCGGCTTGTAAGATAGTGAACTCTCTCCCCATCTTCTGCATAGTCATCAGCATCTACAGTCTAGTGGGCATGTCAGTGGAAAGATACCGAGCCATCTGCATCATCACAGCAACATCCATGACCTTAAACAAGGCAAAAACTGTGTCCGCTTCTATCTGGTTCCTGGGGCTTCTCATTGCAATTCCGTCCATGGCAGAGTACTCAGTGTATGAGTATGACAAATGGCTGAAAATACCCTCCAACCAGTCTGGTGAGTAACTCAGTTCATGCCAATATGCGGTTTACTATCTGTCGGACAACTCCCAAAATTTAGGGGCTGGCCCCTTGACTAATTTATTGAAATTACATGATAATGATGTTATTATAATAGTGATACCAAACTTTGTCTGTTAGAATGGCAGTTAAGTTTCCAATGCGAAAATAGCCCATTTTGCACATGATATTCTGGTGTCATCAGCATAATATTGTAGCAAATCTGTTTTTTCCAATACTTTGAGGAAGTGGCACAATTCAAATATTGAACAGAATTGATCTGAGGACTGATCTCTGTTAGATTCAATATCTAATGGATTTTATGGAAAACTGGTGTTTTCCTGCTTTAACAGATTGTCTGAGTGTCAGCATAAAATGACAGCTCAATTCTCATGGAAAGCCACTGCCTTAACACATGTAACCGCCTCAGAGACAGTGAAGTTACTATGGCTTTTTCTAGTTTGATTAATATTCCTATTTGTCACCTTGTATGACATGCAGGTTACACAGTGTACCAACCCACAAGGGAAATCCAATTTGATAATATGTTCCTTATGTATTCAAATGTTCTGTGTACCATATACTAAACACTATTACCTTTTCTCAGTTGAAGAGTACATAAGCGATCCATCACAGGCAGACGAATGGGCGATAATAGAGGCATACGACAATGGCACAAGTCTGTGGCATGATATTGGCTTGGGATGTGGCAGCACCATTCACCGGGCTTATGGTATAACTAATGGCATATTCATAGTCCTTGTTGCCTATGTCATTCCCCTTGTTATCATTGTTGTCAACTACTCAAGACTTACAAGTTTCATCTTGAGGGAATCCAAGGCAAAAGAAGAAGGGTCACAAAGGTCACAGGTAAGGTATGGTCCTCTTGAACAATGAACTGTTGTCTATTTGGCAAATTTTGCAAAAGTGTGAACTATGAATCAGTGATTTGTCATCATTCAAGTAATGTACTTCAACCTGGGTTGCTCTCTCTGTATACATATAAGCGATACCTGTGTTTCTTGCTTCAAAGTGTTACTCTTGTGTACGCTTTATCCAAAAACTATGGATTTTTGAAAATTATTATTGATTTATTCCAGGTATCAAGAAAGAAGGTCAAAATATTGAAAATGTTGATCATTGTGGCCGCCCTGTTTGCTCTCAGTTGGCTGCCATATTTCACACTCCTAGCCATTGCGGTGAGTGTATCGGGGAATAATGTATAAAGTAAAAAAGATGGGGAAATTTAAGTCAAAATAAAATCCATCATTAAAAGTGCCTAGGTTCACATTATTGATGCAGCATAATAATTGACTTGTGCTCTAAACATATTTTGCTTGAAAGTTTATTTGAAAATTTATATAATATATATGTGTATATGTATATGTATATGTATATGTATATGTATATGTATATGTGTATGTGTATGTGTATGTGTATATATGTGTGTGTGTGTGTGTGTGTGTGTGTGTGTGTGTGTGTTATAGTATACATTATATTACTATGATACAACATCTGAAATCACTTCTAAAGAAATATACATGTACTCAACATCTGATGATATTACAACTTTGGAATTTGCATATTAACCCAGGTGTGCGCTTTATAATGATACCAAACAGGATTGATAGTGTTACACCTGATGGCTTCTCTAATGTCTTGATAACAGATCTATTTACATCAGATTATAGAATATACTGTTATAGATCTCAAGCACAGGCACCTGATCAATTTGAATTTCTAAGAAGGAGGATAATCAAGTATAGTATCAAATGAGGTGCATCTCCGTCCTTGTTCATGCTGCTATCAGAAATCTCACTGTTAGACCCTTAAAAGGTCTGCTACCAATTTTCGGCCATATTGGTTGCAGGTGTCAAAACTGATTTTTCAAGAAACACAAATGTGCTAACGCTCTCCCCATTCAACTCCATTTTTATGTTTCATTGAAATGAGGCTGGTTTTTCAATATTTTCCACATCTATAGATAATGTTTGTATTAAGAAAAAGGCACATATAATGAACGTAAAGCACTCGAGACGTAGTGCTATGAATTGTATTGTATAAAAAGTTATATTTTGGAAGAGAATGAGTTATATACTTACAATGAATTATTAATCTCAATATTTTTGATAATATCTTATATGATTTCAGAAGATGACAGGAGAAGATGATAGTTCGGCACATGCAGGGGCAATGAACATGTTGAGGATTGGACTGACCATCTTCTCTGTCTCGTACAATGTCTACCTCTATCTCATCTATAATCCCTTATTCCGGGAAGGATTCCGACAATTGCTATGCCCCTGTATAAAGTCATCCAGTGTGGCGCCTGCAGATCTAGAGGCAACAGCAACTGTCACTACAATGCCCTCATCAAGGGCAGTCCCTTATCAACATAAGGGAAGCTAAAGTATATCAACTGTCACTACAATGCCCTCAGCAAGGGCAGTCCCTTATCAACACAAGGGAAGCTAAAGTATATCAACTGTCACTACAATGCCCACAGCAAGGGCAGTCCCTTATCAACACAAGGGAAGCTAAAGTATATCAACTGTCACTACAATGCCCTCAGCAAGGGCAGTCCCTTATCAACACAAGGGAAGCTAAAGTATTTCAACTGTCACTACAATGCCCTCAGCAAAGGCAGTTCCTTATCAACACAAGGGAAGCTAAAGTATATCAACTGTCACTACAATGCCCTCACCAAGGGCAGTCCCTTATCAACACAAGGGAAGCTAAAGTATATCAACTGTCACTACAATGCCCTCAGCAAGGGCAGTCCCTTATCAACACAAGGGAAGCTAAAGTATATCAACTGTCACTACAAAGCCCTCAGCAAGGGCAGACCCTTATCAACACAAGGGAAGCTAAAGTATTTCAACTGTCACTACAATGCCCTCAGCAAGGGCAGTTCCTTATCAACACAAGGGAAGCTAAAGTATATCAACTGTCACTACAATGCCCTCAGCAAGGGCAGTCCCTTATCAACATAAGGGAAGCTAAAGTATATCAACTGTCACTACAATGCCCTCACCAAGGGCAGTCCCTTATCAACACAAGGAAAGCTAAAGTATATCAACTGTCAGTACAAAGCCCTCAGCAAGGGCAGTCCCTTATCAACACAAGGGAAGCTAAAGTATATCAACTGTCACTACAATGCCCTCAGCAAGGGCAGTCCCTTATCAACACAAGGGAAGCTTAAGTATTTCAACTGTCACTACAATGCCCTCAGCAAGGGCAGTTCCTTATCAACACAAGGGAAGCTAAAGTATATCAACTGTCACTACAATGCCCTCAGCAAGGGCAGTCCCTTATCAACATAAGGGAAGCTAAAGTATATCAACTGTCACTACAATGCCCTCACCAAGGGCAGTCCCTTATCAACACAAGGGAAGCTAAAGTATATCAACTGTCAGTACAAAGCCCTCAGCAAGGGCAGTCCCTTATCAACACAAGACAAGCTAAAGTATATCAACTGTCACTACAATGCCTTCAGCAAGGACAGTCCCTTATCAACACAAGGGAAGTTAAAGTATACCAACTGTCACTACAATGCCCTCAGCAAGGGCAGTCCCTTATCAACACAAGGGAAGCTAAAGTATATCAACTGTCACGACAATGCCCTCAGCAAGGGCAGTCCCTTATCAACACAAGGGAAGCTAAAGTATATCGACTGTCACTACAATGCCCTCAGCAAGGGCAGTGGCTTTAACAATTGTGGTTAAAGAGTTAAATGTATTCAAAGACTGATGAACTCTTGTCTGTCAGGTTGCCTGGCAATGATATAGGACATTCAAATACATGTTAATTTAGCACTGGCTAAATGTATCTAACAAATGTGTCTGCCCAACTGTTTTGAAGTGAATCATTGAGTGCAAACATTTGGAGGCACATTGCAAGAAGGCACAATCTAATCGGTGATGGTACAATGTATAGATGTGACCGGTTCCACTTACACATAATGTAGATCAATGGGTCTGTGCATTTGTTGGATATCGTAGGAGGTGGAGTTCAACTGTACAATACCACTTGTGTTACTTTAAGGCTGGTTAAATTGGATTTAAAAGTGGACCTGTTATTAAAAAAGTTATTAAAAAAGCATTTAACCAAAAAAGCATGTAATTGTCAGTACACGGCATTTTTCTGGTATGTTCAGTCCATATGTACCAATATAAGCCATTGTGTTAGCCATCATAATGTACCAATACAAGCCATTGTGTTAGCCATCATAATGTGATATGTGTACTTTATTGATAATTCAAGGTGATTTATATATTCTTTCTTGTGGCAGAAGGTTTACAACCAATAAATCATATCTCTTTACCTGATGAATTCTTTCTTACACTTATGTAACGTTTAAAATGCTTTTAAAATGATTAAGGTCCCCTCAAATAATGAAGTACATCTGAAGAGGCTTCTGTCTATGAATATATCTTATAAAGATATTGTAACCAATTGAGTTGCATAGACATAAAAAGGAAACAATTTTAAAACTCTTTTATTGGTGAGATTGGTTCAAGCAGCAAGTACACTCATTAGTATTCCTACGTGTCTTAGGCCAACCTGTGCCTTGCTAAAGTTGAAGATTTAAACGGCATGTAAAGTTGTGTAAAATGCTTTAACCCTTTCAATAGGTGAGTAGATCTATGGATGTATGGATGCTTGAACCCTTTCAATAGGTGAGTAGATCTATGGATGTATTTGATTTTGATATTTAAAAAGAATTAGTAGCATCGATATAAAAACAACTTTTGAAATTTGTTATTAATGAAATTGTTCATGGCGCATGCGTACTCATCATTCCACACTATTCAGTGTCTTGAGCCCATGTGTGCTTTGATGATAAAGATTTACAAGTATGTTCCCGCGAGGGCAATGCCTCGTTGGTGACCTTCAGATGGATGTAAATGTATATTTTTATCAATCATGCCACCTGCGACTTATTAAAAAATATGAAGGACGATTGAGTGAATGTTGGAGTATGCAGTACGGTTAGGAAAGGTGGCTCATTTGATAAGACGACTGACAAGTAATTTGGTTATGGTGTTTGGTCATGAAAGGAGGATATCTGCTACTGAGTTATTTCCATTCAACCAGAACGTGTATGTGATAATGCAAAAGAAAGATCCCAAGCCATTCCTCTTATTGGGACAATCATTTTAGGTCCTGCGGCCGCCTGGAAGTGAAGCGTGGATATTGTCAGGGGGTAAGTTCACTGACATGCAGGTCCTGATCTTAATTCTACATCATTAATTTCATCATCATTTATTCCAGGCTAGTCTTCTGATCAACCAAGGGCCTCTTATAGGCTCAGGACCCTGGATGGCTGCCTGCCCATCAACCAAGAAGGGCCTCTTATATACTCAGGACCCCGAATGGCTGCCTGTCCATCAACCAAGAAGGGCCTCTTATATACTCAGGACCCTGAATGGCTGCCTGCCCATCAACCAAGAAGGGCCTCTTATATACTCAGGACCCTGAATGGCTGCCTGCCCATCAACCAAGAAGGGCCTCTTATATACTCAGGACCCCGAATGGCTGCCTGCCCATCAACCAAGAAGGGCCTCTTATATACTCAGGACCCTGAATGGCTGCCTGCCCATCAACCAAGAAGGGCCTCTTATATACTCAGGACCCCGAATGGCTGCCTGCCCATCAACCAAGAAGGGTCTCTTATATACTCAGGACCCTGAATGGCTGCCTGCCCATCAACCAAGAAGGGCCTCTTATATACTCAGGACCCCGAATGGCTGCCTGCCCATCAACCAAGAAGGGCCTCTTATATACTCAGGACCCCGAATGGCTGCCTGCCCATCAACCAAGAAGGGCCTCTTATATACTCAGGACCCTGAATGGCTGCCTGCCCATCAACCAAGAAGGGCCTCTTATATACTCAGGACCCTGAATGGCTGCCTGCCCATCAACCAAGAAGGGCCTCTTATATACTCAGGACCCGAGATGGCTGCCTGCCCATCAACCAAGAAGGGCCTCTTATATACTCAGGACCCTGGATGGCTGCCTGCCTATCAACCAAGAAGGGCCTCTTATATACTCAGGACCCTGGATGGCTGCCTGCCCATCAACCAAGAAGGGCCTCTTATATACTCAGGACCCTGAATGGCTGCCTGCCCATCAACCAAGAAGGGCCTCTTATATACTCAGGACCCGAGATGGCTGCCTGCCCATCAACCAAGAAGGGCCTCTTATATACTCAGGACCCGAGATGGCTGCCTGCCCATCAACCAAGAAGGGCCTCTTATATACTCAGCACCCGAGATGGCTAATCAATAGAATTACAATATGCCCCGAAAGAACTGATCAAATCTTGTTACTTAAACTATTGTCTTAGAATATTCTTTCTTTTGTAAAAACATTTATCAGGGGAATTTACGTGCATACGCATGTTGTTCATTGGAGGGATCTACGTGCATACCTCGTTCAACCTCTCTTCAGCGACCCAACATAATGTAATCAAATATCATTAACTATATTATCTAAACTTAGATTTACAAGTTTGTAGCTTATCACTACAATATATGACTGGTAATCAATAATAGAGGCCTAATAGTTTTCTATTTTAGTTTTGTCTCAGAACTACCTGCTCTTTTTACTGGCTTAAATACACAGACCTTTGATTGCTTTATATTTTCAGTAGTCCACATTCTTCTAAATTCATATAATTTAAGCTTCAGTTTTGTAATTATCACAATTTTACAAGCTATGATTAAAGGATGGCATCGATGACGTACATTGTCTTGGCTGGGTGCCTGTCATTCTAAAAAGGCAACTATTCTCAGAATAAATACTCAGTTACTATGAACCTCTTTGATTTTGGGTTGATATATAGAGTATTGTTCTAATAATACCACACGTGACTCTTGTTGCACTGAGAACATATCCCAGCATGCAGTGCCAAAACAACTATTTCTCAGTTTGCATGAATACCTTTGTCAGTACCACACTTTGGTGCATCATTGACGATATTGTGAGCATACATGACAAGATGATTGTGATAACACCTGAGACTGGGTGTGTTTATTGATTATCTGTGCATGTGCTATTTGTTCACTCAATACCGCTAGGCCCAGATAGTGTCATGCTGCCAGAGATGGTATCTGGGATCACGGTTAGGGTATGAATGTGTAGCCATGAAGATTAAGAGATCAGGGTTTAAAGATGGGCATTAATAGATGAGGGGTTAGGAAAGAGGGTTTAGATATGAGGGTCTAACCATGGGGTTTTGGAGTTAAAGGGTTAAGGATGAGGGATTATAAAAGAGGGTTAAGAAGTGAGGGTTGGAGTGTTTGTACTTAGGGGTTAAGAGATGAAGGTTTAAAGATAAAGATTAAGGGATGGAGGTTTAGAGGTGAGGGTTTGTAGTTTGGGGTTTGTAGTTGGGGGTTAAACGATGAAGGTTTATAGATAAATATTAAGAGATGAGGGTTTAGAAGTGAGGGTTAATAAATGAGGGTTTGGGGTAAGGGCGTCATACTTGGTTTCAGAGATAACTTCAGAGATGTTGCCGAGCTTGGTTTCAGATTGAGATTTAAAGTGTCAGAAAATATATCAAAGATGGTGTCAGAGACCGTATAACCCAGCTAAAATGATAATATCTGCAAGACAATAAGCTATAATGTGTGTGCCAATATGTCACTACAAGGCATCTATTCATAATGACAAGATTGTAAAAATAGGAATCTCGTTTCGTTATGATTAATCTGGTTGTTCTGAAATGTTTCTAAGTGCATATCAGATATGCAAGAGAGCATTGTGGGAAATGCGATAGAGTCTGTGTCTTGGCATCACTGTGACAAACATTCCTGTATGACGTCACAATGTTTAACTTTCTCGCAAAGTCATGACGGTTCCAATGCAAGCACTCATCTTTCAACTACAGTATTTTGACAAAACTATGTTATCAAATAGTTCAATATTCCAAATATTGTGCACTATGTTACATAATCTCATGCAATCTCGAAGTCTCATGCACCTGCTTATCTTGTTCATTTCATCAAGATGGTTTCAGTGCAAATTGAATCATTCTTCTATTCCAATGATAAATTTATTGTCCTACGAAAAAGTTTTTTTTCAATTTTCCATATATTGTCATTTTACGACTATTTGAAAGATTTGTAACCCTGTTTCATATCATTGTCGGTTCATGTGAGTAGTAGAAGGTGCTGATAGATAGTTTATGAAAAACTATGAGAATACAAAGCTGATAATTCAAAGCTTCTGAAATAAACGTTTACCTTGGCACTTCGTTCATAGTGAGAACAAACAGAACTGGTGCCTCTGTGGTTTCTTTATAGCATTCACAGTTCATTTTCTGCAGATTAGGTGATATAAAGTATGAAGTGCAAAATGCAGTGTGTTGCATTTACAATTACATTACTTTCACAGAGTAACTTAATTGTCTGACATAAAATCACCTGATATTTTTATCCACTTAGGATTTAGCAAATCAACAAAGGGGTAAATGTTGCTCATCCTCTGTTATGATGTCAGCAAATGTTTTATTTTGGTCTGAAAATGGTTTATCCTTGAAACTTGAGCTATTGATATGATAGTATTGTGAATCCTGACACAAAACATTGTTTAGCTACTCATAGAGCTGGTTTTTAACCTTTATATGTAATAATCACCATGAACCTTATCAATATACCTGTCTGAAGACATATTGTAAGGATGACATTATGTCTCCAAAGACATGTCTGTACTGATTTGATTTTATACCAGACCATTAATAAGATCAACACTGAGTTAGCTTCACCATTAAGGCAAATTGATGCCAGAGCCTGTCTTAGAATTAAATTTCTGGGAAATGGTTACTGGTTTGTTTGTTTTGGATTCTCTTATGCAAATACCAGACCTAGCTTTATATGGGGTCTGTATACATACTGTGATTGTTCTCACCTATTTGCTCAAGATTTAGTAAATATGAATGATAATTAGCTGAGGACAACGATTTGTGTACGATGCAAAACCTGTCCACGAGTTAAAGCCAGACTCTAGCTGGTCTCGATTTCAGCTGCTACAGTGTGCAATCTGTAAGGAATCCCTTACAGGCACAAACAGGCGCAGTGGTCAGATGGTGATGCATTATTTGACCTTCTTAATGAGATTAAACAGTTATTGCTCCCATCGGTCTGACGTCACGTGTGGCTTCTGCGCATGCTCAGAAGACAGCGTGGCTATTGAGTGGAAAGAAACTTGTGAACGTGTGTTAACCAATGTATATTATTAATGTGAAATCTTCAAAACTATAATTAATATCTTTTTATATAGTTCAAAATTACGTCAGTCATTATGGGGCCAAAACGTAATACAATCTCCAAAATACATATATAACTGTCTTCCTTTTGACCTCACGATTTCAGACATATATAAATCAATTCTGTACATATATTATGAGTTATTGGCAGAGATATAAATGTGAAGTTGTGAACCAGGATGAAATTACAATAAAAATTATGTAAATCATATATAATTGTCTTCTTGTTCTCATGATTTCAGAAATCTTAATTTGTTTTCAATGAGTGTTATTTTCCCCAATGTATTAATATACAATATTAAAAAAATAAAATAATTATTTCTTTCATTCCAGAACAGTTAAAATAATTTTGATAAGTATATCATTTGTTGAGTGATTAATGAGATATGTGATATCGTTTGTAATTACGACATTCATTTTGGGAAAAATATTAATTATATGTGAAAAATATCTTACTTATGTGAAACATATCTTACTTATTTTAAGACATCAAAGATTGCGTGGAAACATTGACAGAATAAACTTTGATCACAGATTTGACCTTATATCACAAGGGTTTGAAGTTGGCTTTAGGGGTGGCTTGAACAGGTTCTATCTTAGGGGTGGCTTCAACATTTTCAGCACGTTTGCAATCTGTATTAGGGTTGGCTTCTGGAACTATCCAAACATGCAAGGTATCTTAGGGGTGGCTTCACCACTGAATGCAAAGGGCATTTTTGCCCTTTGATCTTAACTATAGTACAAATAAAAAATAAATAATAAAGAATTTCTTTTTATTGATAAGGTAAAATATTTTAAAGATGTTTGATGACCATGGAACAAACTCTCCTTTCTGCATTTTATTTGTACCTGCAACAAACGGAAAAACAATGTTAAAGAAGAGTCTAACTATCAAATGAATAGTCTACACATCAAAAGAATAATCTATATAGATTTTACATTAATATCTTGGCTAATCATGTTAATATTATACTTACAGAAATGATTTTTATATGTCTGAAATCGTGAGAATAAGAGAAAGACAGTTATACATAATATTAATATGAAATCTTTAGAACCATCATTGACATCTTATATGGCAGTCATTTTCGGGGCCAAAACAAATTAAAATCTACAAAATACTATTATCACTGTCTTCCTCTTGTTCTCACGATGTCAGACAAAAAATATAAAACATTTTTGTACATATATTATGAGCCGAGATATGAATATGAAATATTCAAAACTAACACTAACTACTGGTTTTAATGTTCACAATTATGGCAATCATTTTCGGAAAAATATTAATCATATGTGAAAAATATCTTACTTATGTGAAAAATATCTTGCTTATGTGATAAATATCTGAATGAAAAATAAACAATTAAGAATTAATAATTTATTTTTATTGATAAGGTAAAATATTTTAAAGAAGTTTGATGACCATGGAACAAACTCTTGTTTCTGCAATTTTCTTGTACCTGCAACAAATGAAAAAAAGTAAGAGAGGAGTTTATATATCAAATGAACAGCCAAGGCCAATAACTTTGTTATATTAATATTAATCATAGTTTTAAATATTTCACATTAATATTTCTGCTAGTAATACACGTACAGATATTATTTTTATATGTCTGAAATCGTGAGAACAAGAGGAAGACAGTGGTGTATGATTTAAGTAGGTTTTAGTTTGTTTTGGCCCCGAAAATGACTGCCGTAATTGCAAATGATATATCAATATGTCAATTATAGTTTTGAAGATTTCACATTAATATCTCGGCTAATAATTTAAAATAATATACGATGCTTTTTGGCCATATTTATGAGAGAATTGCCCATCACCATTACTTGGCATCTTGTGTGGTTTCCACTCAGTGCTGGTGGCTCCGCCAAGTGGCAGGCATAATGAGCAATATTAGGTGAGTTACCGATGGGGAGAATATTGAACAAAGGTCAATGATGGTGGTCAATCAAACAAAAGAGGATGGATAAACCTTGGAAATGAAACGTTAGTGAACAAACATAGCCATGAACTCTCGCTATCTGCTCTCCCGGATTTTTAGCTGGTCCGTGAAAAATGACGAAATTGGCGCGAGAGAGCAGTGCATGACGGGAAAGATGTTGCGTTGTAAACTTCCGCCCGCCTTGCTTCAAGATGGGAGGGAAATTTCACACTGACATCGTACATTAACACGCTAATGTCAGTGCTATTGAGTGTTTGTTGTGTAATCTTTAAGACTTTATATAAGTATATTGCAATCTACGTAATTTATGTAAACAATACGGAGGCAAAACTGGTAGAGCAGATAGGGAGAATTGTCTGTTATGAAAACCGATATACATTATTATGATTAAGATTTATTAGATTCTTATTTATTAGATTCAGATTTTCTCATAAATTATTATCAAGTCAAACCTTTATGTTTTTACCCCTTTTAGGCACTAAATGACTTTAGCGGTTGATGTGCCTCTAAGCAACCATTTATTCATTCATTCATTATGATTTTCCCATTCAATCTAGGAAAAGAAAGGGTCATGAGGTATGCAATGGAGATGAACATACACCATAAACATTTGAATGGAGAAAATCAGCAACTTTGGCTGTTTATGTACATAAGATCATTAATGCAATTTGTAGGTTTGCACTCAACTGAATTTTATTCAAATCTAATACATACAAAACATTGTATTAGATTTGACATTACAATTAATGGTATGAGGTGTGAAGTACATGTAAGCTCTTAAACTACAAATAGATATATTGAATAGAATAACTAAATGCTGTTTTCCCGATAATGACTTATTTTTCACCGTAATAGGACTAATAGGCCTTTGTCTCCAGTATTTCTGTGAAAATTAAAATTTTTCTCAAAACTTATGCTTTGATAAGTTCAGCAGTCATCTTAAAAGTGAAATGTAAATACGAATTGTCAGGGATCCATCATTATTAATATTTCAATGGGAATACACTGTTGTGGCACTCTGATCGTTTTCATGCCAAAAATAAGAGCTTCTCCCTGTCACTTCCATTTTTCATAATGGCGACCTTGTGTCGCGAATGCGTATTTAAGCATTTACATTTTCTCTGACTTGTGCATGATTTAAACTTTTCAAATGAAGACAGGCAACTCTTGACACATGGCAGAATATTTCTATCTGCCTTATAAGACAAACATTTTAATTATATCGCCATTGTGGAAGCTTGTACCTGGACAATATGAGCTTATTATTTTACATTTCACGCAAATATATTCATCTTTTTTTCGGTTGGGTGAAAATGCTTTCGGTCCAGCAAAGAAGTCTGCACCATGGCCTGAGACTGATTTTGTTTGTTTGGGGTTTTACATTACTTTCAACGTTACTTCAGTCATTGTGTGACGAGACCTACATGTAGCAGATATAGTGCTGCTTTACTGAATTGTCATGTCGTAGGCCCTTGTTTACTCAGGTTTAGAACTTAAAAATGCATTGAAGTACAAGATAGTTTGTTCCTCCACTGGGATTGGTACCATGTTAAATTTGGTACAGAAATTAAAGCAGCTGGGCTGAATTATAAGTACTCTGCAGCTGTTTACTGCCCTGTAGCCCAGTCAGTATCATAATGGTTAAACATTTTCAATAGTATAGTACATCTATGGATGTATTTGATATAATCAAGTTGCATGGAGATGAACGTAACTTTAAAATCTGTTATCAAGGAAGTTGTTCATGGCACATGCATACTCATTATTCCACGCCGCTGATGAGTGTTTTAACACCACCTGCACCTGTACATATTTACAAGTATGTTCTCTTAGGTGGCCTTCAGGTGGATGTAAATGTATATTTTTATCAATCATGCCACCTGCTACTTAAGGGTATTTATGGGTGTTGGTAGTGAGTGCCCCCTAGTGGCAGAGGAGTAAATTACCAAAATACTATACTTGATGGAAATTGGTACATTTACGGTGTAAAAACACATTCCCTTTTAAATCAAAAGCATTAATGACATGAATCAATATTTAAACACCTCAATATTTGAACTATAAGGTATGATTACAAGTATATTTCTTTCAAAATAGTATTTTGTCCTATTTCTCCTTGATGATAGTTTTCATGAGAAATGAAGAAGACAAGCAAATAAGTTTTGCAGATTACACAACAGGAATAGGCTTGTTTTTAGCTGTGTTTATTTCATTTCACTGGGAAGAATATTCCCTGTGATCCTAGTGAAACAGGTTTTCTCATTTTGATCTGTGTAATTTGGAAATAAAAAGGAAGTTTGGCAATCAGATATGTGAAGGGAGGTGAACAAATTCATATTTTTGAAATGATCAAGTGTGAACTTTACCTCTATTTTTCTCTTAATGTATTTGAAAAATAGAAAATCTGTTTCACTAGGATCACAGTAGATATTGTTAAGATCACCTTTACAAAGTTGCTTGGAAATCCACTTTATTATGGTCCCATAATCTGCAGAACCTTTTCCCTTTAACATTTTGACATGACAAAATAAATTTTGGAGCAGTGACATATTACTACACTACTTTTAATGAGTTGAAAAGATATGAAGGTTTCAATATAATCAAAGAAATTCCATTGTGATTTTCAAATAATAAATCAGTTATTTTACTACAAAAATGAATACCATAAAATGTCATTTCATGACTTGAAAGTTTTAATGAAAAAGGAACTTTTATTGACAGTTGAGTATTATTCCCGTAATTTTTTGAAAACATTCCTTTTTGGTGTAAAAAGAAAGTAGTTCCCTCAGACAATCTGCCACCAGAGGACACTCACTACCAACACCCATAAATAGCCTTAAGGTAGCTCGTTTGATGTGATGTTGCTCTCCTTATAATTCAGGTTTTAAATCCCGATTTGGATAAGTAATTCGGTTATATTGTATGGTCAGGAAAGGCTGATATCTGCTCCTGAGTTTCTTCTCATCCCACAAGTGCTCCATAATTGGTTATCAGAGGTTATGGTTTGTGCTATCGTCTCTATGTGATAATCAGGGGTGGGAGAGCTCGGAATTGTTCTGGAATAAAGGCGCAGCAAATTGGAATGGTATACAATCTATGAGGGGCCATTTGAGTTATATTGGAACCATTCAGATTCAAGAAAGGATGACCAGGAAGGAGCCATTGTTCGAGCGTAGGCCTCTATCACCTTGCTTCACTAGGAGTAGGCCATGCAGGTAAGGTGAAGCCTTACCGTTTAGGGCCTTCCAAGTTATTAAAGGTATTTTAAAATTTATTCTTGCCTGAACAGATAGCCAGTGGAAGTCCCTTAGCTTTCCAGATATATGATAAAACTTTCTGATTTTTTCTACCACATGTGCAGCAGCATTTTGAAGATATTGGAGATTTCTGCAGTGCTCTCCTGAGGAAACTCTTTGAAGAGACACTGGGAATTGAAGATGTGAACAGTATAAAGATAGTGAGGAGCCACAGACTGGGACCCAAGAGAGCCAACAATCAAAAGCCACGTCCCATAATAGTCAAGTTTTTGTGGTATCAGGATCGAATTAATATATGGGACAAGCGCAGCAAACTAGCGAGGTCAAACATTTGGATAAACGAGGACTTTCCAGCCGAAATCCAAAACAGGAGACGCATCCTCACCCCAATAATGAAGAAGGCGCGGGAGCTCGGCAGGAGGGCCACCATCAGTGTTGATCACTTGATTGTGGATAGCCAGGCATATACGGTGGACACTCTGGCTGAGCTGCCTGCAGACCTCAACCCTGCGGATATCGCGACCCCAGAAGTTGGAGAGATGCGGGCCTTCTTTGGAGGACAGAGTCCTCTTTCCAACTTTCACTATTGCAGTGTGAACATCGGCGAGAAATCATTTCCCCATACAGAGAAGTATTACCAGCTGGCGAAGGCGGAGTTTGCTGAGGACGGCGCGCCATTGCGGATATCTCGCGTGCCAAGACGCCCATAGACTGCTTCAGACGTGCCAAGCGGATTAAGCTCGACGTCGCCAAGTGGCATCAGACAGGTGCCCTGGTGGCCATGAAAACAGCGGTCAGAGCCAAATTTGAACAGAACGGTCACCTGAAGACTTTCCTACTTTCTACTGGAGATAAGACGCTTTTTTTTTTTTTTTTTTTCTCATTAAGATTTTATTGTCTTTTCTAACTTATATCTAGGTGCATATACAATTCAATGTGCCATTTGACATATGTATATGTTCATAGTTTTTCCATAATTTTTAACCATTTCCCATTGAATGTCTCAATGTTGCCATTTTCTGTACAGATATGTTTTTCAATTTCTAGTTTGTATTTAAATATAGGAAGAAAATGATAAAAATCTACAGCTTGGTCCTTGAACACTTGTTTTTGTATATACCATTTAGCCAGCAATATTACATAGTTGACATTACTATAAAAGTGATTATCATAATACAATCCAAAGATAATATGTTTATTACAAAGCTTAATCTCATAATTAGCATTTTTGTTCCACCATGCTTCTAACCTTTGCCAGAGATCATTTAACCCACTGCACTCCACATAGTGGTGTAAGATATCATCTACTTGGTTTGCATTACACCTCAGGCAAATTGGATCACTATATATTCTTTGGTTATACAGCCATTTTCTACAAGGGATAATTCTATGAATAAATTTATATTGCAAGCTTTGCAAGTATGTTTCTCTTGTTGCTATATATGCCTGATTAAAAATGGATAACCAGTCTTCTTCCTGAATACAGAAAATATTTTCCCACTGTTGGAGCGCAGTTGGTTTTATGAACCTTTTTAAAATTATCTGATTATAAATCTGTTTAGGTTTAACATTTGGATTAATTACAATGTTTCCTTGTGGCGATTTAAGAGTCAAATTATGGGAATATTGTGCAAACCTGGGCAAATGTTGAGATGCAATTTCAGCTACCCATTCTGGTGGTATCGCTTTTTTAACCTTGATGACTTTTAGGAAATCACAAGCAATATTTCTTTCTTTACAAAACCTAGACAAATCAATAAATGATTTATCCTCATTGAATAGGTCTTTAACTTTTACAATACCAGCTGAATATAAGTTGGGCCAGTGAATAGATGTACATCTTTTCTTTTTGGGAGCAATAGGCAGCTGTATATATTTATTTTTCCATAAAATTTGTTCAAGATACTCAGCTGGGATAGATGGTGCTGGAGATAAGAAGCTTGTTGAGGCAAGTGCAGACTGTTTCTGGGGCTGTGGACTGACCATGAAGGACAAGGCCCTCATTGCAGATGAAACCAAATGGTCTGGAGAAAATCACCTTGGAAACATACTTATGGATATCAGACTTGAACTCAGGGGGAAGCCCTAGATTCCATTACATGTTTACAAACATGGTCTAATTAGACTGAACCTGGATCTATTACATCATATTGTATGCACTTATTAGTGACCCCTATCACCTTGATTCTTTTAACTGCTTATATAACACAGATTAAAACCTAAGTGTAACAACTACAACAATCAGAACAGCTGACCACTATATACACCAATTGTGTATGATATCAGTAATGTGTACTGTATCCACACATGTGAAGTTTTGACAATTTAATTGTGAAATTCTCATGGATGCTTATCTTTATTTATCCCACATTGTAATTATGTATTGTTGTGTAAAACCAATCTGTAAACAGACTCAGAACCTTGCCACATGCATGATTGTTAAATGTTTTATAATTTCATGTATTGTTTTTGAAACATTGCTGTGTTGTTCAATCAAAGACACTGAAATTGTCAAATTAGTATTAATGTATATAAAACCAAAACTAGCCATGGAGCATTATGAGAAGACAAGTAGCATGATAATAGAATATTATGACTCATATGTCATTAGATGAATCTTTATTACAGCATAGGGGCGGTGTAGACCAAAATTCACTTATAACAGTTTTAGAGCCAGACCCTCAAACTGAAGATGAAACAAATCAAATTGAGATCATAAAGCATTCTCCTTATTGTGAGTTTAATACATTACTTGATATGTTTAAAACTAGAACAAAAACATTCAGCTTATTCAGTACAAATATCCAGAGTATAAATGCAAAGTTTGATGAGTTTAAAATATTTATTAAAAACTTAAGAGAGGCAGGGTTTGCTTTTAGTGCAATATGTATACAAGAGAGTTGGTTGTCGGAGGGTGATGATACAACCCCTTTTGAAATTGATGGTTACAATTTAATACCACAGGGTAAATCTTGCAGTTCTAAAGGAGGTTTAATCATATATCTAGATGAAAAATTGAACATAAGACTATTATGAAACTGAATACTTATTCAGACTGGGAAGGCCAAATTATACAAGTTAAAAAGAATGATAATCTCTCAAAACCTTTGATTATAGGTAACATCTATAGACCACCAAAATATATTACAGCAAAGTACAGGGAATTTGTAAATGAACTTACACCCATATTATCTAAGTTAGAGTCAGGATCCAAAGAAGTCATACTCACAGGCGACTTTAATATTGATCTGCTAAAGATTAATGAAAAACCTGCATTTGGTGAATATTTTGATGCCCTCACTAGCCATAGTTTTTACCCTAAAATAACACTTCCTACAAGATTTTCGATAAATCATGGTACATTGCACTGTGCCAAGATCCATATAATCAAAGATATCCTTTATATGTTTAAGCCCTCTTATACTTCATGTTTCAGATATACATATGTAAACTACATATCAGTAACCACAAGACTAAACTGGCAGCGTAAAGCATCCTAAACTTTATCATCATATTTAGCTTTGCTAGAATTCAACAGTTTACTCCTGATTAGGTATGCTATGAGTAAACTGTCATATACATCTTTAGTTTACTTCTGGTTATATATGATAAAAATAAACTTTTGTGTAATGTGTAAGTATACTCCTGTTTATCAACTTTGTGTGTAAACATGTCTATACTTTTTAAGTTTACTTCTGGTTGTGATTGACATAAGCTAACATTCATATACAGCATATGTTTAACACTGTTTATGCACTGTCTACATATACATCTCTAAACTTAATATGTTTACCTCTGATAAGGTACAATATTGGAAACCTTTGTATACTGCATACGTTTAGTCTTGTTTATGAACTGTGAATGTAAACATTTTTATACTTTCTAAGTTTACTTATGGATATATATGATGTAATATAAAGCTACATATACTGTATGTTTACTTGCACTGTAGATAATTGAAGCATGATATGAACGTTGCCACTCCTTAAAATTTGAAATGGTGAACCAGTGGGGGATTGTTATCTGGTAATAATTAAGTGTTTCCTGCCACAAACCCCTTGTGTAAACATGAAGTTTATAACATTCTTCATGCTTTGAATATATGTATCTGGCACTCTCAATTGTAGGGCAAACATGTGTAAGCAGGAGCTTTATTGTGTCATCTGATCAAAACAAGGTTTCTGTTTAAATCTCTTAGATATCTCTTATTTCATGATTCTTATGATGTTTAGATACTGATAGGACTTTTCAGATTGAAAAAATGTCTAAATCGCGCCTGACGTTTTTTACACTTTTATGGTACTATATATCATTCAGATCTCTTAGATATCTCTTATTCCATGATTCTTACGATGTTTAGATACTGATAGGACTTTTCAGATTGAAAAAATGTTCACTACAAGCCAAGATATTAGCAAATCTTGGACAGTAAGTGACAAAAAGAGTATAAAATGTCTAAATCGCGTCTGGCGTTTTTTACACTTGTATGGTACTATATAACATTCAGATCTCTTATATATCTCTTATTTCATGATTCTTATGATGTTTAGATACTGATCTTATGATGTTAAGATACTGATAAGACTTTTCAGATTGAAAAAATGTTCACTTCAAGCCAAGATATTAGCAAATCTTGGATAGTAAGTCACAAAAAGAATATAAAATGTCTAAATCGCGCCTGACGTTTTTTACACTTTTATGGTACTATATAACATTCAGATCTCTTAGATATCTCTTATTTCATGATTCTCATTATGTTAAGATACTGATAGGACTTTTCAGATTGAAAAAAGGTTCACTACAAGCCAAGATACTAGCAAATCTTGGATAGTAAGTGACCAAAAGAGTATAAAATGTCTAAATCGCGCCTGACGTTTTTTACACATTTATGGTACTATATAACATTCAGATCTCATGGATATCTCTTTTTGCATGATTCTTATGATGTTTAGATACTGATAGGACTTTTCAGATTGAAAAAATGTTCACTACAAGCCAAGATATTAGCAAATCTTGGATAGTAAGTCACAAAAAGAATATAAAATGTCTAAATCGCGCCTGACGTTTTTTTTACACTTTTATGGTACTATATAACATTCAGATCTCATAGATATCTCTTATTTCATGATTCTTATGATGTTTAGATACTGATAGGACTCTTCAGATTGAAAAAATGTTCACTACAAGCCAAGATATTAGCAAATCTTGGATAGTAAGTCACAAAAAGAATATAAAATGTCTAAATCGTGCCTGACGTTTTTTTACACTTTTATGGTACTATATAACATTAAGATCTCTTAGATATCTCTTATTTCATGATTCTTATGAAGTTTAGATACTGATATGACTCTTCAGATTGAAAAAATGTTCACTACAAGCCAAGATATTAGCAAATCTTGGATAGTAAGTGACAAAAAGAGTATAAAATGTCTAAATCGCGCCTGACGTTTTTTACAATTTTATGGTACTATATAACATTCAGATCTCATGGATATCTCTTTATTTATGATTCTTATTATGTTAAGATACTGATAGGACTTTTCAGATTGAAAAAATGTTCACTACAAGCCAAGATATTAGCAAATCTTGGATAGTAAGTCACAAAAAGAATATAAAATGTCTAAATCGCGCCTGACGTTTTTTTACACTTTTATGGTACTATATAACATTAAGATCTCTTAGATATCTCTTATTTCATGATTCTTATGAAGTTTAGATACTGATAGGACTCTTCAGATTGAAAAAATGTTCACTACAAGCCAAGATATTAGCAAATCTTTGATAGTAAGTGACAAAAAGAGTATAAAATGTCTAAATCGCGCCTAACGTTTTTTACAATTTTATGGTACTATATAACATTCAGATCTCATGGATATCTCTTTATTCATGATTCTTATGATGTTTAGATACTGATAGGACTTTTCAGATTGAAAAAATGTTCACTACAAGCCAAGATATTAGCAAATCTTGGATAGTAAGTCACAAAAAGAATATAAAATGTCTAAATCGCGCCTGACGTTTTTTTTTACACTTTTATGGTACTATATAACATTAAGATCTCTTAGATATCTCTTATTTCATGATTCTTATGAAGTTTAGATACTGATAGGAGTCTTCAGATTGAAAAAATGTTCACTACAAGCCAAGATATTAGCAAATCTTTGATAGTAAGTGACAAAAAGAGTATAAAATGTCTAAATCGCGCCTAACGTTTTTTACAATTTTATGGTACTATATAACATTCAGATCTCATGGATATCTCTTTATTCATGATTCTTATGATGTTTAGATACTGATAGGACTTTTCAGATTGAAAAAATGTTCACTACAAGCCAAGATATTAGCAAATCTTGGATAGTAAGTCACAAAAAGAATATAAAATGTCTAAATCGCGCCTGACGTTTTTTTTTACACTTTTATGGTACTATATAACATTAAGATCTCTTAGATATCTCTTATTTCATGATTCTTATGAAGTTTAGATACTGATAGGAGTCTTCAGATTGAAAAAATGTTCACTACAAGCCAAGATATTAGCAAATCTTTGATAGTAAGTGACAAAAAGAGTATAAAATGTCTAAATCGCGCCTGACGTTTTTTACAATTTTATGGTACTATATAACATTCAGATCTCATGGATATCTCTTTATTCATGATTCTTATGATGTTTAGATACTGATAGGACTTTTCAGATTGAAAAAATGTTCACTACAAGCCAAGATATTAGCAAATCTTGGATAGTAAGTCACAAAAAGAATATAAAATGTTTAAATCGCGCCTGACGTTTTTTATACTTTTATGGTACTATATAACATTAAGATCTCTTATATATCTCTTATTTCATGATTCTTATGATTTTTAGATACTGATCTTATGATGTTTAGATACTGATAGGACTTTTCAGATTGAAAAAATGTTCACTACAAGCCAAGATATTAGCAAATCTTGGATAGTAAGTGACAAAAAGAGTATAAAATGTTTAAATCGCGCCTGACGTTTTTTTACACTTTTATGGTACTATATAACATTAAGATCTTTTAGATATCTCTTATTCCATGATTCTCATGAAGTTAAGATACTGATAGGACTTTTCAGATTGAAAAAATGTTCACTACAAGCTAAGATATTAGCTAATCTTGGATAGTAAATGACAAAAAGAGTATAAAATGTCTAAATTGCGCCTGGCGTATTTTACACTTTTATGGTATTATATAACATTCAGATCTCTTAGATATCTCTTATTTCATGATTGTTATGTTGTATAGATACTGATAGGACATTTTAGAGTGGAGATATATATGTACTAGAAACAAAAATATTGACAAATCTTGGATTGTATGTCAGGGAAAATATCAAAATAAAAAAAGTGCCGTCTTTTAGCCTTGCACCACAAGTTTTAATCACCAGACCCTCTGGCCTTTAGGTCCTGGTATGGGTTTCTCATCTATGGGCCCTCGTCCCTGTTTTGAAATCTTCATATGTGAATTAATAGCGGGCCTTTTGAAAATTGGGTCAGCAACAATTTGCCTGACCCCACTTGATACCCCATGGAGACTGTCGCCATGACAACCAAGGTTAATCAAGTGCTCATCCCAGCCACATCCAGCAGCTATTTATATTTTGTGATGCAAGTGAGACAGCACAGGGATGCAGTGAAATGAATTGAACTTAAATCTGATGAGATTCAAGATCATTCTTATTCTATACTTGGCAAATCTGTAGTGATGATTTGAAGAAGGTTAAAGTGAGAATCCTGGACCAATTATAAAATCTTTATGATAGTGTGCTGGCTTGCTCAACAGGAGTTAATTAATTCTTAGAGTAATATAGATTGAGGTGACAAGTTGGAGAGGTTGGAAAAATACCCCACAGAGAACAGAGAGAGCCGCTAACCACAACACAGGGATAACATCTGATCAGAGATAACTTTGTGTCCAAGCTTGGTTGCCACCTGAGATTATCCCTGCTTCCCAAACTTTTGACTATTATTCTAAGATTAATTGTACCTTAGTGCAGTGACCTAGAAGAACTAATGAGGGGTGACAGGCTTGGTGGCGGGAAAACAGCTATTCTTCCTTTGTGTCCCAAGCTGTTAGGACATGTTTACAAAATGCTTACACAGGATGCTAACCACCAGGCTGACACGTGTAATACAAGCCTCACTCTGTTACAGGTTTTTGCAAAGGAAAGACATTTAAACTGTTATTTTGGATATATATTTTTCCAGACTTTATCCTAACCCAGATGCCATCTACATGGAATTTTCAGCATCATGATTTGGACAATGTTTGAACAAAGAGACATCCACTGTAATCTACCAGTATTTTCTTTCATTTCAGGGCTGCTTGTTTCCAGGCAAGGTCAATGACCTTTTACCAAGCTACCAGGCTGGGCACCATTCATATCAGGATCCTGATAAAACACATCACATGCAAATGAAAGAAATGTCCCTTTCATTTTTTTCTTTCAGGACTAAACAAGGTCGATGACCTTTTACCAGTTATCAATGACCTTTTCACGTACCTTTCAAGGATATATATGTACTAAAATCATTCCTGTTCTTTAAGATTTCAAGACTGTTTGTTTCCAGGAAAGGCCAATAATTGATAAAAAGGGAAGGTCAATGACCTTACAGGTAAGGTCAATTATTAAAAAAAAGGGAAGGTCAATGACCTTTTAACAGTTTTTGTACTGTTTTCAGAAGGGAGCCGGTGACTGTTTTCAGAAGGGAGCCAGTGACAAAGTAAAGACGCATATTAAGCAAGGACAAACTCACTATTATAATACTTCAAGTGACCCTTTCATTTTTTGTTTCTTTTCAGCACAAATTGATTACAAGCAAGGTCAATGACCTTTTACAAGTCCTTGCATGGTCTGTTCTTACAAGAGGTTTGATATGAAACCCCAGATAGTTCTGAAGTGTCAATTACTGTTTCTTTCAGAAGAGTTTGTTAATAAGTAAGGTCAATGTTCTTTTCTTATAAGGGATGGGATTAGGATGATTGTATACCATTAGGAAATATAGAAATGAATATTTTTATACTTTTTATACATTTTAGGCAAGGGCACTGACCGTTTGTCAAGCAAAATGCCAATAGCGTTTTGTCAGACAAGGTCAATGACCTTTCACCAGTCTGGAATATTCTAACAGAGCCTGATAGAAAATATTGTATATGTATCAATTAGAGATAAAAAAACTTAATATCCCATTCATTTTATTCACTTTCAGGAAAGCTTCTTTTCAGACAGGAACCAGTTTGTCTTAAAATCTGAAAAAGGGCCTAATATAAAAGGTCAACAAATATAACCTTCGATATGCATATTTTCAGGATAGCTGGCTTGTTTATCAGTTTTTGCTTTGTTGTTTGTCAATAATAAATTTAAAATGTTATATTTGTGGTACATTTTGGGGGTAATTACATATTGTGCTGGTAAATAAACTGACATTTATAATTCAGGAAAGGTCTTTTAAAGGTAGAATAAACTTACATATACAGTGGAAGATAGGTCCTGTAAACATCACATAAACTGGCATATTCTGTGGGGATAAGTCTTGTAAATGTCAAATAAACTGGCATAAACAGCGGGGGGAAAGGTCCTGTAAATATCACATAAACTAGCATATACAGTGGGAGATAGGTCCTTTATATATCATATAAACTGACATATACAGTCGGAGATAGGTCCTGTATATATCATATAAACTGACATATACAGTGTGAGATAGGTCCTGTATATATCATATAAACTGACATATACAGTCAGAGAAAGGTCCTGTATATATCATATAAACTGACATATACAGTCAGAGAAAGGTCCTGTATATATCATATAAACTGGCATATACAACAGAGGATAGGTCCTGAAAATATCATATAAACTGGAATATACATCAGAGGATAGGGTCCTTAAATATCATATAAACAGTATAATTAAGCCCTGTATACATCACTTAAACTGACATATCCAGTGGAGGATAGCTCTTCTATATATCATGTAAACTGATATATACGTTGAAGGATAGGTCATATAACCTTACATAAACAGTGGCGTGTATGTTAGTTAGGCAATGTTCTCCATATATACTGTTCAAGTTTATGAGTGTTTATCTGTTTAAACATGTATATCAGTTGAATGTATAGCCATTAAATATCAGCTATCAGTAAAATGTTTATCGAAGTAAACGAGCTTATCCAAGCATAAACAGGAGAGTAAATTTTAAGTAAGTTGTATATATACTGCTGTCAGTTTTTTTAAGTGTGGCACTGTATTGGTGTATTTTCCTGGTGCTTTATATTAATAAACAGTGTGCTGATATGAGGATATTCGCACAGTGTTGATAGATAACTTTTTTTGCAAACTCTCAGATTCTACTCTTGATACTAGCTCTGGAATTTTGATTCAGAAGCTGTCTGATCATCAACCATTTTGAACAATATATACCTCAAAGAGGTATATATTGTTACCAGTTACTTTCATTAAAGTAACCAGTTACTTTCATTAAAGTAACAAAAAAGGATAAAGAATCAATAAACAATTTTAAAAATGATATTATGACATCTGAAACGGTTATCAACCTGACTGCAGACTTGTCACAAGATCCAAATATCAATTACAATTTATTACATGATGTTATACAAAATGCCAAAAGCACACACATTCAATAAATACAAACACAAAAAATCAAGCTGGATTACACATGGGATAATCAGATCTATCAAATTCAGAGACATGCTATATAAAAGATTTAATACTTCTGACCCTGAAACTGAATTGCATTTGACATTGAAAACAAATTTAGCTACTTATAACACAATATTAAGAAAAAGCATATGATTAGCAAAAAAGAGTTATTATGAAGCAATATTCAAAAAATTTAAAGATGATATAAGAGGTACATGGAAAACCTTAAATGAAATCCTAAACAGAACAAGAAGAAAAAAGTCCTTTCCCAATTTTTTTCGTGACAATGATAGCATCATCACAAACAAAATTACCATTGCAAACAAATTCAATGAATTCTTTGCACAAATAGGTCCTAAATTAGCCAAAGAAATTAAGACACCTAACGATATTAGTTATAAGCATTACCTGACAAACAAATACAACCATAATTTTAAATTTGAAAACATAGATGAAGAGACAGTAAAGGAGATCGTAAACAAGTTATCCTCCAAGACTAGCTTTGGATTTGATAGAATATCAACAAAATTAATGAAAACAATACAAGATGCTCTATTAAAACCTTTGACTATCATTATCAATCAAATGCTAACTACTGGTATTTTTCCTGAAAAACTGAAATTAGCCAAAGTAACACCAGTGTACAAAAAAGATGATGAAAACTTATTTACAAATTATAGACAAATCTCCCTGTTACCTGCCATATCAAAAATATTTGAAAAAGTAATTTTTAAGCAATTGTACAAGCATTTTCAGATCAATAAAATATTTTACAACAGTCAATATGGGTTTAGAACAGAAAATTCAACTGAATATGCTGCACTTGAAGTTATTGATAGAGTCATGATAGAAATGGACAAAAATGATATTCCTATA
Organism: Amphiduros pacificus; assembly: GCA_949316495.1. Taxonomy (NCBI): domain Eukaryota; kingdom Metazoa; phylum Annelida; class Polychaeta; order Phyllodocida; family Hesionidae; genus Amphiduros; species Amphiduros pacificus. The sequence goes on along the minus strand of OX439012.1, from coordinate 14,283,333 downwards.
AATATTTACTTAGATCTATCAAAAGCCTTTGATACTCTTGACCATGACATCTTGCTTGACAAACTCAAACACTATGGAATAAATGGAATAGCTCTGAAGCTTATGACAAGCTACCTCACCAATAGATACCAATATGTAGAAATTGATGGTGTTAAATCAGAAACTCTGAGTTTAGAAACAGGAGTACCTCAAGGTTCTATCCTTGGTCCATTATTATTTATTATTTATATTAATGATATTGCCAATGCATCAAAAGTGTTTGAATTCATTATATATGCTGACGACACTACACTATCTGGGACACTCAAATTATTTGTCAATAAATCTAGCAGCAAAAGTATCAGTGCATGCATAAATGAAGAACTATGCAAAATAAGCAATTGGTTAAAATCAAACAAATTGTCTCTTAATGTAAAGAAAACAAAGTACATGATATTTCATAAGCCCAAAAAGAGGATACCTCAACTTGAACTGAAAATAGATAACACAATTATTGAGAGGGTAAACAAATTTGATTTCTTAGGTTTAACTATGAATGAACATCTGACTTGGAATGATCATGTAGACAAAGTTGCAAATAAAATATCTAAGAGTATAGGTATCCTGAATAAGTTAAAACATTTTTTACCACTGAAGGCCAAAGTGTTTATCTACAACTCATTGATTTTATCTCATCTTACCTCAGGAATACTTTCCTGGGGATACAACTGTGAACGTATAGTAAAGTTACAGAGGAAAGCTGTCAGAGTGTTGAGTGCAAGTAAATATAATGCCCACTCAGAACCAATTTTCAAAACATTGAAACTACTCAAAATCAATGATATTCTCAAACTTCAAGAGTTGAAGTTTTATTACAAACATAAGAATGAGAACTTACCACATTACCTACAGAACTTACCTATGTTCCATAATCATGAGATCCACAATTATAACACAAGATCAAGAAATGATATCAGACAAGTGAAGACAAAACATGAATATGCAAAAAAATTTCTAAGATATAATTTACCCAAATCTGTAAATATGATGCCAACATGTATTATAGAAAAGATAGACACACACAGTCTACAAGGTTTTTCAAAATACACAAAAGTGTATTTCCTTAACTCATACCAGATGGATTGTCTTATTGAGAACTGTTATATTTGTTCTAGAAATTGATTACTTGTATATTGTATGTATTTGAACTCACCACCCAATACTATGCAATATTTAAATACTGTTTAATAATATTTCTATTCTAAATGATGTATGCTCCTTTTGTTAAAATATTTGACTCAAATATTGTTAAAATCTGTCAAATAGAATTGTAACAACTTCAATGTTAATCAGTTACTGTATATATTATCATATGCATATAAACCATATAATTTTTATGTATGTACCTTATTTGTTTTAGATTTGAATATGCACTTTACACAGAAACTATATTTTTCAAAATGGAAATTAATTTAACCCACTAAGGGTGGCACATTTGCTAGCGGTATGTTATTTACCTTTTATTTGTGTCTCCCTGACATAAAAAACAGGAAAACACTCACAGTGATAGGGCTTCCTACCTTGATCTTTACACTGAGATCAACAACAAACAATTTCACACTAAACTCTATGACAAACGAGATAGCTTTAAGTTTGATATTGTGAACTATCCCTTTGTGAAGGATTCAAACATTCCAGAAAAACCTGCCTATGGAGTTTATGCCTCTAGACTCATCAGCATTGCTCGCGCATGTGACTCATTCAAAGACTTTAAGGATAGACATGAATTTCTGTGTTTGAAGCTGATGAGACAGGGCTTTCATTATAAATCATTAGTGAAACAGCTACACAAAACTAAGCATAAACACAGAGATCTCTTTGCTAAATACCAGTCAGTCATTGAAGTTCCTTTGCCCATCAACATCTCAAATCAACGGCATGTTACATTACGCTGATACTCATCTCACTGTATTCCTTCATTTTCATCCCTTCATTTTATCACTAGTGGAATCCTGCTTAAGATCGCGAGGGGGCGTAGTTTCCTACTATGAAGGTGTACGAGTAATGTTCCAGCATGCATGCCATTGATCTGTGTTTTCAGATCATGTGTTGGTACATGAAGCCTACACCCTGCTAGTTATAATCATCTGTTTGGTTCATTTTCATACAGTTTTATTTACTTCCATTGCATGCTTATACATTCTCATGTTATCATACTAGTCTTGTTAAATTTGTTTCTGTTAGTCATTCCAGTTGTTAAACATAGCATAGGCATTTATTCTGTTCTGCATTATATACATGTATATATATATATATTGAAAATGTACAATTATTGCCTAAATAAATACCTTTCTGAGTTCTGAGTTCTGAGTTCTGAGTTCTGCTCTCAGATTTTGGAAGGCCAGCCGAGAGTCCGTTTCCATAATCCAAGGTCGATGTAACAAAAGCATGCGTAAGTGTCACAGCAGTTTTCTCATCAAGCCATTGTCTGACAGCTGCCAAATTTCTGATATGATAATAGCCCTTCTTCACATATTCCTTATCTGTTGCTTCATGCTCATGTTACAATCATGTCCCTTCCACCTTTCTTAATATTTGATCTTTTCCTTTCCAATGAGCCCAAGACCAAGGCAATTGGTGCAACGGATGCTGTGTATGAATTAATTAAAAATGACTTTTTCATTTCTATTCATATTATTGATAATTATTGTTAACTGAAGAGAATAGTCTTAAGTCGTATTAGAACAGCTTTTTAAAGGCGAAGATCACCATGAATGTATTGGCTGTTAAAGGGCTTTGACTTTTAAACATGATAAACATCTGCAAGATTACATGTTATTTGATACAGTAGATACATCTGTGATAGTTTCGTTTTTATATCAAATAAGACTAATCAGTTTTGAGGACAGAGCTTTTGTTAATTGAAGTCATTGGCTCAATAGAAAAAAGACGAGTATCCTAAGATAGTCTGCAACAACGATCGCAGCCCCTACCAATACCAACAAGGGTTTCGATCACTTTGATCTCTTCAGTTGGATGGGGACTGACTGCGTTATCCAATGATTTGTTTATATATGAAAACTGAGGAGGTGCTTGCACCTCTGGAGGTGCTACACCTCCTCTCTTAGCGCCTCTGGAGCGGAGGTGTTTGTGGGTCTTTTTGCCTCATTACGGAGGTGCTGTGAGGGACCCCCGCAAAGGGAGCTGTGTACAGTGTTATATGAGCGATATAATGCCTTTAAAACTGTGTTTGGTTTGATTACGCCAGCGTTCTGTGGGTTTGTTTCGGTTTGAATCTATTTGATTTGTTGATTAATTCTTTTTAAATTTAAGTACCCTCTCCCTTGAAGCTGCCAGACTATTTCGTTTATTTCGCACTTAGTACAGCCCCAGCGCGGGGTAGGAATGTCCATTTTTTAACAAATTTCTGTTCCCGTGTCTTTCTTTTGTGAGCGACGGGATTATTTTCAGTAATATTAAACATAGGAAATATATCTTAATTTTTGTTGTGTTTTTAGCAGGTTTTCTGGCCATTTCTTTTCTGTGTATGTGTATTGTACCTTTGTTGTATATTAAAATACTTTCCAGTCTATTTGGCGGGATGGAGCGAGAACAAGAAACAATATTTTGGTAGGAAACATTTTATTTGCGTTTCTGTAATTTGTGTTTCTCGTTGCTTATTTATGCATATAGTTCACAGTTTGTATTCTTGAGATAGTTGTTATATATTTTTAGCTCCTCAGACGACTTGGTCATCAACTGGAATCTGGAAGAGTTGTTCCAGAATGTTTGTGTAAGCTGTGATGTCATTTATCAAAAACTACAGAACATCTCATTGAATAATAAAGTCTTTTAAACAATTTAATTACATTATACAATTTCATTACATTTGATTCATGTAGTATATTTGTTATTGTTAAATTCTGATTGTCTCCATATTGTACTAACATTTTACATTTTGTTTCTAGTCAATATTTCGTTTCTGTTTTCACTGTTTTTGGCACTGAATGACTTTATTATGTTGATGTGCCGTAATGCAACCATCATTCATTTGATTGATGTAACTTCAACAAGTCACTGCATTGAAAAAAGTGTGCCATTATATTTAATATTTCTGTAAAGATTAGGATTTAGTACTACTGTAGTAGTACTAGAACAAATGAAGAAAATAGGAAATGAATAACAATACCAAACTAAAGAATGGTTCTAATATTATTTTGATATACTTTCATAAATGTCCTATTTTTCCTATTTAAATTGCTTTGATATAACCATAACTTTGGTTTATTATGAAAAGGTCTTATTTGCATTCAGAGAGGTGGCCAATACAACATCTCCACCTATATGTTTAGGTGTACCAAGTTTCATTATTTTTTCCAAAAGTGCACAAACATGACCATTTCTGGGACTTGTCCACTGGGCTAATAGCCAGTGTAGTGAAGATATTCAAACAATACAGGAAATCAAATATGGTCCCCTTTTGTGTAAAAATGAAAGCGGTCTTCAGATACGTGCTTACCTTGATAAGATACAATCCGAGCAGTTTATGGTTTTGATAACTGGCTAAATTTACTGGGATATAAAAATGCAGAAAATCTCACAACAAAATATAACAGCACATCTTGTCCGGCATCAAAGTAATCATTTAACGGTGATTTTATATAAACTTTTTGACAATACTGCCTTGAAATAAACGTTTTACTTTGGCATTTATTTCATAAAGAGAACAAACAGAATTTGATGGTGTTAACAGTTAGTTTTGAGTAGATTAGATTATATAGTGTCAGATGCAAAATGCACTCTATGACACTTGTAATTATATTACCTAGACAGAGTTACTTAATTGTCTCACACAAAATAAACCTGTTTCATCCACCTAGCAAATCAACAATGGGGTAAATTTTGCTTATCCTCTGTTAAACTGTCATCAAACGTCTGACATTGGTCTGAAACTTAACTTATTTATCCTTGACATTTGTACCAGCTATCAATATGATAAGACTGAGAATATTGAGACAAAGCAGTTTGATAGATATACAAAAGCTAATCACAAGGAGTTCTATTGTTACCCATGGTTTGTGAGTATCCGTCGTTGGGGAACGTGGACGGGGGATCTATACTCTACTCTACTCGCTGGCTACTGTGAGGCGGGGCACGGAACCTAGCAACCCTATCTACCTATATGAGGTGTGAGGTAATAAGGACTGCAGACACAGAATATACACTGCACAATATGAAAAATGATATCATATACTGGATTCTCTGATTTTGCAGTTATCTTTCTTGCATATTGAAAACCAAGTTGGGTTTACTCTAACCTATTTATTATCAAGTTTCAATAAATATGAATTATAATTACCTGTACGACCATAATATGTGCCCCATGAAAAACTAGTCAATGATTTATGCAACACTCTAGCTGGTCTAGAGGCCGACTCCCTCTATCGGCAGATAAATCTGTGTAAGCCAGTAGAGCTGGTTGGGAACAGAGGCCAGATTGTTCAGGAATACCTTACAGATTTCGTGATGTAATCATTTAATCTTCCAAAAGTATTCGATACATCACCTTTGTATTAATCATTTGATAAATAAAAAAAATTATAACAAAATCTCTGAGGAAGCCCGAAAACCTAGCCATTCGCTGAAAGGCTTCCCCAATGTGTCAATGGTCTACAGGGATTCTACTAATCTAGTCAACTATCTATTCATTAACCAGTGAAAAGATTCATTGAAATAAACTAATCAGTGCAGCTTGGTCATAATAAAACCTGGTAAGCTTCTCTAAATACACTGACATATCTTCAATACTGAAGAGTGGTTGTATCTAAAATCTAGGACAGCTTGTCCATGTAAAATGTATTCAGGTTTAGAACCACAAAGGGATACATTTTGAATGATAGATCATTGAATTCAGATTGCTAATAGGTTGATACACATTCTCAAATATTTTCATGGCTGGATGCACATTTCTTTCATTTGTATGGTATATCTACACACCATAAATAAATAATTATGTTATTTCAGCGAGACCATTCTTGGCTTTTAAGCCTATGCATTCATGGAGAAGGAAACCTGTTTTGGCACAAAAATGTATGGTAGGCATTTTTTCTATTCTGATGCGCACTTTACAGTAAGGGGCTGTAGAGTTTTCATACTTTTCACAGGTACTAGAACTTGAAAATAAACACTCTTCAAACTGACATTAGTTTTTAGACCAGTCCTCAATATATTTAATTTTCATTCATTTGTTTTTCCTGTCCAACATTTAGAATGCGTCATATAATTTCATACTTATCATTAAGTGTGCAATTGACCTTGTGGACTAACAAATACAAATATTATGATCAGGATTTTTTATACAGGACTAAAAGCTGAAACATGTCCTCAGAAAAAGAACATATTCCAATTGTTGATTTTTCACAATATGCGATTGACAGAGCAGAGAATTCTGTGAGTAAAGCACAACTTCAGAGGCTGAGTAATGAATTAGTAGATGTTTTAACAACTGTGGGATTTGTCTATCTGAAAAACACTGGTATAAAGGATGAAAAGGTAATATTTCGAGAGTAATAATGTAACTCTATCAACTTTCCATTTTCTTTGTCATGATATATGATATTTAGGTATATTTTGGCAAGGTATTCAGGAAAGTAACATTTCGTTTTAAGTATAAAAATGGATATTTGAATGAAACTTATATTTTAAGCTATTTGAATATACAGAATATTTAGAATAATATTTAATTTAATTAAAAAAAGAGAGTTGGGTATGTGCTGGATGTATGAGATGTGCTTATATGAAGGCCATGAGCTGTGGTGCAGTTGGTGAGAGCACCAGCTTAATAGCACCAGCTCTGTGGTGATCCAAAGGTTGTGAGTTTGATTCCCAGCCGTGACAACTCCTGAAACAATTTCCCATTTGAGCTGGACTCGTTGTCCTTGTAAAATTGTGACTGGGTGGGGGTTGTCATGTCAAGGACCTGTGACATGGCAACTCAGTGAGGCAGCACTATATCTGTTACAGGTTGGTCTCATCATGAACTGATTGACATAATGTTGAAAGTGATGTAAAACCCCAAAGAAACAAAACAAAATCAGGTCATGTTGAATGAAACAAATTCCAAATAGCAATATAGTATCCAATTATTAACATTCAACGGTCATCCTCTCATCTTTAGATTTTCATGATTAGGTATCTTTATTTGAAAATCATATTTTTGTTGAATCAGATGCTTTCTTTTAAACATAAGTTTGCTTAAAAGATGTGTGAAGGAAATGCACCTCCAGAGGTGCTGACACCTCCACCAGATCCAATATAAACAAGAATTAGGACAACGCAGTCAGTCCCCATCCAACTGAAGAGATCTGATAAGATTGAAACCGTTGTTAGTATTGGCCAGGGACTGTGATCGTTGTCTAGCTTGATCCTTGCCTTTTTGACTAATTCATAAATCAATATGAGTAGTTAATTATATGGGATATTTAGGGAAATTTGAATCTTAAGGATCATGACCACAAACTTGCATCACTAATACAATACATTTTAATATACATCTATTTTACAGTTGTATGGTTTTTATAAAAAGTACTACGATTGTTTTTATTTGCCTCTTCTTTTGATGTTTCTTAAACTTCAACAGGTCAAATTCATCTCTGGTTGTTATGGCATCATAAAGTTCATCTCTAATATCATTATATAAGGTACATCTTATTAAGGCATGTTCTTCGATCAGGCTCCTGCTCCCCAATGTATCTCCCTGTTTCGATTCTTATGGGGGCTGTGCCTGACCGGAATTTTGTCTAAGCTTGTCTGTTCTTTTTTGATAATATTTCTGATACATATGGTTCACATTTAAATTCACTTTTAAAGGTCCTGTATGTTCTCAGTTTGTTTTGCCCTTGTCCTCTTGTGGCGCTCTCTCTATTTACTTTCTCCAACCACACATTTTCATGCGTTCTGGACAGCCTGTATACATGACAAACTTCTCCATAGTCTATGATGGGTTGCACAAGAGAGTCATAACATTTAGTATTAGACTTTTTATGGGAATCCGCCATGGTTCTTCCTTTTGGCTATGACCAGTCCTAGTGCGCGGTGTGCAGCTTGGGATACATGTTTGGCTGTGATACTATAATCCAGGTGTTCAGTTAGTACTAAATCAATATGTGTTTAGGACAACAATATTAAATTTCATCTTGGCAATACATATTTATACATAGTTTAGTAATACAAATTTTTAATAAAAAATTATAATGAATTGTCCTCCTTTCTGGCAGTACTTTTCTTGTATGCTTCTTTTTACAATAGTTATGATTTTAGAAACAAGCACAATGGTCAAAGGGTGATGTGTTTTTTGACCTTCCAAATGAGATAAAACAGCTATATTCAACAAAGGTAAATGAAGATGGTCAATCAAATAAGAGAGGATGGATAAACCTTGGGAATGAAACGTTAGTGAACCAACATTGTCATGAATTGTGTGTCGTGAAAACCTATATACATTATTATGATTAAGATTGATTAGATTCTTAAGTCATGCAATGATTTTCTAATTCAATCTGGGAATTGAGATGGATGAAATGAAGATATCTAATTACCATAAAAAATTGAATGGAGAAAATCAGCAAATTAAGCTTTAAATTTACATTAACAAATCTACTTAAGTCAAGGGTGAACATGTAGGAGTGAAGAATATATAAGTACTTCATGTAAGGGCAATAACTGGTTGTAAATACAAATATCAACTTTGATATGTCAATTTCCTAATTTTCCTATTTTCCATATTTTCACCAAAAAGACCAATATTATCACTTGACATATTTTCATTACCATTGTAGACTCAATAAAGAAAGGCCACATTGCTACAAGGAAGCTTTCAACTTTACTCCTAGTCAACCACAAGTATGAAGCATTAAATTATGGTATTTTTTTCTGAAAAACATCTTTCTGTTGTAGAGATCAAATTTCTGATGTAATATCAGTTCACAATGTATTTTTAGGTATTGCCAGACACAGAGATAGCAGGGTTCAATAAAGCATTCAAGGAGTTTTATGATGATACCTACACACTTGGTTTGAGGATCTTAAAAGCAGTTGCCATTGGACTGAAATTAAAGGTGGATTTTTGCATTGATTACATGCAAAATTAAGATTGCACATATAAATAAAAATAAAAAAAATGTGATAGTGTCCCTATTTGATATTTGTTTAAATAGTTTAACTAGTTTTATAATGAATTGTCCTGCTGTACATATATATATAATTAAATATATAATTATAACATTTTGATATGTATTGGGAGTTTTAGGATGAAGATATTTTTGTGCGACAACATGATTCTACTAAGTCTACCAATGTGGTCACTCTCCGCTATCTCAGATATCCTCCTTTAGATGGAACCGGTGAGATATCCTTTGTTGAATAGAGTAGGTGAAATATCCTTCATCAATGAATGGTGGCTTAATGAATGAATGAATGAATGGCTTAAAGGCACATCAACCGCTAAGGTCATTCAGTCCATAAAAATGAAAAAAAAAACTTTTTGACTAGATATGTGATTTATAAAATCAATATGATATGTAAACAATCTAAACAACACAAAATATTATCAAAATCCTTTAAATAAATCAGTTATAGACATAACAAATTGTATAGATAAAATTTTAAATTCCATTTTAAATTTAAATTCCATTTGATGTTTGATGGTTCTTGATAGATAGGCCAATGACCTAAATAAACAAGAGCTCCACTCTTAAAATTGGTTTGTAAAATTTGCACATTAAAGTATTGAGTGTGTATATTATCAACATTGATACACTCAATTAAAATATGTTTAACAGTCATAGGCTCTTTGATAACCAATACACTGAGGCTTATCCTCACCTTTAAGAAGACGGCAGTGTCAAACTTTATGTCCTATGTCCTATTCTTATATGCGTTAAAACAGACTCATCTCTTACGTCTGATGTGGAGAAGTCTCCACACGATCTAAAGCTAGGTACAAAGCATGAAGTTCTGAAGAATAAATAGACGAGTTATTTGGCAGACATTCCGAATAAATATGATTGCCCTTAACAGCAGCTGCAACAGCCCTGTCATCATCAAATGAAAATACACTGATATCCAGTGAAAATAGGTTTAATTTCTTTATATCTATCTATATATAGGGATGGATCTGTTCAGCTTTTCTTTAATTCTGACATGGCTTATATGAATTGGACACACTGCTGACACACAGCTATCTTCTTAAAGGTGAAGATCAGCCTCAGTGCATTGAATGTCAAAGAACTATGACTGTTAAACATATTATAATTGAGTGTATCGATTTTGATATAATTAGGACTCAATATTTTAATGTGCAAGATCAACATACTTTATTTTATACAGTAAATACTTCTATGATGGTATCGTTTTTAAACCAAATGGGACTTTATAACCTATTTTTAGGGTGGACCTCTTTAAAGTCTTTTTAATAATTTATACATACTTATACATAACTGAAATCTGTTAGAATTCTGTGATGTAAGGATTGTTTATATATTATGTTAATGTTACACATATTTATCTAGTCAAAACATTTATATTTTTACCATTTTTAGGCACTGAATAACCTTAATGGTTGATATGCCTTTAAGCCACCATTCATTCATTCATTTATTCATTCATTCCAAGACAATCAATATTTTGCCTGCATCCACATTTCAATATAAACATCGACATCAATGCTCATTCTTCAATACATTTCATAAGATTGTTATATTATTTATTTCAAAACTATTCATACTCTTGACACATACCTGCAAACAATGCTCATTCTTCAATACTTTCCATAAGATTGTTATATTATTTATTTCAAAACAACATACCTGCAAACAGTGCTCATTCTTCAATATATTCCATTAGATTGTTATATTATTTATTTCAAAACAATATTCATACTCTTCAAAATGTGGAGTTGTTAAAATTTGACCATGGGAATCACCAGGTTATGTGTCACCTTTACATGGAGTGCGCTGCTTTCCAGTGAGATCCTCTTTGTGTCAGGTATTTTGGTTTAAGGGACAATTTTTGGACAGATATATTCCATGAAATATAGCTTTTGAAATATCCTCCATTAGAGAGAACTTGTGAGATATTTTATGAGAAGTATGTTTATGTGAGATTGCTATTTGTGATATACATGTTGATACATGTGATCAATGTCAAAAATAGCAAATTTGATTTCAAATATTGCAATATCTCCTGAAGACAGATTTCAAAATCAATTCAACTGGAAATGAAGCAAAGATTTATTATCTCCTGAAGACAGATTTCAAAATCAATTCAACTGGAAATGAAGCAAAGATTTATTAACTTGATACTTCATGCCTACCAAATTTGTAATACAATGCAAGACAAATGTCAGGTTAGATAATAGTGGTTTGACTTTTCTTAAGAGTTACAGGTGGACCAGATCAGATGTGGAGAACATTCTGACTATGGATCGATTACACTCTTACACTAGGATGACATTGGGGGCCTGCAGGTTAGTAAGATTATTTCTATTAACTATACTTTCAATATCAAGCAGCATAAAAACAGGCATACAGAAGAGGAAAAAAGCTCCAGAAATATTTATAAGGATTTTTTTGTCATATACTGAACAAAAGAATGTGCCCTCCAAAAGATTTGCTTCAAGAAGATAAATGTCTTCAATGGAGAATGCATTATTTAGCGTTATTTTTCATTATTTCACTTTTTCACTTGAATATCACCAATTATGGCCAACTTAAGGTAAAGGTAACAAAAAAGATTTCTTTGAAAAAAATATTATTATGCTGTAAAATTTATATTTATATTGAACTTTTGAAACGGATCACTGAACCCTCCGCCAGTCTATTGCACCTTCTCTCACTCCAATATCACACCTGGTGTAATTTCTTTTGTTCCTGTGTACCCGTCCAATATACCACTTATACGTTCCCTCACTTCATACGTTATTTGTAGCTAATCCCTGTATTCTACTCAATTGACCCTCTTAGTCACGCCCCTTTCTGCTTTATCTTGCATAAGGTTGTGTGACTCTGGGTGGTCAGCTGACTTACACTATATAATCCCTGTTCTCAACCCCGCACGTTCTCTTCTAGTCTCAACCGTTGACACAGGTGTTACTAGTTAACTGCCCTTGGTTGCCACGTGCACTACTTACTGACACGTGCCTATATTGGATGTTCCGAATCGCCTTGCATGCGATAGCCATTGTTTGTCAACTCCTCACTGGTTCCACAAGGTAAATTTTTTCACATTACTGGTTCTTTCATTTGTAGTGTGAATACATATTTACATTATTACACTGGAACTCTCCTTGATTAACTGGAAAACTTTCTCACTGACTTTTAAATTGATAGGTACCCGTTTCTTGGACACCGCGTGCACTGTCTACGCCACGTGCCTGACTGGATGTACAGTACTGCCCTGTGTACGACAGCTAGAATCTGCCTACTCCTCACAGCTAGTATCTGCCTACTTCTTATTGCTACCGCAAGGTACACACAGTTTATATTACTGCGGCTGGGATTTTTCCGGTCCGACTCAATTACCATGGTTACCACCCAAAACTTGGAGTTCGTAGCGAGGAGATCAGATAGGCTAACCCAGGCCAGTCACGTGTTTGTGGTTCCATCATTGGATGGAATCAGCAAGAAGGGCTTGAAGGGTGTCGATGCTTTCGCTATACTTGCTCCCCTTTTTGAGGCCATTAGGTCTAAGGGGCCTACTGTGACTGTAGTTCCACCACCCCCGCCTAGGGAGAGTAGTATGCAAGTAAACTGGTTGGTGTTCAATAATTGCCTGGACACCAACCAGGAGGTGCTACGGGGCTACACATTTGCAAATGTGGAGGAGTACCACGCTGACACTATCGGTGATTTCTGGACACCTGACAATATGATGCTTCCATCTACCGTAGATCTTCTTATAAGATATCTGAACAACACCTAATTCCCCCAAGTGCCAACCTTTTGTACTACCTACACAGCTCAATGTCATCCTCCCTGATGAGGATGAGTCGTCTACCACGGGTGCTACCTCCGCGGCTACTACGGGTGCTACCTCCACGGCTACTAAAGCTGACAGGAAACCTAGGCCTCCTGCATCTGGCTTGGCTGAGCTTATGATTGTACCTGACAACCTTGCAGGGAAGATCATCGGCAAAGGCAGAGCTAATGTACGCCGGATGCAGGAGGTCACAGGTGCCAATTTTCATCTTGACGATGCTGTGCGCAACAATATCAAGATTAAGTTGGCGACGATTGATGGTACACTGGAACAGATTAAGAAGGGCAAAGCGGAACTCTTACGGTGCATCGATCTTCACTCCGCCTCCGCTGCCTCTGCTACCACAACTACCTGACGGGACTGGCCGGAGCCTCCCAATAGCTGTAAACTGATGACTGGAACATACACGGACTCTGATCTTTGCCTACACTTACTATGTAAAAAACAACTATGTATTTCTTGTAATAAAAATGAAAACTGTGACTTGCAAATGTATACCTCTTTTTGTGTTTGTGAATGTTTGTTGCATACAAGGCCTTATCTAAACTGTACTGTCACTGCCCATAATATACCAATAAATGTGTATGATCTTAACATTGGCACAAAAACTATGCTGCTATGTTTTAATCATGCCCAAACTTTCATTTCTAATGGTTCATTACCTGACTGCCCTATGTCAATCATCAGCAATTTATCAGTGTTAATTCGCCCCGTTGACATATATAAAATTGATCTTTTTAAAATACTATCCCTTGAAAGGGAGTTCTCTATGATGTCACACACTCACCACTCACTAGGTGGCTCTGGCGGGTTCCTTATCTCAAACCTAAAAACACATCAGAAGTTTCGAAAAAATGAATATAAAATTGTTTTTACTCCTACCTCGAATCTGTCTAAGCTGAGTTTCAGGGCTGGGTGTTTCTGTGCTGGGCATAATCTCCACTCACATGTAGTTCAACTTAATAAACTCTCAAATGGTACACACAATAACAAAAAGTCTGGCAGGTCTTATCGTCACGTCCCTGAATTTATAACTGCTCCGACCATGTGTAAAATAGTCCAAATAAGTCACGGTGATCCACTACATATACAGGAAGGTAAATCCTCGAAACTGTGCTAATCCATTGGTTAATCTGCCTAAAAATTGCCGGCGTCGTGCAAACGGTGCACAACCTCCGTGTATAAAGAGTGCAACTACCCGGATCGCCGTCAAGGCTGCGCATGAGACCGCGGCCAGCGTGGGAGCCTGGTGGCGCCGCCAATCGTCAAACTAATAATATTAATATCTCAAACAGATATCAGGCTCTTAGTATACATTCTCAAGCCCCTGCCGCTAGGTCCGCCGCAAACAATACAAATGGGACTGAAACCACTGGGAATACTGGGGACTCAAACAGATTCCTAACTATTGGCCATGCTAATTTCCAATCCATTACTAACAAAACATTACTGGCCAAAGAACTCTTCAAGGAGAAGGGATTAGATGCATTATTTGTCACTGAAACATGGATAAATGATACAAATAAGGATTTAACCCTGGGCAGATTAAAAAAGGGAGGTCTCAAATTTTTATCACTCCCCCGTCCTCATGGCAGAGGGGTGCTCTACAAACCTGAACTCGATATGACTATTGAGAAACCCTCTTTAAGCACGACCACTATGGAATTTCTTGAAGTGACTATATCTGTGGAAAAAACCAAAATTACTTTTATAACTGTCTATAGACCTGAGCCCTCTAAGAAAAATAGGTACACTTACTCTAAATTCTTTGATGACCTTTTTGACATACTGGCATATTATGCCACCTTGCAACGTGAGGTCATATTTCTTGGTGATTTCAATTTTCATATGAACAAACCGGACATGCCTGATGTAATGAAATTTAATGAAGTTCTTTCACTTTTTTCTATGAACCAGTGGGTAAAGGAACCCACTCATATTCTGGGTAATACACTTGACCTTGTGTTTAATCTGCAAAGTAGTAAAATTATCAAGAAATGTGAAGTTCATGATTATGTCTCTGATCACAAACTAGCTGTTCTAACTCTAAACGCATCTAAACCTAAAAATATGAAGAAATCTTTTGCAGAAATTATAAGAAAATCGATATGCTTAAATTTGACTCTGATTTGCGCCTGTTGTTTTCTAATAACGATGCTTGGATAAATAAATCCCCAACGGAACTAATTGATTATTATAATCACAGCTTGACCAAATTAATGGACCGTCATGCACCAATCAAGCGCATCAAAATCACTGTTAGAACCGCGGCACCGTGGATGAATGATCAACTGAAAAAGGAACGGGCACATAAAAGAAACCTGGAGCGGAAAATGAACAAGTCTGGAACGCAGGTGGATAGGCAGAATTTTACAACGCAGAGAAATTTATACAATGGACTTCTTAGGAAAACGCAGTCTGATCATTATCTGACTATTATTGAGGAAAATAAGAACAATCCGAAAAAATTATTTAAGACTATTGATGATTTACTATGTAAAAGAAAATCCACCCCCCTTCCAGTGCACCACGACTTGAGCGATCTGGCCGAGGAATTTAACACTTTCTTTCACGAGAAGATTGGGAAAATCAAAGCTGGACCTCAGACACCAGGTGGCACTGCTAAAAATGGGTATGCTACTGAGGCCGAAAACGGTGGGCACAGAAACATCCCTGAGTTGAGTTATTACAAGAAACTTACCGTTTCTGATACTAGACTCTTAATTAAGAAAGCAGCTAAAAAAATCCTGCAGTATTGACCCAATACCGACATGGATGCTTCATGAATTCATGGATATACTACTCCCAATAATTACCCAGATCATTAATTTATGCATTTCTAATGCGGATATGCCTATCTCCATGAAACTGGCTTTAATCATACCCCTACTGAAGAAAATTGGCCTCGAGCTAATTATGCCTAATTACCGCCCAGTGTCTAACCTAACTTATATATCCAAGCTCACAGAAAGAGCAGTAGCTACTCAACTGGTTCCCCATCTTGTAAGAAATGGACTTACCACTAAGTTCCAATCAGCTTATAAGGATGGACATAGCACTGAAACTGCTCTTATAAGGGTGCAAAACGATATACTTAGGGCCTTAGATGACAGGGATTCGGTCATGTTGGTTCTTTTGGATTTGTCTGCTGCCTTTGACACCATAGACCATGAAATCTTGTTGAACAGACTGCATGACGGTTACAAGGTTACTGGTAAGGCATTAGGCTGGATAAGGGCTTACCTATCTGATCGGAAGCAATCTGTCGCTATTGAAAACATCAGGTCATCTACTATTGGCATTACCTCAGGAGTACCTCAGGGGTCTGTTCTGGGACCAATTCTGTTCTCGCTCTACATGGCACCCCTAGCTGACATCCTGGATGATTACAACATGGCATATCATATCTACGGGGATGATACTCAAATCTACATGCCCATTAATCATAAACATGGCAATACAAATCAATATATTCATAAGCTTGAAGAGTGTATTAATAGGATTAGGTCTTTTCTGATTATGAATAAAATGAAACTTAATGATAATAAGACTGAACTCTTAGTCTGTGCTCACAGTAGATCATCTGTAAGGTTGGACTTTACTGGTGATGCTGGGCTCAAGATTGGGTCAACCTCCATCAATGACAGCCCCAGTGTTAGGAACCTTGGTGTGATTTTCGACAGACACCTCGACATGAAGGCGCAGGTCAGAAACATTTGCAAAAAGGGCTACTACCACATCAGGAATATTGCTGCCATTAGGAAATCGTTGACAAATAGGGCTGCGGAGACAATCATCCACTCCTTTGTGACATCTACCCTGGACTATGGAAATTCTCTTCTAGCTGGGATTCCTGAGGTCGACATTAAGAAACTGCAGAAATTACAGAACTCTGCAGCAAGATTGGTCACGGGCAGGAGGAAATTTGATCACATTACTGATAAACAGAGGGAATTACACTGGCTGCCTGTTAGAGCCAGAATTGACTTCAAAGTGTTATTAATTGTCTGGAAGGCCTTAAATGGGATGGCGCCCCCTTACATATCTGAACTTGTGGAATGCAAACGTCATACCAGGACCTTACGCTCTAACTCGGTACTTGACCTTGTGATCCCGAGCACTAATATGAAAACTGTGGGCGATAGAGCCTTTTCTGTGTTGGCACCTAGATTATGGAACAGCATCCCAAATGATATTAGTAGGAGCCCTACGGTATCAGTTTTCAAGTCTAACTTGAAAACATTCCTTTTTAGGAGATACTACAGGGCGGAGCGCTATGAACAGGCCTAGCCTGGTATATGCGCTATACAAGCTTTTTATTATTATTTTTTTATTATTATTATTATGAACACACTCCTATAGAATATTTATTCCAATGAAATTATTTAAATCATGCATACGAATATATGATTGTGCATTCTTTTTACAATTTAAATTTGACTCTAAAGTTATTTACACTGTTTCGATTTGGGCATGCAGTGATATATGTGTCTGCATACATATTGATTTATCTTTGCTAATAACCTATCGCAACTGCAATCTTGTGATCTCTCGACTCAAACCTTTTGCAACCCGGAGCTGCTGAGCTTGGCCGGAAAAATTAAGAAAGCCGATTAAATGATCTGTCTTTTTCAAGGGGCAGTAATCTCGATCTCCTTTGATTATGCCCGCGCATGGTGCATTAGGCCTTGCTTTGTGACCGGATTCTTCAACTCTACATCGATAAATCAATAACCACTCTTCTACCCTACCTTGTAGACAGTTATTGTAGTATAATCTCCCTAGTTGGCGATCTACCATCCCTGTTAGTTATTTGGTGGTTGCACCACACCTTGTAAGCATTGGTAGCGCCATGAACAAAGGAAGTGTTGTAACCAATGGTACTCCTTGAATAGCTAGAAAACACACTCCTAATAGCTTCCTGCAACGTCCAAAGCATCTCAATGGACAGGAAGCAATATGTCAAAGTTAGCCACCATAGATCATATTTGAGACCCATTATGTGTGGAGTTCCTCAAAGATCTGTTCTGGGTCCCACAATATATGTCTCACAATATATGTCTCCACTTTCAGACAATTTAACTATGTATGGGTTATCTTATATATGGGCCACGGGCCGTGGCGCAGTTGGTTAGGGCGCCAGCTTATTAGCACCAGTTCCTCTGTGGTGATCCAAAGATCGTGGGTTCGAACCCCGGCCGTGCCGGGATTGAACTCATGATACAATTTCCCACATGAGCTGAGGCCTGTGCCAAAGGGTTAACCCGTTGTCCTTGTAAATCTGTGACCGGGTGGGTTGTCATGTCAAGGACCTGCGACATGACAATTCAGTGAGGCAGCACTATATCTGCTACAAGTAGGTCTCATCACGAAATAACTGAAATAATGTTGAAAGTGATTTAAAACCCCAAACAAACAAACAAACAAACAAACAAATCTTATATATGCAGATGATACCCGAATTTACATCCCTATTATTTGACAATTGTCTTAGTGAGGTCAGAAAACTTTTAATCTCAAATAAGATGAACATTAATGATGGAAAAACTGAGATGCTTATCTGAGTTGGTGATATTGATCTCATGCCTTTGGTCGATTTTGATATCACGTTTGACTCATGTTACAAATGTTGATTTTCTCTATACTTTATGACATTCTTTTCATCCAAAATATAGATAAATGATCCATAGTTTTTTATCTTATAAAAACGTTTTCAGGTAATACTGAAGCATGCATTGCCATTGATCTGGGTTTACTGGTCATTGTTGCAACATGAAGCTTGCTAGTTTCCTCACTTTCCTCATGTTCTATGTATCTTTGCAGGTTCTGAGCAGTAGTGGGGAGTACATTGATGCCACACCTATTCCTGGAACAGTTCTGGTCAATATTGGAGACCTTATGCAGAGGTGGACAGCCGATAAGCTTGTTTCTACTGTAGGTTAAACTACTTTTATTCCTCTTTACCTAACGTGAGACATATAGAGTGGCAAAGATTTGCAATTCAAATCAAAAGCAAATAGATTGCATCTAGCTTACAGGTTCTAATATGACCAGATCCCAAGAGCCATGGTGGATTCAGCACCGGTTCCTCTGTGGTAATCTAAAGGCTGTGAGTTCGGTTCCCAGCTGCATTAGTATTGAATGTATGGTACAATTTCCTTTATGAGCTGAGACCTGTGCCATAAAGGGATTAAGCACCAATTCTACAAAAACATTTAAAATTTACATATTCGTGATAAATGTATTTGTCTTTCATGTCTTTAATTTTTTTCAAAAATGCATCCCTGTCTGTAAAATCAATCTGAACAAACCTGCTCATGAATGCACACTTCTTTCTTGGCGTTACTTTTATGTGGAGTGTCATCATTGAGACACTAATGTAAAATGACGTCATAAAGGTATTGCAACATACTTATGACATCATGAAATGTATTGACCACTGAATAGTGCCTAATGACTTCAAACAATGCTTTGAGCCTCAATTGAGGTCAAAGTTCATATTACCAGTGTTTACCCGTCACATGCAGCTTATGGCTCAGACAGACCTCTGCTGGGAGTGCAACTCTTATATCTTATAGCAACTAACATAATCACTCTATTATAATTTCAATTTGTCATAAATGTAATTGTCCATGTAATGTTATTGTAATGTTGTCTAATTAGTAATAAAAAAAAAAACACAAATTGGTGGATTGTAATGTCAGAGACCTGTGGCATTACAATTCTGTGAAGAAACACCTTATCTGCTACAATTAATATTTGTAATATTTGGATTTCAACATGCTTTGTTCCAGAAACACAGAGTGGTTTTCCCCACCGATAAAGATAAACTGCAGCAAGTGCGAAGGTCAACAGCATTTTTCATGACCCCTGACCTGGATAAGGTGATCAAATGTGTTGATGGGTCAGCTAGATACCAACCAATCACATCGCTGGATTATCTAATATCAATGTTTCAGAAGACCTATATTTAGACAATGTATTAGTTTCTCTTCCTTTTAACAGAATATATTTCTAAAAAGAGGACATATTAATATTCTATACAAGAACAATTTCAATGTATGAACGTTTGAAAAATTGCATTATTTCATACATTGTTATTCATACTAAAGCTGTCAATGGTTCTTGTATACAAATGCCAAGAGTTGGGGTAGTGTTTTGCTTATCAGTGAAAAGACCAAGATATTTTGGGTGAAAAATAATATCATACACTGGATTTTCTGAATTTGCAGCTATCATTGTTGCATATTCAAGAGCTTTTCACATCTGAGTGCAAATGTGAATTCAGCTGCTTCCACAGTATAACAAGTGAAGTGCGAAATCCATCAAGAAAAAGTATCAACCCTCGATTTCCAATTTGATTCATGTATGAATGAAGAATTGACCCATCAAAAGTATCAACCCTCGATTATCAATTGGATTTATGTATGAATGAAGAATTGACCCATCAAAAGATTCAACCCTTAATTTTCAATTGGATTTATGTCTGTTTGACGAAGTGACCTATCAAAAAGTATCAACCCTTAATTTTCAATTGGATTTATGTCTGTTTGACCTTGGAGTAATAATGTATCGAGGCGTGACGGCAGTTATTTGAGTTTATGGCGTCATAGCAACGCATTGTTTTACAGAATGGATTCAAAATCCTTTGATTCTATCATAGTTGCCGACTTTACAACAGTTGAAAATTGAAGATTCACATTTTTAAAAATTGAATTCGCCAATGTTTTATTGAAGTACTATTATACCACATATTGGTTTATTTTTTTAAAAGAAAAAATCAGAATAGTTGCTCTTTTAAGGCTTACAATACCATCCTCTCAAAATTACTTCAAATAAATTTGTTAATTTTTGTTCTTATTGCTTCAATAATAACTATTATGAAAAAAACAAAAATTGTGTCTCTATTCGTGTTGTTTTGTAAAAAAATATTAAAACAAAATATTTTTTATGATACAGCATTTATAAATTCCTAATACAGCTTTTTATTGTTCATATTTTATTGATTTTAAATTATGACAAAACATTTTATAAGACTAAGTATCTATGACAGCACATATGTTGGCAGGGATATAAATTGCATTTTCTGATAGTATTTTTTTTACTGAACAAAATGGTATATTTTTTCTCTCTGCCAATATATGCGCCAATTATTAAAAATAAACTGGAAAGACAAAAATAACAAAAAAGTATGTGATTTCTTGATAATCTTTGAGGAAAACAGAAATTTTAATGCATTTTCATAATTATGATATGTATTTGAAAATCTCTTCATAAAATCGTCTAAACTTTGAGCAGAGAAATAAAGTTTATATCTTCATAATCTGCATAAATAAACAAACATTTCATTCGCGATATGTGTAGCTCTAAATTGTGGTCTTGATAACTTAAAATAGTTCTGAAAAAAATTACGTCAAAACTTTCATATCTTGCATAAATATGGCATCATCATAACAATGGTTATGGCGGCAACTATGACGTCCGCTTTGATCTTGCGCCGTTGCACCTCCATTCATAATTACTCCAAGGTTTGACGAAGTGACCTATCAAAAAGTATCAACCCTCGATTTTCAATTTGATTTATGTATGACAGAAGAATTGACCCATCAACCATAATCAAGCTTTGATTATACTACTGCTTGGTAAAATAGTTACTAAATAAAATATTGAATTGTCCTTAGACTACATTTCAATGGGGCAGCAATAGATCTGCTATAAGTCGGTCTCATAGGTCTCATAATGAAATGACGGTTATCATGTTGAAAGTAACATAAAACCCCACAAAAGCAAATGAGGAAACATACTTATTTTCTTGCAGTAGCAAGTAATTTCTACTGGACTACTGTTGTATGCCAGTCTTTCAGAAGATGCAGAACCAATCTTTCCTCATAATTTGTCTTGGTAAAATGAGTCGGGAACCTATATTGTTTTTGTCATGATTCCAAATGTCTTTGTGCGTTTTTATTATGTTGGGGCAGTATATTTCCTATGGTAAAATGATATATCATCAGGGTGTATAATTTTACAGCCATCTGGGAACATTTTGTTGAGATAGATTTTCCCTTTTTTCTGTGAATAAATAACAGTTAGTGGTAACTGGTTATGGACAATGTATCATTAGCTCTTCTTTTGTGCCCTGTCTCAAAATTATGTCTCAATGCAAAATCCTGTTTAGTATTGTACACCTGAAAGATTTGAGGTGTGGACATCTGCAAAAATATTTAGAAGTTGATTCATTATGTGACTGTAATATGAATCTTTGGCCTCAACTTTCATTCAGGATGTTAACAATAATAAGAATGTTGAACAATATAGTGTAAACCATACAAAACTGAAGAAAAATCATTTACAATACACCAATCACATATATTTGTTTGTTTGTTTGTTTTGGGTTTTACATCACTTTCAACATAATTTCAGTTATTTCGCGATGAGACCTACTTGTAGCAGATATAGTGCTGCCTCACTGAATTGTCATGTCGCAGGTCCTTGACATGACAACCCACCCGGTCACAGATTTACAAGGACAACGGGTTAACCCTTTGGCACAGGCCTCAGCTCATGTGGGAAATTGTATCATGAGTTCAATCCCGGCACGGCCGGGGTTCAAACCCACGACCTTTGGATCACCACAGAGGAACTGGTGCTAATGAGCTGGCGCCCTAACCAACTGCGCCACGGCCCGTGGCCTTTTACAATAAACCAATCACATATAATAAATATGTATACTTTGTTTAACATACTTCTATAGTATGGTATTGTGTGGTTCTTGACAAATTAGCCAATGACTTAGATAAACAAGAGCTCTACATCTCGAATCTGGAAATACTAAAAATATAATCTAATCCTTGGTATAGTGCATAACGTTTTGCAGATTATATTGATGATTTATTTGGCAGATGCTCTGAATATAAAATTGCCCTTAACATCAGCGGCAGCAGCTTTGTATTTCATCAGACTGAGTGTGTATTCACTCACATCCATAAATAATAGATTTAGTTTCTTTATACTGATGTAAAGCGATGAATCTATTCAGTATTACATGGCAACATTAACATTTAAAGCTACATGGAAGTGTTTCTGAAATATGACTTTTTCATTTTGATTTATATTCTTTGATGTGAATACCAAAAGTCAGTGTTTTCCGAAAAGTCAACATAATTTGTATTCAATATGGTGAAAGGGCAAGCTTTTCCTCAATTGCCTCAACTTCTACATAATCTGCAGGTGATGTTTTGAATACAAAGTCTCAAACCTTAGATTTGAATAGAATCAAACTACACCATGGCCATGGCTTGAAATAAGTTTGAAAACCTGAAAGTTAAAATGTTCATACATTGAGAGAGAATGATATGATCTTTTAAACTGCTTTAACAAATGTTAAGATTGATCACAAAGTACATTCACCTGCAGATGTACAGATGTACATTTCTTGCTATTGATCACGAACCATGGCCTAGTGAAACAAAATTAAACTTTCAACATTGACTTCATCATAGCAGAACTTCAATATCAATATCTATAATGATAAACCAACTAATATTGTTGTGTCAACTATTTTCATCATCTACTTTTAATCGATATGTTGACCAATTGCTAGTTATGCACATCTGAAATTGAGTGAAGATATATGATAATCACATATTTGATCTGTGCCCCTTTTTGATCGAATGATCTGTGCCCCATGCAAAGCATGAATTGAGGCAAACTGGAGTGAGCTAATGAATGGTACTGTCTAAAATCTGGGATAGCCTGTGTGTATAAAATGTATTCAGATCTCGGGCCACAAAGGGGCATATTTGGATATACAATTCCCTTAACTGCTTGTAGATTCATAAACATTCTCAAATATTTGCATTGTTGGATAAGGATTTTTTTGTATTGTATGGAATAGTTTGATACCATTAAATACACAAAAACAGTTTCCAAATTCATTTTACCTGTTGACATTGCATCTGCATTATTGGCTTTAAACTCTATTAATGTTGTGGGAAACCTAGTATGGTTTGATTTCAGGCAGACAAAAGTTAATCCTCTGGTCTTTTCGATCTTTTCTGACAAGTATTATACAGAAAAGGGGTTATTAGTTTTCCCACTTTTCTAAAAAAATAGCAACAAAATGTTAAAACTAACACATTGTTTCAATCATTAGATTGGTTCATTATTATAATTGTAAAATAAATAACTTGAGTATTTAGGTACTTTCCAATGTCCCCAATTTAGAGATAAAAAAGTCTAATATTGGAATTTTATGCTGAAATTTTCAATGAAGCTTTTAAATCCAGGATTGATACATTTCGTATTATTAATGTTTCACCTATCTTGCATTTAGAATGTCTTACATAATTTAGAATAATC
The DNA here is from genome assembly GCA_949316495.1 of Amphiduros pacificus. Classification (NCBI taxonomy): domain Eukaryota; kingdom Metazoa; phylum Annelida; class Polychaeta; order Phyllodocida; family Hesionidae; genus Amphiduros; species Amphiduros pacificus. The sequence continues at coordinate 14,258,961 of OX439012.1, read as the reverse complement.
ATTGGGTGTGTAATTGACCTTGAGAACTTTGATACATGAACCAGAAGGTATTCAGTAATGTACCTGTTATTTTTTTATTTAAAATATAAAAATGGATATTTGAATAACAAAAATACATGGAATAAAATATCAAATGTAAATTCAAAAAGTATGTATGAAACATAAATGTATGGATTTGTGTGAATGTAGATGTTTGCAATATTTAATTTCATCTCTTCAATAAATATTTATACATAGTTTAGTAATACAAACTGTTTAAACAATGAAAATGAATTGTCCAAATTACTGGAAGTTCTTTTACATGTATGTTTCTCTTTACATTAGCTATGATTATTTCAGAAACATGCACAATGGTCTAAGGGTGATGAATTTTTCGACCTTCCTAATGAGATAAAACAGTTATATTCAACAGAGGTAAATGAGGACGGTCAAACAAATAAAAGAGGATGGATAAACCTTGGCAAAGAAACGTTAGTGAACCAACATTGCCATGTATTATGTCATGAAAAGCTATATACATTATTATAATTAAGATTTATTAGATTCTTAAGTCATGTTAAGATTTTCTAATTCAATCTGGGAAATGAGAGGGTATGAAATGAAAATGACCAAAAACCAATTTAAACAGAGAAAGAAAATCTTTGCCTATAAATTTACATTAACAACAGTACTTAACCCAAAAATGTAAATGTAACATAGAATCAGCGAATTGTGTCAGAACAAGTTATAACAGGTTAATAATGTCAATTACCTAGTTCTGATCATAATTTCACCAAAAAGACCAATATCACTTGACAAATTTTCATAACCATTGTAGACTCAATAAAGAACGGCCACATTGTTACAAGGAAGCTTACAACTTTACTCCTAGTCAACCACAGGTGTGAAACATTGAATTATGATCACCAGTATTTTGAAAAATATTTTTCTGTCGTTGAGATCAAAATTCTGATGTATAATATCAGTTCACAATATATTTTCAGGCAATACCAGAGACAGAGATAGCAGGGTTCAATAAAGCATTCAAGGACTTTTATCATGATTCCTACAAACTTGGTATGAGGATCTTAAAAGCAGTTGCAATTGGACTGAAATTAAAGGTGGAGTTTGCATTAATTATATGCGAAATTAAAATTACAAATATAATCTAAATTAAAAATTATTTTGATTTAACATTTTTATGTGATAATGACCCTATTTTATATTTTTTGAAGAAATATTTTAACTAGTTTTATAATGAATTGTCCTGCTTTACATAATTATATCATTATGTATATTATCATGAATTGATGAGTGAAATAATATTCTACAATAAAATGATCTGTAATATTGATTATTTCATTTTCTTCTAAATAACACATAGGAATTGGGACTATTAAAGTTAAAAGTCTTTCAAAAGTGTTTTGATATATATTGGGAGTTTTAGGATGAAGATATGTTTGTGCGACAACATGATTCTACAAAGTCTACCAATGTTGTCACTCTTCGCTATCTCAGATATCCTCCTTTAGATGTAACAGGTGAGATATCCTTTGTTAAATAGAGCAGGTGAAATATCCTTCATCAAATAGAGATGTGAGGCCATGGCACATTTAGTTGGTTAGCATGCAAGCTTATGAGCACCAGTTTCTCGATGATATATTTGTGTTTGAAGCTTTGTCGAGATAGCATTCATATTACAAATTCTCACATGCACTGAGGCCCAATATTGCGATGTAAACCCATTGTTCTTGTAAAACTTTGTCAAGGACCCAAAACATGACAATTCTGTGAATTACTTTATCTTCTATAAGTAGATCTTGTCAGGAAATAAATGAAATGATATTGAAAATGACATTTAACTCAAACATACAAATTAATAGCTTAAATTAGGTTCACAGAGGTTGTGATTGGAATATATATTGGTGCAATATCCACATTGAGCTATCCCAACACAGCTGGTAAAGCAAATGATGTGTACCTTACTTGGTTATGTAAGGGGAGGATGGGATGTAGCGAGTTTAACTTTTTCATGGCTTAAAAGTCTATATAGGGTTGTAACTCCATTTCACAATTTTCACACTAATTAAAATTGGTGAAATATATTCCATTTAATACACCTTTTGAGATATCCTCCATTAGACAGAGCCTTTGATATATCTGCCATGAGAGCCTTGCATTATGTGAGATTGCCATTTGATATACAGGTTGAAATGTCCAATTAGATAATTGCTGTTTGACTTTTCTTAAGAGTTACAGGTGGACCAGATCAGATGTGGGGAACATTCTGACTATGGATCGATTACACTCTTACACCAGGATGACATTGGGGGCCTGCAGGTAAGATGATTTCAATTCACTATACTTTCAATACCAAGCAGCTTAAACGCAGGCATATAGGCTTGGAGAAGGCAATAAACTACCTAAATATTTTCAAGGATTGTTATACATAACAGAAGATTGTTGACTCCAAAGGATTTGCTTTTTGAAGATAAACATCTTCAACAGAAAATACTATTTTCCATAAAAAAGGATAACAAAAAGCAAGATAAAAAAAGATTTGACTTCATTAATCGTCCATGCAAATGTGAACTTTAGATATGATATTTAATGTTGAATTAAATATAAAGTGCATAATATATACAAAAAAAAACAAATATAGTTTTAATCATGTGAATATCAGTCCTGATTTTGACTTAAATTTATTTCAACACACAAGATTTTGTTCCAATGAAATTTCCAAATCATGCATATGAATACATAATGCATTATTTCTTATTTAAATTTGACTCCCGACAGCAGTGAAGATTGCAAATCACAGGATATCAAATGCAGAAATTGCCAAGGTGATCATCCTGCATATTCTACGACCTGACCAAGCTTTACAAAAGAAAAAGAAATCCAAAGAGTACAGCACACTGAGAATGTTTCTTTCCAAAAGCTTGAAAGCGTATCGGAAGTCAGTCTAATCTGACAGTCTAATCTGACAGCCAATTCATATGCTAGTGTCATCAAAGCAAAATAAGCAAAATCAGTGGCAATCCAAACATACATGACAGGGCCTGTGAGAGACAAAAGCCATTCATTTGTGGTTAATAATACATCAACCACCACTGTAATATCAACTCAGACCTCGGAACCTGCAACTCCTGTACCTTTGTCTCCTCTTTTATCGTCTATAAAATCTATTTCAAATAAAGTTTAAATAGAGATGGATCATTTAATGATGACAAGGTTAGGCTGCAGCTAAAAGCAACCATATTTACTCAGAATGTCTGATCTAGGTCACGTAGCAGCCATGTGGGGATTGGGTCAAGCTCACTCGACTTCTTTGCTGCCTTTCTAGCCACATTACGAACATCCTCAGTTGTCATGGGCACAAATCTATCAAGCAATGCAGTTGTAGAACAACTGTCACTGTTCGTCATGCCACCTGGTGGAGGAATTGTACCAATGAATATATCATCCATATCCCTACAGATCTTGGTGTGTCATTAACCTTATGCGTGACCGAATCAATAACCCTAAAAAGCTTTTTCGGGTCATGCTTGTGTTCATTGACCAGATTTGAAAAAAATATTTGGATTGAGATGTCTTCAATCATTTCTTAAATGAATGAATTAATGTCATTATATGTTGGAAGCAGAAGTCCAACATATAGAAATCACAAGGTGGCATTCTTTGTTTTAAATGTATGTTTTCACATAATACTGAGGCTTGTACTGTCATTGATCTGGGTTTGCTGGTCATGTGTTGCAACATAAAGCTCAATGGTGTCCTCACTTGGTATGTTTGCAGGTGCTGAGCAGTACTGGGGAGTACATTGATGCCACACCTATACCAGGAACAGTTCTGGTCAATATCGGAGACCTTATGCAGAGGTGGACAGCAGATAAACTTGTTGCTACTGTAGGCTGACCTTTTATTTCTATTTACCTTATATGATGCACAAGTGAAGTTCAGACATGATATATTGAATCAAATAAAAAACAAATACCGGTGCCAGGATTGCAGTACTCTCAACAGTTTCTCAAATGAGCTTGTAATATTGTGATTGGGTAATTTTCAAATCAAAGATAAAAGCAGGTCTAAAAACTATTTTAAAAAATGAAAGTATTTTGTATCTCCTTACTTATGTATCTCCTTACTTATTTAAAAGAAATCTGGCCCACTTTCATTTTATGTGGGGAGTGGATATGATGTAGTTGTGATTTGCTTTTTGTGGAAACGGGGAAAAATAGATATGATGTTGAGATGAAAGAACTATTTTTGATTTTTGATTTTTGATTTTGAGAAAATCAAACACATCATTAAATTTTATCCACGTTCCTTTAATATTTATCACTTAGATCATGTATATGACTTGTTATCTATTATCTACTGAGTTGTGGATAGAAAATCTCTTTTCAAGACCAAATCTCTGGTCAAGAACAAATCTCAAAACAAAAACCTTGGGTCAAGAATAAAACTTAAGTCAAGAACAAACCTCAGTTTAGAACAAACTTCTGGTTATTAGCAAAACCCATCATGAAAAAAACTTCTATTTATGAGCAAAATTGGAAATGAACATTCATTAAACATTTTGCCTCAAGATATATTCAGTAATATGTGGGTTTCAACCTCCTTTGTTTCAGAAACACAGAGTGGTATTCCCCAGTGACGAAGATAAACTGCAGAAGGTGCGGAGGTCAACAGCTTTCTTCATGACCCCTGACCTAGATACATTGATCGAATGTGTTGACGGGTCAGCTAAATATCAACCAATCACATCACTGGAATACATTACATCCATGTTTCAGAAGACTTTTATTTAAATAATGTATGGTTTATTTATTATGTTAACCTCCTTTTACAAAACGCATTTCTGTAATGAGGTTAGAGTAATATAATACACATAAAAGTTCTTACATCTCAAAAGTGAAATCATGCCCAAAATATGTGTTTAGAAACAATTTTAAGCAAAAATATTTCACCTATATCACAAATTTGTGCTAGGATCTGAAACAATGTCCGTAGCTTGCTTGCATGCATTTTTTTTCTTGCTTACAATTTGCATTGGATATCTTTACGAAAATGGTTGCTAAATGCTTTATTGCCTGTCAAATGCATCACAATGTGGAAATATTGTAATATGAGGTCACATGAGCGCCAAGAGCACTGGTAAAATGTCACAAAGTGCCCCTTGTGGCTTCATGATGTTGCAAAGTAAATCTGGTCCGAACCCCAGCCTAGCAGGTTAAGAAGGGCCAAATATACATTGAATATTGTTTATTTTACGAAGACAAATGCATAGAAATTCAAAACTGAAAGTTAAATGATGGAAAAATCTAGTGCATTCTCCCATCAATTCGTCAACAGTGTGACGAGCATGTACTGCCTAATCACGTCAATAATTGACGTACTGGGAGGCAACATTCGTCGCATGTGGACGAGTACACCAGAACGAATTAAACCGTCATCAATTAGCCTATATCAGGGAGTTCAGAACTGTTGTACACTACTATACATCTATACATGTAATATCAGCGCTGACAGCTTTTATACAGAGCCTACTGAGATATTGCTAACAGCTTAATATTCATGGTATTTCACACCTCTCTATGACACCTCAGTTACATGATTGTATATCATGGCCCATTCATCATTGTTCAGAAAAAAATACAGTTTACAGTAGCCTACTGCTAGGTGATTGTCGGGAAAATTAGAACCATAGGTCAAGTCTTATTAATTAAAGGACTAAAGAAAAAAAGTTCATTAAAAAACGTGACCAGACATTACATGATATATAGCCTACTACGATGGGGGCCTACGTCAGCACGTCTCATATGGACGTGCCTGCCCATTTGACCCTCGTCACTTTAGTGCCTCGTCACTATAGGACGTATGCATGGAGAATATGTTGAAAAATCCCATAAACCAACAACATACAACTGAGGTGCAGAAGATGTTGTGTTCAAAATGAACCAGAACCTGAAATCGGGCTCAGTGACAAGGAACTGCTTGATACAATACTTTCGGCTCAAACATGTTTTGAACCAGTTATTTGGTTCATTTGAACCCGATTCTGAACCGAATATTGGTGGTATTGTGGTATTGATGCAATACAGCCCTGATGAACACTGTTTTAAGGCAAATGCCTATTTTTAATGACAGTGACTTATATGAGTTGTTTATAGAGGGTGGTACTATCCAAACTCATAAGAGCAAATTAACATAAAAAATGCAAGTGTTCTAAATAAAATGGTTATTCTCAGGGAGAAAATGGATGCCACAGCTACATCGGATGATTGACAAGAACAACACTGTTCTAGAACATCTCTAACTAATTTTAGTTAGATATCAGAATCTGAAGTTTAATAAAGAAAAAAATATGAAATAAATCCTGTGAATTAGACCCATCCGAACTTTCCTATAGTTGGAGTGCGGGTTGCCATCTTGGTTTTTTTAATAATTGGAATATAGAGAGATTTATGTGCACTTCCGATTTTGTTTGTGCTGTTCCGGTGTATTTCTTAATGAGGCAGTATGGTGACTTGCAATCTGAATGCCTGGACACATTCAAATCAATCACAACAAGAATTATTAACCTATCAAGATCGCTGAGTGAAGACCCATTATCATGGAACGTGGCCATTATACATGTATCTTAATAAGCTATTCAATACCGAAATATAGAATATCAAAGTATGTAATAATAGTCAACTTTAGCTACAATTCCTTTATTAACATATTAACATTTAACGATGAAATTTAGTACATCTGTGAATTTTCTATAACATATTTTAAAAGTCCATAACGAACAGCTATTTTATTGTACTATGAAATATACATTAAAAATATATTATATTTTCATAATGTGAAATATCTGTCATGTTTGCTAATATATGTTGATCAGAACTGAGGTGCAGGTTTGGCTCCTTTGTGATCATGAGGAGTGATTTTAGGATGGTTTGACATCCCATATGGTCTCACGGGCCGAATAGGAAGGGTTCCCATTTTGTGTGCCTTCCCTTCCACTTGTGCATTATGTGGCGTGTCTTTCAGAACATTATTATTAGAATTAGATGAAACTGCTTTATTTGTTTTCTTCACATGAGAGTTGTTTTCCTTGACTGGAGTATCATGGGATATGTTAATCTTATCTTTTTGGTCCTGAGATCCATCGTTGTCTTTGTTGTCTTGGTGCCTGGCAACCAGACCATAGCCTCTCAGGTTCATGCGAATCTCAGTGACGTCACTGACATCTATGTCCCCAGAGCGAGGATTGTACACATAGATCATCCACAATGTGTAAGGGGTCAGATGATGGAACACGCCCTTCAGGGGATCATATATGTCTGCATACACCGATATGTGACCTGAGGAAATATACTGAAATATTAAACTACATTCATATGTGACTTGAAGAAATATACTGAAATATTAAACTACAATGATATGTGACTTGAGGAAATATACTGAAATATTAAACTACATTCATATGTGACCTGAGGAAATATACTGAAATATTAAACTACACTCATATGTGACTTGAATAGATAGAGATATATAGAGCTCCACTGATATGTGACATGAGGAAATATACTGAAATATTAAACTACAATGATATGTGGCTTGAAGAAATATACTGAAATATAAAACTACAATGATATGTGGCTTGAAGAAATATACTGAAATATTAAACTACATTCATATGTGACTTGAATAGATAGAGATATATAGAGCTCCACTGATATATGACCTGTAGAACAACAGAAAAATATTGAACTTAACTGATATGTGACCTAAAATAATATAGAATTCAGATACATACTGTTATATGTCGTGAAAAAAGTAGAGAATTCATATAAACACTTTACATATATATATAAATCAAATACATATTGATAAGTTGATATATTACCAGTGTTTAGGCTGTATTCATAAGCTTTATTGGTGAGAGGTCTGCTGAGGAAGTTGTAGACATTGTCAAAAGCTCTTCCCTGGAATTCTCCTGTAGATTCAATGCGCAGCTGCAGCCATTCATTGTCTGCTGAGGGTTTAGCTCCTATCACCTCCAGTCTCATCTCTCCAACCCTGGAACAATGGCATGTTTACCCAGTTGTTTCTAAAAGACTTCCTATCCAATTCCTAACCAGTTTTATTCAATTTTCCATTGCAACAGAATCTTTAGGGACTAAAGAGATTTATTATCCAACTGTTTAAAATACCTCTCTGAAACAATGTCATGTTTAACCAGTTGTATTTAATTGTATAATCCTCTATAAGCCGACAATTAAAATACAAGATGGCAACTGGCAATCGGCCTGTACTCTACCTGTATTTGTGGAGATCTATCAGTTCTGGGTGATCAGTGTTTGTGTCTACCTGTATTTGTGGAGATCTATCAGTTCTGGGTGATCAGTGTTTGGGTCTACCTGTATTTCTGGAGATCTATCAGTTCTTGGTGATCAGTGGCGAGCGGGAAGTAAAGCATCTTGTGTTTCCGGAAGTAGTTGATGGGGCACGCTGTGGCGTCTGCGCACTCAGGGTCAGTGTTTGTGTCCTTAATACTGATAATCCGACTCACTGTGGATGGAATATCCTGAATAATAAAGGGTATAAATATCCTAAGTAGAATAGAGTGATAAAATGTACAACTGTTTCAGTGAGAGCAAAACATATCAGTAAGAACAAATATTTCAGTGGGAACAACAAAATCAGTTTGAACAAATATCTCGGCAGGAACAATATTTCATCAAGAACAAATATCTCGGCAGGAACAATATTTCATCAAGAACAAATATTTCAGCAAGAACAAATATTTCAGTTGGAACATATTGGTACAAGCATGAACTGGTTGACACAAGGTACACATATCTGAACATGTTGGTAACAGAGCATATTCACAAGATGGTACAAATTTTGCAGTTGTAAGATATCGATGGCAGTTAGACCTTATTGATACAAGGTACAAGTATCTCAGTTAGGACATTGATATTAGGTACACCACACTCAGAACATATAACTAGAGGGTACAAATATCACAGTTAAAACATATTGATGATAGACAGACTAAGGTGATAGTTGGAATATACTGGAATATATTGGTAAATGGTACATTTATCTCAGAACATATTCATAAAAGGCACAACTTAATTACAGCTTGACAGTGGAATGATTTGACAAATATTGATGACATCAGCACATATTGATACAAGGTTCAATGGAGTGATAACTACAAGGTTCTCATGACATGTAGATAGCAGGTATAAATATCTGAATTAACGTAATACTAATATTAGTGAGAGCACATTCATAGTTAGATGAGTGATATGATTTGATATATATGTGTGACATGAGGACCTACTTCATCCAGGAGACTGTCCTCGCTGGCCCTGTTGATCTTAATAAGGAGGTCCGAGAGGGCGCCACCGAAGCTTGGCTTGACATCTGAGCTGCATTCCTCCAGGGTCTCATAGAAGTAGGCCTGACAGAATGCAAGCAGAGCCTCATTGAGGTCCACCCGAACATCATAGGTCTCCTCGTGCATGGCTGCCAGTACCTGCACACAGGGCAGTAAGGGGTTAATCCACATATTCACATTCAGACAGGTGTCAGCACATTGAGGCTATGTATTGTCAGAATAAAACATTCACAGAGAATGGATTTGTTTGGGGTTTGATTATTGTTACCTGTGAGATACCTATCTGGGTTATCAGTTATCACATTGATGTAATATTAATGAGATTGATATACTCTCAATAATATTGATTGCTTGGTTATTCTATTCAAACACATGTTATAACATTGATGCATATTGTCAGATTGAAATATTGTTTATCGGGGTACTTCTTCAGAAGTTCACATTTAAACAAGCGTCATCACATAAAGGATATGTATTGTCATTATGACAATACTGACAATAGATGGACTTATTTGGTTATTTGGTCTTTACATTGAACTTATCTGTATAAGATTGAAACAATCCAAAAGAAATTGAGAAAAATTTTCAATGAGATTGATTACTGCGGTAATTATTAAAATGTTCACATTCAAATAAGTGTCATCGTGATAAAGATATATGGTGTCAGAATGAAATCTTTAAAGTAGATGGATTTGCTTGGTTGGTTAATTCAAACTTATGCCATCACATTGATGTTATATTTGTCCGGTTGAAATATTCCTATTAAGATTGACTGCTTGAGTATTTCATTTAAACAAATATCAATACATTGAGGGTATAAAGATTTTATATAAGATCTGTGTGGATTGGCAATTTGGGTGATTAGAAGCTATCCGTTCAAACACATGTCATCAAATTGGGGATATGTATTTTGAAATAAAAATTAAAATCTTTACTGTTGATTTATTATTTAAATGTATTTGGAACATTTATTTAAACAAATCTCATCATCCGAGGATAAGAGATGATATATAATATTCTATGAGCATCATTATATATGACAAATACCGTTTATTCTCATGATCTGGTAGCCAGATGGAATAATCCTGTTATCATAAATTACTCTGGGATTCTTACCTCCTCCCTCAGACTGAAGTCATCCTTCATCGCATTAATGAGAGCCTAGTTTAAATGAGTAGAATACAAAAGGTTCAGGTGTAAGATTATGATTACAATAGCTATAATAAAAAAAGTGAATCTATGACATTCATTAAGATAATTTTAGGATAACATATATAGTAAATTAACCTTTTTACCTGTTCTTAGAGAGAATTAAAAGTGCTTAGAACACTCAATATGTGTAATTGGGAACTACCTTAAACCAATGGTATACCTTTCTGCGATTCATGTATACGGTTATGACAAAATTTGCTATGATAAAGTGTGAATCTATGTTCCTCATCAAGGTTTTTTTGGCGTTTACCGCTTATTAGGGATCATTTATGCGAAAGGAATAAAAAAGAATGGTGGGAAAAGCCATAAATAATTGTTTTTTTTTAGAATAGTGATGTGCCATTCCCCGTAGATTATATATATAATGCTTGGAGTCACATGAGTCAGTTGGCTTAAAGAGGGACTCTCTTACACCAATGCTATACCTCACTTAGATTCAGGTATAACAATGGCTGAACTAAAAAGTGAATCTGTGAATCTACTTATCAAGATATAATTGTTATCTGTCTCGTATTCGAGACAAAATATAAGACAAAATATAAATAAAGAATTGTGATAAAAGTAAAATAATTGTTTTATAGAATAATGATGTGTCATTTGCAGTAGGTAGAATATAAGGGTTATGAGAACACTCAGTAGTCCTTATGAGAAGCTAACTTTAACCAATGCTGGACCTCACCTGCACTCTGATTGCTTGCTCTTTCTTGCTGTCTAACATCTTCCTTTTTTCCATAGCCTCCCGTGTTGTCTCTGCCCTCTCAACCATAGAATCTATCCATAAAATAAAGCAATATCTCAGGGAAATTATTAACAGTTACCTTTATATTCTGCTCAAAAGGACTTGTAAACTCAAGATGGCTTGAGACTCAAGATGGCTTGCAAACATAGGAGGGCTTGCAAACATAAGAGGGCTTGCAAACTCTTGACAGATAGGCTTTATGATACAAAAACCCGAACTCAGAATCCTGTCACCAAGACTCGATGCCCTACTCCTGACGAAGAGTAAATTTCATTTGCATTATCACATAGCCATGTTAACACAAACCATGGACTTTGATAACCAATCATAAAGCATTGGTTGGAGTGAAAAACTACTCATTAGTGGATTCCAACCTCTCTTGCCATGCGGCATGACTGGAATACTCACCCCAACCGGAATGTTTTGTTTTGCCAGAAAGTAGATCATTTGATGTCACTAGTTTTTCCGCCAAAACCTCAGTGTGTGAAATCTTACCTGTGAGAGCCTTTCCCCAGTTTGACAGGTCCATGATGGCTCTGCTGTAGTATGCACTGCCTCCTACCTCCAGCACTCTGGGATCAGCCAGGATCAGATCAGCAAAGAACTTGAGATTATCCCACCGTACTGACATCTCCTGCAATCATTAATGTCACAGGTATACTTTACATTATCCTACCTCACTGACATCTCCTGCAATCATTAATGTCACAGGTATACTTTACATTATCCCACCTTACTGACATCTCCTGCAATCATTAATGTCACAGGTATACTTTACATTATCCCACCCCACTGACATCTCCTGCTATCATTAATGTCACAGGTATACTTTACATTATCCCACCTCACTGACATCTGCAATCATTGATAATACAGGTATAACACTCAACAAAACACATCATTATCAGATAACTAGATTGTTGCCCTGGTTTTAAAGCCGGGCAGTACCAATTGCTTTGGTTTTGATTCCTGATTGATGTGAAATCATATTCATCGGTTTTGAGTTGTGTTTTGACGTAACGGTTGTCATTTACGTGGTTATGGTATTTGATATGATCCCAAAATTTATGAACACCATACAGTAAGAGAAGCCATCATTTCTACTCACAGCAAGAGATGCCAATATTTCTACTCACAGCAAGAGATGCCAATGTTTCTACTCACATCAAGAGATGCCAATATTTCTACTCACAGCAAGAGACGCCAATGTTTCTACTCACATCAAGATATGCCAATATTTCTACTCACAGCAAGAGATGCCAATATTTTTACTCACAGCAAGAGACGCCATCATTTCTACTCACAGCAAGAGATGCCAATATTTCTACTCACATCAAGAGATGCCAATATGTCTACTCACAGCAAGAGATGCCAATATTTCTACTCACAGCAAGAAACGCCATCATTTCTACTCACAGCAAGAGATGCCAATATTTCTACTCACAGCAAGAGATGCCATCATTTCTACATCCTGGATGTACTTGGTCTCGTCATATTCCTCACTTAGATCCTCTAATCTTTTCATATTCTCGTCAGCTGTTTTTGTTAAGTCTTCCACCTGATCTATGACCTAATGAAATGAAATTCAAATAATTGTATCTAATCTTTTCCAATAACACTAATAATTTGTAAACGTTCATCAATATTACTTGAATTTATATCAGCTGATATCAAATTAATCTCATATAACAAAATGACTTAGATAGAGTTGAAACGGTGCACATTTACCATGGCAAGGTCTTCGAGAATATCTCCGAGACCATCAGTGCCTGAAAACACTGTACCTGAAATGTAGAGAAGTAATATCCTTGGCATCAAATCTCATTTCCATTATCATTCTCGTATTCTGTTCATGTTTGGGTCCAATAATTAGAATTTGGCACAGAAATATCCAATGATTGCATAACGTTGGTTATACACACCTATCTCAGACATGGTTGAGTTTCACAATTCTGTACCAGACATGGTTGAGTTTCACAATTCTGTACCAGACATGGAAGGTTTACACATAAATACCTATACCAGACATGGTAGGGTTATACATACCTATACCAGACATGGTAGGGTTATACATACCTATACCAGACATGGTAGGGTTTTACATACCTGTACCAGACATGGTAGGGTTATACATACCTGTACCAGACATGGTAGGGTTATAATACCTATACCAGACATGGTAGGGATATACATACCTATACCAGACATGGTAGGGATATACATACCTATACCAGATATGGTAGGGTTATACATACCTATACCATATATGGTAGGGTTATACATACCTTGACCAGACATGGAAGGGTTATACATACCTATACCAGACATGGTAGGGTTATACATACCTATACCAGACATGGTAGGGTTATATCCGTACCTATACCAGACATGGTAGGGTTATACATACCTATACCAGATATGGTAGGGTTATACATATCTATACCAGATATGGTAGGGTTATACATACCTATACCAGACATGGTAGGGTTATACATACCTATACCAGACATGGTAGGGATATACATACCTATACCAGATATGGTAGGGTTATACATATCTATACCAGACATGGTAGAGATATACATACCTATTCCAGACATGGTAGGGTTATACATACCTATACCAGACATTGTAGGGATATACATACCTATACCATATATGGTAGGGTTATAATACCTATACCAGACATGGTAGGGATATACATACATATACCAGACATGGTAGGGTTATACATACCTATACCAGATATGGTAGGGTTATACAAACCTATAGCAGATATGGTAGGGTTATACAAACCTATACCAGACATTGTAGGGATATACATACCTATACCATATATGGTAGGGATATACATACCTATACCAGACATTGTAGGGATATACATACATATACCAGACATGGTAGGGTTATACATACCTATACCAGACATGGAAGGGTTATACAAACCTATAGCAGATATGGTAGGGTTATACAAACCTATACCAGACATTGTAGGGATATACATACCTATACAATATATGGTAGGGTTATACATACTTATACCAGATATGGTAGGGTTATACATACCTATACCAGACATGGTAGGGTTATACATACCTATACCAGATATGGTAGGGTTATACAAACCTATACCAGACATGGTAGGGTTTTACATACCTATACCAGATATGGTAGGGATATACATACCTATACCAGACATGGTAGACTTATACATACCTATACCAGACATGGTAGGGTTATACATACCTATATCAGACATGGTAGGGTTATATACATACCTATACCAGACATGGTAGGGATATACATACCAGACATGGTAGGGTTATACATACCTATACCAGACATTGTAGGACTATATGCGTACCTATACCAGATATGGTAGGGTTATACATACCTATACCAGACACGATCTGACCCGGGTTACTTGTAACTCCACCCACCACAGCTGTACCAACACCCAATACAAAGTTGAAAAGTGATTGTTTGATTTCCTCTAGCTTAGCCTGCCTGAGAAAAAAACATAAAGAAATCCCCAAATTGCAGCTTTGTTAAGTATGATTTTAATGTGGAATAAACTTCTGCATTGCATTGAGAAACCTTATTTTATTAAATGAATTTCTCAGATATTTGTGTTGACTTTTTCAAGAGAGTCTTGTTACCATATATAACAATAATGATGGAACTAACGGATATTAAATCATACGAATAACTTAATGTGCATAAAGAAAAAACGACTGGGACCAAGTGGAAACGTTCTTAAATAAAATTCAATATATTTTCGTCACATATTTACCTGATGCCTTCTTCGAATTCCAGCCTGGCCACGTCCAGTTCATCCATGGACAGGTTATAATACAGCCTCATTCTGGAGTAGGTAGCATTGGCGATGCCAACAGCTCTAATGGCTTCATCAAAGGCACCCTGCAAGGGTAAACAAGTTGTTTTATTTTTGGAGAAAAACAAATTTCTGTGCGATTAGCATTTTAAAAATTATATGGGAAATTTTAAATCTTGTGCCAATCTTGTGATATGATACAGAAAATGACGATTTAAACATATATTTATAGACAATTAATGATGTCATCAAAGAAAGAGGCCCGAGGATTGCATTAAAATATAAATGAACACATAATAGAAAAGAAAATTACATGAAATATCCAGAATTAAAATCCTCCACACCATCAGGAAGGCGCTGTTTGGTATCAGCACTATACACATATTATTGACACTGTGTTCGAATTTCATCTTAAAGAGATCTAAAACAATAAACCTCAGCCCAATGCTGCACTTGCATCAAACAGTGTTGCTATAGTTACCTCAGCCTCCACGAGGTCAGTGTTAATGTATATAGTATCTATCACACAGTGTTGCTATAGTTACCTGAGCCTCCACGAGGTCAGTGTTAATGTATAGAGTGTGCATCACACAGTGTTGCTATAGTTACCTGAGCCTCCACGAGGTCAGTGTTAATGTATATAGTATCTATCACACAGTGTTGCTATAGTTACCTGAGCCTCTACGAGGTCAATGTTAATGTATATAGTGTACATCACACAGTGTTGCTATAGTTACCTGAGCCTCTACGAGGTCAATGTTAATGTATATAGTGTACATCACACAGTGTTGCTATAGTTACCTGAGCCTCCACGAGGTCAGTGTTAATGTATATAGTGTACATCACACAGTGTTGCTATAGCTACCTGGGCCTCCACGAGGTCAGTGTTAATGTATATAGTGTACATCACACAGTGTTGATATAGTTACCTGAGCCTCCACGAGGTCAGTGTTAATGTATATCGTGTGCATCTCCTCGGCATAGTGAATGAAGTCCGCCACGGCAGTATTAGAATCGGCCAGTCTATCCAGGTCCTCCTTGTACACCGATATCTGGCTGTAATATGTCTCCAACACTTCCTTCATGTGTGACTGAAAATATATACAACGTTTTTTGGAATTGATAAATATAATCAGACAGGTCTTGATAGTAAGCATTTTTGTTACTGACCCAATCAGCTTAAATTGTCAGGTCTTGATGGGTTTTTCAAATTTACTAATTTACATAACACTTATCTCAGAAAATATATGAAATTCTTCCTTAACTATGAGCCAATATAATCTGGCCCCCATCAGCTCTAAAAACCCATCATAAGAATACTTAATGTTATGCCCTGTCACATATCAACATGTTTCATTGTTTCTATTTTTCAGACGAGGGACTGTGTGATAAAAGGTGATGAAATACTTTGGAGTTTTGAAAGTGTGACTACAGACATTGGCTACCAGGCTGTGAATGCTGAAGACCCAGGATGGGTGAAAGTAGGTTGAACTTGGGCTTCAGTGGCACTCATGAGGGGCCTGTCACGTGATGACGATGACGTCACGTTACCTTGGTGTAGAGGGGTATAAAGTGGATATCTGCCTTGGTGATGCCAGACATCTCGCCGATATAGGAGCACACCATACCGGCATAGGCCGCCTGCTCGGCATCCTCCCTGGCCGCGGAACACACTCCCCGCAGCACCGCAAACCCGGTGTTAATGCTGTACTGAAACAGGAACAGGAAATCGCTTTAAAAAAATGATCGAAATATATTTGGTGTCCCAAAGAAAAATTCTCAAAAAATTCAACAGAACGACAAGAAAAATTCTCAAAAAATTCCACAGAACGACACTATAGGACTTGAACTATTAGGGGGTGTAGCAGTATCAATAAATATGATCTAGGTCAAACTGCTCAGAGGTACTCACTGATATGAATGTACTACTGTACACTACTAAGTCTGTCCAGTTCGATTCCCTATACACTATATATCTCTTGATCTTATCAAAACCAGCTGAGGCATATCATGACTATATTTGATTGATCATCATCACTATTCATAGTACCTGTTCCTTGGTATCAAAGAGAATCCTTGCACACATAAAGGCCTGCTTCTGATGGGTAAGGTCTGGATAGGGACCATACAGCTTGGCGTAGTCAACATCTAGGTCAAGCTCCTCTGAGGTACTCACTGATATATAGGTACTGCTCAGTCTGTCCAGCAATATCTACAACATTTAGGGACAAAGCAGTGTTTTCATGAAATGGATTTGAATCTGGATTTTAGTTGGATTCAAAGATGATAGCTTAAAAGAAGAAATATGGATAGGATTTATATGTCTGGTTAATCAGATGAATTTGTGAGTTTTGTATGCAACTCTTAGAGCAATAATAAATATATGTAATGATATAGACTATATTATAACAAATTGCATATATATTGATCAGAGACAACAAGGGTTGGTGCGTATATGCCAGAGATGTCTGTGTGTATGTCATTCTGTGATGCATTTGATTCGTTTGGAATGATGGTAATTAATTTTGATAAATAAAAAGAAAGAAAACAAAACAATAATAACCTGTCTAGCATATATCAGGAGTGCAAAATTAGCGTCCACGTCATAGTCAATGATGACCGTCTGAGCGTAGATGTAGACTCTCTTAGGGTTACTTCCCACGTAGGAAGGAAGATCGGACAACCGGAAGAAGAAAAATCTCAGGATGACGTCTTCACCGAGGTTGCCATAGTGCTGCTCGTTCTGGATGTTCCCGCAGGCCTCGTAACAGTCATCAGCGCATACTGGAGCCTCGGAGAGGGTCTCCACTCCCTCATGGGCATAAATAGTCAGCCTTCGCAACAACAAGAAAGGATTAAGAAAAAAAAAGTATAAAAAAAGAAAAAAAAAGAAGAAAAAAATAGATTAAACATAGGTCTCTTTTTGAAAGCAGTAAGAGCAGTGAAACCAAGATGGCTGAATGATGGTTGAAAATTGTCAATAAATCTCAGAAACGCCTGACACTTACTTCTTTGAAATGAAGGATCTCAATCCGGAGTAGACTGTGAATAGAGTGGTGCTAATCCCGGTAACAGATCCTGTAGTATCATACCTTGAATCATATAGAATATAGTCAGATATCAGATATCATAATAATCATAAAAGGTTCATGTGAAGCGTTGAGACCAAATAATGCCTGCTCCCAGCGCTTGATATAAGCTAGCATTCATTGGGCCTCAAGGCAAAGCTCTGTCAAGTGAGCTATTTTGGTCAGATTTTACAACTTTAAAAAGAAAATATAGTGTGCACACTTCTTTGAGGTTTTGGAATGTTCTTGAGATGATGAAGTGAACTTACAGTTTTGCTGCGGTGAAGTCCTCGGACGGTAGATTCTGCATGGAATAAGCTGCAAATAAAACAGGCAAACTGAGACAGAGACGGAGTCCTAAACTTCAAGTAGATAAATCTATAATATGAAAAGAATAAATTTTGGGTCCAAAATGCAATCACCAAACACAATTCTAATTACTAATATGAAAGCATTTCAAGTGATATTTTTACCTTCTACATTTTATTATTGCTTCATGATTTGATAATTCCAAAATTCTCTGCTCTTTAATCTGTCATATTTTTAAACAAATATTCTGATCATATACTTATTCTAGAATATATTTGATCTGAATCACAACCTTATATATGTAGTTTTTACATATAGATATAATGTGTGTGTGTGTGTGTGTGTGTGTGTGTTAGCTTACCAGGTTCTGCCAGGTAGATAGCATTGACATTATTTCCTCCACAGTTGAGCATGCCCCAGCCGTCACATGACATCTTGCACTCATACTCTCCCGCCGCACCATGCTTCCCATAGGTGTCGCCACAGTAGCAGATGCCGCCATCTTGAATTCCAGCAAACTTATGGCCGTCCTTCATGCAGAGATCTGCACATTCGTGGGCTGGCATTGGTCCTCCCTTCAGCACAGGTAAGTCTCTGTCTGCTGTGTTATCAAGATAACATCCAGCATATCTATGGTCTGAAATTACAATCATTTGACGCAGTTATATCATATTCTATTAACATTATAATATTTTAAATTTAGAGAGAAGCTGAAAAGAAAAAATCTCTGAGAAATTAAGAGCAAAATAATGATTGAAATATCAATATAAAAATGGCATAGTAACTCACCCATACTGACATGGTGGAAGGCATAGCAACTCACCCATACTGATATGGTAGATGGCATAGCAACTCACCCATACTGACATGGTAGATGGCATAGCAACTCACCCATACTGACATGGTATATGGCATAGCAACTCACCCATACTGACATGGTAGATGGCATAGCAACTCACCCATACTGACATGGTAGATGGCATAGCAACTCACCCATACTGACATGGTAAATGGCTTAGCAACTCACCCATACTGACATGGTAAATGGCTTAGCAACTCACCCATACTGACATGGTAAATGGCATAGCAACTCACCCATACTGACATGGTAGATGGCATAGCAACTCACCCATACTGACATGGTAAATGGCATAGCAACTCACCCATACTGACATGGTAAATGGCATAGCAACTCACCCATACTGACATGGTAGATGGCATAGCAATTCACCCATACTGACATAGTAAATGGCATAGCAACTCACCCATACTGACATGGTAAATGGCATTAGCCTGAGGTCCCCCACAGTTCTGTGACGAGTCACCAGGACAAGAAGTCTTGCAGTTTTCTGATTGGCCATGCTTCCTTACTTGACTGTTACCACAGTAGCAATCAACTCCATTCTGAAGAGCATTTACAAGGCATGAAATGAGTCATCCTACCACATTCTATGAAATTTGCATAGTTGAAACAGAAAAATGTTTTTTTTTTTACCATTCAAACAAAAGCAGATAATGAATTTTATCAAAGGAAAATATATGTCAAAGTCAAAATATTTCATTATTGTCTCACCCATACTAAGAATATTAATTCACAAAATGGTAAAAAGGCAATGTTCTGACAAAAAAACTCAAACAAAGAACACATTTCATGTGAAGAATGAATATTCAAACTGCGGAAAATATGAAATTTTACTTTTCACAGTCCCATGGAAATTCAATTGCGCAATTAAAATATGATGTTCTCCAATTAAAGTTTGAGATGGGTAGATTTAGAAATAAGAATTTAGACCAAAGCGTGTGACAAATATGTAGATTACAATCTATCGAAAACGAATTAAATTTTGTTTGTAAAAGTAATGCATAGGTAGTTATTATATCTTAACATTTCCAAGAGGATTGAGAATTCTAATCTATCAAATGATCAAGATGAATTTTTTGTAGTGCCAAAAGAATGCAAATCAATAAGCAGATATGTATAGAAAGCCGAGATGAAAAGAAAATAAATTATGTAAAAACGGTAACTTTTTTATTTGATATGTAATTATTCATGTCAATGCCTGTACATAGATGAAAATATCTATTTATTATAATGTAAATATGTAAACTGACTAATACATTCTCATGGGCGACTGGGAATTTTTTTTTTCAAAGAATATAAAGTATATTATTGTTTGAATTCCTGTCAGAATGATAAAGATATAAAATCAAAATGTACTTTGTACAATGTCCTTAATGTAATAGAATATCTAACAATTTAAATTTAATTTCAAACAGTACATTGACATAAACCTGGTGTAACAGTTGTCATGCCCTTACATGTAGTATTGTACAGTAATTTTATATTTAGACACGTGGCTGAGATCAAACTATTCTTATCATTTGGTTTACAGATAATTGATGTTTACTTATTCTAATAGAAAAATAAAACCCAGGAATATAGTGAGGAATGTTTAATGTGTGATGATCATCACCTGTACTGCAGCATAGATGTAGGCGTGATGCCTGCATATCGCCATGCAGGAGGAGGCGGTCATGAGGTCCTTGTTATGCGCCACCTGGTGAGGAAGATCATGATCACTGGCAGAATCCGCGTAACATCCTTCATAAAGTTTGCCAAGAATCCTGGTGAGTTGCTCTGAAAGATTTAGTCACCAATTTATGAATCATATTCAAATATTTGAAATTCAGACATGTTTCCTGCATTGATCCATCAATGATATGATTCCATCAATAGGATTCCATGATTCCATCTATAAAACCAGACATACTTTTGTTTATGTTTCAAGGACACCTTAAAATGCTTTTATAGTTACCAGAGTATGATGATTTTATATTTCCATGAGATATGAGCAGTGTTGCGCGGATTGCTTGGTAGAAATCATAGTTTTCATCAGAGACCCAGTTGACGTCTTCTCCGATAGAGGGCAGTAGGTGACAAGATTGCTGTGTGACGTCATGGACCTCGTCGTATCCCAGCCTCTTTACACCATAATGCTCACAGTCAGGGTTACTTGAATGGAAAAATGTCAATAAAACATTTAAAGAGCTTATTAAAGTAACATTTGTCAGCAGATTTAATGAATAGATATTGAATGTCATTGTGATATGAAAAACTAGAACCCTTCAGTCTGTGCTTCTCAAAATTCCATATCCTGAGGATTGATGATAAAATGTTAATGAATTTTACTTATGTTTGTGTTCAAAGTCATATCCAAAACATTAATGATGTGCCTTTAAATTTAAGCCACTATTTATTTGTCGTTCATTCGTTTGTTAGTTTGTTTGTTTGTTCATTTATTCATATTCTAAACATTAATGATACAATATTGATTATCCTAAACATTAATAACAGAATGGTAATGAATTCTGTTCAAATATACATACCCGATATCACATTGGTAGGCACACCCGTCTGGTGAGTATTGGTCATATGTGTGAATGCCATGTTCATACCCCTCAGGCCTAACATTGCCATACCTGATGTATGTACGTACTACAAACAGTCGATACAATACATATGTACTAAACAGAGATATTTTTCCATTATAATTTTACATATACTCATGATTTACTCACTGTTATGAGATATCACCATTTGCATTTCATGCTTTATATATTATGTATCTTGACTAGGAAAAATGTATTCATAAAACATAAAAATCTAAACAGAAATTTATAGAAGTCAACACATTTGAGGAACTCTGAGTAGATAATGAAGACATATCCACATCGTGGTTGATCAAGACGATGCTAAATAGGCATTGCTTGCCTATGAGACATAAGTTGTGTAGCCAACTTCATAAATCAAATAAAATTAAAACAAACTGATGCTTGCATCGGATTCGTTATTAAACTTAAGATTCCTCTCAGGGTAAACAAATATAATATATATGTAATACCAGGATGTGTAGGTACTCACCAGGACTCTTGTAGCATTGCCCCTCCCGGAAGTAATACCAGGATGTGTAGGTACTCACCAGGACTCTTGTAGCACTGCCCCTCCCGGAAGTAATACCAGGATGTGTAGGTACTCACCAGGACTCTTGTAGCATTGCCCCTCCCGGAAGTAATACCAGGATGTGTAGGTACTCACCAGGACTCTTGTAGCACTGCCCCTCCCGGAAGTAATACCAGGATGTGAAGGTACTCACCAGGACTCTCGTAGCACTGCCCCTCCCGGAAGTAATACCAGGATGTAGAGGTACTCACCAGGACTCTTGTAGCACTGCCCCTCCCGGAAGTAATACCAGGATGTAGAGGTACTCACCAGGACTCTTGTAGCACTGCCCCTCCCGGAAGTAATACCAGGATGTAGAGGTACTCACCTGGACTCTTGTAGCACTGCCCCTCCCGGAAGTAATACCAGGATGTGGAGGTACTCACCAGGACTCTTGTAGCACTGCCCCTCCCGGAAGTAATACCAGGATGTAGAGGTACTCACCTGGACTCTTGTAGCACTGCCCCTCCCGGAAGTAATACCAGGATGTGAAGGTACTCACCAGGACTCTCGTAGCACTGCCCCTCCCGGAAGTAATACCAGGATGTAGAGGTACTCACCAGGACTCTTGTAGCACTGCCCCTCCCGGAAGTAATACCAGGATGTAGAGGTACTCACCAGGACTCTTGTAGCACTGCCCCTCCCGGAAGTAATACCAGGATGTAGAGGTACTCACCAGGACTCTTGTAGCACTGCCCCTCCCGGAAGTAATACCAGGATGTAGAGGTACTCACCAGGACTCTTGTAGCACTGCCCCTCCCGGAGGTAATACCAGGATGTGGAGGTACTCACCAGGACTCCTGTAGCACTGCCCCTCCCGGAAGTAATACCAGGATATGGAGGTACTCACCAGGACTCTTGTAGCACTGCCCCTCCCGGAAGTAATACCAGGATGTGCAGGTACTCACCAGGACTCTTGTAGCACTGCCCCTCCCGGAAGTAATACCAGGATGTAGAGGTACTCACCAGGACTCTTGTAGCACTGCCCCTCCCGGAAGTAATACCAGGATGTGTAGGTACTCACCAGGACTCTTGTAGCACTGCCCCTCCCGGAAGTAATACCAGGATGTGTAGGTACTCACCAGGACTCTTGTAGCACTGCCCCTCCCGGAAGTAATACCAGGATGTGTAGGTACTCACCAGGACTCTTGTAGCACTGCCCCTCCCGGAAGCAGCAACCCAGCTGGAGACACGTGTCTTCGCTGACTCCGGTGTTCCCGCAGGTCGGCTGATTCACCACTGAGGCGTCCTCACAGGCAGCTGGCATAAAACATTGTCACAATGTGTAATAATATTTAGCACTTATTTATTTATCAGAATAAAAGGGCATGAAGCTTCAACGGATTATGCACTTTTGTCAAGTCATGTTACACTCAGAACTCCTTTGTCATCCTGTAATAACCTATTAATATATCCATGATGCTATCAGGTTTACTGCCTCAACAGATGTCATTAAAACCTTATTATTAGGAAAGCAAAAAGTCCAGATAAAATATACATCTTACAATGACAGAAAACAAAGACAATAGGATAACCATGCTATTATTTAAATAGTTATTCTAATAATAGTTATGGCAATAAAATGCCATGCCATATTTCACCCCTGGCCGTATTTGATTTCTGGTAAATGTAAGAGCATGACCAAAAGCTTTTTGTGTAAAAAAAATGGAAGTACTAAATTAGTACATTCTATTCGTGAGTGAAAATGATATTATTTTTTTAGATATGAATACTTAAATTGTGAAGCCTCTGAGTGCAACTAACTTTAATTTAATATATCTTTGCAATATTTGTTCACTACCTATACATGAGGGGTCGCTTCCTGCCCACCACACACTGGCTCCAGAACCCAGGCATTCTCTCAGATTGTTACCCACAAGGTGGTATCTGGGATTGGTGCACTTGTACTCAGCGTAGCTGTCAAACAGCCAATCAGCAGTTGGGCTCACTTGCCCATTGTCTATTTCAGCTGGAGCCCCGCAGTTCAATCCTGAAATAAAATATCTTGAACATGTCATATAGAAACATTATGGCAACACATTCAAATTTTGCGGTGTGGAAATCCACAGGAATTGTGGAGATTTTTTACTGTTAATGTGACAATGAACTCAGACACCTGTGTTAGGTACCATGCACTTCTCACTCAGACAGCTGTATTAGGTAACATGCAGTGCTCACTCAGACAGCTATGTTAGGTACAACACAGTACTCACTCAGACAGCTGTGCTAGGTACCATGCAGTACTCACTAAGACAGCTGTATTAGGTACCACACAGTACTCACTCAGACAGCTGTGCTAGGTACCATGCAGTACTCACTAAGACAGCTGTATTAGGTACCACACAGTACTCACTCAGACAGCTGTGTTAGGCATCACGCAGTACTCATTCAGACAGCTGTGTTAGGCATCACGCAGTACTCACTCAGACAGCTGTGTTAGGCATCACGCAGTACTCACTCAGACAGCTGTGTTAGGCATCACGCAGTACTCACTCAGACAGCTGTGTTAGGCATCACGCAGTACTCACTCAGACAGCTGTGTTAGGCATCACGCAGTACTCACTCAGACAGCTGTGTTAGGTATCACGCAGTACTCACTCAGACAGCTGTGTTTGTCCTCCTCCAGCTGGAAGCCATCATCACAGGAGCAGTAGTAGGAACCATGAGTATTGTGGCAGTTCTGCTCACACCCACCATTCGCTGAGATGCATTCATCGATATCTGAAATAAAATACATTGACTGATTCTTAATGCATTCATACTTTCATTTTGTATACTACTAACCTCCTGCAAATGGTATATAAATACCAATATAAGGTTTATATTCTGGACCTTTCGTTACTCTTTGACAGACTTCTATTAAACCTGCTTTATCCAATTATAGAGACCATCGATACAAAGTGAGCATAGATACAAAGAGAGCATAGATACAAAGAGAGCATAGATATAAAGAGAGCATAGATACAAAGAGAGCATAGATATAAAGAGAGCATAGATACAAAGAGAGCATAGATATAAAGAGAGCATAGATACAAAGAGAGCATAGATACAAAGAGAGCATAGATATAAAGAGAGCATAGATACAAAGAGAGCATAGATATAAAGAGAGCATAGATCTTGACCTCACCTGTTTGGCAATCTCCGGATCCCAGTGCGAAGCCAGGCTTGCAGCTATAGCAGACATTATTGTCACTCCCACTGACGAAGCCTTTACAACTGTCACAGTTTGCATAGCGACTACAATCATTGTCGTTGCATATCCGGCCACATCTGGTTAAGTATAATGAGTTATTACTTTGAATTTTTTTTTGACCTTTTCCTGAAATTTCAACTTAACAATTGCGAATCAAAAGAGAAACAAATATAATGAGATATGTCAGAAAACAGTTGAATTTGACTCCAACTTTCAGGTAAGGTAATGAGAGGACACTGTATTAGGTGCAATAAGGTAATGAGAGGACACTGTATTAGGTGCAATAAGTTAATGAGAGGACACTGTATTAGGTGCAATAAGGTAATGAGAGGACACTGTATTAGGTGCAATAAGGTAATGCGAGGACACTGTATTAGGTGCAATAAGGTAATGAGAGGACACTGTATTAGGTGCAATAAGTTAATGAGAGGATACTGTATTAGGTGCAATACGGCAATGAGAGGACACTGTATTAAGTGTAATAGGGTAATGAGAGGACACTGTATTAGGTGCAATAAGGTAATGAGAGGACGCTGTATTAGGTGCAATAAGGTAATGAGAGGACACTGTATTAGGTACAATAAGGTAATGTGAGGACACTGTATTAGGTGCAATAAGGTAATGAGATGACACTGTATTAGGTGCAATAAGGTAATGAGAGGACACTGTATTAGGTGCAATAAGGTAATGAGAGGACACTGTATTAGGTGCAATAAGGTAATGAGAGGACACTGTATTAGGTACAACAAGGTAATGAGAGGACACTGTATTAGGTGCAATAAGGTAATGAGAGGACACTGTATTAGGTGCAATAAGGTAATGAGAGGACACTGTATTAGGTGCAATAAGGCAATGAGAGGACACTGTATTAGGTGCAATAAGGTAATGAGAGGACACTGTATTGGGTGCAATAAGGTAATGAGGGGACGCTGTATTAGGTACAACAAGGTAATGAGGGGACGCTGTATTAGGTGCAATAAGGTAATGAGAGGACACTGTATTAGGTGCAATAAGGCAATGAGAGGACACTGTATTAGGTGCGATAAGGTAATGAGAGGACACTGTATTGGGTGCAATAAGGTAATGAGGGGACGCTGTATTAGGTACAACAAGGTAATGAGGGGACGCTGTATTAGGTGCAATAAGGTAATGAGAGGACACTGTATTAGGTGCAATAAGGTAATGCGAGGACACTGTATTAGGTGCAATAAGGTAATGAGAGGACACTGTATTAGGTGCAATAAGGTAATGAGAGGACACTGTATTGGGTGCAATAAGGTAATGAGAGGACACTGCACAGCAACATTACAGCATTATTAGACACTACACAAACTACTAAAAGGTATTATTTATTTTTCTTTTGAAAATCTAACACCTGAGGATTGTGTTTTAATTACTTCGACTTACTCTGGGAAATGGTAGCAGCAGCCAATAGAGAACTTAGCTGTTCCTCCACCAGGACAGTCACATGTGAACTCGCCATCGGCACACTCAAACAATCCAAGGTACCACGGACAGTACCAATGGCCATCTGAAAAGGTCCAGGAATAAATGCAACCAACGATTTGGCAATCATATTTTAACAAATCTAAACTTCAATTTGTGGTCTGAGGCTTAAAACTACATGGCTAAGACGTGCTGGTAGGTTAGATAGCCACATTTATACCAATTATGATCGTTCAGTCTGAAATAAAATCTAAATAACATGAGCAAATATGCAAGGTCCATATTTATTACATGTGACTTTTGCCATTGAGTCAGAGAATCTCTAATATTTTATAACACACACACACACACACACACACACACACACACACACACACACACACATATATATATATATATATATATATATATATATATATATATATATATATATATATATATATATATATATATATATATGACTATGACTATGATATAGTCTCAGTTGTGCAGTTTACCATTGAGATCTCCACTGGTGTATCCAGATGTGCCATTTTTCACAGTAACAATGTGAGTGCCCTCTAGATGGGAGAAGTCTACATCCATATGTTGACGCTCAGGGATAGGTGGCGCCCCATTAATTTGTAGGACTGTAAATTTAATATATTTCATAGTATAATTCAAAATTACATGTCTTGTATTTTTACCAACGCACATCTTAATTCCTATTTACCCTTGAAAAACAAAATGAAATGTTTGACTCAAATGACCTTCACCTTTAATATTATTTTGTTTTTGTTATTTAAACACCAGTGATATTTAAAGCATTTATGACACACTTACAAAAATGAAAAAAAGATGAAAGATTTCTTTATGATTTGTCTGTAAAAGTACCCAAATTATTTGCAACAAAGAAATAGGAACTTACCAAGGCCAAGAAAGGCAAGGCACAGTAAAGAGCGCGCCATGATGAAATCCACGCAGCTCCTCTCAACTTGCACAAAAGACTGAATAAAATCTAATAACAGATATATAATATAACTTAATCAATATAAACATTAATTATGTTGTGACAGTTGAAGAGATCACTGGATATATATCAAATGGATAGAGTCTGAAAGGAATGGGTGTGATAACAGATGATTGATGTGCAGTATCTAGCAGACATAGGAATGAACTGATAACAGATTCAATAATGTGATAATAGCTTGATATGAAATGTGGTTAACCAGTGAGATGTAATTGAACACTAAAGATTGCTTAATGGCTCAAAAGAAGGAAAGTTATTGTCTAAAACGATGCAAAATATAAATAACATTTCTCTGCTAAGCATGGGTAGATCATCTACCTAATTCTGCCCCCGAAGCCCAACAAAGATCGCGAGTATTTATATATTCAAGAAAAATGAATATTCATTTCATCATCATATCGCTTTAATGGCAGTCTCTCTTCTGTACGTTCATTAATTACAGACCGGTCTTTGACGTTACATTGATTAAAGGTAGGATCGGCTGGTCTGTGAAGTAACAAAGATAAATAAGGTGTTAGAATAGGTTGGTATATATGGCACATATGAAAGAATATATTAACAATATCAAGCATTAGATGAAAATACTATTGCTTTCATCTCAAGAATATGAAGAAAAATAAAGCAAAACAAAGGCAAAGATCAAAACAAAGGCAAAAAGATCAAAACAAAGGCAAAAAGATCAAAACAAAGGCAAAACAAAGGCAAACTCTCTTTGCAATTTATGATGTTTACTCTAATAAAAGAGTAGATAATCATGTGACAATAACATGGCATATTTATGTCCTATTGTTTTAGTTATCTAACATTCCGCTAATGAGATATCGAGTTGATTGATCTCGGCAGGGCACCGATGGTGTAAGCACTGACAGGTTATACTTGGTTGTGACAATGAGTGATGATGGTCCCAGTTTATATCACATAAACAATAACAATCAGGTTGTAAATTAAATTCTGCATATCATTTCCTTGATTATTCTGTCATTCTTTGGACTGAGGATTGATATTATTACTTTTAACAATGTGGTCATAAGTCAGAATGTAATAATATTTAAAAGTGATCTCTGTATTCTAGATAATAGAACTCTTTGCAAAAAGTTGTGATTTAGTGATACTTTAATAATAAACCCCAAACATTTAATGGATTCCGGAGCAACTGTGTCCATGACCCAAAATTTACTTAAATGACGTATAACAACAAATCAAAGTACGGAATAACTGACATAAGATTGCAATTTTAACATTAACAATCGCACATAAAAAATGCCATGGTGCAAAAACAATACTGTTATCATTGTTAAATATCCATGAGTTATTGATGATGTCAATGACACACAACAAAATTGAATGTTTAACACAGAATCATCCTGGAATATTCCATGGAATAAGAACAATATTACACTTTGTGACTTAACAGTTTAAAGTTCCAAGATGACTTGGATAATATTGACAACAAGGTTTTGTGACATGATTTGGTTGTCAGGTTTGAACCTATGCACTTGAACAAAGCATTTGACAAGATAATTGATGTAATATATGACAAAGTGATATGCATCAAGCTTGTTGACATATGATGATCTGATTATACAATGCAACATATCTGTTGATTAATGTTGATGCCTCTCCTATCTGATTGAGATCACAAATAAAGATATTAATATTAGTTTGGAGAAGACTGTCTACCCTTTTACTTTTCAATGTTGAGGTATGATGCCGTGGCTTTTCTCTCTACTGTGTCTTGCCCTGCTGGCTCAAGGTATGTGATTTATATAAAATCATTAAATGTAAATATAATAGGTCTCTCTCTATGCCGCATTAGCCAAGAAAATAACAATATATGTCAAGTGATCATTTGTGGCTTGGGGTGTGGGACACGGATCACTGGAGATACCTTTGACTTGCAGAAAGGGGAGAAAATGTTATTTAACTGAAGAAAATGATATTCCCGAGGGAAGCATAATGTATGCATAATATAGAAATACTTGTTATAGACCACTCTACAGAGAACAATATGCACAATATACAATTTTTTAAATAGAAGACTAATGTAATTTAGTAGATATGGCAAAGCACTGTATAGATTACTGAAAGAAAACAGATTACTATGGCTAACAGATGGTAGATTACAATATAAACTATGCTTTATAGAGGGCATATATATATATATATATATATATATATATATATATATATATATATATATATATATATATATATATATATATATAGCTCAGCTATATAGCTCAGTAGTTCTATAATGGGTATAAAGTAGGAATATATATTTTATTCTAACTATTTTGAGATAATTGGTCGTTTCATTCTTTCTGTTGTTTTCCGAAAATAACACTCCATTTAAGTTTTGGAATTGTTTTGAAAACCCATAGTTAAATCAGGGGGTAATTATATATGAGGGCAAATGTGGCATGCAACACATTGTTTTACACAAACAATCAGTTTTACACAAACGATCAGTTTTACACAAACAATCTCATTTCATCCTCTCGACTTCAGACCAATGGAAAGGTAATCACATATAACAAATCTAACAATCTAACAAATGAAACTGACAAACCTTTTATATATCTGAAAGTGTCACTGTGCACAATGACATTTTTTCTTTCAGGAAAAAGTAAAAATAGTTGTTCACTATAAAATCATGCATCCAAAAGGCCTTCAAATAACATGTTAAATTCAACTTTTGCTTCAATACAAAATGTTAAAAAAGAAAGATGCAAATTCCAAACTTTTTTGATATATACATATTATTTTTTATTTAATATAGATATTCTCAAACATTTTCTGAAAATAGATTATAATATCACAGTGCTAATAAATGTGCAAATACCTTTAAAAACAGTAAAGAAAACAATTCAGAAAACCTTGGCATCTATCGTTGAGACAGCATTTCATAACTACTTTTCATTACTGAAATATACAAACAATATGATTGTATACATTATTCTCAAACCTCACAAAATTTCCAACAGTCAGAAAATCAAACTTCCACCCTCCTAATTATGTGAAATAAAATGAAATGGTGTTTTCACCACCCTTTCAGCAATTATGGCCATATCAGGTCGACCTTCGAGCCTTTTAACCAGTGTGAATTTAACACTGCTGGCGGTAGGAGTCGAACCCACCACCTCCCGTCCTCCACTTATATAACCAGTGTGAAAGTAACACTGCCGGCAGTAGGAGTCGAACCCGCCACCTCCCGTCCTCCACTTATATAACCAGTGTGAAAGTAACACTGCCGGCAGTGGGAGTCGAACCCACCACCTCCCATCCTCCACTTATATAACCAGTGTGAAAGTAACACTGCCGGCGGTAGGAGTTGAACCAGTCTTCCACTTATATAACCAGTGTGAAAGTAACACTGCTGGCAGTGGGAGTCGAACCCACCACCTCCCGTCCTCCTCTTATATAACCAGTGTGAAAGTAACACTGCCGGCGGTAGGAGTCGAACCAGTCTTCCACTTATATAACCATACCAACTGTGCCGCTCTTAATTGATTATGGTTTTGTTGAGTCAAAGATATTTTGAAACAAATCATGTCAATACATTTCTTTTTTGTGCCGATATAGCTTCATCAAAAGAAAACAAAATGTTTTAACCATGATGTACCCTTTGATCTTACAACTTTACACCTCCAGTCATAAGTGGACAGAACTATAAAATGAATGATCCACGTTCATTTTTTATACTTGTTTTTACTTGTGACTTTTATTCATCAAATTACATTTAATAACTTCTATATCTATTTATGTTTAAATTTCTGTATTATTAGTATTATTATTATTATTTATTATCATGTTATTGGTAGAATCTGACACTATATATGATGTGACATTAAATCCATCAAACAGGACGTCTACCTGAGTGCACCTGCACCAACCTGATACCTGCTATCTGCAGATTTCCTCGATTATCAAAGGACTCCATGCCCACACTCCACTCTGTGAACACTTCACCATGTTCATACTCCACTCTGTGAACACTTCACCATGTTCATACTCCACTCTGTGAACACTTCACCATGCCCACACTCCACTCTGTGAACACTTCACCATGCCCACACTCCACTCTGTGAACACTTCACCATGCCCACACTCCACTCTGTGAACACTTCACCATGCCCACACTCCACTCTGTGAACACTTCACCATGCCCACACTCCACTCTGTGAACACTTCACCATGCCCACACTCCACTCTGTGAACACTTCACCATGCCCACACTCCACTCTGTGAACACTTCACCATGCCCACACTCCACTCTGTGAACACTTCACCATGACCACACTCCACTCTGTGAACACTTCCCCATGCCCACACTCCACTCTGTGAACACTTCACCTCACCTATGTTGTTTGACAACGGTTTCATCTTGGCAAGCACATAATTAGAATACATGACGATGTCTTACTATTATTCCCATTTTACAAGTACATAATTCAATCAGTCTGACCACAAGCATAATACATATTTTTAGGTCTGTCTGAACAGCTTTTAATGTATTTGACTCAAAACTTGATGAATTGATGAATTGAGAAGATCAGAATCAATTAGGTCAGATAGAGACCTGTCAATGGGACCTAAGACCTTGCACTTTCCAAAGAAAAGTTGATATCATATAGATTGGAGCATAGGAGCAGATTTCTTTCTTTTCCACTGTAAAGTACTTTTCCAAACATGGATTCGAATATCG
The DNA here is from genome assembly GCA_949316495.1 of Amphiduros pacificus. Classification (NCBI taxonomy): domain Eukaryota; kingdom Metazoa; phylum Annelida; class Polychaeta; order Phyllodocida; family Hesionidae; genus Amphiduros; species Amphiduros pacificus. Next base: position 14,226,060 of record OX439012.1, on the reverse strand, counting down.
GAATATTAATATCAGAGTGAGACGTCCTACCAACTGAGCCGTCACCACATTATATAAACCAAGACAGGAAATTCAACAGTTTCCCAACCTTCTCAGAGCTTGTCCTAGTTGTTTGAATACCTTCCAGTAACCTTTTCTGATGCTTTTATTTAAAACGCCATAGACAAAACCAAACACAAGGACAATGCCACATCATTATATTCTCCAGTAAAATTCAGAACAGATTGAGGCATCCAACATATAATGAACACCAGGTATATCACAAACAAGGTTGATGCAAGTTTGCAAACATCTGCCTTACTTTTGTCCACAGTAATTGGAGCAATGCGCTTCTTACTAGACTTTACATGCAAATAAATGCAGATATTGCAATACAAGATAATACAATTTGTCAAAGCAAAAAGGGTTAAATGATAGGCTCTATATGCAATATAAGTTTGGGAGATGAATATAAAAGACAAAGGTGGTAAACTCAGTAACCAAATGATTGTCACATATATGCAGGTATTGCAAAGGGTGAACATTGTATTATACCTGGAAGATTTGCATATTTGCACATATCTATTGAAGCTGACAGCTGCAATACTAAGTAAAGATGAATAGATGGAAATAGAAAGGAAAATTCCGATTGAGAGTAGAATCGCCTGTTTGTTCTGGCAATAGAGAGGTTCCAAGAAATCTACAAATAATAAAACATACACTATCATACACTATCAAATTAAGGCTTTTTGTGAACAGCACATGCGCATTCAGAAAGGCATTAGTGGTAGGTCCAGGATTTTAGATGGAATATAGTTTTGCTAAAAGAGGGTACATACCATACAATATAATAATATTTTTTGCTAAAAGGGGAACATATAAGTGACTTTTTATAATTTTTCTTGCTAATTGTGTACATACAAAGTCAGGGAATAAGAAGGTACACCGTACAATATAAATGTTTAATTTATGTAACTGAACATCCCCATCAAAATTGATTCCCGGCAACAAATCATTTACTCACTCTTAAACATTGAAATAAAAGGGCTTCGTAATTTATTCAAAGCTTGATATCATCTGGTACATACATGAAACATTTCTGTTTGAATATTTCGGTTTTACATGCAAAAAGGGGATTACAATATGTCAGAAATAACTCAAATTGACACATCATGTGCTATTTGCAACAAGCCCCAAGCTAATGTTTGTAATGAATTTTTGCATATTGTTTAATGTTTACATTTTCTAAGGTTTTTGTTGATAAATCTTTGCAAAGTGCAGTTAAGACAAATAAGTCATTATGTGTTTTTTTCTATTTCCTAACTGCAAAATTTACAAAATTTAGATTTAAGGATCATATAAATTTAGATTTAAGGATCATATAATATTAAAAACAACTTACAACATATTACCCATTGTAAGCTGTAAATATTGACGAGTAGATCTGCAATGGCTAGATTTCCTATGAATATATTCCCAATTTGACGTAGGTTCTACATTGATATTGAATGAAGAATTACTTGAGGCAAATTAGCACAATGAAAGTAGCAGTGCATAAAACAATCAAGATGGTCGAGTTTGTCCTTGCTGCCATTTTAAATTATCTTCTCTCAATTACCTTCTCTGAAATACCTTTAAAAGATATGTTCACTCTTGGCTTAATAGTAAATGTTCTTTTTTTACAGATATATCCCTTTATTGCAACTCACATATAGTTAATCAGTATAAAATTAAGTGCATTTTTGTCATTTAAAATTAGAAATTTATGATGCAAACACTTGCACAATTATAGTTTCATTTCTGCTTTTTAAAACCTGAAAGTAGATGGTTATGTTTTCAGCAATCAAATCTATTTTGTGCACATATTTCATATATTTCCTAGAGGAGATAGGTACATTGAAAGGTGGCAGAAATCTCTCAAAACTGGTGCAATGAAAAACATGTAAATTTGAAATATCAATTTTTATTTCTTTTAAACTGATCCAAAAAAATATGTCGTTTTATGTTTTCATATGTTATTTTTTCATAAAGCAATTCTCAATCAATTATATTCAGCAAATTATGTTCGATTTACAATTTACGTATGAATATTCTTTTACATGTGATTTATGTATTTCTCAATCATGAAGGAAATGTAGAGCATTTAGTTCGTATTAAGTAATTAGAAAATTAACTTAGAAAGGTTTATGTAAAACGTGAAAAGGTTTATATAAAACAAAATATATATGAAACTTTCTCTCACCCTGTCGAAGATGAGTGTGCAAATGATAAGGATATTGCCTATCCACCCAACTGGTATAGCCATTCCATGCACCACTGCCATAGATAATGAGAGATATCGTATAGGGTCGGAGATATTTGATTGTGGAATGTTCAAGGGACTGCTTAATTCTTGTCCATATCCTGTTGTGCAACATTCCATGTCTGCAATTCCTAATACAGTTGCAATGCTAGTTGTTATTATATCATGTGTCTCCTCGCCAAAGTCTTTTTTACCTCATTACTATCGACATTAAGTCCAATAATATTTAAATTTAGTGTTTCAAAACTTATCCTAGAATTGCATCAATTGATATATTTGCCTAAATTTAAAGTCACTTGAAAAAATCAGAAAAAGTTTGATATCCACTTGATGGAATCATAGAAATGAATAGTGTCCGATCGAATACTATTTTAATCCTGTGTTCAGTTGGGTGTGACAATGCCCTGTAGTTCAATGCAATTACTAGGAACAATTAAACCACAGGGGTTGCAAAATGTAAATTTCCTGCAGAATATTTAAATTGACAGGATGTTCCACCATCCAATCACCATGTTTTTGGAACACAAAGTTCAACTCCATGAAATAAATATTTCAAGGAAGCATAAGGTAAAGATTACAATCAATGTCTAAAAATGCTTTGCTATTTTAATATTATATGGCTCATATCCTCATAACGTATAGATGTACCTAACTATTATTAATCCAATTTGATTTATAAGATTCATAGACATGTGGTGCAAGAGTTTTCATGCCCTTAGATTATGATTATATATAGTAATACTATATTTAGATACGTGGCTGAGATCAAACCTATTCTTATCATTTGGTTTGCAGACGGCTCATGCTGGACACTGGCACTGTCCATTCACTCACAGAAATAAAATCGGTTGGTCAGAACTTAAAGCCAATGAAAATAAACCAAATTCTGACAGATCATTGCAGTGGCCCATATCAGACCCTAATCATGATTTGAGTCAGGTACGATACTATATAGGTGCAAATCTGCATCTAAACTTAACTACTTCTCTGCACACATATTATAAAGGAAATATATACAAATGCATGATCCTACAGAAACATAAGACCATCTATATTTCACTAAATATAATATCTCAATACACAAAATTCTACATTTACAGCAAAATTGTCCTATTTAATTTTAGGTTATTATTATTTCAATTATTACTGTTTGAAAAATATAAATACTTGATTTAATAAGGATATCTGTTTCTCACAGATATTCCTTGGTCCAGTTAAAGTAGTTTTCCTCTCTGGTTTATAAATCCACTTGTAAGACTGGTAAAGCGTAAAATACCAAAAGCCAGACAATGACTGCATAGCTCCGTTAAATGGGGCTTGTTCATTTCCTGGCAAACACAGTTGATTGCAACATTTTTCCACTTCTTGAGTCGCTTGCCAGCAATAAATATTGTACAAGCTAATTTGCTAATAATCAATGGTTTTAATTTACCTTGGCCCCCATAATTCCCTTCCCACACTGGTAAACAACTGAATTTACTCAATACAGGTAAGCACGGTTTGTAAGGGGCAGATAATTATATGAAAGCTAGTACAGTTTATAGAGGAAAGATAGAGAAACTTTTATATGGGTTTCATGGCCAATAGAGGGTAGAGTGTTATATTAAGGGCAGTAGGGCTTATTTAGGGCAAATTACTACATAATAAATACAAGTATACAAGTATAAGTATAAAAGACCAAAAAGGTTGGTGCAAAGGTTCCATTAAGTATGTTTATCCTGATCTTTGAAGCTTCCAACATCTATAAAATTTGAATATTTAAATGTCCGAGTTGTTTTTATTCCAAACCCTCTGCGCTGCTTCAAGTGTCATGGATCTGATCGGTGTAACTTGCCTGAAATGTACAGTGCAGCATATTTGATAAGATTGTTCTTTGGATATCATGAATTGTGTGAATTGTCAAATTACCCATTGTATTTGCAGAATTGTTCTTCCTTTTTAATGGAGAAGGAAATTCAATGCGGTATACTGAAGGCATATCTCTTTTGGAGGCACACAAGCGAGTAGAAAGTTTGAACACAACAAAGACATCCTATGCAAATACTTTAAATACAAAAGAAACTAGTCAATAGCAATTCAGACAGATATTATCTGGCCAATCAATGAACAGAATTATTCTTTTACTACAAATACCTCAAAATCTTCTGGAACATTCACTCAGACTCTGACATCAACTATCCCAGTAATAATGCAGTCAACAACATTCACTAAACCCTCTTCACAAACTCCCTCTTCATCATCTAAAATTAAAAGTATAAATAGCAATAGACCAGGCTGGTAAAGTATAAAGTAACACAAATGAGGCATTGGCTACATAACTCATTGCAGGCCACGGGCCGTGGCGCAGTTGGTTAGGACGCCAGCTTATTAGCACCAGTTCCTCTGTGGTGATCCAAAGGTCGTGGGTTCGAACCCCGGCCGTGCCAAGATTGAACTCATGATACAATTTCCCACATGAGCTGAGGCCTGTGCCAAAGGGTTAACCCGTTGTCCTTGTAAATCTGTGACCGGGTGGGTTGTCATGTCAGGGACCTGCGACATGACAATTCAGTGAAGCAGCACTATATCTGCTACAAGTAGGTCTCATCACGAAATAACTGAAATAATGTTGAAAGTGATGTAAAACCCCAAACAAACAAACAAACAAAACATAACTCATTGAAAAGGGGCTGGTTGATTTCCATTCAAACACAGTTAGTTCCAATACCTCTAGGCCTCTGGAGTCGATTGTCAGCAAAAGTGTTGTGTTTCTAACCAAACATTAAACAAGATAATTTGCTAATCTTATCCCCCATAACTCCCTTCCCATGAATATAAACCTATATGGCACAATACTTATGTGATATGACATATGATTGTAACAGTGTCAATTATCATATTCATGATCTGTATTGTATATCTTTTTGTTCAATATATCAAACTAATGTATTAACTATTTAACACCAGAGGTCATCCATGCATGGTAAAACAAACAGAAACTTTTACAAGGTATAACTTTTTGATACACCATGTTAGCCAGTTACTATTGACAACCAAAATCAACAATCAGCCATGTTTGTTAGTGTCCCAAGTGAATCAAGACAATATGCAACATTCCAGGTATGTAATGCAAATAAGCCAATCCATTATTTATATTATCCTCATTATGTTACCTTTTTCCCATATTAACTGTATAAGTATATTGGAATGTTTCCCATATAGTATGTACAATCTATTGGACCATTTTGTATTTCCCTTCAATGGGTATGTCAGATGACTGCATTTTGGTGGCAAGTTTGAATATCACAATCCTTGGCAATCAAATGCCATCCTATGATTTTATGATTACTAATGTATTGTATCCTATTGCTATTATCATTCTGTATAATTTGATAACAATATTTTAGTGCATGTTTATTATGACCCAGTTCTATTCATGGCCTACTGTTGGCTAACCCAGATATCCAATGTCCAATTTGCCATAGATTTCCTATGTAAAATCATTTACTCTGTAATGTTGTATCATAGACTCTGTATAGTGCATGTAACATAACTTAATCGTGAATTAATTGTAATTATGATATAATAGAGCAGGTCTCTTATCATTTCATTATGACTTGATGATATTTTATCCTAAAGATATTTTAGTATGAAATGAACTTTGTTACTTTGAATAATAATGACTTTATATGAGTATTATGCAACATAAACTGGAACTTTGCCAACATTATGGAAATGATTTGTAAATGCAAAAGTAGCTACTTTTAACATCAAAGGAGTGATTTATATGATCTATTAGTGATTACTCTGTATTTATGATATTTTAGATTCCAGCCATTTGTCAACAAATAAAACCCACATAGAACATCAAGATGGACTTTGACTGATTCATTTTGCCATATGCTACATGATTATTGTGATAATGAATGATTACATTAATGTCCAATATATAAGAATGAGAATGGAAAAATGGCAAAAATCCTAGAGATGGTCTTGACAACGATCGCAGCCCCTGCCAATACCAACAAATTGTTTCGATCTATGTGATCTCTTCAGTTGGATGGGGACTGTATTATCCTACGTCTTGTTTATATGGGAAATGGGAGGACGTGGGCAGTTATATGAGTGTGTAAAATAACCAAACCTGGTTTTAAAGCGTTATATCAGAGTTTGTCAACAAATAAAACCCACATAGAACATCAAGATGGACTTTGACTGATTCATTTTGCCATATGCTACATGATTATTGTGATAATGAATGATTACATTAATGTCCAATATATAAGAATGAGAATGGAAAAATGGCAAAAATCCTAGAGATGGTCTTGACAACGATCGCAGCCCCTGCTAATACCAACAAATTGTTTCGATCTATGTGATCTCTTCAGTTGGATGGGGACTGTATTATCCTACGTCTTGTTTATATGGGAAATGGGAGGACATGGGTGTAATGATATATGCTCATGGTCAATGATCCATACAAACAAACTTGACCTAGTTTATCAATGAGCATGCTCAGTACCCAGGGTCATGACCTGAGGTCACCCCTTCCTGTAATGGCTGAGTAGCTACAATACACATGGTACAACACAAGATTAAGAATCTGTTATCTTTACATGCTTGACTAAGCATCCATCATAACACATGGTGTCAGAAGTGAACTAAGACATTGGTGATTACATTGAAACTGTGATTTACCAAAAAAGTGAGCCATGGATCACATAGAAAAGCCAAAGAAGTTGAGTCTGGAGGGCAACCTGAATGAGAACTGGAAGAGGTTCAAGCAGGCATGGGAAGTGTATTTTTCCCTGAAGACTCATGGACAGATGGACTTAGATGACAAGTATAAAGCCTCCTTATTTATCCATGTGGTAGGAGATGAGGCCAGAGAAGTCTACAATGCATTTACTTGGGATGCAGAGGGTGATGAGTGGAAGTTAGACCAGATTGTTGAGAAGTTCACTCAGTATTGTGCAGACAGGGACAGTGATGCCATGCATGTGCAGAGGTATTTCCAGTGTAATCAGAAGGAAGGTCAGTCTATCGACAGTTATTACACTGAAGTCCAGTCTTTAACCAAGAACTGTAACTTTACTCCAATAACGGACAAGATGATCAAGTACAGGATTATCTGTGGAGTGAGAAATGAGGCACTGCAGGTCAGACTACTCAGGGAACCCAACAATGCAACTCTAGCTCAGATATTGACACTCTGTAGATCCCAAGAGGCTGCTTCCAAGCAGGCCAAAGAACTAAAGAGCCAAGAAACTGTCAAAGTAGATGCTGTGCATAGGCATGATAAGTCCTATGGAAAACAGAAGAATAACCAGTCCAGGAGTACCCATAGTGGTCATTCAAGAAATGGACACAGTGGTCAGTTTAATGGCAGTGGAAAGGCGAAAATAGACTGCAGCAGATGTGGTTATAAACACAAGCCAAATTCATGCCCAGCGTATGGTAAAAAATGTCATGAATGTGGTGGAAGGAACCATTTTTCCAAGAAGTGTAAGTCACCAGGAGTGAACATGTTAGTGGCGGATGATGCTTCGGAGGGCAACTCAGATGATGGTTTCATTGTGGATGCTGTAGAAAGTGGAAAATCAAAATCTATTTCTGCATGGATGGTTCCACTCACAGTGAATGGTACAAATATCAGAATGAAACTTGATACAGGTGCGAATGTAAATATCCTCAGTGAGAAGGAGTATCAAAGTCTCAAGCAGAAGCCTAAAATCTTACCATCCCGAGTGAGATTGACAGCGTATAATGGTGGTGATGTACCAGTAAAAGGTCAGTGTGACCTAAAGATCACACACAAGAATACTGTACACACAGCTTCATTCATCATCACACCAGCTAAAGTGCAACCTATCCTAGGGGTAAGGGAATGTGAGCGACTGAATCTAGTGAAGCGTGTGTGGGCTGTGACCATGGAGAGCCCAACTCATGATAGACCTACTAAAGTGCAAAATATGAAAACTGTGAAAAAATCTGTGCCTAATGTGAAAAGTGTAAAGTCTGTCGGAAATAATCTTGAGCCGAAAGAGCTCAGAACTAAAGTACTCACTGAGTACAAAGATGTATTCACTGGCTTAGGATGTCTACCAGGTGAACACAAGATCAGCATTGAGGAGTCTGTAACACCAGTGGTCGAGGCTTGTCGTAAGATACCCTTTGCTCTACACGACAAAGTGAGAGCTGAGCTTCAAAGGATGGAGGAAGCTGGGGTGATTACGAAAGTTACTGAACCAACTGAGTGGGTGAGTGGTTTGGTGGTGGTCACTAAGAAGAATGGGAGTTTAAGGTTATGCATGGATCCCAGGAACCTTAACAAGGCCATAAAGCGTGAACACTATAAAATGCCAACACGAGAAGAGATCATGGCTAAGTTTGCCAATAAGAGGTGGTTTTCAAAGATTGACGCCAAGCACGGATTTTGGCAAATTAAACTAGACCATGATTCTTCAGTGCTGTGCACGGTAGCGACTCCATTTGGACGATATAGATTCCTACGTCTACCATTTGGTATCAAGTCAGCTCTGGAAGTATTCCACAGGATTATGCATGAGATATTTGAAGATTTGCCAGGTGTCGACACAAGTATGGATGATGTCATAATGGCTGGAAATGGGGTAGCCGATCATGATGCTACTCTAATGAGAGTGATGCAGAAGTGTCGTGAGAATAACCTCACACTGGGTGAGGAGAAATCATTATTCCGAGTGCCTGAATTGATATTTGTGGGAGATTTGGTAACGAAAGATGGTCTAAAGCCAGACCCAGCCAAGATTAAAGCCATTGATGATATGGAGCGACCTACAAATGTCAAAAGTGTGCAAAGTTTCCTTGGACTCGTCACATTCTTAGCAAGGTTCATACCTGATTTAGCCACCAGGGCGGCCCCACTTAATAAGTTGAGGGAGAAGAACACTGAGTGGATGTGGTCTGAGGAGCAGGAGAGATCATGGAAGGATCTTAAGTCAATCGTCAAGTCACAACCAGTGATGCAGTTTTATGACCCAAACAAGGAAATACTGGTATCAAGTGATGCTTCTAAGTCAGGGCTTAGAGCAGTGTTATTACAGAAACACAATGATAAGTGGTTACCAGTTGCATATGCTTCAAGGTCAATGACTGATGCTGAGACCCGGTACGCTCAAATAGAGAAGGAAGCGTTAGCCATGACATTTGCCTGTGACAGGTTTGATCAATATCTGTATGGTCAAACTTTCCAGATTGAAACGGATCACAAACCATTGGTATCCATATTTACCAAAGCCTTGAATGACTGTCCAGCAAGAATACAGAGATTCAGACTAAGACTGCAGAAGTATGACTTTGAGTTATTATTCACACCAGGCAGTAAGATGTTTGTAGCAGATGCTCTGTCCAGAAACTATCCAAAGCTGAAATCTCCTCAAAGTAGCACAGAAGAGGATGTGAGAGTGTATGTTAATCAAGTGTTAGCAACGACTCAGATGACAGATGAAAGGCTAGAGCAAGTCCGTGAAGAGACTAGCAAAGACGATGAACTGGTCAGATTGTCTCACACCATTATGAATGGTTGGCCAGTGGAGAGATCAAAGTGCCCAGTAGAAATAGAGGATTACTGGAATTATCGAGATGAGATGACAGTTATCGATGGTATAGTGTTTAAAGGCACTAGGATTGTAATACCGGCCAGTATGAGACAGGCCATGTTACATAAGATACATGTCGGACACCTCGGTCAGGAGAAATGTAAGCGCAGGGCTCGTCAAGTTCTGTTCTGGCCAAGGATTAATCAAGCCATAGATGCTATGGTTAGCAAGTGTTCAGCATGTCTCACTTATCAGGCTAAACAACAGTCTGAACCATTGTTACCGCATCCCGTACCATCAAAAGAGTGGGAGAAAGTTGCGAGTGACTTGTTTGAATTTGATGGTAATGACTATCTCTTGGTCACAGATTATTATTCTTACTACCCAGAAGTGGCCAAATTACGCAACACTAGTGCTAGAGAGGTAGTTAATGCCACCAAGCACATATTTTCGAGGCAAGGTGTACCTGAGAAACTGTACAGTGATAATGGACCATGCTACACCAGCTATGAATACACAAAGTTCAGCAAAGACTGGGATTTTAAGCATGACAGCTCAAGCCCCCATTATCCTCAGTCAAATGGGCTGGCTGAATCATCAGTGAAAGCAGTGAAAAAGATCTTCAAGAAGGCCAAGGAGAGTGGAGAAGACCCCCTATTAGGTCTGATGATCTATCGTAACACTCCTCTAGAGTGTGGATATTCTCCAAGTGACCTATTAATGAAGAGGGCTTTACGTACAAATCTGCCAGATGGAAGTAAACTAGTGAAACCTAACACCAACCAGTCGGTAATGCAGCGTAAAGTTGAAATAAAGCAGAAGCAGAAGCTTTATCATGACCGGAGAGCAAGTCCAACTCCACTATCACAACTGTTACCAGGTGACACAGTAAGAGTCCGAACTGATCGTCAGGATAATTGGGCTCAGAAAGCAGAGGTCAAGGAGCAGGTCGCACCAAGGTCATATATAGTGCAGACCGAAAATGGTGCAGAGTACCGTAGAAACCGCAAACACCTACTGAAGACTTCAGAACAACCTCCAGTAGTCTCAGTAGAAGAGCCAACATTAGTGCCAGACTATCTACCATTAGATCATGGAGTGATGCCATCAGCTGCACCAGGCATGCCAAGTCCTAATATAACACCCCCACCAGTAAACACTCCACCTAAACCCACCACTCAACCTCAAACTGGTCAAAGTGCAGTAAAACCAAGGATTGATCAGTCTAACTTTATACCAGGTGTCTATGTCACACAGTCAGGCCGAGTGTCTGTGAAGCCAAATAGACTAGGAGTCTAAAATGTCAGTTAAACATTAATAACAATCTGAAACTACAAAATATGTGACTCTAATCATGATAATAATATACAAATATAAATTCACAGAGCAGGACATTTGACAGTTTGCAGCAGAAGTCAGAGACAATTGTTTATTATCATATTAATCAAGATAAATGGATGGGACAATAATGTAGAAGTTTTAAAGTTTAATTTCTCAGTTTAATTTTACTGTTTGATGTAAAATTGTAATATTGTGTTTTGTTGTAAGAATTATCTTGAGAGAGAAATGATGTAAAGTAGTTTACTTGGTTACTGAACTTAGTTTAAAATTGTTAAAATTGTTGGTAACAAGTATGTAAACTTTAATTTTGAAAATGTAGATCTTTTCTAAGAAAGGGGAAGATGTAATGATATATGCTCATGGTCAATGATCCATACAAACAAACTTGACCTAGTTTATCAATGAGCATGCTCAGTACCCAGGGTCATGACCTGAGGTCACCCCTTCCTGTAATGGCTGAGTAGCTACAATACACATGGTACAACACAAGATTAAGAATCTGTTATCTTTACATGCTTGACTAAGCATCCATCATAACACAATGGGCAGTTATATGAGTGTGTAAAATAACCAAACCTGGTTTTAAAGCGTTATATCAGAGTTTGTCAACAAATAAAACCACATAGAACATCAAGATGGACTTTGACTGATTCATTTTGCCATATGCTACATGATTATTGTGATAATGAATGATTACATTAATGTCCAATATATAAGAATGAGAATGGAAAAATGGCAAAGATCCTAGAGATGGTCTTGACAACGATCGCAGCCCCTGCCAATACCAACAAATTGTTTCGATCTATGTGATCTCTTCAGTTGGATGGGGACTGTATTATCCTACGTCTTGTTTATATGGGAAATGGGAGGACGTGGGCTAGGGTGGCTCAAAAAAACGCTTTTTTGGAAATGTTAACCTCCCCGGGTGGATCGGTGTTCCTTTTGGGCTAAAAAAGTCAGGTAATTTTTTTGAAAATTTTTGAAACACTTTTAGGGGTCTCTCACGGCCCCTCAAATTTGACGTATTTTGGCGATTTTACACAAAAACAACAATAAATTGTGATGTATCTGTATTCATTTAATCATGCATATTATGGATGAATCCATTAGAATATTACTTTAAATTAACAACTGTAACAGTTTAAATGTAAACTAAAATTTTTTGAACCACTTTTAGGGGTCTCACACAGTCCCTCAATTTTGGGAATTTGGGCAAAAAATGACAAAAAGTGGTTTTGTATCAGCTTCAGTTTCATATGCAATGCATACAGTTCTGTGACTAATCTCTCAATATTATGAATATCAATTGTTTTTTGGGCTTTTGGTAATCAATGTCTACAGATTCTGCAGTCTACACATTATTGAGATTGGCTTTTCTCAAGTTAGCCACACGTCCCCTATGGTCACTTCGCACCAAGATGACTGTATCCCGATGCTGAGGATCCCGTGTCATTTGGGCACAATCTTGGACATCTTTAACTGCCCTCTCAGCTGGATCATTGACCACTGATAAGTCTGCACAGAATCTCTTGCAGTGATCATACTCTTCATAATCCGACCACACTGATGGGTGCTCTTGCAGCCATTCTGCTTGTACAGCAAGCAGCTCAAAGAGTAGCCATGACCGCTCTGTGATGAAAGCAGCGAGGGAAGGCATGTCATCTGTAAGTTGAGCAGCAACTGCATTGAAGTGTGGTTGACCTGGTTTGCCTGTTGCAAACACTTGTGGCCGAGGAGTATTGAGCAGCAATACTGCCATGAACTGCTTGTCTTCCACTGGTGTGAGGTCATCAAAGAGTGACAGAACTACTAGTTCAGGGCATAAGTACCATAGATGGCGTCGGACACTGGCCAGTGCTGCGGCTGCGATAACTTGGTCATGCTGGCGGTACCTCTGCAGGTCATACCACAGAGTAAGATCATGACGCGGGGCTGCTGTCGCCAGAGGAGCACTGAGGAAGTAGCGGCCATAGAGGTGAACTACATAGCCAACCAATCTTGTGATCTTTCCTTGTTCTGCCGGAGTGAGGGGGAAAACATGTGAGAGCAGAAAGATCTTGAGCAAGTAGATACTCTTGCCCATGAAACGTGCATGATGGTAGGCCCCTGGGCTGTACATCTCAAAGTGCTCAAAGATTTCTCCTCTGCGTATACGAATAGGCTGAAAAGTGTAATGATTAGATTAGATTATGAATAGCTAACATCCCAGTTTAACACAATGATGGCAAAATCTTAAGGTCACCTACATGGCTTTACTAAGTTAAGATATAGATGTAGATGATACAAAATTAAGATACATTTAGTACAGGAAAATATCATTCAGACAAAAACTTACATCTCCCCCAAGGATGACATTGATTAGCTCACACAGCTCTCTATAGTCCCCTCTGGGAAATGTATCTGCTCGTAGCTGGTCTTGAACCCAGGTGAGTGTAGAGCATGCCAACCAGTTCACCTCACTTTGGTATGGGCCTGTTGGGGATGTTTCATCATTTTCCCATTGCCATTTTGCAAATATACCAGGGACTGGAAATTGCCCTCCATTTCTCCTGGCCTCCTGTTTCCTTGCAATGTACCAGGCTTTGAATCTTTTGAACAGTGGGTCATCCGGACCTCTCGTAGCACCTTGCAGACGGTCATACGGATGTTTTATATGCAGTTCTGCTATATGATGGCGGCAGGCAAGCCACAGTAACGCACGCCCCAACTGGTTTTCAACATGAACTGAGGCTCCCTCTTGAGCTCCTGTATTGCTTGATGTGGTGTCCCACACGGTAGCAATAATGCTATCTCTTGCCTCCCAGGCATCTACACAGTGCATGGCTGCTGCCGCCAACTGCTCACCAGTTGCTGGTTCTACTACTGGGGCTCCTATAAACTGTGGTTTCACCCCGCTAAGAGGTATACTGAGAACAACTGCATTACAATCTTGGAATACCAATCCTTGCTCATCTAGGAACTGGGTGATCTTCCCATCCCAGTGTAATGCCTTTTTGTAGTCTCTGAACTTGGATATAAACTTCTCTTTTATAACACTACCTTGTTCTATTTGAGCGGACTTGCGGTGGCGTTTGCTGGTGGGCAAGCTTGCCACAAGCTCATCCATGTTCCCTCCAGCAGCATTTATAGTACTGCTAACCATGCCCAAATGTGCCGCACTGGAAAGACCCCACCTTGTTGCTGCGTCAGTTGTAGCAGACAGTAAGCCTTTCCTGCTGACTCCAGGCAATGGGATTATATCAGGCTTTTTTTCCTCTTCCCGCTGGTGTCGCAGTGGTGGAGTGTACACCTCATGATCAGAAACATCTGCTTCAGCTTCTGAGTCTGCTCCTGTGCTGGATTCAGTAACAGTACTGCTGATTGGTCTTTTCAGTCCTGCTTGCTCAATTCGAGCTGCCTCACTGTCCATCCGTGCTTTTGCCTGCTCCTCTCTCTGCTCACGCCTTTTCTGGCGGGCTGTAAGTACCTTGTCTTGCCCAGTCATACTTCCTACCTGAGGCACCTTTTTCTGGTCTTCATAAAACTTCCAGTCATTTTTCCATTCAGGATTTCCAGAAGCTGATAACTTGTGGTATAGATCAGGTGAGGAAATATCAAACAGGTGATTCAATGATTCAGAAAATGACATAAGTGGGTCTTTATTTGGCTTATGGCGTGACCAGTTCTTCATGATGGAACTAAGCTCATCCATCAATGCCTTTAGCTGACCCTGAATTTTATCAATCCTTTTACAGGGAATTGCTGCTCTTTCCCATATCATCAGCAGTTCACCAGCAATAGTACGGGCAACTTCCTTGTCACTGATATCACCTACTGGCGACATTTGCCTATTCATTGTACTTTCATTGCGAAGATGCCAGGCCCTTTGCAAAACTACTCTTCTGGTGGGCAGCTTGGAAGTTGGCATGACTTCCAAGGATTCACCAACTAGAGCTTTCCGGAATTCATTTTGTTTAGTATTCCCACGTTTTAACATTTTGAGAATATACTGCTGCAGACATCTGCAGATCTCCTCACATATGAGAAACTGCCAGTTGTAACATTTATGTGTATTGTTTGATAATTAGGTCAGTAGTACTCAGTACTCAACTACTCATGCAGGAATGTTCAAACACAATTACATTGTATTATATGCTAATAACTAGGTCAGTGCTCAGACTCAGTGCACTTATTATAAAAGGTTATGCCATTGTGCCATGATGGGTAAAATCATAGAATATATTTCACCAATAAACACCCATGTTTAATAATAAGTAGGAAACAATAATAACATATATATTTGTAATAACAGGGTGATAAAATGTGTTTTATACATTCTAAATTTGAAACTTAAGTCATTTTGTTGTGGATTCTGCCATAATATTCACACATATAGAGATTTAAAGAAGGCTGATACAAAACCACTTTTTGTCATTTTTTGCCCAAATTCCCAAAATTGAGGGGCTGTGGGAGACCCCTAAAAATGGTTCAAAAATTTTTAGTTTACATTTAAACTGTTACAGTTGTTAATTTAAAGTAATATTCTAATGTTTTCATCCATAATATGCATAAATAAATGAATATTAAATGATACAGATACATCACAATTTATTGTCATTTTTGTGTAAAATCGCCAAAATACTTCAAATTTGAGGGGCCGTGAGAGACCCCTAAAAGTCTTTCAAAAATTTTCAAAAAAATTACCTGACTGTTTTAGCCCAAAAGGAACACCGATCCACCCGGGGAGGTTAACATTTCCAAAAAAGTGTTTTTTTGAGCCACCCTAACGTGGGCAGTTATATGAGTGATATAACGCTTTAAAACCAGGTTTGGTTATTTTACACAGAGGTTGTTTTTTGAGGGTTTTGACTATTTTTGGTCAATTCGAATCTGTTTTATTTGTTGTTTTAATATTTTTGAATTTTTTTAATTGAATTTTTTTAACTATTTCGTTTATTATATGCATTATAAGGCCCCAGTGCGGGGTAGGAATGTCTAGTTTTTAAACAGATATTACTGCTTCCGTTTCTTTCTTTTGTGGGTTGAAGTAGTGTATATAATAGTATAGATACCTTAATTTCTGTTGGGTTCTTGGCCGTCTTTTAAGCCATTTCTTATTTGCGTATTTGTATTGGCCGCATCAGACTTCCCAGCCCATTTGGAGCTCGAAAAAGAAACATTTTTTAAAGAAAAAATTGTATTAACATTTTGTTTTTTTATAAACATTTTGTCTTGCTTTTGCTTTTTTGTGTTTCATTGTCTATTTTTCAGGTAAACAAGTGATTTAAAATTTGAGGTGTTTTTGTTTTGTTTTTGTTTTAATTTAGATGTTTTGCTCATACCAATTCCTTGTGTACAGTCAAATCATGACTGGAAAACATGAAGGTCACGAAAAAATTAGGTCAAGGTTAAAGGACAATGTGACATATAATTGTTTTTAATTATTTTCCATAGGAGGTCTACATATATTCAGAAAGATATTTTGATTTCATACAAACCATTCACTCCATTTTCAGTGACGCCTGCTCCACAAAGAAAACACCTTGAAGGCAGAACTGATGGGGAATTAAATGGTCAGTAAACGTCACATTATCTTCTATTACACACTATTTTGTGTCAATTTTTGTGTCAGAATTAGACAGGACTCTTAAAAATGAATAACTGTAACAATTAAAATGGAATAATTGTAACAAATAAAATAATAATACTCATAGAATTATGCGATCGTGATTGACCGCAACTTATGAAATCATCACAGTGTTAGTTTCTGTGGTAACACGGATGGTTTGTTTGTGATAATAATCACTGCCCACATGTTATTCTGTGATCGGTACGATCATGGGGAATGTGTATTCATTTCCTGTGGTTTGTGATTCATTTTTATTTCATAATCGAGACGAAAGAGACAGAAATTTCCATTATACTAAAGAAATCTTCATATACCAAATTAAATGTTTTTAAAAAGATGCACAAAGATAATTTCAACCACCCCATCATTTTACAGTGATAGTTTCATTTGTATGTTTATTTAAGATTTGTATATTTCATTATTTGTTTAATTTGTTGCAATTTTTGTTTTATTTGTTTTTGTTTGTCGTATTTTCCTTTTTGTTTGTCGTATTTTACTTCATAATTCGTGTTAAATGTGGAGCACCCATTTAAAGACGATCAATAACCTCTGAAAGGTATTATAGCATGAGATGTTTGAGCTCATGCCTAATACCAGATGTGTGTGTTTGCAGATGGGCGTTGGTACTGTCCCTGGTACCTGGACTGGGGGGAGTGTGCAGATGGTGAGTTCACCTGTACATGCCCCGGAGATGGAACGGCTGCTAGATTTACTATTGGTTGCTGTTACCATTTCCCTGAGTAAGTCTCTTCTGAAGGTTTCAAACTTGCAAATAAATATATCAGGCCAAAAAAGAAAATAAATGTTTCTCACCTTTGTTCTCCGCGCGGGAGATGTTTATTTCCACAATCATTTGGCTAATCATTTTAAAGTGTTTTAAAGGCAAATCAATTCAAGGAGTTTTAATGTGGGCTTTTTCCTTTTTTATACGAAATACCCTGGTATATGTTTCTATGTATGCCATACTATTAGTTTTAATGTGGATTGAGTGCTTTAATGGTATTTGCTGAAAATTGTTTGTGCAGGTGAGGATATATAATGAATGATATTTACTGCATTGTTTGTGTTGGCGAGAGTATATAATGAATGATATTTATTGTATTGTTTGTGTAGGTGGGGATATATAATGAATGGCATTTACTGCATGTGTAGGTGAGGATATATAATGAATAGTATTTGCTGCATTGTTTGTGCAGGTGAGGATATATAATGAATAGTATTGGCTGCATTGTTTGTGCAGGCGAGGGTATATAATGAATGATATTTACTGCATTGTTTGTGCAGGTTAGCCTATATAATGAATGATATTTACTGCATTGTTTGTGTAGGTGAGGATATATAATGAGTGATATTTACTGCAATGTTTGTGCAGGTGGGGATATATAATGAATGATATTTACTGCACTGTTTGTGTAGGTGAGGATATATAATGAATGATATTTACTGCACTGTTTGTGCAGGTGAGGATATATAATGAGTGATATTTACTGCAATGTTTGTGTAAGCGAGGGTATATAATGAATGATATTGATTGTATTTTTTGTGCAGGCGAGGGTATATAATGAATGATATTTACTGCATTGTTTGAGTAGTTAAGCTTATATAATGAATGATATTTACCGCATTGTTTGTGCAGGTGCAGATATATAATGAATGACATTTATTGCATTGTTTGTGTAGGTGAGCACATATAATGAATGTAATTTACCGCATTGTTTGTGTAGGTGGGGATATATAATGAATGTTATTTATTGCATTGTTTGTGTAGGTGCGGTAGGATCTGCCATAACCATGACTGCAGCAGGTACAGCCACTGCGCCACCTGTCGAGGGAAAGTGGGGGAGTGGGAGGATGCTTCCTGTCTCAGCTGTATCCCAGGGTTCAAGCTTGGCATTGGAGACTGCAAGGAAGGTAGGCTCTGCTTCTATAGAAACCTTATCATTGCAAAATAACACTGTGAGAAAAGTTGTCATTTGCTGGTCTTTTCACTTTCATTAAGTAGGTTTCAGTTTCTTTAAATCCGTGATATACCAGGATATTTTCCTCTCTAACTAAATGGATTTATTTGGCATTATGTATTGTTAGGATATGAATTCTCTTTGTATTTTCTTAAATCATTAAACAAAGAAAACAATTTCAGACAATGAATTTGATTTTTTCACTGGCACATCCACTGCTTAAATCTATTAATTTAAATATGAACTCAGTGTTTGACTTCTGAAAAAACGCAAGTAGAGTATATTGCCATATGATTTTTCTTTGCTTCATTAATTGTTTTCGACCTGGAATACTTTCAAATGTCCCCAAGGGAATGTTCACAAACAAGGAAATGTACTGACATTGGGAAATGTTCACAATCCTTGCTAAAAGCATTGCTCAGCATAGCTCTGAGGCATTTACTCTGTGTTTATACAATAACAAAGCACACTGCCATGGTTATTTGCGCAGATATTTATTCAAGAAATATATAATGGTTGTTGTTAGGATTGCTCTATCTCTTACAGGTATTGAACTAATTAATACATAACATGGTTTAGATATTATGTTCTGTCCCTACATTTTAATGAACTATTTTAAACATTTGTTTTAAACATTTATTTTCAGATGTCGATGAGTGTGCTATAGCCAATGGAGGGTGTGACCAGGTATGTCATAATACATACGGGTCCTATCACTGCTCCTGCAATGATGGTTTCAGGCTGGCTGAGGACAAACACCAATGCCAACGTGAGTATTTCATTTAATTCGGTGCCACAATGAATAACCCAGTCTTATATCTAAACATCAGTGCCAACGTGAGTATCTCCGTTAATATGGTACCACAATAAATAACCCAGTCTTATACCTAAACATCAGTGCCAGCGTGAGTACCTCAGTTAATATGGCGCCACAATGAATAACCCAGTCATACATCTAAACATCAGTGCCAACGTGAGTACCCCAGTTAACCTGGTACCACAATGAATAACCCAGTCTTATATCTAAACATCAATGCCAACGTGAGTACCTCAGTTAATATGGTGCCACAATGAATAACCCAGTCTTATATCTAAACATCAGTGCCAACGTGAGTATCTCAGTTAACCTGGTGCCACAATGAATAACCCAGTCTTATATCTAAACATCAGTGCCAACGTGAGTATCTCAGTTAATATGGTGCCACAATGAATAACCCAGTCTTATATCTAAACATCAATGCCAACGTGAGTACCTCAGTTAATATGGTGCCACAATGAATAACGCAGTCTTATATCTAAACATCAATGCCAGCGTGAGTACCACAGTTACTATGGTGCCACAATGAATAACCCAGTCTTATATCTAAACATCAGTGCCAGCGTGAGTACCTCAGTTAATATGGCGCCACAATGAATAACCCAGTCTTATATCTAAACATCAGTGCCAACGTGAGTATCTCAGTTAATATGGTGCCACAATGAATAACCCAGTCTTATATCTAAACATCAATGCCAACGTGAGTACCTCAGTTAATATGGTGCCACAATGAATAACGCAGTCTTATATCTAAACATCAGTGCCAGCGTGAGTATCTCAGTTAATATGGTGCCACAATGAATAACCCAGTCTTATATCTAAACATCAGTGCCAACGTGAGTATCTCAGTTAATATGGTGCCACAATGAATAACCCAGTCTTATATCTAAACATCAGTGCCAACGTGAGTATCTCAGTTAATATGGTGCCACAATGAATAACCCAGTCTTATATCTAAACATCAGTGCCAACGTGAGTACCTCAGTTAATATGGTGCCACAATGAATAACCCAGTCTTATATCTAAACATCAATGCCAACGTGAGTATCTCAGTTAATATGGTGCCACAATGAATAACGCAGTCTTATATCTAAACATCAGTGCCAGCGTGAGTATCTCAGTTAATATGGTGCCACAATGAATAACCCAGTCTTATATCTAAACATCAGTGCCAACGTGAGTATCTCAGTTAATATTGTGCCACAATGAATAACCCAGTCTTATATCTAAACATCAGTGCCAACGTGAGTATCTCAGTTAACCTGGTGACACAATGAATAACCCAGTCTTATATCTAAACATCAGTGCCAACGTGAGTACCTCAGTTAATATGGTGCCACAATGAATAACCCAGTCTTACATAATAATAATAATAATAATAATAATAAAATTTGTATAGCGCTGATACCAGACAAGTCTGTTCATAGCGCTGAGTTCAGGACATGCATCCTGAAGAGATGAGTTTTCAGCCTACTCTTAAACGAGGAGACTGACGTGCTTGTCCTAATATTAGTAGGCAAGGAGTTCCATAGTCGTGGACCTACAGATGAGAAGGCCCTGTCACCTACTGTCCTTAGCCTGGTATTAGGTACCTGTAGGTGGGTGCCATCATTGGATCTTAGACAGCGTTCACCTTCTTTAATCAGGAGTAGATCCCGTAAGTAAGGCGGAGCCTTACCATTAAGGGCTTTCCAGGTTAATAGGAGAATTTTAAAATCAATTCTCGCATGAACGGGAAGCCAGTGCAGTTCCCTTAATTTTCCTGAAATGTGATCAAATTTCCTGATTTTTCAAACTACCCGTGCTGCAGAGTTTTGGAGGTATTGCAGTTTCCTGATGTCAGTTTTAGGAAGACCCGCCAGAAGACCATTACCATAGTCAAGGGTGGATGTAACAAAAGCATGGGTAAGTGTTACCGCGGTTTTCTCGTCTAGACAATGTCTGATGGCCGCCAGGTTCCTGATGTGATAATAGCCTTTCTGACACATTTTCCTGATCTGGGCCTTCATGTCCATATTGGAGTCAAATGTGATACCAAGGTCAACAACTGACTGACTAGGAGCAATATCAGAGTCACCTACTCTGATTGTGGTTGGGATACTGCTATGGGTGGAAGTATTGTACCTGTCAGTACATATGAGCATCTCTGTTTTTCCATCATTTATCTTCATTTTGTTTGATATGAGGAAGTTTCTGACTTCACTGACACACTCCTCCAGTTTGTGTCTGCTCATATCCACATGATGGGGGGAGGCGTGGTCAACAGGGATGTAGATCTGAGTATCATCTGCATAAATGTGATAGCTCAGACCATATTTTGCAAGTATATCAGATAGGGGTGTCATGTAAATGGTGAACAGTATAGGACCCAGGACTGAGCCTTGAGGTACCCCATATTTTAAGGATTTGAGACAGGATCTATGGATCCCCACCTTCACACATTGCTTTCTGTCATTTAGGTATGACCGAATCCAGGAGAGTGCATGACCTGTGACGTTGCATCTATCCCTCAGCCTGTCCAAAAGGATTTGATGGTCAATAGTGTCAAAGGCAGCGGAAAGGTCAAGCAACAACAAGATAACTGCCTTTCTATTGTCAAGGCAACCTAAGATATCATTTTGCACTTTTAACAAAGCGGTCTCAGTGCTGTGATATTCTTTGTAGGCTGATTGAAACTTGTCAGTAAGACCATTCCTTACAAGATGGGGGACTAGTTGGTCTGCAACTGCCCTCTCAGTTAGTTTAGAGACAAATGTTAGGTTGGAAACAGGCCTATAGTTTTTTTCAACCAGTTCCAGACCAAGTTTCTTCAGCAGAGGTGTTATGATGGCTATTTTCATATTTTCCGATACTGCTGATTCCATCAGTGATTTATTTATGATGGAAGTAATTATTGGTAGGAGGTCCTCTAAGAGGTCAAGTAAGAGCCAGGTTGGGATTGGATCCAGGTCACATGACTTCTTTGCTGACCTTTTGACCAATTTCCGTACGTCGTCCATGGTTAAGGGTGTGAACCTTTCCAGACATGTAGTACTATTGTTTGCAGTGTCACCTGGTGGCGAAATTGGGCTGGATGGAGCTTTATCAATGTCCAGGCGAATTCTCTCTATTTTTTCAAGAAAGAAAGTGTTGAACTTCTCAGCTTGAGTAATCTCACAGTCAGATTGGGGCATGGATGTGTCCTTTTTCTTGTGCATGACTGTATCAATGACTCTAAATAGCTTTTTAGGGTCATGCTTGTTTTCCTCAACCAGGTTGGAAAAATATGCTGATTGAGCAGATTTAAGCATTGAGTTGTATTTGTTCCTCTGGGAGTTATACAGCTCCTTGTCAATTTGAGAGCCAGTCTTGCTCATTTTTCTCTCAAGCCTCCTCTTGAGAGATCTTTCCAGCTTTAATTGGTCACTCATCCAAGGTACAGGTTTGCGTTGAGTGACCTTGGCAACTTTGATAGGTGCATGTTTATCCATGAGTGATGTGAGTTCCCTATCATAGAAATTTACCATGTCCTCCAGGGATAAATGTTCCCAAGTTGTGTCTCTATCAGTTAGGGATTTAATGTCCCTTCTTAGGGATTCAAGATCTAATCCCTTGAAATTCCTAAATTTGATAGATTTTTTGGAGGGTTTAGGAGGTATAATATCAAGGTAAATCTTAATCATTTTATGATCAGATAAGTATTCATCTACCAGGTGACTCTTAAGGAACTTATTACCCCTAAAGGTAATGATTAGATCAAGGGTGTTCCCTAACCTATGGGTTGGTTCCTGAACCCATTGTGTTAGATCAAAGGTAGATAGGATGTCATTAAACTTAATGACATCAGGCTTTAAGGGCAGGTTGACATGAAAGTTGTAGTCACCAAGGAAAATGACCTCATGACTAAAGGAACCGTAATGTGCAACCAACTGGGTGAACTCATCATAGAACTCAGAGTAGGTATATCTATTCCGATCAGATGGTTCAGGTCTGTATATCACCACAAATGTTATCTTTTTTCCCTTCAGTGTAATGGATGACTCCATGAGCTCCATGGTGGTGACTACTGGTTGGTTGGCCCTATTGGTTGTGAAAGGGAGTTCAGATTTGTATAAAATCCCTAATCCTCCCCCTGTGCGACCGATCTTGGGAAAAGACTCAAATTCAAGTGACCCTTCTTTAAGTTCACTTTTGACTTTGTCAGATTTTGAGTCATGCATCCAAGTTTCAGTCATGAACAGGGCATCAAGGTCATGCTCATTAAAGTAGTCTTTGACTGGCAGGATCTTGCTAGATATGCTCTGTACATTGCAACAACCGATGCTTAATGTCTTGTCCCCATTTTTAACACGAGGAGGTCGTTTGTTTACAAACCGTGGCTGACCACGTGGAGCTGAGCGAGCACGTGTAGTCGGGGCTGACCCCGCCGACCTCGCCACTTTGTGATTGGCCTGTTCAGACCACGTGGTATAGTTGGGCGTGGCTTGTTGAGGGTGTTCAACAGATAAGTGTCCATGATAGCGTAGACAATTGAACCGATTACTGTTGCGACTGCCATTCAGATCCATTTTGTGGGGATATGAGCGGGGTTTTGAGCGAGGCAGTCGCGGACTAGCAGTGGTAGAGGGATAAGAGCGACACGTACTGGTGTCGTTCCGATTGGTTGCTTTTGACCACGTGATTGAGGTAGGCGTGGCTAAGCCCCCGGTCATTAAGTGTCTACGATGTTTAATACGAGAAAGTCGTTTGTTTACAAACCGTGGCCGACCACGTGGAGCTGAGCGGGCACGTGTCGTCGGGGCTGGCCCCGCCGACCTCGCCACTTTTTGATTGGCTTGTTCAGACCACGTGGTGTAGTTGGGCGTGGTATAGGGATAAGAGCGACACATACTGGTGTCGTTCCAATTGGTTGCTTTTGACCACGTGATTAAGGTAGGCGTGGCTAAGCACCCGGGCATTAAGAGTCGCCTCAACCTAGCGCTATTGCACAAGATTATATCATAATGCGGGACGTAGATGATAGACCCGCCAGAGTCATTTTTCATATTTAATAATTCTGGCTTGATAATTCTTTTAAGAGACCAAAGAGAATTATTAAAATTAATGATAGGAAGAATTGAGGGTTTGTTAAGTTTATCATTAATATGACATTCAGCAGGAAATTTCATGTTAATCATATACATGGGGCTGTTTCGTAAGTGGTCATATTTACTGATAAGTACAAGATTGACATTATTTAAATTACCTGAGGTGTTTAAAATGTCAAGATGCCATTGGCAGAGAAGAATGCATTTTGTTTTAAAGATGATAGGAATATTTGAGGACTTTATGTGGTTTTCATCTTTATTTGATTGCAATAAGCAAGAACATGTACATACATATGCAGTTTGAGAAAAAACATTTTTATTCACATAACGATTGACATAATATTTGCAATTGTAAATAGAAATGTTCTCAGGATAGGATGACTCCGGCCAATCATATCACATGTTATCAATGATTCTTTGGACACGTGCACGTGCCTTCCTTACAACGTTGTGTGGGCCTGCAAATTTAACCAAACTGGATTCAGCATCTACGTTCACAACTTTGATTGTCAGGCCATCAATACTGTTCAACGAACGAATGGTGGCGCCTTTGTGGCCAATGATGCGGCCGGCTGCTTCGGTTGAGACAGCTAGCACCTCACGTGTAATTGTTGGGCCTGCTGGCTTGGAAGGTTTCGTAGACTTGTTTATTGGCGCCCTCCTGGTACGGCGAGGGGGCGCCACGGGAGAAGATACAATCATCACGTCATCGTCCAAAGTGGAAGTAGAGGGAGGAATATACTCTACTTTCTCCGGGATTTGTGCAGAGTTGATGGTGCTAATAATAGTGTCAATAGTCTCTTGCAGGAGAACACCATCTGAAGATCGAACCTTGGTTATGGAGCCCTTGAAGAGAGGAATTTTGACAAAGTTGTAGCCTACCAGCTCATGAGACGATAGAAGGCTGTTCAAAACCATCCACTGTGAGCGTTTATTGGCGGTCAGAGGCGGGGGTGAAGAAATAACGGTGACAGTGGGGCCACGAGCCCGAATTTTCTCTATATCGTCTATCATCACATTAAATAGCACCTCTCCCATGCCGCCAGAAGAAATCGAAGAAATGTCAGGTAGGATGACAAGATGATCTGCAGCAGACGTCCTGTCTGAGCGTGTAGCTAGAAAATTAAGGTTTTCTGCAGAGGTTTTGATGGAACAGTCAGAGCGGACTATACCTGCTGTTATGGCCTCTCTATGTTCGTTTTTCGGCAATACGACGAGTAGCTGCAGGCTTTTCTTGGCTTTTGGGCCCCTGACGTCTGCCGAGGAAGGTAAGAAAGTGTCCAGCAGTTCATCTTTCTCCTTTATTGTCTTGAGGGCCGATGCCAGCTCTGCAGAGAGCGAGGCGTTGTCAGCTTCAAGCGAATCTTTATCATCAGTTAGCGCCCTAACCCGGTCAGTCAAACGGTTGTTGGAGGCGACATTGGCTTCATTCATTCTGACCAGGTCCTCGTATGTTTTCTTAAGCGCCTCGAGTTCATCTACGGGTTGTAGGGTCGGCTGCTCAAGAGCTCCCGGGACGGGAGGGGTAGCGGGTGCCTCTGGGTCTACCACCGGCACATCTTTAGCGGCTCTACGTGTTGTCACTGCCATCATGATAAGCGATTCGTTCAGTACAAGGACTTGAAATCAAATGCACAGATGGCGGGATATGTAAAACCTTAGTTTGATATTATTTAAGTGGATTAATGTCAGGTCTGAGCTGAGTAAGATGTTCTCACTGTGCGGGCTCAGATGAAAAAAACAGGTAATAGAGACGGGTGTCGTTCTATATTTGTATATTGGATGCCAGAAATAATAACTGGCGATCAATAAGTTTGTGTTAACGTTTGTTGTTATAATAATATTTATATATAAAGTGTATATATGAATGGTATATATACGTTAGAAAATAAAAATATTATCTGCCAACAAATATCAATAAGAATTGTTTGGGCAGGATGCTACGATTAAGCAGCAAAGTCGTCTTTGTCCACGAGCGGGACAAGCGATGGAATAATATGGGCCTAGGTGGTTAGGCAGAGTGTCTTCAATATATTGAAAACAGAGATTTGTACCCAGGTGGTTGGGTAGAGCCTAGGTGGTTAGGCAGAGGCTATCTAGGTGGTTAGATAACGAAAAAAGCTAGGAGGTGGTTCCAAGCTTTCAATAGAGGAGTAGTTTTAATGTACGTCTTGCACGAGTACAACCAGATCTGCACCTCGAGCGCCGCGCCTTGTCAAGGCGAAGCTAAATCCGACCCTCGAAACAGATCAGATTTTACACCGAAAAACGCACACTGGAGTCACAAGAACGTATAGAAGTTGAGACAAAAGTGCGACTGAACAGGTGAGCTTGACAACAGAACGTATAGGATTCAATAGAACGTTAGAAATTGCCGATAGTTACGACAAGATCAGACCAAAATCAGAACACGTCCATGTTGCATCTCACGCATGCGCACTCCCAATCTAAACATCAGTGCCAGCGTGAGTACCTCAGTTAATATGGTGACACAATGAATAACCCAGTCTTATATCTAAACATCAATGCCAACGTGAGTACCTCAGTTAATATGGCGCCACAATGAATAACCCAGTCTTATATCTAAACATCAGTGCCAACGTGAGTATCTCAGTTAACCTGGTGACACAATGAATAACCCAGTCTTATATCTAAACATCAGTGCCAACGTGAGTACCTCAGTTAATATGGTGCCACAATGAATAACCCAGTCTTATATCTAAACATCAGTGCCAACGTGAGTATCTCAGTTAACCTGGTGACACAATGAATAACCCAGTCTTATATCTAAACATCAGTGCCAACGTGAGTACCTCAGTTAATATGGTGCCACAATGAATAACCCAGTCTTACATCTAAACATCAGTGCCAGCGTGAGTATCTCAGTTAACCTGGTACCACAATGAATAACCCAGTCTTACATCTAAACATCAGTGCCAGCGTGAGTACCTCAGTTAATATGGTGCCACAATGAATAACGCAGTCTTATATCTAAACATCAGTGCCAGCGTGAGTATCTCAGTTAATATTGTGCCACAATGAATAACGCAGTCTTATATCTAAACATCAGTGCCAGCGTGAGTACCTCAGTTAATATGGTGACACAATGAATAACCCAGTCTTATATCTAAACATCAATGCCAACGTGAGTACCTCAGTTAATATGGCGCCACAATGAATAACCCAGTCTTATATCTAAACATCAATTCCAACGTGAGTACCTCAGTTAATATGGCGCCACAATGAATAACCCAGTCTTATACCTAAACATCAGTGCCAACGTGAGTACTTCAGTTAACCTGGTACTACAATGAATAACCCAGTCTTTTATCAGTGCCAATGAATAACTCATTCTCGTAAACAGCTATGAGTACCAAAAATAGTATCTCAGTCGGTTACATAAACAACATTTTCAATATGAGAAACTCTTGTAAACAAATACCGGGGAAAGCCTGAGTGGAAGGAACAAGCCCCAGGGTCAACTTTGGCGCTTGCCCTTTAAACCTCTCGTGTTATTAAGAGTAACCCAGATTAGGCTTACTTAGACTAAAGCTTACTCAGAATAATACTTACTCAGAAAATTAAAACTCACTCAGACTAAAAACTAAATATTTACCCAGACTAAATACTTTCATGATCGTGAACCAATGTCATCATGAATATTCTCGTGAGCACGTCTCCTGAATTCATTTATTATTTCATTTCATATACTTCGGTAGTTACAGATTATAGTTTGACATGACATGCCATTCTACCATGGTCATTTCTTCCACAGGTCTGAGCTGTGGTGAGCCTCCCAGTCTGGCGGGAGGGAAAGTGGAGGCCAGTGGAGCCTGGTTCTATGATTCCTATGCTAAATACAGCTGTAGTGATCCCAGACATGCACTGGTGGGAAACCAGATCAGGAGGTGTGACGGTGTCAATGATACAGTATTCTGGGATGGACAACAACCAGAGTGTATAGGTAGGTCTCGTCATGACATAACCAGAGTGTTAACACATAACTGAGCAGTCTGTAGATGATATAACATAGAAAATGGACTAACACACCCTGGTGATGGAACTTGGAACTACAAAAGTGTCGACAACCAACGGTGATGGGAATAAATCAAGCCATGGGTTTTGTTTGTTTAAGGAGTTTAAGGGCACTTTCAAGATTATTTCAGTTATGCATTTTCAAGTGAATATCGTCCTATTAGATATACCATGGGTGTAATATACCATGAGGCTACTCTGTTTCAGACACATGCAGTATAGGTACAGAAAAGCCAGCTTCCTGCGGACCTCCCTCTGTCTCACAAGACACCTGCATACAACTGGGATGCTGCTTCGATGAAAAGCTGGCAACCTGTAGTGTTAAACCAGGTATGGCGATAAAATATGCAATGTTAAACCAGGCATCATAGTATGATATGTAGTGTTAAACCGGGCATCTTAATACGATGTGCAGTGTTAAACCGGGCATCTTAATATGATATGCAGTGTTAAACCGGGCATCTTAATATGATATGCAGTGTTAAACCGGGCATCTTAATACGATATGCAGTGTTATACCGGGCATCTTAATATGATATGCAGTGTGAAACCATCTATGATAATATTATATGCAGTGTTGATAATATGATAGGCGGGTATGATAATAATGATGTCCAATATTCTCAACTTTGCCAGTCATGTTGATGCCTCTACATCTCTGCAATATTATAATCTAATTAATATGTTTGAGATGTTTAATTGTCATAAATCTTTTTATGTTAATCAGGTGACACATATTTGGAATTTTCTGGTGTGAGACCCGGGGAAGGTGACGGGACTGTCAAATATGAACGCTCCACAGTTCCCGGATGTGCGTATCGCTGCGACTCATCAGAGGGCGCCACCTGCAGATCATTTGGAATAAGGACGCTGGGAACAAACGAAGATCATGACGTCACATATGCTGACTGTAACCTCCTGCCCAAGGCATGGTCTGAGTATGTGGCAGCTGGAGAGATAGTGGATGACCCAAACTATGACTTCTACTCGCCTCTCAATGCACAACACAAAATGGATGCATCTTTTGATGGTCAGTTTAGAGTGAATTTGTCAGGATTTAGTTTATTAAAAATACAGATATAGAGATTTTGATGGGATATCTGACCATGGCCATCTTGGTTTTGGTGTTTTCACAACCTGGCCCCTGGTATCACAAATATTTTTTTCACGGTAATATAATAGGTGCAAATGCTTTCGCCGCTCTCTACTTTTTAAGTTTGTTACCATCAAGAATGTTTATTTCACCTCAAATGATAATACATCAGGCTTATCTGTATCCAGAGATGAAAATACGTTAAGAGATTGAAAATACGTTAATACTTACTAAGTATGTCCATTGTATTTGAATCTAAATTGATAAGGAAAACCATCTAATTTTTGAAGAAATGAGACCTCTCTAACACCTCCACACTTAAAAACCATTGAAACCTGTAGAAATGTAGATCCACATTCTTGTCATACATTTGTGTCAAATTCATACATGATGAACAAATCATTGACAAAAACTTATCTTCAAAATAATGTCCAGCATAAAATGTCCAATAGCAAAACAAAAATCAGCTACACCCATTGACACTCCCCAAACCCACATTAAAGGAAATGTATTTTTTGTGTAGGACCTTGGTTTCCTTAAATATATGTCATGAAATGATTCAAAAATATTATTTGTAGATGAGCAGTCAGTTATGATTGAGAAGGTGTACCAAGGTTGCTATGAGGATTCCACAACAAGCAGGGATCTCCCACACCAAGCATTTACAGAGGTCTCCACAATGTCACCTTCATCATGCATTCACACCTGCAGAAGTCTTGGCTACCTCTTTGCTGGGATACAGGTAGTCTAATAGTTATTTTCTAATATGGTATCTGGATCTATCAGAAATAGGTCTTAATTGCAGCTCCATGAGAAAATTTGAAAAAGGCGGACATGGTCAAAAATAGATTTCCTTTAAAATTTGTGTATGGTTAGGTGTTTGGGAAAAACAGACAAATCTGAAATATTTCACTTCTGAGGTGACTGTAACCATGGTAACCATCAATTCCTTAGTAACAGGCTCTGGAGCTCAAAATGACACTTTTCTAACCTTATTTTTGGCCATATTTGACCTAATCTTACAGATAAATTACTCCCTATAGAAGTATTGTGATAATTTCAATCAGTTTTAAAATAGGCCAAAATGAATAAATATAAGCAAACATAAAAATGCTAGATCCTAAACAAGGTCATGTCAAGGTCATTCAAAGGTCATCTGTTTTTCAAAAACTGCATTTTCATCAAAATATGACCTCCACGATCTCAGTGACAAATAATGTGAATGTACTAGCTAACTGGTGCATATTATTCAACATAACCTACTCTTCAATGTCTGATTCCTAAATCAGTTGCTATTAACTATGTTGCTATGGTAACCGGGTAATCAAAATACCTTGTCCTCAATTCAGTCCAATTTTTCGAATTTTGATGATTTTTGCAATGTTACAATGTTATAATGACATTGATTGAACAAACTATATTATCTATAATGATACACACAGGTCATGCCTTTATGTTACATACATAAAATATTTAATATCAAATGTGTTGCTATGGTAACCAGGTGATGCAATTACCTTGTCACTCACCCAGACTGAATTCGCCGATTTTGATGATTTTCGTGATATTCAGCATTCTTGATATTCAGCATTCTTATTCTTAATGAAAAACAAATTAAACATATCATTTATATAGTCTGTTGTGATAAACATGGTCCATACCTTTATGTTACCCAAATTGTGTATTTGAGTCAAATGTGTTGCTATGGTAACTAGGTGATGAAAATAGCAAGTCCCTGACTCTGACTGAATTCATCAATTTTGATGATCTAGTGTTTGATATACACTATGTCTGCAGGATGGAGTGACATGTTTCTGTGGTAACGAGGAGAAGAGGAAGTACCCGGAGTCTGAGCAGTGCACCGAGTCCTGTGTGGGTCACCCCTGTGGCGGAGATCTGACTAACTCTGTGTACAGAGTGGCTTATGGTGAGATCATAGTGCCACCTCAATCAAGTATATTGTCATCAAAATAGCGTGATCAATCAGATAGCGGTTTTAATTCATGAGAGTTGTTAAAAGGCCAGAAAAAGATTTATATGGCGCTGATTCCAGAAAATGTGCTCTCACAGTACTTAATAATCAAAGTAACTGGCTGGATTCGAACCCGGTTACTAATCCCGGGAAGCGATTGTTCTACCAATTGAGCTATTTCTGCCAATCAGCATGGCATGTTTTAAAGGAGTAAGCACTTTACTTAAACAACATCTACCAGGTCACCACCCCGTCTTGAAATTTACGATTTTCAGCAATATGCGTTAATGATGCCCTACACTTAGATAAATGCGCCCATTTTGGGTATTTGGGGTTGAAAATGTTTCTGGTTTCTCTAAAGGAAGTAACGTGACATTGAGACTGTATACATTTGTACTCAGATGATAGATACCTAGGATGCTATGGTGACAAGGAGTCGGACAGGGATCTTCCAGTAATGGCCTGGCTAGGAGGTGGCCAGTCTGCCACAGACTGTCTGGAACAATGCAGGACTCTAGGACATCCATATGCTGGAGTACAGGTAAGTGTGTATGTGTGTGTGATAATGTGTGTGGGGAATGTATGCGGTATGTGTATGGGGATGTTTGGGTATGGGGTATGTGTGTGAATGATGGGTGTATAAGTTTGTTTGGGGTGTTACTTCACTTTCAACATTATTTCAGTTATATCTGCTACAAGTAGGTCTCATCACGAAATGACTGAAATAATGTTATACTTCTGCCTCACTGCATTGTCATGTCGCTGGTCCTTAACATGTCAACCCATCCGGTCACAGATTTACAAGGACAACGTGTTATCCCTTTAGGCTCAGACCTCAACTCATATGATAAATTGTATCATAAATTCAATCTCAGTATGGCCGAGGATCGAACCCACAACATTTGGATCACCACAGATGAACAGGTGCTACTAAGCTGTCGCTCTAACCAACCGCGTGACTAGTGCCTGTGGCGGCCGGTGGGTGTGTAGAGAGGAGGTATATGGTGGTATGTGCATGTGTGTTACCTCATATAAATACAACCTCATGAGTTCCGGCCCCACTGGCGCAGTTAGTAGTGCATTGGAGCTATGCTTATGTTGGTCCTAATGCCTCAGTCACATTTGCGCCGATTTCAGTATAGATGCCTGGCCGATGGGTATTTTTTACAAAATCAGCAGACAGTTCAGATTGCCGTACGGGCACCGGGAGATCATCGGCCACAATTGGGCATCTTTAAGACATCGGGCGGGTCATCGGGAACTTTTATCTGCAACATAAAAGTTGCCGGCATAAAAGTTGACAGACATCGGCAGATTATCTTAGGGCTACCAGTGGCATCGTGTGGTGAAAATAAGATTTTTAAAAATGTTATCGTAGGGAGCCCGTTGGATCATCTGACGATGGCCTGTGAACAGATAAAATATAGACGTCTAATACCTCAGTCACATTTGCGCCGATTTCAGTAAAGATGCCCGGCCGATGGGTATTTTTTACAAAATCGGCAGGCATTTCAGATTGCCGTGCGGGCACCGGGAGATCATCGGCCACAATTGGGCATCTTTAAGACGTCGGGCGGGTCATCGGGAACTTTTATCTTGAACATAAAAGTTGCCGGCGTTTCCCCGATGTCTTATCAGCAAATATCATCTTAAAGTGCACGGCAGGGTCCCGGCAGTGTCCCGCAGGGACATCGGCAGATTATCTTAGGGCTGCCGGTGGCATCCTGGGGTGAAAATAGGATTATATCTATTTAATGTTTTCATAGACCATCGTCAGATGATCGCACGGGCTCCCTGCGATATATCATAGACGTCTTTAAGATGTCTTTCAGACGTCTGTCAAATGAGACAGACGTCTTTAGGATGTCTTTCAGACGTCTGTCAATGATTCAGACGTCTTTAAGATATCCTGCAGACGTCTGTGTCATCCAGTCTTGCACGTGCCGTGCGGTGCCCTTCAATAATGTGACCACAGCTACGGCATATCTGAGATTGTTGCTGATAAACTCCCCGGCGCCCGGCAGACTGTGAAGTCGGCCGATTGTTACTCCCCGGCCGGCGCCCGGTGCAAATGTGACTGAGGCATTAAGGATGTCCTACAGATGTCTGTCAAATGAGACAGACGTCTTTAGGATATCCTGCAGACGTCTGTGCCTTTCAGTCTTGCAAGTGCCGTACCATGCTATGGCATATCTCAGATTACTGCTGATAAACTCCCCGGCGCTCGGCAGATTGAGAAGTCGGCCGATTGTTACTTCCCGGCCGGCGCCCGGTGCAAATGTGACTGAGATATTAGTGGAGGACGGGGAGGTCAAGAAAAGGCAAGGTAAAAAAAAGCCGAGGTAAAAAAAAGGCGAGGTCAACAAAATCCACAAATAAAGGCATTGATTAGAAGAGACTGAGCGGCCAAACAGAGCCAATCAAGGTAGATTACTTCTTTAAACAAGCGTGCAACTCTACAATGACAATGACAATGACAATGACAATGACAATGTAGTTTATTTTGGCAACACTAGGCTGACTGAAATACATAATTATAATAGAATACATTTTTGCATTAATGATAAGTGATACATATACATATACAAATACAATATACAAAAATGTTATAGCTCCACATATGCTTGGGTTACTCAAACATTCTCACAGCATATTGTACAAAACTGGAATCAGCACGCTTGGTTCTAGTTTTCTTAGGAATTCTGTTCTTGGCATGACAGGTTTTATGTATGTTTTCTCTTACAGGTGGCAATAGGTGGTGTAGAGGATGTGAGGGGTTTTTCATTTTGTTGTATAAATTTTCACACATCTTAATACGTCTTTGTTCTAGTGTATTTAAATTGAAATGATCTAGTGCCTCCCAATAGTTAAAGTCAGGTTTCACTATTTTCAGGGCTCGAACTTGAATTCTCTCTATGTCCTGTGTAAGGCCGAGGCACAACCCTGGGTGCCAGGACTCTGCACCATATTCTAACAGGGAGCATATAGCATATAGATACCTGCACGTCATTGGTTGTTGTGTCACAGTGCACTTTGTGAGCAGTTTCTGGTCAATATGTGGCTTATCTCAGCCAAATGGGCTGGACGACCCAAATAAAAATTGAGTAATATAAGCGAGTAAAATTGATGTATCTAACACTTGTTTACCAAAAGTTCCCACATTAATGAGGCTAATAATACAATGTATAAACTGGGAATATCCAGGCTGAAAACCTGACTTAACAAGACCAAACAATTCAATGTAAATTATTAAGTTATTACATTACCAAACTGGTGCCCAATTAAACATAATTAATATCATGCCAATTACGTCATTTAGGGGATAAATGTTGATGTTGGTGGTGAGTGCCCTCTTTCTTTTTACACTAAAATAGAATGTTTTCAAAAAAGTATGGGAAACTGCTCATCTGTCAAAAAGAGTTGCCATTTCATTAAAACTTTTTTTGTCATGAAATGACATTTTATGATATTTATTTTTGTAATAAAAGTACTTTATTATTTGAAAATCATATTTGAAATAATTCAAATATTGTCGTGTTTGAATATTGTCATTAATGGTTTTATTGTAATCGGGAATGTATGATATCACTTTAAATGTACCAATTCCCATAAAGTACATATTTGGTTATTTTCTCCTCTGACACTAGGGGGCACTCATTGAAAGGACCCATGGATACCATTATGTTGCTGTTCACACATGAAACTTTTTAATACCATAAAAAAAATTCCATGAATACTTATTTTCCAACTAATAATTTTACTTTTTACCACATCTCTTTTTTATCATTACATGACTTTGTTTGTTTTGCGCATTTTCTGAAAAAATGACTGATGAATTATTTTTAAAAGATGTTTATATATTGTTCAGGATGGTGGTACCTGTTTCTGTGGAGACTCATTTGGCAAACATGGCGGTGTCGACGAGACCTCTTGCAATGTCACGTGTGCTGCGGGATTTGGTCACGAGAACTGCGGAGGACTTACTCACAATGCTATCTACCGGACTGAAAAACGTATGTATCTACATATGCTATTCAAAACGCCATATCAATTTGAATTATAAGTTTTCATATTGTAGTTTTATGATAGCGTAAACATTACCTACTGGGTACAAAGCTATGTGGATCATTGTTTTTTTGTAATATTTATTACATTGTCGGCATAGTTAAAACGTTGCAGTAGATGTGCAAACACTTTTAGTAAATGTTATTCATTAAATGTAAAGTAAATGTTATTCATTGTCAATTAACATACTGATTATTGGGTTAAACTGATCGTCTTCCTTTTCATGCACTCCCAGCTTATGACATGAGCAGCCATATTGACCCAACTGCTGCACAAATGTGAGTCATAACATCTATCATAAGATCTCTTGTAATTTCATTTATTTTAAAACCTACATATATAGTTGAATAGATTATATCCTTTATATGTAGCTTAATTAGTTACAACCTACATATGTAGTTTAAAAGGTTGCAATCTACATGTGTAGTTTAATAGGATAAAGCCTACATATGTAGTTTAATAGGTTAAACCCTACATATGTAGTTTAATTGGTTACAACCTACACATATAGTTAAATAGGTTAAGACCTACATACGTAGTTTAATAGGATAAAACCTACATATGTAATTTAATAGGTTAAAACCTACATATGCAGTTTGACAGGATAAAACCTACAAATGTAGTTAACCATTATTCAATCAATCATGGTCAGGAAGAATATTTTAAATATTAATGATCAACAAACAGAAATATAGTTCATATGTTTAGTAAACATAGTTATTGCATAGTTTGTGTATTTATATTTGGTTTAATATAATCATATATGTATGTGACTTCCTGTATTTATAGATATGATGGAACAGGGAAAATCACCAGTATTCCTATGAGTCTGTTTACATCATATCCCGGGGTGCACAACATAGTCACAAACAAGTACGTGAACCAACTCAGTATTGACATGATAATTGATAATGATAAAACAATAAAAAGTCCTCACATGATAATGTATGGTGATGTGATATCTAGAAGGTAAGGCTACATAATGTTTTGTCTTAGTAAGGAAAACATGCATAATTGATTGCATAAAAAACTGTAAATTACGTACATGTATATATTTTATAATGGAAGGGAATCGTTTCCATGTACATTGTACTTCATTTGTTTATCATCAATTATTTCATTACATGTTAAGCCCCTTGAGATAATTTGAAATAATTTTCAAGCAGTCTTCAGCAATGTTGGTATCAGTGCTTTCTCAGCGTGGCACATTATACCATTTTTAGTTGCCCACCAAACTAAAAATGTGAATGTCCTTCCAACGCAACCCTGTCTGTATTTGTTATTCCCCACATCGTATTTCGTTTCGAGTTTAGAGTTATATCCTGAATCTTAAAACCTAAATTTTAAATCCTGAATCTTAAATCCTCAATCTTAAATCCTCAATCTTAAATCCTCAATCTTGAAATTTGAAATTTTGTCTCCATGCTAACTGTGCACTCATCTGAGTTGATGGAGACCCCATTGATGACAAATGAAATTTTAAATCTTGAATTTTGAATCATGAAGCTGAGAGTGTACTCCTTTGATCTGGAATAAAGCATCTTATCTTTGGTATTTTCAGGCTGATAGTGTACTCGTCTGAGTTGATAGAGACCCCCATTGAGGACCTGGACTGTTCCTCTGACTGCTATCAGGCCTGTGGTAATATTGAGAATGAGGAGGGCCTGGACAAGGGACAAGTTGTAGTGCTCAGGTAGGGCATCGTATCATCCACTATTGGCGCAATAATATTAACCAATATTAACACAAAATGTAGTGTTTTGAAACCATGTAACAAGGAATGGTTTAATCAGACATTTTTAATAAGACATTTTTATGTTTAATACACAAATGGACAAGTTTACCATAATTATCAATAAGAGATTGAGAAATATATGTTATATAATCTACTCATATGTGAGATATTCATTTTTGGTTTTTCCATCATCCACTTGTGAGAACTTTTCAAGCACCTCATCCGTTATTGTTTAAAAAAAAATTAACATTTGCTTTGATCATTTCATGTGATGATTTGTAGGTTTTTCTACATCCATCTATCAGACCTTCACAAATATGTTGGCGCAAGCGCACAACGGGTGTATGTGTACGCACAGACAGTGGTCATAGATGGCAACCTAGTCTTCCCCCACGCCCTGCTAATCCGCACCCGACAACTCATCGTGAACCGAGACACTACTCAGTACCTCAGCGTAGACAGTGAGGCCAATCTTGATGAGGTAGACATTGAACATGCCACACTCTATGGACCTTATGCCAACCAGCTCCATCAGCAACAATCCTTCATGTGTGCAAGGATACTCATTGATGAGAAGGTAGCAGCCAATGAGAACACAGCATTTGAGATTCTGCGGGATATTTCTCACACCAAAACTAACAGCGATGAGCACCACGCGTTTGTGTCACAAGTGCGGACATTTATTGGCGAAATGGTCGGTATCAACAGAAACAGCATCCACTATGTGCCTATATACTCAAAGACCCAACTGGCAAAGATACTGGAGAACTACTACGAGAAGATATCACTCTATAAACACGATTATGACAGGTTGGTGGATAGCACCAGTAGCAATGAAGACTTCCTGAGGTATGCAGAGAGCATGCACAAGATCTTCACCGAGGCTGATGTTCTGGAGGCGGAGAGTAGTCTACAGCAGACCGTCCAGGCAGTGTACGTGTCTAATGTCACCTACCAGAGACTCAGGGAGAACTATGACGACGCTAGGCAGAACCTTGAAGAAGCCAGGACAGAGTTTGAGAAGGGTAAAATCGCATTGAGTTATCTTTTTTTTTATTACTCTTTAATGTTTTTATATATATATCAGCAAGAGTAGGGCATTCTGTCCTAGCAACAGGATCTCGTTGGCTAAAATTACATTCATTTATTTTAAGTAAATTTCATTTTCTTTGTCATATATCAGCAAGGACAGGGCATTGTGTCCTGGCAATAGGATTTTTATTTTAACTAAATTCATTTATCAAACCGTATTTTCTCCCCGGTGTTCCTTACTTATTATGAACAATACATAATTAAGTTTAATATACCAAACTGAGTCTGTACTTCTCTTCTCCGCAACTGGCTGCACAGTAGCGTTGGTTTACACTATCAAGCCCAAATGTTAATGCTAAAGAAAGATTTTCAGCCATGCGTCGAAAAGAGCAGTGCATTGAGTGCTGGTGGCATGTTGTCAATTACACACATTGCCTTCTTTTCCAGGGATTGATGATTCTGAGCTGCTGATCCAGTTCGGCCTGCGTAGCTTTGTGACCGGTATAGTGCGTGTGGTGTACGGACTGGTCAAGACAGACTGGGCGCAGATAGGTCAAGGTAATAATGATGAATATTAAGCAAGGTCAAAGGGACATAGCATACATTCCTTCTATTATGAGTCAAATTGGCGAAAACTGGTATTACAAGCAAAATAGTGGGGCGAATTTAGACATAGGTAATAACAGTATTCCATGTTGGTCAGATGATCTCATTAACATAATCTATAACGTCGCTCTGACGCCACTGTCCGCCATCTTAGTGTTTACATATGGCAAGTTCCAATATTATATTTTATTATATTTTTTAACTGACAAACATTCCTTTTATTGTTAGTCAAAATTGGCAAGAAACTGGTATTTCAAGCATAACAGTGGGATGAGTTTTGATATAGGTATAGCAGTATTCCATGTTGATCAGAAAAAATATATTGTGAAATGGTGTTTTTACGACCCTTTCAGCAACTATGGCCATATCAGGTTGACTTTCGAGCCTTTTACCCAGTCTGAAAGTAACACTGCTGGTAGTGGGAGTTGAACTCACCACCTCCTGTTCTCCACTTATTTAACCAACAAAGGCACAGAACCTACACTCTACCAACTGTGCTAGTGGGGTCGGTCCCCATGTTGGTCAGATGATTTTATTAACATAATCTATGACGTCATTATGACGAGTTGCATATATCATTAACTAACAAGGATTTGACAATTTTTTGAGAATTAGATGGTCGCTAATCAGGACATATCACTTGCAGTCTCACGCCTATCTTGCTCATTTCAAGACCACTCCAGTGCATGTTAAATCGGAATCATCTTTATACTTTAATTTTTGCCAAAACTGCATAGGTGTATAATAATGATAATAATTTGTGTAGGTGTATAATAATGATAATGATTTTTTCTAAAATATATATTTTTATATCCTTCTTGAATATTGCTATGTATTCTTTTCTGTATTACTTAAGGTATAGGTGAGATCATAAATGGTACAGAGACCGAGGTCACTGACCCCATGGAGGCCCTGGCGGCCACTGTGGCCCAGATAGACCTGATGGCGAGACAGGCGGATGAGCTGCTCAAACACATTGAAGACCGGGAACAAAGCTTTGACTATGAGCAGTATGCGGATGATGTGGAAATCATGATCGCCCTTCAGGTGACCAGCTTCAAGTCATTTTTCTTTGTTTTTTTTTTTTGTTTTTTTTTTTTCAATTTTTTTGTCTTTTTTAGATTCTTTTTGTGTGTGTTTTTTTTTAGTTCTAATGATACACAGGTAAAGTGCATTTCAATGGAAATAGGGGGTTTCTCACTGTCTGTTTTTACATTGTTCATTTGATTTTTTCTGTTAATTCTGTTCCTTTTTACGCACCTTTTCAGGTTAACATAATTCAGTGGTCCAACTTGAAGCAGCACTCCATGGTGTTCCTCACAGCCCCGGATGTGATTGGAGTCTCGGGCAGCCAGGGTTATGCCCTTGCTCTCATGGAGCAAGCCAACTGGGGAGAAGCCCTGACAAAGTCAATGGTGGAGAGAGCAGAGCTCCTGAGACAGGCGATGGAGAAGAGAGCCATTGTGGATATGAGGATTGAGAAGATGGAGAGAGTCGATCAGGTCAGGGTTTTAACCCCCTCAGCTAAATTCAGCTGAAGGGTATTGTTGAAACTTGCAGCTCTTGTCTGTCCATCCATCTGAAATCTGTCAATGTCGTTTGTTTGCTTCAGCAGTAATCTGTATCAACAATTATTAATTTCAGCACTTTTTAGTTTACAGTATCACATTGTGAGTGTGCAATGTCAAATCATTTTATGAATTTCAATGATGGTTTTGCGACATTGACTTTGAATTTCACAAGTTTGTCCAAGCTCAAACTCAGCAAAAAAAAGTAAAACGAAAAATGGCAGATATCTTAAATTCTAAAAACAGCATCACTTTACTGTGGAATGTTGAACTTATTTATTTTTCGATGCATAGAGGTTTTCAGTTAGTTATTATATTTTTTATTAAATACACTATGCTGCTTCATAATTTCAGCTTGATAAATATGTATATCTTTATACATAGGTGATAAAAGACATGAATGAGGATGTGACCAACAGAGAGCGCCTCCTGGCGGTGATGACTGAGCAGACTTATGACGTCAGAATGGACCTAAACGAGGCTCTGCTCATGTTCTGTAGAGCGTACTTCTATGAGAACCTTGAGGAGTGTAAGGACACCTACAAGCCTTCCTTTGGGGGCAGCTTCTCAGAGCTACTGCTGAGGATTAACCTGGCCCTCAGAGATGATATATTCACAGGTATAAATGACCATTATATTGCTACATGGTTTTTTGACATACCTTAATGGCACTGAATGAATTAATGTGTTGGTGTGCCGTTAAGAATCCATCCATTTATTTACTTTTTACACTGTCCCATCCTGATTCTGAGATTAACTCATTTGATGAAAGATCAAGTTTATTGTATAACATTGGACGTATCATAACCCTGATTTACTCTACAAGAGTGAGATGACACAGTATGAAAACAGTTTCCTCACCTCGGTTGCTAGGTAACCCGCCCTCTAGCGTCAGTCGGTTTGTCTCCTTTGTTGACTCTGACCTTGACCCTGCCTGCAGAGATGTGTCTGTGTGCCCAGTCAACTACCTGAGGACAGAGAAGGTCCTGATGCTA
Organism: Amphiduros pacificus; assembly: GCA_949316495.1. Lineage (NCBI taxonomy): Eukaryota > Metazoa > Annelida > Polychaeta > Phyllodocida > Hesionidae > Amphiduros > Amphiduros pacificus. The sequence goes on along the minus strand of OX439012.1, from coordinate 14,184,329 downwards.
ACCATACCAACCGATCATCCAGATCTACAAGACCTCGACAAATACAGGTGCCAACAAATTGCTCAAAACAATTATTTGCATGAAATTGGTGCCAACAAATTGCTCAAAACAATTATTTGCATGAAATTGGTGCCAACAAATTGTTCAAAACAATTATTTGCATGAAATTGGTGCCAACAAATTGCTCAAAACAATTATTTGCATGAAATTGGTGCCAACAAATTGCTCAAAACAATTATTTGCATGAAATTGGTGCCAACAAATTGCTCAAAACAATTATTTTTAAGCCACGTATTCACATAAAATGTACCAAGCTATAGGTTAGAAAATGAAAAATATGGGAAAAAGAATCTTACGCCGAAGATATAATTAACTTAATTCTGATATTCACAATAAAGTACCAGAGTTTGACAAGAATGCAGCTTATCAGGGTTTTCCTTTAAATTGTTTTTTTACAAACTGTCTGTAAAGTTAGGACATTATCAAGAGGAATTACCTTTCTGGTATTGGGTTCTGACAGAAAGAAGAACAAAAAAGTAGGTTTTGATAATAAAAAAGATAATAAAATACCAACTAATGATGTGCTGAAACAGGATGGTGAAAAAAGGTTCATTTTTATGATGCAGAGTTGCAGAGATTGTGATAGAAGTTGAAGGAGCTAAGCCCACTGGCAGTAACAATTACCTCAAGTTTGGCGTAGAATCTAATGGCATGTTCCAGGGCAGAGTGGGTCAGACTGTCCACCAGTTCCTCACTAAGCCTATCAACCTTCTCTTTGAATATGATGTCACAAATGGTAAAGTATCAAACTGATTCACATAATCATTGTCACAAATATTCCCCTGCCAACATATAGTTCTGTGATGTCGTAGAAGTTCTTACTGCTCAGATTTTTGTGTCTCTTGTGTCATGTACAATGCCTTCTTAGATATATTCATAAATATGCTGTATGCTGTGAAGGGAATATATTAATAATTTGGCCATAAATGCATGTACAAAAACAACTAAAATAACTTATCATTATTTGGAAACTTGAGAAGACCAATAAGAAGATAAGTCTAATAAACCAATTGAAATATAATGACATGTCAATCGACTTTGTTCCTACTATTTCGGCTTAGTTTAATTTAGTAATATATACCCTTGTAGTATCTAAGTTTCAGAATACATATCCTCGTATTATGAGTTATTCTAATTACAGGATATAAATCCTTGTAAGCCGAGTTACTCTATTTTCAGGATATATATCTATTCATGCTGATATGTATGGCAGTTTTAATGAGATAATTCATCACGTGACCCCTTACACTACTTGGGTACTTCCGGTTGACCTTCAGAGGTCAGGAGACATTGACCTCACTGATGTTACAAACGTTCGTTTACGACTTGACGGAAGTGCTATACCCGCAAGGAATACGCCAGTTGTAAGTTATCAAATACAGATTTTTTTAAATATAAATATTAGAGATATATTCGATAATACTCACATTAATGTTGTGAACTAAACACGTTTTCATAACCATTCATTGTTTTGTTTGTATGAAGGAATCTTTTTACTATTTCCTTATCTTTACAGCTATTTGAACAAAAGATTGATGTTGGTGACCAGACAAATGAGACAGAGGCTGAAACGACATGGGCACCCACACCTGAACCTGAATATGATCCATCATTCAATGGTAGAGTATCTTTCAGTCTTTATAAGGCTTATAACTGAAAAAAAAGACCTATACTTCAATGATGTGACCTACGATTCAATGATATGACCTATAATTCAATGATATGACCTATGATCCAATGATATATTAGTAATATATGATCTGTAATTCAATGATATGACCTATGATCCAATGATATGACCTGTAATTCAATGATATGATCTCTGATCCAATGATATGACCTATGATCCAATGATATGACTTGTAGTATAATTATGGCTCAGCTTGATCTCAGGTGATCATTTAATTGAAACTTAAAAAGGATCTTCAATTAGCCTTTCATTTACTCATACCAATTTGTTTAGTCATGGTTATTATTGAAATTGTATATAACAAGACTAGAGCCTTGTTCACTGCAAAAGTAGAATGGAAAATGTCATTCAAAGAAATAACACTCATTGAAAAAGGGATAAATGTATAACAAAATTGATAACATATTAATAAATGATGCAGTTTATTAAACTCTGGAGACTACAGGAACATTACGAGGAAGCTAAGGATTTCCTGGTTATTTTGTTTTGACTGTGGTGTTTCAGAGGAGAAGTATGGCATGTTATCCAAGCTGTATGCTGGTTGCTATGAGGACAATGCCAACCAGCCTGACCTAAGCCACCTGGCGGCAACAGATGAAACCAAAATGACTGCATTTAGCTGCCAGAGCATTTGCCGAGATCTTGGATACAAATTAGCAGGACTGCAGGTAAGAACCTTGACAACAGGTTTATTTGTGGACAACTAAGAAAATATGGCAGAATTGCATGTAACAAACTGTTAAAATGATAAACTTTGACCAATAAAATATTATTAATAATAGTGCAAACAATGTTTGTGTTGGAGGGATGAAATGGTTAACAGATAAGGTGCAACTAAGATTAAACTATTTCATCAGTTACAGGCCATTGTTTATTTACTCAGAATGACTTGGAATTTGTTTTTCTATATGCAGACTGGAATACATTGTTACTGCGGTAGCAATGATAAACGCTCGTATAATGCATCTCGGGGATGTACCGAGGCCTGCCCCGGAGATATTGCACAGCTATGTGGAGGACATAACGCCAATAGCATCTACCATGTGGACCCAGGTCAGGACCTAATATTGATATGATTATAACAGGTAACACTGCCATCTGGACCCAGATCAGGACCTAATATTGATATGATTATAACAGGTAACACTGCCAGGTGGACCCAGGTCAGGACTTAATATTGATATGATTATAACAGGTAACACTGCCATGTCGAACCAGGTCAGGACCTAATATTGATATGATTATAACAGGTAACACTGCCATGTTGACACAGGTCAGGACCTAATATTGATATGATTATAACAGGTAACACTGCCATGTTGACACAGGTCAGGACCTAATATTGATATGATTATAACAGGTAACACTGTCATGTGGACCAAGGTCTGGACCTGATATTGATATGATTATAACAGGTAACACTGCCATGTGGATCCAGGTCAGGACCTAATATTGATATGATTATAGCAGGTAACACTGCCATGTGGATCCAGGTCAGGACTTAATATTGATATGATTATAACAGGTAACACTGCCATGTGGACACAGGTCAGGACTTAATATTGATATGATTATAACAGGTAACACTGTCATGTGGACCCAGGTCTGGACCTAATATTGATATGATTATATTAGGTAACACTGTCATGTGGACCCAGGTCTGGACCTAATATTGATATGATTATATTAGGTAACACTGTCATGTGGACCCAGGTCTGGACCTAATATTGATATGATTATAACAGGTAACACTGCCATGTGGACCCAGGTCAGGACCTAATATTGATATGATTATAACAGGTAACACTGCCAGGTGGACCCAGGCCAGGACCTGATATTGCTATGATTTTAACAGGTAACACTGCCAGGTGGGAATTTGGGTATGTTTAAATGATAAAACCGATCTCCCTGAAATCAAGCAAAATGCACCTGCCAGGATTATTGTGTTTTGCTGAAAGTTCCGAGTACTATGTTAGTACTAATTTGACCACTCTGGTGTTCTCTTAGAATGTTTGGCCTGAACTAATAGACAAACACAAACAGACCTCTATTAGCCAAATTACTTCAGTATCCCAATCAAAAGGTGTCCTATCGTTAGCAAATCTTTACTAAGAAGGTGTTTGCACTGGATAACTGGTCAGCTAAGCATCTTTGTAGACAAAGTTTACAATGTAATGGTATCAACATCATATAAGTTTGCGGTATACACATATATATTACGTAAGGAAAAGGTTCTTGATGAAGAAGGTCATATAACTCATCTGTTGTATTCAGGTTGATACATAAAAAGCAACTATTTAAATATGAATTTTCTTTGAAATAAAGAACTGTGTTAATAGTATGTGAAATATGTAACATATTTCATTTTATCTGCTAAAAAACGTTTTTGCATTTTTTCAGCCATAATCGATGTTGCATTTTTTTTGGCCAATATCTATTTCATTTTTTTTATTCAAACCTATTAAACATTTACTTTATTAGACTTACTTTAGTGCCATATATTTGCAACTAACAAAGATAATTAATTGCATTTAATTTAGAAGTTGATTCACACGGACGTCTGTTTCTTGAGACTCTTGGCTGACTCTCCCATAAACCTAATGTAAGATGTTTTCATTTCATTATCTTGATATAATATTCATTTATGAACATTTCTCCATGTGCCTTTACGTGATCAGATATGAGATATCTGGGTTGCTACGCTGATCTGGAGGATGGACCGGATATGTCTCATAAACTGTGGGAATCCACTTCCGGTCATTCTGCGCATGCGTGCATCACGCAGTGCATGTTGGGAGGTTACAGATATGCCGGTGTTCAGGATGGAGGCTCATGCTTCTGTGATAACAGGTATGTACTCGCATTTCTAAAAAAAATTAATTTGTCAAAAAAAACCTTATTTGTTATAGAAAAAGTAAAAAGGTAGTACAATACATATTGGGTATTGGGTGGGAGGAATTTTTTTCATTTTCTACTTCACACGACAGCACGACAACATGCAGTATTGAATCAAAACAGTTATTTTTTAAACAATTTTTATTCTATAAATGTATAACCACAGCGACAGAAGTAAAGCCTGTATTTTTTATGTTGTAAAATTAATAACATATGTAATTTCACTCAAAATTGATATACATAGAATTATGGTTCACAAAACTTTTAAAATCAAAAATGGATGATTTCCGCGTGACTTCCCTCGCTTTGGTCTTAGTGATATTGTGAATATGAGAGAAGATTTTAGATTTTATATGTATATTTGGTAGGTTTGGTCAGTATGGTGGAGCAGAGGAGAGCACATGCAATGCTACTTGTGACGGTTACTCTCACCAGAACTGTGGAGGGCATCTGGCTAATGCCGTGTATAGAACTGAAAACCGTGAGTAACCTCATAGTGGTTTACAAATAACATGACACTCGACTTGTACGATTTAAATGTTAACGAAAACGAATCATGTGTTTTACTCACTCCATAGGTTTGCTCTTATGCTTGAAAAAAATACAAACATAAAAATGCAATGTGTGCCTATCTATAGTATAGTTGATTTATAGTTAACATATTACGAACAAAAACATAGCTATCTGTATCAGAGATATTTACACGGAGATTGGAAACATTCGTGATTTCATTGATGTACGATTAACATAGATTTGTGATAAGTAAGTAATTCTCGTCATAATAACTTGCACAAAAGACATATTTGTAAAAGTCCACGTGTGCGTGAATCCGAATCTTGGTCCTTGTTACAGGACGACATGTAGTATTTACCGTCGCGACTGTGACACCGCCACGAGATCGGTTCGCCTGAGCGATAATGCAGAACTTCAGCTTGTTTCCAATCTCTGTGTTAAATGTCTCTGTCTGTATTTATAGCGCAAGACCTTGGGGCGTCAGTACCAAAGGCATCTGGAAACCTGTAAGTTACACAATTTATTCCATTATACGATAAAATATTGAAAGTTATTTTTTTATAATAATAATAATAATAATAATAATAGACTTTATTTTCTGAGGATAATACATATTGAGGCGAGCTCATCTTCCATATGGTCCTCTAAGGTGTTAGTACATACTATATACACAGTTACATTAAAAACTTTAAAAACATTAAAATCTCAGTTTCTAGATAAATGCCACTTCATGTATTCATGTTTAAAACTTTCGAGTGACTGTGCTTCCCTTACATAACTTGGCAGGGAATTCCAAATCAAAGCACCAGAGTATGCAAACGAGTCTGTATACACCTTGAGGTGTTTGTTACATTTCTGAAGATACAAAAGTGTCTTATCACTAGAACTCCTTGTTGTTCTTGTATTCACCTCATGGACATATTTGAACATGTTTTTCATATACACAGGGGTGAGGCCATTAAGTGATTTGTATACCATTTGTGCTTTTCGATATTGAATTCTTTCCATTACTGACATCCATTTGAGTCTTTGTAGTAAAGGTTTTGTGGCTGTCTGGGTGGGCAAGTCGTATATCATGCGGGCAGCTCTTTTTTGTAGCTTAAACAATTTACCCACAGGAGCCGATCCCCATACAGTACTGCAATAATCAAAATGTGGAAGTATAAAGGCCTGACAGAATTTTATGCGAGCTGCAGTTGGAAGAAATGGTTTAATCTGGCGGAATCTTGCCAGGAGCATACTGACAGTTTTGTGAACTTTGTCAACATGCCCCTTCCAAGAGAGATGCTGGTCCACCATTACCCCAAGCAGCTTGTCTTGTGTAACATTGGTCAGTGCTTTTTCATCCACTATAATCTTTATCTCCTTGATAGGAAGCCTGTTATACTTTTGTAATGTGGTTATCAGCATTGCTTTTGTCTTATCAGCATTTTTGGCCATTTTGTTCCTATCACACCAAGTAGCAATGCTGTTCATGTCTGTACCCAGCCTGTCCTCTACGAGAACCACGGTTTTATCTGCAGCACCAAGTGTGCTGTCATCAGCATACATGTCTAAATCAGACTTTTCTGGTTCCAAAGCCATGTCGTTCATAAAAATAATAAACAGCAAGGGGCCGAGAATGGACCCCTGTCTCACTCAATTTACCTGGGGTTTACATTAGGTTTTATGCCACTTTCAACACTATTTCAGTCGTATTCCCTACCTTGGTGCAACGTCACGGGTCACGTGACTTCCCTCGCGACCACGGCGGCCATATTGGAGCCGCTGAAAACAAAGTGAACACTCCTATTGCACACAGAGAGAACTTACAAATTTATCACCGTTTATTTCACTCAGATGTCACCCAAATGTCGCACGATAATCAAGATCACCTCAATATTATCACAAATTATGCTTTGCAGGTCGAGAACAGAACAAAACCATCCATCCATTTAACATGCATTACGCAACACGAGGTCGTCATTTTGAAAAGCATCAAACAAAACATAAAGAATATCAGACGTAGCAGATTGATTTTAATTGTGTTTTAAATGATAAATAAAGGTATTTACCCAATATTATCACTTATTATCAATACCTCATAAGAGGTATTGATATTATGCTTTGTAGGCCGAGAACAGAAGAAAACATTCCATTATTGAAAGCATGAAAGCAAATATCGGATATGCGGACTACTGTCTATTCGTTATTTCTTTGTGTAGACCTATTAATAAAGCCAATGATATTCATTATATCGCTTTTAATTATTATCGTTTATAGCACTCGATCAGCCGTAAATCACCGTGATAATATTGGGTAAATACCTTTATTTATCATTTAAAATGCAATTAAAATCGATCCACGTGTGAAAGCATTTCTGTCAAAAAGGGAAGACACGACTCAAAGCAGTGGGAAACAATGGCTAAATGCCCCTGAATATTAATACTGTGAACGCTGATTTTCACACCAGTGAATGGGAAGACATCAAAGGCTGTATAGAATTGAATTGTGCGATTAAATAATAATTTTAATATTAATAGACATAGAAGTAAAAGTAAAACGTAAAGACGATGTCCTTTGAACACAAGGAGAAGCCAGGCGACCTCGTGTTGTTATAAATGCCCGAATCCTATGGTTGTTAGCCCTATAGGATATGCGGACTACTGTCTATTCGTTATTTCTTGGTGTATTAGGTCTATAAAGCCAATGATATTATAACTAACACGTGGTAGAATATTTCTTTGTGTATTATATTTATAAAGCCAAAGATATTCATCATGTTTGGGCTAAATGGGATGGGAAGACACTACTCAAAGACGAAATGCCCTGTGAACGCTGATAATTGCCATCAGTGAAATTTTATTAGTTTTCACACCACTGAGTGTGAAGAAATCAAAGACTGTATAGAATTGAATTGTGCGATATAATTAAATAATAAATTTCTGGGCATATTTGGAAATAACAGTTGAGAAATGTGTAGTACGTCTTGTCTTGTCAATGGTTGCTACGCATTTGTTTTCAGCGGCCAGTGGCTCGCGCTCTGGTTGCCAAGCTGTGAAATCACGTGATGCACTGAGTGACCCGGATACTCCCGGTCTAGAATGACAAGACCTACTTGTAGCAGATATATTGCTGTTCATTGAGTTACCATGTCTAAGACTTAATAATAATAATGATGATGATGATGATGATGATGATGATGATGATGATGATGATGATGATGATGATGATGATGATAATAATGATAATAATAATGATAATAATAATGATTATAATAATGATAATAATAATAATAATAATAATAATAATAATAATAATAATAATAATAATAATAATAATAATAATAATAATAATAATAATAATAATAAAAATAATAATAAAATTTATATAGCGCTGATACCAGACAAGTCTGTTTATAGTGCTGACTTTGACTATTCACTTGAATATTGGACACTGCAACAAAATGATTTTTACACTATTTCAGTCATATCATGACCAAACCTACTTGTATCACAATAAGATGATTTTTTTTGCAGGTATGATGGCAGTGGCATGCTGACCGGGGTCCCGACTACACTCTTCACCATATTCCCAGGAGTCCGGAACATGGTGACAAATAAGTAAACCATTCTATGACCTAGATCTCTGGGGAAAATGAATTTGTGGTTAATGGGTGTATTCTTAAATGGTAAAAGTTTCATGTTTCCTGTCAGATTAAAACTAAGAATGTCTCGTATTTGGCTACTTTATAACACATGTTTCAGGTTGGTGATCCATTCACACTTGTTAATTAAAACACCGCAGGAAGCGGAGGCTTGTTCTGGTGATTGCTACACTTCCTGTGGAAATATCTACAACGAGGCTGACATGGACAAAGGAGATCACGTGGTCTTGCGATTCTTCTTTTTCAAGCTGTCTGACCTGGCTCAGTATGTTGGGGACAACCCCAAACAGGTCCTACTCTTTGCTCAGACTGTACTCATAGACTCTAATATTGAGGTGAGCTACTCACTGCTCATCAGGGCAAGGCAGATCGTACTAGACAGACAACACGCCTTCACTCTCTCTGTCAGCCATGATGCCCCAGATCTCGACCTTGACCTTGATCACGTGATCAATCATGGTCCCTTTGGTGATCTTTTTCACCAGGAACTGTCTTATATGTGCGCACGCATCTTGCTGGAAGAAAAGGATTCTGGGAAAGAGAACCTTGCCTGGAGTATCCTGAGGGAAATAGCGGCCTCTGGTGGAGAAACCAGAGAACAGAGGGCTTTTATAGGGACCACAAGAACATACATTGGGGAGCTGATGGGCATCTCCAGAGCGGATATAAATTTTGTCCCTCTTTACACCAAGTCACATCTCACAGAGATCTTGGATGTCTACTATGACAGGATATCTCTCTATAAAGAGGACTATGACAGGCTGTCTGACAGCACAACCTCCAATGAGGCCTTCCTCACTTATGCTGAAAACATGCACAATATCTACGCAGAAACAGATGTCAAGGAGGCAAATGAGGTATACTTTCCCCCCAGTTCAGTAACAGCTCATAAAGCAGGTCTTGCCATCAAGGATTTTGCTCACCGATTTTTCAAAAGATCTACTAGCTATCACGGAGTTGTCAGAAAAGCTGCCATTTTGAATTGCAATACAAATATTAGCCAATGAGAATCAAGATAACAAGTTAGAGCAAGATTAACATGCATTTGGATTGGTCTAAATTATCATCTGCTCAAATCATCTCCTGTGGGAAAGGATTTAAAGGAATTTACTGAAGCAATCTCCAAGATTGTTTAAAAACACTACAAAAAGCAATGACATAATCTAAAGCCGTTGAATTTTGTACATTTCAGGCATTTGAAAACACTATTGACAACATCCACACTGCAAACATCACTTACGCGAGACTTCGCAATGAGTATGACAGAGCCCGAGACGAGCTGGAAGTTGCAAGGAAGGTGTTTGAGGAGGGAATATATGGACCGGAAGAACCCCCAGAGCCCGTCAAACAAGGCATTCTGGGATATCTGGAGGTAATTTAGACTTGCTACTTTTGTAGTGTCGAAAATATATGTTTTCACTCTGCTTTCTCTTTCATTTAGAATAATGTATTTACCCAATATTGCGGCGTAGCAGCACATGTATTAGCTATGTATCATGCATGAGGAAGATACAATGTAAATCAAATTAGATTGACACTTTCTGCTGGATTGCAAAATTTATAAAGAATATAGGTGTCTATTGCTAGATAATGTTCATCCCCACTTTTTAAATATGTACCTAAAATAAGAAATAATGGCGGTATCAATGAAAGGTGAGTTTATAAAAGAGACTGATTTGAATGGTGCATAGTTGAATAGATTATAGATAATATAAATTATAGTATAGTTGAAAAGGTCATGATTTTCACATAGAGTTGTGCCTAGTTGGATAGGTTATGAATATCACATAGAATAATGCAAGGTTGGATAGGTTATGAATATCACATAATATAATGCAAGGTTGGATAGGTTATGAATATCGCATAGAATAATGCAAGGTTGGATAGGTTATGAATATCACATAGAATAATGCAAGGTTGGATAGGTTATGAATATCACATAGAATAATGCAAGGTTGGATAGGTTATGAATATCACATAGAATAATGCAAGGTTGAATAGGTTATGAATATCACATAGAATAATGCAAGGTTGGATAGGTTATGAATATCACATAGAATAATGCAAGGTTGGATAGGTTATGAATATCACATAGAATAATGCAAGGTTGGATAGGTTATGAATATCACATAGAATAATGCAAGGTTGAATAGGTTATGAATATCACATAGAATAATGCAAGGTTGGATACGTTATGAATATCACATAGAATAATGCAAGGTTGGATAGGTTATGAATATCACATAGAATAATGCAAGGTTGGATAGGTTATGAATATCACATAGAATAATGCAAGGTTGGATAGGTTATGAATATCACATAGAATAATGCAAGGTTGGATAGGTTATAAATATCACATAGAATAATGCAAGGTTGGATAGGTTATGAATATCACATAGAATAATGCAAGGTTGGATAGGTTATGAATATCACATAGAATAATGCAAGGTTGGATAGGTTATGAATATCATTTAGAATAATGCAATGTTGGATAGGTTATGAATATCACATAGAATAATGCAAGGTTGGATAGGTTATAAATATCACATAGAATAATGCATGGTTGAATAGGTTATAAATATCACATAGAATAATGCAAGGTTGGATAGGTTATGAATATCACATAGAATAATGCAAGGTTGGATAGGTTATGAATATCACATAGAATAATGCAAGGTTGGATAGGTTATGAATATCACATAGAATAATGCAAGGTTGGATAGGTTATGAATATCATTTAGAATAATGCAAGGTTGGATAGGTTATACATATCACATAGAATAATGCAAGGTTGGATAGGTTATGAATATCACATAGAATAATGCAAGGTTGGAAAGGTTATGAATATCATTTAGAATAATGCAAGGTTGGATAGGTTATAAATATCACATAGAATAATGCAAGGTTGGATAGGTTATGAATATCACATAGAATAATGCAAGGTTGGATAGGTTATGAATATCACATAGAATAATGCAAGGTTGGATAGGTTATGAATATCACATAGAATAATGCAAGGTTGGATAGGTTATGAATATCATTTAGAATAATGTAAGGTTGTATAGGTTATAAATATCACATAGAATAATGCAAGGTTGGATAGGTTATGAATATCACATAGAATAATGCAAGGTTGGATAGGTTATGAATATCATTTAGAATAATGCAAGGTTGGATAGGTTATAAATATCACATAGAATAATGCAAGGTTGGATAGGTTATGAATATCACATAGAATAATGCAAGGTTGGATAGGTTATGAATATCACATAGAATAATGCAAGGTTGGATAGGTTATGAATATCACATAGAATAATGCAAGGTTGGATAGGTTATGAATATCATTTAGAATAATGCAAGGTTGGATAGGTTATGAATATCACATAGAATAATGCAAGGTTGAATAGGTTATGAATATCACATAGAATAATGCAAGGTTGAATAGGTTATAAATACCATTTAGAATAATGCAAGGTTGGATAGGTTATGCATATCGCATAGAATAATGCAAGGTTGAATAGGTTATGAATATCACATAGAATAATGCAAGGTTGAATAGGTTATCAATACCATTTAGAATAATGCAAGGTTGGATAGGTTATGAATATCACATAGAATAATGCAAGGTTGAATAGGTTATGAATATCACATAGAATAATGCAAGGTTGAATAGGTTATAAATACCATTTAGAATAATGCAAGGTTGGATAGGTTATGAATATCACATAGAATAATGCAAGGTTGAATAGGTTATAAATATCATTTAGAATAATGCAAGGTTGGATAGGTTATGAATATCATTTAGAATAATGCAAGGTTGGATAGGTTATGAATATCACATAGAATAATGCAAGGTTGAATAGGTTATGAATATCATTTAGAATAATGCAAGGTTGGATAGGTTATGAATATCACATAGAATAATGCAAGATTGAATAGGTTTTAAATATCATTTAGAATAATGCAAGGTTGGATAGGTTATGAATATCATATAGAATAATGCAAGGTTGAATAGGTTATGAATATCATTTAGAATAATGCAAGGTTGGATGGATAGGTTATGAATATCACATAGAATAATGCAAGGTTGAATAGGTTATAAATATCATTTAGAATAATGCAAGGTTGGATAGGTTATGAATATCACATAGAATAATGCAAGGGTTTCTTTTAAAATGAGAATACAAACCCAGGTGGACATTAGGACTATGCGATAGCCAGTTCTATATACGTCAATAAAATAAAAATAAACATTTTGGACTCGCCCTCCTACCACCAACGGTGGCGCCACCATCGCCTGCCCAGTTTCCCGCTCAACCTCGCTTGAGAACCACTTTTTAAATTTTGACGCCAACCAACAAGGACGGTTGGCGATTTTTATGCGAGATATTTCAGAATAAGCTGGTTTTTTAATGAAAAGTTTAAGCAATATGTCTTTTCAGAGTAAGAAGGACGCTTACGTGAGGAAAGGGGAGCTCTTACGACCAAAAGTTGCTGTCATAAACCGGAAAAGACGTAGTAGTTGGGTTTGTTGACAAATTGGTCCGTGAAGAAGGTAAATTATTATTATTTCTACCTTATAGACGTCAGAGAGCACTCCGCCATAATATTTGGCTCGTATTTACACCAAAAGAGGAGAAATTAAATACGCAGAAGTAAAGTTGTGGCATTGTCACAGCGTGAGGTGAAATCTCGTGTCCGGCTCTCGGTGGGACGAGAATAACAAAAGTTTTTTGGTTTTTGCCGATAAATAAGAATTTTATTGCTTAAATGTCTTCAAGGAACAACCCGCCATGTATTTTGGTGGGTTTGAGAAGCAAAAGAAAGAAATTTACTGCGTATTTTTATCTTAATGTATTATCGCTCACAAAGTGACAAGCGATAAAGTATGGGGTCGACACGATCTCGGAGGTAAAATTCCTTGTTTTCTGCGGTGAAAACATGGTGAAATGAGAAGAATCGGCGGTATAAGAATCAGTTTTGTTAAAATTTATATGGTTTTGGAGTCGAAAACATGTTCGAGAGAAGAAAATCGTTCACCGGAAGTAGAAATACGAAACCGGAAGTGAGCGAGGAATTGTGGGTAAAGTTCAAAATCAAAAGAAATAATCTACAGATGATAGTCTTTTGATTATAGTTTTACTCGAAAACATGATCTGATAAATAATTTGATAATTGTAAAGGAAGATATAATGAAAATCAAAGAATTAAAGAGTTATGAGTTTGTAGCCACTTGCTATGGACGCTCCAAATTTCTTTTGATCACTGAGGTTAAGCAACATCGAGACTGGTTAATACCGGGATGGGTGACCGCTGGCTTGTAGTTGATTGAGTTTTCATATGAGAAAATCATTTTTCTATTTAATTTAAACAGAATTCAGTCAGTGGGAATTCAGTTAACTGTAGTATTCAGTCAACTGTAGAATTCAGTCAACTGTTGAATATAGTTTCCAAGATAAATGGAAAATTAAACAGAATTCAATCAACTGTAGAATTCAGGAAACGGTTGAAAATTCATTGTTAGACAAAAGGTCTTAAACATGTGAATTGTTTGTAGTTTTGTGAGATAATTCTACAAATAATTGGAAGATTAAATAGAATTCAGTCAACTGGGGAATTCAGTTAACTATGGAGCATTCATGTGTAGACAACAACTACATGTGATTTATGTGTTTGATGTGAAACATTTCAAAACAATTTGAATTTTTAAAATAAAATTCAGTCAACTGTTGAATTTAACCAACTGGGGAGAATTCTTGGTTAGACAAAATTCATATAAATTATTGTATTGTTACTTGAAGGGTTTCCTTATATGAAATAACTCTTCAGGTTAAATTGATGAATGTGATTTATCGACTAGATATTCACTTCAAGATAACTTGAGAATGACATGCAATTCAGTCAACTGCAATGAATTATTCAGAGGATTGATTTCAATGTTGTAACTTAATACGGTGCTTTGTTGAACACAGAGTATAAGACAACACTATTGGAGAAAATTATCTCAGAGTTAGAATCCAATGTAAATTACAAGACTACATGGGAATAGAGTTGGTATTGGCCATATTTGAGATTACAAGTGAATGATGCAAAGAATCATTAAAGTAGTCTGAATTGTAGGAAAGGGAACAGTCCAGAATGTTGGTATCCTTTTCTATACTCCATGGAATAGTCTAGATTGGATGTATTTATGTTTGCTCTGAGGAAGGAAAAGATGCACTGAGAAACTTAAATGGAAGCATCGGTGGCTCAGTGGCAGAATGCTAGCCTACCACGCAGGTGTGTCAGGCTGGGTTTTCTGCTGATACAAAACTGAATTCCAGTTGATTGATTAAATGTTGCTCCTTCAAGAGTAAAGGATAGAGGCATGAAGTTCAATTCATACAGATTGAATTTAACTTCTATAACTGGAAAGGACTGGTTATGAAATTAAATAAAGTTTGTGTGATCCACAAGTGATCATCAGAAGATGAAAAGCCATTGCTGATATGAAATATGGTTCAAATGACTCATTAATGAGTTTTTCAATCATAAGTAGTAACAATTCTGGCCTGATACTTGGGATCAAGTTTCAGAAGTGCATCAGAGTTTCTGTCAGATGTTACATGCGTTGCCAAGATTCATATGGTACTGTGAAGAGTACATGAAATGAATAAATGGTATTAATTTATCGTTAGATGAAGCAATGCAAACCTGCAGGTTAAGATTGGTAACATCGGGATAAATATTTTATCCAAAATATTATGAGGTAGAAGCAATGAAGTAATAAGTGTGGTGAACCAGTAAGTAATTGGTTCTTTCAACACTTTGAAATAGAATGAGATATTTATGGGTTGTTGTACTAAGACTTACAAGTAATAGAGTATGATAACCTAATCCAAAACTGAGCTTCTTGTAAGTGAACATCAACGGAAACGAGAACAGTTCGGATTCCGTAGAGTGCATGTCAGCTCAGAGGAAGGTTCTCGGTCCAGTATAGGCATAATGAGCAGACAAGGTTTGCTGGATACTATGCTATGAAAACAGGAGGAGGAACAACTCAGTTCAGTTGAAGTTCTTCTGTTAAGTAATCAGCAGTTTTTTGGTAGGCTGGCATAGGGAGAACTGTGCTGGTGTAATGAGCATACATAGCAGGAATGCAGGAAAGTCTGTAGAATGGGGTTGCTCATGATAGATGAAACTCTGCTGAATAATATGTTGTGTATACAAGAGGATCAAAACAACATGAGTCAATGCTGAGATGTAGGAGTTTCAAGTTGGTCCTCAACAACTCAGTGGTTGCAAGGCTCACTTTGAGATTGAGGTTGAGATCCCAGTTCAGTTCAGTTTTGGTCACCAGTGGATCAAAGGATCTGAGGAGGGATAGAGTGAATATGCGGTAAAGTTGGATGCTCAAGGTCCCAAGAGACCAGAAGTAGGAGCCAGATAAATCTCAGGAGCCAGAGACAAGACTGCAGTGTTAAGTCCTATCTGCCTTAGACTAGACTGCAGTGATGGCTTCAGCCAGTGAGTACCATAGTGGAATTACCACTGGTGGATTCTCTAACAGATCTTCAGACCTTCATAGGTGCCTCCAAGGAGGGTTGGGGGCATGTGTGTGTTGGATCTGGAAGGAATAGATCTGGAGAGTAGAGAACTAGCACAATGATCCAGCTATCAGATGAATTACTGAACAAGTTCATAATGACAGCAATGATCAACTTAAGAGTACTGGCGTATGTCAAGCTCCTAGGAGAGACCAGGCCAGAAGTTTTTGGAAAGAGACTCAAGTGTTTTCCTAAGTTGTATTCAATCCCAGATGTGTGAAAATGACCCGACATCCTTGGCAATTTCTATGTGCCAGCATAGTGAGGGATTGAGGAAAAAGATCGACTACTTGCAGCAATGTGGCTTATACACTTGGAAGGGGGTCGAAGGACCTGTGGCTGAAGTGGAAATAACCATTCTTGAAGTGGATTACCAAAAGGAATTATTCTAAACTCACATCTTTCGTGTTCAGTGGTTCTGGATAGATGCGAGTGGATAATGGATGCAGTGAGCATGGTATGGGCAGGATTAGATGTACATACTTTTTGGACAGTCCAGATATCATTAGATTGAGAAGGGTTGTATCCAGAGTTGTTCAGTTTATACATGAATCTCCCAATACAGATACCTAAGAGGAAAGACTACTGAAACAATTACTCAGGTCAGTGTTTCATATGAGAATAGTGATTCTTCTATTCTGGCAGTTTTATAGGACTGCAGTTGTGATGGAAGGATTCTCAAAGGAGGTTTCTGTGATATGGGAGTAGTGACAGAGGACTCCAGAAGGCTAAGAATCAAGAGAGACTTAAGGAAGTATGGGGACTCCTTTATTATACAGAGAGGCTCCACTGGATATAGTTATACAGAGATTATAGATATGCCATAATAGGACATTGAATGACTTCTACCAGAGAGCAAGTTCTGAAAGAGAAACTGGAGGTATCTTCAGTTACAGTGTGTTAGGATTTGGAACGGTTGGAACATTCCAGACCAAGAGTACAAATCATGCTTCAAAAGGATATGGTCATTGGTACCGGAGATAGGGACACTGTTACTGTAAAGCACCACGTTCCTAGCAGTGAACGGTGGAATCTTGTTGCATTTTGAAGGTCTGGAGAGAAGTTGTATTGCAAACAATATGCAATCATTGGCGTTGGCGCATCTAATGATAACTAAAGGAAATGTAAATATCCTGTGTTATTATATCAGTCTCTCCCAGGATATGCCTTTGGGACTGAAAATTTCCCAACATGCTCACGGACTGGAAAATTTCTTTATACTGGCCTCAAGATCCAAATTCTTAATCTAAAGGAGAGAATATTGGAAATATATGGGACTCAAAGTTGAAGCACCAAAGCTCCAGTTTGGGCCAGACATAAATAAAGAGGCCAAGCTGCGATATATAGATATATGTATATATACTGTGTAGAGCTTAGATACTAATTGGAA
Organism: Amphiduros pacificus; assembly: GCA_949316495.1. Classification (NCBI taxonomy): domain Eukaryota; kingdom Metazoa; phylum Annelida; class Polychaeta; order Phyllodocida; family Hesionidae; genus Amphiduros; species Amphiduros pacificus. The sequence goes on along the minus strand of OX439012.1, from coordinate 14,166,549 downwards.
GGAACAAAGATATCAGTAGGGATAACACAGATTCCTTAGTTCCAAACAAGAAACAAAAAGATGTGTGGCAGAGCACAACATCAGTATGGCTAAATAAAGCTCTCAGTAAGAAGACCATGATGCTTGATATGAAGATGGGGAATCTCATCAGGGGAAATTCCTTAAAGTCTAAGCACTGGTCCAGATATAGATCTCGTTAAAGAAAGTACACAGGTTTCTGTCCGTGTCCAAAGAGTAAGGAAAGCTGTGGGTTTTCATCAGGGCTCAAAGGTTCAGTCAACCCATTTAAGCTGAAGGAAGTCAATTCCACTGAATACCAAGAAGTCCATACAATGGTCCATAAGGCTAATTTGGCTAAAGGGGACATGGATGGTGTATGGTTAACTGCAATATGGGTCATAACAGTCCACCTTCAAGTAATATCCCAGATTACAAGGTAAGGTTGGGACAAAAGTAAAGACTAGAATTTATTTGGTAGACCCTCAGATATCTTGACAAACAGCGGTATCAGAGGAGACCTCACACAGCTGGATGTAAGATGGGTCAAAACAGTCCACCTTCAAGTAATATCCCAGATATATAGTTGAGGTTGGGACGGAAGTCAAGGCTAGGACCTAATTGGGCAGATCCTCGGATATCTAGACAAACAACGGTATCAGAGGAAACCTCGCACAGCTGGATGTTATATATATACAATAGAAACAGAAAGCTGGGTGGAAGAAGATAATATCTTCATGGCTGTTGCTCATAGTCAGATCTGGAAGAATGGTCATGAGGATGTATGGAATTCCGAGTACTGACCCAGGTAGCTACTCTTATGCTGATGGGCCTAACTGTCCACCTTCAAGTTATTCATCAGAGTTGGCAGTCAAGGTCTGGACAGTTGGAAAAGACTCGGTCCTGTTGTGGTATGACATGATGGAGGGTAGCTGGCTGACTGGTGGTACGGGTCATAACTTTCAAGTTCTGATGGGTGCCGTTCAGTCAGTTTCCCAGTCACAACAGAAGGTAACTGACTAAAATGTACACATAACTCACAAGTGCTGGAAGAGGAGGATGATGTCTCAAAGGATGTAGCAGGGATGAGCTAATGGTATTTGGATGAAATGTTGGTTCTTCTGTAGTAACAATGGATTGATTTCAAGGGGTTTGAGAGTCTTAGAAGAGGATCTAAACAGGATGGTACTTGTGAGTTTGTGCATAAATTAGAGGTCAGAGTCAGTTACAAGAGCCTTAATTAGTCAGTGAAACTCCTCAAGCCCATGAGAGTAGGACTAGACTGATTAGTATGCATCATAGCACCTTGCACCCTAGTAGTGAAGTTACTAGGCAATTGGACTTAGTAGCGCTACTAATAGAAACCAAATCGGGTAGTGCAGTAGTATCAACTCTGGGAGTTCATCAACAGGTGGGCAGAGTATACTCAGAAAATGCACACATAACAAAGACCTCTGAGGGTGCACTAGTAAAGCAAACAATACCTCCCACGGGGTAAGTTTGCTATACTAGATGGTAAGTGAAAAGAGTGGACTCGTTAAAGATTGGTGCTTAGTGTGAGCTAGTAGTACCTACCAGAGGGAGCCTAGTTGCTACACTATAGAGAAATTGGCCCTCCAATGATGCATGGCTCTATAAAGTATGATCTGGATATAAGAGAGGGGAGCCTCAACGATAGTCCTAATTCTCTAGTATCAGACATACAAGTGGTCAGACCTAAAATGGTATCAACTATGAAGAGGTTTTGGACTGCTATCGCCACCGATCGCCCTGAGTTTCACTTGAAATTGTTGGTTGGGACCCTCCTCCTAATCAGTGATTCTGTCCTAATGTCCACCTGGGTTTGTATTCTCATTTTAATAGAAACCCCACAAATTTTATTAATTAGTGTGTTTCTTATTAAACATGAATACAAACCCAGGTGGAGTGTGCTTTCCCACCCGACCTCCCCGCTTAGGCGTCAAATTTATTTTTGATCAAAGTGGTTCTCAAGCGAGGTTGAGCGGGAAACTGGGCAGGCGATGGTGGCGCCACCGTTGGTGGTAGGAGGGCGAGTCCAAAATGTTTATTTTTATTTTATTGACGTATATAGAACTGGCTATCGCATAGTCCTAATGTCCACCTGGGTTTGTATTCATGTTTAATAAGAAACACACTAATTAATAAAATTTGTGGGTTTGATAGGTTATGAATATCACATAGAATAATGCAAGGTTGGATAGGTTATGAATATCACATAGAATAATGCAAGGTTGGATAGGTTATGAATATCACATAGAATAATGCAAGGTTGGATAGGTTATGAATATCACATAGAATAATGCAAGGTTGAATAGGTTATGAATATCACATAGAATAATGCAAGGTTGGATACGTTATGAATATCACATAGAATAATGCAAGGTTGGATAGGTTATGAATATCACATAGAATAATGCAAGGTTGGATAGGTTATAAATATCACATAGAATAATGCAAGGTTGGATAGGTTATGAATATCACATAGAATAATGCAAGGTTGGATAGGTTATGAATATCACATAGTATAATGCAAGGTTGGATAGGTTATGAATATCACATAGAATAACGCAAGGTTGGATAGGTTATGAATATCACATAGAATAATGCAAAGTTGGATAGGTTATGAATATCACATAGAATAATGCAAGGTTGGATAGGTTATGAATATCACATATAGAATAATGCAAGGTTGGATAGGTTATGAATATCATTTAGAGTGGGGTATAGTTGAATAAGCTATTCAAGAAAAATGACGCAATGTTAAGAAGGACTTGAATACCATATTCAACATTGGAATAGGTTAATAACAAAGTTGAGTAACGTTGTGGTATTTGTCAATATTCAGGGAGTTGTGAATGTTATCTTTGGCTATATCAATGGGGACTGGTTAAGGATCATGGAGGGACTAGCCCAGATGAGAAACAACACTGCTGAGATTATTGACCCCATGGAGCAGCTGGCAGAGGTCATCTACCAGATAGACCAGCTGGCAGACGAGGCCGATGGACTGCTTAGACACCTGGAAGATCTGCACCAAGAGTTTGACTATGACAAGTAAGAGTCTCTGACAAGTCTTTGACCATTATCTGTTTCTGTTTAAATTCATCAATATGCTTGTCCATATTTCCCATTCTATGCTATTTAGATATTTCTGAAGGACTCTGACTCATTTAAGTAAGAGTCCGCAGTATAAAACGTTCAACCTGGCGTTCACCTTTAGACCCATGAGTTAAAATCCCAACCCGTTACTACCAAGTGTAGGTATTTGTGTCTTATGAGCGTATTGCTCTAATATTGCTCTGAGGTTTAGCTCAGTATTTGATGCCTTGGTCTGTTGATACAGGTATATGGCTGATGTGGAGCTGATGGTCAGCATGCAGGTCAACGTGGTGCAGTGGTCCCTACTCAGGGACCAGTCTGCCATCATCCTGGCACTGCCCGAGGTGGCAGCCATCCCCGGAGCTGCTCAGTACACACTGGCTGTGATGAACCAGGTAGGTGGCTGTGATGAACCAGGTAGGTGGCTGTGATAAACCAGGTAGGTGGCTGTGATGAACCAGGTAGGTGGCTGTGATGAACCAGGTAGGTGGCTGTGATGAACCAGGTAGGTGGCTGTGATGAACCAGGTAGGTGGCTGTGATGGACCAGGTAGGGGGCAGTGATGAACCAGGTAGGTGGCTGTGGCTAACCAGGTAGGTGGCTGTGATGAACCAGGTAGGTGGCTGTGATGAACCAGGTAGGTGGGTGTGATGAACCAGGTATGTGGCTGTGATGAACCAGGTAGGTGGCTGTGATGAACCAGGTATGTGGCTGTGATGAACCAGGTAGGTGGCAGTGATGAACCAGGTAGGTGGCTGTGATGAACCAGGTAGGTGGCTGTGATGAACCAGGTAGATGGCTGTGATGAACCAGGTAGGTGGCTATGATGAACCAGGTAGGTGGCTGTGATGAACCAGGTAGGTGGCTGTGATGAACCAGGTAGGTGGCTGTGATGAACCAGGTAGGTGGCTGTGATGAACCAGGTAGGTGGCTGTGATGGACCAGGTAGGGGGCAGTGATGAACCAGGTAGGTGGCTGTGACTAACCAGGTAGGTGGCTGTGACTAACCAGGTAGGTGGCTGTGATGAACCAGGTAGGTGGCTGTGATGAACCAGGTATGTGGCTGTGATGAACCAGGTAGGTGTCTGTGATGAACCAGGTAGGTGGCTGTGATGAACCAGGTAGGTGGCAGTGATGAACCATGTAGGTGGCTGTGATGAACCAGGTAGGTGGCTCTGATGAACCAGGTAGGTGGCTGTGATGAACCAGGTAGGTGGCTGTGATGAACCAGGTAGGTGGCTGTGATGAACCAGGTAGGTGGCTGTGATGAACCAGGTAGGTGGCTGTGATGAACCAGGTAGGTGGCTGTGATGGACCAGGTAGGGGGCAGTGATGAACCAGGTAGGTGGCTGTGGCTAACCAGGTAGGTGGCTGTGATGAACCAGGTAGGTGGCTGTGATGAACCAGGTAGGTGGCTGTGATGAACCAGGTATGTGGCTGTGATGAACCAGGTAGGTGTCTGTGATGAACCAGGTATGTGGCTGTGATGAACCAGGTAGGTGGCAGTGATGAACCATGTAGGTGGCTGTGATGAACCAGGTAGGTGGCTGTGATGAACCAGGTAGGTGGCTGTAATGAACCAGGTAGGTGGCTGTGATGAACCAGGTAGGTGGCTGTGATGAACCAGGTAGGTGGCTGTGATGAACCAGGTAGGTGGCTGTGATGGACCAGGTAGGGGGCAGTGATGAACCAGGTAGGTGGCTGTGGCTAACCAGGTAGGTGGGTGTGATGAACCAGGTAGGTAGCTGTGATGAACCAGGTAGGTGGCTGTGATGAACCAGGTATGTGGCTGTGATGAACCAGGTAGGTGGCTGTGATGAACCAGGTAGGTGGCTGTGATGAACCAGGTAGGTGGCTGTGATGAACCAGGTAGGTGGCTATCATGAACCAGGTAGGTGGCTGTCATGAACCAGGTAGGTGGCTGTCATGAACTAGGTAGGTGGCTATCATGAACCAGGTAGGTTGTTGTCAGTGTGATCACTACCTTGTTCACACTGACTGTCTGATATGATATTTATATCTTTATCAAACAAACCTCTCGTAATGGGAAAAAATCCTCAATAAAATGTAAAACTCACAAATGTGAAAAAAGATTTATAATATTAAAATATACATTTTCAAGACAATGGACTGGGGAACTCCATTTTTGTATGCAACTCTTTGAGCAATAATAAATAAATGTAATGATATAGACTAATTCACAACAAATTATATATATCGCGATCAGAGACGACGAGGACTGGTACGTATACGTCAGATATTTCTGTGTACATGTCATTCCGTGATGCATTCGATTCACACCCTTGCATATATTTTGGTATATGAAGTCGTATTTGATTCGTACTCACACATTGCAAGTTCGGGATAGTGGTACTCCGAACTGTGCACATTTCCTTCTTTTAGCAGTTCGCAAATCTGCTCAGCAGGCGGCATTTGGCGAGATTTACCACCAGGTCATTTATTTTTTTAGGAATATCATTTTCAAAAACGAAATTGCATACAAACTCTTTATTTAAAAAAGACTTTCTTGTTTTAAGACTTTGTCACTATGTTTAACGTAATATGATTTTCAGGTGAGTTGGGGCGAGGCTCTGACCAGGGCCATGGTGGAGCGTGCTGAGATGCTGAGGCTGGCGATGCACCAGAGATTCACACTGGAGACCAAACAGGAGAAGATGCTCAGAATACAGCAAGCCATAGACAACATGAAGGCATGTGCAGCACACATCCTATAATAAACATCATGTTTTTTTTTATACAATCTGGAATTTTTTTCTGAATGTCTCAATAATGAAAGTCAGAGATAGGCTGTTCTTGTGTCTCATCAGCTTGTTAGCTCATTGCAGTAAAATGTTGGCAACAAATTTGAATTCCCTGCCTATCTGTCAGCCAGAGTCAGAGCCAGAGCCAGATAAGTTATCCACGCTTCCCTCAGACAGAGTTTGATTTCTTGCTCTGTGCATGAGGGAACAAACAGAAAAAAGGCGTAATAATGCTTTGATTAATAAATTTTAATATTTCTAATTTTCATTATTAAGAAATCTTTTCTAGTTCCTGATTTTCAAGAGTCTAATCTGGAAACCCCAGAGTTGGAGATTTAAACAATCGTGTTTTATTTAGAGAGAATTGAAATGTTTTCTTTGATTGGAACATCATTATTAATGCTTTTATACGGAGTTAAAAAAATTGAAAAGTGTACTGTAGATAAATATCGTGAATATTGTAGTCAGGGCATGAAAACCTCGAAGTCAATGACGGTGAAAGTTGGTTGCATAAAATCTCTGAAGGAATGAACACGTGATGTGAAGCATTCTCTTTGATCAATCTAAATTTATTTAGATTTTAATTACGTATTAGGCCCCAAAGAGATTTATTTTGGATGCAATATTGGATCACCTTAGAACCACCATGTTTGTAGTGCTCTCACAGTTCGTTACAGCTATCACAAATGATTTTCCCAGTAACACAATGAGTGCAAATGCATCCGCCGCTCTCCCATATTCAGATTTGTAATCCCATTATTGTTCCTTTCTCCTGTGTTTTAACTCTGAAGTCAGGAATATTCGCCTTTGGTAAAAAAAAAAAACACTGGCACTAACACTGACACTTAAAACAATTTATTGTCTCATCAAATTTCATACCTTTAAATTTTATTGTGTCATTTATTTTTTAACATTCAATTGCAGTTTGAAATTTATATGACAAAAAGGAGCACACATTCAGCCATATCCGACCATGTTATAACATTAAACAAACAACATACATAATGTTATAATATATTAATTTAGTTTATTTGATATGGCATGGTAAAATATACTTTAATCATGCCAACTTTTGTAAACATGGATATAATGAGGTGTGAATATTTGCAGGAGGATGTGAGTGAGAGACAGGTGCTTCTGACCGCTATGACCCAGCAAAGCTATGATGTGAGGATTGACCTTAATGACCTTCTCATCATGTTCTGCAGGGCCTACTTTTATGAGAAACTTGAAACCTGTCCTCAGGCGTACAAACCCGCTTTTGGAGGATCATTTTCTGATCTCCTTTTCAAGGTGAGTTTTGTTAAAACAGGGAGATTACTTATCGTTTTAAATCCATCTATTTTAGTTAACCTTTACCAAGCAGGTATGTGCTTTCATCCCTGTTTATGCATTCCTCTAGTGAATGCCCTCTAGTGAGTGACCTCCAGGGGAGCCCTCTAGTGAATGCCCTCTAGTGAATGACCTCCAGGGGTGCCCTCTAGTGAGTGACCTCCAGGGGTGCCCTCTAGTGGATGCCCCTAGTGAGTGACCTCCAGGGGTGCCCTCTAGTGAATGCCCTCTAGTGAGTCACCTCCAGGGGTGCCCTCTAGTGAATGCCCCTAGTGAGTAACCTCCAGGGGTGCCCTCTAGTGAGTGACCTCCAGGGGAGCCCTCTAGTGAATGCCCTCTAGTGAGTGACCTCCAGGGGTGCCCTCTAGTGGATGCCCCTAGTGAGTGACCTCCAGGGGTGCCCTCTAGTGAATGCCCTCTAGAGAGTGACCTCCAGGGGTGCCCCTAGTGAGTGACCTCCAGGGGTGCCCTCTAGTGAATGCCCTCTAGTGAGTCACCTCCAGGGGTGCCCTCTAGTGAATGCCCCTAGTGAGTAACCTCCAGGGGTGCCCTCTAGTGAGTGACCTCCAGGGGTGCCCTCTAGTGAATGCCCTCTAGTGAGTGACCTCCAGGGGTGCCCTCTAGTGGATGCCCCTAGTGAGTGACCTCCAGGGGTGCCCTCTAGTGAATGCCCTCTAGTGAGTCACCTCCAGGGGTGCCCTCTAGTGAATGCCCCTAGTGAGTAACCTCCAGGGGTGCCCTCTAGTGAGTGACCTCCAGGGGAGCCCTCTAGTGAATGCCCCTAGTGAGTGACCTCCAGGGGTGCCCTCTAGTGAATGCCCTCTAGAGAGTGACCTCCAGGGGTGCCCTCTATGAATGCCCCTAGTGAGTGACCTCCAGGGATGCCTTCTAGTGAATGCCCTCTATGAGTTAACTTTTTGAGGTGCCCTCTAGTGAGTGACCTCCAGGGGAGCCCTCTAGTGAATGCCCTCTAGTGAGTGACCTCCAGGGGTGCCCTCTAGTGAATGCCCTCTAGTGAGTGACCTCCAGGGGAGCCCTCTATGTACGCCCTCTAGTGAGTGACCTCCAGGGGTGCCCTCTAGTGAGTGACCTCCAGGGGTGCCTTCTAGTGAATGCCCTCTATGAGTGACCTCCAGAGGTGCCCTCTAGTGAGTGACCTCCAGGGGAGCCCTCTAGTGAATGCCCTCTAGTGAGTGACCTCCAGGGGTCCCCTCTAGTGAATGCCCTCTAGTGAGTGACCTCCAGGGGAGCCCTCTATGAACGCCCTCTAGTGAGTGACCTCCAGGGGTGCCCTCTAGTGAGTGACCTCCAGGGGTGCCTTCTAGTGAATGCCCTCTAGTGAGTGACCTCCAGGGATGCCCTCTAGTGAGTGACCTCCAGGGGAGCCCTCTATGAATGCCCTCTAGTGAGTGACCTCCAGGGGAGCCCTCTATGAATGCCCTTTACAGAATGCCCTCCAGAAAGTGTCCTCCAGGTTTGTCCTAAAATGAACACTCCAACAAAAACATTTTAGATCAACGCAGCCAAGCGTGATGAGCTGCTGACAGGAGCGCCACCTTCCAGCGTTGGGCGCATACTAACGATAAAGGACACAGACTTGAATCCTGCCTGCATGGATCCCACTTCCTGTCCCATAAACTATCTCAGACACAAGAGAGTGCTGATGGTGACTGTACCCACCAATCACCCAGAGCTCAGTGACCTCAACAGGTAACTTTGACATGTTTTCTTTTATGAATATTTCTTATGCATACTTTTTTCACAGATATTTATAGATATGTTTTACAGGTAGAGTAATATTTGTTTATTTGTCAATAATGAAGCATCTTGTATTGCTTTCAGGTATCGAGTGGTGGAGGTTGTGTTGGATGTTGCCGGAGCCAAACCGTCTGCCACTAATAACAACCTGAAACTGTTTGTCCAGTCCAATGGCAACTTCCAGAGCAGAGATCCCAACAACAAGAACATCATCCACAACTTTCTCACCAAGCCAGTCAACCTTGCCTTTGACTATGACATAACCACTGGTATGTACCTCTATATTGTCTATGTCAGTGCTCAATATGAGACTATGACTGTATGGTTTATATGATTATTGATGGTTTGATACTCTATGTACACATATGTATGTATGTATGTAAGTATGTGTGTGTATGTGTGTGTGTGTGTGTGTTGTCTCGTCATTTTTAAAAGTGACTGGTCTCTTGAGTTTGTTTTCGCCCTACCGATTCAATGTATGTATATATATGCGTGCGTGTGTGGTGCGTGTGTGGTGCGTGTGTTCTTGTGTGTGTGGGTTTATTTGGTATATTATTGCTCTCTATCATTTCAGGTCACATAACAGTGCATGCTGACATGCATGATCAATTTGGGAACATAGTACAGCACGTGACTCCTTACACCACGTGGTACATGCCTGTAGATGACTTCCGGTCAGGTGACATTGACCTCAATGACGTCACTTCCGTTTCTATGAGACTTGAGGGATATTTCTATGTCTCAAGGAGTAAAGCCGAAGAAAAGACTTCACACAAAAACAAAACAAATCAAGTTTCAGGAAAACACTCCAAAATTTAGATGTAAAGATAAAACTAACCCGTTGTCTGAAAGATAACAACCATATAAGGTTTATTTAACAAATAGATATATCATATGAATGCAATGAATGTAAATAAATCATATATTAACTAAAATGTTTTTGATCAATTCATTAGGTAGAATGTAAAGTTGTGCCATGATCATCATATATTTGCCAGACAAATTTTCATCTTAGATTGATATATGCTGAATTTGGATTTTTTTTCACGTTTTTGTTCTGATCATCTCTCAAGGAGTGAATGCTACTTCAAACGCTCAAAATTTCAAGAGAGAAAAATCTGAGACACAACACCCCTGTGACATCCTAGAAATACACTAGATGCCTACTTGCTACTTTTATTATTAGAGAATAATATGTGTCCCTCAAGTGTGATATCAGTAGGTACGTAGTGTAAACGTTTGAAATATCTAAAGAAATCTAATGATGCCGTTAATCCTGTTAGGAACAAGAAGCCTCATGTGGGAATCTATAATTTTCGATTAAGACATTTATTCATTTAAGGAAGTGGACTTCAATCTCAATTCAAATTAGAGTAACACTCCTATACTTTAGCAATAGTACACATCAACACAGAATGTATGTTAGAGTAAAACAGACACAGCAATGCCTCTTGATAACTGCTTGTCTCATCATCTCCATAGGAACAATGCATTACACAATCACAGACCTCAGATAGACAGCAGCTTATAGGAACAGTGCATTTCGCAATCACAGACCTCAGATAGACAGCAGCTTATAGGAACAGTGCATTACGCAATCACAAACCTCAGATAGACAGCAGCTTATAGGAACAGTGCATTATGCAATCACAGACCTCAGATAGACAGCTGCTCTGGTGGTGGAATTGGGTTACATCATCGTCGTGAATTACCATTCACAACCAATAGGGTTAACCCGCCCACAGTAAGCACCATGGAGCTGATGGAATCCTCTATCATGATAAGGGGAAAGAAAATTACCTTTGTGACTATATATAGACCAGAGCCCTCTGACGGGAATAGGTACACCTACTCTGAGTTCTATAATGAATTTACACAACTGGTATCACATTATGGCTCTTTTAGACATGAAGTGATTTTTCTTAGTTTATTAACATGAAAATTATAATCACCAAGAAAACCAGATGTTGTCAAGTTCATGGACATCCTGTCGACCTTTGACATGACCCAATGGGTCACTGAACCAACTCATAAACTTGGCAACACCCTTGATTTAGTGATTACCTTTAAGGGCAATAACAAATTTATGGGTCATAAAGTTGATGAATACATATCTGATCATAAATGTATTAAATTATGGCTGGATATTAAACCCCCTAACCCCCTTAAAAAATCTATCAGTTATAGAAAATATAGGGGTATTGATCTCCAATCACTTAGGGATGACATTAGACTATTGAATGATAGCACTTCAGGTTGGGATGAACTATCCATTGGTGACATGGTGGATTACTATGATAAGAATCTGACAGCATGCTTCACAGGGGCATATTTATCCATCAGTGCAAACATTTCCCTTCGCAAGCCAGTTCCTTGGATGAGTGACCACATCAAATCTGAGAGATCTCTTAAGAGAAGACTTGAGAGGAAAATGAACAAAACAGGACTGCATGTGGATAAACAATTTTACAATATTCAAAAGAATAAGTATAATTGTCTACTTAAATCATCCCAAACAAAATATTTCTCAGACCTAGTCCATGAAAACAAAAATGACCCTGAGAAACGTTTTAGGGTCATTGATAAAGTCATGCACAAGGCTGAGGATACCCCTATGCCTCAGGCTGATAGTGACTTCAAACAGGCTGAGAAATTTAACAACTTCTTCCTTGAAAAAATTTATAAGATACGCCATGATATGGATCAATTATCAATACATGAAAATTATCCACCAGGTGGTGACACTGTAGACCTTTATCCACCAGAGGACGACACTGTTGTCAATACAGCTGAAACTCCCACTCACTCAATACCATTACCATTACTTGATTGCTTCAGGCCTTTGACAGAAAGTGAGGTGCGCAAACTCATTAAAAAGTCTGCAAACAAGTCATGTGAGCTTGACCCTATACCCACCTGGTTGCTGCATGAACTTATTGATGACATATTGCCTATAATCACTGCCATCATCAATAAATCACTTGCAGAGTCTACTGTACCTGATAAGATGAAAGTTGCTATTATTGCCCCATTATTAATGAAACTTGGTCTTGAACTCATTGAGAGGAATTACAGACCTGTCTCCAACCTAACATATACATCCAAACTTACTAGGTGGGGGACAAGTTGATCAGCCACCGCCCATTCAGTAAGGAATGGCCTTACTGATAAGTTCCAGTCTGCATACAAGGAATTTCATAGCACTGAAACTGCACTGCTAAAGGTACAAAATGATATCCTGTGTGATTTGGACCAGAAGAAATCAGTAATACTTTTGTTACTTGACCTCTCTGCTGCATTTGACACCATCGACCATCAAATCCTGTTTAATAGACTAGAACACCGATGCATGGTGAAAGGTCATGCACTCGCCTGGATCAAGTCATATTTAAAAAAACAGGAAACAATGTGTGAAGGTGGGCTGTCAGAGGTCTTCCCTTATGCCTATCAGGTATGGGGTCCCTCAAGGATCGGTCCTTGGTCCAATCCTTTTTACCATCTATATGTCACCTCTGGGTGATATCCTGGCTAAATATGGCCTAAGCTACCACATTTATGCTGACGACACCCAGATTTATATCCCTGTTGACCACTCTGCTAGTCATCACGCTCGCCTTAGTATCAGCAGACTGGAGTCATGCATTAGTGAAGTTAGGTCATTTTTGATTTCCAATAAAATGAAAATCAATGATGGTAAAACTGAGATGCTGATTTGTGCTGACAGATTTACTGTTACCCACTAATGGAGAGTATCCGTCGTTGGGGGACGTGGACGGGGGATCAATACTCTACCAAATAGATAGATACTCTAACCTGTTCTACTCTACTGTACTGTACTGTACTGTTAACCATAGCTTGCTGACTCGCTGGCTGTGAGTTTGGGCACGGATCCTAGCTATCATGTCATAGCCTCATATAAATGACGGGAAATAAGGACTGCAGACACAGGATATACACAGTGTAATAGTTACCTTTATTCAGTGCTGTGATCCCTTCTTGTCTGGCTAGGCCGGCATGGCAATGAGCGAGGCATATGAACTACCAATTTTGCATGATACTTAGGAAACCCTGACTATGTGCTAAACACCCAAGTCTATAGTCACGATACTGATAGCCGTAGATCTTCGGCGGCAAGTGGTCGTTGATCTCCTTGTTGGCTCGTCTGAAACTTGGAACTTCTATCTGCTAGCTACTGCCCCCGATCCACAGTTGCGCATCTCTTTTAAAGGGGCCACTCCGCGTCATCCGTGGGGGGTTGCCTACGTGGCTTCCTCACGCGTCATCAGATGGACTCGTCCTGCCTGCGTATCTAACTTCGGCTCGTCCGTCTTACACGTGACTTCACAGAATGGTGGTTATGGTGACTCATCAACCATCAGTATCGTGCGTTATTGTCTATGAATGTTTATATATTTCTGAGAGTCTCTGGGTGTGTATTCCATATCCTACATTACTCCCGCCCCTGCTGACAACATGCCATCTTTGGTCTCACTTGGGTTGATGTCACAGACACCAACTGAGTCTGTAGGTGACCTTGGTGTGACCTTGGATTCTAATATGAATATGAAGGCACAAATAGGGAAGATGTGTAAGAGGGGTTACCATCATATCAGGAATATAGCGGCTATCAGACAATGTCTAGACGAGAAGACTGCTGAAACACTTGTTCATGCCTTTGTTGCCATAATCTAGAGTAGATGTGACAGTCTTCTTGCTGGCCTTCCTAGATCAGATATTAAGAAGTTGCAATACCTACAGAACGCTGCAGCCAGGGTAGTAGGAAAAATCAAGAAATTCGACCACATCTCATGGAAACTGAGAGAATTACACTGGCTCCCAGTCCATGCTAGAATTGAATTTAAGATTCTTCTACATACCTTGAAGGCCTTGAATGGTAAGGCACCGCCTTACTTGTGTGATCTACTCCTAGTGAAAGAAGGTGAAAGATGTCTGCGATCCAATGATGGAATGCATCTGACTGTCCCTAAGACACGCTTGAAAACGGTTGGGATAGGGCCTTCTCTTCCATCAGTCCTAGACTCTGGAATGTACTCCCTAATGCGAGTAGTAACTCGGTTGCAACTTTCAAGAATAGACTGAAAACGCACTTGTTCAGAACTTATGTTCTTGAAGCGCTATGAACAGACTTGTCTGATATCAGCGCTATATAAATTTTATTATTATTATTATTAACAGTGCATTATGCAATCACAGACCTCAGATAGACAGCAGCTTATAGGAACAGTGCATTACACAATCACAGATCTCAGCTAGACAGCAGCTTATAGGAACAGTGCATTATGCAATCACAGACCTCAGATAGACAGCAGCTTACAGGAACAGTGCATTATGCAATCACAGACCTCAGATAGACAGCAGCTTATAGGAACAGTGCATTACGCAATCACAGACCTCAGATAGACAGGAGCTTATAAGAACAGTGCATTACGCAATCACAGACCTCATATAGACAGCAGCTTTCAACGGGGATTGGAATTTTGTGCTTTTATTTGTTTGATATAAAATGACTTAAAACCCCATAGAGACAGTCATTTCATGACTAGACTCATATTCTGTATCATTCCTTCATCTATAGCTAATGTGTGATCTCCATGACCTGTCAAGCACAGTGGTATTAAAGGAAATGAAGCGGCTGAAGCTGCAACAAAAACAGCTTTAGATAAAATTAAAATAGATTGAGGCATCCCACATACCAAATACAGAAAATATATTAATGCTTTGACAAGTCACAAATGGCAGTGTGAGTGGGATGAAGCTGTGGATAGCAAGCTTCACAGTATAAAACCTACGTTCCTTATAATATAATACAAACCCGACTGACTATAGGACCGTGATCAGCGGTCGTGTCAAATCGCCATCTTGCGATATAACAAAAACAAAATCCGCCACCAGAGGACAGCCCTGAGCCCACATCCGGTCGCGCATGCACGTAGAACCGCGCCAAAAACGCCATTATTAAATTTGACACGGAGCAGCAACAAGGTTATCGACCTTCTCTCGTGTTTTTATCAGGATTCGCAAGTTGTTTGCTGGAGTCTACGCGTCGTGTTAAGAAGTCATCTTATAGGAGAACAGTTTAAAATGGATTTTATCAAATAATATGGAATAATTAACGTAAAATTATAGAGTTTAGAGTACCACATGTTCGGCAAGGAAGAGAAAAGCCGGAACAACAAGGAATTGCGTATAATCAATAGCATTAACGCAGTAGTAGGAAGAAATAGAAATAATTTGGAGTCAATATTCCAAGATTATTTCATTTCTTGTTTTTATTAGTTGGATATTCAATTACGTTTTAAATCTACCGGGTTGTTATCAACAATTGATAAAAAAATCCGCTGAAGAGGTCACGTGTTCCGGAAGTGGGAAGACCGGAAGTGACCGGGGAAATCTGTCTATTTTTATAAGATGTGAAGAATAATTGAAATCGTTAATAATTCTTATAAAAATCCTAAGTTCCGGAATCGGAACAAAGAATTGTGGGGCAAAATTATTGAAATTTTCACACTCCAATATCACGATTACTGAAGTTAAGCAGATCGAACCTGGTTAATACTGGGATGGGTGACCTCTTACTGATCTGTAAATAAATGTGAAATGAAATTATTGTTCACTTAATGGAATTCAGATTCAGAAGCAAATAAAACTGAATTCATGAGGTAAATTGTGACTCATATTGTAACAATGAAGCAGATTGTTGGTACAATTAATAGTTGATATGAGATGAATCTGAATTGATGATTTGAATTCAAATTATTGAATTAACTGGCCTTCAATGGTAACAGTTATCAGGATTAAACTATAAATTATAAGTTATATGTTGGATTTACTGGTAATTCAACAGATAATTATTGAGGATATGATTGGAATATTCAATAATTGATAAACAATTATGTTAGTATCAATAAATTATATCAGCATAATAAATGGATAGACTAATTTACTTGTAGGTAGACCATAATCACAATGACAAATGAAATGATCTGAAGAATCATTTGGTTATGGTTATTTTGCCTAATACTGCTTTGTACAAGTTACAGATGAGTGATAATAGAAGCAGATCCAGACTTAGGTCGGTGGTGAGGGAGATGCGTGGACATAAGAGGGACAGACAACGGTCCAGGACACGTACATCCCAATTCAGCACGGAAGAAAGGAGACTTTCTGAACACGATATCTCAAATAAAGAAGCTCCAATCAGAGATAGTTCATCAGAGACTGATCATAATGATCGGGAGGAGAGAGAGGATCAGTTATCAGTCAATACCAGTGATAATGATTCAGAGGATGAGGTGGCAGATCTGTCTGTAAAGAAATCTAAAGCCGATGAAGGTAAAGCTTTTAGAAGAAGAGCTGAGGAGTTGATTAAGGAGGCAGGTTATTCCCCTTGAAGAGATAATAGAAGAATGGCACATGCCTTATCCAGAGATCTACACAAAGATGATAGAATACCGTCTGCTTTTCCTATAACAGACCCTGTGGGTCAAAGAGTTCAAGGGGCTTGGAATTTGATGTGTGGTTTAAAGCCCTGGGAAGAGAGTTGGAACCTCGAAGATGTAGATTTACCGGCAAAACCTCCGAAGGGAATGATACCGAAACTGAAATTCAAGAAGTATAAAGTGAGGAAAGAGGGTCCTTACCCTGAGAAAGGATACACTTTAGATCAAGCTCTGGCCAAATATGTTTCAAACAAGACCAAAGTTAAAGTAACATCAGGTAGACTCGCAGAATGGGAAAAGAACGCTTGTACACAACTTAGTCGATATTTTCATAGCAGGAACTCAACAGAAATGTACTAAAGCTTTAGTACAAATGATGCAAGCTCTGAGAGAAGTGAAGAAAGAGTTGAATAGTGATGAAGCAAGCTGGCGGGATACCAAGGCAAGCATTAACAGAATCTTGACAATGGTTCCAGATATGAAGGACTTAGAAGAAAATCAAAAGTCAATTGGTAAAGCTGTGGAAGATTTAACAGATGTAGCAGCTTGGAACCTAGCAGATCTGACGGCAGCTCACAGAAGCGGCCTATTACAAGAAGCACACAAGCTACACTTGAGTGAAGAGTCTAAAACCTTGCTGAAAGTAGAACCTTTGACAGGACCCCTATTGTTCAATGGTATGGTGAAGGAAAGAAAACAAGAAGCAGCAAGAGAAGCCACAGAAGATTTTGTGTTAAATCAAGTGGGACAAGTGAAGAAGGATGAATATAAGAAACGGAAGTCCTTTTCTGGAGTAAAAGCTAGAAACTACCAGAACCAGCCATATAAACCAGAAAACACAAATACTTCCAAGAATTTTCGTGGCAGAAGAAGATATAATAAAGCTTGGCAGAGTGGAGGAAACCGTAAACAGGTTAACCTTGGAAATGCCGCTCAACAGAAGAAGTGACACCTGTCTTCAGACGGAGCAATTACTAACATACAGCACTGTGAGCACCTCCATTTGTACTGTGGGAGCACGACTAACAGACTTTTGGGAAGTATGGGAGTCACTGGGCGTAAAGCCAAACGTCATAAACATTTTAAAACACGGTCTAACATGGACCTTTACGAGGTCTCCTGGGTTGAGAAGGAAGCCATGGAAAGCTCAGGAACATATGACAAGCCAAAAGGAAGCAGCCATGAAGTCTGTGATAAACCTATTATTAGAGAAGAAAGCGATAGAAGAAGTGAGGAATCCGTTTTCCCCAGGATTTTACAGTATCCTGTTTCTGAGAAGGAAAACTTCGGGAGAATGGAGACCAATAATAGACCTGAAAGAACTGAATCAGATAATTGTGAACAGAACTTTCTCCATGGAATCTGCCAGAACAATTCAAAATGCACTGGTTCCAGGCCAATGGGCCTGTTCCGTAGATCTGACAGATGCCTATTTCCATGTACCAATTCATCCAGCGTTCAGGAAGTATCTGAGAATATCAGTACTAGGGAAAACATATCAGTTCGTAGCCCTTCCTTTTGGGTTGGCAATTGCACCAAGAATCTTCACAGAAGTGATGAAGGAGATAGCTCGAGTCCTGAGGGAGAATGGAGTATTAATTCACATGTATTTAGACGATTGGCTAGTGAGGAACGACGACCCAAACAGTTTAACAGCACAGATCCAAGCTATTATAACTCTGTGTCAAGATCTGGGACTGTTGATAAATCACAAGAAGTCAGAGTTAACACCGTCTCAGAAGTTCGAGTTTGTGGGAGTCCTATACGATCTGGCCAAAGGGAGAGCTTTTCCACCACCAGAGAGAGTGGAGAAAATAGTCAAGTTAATATACAAGTTTAAAGACAATGTGAAAGTACCAGCGTCAACCTGGTTGTCATTGATAGGTCTTCTGAGCTCAGTGGCAGATCAAGTACCTTTAGGGAGACTTCACATAAGACCAATTCAACAATTCCTAGCAGCTCATTGGTCCATGAGTCAAGACAGCAGGAATGCAATGATACTATTTCACAAGGACATGATTCCACATCTAGATTGGTGGACAGGTCAAGATCTACACAAGGGAGTCCCTTTAACCCAGTTTTCACCGGATGTACAGATATTTACAGATGCAAGCATGGAAGGCTGGGGAGCACACTTGAATGGAATAGAAGTATCAGGTCTTTGGGAGTTAACAGAGAAGAAATTACATATCAATCTACTGGAGATGAGAGCGGTAATCTTGGCCTGCAAATGTTTTGCAGAGAAGATACAGGGCAAACAAGTGCTAATAGCAACAGACAATGTAACAGTTTTATCTTACATAAATCACCAGGGAGGCACAAGATCACAAAGTCTGTTGACAGAGACACAGATTTTATTCAAAATTGTACAAGAACTACAGATAACGTTGCGGGCACGTCATATTCCAGGACGGCTGAATGTGCTAGCAGACCAGCTATCTCGGAAACATCAAGTGTTAAGCACAGAATGGTCGTTACACCCAAGCGTGTGGGAAACCCTCTGGGAAACTTGGGACAAACCGCTAGTAGATCTATTTGCAACAAAGTACAACAACAAGCTGTCATCATACGTGAGCCCAGTACCGGACGCCTCAGCTTTGGCAGTAGATGCCATGACGATGAACTGGGAAAATCTGTATGCGTATGCTTACCCTCCGACAGGACTGATTCAGGCAATCATGAACAAGTTGAAAACCACTCAGAATTGCTCTCTAATTCTCATAGCTCCTTATTGGACAGAGAAAACGTGGTTCCCAGAAATAGAACTGTTAGAAGTTGGGACAGGGATTCAGTTACCTCACAGAGAAGACTTACTGAAACAACCATTAACTCCAGTGTTTCATCAAAGACCTCAAGTGTTCAACCTTCACGCCTGGAAACTATCCAGCAAGCTTTAGGAGAACAAGGTTTTGACTCTACAGTATCTAAACAAATATCTGAAGCAGTTACTAAGAGCTCACAAACCGTTTATGAAGCAAGATGGAAGAACTTTTGTGTCTGGTGTGAGAGGAACAATTATCATAGCTAAAGAAGCATCTGAAATTCATGTATGCAATTATTTGCAGAAATTGTTTGAAGAAGGCAAACAAGTGAACTCTATAAAAGGGCATGGTTCAGCACTGGGAGCCGTTTTATGGTACACTAATAAAGTGGATATCAGTAATTCCAAGTATATTTCCGATCTCATAAAATCTTACGAAAGGAAAAGACCTATTGAGAGGAGAATTTTTCCAAAATGGGACTTGAGAATTGTACTTAAAGCCTTATCAAAACATCCATATGAACCTTTAGCGAAAGCTTCCTTAAAATATCTCAGCTTCAAAACTGTGTTTTTGATGTTATTGGCTTCTGGAGCAAGGAGGGGAGAAATTCACGCATTAGACATTAAGGAAATTGTTCATAAACAGCACTGGAAGTTTGTTACCTTAGCACCCAATCCTAGTTTTTTGGCTAAGAATTATGACTATAGTAAAGGAGGAAGGAACTTTCATGGCTTTACTTTTGAAGCTCTGAAACATAGACTAGGAGCTGGTCTGGAAGAAGATGCTCTACTATGTCCAGTAAGAGCACTCAGATATTATTTAGACAGAACGAAAACTTTGAGAGGAAAGTGTACTCAACTGTTTATCTCTTACCAGAAGAGAGAGAAAGAGAATGTGGGCAAGAATACCATTTCTTCATGGGTGAAACAGACTATAAAGAAAGCTTATGAAGATTGTGAAGATGCTACTCTCAAAGTAATGAACTTAAATGCTCATGAAGTAAGGGCCATAGCTACTTCCACAGAATTCTATGGAAATGTGTCCATCGATAAGATCACGAAATCAGCAAGATGGGCCCAACAGACAACCTTCACCACATTCTATCTCAGAGACATGGCTACAGACATGGATGGAATAAACAGACTGGGTCCAGTAATTGTAGCCTCAAGTACTCTGCAACACAACTAGATACAACCCTCTCTCGTACAGAATGTCTCAAGTACCAGTGGAATACACAGGTATGTAAGAGTATAATTTGAATTGTTATGCTTTATTTTGCAGATATACAACAAAAGATGCGGGACAAAGAGAGAGGGTGGAAGATATAGAGGAGGATCTATATCAAGTTATGCACAGAGAAAGGTCTAAGGCTATACTCCAGATACTCTCTGATGTCATAACATACACTTTTAAGTTAAGTCTTGCGCCCTGAGCCTTGTATTATCTTAAATTGTCCAACTTATCCCATAACCAAGTATGGTGTAGTTGGTGGATGGATAGAATGGGGCAGATCACTAAGACAGAGATAAGAGGATCTGGAAGGTTGAGATGATTACAGTTCCTCTAAACGAGAAAGGAGGAACAAGAAACAAGACAGTACTAAACAAGATGATAAGTACTGCAAATTAAAATATTATATTATCTGACATCTGTTGGTAGAAGATTTAAAGAAACAAAACATATAAGTTATATTCTGGTCCTATAGTCAGTCGGGTTTGTATTATATTATAAGGAACCTAGAAAATTTTATTAATGTTAATGTTCCTTATAACTAAATACAAACCCGACTGAATCTACTTTCCCGCCCGCCTCCCCGCAGGTGGACTGGTGTCAAAATGATAATAATGGCGGTTCTTGGCGCGGTTCTACGCGCATGCGCGACCGGATGTGGGCTCAGGGCTGTCCTCTAGTGGCGGATTTTGTTTTTGTTATATCGCAAGATGGCGATTTGACACGACCGCTGATCACGGTCCTATAGTCAGTCGGGTTTGTATTTAGTTATAAGGAACATTAACATTAATAAAATTTTCTAGATTAGGTAAATATTATAATGTATGCTTAAAATAAATACGTCATTAAGAAGCAGTATTGAAACAAATTAAAGTTGAATACAGTCGCTTAACACGGAGTTATTTGTTAACATGTGAAGATCAGCCTGAATGTGTTTCCTGTCAAACCCCTTTGACAGTCAAGCACTTCATATTTGACTGTGATGAATTTGGTAATTTTAGATATCTTGGGGTTAAATGTTTTAGATATGTTGGGGTTAAAAGTTTAACAGATTTGGTCAACACAGTTGACACCGTTTTGATTTATCATTTTTAAAAGATATAAGCTTGTTTATTTCGGTCATAAGGGTGGAGATGTATTGGGCTGGCATCAATTGTGAGCTTAGCATTTAGTTAAGTTACCACCTTTACCATAGTTTAGGATCTTCTAATGTATGATTGTTGCTTTGTTTTCTCAATCTTAATTTCCCAATTTATTAAGTGAATCCAATATGTGGATTAAATCCAAACCCTACTTCACCTTGCTTCAGTCATCATTGGATCTGATAAATTATCTACACACATCTTGAAAGTAACAAATTAAAATAATATGCAAGATTTATTTAATATTAAATACAGAGTTAATAACATTTAATTTTGCCTGTGATGTGCAAGAAAGAAATAGAAATAAGCAAGTATCCCTCTGCAATGATATGTTATGATAATATTTGATTGTCCATTGTCCATCTTCCATTGTCCATCATCCATTGTCCATCATCCATTGTCCATCATCCATTGTCCATCATCCATTGTCAATTATCAAGTGGCCATCATCTGTATGTATATTTTAATTACCTCTATTTCATTTTTTAATGATTATTGATTGTAAAAAAAGGTTGTCATATATATGGATCAACGTTTCAGATTTCTGTTTTTTATTTGTAACAGAGTGGTTCAATTAAATGTGAAGTTTATGATACTGGCCAGGGACAAATGTTTGCATTGTCTGCAATATAAAGAGATATATTGATTGGAATTAGATGTAAATCATTGCAAATCAAGTCTGGACAAATTGAACGGGAAATATCCATAGTGCATAATAATCTGGACATTACTAGCATAATAATCTGGACATTACTAGCATAATAATTTGGACATTACTAGCATAATAATCTGGACATTACTAGCATATTAATCTGGACATTACTTATATAATGATCTGGACATTCCTTGCATAATATTCTGGACATTACTAGCATAATGATCTGGACATTACTAGCATAATAATCTGGACATTACTAGCATAATAATCTGGACATTACTAGCATAATGAACGTTCTGACACAAATCTAAGTTGTTCAGATGCTCTTTAAAAAAGTCTTGATATCATGAGATTAGACATTTGAATATTTGAACATTTGAATATTTGAATGAGATTAGATATATGACTATTTGAATATATATGTATATATGTATAAATATATATATATTATATATATTCATAATTACCTTGAAACTCCACGATATGGGCCATTACGGTTGCACTGGAATAAAATGAATTCAAATATATTTATTGAGAAGGCGATACTGCCCTTTTCTTGGCAATAATTCAAACATGCACAGCACTCATTCATCTGGATCGCTTACTCTTTAGGTTTTGAGATTGATAAAATTGTAAATACAATTGATAAATCAAATTTGTAGATAATCTTGGCAAACAAGATTATTTGTCTTATAAACAATTGATTTGTCTGTGACAACAAAACAACACATATTTCTCAGTTGTGTCACATAACCTAAGTATATATTTCATTAAAAAAATGAAAACAGTCTACTTCTTTAATAATTAGAAAATAATCTTCTTTGGTAGTCAGAAAATAATCTTTTTCTTTAAACTAAACTAAAAACTTAACCCTCTGGGTTGATATCTCCGCTGACTTAAATAAAAACACACGAACTGTGTAACTAGCAAACTTTCTGCGGGCTCTGTAGGCCAGACCTGTCACTTTTCACCCGTTCATAAGATATGCACAGTAATCATATACCTGCTTTGAAATCCTGGGTGTTTCAGACTTTCATTTATCTGGTTGCCTACCTTATTCCTTGCTATTACAAAAAAACAACTACGATAGGGTTCAAGACCAACTGTAGCTTGTGACAATTGGTTCAAGGGCATACACATTGAAACGTCCGAAGTTACATATTGTCTGATGTGGGTCAAAACTATCGGCGAACACTGACAGCACAAAGGGTTAATCTGTAAAAATGTATATGATGCTGGACATATTGTTGATGTATATTAGATATGCAGTACTTTTTATTCACTTTTAATGATTGTGAGATGTTGCATGTACACAAATTTTAGTCACATGACTAAAAAGCATGACGATACACAGCTATGTCCTGAGATATTTTGGTATACCAGTTTTAATTTCCTCTTATAAGTGGTTGCTGAGATATGCTCCATACAAAATTTGTGACCTCAAGGTCACTGCACAAAGGTCAATAGTGACATCAATAAGATTTGAAAGAATCAGGATCTTTAACTCTATATCTACTTCTGTATAACATATGAAACATATATTACTGGTAGTTTTGGAGAAGATTTTTAAAGAAAATACTGACAGACGGACCAAAAGACAGACAGATGGACAGACATTTTCCCCACTATAGCTCTGCGACTTCATAGAAGTCAGCAGAGCTAAAAACTAGAAATGACATTTTTTACCGCTTATTCCAGACAATGTCTATTCATAGCGGTTGATAGCAACTGACCAGGATTTGAACCGGGAATCATTGGCTGAAATAGCTCAATTGGTACAGTTTTTTCTTTGAGATCCAAAGTGATTAAGAAACCGCTCTTACTGTCTGTGAGTATGTAGTGGTCTGTTCCAGGTTCTTTCACAAACCAGGCGGCCTCAGACATACCATAGTGCAGACACTTCTCATTGGGCACCACGGGGCCTGGCCTGTAGGTAAAGGCCCTGCAACTCTCATCCTTAATGCAGGAATCTTGGCAGGTTGCCAGATTTGTAAGAGAGGTGAGTCCCCCTGGTGTCAGTGGCTTCTGACCGGTCACCCTCACTCCGCCATATCCAGCAAATTTTAAAATATCAAATTCTGAAAAAAGAATATGTACATTATATAAATATAAATTGCCTGGCTGCTCACTCCCATAAAGTCAATTATTTTCAATAATTCTTATTTATGATGAATTTAAACAATTTGAAGAGGGTTTTTTTACCACATACATATTCCATCTATTCAATTTTTAAAAATCAATTTTTATCCAGAATGTTAACACGGTAACTAGTATCAAGACATTGGAAGGAATTTTTGAGGTTCACTGGAAGCTGGAGTATACACGTGTCAGTACAGTATAAGCAGAGTTTTTATCTATCGAGGGAGTTTGGATAAATTGGTATCACATCTGCAATGTGATATTACTCATGCAATGTGATATTACTCATGCAATGTGATATTACTCATGCAATATAATATACTCATGCAATGTGATGTATTCATGCAATGTGATGTTTTCATGCAATATGATGTTTTCATGCAATATGATATAATCATGCAATGTGATATTACTCATGCAATATGATATACCCATGCAATGTGACATACTCATGCAATATGATATACCCATGCAATGTGATGTTTTCATGCAATATGATATAATCATGCAATATGATATAATCATGCAATATGATATAATCATGCAATATGATATAATCATGCAATGTGATATACCCATGCAATGTGATATACTCATGCAATGTGATATACCCATGCAATGTGATATACTCATGCAATATGATATACTCATGCAATATGATATACTCATGCAATATGATATTACTCATGCAATATAATATACTCATGCAATATTATATACCCATGCAATGTGACATACGCATGCAATATGATATACTCATGCTATATGATATACGCATGGTAAATGATAGAATCAACTAATAGATAAAGACTGACTGAATTCTCCCGCTGAAGCTCCCGACGCCACTTTGACTCCTTGTACGGGTGGGCACGGCTCAGTGAAGTTGATGTGGTAGGTGTTCACCTTAGATGCAGATCCACCGACGACGCATGATGCACCAGTTTTCAGGTTGTCCTTATCCCAATGTGAACACCTTTGACCTCTCCATGGGATCGTATCGAAATCAAACTCAGCCTAAACTCACAGGGGAAGAGATCCTACCAGTTTAGTTTTGATGCAAAGGTCGCGGGTTTGATTCTCGGCGATGATTCACAGCACGTGCGATTGTATATGGGTTACGGTTTTCATATGAGCTGAGGCCCATGCCTAAAGGGTTCACTGTTTATACTTATAAATTATTAGATGGATTAAAAATATCAAGGAATCGTGGATTGATAATTAATTGAGGCATTACCACATCTGCTACAAATAGGTCTCGTCATGATATGACTGGGATAATAAGTGAAAGGAACATACCTTGCAACAGGTGCCAGCAACTGTGCTAGAATCCTGGCAACCCAGGAGACACTCAGTTAGACTAAACATCCCTTGATTTGACTGGAAGTTTGGTTTTCCTGACTTGCATTCGTAACACTCATGCCACACAGCACATACTGAAATAGGTTCGTGCACATGAATGACGGTTAACTTTAATATGTTATCTTTACCTCACTCTCAATATTTTGTATATTACTACTTTGTAGAATTGTCTAAGGAACTTTATCTTCAGATCTTTTTATTCCTACCTTTTGGACTTTCGATATCTTTGGCGGTATAATTCAATAGTTTTGGTGCACATTCTGAAAACAATATATTTTGAGTTTATCATGGCTGCAGCATAATAACATTTAGGAAGATTAAGTTGAATGCTTAGCATTTCCTACGTCTTACTTATACTGGTATAATGCAAAGCCATTAAAAGTTCAATATTCTGAAAAAAAAGTTAAAAGTAAATAAATAAATGAATAAATGAGTAAAAGAATAAATGAGTAAAAGAATAAATGAGTAAATAAATAAGTAAATAAATAAATAAATAAATAAATTTGTGGTTCTTACCTTCCGCCTCCTCGCCACACTTACACTCCAGTTCGTGGTAATACGTAGTGGATGCGGCACTAGTCTTGGAGGTCTCTACCTTGGTTTTTGTCACCAAGCCGAGTAATTTATTGGTAGCTATTAAGAAATTTGAATGACTATCAAATGATGCATCAATTGAAATTGAGAGAAAGAAGTTCAATGATGTCATGATTCGATAGATTAACAAAAGTAATGCCCAAGTTTGTCTTAACATTTCTCTGGCCCGCCATCAATAATTATTGGTTATCAATATACACATAGTATTGAAAGAATAGGCATGTATATATATATATATATATATTTAAATTCATTAATAAACATTATTGAAAATAATTGAAAATAATTGACTTTATGGGAGTGAGCAGCCAGGTAACAATATGTCATTTTTATATTAAGCATGTATAAATTGAACGGGAAAGGACGGCCAGTGCTCTGCGCAGGTGCGCTAAATCATTCTTTTTATTCCATTTCTCACAAGTTAAACACATGTAAATAATTCGCTCAGCATAGAGAACATTTTTCACAGTTGGCCAACTGCACCCTACCCCCTCCAAGGTTTGGGCAGGTAGCCTCCCCAACATAGGTAAGGTAATTGGGGAAATAGAGTGGGGTTGAGCATTATCTGGCAAACTGAAGTCAGGAATAAGGAGGCAAGATATATAATTGGAATGGGGAATTCAAGAGATCACAAAATTATAATGAATACACAAAAAAATCAGCTTTAAGGGCATTTCTAGGCAGGCAATAGAAGGATGGCATAAATGAAGTGTCAAATCAAATGAACAAGTCTGCTGTATAGTCAATAGAACAAATGGGTATTTCAAATAGATAAGTGGTAATAGGTGTTAAGTGGTATGATTAAGGTGGGTGTCACACTTTGTAAGTTTCAGTTAACTTGAAACTGGTTAATTAAGGTAAATAATAGCAATATCGAATAAAGGGTGAAAACAGTTTACCAAAGAGATTTAGAAGAAAAGGTAAAAAATGAGGAGAAATGTTAACTGCAGTAAATATTGCCTGTAAAAATTGTAATTAGAATTAAGTGGATTAAGAAGCAAATTGTTATAGGAAATAAGAGGTCAAGGGTTTAAGGTCAAATGTCATTAAAAGTTTCAAGATACTGAAGGAAAACAAAATTCTATTAGTCATTACGTATATTAAGGAACATATATTAAGGAACGTATATTAATTAATTGATACTTAAGGCTGAAATGTCAGGTAAGGAGGTACAAAGTTAGGAAATAATCAATTTGGCCAAATAAAATGTTGTCCAAGTATAAGGAAATTTAAATAGAAATTCCTAGAATTTAACTCTGAGAGCAAGGACATTTAGTGACCTGAGAAGCTTACCAGTATAGGGAACTGTGATGTCTAGAGTTCCCAGTATAGGGATTTTCCCATAAAGTTAAGCTGCAAGGTATTATTATCATAGGATAAATTTTGTGACAATATGTTATGGAGAATGGAATCATGAGTATTTAGAATTAAGGAATCAAATTGTAAGAGTTGATGATGATTGAAAAATATATAATATTATAAAATAAAAGGTAAACCCGACTGATTGTGTTTGTTAGTCTGTTCACTTTCATAAAATCAATAAGTCAATATATA
Source organism: Amphiduros pacificus (assembly GCA_949316495.1). NCBI lineage: Eukaryota > Metazoa > Annelida > Polychaeta > Phyllodocida > Hesionidae > Amphiduros > Amphiduros pacificus. The sequence goes on along the minus strand of OX439012.1, from coordinate 14,138,682 downwards.
TAAATATATACGTTTGGATAGTTTATAATGGCTAAATGTCTAAAATGGGCTACAGAAAATCCCATTGGTGAGAAGTCATGATTAGAACATGATGAACACGTACAGGTGTCCCATCCAAATCCATGACATTTGGGAGATTTATTCAAGCAGAAGTCCCATGCACCATGGTAGGTTGTGCAATCTGTCTTGCATCCATGATCTGTGATGTTATCATAGGAATTAGAAGTCGAACCAGAGGAGATCCTGTAACCACATTCTGCAAATAAACGCTTGATTTTATTCTAATTATTTTTGTCAAATATGAAAATGAATATCAAATTACAGATATTGGCTGATGTTTGGCATTTCAACTACAAAAACGCTTTCACCATCAACGGTTATTCTGTACGGCAATACTGATCCTTTTTTATAATGTTTGTGAATATTTTCATTGCTTTTTGTGATGTTTATGAATATTTTCTGAATATAAATGATCATCTAAATCCGTTCCTAGAGCGGACCTGAGCAGATGATAATTTTAACCAATCATAATGCATATTACATACTTAATTTGGCCCCAACATTTTATTACGATTCTCATTGGCTAATATTTGTAATGTAATTATACCCAAAGCCATTGTCAAAATAGACTTGAAATCCTTTGATTTTAGAAACACCATGCACTGCTCATCCATTTTAACACACGACTCTGTAAGAACTTGACTTTCGGTAACTAACAGTCAAACAATTATGTACCGTTTAAATCAACATAAAATGTCAGCCCTGTTTGAAAATATTTCTTTGTTTTTTCTTGATCAAACAAAACAAAAATTACAGCAAACAAAACAAAATTTAAATAAACAACAAAATACATTTAAACACAAACAATCATTGCAAACTGATGGGGTAGTTGAAATTATTTTTGTTCATCTTTTAAAAACATTTAATTTGACATATGAATGATATTTTTAGCACAACTCTATGCAAAGATGTGCCTTTTCACACTCGATTACGCAAGTTGCCCTAATATCGCTCAGACGATATCGGAAATCGTCGATCAGACTTTTGCATGTCATTTCTGTTCTAATTGTCCGATTTACACCAAATTTGAAATAAACTTACTGAACATTCCTTGTTCCTGCGATTGGGAAGCAATTTCAAGCAATTTAAAGAGATAATTTTATGAAATGATGGGCGAACACGATGACATAGTTTTGGACATTATATCTCAGTGATGCGCGTATTGATGCGATTTCGAATGAATACGCGCATGCCGATTATTTGTAAAATATTGATTAGTTGGAACTATTTTGCGTCGGCCATCTTTAGACTGGTCCCCCATCGAGTGTCAAGAACATCGTGTATATACACAGATGGTGGCAACCAGTCTATGGCTGTACGCGCCATTTTCGGGTCACGTGACGGGGTCAAATGAGGTGCGCTTTGTTTACAAATGTTTTTAACGATAAATATCTTGTTTCATGTATCATTTTTTAAAAATACAGTAGTTGTCTGAGGTATAAAAACAAAACATACCTCGTCGGTCAGCTGTGTGAGCGGATTCAGTTCGTTGGTGATGGCGGACGGATACCCTGAGCCGAAGGCTCAGGGTATCCTTCAGCAATCACCAACTCACTGAATCCGCTCACCCAGCTTCCCGACTCGGTATGTTTTGTTATATTCTGCTTTGTTTACATGACGCACTTCTTTTCTTTTGTTCACTTCTTTTAGATATGTATTCATTCGCCGGACGCATGTGCGAATTGGAATCTTTCGCAAGCTCACGACGAACACTCCACAGTGGCGTCAGTTGCTTTAACAATTATGACCACAGAAAAAACCGAATTACAACCCACAGGAAACGACTACCCATTTCCAACGATCGTACCGATCACAGAATAACACAGATAGTTCCTTTTTTTGACAAGCATTGCCTATCGGCAATGCTTGTCAAAAAAGGAACCATCCGTGTTACAAAAAACTGAAGGAAAAACACTACAGAATGCACACGGATTTGTATTTACAGACATTATGATTGGGAAAGGTAGTGACATGTGTCAGAATTGCAACAGTTGATCGCCGGAGGTCGATTTTATTTACTGGGGAAACTTCAATATGATGGGCAGTGCGTGTTATTTCTAGAAACAGTGGATTTCAAGTCCATTTTGCCGTTGGCTTTGGGTATAAAAATGACGGCCGTTTTGTGAACTAAGTGATAGCTATTGGATTATTTTAAACAAATTATAACAAATGGAAACAAAATCTGAGCTTAATGGAAAATATATAGAATTGGTTCTCTGAAAATACAACATCACTCCCGACCAATTACTAAGAACTTTGACCAATAGTTTCAGAGGAGTAGATTAAAGCTAACGGACAGAATAACATACATCTTCCCGCCGTCACCACAGAAGTATTGCTATGCATGGCTAAAATGACAAACTTCCACATAATTGCTCATAATCAGACAGAAAATTGATGAAAATGCTTACTTGTGGGGTCAGCTTGTCTGCAAAACTCATTTGCAATGACAAAATGTTCATATCGCTGGGATGTGCTGTTGTCAACTACAAATTCGGATACCGAGCCTTCAATGTACAATTTAAACCTGTCATCGAAGAACTGGCAGTTGTTTATTGTAGCGTGGTAGGCAAAGGTGACAGCCTGGCACTTTGGGGTGTCATAACAGTCCTGCATACAGGCTGAAGGAGTTGCCGCGGAAGATTTACTGTAGGGAAATATTCCACGGGCCTCGTTGAAAATCCAGAAGCGACAACCTACAAGTACCTCACAAATCATGAAAATGTCAACGCCCTCAAAGTAATGAGTACAGTTTACTAATTAGAAATGAATTTTAACTAGTTATCTGATCTGTAATATTTATAACGACAATTAGATTGTGTTAAACTCAGTAAAAGTGTTAAATGAAAGTACTAAATAAAAGTGTTAGATAAAAGTATCAAATCAAAAGTAAATCAAAGTATTGAATAAAGGTTTTCAATAAAAGTAGTTCCTAAACTATGACAGTTTGAATTAAAAGAATCAAAACATCCCAGAGTAACAGGGGTGAAGACATAGTGTGAATGAGAGTATGGTACGCCTGCTTCCTTAGATGATGTCTTATGTTTTCTCTTATCCATTGACTTTATCCGTTGAAAGCTTTTCTCTGAACTATCTGTTCACTCTCATTGAACTATGTGCATTTCTCTTTTTAGGAAAATATGACATTATCTAGTGGTTTATTATTTTCAGGTTGTTTATTTTCATGTTGTTTATTTTCATGTGGTTTATTATCAACAGGTTTATTATCAACAGGTTTATTATCAACAGGTTTATTGTCAACATGTTTATTATCAACAGGTTTATTATCAACAGGTTTATTATCAACAGGTTTATTATCAACATGTTTATTATCAACAGGTTTATTATCAACAGGTTTATTATCAACAGGTTTATTATCAACAGGTTTATTATCAACAGGTTTATTATCAACAGGTTCATTATCAACAGGTTTATTATCAACAGGTTCATTATCAACAGGTTGATTATCAACAGGTTGATTATCAACAGGTTTATTATCAACAGGTTTATTATCAACAGGTTTATTATCAACAGGTTTATTATCAACAGGTTTATTATCAACAGGTTCATTATCAACAGGTTTATTATCAACAGGTTTATTATCAACAGGTTTATTAACAGGTGATTTATTATCAGTTAATTAATTGCGAAGGAGTTTGATTATAGTTGATGAGCGGCATAATTTTCAAGGAATTCTTGAAAATTATCAAATATATAAAAAAAAGATCTTACATCCAATCTCTCTTTTGGAGGGGTGATGTGTAGGGCAGCCCGTCGTGGAATTATGGGTATATCGCCAGGTATTTGTGTCACTCCTCGCCATCATATCTCCATAGTCTGAAATTTAAAATAAAAAAGATAAATGCATCAAATAATGTAAAGAGATGAAGATTTAAAGGTATGCATGATAAAACAGAATCATTTCAACTGAATTGAATTATTTCTCAAATGGTTTTTATCTACACATCTGAAATTCCTTCTATGACGTCACAGGTAGTTACATAATTTCTACTATGTAAATTCAGTCAGTTCTAACACAATTATTTTGCCGAGGAAACTGTAACCGTTTCTGTTCAGATTCAATATTACAGACTCCATCAGCGAGAATGAGTGACATAGCGCATGTAACGGGTCTATAGCAGTGGGAGGAGCGGACGTCAAGAAAGCACCCTGCAGAGCACTTTCAGTGACATGTAATATTGGCTGATTTCTACTTCCATTCACCAAATCAACCACACAGAATGCCATTTTTTTTGTTAAATTATCAAAATGATTTAAACCAATTGACTCAACATTCAATATATTTTTTATTATATTTTTTTAATCATTTCTATTCATGACTAATTTTCTCATATTTTTCTGTGAATATTTCTTCTTTTTTAGGTATTTTTATGATAAGTGCAAATTATTGCTGATTATTTTCTGAAATTATATTAATATTTGATTTATCTAATATCTCAAAAATAAATGTGAGGTCAAATTAAAGTCCGTCAATATTGTTACTTTTGTAACCCTACCGATTTAAGCTATTTCTAATCATTTTAGCTTCATAATAAATCTTGAAATTGACAGACTTTTTTTTGTAACACACAATGCTTGTCAAAAAAGGAACTATCTGTGTTATTCTGTGATCGGTACGATCATGGGAAATGCGTATTCATTTCCTGTGGTTTGTGATTCGTTTTTTTCTGTGGTCATTATTGTTAAAGCAACTGACGCCACTGTGGAGTGTTCGTCGTCTGTTTCCAATTCGCGCATGCGTTCGGCGAATGAATACATATCTAAAAGAAGTGAACAAAAGAAAAGAAGTGCGTCATGTAAACAAAGCAGAACGTTCAAAACGATGTCATCGTGTTCGCCCATCGTTTCATTAAATTATCTCTTTAAAATTCTTCCCAATCGCTAGAGCAAGGAATTATCAGTAAGTTTAGTTCAAATTTGGTCTTTGCCGATGGGTGATTGGAGAACACTAAAGTTTACCGCCTCGGCAAGGCAATAAGCATCCCGCCGAAATGACAACATCGTCATCGCCCCGGGCCATCGCTGCACAAAATTATCCCTTTAGATTGCTTGGAAATGCTTCCCAATTGCTAGAACAAGGAATTTTCAGTAAGTTTATTTCAAATTTGGTGTAAATCGGACAATTATAGAACAGAAATAACATGCAAAAGTCTGATCAATGATTTGCGGTAGCGCCTGAGGGATAATAGAGCAACTTACGTAATCGGGCCTGAAAAGGCACATCTTTGCAAACAGTTGTGCTAAAAAAATCGTTCATATACCAAATTAAATGTTTTTAAAAGATGAATAAAAATAATTTCAACTACCCCACCAATTTACAATGATCATTTATGTTTAAATGATTTTGTTGTTGTTCATTTAAATTTTTGTTGTTGTTTATTAAAATTTGATTTTGTTTGTTGTAATTTTTGTTTTGTTTATTGCAATTTTTGTTTTGTTTGTTAATTTTTTTCCCATCTGTGTTACATGTGGAGCACCACTTTTTCTTGTTCAATTTCTTTTTAGTACTAATGTGTTTTTCTGTGCAGTATTCTATATATTTTCATAAACTAACCCCCAATAAGCTGGCATTTTTATATTATTTCAAAAAAACGTAAAGTACTTAAGTATTTTCCTATGTTTTCCCTTATAGATTGACCACAAAACTATAAATTGCTCTCAAATTGTTAATTATGAACAGACTTTGATGAATAAGGACTCTACGAGCTCGTATTTGAAATATGTAGATGATAGGATAATAAAACATGTAGATAATTTCGTGGAAATAGGCTTTCTATTTTCAAAGTCATTGAAAGGTCACTTCAAGGTCACTGGCAATATTTGATCAAAATTGCATAAGAAGGTTGACATTCGATCACATATCATTTGTAGATGTATTCTGAGTAGTAAAAAAGTTATATCCCTATGTCTGCCATTTCTAGTGATGGGAAATGTTAAGTAACCTTTATTTTAAAAGGTAAAGTTTTCAGGAAGCATATCATACAAAACTGTGAGTGAAAAAAAAAAGAAAAAGAAAAACAACAAAGAACCAAAGGAAACTATTTTGTAATTCAAGCCATAAGATAGCCATTAATTTATACTTACCAGACGTAAGAACACAGCCGTTAGTTTATACTTACCAGACGTAAGAACACAGCCATTAGTTTATACTTACCAGATAGAAAAACACAGCCATTAGTTCATATTTACAAGACAGAAGAATACATCCATTAATTTATACTTACCAGACATAAGAATACAGTTATTGGCGGTATCCTCTGAGGCTGCGGTTATTTTTGTCTCAATCCCCACGCAGAAGCCAGCTGCGTCACATCTGTCCATACATTCAATGAGGCGGTCTGAAGTCCCGGATGTGGAGGTCAGAGAAGATGTGATATCTGTTCCCATGGGGACACCTGGGTTCTTTTTGTGGGAAGTTGTATAGTCAATGAATCCATAACCAGGCCATAAACTCCACGCACGGCACAAAGCAGACAAATCCGCAGTCGCATGCACTACAATAAAAAAGAGAAACTTTTTTTGTACATCAATAATTTGCACAATGATATTTCATACTTGTAGAAATGCACTTAGAATTAAACCATTGATCTCAAGCCATCTGAAAGCTGTGAGTTTAGCAATTGATTTTGGATGTTAATCTGTATTGCTTTCTTGACAAGTGCAAGTCAAAAACAACAACAACCTGACCAGCATTTATTTGTTTATTATTGCAGATCCACCTTAAATCCACCTTAAATCCACCTTAAATCCAACTTAAATCCACCTTAAATCCACCTTAAATCCACCTGAAACTACAGCTTCCATGTCGCCGTCAGTTATGTCACACACTGTACTTTACAAAGTAAATGTACTACTTAATTTATTTTTTAAAGGAAAAGGACCACATTTTCTATGAAATATGTAGACCACTACTTCCTTGATAACCTTAACCTTAACGCCTCATGGCAATATACCTTTGAAAATAACATGCGATCTGAAATAACATGCGATCTGAAATAACATGCGGTCTGTATTTAAAAGTTTGCTCCCATGTTTTAATCAAGGTTTTTATCTGCGTTGTGCGAATCTATCAAAATCATATTTTCTCTTTGCACAATACTCATTCCCAATAATATTAATTAACTAAGCATATATCATGGTCATGATTTGATAATCTTCAAGTAAGTTTTGATATGTCTGTTAGTAGCAAATAATCCGATTGAAATTGATTCCATTGAAACAATTGAAACATCACAATTTAAATAGAAGTCTTTCACCGAGACTCAATACCCTGCTGTGACTATGAATATTTCTTTTGCATTATCACACAGACATAATAATACAAACTAAGACCTTTGATGACCAGACATGAAATACTGGATGGAATGATAAACGACTCAACCTTTCTCAATCATGCAGCATGGACAAAGTATTTGTCCTAACTGGCATTTGAACCCCGGACCTTTAGCATGGGAGACAAGCATCTTACCAACTGAGCCATCCCCAACACTCCTTTAAAGATGATTATCAAAATACTGTTTAATATTAAATGGGGAATACTCACAGCTTCCCTGCTCTGAGTGCCTGACCAGGAGCAGTAGGAGGGCCACGCTTATTGGCCACTTCATAATACACTGATAAACTTCTCCTGCTCAGAGTCACCGCAGCTCCAGAGTTTTGTTCATCTGGAAGAGTCCATCTTTATAGTCTGCCCCAGAGTTTAATTAACATGGAAGAGTCCACTCGAACTTGGTACTCTCTTCCTCTCTCCCGGGGTTTTGTTCATCTGGAAGAGTCCACTCAATCTGGATTTGAGATTTTCACTATCTGATGTATGCTTTGCCCCATTACTTGATATTGGACTGCTCTAAGATGTTAATTGGACCGGTTATGGAATGTGCATATATCGAATATGGAATTGTTCCAAGAATGTGAAAATACTTTACTCTTAAAAAGATAATCAACTTCACATCTTTTGTTTCTTCCATATCTAAACTTGTATCACTTTCAATAATTTATTTAGGATATTATAGATATCTAAATCAAACATCTACTGATAAATTTTATATTAAATATTGAACAAAAATTTAACTAAAACGTTTACTGATATACTATGTTAACCATTAATCTTAAGATATTTGACTTCATGCATAATGTATCAGTCAGTAGGCGTCAAAGTTAAATATCTTAAGCTAGATACTGAACGATACATTCTGTGTTGAGTATCTAGCTTGGTAACCTAAAGGTCTACTGACTGATAACTTTTACATCAGGTATCTAGCTTAATATATTTTACTTAATGTTTTTGTTTTTTAAATATTGTGTCTTAAATTATTTCCTGCATTATCTTAGATATGAAATATATATTAGATTGCCAAATAAATGGGCATTTGGCCCAAGGTCTTGTGGCAGTTTGCCTCTGACCTGGAGATATAGGTAGACCCACCTTTGTTTAATATGTCCTCTGGACATCCTATTTCTCAGCACATTCCAATCAGCTGCAGGACCCAAGATCCTGTTTCGGTAAACGTCAATGATACTGTTAATCAAAAGTGATTTATGGGCCATCAAATATGTAAAATTCACACTATTCCATTTTTGTCTTTTCTTTTATTAATATAGATATGAGATAATTGTGAATTTTGTATCGTGCCTTTATTTAATCATTTTTCCTATTACATTTCACATTGAGCTAACTTTTTAAGAATGATAGCTTGAGGTTGATAGAAGATAGCTCATAAAAAGTAATACTTGGGTTGGGTGTCCAGATTTGGGGTTTCTGCTGCTGCGCTATTTCTCGCTTTAGCAAGTTTTACATGTCGCTGTTTGCTTATCAAATTCTGCTTTCATAACAAGGCATTTGTTTGAAAGAAAACCTCATCAATTACATCATCGGATATAGTTTTTTTATTAATTTGAATGACATTTTCATCTCTATTAAGACTTTCTTGTCAAAGTAAATATGCAATGCTGAAACAAAAGAAGTCGATATTTCATCAAAGCTAGATATACGTATAATGGCATTGACATGATCTCTTATAAACCTGCTTTGGAGGTGTCACACTGGGGTAAGGAACAGGTATTGTGGATTAGAAACTTGTAAATGCATTCGAGCCTCAACCATTTTCAAATATCATGTTGGGGGCAAAAGGTAGCTATGAAAGCACTAAAAGCAAGATGGCTGAAAGTTGGATGAAAATTTCTCAAACATCTCTGAATGGCCTAACACGTGATTGACAGGTCAGTTTATGTCCAAGCTATATACATATGTCATAAATATTACTCCCCTGAATTCAAAATTTCTTCATAAAATTGCTCTTTTTGGATTTGAAATTTGGTTAAACAGTTATATGGAATTTGAAATGGCCACTGTAAATATTTCATTGCCCTTGTACTGTCTTAGCTTATTCTGATATATTCTTCGTTTGCTCACACTGTTTATGAAGTGCGAAGGTTTTAATTTCATTAAGGGTATTCATGGGTGTTGATAGTGAGTGCCCTCTAGTGGCAGAGGAGTAAATTACCAAAATACTGTACTTGATGGGAATTGGTGCATTTACGGTGTAAAAATACATTCCCTATTAAATTAAAAGCATTAATAACATGAATCAATATTTAAACACCTCAATATTTGAACTATAAGGTATGATTACAAGTATATTTCTCTCAAAATAATATTTTGTCCTAATTTTCCTTGATGATAGTTTTCATGAGAAATGAAGAAGACAAGCAAATAAATTCTGCAGATTACACAACAGGAGTAGGCTTATTTTTATCTGTGTTTATTTCATTTCATTGGGAAGAAAATTCCCTGTGATCCTAGTGAAACAGATTTTCTCATTTTGATTTGTGTAATTTGGAAATAAAAAGGAAGTTTGGCAGTCAGATTTGTGAAGGGAGATGAAAATATTCATATTTTTGAAAATATCAAGTGTGTATCTCTATTTTTCTCTTAATGTATTTGAAAAATAGAAAATCTGTTTCACTAGGATCACAGTAAATATTGTTAAGATCACTTTTACAAAAAATGTTTGGAAATCCACTTTATTATGGTCCCACAATCTGCAGAACTTTTCCCCTTTAACATTTTGACATGACAAAATAAATTTTGAAGCAGTAACATATTACTACGCCACTTTTTTTGAGTTAAAAAGATATGGAGCTTTCAATATAATCAAAGAAATTCCATTGTGATTTTCAAATAAAATATCAATAATTTTATTACAAAAATATATACCATAAAATGTCATTTCATGACTTGAAAGTTTTAATGAAAAGGGAACTCTTTTTGACAGTTGAGCTTTTTTCCTGTACTTTTTTGAAAACGTTCCATTTTGGCGTAAAAAGAAAGTAGTTTCCTCAGAAAATCTGCCACCAGAGGACACTCACTACCAACACCCATAAATACCCTTAATATGGTGGGTTAATCAGACAATTTGATAGGTTTTTATATAATGAATAAAAAAATCGTTAATTTGATTACACTGCATTAAAGATCAATTTTACCACATCACTACTCTAAGAAAAAAACAATCGCTAATAGGATAACACAAATCAGGGCACATAAATGTCACATACTTTGCGATCAAGCTGCTTTCAGTTAGAACCTAAGAACAAAAGGTGTTTATTAACCCTTTAAGCATACAAGATATGTGTGCCAATCTGGTAACTGTCATCGGTTAGAATCACACAAATCATAGTGTTAACCACCCCAAGATATAGAGTTCTTGGCAGTATCATTTGCTTACAAATTCTTTCTGTCCAATAAATCTTTAAGAAGACTTGAAAATTAAATTAAATAGGTTTTTGGTTTTCTTGTGTGATTTTGGATAATTGTAATTTCATAGGTAATTCCCTGCAATCCCTTGAAGAAAGATTTTTTTCAAGGTAAAAAAATGATGTATAGGCCTGCTATTGAATGCGTTGCTAGTGTAAACTAAGTGTGAACGTTGTAAGAGTTGACAGATTTGCCTAACGTTTCAGAAGGTTCAATACTTTGTACTGATCTAATAATAAAATAGCCATATGATGCGGAAATCACTGACATGAACGTTTCTAAAACGTTGTAGAATTGTGTACATTTGTTGTACATGAAAATAAATTATATCTCCATAATCAGTGAAAAGAGTAGAACATTTCACTCGCAATATGTCTTGGTCTAAATACTGTCTATTGTCAGTCAAAATTGTCACAAAGTTGAATAACGTCATATTCATCAGGCGATTTTCGGGCGATATTGCGTCAAAAGACACAATGAATTGTCGATAACGCACACAGCACCTTTGATCTCATGGAGTCACAACTCCATTCATTATACTCCAAGATATATATACATTTACATGTACATATATATATATATATATATTAATATATATTAATTTATCAAACAGTAATATGTGTAATGTATATGGCATAAGACGTCCTAATTCTTTAACACTTGATACTTCTAGCCATGACTATGACTTTGTCAACATAGCTTCTGCAGTGATGGGGTAAATACTTTGTCATTCTATCAACTTTGTTATGTCAACTTTGTTCTTCTCCTGTGAAACCACTGGATGGAGTATTTAGTTACTGCTAGTAAAGGAAAGGCGTTATATTTTCAGGGGACCATTTCCATAAAGCTCAGATTTTTATTCTATTTTGTGATGATTTTTCAAAAGTCAGATGTAACATGCATTTTGATTGGTCAAAATCATCATCTTTTCTAGTCTTCTCTGGAAACGGATTTAAATGATCAATTATGAAAGAATCTCAAGAAATTGGTCACAAACGTTGAAAACAAAAAACAAAAATAAAACAATGATCAGCACAGCTCTAAGGACATTGACCTTCGTTAAATATGATCAGTTTGTGTGCTCATGGAATATATTTTGGTGGCAAATTAAATTGTGAAAAATTGTCATTATTAATTTGCAAAAGTTGTCACATACACTGATGCAATGCTCAGGTTTGATGTTTAAAAATAGTCCTCAATATGAATTCGAATGTGTGAACAACTTTATTTTTTAACTTCAGAAAATTATTCTTTCTTATGAATCTTTCTCGTTAGATTTTGGGCCAATTTGTGAGGAGAGCCACAATTAACCCTTACAATATCATTAAAAGTACTATATATATATATTATATATGATATATATTAAAGTACATAGAAATACTAAAATACTTTTTATGAAAAATATGCTATATTAAGATATATAAAAGCACCGTTTTCGACATTAGTTTCTTTTAGTTTCGTTAAAATATTTATAGCTTGAGTACATATAAACCTAAGACAGTTTTGTTTATTGTTTTTAGTTTATTCAATCAAATATAGTCTCAATATATTTTTTTATTTTTTGCTGATAAGCACGCCTCTAACAGGAGACCAATGGCAGCTGTGGCCAAGCCCGTGCCTAGCAATATGAAACCCCCGGACATCTCAGAGACAGACACTGGCTTAGAACCGGTAGTGGTCAAGGACTCATCACAGAGTGAGGGGTCAGTCCGGCCATAACGACGTCGCCACTTCTCAATCAAGCCTGCTTCAACTATATGTAATATCCTGATGAAAAAACAAACAGAAAACAACAGATTGAAATCTATAAAGACAAATTCTGCAAGGTTTATGGGAGTTTGATTAGATGTTTGAAAGAACTTATTCTGTAAATATCGTAAGTGTTAAGACATTAAATCTTGAGTTGGTGTCGATGTTGATCACAAGTCAGAAAGAGAGTGGATTCAAAATACAGGCGACCCTTCTGTGGGAAGATATGCTGAAAAACATTGACATTGAGGGAAAATTCAAGATGGCCTTATTCTGAGAAATCTTGGCCTTATCGCAAGACAAATTTCAGGTATTACTACAATAAGAAAGTTGAATGATAGAATTTGTTTTTATTATCAGCAGGAAGTCATTCACACATTTCAATTGCAATACCATTCAGTGAGAAACTAACAAATATGGAGACATTTTCAGAATTTCTGAATTCTAAATAAGGTAAGATATTCAGCGTGTGTATGTTACTATGACACCCACTTAACCCACGACAAGACATTCCAGTACACACAATGACTATGTAGGTACCCTTACTGTATATGCTGTAAAAACATTTTAAAATGAGTATACAAGATTGAAATATCACCTAAAATCGATATGTGATAACAACGTCAGGACCAAACCTGTCATTGAAGATTTGGAGGAATTTGAAGTTTTTCCTGGTTGGAAAACCTGTGTTGTATGTCTGGAAACGATCTTTTGCCCAGATGAGTCCACATTCCCAAAGGCCTTCCAGAGTGGACTCGTCCGAGAAGAAAACATATGACCCGGCCTTGACCTTTGCAATTCCATCTGTTCGTCCAATCGGCGTTCCTCGTCTCCATATCTCCTTCATTACACTTGAATTTGATGTCTACAAAGTTACAAAATGTTGATATCGCCTCAATTAGTGTCCACCTAAACATACTGGAACAAGTGAAACAGCATTGTATCTTTGCCTCAGTTGGTTTGATAAATGGGGGACGGGAGGTGATGGATTTGAATCCAACACCTGTTGGTGTGTCTTTGGCTAATTTGAAAGCCAGCCTAATCCGGCATTTGTTACAAGAAGTATTATAAAACCCACTTCACTTTATTCAGTTCTTCCCATTGCTTTGTTAAGGTTATGTACCTATGATATATGAACCATCTTACACCTTGCCCTATTTATCAAAGACCCAATAACTGATTTTCGTGACAATGACTGATAACTGAGTATTGTGACAATGCATCATGTCATTCTAGTCCCGTGCACCATTACGTTCCAAGCATCACTGATGCAAATGAAAATTATTGACAAAATATACAGTGCTGCCCCCTATATCTACTCAATGTTGTCCCCTATGTTCATGTAATGCTGTCCCCCTTTACTAGTTCAATGCTGTCTCCTATATTTATTAAATGCTGTCCCCGTATCATTCAATGCTGCTCCCTTTATGCAATCAATGGTGCCCCCCATATTTATTTAATACTACCCATTATACTTGTCAATGGTGCCCCCTATATTTATTTAATACTACCCATTATATATAGCCAATGCTGCCCTCTATATTTTTGCTTTTGTTTCTAATTTGTCTCTTAATTTCTTTTGTCATCCATGAGACATCCCATCTAGCAGGGGCCACATCCCATAGCGCAGTTTGTCATTTCAACGCTTATTCATTTTCAATTCCCATATCATTCAATGCTGCCCTCTATATCCATTAAATACTATTATTTAATGCTGACCTTGAAATATTCCTCAGTGCTGCCACCTGCACTTATTCCTATGCCATACTGCGGGTTCCTCAGCAGTTCGTCTATGGTGTCCACAGGGTTAAGGGGTCTCTGTATGGACATAAAGGCCACCAGATTGCCGGAGAATGTAGTTGTTATCACCACAACTATCAGCCACCAGGAACAGAACACCCACCGACTGGCTGGCTTGTCAGGGGTCAGGGTCGTGGCTAGAATGAAACACAAAGATGATCTTGTCAGTGGGCAAGGTCATGGCGAGAATCAAAATAGAAAGATAACTTGTCAGAGGTCAAAACCATTGCTGATTCGAGATTCTAAGATTAATTATCAGAGGTCAAGATCTTATCTAGAATTGAAATACGACAATTACCTGTCTGGGGTCAAGATCGTAGTTAGAGTTAAAATAAAAAGATCACTTGTCCAGGGTCAAGGTCGTTATTAAAACCAAAAGCTGAAGTCGATTGGGGTTCGAAATGTGGTTAGGGCCATTTGATTTCAGTCATCAGTAGAACAACATTGAAACTATAAACACGTTTGAATATACTGAAGACATATTTGTGTCATTAAGGTGATATTTTACTGAAGCATCTCTATTGCACTTGGATTTCATCTCCACTAACATTTTCATTTTAATGCAATTATGTTGTAACTGATCAGGTGCAGAACATATCAAGTTCTGCATTCAATCTTTCCATTATTTCACATGTTTTACAATATTCTTTTAAATTTACAATCACAAATATATCAATATATTTGTTCATTCGTATATTTGTTTTTTTCCACGCTAATGGAGTTATCCCATATGGAGGTTAAACGTATTTTATTTTGAATAAACGTCAAATGAATGTTGCAAAGATTATTAAACACATAACTGGATCAGAATTGGCTGGGAACCTGCCCCCTTGCGTCATAATTTGTTCTCTGATAGGATAGCATAGTTTTCATCATTTTCTTTCTCTCATAGTATAGTTTTCATCTTTCTATTCTGGTAATATTGTTTTCATCATCTTTGAAATATTTTGGGAAAGTGTTGTTTTAATCTGATAGAATAGTTTTCATCATCTTTTTTCTGATGGTTTAGTTTTAAGCATCTTTATTTTCTGATAGTATATTCATCATCGTTTTTTTCTGAGAGTAGAGTGATCATTTAATTTTTTCTGGTTTTTTTTCTGGGATTAGTTCTAATGCCACTAAACATTGCAAGCTATGGCTCCTTACTGTTGAAATGAATAATACATTATACAGAAGCGTTTGCACTGATTTACTAAACTGAAGTTTAGAGCTGCACAGGGCACCAGTCTAACAAAGCGTGTCTTGGAATGCAAATGAAGAGAACTGATCTGGTACTGAGCAAGAGATGGCCATGCGTGTTTATATTGGCAGGTGTGTTGACATACATGAGGGAACATGCTAGTGGGACCAGTGGCCTTGACACCATGTACACAGGCTCTGATACTGTGTCGTTGCCTCTGTGGTCTGGCACATGCTACAAGTGAAGCTTCAAACATTTCATGTTAGTTCAGGAGGGTCCTGTCAATAGCCATTGACGTTAACAGTTAGAGCTGTTTTAGTTGGTTGTTGTACATCGGAAGCAAATATTTACATGTAATTATGCTAACTTCTGGATAACTATTTTTTGCTTAAGAATATATACATAATTCTATAATATTACACAATGTAACATGCATTTATGGACAAATAGTTTATATATAAGTGCATTTACAGAAAAACATTTTCTGTGAACCTGAACTGATTTTTTATTTTTTTTTCTTCCGTTTGTGAAAAGTTTCAGAATAAAAACCTTTAAAAAAACTATCGAAAAAGTGATTAGAATTAATAATCATTTTGGAAACACAAGCTGCATTCAGATGAGTTCAAGCATGGTAAACACCAGTTCTTCCAATCCATGTTATTTTAATCAAATATCGTTTGAAAAACTAAATGGAATTGAATCATAAATAAAATACCGGTTACTTTATAGAGGAGCTTGAATGAGTTTCATAATGGTTGACATTCTAATATTTCTAAGGTGGTCAACACTCACTTTTCCTATATTTTAGATGTTTTTTTGTAACACGGATGGTTCCTTTTTTGACAATAATTGCCGACAATCATTGTCAAAAATAGGAACTATCTGTGTTATTCTGTGATCGGTGCGATCATGGGAAATGCGTAGTCATATCCTGTGGGTTGTATTCGTTTTTTTTTCTGTGGTCATTATTGATGAAGCAACTGATGCCACTGTGGAATTCGTGTTTGTCGTGTGCATGCGTCCTAGCATATGAATACATATGTAAAAGAAGTAAAACAAAAAAGTGCGTGATGTAAACAAAGCAGAACGTTCAAAACTATGTCATCGTGTTTGCCAATCGTTTCATAAAATTATCTTTTTAAATTGCTTGGAAATGTTTCCCAATCGCTAGAACGTTAACTAGGAATTTTCAAATTTGGTGTAAATCGGACAATTAGAACAGAAATGACATGCAAAGGTCTGCTCAATGATTTCCGTTAGCGCCTGAGCGATATTAGGGCAACTTACGTAATCGAGTCTGAAAAGGCACATCTTTGCATAACGTTGTGCTAAAAAAATTGTTCATATACCAATTTGAATGTTTTTTAAAAGATACAAAAAGATGATTTTTCATTTTGTGTTTTTTTTTTTAATTTTTGTTGTAATTTTTTTTTTATTTATTTTATTTTTTTTTCTCTTTCTTGACAGTTTTGGTCAGTTTGTTATTTTTTTTTCTCATCCGTGTTGCACGTGGAGCACCAGTTTTTCTTGTTTAACTCAGCAAGTGTTAACAAGAGCGGTTCATATTATGTATATCGAATGGCTGTGTACATCTTTACATGAGTGACAAGTTGACCTTTAAGCTTTCTACGATGACCTTGACCCAATAAAATTTGGTCAGGCTATTTCTCAGTAACTGTATAAATATGAAATTATTGTATTTCCCTCATAAACATGACCAAATAGGATAAATTCATACCTTGATTGACTGCAATCCTGTGAAAACTTTGTATATAATTTTCTGGCCAGGTTTTGGAATCCGGGTAAATTGACTGGCCATATTTCTCAAGAAACCAGAAAATTATTCCTGCCAATATAACAGTTCCAAAGAAACCCAACCACACTTCAGTCCTCAGGGCTCGAAACATCTTAGTGATGACGTCATCATGAGGCATGCGCACTAGGTATGTTTTTGCCGATTGTGAGAATGGAGTCATGAAGTCCACAACCTGGAAGCGACGGTAGGTGAGAGAAAAGGCTCCTACTCCAATATCCACCTCCTGAAATCGAAATAAATAAGCACAATACAATTTCTACTTTCAACGTGAGATTGGTCAATTCTAATTGTACATTTTGCTGGGCAAGACTTACAGGCATGACTGGACATAGTGGTCTAGGTATCAAACAACGTCAAAACAGGGCAATGAGAATTACTGATATCATACTGAGTAACATAATACCTGTCTGGCAAGCATTCCGATGACCCCAGTCCAGGTGCCATTCTGCAGTCGTGTCCCATATCGTCCCTTGGCCTCCACTATCTTGTATCTATGCAAACATTCTTAATGAATCAGATCTCTTGAATACAAATATTCAATATTCCTTACAGTTTATTTTAGATCCATGAAAAAAAAACAATGGGATAATTTTAACTAAACTTTGTAAGTTATATAAATATGAATGGAATCCAATTTTAACTGTGTTTGTGCTTGTGTTGTAATAAGAAACCAAAGCTATCGAAGTATTTAATGCTGCTGAAATAAAGATATGTAAAAACCTGGCACAATGTCCTGTTCTTTTGTTCCCTGTTCTTCTGTTTCCTGTTCTTTTGTTTCCTGTTCTTTTGTTCCCTGTTCTTTTGTTCCCTGTTCTTTTGCTCCCTGTTCTTTTTGTTCCCTGTTCTTTTGTTCCCTGTTCTTTTGTTCCCTGTTCTTTTGCTCCCTGTTCTTTTTGTTCCCTGTTCTTTTGTTCCCTGTTCTTTTTGTTCCCTGTTATTTTGCTCCCTGTTCTTTTTGTTCCCTGTTCTTTTGTTCCCTGTTCTTTTGTTCCTGTTCTTTTTGTTCCCTGTTCTTTTGTTCCCTGTTCTTTTGTTTCCTGTTCTTTTTTTCCTTGTTCTTTTGTTCCCTGTTCTTTTTGTTCCCTGTTCTTTTGTTCCCTGTTCTTTTTGTTCCCTGTTCTTTTGTTCCCTGTTCTTTTGTTCCCTGTTCTTTTGTTCCTGTTCTTTTTGTTCCCTGTTCTTTTGTTCCCTGTTCTTTTGCTCCCTGTTCTTTTTGTTCCCTGTTCTTTTGTTCCCTGTTATTTTGCTCCCTGTTCTTTTTGTTCCCTATTCTTTTGCTCCCTGTTCTTTTTGTTCCCTGTTCTTTTGTTCCCTGTTATTTTGCTCCCTGTTCTTTTTTGTTCCCTGTTCTTTTGTTCCCTGTTCTTTTTTCCCTGTTATTTTGTTCCCTGTTCTTTTGCTTACTGTTGTTTTGCTTAAAGTATGGATTATATTACAGCTGTATTCCCTGATACTATAACTCTAATGATGTTGACGATTATTCACTTTTTAATGAAGATGGCTTCATATCTTGCTCATACACAAAGAAAAAGGTCAGGTCAGAAGTTCCTGTCTACCTAGTATTCCTTTTTATTGAACTAAGCGAATATGTGACTAAAAAGCACTAGATTTAAAGGACATTGACGTAATCAATAAATAGTCAATACTTTATATTTGCATACCATATTAAAAAACAGTTCTCCTATTTACGGGACTTTGCAAAGGACGATAGGTGGCAGCATAAGTTATTCCTTTATGACTATAATTGAATTATGATTATACAAGGATCAATATGTGAGGTTGTTATTTCTGGGACAATCATTTGTCATATGTTCCACTGTTTAAACATTGTTATATTTCTGAATATTGCTGATTGAAATCTATTCTATTCTATAAATGAGAAAATATATGCTAATTGCAAATCAAATGAAATCAACATGTACAGTGAAGTACCATTTAATTGTTTGATTCTGGGATGAAATATTACCATAATGTACCGACCCTGGGCAACATTTAGTTCTTGCCAAGATAAGATTGACAAAATAGCTCCAAGTTCGGACTGATTCTGAATTATATACATATACATACACACATATTGATAAATATATATATATATATATATATATATATATATATATATATATATATATATATATATATATATATATATATATATATATATATATATATATATATATATATATATATATATATATATATATATACATATATACATATATATATATATATGTATATATATTATATAATCTGTGCATACCAATGTAAAATCATCATAAATGTCTGACATATAATATGTAGTACCTGAATTTAAGAGATTCTGAGAGGCATTTCAGCAGATCGATGAGGAATCCCGTGAAAACTGTTTCTCCTATTCCGCCAGAGGTCACTATAACCTGTGGTGGGTCCTGGAAAATAACAAACAATAGACATTTGCTGTTCATAAGACTTTTGGTAGGTTACTGAAGTTGCCTTAGGTTTATATGTATTTTGAAGTTTACATGTATTTTTTTTAGAACACAAGACGGTTACAATAACAAAACCACAACCTTTGTAAAATAATCAGCACTATCTAACTATTCGAAGAAGACCGTTACAAAAGTCAAAGACTAAATAATGACTGTTTATTGAGAATCGTTCACACTGAGCAAGAAGTAATTGCACTGGGAACTTATTGCATGATTGCCTTCTTGTTATATTAATTAATAGAGGGATAAAGGTCTGTGTAAATCCGTACAGAGACCATACTTATGTCATTATCTAATGTTCTTGTCATTTAGATATGTTATTTATTTAGCTGTGTACTTGTAATTTAGATATGTTCTTGACATTAAGATGTGTTCTTGACATTAAGATGTGTTCTTGTTATTGAGATTTGTTCTCATTGTCATTGAGATATATTCTTTTCATTTTCTAATGATATAACTGTTAATTCATTTCAATGACAATAACATGGATATAACAAGTAACATTCCATTGACTTTCCATTGCATATTCCCCTCAAAGCTGACCTCCAATGTAAGCAAACCTCTATTGTATTTAGCAAGCTTAACAAATGCAAACGGAACCATAGTCTCTATATATCATTACCTATTTGTTTATACCCCTGGAGGAGTTTGCTCTGAGACATTTAGCCAGGTGTAGTTTTGCATCCCTCCAGACAGTGGCACATACTTATTATGAATAATACAAGCGTGTATATTCCTGCATACATACTCTTATTCAATAGTGCCAATTGTCAATTTTGGATCTAATCATTTTTTTCATGAATCAATAGATACGAAGAAAAACAGTCAGTTGAAAGAAATAAAAACTATTTATATATTATAGATACAGAATAAAAAGAAATACATTGGCACAGTATATAACAATGATATATGTAGTTTCTTAAGACACAATACATTTCTTCAGGCACAGTATACAACACTGTGCCAGCCTCCCTCAGGATGCAAGCTATCTCTTGCACACAGAAACATTGAATACTCTCTGATTTCAGTGGAACAATTACATTATAGATGATATATTATATTATGTGATTATGGTGAATCAGATCTGTCTAATGATGTAATTATGTGCATTTTATGGATATATTCAAGAATTTAGGCACTCTTTAATTCTGGCATTGGTGAATGTGGTCAGAGGCTTGCAAGATGTGGAGAGTGGTTAAGAACAACCACACTCAAGTGTTTTATATTCTTTTCATTTTGCTATTGACAGGAACTTTATCAAAGTTGTATTCTCTACATACAGCAAGGTTTGAATCATTGAGAGTACAAAAAGTAGGGAATGACATCAAAGATGGGATTCAAGACCACAAACAATCTGAAACAAAACAAAACAAACAAGAACCAGACGGTCTGGATAACATGCCTAATATCAACAAATTACACAATACTAATTTCTCAAATAACAGGAATGAAAGGGAACATAATAGTGTCCCTCAGAAAGTAGCTAAACGTATAGAAAATAATCAAAATCAGGAAAAGACCGCCACTGTGAGTCATCTGGAAAATGGAATGGTCGCTCTGAAGAAGTCGGAATGGAAGTTAGCGCATATAACTGAAATCGGAAAGCCCAAGGACTATACAGAGGTGTATAAGGTACCGGAGAAGGTTGATGAAGATCTGGAGTGCATACCGGCAGTCGCTGTGCAGCCGGTGACGATGATATGTGTCTATGATGACAAAGTTGGAGACCAGGTGTCGCAGTCACTCAAAGAACATGGCATTTGGGAAAAAGAGATGTTGGCCACTTTTCAGGCTGTGATGGGGAATGACTTTGAGTATGGCTTCATTGACCTTGGGGCTCACATCGGAACATTCAGCCTCCAGATGGCGACGCTCGGATTCAAAGTGTTTGCCGTTGAGCCGTACTCACAAAACCTGAAGCTATTTGGAAACGCCATTCGCTTGGGAAATCTCACAAACAAAATAACCGTGTTGAAAAATGGCCTTTCCGATTTACCTGGAGAGGCAATGGTAGTTGCGAACAGCAAGAACAGAGGTGCTACCACACTCCATGACGTGGACAAAGAACAGTGCGCTCAAGAGGAGTGTGAGATCGTGAAGGTCATGACCTTGGATCACATAGCAAAGCACCTCAAGTTCCGGAAAGCTGTGATGAAAGTGGACATTGAGGGATATGAGCACCGGTTGTTCCAGAATCTTGGCTTGCTGGATAAAGTATATATTCCCTTCATCTTCATGGAATGGGAAAACATGAAGAAGTTTTATGGATCGTGGAACTGGGATGCCTGGAAGGTGAAGCTCATGATCTGCTCACTCCAAAAACTAGGATATAGACCCATCACAGTGTCGGGTCAGGATCTAGGACATCTGGAATGGTATAAATGGCCTTGGGATGTGATATGGAAGCGGAAGGACACACCTTAAATAAATAAATAAGCACTTCCGGTTGGGATATAAGCAGATATAGAGCTCCTTTGTTTTTAATTAATAGATTAATAGATTGTGATAGATTACAAGGTTAATAGATTTTTGTGACACATTCAATATTGTGAGGTTATACTTTGTGTTATCCTTTTCTAGAGGGTTGTGTTTGGAAGGGGTTCTATCCCTGACTGAGGACATTCAGATATTACTCTACACATAGAATATACAGTGACCGGCAACTGTTCGAAACCGGCAGATAAAACTCGGACATTTTTAACTCGGTCAAAATTTAGCACACCTTGCTGTACTATAATTGCAATTGAGCTGAATGTTGTCTCTCACACATTGTCTTGTAATTCCACTGACTTTCAAAACGTTAAAAGTGTTTATTTGTTTTCACGGCACGAATGTTTGTGTCACTGTCAAATGACGTCAGAAGTGGTGACGTAGCCAATTTCTCCGTATAAGTCAATGGAAACTCGGACAATCTGCAGGTTTTCTGAATGCGTGAATTTCCCGATAATTCTGTCCATATTGAACATGTACCAACTTTATTATACACGCATATGTAGTTAATGATCTACTATCGATGTGAGTAGTTTTTACTCAGTTTTGAAAGATTTTGGAAAATCATGTGTGAAAAACATGAGAGTGTCCGGATTTGGCTGCCGGTCACTGTATATTGAGTGTTCATTGCCTGTTTGTTTAGTTAAATTAAGGACCCTTTCAGCATGATTCAAGCAAGCGTGGCATTTGACATTTTGCAAAAGATAGTACTTTTAAAATACCAAATAGCAATTATGCTGGCCTTTGTAGCATAGCAAACATTTTAGCATATCAAAAAGTGCATATTTTGAGACAATGAAAAGGTCAGTTATCAAATGAGTGTTCAAATATGACCTAACGATATTGTGTTTTACTTCATCATAACCTAAACAACATGGTGCATGACGTCATGAGGACTTAACAACATGGTGTATGACGTCATGAGGACTTAACAACATGGTTTATGACATCATCATTATATTTCCAACTTGAATGTACTACAGTGACTGGCAACTGTCCGAAACCGGCAGATTAAACTTGGACATTTTGAACTCGGTCAAACATGTAGCATATCCTTGCTGTACTAATTGTACCAATTTTATTATACACGCATATGTAGTTAACGATCTACTATCGATGTGAGTAGTTTTTACTCAGTTTTGAAAGATTTTGTGAAAATCACGTGTGAAAAACATGAGAGTGTCCGGATTTGGCTGCCGGTCACTGTATATTGAGTGTTCATTGCCTGTTTGTTTAGTTAAATTAAGGACCCTTTCAGCATGATTCAAGCAAGCGTGGCATTTGACATTTTGCAAAAGATAGTACTTTTAAAATACCAAATAGCAATTATGCTGGCCTTTGTAGCATAGCAAACATTTTAGCATATTAAAAAGTGCATATTTTGGGACACTGAAAAGGTCAGTTATCAAATGAGTGTTCAAATATGACCTAACGATATTGTGTTTTATTTCATCATAACCTAAACAACATGGTGCATGACGTCATGAGGACTTAACAACATGGTTTATGACATCATCATTATATTTCCAACTTGAATGTACTACAGTGACTGGCAACTGCAGATTAAACTCGGACATTTTGAACTCGGTCAAACATGTAGCATATCCTTGCTGTACTAATTGCAATTGAGCTGAATGTCAGGTCTCACACGTCACCTTGCAATTCCTGTACCTTTCAAAACGTGAAAAGTGTTTATTTGTTTTCACGGCACAAATGTTTGTGTCACTGTCAAATGACGTCAGAAGTGGTGACGTCGCCAACTTCTCCGTATAAGTCAATGGAAACTCGGACAATCTGCAGGTTTATTGAATGCGTGAAAATCACGCTATTTCTGTTAATATTGGTCGGGTATCATTAAAACTCCACAGACCATTAAAGTCGAAGATTTTCTTTCGATGAGAGCAGTTTTTACACAGTTTTTAAAGGTTTTGTGAAAATCAGGAGTGAAAAACATGAAAGTGTCCGGATTTGGCTGCCGGTCACTGTACTTGATTATTTAGCAGAGTAGGGCTTACGTGGAATGCTGTGACAATGAATGTTTCATTGCTGAGATCCCAGCTGGTGTTAGCATTGGCTGAGTGAGACACCATCCCTGCTATCAGAAGAGTATAGATCTGAAATTATAAAGAACAATTTTGTTAACATCACATATCGTGTTAATCTTGAATTGTAAGATTATTCTTTCAAAATAAAAAATTAATGTGAGAAAGAAAGAAAAAAATTCAAATACGATTTCATTATTAAGTAGTTCAAGACATATTAAGGTATAGTCCCAATGAGGTAAGTCCCAATGAGAGATGCAAAAGAAGAATGGTTGGTTGGATTTAGCCTGTCTGTGCTTAACGTTTACAATCAAATATCAAAGATTCACATTGCTATATAGCTAAAACCTGAGTAAAAAAAGTATTCCAGAGTTTTGATTTGTTTGATAATAAAAAAGGTTTTTTTGAAGAGGGTGGGATGAAAGTGTGATATGACGCACTTGTTAAATCAGACATTTTCATTGCAATGTGTTTAGAACCTAAACAAATCACGTTTCTGTGCCAGACCTTTTAACGGGTTTTGACTTATTTTAAACTGAAATGTCTTACCGGGTGATATGGGGTGTGCCATGGCGCGCTTGACTTTTTACTCTTCATGTTGTATGATACATGTTTAATGAATGATACCCTGCTTTGTATGCAGGTTGCATAATTCATTTTTATGGTTAAAAATACATTGTAAGATACAAAATGTTTCCTTTTCTAAACCTCAAAAGTCCCTTGTTTCTTTATATAATGCAGTTTCCCTTCCGTTGTATTGCGAACAGGAACTGAAACGCAATATTATACAAATAGGCATAAAGCACGCGGCGCAGATACCGGACAGACATATTCATTGAATGAGCACACAAGGAAAAGCTAGAACATCTGGGACAATTCCAGGATCACGTGACCAGAGATCAATTCCCATAAGGCATCTGGGCAGACAGTCCCTGGTGTCAGTTACTTTGAATGATCATTGTGTTGATTAATTACTCCTGGTGCATGACATCATTATGACTTAAGTAGATGGTTGATAACGTCACCACGTTCTGTCAACTTGGTGTGTGACATCACCATGACCTAGCTACATGGTATGTAACATCATCATGATTTAACAACATGGTGTGTGACATCATCATCATTTATCAAAATGGTGTGTGACATCATGGTTTAACTACATCGTGTGTGACTTCCATACAAAACCTTGGCTATAACTACAAGTGTTTCTACAAGCCACGTTGGTACATTGTATTTTTCTGTGGCTTTTTCTATACAACTCTTTGAGCAGCAATAAAAATATGTTATAATATAGACTATATAATAACATTCTGTATACTATATTGATCAGAGACGACGAGGGCTAATGTGTATACGTCAATTATGTGTGTACTCGATTCGTACTCTCAAAATGATGAGAAAATATAAATATCATTTTCAAAATGAAAACTGTATACAATTCTTTTTTGAAAAAGACTTAATTGTTATGTAATTACAATGTATGTGTCGTCCATAATGTTTCAACATCTTTTAAAATGAAAGCAACTGTTCTTAGAAAATAAATACGAAACGAACACAGATTGATTTACACAAAGTTAACCTGAACAAGGTTACCCGTGAAGGTTTTTTTGTCAGTTCGT
Source organism: Amphiduros pacificus (assembly GCA_949316495.1). Classification (NCBI taxonomy): domain Eukaryota; kingdom Metazoa; phylum Annelida; class Polychaeta; order Phyllodocida; family Hesionidae; genus Amphiduros; species Amphiduros pacificus. The sequence goes on along the minus strand of OX439012.1, from coordinate 14,112,684 downwards.
ATGTCTCTGTTCACATCACGAAACAATGCACTTTGACAACTTTATTTCAGACGAATCAACGCTTTGTCTGATATTGCGTGAAATCACACACATTTCTCTTTGTGGGCCCAGCTTACTAAATTAAATCAAAATGAAACACATGTGAACCTCTCAGTAGAAAAGCACAACAAAGGCTTGAGACCGCCATGTTATGGGAGAATATCACAGAAGTGTACCCAAGATTATTTGCACAATTCTCAGGGTTATCGACCGCACAGGAAAACACACTGATACATTTATTTTCCATTTAAACAATATACGTTGTCTAAATCCTAGACGATGAGTGCAAATGAACTTTATTTAGCCGAGCCGACTAACTGCCTTTTTATCGATTGGGCCAATTGCAAGTTCAACGGAGGCCAACTTTTACTAAATGTATGTGTCATTTTTAAAATAGAAGAAATTACTATTTCATTTGTTACAGTAACTAAAAAGTTTGAGCCAAACATGTGTGTGCTGTTATATGGCATTATGTGGTTACTCTTTACTGTTTTGTTACATTCTTTTGTCACACACTACTGTTCAATGACATTATCTGGTCACATATTACTGTTGTGTGACATTATTTGGTAACACATTACTGTTGTGTGACATTCTTTAGTCACGTATTACTGTTGCATGGCATTATTTGGTCACACATTACTGTTGTGTAACATTATTTGGTCACGCATTACTGTTGTGTAACATTATTTGGTAAAACATTACTGTTGTGTTACATTATTTGGTAACACATTACTGTTTTGTACCATTATTTGGTAACACATTACTGTTGTGTGACATTATTTGGTAACACATTACTGTTGTGTAACATTATTTGGTAACACATTACTGTTGTGTGACATTCTTTAGTCATGTATTACTGTTGTGTGTGGTTATTTGGTTAGGCATTACTGTTCAGTGGCATTATTTGATCACACATTACTGTTGTGTGACATTATTTGATCACACATTATTGTTTTGTGATATTCTTTAGTCACGTATTACTGTTGCATGGCATTATTTGGTCAGGCACTACTGTTGTGTGACATAATTTGGTCACACATTCTTGTGTGAAATTAATTAGTCACCTATTATTGTTATCTGACATTATTTAGTCACACATTACTGTTGTGTGACATTATTTTCTCAGACATTACTGTTGTGTGGCATTATTTGGTCACGCATTAATGCTGTGTGACATTGTTAAGTCACGCATTACTATTGTGGAATTATTTGGTCATTTGTTCCCATTCATGCGTGACCAGATAGATGTTTGGCGCCGGCCTATAAGGCCTTGATAGCTTATTTGAAGTATGATTGGTATCTTATATCGCTGGGCAGGTGTGGCAATGTTTTGCTGCAAACAGACAAATTGCTAATATCGGCTCTGAAAATGGCTCCTTTCAATCATTATTAGCCATTTTGGGAACATGAAAATGAGGATTTGACATTCATCTCCGCATTATGTGGCAGTATATAATCATTATTTTGAAAGGAGAGTCTGAAATCTGCACGTGGCATTGGTTGATTAATCCTCAAATTACAAATAATCAACATATTCCGCTCTTGACATTTTATTCAAATAGGCGCACGAGATAGGTTAATATCTGACAACTCCCCATACTCAATCCTCCCCAGATGGAGTGAGCTAAAGATGTAGTGTGGGGAGGATGGAGTGTGGGGAGGATGGAGTGTGAGAAGGATGGAGTGAGAGGAGGATGGAGTGTGGGGAGGATGGAGTGTGAGGAGGATGGAGTGAGGTCAGGATGGAGTGTGAGGAGGATGGAGTGTGGTGAAGATGGAGTGTGAGGAGGATGGAGTGTGGGAGGATGGAGTGTGAGGAGGATGGAGTGAGAGGAGGATGGAGTGTGGGGAAGATGGAGTGTGAGAAAGATGGAGTGTGGGGAAAATGGAGTGTGTGGAGGATGGAGTGTGGGGAAAATGGAGTGTGTGGAGGATGGAGTGTGAAAAGGATGGAGTGTGGTCAGGATGGAGTGTGGTGAAGATGGAGCGTGGGGAGGATGGAGTGTGAGGAAGATGGAGTGAGGGGAGGATGGAGTGTGATCAGGATGGAGTGTGAGGAGGATGGGGTGTGGTCAGGATGGAGTGTGAGGAGGATGAGGTGTGGTCAGGATGGAGTGTGAGGAGGATGGAGTGTGAGGAGGAAGGAGTGTGGTGAAGATGGAGTGTGAGGAGGATGGAGTGTGGTGAAGATGGAGTGTGAGGAAGATGGAGTGTGAGGAGGATGGAGTGTGGTGAAGATGGAGTGGGAGGAGGATGGAGTGTGGGGAGGATGGAGTGTGAGAAGGATGGAGTGTGGGGAGGATGGAGTGCGAGGAGGATGGAGTGTGGGGAAAATGAAGTGTGAGGAGGATGGAGTGTGGTGAAGATGGAGTGGGAGGAGGATGGAGTGTGGGGAGGATGGAGTGTGAGGATGATGGAGTGTGGTGAAGATGGAGTGTGGGGAGGATGGAGTGTGAGGAGGATGGAGTGTAGGCAGGATGGGGTGTGGGGAGGATGGAGTGTGAGGAAGATGGAGTGTGAGGAGGATGGAGTGTGGGGAGGATGGAGTGCGAGGAGGATGGAGTGTGGGGAAAATGGAGTGTGAGGAGGATGGAGTGTGGTGAAAATGGAGTGGGAGGAGGATGGAGTGTGGGGAGGATGGAGTGTGAGAAGGATGGAGTGAGAGGAGGATGGAGTGTGGGGAAGATGGAGTGTGAGGATGATGGAGTGTGGTGAAGATGGAGTGTGGGGAGGATGGAGTGTGAGGAGGATGGAGTGTAGGCAGGATGGGGTGTGGGGAGGATGGAGTGTGAGGAGGATGGAGTGTGAGGAAGATGGAGTGTGGGGAAGATGGAGTGTGTGGAGGATAGAGTGTGGGGACGATGGATTGTGGGGAGGATGGAGTGTGAGAAGGATGGAGTGAGAGGAGGATGGAGTGTGGGGAGGATGGAGTGTGGGGAGGATGGAGTGTGAGGAAGATGGAGTGTGGGGAAGATGGAGTGTGAGAAAGATGGAGTGTGGGGAAAATGGAGTGTGAGGAGGATGAAGTGAGGTCAGGATGGAGTGTGAGGAGGATGGAGTGTGGTGAAGATGGAGTGTGAGGAGGATGGAGTGTGAGAAGGATGGAGTGAGAGGAGGATTGAGTGTGGGGAAGATGGAGTGTGAGAAAGATGGAGTGTGGGGAAAATGGAGTGTGTGGAGGATGGAGTGTGAGGAGGATGGAGTGTGGTCAGGATGGAGTGTGGTGAAGATGGAGCGTGGGGAGGATGGAGTGTGAGGAAGATGGAGTGTGAGGAGGATGGGGTGTGGTCAGGATGGAGTGTGAGGAGGATGGGGTGTGGTCAGGATGGAGTGTGAGGAGGATGGGGTGTGAGGAGGAAGGAGTGTGGTGAAGGCGGAGTGTGAGGAGGATGGAGTGTGGGGAGGATGGACTGTGGTGAGGTAGGAGTGTGAGGAAGATGGAGTGTGGGGAGGATGGAGTTTGAGGAGGAAGGAGTGTGGGGAGGATGGAGTGTGAGGAAGATGGAGTGTGAGGAGGATGGAGTTTGAGGAGGATGGAGTGTGGGGAGGATGGAGTGTGGGGAGGATGGAGGGCGAGGAGGATGGAGTGTGGGGAAAATGGAGTGTGTGGGGAGGATGGAGTGTGGTGAAGATGGAGTGGGAGGAGGATGGAGTGTGGGGAGGATGGAGTGTGGGGAAGATGGAGTGTGTGAGGAGGACGGAGTGAGGGGAGGATGGAGTGTGAGGAGGATGGAGTGTGGGGAAGATGGAGTGTGAGGAGGAAGGAGTGTGGTGAAGATGGAGTGTGAGGATGATGGAGTGTGGGGAGGATGGAGTGCGAGAAGGATGGAGTGTGAGGAGGATGGAGTGTGTGGGCTGGACGGAGTGTGGGGAGGATGGAGTGTGAGGAGGATGGAGCGTGGGGAGGATGGAGTGTGGGGAGGATGGAGTGTGAGGAGGATGGAGTGTGGTGAGGTAGGAGTGTGAGGAAGATGGAGTGTGGGGAGGATGGAGTTTGAGGAGGAAGGAGTGTGGGGAGGATGGAGTGTGAGGAAGATGGAGTGTGAGGAGGATGGAGTTTGAGGAGGATGGAGTGTGGGGAGGATGGAGTGTGGGGAGGATGGAGTGTGAGGAGGATGGAGTGTGGGGAGGATGGAGTGTGGGGAGGATGGAGTGTGAGGAGGATGGAGTGAGGGGAGGATGGAGTGTGAGGAGTATGAAGTTTGTTAAACAAAATAATGAAAAGAAAATTAAAATAAATCAAAATTTTCTTTTTTGTTTAGTTTTCACAAATAAATAATAGCACAGTATACATGAAACAGGATTTACAAAGAACAATTAGATTTATATTGATAATAAGAAATTACACGTATTTCTATAAGGTCTCATACTGTACCTCATTCTTCAGGACGTCTAGTAGAATCCGGAGAGTGGCGATGCTCAGCTTTGGCCGTATTCTGGTAACATCGCCTCTTCCCACTGTGTATAGGCATGAAATCGCGTGTCTGGGCTGAGCAGGTGGGGCGGTGGCATGAGATACTCACAGGCTGAGCAGGCGCAAACTTCTATTAATGTTTAACGGCGTATTCCAGGATGAAAAGAAGAGGGGGAGGAGGGAGGGGGGAGGAGGGGGGCTCTCACATCAATATTTCATTAAAATGATATAATCGGATGAGAACTTAAATCGTACTCATGTTGCAAATCTTATAATCTGGAAAGAACACAAATATAAAACGATATTCTGATACAATTCATTAATTCATTAATTCTTGGTCTTCTGGTAAACATAATGATGCAATTTCACAATCAAAATCAGGAAATGATTTGGAGGTTCCAGGACAAAATAACCTCCTTCAAGAGAGCAATTAGTTATCTCAGATGCAACCTTGAAGTATGCTTGAAAATCTGTATAATCCTAAACATTACAAAGCAGAACGAGGTTTATATTCTGATCACATATTATATCACTTATCCACAAACAAGATATGCTCCAACATTACGATGAATACAGATCTGATCCAGTTTACATAATGTTTATAATTTGATCATGAAATTGAAAATAAAAACATTTTTTAAAACAAAAACCACACTTGTAGGCCATGCCTCACTTTGGAATTAATCATGAATTTAAATCCTATCCATTTCAAACAATAGATGATTTTTTGTCCTCCCTGATGACAGAAAATGCTTGTAAAATATGAGACATCACGATATATGTGTGTATGATTTATGATAATTGGTCCTGAAATCTGTGCAGAGAAGCAACTATGATGGATTGCCCCAGACTCACGGTATAATCGAAGCCTGCATGTACTTTTCTGTTCAGATATGAACATAAATGTCAATGACATATATGATGTATTTTATGATTTAAATGATGCATAACATACAAACACGTTTAAATGTGAAAATTCAGGACTGTTTATGTCATAGTGTGTCAGATACATTAGATAATTTTGTTTGTGTGAATGTAAGCGAATATACCTAATTTCCTAATGCAAATCACAGGTAAGGAACTGTCTTGTTGGATCAGGCGTTTGCGCCTTTTGTATCATCTTGACATAATATGTTATGCCTGTAGCCAAACTTTGAAAGCACTGAAAGCATGATGGTCGAATATTGCCTTTTCACCTATTCTTTTACTCGTCAAAACTATTAGGCATTCTGTGTGTTTGATTTGATGTGTTTGCATTAACGAAATTTTCAGCACCACTTAAGGTATATCAGATCAGACAAAAGCCTGTCATCGGGATACAATGCCCTACTCTGTTGAAAGAGTGCCTGGGATCATTCATTTGCATGAACAAGATTGTTCATATTTCTTAATTTCAAATGTTATTTTGACTTTTGAATATCTTATTTCCGGGCAAAAAAACTATCAAGGAAAATTTTTATTTATTATCAAGTATCAAAAGAAGGTACCCTTTCATAACTAAAATATATACATGTAATATCCAGAAGGTATGATGGGAAACATTCATCTGTTCAAAAGAACTTTGGGCTAGGGGCATGAGTTACCAAACCTCTACAGATAAACTGGTTAGAACTATATATTTTTGTACTTGCTTCATGGACGGTAATAATGACATGTACAATGATATATTGAACTGTTGTAATCAGCTTATCTTGCGGGGAATCAATATTTTACACGAAACTCAACCCTGATATATTTCATAAAATCAATACAATAATCACAAAGTCTAGATAAAATGATGCCCTTTGTTGTTGTTCAATCTAATAAAAGTAGGTCATTATCACACATATTGGTAAGTTGTAAAAGTTAAATATTATTCCGATCTTATGATAATTTCAATAGATTACAAACTACATCTATCTCATGCTGATTTCTCTCTTTCTCTATGTATGATTCAGGTACCTGTATTATGGACACTGTGTAAGAAAAATCATGGTTGACGATTCTAAAAGTTGATTGTGTTTACAAATGAACATAATTACACAATCGTGCATGTTCAATTTTACAATTATATACAAACATGACACTTTCAACAACAAAAATCTGTTGTTTGCACTGTAGGCTTCAAATGTAATTAGAATGTTAACTGTGCACACTATTTTGTCTATCACTGCTGTGATTGGTGGAGGGATGGCTGTCCTGCTGTCAATCACATCTCTAGCCACGCCCAACTGGACAGAGGTATCTATCGGCCACTCAGGGCTGTGGCAAATATGTGATGATTTCTTTGTGGGGTATTGTGAAAATTATGGCATCAGCGGCCTGCCAGGTAAGTTCAATTTTAACAAGAAGCTTGTAAATCCTTGTTTCAAATATACAAAAAAGAGAACACACTTTTATTGTTTATCTACTCATAATTACACAAATAAGTCATTGAAATAAATTTCTTTTAGCATTCGAATCAGGGATAACTCTAAATATGACTCCTCATTGATGTCAGTAATTTCTTAAATACCTTCCACTTGAAGTAAGTGTGAGGATTTTCATAACAATTATAATGATCATGACTTGTGGGCTCAAATTCAGTCAGCCATATCATCTACCCAAAACCATATACAAGCAAATGTTTTGCATACTTGTTTCGATCACTTATTTTGGGATCATTTTACAGTTGTGTCTAAAGGATTTCTGAATTGAGTGATATTTAATGATTCTAAATATTTATGTAATTGTCTTGCTACATGCTGTCAGCGTGCTGAAAAAAATTAGGTACTCTAATGTTGCAGTTTGGTTCAATGCAGTCAGCGTGCCCATGGCTCTAGGTATACTAATATTGCAGTTTATTTAGTTGTTTATGTTGCAGTTTGCTTATATTGCAGTCTGGCTCCATGCAGTCAGAGTGCTCATGGCTCGAGGTATACTAATATTGCAGTTTATTTAGTTGTTTATGTTGCAGTTTGCTTATATTGCAGTCTGGATCCATGCAGTCAGAGTGCTCATGGCTCTAGGTATACTAGTATATATTGCAGTTCATTTAGTTGCTTATGTTGCAGTTTGCTTATATTGCAGTCTGGTTCCATGCAGTCAGAGTGCTCATGATACTTGGTGTGCTGGCTTACATCTGTGTTGTTGGACTCTGTATCTTCAGATTTTATACAAACCACGACAAACATATACGATTATTGGCATTTTTCACTGTGTTTGGAGGTAAGCAATTATATTTTTCAGTATTTATGCAGAGACGTCACATATTTGAAATATTTCAAAAAGGTTAAACGTTTCAGTTCTGTGCATGATTGTTTCTCTGCTTACTATATCTATGTTTCAGTGTTTAAGTTCTGTGTATGATGGTGTCCTGCTCAGTGTATCTATGTTTCAGTTCTGTGTATGATGGTGTCCTGCTCACTGTATCTATGTTTCAGTTCTCTGTATGATGGTGTCCTGCTCACTGTATCTATGTTTCAGTTCTCTGTATGATGGTGTCCTGCTCACTGTATCTATGTTTCAGTTCTCTGTATGATGGTGTCCTGGTCACTGTATCTATGTTTCAGTTCTCTGTATGATGGTGTCCTGCACACTGTGTCTATGTTTCAGTTATGTGTATGATGGTGTCCTGCTCACTGTATCTGTTTCAGTTCTCTGTATGATGGTGTCCTGCTCACTGTTTCTATGTTTCAGTTCTCTGTATGATGATGTCCTGCTCACTGTATCTATGTTTCAGTTCTGTGTATGATGGTGTCCTGCTCACTGTATCTGTTTCAGTTCTCTGTATGATGATGTCCTGCTCACTGTATCTATGTTTCAGTGCTGTGTATGATGGTGTCCTGCTCAGTGTATCTATGTTTCAGTGCTCTGTATGATGGTGTCCTGCTCACTGTATCTATGTTTCAGTTCTCTGTATGATGGTGTCCTGCTCACTGTATCTATGTTTCAGTTCTCTGTATGATGGTGTCCTGGTCACTGTATCTATGTTTTAGTTCTCTGTATGATGGTGTCCTGCACACTGTGTCTATGTTTCAGTTATGTGTATGATGGTTTCCTGCTCACTGTATCTGTTTCAGTTCTCTGTATGATGGTGTCCTGCTCACTGTTTCTATGTTTCAGTTCTCTGTATGATGATGTCCTGCTCACTGTATCTATGTTTCAGTTCTGTGTATGATGGTGTCCTGCTCACTGTATCTGTTTCAGTTCTCTGTATGATGATGTCCTGCTCACTGTATCTATGTTTCAGTGCTGTGTATGATGGTGTCCGGCTCAGTGTATCTATGTTTCAGTGCTCTGTATGATGGTGTCCTGCTCACTGTATCTATGTTTCAGTTCTCTGTATGATGGTGTCCTGCTCACTGTATCTATGTTTCAGTTCTGTGTATGATGGTGTCCTGCTTACTGTATCTATATTTCAGTTCTGTGTATGATGGTGTCCTGCTCACTGTATCTATGTTTCAGTTCTGTGTATGATGGTGTCCTGCTCACTGTATCTGTTTCAGTTCTGTGTATGATGGTGTCCTGCTCAGTGTATGGCATAGAGAGTTCAGCAGATGATACCTATGGATATTCCTTCATCTTGGCTGTGTCGGCAGCTGGAGCAGGTCTACTCGTCATCTCCATTTTGGCAGCTCAGAGATGGACTACACCAGCTACAAAGAATATAACATCTTATGACATGCAAACCAGATTGTGATTCTTAAAACCTAAAATAAATTGTTATTGATTAATGTCTTTTGGGATCTCAGTATTTGCCAGAAGACATTTGCTTTCACATATCTGTTCTTTGTTAATTGACCTTTTAGATTATGTTTTGATTAAAAAGAATTGAAAAATAAAACATTTAAATTGCCACTTCCTTTAATGACATAAACCAATAAGAAATAAGAATAAGCAATGATGGAAAGCTCTGTTTGTTCCAGATAAGGATTGATTTATTTGCGTACAGACGAGTAATCACTTTTGCATTCAGAATTGAGTCTTATTAACTCTTTTGTTTGAATTGACCTGCCGACCAGAACGATGGTTCTGAGATCTATACAGTACTTGAAACAACATTTGTATCAGACATTGCAGTGTATTACTCTCAATACAAAAATAATTGGTGGCCTTATCTGTGGACAAGGCTTTAGTTTGAGCCCTTTTATGCTGATAATATGTAGGGATACCACAGTTAGTATGTAATTATACATTAACTTATACAATACAAGTATATTCTCTGGTCATTATGAATATCATACTCCTTTTCCTCCATATATTTTCTAGGAATTCACCTGGTAACCTCCATTTATTCAGAAGTAATATAAACTTCTCATTGTTATTGAGACTGACAAAATAATCATCATTTTCTTGTATCTCGTGATAAAATTAATATCTGAATTGACTACATATAGGACATTTACAAACAAAATGAAATTCATTCTCAACTTCATTCAAATCACAAAAGGCACATATTCTTTCTTCTATAGATAAGCCATGATATATGCCTGTTTCAATAAGGGTAATCTGCAATCAGGCTTAGAACATGAAAGCTTTATGTGTGTAATTACCAACAGTTTATGTCTTCCTGTGAAGTAATAATCACATTTTTTTTATCTATATCTTTAATGATAGTCTTGGACAGGGATTGGGAATATTGTCTTTGTATCATATTTCATATTAATGTAGAATCAATATTTTTGCTATTTTCCATATCAACACTAGAAAGATTGATGTACGTCTGTACATTGGTTTCCATGTTGTCAACAGGTTGTTGTGAAACAATTTGAATAGGGGCACTCTGTTTAACTATCTTTATCTCCCAACACACATGGACATAAAAATTGGGAAAATATATACACCTGATCATCATGCAAACATTTTATATACTAGATTAGGAAGAGGTTTGTGATTAAATTAATGGTTTGATGACTCACAAGAGTGTTGTGATGTCATTTGTAGAACTAAGTATATGTTGGTTAGATGCATGACTATCATTTGATTATATTCCTTCATATATAGATATAAGGCCACGGGCCGTGGCGCAGTTGGTTAGAGCGCCAGCTTATTAGCACCAGTTCCTCTGTGGTGATCCAAAGGTGGTGGGTTCGATCCCCGGCCAAGGCCAAGATTGAACTCATGATACAATTTCCCATATGAGCTGAGGCTCGTGCCTAAAAGGTTAACCCGTTGTCCTTGTAAATCTGTGACCGGGTGGGTTGTCATGTCAAGGACCTGTGACATGACAATTCAGTGAGGCAGCACTATATCTGCTACAAGTAGGTCTCATCACGAAATGACTGAAATAATGTTGAAAGTGATGTAATACAAAAAAAAAACCAAACAGACATGAATACCATCACATATGAATCAACTGATATTAGGCACTTTGTGATATATAAAGTCAATTTTGGAAAGGGACATTGCCATACTCTGGTGACGCCATTTTACCTTTCAGTTCCTCTATGATAACACTCCACGTAAAAGTGACGTCACAAAACAAGTGTCTTTTCATAATGGGGCAATAAATTAGAGTCTTGTTAAAATAAAATGAACAGGCAAACATGGGGATGCATCAGCAAAAAAGAAAATCAAAGACAATTGCATTTATCACCAATTTGTGAATTGTAAACGATTGTTTGCAAATTTGGTGCTTAAACCCTTTAAGCACTGATCGGGAATTCTATGTGAATAAATGTGTGTTGCATCAAGATACTCTGCATTAGGGAATATTCAATTACTACCTTTACACTCAATGCCCTATATTTATTACCATTCTAAATTTGGAATTCCCCAAGTTATAAATACTTGCCTTGCTCAAAAAATAATATCAAATCTGAATAGGCAAACATCAGGTCATAAACTGTAATCAGGTGTCTGACACATAAACTGACCAATCAGTACAACTGCTGGTACAAACCAAATATATTTATATTTTTCACCAATCAGTGGACAGCCAGAATACTGATGACTTGCCACCCATCCTGTGCGCAGCTTTATAGCTTTGGATGCAGGGACTGATATGAGAGAGAACTACTGTTATGGAGGGTAGAGAGAGAAATTGATCAAATAACCCATCCTGAGCCTCTCACTTACTGAATACAAATGATACTGTGCAAATGAGTAATGAGGCATATGAATCACAAACTGTGCTTATGACTTCACTCATTATGTAGCTAATGGCAAAGAGATGAAACACATCATGACATAATTACACATCAAGGAGGATGTGGTGAAGTCACTGTACTCTAAGTTAAAATACCAAAACAAAACCTGTCTTCGTTCCATATCTTTTTTGTCTTTTTCTATAAAGGTGAATATAAGTGAGTGTTTTAGGTGTCAAATGGCTATGACTATTAAACATATTAAATTAGAATCCGATCCGACCTATAGCAACGGATGTTAAATCAAAAGTATAGTCAAACTTACAACAGAGAAAACCAAAGTGTCATTATAGTTCCAAAATAATATGTGTAAATGGAACAGCTGTATCCAACCTGAATGGAGTTTTCAGCTGTGGTGATTCAAAGGTCGTGGGTTCAATCCCTTGCCATGCAGAGATACAATTTATCATAAGTGCTGAGGCTCAAATTGTAAACTCATTTTTGTCGTTGTAAATTTGTGACTGGGTGGATTATCATGTCAAGGACCTGCAACATGACAACTGAAGTACTTGTTTTGATAAACATAAAATAAGAAACCAGCAGATATGGTGGAATATTATTCTTGCTTTTCAACCAAAATCACAAAGGAAAAGAAAAGGTGGTGGCAGCACAACAAGCATTCCTTGAGAGTCTTGATTATAGCCTAATTATTCCCAATTATCTCACATCACAGTGAGCACACAGTGTCAATGTTTGTGTGATAAAAACATCAACCAGAGGTTTATTAACATTTTTTATTGCACAATATATATTTATATATAATATCACCATTTGATCAATTTCAAGTTTTTTATACAATTATTCTCTCTATTATCCTTATCTTCAATATTGAAACTATTGATCTAACTTATAAAACCTGATGACAAATTAAAAACTGTTCACGACATACATGTATAAAAGCTGTCATATAAAACAATGCATCCTGAATCTTCATTTGTCTTTTCTCAAACCAAGTAGAACTGAGATAAGATTAATATATAAAAATGTTATGGCTGAGTATCCACAATGTTTATTAACAATTGAAACAATTCACAATATGTACTATATAAGACATGTTACATGTGATAATTCTGAACCATCAGAATGCATGATGGACAGTTTTGTCAACCAGGTGGCACTGCAACAAGTGTTATATTATGAACCATTTATGAGTAATTAGAAGTAAAACATATTCAGTCCTATTATTTAGTGATTGCTGGTATGATGATGAACCTTACCCTTGTTATGACATCATTGTCTGAAAATATATTTGTAGCATCCAGGCCATATATATGATGTATATCACCATTGAAAGCATTATATAAGCATTGTTTAAGTATCATATTTTATGCTGTGTTGTTTGTTCATAACGTTCTGTTGATTACTCTGAATTAAGCCGTTCAATCTTCTAACTACCTCTGCTGTCACTGCCCTATATATGATATCATTTGAAATTTGGAATTCTCCTAGTCATGAATACTCGCCCAACTCACCAAATACCATCCAATCAGAATTGACCAACATCAGACCATTAACTGGGATCAGGTTTCTGACGTATAATGCAGTCATTTCAAATCACAATCTGAATGAACATTCATCTATTTTCACCAATCTGTACACAGTGTGATTTTTATGAAATATCATGACTTGCGACTAATCTTAACACACGTTTTCACCAATGACGACAGGGAAATTCTGCCTGTTATGGATGGGATCTATTAATTACTTTAGAAGACAGCATAAAAATAAAAATTTTAATCTTGCCACACTCACTATTGAAAATTGGTTTCATTTTATACCCCAGTCACATTTGCGCCGAATTTGGTTAAGATGCCCGGCCGATGGGTAATTTTTACAAAATCGGCCGGCAGTTCAGATTGCCGTGAGGGCACCGGGAGATAATCAGCCACAATTAGGCAGTTTTTAGACGTCGTACGGGCCATCGAGAACTTTTATCTGCAACACAAAAGTTGCAGTTTTCACGATGTTTTTTCACCAAACATCATCTTAAAGTACACGGCAGGGTCCCGTGAGTGTCCCACAAGCATATCTTAATATTATCTTAGGGCTGCCGGTGAAAATTGGATTTTTTATTTATTTCATGTGTTCACAGGACATGATCAGATGATCCAACGGGCTCCCTACGATATCTTATAAATAATTTGATAGACGTCTGAAGGTAGCTCGAGTATCTCTAGCAGTGAATTTGCCTTTTGTTTATTTTGGGTCCGGCTGCCATTTCACGGCTAGAGAGAGATCGTCAAATTTAATCTGCCCTAGCGCAGCCCACTGGGCTGCGCGTGGTAAACACGCACTGCAGGTGTCATAGTTATGTACTCACTGCTTACATGGCCTGGCTGTTTGCAAAGTATAATCTGTTTTCTGCAATATCCAGTTGTAAAACAATCATTTTATTCTGTTTTAAGTCAGTTATCACACTTTTAAATGGGCAAGAATTTCAGCTTCTTCAGAATTGAAATGGCCGCCAATGTTAAGACTGGTTTAGACCACGTGACTACATTTCACCCTCCACTTTTTGTGTATTGTGGGGAATGGTTTTTCACTGCTTTAGGGGTGTTTTATCTGGTGATGTTTTTAGGTCTTTTCATAATTTCAAACATTGAGAGGTTTCCACTCGATGCTTCATTTTTTTCCTGCTGGATGTTTCAAGCAATATAAAACTTTAAATGTTACACTGGCAATGCAGTCATCTTCAGAAATATGTAAGGTAACCTTGTAGTGCACTTTTAACAAGTGTCCCATCACGATTCAGAAGAAAACAGTGCATTTTTATGAAGAAGCCAGGAAATTTAAAAATCTGATTTTTTTTACTGAAGTACTCCACGACCTAAAAACTGCCCCTATGTGCTCTCAAATGTGTAAAATGAAAATAAAAAATGACAAGAAAAAATCTCTTTGGAAGGGCTTGTTATTTAGGGAGTGGATGCCATGACTAGTCTGAAGGATATCCTAAAAACGTCTATCAAATTATTTATATGTGTTTAGGATATCCTACAGACGTATGTCAAATGATATAGACGTCTTTAGGATATCCCACAGACGTCTATGGCATCTAACCTGTCACCTGCCGTGCGGAACCTCTCTATAATATAACCACAGCCACGGCACATCTCTGATTACCGCTGATGAACTCCCCAGCGCCCGGGACCTTGTGAAGCCGGCCGAGTCTTACTTCCCGGTCGGCGCCGGTGCAAACGTGACAGGGGTATTAAACAATATGTGTTTACAAACCACCCCATTCATTTATACACCCAGAAACGATATAACAATAGTATCAATAGTATCTCAGGCTTATATCAACACAACACACAGATATATGTATGTACATAGATCTCTTATTTAATTTCCTGGCTGACTCCAAGGTCAACCCAAGTTGTTGTGACAGTGATTAAGCGAACACTTGCAGCGCAAAACCAGCGCTGTCCTCACAAAACCAGCGCTGTCCTCACAAAACCAGCGCTGTCCTCACAAAGCCAGCGCTGTCCTCACAAAGCCAGCGCTGTACTCACAAAGCAAGCGCTGTACTCACAAAGCAAGCGCTGTACTCACAAAGCAAGCGCTGTCCTCACAAAGCAAGCGCTGTACTCACAAAGCAAGCGCTGTACTCACAAAGCAAGCGCTGTCCTCACAAAGCAAGCGCTGTACTCACAAAGCAAGCAAGCAGTCCTGAGCTCAGTCTACAATGAGTTCTCACCACATCCATTGCCCTGCAATTGTTGTGAGAACTACCATACATCTGTACCTAAATGATAAGATTACGCCGTGATGGAGTGAAACTGCTAGGGGAATGTTGTGGTTGTAGTGGGCCGTCCATAGTTATCCCAACTTTATTATTTCACTTTGTCACCACTTCCAGCCAGATACTGTGCAATATCACTGTGTTTTGTCAAATGTACAACCTACTCCAGGCTAAAGAAGGTCTGTCGTGATTGAGCTGTGATGTCATTTCATTATTTCATTTCATTTTGTATTTCATTTTATAATAAAAAAAAATAGAAATCAGTCAAATTCCAGTTTGATTGGGTTTAAAAATCATTTGCCAGAGTTAAAGATGTTTAGCCTAATATGCCTGCTTTTTATACATTTTTATATATCATTGGTCACAAACTGACTTTATGATGAGTTCAAAGCATAACAAGATATAAAAACTAAAAAACTATCGGTTTGAGGGGAATTTGGTATAAAATATACTAGTTAGACACTTTGTGAGAAAAATTAAAGTCACTATTAATTATAAAATATAAAAGCATTTATGATAGTTTCAAGTGATTCCTTTTTATCAGTAATGGCTTTATAAATAAAATCAAAAGGAGCTACCAACAATAAGTAACAAACCTTATGATTTGAAAAACCTCATTGGTCTAAATATATCTCGATATTCCAAATTTATTTCATAATTCTTAACATATCTGATTATTTCCAATATATCTCATTACTCAGAACACATTTCATTATTTCAATTACCCTCATTCTTTGACCATGTTGTCTTTGAATTACCCTCATGTTTCATGTTAATGTTTTTTAATAATGTTTTTTTTATAAGAATATGCTATACGTTTTCCAAAGTAGTACTGTTGACATGTTACAAATGTAACAATTTTGTTTTCTGGACAATATGTTCCCTTTCATTGCTCAAATCATGATATAGGCAATCTCACTTGTCAAAATCTTGCTGTCACCTGGGGTGGGTTGTATAGGGGATACTCGAAGTTACCCTCATGTTATTCCCACCTTTTAGCTGTACAATCCTAACCATACAAGTACTTTAGTCATGTTGCTTGGTGAAGATAGGTAAATATCTGCTACTGTGTTGCTTCTCACTAAAACAGATGCTTCATTATTGGCTATTAAAGACCTTAGTTTGTGTTGCCATGTTTGTGTGATGATGCAAAGAATAAAGATCTCCAGTCACTTTCAGAAAAGAGTAGGGCATTGAATCCCGGTGACAGGCTTCTGTCTGGCATGAAAAAGACTAAAAAGTGCTGAGAAAAGACATGAATACAAAAAAATCAAATTAAATTAATACTTAGATGATTCAGAACGTAATATCTAGTTTCCTCAATAAATTGTCAGAAATTTCCCCCCTCACTACAAAAACTATGCCGATAAAGTCTGCCTTTTATTTAAATTCCTCATATTTTTGTATGTTCCACAAATCCTTCCACCTATCTGAGCTTGCCGATTGGCAATTTTTGCATGTCTGAGATCTGAATATGAAAAATCATTTAATCTCAACTGTTTTGTTCTTATTTAGTGCCTCAGGACATACATTGTAAAGAACAAATATTTGAACATATGGATTGTTGCATATAATATGTTATGCCATAATAATGTAAATTTACCCATTCCCATAAAGAGTATATCTTCTTCAATTAATTTCTTTCTTATTTAATTAGCCACCAGGGGTCACTACCTACCCATAATAACTAAATCTAAAATTCAGAACAGGCAAAAATGTGGATAATGGAAAATATCATTAAATTTCTCGTCTAGTTTAGTTTGTGTTAGAAACCAGGAACTGTATGAAGAAGGCCTTTTTTCTATTAGGAATACCTCAGGCCAATACCTCAGACCAAAACATATATTTGAAGAGAAGGATATGTTCCTCACCTTAATCAAAGACAGGACAGATCATTTACCAGGATGGATATAACTAAAGAGTTGCAGAGATTTGAATCTTGGCAGACAGCATTCACAGGAGTTTTAGAATTTGTCATCTTGCGTCATGTACAATGCATGTTGAAGGTAGTAATTATAACAGCTGTAATGTCTTTTAACTTCATGTGTGCTGTGATGGGAATACATTAATATTTTGGCAACAAATGTATGTGCAAAGAAAAATAAGCAATCAGTTTGCAAAAGGGAATGTTGAAATGTATAGAAAGACTGTGTCGCACACTGAAATATGTTGAAGACACAACCACGTCCCAAAAGTCCCAGAACCAGTCCCAAAAGTTACAGATTTTACAACACCAGGTGGCAGCATAGACCACTAGAGCAAGGGGGATTCGAAACGTTCTGAGCTGATTTAATGAAACTGATGTTTGTAGTGGGGTATTGCGGAGATCCTCTCAGATTATCTAGGATTATCTGGCCTGGAAACAGATCGTGAATGCATCTTTTTATCATTGACGGCGGGGGGCTGATATGAGAGAGTACTGAGGCACCTTTCTGGAAGACAATTGGCCAGAAATGTCGTTTACAAATACTTCCAGTCAATCTTATATTTATCTCTCTTAAGCTGTTACTATCTTGAGAATCAGGGCAAAACAAAGATAGGGTTTAAATATCTATAAAATCTAGAAAATGTTCACCGTACAGCAAGACATTGATTTGATACAGACAGGATCTGATTCACATAGATAGAATGGGAGCCAGTATATGAATAAAACGTTCGTGATCAGTTGTACAGAATAATGTCGTCATGCTACGACCGTGTTGTTTGTGTCCAAAAATGACTTGAACATTTCATATTTATAAATTTATACAATGCTTGTCCACCGACCCCTGATGCTCATCATCTTAATAGTTTTGATAGATAATTGGTTTAAACAGATGGGATTTGGATATGCAAAACACAAGATAATAACTGATCTGCTTGTCAAGATATTCTTTTTACTGTTAGGAATATTTTAATTATCCTCATGGCAAATTATCCCCATGGCATTGGAAATTTGGGTTAACTTTTTGCACTTTTAATTTACACATATTTTGTTTTTTTTTCATCCACATGAACCAGCTTAAACACAGAAGAGCAACATGAGTTTATTTCTATTATTTTGACTGAACCTTCTCTGATCATTCGTTAATGATCTAAGTAATCATCTGATTTGATTAGTTGTCTGAATAATCATCTGAGTAATCATCTTAATTATCATCTGATTAATCATTTGAACAACTATCGTAGTAATCATCTGAATAACCATCTGAGTAATCATCTGAATAACCATCTGAGTAATCATCTAAATAACCATCTGAGTAATCATCTGAATAACCATCTTAGTAATCATCTGAATAACCATCTGAGTAATCATCTGAATAATCATCTGATTAATCATTTGAACAACTATCTGATTAATCATCCGAATACTCATCTGAGTAATCTTCTGCGTTAATATGTGAGTAATTATCTTAATTGATTAGTTGTCTGAATATTGATCTGAGTAATCATCTGAATAATCATCTGAGTGGAACACTATATATCTGATGTTCTCTTTGATCAATCTTCTTATAATCTCTCCTTTGAAGAGCACCAATCCTTAATAACAAATACTTCAAAGGAAAATCATAGGTAATACTTAATCTATCCACTTAGGCAAATATCATTATTTATCATAAGTAGGCCACCAGCCAACATTGAGCATGTAACAAATATCATAATTACTCATAAGCCCATTTCCTGCCAGATATGAAATTGATATGCACAGGTGCTTCTTCTCCGATTGGTCCATCCTCGTATTCTACTACCATTAAACTTCTCCTGTATGGAGACAAGAAACGTCTGCCATCACATCCGGTGAAAGAATGACGAGGCGACATCTGGCGGCCGACAGGCATCAGGTGATCGGCTGAGAGGTGACGTGACTCCCGGAGATCCTGAGGGACTATTGACTGTAAATGCCGCGGTGAAACATGGTGGACGTTTCTTTGCAAGGTCGGGGAGAGGGCATCACCACATAAATGGGAGGGCAACACCAACATCCCGTCAGAGGGCGCCACAGGTCTGTTTGATCCACCAGGTAGCGCTACTTTACTGCTCAGTTCTCTGCAACTGGTGGACGTTCTCAGACGCCCACTGCTGAACTCCCGAGATGCAAATCGGCCACAAGGTGGCAGCACATCTCTGACACTACTCGAGGTGAATGAGGTCAACCTGCTACTCCCTGACGTCATGTCATAACTGTTGGGTGATGATGCTGCCCTCTCATTATGACGTCATACCCCCTCCTCGTTCTCCTCCTGTTTCTTTTTACCATCTAAAACATTCAGGACGATTTTGTGTCCAACTTGATGTTGTTCTTTACAAGAAATCACCCGCACATTATAAGTTGACGTTCTTTTGGATTTTATAGACCACCGTCGAACACTTACGATAAATTCCTTCAATTCCTTCCTGAATCTCTTCCCGGTTAAACAGTATAGATAGAAATTAATGGCATGATTTATATACAGCAGAGTGAAGCACACGGTCTTGAAAAGGAAATCCTTTGCCGATTCATGTGGCGTTTTTTCTTCTCTTTTCTTTATAAAGGAGTACATGGTGAAAGGAGCGGTGAGTACAAGCCACGATATTGATACCCCGAGAAGCATGACTGTCACACGGTACGTTCCCACCTTCATCTTGTGAGTCTTGTGCTCCCCCTCGCGGCGAAACTTGGAACTAGCATGGAACATTTTAAAAATGGTGGCAGAGTTAAGAGCGAACACTACAAAAAATGGCACCAGGGTGTATAATGATAATTTGAGCCATGGAAACACATCACACATGAATTTGTTGGTCAGTAATGGCGCGCAGTAATATTTGTTCTTCGATCTGCGCAAAGTGATAGTCCAGAACACGTGGACGTTGTACGCCACCATGACAAGGAATGCGATCAGACTCATAGGCTTTGCCCTTTTTATCACACAGACTGACGCTCTATTGAACGGCAACCAAACTATCAGAAACCTATCCAAGGTGATGGCAACTATGAACAAAGCAGACAAGTGTAAACTCTGAAGAAACAGAAACATAACAAGTTTGCACGAGATGTTAGACAAATGAAGAATCTCTATGCCAGCGATGACTCGTAGCCAGGTTTTGAATCCGCTGAGATAGAGAGTGCACGTGTCCGCGCAGGCCAACATGGCGAGATAGAAGTAGACTGGCGTACGGCGCATGCGTCGACGTATCAACACTAAGAAAGTTAGAACATTGCCAATTGTTCCCGCTAGGATTATAATAGGCCACACCCACGTGACCATAACCATGGCTACGGTTTGCTCTATAAACATCTGTCGAACAATGGCAGTGGGTTTAACATCATTAGGGTAAGACAAAGTATGATTAAACTCTGTTGTGTTATTCACCGTGGCATGGTCGCCATTTTCTTGTTGTCGACACACAGACATAGTAACTGAAGCACCTCTTTACAGATAGATAAATGTATGTTTATGATATCTTCTCTTCAAAATGCAATCCTCCATGGTATTAGATATTTCTCTTTTTGTAGTTTTTCATATAGTAATATATTCACCGGTGTAATATGATTTATATCCAATTTGTGAGTTATCCAGTGAAAAAAAAAACACAATATTCATGTCATGATGGAATTTAACTCATCTTCCATTAAGATATATATATATATATGATGTGTCTTGTAGTTTTTTTTCTTTTAGGCAGTGAGTCTGCATAAGAGGTATGGGACCCAGTGAGAGGCTTCCACAGAGATGTCCTGGAGTTTGCTAATCATCCTGGAAGTATAATAAAAGAGATATTAACATTATAGCATTATATCAACATATATATCAACATATCAACATACATTGTCATATATCAACATATCAACATACATTGTCATATATCAACATATCAACATACATTGTCATATATCAACATACAACATACATTGTCATATATACCATTCAATTTGATAAATGAATAATCAGTGATATTTGGAGCACAACATCCTTACATCCACTTGTTTTTATTCTTTTTTCATGTGCATTTTAACTTTATTAGGATCCTATTGATATTTGTACACCACTTGATTAGATCGTTTTGAGAAATTTATACATCTAATCTCTATGTGTAGCTCCTTAACTAAAAGTTTGCCATTCTTTCCAAATATGGAATAATCTTACATTTCACATCAACTGTTATATTTTCAACTACAAAGTAATTTTTATGATCTAATAATTTGGATGAACCCAACACATCTTAGTACAAAGAAATGGCAAGCAACAAGAAAAGGAATTTAATAAAAGAAATAAAATAAATGTCCTGCTAAAACTCATATTGTAGACCTTTCATACAAAAAAAAAACATTACCATAATGAAATAACTGAAATCATCCTAATTAAACGTTGGTGCCAAGTTGAGGCAGAAACTGTTGACGATTATTACTTTCAGTGTGCCAATACCAGGACACTCAAGTCATATACTTCGCCTCCATAACTCGATGTATGATTAATGATAAAAATATTAATCCTATTAAAAAACATGAAGATTTTATATATGAAAAAATACACAACATGTCTGATTACATATGCCACATTGCCATTTAGATTAATGAGAGAATCTGAGCTGGATAACAACTCATACTGCATCTCAATATGATATCATATGTGAATATAATACCTCTGATAATAATCAATAGGTAACCGTTTGTAGACAATATTCAAGATACTAATACACATATCGAGTTATATTTCTGCTTTATTCTGTTTTGTCAATGTTTCAAGAACATGATACACCTTTATATTTAATTAATCAACAACCAGTCTTATACTTTTTCAAATTTTGAAACTGAAAAGTTGCAAAGAATGCAGAATTTATAAGTTATAAGTTATAAGTTATAAGTATTGCAGAAGGCTTTGATAAAAATAGTCATGAATATCACATAATGTTTGCAAGAAATAAATCTAAAATGTTACTAATTGCACGATATAAATTACATTAATTTTTATTGAATATGTATAGTAGTAATGTTCAAACACTTTCCTCTTCATGTCAGGTATTTTGTCTTAATGTCTCAACTCTGCTGAGTACGTAACATTATATGGTCATGATAGTAATGATTAATCAAATAATTCAAAACATTTCCAATGAGATAGGGCTGAATGAATACCCCAAAGAGGATGAAATACAGTATAGCTGAGAGGATGGACATGTGCCACCCGGGATGAGGAGACAGTCCGGTACTAGACAGGAGAGGACGTATACATGGCAGGACAGCATCAGGGATGAGGAGACAGTCCGGTACTAGACAGGAGAGGACGTATACATGGCAGGACAGCATCAGGGATGAGGAGACAGTCCGGTACTAGACAGGAGAGGACGTATACATGGCAGGACAGCATCAGGGATGAGGAGACAGTCCGGTACTAGAGAGGAGAGGATGGACACATGGCAGGACAGCATCAGGGATGAGGAGACAGTCCGGTACTAGAGAGGAGAGGACGTATACATGGCAGGACAGCATCAGGGATGAGGAGACAGTCCGGTACTAGAGAGGAGAGGATGGACACATGGCAGGACAGCATCAGGGATGAGGAGACAGTCCGGTACTAGACAGGAGAGGATGGACACATGGCAGGACAGCATCAGGGATGAGGAGACAGTCCGGTACTAGAGAGGAGAGGATGGACACATGGCAGGACAGCATCAGGGATGAGGAGACAGTCCGGTACTAGAGAGGAGAGGATGTATACATGGCAGGACAGCATCAGGGATGAGGAGACAGTCCGGTACTAGAGAGGAGAGGATGGACACATGGCAGGACAGCATCAGGGATGAGGAGACAGTCCGGTACTAGAGAGGAGAGGATGGACACATGGCAGGACAGCATCAGGGATGAGGAGACAGTCCGGTACTAGAGAGGAGAGGATGTATACATGGCAGGACAGCATCAGGGATGAGGAGACAGTCCGGTACTAGAGAGGAGAGGATGTATACATGGCAGGACAGCATCAGGGATGAGGAGACAGTCCGGTACTAGAGAGGAGAGGACGTATACATGGCAGGACAGCATCAGGGATGAGGAGACAGTCCGGTACTAGACAGGAGAGGACGTATACATGGCAGGACAGCATCAGGGATGAGGAGACAGTCCGGTACTAGACAGGAGAGGACGTATACATGGCAGGACAGCATCAGGGATGAGGAGACAGTCCGGTACTAGAGAGGAGAGGACGTATACATGGCAGGACAGCATCAGGGATGAGGAGACAGTCCGGTACTAGAGAGGAGAGGATGGACACATGGCAGGACAGCATCAGGGATGAGGAGACAGTCCGGTACTAGAGAGGAGAGGACGTATACATGGCAGGACAGCATCAGGGATGAGGAGACAGTCCGGTACTAGAGAGGAGAGGATGGACACATGGCAGGACAGCATCAGGGATGAGGAGACAGTCCGGTACTAGAGAGGAGAGGACGTATACATGGCAGGACAGCATCAGGGATGAGGAGACAGTCCGGTACTAGAGAGGAGAGGATGTATACATGGCAGGACAGCATCAGGGATGAGGAGACAGTCCGGTACTAGAGAGGAGAGGATGGACACATGGCAGGACAGCATCAGGGATGAGGAGACAGTCCGGTACTAGAGAGGAGAGGACGTATACATGGCAGGACAGCATCAGGGATGAGGAGACAGTCCGGTACTAGAGAGGAGAGGATGGACACATGGCAGGACAGCATCAGGGATGAGGAGACAGTCCGGTACTAGAGAGGAGAGGATGGATACATGGCAGGACAGCATCAGGGATGAGGAGACAGTCCGGTACTAGAGAGGAGAGGATGTATACATGGCAGGACAGCATCAGGGATGAGGAGACAGTCCAGTACTAGACAGGAGAGGACGTATACATGGCAGGACAGCATCAGGGATGAGGAGACAGTCCGGTACTAGACAGGAGAGGATGGACACATGGCAGGACAGCATCAGGGATGAGGAGACAGTCCGGTACTAGAGAGGAGAGGATGGACACATGGCAGGACAGCATCAGGGATGAGGAGACAGTCCGGTACTAGACAGGAGAGGATGGACACATGGCAGGACAGCATCAGGGATGAGGAGACAGTCCGGTACTAGAGAGGAGAGGATGTATACATGGCAGGACAGCATCAGGGATGAGGAGACAGTCCGGTACTAGAGAGGAGAGGATGGACACATGGCAGGACAGCATCAGGGATGAGGAGACAGTCCGGTACTAGACAGGAGAGGATGGACACATGGCAGGACAGCATCAGGGATGAGGAGACAGTCCGGTACTAGACAGGAGAGGATGGACACATGGCAGGACAGCATCAGGGATGAGGAGACAGTCCGGTACTAGACAGGAGAGGATGGACACATGGCAGGACAGCATCAGGGATGAGGAGACAGTCCGGTACTAGACAGGAGAGGATGGACACATGGCAGGACAGCATCAGGGATGAGGAGACAGTCCGGTACTAGAGAGGAGAGGACGTATACATGGCAGGACAGCATCAGGGATGAGGAGACAGTCCGGTACTAGAGAGGAGAGGATGGACACATGGCAGGACAGCATCAGGGATGAGGAGACAGTCCGGTACTAGACAGGAGAGGATGGACACATGGCAGGACAGCATCAGGGATGAGGAGACAGTCCGGTACTAGAGAGGAGAGGATGTATACATGGCAGGACAGCATCAGGGATGAGGAGACAGTCCGGTACTAGACAGGAGAGGATGGACACATGGCAGGACAGCATCAGGGATGAGGAGACAGTCCGGTACTAGACAGGAGAGGATGGACACATGGCAGGACAGCATCAGGGATGAGGAGACAGTCCGGTACTAGAGAGGAGAGGATGTATACATGGCAGGACAGCATCAGGGATGAGGAGACAGTCCGGTACTAGAGAGGAGAGGACGTATACATGGCAGGACAGCATCAGGGATGAGGAGACAGTCCGGTACTAGACAGGAGAGGATGGACACATGGCAGGACAGCATCAGGGATGAGGAGACAGTCCGGTACTAGAGAGGAGAGGATGTATACATGGCAGGACAGCATCAGGGATGAGG
Organism: Amphiduros pacificus; assembly: GCA_949316495.1. Taxonomy (NCBI): domain Eukaryota; kingdom Metazoa; phylum Annelida; class Polychaeta; order Phyllodocida; family Hesionidae; genus Amphiduros; species Amphiduros pacificus. The sequence goes on along the minus strand of OX439012.1, from coordinate 14,087,366 downwards.
AGACAGTCCGGTACTAGACAGGAGAGGACGTATACATGGCAGGACAGCATCAGGGATGAGGAGACAGTCCGGTACTAGAGAGGAGAGGATGGACACATGGCAGGACAGCATCAGGGATGAGGAGACAGTCCGGTACTAGAGAGGAGAGGACGTATACATGGCAGGACAGCATCAGGGATGAGGAGACAGTCCGGTACTAGAGAGGAGAGGATGGACACATGGCAGGACAGCATCAGGGATGAGGAGACAGTCCGGTACTAGACAGGAGAGGACGTATACATGGCAGGACAGCATCAGGGATGAGGAGACAGTCCGGTACTAGACAGGAGAGGACGTATACATGGCAGGACAGCATCAGGGATGAGGAGACAGTCCGGTACTAGAGAGGAGAGGACGTATACATGGCAGGACAGCATCAGGGATGAGGAGACAGTCCGGTACTAGAGAGGAGAGGACGTATACATGGCAGGACAGCATCAGGGATGAGGAGACAGTCCGGTACTAGAGAGGAGAGGATGTATACATGGCAGGACAGCATCAGGGATGAGGAGACAGTCCGGTACTAGAGAGGAGAGGATGTATACATGGCAGGACAGCATCAGGGATGAGGAGACAGTCCGGTACTAGACAGGAGAGGATGGACACATGGCAGGACAGCATCAGGGATGAGGAGACAGTCCGGTACTAGAGAGGAGAGGATGGACACATGGCAGGACAGCATCAGGGATGAGGAGACAGTCCAGTACTAGAGAGGAGAGGACGTATACATGGCAGGACAGCATCAGGGATGAGGAGACAGTCCGGTACTAGAGAGGAGAGGATGGACACATGGCAGGACAGCATCAGGGATGAGGAGACAGTCAGGTACTAGAGAGGAGAGGATGGACACATGGCAGGACAGCATCAGGGATGAGGAGACAGTCCGGTACTAGAGAGGAGAGGATGGACACATGGCAGGACAGCATCAGGGATGAGGAGACAGTCCGGTACTAGAGAGGAGAGGATGGACACATGGCAGGACAGCATCAGGGATGAGGAGACAGTCCAGTACTAGAGAGGAGAGGACGTATACATGGCAGGACAGCATCAGGGATGAGGAGACAGTCCGGTACTAGAGAGGAGAGGATGGACACATGGCAGGACAGCATCAGGGATGAGGAGACAGTCCGGTACTAGAGAGGAGAGGATGGACACATGGCAGGACAGCATCAGGGATGAGGAGACAGTCCGGTACTAGAGAGGAGAGGATGGACACATGGCAGGACAGCATCAGGGATGAGGAGACAGTCCGGTACTAGAGAGGAGAGGATGGACACATGGCAGGACAGCATCAGGGATGAGGAGACAGTCCGGTACTAGAGAGGAGAGGATGGACACATGGCAGGACAGCATCAGGGATGAGGAGACAGTCCGGTACTAGAGAGGAGAGGATGGACACATGGCAGGACAGCATCAGGGATGAGGAGACAGTCCGGTACTAGACAGGAGAGGACGTATACATGGCAGGACAGCATCAGGGATGAGGAGACAGTCCGGTACTAGAGAGGAGAGGACGTATACATGGCAGGACAGCATCAGGGATGAGGAGACAGTCCGGTACTAGAGAGGAGAGGACGTATACATGGCAGGACAGCATCAGGGATGAGGAGACAGTCCGGTACTAGAGAGGAGAGGATGGACACATGGCAGGACAGCATCAGGGATGAGGAGACAGTCCGGTACTAGAGAGGAGAGGATGGACACATGGCAGGACAGCATCAGGGATGAGGAGACAGTCCGGTACTAGAGAGGAGAGGATGTATACATGGCAGGACAGCATCAGGGATGAGGAGACAGTCCGGTACTAGAGAGGAGAGGATGGACACATGGCAGGACAGCATCAGGGATGAGGAGACAGTCCGGTACTAGAGAGGAGAGGATGGACACATGGCAGGACAGCATCAGGGATGAGGAGACAGTCCGGTACTAGACAGGAGAGGACGTATACATGGCAGGACAGCATCAGGGATGAGGAGACAGTCCGGTACTAGAGAGGAGAGGATGGACACATGGCAGGACAGCATCAGGGATGAGGAGACAGTCCGGTACTAGAGAGGAGAGGATGGACACATGGCAGGACAGCATCAGGGATGAGGAGACAGTCCGGTACTAGAGAGGAGAGGATGGACACATGGCAGGACAGCATCAGGGATGAGGAGACAGTCCGGTACTAGACAGGAGAGGACGTATACATGGCAGGACAGCATCAGGGATGAGGAGACAGTCCGGTACTAGAGAGGAGAGGATGGACACATGGCAGGACAGCATCAGGGATGAGGAGACAGTCCGGTACTAGAGAGGAGAGGATGGACACATGGCAGGACAGCATCAGGGATGAGGAGACAGTCCGGTACTAGAGAGGAGAGGATGGACACATGGCAGGACAGCATCAGGGATGAGGAGACAGTCCGGTACTAGAGAGGAGAGGATGGACACATGGCAGGACAGCATCAGGGATGAGGAGACAGTCCGGTACTAGAGAGGAGAGGATGGACACATGGCAGGACAGCATCAGGGATGAGGAGACAGTCCGGTACTAGAGAGGAGAGGATGGACACATGGCAGGACAGCATCAGGGATGAGGAGACAGTCCGGTACTAGAGAGGAGAGGATGGACACATGGCAGGACAGCATCAGGGATGAGGAGACAGTCCGGTACTAGACAGGAGAGGACGTATACATGGCAGGACAGCATCAGGGATGAGGAGACAGTCCGGTACTAGAGAGGAGAGGACGTATACATGGCAGGACAGCATCAGGGATGAGGAGACAGTCCGGTACTAGAGAGGAGAGGACGTATACATGGCAGGACAGCATCAGGGATGAGGAGACAGTCCGGTACTAGAGAGGAGAGGATGGACACATGGCAGGACAGCATCAGGGATGAGGAGACAGTCCGGTACTAGAGAGGAGAGGATGGACACATGGCAGGACAGCATCAGGGATGAGGAGACAGTCCGGTACTAGAGAGGAGAGGATGTATACATGGCAGGACAGCATCAGGGATGAGGAGACAGTCCGGTACTAGAGAGGAGAGGATGGACACATGGCAGGACAGCATCAGGGATGAGGAGACAGTCCGGTACTAGAGAGGAGAGGATGGACACATGGCAGGACAGCATCAGGGATGAGGAGACAGTCCGGTACTAGACAGGAGAGGACGTATACATGGCAGGACAGCATCAGGGATGAGGAGACAGTCCGGTACTAGAGAGGAGAGGATGGACACATGGCAGGACAGCATCAGGGATGAGGAGACAGTCCGGTACTAGAGAGGAGAGGATGGACACATGGCAGGACAGCATCAGGGATGAGGAGACAGTCCGGTACTAGAGAGGAGAGGATGGACACATGGCAGGACAGCATCAGGGATGAGGAGACAGTCCGGTACTAGACAGGAGAGGACGTATACATGGCAGGACAGCATCAGGGATGAGGAGACAGTCCGGTACTAGAGAGGAGAGGATGGACACATGGCAGGACAGCATCAGGGATGAGGAGACAGTCCGGTACTAGAGAGGAGAGGATGGACACATGGCAGGACAGCATCAGGGATGAGGAGACAGTCCGGTACTAGAGAGGAGAGGATGGACACATGGCAGGACAGCATCAGGGATGAGGAGACAGTCCGGTACTAGAGAGGAGAGGATGGACACATGGCAGGACAGCATCAGGGATGAGGAGACAGTCCGGTACTAGAGAGGAGAGGATGGACACATGGCAGGACAGCATCAGGGATGAGGAGACAGTCCGGTACTAGAGAGGAGAGGATGGACACATGGCAGGACAGCATCAGGGATGAGGAGACAGTCCGGTACTAGACAGGAGAGGACGTATACATGGCAGGACAGCATCAGGGATGAGGAGACAGTCCGGTACTAGACAGACATGCGAGGCATGGATAGGAGGATGGACATAGGTATTTCTATCAGACCCTTCAGCTCTTAGTATTCCTGAGATAATTTACAATACCATGTCCCTGTTTATAAAGATCAAGCTCCAACTTTGATATATATATGTTGGTGCAATTTTACCATTTTGTATTTATAAATATATCAAGAAGTAAGAAGTTCCTTGTCATAACATGCTCATACAGGCCATCCCAATACTTAGGGCAAAATATCGCCAACAATATGAAAAACACATCCACTAAATCCAATAGGAGCATTACTTTAAGATAACGCAGTCAGTTCCCATCCAACTGACGAGATCTGACGAGATCGAAACCAGTGTTAGTATTATGTGGGACTGCGATCGTTGTCGATCATATTGTGCGGCATCGCCTTTTTCGCTTGATTTTGTTTCACAAAACTACCATGCTGTTTCTTTGCAAACGTTATTATCGGGCTATCAAATATGCTTGTCTAATGGGGTTGTCATTTCTGCTACTTTGTTTGTATGAAATTTGAGCAATGCAGGATGATTTACAAGACGGAGAATACAATGTTCTCTTTATTGTTTTGGGCCCTTAGAGCAAGTCAATATGGCGACAATTATGTCCCTTCAAATATGTTATTGGTCATTAAAAGTGCAAGAATTACATGTTTTAAGTATAACAGGAAGATATGAAGCTGTGGCGTCGAGAGAGGTTTTGGCAACTTCTCAACAAACTGCGGCGACAAGGATTCATAGCTTGTCGCCATTTCTATATAGCGATTTCCGTGTTTTTGTTCCTTGTCGGTGCTGATTTCATTTTGGCACGGCTACTCTCCATCCACACGTAACTTACTGAGACTATCTTCTCACTGACATCTGCTATCGTGGGCAGGACCATACATCCTTTTGACAACACTTTACATAAAATATGAAGCAATTATACTTTCTACAAGAGATTATACACATGTACTTTCTGCTCCACGTGAACATTTCAAATATTTATACCCTCTAACCCACACTAACCTTGGTATTATATACCCTCTAACGCACACTAACCTTGGTATTACATACCCTCTAACGCACACTAACCTTGGTATTACATACCCTCTAACGCACACTAACCTTGGTATTACATACCCTCTAACGCACACTAACCTTGGTATTATATACCCTCTAACCCACACTAGCCTTGCTGTGATATACCCTGTAACCCACACTTACTTTGTTTTATACCCTCTAGCCCACACTTTCCTTGCTATGATATACCCTTTAACCCACATTTCTCTTGCTATTATATACCCTCTAACCCCCACTTATCTTGCTATGATATACCCTCTAACCCCCACCTATCTTGCTATGATATACCCTCTAACCCCCACTTATCTTGCTATGATATACCCTCTAACCCCCACTTATCTTGCTATGATATACCCTCTAACCCCCACTTATCTTGCTATGATATACCCTCTAACCCCACTTATCTTGCTATGATATACCCTCTAATCCCCACTTATCTTGCTATGATATACCCTCTAATCCCCACTTATCTTGCTATGATATACCCTCTAACCCCCACTTATCTTGCTATGATATACCCTCTAACCCCCACTTATCTTGCTATGATATACCCTCTAACCCCCACTTATCTTGCTATGATATACCCTCTAACCCCCACTTATCTTGCTATGATATACCCTCTAACCCCACTTATCTTGCTATGATATACCCTCTAACCCACACTTACCTTGTTGTTGCATACATATTACTGGGTCCTACGCACAGAAGATGAAACCTTTATATCCTCAACATCAATGACCTTGATATGACCTACATGTCAGCATTATTATGTTCTCAGTATTTCCTCAGCTACGTTTCTACTCCATCAAGACATCCAGGTACCACATCAGCGCATATGATCTCACCACAACCCTCCACCAAGCGGGATACATTTGCATGGCTTTCTTCAATCAATTCCATATCAGATATGAAATGGAGGAGAGTCACACTCACTTCACCTCTTATCCATCGCCTGATATTAGCCTATTACACTTCAAATAAAGGTCATAACAAGACAATGTGTAATGGATCATGGAGTGCATTGTCTTATTTATAGGTTTTGAGCACACCGTTAGGTAGTTTAGCGTGTCGATTCACACTTAATTACTCTGCCACTGTATCTGATAATTAGGGTTTGATGTTCATGTGAACTACTTATTGATTGCTCACGCGTTTAAATCAATTCCAGGAAAAAATGAATAAAGCCGCAAATCAAAACCTTAAACAAATTGAAATAAACAAACACAAACAAAACCAATTTCAACTTGATAGTTTAACCTCTTTCCTATATTAATCATTTTCCTTGTTGGAAAACTATCTTGATTAAATCTAAAAAGTTCAGAATCAGTTTTTAAATCAGGGGTACATCCCCAGAGATGGATCTGACATTGTTTATTTTACTAGTGATTCATGCGTAACCTTCAATAATTTCTGTCATTAGCATCTTAATGCCACTGGTCTTATTCTTTTCTATTTTCTATTATTGAGTCTAATGCAGCATGTTTGATACCTATTCGAAAATTTAACTGCAAACGTACACATATTGCAATCATAATAGTTGGTGGGTAAGTTAAAGAAGATAAAATCTGTGAGACCCTCTTGAATCAATGAATCAATGCACATACATATCTTTATAAAACACGAATCACTGATATGTTTTAAAGAGCCTCGTTTTGAAATCACAGTAAAGCACGCTCTAAAGTGCTCCCATGCCAACGGCGATACTTAAAAGTCAGGATTCTATCATTTCTTCAAGACTGTTTAAGTTTTCCTCAGAAACCTAAATATATTATTGGCAGTCTTATTGACAAGACTGTTGTAAAAATATATAAAATATATAATATATGAGATTTTGCTCTACAATATATGTTTTACTTGAGAATATATGACTTTCATATGGAATATATGAGGTTTTCCTGTAGAATGTATGAGGTTTTCCTGTAGAATATATGAGGTTTTCCTATATAATATATGAGGTTTTCCTATGGAATATATGAGGTTTCCTATAGAATATATGAGGTTTCCTGTATAATATATGAGGTTTCCTGTAGAATATATGAGGTGAGGTTTCCTATAGAATATATGAGGTTTTTCTAAGAATATATAGGTTTCCTATAGAATATATGAGGTTTCCTATGAATAATTTCAGTTTTTTTTCTTGATGTGGTCACTTATCACAATGAGAGTGGTTGAGAAGGCATTTTTCCCAAGTCTGCCACATTGCGTGAAGTTATGAGCGCAATAAATTAATGAAAGAGCAGAGTTTATCTTATAAAATTCCACACAAAAAGAAAAAAAAGCAGAGTTTAAATCCGGTATCTAGCATTGAGCGTCTATCGTATTGAAGGCTCCGGCGTGAGATGTATGGAATGCAGCCGAGGTCAAGGTCGGTTCAGATAAAGGAGTTAACATTTTGCACACCGCACCATGCTTCTGAACCTAATATTAAGGGGTCTATCTCAGAATGACAGGCACAGGTGGGCAAATCACAGTGGAATCCTCTTCAGGAGCAGTCAGTGACAGTATATATAGGCTATTAGCTACAGTTATCTCAAATGTTTTTTACCCTTATACAAAACATGCGAATGCATTCGCCGCTCTCGCTTATTCGACTTTTTAATCCGCCACGCTGGTCTCATTCCAAAGACTTTATTCTCAATGTCGGCCATTTTTCTCATCTGAAGGGTATATGTGTGACTATATCTTACAGCAAAATGACTATATTTTACAGCGAAATTATACTATGATCCTGAGTGAGTGGTTTTGTGTGACTTGTGATTTAAATCAGTGAACTTTAAGACCTATCTAAAATGCATTACTTGTGAGGTTAGAGGCAGCAGAGATTTGTGAAGACGTATTCCTCGGCATTCCTCTGAGGTCTGACTGAGCATGGCTGTAATCACATTCAGATGCTTTTTTATTTTATTTTTTTTTGTTTATTCTGGTGATTCACATGATACCAGATACCAGAGGATTGTTGTAAATAAATGATGTGCGCTTAATTACATTGAGGGGAACCATCTGCAATAATACCGACGGCAGAAAAACAGATCGCTTACCTCACATTTCAACTGAAAGTGATGCCTTGTAGATTCCATTAGATCATTTTTTAAAACTTTTGATGTGTATGTGGTATTAATATACCCTATACATATATACATATATATATATATACATATATATATATATATATATATATATATATATATATATATATATATATATATATATATATATATATATATATATATATATATATATATATATATATATATATATATATATATATATATATATATATATATTTGTGTGTATTAAAGCATATGCAAGACATGTTGGCATTGTCTGTGTTTATTAGAAGTCTCTTTTGGCACCAGAATATGGATTACATGTCATGTCTTGAAACATTTTCTTTGACAAAAGAACATGATCTGAATTTCAATTTCATCTCGCTTCATGTTTTCCTCATGTAGCCCGGCACACACCCTGGTATATATATAACGATATTGCTTTTTCCAATTGTTTTCTTTCTATTCACTTTCTCAGCTATTATGTTGATAAGTAATATTTATTTGAGCTCAAACCATATTTATCCAAATTTTATCACCTTACTCATTACAATTCATATATATATATATATATATATATATATATATATATATATATATATATATATATATATATATATATATATATATATATATATATATATATATATATATATATATATATATATATATATATATATATATATATATATATATAATAATAATAATAATAATAATAATAATAATAAAATTTGTATAGCGCTGATACCAGACAAGTCTGTTCATAGCGCTAATATATATATATATATATATATATATATATATATATATATATATATATATATATATATATATATATATATATATATATATATATATATATATATATATATATATATATATATATATATATATATGAATACTGGCTATTACAGTTCGATATACCTCTACCTTATTAGGTAATACAGTGAGTTCAAATCCCACTGATTCAAGTGGTTACTTTCACACTGGTTATTTTCACACCTACACTTCCAGCTATTCATTTGTTGCTGGAAGCATGTTATCAATACCATTTACATTACACACTTCCATGCCATTAGCATCTTCAAAATCTTGTTAACGTTGATATCCTTTGAGAGCTTGGTCTTGCTTCAGGTTTGTGAACAGTGATTTCCATTGAGAATCAGATGTAACTTCTGATTTGTTTACAATGATACCCATTGAGAGCCATATTATTATATTCTGGTATCAATTACAGATCAACGTGTACGTCCACTGGCTATTGTAAAATAACATATGTTTTGGTTAAAAAGAAAATCACATTTAATATACCACAATATTATATTGAATTAGAAATAACATCATAAATAACGCAATAACGAATACAAGAAGTTTATAACTTTGGAATGGGTACATATGCCATGTCCTCGGAGTTACTGAAGAGATATATTCAATCAAAATAGAATCTTTACTCTACGATGTGTGCAGAGGACAGTGATCAGTGTTGAGGCGAGGTCCCGCACCAGACATCAATTAGTCCAGAGAGCTGCTAACCTGAGGGGGGAGACACAGCCCACCCAGACTGAGGTGTCGCCCACCAGCCTGCCTAACCCATGCGCAGCGCAGCCACATCTACTCACCGGATATCCGGTGGGGATGTTGGGACCCATTCACTGCCCACTATACGTCTCCCAGGCTGTCTGGGCCACAGATCCTCAACTTCCATGCTTTGCTTTTATAATACATCGTCCACTTTGGAGGCGAACCCTTTCAGTTCAAGAGGGGTCATAAACAGGTCCAGTACTTCCATTCTTTTTTTCATAATACATCTTCTACTTTGAAAGCGAACCCCTTGAGTGTACAGGAGTCATCATCAAAAGATCTACAACTTCCATCCATTGCCTTTGAATGATTATACATTTTTTGGAGCCGAACCGGTTTACTTGTCCACTTCAAGGCAGGTGGGTCACATCAGGAATGTACAGGATGTGCTTTCCTTTTGCTACAAATATTGCTTGTACAGACACTAAGGTCTTGATCACCTCATTGATCACCTCATTTTATAAAATGACCTTTCCCAAACATTACATCATGATGAGTCCACGAAAAGCACATATTAGCTTAAGGTCCGGAAATAATTGCCCCGGGTTCTGAACGTCCCAGGTTTGTCCTGTTGTGTTTATTTGATAAGTCAAACGTAGGATTTCAAGTTTGACCTTACTCATTGACCTGTTCCCATATAACCTAATAAAGCATAAAGCATGGATCTGCTTAAAAGCGTGCATTACATTAATCCTGTTTTGTCTTGTACTGATAAATGCATTTAGTCATTATATATATATATATATATATATATATATATATATATATATATATATATATATATATATATATATATATATATATATACACACATGACTATTTATCAGATACATAAGGCAAGTGGAGTGCCATTAAGGCAAGTGGAGTGCCATTAAGGTAGGAGTTTTGTGCTGACCATGAGTTTGACCAATCACCTTGTTAAGCAATATTACTTAAGCATCTGGTGTTGGGGAATACCAGACTGGTGACTGGTCACCAGGTGGCACTCCGGGTCCCTGGGGACATCTAAAGATTCTGCCTTAATGTGATTGATGTTGACTTCTCCTTAGCTGCATCTTCTGTCGATATGTTCTATGTTTAACGACATTAGGCAAGAGAAGATGTTTAGACATTTAGGTCATGAAGTTAATTCGCTTTGTGCTGTGATACTATTCTCATAATAACTTTACATCCGATGAAGTTCTGGAAACCTGGAAGTTGCTCAATTTATAGAGTATTTGTCTAGAGAACCAGTGATCCTTGGTTCGAATCCCGGCCAGTTATAATACTCAACTTATTAAGTTGTTAATATGACGTGTTCTGTGTTACTGATTTTTTTTACTGATGTTCTTTTGAAAGTCACTTTTATTTTACTGTAACTATCAGATAAAAAATAAAACCTTAGCCTGATCACATGTTCAATTGATTTTAGGTTCATCTAACAAACTGATAATTTATGACTATCATAGCAATTTGCCTTACATATATGTACTCTTTGTGGGTCTTATGCCATCCTATTTGTTTCAACGTCTTGAGTAAAGTTTTATGTTACACAACTAATAGGTTTCCCTGTGTACACATCGTGTACCTCAATTGGACGTGGCATCAACACCTGTCTCCTCTCTGTTCTTTGCACAATATGTATATGCCTTATGCTCTGGTTGCCATAACCACAGGAAGTATCTGTCAAACAATGCAGCTGGGTTCTCACACACTGGATTCGTGCCTTCAGGGGATGCAATCTATCTGATATATATATATATATATATATATATATATATATATATATATATATATATATATATATATATATATATATATATATATATATATATATATTCTGATTCCTCTCTTCTTGGCCAGGTTATTATTGCATCTAATATTCTGAAAGCTTTGTGATTATTTTATCATCAGTTTTTATCCCATCTTCTTATTCACAGCAGGATATACCTCTGGCGGTAGGTATTCATATCGGGGCCGGGGGACGAAGGTTTAGATTACGGAAATGACAAGTAACTGACAGGTTCAATTTGCTCGATGTTAATATAATATTCAAAATATGTATTGCAATTAGACTCCCACAAGCAAAGGCATAACACAAACTGTTAACGTTTGAAATATAAATCAATAAAATAACAATGATATATTGATATAGATATTGATATAAATATAAATATATTACGTTTATGCTTAATAAAACAACGCAATTAACATTGGTATGTAAATATCTTCACAGAGGAAATGTGTCAAAATTTTAAACCTAATATTGTGTTATTATGAACCTGTTCATACAATACAGCCCTGGTGTCAAAACGTGTCAAACAGAATGTTGGAATGATAATTTATTGGATATTAATTGATCTTAATTTTCATCCTTTGAGTAACATAGTCTTCATTACTTTGTTTAAACGATATAACAATATAAAAAAAAAACAACAACAAAATAGACACAAACAAAAACACCAAAAACATGTATTTATAATGTTTTTTGAAACTTTTATGTCAAACATCTGCTTCCAAATGCAGTAGTGTGAAATCCACAGTGTTAACTTATTGTGAGCCCCGGAGACTCAGAGAAGAGACGTGTCATTCTATAGGCAGGTTAATAATTACATGTTCACGCAGGTATCGAATGTTGTTCTGTGAATAAGGAAGAGTAATTCAATATAGTGGATCATCACATGTCATGATAGCATGTAATATCTGTCATCTGTAATATCTGGCAGAATATGACGTCAAGTTCTGTTGAGCAAGTCGAAAGATGTCTAATCATGTATTAGTAAAAGGCCTTGATTCGTTATCAATATCATTATCAATATCTGCCTACCTATTATCCAAACTCTTCAAAACTACTACAGAAATACAGCAACCTTCCCTGTATTTTAAAGGAATGTTTACTATAACTAAAATAACATAATATATTGCTGTCATATAAAAGAGTTTTGTACTGTAACTCATTGTGATATTACAATACTGTAAAATCTATAGCAATTAACCCACGAATGAAAACATAACCAAATATTTAGAATATAATATCAAATCTAAGTTTTCAAAATATGTTTAAGGTTAACCATTAAGGTTAGGTTAATATTTCACATCTTATGTAAATTCATGATGTAGTCTAACCCATTGTTACTGTTAGAATTATTTTCAGAGACAACCGTGATGGAAAATGTCTTTAGTATTTTTGATTATAACATAACAATAGATGATTTGTGTGAACGAAGCTGAAACTTTCATTAAATATTAAAGTACATTCACCAACATTCTACGCCGTATTTCCTCTCAATTTCAATTAAATTTTGCAGGCATCATCACAGTTTCCTGGCTTCAGGAGGAAATATTTAAATTTATTTCACCAATGGATCGCATTTGATAGGCAAATTGAAAATATTTTCTATGGGAAAAGTTAAAGGTCAAGGCTCTGAAAAATGCAATGGGTATTTTCAGAAACAGCATTTCTTTCGATTTTAGAAATATAACATATCTCTCATATCAAACAAATACAAATATAAATGTTATACAATGTAATGCTGTATATTCCGAAACAGAAATGTTATTTATCTCCCATAACAAATAAATATAAATAAAATATATTATACAAAGCTTTTTGATAATTTTAGAAATGTTACATATCTCCCATATCAAACAAGTATTAATATAATATATTATACAAAGCTCTATTACATTTTTTTTTTCAATTTTAGAAATGTTACATATCTCTCATATCAAACACATATAAGTATAAAATACTCCCAGTTTCTATACATTCACGTGGTTGGGTGATATTGATCTGTGTGCTATGTTAGTAACATTCCATTGCAATTAAAAGCAAAGGCTGCATTAGATTTTGATCTCTCAGAATGTACATATCATATTTCCACACACTGGGCAGTTCTAGCTTCCCTCACAGAGATCTTGCTGATCTTGTCTTTGGAGATATAGGTTTACATACATGTTGGTGGAGTCTAGCTTACCTTACATAGATACCTTAGATCTTGCCGATGTTGTAAAAGAAATACATATGGAGATAAAGGTTTATATTTATGTACTTATTGGTTGGTTTTAACCTACCTCACACAAATCTTGCTGATGTTGTAGGGGAGTATATTTAGAAATATTGGTTTACATATATTGATTGGTTCTAGCTTACCTTACATAGATAATGCTGATGCTGACGGAGAGTATATTTGATGGCAAGTATCTCCTTGTCAGGACTCTGAAGGGACCTTTAATGCTACTTAGCAACTGACCATGCCGTACACATCACATCAGCTGATAACCAACTCCCGATCTCCATCTGTAACCAATGAAAGAAAAAATACTTAACAACATATTAAATGTACAAGTGTTGCAATATTACAATATTATAAATTATTTGCTAAAATTTATGTACAGTGTCAACATGGGAAAATGATTTGATTTTAATAATAGTATAATGATATACATTTTATGTTTATATTTGCAATGTTATATTCAATATCCCTCTTTAATGATTTGGATATGAATCCTTAAAAAGTCCTTGGTTCATTCGTATACAGAATGATTCGTCTATCTATATGTCTGCTTGTTTTCCTATATTTGTATCACCTGCATCCTCTCATGATAGGTTCTACACTTCCTGTGAAAACAATTAAAAGCAAAATGGAGATCAGCAATGGGGCAATGCCACACTATTAATTATTTATTCAGAAAATGTAAAAATGAATTGGCTTAATCGTGGTAGATATGATGCAATCCAAGATACAGATTACATATACATTGTCTGCTACAGGCACATAATAGTACATTCCTTGTACTGGAGTTTCCTGTATACATGGGACACAACCATTTCCGGTTCCCGTGGCTATTTGTTGGTGCAAACTAATTGGATGGTCTGTTGACAAGGTAACAGCCGCTCATTCTTATGGTCCCTACTAACTCTGGTGAATGTATTGTGGGACTGACTATTTTTGAGATATTAATTGCTAGACAAGTATTGATATGTCTCAGGTCTGTTTGTCACATAAAAAAACTATATACAGAACATACTCTTTTTTTATTAATTTCATTATAAAAAAGTTAAAAAGGGACATACATGTCTGTATCACATGATATTTCATTCTTAATGTGCTGATCTATGGACAATGTAAGTCCATTGCCTTTCATCAGTCGGGTGAGAGAAACCGAAATAAAGTGAGCAATTTTGCATTCTCCAAATAAAGATGAATGACTCTGTGTTTGTGATGAGACATATTTAGATAAAAAGTATATATCACTTTTGACGATCAAGGGGGTCACCCTGCCATGATCAGGCGGATCAAGGGGGCTACCCCGTCTTGCTCAGGCGGTTCTTCCTTTGGCCCACCATAAATCATTCCCTGGATGATTTGACCTTGACACTCATATTTAATGATAAATGACCTTAACATTTGTAAATCATGATATGTGGACATTTTAAAACAATGGCGTGTTTAAAGCCTGTGAACTTGTCGGTTATATCAACACAATAGGTGAGGTTCTACGTGTCAGCACGTATATACCTCATCTGCCTTCAATTATGATACTATAGGCAATACCTCACACACGTTATGCGGTATTCTAAAGGTCACATGCTATCACCAAACGTGAGTTTACATATTGAAAAAGTTAATTTAGAATGGTATTAAGGTTACCCATTTCCCTGACATTTACAAATTGTGGGACACCTATTAATACAGACTAGCCCTTCGTAAATTTGAACAACTGAGAATATGCCATTTGAATTTAGAACCAAGAAGAGCAATTGTTTCACTGTATATTGCAAAGTAATTACACATCGATAAATAGTTACAATAACAGATCAATGCGGATCCATTAAGAAAAACAAAATAAAATGTGTTTGCCAGAGTGAGATCTTTCTTGTCTACCCGGGAAAAAAATGCAATATTGAACACATGTTGTTACACATTTGTAAGATGGTTAATTTGAATGTATTATGGTGCACCATCCAATTATTGAAATGTCGCTTTTCCATTTGTTTACTAATTAGTACACCATAATCCTGTGGAGTGATTAGGAGGACGTCTAAATTCCCCCTCTCCTAACAGGGTGAATCTGTCTCTCCTAACAGGGTGAATCTCCCTCTCCTAACAGGGTGAATCTCCCTCTCCTAACAGGGTGAATCTCCCTCTCCTAACAGGGTGAATCTCCCTCTCCTAACAGGGCGAATCTCCCTCTCCTAACAGGATGAATCTGCCTCTCCTAACAGGGTGAATCTGCCTCTCCTAACAGGGTGAATCTGCCTCTCCTAACAGGGCAAATCTCCCTCTCCTAACAGGATGAATCTGCCTCTCCTAACAGGGTGAATCTGCCTCTCCTAACAGGGTGAATCTGCCTCTCCTAACAGGGTGAATCCCCCTCTCCTAACAGGGTGAATCTGCCTATCCTAACAGGGTGAATCTGCCTCTCCTAACAGGGTGAATCTGCCTCTCCTAACAGGGTGAATCTCCCTCTCCTAACAGGGTGAATCCCCCTCTCATAACAGGGTGAATCTGCCTCTCCTATCAGGGTGAATCTGCCTCTCCTAACAGGGTGAATCTCCCTCTCCTAACAGGGCGAATCTCCCTCTCCTAACAGGGCGAATCTGCCTCTCCTAACAGGGTGAATCTGCCTCTCCTAACAGGGTGAATCTGCCTCTCCTAACAGGGTGAATCTGCCTCTCCTAACAGGGTGAATCTGCCTCTCCTAACAGGGTGAATCTGCCTCTCCTAACAGGGTGAATCCCCCTCTCCTAACAGGGTGAATCCCCCTCTCCTAACAGGGTGAATCTCCCTCTCATAACAGGGTGAATCTGCCTCTCCTATCAGGGTGAATCTGCCTCTCCTAACAGGGTGAATCTCCCTCTCATAACAGGGCGAATCTCCCTCTCCTAACAGGGCGAATCTCCCTCTCCTAACAGGATGAATCTGCCTCTCCTAACAGGGTGAATCTGCCTCTCCTAACAGGGTGAATCTGCCTCTCCTAACAGGGTGAATCTGCCTCTCCTAACAGGGTGAATCTCCCTCTCCTAACAGGGTGAATCTGCCTCTCCTAACAGGGTGAATCCCCCTCTCCTAACAGGGTGAATCTCCCTCTCCTAACAGGGTGAATCCGCCTCTCCTAACAGGGTGAATCTGCCTCTCCTAACAGGGTGAATCTCCCTCTCCTAACAGGATGAATCTGCCTCTCCTAACAGGGTGAATCTGCCTCTCCTAACAGGGTGAATCTGCCTCTCCTAACAGGGTGAATCCGCCTCTCCTAACAGGGTGAATCCGCCTCTCCTAACAGGGTGAATCCGGCTCTCCTAACAGGGTGAATCTGCCTCTCCTAACAGGGTGAATCTGCCTCTCCTAACAGGGTGAATCTGCCTCTCCTAACAGGGTGAATCTGCCTCTCCTAACAGGGTGAATCCCCCTCTCCTAACAGGGTGAATCTCCCTCTCCTAACAGGGCGAATCTCCCTCTCCTAACAGGATGAATCTGCCTCTCCTAACAGGGTGAATCTGCCTCTCCTAACAGGGTGAATCTGCCTCTCCTAACAGGGTGAATCCCCCTCTCCTAACAGGGTGAATCTGCCTCTCCTAACAGGGTGAATCTGCCTCTCCTAACAGGGTGAATCCCCCTCTCCTAACAGGGTGAATCTGCCTCTCCTAACAGGGTGAATCTGCCTCTCCTAACAGGGTGAATCTCCCTCTCATAACAGGGTGAATCCGCCTCTCCTAACAGGGTGAATCTCCCTCTCCTAACAGGGTGAATCTGCCTCTCCTAACAGGGTGAATCACCATAATTCTGTGGAGTGATTAGGAGGACATCTAAATTCCCCCTCTCCTAACAGGGTGAATCTGTTTCCATGTTGAAATATTGGTCTCATTAACTGCATGTCTCATTGTAGATTTATCATCATCCACCACGTTTCCCGCAAAAAAACATTTCAAATTCTTCTCAGCAATATTAGACAAACCATTTTCTATTCTGTAAAAGTAAGTATAGAGTAATATTTATAGTGTTTTTTTATCATTGCTACTATGACTGTTTTATCTATATTGTGTTAAGATCTAATTGTTTTGTTTTCAGATCTTTTTACTTTAAAAATTAGACCATAGCATATGTCGAATTTGTCTCTAGTTTAACCTTCTATAGTGAAACAAGGACAACTTCACACCACACCAGAGTTTTAAAAGGGCAATACATTTCTTATCTATTTTGTATTAAAATTTCGTTAACAGACATTCTTTTTACTTTAAGAAATTAGTTTTGCTACGCCAAAGAACATGTAAAATCTTACAACGTTTTGTTGTGACGCAAGCTCAAAACTCTAAAAAGTGCAAAATTCGCATATCATAAATATTTTTATAGAATAATGGACAACACAACTGAATTCTGATTTTTTGTAAACTTTGAGTTTTATTCTCTCCGTGGAAGAGAAACGTGACACGATATTTGAATATAAAACATTCCTCCGCAGAAATGGTTTGCATGGAATCTATGAAACGTTGTGAAATGGATAAACTGTGATAGAAGATTGGAATAGCTTGTGCGTAAGTGAAAATAACAGGATGAATGTGCGGTATAGACAGAACTATTGTGCTTTCAAGGTGTAGAGCAACTTTGCTCAGTTTATCGGAAGTTATAATAATGATGTCTCAGTGCATCATGTTCCCCATAAAAGACTTACCGGAAGCGGATCAGACGAAGCGAGTAGCCAAAGTAGCGCTGATAAACTTAATTTATCGTGTCATCAAGGCATCAAACCTAAATCGTATATGTTAATGGCTTTTGCCATATAGTTTTATTTCTAGATTTGTCCTTGTTCGAATATTAGATAAAATTTCAAATGTGAGTTGACATGTAATCATGAATTATAAGCAATTTTTGATAATGCACTTATTACAATCAGTCAGTTTTTTTTCTCTTTTAATGCCAAAAGAAAAAAATGGTTTGAAATTTTTCAATATATTTAATAGGTCACCTTTAAGTAATCCTGTTACGCTAACTTCCAAAAAATGTGTTAAGTGCTTTCACAGCTTGCCTATCATTTACCTATCAGGTTGCTTCCTCCAGAGAAAGATAATTTTCATTCTCTACAAAGAAAAATCATTTAACATTCAATGTCACAAAACGAATTTTGTTCCCACAGTAGGGTCCCTCTCTGGTCCGAACCTTTTTCTAAAGGGAAAACACGGCAGGAACAACAGACGCGATGCTTTGAAACATAAGATATTTCTAATGACATGCCAGTTTTAAAGTCTGTAACTTTTATATGCTTTGTTCATTAACAACCCTCCACCTGCTGTGCCCTTGGGCTTATTAATACGGGGATTCTCTTCAAACATGTTTGTCGATGAATGGTTTAAAGTGGCAAAACAATTCTTCATTTCTGTCTGCTTGCTATAAGAGAACTCCCACGCGCGTGAAATGTTCACATCTAATTTATGCCATATTCATATATTATTAACATACAAGACAAAACTTCAAATTTATCTTCATCACATTTACCACATAATGCTGCAGATAATTACTTAAACAATGGAAGAAGTGAGAAGTCAATGGAAGACAACAATCGCAGAACAGCAAGAATCTTGGAAATGTTTTATTTTATGGCGCCACATTAAGTTATCGAAAACAGCCAATCAGAGATTAAATATGGGAAATATCAAAATATTGAAACATGATCGACGGAAAGGTTTGGTAACAGCCGTCTGGATCAATGAAATAGTTGTATCCGTAACAAAGTCATCACACACGTTCTATGAGTCTTAATAAGGTAGCTGAATTTGGGGAAGAAAATCCAAACAATTATCATTTTTGGTTTGGTTTAAATTGTGTAATTCCAACCCCCAAAAAAATGATGGTTATAAAATATAATAAATCCATTTATATATGCGTGAAATTTAATTCCTAGAGATTAACATCTTTTAATTGATACCGACGGGCGGCATTTGTTTATTGATGCATTCTGCTTTCTTTATTTTTGGAATATCATGACTATATTTGTCTTAATCCTCCTTCAGCTCATCAGGACCGTGGTGGCCTGGAACTGTCACATTTATCAATATTAGACCAAAGCCTCATAAGTCTGGTGCTACCTGCAGGGAACACACTAAGTGGGCGACACACCGCCCAGAGCAGGCGAGCGTACTCTGCATCAAACCAGATGAAGATGCCAATAGTCTGCATGGAGGGTTATCAGACCAATCTTACTTGCTCAATAGCCTGGATATTGTTTTATAAAAAGCCTGAGTTAAATCCTCAATAAACCAAATTACGTGTTAAGGAGACCATATTATCTATCCAATAGTTTAAAGCCTGTTTATTGTCAATTGCTGAGCATACATTTAACAAAATGGAGATCAATAACTAAATGTCATGTACATTAAGACACGATGAAGATGAGAAGGGGGCAGATATATTCACTCTGCTCTGATATGCATGGCATTTACATATTTAATTATATAAATATGCACATGCGATTACTTTATGTAATAATTTTAGAGGAGAATAATCGTTTTCTCATCATTTTGTACATATGAAATATTAATATTTTGTTGTCATTTATTTTTTTTTAAAGGGATTAAGCACCGATTTTGAAAAAAGCGTTTAAAATTCACATATTGGTGATAAATGATGTCTATTTTGTTGTCTATTTTCTATTTTATTGATGCATCCCAATGTTTGCCTGTTAATTCTATTTTAACAATAACCTAATCTATTGCCCCTTTATGAAAGCACACTTCTTTCTTGGCGTCATTTTTATGTGGAGTGTGGCCAAAGAGGCACTGAAAGGTAAAATGACGTCATAAGAGTATGGCCATATGCTTATGACGTCATCAAAGTTATTGTCCTTTGAATAGTGCCAGAATGACGTCAAACAGTGCTACCCTGCTTTGAGCCTCAATTGAGGTCAAGCAAAGTTCACGTTTATATTGTTGAAGTTGACTTAATATTGAATTGGTCTTGATTTACCACGTGACACAAACAGTTAGAAGAAATATACAGGTCTGCTCATCTACACATTAGCCTAAGTATATAAATACAGAGATGCCAAATCTTGATTTCAAGGAAGTTTCTTTTTTAGATATCAAAAAATAGCAATGTCTGTGTGATTTGTTTATCTCAAGGTTTGAGTTAATGATATATTGGCATTATCTGAGGTGCGGCCCAGTATCCGCATCACGCGCTTCTCACTCATGCCAAGCCCAGTCTAGCCTGACTCTATGTATACATGTTATGCACCCATATAAGAGCAACTATTGTACACTGTATATACCTGAGTCTGCAGTACTTCTTATCCCCGCAGATAGGTATGATAGGCAGCTAGATAGGCCCCAAATCACAGCCAGCGAGTTTCCCCATATCTATGAGGTTCCCCATGATCCCAAAACTATAGATAACAATATGTTGTTGAAATTTATCTAATATTGAAATGGTTTTGATTTTTCAAGTGACACAAATAATTAATAAAGATAGACAGGTCCCATCTTCCAGGAGATAATAACTTGCCAAACATCGTGAATTCTAATCATGTGCAAGCTCATTTCACAGGATTTATTGAGACTTTATAGCAAGTTGCTTATTGGATTTACGTGACGATATTTTCTAGGGTTTCAGGTTCAGTTTGATAGACAGTTCCCTTCCTCTGTCTGTCAAAGTGTAGTGTTTTTTTCCTGAGATTTCGTCACGTATGTTAGTTTCTGGGTATCCGAATGTCATGATAAGCCTCGTCAAATACTTGTGGGCAATTTAAAGTGAAATCGAAGATTTACGCTAGTTAACGAACAGGCAACATGACAAGCTCAAGTATGCGGAGATTTTTCAGAAAAAAAATATTAAGAAAAATAACTTCCTCTCAAGTATTTTAGGTGTGATGTTTCATACGCAGATAGTGAAGGTAAAATAGCCACGTCTGATGTCTGGTGACTTAGATTTTGGAGGGGACCGTAGTGCCGACATGAGCCAAAAAAGACCCGGATTCAGAAAAAAAATGTGTTGAGCCCATACGGCCTCTCTGGTCTTGTCATGACACATTAATATGAGGGACCTAGCTCGATGAGAAGCCCAGCAGAGGATCCATACTACTGAGATTACTCTAATAGTGGAGACAACTACCATTCTATGATAAGGGACGGACCATTATTCATTCAGGAGGGATGGAGGAACGAAAAAATATTTTACCTCAAGGTTGGCATATTTTTTTCAATTTATACTTTTTTCTCCATCAAGTGGCCTCATTGATATTTTTTGTCGACCTCCATATCCCCCACCCCTTCTGAATGATATTCACCCCCTCCTGAATAAATAATGGTCTGTCCCTAAGACTTGGAGATACCTGCAAGAAGCGAAAAGCTGGGCCAGAGCCATAATTCTGTCAGGGAATAACATAGCACTAACATTATCCGAGTTGACTGCCCTGCCATTCTCCTGTCAGTGAGAAATATAGAAAGTGTCAAATCTGCTGTGTGGGATCCTGAGATATTTCCTACACATAAGTATCCACATGTCACTTCATAATGCTGTGAAAAGAAAAACCAACTAAAACATCATTTTCAACATAATGTCAGTCATTTCGTGATGAGACCTACTTGTAGCAGATAATAGTATTGACTCCCTGAATTGTCATGTCGCAGGTCCTTGACATGACAATCAACCCGGTCACAGATGTTCAAGGACAAAGGGTTTAGGCACGGGCCTCAGCTCATATGAGAAAATTTATCAACCAATATAATGTACTGTCCTAACTAGGTCATTATGCTCATTCTAACTAGGTCATTATGCTCATTCTCGCTAGGTCATTTTGATCTATCTAACTAGGTCATTGTGCTCATTATAACTAGGTCATCATGCTAATATGCATGATATAATAATAAGATAAATATATATAATAATAAGGTAAATGGCAATATACACGATCGTAGGTATATGCTGTTTTAACACATATATAATGCAAAAAATAAAAGAATTGTTATAATTGTCATCAATAGAAAAAACATACACCTTTACACCACAGTAACACACGATACCTTAGTTTGTTGGGATATTTGAGGTCGTAATGATCGTTAGTCCTAAATAAATATAACAGGAATCATGCTAACTGCACAGGTCTGTCATTGGTAAATTAGGAATATTCATCAAATAGTTGACACTTGTCATGACATTTATGTCAATTGTGGGAATGGATAATTACTTTACAGTACATTGACACAATGATGTCATTCAGTGCTAAAACAGGAAAAGCAAAACAAAAAGGCGCAAAAAACATAAGGATTTAATAATTCAATAACAACATAAGGATTTGATAATGTGATAACAACAAAGGAATTTAAGTATTTCAAAGTTTCAAACAAAAATGGGAAATCTGATAAAAATAATTGCATTGATAATATTTTTAATCATGTTTGATTCTGAGAATATATATTGAGAGAAATTAGTTGGGGACCGAGTAGGAGAAGTAGATACGCATTTTATACATAAGAATTGTTAACGGATGAGAATAAACTACCAGATAAAGAGGAAAGAGAGACGATAATGCACAGGAAATGAAGCCTAAATAACAAACGTGTAGCACTTTGGACAAGCATGGTTTGATTGGACATCCAGTTCATATGGATTTTATACTGTGTCATCTCGATCTGTCAAGCTAATTTATTTATGAAAGATCATGGTTCAGGTGGACTGTTTTATTGCGTTGCTTGTCCTAATCTTAACACTCTTGTAGTGTAAAACGTCATCAGTTTATGTGCACATGGCAGTGTAATTGTTGCGCTAAATTGCAATGTCCTTCAATGTAATCAGTAAAACATTATGAGGCATTCTTTAACAATGTAATATGGTGTAATGTACAAATACTAGGATGAACTCATATCATTGTAGGATTTTGAGATTTTGTAAACATAATTTTGATCTTCATTATGAGTATGTTAATTTTAACAGTACCGAATATTTTCTTTCTTCTTAACGAGACGAACTTATCTGTAGGATGCTAGGATTTGAATATATATCCGATTATTGAACTACAAAAATAATATTCTCAGACCTAATTCCATCCTAATTACATTTCACAGTTGATTTAACAGTTGCTTTCCTAAAAATAAGCATAATTTGACATTTTATCAAGTTTCTTTTCACAATTGACTACGGGAGGACACTGGTACTAATTCTATCCGGCTGTGCAATGTCTATTAGTAGTTTTCTGCCGGTAATCAACCTTCTATATTGCTCAGAGGGTGGCAGTAATCCCCTGGAAGTTGGCAGATTGACCAGGTTACTAGTGAAAGGACAAAGGAGCTTTGGTATCGGATAAGCGGCGATTCATCTCAGGAGAAACAGTGCATCTCCCGCCATATTAACCCACAAAGGGGACGCTTTAATCTCACCAATTATCGTAAAGGAGCATATCAATTCTTTGGTACAATTTTGGATTACATAATGTTGTTATACATCATAATCTTACACGTTACCAATGAATAAAAAACATGTTCAAAGTCAACCTTCTTCATGTACCTGTGGTCATTATTTGCAGATAAATTATTTAAATTCAAATCTGTGAAGCAAGTCGGAACAATGGCACGAATCTTTTTAAAGATGGTAAGAAACACCAGCAACATGTTTCTTTTTAATTATTGAGTTGTGCTTTTCTAGAACATTATTAGAACATCTACTTCAATTTATATGTGGTTGGATTCAAGATAAACCTTTTGGAAATAAATATTGAGATTTGTATATACCCAGAAGGGACTTGTATCGTGTGTAGTAATATTAAAATACTGAGAGTCCCCTGAGACATGTCAAATAATCATCTTGTTCTTCCTACATATCACGTGGTATAGAGGCTATCAGAGCCACCTGCCGGAATTTAGTTTCACATTGTTAATGGCGTTATTAACATGCAGGAATTATTACACTGATACATGGACCCTCGGGCAAATAGGCAAGTTCTTTTTACAGACATCTCTGACTCTGTGTGTAACTTTATATGATGTTAATGCATCACATGTTACAAATATCTTCTGCATGGTGGCCTCGTTATGAGATCTGTTAAATTATCTTTATTCATCTGAAATGTTGAGATGGTTATCCTTGACATATGATGTCCTACTCTCGCACATAACGAGATTTGGAGACTACCTGAGGGTACGAGCTCATCATATTCTTCTAGTTTCTCTTGTAAATTTGTGACAAAGTCCTGCTTCCATGAACTAGCAAATACCTTGCTGACAATCACCCCGCCATGTGATTTAGAGATGTCCTAAGATAAAAGTTCAGCTTAAAGTTTCTGGGATTATTGATGATGGTTAATTAGCAATCTATATATCATATACAAGAAAAAAAGTGATCAATATTCGACAGAGGTTAGTGAATTTGTTAATGTTTAGTGAAATGATAGCTGTAAGAAACAACCTTGAATAATATGACATTATTAGTCTTGATGTATCTTACTATATTCAGGTACGTGTTGTGTTCAGAAAATTAACAATTTTCATTGATTTCTTGCAAACTTTGAATATAAACGTTTCTCTTATGTTATAGACTTATGTTATAGGAAGGTGTTACCTATGTTATAGGAAGGTGTTACCTATGTTATAGGAAGGTGTTACTTATGTTATAGGAAGGTGTTACTTATGTTATAGGAAGGTGTTACTTATGTTATAGGAAGGTGTTACCTATGTTATAGGAAGGTGTTACCTATGTTATAGGAAGGTGTTACCTATGTTATAGGAAGGTGTTACTTATGTTATAGGAAGGTGTTACTTATGTTATAGGAAGGTGTTATGCAGTTTAAATATTACATTCTCCACATTATGACATATCTTAACCTGAACAAACACAAACGCCTTGTTACCCCAAACAGCAATATAAATTAGAATACTTATAGAAAGACAATTTTTTTATTTAATTGTTGGAATGTTTTTTTTCTCTGAAACTTTTAAAATACAATATATTATATGTTCATTTTATACAGACGCAAGTAGTTTATTTAGGCAAGACCTCATGATCTGCCTCTACTACGTCAGGGCGAGACCTCATGATCTGCCTCTACTACGTCAGGGTAAGACCTCATGATCTGCCTTCTGCTACGTCAGGGTAAGACCTCATGATCTGCCTCTACTACTTCAGGGCAAGACCTCATGATCTGCCTCTACTACGTCAGGGCAAGACCTCATGATCTACCTCTGCTACGTCAGGGTAAGACCTCATGGTCTGCCTCTGCTGCGTCAGGGTAAGACCTCATGATCTGCCTCTACTACGTCAGGGTAAGACCTCATGATCTGCCTCTGCTACGTCAGGGCAAGACCTGATGATCTACCTCTGCTACGTCAGGGCAAGACCTCATGGTCTGCCTCTGCTGCGTCAGGGTAAGACCTCATGATCTGCCTCTACTACGTCAGGGTAAGACCTCATGATCTGCCTCTGCTACGTCAGGGTAAGACCTCATGGTCTGCCTCTGCTGCGTCAGGGTAAGACCTCATGATCTGCCTCTACTACGTCAGGGCAAGACCTCATGATCTGCCTCTACTACGTCAGGGTAAGACCTCATGATCTGCCTCTGCTATGTCAGGGCAAGACCTCATGATCTACCTCTGCTACGTCAGGGCAAGACCTCTTGATCTGCCTCTACTACGTCAGGGTAAGACCTCATGATCTGCCTCTACTACGTCAGGGCAAGACCTCATGATCTGCCTCTACTACGTCAGGGTAAGACCTCATGATCTGCCTCTGCTACGTCAGGGCAAGACCTCATGATCTGCCTCTGCTATGTCAGGGTAAGACCTCATGATCTGCCTCTGCTACGTCAGGGTAAGACCTCATGATCTGCCTCTGCTACGTCAGGGTAAGACCTCATGATCTGCCTCTGCTACGTCAGGGTAAGACCTCATGATCTGCCTCTACTACGTCAGGGCAAGACCTCATGATCTGCCTCTACTACGTCAGGGTAATGTGTCAGCATGGCCCATTAGCCCATTAGTATATGATATAACTTCTTTCATCTCAAACAGAAGCCATACTTAAATTAGGGTTTTGATCCCTAATAGAAAACATTAAGTGCATTCTTATACACATAACTGTTGATTAATAGCCTGTAAGAAGGTATTTTACTTTTATATGGAGGCAGACTATCTACAAAATGTCACAAACAATTCAATGCACTAAGAATATGAATTTTTTACATTATATTTTGGGGATATTTGCCACAAAAAATTGCAATTAACAGTTCATGTGTTGGCCTGTTTCCCACAGTTTGCTATGGCAATTGATTTCAGTACTTATAACATGTCACAAGAAACTACAAATAAGTGAGGTTTTTGCAATATGTTTGTGATCCACGTATTGTACACATTTGACTTGAATGTCAGATGAATGTTAGAGGTAAATGCTGTAGAGGTAAATAGTGCAAAACAGTCACAAAAATACTATTGTATTTAGCAGAAGAAATCCCTTTCATTTATCAGAATATTTCAGTATTGTCTAGTGCGCTATCAATTATCTATACATTAATCACTCCTTGTTTAAAAGATCTGTACAAATACCATGATAATAAGATTAAGTTTACAAAGGATTCTGACTTCATATTTGAATACATCAACTTTCAATTTTAGTTTAGACCTACACTACACTGAGCTCTGAAAATCTATATACCATGGAAAATCGGTCTAATATATAATTGTCAAAAGTCAAATATGATCGTGAAGTAGATTGTAACATACTACAGGACATTGTCAGGTATTTAATTCGTTCCAAGCAACAATCTTATCCCGTTTTTTTTTTAGAAACAAAGATATCATTCTGGCCAGAAATCTGGCATGCTTTTTGATAAGTTGTTTGTTGCAAGTTTTGTGAGTTTTACATCACTTTCAACATTAATTCAGTCATTTTGTGATGAGACCTACTTGTAGCAGATATAGTGCTGCCTCACTGAATTGTCATGTCGCAGATCCTTGACATGACAACCCACCCAGTCACAGATTTACAAGGAGAACAGGGTAACCCTTGGGCACATGTGTAAAATTGTACCATGAATTCAATCTCGGCAAGTTAACGGATCAAACCCACGACCTTTGGATCACCACAGAGGAACTGGTGCTAATACGCTGGCGCCACACCCCATGGCCTTTTTTATAAGGATGGTGCTCTCCACCTCCTGTCATTCTCCTGATGTGAAAGATAGCAGGGTTTTTGTTGAAGGGGAAAATCACTTGGAAGGTTTAAGTGTGAAATATTCACGTGATGAAATGTTTGATTCTGAGAATATATATTAAGAGAAATTAGTTGGGGACCGAGTAGGAGAAGTAGATATGCATTTTATACATAAGAATTGTTAACGGATGAGAATAAAATACCAGATAATCCAGATAAAGAGGAAAGAGAGACGATAATGCACCGGAAATGAAGCCTAAAGAACAAATGTGTAGCACTTCGGACAAGCATGGTTTGACTGGATGCTAGGTTTTTATACTGTGTCATCTTGATCTGTCAAACTAATGTATTTATGAAAGATCATGATTCAGGTGGACTGTTTTATAGCGTTGCTTGTCCTAATCTTAACACTCTTGTAGTGTAAAACGTCATCAGTTTATGTGCACATGGCAGTGTAATTGTTGCGCTAAATTGGAATGTCCTTCAATGTAATCATCAAAACATTATGAGACATTTTTTAACAATGAAATTTTTGTAAACATTTTGTAAACATAATTTTGATCTTCATTATGAGTATGTTAATTTTAACAGTACCGAATATTTTCTTTCTTCTTAACGAGACGAACGTATCTGTAGGATGCTAGGATTTGAATATATATCCGATTATTGAAATACAAAATAATATTCTCAGACCTAATTCCATCCTAATTACATTTCACAGTTGATTTAACAGTTGCTTTCCTAAAAATAAGCATAATTTGACATGTTATCAAGTTTCTTTTCACAATTGACTACGGGAGGACACGGGTACTAATTCTATCCGGCTGTGCAAAGTCTATTAGTAGTTTTGTGTCGGTAATCAACCTTCTATATCGCTCAGAGGGTGGCAGTAATCCCCTGGAAGTTGGCAGATTGATCAGGTTACTAGTGAAAGGACAAAGGAGCTTTGGTATCGGATAAGCGGCAATTCATCTCAGGAGAAACAGTGTATCTCCCGCCATATTAACCCACAAAGGGGACGCTTTAATCTCACCAATTATCGTAAAGGAGCATATCAATTCTTTGGTACAATTTTGGATTACATAATGTTGTTATACATCATAATCGTACACGTTACCAATGAATAAAAAACATGTTCAAAGTCAACCTTCTTCATGTACCTGTGGTCATTATTTGCAGATAAATTATTTAAATTCAAATCTGTGAAGCAAGTCGGAACAATGGCACGAATCTTTTTAAAGATGGTAAGAAACACCAGCAACATGTTTCTTTTTAATTATTGAGTTGTGCTTTTCTAGAACATTATTAGAACATCTACTTCAATTTATATGTGGTTGGATTCAAGATAAACCTTTTGGAAATAAATATTGAGATTTGTACATACCCAGAAGGGACTTGTATCGTGTGTAGTAATATTAAAATACTGAGAGTCCCCTGAGACATGTCAAATAATCATCTTGTTCTTCCTACATATCACGTGGTATAGAGGCTATCAGAGCCACCTGCCGGAATTTAGTTTCACATTGTTAATGGCGTTATTTACATGCAGGAATTATTACACTGATACATGGACCCTCGGGCAAATAGGCAAGTTCTTTTTACAGACATCTCTGACTCTGTGTGTAACTTTATATGATGTTAATGCATCACATGTTACAAATATCTTCTGCATGGTGGCCTCGTTATGAGATCTGTTAAATTATCTTTATTCATCTGAAATGTTGAGATGGTTATCCTTGACATATGATGTCCTACTCTCGCACATAACGAGATTTGGAGACTACCTGAGGGTACGAGCTCATCATGATCTTCTAGTTTCTCTTGTAAATTTGTGACAAAGTCCTGCTTCCATGAACTAGCAAATACCTTGCTGACAATCACCCCGCCATGTGATTTAGAGATGTCCTAAGATAAAAGTTCAGCTTAAAGTTTCTGGGATTATTGATGATGGTTAATTAGCAATCTATATATCATATACAAGAAAAAAAGTGATCAATATTCGACAGAGGTTAGTGAATTTGTTAATGTTTAGTGAAATGATAGCTGTAAGAAACAACCTTGAATAATATGACATTATTAGTCTTGATGTATCTTACTATATTCAGGTACGTGTTGTGTTCAGAAAATTAACAATTTTCATTGATTTCTTGCAAACTTTGAATATAAACGTTTCTCTTATGTTATAGACTTATGTTATAGGAAGGTGTTACCTATGTTATAGGAAGGTGTTACCTATGTTATAGGAAGGTGTTACTTATGTTATAGGAAGGTGTTACTTATGTTATAGGAAGGTGTTACTTATGTTATAGGAAGGTGTTACCTATGTTATAGGAAGGTGTTACCTATGTTATAGGAAGGTGTTGCTTATGTTATAGGAAGGTGTTACTTATGTTATAGGAAGGTGTTATGCAGTTTAAATATTACATTCTCCACATTATGACATATCTTTACCTGAACAAACACAAACGCCTTGTTACCCCAAACAGCAATATAAATTAGAATACTTATAGAAAGACAATTTTTTTATTTAATTGTTGGTATGTTTTTTTTCTCTGAAACTTTTAAAATACAATATATTATATGTTCATTTTATACAGACGCAAGTAGTTTATTTAGGCAAGACCTCATGATCTGCCTCTACTACGTCAGGGCGAGACCTCATGATCTGCCTCTACTACGTCAGGGTAAGACCTCAT
Organism: Amphiduros pacificus; assembly: GCA_949316495.1. Lineage (NCBI taxonomy): Eukaryota > Metazoa > Annelida > Polychaeta > Phyllodocida > Hesionidae > Amphiduros > Amphiduros pacificus. The sequence continues at coordinate 14,056,943 of OX439012.1, read as the reverse complement.
GATCTGCCTCTGCTACGTCAGGGTAAGACCTCATGGTCTGCCTCTGCTGCGTCAGGGTAAGACCTCATGATCTGCCTCTACTACGTCAGGGCAAGACCTCATGATCTGCCTCTACTACGTCAGGGTAAGACCTCATGATCTGCCTCTGCTATGTCAGGGTAAGACCTCATGATCTGCCTCTGCTACGTCAGGGTAAGACCTCATGATCTGCCTCTGCTACGTCAGGGTAAGACCTCATGGTCTGCCTCTACTACGTCAGGGTAAGACCTCATGATCTGCCTCTGCTACGTCAGGGCAAGACCTCATGATCTGCCTCTACTACGTCAGGGCAAGACCTCATGATCTGCCTCTACTACGTAAGGGTAAGACCTCATGATCTGCCTCTACTACGTCAGGGCAAAACCTCATGATCTGCCTCTACTACATCAGGGCAAGACCTCATGATCTGCCTCTACTACATCAGGGCAAGACCTCATGAGCCACGGGCCGTGGCGCAGTTGGTTAGAGTGCCAGCTTATTAGCACCAGTTCCTCTGTGGTGATCCAAAGGTCGTGGGTTCGATCCCCGGCTGTGGCGAGGTTGAATTCATGATACAATTTCACACATGAGCTGAGGCCTGTGCGCGAAGGGTCAACCCGTTGTCCTTGTAAATATGTGACCGGGTGAGTTGTCATGTCAAGGACCTGCGACATGACAATTCAGTGAGGCAGCACTATATCTGCTACAAGTAGGTCTCATCACGAAATGACCGAAATAACGTTGAAAGTGATGTAAAGCCCCAAACAAACAAACAAACAAACAAAAGCAAGACCTCATGATCTGCCTCTACTACGTCAGGGCAAGACCTCATGATCTGCCTCTGCTACGTCAGATTAGGACCTCATGATCTGCCTCTGCTACGTCAGGGTAAGACCTCATGATCTGCCTCTGCTACGTCAGGGTAAGACCTCATGATCTACCTCTACTACGTCAGGGCAAGACCTCATGATCTGCCTCTACTACGTCAGGGCAAGACCTCATGATCTGCCTCTGCTACGTCAGATTAGGACCTCATGATCTGCCTCTGCTACGTCAGGGCAAGACCTCATGATCTGCCTCTGCTACGTCAGGGCAAGACCTCATGATCTGCCTCTGCTACGTCAGGGCAAGACCTCATGATCTGCCTCTACTACGTCAGGGCAAGACCTCATGATCTGCCTCTGCTACGTCAGATTAGGACCTCATGATCTGCCTCTGCTACGTCAGGGCAAGACCTCATGATCTGCCTCTGCTACGTCAGGGCAAGACCTCATGATCTGCCTCTACTACGTCAGGGCAAGACCTCATGATCTGCCTCTGCTACGTCAGGGCAAGACCTCATGATCTGCCTCTACTACGTCAGGGCAAGACCTCATGATCTACCTCTGCTACGTCAGGGCAAGACCTCATGATCTACCTCTGCTACGTCAGGGCAAGACCTCATGATCTGCCTCTACTACGTCAGGGCAAGACCTCATGATCTGCCTCTGCTACGTCAGGGCAAGACCTCATGATCTGCCTCTACTACGTCAGGGTAATGTGTCAGCATGGCCCATTAGCCCATTAGTATATGATATAACTTCTTTCATCTCAAACAGAAGCCATACTTAAATTAGGGTTTTGATCCGTAATAAAAAAAACATGAAGTCCATTCTTATACACATAACTGTTGATTAATAGCCAGTAAGAAGGTATTTTACTTTTATATGGAGGAAGACTATCTACAAAATGTCACAAACAATTCAATGCACTAAGAACATGAATTTTTTACATTATATTTTGGGGATATTTGCCACAAAGTAATAGCAATTAACAGTTCATGTGTTGGCCTGTTTCCCACATATGAGTTTGCTATGGCAATTGATTTCTGTACTTAAAACATGTCACAAGAAACTACAAATAATAGAGTTTTTGCAATATGTTTGTGAACCACGTATTGTACACATTTGATTTAAATGTCAGATGAATGTTAGAATGCTAGAGGTAAAAAGTACAAAACAGTCACAAAACTACTATTGTATTTAGCAGAAAAAATCCCTTTCATTAATCAGAATATTTCAGTATTGTCTAGTGCGCTATCAATTATCTATACATTAATCACTCTTTGTTTAAAAGATCTGTACAAATACCATGATAATAAGATTAAGTTTACAAAGGATTCTGACTCCATATTTGAACACATCAACTTTCAATTTTAGTTTAGAACTACACTACACTGAGTTCCTTGACATGACAACCCACCCGGTCACAGATTTACAAGGACAACAGGTTAACCTTTGCGACATGGGCTCATGTGTAAAATTGTACCATGAATTCAATCTTGGCACGGTAACGGATCAAACCCACGACCTTTGGATTATCACAGAAGAACTGGTGCTAATAAGCTGGAGCCACACCCCATGGCCTTTTTTGATAAGGATGGTGCTCTCCACCTCCTCTCATTCTAGGATGGTGCTCTCCACCTCCTCTCATTCTAGGATGGTGCTCTCCACCTCCTCTCATTCTAGGGTGGTGCTCTCCACCTCCTCTCATTCTAGGATGGTGCTCTCCACCTCCTCTCATTCTAGGGTGGTGCTCTCCACCTCCTCTAATTCTAGGATGGTGCTCTCCACCTCCTCTCATTCTAGGGTGGTGCTCTCCACCTCCTCTCATTCTAGGATGGTGCTCTCCACCTCCTCTCATTCTAAGATGGTGCTCTCCACCTCCTCTCATTCTAGGATGGTGCTCTCCACCTCCTCTCATTCTAGGATGGTGAAAATCACTTGGAAGGTTTAAGTGTGAAATATTCACGTGATGAAATGTAAAGATGCTGAAAGTTGACTTACTTTATCTAAGAATCTGATCGATTTGAGAGTGATGCATTTGGTCTATTATAGCCTAAGCCAGGGCTGAGCGATATAAGGGAGGCCAATCACAATGAGCGATAATAGAGAGTCTGCAGAGTTCCTAAACTCTAATTTACTGCAACCAATATGCAGTCCCAATATGTCACCATACAGATAGGATCAGGGTTCTCCTGGAGCCAACTGCTCGTATCCAGCATGAGCAGATAGAGTTCAAAGGTTTCCAAATCTCATACTGAATGAGTCCAGGGAGGTTTCCTGTTTGTATAGATAACATATTAGAAGGATTCCATAAAGATAATAGATTAAGATTGTCTATGTTTTCATAAGGACTGTTTTGTCTCGTGGATACAGTCCAGTTTCATGAGACAGTTCAGCAATATAAAGCAGCCCAACAAAATGAGACAGTCCAGTATCATGGGATACAATATAAGACAGTCCAGCAATATTAGACAGCCCAGCCATATAATACAGTTCAGCATTATGAGACAGTCCAGCAATATGAGACAGTCCAGTAATATGAGACAGTCAAGCAATATGAGACAGTCTAGTATTATGATACAGTACAGCAATATGAGACAGTCCAGCAATATGAGACAGCCCAGCAACATGAGACAGTCTAGCAATATGAGACAGTCAAGCAATATGAGACAGTCCAGCAATATGAGACAGTCTAGCAATATGAGACAGTCCGGCAATATGAGACAGTCCAGTAATATGAGACAGTCTAGCAATATGAGACAGTCTAGCAATATGAGACAGTCTAGCAACATGAGACAGTCAAGCAATATGAGACAGTCCAGCAATATGAGACAGTCAAGCAATATGAGACAGTCTAGTATTATGATACAGTACAGCAATATGAGACAGTCCAGCAATATGAGACAGCCCAGCCATATGAGACAGTTCAGCAATATGAGACAGTCCAGCAACATGAGACAGTCCAGCAATATGAGACTGTTCAGCAATAGGAGACAGTCCAGCAACATGAGACAATCCAGCAATATGAGACAGTTCAGCAATATGAGACAGTCTAGCAATATGAGACAGTCCAGCAATATGAGACAGTCTAGCAATATGAGACAGTTCAGCAATATGAGACTGTTCAGCAATAGGAGACAGTCCAGCAACATGAGACAGTCCAGCAATATGAGACAGTTCAGCAATATGAGACAGTCTAGCAATATGAGACAGTCCAGCAATATGAGACAGTTCAGCAATATGATACAGTCTAGTATTATGATACAGTACAGCAATATGAGACAGTCCAGCAATATGAGACAGCCCAGCCATATGAGACAGTTCAGCAATATGAGACAGTTCAGCAACATGAGACAGTCCAGCAATATGAGACTTTTCAGCAATAGGAGACAGTCTAGCAAAATGAGACAGTTCAGCAATAGGAGACAGTTCAGCAATATGAGACAGTCCAGCAACATGAGACAGTCAAGCAATATGAGACAGTCTAGCATTATGAGACAGTCTAGCAATATGAGACAGTTCAGCAACATGAGACAGTCCAGCAATATGAGACTGTTCAGCAATAGGAGACAGTCCAGCAACATGAGACAATCCAGCAATATGAGACAGTTCAGCAATATGAGACAGTCTAGCAATATGAGACAGTCCAGCAATATGAGACAGTCTAGCAATATGAGACAGTTCAGCAATATGAGACTGTTCAGCAATAGGAGACAGTCCAGCAACATGAGACAGTCTAGCATTATGAGACAGTTCAGCAATATGAGACAGTCTAGCAATATGAGACAGTCCAGCAATATGAGACAGTTCAGCAATATGAGACAGTCTAGTATTATGATACAGTACAGCAATATGAGACAGTCCAGCAATATGAGACAGCCCAGCCATATGAGACAGTTCAGCAATATGAGACAGTTCAGCAACATGAGACAGTCCAGCAATATGAGACTTTTCAGCAATAGGAGACAGTCTAGCAATATGAGACAGTTCAGCAATAGGAGACAGTTCAGCAATATGAGACAGTCCAGCAACATGAGACAGTCAAGCAATATGAGACAGTCTAGCATTATGAGACAGTCTAGCAATATGAGACAGTCCAGCAATATGAGACAGTTCAGCAATATGAGACAGTCTAGCAATATGAGACAGTTCAGAAATAGGAGACAGTTCAGCAATAGGAGACAGTCCAGCAACATGAGACAGTCAAGAAAAATGAGACAGTCTAGCAATATGAGACAGTCCAGCAATATGAGACCATATATTCAAATATTCATGTACCAAATCCTACAGTGTCTGATTTCTGCAACGGTGCATCATGTTATGAGTATTGATACACTTTGTCCAGTATCTGCCCGAACTCAAGACCTCTCCTCTTACAACAACCTTGAGGACAAAAAAACATATACACTTAGAATATTAGTAGTCTGGATGTTTTCCTGCCAGTTAGTAAAAAGGATGAGAAATGGGTTCATGGCCCTTTCTCCTTGACAGACACGTATCCCTTTGTGACAATAGAAGACAGCCGGGCTTAGGTCTTAATGCTAGACAATTGCTGAGGAGGGCTTATATGAAATGTGACAGCACAATACAGGACAGAAATTGGTGTGGTTAATTCACAGGAAAGAGGGAAGCAACCATGCTGTAATTCTATCATGATTGTCCAGGAATCATGCATAATTGAGGCACTCATCTGATCTTATTCACAATGGATGTATACCAAATTGCTGAGGTAGAAGTTCCCCTCAAAAGGGAAACCAGATAGATTTTCTCTGTCATGTGACTGTACCTATTCAAATGTTTACTTTGAGTGATGTTTTGTGCTGTGTTCTAGCTTTGAATTGTCATACATGTCATGTCTTCAAAGTAACAAATATTCAAATAAATAGTTGGACAAGATATGCACTGCCTTTTCAGGAAGAAATATCATTAACAAAACATAAAACTAGGGTAAATAACTGTGTAAAGAAAACAAACATGATGAATGTTTATATTGAAATACAACAGGGTTTGCTTTAAAATATCGGCCATTTGTTTTGTTTTTATAAATATATTGTTTAAAGAACTCAGCGATCTAGTACATATATAGATTTCTGTGTAATGTTATTAACATTCTATATTGATGACACCGCTATATCTATTACATTATATATGATATGAAGAATTGATGATCTAATCGCTCGAATTTAAATGTTCTCGTTTTTATATTATCTATGATAGCAAAATTTCTTTAACCCAAATAAGGTATTTTATATTCGGTATTTATTTTGATCTATCCTCTTGGTACACTTTGTCCAAGGTACATTTTGACTGTGAAATGATGGCATAAAATATGTTGTTTTTCCAAAAGCTACACACTAGAAAACCACATACATATTTTAACAAACTTACCATTTGGTCCAAATTAAGCCCAGTAACCTAATGTAAGTGTTGAACACATTGTGTTCTTACATGGCTATTATGTTGAGCCAGTTCCAGTATATATTACTAATACTTAGACGAAAACATACCTTTGTGAGTCTAGCCCCGCTGTTTTTTGTTTTCATTAATTTAACATATATATAAACACAAGAACAATAAAGTTTTTTTTGTAAATTGGAATTCCATTAATTAAAATAGATTAGTTAGGATGCTTTTTTTTATCAAAACGATGGCAAAGCATGCTTTTGTGATTATAACACTTCTAAAACAGACCCTTAAAGTACAGTAAAGACAAGAACGGTCATCGAACAGATGCTGTAAACAGACTTAATAATATATTCCATCTTGACTGTCTTTTTTAATTCCTTGTTTTTTTATTAATACTTTCTATGGACAAAGATTGTGTTTAATGAAGTACCATAAAAAAACAACATTGATATTCTTGTTGTAAAACAAGCGGGCTTGGTTCCCGTGCATGAGGCCCGTGCATGAAGGGTTAACCCGATGCCCTTGTGAACCTGTGTCTTGAATAAAAATTATGTGTCACTGAATAAAAAAAAACAACATTGGTAATCTGCCAGTAAAGCATTGCTTAAGTTGTGTAAAAATAATCTGATGACATACTATTCTATCACACTATTGCTGTAATTGTAGTCCGGTAATTTGACCAGAAGGAGATATAATGTTGCTCATTAAGCACGATTGACAAAGCGATAAGAGGTCTTAAGATATTTGTGTCCTACTCGAAACCCATTGCTGCCACAAAAGCTGTTTTCCCAGAAATTGTTTTGTGATATCTGTGTGAGATCGTCATCTCCAGGAAGAGTGGCAGACTTCTTAATGAGTTGTCATGAATGTTCATTGTAGGTAAGGACCTCTCCTTATGATCTCAGATAAGACCGTCTCAAAACACATCCCCATTACATATAGGTTTTGGAGATTATCTTCAAAGATCAAGAAAATATCATGAAAAGGCATTGAAAAGGTTGTGGGAAGGTCTCACAAATAGTTATTTTTCGGCTTTGGGGAGATATAACAATAACGCCTCTAAGGCATTTTAAAGTTTCTACACAATTACGCTATGTAAACGTTCTGGAAACCAAAAAAAACGTTTTGAAAACATTTTTGAAAAGTATAATAGTTCTTAGTGTAAGAACTAGTATAATAATTAGCATAATGTTCAACAGAAACACTGACATAGATGTCATTCCACTAAGCTGACTCGTTTTGTTAAATGTAACACCAGTTATATGGTTTTCTTCAGATATTGTTTTCTTTAGATTTGATATAATTTAAAAAAATTACAGAATATCTCGCAGTGGAATTCTATTCAACAACATATTCGAAAGGAGCGTTTGCGACAAGAACTACTTGACACAGTAGATTTGGAACAAAAAACGTTCAGTTCCTTGCACTGACAGCATGGAATGCATGAGATATCTCATGTGAGGTGAGGCATGACATATATCATGTGAGGAGAGACATGACATATATCATGTGAGGTGTGACATGGCATATATCATGTGAGGTGTGACATGACATATCTCATGTGAGGTGAGACATGACATATCTCATGTGAGGTGTGACATGGCATATATCATGTGAGGTGAGACAAGACACATCTCATGTGAGGTGAGACATGACATATCTCATGTGAGGTGAGACATGACATATCTCATGTGAGGAGAGACATGACACATCTCATGTGAGGTGAGACATGACATATCTCATGTGAGGTGAGACATGACATATCTCATGTGAGGTGTGACATGGCATATATCATATGAGGTGAGACAAGACACATCTCATGTGAGGTGAGACATGACATATCTCATGTGAGGTGAGACATGACATATCTCATGTGAGGAGAGACATGACACATCTCATGGGAGGTGAGACTTGACATATCTCATGTGAGGTGAGACATGACATATCTCATGTGAGGTGAGACATGACATATCTCATGTGAGGTGAGACATGACATATATCATGTGAGGTGAGACATGACATATCTCATGGGAGGTGAGACATGACATATCTCATGGGAGGTGAGACATGACATATCTCATGTGAGGTGAGACAAGTCTGAAGGGGAACCAGTTGTCCTTGTAAATCTGTGACTGAATGGAACAACATGTCCTGCGAAATGATGATTTATTTAGGGAGCACTACTTCTCCAACACGGAGGTCTAAAGCATAATATTATGCAGTTTGTACCATGATTAATTGTTTGAAGCACAACATTTCTTATGAGGTGATATTTTACATGTGACAGCTGGAGTGCAATCGAGTTGGGATAAGGTTAAATCAGTTATGTTCCACCAGAAAAAGTATTAAATTTAGTATAATTTCAACATTAATTTAAAAGCCTCAGAGAATTTTTCTCTAACTGCTTATATTACTTAAGAGTATCGTGTGTTAAGTGTCCATGGCTCTGATCCTCAACCTACACAATCCCACAATGCCTTCTGGCCACACAGCCACCAGTGGCATTGACACTCTCCACTGGTGTCAACCGTCAGAGGAAAAAAGAGGTTGCATCTTAATACTTTTCAAAACAGGACAATGTAAAGGGTTCATGCATTTACAGTTCAGATATTGAAAGGGTAGTGAGAGAAGTGATGACTTTTGTTATTTAAATTAAGGAGGCAATACTGCATATACATGCACTAAAATTATTACACATGTCTATTGTAAGAAACAGTCCAATCACTTTATTGGACAGTTTTATTTTTGCATATCTATTGCAGGTATATGCTCCCCAGGTCAAAACAATATATTGTAGTAGTAACCACCTTTATACAAATAGTACCAGATATCAAATATTGGATTGATCAAATTATATTAATATCATATATTGACCACTACATATGAATACATGTGGACTGCTTTGTGTGCGAATATATTCAATTTCTTGAATTCACCCTTCAAAAGTATAATTCATAGAATCATGTTTGATAATAACTACATATACAAGTGGACAGAGCACACACCCACAGTTCCCAGACATGTAATCCGAAGACAGGCCAGACCTGAGACAATATCAGACATAAGGACAGATGCGTCTTTTGAAGACACCTGCAGTCCAAAGCATTGGATGTATGTCTGGGTAAATGTATGTAAAAGCAGGAATCTGTGACGAAACGTACATCCAGCATTCACGTCGACCATTTTACAGAATATTTGGCCTATATAAAAAAATAAAATAAATTCAAGTCGTCCGTTAAAAAGGACGTGTATAAAAGTGTTACAGCTTTGGTACCTTATACAAGGCACAATGCCAAAATGTACATTGTCGAATAAACGGGTTATTTTTGTGCAAATGCCTCGATATGGCCGACTTGTATATCAGAAAAAGCGTATAGTCAATTAAGAAGAATATATGTATGCGAGTGCAATAGATGTGGCCAATATTGATATCAGATGGAAAGATGGACTCGCATTGTCTATTAAACAGGATATTTGTATGTTGATGCTCCTGCTGGGATGCTCATGTGAACAAAGCAAGACAATCAAGGGACATATTTCAGAGCAAATGATAGAAATCTACAAAGGGTTAATGGTAAACCTCACCCTGAGACCCAGGAGGGCAATACCTTACCCCACTGGAATGAGCAGACCCTCAATTTCAGATTAAATCCGCCAATTCAGATGGAATCAGCCAACTCAAGATAGAAATGGGTGCTCTGTGAGAAGTATTCAGATATGTTAAGCCATTTTCCTCAGCTTAGAACTAATCACAATCTCAGATATTATGTCTGTGAGAAGTATTCAGATATGTTAAGCCATTTTCCTCAGCTTAGAACTAATCACAATCTCAGATATTATGTATGTAAGTTCAGACTTAGTGCGTACATAGTCTATTTCAATGCTTAAATAGTTCTATATCAATCCTGTCAATAAAATTGCTGTTAAAAGGCAATGTCTGCTGTGTTAAAAACATATTTATTACATATTGGTCTATTTTCTATACAGGAATTTCTGTCATAATATTGTGAAAAGGCAAACAATAAAACAAGGTGATTGTTGCAGTTACAAATGCTCAGACAGATTTTCAATATTTTATATTATATATTTTATAAACACAGCATTATAAAAGAAACAAACACCTCTCCCATATGCACGGGAATAAAACAAGATTTTAAAAACGACATGATATGATGATTAAGGGATTAAGCAAGATAATATAATTACAGTTTATCAAAGACATGATAGCATAAACCACGGCCTCATTGGCATTTCTCTGACGCATCCAGTTGAACATAGAACATGAATTCAGATTTTCTGAACTAATATAAAACCTGCATGGCGATATTATAGCTAATGTATATGATTTGAACATCCTGAAAAAAAATCCCCCAGAATTGAATTGTTTGTTTTTGTTTGTTTGTTTGGGGTTTTACATCACTTTCAACATTATTTCAGTCATTTCGTGATGAGACCTACTTGTAGCAGATATAGTGCTGCCTCACTGAATTGTCATGTCGCAGGTCCTTGACATGACAACCCGCCCGGTCACAGATTTACAAGGACAACGGGTTAACCCTTTAGGCACGGGCCTCAGCTCATGTGTGAAATTGTATCATGAGTTCAATCTCGGCACGGCCGGGATTCGAACCCACGACCTTTGGATCACCACAGAGGAACTGGTGCTAATAAGCTGGCGCTCTAACCAACTGCGCCACGGCCCGTGGCCCCAAATTGAATTGTAATAAAGTAAAAGTTTAAATAATCTGTTTAAAACTTTTCGGAGAAATATTTCTTCCTTTAGTCCCCGTAGAGATGTATTGTGAATAATGCTATCATAATGTGTATCATTATTAAGCCATATAATAGGAGCAAATCTCATATTTCTTGATGCCTGGTCTATTATGTGGATGTGCAAATAACATGTAATATACTGCAAGTCTGTGCTCTGCTTATTCAGGACCAATCCAGGTGTAATCATGGCTCACAAACTGCTACACTATGTCTTATATCTAGGATATTGATATCACCATAGACCACTCCTCTGTCTATGGCATGTTTCTTTCAGTATATGCAAATTTCCTTCTGCCAGATAATGATAATGTGGGCATTATATGCTGTGCTATCTTGATTTCTTAAACTATATTTTTATTTACAAATAGAATTAAGGGTAACAAAGTTGATAGAATATAATTGGATAAATGTTATCACTTTGATGATTTACATCACATTGATCTACTTATATTATTTTCCAAATCTACCCTTGACTGTTTCAATTAACAATCACAGGTGACCTGTGTGTAATGTAAGTTTGTGCTCTAACTCTGCGACAACCCTTGATATAGTGTAATGTACTCACCCATCTGTGAGATACTAGCTATAGTGGCTAGCATTACTATCACCTAACAACTGGATCACCCCTGGATGTGGAGCTATCATTACTTCATCTAGTCTTTTACTTCATTCTGTCATGACAGTTTTGATGATTACAGAAGATATCACATGAAACCCCAGCCTGAACTGACACTTCTGTGTTAGCATAAACAAGTCACATTTTATCGTACGGAGACACTTTGCAGTGTTTCAGGGTTCCTATTATGTCATTTATCTAGTGTATTAGGTTGAACACTCTGTCAGGTGTATTATGTTGTGAACAAATATTGTAACCATTTAATTTGGACATCTACCAAAGCACGTATAACTGTTACAATAACCAGACTACGATTGACTTAACTATTAGTTTATCACTGGCCTTAATCTATCCATACACAATTCTGATTGTTCCACTCTCCTATGGCCACTTATCATACATCTATTATTTTCCTATATGCTCATATATCTAGAGCAAATATATCTTCATACGCGGACTATGCATGTTCTCATATTATTGATGATATTTGCTTCATTAGAACAATATTAAGATCATGTAAAATAATAAATTGGTGTTTATATAAGATAAACAGGTAATTAGGCACTTTAACAAAATACTGATTATATTGAACAAATGGAAACAAAATGACACTAAACTGTTCCCATACATACTATTCTCAAACTGATGCATTATGTTAATTACACTACTCCTATACCAAGTCATGAACATTGACTAATATTGACTGAAAATTATATTGAATTATATTGACTGAAAAAAACATGTGACCAAATTTGGTAGGGTTTATACCAAATAATCTACAATCCATTAATCAGCTCTCTATGATTACTTAGGAAGTCATTACCTTCCCAGAACTCATGTCCCTGGGGACCACACTCCGCTTGGAGAGGTTTTTTTAATAGACAAAACAAAATGGTGTGAACATTTTCCTGCCTGACCCACTCTAAGATGGGGTCAAATCAATTATCTAACCAAATTCATATTCCAAAGATTAATTCTGTTGTTGTTCATGTTTATAAAAAAACAAGTTGGAGTTTTGTTTAATGATGTTTATTGAAGGACACATGTTCAGCAGCATAACATGATCCACAGCAAAGCTAATGGTCTTGCGAGAGATATCTACATCTTGTTTAACAACAAGCTCTAAAGATATTAACATGGCCGATGACCTGAGGTGTTACTCTTAGGGGTGCACTGCTCAAAGGGTGACTGTGGATTACCGGAAGGTAAGATAGTGTTTCTCCATACTATGTCACACATAAAGGAAACACCAAAGCAGATTAGACAATGTGAGTGGTACTTGTTAGACGAAACATAGAATGTCCATCACGATATGACACCTCATTACAGGCCACGGGCCGTGGCGCAGTAGGTTAGAGCGCTAGCTTAATAGGAACAGTTCCTCTGTGGTGACCTTAAGGTCATGGGTTTGAACCCCGGCCGTGCCGAGATTCAATTCATGATACAAATCCATATATGAGCTGAGGCCCGTGTCAAAGAGTTACCACGTTGTCCTTGTAAATCTGTGACTGGGTGGGTCGTCAAGGACCTGCGACAAGACAATTCAGTGAGGCAACACTGTATCTTCTACAAGTAGGTCTCATCACGAATTGACTGAAGTAATGTTGAAAGTGATGCAAAACCCCAAACAAACAAACAAACTCATTACAAGTTCGTTTTCCATAAGCGAATATACCTGCTTTTGGAGATGAACTATTGGAGTACGGAACAGTTGTTGGAATTTGTTTATGGCTGTAACCAAGCTATGAATACATAGTGATCATGGTGACGATTTTCAATTTTGCAAAGATGATAATAATAAATGACTGCATCCATATATTTTCTCTTCAAAGGTTTCCTTTTCAAGCACCAAAATGAATAATAGAGAAAATTTGACATTTGCTTTATACTGATTCAATATAATGTCTGCTGATAGTTTTTGATGGAAACTGACCAGGATTCGAACCAGGAATCATTGTGAGCCAACGAGAACACTCTACCAATTGGGCCATTTCAATTTGATTAAACAGATGTCATTCTTATTTGAAATTAAATTTGTAATTCAAACCAAAATCAAGCATCATTGGAGATATGGGCAATACATATGAATGTATATGAGTCAATGATAAATACTTTATAAATCTTATAAGTTTAGTCCAGAGGATGGTATTCTAGTCCATGACATCCCTTTTAGCCTGATGCTGTCAGCTATATTATTACATCACCTACAGGGAATAATGCAATGATAAATGTACAACCTCAAGCGACCTATTATACTGCATGTTACACCTGATGGGAGGTCAACAGACCAGGCTCTGGGGTCAACAGTCTAGATGTTGTAATAATCAGCATCCAGGATGTCCTGCTTAAGAGAGCAGATGTATGGGTCAGGTGCTGACCAGACGCTGACCAGAATCAAGATCAATTTCTACATTTAGACGTGATGGGGTTCAGGCGTTAGCAAGATCTGAATGAGAAGGGTACTCTGCTCCCCTCATAATGGGATTAACATGATATTGCAGATGGTGAGTAATATATCCTAAGTACCATGCCCAAGGACACCAAAGCAATACGGGGTGGATTTGCACAATCTATTATTAATATTTCAATAGTTATTAAACTGTCACTGGAAGGTTTAGGTTTAATGTTTCATTTGGTAAATATATAAACATTTGAAGATGGAGATAGGTGGTAATTCTACTGGGTTTTTGCCAAAACAGAATTTTTCTAAATTAAAACACAATGACTTACTTGACATTTGATATTATGATGAACCTCATAAAATGTTAATTGACAATTTGAAATGAAATAATAAGAAAGTGGTAAAACAGAATAGGATAGAGTATTAGACATTATTCACATGTGTTTTATATCCCGTTAATATATAACATACCAAGGCTTTAATGTGATTACACTGCAAAATACCAAAACTACTGATTTTTGGAGTTTCAATACAGCACCTACACAATGGAACCAACAGAGCCTACATACACCTCCGCACCGTGTGGTGTCGGTTTGAAGGATCTGGACCAAGAGAAGTGTTGGCACTTCGGCAAAGTCCAATATAAGCAAGATTCAGATAATACAGTCAGTCCCGATGCAACTGAAAGGATAAAATCAGATTGAACCATTGCTGGTGTTTTATCAGAGACTGTGATTGCTGTCTATTCTATTTTCAGGATCCTAGCCTGTTCTACTACCCACTGTTTTTGAAGGTCACTTAGAATGAACAGGAATGATGTTGGCAGGGACTGTATTACTGAGGAGAGTTTTTGTGTTGATCCAAAGGTCATGAGTTCGATCCCCGGCTCTAACCATGTGTACCACAGTCCATAGCCTCTCGTGATGAATCAACGCCCAACCTAATGTCCTGTTGTAATATGTGCCTTACTGCTCCCATCGTGATTCAACTATCAACCCAAATGCATATTGTGATAGGTGTAGTGTTGATCTTGAGATTATGTGTATCCAATCGCATTACTCCCTTTTCCTTTTGCCCCTCTTGTGAAGTGATCAGACTACTTTCATCTTACATTTAATGTCACTGTCAGGCAATGTTGATCACTGACAGATACAGTGATTACAGCATTTACACAACTGGATATGACCAGTACCTTTTTTTTTTACAAAAGTCAATTGCAAAAGATTTGTTTCAAGCCAAATGATATAAATAAATCTTAAAATGCTAATAAAAGTAAGAGTAACATATCCTATAAAGTGTCAAATATACCTATGAATAAGGGTCACGGGCAGTGGCGCAGTTGGTTAGAGCGCTCGCTAATTATCACCAGTTCCTGTGTGATGATCCCAAAGGTTGTGGGTTCAATCCCCAGCCATGCCGAGATTGAACTCACGATATAATGTTCCGTATGAGCTGACACCCAACACTATATCAGACTGAAATAATGTTAAAAATGATGTAAAACCCCAAACAAATAAATTGATTCGTCAAATATTGAGCACAACCAGGAGCATCTAGGTATTAATCATATTTTTAGATGAGATTACTCCTGCTTCATTTCAGCTGAGGTTAGGACTGCTTTACTTAAGCTGAGGCAATGATTGTTGTTAGGGACAGGGAAAAATTATAATAGGAGCAAGGTTACTTTTGAAAGACAACAAGGAAAAGCAAGGATCAAGGTTTACAGATTTCAGGCAGAAATAATCTTTAGTCCTGAGTTTGTTGTGCTTTAACACTGTACAATTACATCTTTTCATTATGATTCTCCTGATATGCAGTCAAACATGTCATATTCACCAATATATCTTGTCCATCAAGTATCTGTCACATCACATATAATTAAAACCTTTCATTTGGGACAGATCTTGTGGTTAAACTGTGTGTACACTAAAAACCCCTTTTCCTATGAGAATTGAGGACAAGTATGTGAGTAACAAAAGTATTTCCTGTATTTGAATAATAAGGACTTGTTCCTGCATGTGAGTAATAAATACACCTTTCTGTATGTGAGATAGTTACTTCCAGTTATGTGGGAAAAAAGGATTGTTTCTTATATGTGAGTAATAGACTTATTTTCCTGCCTGTGAATAACAAGGAATTTTTCCTGAATATGAGTTATAACATTAAAAAGAGTTCAAGCTATTGATATATTGTGTCCATAGAAGACAGTTAGACTTACTCCACACGATCTTAGCACTTTCCATCTGTTAAGTTGAGCTTATTTATAAGATATGACAGAGTAATGGATGTGTCAGATATAGAGTAGACTTCATGGGGTATCATTCACAGCCAGGGGAGAAGCAACATCACCAGTGTCAGATACAGAGTAGACTTCAGTGGGGATCATTCACAGCCAGGGGAGAAGCAACATCACCAGTGTCAGACACAGAGTAGACTTCATTGGGGATCATTCACAGCCAGGGGAGAAGCAACATCACCAGTGTCAGACACAGAGTAGACTTCATTGGGGATCATTCACAGCCAGGGGAGAAGCAACATCACCAGTGTCAGACACAGAGTAGACTTCATGGGGGATCATTCACAGCCAGGGGAGAAGCAACATCACCAGTGTCAGATACAGAGTAGACTTCATTGGGGATCATTCACAGCCAGGGGAGAAGCAACATCACCAGTGTCAGATACAGAGTAGACTTCATAGGGGATCATTCACAGCCAGGGGAGAAGCAACATCACCAGTGTCAGATACAGAGTAGACTTCATGGGGTATCATTCACAGCCAGGGGAGAAGCAACATCACCAGTGTCAGACACAGAGTAGACTTCATAGGGGATCATTCACAGCCAGGGGAGAAGCAACATCACCAGTGTCAGACACAGAGTAGACTTCATTGGGGATCATTCACAGCCAGGGGAGAAGCAACATCACCATACCTCTATCATGATTTTCCAGGAATCATGCATAAATAATATCCTCATTTTATCTACTTTACAATAGCAATACACACAATCAGTGGAGATTTCTTCACAGAGCATAAACCAGAAAGTTCTCATGTTCATGGGCAATTTTTCAATTAGTTCCTCAATATCTACACTTAGTTTACTTTTACAAAATTGCGTTCAGGTATCGCTGCCTTTTGGATTATGATTAATATCATTGGTAAGAAAAAGAGAAACATGTGTTTGGAATAGGCGCTGGAGAAGAGGATGAAATATTTGGTGTGGAATAAAACAAAAGATGTAATAAATAAGCAATACAACCTTAAAGTTATATTTTGAACATTGCCTCAATTCGATGAATCTATATGTGTCTTTCATATTAAATATTAGACTGTCTGATCTCAATTTTGAGTCCAGAAACTGTATTATTGTGTATTAACACCATAACCCTTTTGGCTTTTAAACTAATGAAATGATATGACTGACAAATGATTATGCTAATAATGGAATGTAAAAAATGGAATAGATTTGGAATTATTATAATACAGATAAGCACATTCCATTCATGATTGACAAAATTTAGGGATCTATGTGGAATTGTTTCTCAATCAAAAGTTTTACTGATGCAAGAGCAGACATTTATTTTGTTTTAACTTGAATATATCATATCTATTTAGCAGTATTTTAATTATTCTTAATTATCTATTATTACTTAATTATGAACTGTGCAAAAATATCTGAAATGGTGCATTTTATGACCATTGAGCAACAATGGCTATACCAAGTCAACTTTCAAGACTTATGCATTGTGAAAGTAACACTGCCAACAGTAAATTTTGACCCCACCAACTCCAGTCACAAAAAAATACTTTAAGACTTCATCGTCTTGTCTATATATTTCCTGTGTTTCTGTATTTTCCTGTCCCAACACTAAGAATAGTTATCTGATCTTTAAAATTATCAAATGTTGATTAAAACTTACAATTAATGTTCATTATTTATTATGAAATAATAATATACTCACAATTCATCATATATCATGAGGAATTCTTATCACGATGCTATTGAAATCCAGAGTTGCCAGTTAGGCTTAGATTCCCTGCATTGTTAAGGTACAGGCAGCGCCTGCGCAACACGAATGTGGAAAGCTGGCTGTGTTTCCCAGTATATACTCTCTGTGGAGCCTGCTGAGTCCCATACAGAAGGCCAAACAAGTTCAATGTATGAGCTATGAAAGGCTGGATTAAAGGTGTTCTGACATTATGTGAAGAACTAGGAGCCTGCGTATACATGCCATAGAGATGTTATAGAGATAACAAAGTCATTGTCACATTCCTTTCATAAAGGTGATGATATTATCAAACATCACTACCTTATAGACCCGGCCCCACTAGCACAGTTGGTAGGGTGTGTGCCTATAATGGTTATATAAGTAGAGCATGGAAGGTGGTTGGTTCGACCCCCACTGCCTGCAGTGTTACTTTCACACTGGTTCAAAGGCTCGAAAGTCGACCTGATATGGCCATAGTTGCTGAAAAGGTCGTAAAAACACCATTTCACATTTTCACCACCTTATAGAGGCGATAATGGTAGCACATATTCTAATCCCTATATCACAGATTATATTGCTATCACGCACATTTCCAACCACCATCTGCAGGCCTTATCTAGAGCGTGTCTGTGAATCCTTCTTGTACAGGACATACTACGAACAAGCATTTCACCTCCTAACCCTTTACAATCAATAACAATAGCTACTTTTTAACCCCATCATCCTCTTCATACTACAATATGAGCAATCCTCTATCCCCATTGCTTTCTTCAGACCAACCTTACCTACAGCACTCTCTATCATTTTAACAAGCCTCTAACCCCATCACATAATACAGGTAATAACAAACCTTCACCCTACTTTATACAAACTATTAGATTAGTATATTTCTACGGCCACCTTATACATGCAATATGTTATCACCATATTTTCTGAGCTATAACACAAGCAAGCCTTTACTCCCACCCTATTCAGGCTATTAAATGAACAAGGCTTTATAAAGGTTTTTATAGCAGCAATAAATTACCCCACCTTATATCACAAGCCTTTACCCACACATTATACAGGCTACTATGTTGGCAAGTCTGTAACAGCCTTGTGCAAATCCATCTTGTTTGACTGCAGTCCACAGTATAACATTCTTCTAACTCTTGGCTAGAAACTGGAATTGTATGGAGAGAAACTAGGTGCTGTATTGGGGCTGTCAGGTTTGCAGCGATCACGCCATAAAGGGAAGAAAGAGATGCAGCGTTACACTATCAAAAGAAGGCAAATATGCGGCACAGGACTAACATGCCCATATAGAAGCCAGACTAACAGGACTAACATGCCCATATAGTGGCCGAACTAACAGGACTAACATGCCCATATAGTGTGGCCGAACTAACAGAACTAACATGACCATATAGTGGCCGGACTAATAGGACTAACATGTCCATATAGTAGCTGGGACTAACAGGACTAACATGCCCATATAGTGGCCGAACTAACAGAACTAGCATGCCCATATAGTGGCCGAACTAACAGGACTAACATGCCCATATAGTGGCCGGACTAACAGGACTAACATGCCCATATAGTAGCTGGGACTAACAGGACTAACATGCCCATATAGTAGCCGGACTAACAGGACTAACATGCCCATATAGTGGCCGGACTAACAGGACTAACATGCCCATATAGTAGCTGGGACTAACAGGACTAACATGCCCATATAGTAGCTGGGACTAACAGGACTAACATGCCTATATAGTGGCCGGACTAACAGGACTAACATGCCCATATAGTAGCCAGACTAACAGGACTAACATGCCCATATAGTAGCCGGACTAACAGGACTAACATGCCTATATAGTGGCCGGACTAACAGGACTAACATGCCCATATAGTAGCCGGACTAACAGGACTAACATGCCCATATAGCAGCCGGACTAACAGGACTATCATGCCCATATAGTGGCCGGACTAACAGGACTAACATGCCCATATAGTAGCCGGACTAACAGGTCTAACATGCCCATATAGTAGCTGGGACTAACAGGACTAACATGCCCATATAGTAGCTGGGACTAACAGGACTAACATGCCCATATAGTAGCCGGACTAACAGGACTAACATGCCCATATAGTAGCCGGACTAACAGGACTAACTTGCCCATATAGTAGCCGGACTAACAGAACTAATATGCCCATATAGTGGCCGGACTAACAGGACTAACATGCCCATATAGTGGCCGGACTAACAGGACTAACATGACCATATAGTGGCCGGACTAATAGGACTAACATGTCCATATAGTAGCTGGGACTAACAGGACTAACATGCCCATATAGTGGCCGAACTAACATAACTAACATGCCCATATAGTGGCCGGACTAACAGGACTAACATGACCATATAGTGGCCGGACTAATAGGACTAACATGTCCATATAGTAGCTGGGACTAACAGGACTAACATGCCCATATAGTGGCCGAACTAACAGAACTAACATGCCCATATAGTGGCCGGACTAACAGGACTAACATGCCCATATAGTGGCCGAACTAACAGGACTAACATGCCGCTATAGTGGCCGAACTAACAGTACTAGCATGCCCATATAGTGGCCGAACTAACAGTACTAGCATGCCCATATAGTGGCCGAACTAACAGTACTAGCATGCCCATATAGTAGCTGGGACTAACAGGACTAACATGCCCATATAGTGGCCGGACTAACAGGACTAACATGCCCATATAGTAGCCAGACTAACAGGACTAACATGCCCATATAGTAGCCGGACTAACAGGACTAACATGCCTATATAGTGGCCGGACTAACAGGACTAACATGCCAATATAGTAGCTGGGACTAACAGGACTAACATGCCCATATAGTAGCTGGGACTAACAGGACTAACATGCCTATATAGTGGCCGGACTAACAGGACTGACATGCCCATATAGTAGCCAGACTAACAGGACTAACATGCCCATATAGTAGCCGGACTAACAGGACTAACATGCCTATATAGTGGCCGGACTAACAGGACTAACATGCCCATATAGTAGCTGGGACTGACAGGACTAACATGCCCATATAGTAGCTGGGACTAACAGGACTAACATGCCCATATAGTAGCTGGGACTAACAGGACTAACATGCCCATATAGTAGCTGGGACTAACAGGACTAACATGCCCATATAGTAGCTGGGACTAACAGGACTAACATGCCCATATAGTAGCTGGGACTAACAGGACTAACATGCCCATATAGTAGCTGGGACTAACAGGACTAACATGCCCATATAGTAGCTGGGACTGACAGGACTAACATGCCCATATAGTAGCTGGGACTAACAGGACTAACATGCCCATATAGTAGCTGGGACTAACAGGACTAACATGCCCATATAGTAGCTGGGA
The DNA here is from genome assembly GCA_949316495.1 of Amphiduros pacificus. Lineage (NCBI taxonomy): Eukaryota > Metazoa > Annelida > Polychaeta > Phyllodocida > Hesionidae > Amphiduros > Amphiduros pacificus. The sequence goes on along the minus strand of OX439012.1, from coordinate 14,035,507 downwards.
CTAACAGGACTAACATGCCCATATAGTAGCTGGGACTAACAGGACTAACATGCCCATATAGTAGCTGGGACTAACAGGACTAACATGCCCATATAGTAGCTGGGACTAACAGGACTAACATGCCCATATAGTAGCTGGGACTAACAGGACTAACATGCCCATATAGTGGCCGTTAAAGGATGCAGCATGGAAGTGTCTGATATCTGTGCTGGGAAAGGCTCTATTTGTGCTACGGAAGCCTGTTTATCTCAGAGTTTCCTTTCAAATAGGCAGAATGACAAGGTTATGAGGTAGTTACTGGGCAGATACCACGCCAATGATTCAACTTTGCTTTCTGGTGTTTCTTCTGATGTTTTACAAAGAGTTATTCATCACACAAAACAACAGTTGATTATAATTTACAATATATTTGTAGATTAAGAAAATTACAATAATTGATTATATACATACATACATATCTGATATGTTACACACCTATGTAACAATTATGTGAATCTGATGTTTGATTATACATATTATTGTTTACCCTAAACACCTAAAGAAGATATCACAAAATTGCACGGAAGGGCTGGCATACAAGTGGCATAAATGTCTGTGCAAAATGTTTACAATAATTTTAATTTTGTGGACAAAATAGTAAAATAATTTCAAATAATATTACTATTTTGGCAAGTTCTTATTTATTCAGAACTGCATGGCAAATGTTAAGAGTATTGTAAACAAAATCCCAGTAAACTCCAATAAGGTGCCAAATAACGTATACACCAGACAGGATCACTGCTCACTGATCATACAATAATAGGGTTGTGCAAACTCCACCAGAGGGCGATGTGGTGAACCTATCACCTCTGTACAAGGTGCCTTTTGGTGCTGGTTCAGCACATCCACCTAATTTCATTTAACTGACTATCTTTCTTATTTTTTTTTCTTCAGATGTATTCAGATTGATAAAATATGATATATTTGACCCTTTAAATAAAGTTTATTTCAAATATAAATAGAATTTAAGAGAAATGAAATACGGAACTATTTCCTCCAGTGGAGTAGCCATTTTCTGGGGCAGTAATCAGGCGGAACAACAACAAAGATGGCTGCTTTGTTTAAATTTTGAATTCTTTTAACCTTTCAAACTTTTGATGGAACAAACCAAGAAATAATGTTTGAAAGTAAATACATGGAGTCTAATACAACTCAGGGCAACTTTGCATTCAACATTAAAGCATGTTATCATGTTTTTCATAAGTGCAGACTGACAGTTCTGGAGCACATGGCCAGTGAAAGTAGTACCGGAGGAATACTAATTTGGGTTGGCCAGAGGTAATAGTTTGCGTGTGCCTCTGGTGGACAGTGTGAGGGTTGTGAGGTAATTACTGAGTAGATCCCACACATATGCATACCAAAAGGAGAGAGATCTGCAGAAGGTTAATGATAATACCTTTCCACCCTCAAATGTACAAGCTCTCATTTACAGACTGAATCTGTCGATGCTTGAATAAAAAAAAAACATTTAGCAGAAGTTATTTTATCCTGAGATGGTAAATAACCATGTACTCACCATGGAAATTGTTCATTATGAAAGCTCTGCTAATGGCATGTCATCACATTTAAGCTCGGAAAATAATTGAAAAAAATAGACATTGCAATTGTTCTCATTGATATTTGAATCTTACCACTCCCGACTCTATCTCAATGTTGTGGAAGGCCTGTCTCACTTTATGGTGGGCCTACCTAAATGTTTTGTAGGGTCTTTCTCAATTCTATGGTGATTTATTATAATATTGTTATCTCAATATCATGGAGGGTCAGTATCATTGTTAAAGAAGGTTATCATTACAATATTATAGAAAGAAAGTAACAATATTAAGGAGCATTTATCTCAATGTTATAGAGCATCTCTCTCAATGTCATAGAGCATCTCTCCCAATGTCATAGAGCATTTATCCCAATGTCATAGAGCATTTCTCCCAATGTCATAGAGCATCTATCTAAATGTTATAGAGTATTTATCTCAATGTTAAAGAGCATCTATCCCAATGTTATGGATGGTCTGCACCAGTGTTATTGTATTTCCCAATGAAATGCAATTATAGGAATTATCACAGAGATAATTCCATTTTTACAAGTGCAGGGCAGGAAAGCTGGCACTCAGATAACCCAATACTGGTTGGTGAGGAATAGTTTCCCAACAAATACATTTGTTTGTTTGTTTGTTTGTTTGGGGTTTTACATTACTTTTAACATTATTTCAGTCATTTCGTGATGAGACCTACTTGTAGCAGATATAGTGCTGCCTCACTGAATTGTCATGTCGCAGGTCCTTGACATGACAACCCACCCGGTCACAGATTAAAAAGGACAACGGGTTAACCCTTTAGGCACGGGCCTCAGCTCAAATGAGAAATTGTATTGTGAGTTCAACCAACAAATACATGACAAAATAAGGTCATACGTGGCTATTGCATGACATCATCTGGTCACACATATATAGCTGGCACAACTTGATCACATTTGGTCACATCAATGTATAAGCACACAATGTTTGGCTCCATTGTGAAAGGCTTGCCTGCCCAAATTTTATTCTCCATCCCAAATTTGTTTCTTCATCCCAAATCTGCTCCCTTCCATCCTACATCAGTGACTGCTATGTTTAATCTATGATCAGTTTGGATATAACAGTATCCTCATTCTGTATCCTCACCACCAATTTTATACAAACAATGCTGTGTTTCACAACAAAGTATAAGTGTGACGTCATTTCCTACTCATAAAAAGATGACAGAAGTTGTCAAAGTTATTTTTTTCATTTATCTGAAATATATCCTTGATTTCCAGACAGATATGACACGCAGTGAGTTGTATTATCATCTACTCTCCCAGATAGCCAGACACGAAGTGAGCTCTATCATGCCTGATTATCTCAGATAGCTGACTGGTTACCGTGGTTTGTGTTCGTGATGATGCAAAATAAAGACCCCCATTCACTCTTTGAAAAGAGTTAGTGGTCATGTAAACTCCTTGAGATTGTGGGCATATGTTATGTGGTAAAAATATGACAAAAGGAAATATCTATCTATAAATTACAATATTTTCAAGCTTTTAAGACGCTGAGGATGAGTGACTTGTGCTACATAATGTACAGAAAGGAATCACACTATTAGGATGGAAAACCAAATAATTGGGAGTGAGAAACAAACAAACCTCATCAGAGAGATCAAATTATCTTGATTATATATGTGTGAAATACATAGACACTTTAAAGTAAGCCTTGACAGCCAGAAGACAGATTAGCACCTTGGTGATGTACCCCCACTATATAGTTGTCCTTAACCCAGCATTTCACTGGTCAAGTCTCATTCACATCACATGGTTTCCAGAATTTACCCTATTTTATCTCAAGCATGTATAAACATTTTCATATTTCTGTTTATTTTTTGTATAAATCTGAAGTTGTATACTCATAAAGTGTTCTCATTGCATTGGTTAGGTACAACGTTTATGCCATGAAAAGAAAAAAAAATAAACCCTTTTCCAAAATTCACACATGTGTATATGATAAAATATATAAAATAGATAATGTATAAAATAGATTAATTCACATCGTCCATTAAACAGGAAGTATATGTTAGTGTTACAGCTTTGATGCTCATGTAAAGGGCCCACCAACTAAGAACATCAAGGGACAGGGTCAATGAATGAATGAGGGAGGTCAAAGGTTAACGACATCCTCACCCTGAGACACATAACGGCAATACCTAACCCCACTGAAATAAAATTTCAGATTGAACACGTCAATGCTATGTAAGAAATTATAAATTGTAATTTAATTAATCAGAATAAATAGCTTTAAATTTTGTGTTCACTTATTAATAAAGCAGTGAGTTCCAGAGCTGTATATAGTATGGTATGATGCTTGGACTAGTTTTATATCAGTGCTGTCAATATAATTGCTGTTGAAAACCTATTCAATATTCTGTTCCGAAGAGGCAAACAGTAAAACAGTGATAGTCGAATGTTACAAATGTTCAATACATTCATAAACCTCAGAGAGATGCTTAATATCTTCTGAGGCAAGGCTTAAGGTCATTTCAAAACAAAAGGTCATATACCTTTCCCATCCAACACCAAGAGGGAATGGTGATTAAGGGATTAAACCAGAGAATATACTTTACAGTTTGACAATGCAGCCCTTTTGAGGTACACACAGACTGGAGGCAAGGATATATTCTGAAATCCTGCTATTAACATGTTTTTTATTTGTTTGCATTAATGACCTTTTGAGCAATGTCTCGGCATGTGAGACAGACGACTGTCACCAGGACACGTAAAGTAAATGCTTATCTATAATCTGCTAAAAACATTTTGGGGAAATATTACTTCTTTTAGTCCCTCAGAAGATATTGTGAACGGTGGTCTATCTAAGTGTTTCACTATTATTGTTCTTGAGCCATATGTTATAGAAGCCGTTCCCATATGCCTTACTGTATTTGACCTATTATGCAGCAAATCAGTGCTGGGCTTGTTCAGCACCAGTTCTGATGTCATCATAAGCTGCTACTATGTCTGGGATGCACTCTATATTGTCATTGACCACTCCTCTATCTTCCAGCTGCCTCTTTTAGTGTATGCAAATTGTTTTCAACCAGACATTGATCATTCTAAGCATTGCATGCTGTTCTGACTTGTTATCTTAAACTAGATTTATATCTGTAATAAAAGCCGAGGAAACACACAGAGTTTGTACAGATCATTTCCACATCACATTGATCTTATTATATTTTATGAATAATCACAGAGTGCCATATGAGATGAGGCCTGTGTCTTAAGGGTTGACCCGTTGACCTTGTAAATCTGTGACCGGTTGGGTTGTCTTGTCAATGACCCGGGACATGACAATTCAGTCAGGCAGCACTTTATCTGCTACAAGTAGGTCTCATGTAGAAATGACTGAAATAATGTTGAAAGAGATGTAAACACCCCAAACAAACAAACCAAAAATCACAGAGTGCCTGTTTGTATGTTGTAAGATTTTTCTGTCACCAACTCCACCTCGGGGCCACGGGCCGTGGCGCAGTTGGTTAGAGCGCCAGCTTATTAGCACCAGTTCCTCTGTGGTGATCCAAAGGTCGTGGGTTCGAACCCCGGCCGTGCCGGGATTGAACTCATGATACAATTTCCCACATGAGCTGAGGCCTGTGCCTTAAGGGTTAACCCGTTGTCCTTGTAAATCTGTGACCGGGCGGGTTGTCATGTCAAGGACCTGCGACGTGACAATTGTAAAACCCCAAACAAACAAACAAACAAACAAACCAACTCCACCTCAGCTCTTGATAAGTTATAATCTCCTTAATTCTGTCACGTTAGCATACAGCTTTGGATTACAAAATATAATACTTGAGACCTGCACTGATATTCATGTGTCAAAATTAAAAAATCACATTTATTAGTAAGTAGACACCTTTGTAGTGTTTCATGTTTCAAATTATGCCAGACATCTTATCTGTCTGGTGTGTCACGTTGACCACACTATCTGGTGTATAACGTTGTGAACAAAATCCGTACTAATTTTCTTTGGACATCTAATATTGATCTTTGGACATCTAATATGTATCTTTCCTAGCATACATGATTCTGATACTTCCACTTTCTTGTAATCTTTTATTTTCGTATTTGCTTATATATTTAATGGAATATTGCCGTCATATGTAAATTTGTATGGTGTTCGGAAATATTAAGAAGAATTTTGAATTGCATTGTGGAATATGTATTTGATTGGATAGTTGATTTGACTAAATCTAAGAAAAGGTCAGACATGAACATGTTTATACTTTTGTTTATGGAAGGACACATGTGTAGTAGCAAGCTGTTAATATATTGTAATAGCCTATACACTGAGGAGTTAACAATATAAGGTACTCCGAGGTCAACACTGCTCAAATAGTAACTCTGAGGTCAACACTGCTCAAATAGTAACTCTGAGGTCAACACTGCTCAAATAGTGACTGTGAGGTCAACACTGCTCAAATAGTGACTGTGAGGTCAACATTGCTCAAATAGTGACTGTGAGGTCAACACTGCTCAAATAGCGACTGTGAGGTCAACAGTGGCCAAATAGTGACTGTGAGGCCAACACTGCTCAAATAGTGACTGTGAGGTCAACACTGCTCAAATAGCGACTGTGAGGTCAACACTGCTCAAATAGTGACTGTGAGTTCAACACTGCTCAAATAGTGACTGTGAGGTCAACACTGCTCAAATAGCGACTGTGAGGTCAACAGTGGCCAAATAGTGACTGTGAGGTCAACACTGCTCAAATAGTGACTGTGAGGTCAACACTGCTCAAATAGTGACTGTGAGGTCAACACTGCTCAAATAGTGAATCTGAGGTCAACAGTGTTCAAATAGTGACTGTGAGGTCAACAGTGTTCAAATAGTGACTGTGAGGTCAACACTGCTCAAATAGTGACTCTGAGGTCAACAGTGTTCAAATAGTGACTGTGAGGTCAACAGTGTTCAAATAGTGACTCTGAGGTCAACACTGCTCAAATAGTGACTGTGAGGTCAACAGTGCTCAAATAGTGACTCTGAGGTCAACACTGTTCAAATAGTGACTCTGAGGTCAACACTGCTCAAATAGTGACTGTGAGGTCAACACTGCTCAAACAGTGACTGTGAGGTCAACAGTGCTCAAATAGTGACTATGAGGTCAACAGTGCTCAAATAGTGACTGTGAGGTCAACACTGCTCAAATAGTGACTTAAGAATCAAAAGCAGCTGAGAGCAGCTATGCTTGGTCAGGGCTGCAAGAAACCAAGATTGTGTTTCTGCATAATATATCCCACATAAAAGATTTGCAAATAGTGTTTCTGTGTATGTGTCACACACAAAGTTTTGACCAAAGTAGATAAGACGTTCTGAGTAGGTAAAGTGGCACTGTAAGGCTAAACCTAAAAATGTCCATCGCAGCACAGAACCTTGTTACAAATTTGTTTTCCATAAGCGAACATGCCTGCCTGAAGGAAGTGACACTTTGAAGTAAGGAACAGTCGTGAGAGATAACAAAGTTGAATAGGGAATTTTCCCCAATTATGTTACCAGAAAAATCATTTTTGATGGTTCTAGCCAAGTTGTGAAAGCACTAAAAGCATGGTGGCTCAAAGTTGATCGAATATTGTATAAGAAATATCTTTGGGACCGATACATAATTAGCTATCATGGTACATTGCCTTGCTACGATAAAAAAGTTTGATTTTCTACTCTTTTATATTTCATAGTTTTGAGGGTGATATTTTATGTATTTTTTTAGGACTGCTTCTGCACTTTGATATCTTCAGTAGGATGGGGACTGACTGTGCTATCCTGAATCTTGCTCATACTGCCAGCACCTCTGGAGGCCCAGGTACTTCACACCAAGCCCCTTCTGTGCAGAGTTGTATGTGGTTTCTGGCAATTTCATTGTGGAGGTGCTATATCAAAACTTCATAAACAGTTGTTAATGTATTTTATAAACTTTCAATGTATCACATTAAAGCGATTGTATATCAGAAAAAACGTATTTAAGAAACAAATGCGAATAACCTCTATAATAATTCTCTACTCTTCTGCTTTTTTTCACAACTGTCATATTATTTTCTTTCAAATATTCAATTAACATTTGATGAGGTTGACCATGTGGCACTGAAATCGAAGCCATTAACATTATTTCAGAAATATTTCTTCTTTATATGTTTATCAAATCAAAGGTTAAATCGAAAATTTCCAGTGACAGATATTAAAATATTGTGCAAATTCATCCCTGGTTGTTTTGGGCAACTCTGGGCATGGCATTTGACAAAGATAATCCCCAAACATCTGTGTTATTATGTTAATCCCATTATAAGAGGAGCAGAGTTATTAACCCATTCAGATCCTGCAAGTATCTGAACTTCATCATAGCTAAATACAGGTTCACAAAGATATCAATCTTGTTTTGGTCAGTGTGTGGTCAGCATCTGACCCATACAGCTGCTCTTTTTCACCCATTTGTCAAGGAGAAATCTAGTTTGTGTTAAACATGTTTGGCTGAATTCAGAAATAGTTTGCTTTATAACATTTTTATTGAACATGTCACTTCAGACCAAATGCCGTGGAGCAGTTTGTTAGAGCACAATCCAATCAGCACCAGTTCCCATGTGGTGATCCACAGGTCATGGGTTCGATCCCTGACCATGCCGAGACTGAACTCATGATACACTTTTATACATGACCTGAGGCCTGTTTCAAAAGGGTTAACTTGTTGACCTTGTAAATTTGTGACTGTGGATGTGTTGTCATGCCGTCGACCTGCGACATGACAAGTCAGTGAGGTAGCACTATATCTGCTACAAGTAGGTCCATGACTGAAATAATGCTGAAAGTGATGTAAACCCCAGACAAACAAACAAAATGACAAACATACATCACTTCATGCTATTGTCAATAACCACAATTCAAGAAATGAGCTCACTTCTTTTTTTTAATTAGGTCATAATTCTCACTCATTTGCATATATAACTACATAGTGCTCACTCATCATGCTAGCTAGGACATGTGCTAACTGGTTCAATACCTTTACCCTCCCTGTCATAGCAATATTATCCTGAAGCTTATATTGAACGGTTTAGATAAGCAGTTCGTCGAGCCTCCAAATTATTTTCAGATGGAAATGACAGAAGATTAAGAGTGATAGATATCCTTCATCATAAACTTAATTCAATGTTTTCCTGTGGAAAGAAATCTGGAGTGATAAACAAAACAATCCTCTCCTATTTGTGTTCTTTATTGTATTTTTACATTTCTCTGTCAGACCACACATCATGCAGACAATTTTTACAGACATTTCATTTCATCCTATGTATTGCTATTCATTTCATTTCTAAAAAAGTTTGATAGTTGTTATGCATTATATAACTATAAGCACAACAGCATGTAGTTAATTTGGAGTTTTTCTGTAGATTGAATATAAAAACTATTATGAGCGAACAATAAATATAGCGAGAATCATTCCAACTGCACCGGTCTGTCAATGGTAACTAAGAAAACTGCATTACACTAAATAGATATATCAAATATATGTCACTACTAATGATATTGGTGTCACTTGTGGGACTTTAAGCCTGATAAATGTGCAGAAACAGAGAGCTTATAATCAGGAGAAAGTTAGGATTCTGATTAACACACATTACTCATCTCGAGGTATTAATATTCATAACACATCCTTTCATTTAAGACCTGATTCAAAGGCAAATATATATGACATTTTATGTGATATGTGACTCTGTTACTCTTCATTTACATCTTAAGATTAATATTATTTGACATTTTAGCAAATCTTTTGCAATTGGCTTTGGTGAGAAAAAGGCATTGATATCCAGTAGTGCAAAGGCTGTAATTACATTTTCTGTCATTGATGAACATTGCCTGACAGTGACAATAATCGCAAGATGAAAGTAGTCTGATCACTTCACAGGCACAGGGAAAGAAGGAAAAGGGAGTAATGGGATTTGATACAATTAATCTGAGGAGCAATATTGCACCTATCACGATATGAGTTCAGGATGAGAGTTGATTCATCTCAAGAGGAAAAGGGCAATTAATTTGACAAAACAGCACATCCATTCCTTGTTGGAATAACTACTTAGGCCGTTGGTTTAATAACATTGATTGATATAACAACATGCCAATCTTTTTTTTCTTTTCTTTTTTGACTTTAACCTTCTAAATTATAAGGGGCAGAAAAAACCTAATGCAATCATTAAAAATGGAAGGTTCCTTTGAAAGACGGCGGGGAAATTAATGATTACAGATTTCAGGCTTTTATTTTTTAACCCTGAGTTTGTTGTGTTCTACAATGTACAATGACATCTTTTTCACTATTATTCTCCAATTACACGGTCAAACATGTCATATAGATCAATACATTTTTCTTGTGATAAATGGTCAAACATGTGATATGCAGCCATACATCATTTCCATCAAGTGTCTGTCACAACATATTATTAATACCTCTTATCTGGGACACCTCTTATCTGGGACACCTCTTATCTGGGACACCTCTTATCTGGGACACCTCTTATCTTGGACACCTCTTATCTTGGACACCTCTTGTCTGGGACACCTCTTATCTGGGACACCTCTTTCCTTCCTGTAAGATTTGAGGATGTTTTCCCGAATGTGAATGTAATAAGGATACTTTTCTGTATGTGAACAATATGGATACTTTCCAGTAAATGAGTAGTAAGGAAACCTTTGCTAATGCAAGTATAAGGATACTTTTCTGTATGAGAAAAAAGGAAACATTCCTGCATATTTGCGATAAGAGGCCACGGGCCGTGACGCAGTTGGTTAGAACACCAGCTTACTAGCACCAGTTCCTCTATGGTGAAGCAAAGGTCGTGGGTTCGAACCCCGGAACTGCCGATATTGTAACCATGGTGCAATTTATCATATGAGTTGAGGCTCTTATATTATTCACATGACAGAGTAATGGATGTGTCATATTCAGAGTTAACATCCTTGAGGTTGATTCACACACCAAGGGAGAAGCAACCCCAGCATACTGTCATCTTTTTTCCAGGAATCATGCATAATTAATATTCTCATCTTATCTACTTTACAATTGCGATACCGATACACAGAACCTAATAAGATGGTTCCTCCACACAGCATGAACAAGTGAAATCTGTCTCATATTCATGTTCAATTATTCAACTGATTCCTGAATATCTGTGTCTTGTTTGCTTTTGCATTATACCTTTCTACATATACCTACACGCATTGGATTATCATTGATGTCATGGGTTACAAACAAAGGTAACATATACTTGAGATTAATGTTTTGGAAGATGAACTATTTGATTTGGAAGAAATAATAGATGTCATACACATACAACCACTAAGCACTTTTGTTAATCTAACTTTCTTGCATAGAAAAGGTCAACTAAGAAGGTTTAATCTCAGTCATGGATCCATGTATTATTGTGTACAATGAACAAACAAAAAGGCTTGACAAATCTTTTCAGCCAATGAAATATGAAATATGAAATATGAATATAAGATCATTTATGTTGATCATGAAATTTAAAGAATGGCATTTATCAATCTGTGAAACTTCTAAAACAGGTCAGCAAAGAACAAAAAAAATACGTGATAGATTGTTTAACAGCTGTTGTTTACAGATTGCGGAAAAGAGAATGTTCATTCAACATGATTGACAAATATAGGGATCTGTAGAGAGTTTTTTCTAAATCAAAACTGTTCCTGACCCAAAACTGTACTTTTTTGTTTCATCTTATATAAATATTATTTATGTTATTTGGCTGATTTAATCCATTGGTGGGCCACGGGTCGTGGTATACTGTTGGTTAAAGCGCCAGCTTATTAGCACCAGTTTCTCTGTGGTGATCCAAAGGGTTCGATCCCCGACCCTGCGGAGATTAAAATCATGATACAATTTCACACATGAGCTTAGGCCCGTACCAAAAGGGTTAACCTCCTGTAAATCTGTGACCGTGTGGCTTGTCATGTCAAGGACCTGCGACATGACAATTCAGTGAGGCAGCACTATATCTGCGACAACTCATCACAACATGACAGAAATAATGTTGAAAGTGATGTAAAACCCCAAACAAATTAATCCTTTGGCTGGGAGTCAGATCTACATGTATTTCAGAACTGTGCTAAAAATGTTAAAAGGTGTTTAATGACCCTTGACATAATAATATATACAGCAGTTCGACCTTTGAGACTTTACTAGTGTGAAAGTAACACTGCCAACAGTAAATGTCTAACCCACCAACAGTCCTCAATTTCTCAATTTTTCACAGGATGGCTCAGGTGCCCTACCTACTGTACTAATGGGACTGGTCTGAATTGTGTTGATAGCAAAAAAAACTTCAATTATATCTGACCACAAGACGTTTTCAAGACCTTTGATCATGATACCTTCGCAAAGTACATGCAAAGAGATAGATCTACACAACTCCTTTGATGACGGGTCACATTCACAATGTAAATTAACAAGTAAAAGCTTATTGGCAGTAGAGTCTTGACGTACAAAGATCTCTGCAGCAGGTCTTATTGTTATGTGCCATTTTTTATCATGCCATCTCACAGAAGGAAACAAGACAAGATGTTTTTACTATGATGAGACAGTAATTAAAATTTGCATTATGTGATCAAAATGTAACAAAAAACTAATATACTCACAATTCATTATTTAGTATGAAGAATTCTTATTAAAGTGCTATTGAAATCCGCATATCCTATTATGGCTTAGAGTCCCTGGCAGGTAAAGTATTGATAGTGTGCTGGCGCAGCACGACTGAGCAAAGCTGGCTGTGATTCCTGATATATACTCACTGTGGAGCCTGCTGTGTCTCACACAAAAGGCCAAACAAGTTACTGGTATTTCCTATGAAAGGCTGAAGTAAAGGTGTGCTGACATTGTTTGAAGAACTAGGAGCCTGCATACACATGCCATAGAGATATTACAAAGATACCACAACTATTGTCACATTTCATGGAGGTGATGATATTATCTTGAAACTTCACTATCTTACAAGCCATACTGTTTACATATTTCCAATTCCAAATATTACAGACTATATTTTTATCAAGCACATTCCCAATCACATTTAAAATGCTTAAACTAGAACTTATCTGCACTTGTACAGGACACATTGTGAGCTAGCCTTTAACCCCATCACCCTCCACATAGGTTAAAGGCTTGCTAATGTTAAAGGTAGCCTTTAACCCCATGGCATTCTACAAATCTAGGTATATGTTAAGCAAGCCGTAAACCACAACGCTCACAGGCTATGACTTTACAAGCCTTTACCCCTAATCTATACAGGCTATAACATTAACTGGCCTTTATTATCACGTTATGTTGACATGCATTTAACCCCCATCACTTTTTTATAGGTTATAACATTAATTTTGCTATCATGTTAGCTAATCTTTAGCTCCCCCTGACCTTATACAAGGTGTAACATTAGCAAACCTCATGTGAGCAAGTCTGTAACCATGAAGCCTTGCTCAAGATATAAAGTTAGCACCTCTGCGAACCCACATGTTCATCTACAGGCGATACTACAAGAGGCCTTGTCACTTTTGGCTTGTAAACTGGAACTGTATGAGGATAAAGCAGGCGTTGTCTTGGGGCTGATGGATTTGCAAGGGTCACGCCATAAGGGAATGGAAGTATGCAGTGGTCACCCCATCAAAGGGAGGCAAGTATGCAGTAGGGGACTAACAAGCCCATATGGTAGACTATAAATGATGCCGTATGGTAGTGTCTTACGTCTATGCAGCAATAGTTGGATGTTTGTTTGTTTACAGTTTCCTTTCAAATGGAGAGACTTCGGATGATAAAGTTGTTAGGTACATACTGAACAGGCATCACACCAATTATCCAACTATGGTTTTGGTGTTTTCCTATGATGCCAACCCAGGAATTTCCTTCTGATGTTTTCCAAAACGTTGTTCATCATACAAAACAATAATATTTAACTTAACTATTTAAATAATATTTATGGATAAACGTGTATTCAAATATTTGATTCAGATAACAATAATTGCCAACAAATGATATATTTGATGGCCCAATATGTGTAATTAATACATCTGTATGTATCAATTGCCAAAAAATGTTAACCTGATACACCTAATATCTTTGTGCAATTGATACGTCTAATATCTCTATGGGGTTCAGAACTGTATGGCAAATGTTAAAGGTAACAAAATAACGAAGTTGATTACGACCAACCTGTCTAAAAAGGTAGTAAATAAAGTAAACATCATGCAGGATAATTGATCATACAATATAGATTATACGGTGTGCATACCCAAAGAAGAGTGATCAACAAAGGGTTAATGATGATCCTCGCTGTTATACCTTTCCATCCTAGAATATGGAAGCTCTAATTTACAGATTGAATCTGCTGATGTCTTAGAGAAAACACATTTATTTTATGTTGAGATGATGAATACACATGCACTCACGTAAGCTGTTCATTAAGAGATGTCTGTTAATGCCATCATTCTTAATCTCTGAAACAAATCAAAACAAAATATTTCAAGTGATTTATAAAGGCGTTCTTGATAATTGAATCTTGGCAATTCTGACGTGTGTGTGGGAGGGGGTCTCTGTAAATGTTAAGAAAAGTATATCTCAATGATATATGGAGGGTCAATCCCAGCACTTTGGTGACTCAATCTTGTTGTTAGAAGATTTACATTAAATATGGTCAAGTTTATCTTAATCTGTTACAAATCTCATGTCCAATGCAAATCATATATTCTGAACATTTTCCTTAATGACAATAATGTCAATAACACAATCGAGAGTGATTATATAACGGGAAGCAAAGCATCAAATATATCAGAGTTGTATTATACAACTTGTTGAGCAGTTGTACAATACAACTTGTTGAGCAGTTGTACAATACAACTCGTTAAGCAGTTGCACAATACAACTCGTTAAGCAGTTGTACAATACAACTTGTTGAGCAGTTGGACAATACAACTTGTTGAGCAGTTGGACAATACAACTTGTTGAGCAGTTGGACAATACAACGTGTTGAGCAGTTGCACAATATAACTTGTTGAGCAGTTGGACAATACAACTTGTTGAGCAGTTGGACAATACAACTTGTTGAGCAGTTGGACAATACAACTTGTTGAGCAGTTGGACAATACAACTTGTTGAGCAGTTGTATCCATATATCTACGTCACCAATGAGGCCATACATGAGAATTGCATGACATCATCTGATGACACATAGCTTGCACAATATGGTCACGTGATGGCTTTGCGTGACCACATTTAGTCACAATAATGCATGACCAAATATATATTTGGATGCAGCTATTTAGGCTTGTCTGCACAGATTTGATTTTTACATTTTCCCTGATGAAGCTACATTGTGCATGTATTCACTATGCCTTCGGTGATGTCTGGGTACTGTGGACCTTCTGATATGTGGCCGACGACACTCCATGTAACTGATGGAAGCCTCCTGTATTTGTGGCCAATCTCCTCTCACAGTCTGGACTAATCTAATCCAGAGCAGAGGCTTTCAGTGGTCTGGGATATACTGCCTCAGGGATTGACTGTCACATCCCACAACATCCACCCAGCCATTGTGGTGCACATAGATTCCTTAACTCCAAACTTATTCCATTAAAACTCACTTCAAAAGTCTCAGGAAGCAGGGTAATATTGTATATGTGGGAAAATGACCTTTGGCTTGTCACTGATCTGTGCTCTTTCCATAGTCTAGCCCAAATTTATGTCCTCTCTATCCCAAATCTGTATCATCGCCATCCAAAAATGGTGTCTTTACCATCCCAAATCTGTGTTCCTTCCATCCCAAATCTGTGTTCCTTCCATCCCAAATCTGTGTTCCTTCCATCCCAAATCGTTTCGTCTCCATCCCAAGTCATTGACTGACACGTGTTATCTATGATGTGTTCAGAGATAACGGGATGCTCATTCTGTGTACCCACCACCTTATCCTGTGTCTAAATGTGGGACTATTGCCATAACATTGCACTAACCTGTACACAAACTTGAGACAAACTATGGCAATTCTGTGTTTTACTTCATACCAGTATGTATGGGTGGGACATGATTGTTTCAATTATATTCAATTATGTTTAGAATATACACATACATTCTAATTTAGAAATATTCTTAGACTTAATTAAGGCTAAAACTCTCATTTCAGTTAAAACGATGGGATTATGCATATTTTAAACTTATGCATTAGTTAAATCTTGAAGTTGGAGATTTACGGTTCTGTATATATTATGCCAAAGGTCTGGGGTTCAATTCCCGGTTGGGACAATTATTTCAGCACTGCTGTGTACATTTGCTGCGGAACTGCTTCCCATTCCGACCAGTGATGTATTGTACTGTGCAAACCAAAGGGTGCAGACATCCTATTATCGCCCATGCCAACAATAACGCTTACATTCTTGGATGGACATTTAAAGCAAGCCAGCATCGTAGCCCAGGAAAGGATCGGCGATGAGCATACATCAGGGCCTATACATTGTGCAGATATAAGATTTGGTGATTTGTAATTTTGGGGCAGACAGTGTTGCAGTTGTTAAACATTAAATCTATGGCAAGTTCAAGGTGGTTGTGTTTAGGCCTGGAGAGATTTTCACATCACGAAATTCAGTGCTCACATGAATAACGGTAACAGGTTCACAGAGCTCATGTAATTAAGGGTTGACAAGTTGATTGGATTGCAGCACATTTGATCCTTCAGCACCCTTAACCATTGAGGGTTGGAAGGTCTTTTTCTGTCCCAATTACAGCCTGTCAAAGAATAAAATAGGCAGTAAAACTCAAATTGAGCAAATAGTCCCAGGGCATAGAGAAAATCCCACAACCAAAGCTTTCAACGATAATATATATTTTGCCTTCAATCATAAAGTAAATCCTATAATAGACAAAGAGATATTCTAAAAGATTTACAAATTAAACACAATATGTCTTGGAAAGAAGTTATTTTTATTTTGTTTAATTCATTAAAATGATCATTAATATATTTAGTCTCAAGCTGTGAAAGTATGCACAATCGGACAGAAAAGTGTTAAAACAAAAGTTCTGTATAATCGTCATTATTCCATTGATCTGGTGTGAGGTTGATAGATAGTCACATAGTCAGCTAAATGGTATTCGTTTGGAATAAATGTCAAAATTGGAACTAGCAATGAGAGTGGTGTTCTGGAAACTGATAGAATATGATTTATGAGATAGATTAGACTGGATAAATGTTTGGTATGCACAAACGATTACCTCAGCTGTAGCAAGATGTAATAGGAAGAATAATATCCAGCTATGCTTTCAACAGATAGATATCAAGTTTGAGTGATTATGGCATGTTTGGTTGGCACGTCTCAGATTATTACATCATCAAGGGCTGACAAATTTACTATGGTCACACCAATATTTGCACGGTCACATCATAAAGAATGGCAAGTTTGCAGGAATGAAACCATTAAGAAATGGCAAGTTTGCGGAGATGAAACCATTAAGAAATGGCAAGTTTGCGGAGATGAAACCATTAAGGGATGGCAAGTTTGCTGAGATGAAACCATTAAGGGATGGCAAGTTTCCAGAGATGAAACCATTAAGAGATGGCAAGTTTCCAGAGATGAAACCATTAAGAGATGGCAGAGGTCAAAGCATTAAGGGGTGACAAATTTGAAGAGATCACATTCATTCAGGGATGGAATGTTTGCATAGATCACAAGATTGCATCTATATACCACCTTTGGTAGTGTGGTCATGTTTATTAGTGTTTCGTGCTAGTGTTTATTACATCACAATGATTGAATGTTGGAAGGTATTCTATCTTATAATTTTTGCCCATCAAAGCTATCAAAGAATATTCTGGGCATTAAAGCAGGTACTGAAGCAAACATCATTAGCTGAAATGAGTGAACAAATGTGAACGCCCACACCCAAAATTTTCAAGGTTGATGCTTTATTTTCAATCAAAATGATAATTAATTTCAAGAATTATTCATGATTCAGATGCAATAACAAATCAAACACACAAAAACGTGGATAATGTCATTGTAAAATTATCTAATTAGTGAATATGGATGTTGTAGTGTAGCAGCCTTTTTCGTCTCAGATTCAGATGACTATGCACAATTGGAAGGAATAGTAAATAGTTATTAAACAAAATTCTGTTTATTATCAAACAAAATCCTTTTTCCAAATATCATGTGCAACATAGGAATGAAATAATGGCAAATATCCTTGAGATGATCTTGACAACGATCATAGTCCCTGTCAGTACCAACAAACGGTTTTGATCTATGTGATCTCTTCAGTTGGAAGGGGACTGACTGCGTTATCCTATATTTTGCTTATATTGGAATAGTAGGAAGTGCAAGGAGATCCTATAGTGATGCTGATTCTCCCCCTCTAGCGCTTCCAGTGTGGAGGTGTTTGTGGTTTCTGTTTTCCTCTTTGTGGAGGTGTTTGTGGTTTCTGTTTTCCTCATTGTGGAGGTGTTTGTGGTTTCTGTTTTCCTCTTTGTGGAGGTGTTTGTGGTGTCTGTTTTCCTCTTTGTGGAGGTGTTTGTGGTTTCTGTTTTCCTCATTGCGGAGGTGTTTGTGGTTTCTGTTTTCCTCTTTGTGGAGGTGTTTGTGGTTTCTGTTTTCCTCTTTGTGGAGGTGTTTGTGGTTTCTGTTTTCCTCTTTGTGGAGGTGTTTGTGGTTTCTGTTTTCCTCTTTGTGGAGGTGTTTGTGGTTTCTGTTTTCCTCTTTGTGGAGGTGTTTGTGGTTTCTGTTTTCAATTTGTAACAATGTTTGGTAGTTTCACGCAGAGGTTTTTGAGGTTTTCTGACTTTTTTCAGTCTATTCGAATCTGTTTGATTTGTTGATTTAATATGTGTATTTTGTATTTGTGTATTTTGTATTTGTGTATTTTGTATTTGTGTATTTTGTATTTGTGTATATTGTATAATCAGACTTTCCAGCCTGTTTGGGTGGGAGTTCAACATTTTATGTGTTTTTAGAGGACTAGCTTAAGGTTACATTTTGATTGTCAGATTTGCCATCGGGATGTCTTTGGTAAACTTACAGAAAAGAATTTGAATTATTGCTTCACAAGATGGATAGGAATTAGTATTGAAGATTGATAGGATTAATAAACAAATTTAACCATGTATTTTTATATGATGTCACATAAATTCCTGGGAGAACATGCCTACTGATAGAATTGTCTGGGCATTCACCAAAGTTTAGGATATACACTTTCACTTCATCAAAAATCAAAATTCACATGTATTATGTTGCATGATCAAATGTCAACAACAGTTTGAGTTCTGGAGTTTATATAGAAGCTCATGGAATACACCAAGGGTTGACATTAGTTATATGATAAAGTGTATCTACTTTCAAATTGGCTTTGATACTTCAGGACGAACGACACAGGGTTGTGATAATGGAGAGGGCTCAGTTGAAAATCGTCATTCCTCTTATGTAGTTTGATGTACCTCATTTCCCTTTATGGATGTGAATATATAATTTCTCATTTTCTATTATAGTAAATTTATGTTTAAGTTTAATGCACTGCTTTGTTGAACTGTACATGGCAGCTGTTATGCTACAACACTTTATATGTACAGCTGGCACGTGCTAACACAATGCTGATCTCACAAAAACAATGCTGATCTCTTAGATTCACGTCGTTCTATAAACAGCATATATGTATGTGAGTACTAGGATATAGCTCACCTATATATGATAAGATAAGGGAAATGAGCAGTGTGAATGCTCCCATGAGTAGCTCCCAAAGCCGGCCAATCATGACAGAGGATCCAGGGCAAATGAGATAGATTTACAGAGGGTTAAAGATAATCCTCACCCTGAGACCCCTTATGGTTATATATTCCAACCCTGGAATAAACAAGCCCTAGTTTACAGATTAAATGTGCAGATGTTTTGGAGAAAAAAGAAGAAAAATAAATAAAGATATGAATATAAGAAGGAAAAATGTATTATTTTCTTAAATGGAGAATAAATCAGAATTTAATTTAAGTTATCGCTAGGAGAGAGGTATTGGGATAGGTCTGAAAAACAAATGTTGGTTCCAAGTTTTTATTGTGTTGCTCAAACTGCAAAAAAATACTGAGTCTTATTACTTCACACTCAATACTGCGTAGTGATATATCGTTTATCTGAAGGATTTGAGTATTTATCATTGATCATTGTTTTCACTGTTAAAAATCAAAATATGTACAGTGTGTTTGTTTGTTTATAAGTCATTCATTTTATTATTTTATAAGCTGTACCTCCCAAATTTGGTCTGCTGAAGATACTCTTGTATTTGGTGTGACAACACAAAATGTCTAGCACTTTCCCGTAGACACCAGAATAATGATTGTTGGGTTACCCCAACAGAGAATGATGACTGAGGGTTATATATTCTAGCCTGTCTGACAATGTTGCCCTCTTGCTGTTTACAAAGGCTGTGACATGTGAGATGAGTAGTTTGAGTTCAGGCATACTCACCGGTAAAGCTTGGCGTACATGCCACATCTGTCAATGCTGGGATCTTATGGTTGTCTGGTCTTTTTTGTCAGATAAACCACAATAGGTCAGGTGTACCTGATAGATGCTCTTACATCCCTGACAAATCCCCTCTCACAGACAGGCCTAATCCAATCCTCAACGTGCTTTCAGTGGCCAAGGGATACAATGGTGCAGGGATTGACCCAGCTACCATCGCCATCTCTTGTGCCTGATTCTGCTTTGCTCCAGAGATGGCCATACATCTCATGCAGAACCTTAGGAAACGTTTATGATGACATTTCCTCATCAAAGTACAACCTAGGAAATAAGTATTATCAAATATTGCCACACACCATTGTTATATTGACGGATGGGTTTCTAAACTTTAGTTATAAAGCTTTGAATTTGGCTGGGCAGAGAATGCAGGGTATGTTTTGACCCCCAGGATCATCA
This sequence comes from Amphiduros pacificus, assembly GCA_949316495.1. NCBI lineage: Eukaryota > Metazoa > Annelida > Polychaeta > Phyllodocida > Hesionidae > Amphiduros > Amphiduros pacificus. The sequence continues at coordinate 14,014,993 of OX439012.1, read as the reverse complement.
TTCTGAGCATGCCCAGTATGAGTTCAAAGGCAAATGGTTCCTGTCAAAAGTAAACAACCTCATTATGATGTCATAACACTCGTTCTTCTGAGCATGCCAAGTAGAGGCTAAAAAGCACTTTATGAAAAGCACTTTACAAATTCTCCAAGAACGTGTAATAATAATTGGCATTATTTATTATCATAGCTTCCATGCAACCACAAGCTTGCCATGTTATATAAACATACACCGATGTGACTCTAAAACTGTCAGGGCTAAACTCTATAGACATCACCCTCAAATATGGGATTTGCATAATTACAATGTGAAGGTGATTGATCTGATTATAAAGGCACTACCAGGAAATTTTTTTATCACGTAGTCTTATATAAATCCGCCATTACCTGGGGGCTTAACACATTATGCACAGTGTCAAACCAGTGGTAACCCAGTTAAGAGTGAATTAAAACATTGAATATAATGATATTCTAAAGAAATTGAATGGTATTTTAGGACCCTTTCAGCAACAGCGGCCATATCAGATTGACTTCGACTGTGAATGTACCAATGCCGGCATATGCCATTGCTCCACCAGCCATGCTAGTCTGTGATGATAAATATATTGTAACAAATTGTGCATTGGCAGAATTGGACTGCCTTGAATAGCTCTATCTGATTGTATGTGAAATACAATAAGTGTTATTTGTTTCTGTCTGTTTGTTTTTTCTTTGTTTGTTTGCTGCTCATTCATTCGTTCATTCATTCATTCATTCATTCATTCATTCATAAATGTCTCCCACATTTCAGGACATAAGGTAGACGTTATAAACAAAGAGTTTTACTATCACACTCCACATAGCCAGACTGAGCAAGGGCATTGAGCTAAGCCATATTGAATCACCCTATCCCACGTGTCTTGTTATTTATTAGTTTTATCACTTACCTTTGCAAATAAGATGTGATGTGTTGCAATAAATCACGTGTATTTCTCCTCTGCAGATCAGTTTTGTGCTTATTACATTCTAAAGGACCAGGTCTGATACGATCATGGCTCATATCCCGCTCCTCTGTCTGGAGTGTGCTATTTTTATAATATCATAGCTCAGTGACCACTTCTCCGTCTGAAGTGTGCAATTTATTTAGGTATCACCATAATCTCTTCTGCCAGATATTAATCATTGTTAGCATTATATAACTGTACTATCCAGATATCTTTAAGTAAATATATTGAGGCTAGAGAAAGACAAATTTGCAAAGACATAATAAGAAAAATATATGATTTTGTGAAATATCAAAACATTTATTAAATGCTGCTGTCTGATTTCTATTACTTCTAAATGTTTACCTTCAAACTAAATGGTGAACGACATTTTATGCGGTAATAAAACATATCTTTCTCATGTTACATTTTAATTGCAAGTAAATACAAAACGATATTCAAAACATATTAACGTTTATAAAGCATCGCCATCTAGACATAATCTAGACATAATCTAGACATAATCTGGACATAATCTGGACATAATCTGGAGTAAATCTCCAATATTCCAGTGTTGTTATATTCTAACTGTATTACATAATTCAGAATATATGAACTTTAAGTTGAAAGTACACCTGATTATATTATACAAGATATTGTTAATCTTGATAAAAAAGGCCGTGAGCTGTATCATCCTCTCCTATCCTAGACAGCCAGACAGATAAGACAAGTCGTGAGCTGTATCATCCTCTCCTATCCTTGACAGACAGACAGATAAGACAAGTCGTGAGCTGTATCATCCTCTCCTATCCTTGACAGCCAGACACATAAGACAAGTCGTGAGCTGTATCATCCTATCCTATCTTAGACAGACAGACAGATAAGACAAGTCGTGAGCTGTATCATCCTATCCTATCCTAGACAGACAGACAGATAAGACAAGTCGTGAGCTGTATCATCCTATCCTAGACAGCCAGACAGATAAGACAAGTCGTGAGCTGTATCATCCTCTCCTATCCCAGACAGCCAGACAGATAAGACAAGCCGTGAGCTGTATCATCCTATCCTATCCCAGACAGCCAGACAGAAAAGACAAGTCGTGAGCTGTATCATCCTATCCTATCCCAGACAGCCAGACAGATAAAATAAGTCGTGAGCTGTATCATCCTATCCTATCCTAGACAGCCAGACAGATAAGACAAGCCGTGAGCTGTATCATCCTATCCTATCCTTGACAGCCAGACAGATAAGACAAGTCGTGAGCTGTATCATCCTATCCTATCCTAGACAGCCGGACAGATAAAACAAGTCGTGAGCTGTATCATCCTATCCTATCCCAGACAGCCAGACAGATAAGACAAGTCGTGAGCTGTATCATCCTATCCTATCCTAGACAACCAGACATATAAGACAAGTCGTGAGCTGTATCATCCTATCCTATCCTAGACAGCCAGACAGATAAGACAAGCCGTGAGCTGTATCATCCTATCCTAGACAGACAGACAGATAAGACAAGTCGTGAGCTGTATCATCCTATCCTATCCTTGACAGCCAGACAGATAAGACAAGTCGTGAGCTGTATCATCCTATCCTATCCTAGACAGCCAGACAGATAAGACAAGTCGTGAGCTGTATCATCCTATCCTATCCTTAACAGCCAGACAGATAAGACAAGTCGTGAGCTGTATCATCCTATCCTTGACAGCCAGACAGATAAGACAAGTCGTGAGCTGTATCATCCTATTCTAGACAGCCAGACATATAAGACAAGCCGTGAGCTGTATCATCCTATCCTATCCTTGACAGCCAGACAGATAAGACAAGTCGTGAGCTGTATCATCCTGTATTCTGTCTTGTGATAATATGAGACAACTGTGTATGATGAGGAATTATGGGCCTAATAGAATATATCACCTGAGACCCTGTTACCTTGACTCAAATATCACTTGTCGACATTAACATGTCACATCCAATAGTAAAGAAATACCGTCGATGTCAGTAGAGGACCATTAGGGGCGATCCATTTGATTTTTGTGGGGTGGGGTGGGACAGCAGTACTGGATGAATACATTTTTTTTCTTTGGTAGGGTGGATGAATAATTTTTTTTTCTTTGGTAGGGTGAATGAATAATTTTTTTTTCTGGGATGGGGTGGGTGAATAAATTTGTTTTCCAAAATCTCCCACCCCACCCCACAAAAATCAAATGGATCGCCCCTTACACAGTCTAAAGTTCCGTGGTCCCAGAATGTATCAAACTTAATATTCAGTGAGCCTATAAGTCACGTCCTGCCGGCGTAATACAGTAATCGCATGTAGACAGATATCACACACTCACCTTTTACTCTGGCTCTTCTTAAATTCACTTTCACTTATATTAGACGATCCTCGTCCAACCAAAATAGAAGGACAATCGCGGATCTCTCGTTTAAATGGGTTTGTGCAGCGTGCCATTAATGGTACTAATTACTGGAGGTATGCTCTGATTGGTTCACGTAAATGTAGAACAGGGAAACCCCAAACAACGACCATATATTTCCAGTGACGTTGCACCGGAATTCCCGCCAAAATATACGGGCACCTGCGAGGTGATTTACTGTCCCATTATATGTGTCAGTTATTGGTGTCTATACTTATGTAATATATCCTGATTCAATTGAATGGAAGTTAATTTATAATCTCGTTTTCTCTTTTTTAGTTCATTTGCTTCGATATATTTCAACTCTCCTGTCTTGACACTTATGACCAACCTCTTCATTTACTATTTACTCAGAGACTATGGACCGTGGCAAAGTTGGACCGAACCTGTGTCTATTGGGCACCAGGTGGCATGGCATTTCAGTGAGGTAGCACTTTATGCTTTTCAAGGAGGTCTCGTTATGATAAGACTGAAATAATATTAAAAGCCAAACTCAAATCGTAGTTGCATAGATATTTAAAGGAGAACTATTATTGCACGTCTGGGTCAAAGCAAAGTGTTGTGATAAAAATGATAATTGTTTCATCGCGACATGCTCGGTTTGGTTAGACCTCTGTCTGCAATACCAGTGTTCGAATTCCCGTTGGTTCGTGTTGCAGAGTCGAGAACACGATATCTACAACTGAGCTGTTTCTCATTCCAGCTGTTGTTTGTGTTGTCATGTCTATGTGATAATGCAAAATAAAAACCACCACTTACTCTTCGCGAAAAGTAGGTCATTAAGTCCTTGTGACAGACTTTTACCGACAAACAGATAAATTCTTGGAGACAAGGTCAAGATAACAGCCTAAGATGTAGTGGGAATTTTGTAATGTATGTAATATACGTAAGTGTATGTCATTACGTCCTTGTCACAGACAAGGTCAATATAATAGCACAAGATAAAGAGGGATTGAAGAGAAATGCAAGATATGAGAACCATCATTTATCTAATGGGCACTAACGCAGATTAATGAACCCACTGGACAAAAAGAACAAAATGACATTAAGCTCAACATATTATCTACATATATCTTCAATCAGAGGCAATGCTTTGATTGCATTACACCCACACAAGGCCATAAACAGTAAGTGGTATCGAAGGAGACTAATTCACTTAGAGCAAATGTGGAGGTGCTTATAGCAAAATAATTCACAATACACAGTGTTTTCAGCTATAAATGCTGTTTAAGTCTACATGTGTTCCCCTTTTGAAGTTAGTCAAGCAATTTGCACCAAGCAATGAGTTACTTTTTACCCCATATTGAGTGGCCTTGGGGTTTCCACGTCTGAACATTACTCTCCATTTTGCGGTACTAAAAAATGCCATTGTGGGCAGTGTGGCACGTGACAAACTGCGTGTGTGGAAAGAGTACTTCATGACAAGCTGCATGATAAACTGCAATATGGAAAAAATACAGCATGATATATATATATATATATATATATATATATATATATATATATATATATATATATATATATATATATATATATATATATATATATATATATATGTATATATATATATGTATATATATATATATATATATATATATATATTAATCAGTAATGTAATATACATGTTCTTGTAACAGAACAATATATGATTTGCTTCCTACATTTCCAATGGGTTTGGTGTTGTATTACTTCATCTTTATTCTGATTTATCAGAAATCGAGATGAATTGCGCATGCGCAGTTATATAGCATCATGCTAAGATCTTGACACACTCCACAAGTTGGACATCATCAGTTTGTTTCGCATTCTATTTTTGGTGCCAAATTTTTAATTTCCTTCAAACGGGAAGCCCTGTTGTGAAACTGATCAGCATTTTACAGGCTCTTAGCTGGAAGTCTAATATTTCAAAAAGAATGACATTTATTTGAAAATTACACATCTCCTCAATAGGCCTTATACATGCTCATCCGTGTTTTGTAAAACATCTGTAGTAAATGATAAAGGAAACTGATCTTGTTATTATAATTATCCTTACTCATTGTGATCCTCAAACCTCCCGGCCACCTCAATATCGTTAAAGGTAGAAAGTTTTTTTTGTGTGTGTGTGTGTTTTTCTAAAGCTGTAGAATCACTTAGATAATAAAAACTAACACTTACTTTCTTTAAAGACAGAATATTCAAAGAGACAGTGATATCTCTTTGTTTGTTGTTGCAGAGCCCCAAGAGGTATCTTTAACATAACAAGAGCTTTGTTTTGACCTTTCGGACAAAGACAGACAAGCAAACTAACCCATCTGGCTTAAAACAACAATATGGATTCAGCAGAGGAAAGAAGTCAATATTGTTTTCCTAAACAAAGTGTCCCTAGCTTAACTGGACACAGAACCTATTATGGGGGAGTTGAAAAGCGCATATTAACAGTGTTCCTGGGGTCAAAATTAATTAGCTGCTGTGAAAGCAGTAAAATGAAGAGCTGAAAATATGCGTTGAAAAATGATTTTACACATGTAAAATTCCCAACATGTATGTGGCCTTTAACACATCCAAGTATTCGATTAAACGATAATAGGCACTTCCGCTTCCTGTCTGGTATTTGTACATCAGGCAAGGAACACAGGAAGTGACCTTCTTATTAGTATCAAAGTCTGTTTCCACTTAAATCGTATTAACAATTTACTTTCAATACATCACCAGCAGGGTTCTTCTAAAGTAGTTATAAGCTGGAGTTTGGTATCAACTATTTTTTATTTATGCATATTAACCTCTGTTATATTCCGCGCCACTTCCTGCCAGAGTCTTGTGGTGATTCCTTACTAATTAAATGGTAATTTACCATTAAATAGGTTATGCTCTAAGCCTTTATGAAACTGACACAAAATGAGATAATAATTGCCTCTCACTATTGTGCCAGCTCTTCCGCACGTGCGTGATGGAGATCTTAATCAGCTGTTTCCGGTTTGTTTGAGTTGATGATTGGATGTGTTAAATTACCAATCTACCTGGAAGGCATTTCATTTTTTTGCTTGAAATAGTTTTTCAACGTATGTATTATCACACACATTTTCACAATATTGACCTATATTTGCCACGCACCTATATTTGCCACCCACCAAAATTTGCCACGCACCTATATTTGCCACCCACCAAAATTTGCCACGCACCTATATTTGCCACCCACCTATATTTGCCACCCACCTATATTTGCCACCCACCTATATTTGCCACCCACCTATATTTGCCACCCACCTATATTTGCCAACCATCTATATTTGCCACCCACCTATATTTGCCACCCATCTATATTTGCCACCCACCTATATTTTCCACCCACCTATATTTGCCACCCACCTATATTTGCCACCCACCTATAGTTGCCACCAAAGTCTTATTTTATTAGGGGAAACACATGCATAAGAGTAAATATAAGTTAATTTATTGTCTAGTAGGTTTGATGTCCGAGGAAAGTTACTTAAATGTATTTGTGTCACTATTAACTCATGTGTCGTTTTCAACCTCTATACATATACCAGATAAACAAACATATAACAGAAAACATAAATGACGCATTACCATTCATGCTTGAATCACAGCATGCACTAAATCATATATCACAGTGGCATTATGGTATGTTTTATTATATGGAATGATTGTCGGTACTGTTTTATAGTTGGGCTCACACAGACATCGCTTAGCTTTAGAAAGACGCTAACAATTGAATATCAAGATATCACGTGTCCAAAAGGACGCATGCGCAGGCGCAAGTGCAGTGAATCGATCCCAAAACCTGATGGAATTCAGGCGGCGGATCCAGGGTTTTTTTTACCCCGGGGGGGTCAAATGTATTCTGAAAAAAACGGGGGGGGGGGGGGCTCGAGTTCCCAAAAGCCTCCCTAGCCACAGACCCCCGGGGGGGCTTTGGGGGCTGAAATCCCCTCCACCACTCCCCCCCCCCTGGATTCGCCACTGGAATTAAGTTGTACATTGTATAGAGATGTTGTCAGCTCCACGTGTGTATGACAAATACGTGATTTATGAGCGTGTAATTGCGGGCTGTCGGTGGGGCTTTTATTGTGTTGTATGTTCTGGAGCAGCTGGAGCCTGATATATGCATGGATTACCATAACAGAATATAGGCTCCATTAGGCTTATCAAGAAAAATGTTCTATTGTCTGCTTTTCATGAAAAATTAACAGGCTGACGGACTATTATAACGTAAATCACATTGCGCATGATACCAGTTTTTTTTCAATATTTAAATGTATACAATTGAATGGGCTTTGAAAATATTTCTGATAAGAGAGACCTTTTTTATCATACTTGAGATATATTGTATGTAGCCACTCAAAATTAAAATGCATACCTGGTAAAAGCAAGAAAATCTTGCTTTCACAAAACTCACTGGACACTTAAGAGTGGATTACCTTAATTGTGTATGGTCCGTAAAGTCTGTCAAGAAAATGTACTATTGTGTTTTTTTTTATAAAAAGAAGTGAACATGCTGAAGAGACATTGGTAAAATCACATTGTACACCTAATGTTAAAGTTATTTTTGTAAAATAAATAAGTGAAATAAGTATAATATACTAGGCCTGAAAAATGGTTCTCATTGAAATGAGGCAACTGAATATTGAAAGACACCATAGGAAAAAGTGAGAAATTATTTTTCCAGAAATAAAATACCTAGAGATTTAGATATGTTCCCTATTGTGGTTCATAATGCTGTTCCTGGAATCATTGCTTTTACATCATCAGGCTTTGAAAGAAGACTCAATGTGACAGAATATTATGAGCGCTAATGTTGAGCTAAGTATTGTCAGTGAACTTTGAGAAGTAGTTGTATGCACAGTCCTAAAATAGACACATGAGCAAGTTTATTATGATTATTATCTGGCAAAGATGGGTTTGCTGATATCTTGTAGCACATCTCCTTTCCTGACATGTGTTTCACTACCTCATAGACTAATAACAGATGAGTACAAGGCAGAGACAAAGAGAACCAACTCTGAGTACATCAATGTACATAATTATGTACAAGACCTGAACTTCCATACAAATATCTTTACCTTTGAAAGCAGGGAGTAACTATCGATAAGTACACTCTTTAATAATTGCCTTAGTTGCTTTTAGATCAAACACTTAGAATGCCTGATCATGACATCCAGATCAGTGTTGTTCTCTGACCTAAGTAACATATGCACCTGATATATGTTTTTCTGCACTAACTTGCACAAGTAGACATTAAGGGAAGGGGAGACACATAACTGTGAAAATGGACCATTAGTTAACACTGAGTCCATGTGTGAATGTATTTGGTCACACACATCATCAACGTCTTACTCAAATTTTAAGAAAAGTCAGAGTCATGATACTTATCTGTCTGACCTTATCCCTGATTGATCTCATCCCTGCCTGACCTCATCCTTGGCTGATCCTTGTCTGACCTCATCCCTGTCTGACCTCACCCCTGCCCGATCTCATCCCTGTCCAACCTCATCCCTGTCTGACCTCATCCCTGACTGACCTCATCCCTGCCCGACCTCATCCCTGCCCGACCTCATCCCTGTCTGTTATTATCCCTGCCTGACCTCATCCCTGCCTGACCTCATCCCTGTCTGACCTCATCCCTGTCTGACATCATCCCTGCCCGACCTCATCCCTGTCTGACCTCATCCCTGTCTGACCTCATCCCTGCCCGACCTCATCCCTGTCCGACCTCATCCCTGCCCGACCTCATCCCTGTCCGACATCATCCCTGTCTGACCTCATCCCTGTCTGACCTCATCCCTGTCTGACCTCATCCCTGTCTGACATCATCCCTGTCTGACCTCATCCCTGTCTGACATCATCCCTGCCCGACCTCATCCCTGTCTGACCTCATCCCTGTCTGACATCATCCCTGACTGACCTCATCCCTGCCCGGCCTCATCCCTGCCCGACCTCATCCCTGCCCGACCTCATCCCTGCCCGACCTCATCCCTGCCCGACCTCATCCCTGTCTGTTATTATCCCTGCCCGACCTCATCCCTGCCTGACCTTATCCCTGTCTGACCTCATCCCTGTCTGACATCATCCCTGTCTGACCTCATCCCTGTCTGACCTCATCCCTGCCCGATCTCATCCCTGTCCGACCTCATCCCTGTCTGACCTCATCCCTGACTGACCTCATCCCTGCCCGACCTCATCCCTGCCCGACCTCATCCCTGTCTGTTATTTTCCCTGCCTGACCTCATCCCTGTCTGACCTCATCCCTGTCTGACATCATCCCTGCCCGACCTCATCCCTGCCCGACCTCATCCCTGTCTGACATCATCCCTGTCTGACATCATCCCTGCCCGACCTCATCCCTGTCTGACCTCATCCCTGCCCGACCTCATCCCTGTCCGACATCATCCCTGTCTGACCTCATCCCTGTCTGACCTCATCCCTGTCTGACCTCATCCCTGTCTGACATCATCCCTGTCTGACCTCATCCCTGTCTGACATCATCCCTGCCCGACCTCATCCCTGTCTGACCTCATCCCTGTCTGACATCATCCCTGACTGACCTCATCCCTGCCCGGCCTCATCCCTGCCCGACCTCATCCCTGCCCGACCTCATCCCTGCCCGACCTCATCCCTGCCCGACCTCATCCCTGTCTGTTATTATCCCTGCCCGACCTCATCCCTGCCTGACCTTATCCCTGTCTGACCTCATCCCTGTCTGACATCATCCCTGTCTGACCTCATCCCTGTCTGACCTCATCCCTGCCCGATCTCATCCCTGTCCGACCTCATCCCTGTCTGACCTCATCCCTGACTGACCTCATCCCTGCCCGACCTCATCCCTGCCCGACCTCATCCCTGTCTGTTATTTTCCCTGCCCGACCTCATCCCTGTCTGACCTCATCCCTGTCTGACATCATCCCTGACTGACCTCATCCCTGTCCGACCTCATCCCTGCCCGACCTCATCCCTGTCTGACCTCATTCCTGTCTGACCTCATCCCTGTCTGACATCATCCCTGTCTGACCTCATCCCTGTCTGACATCATCCCTGTCCGACATCATCCCTGTCTGCCATCATCCCTGTCTGACCTCATCCCTGTCTGACCTCATTCCTGTCTGACCTCATCCCTGTCTGACCTCATCCCTGTCTGACATCATCCCTCCTGCCTGACTCAAATGCTTTCATCTCTGTCTGGAAACCATTCCAGTAAACACCAACAAAAGTTGTTCAAGGTTGTATTTTCAATTAAATGGAATAAAGTTTATAGTATATTGCATGGTGCCATTTGATAGCAGTCTTAGAGTCATTCCAGGAAAACCAAATGTATTATACAAACATATGTATCTCCTAATCACATCTTCCACGCAAACTTTTAGAATGCCAAACCTCCTCATACACAAGTTTACCATCTAGTTCTATTGTTTTAGCCAATCTTCTTACCTTTAAGAATGTTAGCATACTTATCTGAGACCGGGTATGTTGAGTGTAATGATACACCTCGCTCATTTAATTTGTCTGCAGATGTGGAACCTGCTTTACTGGTATTTAAACATAACTGTTGGTGACGATATGACGTGTATTTAGGCTGCTAACCTTTTAACTTTATGAATTTTGTAATGGATAGGATATCCATCTGGCTAATATAATTATGGCCTATCCTTTCAATATATTTATATCAATTTATCAAATTCATATAATAATGATAATGCATATGCCCAATTGTCTTTGAGCATTGGCATTGGAAATCAAAATATGATACAGAATATAAATAAAATGTGATACAAAATATAAATCTATCATACCTTATGGCAACTCTAAAAACATTACCTTGTGGCTTATAAGTAACATGATATTCATGATTAAGTGACTTACAATAAACCAACATAAGGATGAGAATAGTGGGACAGACTTTGTTTGCTCAGTGACATCTAAGTGACATCAGTCTGTCGTCGATGACATTTATGTGACATTTGAGTGACATTAGTCTGTCGTCGATGACATTTATGTGGCATTTGAGTGACATCAGTCTGTCATCAATGGCATTTAAATGATATCAGGTTGTCATCAACGATATCAGTGTGACATCAGTGTGACATCAGTGTGACATCAGTGTGACATCAGGGAGAGAGGCACAGAGACTTACCTGACTTTTCATGATGGAATCGCCACTTTCAACCTGAAAATATAACAATAACAATTGTTTTGAAACACATAAAAACAGCTAGAAGTTTGTCTTTTTTGTCCCAACTCTCAAGTCAACTACAGATTCATATATTATGAATGGTACATGCGGGATTGGTAATATGTAATGAGAGAGGGGTAAAATGTTGCTGGTATAAAGGACCAAATAATCTGATAAAAGAAGATGAGATGATTTGGTTTACGGTAATCCTATACCCTTACCAACCATCTGGTCAGCTCCCCTTATATTTCCTAATCAATCAAAGATATACGATGTCCACGGTACGATCACATTGGACCATCCGCTATGTTCAAAGACTGCATTATGTTTTATAGATCTAGGTTTACAGATAAATCAATTAACATAGAAATGTAACTTTTATATCATCTCACACAAACACAAGAATGACCTTAATGAGGTTTTGGCCGGTTACCAAGTGAAAAATATACGTATATTCTAATTTAGAAATATTCTTAGACCAGCTTAATTAAGGCTAAAACTTTCATTTCAGTTAAAACGATGAGATTATGCATATTTTAAACAAAGACTGTTGTGTACTTGTTATATCTAGAAGTTAGGAAAATATGCTTGTTTGTCTGTTTGCTTGGGGTTTTACGGTTTTGTGTATCTCATGCTAAAGGTCTGGGATTCAATTCCCGGTTGGGACATTTACTTCAGCACTGCTGCATATATTTCTAGCTATGTTAATTGATTTATCTGTAAAACTAGAGCTATAAAACATAATGCAGTACTAGTCTTTCAACATAAAGGTTGGTCTTTCAACATAAAGGTTGAGAATAAATCATGTAATGTTTGCGAATATTAATATTGTTTCTCTTGTCAGAATAAAATTATAGATCTTGAACATTTTGTGAAATATTTTCTGCTGACCAGAAAGAACTGACATCTCTGGTTATTGTGGTGAACTATGACCTTATCACTAAGGGCACAGCTTGAAGCAGATTAAATGTGACGTTTGAAATAGAACTATGTGACACGTGTCTAATCACGTGATCTGTCCGGTCTCGTTCTGAATATGAAAGCACGGTTAACCCATTGCTCCAAAATCATACTTTCGTATTTTATATACATGATTTAATCCTGATTATGTTTGATAAGCAAGGCCAAGATCTTCTCAAAATAGGTGTTCACCTGACCTTCAATTAACCTTTAACTTACAAGTTTTCATGGACAATGGAATAATTCGAAGCCATAAAAATAATTGTGACGCATGTGGGTTGTTCACAGATGTGCCACCAGGGGATGCTGACTGTAACATTCAGATCCGCGTAACATTTATGCTATCTTTGTATTTGCATAAATATATATTACTCTATCAGGTGGATTTTGAGGTATATTCTCCTTTGCATACCAACTTTACCACCTTGAAGCCGTCAAATAAAGTATTGATGTGTACACTGAGACAGGCTGTGGCTTTAAATGGCGTCATGATACTGGAAATCATGATACTGGAAGTCATGATACTGGTAGTCATGATACTGGAAATCATGATACTGGTAGTCATGATACTGGAAATCATGATACTGGAAGTCATGATACTGGAAGTCATGATACTGGTAGTCATGATACTGGAAATCATGATACTGGTAGTCATGATACTGGAAATCATGATACTGGAAGTCATGATACTGGAAGTGACTGTTGCCATGACAAAGGAAAGATTCACAAGACTGCATAATTAATGAGCGGTCAATTTTAACTTGATTCAGTATAAGCGCCAGGCCAGAAATAGAAACCATAGGCCATTGTCCTCAGATCAACGCTGATCATAGTATTTTTTGTAATGTTTGAGAACATTTTACGAACTTGTTTCGTAAATGATCATTTATTGATAAATCCTATCCCAGAACAAACTTGGGCAGATTATATTTATGACAAATCAAAACGCAGGTTAAATATTGAATTTGGCACCTGCTTGTCATCTAATTTCTCATTGGCTACCATATGTAATTTTAAAATATGGCCGAACATTGATGAATAGGTACAAAATGGTATTCTGGAGCTCACAAAACTGTGAAGTAGATATTACAACGGACTGTAGCAAGTGATCCCACGTGATCACATGTCACCAATGTCTGGTGGTAGACATTTGAGTTTCCGGTTTAAATTTCCCAGCATGCAGCAGATGACAAATCATAAAGGAAGTCCACCAATTATCCATCTTTACGTATTAATATCAGGACAATGACATTACTAAACTCACATAAACATACATGCATCATGATTATCAATTGAAAAATGATTTTGTTTTTAAAAGTATGTTCCATTAGATATGCAATTAGTGTAAACTCTGATCTTACATCGAATTTGCAATTTAGGTTAAGGCACGTGTTCTTCTATTCTTGGCTATGCCGATATATAATTTATGTTACAATTTCTTTGACCGTGTGATTTGTCATTCCAGGTGCCTGTGAAATGACAATGGAGGAAGGAAGGAAGGTTTTGGACTGTGGCCATATTGCCTAAAGCTATTACTTTCTACTTGTTTAAGGCATTGGAAAGTCGACCTGATATGGCCTATGTTGCAAAAAGAACCCCTGAAAAAAAAACATCCTGAAAGAATATACTTCCTCCATAGTGCACTATATTGGATCAGCTTGAATCAAGGCGCCAATCCCGTATATCCGGCTTGAATACAAGCACTTAACCCTGGCAGCCTCAACACCCAAAAAAAACCATTATGCTATCTGTTTTTTTCTCTCTCTCTTTTACTCTGAAGCCTAATCATATCTGAGAATGATCCTCGCGTGACCTCAGGAAATAAAACCTGCCTTCTTTACTCCGCAACAGGTTGTTTTGTGCCTGTCACTGTGTAACCCTGTAACCCAGCTACCCCCAGGGTTAAGTGAGACTCACATGGGTCCATCAAGACCCTGTTTGTAATCAACCTATTTTTTCTCTGAGTTTCTCTTTCTTTCTATGTGTCTCCCCAGGCCAATGCCTCAACTAATATATCTATATAGACTGCCCTGTTTATATATATATATATATATATATATATATATATATATATATATATATATATATATATATATATATATATATATATATATTTATATATATATCACAACTCTTAAAGCTTTCCTCGGAGTTAATAAAAATCCGTATAAAGAATAAGAATTTTAAAAAATGACTTCTTCCAATATATTGATGCATATCGAACCCATTTTTTATTGCTTTGTTTAATTTACAGACGTTGACGGTTACAAGAGGTTGACCCAACATTTTGTTGTTTGGATTTCAATTGTGTCACCTTGGGGCAAGACCCTCCTGGGGCAATTAACTTAAATTGGTGTAGAAATAAGAAATAAGAACATATCATTGAAGGAAATCCTTAGGGAGGGCAAGTACTACACGATTGGTATACATGCAAAGAGGTTATCGCATGCTTCACGTAAGTAATCAGCTAAAATTCATATTATATAGGTCAATGAACACTTTCCAAGGCCAGTGAGCAGTTATTTACATTATTAAATCTCTCTTGCTTTCCAACGGGAAAGTTTAAATGTAAATTTAGATTAAGATATGTTTTTGTCCTGGTAGATATATTAAACAAATGAAATAGTTCATCCAACGATGGTCAGTTGAATGATACAGAATTCAGATAGCCTCGATAAGTTTGTCTGGAATGATACAGTTCTGTCTAGTCCTGTTGTAGGCTGCCTTCATCCCGGTAGAGACACTATGGAGTAATTTTGTACTGCGTGGACTGATATATTCCTGTCGTCTACTCCAAATCTAGACTACAGTAGTCCAGATAGAGACTTCATGGATTGATAGCACTGCCAAAAGCAAATTATATGCTAAACCTCCTTTGACCTTGCTAACAACATAAAACCTGAAATGTTCTAATCACCAACTTGGAAAGGCTCCAAATCGCGAATTAGGAGTTAATACTGAATCTACAAGACTTTAAAGTCAACGAAAATATGTTTTCTTATCTATTTTTCAGTCTCATATTAATTTCTTTAGCATAATAGTTGAGGTTTTGCAATGCAATTCAATATTTTGTTAACTTTACTTTAATAATTCACTCTCGAGTTTCTATTTTAACCTTGCTGGCAACCTGACAGTGTAATTATTTTCTGCGATGCAGAGATTCTGCAATGAGGCGAATTTAAGAAAAAGTAAAATAGAGTGAGAGGGTTAATTTAAAGTAAAATAGGTGATTAATTTGCATGTAATGTGATGGGTAGATTTTCAGTAAGGTTTTCAGTAAGATGAAGAGATATCGATAGGTAAATTTTAGGTAAGATAGAGTGAGAATACATTCTAAGTAAGAAATAGGAAGACAGAGTGCGGGGAAGAATGAATAGTGAGTAGGCATAGTACGGTTTTGAAGAGTGAAGCGAAGTGGTTAATAATGTAACAAGCTTGGCTGAGGTGCTGAAGTGTGACAAGCTAAAATACTGAGTGAAGTGTGAGTGACAAGCTTGGATGAGGTGCTGGAGTGTGTAACAAGCTAAAATACTGAGTGAAGTGTGAGTGACAAGCTTGGCTGTGGTGCTGAAGTGTGTAACAAGCTAAAATACTGAGTGAAGTGTGAGTGGCAAGCTTGGATGAGATGCTGAAGTGTGTAACAAGCTAATATACTGAGTGAAGTGTGAGTGGCAAGCTTGGATGAGGTGCTGAAGTGTGTAACAAGCTAAAATACTGAGTGAAGTGTGAGTGGCAAGCTTGGATGAGGTGCTGAAGTGTGTAACAAGCTAAAATACTGAGTGAAGTGTGAGTGACAAGCTTGGATGAGATGCTGAAGTGTGTAACAAGCTAAAGTACTGAGTGAAGCGTGAGTGGCAAGCTTGGCTAAGGTGCTGAAGTGTGTAACAAGCTAAAATACTGAGTGAAGCGTGAGTGACAAGCCTGGATGAGATGCTGAAGTGTGTAACAAGCTAAAATACTGAGTGAAGCGTGAGTGGCAAGCTTGGATGAGATGCTGAAGTGTGTAACAAGCTAAAATACTGAGTGAAGCGTGAGTGACAAGCCTGGATGAGATGCTGAAGTGTGTAACAAGCTAAAATACTGAGTGAAGCGTGAGTGACAAGCTTGGATGAGGTGCTGAAGTGTGTAACAAGCTAAAATACTGAGTGAAGCGTGAGTGACAAGCCTGGATGAGATGCTGAAGTGTGTAACAAGCTAAAGTACTGAGTGAAGCGTGAGTGGCAAGCTTGGATGAGGTGCTGAAGTGTGTAACAAGCTTAAATACTGAGTGAAGCGTGAGTGACAAGCCTGGATGAGATGCTGAAGTGTGTAACAAGCTTAAATACTGAGTGAAACTTGAGTGGCAAGCTTGGCTAAGGTGCTGAAGTGTGTAACAAGCTAAAATACTGAGTGAAGTGTGAGTGACAAGCTTGGATGAGATGCTGAAGTGTGTAACAAGCTAAAATACTGAGTGAAGCGTGAGTGACAAGCCTGGATGAGATGCTGAAGTGTGTAACAAGCTTAAATACTGAGTGAAACTTGAGTGGCAAGCTTGGCTAAGGTGCTGAAGTGTGTAACAAGCTAAAATACTGAGTGAAGTGTGAGTGACAAGCTTGGATGAGGTGCTGAAGTGTGTAACAAGCTAAAGTACTGAGTGAAGCGTGAGTGGCAAGCTTGGATGAGATGCTGAAGTGTGTAACAAGCTAAAGTACTGAGTGAAGCGTGAGTGACAAGCGTGGCTGAGGTGCTGAAGTGTAACAAGCTAAAGTACTGAGTGAAGCGTGAGTGGCAAGCTTGGATGAGATGCTGAAGTGTGTAACAAGCTAAAGTACTGAGTGAAGCGTGAGTGGCAAGCTTGGATGAGGTGCTGAAGTGTGTAACAAGCTAAAGTACTGAGTGAAGTGTGAGTGGCAAGCTTGGATGAGGTGCTGAAGTGTGTAATAAGCTAAAATACTGAGTGAAGCGTGAGTGGCAAGCTTGGATGAGGTGCTGAAGTGTGTAACAAGCTAAAATACTGAGTGAAGTGTGAGTGGCAAGCTTGGCTGAGGTGCTGAAGTGTGTAACAAGCTAAAATACTGAGTGAAACTTGAGTGGCAAGCTTGGCTAAGGTGCTGAAGTGTGTAACAAGCTTAAATACTGAGTGAAGTGTGAGTGACAAGCTTGGATGAGGTGCTGAAGTGTGTAACAAGCTTAAATACTGAGTGAAACTTGAGTGGCAAGCTTGGCTGAGGTGCTGAAGTGTGTAACAAGCTAAAATACTGAGTGAAACTTGAGTGGCAAGCTTGGCTGAGGTGCTGAAGTGTGTAACAAGCTGAAATACTGAGTGAAACTTGAGTGGCAAGCTTGGCTGAGGTGCTGAAGTGTGTAACAAGCTAAAATACTGAGTGAAGTGTGAGTGGCAAGCTTGGCTGAGGTGCTGAAGTGTGAAACAAGCTAAAGTACTGAGTGAAGTGTGAGTGGCAAGCTTGGCTGAGGTGCTGAAGTGTGTAACAAGCTTAAATACTGAGTGAAACTTGAGTGGCAAGCTTGGCTAAGGTGCTGAAGTGTGTAACAAGCTTAAATACTGAGTGAAGTGTGAGTGACAAGCTTGGATGAGGTGCTGAAGTGTGTAACAAGCTTAAATACTGAGTGAAACTTGAGTGGCAAGCTTGGCTGAGGTGCTGAAGTGTGTAACAAGCTAAAGTACTGAGTGAAACTTGAGTGGCAAGCTTGGCTGAGGTGCTGAAGTGTGTAACAAGCTGAAATACTGAGTGAAACTTGAGTGGCAAGCTTGGCTGAGGTGCTGAAGTGTGTAAAAAGCTAAAATACTGAGTGAAGTGTGAGTGGCAAGCTTGGCTGAGGTGCTGAAGTGTGTAACAAGCTAAAGTACTGAGTGAAGTGTGAGTGGCAAGCTTGGCTGAGGTGCTGAAGTGTGTAACAAGCTAAAGTACTGAGTGAAACTTGAGTGGCAAGCCTGGATGAGGTGCTGAAGTGTATAACAAGCTAAAATACTGAGAGAAGCGTGAGTGGCAAGCTTGGCTAAGGTGCTGAAGTGTGTGACAAGCTAAAATACTGAGGGAAGTATGAGTGACAAGCTTGGACGAGGTGCTGAAGTGTGACAAGCTAAAATACTGAGTGAAGCGTGAGTGACAAGCTTGGATGAGGTGCTGAAGTGTGTAACAAGCTAAAATACTGAGTGAAGTGTGAGTGGCAAGCTTGGATGAGGTGCTGAAGTGTGTAACAAGCTTAAATACTGAGTGAAACTTGAGTGGCAAGCTTGGCTGAGGTGCTGAAGTGTGTAACAAGCTAAAATACTGAGTGAAACTTGAGTGGCAAGCTTGGCTGAGGTGCTGAAGTGTGTAACAAGCTTAAATACTGAGTGAAGTGTGAGTGGCAAGCTTGGATGAGGTGCTGAAGTGTGTAACAAGCTAAAATACTGAGTGAAGTGTGAGTGGCAAGCTTGGATGAGGTGCTGAAGTGTGTAACAAGCTAAAATACTGAGTGAAGTGTGAGTGGCAAGCTTGGATGAGGTGCTGAAGTGTATAACAAGCTTAAATACTGAGTGAAACTTGAGTGGCAAGCTTGGCTAAGGTGCTGAAGTGTGTAACAAGATAAAATACTGAGTGAAGTGTGAGTGGCAAGCTTGGATGAGGTGCTGAAATGTGTAACAAGCTAAAATACTGAGTGAAGTGTGAGTGGCAAGCTTGGATGAGGTGCTGAAGTGTATAACAAGCTTAAATACTGAGTGAAACTTGAGTGGCAAGCTTGGCTGAGGTGCTGAAGTGTGTAACAAGCTAAAATACTGAGTGAAGTGTGAGTGGCAAGCTTGGATGAGGTGCTGAAGTGTGTAACAAGCTAAAATACTGAGTGAAGTGTGAGTGACAAGCTTGGATGAGGTGCTGAAGTGTGTAACAAGCTAAAATACTGAGTGAAGCGTGAGTGACAAGCTTGGCTGAGGTGCTGAAGTGTGTAACAAGCTAAAATACTGAGTGAAGCGTGAGTGACAAGCTTGGATGAGGTGCTGAAATGTGTAACAAGCTAAAATACTGAGAGAAGCGTGAGTGGCAAGCTTGGATGAGGTGCTGAAGTGTGTAACAAGCTAAAATACTGCGAGAAGTGTGAGTGGCAAGCTTGGCTGAGGTGCTGAAGTGTGTAACAAGCTAAAATACTGAGTGAAGTGTGAGTGGCAAGCTTGGATGAGGTGCTGAAGTGTGTAACAAGCTAAAATACTGAGTGAAGTGTGAGTGGCAAGCTTGGATGAGGTGCTGAAGTGTGTAACAAGCTAAAATACTGAGTGAAACTATAGTGGCAAGCGTGGCTAAGATGCTGAAGTGTGTAACAAGCTAAAATACTGAGTGAAGTGTGGATGACAAGCTTGGATGAGGTGCTGAAGTGTGCAAGAAGCTAAAATACTGAGTGAAGAGTGAGTGGCAAGCTTGGATGAGGTGCTGTAGTGTGTAACAAGCTAATATACTGAGAGAAGTGTGAGTGGCAAGCTTGGCTGAGGTGCTGAAGTGTGTAACAAGCTAAAATACTGAGTGAAACTATAGTGGCAAGCGTGGCTAAGGTGCTGAAGTGTGTAACAAGCTAAACTACTGAGTGAAGTGTGAGTGGCAAGCTTGGATGAGGTGCTGAAGTGTATAACAAGCTTAAATACTGAGTGAAACTTGAGTGGCAAGCTTGGCTGAGGTGCTGAAGTGTGTAACAAGCTAAAATACTGAGTGAAGTGTGAGTGACAAGCTTGGATGAGGTGCTGAAGTGTGTAACAAGCTAAAATACTGAGTGAAGCGTGAGTGACAAGCTTGGCTGAGGTGCTGAAGTGTGTAACAAGCTAAAATACTGAGTGAAGCGTGAGTGACAAGCTTGGATGAGGTGCTGAAGTGTGTAACAGGCTAAAGTACTGAGTGAAGCGTGAGTGGCAAGCTTGGATGAGGTGCTGAAGTGTGTAACAAGCTAAAGTACTGAGTGAAGCGTGAGTGACAAGCTTGGCTGAGGTGCTGAAGTGTATAACAAGCTTAAATACTGAGTGAAACTTGAGTGGCAAGCTTGGCTGAGGTGCTGAAGTGTGTAACAAGCTAAAATACTGAGTGAAGTGTGAGTGGCAAGCTTGGATGAGGTGCTGAAGTGTGTAACAAGCTAAAATACTGAGTGAAGTGTGAGTGACAAGCTTGGATGAGGTGCTGAAGTGTGTAACAAGCTAAAATACTGAGTGAAGTGTGAGTGGCAAGCTTGGATGAGGTGCTGAAGTGTGTAACAAGCTAATATACTGCGAGAAGTGTGAGTGGCAAGCTTGGCTGAGGTGCTGAAGTGTGTAACAAGCTAAAATACTGAGTGAAGCGTGAGTGACAAGCGTGGCTGAGGTGCTGAAGTGTATAACAAGCTTAAATACTGAGTGAAACTTGAGTGGCAAGCTTGGCTGAGGTGCTGAAGTGTGTAACAAGCTAAAATACTGAGTGAAGTGTGAGTGGCAAGCTTGGATGAGGTGCTGAAGTGTGTAACAAGCTAAAGTACTGAGTGAAGCGTGAGTGACAAGCGTGGCTGAGGTGCTGAAGTGTAACAAGCTAAAGTACTGAGTGAAGCGTGAGTGGCAAGCTTGGATGAGATGCTGAAGTGTGTAACAAGCTAAAGTACTGAGTGAAGCGTGAGTGGCAAGCTTGGATGAGGTGCTGAAGTGTGTAACAAGCTAAAGTACTGAGTGAAGTGTGAGTGGCAAGCTTGGATGAGGTGCTGAAGTGTGTAATAAGCTAAAATACTGAGTGAAGCGTGAGTGGCAAGCTTGGATGAGGTGCTGAAGTGTGTAACAAGCTAAAATACTGAGTGAAGTGTGAGTGGCAAGCTTGGCTGAGGTGCTGAAGTGTGTAACAAGCTAAAATACTGAGTGAAACTTGAGTGGCAAGCTTGGCTAAGGTGCTGAAGTGTGTAACAAGCTTAAATACTGAGTGAAGTGTGAGTGACAAGCTTGGATGAGGTGCTGAAGTGTGTAACAAGCTTAAATACTGAGTGAAACTTGAGTGGCAAGCTTGGCTGAGGTGCTGAAGTGTGTAACAAGCTAAAGTACTGAGTGAAACTTGAGTGGCAAGCTTGGCTGAGGTGCTGAAGTGTGTAACAAGCTGAAATACTGAGTGAAACTTGAGTGGCAAGCTTGGCTGAGGTGCTGAAGTGTGTAACAAGCTAAAATACTGAGTGAAGTGTGAGTGGCAAGCTTGGCTGAGGTGCTGAAGTGTGAAACAAGCTAAAGTACTGAGTGAAGTGTGAGTGGCAAGCTTGGCTGAGGTGCTGAAGTG
Source organism: Amphiduros pacificus (assembly GCA_949316495.1). Taxonomy (NCBI): domain Eukaryota; kingdom Metazoa; phylum Annelida; class Polychaeta; order Phyllodocida; family Hesionidae; genus Amphiduros; species Amphiduros pacificus. Next base: position 13,993,249 of record OX439012.1, on the reverse strand, counting down.
TGTAACAAGCTTAAATACTGAGTGAAACTTGAGTGGCAAGCTTGGCTAAGGTGCTGAAGTGTGTAACAAGCTTAAATACTGAGTGAAGTGTGAGTGACAAGCTTGGATGAGGTGCTGAAGTGTGTAACAAGCTTAAATACTGAGTGAAACTTGAGTGGCAAGCTTGGCTGAGGTGCTGAAGTGTGTAACAAGCTAAAGTACTGAGTGAAACTTGAGTGGCAAGCTTGGCTGAGGTGCTGAAGTGTGTAACAAGCTGAAATACTGAGTGAAACTTGAGTGGCAAGCTTGGCTGAGGTGCTGAAGTGTGTAAAAAGCTAAAATACTGAGTGAAGTGTGAGTGGCAAGCTTGGCTGAGGTGCTGAAGTGTGTAACAAGCTAAAGTACTGAGTGAAGTGTGAGTGGCAAGCTTGGCTGAGGTGCTGAAGTGTGTAACAAGCTAAAGTACTGAGTGAAACTTGAGTGGCAAGCCTGGATGAGGTGCTGAAGTGTATAACAAGCTAAAATACTGAGAGAAGCGTGAGTGGCAAGCTTGGCTAAGGTGCTGAAGTGTGTGACAAGCTAAAATACTGAGGGAAGTATGAGTGACAAGCTTGGACGAGGTGCTGAAGTGTGACAAGCTAAAATACTGAGTGAAGCGTGAGTGACAAGCTTGGATGAGGTGCTGAAGTGTGTAACAAGCTAAAATACTGAGTGAAGCGTGAGTGGCAAGCTTGGATGAGGTGCTGAAGTGTGTAACAAGCTTAAATACTGAGTGAAACTTGAGTGGCAAGCTTGGCTGAGGTGCTGAAGTGTGTAACAAGCTAAAATACTGAGTGAAACTTGAGTGGCAAGCTTGGCTGAGGTGCTGAAGTGTGTAACAAGCTTAAATACTGAGTGAAGTGTGAGTGGCAAGCTTGGATGAGGTGCTGAAGTGTGTAACAAGCTAAAATACTGAGTGAAGTGTGAGTGGCAAGCTTGGATGAGGTGCTGAAGTGTGTAACAAGCTAAAATACTGAGTGAAGTGTGAGTGGCAAGCTTGGATGAGGTGCTGAAGTGTATAACAAGCTTAAATACTGAGTGAAACTTGAGTGGCAAGCTTGGCTGAGGTGCTGAAGTGTGTAACAAGATAAAATACTGAGTGAAGTGTGAGTGGCAAGCTTGGATGAGGTGCTGAAATGTGTAACAAGCTAAAATACTGAGTGAAGTGTGAGTGGCAAGCTTGGATGAGGTGCTGAAGTGTATAACAAGCTTAAATACTGAGTGAAACTTGAGTGGCAAGCTTGGCTGAGGTGCTGAAGTGTGTAACAAGCTAAAATACTGAGTGAAGTGTGAGTGGCAAGCTTGGATGAGGTGCTGAAGTGTGTAACAAGCTAAAATACTGAGTGAAGTGTGAGTGACAAGCTTGGATGAGGTGCTGAAGTGTGTAACAAGCTAAAATACTGAGTGAAGCGTGAGTGACAAGCTTGGCTGAGGTGCTGAAGTGTGTAACAAGCTAAAATACTGAGTGAAGCGTGAGTGACAAGCTTGGATGAGGTGCTGAAATGTGTAACAAGCTAAAATACTGAGAGAAGCGTGAGTGGCAAGCTTGGATGAGGTGCTGAAGTGTGTAACAAGCTGAAATGTGTAACAAGCTAAAATACTGAGTGAAGTGTGAGTGGCAAGCTTGGATGAGGTGCTGAAGTGTATAACAAGCTTAAATACTGAGTGAAACTTGAGTGGCAAGCTTGGCTGAGGTGCTGAAGTGTGTAACAAGCTAAAATACTGAGTGAAGTGTGAGTGGCAAGCTTGGATGAGGTGCTGAAGTGTGTAACAAGCTAAAATACTGAGTGAAGTGTGAGTGGCAAGCTTGGATGAGGTGCTGAAGTGTGTAACAAGCTAAAATACTGAGTGAAACTATAGTGGCAAGCGTGGCTAAGATGCTGAAGTGTGTAACAAGCTAAAATACTGAGTGAAGTGTGGGTGACAAGCTTGGATGAGGTGCTGAAGTGTGCAAGAAGATAAAATACTGAGTGAAGAGTGAGTGGCAAGCTTGGATGAGGTGCTGAAGTGTGTAACAAGCTAATATACTGAGAGAAGTGTGAGTGGCAAGCTTGGCTGAGGTGCTGAAGTGTGTAACAAGCTAAAATACTGAGTGAAACTATAGTGGCAAGCGTGGCTAAGGTGCTGAAGTGTGTAACAAGCTAAACTACTGAGTGAAGTGTGAGTGGCAAGCTTGGATGAGGTGCTGAAGTGTATAACAAGCTTAAATACTGAGTGAAACTTGAGTGGCAAGCTTGGCTGAGGTGCTGAAGTGTGTAACAAGCTAAAATACTGAGTGAAGTGTGAGTGGCAAGCTTGGATGAGGTGCTGAAGTGTGTAACAAGCTAAAATACTGAGTGAAGTGTGAGTGACAAGCTTGGATGAGGTGCTGAAGTGTGTAACAAGCTAAAATACTGAGTGAAGTGTGGGTGACAAGCTTGGATGAGGTGCTGAAGTGTGCAAGAAGATAAAATACTGAGTGAAGAGTGAGTGGCAAGCTTGGATGAGGTGCTGAAGTGTGTAACAAGCTAATATACTGAGAGAAGTGTGAGTGGCAAGCTTGGCTGAGGTGCTGAAGTGTGTAACAAGCTAAAATACTGAGTGAAACTATAGTGGCAAGCGTGGCTAAGGTGCTGAAGTGTGTAACAAGCTAAACTACTGAGTGAAGTGTGAGTGGCAAGCTTGGATGAGGTGCTGAAGTGTATAACAAGCTTAAATACTGAGTGAAACTTGAGTGGCAAGCTTGGCTGAGGTGCTGAAGTGTGTAACAAGCTAAAATACTGAGTGAAGCGTGAGTGACAAGCTTGGATGAGGTGCTGAAGTGTGTAACAGGCTAAAGTACTGAGTGAAGCGTGAGTGGCAAGCTTGGATGAGGTGCTGAAGTGTGTAACAAGCTAAAGTACTGAGTGAAGCGTGAGTGACAAGCTTGGCTGAGGTGCTGAAGTGTATAACAAGCTTAAATACTGAGTGAAACTTGAGTGGCAAGCTTGGCTGAGGTGCTGAAGTGTGTAACAAGCTAAAATACTGAGTGAAGTGTGAGTGGCAAGCTTGGATGAGGTGCTGAAGTGTGTAACAAGCTAAAATACTGAGTGAAGTGTGAGTGACAAGCTTGGATGAGGTGCTGAAGTGTGTAACAAGCTAAAATACTGAGTGAAGCGTGAGTGACAAGCTTGGCTGAGGTGCTGAAATGTGTAACAAGCTAAAATACTGAGAGAAGCGTGAGTGGCAAGCTTGGATGAGGTGCTGAAGTGTGTAACAAGCTAAAATACTGAGTGAAGTGTGAGTGGCAAGCTTGGATGAGGTGCTGAAGTGTGTAACAAGCTAATATACTGAGAGAAGTGTGAGTGGCAAGCTTGGCTGAGGTGCTGAAGTGTGTAACAAGCTAAAATACTGAGTGAAGCGTGAGTGACAAGCGTGGCTGAGGTGCTGAAGTGTATAACAAGCTTAAATACTGAGTGAAACTTGAGTGGCAAGCTTGGCTGAGGTGCTGAAGTGTGTAACAAGCTAAAATACTGAGTGAAGTGTGAGTGGCAAGCTTGGATGAGGTGCTGAAGTGTGTAACAAGCTAAAATACTGAGTGAAGTGTGAGTGACAAGCTTGGATGAGGTGCTGAAGTGTGTAACAAGCTAAAATACTGAGTGAAGCGTGAGTGACAAGCTTGGATGAGGTGCTGAAGTGTGTAACAAGCTAAAATACTGAGTGAAGCGTGAGTGACAAGCTTGGCTGAGGTGCTGAAGTGTGTAACAAGCTAAAATACTGAGTGAAGCGTGAGTGACAAGCTTGGATGAGGTGCTGAAGTGTGTAACAAGCTAAAGTACTGAGTGAAGCGTGAGTGGCAAGCTTGGATGAGGTGCTGAAGTGTGTAACAAGCTAAAATACTGAGTGAAGCGTGAGTGACAAGCTTGGCTGAGGTGCTGAAATGTGTAACAAGCTAAAATACTGAGAGAAGCGTGAGTGGCAAGCTTGGATGAGGTGCTGAAGTGTGTAACAAGCTAAAATACTGAGTGAAGTGTGAGTGGCAAGCTTGGATGAGGTGCTGAAGTGTGTAACAAGCTAATATACTGAGAGAAGTGTGAGTGGCAAGCTTGGCTGAGGTGCTGAAGTGTGTAACAAGCTAAAATACTGAGTGAAACTATAGTGGCAAGCGTGGCTAAGGTGCTGAAGTGTGTAACAAGCTAAAATACTGAGTGAAGCGTGAGTGGCAAGCTTGGATGAGGTGCTGAAGTGTGTAACAAGCTAAAATACTGAGTGAAGCTATAGTGGCAAGCGTGGCTAAGGTGCTGAAGTGTGTAACAAGCTAAAATACTGAGTGAAGCGTGAGTGATAAGCGTGGCTGAGGTGCTGAAGTGTGCAAGAAGCTAAAATACTGAGTGAAGCGTGAGTGGCAAGCTTGGATGAGATGCTGAAGTGTGTAACAAGCTAATATACCGAGTGAAGTGTGAGTGGCAAGCTAGGATGAGATGCTGAAGTGTGTAACAAGCTAATATACTGAGTGAAGTGTGAGTGGCAAGCTTGGCTGTGGTGCTGAAGTGTGTAACAAGCTAAAATACTGAGTGAAGTGTGAGTGACAAGCTTGGATGAGATGCTGAAGTGTGTAACAAGCTAATATACTGAGTGAAGTGTGAGTGGCAAGCTTGGATGAGATGCTGAAGTGTGTAACAAGCTAAAGTACTGAGTGATACTTGAGTGGCAAGCGTGGCTGAGGTGCTGAAGTGTATAACAAGCTAAACTACTGAGAGAAGCGTGAGTGGCAAGCTTGGCTAAGGTGCTGAAGTGTGTGACAAGCTAAAATACTGAGCGAAGTATAAGTGACAAGCTTGGATGAGGTGCTGAAGTGTGACAAGCTAAAAAACTGAGTGAAGTGTGAGTGGCAAGCTTGGATGAGGTGCTGAAGTGTGTAACAAGCTAAAATACTGAGTGAAACTATAGTGGCAAGCGTGGCTAAGGTGCTGAAGTGTGTAACAAGCTAATATACTGAGTGAAGCGTGAGTGACAAGCCTGGATGAGATGCTGAAGTGTGTGACAAGCTAAAATACTGAGGGAAGTATGAGTGACAAGCTTGGATGAGGTGCTGAAGTGTGACAAGCTAAAATACTGAGTGAAGTGTGAGTGGTAAGCTTGGATGAGGTGCTGAAGTGTGTAACAAGCTAAAATACTGAGTGAAGTGTGAGTGGCAAGCTTGGATGAGGTGCTGAAGTGTGACAAGCTAAAATACTGAGTGAAGCGTGAGTGGCAAGCCTGGATGAGATGCTGAAGTGTGTAACAAGCTAAAATACTGAGAGAAGCGTGAGTGGCAAGCTTGGCTGAGGTGCTGAAGTGTGTAACAAGCTAAAATACTGAGTGAAGTGTGAGTGGCAAGCTTGGATGAGGTGCTGAAGTGTGTAACAAGCTAAAATACTGAGTGAAGTGTGAGTGGCAAGCTTGGATGAGGTGCTGAAGTGTGTAACAAGCTAAAATACTGAGTGAAGTGTGAGTGGCAAGCTTGGATGAGGTGCTGAAGTGTGACAAGCTAAAATACTGAGTGAAGCGTGAGTGGCAAGCCTGGCTGAGGTGCTGAATTGTGTAACAAGCTAAAATACTGAGAGAAGCGTGAGTGGCAAGCTTGGCTGAGGTGCTGAAGTGTGTAACAAGCTAAAATACTGAGTGAAGCTTGAGTGGCAAGCGTGGCTGAGGTGCTGAAGTGTGTAACAAGCTAAAATACTGAGAGAAGCGTGAGTGGCAAGCTTGGCTGAGGTGCTGAAGTGTGTAACAAGCTAAAATACTGAGTGAAGCGTGAGTGACAAGCTTGGATGAGGTGCTGAAGTGTGTGACAAGCTAAAATACTGAGTGAAGCGTGAGTGGCAAGCTTGGCTGAGGTGCTGAAGTGTGTAACAAGCTTATATACTGAGTGAAGTGTGAGTGGCAAGCTTGACTGAGGTGCTGAAGTGTGTAACAAGCTAATATACTGAGTGAAGTGTGAGTGGCAAGCTTGGCTGAGGTGCTGAAGTGTGTAACAAGCTAAAATACTGAGTGAAGCGTGAGTGGCAAGCTTGGCTAAGGTGCTGAAGTGTGTGACAAGCTAAAATACTGAGTGAAGTGTGAGTGGCATGTTGATTGTGTGACAACCAAGAGTTTGCTGGTGAATAATTAAGACCAATAATTAAGATTCGTCAAGACCAGGTGTATTAGTGCAGATGGAAAAGGTATATTGATGGGATAAACAGGTAAATAAAATGATAGAGTGAAAAAAGTGATTGATACCTTGACAAACGTGATTGATACCTTGACAATCGAAAATAGTTTGTTGAAAATTGTGACAAGTTAGAGTAGCATGTTGAATAGTGTGAACATCTAGAGTTGGATTTATTTTTATTTATTTATTTTTTTGGTTGTGTTTAAAGAGTTGTGTTTACTAGTGTAGATGAAAAAAGGACATGTGATAAACAAGGGGTGAAATGGTAAGAATGCATGAGACAAGTTACAAGTTAGAGTTAGGAGACAAAGTACTGACTGAGACATGATTTACAGTTGGATAACAGATACACTGAGTAAGAAGAAAATAACAACCATACATTATCTGTGTGAAATGTTATGCTCTGGCAAGGCGAGAGGAGGCAGTAATGGGGTTAGTGAGAAGTCAATAGGCAATTTGTACCTCAGGGTACAGGCCTACGTGTGTATACCCAAAATACAACCTGCTCTCTGTTTGTCACAGTACCACTTAGTGCGGATTCCAGCTGTGGATGATGAGCAGGAGAAGTTCTACTCTGCATCTGCAAATGCATGATATATGAACCAATATTGTTGGTGATTATGACCGCGTGGGAGGTAAGAAAATGAAACATGAGCAGAAAGAGGCATGTGGCGTTTGGGTAGAGAAAGAAAGAGGATTTAAACAGGAAAAGGAAGGTCGTGTAGGGAATGTCGAGTAGGGAATGAATCAATAATTATCACAGTGATAAAATAAAAAGAAAAGGGTGAATACAAACAGAAAATTGTCAATCTGACGCTTGGACAGGCCAGAGGGCAAATATTAAAACATAGCAATGGACTCAATTCTTTGTTTGCTGTAAGTCTAATGGGGATTGTTGTTGTTTTAAGCTTATGAAGGCTAGAATGGCTGTGGTCTCGATCCGCCTCATCATGCTCCAGGGCAGAGAAGGCGAGACCTCGGCGTGGTCACGTGACCTGGAGGGGATGAGAGTAAAGTCATGTTGCGGCGTCGTCCAATGATGGGGCAACACGTCTCAAGGTCTCAGGAGTAACATAATTGGAACTCCCGCTATTTTTTTCCCTTGGTCCGTCTATACAATCACGAGTCGGGGTGGCTGAAGGTTCGAGGTGAGCTTGCTTCTCCTGGGAGAGATCATCTACAACTTTGCAGCTGTGATTGAGACTGGCGCACAACACAAGCAGGACAGATAACATCTCCTGAGCCTGTGAATCGCCTACTTATACATTTTTTGTGCCATTAAGGACAACTTTGCCTTTTTGGAGTTAATTGTTTGTGCAGGAAGGAATCATAATCAAATATGGCTGGAATATAAAGATATATTTATTACAAAACCTTGTACTTGTCTCAAAATGTGGCATTCTTAATATTTTTTTGTCTCAAAATGTGCCATTCTTAATATTTTTTTAAACACAATACTCAAATAAAGCGGTATCACCTATCCTAGAAGACAAACACAAATATCATGTTTCAAAAAGTTGGCTTAAGAGGATAGTTACTTACATCCCATTTAGACCTTTTTGACAACATCATGCGATAATATTCAATGCAAAATATTTCTTCTTTCATAGCAACAACTGGCAGAGATAACTGAGCTTCATGAAAGGGATAATAGAACTTCATACAAGAGATAAATAAATTCAAAAAGAGATAACTAAACTTTATAAACATAGGCATCAGAGATGCATCAACCCTCAGCCCTGGTAACTCATTGCACAACATTCGCTCCACACAATATTTGTGAACAAAACGTCACTGCACCAAGGCAAATTGATGCAGGGGTAAAAAAAAACCCATAAAATCTACTTCCTTTGATAGCTTAGGTGTGTCAAGTATCATGAAACTGTCATCATTTACTCTAGAATTATTGAGATGGGCAGGTGACCTTGAAAAGCAGGTTAAGGTCACCGTCCATCAAACTCATGTGAAGACTTCCAAGATGCTTATGTGTCAATTTTCATGAAGCTGCCATTATTTGTTCTAAGGTTTTCCAATGACGTGGATTTGACATGATTGTCCCTGTGACCTTGAAAAGTAAGTAAAGGTCATGTTCCATCAAGAGAAGTCTTAGGACTTCACCAGATGCTTATGTGTGTCAAGTCTCATAAAGCTGCCAACATTCGTTCTCGAGTTATGGCAATGATAGGGATTTCACATAATTGTAACTGTGACCTTGAAAAGTAGGTGAAGGTCATGTTCCATACAAAAATGTCTGAGGTTTTCATCAGATGCTTATGTGTGTCAAGTTTAGCGATGACAAGGATGATTTCACATAATTGTCCCTGTGACCTTGAAAAGTAGGTGAAAGTCATGGTCCACCATGAGAAGTCTGAGGTCTTCACCAGATGCTTGTGTGTGTCAAATCTCATAAAGCTGCCATCATTCGTTCTTGAGTTATTGCGATTCTTGGGATTTCACATATTTGTCCCTGTGACCTTGAAAAATAGGTCAAGGTCGCCGTCCACCGAACTAGTCTGAGGTTTTCAACAGATGCTTATGCGTGTAAAGTTTCATGAAGCTGCCATCATTTGTTCTTGAGTTATCACGATGACAAGGATGATTTCACATTATTGTCCCTGTGACCTTGAAAAGTAGGTGAAGGTCATGTTCCATCAAGAGGAGTCTAAGGTCTTCACCAGATGCGTGTGTGTGTCAAATCTCATAAAGCTGCCATCATTCGTTCTTGCGATTCTTGGGATTACACATAATTGTCCCTGTGACCTTGAAAAATAGGTCAAGGTCACCGTCCATCGAACTCGTCCGAGGTTTTCACCAGATGCTTATATGTGTCAAGTTTCACGAAGCTGCCATCATTTGTTCTCGTACTATCGCGATGACAAGGATGATTTCAAATAATTGTCCATGTGACCTTGAAAAGTAGGTGAAGGTTATGTTTTATAGAAACAATTCTGAGGTCTTCACCAGATGCTTATGGGTGTCAAATCTCATAAAGCTGCCATCATTTGTTCTTGAGTTATGCGATTCTTGGGATTTCACATAATTGTCCCTGTGACCTTGAAAAATAGGTCAAGGTCACCGTCCATCGAACTCGTCCGAGGTTTTCACCAGATGCTTATATGTGTCAAGTTTCACGAAGCTGCCATCATTTGTTCTCGAGTTATCGCGATGACAAGATGATTTCACATAATTGTCCCTGTGACCTTGAAAAGCAGGTGAAGGTCATGTTTCATAGGAAAAATTCTGAGGGCTTCACCAGATGCTTATGTGTGTCAAATCTCATAAAGCTGCCATCATTCGTTCTTGAGTTATTGTGATTCTTGGGATTTCACATAATTGTCCCTGTGACCTTGAAAAATAGGTCAAGGTCGCCGTCCATCGAACTCGTCCGAGGTTTTCACCAGATGCATATGTGTGTCAAGTTTCATGAAGCTGCCATCATTTGTTCTTGAGTTATCGCGATGACAAGGATGTTCGCTACAGACATACATACATACATACATACATACAGACATACATACATACATACCCACGCCAGGAGTACTGCAATACCCTCAGCCTGATTACATCAGGGGCTGAGGGTAAAAAAGGCCTATTCTAGACATGTATCTCTCAGAGGCCAAGTGTAGGCATGTGTGTCTTAGAGATCTAGTCTAGGCATATATCTGACCAGAGGCCTGGTCAAAGCATATATCTCTTCGGCCTGGCTTAGACGTGTCTCTCAGATGCCTAGTCTAGGCATGCATATATTAGAGGGCTTAACATAGATAAGTATCTCTGAGAGGCCTAGTCTTGGTATTAGAGGGCTTAACATAGATATGTATCTCTGAGAGGCCTAATCTTGGCATTAGAGGGCTTAACATAGATATGTATCTTTGAGAGGCCTAGTCTTGGCATTAGAGTGCTAAACATAGATATGTATCTCTGAGAGGCCTAGTCTTGGCATTAGAGTGCTTAACCTAGATATGTATCTCTGAGAGGCCTAGTCTTGGCATTAGAGTGCTTAACTTAGATAAGTATCTCTGAGAGGTCTAGTCTAGGCATCAGAGGGCTTAACTTAGATATGTATCTCTGAGAGGCCTAGTCTTGGCATTAGAGGGCTTAACATAGATATGTATCTCTGAGAGGCCTGGTCTTGGCATTCGAGGGCTTAACATAGATATGTATCTCTGAGAGACCTAGTCTTGGCATTTGTCTTTCAGACACCTATCTCTCATGTAACCCACAGAGACATAGACTTTAGTCTAGGCAAGTATCTCTTAGAGGTTTAGCCTAGGAAAGTATCTCTTTGAGGCCTGGTCTAGATATATTTCCCTGGCAGTTGTACCTTATTTATTGAGTGCAGTTCATTTTGCATATAATGTGAGGAATATTAAATTAATATTTTGTTTTCATCAAGTAGGCAAAACATGACCTTCCACAGTTCTTAATTAATTAAATCAGACTCATGTCACAAACATCAGATCCTTAACATGACATCATCCTGGATTGTTTTCAGATTCTGATTACTTAAGTTTTGAGATGCGTGAGAAAAGCAATAATAGGTTATCATGATAAGCTCTGAGTGTGTATTAAGACATGGACAAGAACCTGTAGACATTAACTTGCAGTCACTTTGGAGTAGGCCTAAAAGGTATTGCGTGGATTTGCCGAATTCGCGGATCAGATCGTAATTTGATATGCTAAATATTATCATTAAATATGGCTGAAAACAAGATGGAAGGTCGGTGTGAAATTGCATATATTTTGGCATTTATTGCAAAAATGAACAATTACATATTTATAATCAATATTCTTGAAACTTAATCGCCTTTTCATGATTTTGCTTCAGGCTTGCATTATTTGTGTTGATGCATCACAAGGGCGAAGAATCATTATTACTTAGAACTTCCATAAACAAATAAAGCCTAACATTATTACTTAGAACTTCCATAAACAAATAAAGCCTAACATTATTACCTAGAACTTCCATAAACAACTAAAGCCTAACATTATTACCTAGAACTTCCATAAACAAATAAAGCCTAACATTATTACTTATAACTTCCATAAACAAATAAAGCCTAACATTATTACTTAGAACTTCCATAAACAAATAAAGCCTAACATTATTACTTAGAACTTCCATAAACAAATAAAGCCTAACATTATTACTTAGAACTTCCATAAACAACTAAAGCCTAACATTATTACTAAGAACTTCCATAACCAACTAAAGCCTAACATTATTAATTAGAACTTCCATAAACAACTAAAGCCTAACATTATTACCTAGAACTTCCATAAACAACTAAAGCCTAACATTGTCACTTATAACTTCCATAAACAACTAAAGCCTAATATTATTACTTAGAACTTCCATAAACAACCAAAGCCTAACATTATTACTTAGAACTTCCATAAACAACAGAGGGCAATGGCCTTAGATATGTGCTGAGTATTGGATTTTGCAATGCCATTCTGTCATATCGTTATAGAAACCAATTTGTGAATATTTCCTGATAGTGTCAGCAAATTGCTTTATAATTGATCTTAATAAAAATGATGCTTTATAAAAGTAATAACCCAGCTTTGCAGCTTTGGAATGTGACGAAAGTACACAGTATTGGGACTGACTGAGGATTTATCTATATAAATAGCTTGAGGCACTGGATGTTCCAGATGTATTTGCATGTGAGAAACTTGACATTTACATTGTATTAAAAATCAATTAAAAAAAAAACTAACGAAAAAATCTTACCCTCATGAGAAAATTATAGAGTTCATTAATTTTCTGATAACACTAAATCTCACTTAAGAATTTAAAAAAAATCCAATAAGCTTTTTTAGAGAGGACAGACTGGCAGAAAAGATCTCCCTTACTGCGCAATCTATGCTGACACCGTCATTTCAGCTTCTACCACTCGGCGATATTAAGCTTACAATACATCACGTGATATTCAGGTATTGATAAGCTTGTTGTGAGATAGAATAAAAGAATATGCCAAATGCTGTGTAAGTATTATACATTCTTGTGTATTATTCAACCTGTACCTTATTGTGTGATATTTAGCTTATACCTTATTGCATGACATTCAGTTGTTTTATATATTGGCTTATATTTAACTGATGCCTGTAAAGATGAGTTGTGTTTTGGCCTTTTTGCTTTATCCAATTTGTGACATTTGCTATGGGAATAGCACTGATATATGTTTTAATATATCTCAGTTGTGTGCTCATCAGGGTGAAGCTCACTGATAAAGTGCTCACCTTCTCTGGAGGTGAAGCATTAGTGTGGGATGAATCGAGGTAATTACAAGCCATTGACCCTGACAGACAGCCGATAAAGTCACATTAGGTGGTCTTAATGCTGGGGGTAAACGCTATGTGTTCCTGTAACGGCCATTTATCTTATTTCTACATCAAGTTCATTCAATGTCAGGAGATGTACGTATACCGTCCAGACACTTTGAAGGGTTATTAACGTTGTGAGTTACTGCTGTGAAACGTCAAAAATGTCATTCTCATTGAAGAAATGTTTTTTTCTCACTGTGCCATTAACTCCATACACTGCATTCCCTACACTTTTATTCCCTACACTACACTCCATACACAATACTTCAACACTATACTCTCGACACTGTACTCCATACACTGTACTCCTTACACTGTACTCCATACACTGTACTCCATACACTATACACCATACACTGTACTCCATACACTATACTCCATACACTGAACTCCATACAATGTACTCCATACACTGTACTCCTTACACTGTACTCCATACACTATACTCCATACACTATACTCAATACACTACACTCCATACACTATACTCCATACACTACACATCATACACTGTACTCCATACACTACACACCCTACACTGTACTCCATACACTGTACTCCATACACTATACTCCATACACTATACTCCATACACTATACTCCATACACTGTACTCCATACACTGTACTCCATACACTACTCCATACACTATACTCCATACACTATACTCCATACACTGTACTCCATACCCTATACTCAATACACTATACTCCATACACTATACTCCATACACTGTACTCCATACACTGTACTCCATACACTGTACTCCATACACTGTACTCCATACACTGTACTCCATACACTATACTCCATACACTATAACTGTACTCCATACCCTATACTCACGACACTATACTCCCTACACTACTCCATACACTGTACTCCATACATTATACTCCATACACTATACTCCATACACTATACTCCATACACTATACTCCATACACTATACTCCATACACTATAACTGTACTCCATACCCTATACTCCATATACTATACTCCATAAACTGTACTCCATACACTGACATACATACACTATTCTCCATACACTGTACTCCATACACTACTCCATACACTATACTCCATACACTATACTCCATACACTATACTCCCTACACTGTACTCCATACCCTATACTCAATACACTGAACTCCATACAATGTACTCCATACACTGTACTCCTTACACTGTACTCCATTCACTATACTCCATACACTATACTCAATACACTACACTCCATACACTATACTCCATACACTACACATCATACACTGTACTCCATACACTACACACCCTACACTGTACTCCATACACTGTACTCCATACACTATACTCCATACACTATACTCCATACACTATACTCCATACACTGTACTCCATACACTGTACTCCATACACTACTCCATACACTATACTCCATACACTATACTCCATACACTATACTCCCTACACTGTACTCCATACCCTATACTCAATACACTATACTCCATACACTATACTCCATACACTGTACTCCATACACTGTACTCCATACACTGTACTCCATACACGGTACTCCATACACTGTACTCCATACACTATACTCCATACACTATAACTGTACTCCATACCCTATACTCCCGACACTATACTCCCTACACTACTCCATACACTGTACTCCATACATTATACTCCATACACTATACTCCATACACTATACTCCATACACTATACTCCATACACTATAACTGTACTCCATACCCTATACTCCATATACTATACTCCATAAACTGTACTCCATACACTGACATACATACACTATTCTCCATACACTGTACTCCATACACTACTCCATACACTATACTCCATACACTATAATAATAAATATAATAATAAATATTTATATAGCGCATACACCAAGACAAGCTTGCTCGCAGCGCTTAAAGTTCTAGCGCTATGAAGCACATGTCATACAGTTAACTCATTAATGTATCTGTACCATCATAGTATTTTCTAAATAAAAAAGTTTTAAGTTTACTCTTAAAGGAATCAATTTTATCTATTTCTCTAACAGCTACAGGCATTTTGTTCCATAGGGATGGGGCTATATAAGCAAAAGATCTATCACCATAATTTTTAAGATGCGTAGATGGTATGACTAACTCACGACTACTAATTGATCTAAGGGACCTAGTATTATTTTTATAAGAAATTAGATCCGACAGATACTTTGGTGCCATATTATTTAGGGTTTTCCAGGTTAACAGAAGAATCTTGAACTCAATTCTAGCCGGCACAGGGAGCCAGTGAAGTTTTCTCAATATTGGAGTAATATGATCATATTTTTTTGTTTTACACACAAGTCTAGCTGCCATATTTTGTAATTTTTGTAACTTCATAATATCATTCATAGGAAGACCAGCCAGTAGTGAATTACAATAGTCTAAATTAGAAGTAATAAATGCATGCATCAATATATTCGTGGATTTTTCATCAAGACAATTCCTTATTGAAGCAACATTTTTAAGGTGAAAATACCCTTTTTTGCAAATTTGACTAATGTGATCTTTAAGTGACATTTTATCATCAAGGATTACACCAAGATCCTTAACAGTTTTAGATTTATATATATCCATTTCTCCAATTTTAATATGATCAGGGATCTTATCAACTTCTTTAAACTTGTATCTCATTTTTGTCGCAACCAAAAATTCAGTCTTACC
Organism: Amphiduros pacificus; assembly: GCA_949316495.1. Classification (NCBI taxonomy): domain Eukaryota; kingdom Metazoa; phylum Annelida; class Polychaeta; order Phyllodocida; family Hesionidae; genus Amphiduros; species Amphiduros pacificus. The sequence continues at coordinate 13,978,047 of OX439012.1, read as the reverse complement.
ATCATTCAACTTCATTTTGTTGGTATATAAGAAGTCACGAATACAGCGTATACATTTTTCAATATTATCATAATTGAATTTAATATCATAAGAGTCATCAGGATTAAATGATAAGTATAATTGTGTGTCGTCAGCATAAATATGATATGACAAGCCAAATTTCCTCATAATATCAGCAATGGGTGACATATAAATGGTAAACAGAATGGGCCCTAATACAGAACCTTGGGGAACCCCAAATTTTAATTTCACATTTTTAGAGAATTTTCCATTTATAGTTACATATTGTTCTCTATTAGTCAAGTAGGATTTAAACCATTTCAACACGTCTCCCCCTATACCACATCTAGATTCTAATCTATTCAGCAAGATGGTATGATCAATGGTATCAAACGCTGCAGATAGATCAAGTAAAACCAAAAGTACAATACGCCCATCATCTAGATCTCGTAAAATGTCATTCTGGACCCTTAATAGAGCCGTTTCAGTACTGTGAAAAATTTTATATGCAGATTGAAAAATATTCCTGATATCATTCATTTCCAGGTGCATAAATAATTGATTTGCGACAGCCCTTTCAATAAGTTTAGCTATATATTTAAGATTAGATACAGGTCTATAATTATTCTTAATTAGTTCAAGTCCTAATTTCTTCAGTAAAGGTCTAATAATGGCAATCTTATATTCTTCCGGGAAAAAGGCTAAAAATAAAGATTTATTAATAATTTCAGTAATAATTGGTAGAAAGGTGTCTAGGCATTCATAAATTAACCATGTTGGAATAGGGTCCAATTCACAAGATTTACGAGCTGATTTTTTAATTATTGCTTTTACTTCCTGCAGGCTTAATAATTTAAATTTATTCCATTTTTGAAAAACATTATCTTGCCCGCTAGGGTTCAAAGGAAGAGTATCACTAATTAATGAAGGGGCATCTTTATCAAGTTCCAACCTAATTTTATCTACTTTCTTAATAAAAAAGTTATTAAACTCATTTGCAAGATTTTCATAGTCATCAGTTTCTGGAAAGGGTGTATCATCATTCCTGTGCATTAACTTATTTATAACATTATACATTTTTTTAGGATCATTATAATTTTCTCTAATAATGTTACCATAGAAGCTACCCCTAGTTGAGACTATTAAGGAATTATATTTATTTCTCTGCGATTTATACAATTCAGAATCAATATGAAGCTTAGTTTTAGTCATTTTGCGTTCTAATTTCCTCTTTAGTCTCTTTTCAGATTGTAATTCATCAGAAAACCATGGACAAGGTTTTCTAATTTTAATATTCCTATTAATAATTGGAGCATGATTATCCAGAACTTTGGTAGTTTTTTCATATAGGCCCACTAATTCTGAGAGATTCATAGTTTTATCATAATTTTCATTAAGGAAACAGTCCATATCCAGTTTAAATTTATTAAGATCAATACTTTTAAGTTTCCTAAAACTGATAGATTTTTTCGTAATTATTACATTCCTAAACCTGAAAGAACATTTAATCACATTGTATCACAATTATCACATTAATCATACTCCATACACTATACTCCCTACACTGTACTCCATACCCTATACTCAATACACTATACTCCATACACTATACTCCATACACTGTACTCCATACACTGTACTCCATACACTGTACTCCATACACTGTACTCCATACACTGTACTCCATACACTATACTCCATACACTATAACTGTACTCCATACCCTATACTCCCGACACTATACTCCCTACACTACTCCATACACTGTACTCCATACATTATACTCCATACACTATACTCCATACACTATACTCCATACACTATACTCCATACACTATACTCCATACACTATAACTGTACTCCATACCCTATACTCCATATACTATACTCCATAAACTGTACTCCATACACTGACATACATACACTATTCTCCATACACTGTACTCCATACACTATACTCCATACACTGTACTCCATACACTATACTCCATACACTATACTCCATACACTATATTCCATACACTGTACTCCATACACTACACTCCATACACTTTACTCCATACACTATACTCCATACACTATACTCCATACACTATACTCCATACACTACACATCATACACTGTACTCCATACACTGTACTCCATACACTATACTCCATACACTATATTCCATACACTGTACTCCATACACTGTACTCCATACACTACACACCCTACACTGTACTCTATACACTATACTCCATACACTGTACGCCATACACTATACTCCATACACTATACTCCATACACTATACTCCATACACTGTACTCCATACACTATATTCCATACACTGTACTCCATACACTGTACTACATACACTATTCTCCATACACTATACTCCATACACTGTACTCCATGCACTATACTCCATACACTATACTCGATACACTTTACTCCATACACTGTACTCCATACACTATATTACATACACTATACTCCCTACACTGTACTCCATACACTGTACTCCATACACTATACTCCATACACTATACTCCATACACTGTACTCCATACACTGTATTACATACACTATACTCCCTACACTATGCTACATACACTATTCTCCATACACTATACTCCATACACTGTACTCCATGCACTATACTCCATACACTATACTCGATACACTATACTCCATACACTGTACTCCATACACTATATTACATACACTATACTCCCTACACTGTACTCCATACACTGTACTCCATACACTATACTCCAAACACTATACTCCATACACTGTACTCCATACACTATATTACATACACTATACTCCATACACTATGCATACTCTTTCCATTTTGTTTCGGACAATTTATCTTCCAATCTATTACCCCTGCACTATACTCTTTACGCTGCAGACAAAAAAGCAATATATGAGATAAATGTGTTAAAGGTCAACGTGTTTTGTCCACCTCACCAATGCTTTTTAGACGCTTTCGTGACTCAACATCTCATATTATCGCCTGATCCTTGTCACCATTACTTAGAGGTGAACCTTAGCGCATCTTATTCTTCATCACTTCCATTCCATGGGCTAGGGAAGTAGCGCAGTGATTTATGATTTATGCCTATAAGAATGCATTGTAGCACAGGATTAGACCATTCATAGGTCATTTGCTTTACATCACTATATATGGGGTAAAACATCATCCGTGAACGAAGTATCTCTTATCTCTATTTTTCAACCTGATTTTTTATATGTAAAATCTATAAAAACATGATAACGTACATATAGTAACAGGCCATATCAATTATCCCAATAACATTACACAATAAGTACATAATCAGTATATATATGAGAAATTAAGGCAACTTCATTTCATTTTGTTAATAGAGCATGCGATACGGGTCAGCAGGGGGGTGAAGTCTGGAAGAGGGGGGGTGCTTTGTGCACTTCAAAATTAACGCTAGGTGGCGGGGTCACAGTCACGTGACGTGTTATGCAATCGATCACGTGACGACGCCATCTTGTAGAAAATACGGACATTTCAAAACAAAGTTTTTCAGGCCATTTACCTGCTTATTTCCTACGTTTCTGGGTATAGTATTGTGGTAGGTACGTATCAGAGTTGTCAGTGGATCTGTTGATGGTTTCTTTTGTCACTTGACGTCCGTTTTTCGTCCGTTGCACGGCCTTCATTTCTGCCACTTTGTGTCAATGAAATGTTTGTTTATTTAAAGGGAAACTTTTACCTCTCTGATGTACTTTTGTAGTTTGGAAGAGAATTATAATGCACATTGATTTGTAGGCTCTATTAATATGACCGCCCAAGAAAAACATGTTTTTTTGGAGAAAAGTAGCTCTTTTAAATGCATATGCTAGGGAAAAAAGAATGACGTCATCGTGCGGCAATTACCTACTTACATAAATAATTAGTAAAAAAAAAACAACAATGCAACCAAAATAGCGGTGTCACGATTTTCGGTCTTAGAATTGACGCACTGTAGAATTTTTATGTGCGTTGGAAAGAACAGAAAAAATGCGACATTTTGGGGCCAAAAGCATGACAATCGGACCAATATTAGCAAAGTTATGACAAGTTTTGTGAAAATTAAAAATGATTGCAGCTCGACTGGCACGTGTAATAAATCCCGCACGATGACGTCATAGGCCCAAATTGCAATAAATGATCATTTAATCATATAATTTATGAAATGTATTTTACTAGAAAATATCTCTTTAAAAAAAAAAAAAAAGTAAAGCTGACATTTATATACCGCTGATACCAGACAATGTCTGCTCATAGCGGTTGATAGTAACTGGCCAGGATTCGAACCTAGAACCCCTGGATCTCAAGGCGAATACTCTACCAATTGAGCTATTTCGGCCAGATTTAGATTATGGGGATATAAATTTTATTTCTCTGCTCTAAGTTTTGACGATTTTATGACATTTTCAAATTCATAACATATTTATGGAAGACGATTTTATGACATTTTCAAATTCATAACATATTTATGGAAATGCTTAACATTTCCATTTTCCTCCCAGATTATCGGGAAATCATGTACTTTTTTTGTTATTTTTGTCTTTAAAGTTTACTTTTAATTTTTGGCGCATATATTGCCTTCCCAATCTTCCACGTCACACGCCATAGGCCCCCTGCCAGTCTCTCCGACCAATGATTAAATATAGTGGAGTTGTACAGATCTGGTTCCGGTAAAGTTGTACAGTTCCGGTGTGTACTTTTCAATGGAAAAAAACAAAAAAAAAAACAAAAACAACATGGAGATCGGCAATCAGCCTATTGGCCGCTAGGTGGCGCCACACATTCTAGTGAGTCAAATAATAACAGTACTGTGAAGCTCTCAGATTTCTGACTCGTCACCTTGGTGAGGCTGCCTCACATCAAAGACATTTAATCTTTATTTATCTCGATGTCATATTTTCATAAAGTTCCCCATTATTTTTGTTTTGTCTCACTGGTTTCAAAACTGGTTTCGGTTTGCTGATAAGTGGTGTAGTTTTGAAGATATCTTCAAATTAGTGATTTCTTGTCATCAGCTGTCAGTTACAGACCCACACGAGGATTTTCGGGAAGGTGAATTGGCAGCTTAGAAAAATATTGTCGAAAATGTAATTTATAGCCCTGCCAATTTATGTGCCGTTATAAATAAATTGACCTAATATATATCATGTCATCATTTCAAAAAAAAAAAAAAAAAAAAAAAAAAAAAAAAAAAAAAAAAAAAAAAAAAATAACAACACTTCATTTTTCGGAGGCGAGATTCCTCCCAGTTACACATTCCTCGAAGGTTACATTCCTTCCGGTCAGTCATATTACACAAGTCCTACGCGACTTTCAACCCATTCCCGGAGGCGAAATTCCTCCCAGTTACACAGTCCTATGAGACTTTCAATACATTCCTCGGAGGCGAAATTCCTCCCAGTTACACAGTCCTATGAGACTTTCAGTACATTCCTCGGAGGCGAAATTCCTCCCAGTTACACAGTCCTATGAGACTTTCAGTACATTCTTCGGAGGCGAAATTCCTCCCAGTTACACAGTCCTATGAGACTTTCAGTACATTCTTCGGAGGCGAAATTCCTCCCAGTTACACAGTCCTATGAGACTTTCAGTACATTCCTCGGAGGCGAAATTCCTCCCAGTTACACAGTCTTATGAGACTTTCAGTACATTCCTCGGAGGCGAAATTCCTCCCAGTTACACAGTCCTATGAGACTTTCAGTACATTCCTCGGAGGCGAAATTCCTCCCAGTTACACAGTCCTATGAGACTTTCAATACATTCCTCGGAGGCGAAATTCCTCCCAGTTACACAGTCCTATGAGACTTTCAATACATTCCTCGGAGGCGAAATTCCTCCCAGTTACACAGTCCTATGAGACTTTCAGTACATTTCTCGGAGGCGAGATTCCTCCCAGTTACAAAACTATATACAAGAAACAAATATTAACAACGAAAGTCTACATGTCTTTTAGCAGTACCACTCTCGGCATGGTCATTCTCCATCCCATTTCTTGATCAGCTCTTTAAACTCTTGGAGAGATGTATTGCTTTTAATTTCATTTGGCAGATCGTTCCATAATTTGCTGCCCATATATGAGAATGTTCTACGACCATGGGTTATATTCTTGAAAGGTCCTTTTTCCAGTTACACAGCTTTCAGTTGTTATAACTTTCCTTTCCAAATAAGCTACACAGCTTTCAGTTGTTATACCTTTCCTTTCCAAATAAGCCCTTGTTGGGTTCTGTGCCATTAATACAGTATCTGTGATGCTGGCCAGTCTCAACTTGGTGTTGTTCTTGTATTGTGCTTATAATTTTGACTCGTCTTACCACTACTTGTTTTGAGACATGCCACGTCCTCAGAGCACGAATGCTGCCGCACCGCCGATGTTTCTCAAGTTCTATGCCGAAAGATGACAATTAATATTTTGATCATCTGACTTACATATTTGAGGGGAATATCTCAACAGCTCAATTTTGAGTTGTCAATGATGTAAATCGGCCGAGAACTAACAGAGCAAATTGTATATTTCGTAACAAACTGCTTCTTCCGCCCGAGCACATTTTGACCAAATTGGGGTCAATGAGTGCAATTTTCATAATAATTTATTCATACCATTTAAATAAACTTCTCTATGAAAAAAAAAAAACAAAAAAAAAAAAAAATCTGTTGTATGTATACAAGACAATTTCATAATTATCAGCCAATCCTATGGTTGCGCAAACCCTACGTTTTCTCAGCAAAACCAATTGGCATCCCGCCAGGTGTGCAAGGTTGCACCAAGGTGTGCAGCTGGTACACACCAGCTGCTTGATGCCAACCTTTATTCTCTGGCATCTACATCTACATCTATAAGTTAACTCGGCAAAACCAATTGGCATCCCACCGTGAGTGCAATCTTGCACTAGGGGTGCAGCTGATCAACAATCAGCTGAAACTTAGGAGTAGATCATGCAGGTAAGGCGGCACCTTACCATTTAGGGCCTTCCATGTCAAGAGGAGGATCTTAAAGTCAATTCTCGCGTGAACCGGGAGCCAGTGCAGTTCCCGCAGTTTTCCAAAAATGTGATCAAATTTCCTGATTTTTCCTACGACACGTGCTGCAGAGTTTTGGAGGTATTGTAGCTTCATGGTGTCTGATTTAGGAAGACCAGCAAGAAAGCCATTGCCATAGTCTAGGGTAGAGGTAACAAAGGCATGGGTAAGTGTTACAGCTGTTTTCTCGTCTAGACAATGTCTCCAGTTTGTGTCTGCTTATATCAGCTTGATGGAGGGGGGGGGGGAAGTGTGGTCCACAGGGATGTTAGATCTGGGTGTCATCAGCATGACCTTCAATAGAGCGGTTTCAGTGTATGATATTCATTGTAGGCTGATTGAAATTTGTCGGTTGGGACATTTCTTACAAGATGAGGGACTAATTGGTCTGCTACTGCCCTCTCTGTAAGTTTAGAGATTTATGTCAGGTCAGAAACAGGTCTATATATATTATTTTTTTTCTCAATCAGTTCAAGGCCAAGTTTCTTCAGCAGGGGTGTTATGATGGCTCTTTTCATATTTTCAGATACTGCTGATTCCAGTAGTGATTAATTTATGATGGCAGTAATTATTGGCAGTACTTATTGGCAAAATTTCTCCCAGTTATACTGCATTCATTGGCTAAACATCATTGAACAGCTAACCTGTTCACATTTAAGTTTTCTACCTCGAGGGAGACATGCCCTAGCTTTTACACAACTATTACCAGTTTGGTAAACCTTCATTGCATTGCTCGAAGGTGTTATTCCTTCTTATCAGTCATGATTTACAAGTCCTATGCCACTTTGTCCTTTCCTCAGAGGCGAAATTCCTCCCAGTTACACTTCCTTCATTGGTTATACATCATTGGACTGCTAACCTGTTCACACTTTTCTTTTCCACATAAGCCAATGTTGTGCTCTGTGCCATTCATGAAGTATCTGTGACATTGGCCAGTCTCAACTTTGTGTTGTCTTTGTACATGCGTCCAACCCGGGTCGACCTACCAGTCTGATCCTGTTCACCCTCCCCCCCCCCCCCCACTTCCTTGCTATGTCTTATCTTCTCTTCTTGGATGCTGCTTCATATCACTGTCGTTCATTTGCTCTTGGCGCTTTCAGAACATCCAAGCCTCATAACATTTCATTTCAGCATAGTCAGAAACAACTCAGTAGAGCTGGAGTTATCCGCCTCTACACGTATGTCTCGTTTTATACATGCTCCTACTGATAATTTGCATTCACTGTTATTAACTATCTGTATTACTATATAGATAAATATTATAATTACGCACCTTAGATTTTTATTGTTAATTTAGGGCTAGACAGACCGATAATTTGCAATCACTGTTATTAACTAGCTGTATCACTACTTTGATAAATATCATAATTAAGCTCCTTAGATTTTATTGTTAATTTAGGGCTAGACATTCTTCTATAATGGTCATAAAAGAGACAAAGTACATTCTAACACATATCAAAACAACCCAGGGTCATGGGAGCTAGAGTTATCTGCCCCCCTTAACCCTGTTATCATATGATTATGTAAAATCGTGGATATGAGAGCTAGAGTTATCTGCCTCTCATATTACGGTTTCAATGAACATTGTTTCCAATTAGTTCAAATGTCAAAGTCTTATTAAAGACTTCTGTAATTATTATTATAATAAATATTATTTATTTAAGACCCAATCAGTGTGTTGTCATGCTCTGTTCACAAATGAGAAATTAAGGCAACTTCATTTCATTTTGTTAATAGAGCATGCGATACGGGTCAGCAGGGGGGTGAAGTACATAATAAGCACCCAATCAGTACACAATCAGTATAGATTCATAATCGGTATACATTCTGTGTACATTCTGTACACTATCGGTACATAATTAAGATTGGAGTTGGGGCAACTTTGCCTCAAGTGATGCTGTGTTTAATGAGACCTTTTGAACCCATTAATACACCTTGTCTGCGGGGCTGGGACATGGATAGTGGGTAATACAATTGTCTCCTGTGCTTGTAAAAGGTCAGAGGTTCGAATCCCAATTAGGACATGTACTTTGGTGGCTACTTCTGAACTGGGTCTCACTCAAGTCAGTGCACCATGACTGCACTACAAATTAAAGGCCATGCTTTGTATTATCATGTCCATGTGATAATGCAAAAGAAAGAATCCTCAGTCACTCTTCGTAAAATGATTGCATTGAGTCCCGGTGGTAAGCTTCTATCTAATTAGCCTAAAACAGGTCTTTAATACAAACAGATCAAATACACGTCGGCTCTCATAAAGATGGTCCACTATATTGAAGTGTAAATGTATTCTCCAAGAACAGTTTGTAGATCAGTGGCTTGTAGCTTTGCTGGTTATTTTGGTGATGGATAGGACGTTAACAATTCTTATGCTACAGTGCTCATTTTAGACTAGAAGCTACTGAAAAGGATTCTACAATACCGTATCTCCATGTTATCCTTTTCAGATGTATCATATTATTGATGTTTTTCTCTCTCTGAGGGATAGCCAATAACATTTATATACAGACAATGAGTTTTCTTTCATATCATCTTATTGAAATTCATTTTTTTCTTTGTGCAAATGTTCCAAAAACAATGACTTGGGATGGCACTCAAATTAGTGGAACTAAGAAGAAATATTTTTTATTATATTTTTGGAGTAATGCACATTCTGAAAGGTAACATTAATAAAGTCCAATTTGTTTTACTTTTCATGCAATATACTTCATTGTCCAGAATGCAGACATGATGAAAATCACATTAAGACTATTATAAAATAATGATCAAAATGTGTCCAGATTCAGCTTTTATAGCAGCCTAATCCTCAGTTTCTTCCCTTTTGAACCTATAATCTATATCCACATTATATGAGAGAAACATCAAGTGAAGGATGTCCTTTGCGGCACATGATTTGCTCAGGGTATAATTTATAGTGACTTTGAGCGACAATCATGAAAAGATGCTTTAATGTTTCAGATGAATTAAACAGATCTTAGATGCAACATCTAGAACTTGGCTTATGCAATGTACACATCTAATCTTTGTAATTTACTTTCAAGTGAAACATTTTTTCATTTTGTTCTATATCTTAACATTTATATCGAGTAGTCTCCCTGGATGGCGGGATAGGACATTTTAATCGTATATGATATCATTCTTTGGTGCATTTGAATGGAAACAAAGTCTTTTAATATGATATTACAAAGTGTGTATGTAACTGACAGGTCTCAGGTGATACTACTGTACTGGGAGTGTGTATCATGTCATTGTTTGAAAAAAACTAATTTTCTGAATATTTGATTTGTTTGTGTCAGGCCCTACTCTGTCCAAACAAGTGATCGTTCCTTTACACTACAGCATAGACATGATAACAAGATGAATTTTAACAGAACTCCGGATATTTATCATGAATATTCAATAATGCCTTTTTTTTCAATATAAATGTGAAGTAACCGGAGGTAGCTTTTCAAATTGGAAATGAGCAGAATATAAACCAATTACAAGCGTTTACATTAAAATTCTGATGGTTTCCTCTAAACCATTTACTGATAATTGGAAATGGTTGGTAGGACATTGCCTCTGTCAAGCACATTGCCACAGGGAATATAGAACCACCTTCCTTTCATTCATTCCTTGTTCATTGGCATGCAATTCCTCTTAAGATAAATCATTTTAGGGCTTTCACTGGTTTAACTGCACGCCCATTCATCAATTGTAAAATTTGGATGTATTAACACTCTATGATTTTGTTTGTGTGTGGATAAATTTAGCGTGTTAATAAGTGGATGTCTATTAATTTGCTATCGGAAATACCAATGTCCTTTTCTAAGTCGGCATAATTGTTGATTAGTTTCTGATGATAAATACTGTATTTCTCTGTTGTTTTCAATGTAGGACAAATGCCTACCTGCAATCAGCCGATGTCATGGTTTGATATGACATTTAGATTTGAATATCAAATGAGAGAATGTATAAATCCAAACATTTGCATCAGAATCCAAACATTATCGATCTGTATTCTTAATTGTTAAATCTCATTTCAAATAAATAAAACATTGCTATTGTCGTAAATGTAATCGTTTTTGTATAAAATGTGCAAATGTTTTGAGTCCCTGTGTTGCTGGACGGAATCATTTATTATGAAAACCTCTAAGCATATTAATCATATTTATACTTCACTAAAACTCATAGTAAACAAACCATTTATCTTAGAGCTCATATTTCAACATAAAAAAAGATAATTTATGAGATAATAATAGTACGTTTTGCAGTTATGATTGCTGTGCAATCAGAATTGTTTCTAAGGATTCATCATTTATTTTGTGGGTTAAATGGCACATTTTAATGTTATATTCAAACCATATTTCTGATATTACTCGGTTTCCAGATTCATTGTGACGCATTATCAAAACAAATACATTTCCAACAAATACCATTTTGTGAGGCTAATTTTAAGCTGGAAACAGATGACCCATTATGTTCAGTTATGATGAGCTATTGTCTGCTCAATTAATGACAAGGCATGATCATCTAGGAGATAAAATGGCTGACAGTTAATCTTGTCTGATGCCCTGTCCCTGAAGTGGTAACAATTCCAATTATGTGTTCAATGTATCATCATTATGCAAAAATGTCATCTATTTCTTCGCTCTATGACACGACCGTCAAATATTCATTTGGGTCACATGATCTTGTGTTTGATGGACTTCCGGTTATGCGCAGATCACTTTTTGAGGCTCATAGTTGGCATAGACAGCATATTAGATGCGTCACGCACTTTAGTTTGAGCGTGCGCAGCATTCATTTAGGAACCTTTATAGTGTATAGAATGATCTATTCTAACCTTCACGAATCCTGGAGAGGATAACTGTGCTGTTTTTGAAATATTTCAGATTATCGATATTGAATCCCTTAATCTGACGTCATAACTGTCCTCCCATCCTTATCTTTGATAATATCTGTCAAGAGTGTTCTAAAGGAATGTGTTATAAGGTAGAACTGTAATATACATGTTATCATATCTTTCACTGATATATCTTCATTCCACATAATGTTCTCCAATCACCCATCGGCAAAGCCCAGATAGGTGATCTGGAAAGGTTTGAGATTATTACTTTTTTTCTGCATAATCCCGTTTGCATGAGATTTTTTATATAAGAGTATACCCAACTCCTTTAGTGATAATTCATATTTTATGTATGATTATATCTAAAATCTCCCAAAAAAGCAAGATTATTCTTTGGATAACATAAAATAAAGAAAATATAAATTCTTGAATCAAACCCGTTTTAACTTTCAATGGACGTTTCAACGGGCTAAGCACAGTTTTTGCAGCTGGCAACTTTTTACTTCATTAGAGCTCCATCAAACTTCTTTGGTTAAATAGAAAATACCTTGGATGTTCAACAAACCTCTCCAGATCACCTATCTGGGCTTGCCGATGGGTGGAGAACACTACATTCCACACCATTGAGGAAAGAACCCATACTAAATGGCAAATGATATGAAAACCTTCTGATGGCTTTTGACAATAAAATCCCCTTGTCACTGTGAATATAAAATAATTTCATATTATTCATTTTTACTTCATTTTATTGAATCAATTTACATGACCAATTGTGTTGTAAAATGCATTATCATAGGACGCTCCAGGTGCGCACTTTGAATATAACAATCTTGATGAACTTATATAACCTGCTGTGATAAAGATGCTTACAATCCTAAGCTATTGAAATTATGTATCATCAATTATATCTCTCTTTGTCTTTTTTGTATCTAATTAATTAAAGGATGATGTATTGATAAAATCGATAGAAATATGAAATTGCATTTTTAAATGGCTTAATAGCCAAATTAAAAAAAACTGCCACAATTTTCGTACTTTGAGGCATTAGTTGTGGTAGGGAAGTATTTATCAGATAATATCCTTCTTAAGGGAGCCACAATTCCAGTTTCGTATCATTTTAGCATGCATATACACAGTTTTGTAAAATAATCTATTTTCCATTATTTAGATAAGAAGTGTTTCATTGCTGGTAAAGTGAAATAAGACTCATGGACACGAGATGTAAAAAAATAAATATTTAAGTTTATTTTAAGAAATAAAGAAAAGAGCATGATATCCTCATGATATCTTCTCATGATATGTTATTCCCAAAGAATACAAAACTTTGAAAAGAAAGTGTTTGGTAGGGAAGCGCCGTGGTTGATTATGGAAGAGAGGCAGAATTCATACCAATTATGTTAAGAAATGAGGAGGATCAACAATATCAATCGTTCAGCATGAATGAAGTTTTCACTCAAACCAGGACTCAAACTCCAGCCATCAGCCAAAGAGACTGGCATCTTACCACTCAGCCACTGCTCACCTTTACACTAAGGGACTATCCTTGCACCTCAATACTCACCTGGTATGTCTCTCCACTCTTGTGTGTGTTCTGTTAGCTCCAGGTCTCTGAATGTATATGAATTGAGGGTCCAGGATTTAGGATATTCAGTGATTTATGGATCTGCTATGATGTGAGTATTATCATTGATATGCAACACACCTCACTGCCTGGATATGAAAACTACCCTGAAGCAGAGACATTTCCCAAATCTGACGAACCAAGCCCACTTAGCCATGGTCTACTAAACTATGGCCAAGGCTAACTAAGTCAGGGCTAACTAAGTCAAGGCTAACTAAGTCAAGGCTAACTTAGTCAAGGCTAACTTAGTCAAGGCTAACTAAGGCAGGGCTAACTAAGTCAGGGCTAACTAAGTCAGGGCTAACTAAGTCAAGGCTAACTAAGTCAGGGCTAACTAAGTCAGGGCTAACTAAGTCAGGGCTAACTAAGTCAAGGCTAACTAAGTCAAGGCTAACTAAGTCAAGGCTAACTAAGTCAGGGCTAACTAAGTCAAGGCTAACTAAGTCAGAGCTAACTAAGTCAAGGCTAACTAAGTCAAGGCTAACTAAGTCAAGGCTAACTAAGTCAGGGCTAACTAAGTCAAGGCTAACTAAGTCAGGGCTAACTAAGTCAGGGCTAACTTAGTCAGGGCTAACTAAGTCAGGGCTAACTAAGTCAAGGCTAAATAAGTCAAGGCTAACTAAGTCAAGGCTAACTAAGTCAAGGCTAACTAAGTCAAGGCTAACTAAGTCAAGGCTAACTAAGTCAAGGCTAACTTAGTCAAGGCTAACTAAGTCAGGGCTAACTAAGTCAGGGCTAACTAAGTCAGGGCTAACTAAGTAAGGGCTAACTAAGTCAGGGCTAACTAAGTCAAGGCTAACTAAGTTAAGGCTAACTAAGTCAGGGCTAACTAAGTCAGGGCTAACTAAGTCAAGGCTAACTAAGTCAGGGCTAACTAAGTCAAGGCTAACTAAGTCAGGGCTAACTAAGTCAAGGCTAACTAAGTCAGGGCTAACTAAGTCAAGGCTAACTAAGTCAGGGCTAACTAAGTCAAGGCTAGCTAAGTCAAGGCTAACTAAGTCAGGGCTAACTAAGTCATGGCTAACTAAGTCAAGGCGAACTAAGTCAAGGCGAACTAAGTCAAGGCTAACTAAGTCAAGGCTAACTAATTCAAGGCTAACTAATTCAAGGCTAACTAAGTCAGGGCTAACTAAGTCAAGGCTAACTAAGTCAAGGCTAACTAAGTCAATGCTAACTAAGTCAGAGCTAACTAAGTCAAGGCTAACTAAGTCAGGGCTAACTAAGTCAAGGCTAACTAAGTCAGGGCTAACTAAGTCAAGGCTAACTAAGTCAGGGCTAACTAAGTCAAGGCTAACTAAGTCAAGGCTAACTAAGTCAGGGCTAACTAAGTCAAGGCTAACTAAGTCAAGGCTAACTAAGTCAAGGCTAACTAAGTCAAGGCTAACTAAGTCAAGGCTAACTAAGTCAAGGCTAACTAAGTCAAGGCTAACATAGTAAAGGCTAACATAGTCAAGGCTAACTACGTCAAGGCTAACTAAGTCAAGGCTAACTACGTCAAGGCTAACTAAGTCAAGGCTATCTAGGTCAAGGCTTGTCCCGGCCTACTCAGTCATGGCTTACCAAATCAGGGCTACTGGGTCAGGACCTACTAAATCCCGTCTACTGGGTCATGACCTACTAAATCCCGTCTACTGGGTCATGACCTACTAAATCCCGTCTACTGGGTCATGACCTACTAAATCCCGTCTACTGGGTCATGACCTACTAAATCCCGTCTACTGGGTCATGACCTACTAAATCCCGTCTACTGGGTCATGACCTACTAAATCCCGTCTACTGGGTCATGACCTACTAAATCCCGTCTACTGGGTCATAACCTACTAAATCTCGTCTACTGGGTCAGGACCTACTAAATCCTGTCTACTGGGTCAGGACCTACTAAATCCCGTCTACTGGGTCAGGACCTAGTAAATCAGGTCGACGAAGCCATGACCTACTAAATGAGGCATAAATCAGCCTTACAAAGCCATGGTCAACTAAATCATGGGGTTCTACGACTATCCAGTCTCCATTTTCTTCCTTCACCTGTTAAGGTAGAGACCAAGACAATGTGTTACCACTATCACATAAAAAGAACCCAGGGGCTCTCTCTTGTATATTTCTCTCCCACTGGTCGTGGCATTGTCGGGGGATGCTGATATTTTGGCCTAGAAGATCATAGCATATTTGCTTAAGAAGTACAAGCTTATTAGCACCAGTTTCTACAAAGGTCGGGGGTGCGATTTATGACCAGATTTCCACGTTATGTGCATCTGATATCAGTTTACACACAACTCTATGGGTCGGTCCCAATGTGCTACGAGACATTTCCGTATATTTTATGCCTCAATGGCCATTATTTCTCCATTTAATTACCCAGACTGAAAGAAGTTGGATAATGTTGGGTGCTAGTAGGAGAGGCAATTTTGCTTCCACAAGTATGAAGGAGGTGGTAAAATATTTGCCATATCAGATGATTTTTAGGGTTAAAATTTAGATATAACATCTACTTCAGATTTTAAAAAAATGAATGAATGAATGAATGAATGATGATGATGATGATGATGATGATGATGATGATGATGATGATGATGATGATGATGATGATGATGATGATGATGATGACTTTGTGTCTGATAATGGAGTCAGTTATATTTCTGACTTCCATAACACTCCCATACGTTAGATGACATAGTATAAAGGGCGAAACACATATTGCTGATAACATAATGGCACATCATAGCATATCAGATTATTCTACAATCCTTCCAGCATCTTTTGTACAGTGACAAGAAAATATAAATGTATGGACAGTGCATTCCGATGTCTGTTTCAGTAATATAATGTCGCACTTTCAATTGTGTACACGTTTAAAGATTCATCTAATACAATGAAATAATATTATCTAGAAGTATGTCCATTTGACCTCATTTATCATTCGACCTCATTTATCATTTGACCTAATTTCTCATTTGACCTCATTTCTCATTTGACCTCATTTCTCATTTGACCTCATTTCTCATTTGACCTCATTGCTTAGACAATTGATATAAGTCGACAAACATCAATAGTTATAAACATCAGCAACGAAATGACAGACAAATATTCGAGTCTACCAATATATTATCAAGCCTGCAAAAAGAATCCAGACGGCGAGTTTATAATAGTCAGACTATTAACACGATAGTCTTCTTGTAAGATAGACAAACAATTTTTTCAGTAACCTTTGATGTGATATGTAATGGATGGAGTAATCTAAATGGAGAGGTCAAGGTTAGAAGATTTTTAATAGTAAAAATACCTTTATCTCTTACATAATAAATATTGCCAAAGTTCACCTCGTTTATGTTTGTAAGCGGATCTTGGCCTTGATGAACTTGTGCAGGAGTACTGGTTTGTGGAGAAGAAAAAAATCATTCACGTGATATTTGAAGAAGACGCTGTCTTTATGAAGATATACGGATCCTCATGCTTTTCTACTTACTCTGGATGCGGCTACTTAACACCAGGTGGCGTCTTCAACTCCGCCAGGTAGCGTCTTCAACTCCGCCAGGTGGCGTCTTCAACTCCGCTAGGTGGCGTTTGATCTCCTCGCCATGTGGTTGGAAGTTTCTGCGGATAAACTAAAACGTGAACTGACTCTTGTCAGCAAGTGTCAGAGAATGCCAAGGTAGGATCTCACACTGCAAGTCTGAAGTAACTGAACGGAGGAAGCATAACATTGCAGGAATGAGTAAGGAATGTCTACGAGGTTATTTTAATATCATAATGTTACACAATAGTTCCTCATATTAAAAATTCGACTTCGAATTGCCCAAATGAATATCTATCCATCTTACTGAAGATTAAAGATGGAGATCCAGCTTAAGTTTCATCAAAGATGTCAACTGTAAGGTACAAATGTCTGCTTCTTGATTCAGAAACCTGATGTCAGGTATAAAAGCTTCCTTCTGGACATAGAAACCTGATGTCAGGTATAAAAGCTTCCTTCTGGACATAGAAACCTGATGTCAGGTATAAAAGCTTCCTTCTGGACATAGAAACCTGATGGCAGATATAAAAGCTTCCTTCTGGACATAGAAATCTGATGTCAGGTATAAAAGCTTCCTTCTGGACATAGAAATCTGATGTCAGCCAAGAAAAAGCATCATGTATCTTGATATCGACTGATCTGATCTTAGATATAAACTCCTGCTTCTAGACAGACAGAACATGATGAGAAGTAAACAACAAACCTGCTTCATGATAAATATATCTTATGTTAGGTTCATAAGCCTGCTTCTAGCTATAGAAAGCTGATGTCAGGTTAAGGAGCATACTGTAAGATGCAAATGTCTGCTATTAGGTATAGAAGTATGCTTTCCGCCTTCTGTGAAGTATATAGAAGGCTGTTGTTGGTATACAATTTTGCCTCCAGATGTATATCTTTCCTGTATATCTTTCTCTTATGATTATGACCAATTTAGAAAAGTTCGAACTTTAAGTTGTCCAACCTTCATTATTATGTCTGATAATTCTCTAACTCACAATCAAGTCCAGTCATCTATGCAGTACCCAGACAGCATCCTCTTGAAGCTCACATTCACCAATATTGCATAACACCTATCTATTGGTCATATCGCGATCTGAATGAGTCTGGCTTTATAAGTTTAACCTCTGGATCAAAACAGCATCCTTTACACACTCTATTGCAATTGCCATGTTTCTTATCTATATTCAGTAGTATTATTCAACGAACTTCACATTGAGCTTTTCTGAATCCAGGAATAATATTTGCAAATGTTATGTTCAACATTTTTGAAAGAAAATTGCATATGAATGAACTAATCGATATACGGGCCCTGCTGATAACGTGGGTCTCATCCTGGCATTCCTTTTAACTCCAAACAGGTACCCTATCTGCATAAAAGCATATTTTGATGTTTTTGGTATGCTTTACAAAACCGTATACAATGTATGAAGAATAATCAATGGCTTCTGACTCCGAGGTAGCGGACGGTTGGCTTGGCAACATCAAAATATATCTTCAAAGGAAAACTGAGAAAGCCTTATCAGAATGGGATTGTCAAATCACATGGAAATATCTGTGCAGAATACAGGAAAGGCGATGATTATTTCATATTAGATCCACGGAGAATAGACTAAGAGACCTTTTCCTTGTGTAAAGGGTGCATATAAGAGTATATGATGTAAAAGGAAAAGGAAGTAAATACTGTTGGCTAATTGTAAGATATCTTGCAATAAGATTTAAGTTCAACAGTCTGACATACGGTCAACAATCTGATGTGAGCTTGAGGTCACAGACTAAGGTCACAGACTTCAAACATTTGCATATCTAAGGGAGTTGGCCTTTCACAATGCACATCTTTTTCTGGCCCTCTAATGATCTAGACTCTATTGTGTATGTGAAAAATATAATTTTCTTTCCATATTTGAGCAAATAAAATAAAAGGTCATTTACCTCTGTCAAAAAGCAAATGCGTATTGTAGGCAATGCCGCAGAGAAAGAGTTAATTAGTCTCTGCTATTCGATGTGATAAACCTATGCTATGCTCTTGTGCGTCATCCACTTATTCACCAATAGAATTACAGTAGAGCTAGGAGTGTGCCGCAGGGAATGGAATACATAGCACTCCTGGGACAGCGGCGAGGTTATCAGCAATGATGTGAAGGTTGCATAGAACCCCAGACCCCCGAAGATGTATGTTTCAGTTTAGCCATTATATCACATACAGTTACTGTATACCTTTATTACATCTTATGTTTTACTGGATTTTGTAAACTTTCTTTTCACAATGTCCAGGTCCAAATCAATTGAAATGTCATGACGTCATACCCAAATTCAGATGTCAAGACCTAAGGCAATAAAGAAATCATTATTTTAACCAATATATGTATCTTCCTAATGATCTCAAAACATATACACTGAATAGATATTAGAATAAATGTATTTGTTAATCTTTTTACCAAAACGAAAGTATGCTTGGGTGATTTTCAACAATATTTTGTGACATTTTGTTTTAATTTGATAAAAGGCCAAAAGATTAACGCTCAATGTTCGATTTTCAACTCATATATTCTGTGAGCATGGTTACCCCTAGCCAGTGAAAAACACCCACAATAGTAATTGTGCTTGCTAAAAATATCTATCCACAGTCATAAACAACTAAAATCAAAAGTTCAACACATCACCTTTTGGTGTCAATTTCACAGAAGGTGGGTTTAAGATTCTTTAGGTAAATGTAGCTTTTGTGTCAGTTGAGACTTCGCCTAACGAGAAAAACAGGATATTTTAAAGGTATCAAGTCTAGACCATTTACCAGACACAAGCGGCATTCCACAACATGTTCTATCTTTTAAAGAAATTTGGATAGTGCAAAATTGGAACCAAACGTTTCAGCACTGTTTAGATCTTTTTCAATTTAGATATAAGCTCGTCACTGAAAATCAATGCCCTTTTCCTTTCGAAGAGTAACTGGATATTTTTCTTTTGCATTATCACCTGGGCATGTTAAAACAAATCACCGCCTTTAATATCCAGTCATGGATCATATATCCAATGGGTCACGTCTCGATCATTCAATGATATGTTCAAACTTTAAGAGAAAGTTTCTGGCTTTGGAAAATCCTAAATTGAAACCAATATTATATATGAATGATTATAAAGTGGTATGATTTTTTCTCTGATGCGCACGCACAGTTATTGTTTGGAAAGTAAACAATTTAACTCAGCAGCAAACAATAATCGTAATAACCAAGCTCTGTTAGTTTGTGAAACCACGACGGCTAAAGGATTAAAGTGAAAACTGCCTTCATCACATCTTAAGTGCCTGACATGTTATGCAAATTCTTTTATTCATTGCCTTTGTACTTACTTCCGCTTGGCTATATTTCATGTTTATATTATATCATGTAACATTTGGCATATTTAAATCATGATCTAAATGATTACCCATTTTGTTTGGTTATCGATATGGTTCACGTGTTATTGTCAAAAACATTTAATTTGTTTCACAAATGTTTACAGAGATTGGGCTTCCATCAAATACATATATACAGAATATATTGCTTGGAGCCACAATGTATGTATGTTTGCAATACGTGGGAAGATCTGAATATGTGAAATTCTAAAATGTTATATGGTTTTGTCTGCATTGAGCTTCTGTTAATAGGAACAAAACACTGCAGGACATCATGCTTGCACTGTGTAACCGATCGTCTTTCATTACAAGAAAACAGGAAGAATTTGGCATGTGTAATAAGATACCCCTTTTAATTTCAGGGCAGATGTATTTTACACAACGGATAGTCATAAATACAGAAATGTGATTTCACCGAAAAAATGAACAAAGCATTGATAATTAAATTAATACATAACAAATCCTTTGATGCTATTATTTCTATCGATACTTTTTATATTATATCAATATCAGATGTGTGTAACTATGAACCATTCTTATAACGATTAGTACATGTCAGACTTTGTCCGAGGGCAGTATAGGGTTGTTGATACTATTTTCTCTCTGATGACATAAAGCTTATGGTTTCGATTCCTTGCCATATGCCAGTATTGCCAGTATTATGATATAGAGTCCTGTGGTCCTCACTGACCCTCACTTGCCATATGCTAGTATTGCCAGTATTGCCAGTATTATGATATAGAGTCCTGTGGTCCTCACTGACCCTCACTTGCCATATGCTAGTATTGCCAGTATTGCCAGTATTATGATATAGAGTCCTGTGGTCCTCACTGACCCTCACTTGCCATATGCTAGTATTGCCAGTATTGCCAGTATTAAGATATAGAGTCCTGTGGTCCTCACTGACCCTCACTTGCCATATGCTAGTATTGCCAGTATTGCCAGTATTATGATATAGAGTCCTGTGGTCCTCACTGACCCTCACTTGCCATATGCTAGTATTGCCAGTATTGCCAGTATTATGATATAGAGTCCTGTGGTCCTCACTGACCCTCACTTGCCATATGCTAGTATTGCCAGTATTGCCAGTATTATGATATAGAGTCCTGTGGTCCTCACTGACCCTCACTTGCCATATGCTAGTATTGCCAGTATTGCCAGTATTATGATATAGAGTCCTGTGGTCCTCACTGACCCTCACTTGCCATATGCTAGTATTGCCAGTATTGCCAGTATTATGATATAGAGTCCTGTGGTCCTCACTGACCCTCACTTGCCATATGCTAGTATTGCCAGTATTGCCAGTATTATGATATAGAGTCCTGTGGTCCTCACTGACCCTCACTTGCCATATGCTAGTATTGCCAGTATTGCCAGTATTATGATATAGAGTCCTGTGGTCCTCACTGACCCTCACTTGCCATATGCTAGTATTGCCAGTATTGCCAGTATTATGATATAGAGTCCTGTGGTCCTCACTGACCCTCACTTGCCATATGCTAGTATTGCCAGTATTGCCAGTATTATGATATAGAGTCCTGTGGTCCTCACTGACCCTCACTTGCCATATGCTAGTATTGCCAGTATTGCCAGTATTATGATATAGAGTCCTGTGGTCCTCACTGACCCTCACTTGCCATATGCTAGTATTGCCAGTATTGCCAGTATTATGATATAGAGTCCTGTGGTCCTCACTGACCCTCACTTGCCATATGCTAGTATTGCCAGTATTGCCAGTATTATGATATAGAGTCCTGTGGTCCTCACTGACCCTCACTTGCCATATGCTAGTATTGCCAGTATTGCCAGTATTATGATATAGAGTCCTGTGGTCCTCACTGACCCTCACTTGCCATATGCTAGTATTGCCAGTATTGCCAGTATTATGATATAGAGTCCTGTGGTCCTCACTGACCCTCACTTGCCATATGCTAGTATTGCCAGTATTGCCAGTATTATGATATAGAGTCCTGTGGTCCTCACTGACCCTCACTTGCCATATGCTAGTATTGCCAGTATTGCCAGTATTATGATATAGAGTCCTGTGGTCCTCACTGACCCTCACTTGCCATATGCTAGTATTGCCAGTATTGCCAGTATTATGATATAGAGTCCTGTGGTCCTCACTGACCCTCACTTGCCATATGCTAGTATTGCCAGTATTGCCAGTATTATGATATAGAGTCCTGTGGTCCTCACTGACCCTCACTTGCCATATGCTAGTATTGCCAGTATTGCCAGTATTATGATATAGAGTCCTGTGGTCCTCACTGACCCTCACTTGCCATATGCTAGTATTGCCAGTATTATGATATAGAGTCCTGTGGTCCTCACTGACCCTCACTTGCCATATGCTAGTATTGCCAGTATTGCCAGTATTATGATATAGGGTCCTGTGGTCCTCACTGACCTGTTGTCTTTGTAAGTCTGTGACCGGGCGGGTCGTTATGCCATGAACCTGCGACATGACAATTCAGTGAGGCAGCACTATTTCTGCTACAAGAAGGTCTCGTCATGAAATGACTGAGATTATATTGATAGCCAAACAATCCCCAATATAGAATCTTAACTTGTTGCAGCCTTTTTATACTTTGCAATCACAATATTTCTGAATTATTCATTTACAAAAGATTGATATTAAAATGCATAGTAGTAATATGGGACTTCATGGATATAAATTAACAAATATAGAATATTAGATAACATTGACAATTTTGAATGATGACTAGAATGTATCCATAAATGTGATTTTTATAAGTTTGTTTGAGGAGGTTAATTTTATAAAAATATATTGTGTGAATATGAAAATATTAAATAGCAAATACCAAGTTCCTTTAATTTTTTAGGACATCTATCTTGTTATACTGGAACTTTTTCAATACCTTTTATGAGAATGTATTGTGTGGATGCATACATTATATCTTCTTAGCACAGTAATGTTCCTGTGTTTAAGAAAATCTTTCTTGTTCAACAGAAACATAATGTATTGAGAAGGAGGATAGAGAAGAGAGCCAAAAAGCCAAGTCTCGCGATATCAAATAACTCAGATAAGAGGGTTGTTCAGTTGGAAGATTAAAGTTCAAGGTAAACCACCCTGTAGATCTATCATTTGGCAAGAACTGGGGCGATGATAAGGTGTGAGGTGAAATTATCAACTCCACGTGCTGGGCCTTTTTCTTTGATATTTCAAAAATGTAAGAAAAACATTCTGTACTGGATTATTTCTAATAGTCTGTTATTCTGTATTACAGAGTTAGTATTCAATGACTACCTCTGTATTATTGCCCTGTATTTGATACCATTCTAAATATAGAATTCCCCAAGTTAAAAATACTTGCCTTGCTCATATCAAATATCATCAAATCTGTATTGACCAATATCAGGTATTATTCTATGATCACTGTGTATTCTGTGCTGTGATTGGTCAATTCCTGGTCACATGAGCTTCTCTAAATTGTTATATTGACCAGATGCATTATATTGCACGTCAATATACTTTCCACTGCACTGATGACGTCACCAGTTTGCTCTGAGTGACCTGCAGACTGGGAAGCAGACGACAGCACTTTTAGAATTAAACCAACAATGGCAGTAATTAACACAGTGATCATAGAATAAAACAAATATGTACCTGGGTGTCGTGCAATATGACTTTTTATGGACCTTCAGAAAGTTATATTGCACGAGGCTGCGCCTCGTGCAATATAACTTTCCGAAGTGCGCCTCGTGCAATATAACTTTCCGAAGGTCCATAAAAAGTCATATTGCACGACACCCAGGTCCATATTTGTATAATATATTGTAATCAGGTCTGACACATAAACTGACCAATCAGTAAAGTCGCAGGATCTATTTCAGTTAGGATTCATTCTCCGCCAATCAGTTCATAGCCAGATTTTTAGGAATACTTTTACTAGCACAGTACATGATTTGCAGTTGATTTGTTCCGCACCTTTATAGCACTGGATGCAGGGACTGATATGATAGAAAAAGTCCTGTTGTGGAGGATAATAGTTTGGTAGCTGTATACAAAAAATACTTCTAGATTTGTTTTGTTTTTACGTCAGTGGTTGCTGTACATCCTGTCTATATTGAATAATTCCTCTGGTGCAGATTGATGTTGTACAGAATTAACTATTGCCTGCTCTGTATAATTATATTAGTGAATTATTGCTAATATCTTAATGACTTTTCTTCATTCGTATATCAGACATGCACTGTAGTTCAATGAAAATATTATGCCCAACCTATTGAGCGAATGAACATTTATTCTGAGAACCAATTTGTCTACATTTTAGGCAAATAATAATGTGTACATGGACAAATGTATGAAGTTTTATTATCATTATTTTGTTGAATAGATTTCTTTCTCGCAGTACTCCTGGACAAAGGCTGTCTCTTTATGATTGATCCTGGGGAAAGTTAATACTTCTGAATAAACCTTATCTCTCTTTTAATACCTCTGGATAAACCTTATATCTCTTTTAATACCTGTGAATAAACCTTATCTCTCTTTTAATACCTGTGAATAAACCTTATCTCTCTTTTAATACCTGTGAATAAACCTTATCTCTCTTTTAATACCTGTGAATAAACCTTATCTCTCTTTTAATACCTGTGAATAAACCTTATCTCTCTTTTAATACCTCTGGATAAACCTTATCTCTCTTTTAATACCTCTGAATAAACCTTATCTCTCTTTTTACTTCTGGATAAACCTTCTCTCTCTTTTAATACCTCTGGATAAACCTTATCTCTCTTTTAATACCTCTGAATAAACCTTATCTCTCTTTTAATACCTCTGGATAAACCTTATCTCTCTTTTAATACCTGTGAATAAACCTTATCTCTCTTTTTACCTCTGGATAAACCTTATCTCTCTTTTAATACCTCTGAATAAACCTTATCTCTCTTTTTACTTCTGGATAAACCTTATCTCTCTTTTAATACCTCTGAATAAACCTTATCTCTCTTTTAATACCTCTGAATAAAGCTTATCTCTCTTTTAATACCTGCACATTGCTTAATAACGAAGAACGATTTCAACCTTCTCCCAAAGTAACATGTCTTGACAGAAATGAAAAAAAATAAATTAAAGCAATAGATACTTTTTGAAAACAAAAAACACTGGAACCTACCTGTTCAATGTATTGCAGGCTGTAAATGGTTTGTTGACACGTGCGAATATGCCGTGGAAATAGTGGAAATAGCTCTAGTTTGGATCAGAACTTCAGTCTAAAGTCCCTACTGTTAGTAATGAGACAACGTTCATTTCATTTTCTCATCCCTTTCCATGTACCCACATTAGAATGGTTTCCTAGATGTACATGCGCACTCCGCGAAGCGTTTGCTCGAGGTAATTAGTAAAATCCTATCTGTGAGTAATTTAGCGTGTGGCGCTGGGCTGGTCTTCCGTCAGAGTGGTGTAAAGTTGTTACACTGGAAGGAATGTTCACTCCAGTGAGTAACTCAGCGCTTCGATATTTTTCTCAGCTCCCTCTGACGGCGAATAGCGGCGATTTATGTATCTCCCAGTCGGGCATCTACATCTCAACAGCCCCCTTTATCACCCAGCAGGGACTACATTCTACACGGCGCATGTATATGCGATCAGGCACACGGACCCGGGTCACTGCTATTACTCTCGATATCGATCACTCCGCCATGCATTAAATTGACAATCGCCGAGCAGGTAGCTGTCACTGATGGCGGGGTAGGCACATCAGATGAGATGGGACCCCCACCAATGTAGTGTGAGATAGAAATGTGAGATAATTGCAGATGACATTGATGTAAGATACAATATGGCAATGTGAAATAGTGTAAGGTACAATTTATCATTGTTAGGTTCAATTTTACATTGTGAGATAAAAATTAACATTGTGAGATACAATTTAACATTGTGAAATGCATGTGAGAATTGCCAGATACAATTTAAAATTGTGAAATACGTGTTAATATTGCCAGATACAATTTAAAATTGTGAAATGCGTGTTAGTATTGCCAGATACAATTTAACATTGTGAAATAAAATCATTGTATATTGCCAGATACATTTAAATATTGCCAGATACAATTTAACACTGTAAATCAGAATTTAACATTATACATTGATGCGAGAAATAATGCAGCGCTGTGAGATATATTTATATGAGATACCGTGGAGCATTCAGAAATATCATCTATAGATTACTATTATAGCATTAACGAGAGATGGATAGGCTCAGGAAATATTCACACCGTCTGTATGGTGTTGACAGATTGCAGTCAGGGAAAACATCTCCCGGTATGTTAAACTTCCACATAATCCTCGCCTGAATAGCTCATACACATTAGATAGTCAGACGTTTTGACTGACTTTAATTGAAAGGGCTGTCACAATTCTTTGCAGAATATAAGATTGTCTTATTATGTTTTTTATCGGTGTTGTTTAAAGTGAAAAAGGTGTAAGACTTTAAAAATAAAAATTAAGAAAAAAATAAGAAAAATAACCATCATTGTGTCGGTAAAAATCATTTCAGAGTCAATTTACGGTGGTGGCATTGCACCTTTACCTGATACATTATTTACCACGAGACTGACGCTGTCTAACTGTCGCAATATCATAACCTAACTCTTTATGTTCATTTATTAGAACCAGTTCCTGTGAAATGAACGAAAGGTTGTAGGTTCAATTCCAGACCATGCCATCACATTACAATTTCTCATGAACTGATGCCTGCGCATTCAAGGATCTGCAGCATGACAATTCGGTGCTGCAACACTGATCTGCAACGAGTAGGTCCCGTCATGAAATAACTAAAATAATGTAGAATTGACGTAAAATCCTATCAAACTCCAAAGATTTCCTGACGCATTATTCTATTTCCAAAACAAAAACACAAAAATTCGAATATTAATATAACTAAATTAAATAACCTTAAATGACCTGTTCAAACTCATTCACTTCCGATCTGAATGGATTTGATGTTGTTCAACCAGATAAAGTGCTTATATGTGTACATACATATAAGAGACGCCCCTTGAAGTTCTAATAGGATTATAATTTTGGAGTTTTCCCATTTTCTCTTTATTGTTTTGTCAATATTGCATTA
Organism: Amphiduros pacificus; assembly: GCA_949316495.1. Classification (NCBI taxonomy): domain Eukaryota; kingdom Metazoa; phylum Annelida; class Polychaeta; order Phyllodocida; family Hesionidae; genus Amphiduros; species Amphiduros pacificus. The sequence goes on along the minus strand of OX439012.1, from coordinate 13,950,556 downwards.
AAAATATTGTGTGCACCATCAAACAACCAAATTCAATTTGAGGACCATTCTTTGAAATCTATACTTGACTTTTTACATGATGCTGCTATTGAAAAAGTTGAGCTCATAAACAACAAATTACATCAGTCACATTTGACACATAAATGACGGGGCCACGGGCCGTGGCGCAGTTGGTTAGAGCGCCAGCTTATTATCACCAGTTCCTCTGTGGTGGTCCAAAGGTCGTGGATTCGAACCCCAGTCGTGCCAAGATTGAACTCATGATACAAATTCCCATCTGAGCTGAGACCCGTGCCAAAAGGGTTAACCCGTTCTCCTTGTAAATCTGTGACCGGGTGAGTTGTCATGTCAAGGACCTGGGACATGACAATTCAGTGAGGCAGAACTATATCTGCTACAAGTAGGTCTCATCACGAAATGACTGAAATAATGTTGAAAGTGATGTAAAACCCCAAACAAATAAACAAACAAACAAACACATAAATGACCGTATCTGAATCTTCTTCTGTCAGATATTAAAATACAAAATCTGCTGGGTTAAAAGAGTCACCAAACCTCGTTTTACTACCATTGAGGTTTGGTTTTGAGCAGGTTGTATTTGAATATGAAATCCTTGCTGTGCTTGCACAATGATTTAGTGCACATATTACAACATCAAATGTCAACTGGTTATGGCAATGATTATTGCAAAATCACTGTAAACAAAATAATAATAAAAATTAAAAAAAAAAAAATTCAGTCTGCAACTACGTGAGTGTGAGACTTCTGCAAACAATGTCTAAAAACAACTGCTATAAAATCTAATGGCACAGCCACAGAGACAACTATTTCTCTCATCTCCTTGTCGTTTACGATGTCGACAAACAATTTTTGATCTCATAATGAAGTATCGTATCCTAATTTTATTATGGAGTTTCTGTGTTTTAACATTATATTATTTGGTATTTTGAAATAATCGAATGTCTCTTACTTTATGATGGAGTGTAATGTAATAGTGTCTGGTCCTATGAAGGAGTGTCTGGTCCTATAATGGAGTGTCTGGTCCCATAATGGAGTGTCTGGTCCTATAATGGAGTGTCTGGTCTCGTAATGGAGTGTCTGGGCTCACAATGGAGTGTCTGGTCCTATAATGGAGTGTCTGGGCTCACAATGGAGTGTCTGGTCCTATAATGGAGTGTCCGGTCCTATAATGGAGTGTCCGGTCCTATAATGGAGTGTCTGGTCCTATAATTGAGTGTCTGGTCTCATAATGGAGTGTCTGGTCCTATAATGGAGTGTCTGGTCTCACAATTGAGTGTCTGGTCCTATAATGGAGTGTCTGGGCTCATAATGGAGTGTCTGGGCTCACAATGGAGTGTCTGGTCCCACAATGGAGTGTCTGGTCCTATAATGGAGTGTTTGGTCTCATAATGGAGTGTCTGGGCTCACAATGGAGTGTCTGATCCTATAATGGAGTGTCTGGGCTCATAATGGAGTGTCTGGGCTCACAATGGAGTGTCTGGTCCTATAATGGAGTGTCTGGTCCTATAATGGAGTGTTTGGTCTCATAATGGAGTGTCTGGGCTCACAATGGAGTGTCTGATCCTATAATGGAGTGTCTGGGCTCATAATGGAGTGTCTGGGCTCACAATGGAGTGTCTGGTCCTATAATGGAGTGTCTGGTCTCGTAATGGAGTGTCTGGGCTCACAATGGAGTGTCTGGTCTCATAATGGAGTGTCTGGTCCTATAATGGAGTGTCTTGGCTCACAATGGAGTGTCTGGTCTAATAATGGAGTGTCTGGGCTCACAATGGAGTGTCTGGTCCTATAATGGAGTGTCTGGTCTCATAATGGAGTGTCTGGGCACACAATGGAGTGTCTGGGCTCACAATGGAGTGTCTGGGCTCACAATGGAGTGTCTGGTCCTATAATGGCTTCCTTTAAATTCCCTTGTAGATTTATATTGCCCATTTAAATATAACATACCGGATCAAATAATTGGATTGATTTGATTTCCAATTTAAAATTCTCTGAAACTATAATTGTCACATTGATTAGAAAATAAAACATTGTGGAAATATCGGGCAATGATGGATTCTCTCTTTGAGAAACTGAAATCAGAGAAGCAAATCTAGTGAACATCAAATCAAAAACGTCTAGTGAATCTTGCAGGGAAAGCCGCTTGAGTGATATGAATTGACACTCATATATTGTGCCAAGCATGTGGACTCCATATTGTGTGGAGCTTGTTCTTTACGGGAAATATGAACGCAATATAAAGTGAGCACTTGCTAGAAGCTGGCCTCATTATCGCTCTCACCAATACACGACCATCATGCATTTCCAAGACTCATAGTGTTCTCCAATCACCCATCGGCAAAGCCCAGATAGGTGATCTGGAGAGGTCTGAGATTTTTGCTTTTTGGTTTTAATCTCGTTTAGATGTGATTTTTTAAATACCCAACTGTTTAAGTGATAATTCATATTTTATGTATGATTATGTCTAAAATCTCACAAAAAAGCTTGATTATTTTTTGGATAACATTAAATAAAGAAAATATAAATACTTGATAATAATCGCCAGCTGCAAAAATTGAATCAAACCCGTTTTAACGGCAGTTGAAACGGGTTCAATTTTGACGTTTAAACGGGTTTACCACAGTTTTTATAGCTGGCGATTTTTTACTTCACTAGAGCTCAATCAACTCCACCAAACTTTTCTTTGGTTGGAGTTGGTAGAGATCATGGACGTTCGACAAACCCCTCCAGATCACCTATCTGGGCTTTGCCGATGGGTGATTGGAGAACACTACAAGACTCAGTCTTGCTACTTGTGCATTCTTTGGATACAGAGACATGTAAAATTGAATGTAAACAAAAACGAAATGTGAAAGTTTGATGCTTCTGTTGTTTTGACAAAAGTGTTTAGTGGCTCGAATATGATAAAAAGATGTATCCCCACTCATTCGACAAGATAAATAATCTCTCTCCCCGAAGACACTTAGGAAATAACACTACACATGCACATAAACTTGTGGAATTAGGCTTTATTGTATACAAAGCACAGGCATAAATCACACAAACACAGCACAACAAGCACATTAAGGCATTTATTCAAGTGAATATTTTATTAAACACAACAGATCTAATATCTCCTTCAAAAATAAATAAATATATACTTGTATGTCATAAACATTTTCTTTTTTAACAACCAACACGTGAAGACACCAGCCATCAGGTTTGATTAGGTGTGGGTGGTTTTATGCGCAACACTCCGACAGGTCCCATATATTGCAAATTGTTTTTTTTGTTATTTGTTTGTCTTCAATTTAGAACAAACGTGGGTGTAATGAATTTTTAATTGCTCCAAAGAAGATAAATTAGCATTGATATTCAATTCAATTGTATTTAATCCAGTCCTTTTTCTCATCTATTTGAGTTGTATACGTCACTACGGTGACACGAATGATGAATGCCTCAATAAGACATTAACGCAAAGGTGAGCATTTTGAGTCATACAAGAACTCAACAAACATTGTACCCTCCATTGCAGAACTTCTCTTTCATATAAATCCCTGCCACCAAAGGTATAAAGGTGCGCACAGAATTGACATAAAGTCATCAGTATTCATAAAAATCTGACTTTCCACTTATTGGTGTAAGAATATAAATAGATTTGTTTTGTACTGGCAGTTGTACTGATTGGTCTGTATATATGCCAGATACCCGGTTACAGTTTATGACCAAGTGTTGGTCAATTCATATTTGATAAGTACAGCTATCTGTCCCGTTCGCATGGCCGTCCACAGGCCATGACGGTACAGTCGAATTCTCGGGGCTGCACCTCGGGGTTAAAGGCGCACATTTCAAGTGGTGCAATCTCAATATATTTATATGACACACTTTTGTAGTTTGTAAGAGAATTATAACACACATTGATCTGTGACTGCACAAGGAAAACATGATTTTTTTTAGAAATATGACACTTTGAATGCACATGAAGGTTAAAAAAGAATGACGTCATGGTGGGGCAATTACCTATTATAACTAATTAGTAAAGAAAGAAGAATGCAGATGAAATAGTGCTGTAATGATTTTCGGCCTTAGAATAGATGCATTATAGAATATATGTTTGTTAAAAGCATTTGTAAAAAGCATGACAATCGGACCAGTATTAGCAAAGTTATGACAAGTTTTATGAAAGTTTAAGCTGCACGTGCATTAAATCCCCCACGATAACGTCATTGATAGTGATTGCCATAAATGATCATATTTCATGGGGGTTGCAAGATGAGTTTTACATGTTCGTTTGTGTATCCATGGTTACTGATAAAAAATCTTGTCTATGAATCTCCATATATTTGTGCGTTTTTGATCATTTAATCATGTAATTTATCAAATTTATTGTACTAGAAATTATCTCTTTAGCACATAGCTTGTTGACATTCTTGTTTTTAGGGTTATTTTTGTGTTGTTACTGTATTATTCATTTTCTTTGTCTAATTATTTAATTTGATTTCAGTTTTGTTTGCTAACTGTTGTTCATCCATGTTACATGTGGACCATGACATCTCTTTATGTGGCTACAGCTTAACACAGTCATTGAAAGTGAGCAATTTGTTAAAGTTTGTCTTCTGCATGTGATCATCATCATGAATTATCTCAGTGTTGGTGCAAATCTGTCAGTGATACAATGCAGGTGGCAAATTTCTCTCAAGGTTGGTGCCCTGCTTATACACCCAAAGGTACTTGTATAAATATGTCTGCAGGAAACTCCCAAGGGGAAAGTGATTTTGGTTTAAAAGATTCAACAAGCAATAAGTACGTATGTGTGTTTGAGTGTCTATGTTCCTTTCAAAGTATTTGCAATACGTAAACTATTCTCCACATCTTGGCCATCTTACCAACCACCCAATCTAGAAACAAAAGACACTTATTGTTTCTTTTATATTCATGAAATGACAAGAGCCCTTGGTAGGCACAGATGTTAGATGTAAATATATGTGTACATCATGGATTCCCAATTTGCTGATTTTTAGGAAGATTTTAGGAGAATTTCATATTATTACCCATTAATTAAGTAATTCTTGGAAAGTTAATAGATTTAAAATTTTAAATCACAATGTCACAGATAGGAGAAACTGATATTTTGGGAATGTATGACAAGCTTAAATTTGATTATCCCACAAAGCTTGAAGGTCTTTCATATTCAAGGACTTTTATCAGTTCTTCTTGGGAAAAATGTGATAGCAAATGTGCCAACCTCATCTGGAAAGTCATTATTATAAATCATTGCACCTTTGAAGATTTTGGAAAGTATATATTTTTTAAATGTTCAAATGATATTTAGTTTGGGCACATGGTGGATGATATCAAAGAAATGGTTATCTCATTATGATACCTACAGTATTTGTACATGGCAGATTTTGTTCTGGCTCAGAGATGAGTTGTTGCAAGTCATGGGCATGACAACCCACCCAGTCACAGATTTACAAGGGTGACAGGTTAACACTTTTGGCATAGGCCACACCTCATATCAGATATTTTAACATGCATATAATCTCTGCATGGCCAACAGACTTTTACCTTCATCACTGAAGAACTGGTGCTTTAAGCTTGATAGAACATCATTGAAAAGATACATACAAATAATAATATCAAGAAAGGTCTGGGCATGTACCATTTTTGTGTTCCTTTTGCAGCTATGTCCTGACAAACCCAGGTACACCTCTCTGGTGGTATGTCCCCTAATATCATTGATGAGGGAGCAAGTGCAGCTTTTGAAGAAGTGGCATATTGAGGCTGCAATGATTGCTGGTTCTGAGGAAATGTCAAAGAATGAAATAGAGAGTACGTGCATTTCTGCACCAATAACATAAATGAATGCACTTTTAATGCACATTTTGAACATCTTATGATGTGGTATTCTATAAGCAACTGTACAAATGAATATCATGGGTAATTTTAGAGATTTTTAGATGAGTTGTCATAATACATAAAAGCTGCACTCAGAATAGATCTGAGACAGCCCATGGCCTCAGATGAAGGTCATAGTAGGTTAACACCTTTCAACATCATACTTGAACAATTCAAAGGACAATGCCTTTTATGACATCATAAGCTTGATGCCATACTTCTCTAATGTAATTTTACCTTTTGGTGCCTCAATATTAACACTCAAGCAGAAAACTATGCCAAAAAAAGGATCGTGCCATCTGAAAGAGAGTATTAATGAGGATCTTGTTTAGAATTCTTGTAAAAGATGTTTATTGGAATGCATCATAACCAAGGCAAAAACAATGTCACATGAAAGGCAAACATGCTTACCAAATTATTATGTTTGTAACTTTTTGTTGAAAATCATGGCATAATTCCTTTATCTTTAAATTAGCATTGTAAAATTATTTTGCACTTTCCCAAATATCACCCATCAGCACTTTATTATTCATACCAACATCCATTCATTGAGTAAATATGATATTACTTGTATCAGGCAAGGAGAAATTATTGTCTTATTTGCATCACCAGAATCAATCATGGAAAAAGAATGGCTGCAGCAAATCACCACAACATATACCTCAAAGATTGTTGTGGTTGCATATGATGAAGCTCATTGCTTGCATACTTGGTAAACAATATATCTCATTATTACATCAAAGAGCTTTTGATGTATGAAAATTGAACCTTCTCATTTTTTTTGGTAATCTACTTTACATGCAGTGCACTTCTTGGACAGAAAATGTAAAATTGGTATTTTATAAAGTTGTCTTTCAGTAATAGAATTAATCTCACTTATTTTCTATGTCTGTATAGGGGGAAACGATTTCGGCCAAAATGTCTGAAAACATCCCTTCTCAGAAGCATATGTGAATGTCCATGCATTGCAAGTGCAACATTAACAAAAGCATTATACAATGAAAAAGGCAAAGTGTTGTGCTTATTCCCATCCAACACAACTACAGTATTCAAATTTGCAGATAGGTAAGTATTATGCAATTCTATGAGATAATATATGTATATATATATATATATATATATATATATATTTATAATGAAGTAATGTATTTCCATTGCAATGTTATATTTGTCAAGCATTTGTATAATATATTTCAATGATGCCTTTATTTAGACCCAATCTGTACATAAACATTGTGCAAAAAGATGCCATGAAACCAAGGGATATGCTCTCCTGGCTTATTGATTCACCAAACAAGATCAATGTCCCAAAAGCATCATTTACTGCCAGTAAGTGGAAATGTAATGGCAGTTGATGTGGTGTGAGAAGGTTCACTTCAAAAGTGGTAACAAGTAGTCAGATTTAGTCCTATTTGTAAAGATCTGCTGCTAGTTTCTCCTAATTTGAAAGTGATGAATAACATCTATTCCTAACATTTCTAATCTGCACTTAACTTATGCATGGGCAAGTTTGCATACTGTTGGATAAGAAGACATGACAGCAATGAAAAGTATACTACAAGATTGTTTATTTAATCATCCTCAGGTATAGTGCATCGATAGACAAAATCTGAAATTGTGGCATAAAATAATCATTTTCTGACAGAAAACATTCAAAGCTTGATTTTTATTTTCAAAATCCACATCTGCTTGTTATAGATTATCATGCTTATTGTATTTGTCATGAAAATTATATTGAAAAATAAAGGTTCTATATCCAACAGTTGATTTATATATTTACAAAAAAAATGTTCCTTTTAAAAGTGGCATCTGCATGTCGTAAAAGGCGAATAAAGGGGCATCCTGTTTGCCGTGGGATGCGACCTGTGTCGGGGAGGATATGGAATCCTGACGGGCTGAGCACTGGGCTGGTTTGGCAGTAATACCGGTCCAGTTGCAACACGCCTGTCTTGGATCCAAATGTTCACCAGACAGGCAGATCAGATTTGGCCTGGATCTGATTTAACCGGCTTGTGGTATATTTCCTTTAATATATTCTGGCTATTTGATTTTTATTAATGACAATTTTAATGTTTGAAATTTAGGAACAATTAATAAATTTTTGATAAATATTTTCTGAAAGGAGATTATTGCCGATTGGGTCAAGCGAGGGATATAAATAAAATCCGAAAGGGTGGAGTTTTTATTCTTAGAGTATGTCATGTTGGGTATCCTCATGGTGTCAGGGCTTGGAGTTACCGGCTCAGAAAGGCGTCCCCTTGTTGGGCTCCGTGGTGGGTAGGGGACCTAACTGATGAAATTTAAAATAACACACATGGCGCAAAACAAACAAAAACGACCAAGGAATGACATAGACAGCAACGATGATTCAAACAAAATAGAAAAATGGCCTAGATTTTTAATTGCGGAAAGTTCTGATGCTGAACATACTCTGGCAAAAATGTCCCCCTTTGCAATTGCAAAGGGGATACAAGGCATTGCCGGGGTACCAAAACCCGTTAAAAAGATTGGAAATAAATTATTGATTGAGGTTGAGCGGAAAAGCCATGCGGACAATTTATTAAGATGCCGAATGTTGGCCACAGTTCCTGTTATTATAACAGCTCACAAAGCTCTCAACAATAAAAAAGGAGTTATCAGATGCCCAGATTTAGTGGGAGTTTCTGAGGAGGAGATAGTGGATGAGCTGCAAGACCAGGATGTTGTTCAATGCAAGCGGATATTTATAAAAAAGGACGGTGTCAAAATTCCTGTCAATACGTTTATTCTGACATTTGAAGCATTGCAGCTTCCAACATCTATTAAAGTTGGATATTTGAACGTTAGAGTTGATGTATTTATTCCAAACCCTCTGCGCTGCTTCAAGTGTCAGAGGTATGGACATGGATCTGATCGATGTAAGGGTAATGTAACATGTCCAAAATGTACCGCTCAGCACAGTGGAGATGATTGTTCTTCAAATATAATTAAATGTGTCAATTGCCAACGTGATCATCCATCGTATTCGCGGAATTGTCCTTCCATTTTAAAAGAGAAGGAAATTCAGCTAATGCGACACACTGAAAATATACCTTTTCCAGAGGCACGGAAGCGAGTAGAAAGTTTGAACACAACAAAGGCATCTTATGCCAGCTCTGTAAAAACTAAAGAAACAAAATCAATAGCAATTCAAACCGAAATTACATGGCCAATCGATGACAAAGATTATTCCCTTTTCACAAAAACCTCAAAATCTTCAACTTCATCTACTCAGACCACGACATCCACTATCCCAGTAATAACTCAACCAACAGCAACATCCACTAAACCCTCTTCACAAACTCCCTCAACATCATCCAATAATAAAAGTATCAATAGTAATAGACATAAATCAATAGTAATAGACATAAATCAGACAAAAAAGAAATCAAAGATCAAGTAAAAAGTAAGATAAATAGAACTAAATCCTTGGAAAGGATGGACACAGGTGATACTCCGGATGTGAATTTTACTCCTGTGCATTCCAAGCATAATTGTAAACTTAACAAGTGATTATGCTAAATCATATATTTTTTCTCATTATTCTTAAAATGGCTATCAGCAATATCATACAATGGAATTGCAGAGGATTTGAGGCAAACAGGCCAGAACTGGATTTATTATCCCAAAAATATAATGCATCAGTAATTTGTTTACAAGAAACTAAATTCAAAGATAATTCCACAACATTTAAGGGATATGTGATTTATAATAAAGTCGGTTCAATTGATATTATGGACCGAGCACATGGCAGAGTTTCTATTTTTGTTAAATCCTGTATCCCCCAAAGTGAAGTAACATTAAGTACTAATTTACAAGCTTCTGCTATTAGGGTTACCCTGCACAATACATTAATTATATGTTCAATATATTTACCACCTAGTAAGCCAGTTAATATTACAGATTTAAATAATTTGATAACCCAGCTGCCACAGCCATATATGTTAGTAGGTGACTTTAATGCTCACAACTATCTTTGGGGTGGCAGAAATAATACTGATGCCAAAGGACGTATAATAGAAGATTTCTTAAATAATAATAGTTTGTGCCTTTGGAATGATGATTCTCCGACATATTTACATCCTGCTACAGGCTCTTTAACATCAATAGATCTCTCCATGTGCACTCCAAATTTATTTTTAGACTATTCCTAGGAAGTAGAGGAAGATCAATGGGGTAGTGATCATTACCCCATTATTTTAAATAACAATTTTCCTCCACCAGATGAAAGAATCCCCAAGTGGAAATTTCATAAAGCCGATTGGGCAAAATTTCAAACATCCTGTTTCAATAGAATAACTCCAGAACTTTTTAACAATGTAGATGATCCTCTTCAAGCTTTTACAGATACATTGTATGATATTGCTCATGGGTGTATTCCCAAATCAAAGCCAAATTCTAAAATTAACGAAAAACCCTGGTTTAATGATGAGTGCAAAAAAGCTGTCAAGAAGTGCAAAAAAGCTCTGAAAAATTTAATCGACAGCCAACTCAATATAATTTGCACCAATTTCGAGTAAAAAGAGCTAAAGCCCGTTATATTATTAAAATAAGCAAAAGAAAAAGTTGGAAGGATTATGTTTCCAAATTAAATATGCGTACACCAATTAAGAAATGCTGGGATATGGTGCGTAAAATTACGGGGAAGGGAGGTGGAGCAAGGATCAAACATCTAACTCATAATGGCCAATTAATTACAAATCCCACTGAAATAGGTAACACAATAGGTCAAACAATTTCCAAGAATTCCTCATCCAATAATTATTCTGCAAAATTTCAACAAATAAAAAATAGAAGAGAAAGAAACCAACTAATTTTATATCTCATAACTTGGAACAATATAATAAATCATTTACAATAGAAGATTTGAAACTTGCTTTGGATAAATCTCATGATACCGCTCCTGGGCCTGATCAAATTCACTACCAAATCCTTAAACACCTCCCTGACCAATCACTAGGGCATCTTTTAGATATTTTTAATACCATTTGGGAAAGTGGTGATTTTCCTCCTTCATGGAGTGAAGCCACTATTATTCCCATTCCTAAGCCTGGCAAAAACTCATTAGATTCAAATAACTATCGTCCCATTGCTTTAACAAGTTGTATTTGTAAGACAATGGAACGAATGATTAACGAGCGTTTAGTTTGGTTTTTAGAAACTGCAGCTTCTATTTCTGTGGCTTTAGAAAAACTCGAAGTACCATTGACCACCTGGTACGTTTAGAGACATTTATAAGAGAGGGTTTTTTAAAAGGTTAGCATGTGGTTAGCATTTTCTTTGATTTAGAGAAAGCGTACGATACTTCATGGAAATATGGGATAATGAGCGATTTATATGATATGGGATTAAGGGGTCGTTTACCCCTTTTTATTCAAAATTTTTTGTCAAATAGACAATTCAGGGTCCGAGTTGGTTCATCACTTTCTGATGCTTTTGATCTGGAAATGGGCGTTCCACAGGGAAGTATATTATCAGTCACCCTTTTTATCATTAAAATTAACAGCATTGTTGATTGTATGAGGCCTGGAGTGCTCACTTTTTGTTGATGATTTCAACTTAAGCTACAGGTCCACAAGCATGCATACAATAGAACGACAGCTCCAACAACACCTAAATAGATTACAAGAATGGGCTGATCATAACAGATTTAAACTTTCTTTAAAGAAAACTATGTGTATGCACTTTTGTAAAAAATGGAAGGTTCACCCAGATCCTGATCTTTATTTAAGCCAAACTTGGATACCTGTTATCAAAGAAACCAAGTTTCTTGGACTTATTTTTGACAGAAAATTATCTTTTATTCCCCACATTAAATACGTTAAGAAGAAATGCCAGAAGGCATTAGATTTATTACGGGTTCTTGCCCATACCGATTGGGGAGGGGACCGTAATATTTTATTACAATTGTATAGAGCATTGGTACGTTCTAAGCTTGATTATGGGTGTATGGTATATGGATCAGCACGTCCATCTTATATTAAAATGCTTGATCCTATACAAAATCAAGGTTTACGACTTTGCCTTGGTGCATTTCGTACATCACCTGCAGATAGCTTGGCAGTTGAGGCAGATGAGCCTCTTGATTTAAGAAGAGAAAAGCTTGCCCTTCAGTATGCTGCAAAAATTGCAGCTTGTCCAGACAATCCTGCCCATGATACTATATTTATTCCAAATTATGTTGACCTTTTTGAAAGTAAACCTAATACAATACCAACTTTTGGCATTCGCATCAAAGAATCTTTACAATCTTTAAATTTAAATCCAAATCAAATAGCTAAATTTCAATATCCAGAAACACCTCCATGGACCTACGAAACTTTAAATATTAATGTAGCCATGTCGGAATTAAAGAAATACTCAACTGATCCATCCCTTTATATAAATAGATATAAAGAAATAAAATCTATTTTCACTGGATATCAGTGTCAATACACTGATGGATCATTTGATGATGACAAGGCCACTGCAGCTGCTGTTAAGGGCAATCATATTTATTCAGAACGTCTGCCAAATAAATCGTCTATTAATTCTGCAGAACTTCATGCTTTATACCTTGCTTTAGATCATGTGGAGACTTCTCCACATCAGACATTTTAAATTTTTTCTGATTCTTTGTCTTGTTTACAAGCATTGAAAGCAAAGGATTGAAAAAATCCTTATGACTACAAAATCCTTGAGCGCCATCATAGACTCTGTACTGAGGAAAATAAAGAGATTCGTTTTAACTGGATTCCCAGTCATATTGGAATCCTTGGAAATGAGGCTGCTGACCAAGCTGCCAAAGCAGCATTAGATAAGCGCCCAATAAATATGCTTATACCTTATACAGAAATATATAACTGTTTTTTTACGTTCTAAATGGCAATTGCGCTGGAACGAAGCTATTTTTAATAAACTACAGGAAGTTAAGCCTGTTTTAGGTAAAACCAAAGGTGCTTGTAGGCACTGAATAACCTTAGTGGTTGATGTGCCTTTAAGCAACCATTCATTCATTCATTCATTTAAAAGTGGCCAATGATGTCAGATTAGATTGCTTTGTTCTGTTCCTTTGTTTTTGTTTTGACATCTCTTTCAACATTATTTCAGTCATTTCATGATGGGCACACTTGTAGCAGATAATAATGCTGCTTCACTAAATTGTTGTGCCACAGGTCGTGCACATGACAGCCCACCCTGTCAAAGATTTACAAGAACGACTTTACCCTTTAGACAGGCATCAGGTTCTGTGAGAATGGCATCACATCTGGGAATCAAACCCATGAACATTGGATCACCACAGATGAAGCGATGCTTAAAAGCTTGTGCCACAATCAACTGCACCTTAGATTGCCATGTTTTCATAAGTAAATAGTTTAGGTGTCAGGATAAATAGAAACCTTTTCTGCTGCATGTCATTTTTGTGCATCTGCATTTCCAGTTTTCAGGGCATATAAATATTGGTGTCACTCCTTAAAATACAAGGCTATGTTGCTTGCATTTCAAAATATTTGATTGTGTATATGCATCAGTGTAATATACCCTGTTTACAGTGATTTAATTTCCATGTTAAAGCTACGTGAAGGAACATAGTAGGTTTGAGCCATTTTATTTGAATAGCATACTTTAGAGATGCATAATGCAAAGATTATTTGGCAAAAAGATACACTTAGTCTTTGTGTATAGAGCATCTTGTATAATTAATTGATTTTTAAAATAAATTCTCTTGAAAGAAAATTTTAATGAATTTATGAATAGCTTTTTTGTTTTTGCATTAGAGCACCAATGTGCACCATCCCCAGAAATGGACATTGTGTTCTGTCCTTGTGGTGTGCAGCTGCAGCCACCCACCAAAAATACAACATAACAATAGTTTGCAGGAGATCCATAGAGACCTTCACAACATTTTTGTAAGATGGATTACTATTATAACAGTTTGTTGTTTCACAACAAAAAAAGTTAACACACTAAACCTGTCCTTGTTTGGTACACTCTGATATGCACTTGCTGATGAAAGGCATTTGCTTGCATTTGTTACTGCTCAAAACAGGAGAGTTATTTTTCTTCAGGATTTTGTGACCACACACTGTCCATTTACTCAAGCATTTTGCATGGAAAAATATTCCCTACATTTGACTAATATCACCTGAAATGTTTTTGCTCTTCACCACAGCACAAAAAAACAGCAATAAAACTCACGAATAGGCAAAATGTGAGCAAATCTGATAATGTTATTGACATGTGTATACAAATATATTATTCAGATTTAGTATATTAAAAGCCACAACATTTATAGAATGAGGACTTTCTCCGCCCTGAAGATTTTTGTGTAAAGAATTTTGTTCATATTTTACAGGAGAATAAACACCATTGCTGATATTCATCAACTTATTTTTTTGGCCATTAAAAGAGCTGGTATAAATCAAGACAGTTGGTTGGATATTACTATTCAGATGCAGATGACAATTCTAAAGACAGGGCAAAATATATATTTCCTAAACGTGACAGCGATGTGAAATGTCTCATCGGCTCAGTTGGGTATGGGATGGGAATAAATGTAATGGGGTTAAGCAACGTTGTGCTTTGGGGTTATGCCAGTGATTTGTTAGATTTTTGGCAGGAGGCAGGGAGGTTTGCCAGAGATGGTGGCACAGGACAGGTTGTATGGTACCCAGCCAAATCTGAGAAACCCAAAGAAATATCCTCCACATTAATAGAATTGCTGTCTCATAAAGGATGCTACAGAAAATATATTTTGGAAATGCTCTACCCACTAGATGATAACAAATTCATTTCACCAAACTCATCTCAATGCAAGTGTCCTTCCAATGGAATGTGTCTCCAATTTGAATGTCCTCTATGTAAATGTTGTACCCTGTGCCGCCAAGCCTGTAATATTGGAAGTGGTTAATGATTTCTTCTAAATTCTAAATTATTCTGTCTATCTGTCCTCTGTGTGTGTGTTAATTACCTAATTTTCCTCTTTTCTATGTGCATTTGTCCCCTGCAAGTTACATAAGGTTACATGATATCTAGGACATTGGGGGAATGATCCTTCGATCCTTGGTCCTGGGTTGAAATCAGATCCTTATCACTTACACACAGCACTTAGCAGAAGCTCACACAGCATGTCTCCCTTGATGTAATTGTGTCAGATATCAACCAGTGCAATGTATTTAGTATTATGGAACCTGGCTTTAGCCAAGTATACTATTATTGTTGACACCACAGATTACTCCAGTTCTGATTATGATATTTGTCACAAGGTTTCTAGTTGTAAAACACTTTCATCACTTTTAATTAGTCTTATAATAAAATTAAAAGAGACGTGTATGTGCAATCGGTTTAATCTTTTTCAATCTTGTCAAAATCATCTTGTAATTTATTGGATAATTCTATTAGTTTTGCTTTCAATAATGCTGGGTTAGTAACATGTCTGGATTGTTTGAAATTCTTGAACGCTGCCTGTTCACGGCCTGGTATGCGGCCCCACAGGTCATCTTTATGGTATTCTTTTACCATTTCGTTAAACCTATCATGTTCTCTTTGATTAAGTGTTGATGATCTTGACGTTTCCTGAACATAGGTATTTCCTATGTGACCGGTAAAAAGGGCATCTATGTCCTTGGCCACTATTCCTGTCAGGTGACTTGCTTGTTGTTAAGTGGCTGTTGTGTATTTGGCTTTGAAAAGGTGCCTGAGGTTTTCTGCGGATGAAAATTAGATAAATATGTGTATGAAAAACATTACTGACTCATGTTTCACATTTTGTGACATTATATTTATTTGTATTACATTTACTTTGTGAAAGTATGTAATTGGTCCTTTAATGTAACAAACTGAGTCTGGTATTAGCGCTATACCAATTTTTTAAAGAAACTTATCACATACATTCCTTAAATATCAACCAATGTGATGATGGAGGATTTTGGTAATGTAACATTATTTATATTGTGTTTTTCACAATGTGCATCATTGTTTTAAATTGTGTACCTGATGTGTCTTTGTTCATGAATTCATTGATGAGGTCTAACTCCAAATCTGATCCTTGCTTTCCTGTGGTATTCCCAGTCCTATTCCATTTCATTTCTTCTGAGATTTTATGTGGTATAACTCCTGCAATGGCTGTAATATAATGAGGATGAATTTAATCATTGTTATAACCTTTTCCTGCAATATAGATTTATGTAATTTCGTATTTTTTGACAAAGTATTATTCATTAAGCATTAAATACATTAGCAATATGTTAACAGTAAATAAATATGCTGCCCACTTTACCTGCCAACATGCGGTGAGTTATAATGCTGTATTTATAATGTTTGTTTCCATGGAATGACATCATATCAAGACGCCAATTTGAAATGATAGCCTCTCCATCCCCATAGCGAATGGCATCATGGCGTACCATTTGTTGCAGGCCTAAAAATGCCAACGATTTTGTATAATTGTATACAAAATCCTCTGGAATGTTCCTGCTCGAACATTCACAATCTGTGGAACAAAACCACTCTCGCATTCTGGCACCTGATAAATATGGTTATATAAAAACATTAGTGACATTATATCAGATGTTTATTGATAAATGTATTTTGTTGGATCATTCTGTTTCAAATGCCAGTCATACCCATTTGTGTTATGAAAGATATTTTTACAGATAGTACATGTAAGCAAGGTTTTCTTTTGAAATGGGATTCTTCTAAAATGCTGTAATAAATGAAGGAAAATAATCTCTGATTGTGAAATCCCTAGTAGCAAAACATTTTAGTAGTTATTCTAACTTTGTACTATTTTATTAGGAGTGGCAATGAATAGACCTGTGTCGGAATCCTTCATTTTTTTTACAGTTTGAAACAAAATGATAAAAACTTGGAAAATAAATAATCAAGGACATATATTTACTTTGCATGTGGGAATCTCAAACCTAGGCAATCCTGATGAAAATATTCTCATATGCATAGTGTAAAATTGGAACATTTTTCACTGTTTTGCAGACACAATTTATGCTGTGACAAGCACATAGTTCCGAACACCACCAATCTCCCTCCACATCCAGAGCTTTATCTATGCACGAATCATGGAACCATCGTCCATTTTGACAATTTATCTTGTTCGAGCATTGAATCATGATCTTGCAAAAATACATTTTGAAATTGGTGCAATGTGTATCTCTTGGTGTTATGCACTATGCAATCCTTATGATTGTTGCAAAGTGTAGTGCTCTTGCGAAAGGTACTTTTCCTGCATAATGTACTCTTCTTCTCAAAATGTGCTTGTCTTGCAAAAATACATCATGAAGTTGGTGCAACTTATTGGTTAGAAATGAACTATTAACTCTTGCAAAATGGACATCTTCATGCTGAGTACTTTGCAATATTATGATTATTGCAAAGTGCTTCAAGTGTTCATCCAAAATGTAAACATATTGTAAATAGAACACAGAACTCTAGTGTTGATTACAGTCTTAATGCCAAGTGCACAATTTGATAAGCTTGGTTCTAATGTGTTTTATACATTTAATATATGTACTGTTGTCACAAAAGCAGTATTTGTATCAGCATCCAATATCAAATCCACCTCGGGATGCTCATATATTTTGGACACGATGTGTCTCGTCACTCCATCCATCTTCATCCATTTGTAAGTTTGTTTGTTTGTTTGTTTGGGGCTTTACATCACTTTCAACATTATTTCAGTCATTTAGTGATGAGACCTACTTGTAGCAGATATAGTGCTGCCTCACTGAATTGTCATGTCGCAGGTCCTTGACATGACAACCCACCCGGTCACAGATTTACAAGGACAACGGGTTAACCCTTTAGGCACGGGCCTCAGCTCATGTGGGAAATTGTATCATGAGTTCAATACCGGTACTGCCGGGGTTCGAACCCACAACCTTTCGATCACCACAGAGGAACTGGTGCTAATAAGCTGGCGCTCTAACCAAATGCGCCACGGCCCATGGCCTTCCATTTGTAAGCATCCTTGTATTTAGAAAATTTCATTATTTTTGGTTTAAACTACACCCACAAAACCATGCTTTTAAATTTATTTGTGCCATTTTAACATGAAAGAAGAAACAGTTTATTCAAAATGGAGTTCTTGTAAGAAAGAAACAAACCCTCAGGTATCTCGTCAAGGGATGAAATGTTGATCATATCCATGGCCAGTAATAACACAACACATTTTGTCATCATATACAAGAGGTCATATGCCTCAGCGAAACATGTGTAGATTTGACATGGCGAAACCCAAACATTTGTTTGGCATGGTGAAGGGTACCGCGACATGTTGCACTTGATGGAGTAAAGAGTGTCTTATAAACATCCTGAAATAATTTTATAGAAGTAGCAGTGCCAATTTGTCGAGAAAAACCAACTCATCCTATAATCGGAAATTGTTGACAGGCAGAGGGTCAGATGTACGGACAGACAGATGGAAAGTGATTGTGACATCTTATTCTCAATAACACCTGTCGATATGAGATTAACTCCTCAGATATTTATCAGTAAAGTGAAGTGACAATTCAGGCCTTAGTAGCCAACTAGATCACCTGCATGATATGCTCAATTGCATATGTACTGTGTAATGGAACCATCTTGGGAACAAGCAACTATTAATATCACACCTCGCTCCTTGAACAGTAGCATCTACTAAATTCAATGTCAGAGGGATTTCTTTGCCAACATCCTTTAGTATTTGTCCTCAATCAAATTGCGACCGACCCCACTAGCACAGTTGGTAGAGTGTAGGATCTGTGCCTTTGTTGGTTAAAATAAGTGGAGGACGGGAGGTGGTGGGTTCAACTCCCACTGCCGGCAGTGTTACTTTCACACTGGGTAAAAGGCTCGAAAGTCGACCTGATATGGCCATAGTTGCTGAAAGGGTCGTAAAAACACCATTTCACTTTTTTTTTTTCCAATCAAATTGCTATATTTTATCAATAGTGGCAGGGCCCATCAACATTTGTGGGCGGAATTATTTTAATTCTGTGCATACAGAAGAAGAAAGCACTTTAGACAGGGCAAGTCTTCCAGATTGGCTTGTTTGGCAAATGTTTCAGCAAATCTCCATATTTTGATTCTGACAGCAGCTTGCTTGCCTTTACCTTCAGTCGTGATCTACATATCTTGAGGGGGTGAAAACTAGTGGAGGGAGTGGTAGGGGTTGGGGTGAGAACAGCAGGGGATGGTGTGAAAACAACAGGGGATGGGGTGAGAACAGCAGGGAATGGGGTGAGAACAGCAGGAGACCACGGGCCGTGGCACAGTTGGTTGGAGCGCCAGCTTATTAGCACCAGTTCCTCTGTGGTGATCCAAAGGTCGTGGGTTCGAACCCCAGTCGTGCCGAGATTGAACTCATGATATAATTTCCCATATGAGCTGAGGCACGTACCTCAAGGGTTAGCCCGTTGTCCTTGTAAAACTGTGACCAAAATGACTGAAATAATGTTGAAAGTGATGTAAAACCCCAAACAAACAAACAAGAACAGCAGGTCGGGTGAGAACAGCAGGGGATGGGGTATCAGGAGTAGGGGAAGGAGTGGTAGTAGCACATGGGGCACCAGAATTGAGAGAATGAATGTGAGGAGCATAGACTAGGACAAGAAGAGATGTTATATTGGGAAAAGAGAAAGACAACGAAGGGTAACCACACTGAATGTCACCCTCTAGAAGAGAGGCATGAAATTGAATTGCCTCCTGATACTTTTTAAAGGAGACCTTGCACATAGTGAAGCATTGCCTGCAGACAAATGATTTTTGTTTGTCAGTCAATGTCAAAGAAGAGAGCAAAACAGAGGGCATAAGATGTATTAGGAACATACGTCTAACGGGGGACAAGAGGGTGATTTGTATGCAGTGCATACCAAAGAATATCTGTCATAGACTTTGTTTCTTTTGCCAAACATACCAGTTTACTTCTGTCACTTCCAGGTCACACTGTTGCATGATGGGTATAATTTTAAAACTGTGTCAACAACAATGGCTGTTCTTGAAGCTAACAAAACTGATGCAGTGACATTTAAGCAATTTATTTTGTTTTATATAAGGAACAGGTACATAGAGACATATGCCAGGCTACATATTGAACGTTTATATACAAACTAGCAACACCTCAGAGTGAGATATTTAACATAAATGGCGATACATTGCTTCACATGTGTTCACCCCTGATTCTATGTATGGTTACCGTCAAGTCCCTAATCAGCCCTGCAGCCTGATTAAAGAGACATGATAGCAAGTCTATATTTGATCAACAAAAGGGAAATGACTGCAGAGGTAGTAATAAAATACTACCTATGTAGTGCAGAGTACAAATATTGTAAAATGTTCTCAGCACAAAAAGAAAACAAAAAAACAAAGATGTTTGATAATATGTGTATTCTAGTTTATTATCATCCGATATATTTCATTTTCACAATCACTATGGTGACGGGACATGGTATAAAGAATAGTTGATAAACACGACGTATCGGCCCCTAAGTGATATTGAGGTATTCTGAACCAACTTACATCCACCACGTTGTTTGTGCTTTCATAGCTAGCCTGGCACCATAACAATGATATTGGTGTTGACACATTACGTCCCATGTTATATTCTTTTAAGGAAATATTAATTATTCTACTTACAATATGTGATTTCAATAACACAAACAACATCAGCACATCATTGATGCCTTTATTTCTCTCCAGTCTGGCATGATTCAACTTCCACCTCTGTTCCAAAATAAATGAGCAATAATCAACGACTGTGTGGCTTAACTTCAAAGATCTGATGAGGCCCAAGAGAATTTGCTTCAGTGGTGCCACCTATGAATACCATTTGCACATATCACTGACATAAAAGGAATATTCCAGGTGACACAGGACCGAAGCACAGTCACCGATCATTCTGTGATCATGTCCTTTAATTTCATAAAAAATAAAGTAGTTCAATCAGAAAATCTGTCACCAGAGGATAATATTATGCCAACACTCAAATACCCCTTACGTATTGTTTCCTAAATTATCTAGCTTTACGGCTCAAGGACAGTCAATGTGGTGAAAATAATAAATATATAATTGCATGATTCCGCCACCTCCACATTGCTTTATTTCAGAAATCTCCAACTGAGGCAATAGATAGTTAAATAAAATGAGGCATGTGATAAAAAGTTCACAATTGCTTACCATTTAATATTACAACACATCATCAACCAAGTAAATATATATATTTATATATATATAATATAATATAATGAAATATAATTTAATAAAATAAAATAAAATAAACAGAACTCATCTCGTTACAATGCTACATCTTGTAACATCGCATATCAGGACCTCTGGAGATTTTGGAATTTTGAATATGAATTTATTTATCAGACTCAACTCAGTGTCTGTTTATACAGTGTTGGAATTGTAGATGAGACCCTACCAAGGAGATGATTTAGTCCCTGGAGATGATTAAGTGAGCAATCTCGGTCTGAAACAATAATTATTATACATTATATATGCAATAAAAATAAAAATAAGCAATAAATGTATTTTCTCTTACAGAGAAGGATGGGACTCTGAAATTGCATTATTTTTTATTGTTTAATATATATGATAATAATGATATATTCATACACACGATATTCAAACCCTATAATGTTAACAGCAGTGAAGGTTTTGCTTCATTTGACTGCCCTATCTCAATCATGTAACTGCCATAGATTGAGATTGAACATGCACATGTTTACTTTCACTGTTAATACATAGATTTTCCCACTAGATTCAGTGGGAACTCCATGAATGTGCAGATACCGTTTCAGCAGTTCAATATTACTCATTTAAATAACACAAGTCAAGAGGACATAAGTCAAGAAGGCAAAAATATCAGAAGTGGTTCTGAAACAGACTTCAATGAACGGTTTGTACGGGATATCAATGTATGAACCCTCACGATGTATTTTATGTTTGATAAACATACGGACAGGTTTATAATCTTCTTACCCGACGATGTAACTAGTTTGTATCCCAGTTGTAAATAATGAAATGAGGTCTACACATATCGTGAACACAAATTCTTGAAGTCTCCGCGTTCTTCATATCAGTAAGACCTGATACGACAGATGGCACAGGCCTGATGAAACTACTACCACTACTTTGCGCCGCTATTAAGAGTAGAGACATCTCTTGCTTATATTGCATTGCAGACATATTGTATAATTACTCCAGATATTGCAGGTTTCCTAGATTGCTCACTTGAGATTATATTCATCTCCATGGTAACCATAATGGTGATCCTAGCATGCCTCTCTCAGAACTAATAACCTCAGGTCATAAGCCCTGATGAAGTGAGTAAGTATGACCTAGGCCCAATTTGGGATCACTCATGTTTGTGAAAGCATGAGTGGCCTGTCAACACCAGGTGGCGATATTTGTCAGTGTGGGTTCCAGACTGATTTAATCTGATACTCTAACACTAACTTTTCCCTTCCATGTCTTTTTTGCTTGGAGTGGAAGATTCTGTCACTACTCATACAGGGATATAATATCACACTTGCTATTTAGGTTGTTATTGTTATTGTTATTGGTACTATCATAATCATCATCATCATGATTATCATCATCATCATCAGCAGCAGCAGCAGCATTTTTATTGCTGAAGTATATGTTATCTCTTAATTTCATCCAAATAAATCATATCATATGGCAAATATTTTACAACCACCTCCATGTTTGTAGAAGCAAAATTACATTCATTTCAATCTATTTTTTTCAGAGAAGTGGCATATCAGTTCCCATTAGGTGGGAAGAGAAATGGTAATTATTACCAAAAGTAATGTGAATTTCTCCTAATTAATAAGATGTGTTCCTTTGTGCAATGTGTATTTACATCAATCTGTAAATCATTTAAATTATTTAAATGTTTTAATCCCACAACTGGTATAACAACTGTACTTTGTTATGTACACTTCAGGCACATCCACCTAATATCTCTTCTCATCCAATATTTTCATTATCTTTCTGTCAAATCTGACATTTAAATTTTATGCTTAACATGACGATTACAATTAATTGTGAAGTGATGATATTATAATGAACATAAGAAGATAACATTCTAATAGTATTTTTGATAATATTCTAGTTTTGTTTGGAAACGCTCCCATACTTGTCTTAACCGCTATTGATATTTTTTTTTATATATAATTCTTATATTTCACATGAATTATCGGTAAGTATCAACCACACTTAGTCTAACGTTTCTTTCATTACAGAAGAGAACATTACTACCCTCTTCTGGCCAAAATGACATTTTGTGTAAAAGAGCAAAACCATTAAATATTTTCCTGTATGGCTCCACCACTAACTGCCTCTTTGGCAGTATTTCTTCTGTGGCAGTATTTATCTGCTGTTGGTAGTCATCATTTAACTGCGTTTTGCTGGTGGAACTGCCTTTTGCCAATTTAATTCATATTAAGGGTACCTCATTACGGCCTTTTACTGGTGTATCTCATAAAATAATAATAACAAAACACGCATAGAGATGACAATAGGCAGTTAAATGGCCAGTAAATAGAAGACAGATATTATGAAATAAAATAGAAATAATTGCCTTTTGCAATTGGTTGCCTTTTGACATTGGAGGGCAGATTACATAATGCGATTTAAGCTGAGGAGGAAGTGCATCGTAGGTTTCAACAGAAGTGGCTTGTCTCCTATTCGTCACGTGTTTACCCACATTCAGGTCCGGGGGGGGCACAACAAATGGTTGCCACAACACTAGATAAGAACACAATAATTGGTCTGTTTGCGTCCTGACTGCGTAGAATTAGTAGAAAAGTAGAAAAGTTGTCCATCTTGGCAAAACAATATTTTTTGTTGTTACAAAAATGGGAAATTCAAATTACTGTATTGCATGACTGTATTGCAAAACAATATCACATGATTGTATCACTTTAGCATATCACATGATTATATCACATGATTGTATCACTTTAGAATATCATTTGATAATATCACATGATTGTATCACTTTAGCATATCACATGATAATATCACATGATTGTATCACTTTAGCATATCACATGATAATATCACATGATTGTATCACTTTAGCATATCACATGATAATATCACATGATTGTATCACTTTAGAATATCACATGATAATGTTACGTGATTGTTTCACTTTAAGATGTTACATGGTGATATCACATGATTGTATCACTTTAGCATATCACATGATAATATCACGTGAGTGGATTACATTAGTGAATCACATGATAACATTACATGATTGTATCACTTTATTGTTTCACGTGATTATATGATATTAATTTACCACATTATCCTGGTACGTTTCTAAAATCTCAATTCTATTTCACCTTCAAGATTTGCTTTACGTTATAAGCTTCCCCAGATCACAGATTAAAACCTCCCACTGCGACATAGTGCACTGCACTTTACTATGATTCACTGGTTCTCATATCTTCGTTTGTATTATTGAATTTAAATTAATAACTGTCTGACTTTTCAACACGTTGTTTATTCTTCAATTATATTTTGTTGGACTGTTTAAAAATGGGGAAAAATAGTTATTTCAATCTGATTGAATTAAACAAGTCATAAACATATCAACCGCTCAATTCTAGTAAACTGGGGCCACGGGCCGTGGCGCAGTTGGTTAGGGCGCCAGCTTATTAGCACCAGTTCCTCTGTGGTGATCCAAAGGTCGTGGGTTCGAACCCCGGCCGTGCCGAGATTGAACTCATGACACAATTTCCCACATGAGCTGTGGCCCGTGCCTAAAGGGTTAACCCGTTGTCCTTGTAAATCTGTGACCGGGTGGGTTGTCATGTCAAGGACCTGCGACATGACAATTCAGTGAGGCAGCACTATATCGGCTACAAGTAGGTCTCATCACGAAATAACTGAAATAATGTTGAAAGTGATGTAAAAACCCCAAACAAACAAATCTAGTAAACTGGACGTAATGATGTTTCAATGTACTTTTCAAGTGTCCATCAATTGAAAGTGTCAATGTTTCAATACAGAGAATAATGTTTCCATCAACATGCCAGTCAAAGAGTTGGTCTGAATAGGCTATGCCAAGTCAAGTACGATCGTGTCTTATCATACTATGTACACTTCCTCTGACTCCAAACATCACAATATGCCACGTATCAGCTCCTGATAACCCTGCTCAGTGCAAACGCTAAGGGCCACACTACTCCGGGAAATAACACTCACTCATCATTTCCACACAACGCAGGCTTATGACATCCAGCGGCAGAATACAACACCCTCTGAGCTGCTCAGGGGAGGGGAGATGTTATGAATAAAACAAAGAGGAAAAAACCAAGATGGAACATATATATGGCATAACAGGATGAATTGCATAAAGTTCTGCCACTCTGTTGTAATGTATATAGTGCTTATACATCTTTATGTGGGAATAACTTGTTTAAAGAAAGCCACTTATTTTTTTCCGTTCCATATAAAATTGGATTTGTTCAAACATAAATACAATATATTGCTTATGATGCTTGGATATTAGTCACTAAAATAGAAAATTGGATTTATTCAGACTTACATATTATATATTACTTGAGATGCTTGAATATTAGTCACAAATCTAAAAAAACTGGATGTATTCAGACTTAAATACAACATATCACAATAACTAGTGATATAGTTATTAATATAGGAAGGATAATGACTAGAGTGTATTCTTCTTGAGTAGTTAAAAAACCAGACCACAGCAGTGTGGTAAGTAGGACAAATGGAGTTTGATGATGCACGGGATTACTTGCAGTTCAGGATAGGGGCCAGCTTGTACATGTACCTCTCCCCTGTTATGTTATTCCTGGGCCTCGTGGCTAATGTTCTCGCCTTCTTGGTCCTCTCCAAAAAGGTGAAGACGTCTCCTCCCATCTATCTCTACCTGACGGTCTTGTCTCTGGTGGATATTGTGGCGCTGTATGTTCCAGGGGTTAGGGGCTGTTTAGCAGAGTATGACATCCTGGACCTTAGGCTGGTCCTGGATTGCAGCTATTACTACATCCTGTATTTCACATCTAACAACATTTCTATCTATATCGTTATCCTACTTGCCATAGACCGCTGTATAAACATTATCTATCCTGCTATTGGTCACCGTTTCTGTACGCACAAAATGGCTACCTTTAATCTGATTGGTCTATTTATTTTACACGTTGTTATCAATTTCCATTACCCTTTCACTTACCACGCCACACAAAAGGTTTTGCACAATAAAACCATATCTGTCTGCGTCCCTAAAGACGGTCACGTGGAGTGGATAAACACCGTCTGGCCATACATAGACAGTGTCGTGTTCTCCTTTATACCCATACTAACACTTTCTTTCCTGAGTATACTGATCATATGCACGATGCTGAAACACAGAGGGAGGGTGGGAGCAAGTTACAGGTCTCAAGCCATTGTCAAGCAGCGGGGAACAGCTTGTGTGTTGCTGCTTTTGTGTGCTGTCTTGCTCCTCACCACGTCGCCTATTGTGATTTTACACGTCATTGAGAAATCCTGGGATCTCACCACCGGCCGTCAGAGGGCGTTGCATAAGCTGGCTACGGCGGTCTGCGAACATTTGATGTACGTTAATTTCTGCGTTAACTTTATGCTCTACTTGATGGTAGGGACCAAATTCCGTGAGGAAGTGTTCGCCATTTTTTATAAAAAGAATAAGATCGAACCCCAAGAAGAGGGCCGGTGTGTAGAAATGGCGAACCACGCTCCACCAGAGGATAGATACAGTCTTGTGTGACGCCGCTGGATGGAGCACACTTGACCAGAATGTCAGTGAAAGTGCAATGTTTCAGACATGAATATCTCCAGACATCTAAAGGAGAATTTTAGCCCACTCGTATGAAAATGATGACATAATATTTTGTATTTATTCGAGTATCAATCTTTTAAAATCTAGCACAGACATGAGTGACTTTGTACCTTATGGAGGTCAATGTAAATACACACATGTAAATACACCCAGAAATGTCAGGAATGAAATGGTTATAATTATAGATAATATTGAACGCGGCAAAAAGGAAATGATACCATATGCATAATAATAAGATAGCTCCACTAACATTTTAAAAAGAAATATAGATCTCGTGTACAAGGTTTTTTCCACCGAAAGTAGTTCGGTAAAGTACAGTCTTGACTTCATTGAGGATAGATACATGTGGAGGGATACATTGAGAATTATGTAAATAAGTGTTTATGTTGGATATATAGTATATTTCCACTAGAAATGGCATTGGTGAACCAGGAATCATATTTTAAGGAGAACAAGGTGTGATCAAGTTTATAATATAACTTTCTCTCATATTATAGTTTAGGGTTAAATTCACGTTCACAACAAGTTCAATTGATCATTAATTCACTCTGTATAAAAGACGGATAGTTGCCTGTTCCCCTATGAACCGTTTTATGCTGTGAAGGTCCATTGAGGGGGTTGTAACTCAGCCGATGCGGATAGTTGAGTAATTATCGTTCTATGGCTGGTTGTCAACGTGGTTTATGTTATCATGTTCTTGTAATAATCCAAATGAACTATTCACTGTTACTCTATGACAAGCGCAGGGCATTGATTCCTGGTGGCATGTTTACCTGTTATGGCTGTAAAAAATAACAGTTTGATTATGTAAACTGGAAACCAGCTTTTACAAAATGTTGTTACTCTAATACAGAGAATAAAGAGCCACAGTGGCCTTAATTAAATCACACAATATACTAACATTTTTTGTAAAATATTTTTTTTTGCTTGTCACTCATGTAATTAACCTAATACCGCTTACAATCCTCGAGTAAGGACACGTTCACATAGACTGTTAAGTTGTAAAGTGAAAGTTTTACAGCAATGGTTGTCTTCTCAAAGAACATTGCTTCATTTTCTGATTGATTGTATTGTTTATCAAATGTAGGAATCCATCCAGGGTGTGCCATGAGATTTATACAATGATTTTTATAACAATAAGCTTTTATTGATTTTATGAATTATAAATGTTTCAATGAAGCATCATCATTGGCAAGTTTGACCAAACCGACGCCACAATATATGTATGTAATTCCTTTACATAACGATTCCCATACATCATGATTCCCATACTTCATGATTCCCATACATCACGATTCCCATACATCACGATTCCCATACATTACGATTCCCATACATCACGATTCCCATACATCGTGATTCCCATACATCATGATTCCCATACATCATGATTCCCATACATCATGATTCCCATACATCATGATTCCCATTCATCATGATTCACAGAATATACTAGACTTTTGAAATGGAACACTTGAGTAAGGGACAGTCGTGGCGAATTAAAAACAATTTAATAGGACACACAACAGCGAATACATTTGCATGCATATTGTTCACTTCATATTTATTTGAAATAGCTGTAGACAAGCACTAAAGAAAGCACTAAACACAAGGTGGCTGTGAGTTGGTTGAATATTGTATTGACATATCTTCAGGGCCTGGCACGTAATGAAGCACTAAGTTACAGCTCATCTGAAGAATAATGGTGGTCTTCTGTAAGGGGATAGAGGGATATATTAATCACTGTCATCCTACTTGTAAATTTTCCATTGTAAGCCGATTGGTCTGGAAAGTAGGAGAAACGATAAGAAAATGCCCATCCATTATTGTAAGAAGAATGTTTTTGCTTTTGATTATTCGATTATTCTTGATGTGTAAGGGCATAGATCATCAAATGATGAATATGATCCCAAAATACTGTACATAATGTTAAATGATTTTGATTTTTAAAAGAATGGTTTAATTTACAAATCATGTGTATATTATATATTTAAGATTGTCATGGATTCTCTTCTCACTGTAATAATTATAGTGATAATTAGTCTATCAGTGTTGTTGGCCGGTCCCACTAGCACAGGTGGCAAAACAATCTATCTGCACCGCTTTGATGAATGGGGGACGGGAGGTTGTGGGTTCGAGTACCATTGTCGGCATCGCTACCTCCCCAACCTCAACCTGTTATGGCTTTAGTTGCATTCCACATTTCACATTTCTATCGTAGTTGCCCGTTAATAGATTTTCGCATTCAAAACCAAAGAACGATCATTAATTACAGATTGTTATCCATGAAGCAAAATCAAACAAAATCCACAATAATAGATAAAGAGTTCAAACATAGAGTCCAGAGACAGCATGTACCAAGACACAGGACAACAGAAAACTCATATATTATGTTATAAAGTTATAAGCCCGAGTTGTTATATTGGGCATGATGTGATCTCCTAGTGATGAGTGATATTAATTTAATCCCCTCCCTGTACAGATTACCCTCACAAGCAAATACAAGCGAAGATATAAAGTACGGAAACATATACATCGCATTGCTTGATCTTATGTCGATCTAAAATCGGAGGAGTGTATTTTAGTTAAGAGCTTTTCAGCACAGGTCAGTGTAATATCAAGTCACAAGGTGCCCTTCTCATTATAACAATAATGACCGGAGATCTTTTGCATTATCACATGACAGCATGACAGCAAAGATCATGGTCTTTGATCGAATCTTTTGCATTATCATATAGACGTGACAGCAAAGACCATGGCCTTTGATAAACAATTATGAAGCGCTGTCCGGAATGGGAAACACCTCAGTGACATATATCCTCCTAATGCAATATAACTGGAGTACTTGTCCGGGATCCAGGACCTGAATCCCGGACATTAAGCATAGGAGACAGACGTCTTACAAAGTGAGCCGCGTCCAACACCTTGAAACAAGGGGAGAAACATAAACAAACAAGTTGATCAATTAAGAAAAGCTGCAAATACTAATTATTTGTAGATGTTAAAGTGAATGTATTTGTTAGTTTGTTTGATTATTTATTTATCTATCTATCTTTATTTATTTATTTATTCTTTTTTTTTGGGGGGGAGGGGTTTACATCACTTTCAGCATTATTTCAGTCTAACCAACTGCGCCACGGCCCGTGTCCTTAAAAGGTAAATGTCGATGGGGATATAGATATAGATGTAGACACAGATGTAAATGTAATATCAATATTAAACAAAATCCACCCCTCATGTTTCCACCCCAGGGTATGACAAATGTCAACATGCTTAAGTTGTGTCAAGTCTGAACTGATGCGAAGGATATTCATAAAATCGGCGAAGGAATGTGTCATGTCTCAACATGAATTAGTGGAAAATGCTGGCATGTTCTTAAACAAAATGTAACTTTCAAGTGTTCACTTCTGTTCCGGTAAAATACTTTTCTGAAAATAATGATCGCTTCAGAAATCTGTAGTATCTGGCCGAGTTGGTGATTTTGGATACTCTACCATCGTTTGTTACACATCAGATCGTTATGTGTATCACACATGTCGCCATGGATCCCAGCAACACCAGGTGTCGCCTTAACAACACCAGGTGTCGCCCAGTTTCCAATATTCATTCCATAGATTGTCTCTCTTATTTACAGCTTTAAGTTTCGTGCCTCCATCTTAATTAAAAATAATGCTCAGATATTGTTAATCGGTTTATTCGATTGAGTTCATTGCCTTTCCCAGAACAAAAAAATACAATGGCGCCATATTGACATTCTTTACTATTGTCAATATATGTCTGTATCGGTCCTTCGATGTGATTCTGACAACCCTTTTTCTGACATTGCTGCCATTGCTGACATTGCTGGCATTGCTGACATTGCTGACATTGATGGCATTGCTGGCATTGCTGACATTGCTGACAATGCTGACATTGCTGACATTGCTGGCATTGCTGACATTGCTGACATTGCTGACAATGCTGACATTGCTGACATTGCTGACAATGCTGACATTGCTGGCATTGCTGACATTGCTGACATTGCTGACATTGCTGACATTGCTGATATTGCTGATATTGCTGACATTGCTGACATTGATGGCATTGCTGGCATTGCTGATATTGCTGACATTGCTGATATTACTGACATTGCTGATTTTGCTGACATTGCTGGCATTGCTGACAATGCTGACATTGCTAACATTGCTGGCATTGCTGACAATGCTGACATTGCTGACATTGCTGATATTGCTGGCATTGCTGACAATGCTGACATTGCTGACATTGCTGACAATGCTGACATTGCTAACATTGCTGGCATTGCTGACAATGCTGACAATGCTGACATTGCTGACATTGCTAACATTGCTGACATTGCTGACATTGCTGACATTACTGATATTGCTGACATTGCTGAAATTGCTGATATAATTCATGAGCTAATTAAGACATTTCAACCTAATCAGATTATTGATTGTCTGTAGGGAAGTATTTTATATTTCAACCGTTTTATCAAACTTAAACTAAGAGGCCAGGAGGAATCATTTTTTCTAAAAAAGGCTGGAAGATATTGGAACAAAACGGTTTCAATTATTTATACCTTTTATGTGGCAATGAATATTAAATATCAATTAAATATCATGGGTCTCAGCTGGTGCTTTTGCGTTTTCCCTTCTTGTTGGTTGCGACTGAAACATTTGCATTTTTACTTGAAAATATCCTTAGTAGGGGATTACAAACAAGATATTTTTAATTGATTTGTTTTGCATCTGATAGTCTTTTATTGTTCACTCTTACTCGCTATTTCGATCATTTTGCTATTTCGATCATTTGGTGTTGAATGTTATAACAAGAAATTTAAAAAAAAAGAATTTGTATGCAATATCCTTTTTGAAAATCATATTTATATTTGTCCTTCCCCCAAATATCAAATAGCCTGGCCATACATCTCGCCAAATGTCGTCTGCTGAGTGGATTTGCGAACTGCTAAATTGAGGAAATATACACGATTCGAAGCGCCATCTTGCAACGTGAGAGTATGAATCGAATGCAGCTTCATTTACATAAATCTACACGAGAGTGTGAATAGAATGCATCAGAGAATGACATGTACACAGATATATCTGACGTATACACAACAGCCCTCATCGTCTCCAATCATTATATTAACGCAGTTTGTTATAATATGGTCTATATTATTACATATATTTATTATTGCCCTAACAGTTGTATAATTAAAATATCCCTCCACAATTCGTGTTTTTCCCTTTATGTAAGGTTTTCATTTCATCTTATCGTTTATTTATATTTCTTTTACATGTAATAACTGTATTAATAAAGATTGCCAATGACATTTTTTTCTTTTTTGGTTTTGTTTCACAGAGAAAACACTACACTAAAATAGATTTTAAACAATTGAGGAAATAACAAGTCATGAAATGGCTCATATATTTCAGTTTTAATCAAATAATTACATGCATCACACAGGAGATTACCAAGACAATTGGTCTCAAAGCAGTGGCTGTTATCATTCTGTTAAGCCATTCCCCTGTTTTCAATCTTAGCAAAGAAGGGAAATATTGTATGACTCCCAATTGGCTGAATGACTCTTACATTAACATGCTTTCTCTGTGCTCACATCGCATATAACCCATTTTCCCTTTGTTAATTTATGTTCTCGCTTATTTGATCAACATGATGTTTAACTCTTCAGACCTTTATCTGTTCAGTCGTATTATATTAACATGATGTGTAATTGTCTTGATTTATAATACCAGCATGAGTTTTAATACTTCTGACTTGTCATACTAACATGATATTTAAATAATGTTTCTACACAACATACGTTAGGTGATGCGGATATAAAAATGAAATAAAAAAGAAACCTGACCCACTATATCAAAGCATGTTACAGAGTTGTTGAAAGCTGCAGTACTTTACGTGTAGGTCCTTAACAACCACCTGTTTTCTATAATGCTTTCATAGCTTGGCTACAGCTATCGTAAATGTTAACGCTAACATAGTACGTGTAAATGCAATCGATACTATGTCCCGTTTTAATTGTTATTCTTCCAATGTTGGTTCCAATGTCTTTCCTTTTATTTTCCTTTCATTTTCTCTTTTGGAAATAACACGACATGGTCAATAATCCAAGATTTTTTGAAAAGTCTCTAAGTCTGGAATAATACTTTTATATCACAGTGACGAAAGCATCAATAGACTAAGAGAGACTTTGCCTCATCCGTTATGTGAGGGACAGAGGAGCATTTTATATCCAGTGAATGTTCAAGCTTAGGTAATGTTTACATCAATACATATATCATACTTTACATCAATACATATATCATACTTTACATCAATACATATATCATACTTTACATCAATACATATATCATACTTTACATCAATACATTTATTATACTTTACATCAATACATATATCATACTTTACATCAATACATATATCATACTTTACATCAATACATATATCATACTTTACATCCATACATATATTATACTTTACATCAATACATATATCATACTTAACATCAATACATATATCATACTTTACATCAATACATATATCATACTTTACATCAATACATATATTATACTTCACATCAATACATATATCATACTTTATATCAATACATATATCATACTTTACATCAATACATATATCATACTTTACATCAATACATATATCATACTTTACATCAATACATATATCATACTTTACATCAATACATATATCATACTTTACATCAATACATATATCATACTTTACATCCATACATATATTATACTTTACATCAATACATATATTATACGTTACATCAATACATATATCATACTTTACATCAATAGATATATCATACTTTACATCAATACATATATTATACTTTACATCAATACATATTTATCATACTTTACATCAATACATATATCATACTTTACATCAATACATATATCATACTTTACATCAATACATATATCATACTTTACATCAATACATATATCATACTTTACATCAATACATATATCATACTTTACATCAATACATATATCATACTTTACATCAATACATATATCATACTTTACATCAATACATATATCATACTTTACATCCATACATATATTATACTTTACATCAATACATATATTATACTTTACATCAATACATATATCATACTTTACATCAATACATATATCATACTTTACATCAATACATATATTATACTTTACATCAATACATATTCATCATACTTTACATCAATACATATATCATACTTTACATCAATACATATATCATACTTTACATCAATACATATATCATACTTTACATCAATACATATATCATACTTTACATCAATACATATATCATACTTTACATCAATACATATATCATACTTTACATCAATACATTTATCATACTTTACATCAATACATTTATCATACTTTACATCCATACATATATCATACTTTACATCAATACATATATCATACTTTACATCAATACATATATATCATACTTTACATCAATACATATATCATACTTTACATCAATACATATATCATACTTTACATCCATACATATATCATACTTTACATCAATACATATATCATACTTTACATCAATACATATATCATACTTTACATCAATACATATATCATACTTTACATCAATACATATATCATACTTTACATCAATACATATATCATACTTTACATCAATACATATATCATACTTTACATCAATACATATATCATACTTTACATCAATACATATATCATACTTTACATCAATACATATATCATACTCTAAGATTGCAGACAATACATTCTTTAATCTTATTTAATGATTGCATCACGATACTGGAACGACATTAAGTTCAAAGTTAAAATGAAATAAGAAGAAACGATAAGCATTGAGCTCCAACTACAAATACAATTCAGATCCCTTTTCCCATAAAAGTTTAGCTACACAGAATAGCTCATTTCCCCAATATAAATATATATTGCCTGTGACTGGATAGATGACAGAATTACTCTAAATCGGTTCAAAGGATAAGTCTATCCTTCCTGCCCGGCAGGTGCTCGCTGTTGCATGATTCATATCACGTCTCTAATTCGTCTCAACCATTTGGTGTTACAGTTACATCAGTGGAATACTTTATTCTGAAATGTACGTCAATTTATTCTATCACACATTTACTTGTATAGTATTCACATTCATAGATGTCCTGCTAAAAGGGGTTGTGTTTGCGCAATCAGTGGAAATAGGTCAATCGATACACTGCTCATCTTGTAGTATCGTTTTAATTAGTTGGTATAGGTCAATCGATAGAATGGTTGTCCTGAAGACCATGGATTTCTGATTCAAATCACGGCCGGTTACTATCAAAGCACTATGAGCAGACATTGACTGGCATCAGTTCTCGGTCTAAACCTTGCTTTAGCCTTACCTTGTGGTTGAGGGGCCAAGGGCAGCTGCGCAGTTGGTTACAGCTCTAGTGTTCTCCAATCACCCATCGGCAAAGCCCAGATAGGTGATCTGGAGAGGTCTGAGATTTTTGCTTTTTGGTTTTAATCTCGTTCAGATGTGATTTTTTAAATACCCAACTGTTTAAGTGATATTTCATATTTTATGTATGATTATGTCTAAAATCTCACAAAAAAGCTTGATTATTTTTTGGATAACATTAAATAAAGAAAATATAAATACTTGATAATAATCGCCAGCTGCAAAAATTCAATCAAACCCGTTTTAACGGCAGTTGAAACGGGTTTAATTTTGACGTTTAAACGGGTTTACCTAAGTTTTTGCAGCTGGCGAATTTTTACTTCACTAGAGCTCAATCAACTCCACCAAACTTTTCTTTGGTTGGAGTTGGTAGAGACCATGGACGTTCGACAAACCCCTCCAGATCACCTATCTGGGCTTTGCCGATGGGTGATTGGAGAACACTATTACAGCTCACGTTAATCAGCCCCAAGTTCCTTTGCGATGATCCAAGGGTCGTGGGCTTGATTTTTGTGTCAGCATTGAAATGATGTCTGAAGGGTTGACTGTTGTTATTGTAAATTTGTGACTGGGTGGGTTGTTATATATATATATATATATATATATATATATATATATATATATATATATATATATATATATATATATATATATATATATATATATATATATATATATATATATATATATATATATATAGCGAAAAGTTAAGTATCTTAAACACTAAATAGGAAACCAGACTTTTACACCTGTTTAATATTTCATAACACAGGTGTACATCATGGTGTGAACATTTCTCTGTCAGATTGTCTGGGGATATATATATATATATGTATATATATATATAATGCCTTATGTAATGCATCATGGGAAGCGGCAGGGATATATATAATTAGTATCACAAAAAAAAAAATGTATTTATGTTCCCAACTCTCAAGGACACGAGAATTGGCTAGTTACTGTCACGTGAAATATCATGTATGGCTTCGCAAACCGACCCCCTCAATTATTGGCCAAATGTCTGTTCGCGAATTAGTAAATACGGTGAACCCTTCCAGGGTAAATCCGACAGCTGCCTCGACACTGGTTGTCAGCTGTGTATCACGATAATAAAGGATGTGGTGGGATCAGTTGATTCTTGTAATTAAAAGAGGTGTCATTTTTGTTTTGAAGATCTTTTTTGGTGAGCAATGTGAAATCAAAGAAATAGTATGAATCATATTGTTCTAAGCCTCTGTACTGACACTCTGAAAGCTTTTTTGATTTGCTTTGTAAATGTCTTTTTTTTTTCACGTTTCATTATAGAATCATTCAGGTAAAATGAGCCCCACTTTGAATTGCCAAATTGATGCGTTCTCTGTGAGATATAGCTTGAAAGGTCACAAGGTTGATGTTATATATTCATTCAAATATCTCACAAATATAATTGTTTTTATGGTTTTGCTGTCTTTTAAACTAATATGAAACAAACTATAATCTTTTTTAGTTATTAAATAGTTGGTAGACATCGACCACCAGAGGGAGCATATAACATTGTGACATCGACCACCAGAGGGAGCATATAATATTTTGACATCGACCACCAGAGGGAGCATATAATATTTTGACATCGACCACCAGAGGGAGCATATAATATTGTGACATCGACCACCAGAGGGAGCATATAACATTGTGACATCGACCACCAGAGGGAGCATATAACATTGTGACATCGACCACCAGAGGGAGCATATAATATTGTGACATCGACCAACAGAGGGAGCATATAATATTGTGACATCGACCACCAGAGGGAGCATATAATGGTGTGACATCATCCATTAGAGGGAGCAAATTACAGTGTGACATCGACCACCAGAGGGACCATATAACATTTTGGTATTGACCACCAGGTGGAGCATATTTGATTATTTACATCGACCACCGGAGGGAATTTAATACACCATCACATGGCTCACCAGATGATAATAACATTTTGCCGATAAAACCATAATATTGACCATCAGCAAATTTCATCCGATATCACCTCACCATATTGAC
This sequence comes from Amphiduros pacificus, assembly GCA_949316495.1. Lineage (NCBI taxonomy): Eukaryota > Metazoa > Annelida > Polychaeta > Phyllodocida > Hesionidae > Amphiduros > Amphiduros pacificus. The sequence goes on along the minus strand of OX439012.1, from coordinate 13,913,280 downwards.
CACCAGAGGGAGCATATATTGACCACGGGGGATCAAATGGCTTCCCACAATGCAGCGAAACTTGGCCATGTTTGGTGAGCAAAATGTATTAATTATTACACTACCACATTGCAGGTTTCGGCTGTGCGGCAGGGATCAAACACATTTGACCTTTTGCTAAATTGCCAAATTAATCATCATCTTCTTTGCAATTATGTGTGGCTTACACCAATGTTAAAGTGGGTTTCCCAGTCAATCAGCGACTATGTAGATGCCAAAATTACCGCTATAGACGCATTAGCTAAATTGCTAAGTCAAGATGTTGAATGAGTTGTAAAATAGCCCCGAAATAGGTGAGAAGAGGTGATTACCTCAGCCCAAATCAGCTGCCATCAACTAGACAGGTATCTGGGCAACTCAGGAGGGAGTGATAACTCCAGGAGCTCAGAAAAAAGAGGATATCTGAATTAAATGAAAATCCTCACACCGCCATCTCACCGCCATTTGTTCTGAGATGGAAGTTCTATAATATCGATAATAGTACTCTTTCAAGGATAATCACATTGCAAATGCTGTGCACTTTAGTGCGTAAATTATTTGAAAACAATTCTCCTTAAAACATGACCTTCAAAATTTGATATATTTTGATTTGTTTTGTTGGCTGCTCTACTTCTGTCTCGTGGGCACTCAATGCAATGATATATCATATACCAGGGGCGAGGACAATGACACCCCTTGCTCACTACCTTATGTAATGCATCATCGGAAATTGGACAGGTCATTGATATGGGATCGTAAAGGCCACATATGGCAAAGAGTGTCAGTGTGTTTCCCAAAGCTGCAAGGTGGAATAGAAAGGTATGAAACATTACAGCGTTAAACATTCATGTTCAAATCATATTTATCATTTACTTTCATTTGACATGTCCATTGTTCTTCATTTTTGCTGAAATGTATTAATGGTGAATGGATTATTGCCTGTCAGCTCTTTCCCTACATCTATGTTACTAGACCTCAGGTTGAGACAAGAGTCAAAATGCAAGCTGATCAGAACCAGTTCTGTGGGTTAGATACCGAGCCCAATGACAATTGAAAGACATTATAAGTTCTCATATAAGGTCCGTGTCTGTAGGGTTAACTTGTGACTGGTTGGGTTAGGACCTTCAGATCACAATTAAATGAGTCAGCACTATACTTGTTTCAAGTAGGTCTTATCATGAAATGACTGAAATGAGGCTGAAAACCGAAAACCCCAAAATAAACTAATATACTAAACAATTGCCCAATATGGACGAATAAAACAGTAAATGTGTTCTCAACGCTATTTTACCATATTTATGTTTGTTTGTTTGTATGGGGTTTTACATCACTTTCAACATTATTTCAGTCATTTCCTGATTAGACCTATTTGTAGCAGATATAGTGCTGCCTCACTGACTTGTCATGTCGCAGGTCCTTGACATGACAACCCACCTGGTCACAGATTTACAAGGACAACGGGTTAACCCTTTAGACACGGGCCTCAGCTCATGTGGGAAGTTGTATCATGAGTTCGGGGTTCGTGGCCTACCAATAAGCTATATCATTATTTAGCAATAAACAAAGGCTAATGTCATTCATCTGTTTGTGCCTTGGAAATGGGGAATAAACGTCAAAAGTCATTGGTTTCTTTGCTGAAAAACAGTGGTTACCCAGATTGTGTGCTAATTGTTTACACAACTTTAATGAATATCCTCACTCGAAAGAGCACATCACGTCAAGTTCGCAAGTCATTTTGAAGAAAAATATGTTTTTGTTTATTAAGGTATTATGTAATTTATTCGTTTATACTATTATTTTGCAATACATTTTGATTGAACTATGTTCTGTCTGTTTGTTGGCATGGCCAGGGATCGAACCCACGTCCTTTGGATCAGCACATAGGAACTGGTGCCAATAAGCTGGCACTCTAACCAACTGTACCACGGCCCGTGGCTTGGTTGGAATAGGAAAAAGGACACAGAGATAATAAAAGAAAAACAACATTATCAACTAAATACAAAAAAGAAGAAAAAAAGTATTTAAAAAAAATAGCGCATTGGCCATGTTCCAATCTTGTAAACCAGACGACATTGATATAGAAAACGTTACATTTGCTTGAAACATGATACGCATATTTGTTAATAGAGGACAAAAGCTTATAATAGCTTGGTGTTGTGGTGGAGTAATGCCAGAGTCTGTGGTACATACACCGGCACTGACATTGGATAAGGCCATGTCGAATAAGCGACCCTATCCAGAATAATAACAACCAATGTGAGTGACTTGTATAGTGAACAGTCTCTGCCAAAATATTGTTCACAAGGGATTTTATAAGTATATAATAACTTTTGTCTTGGTTTTCACAAGGTTTTCATAAAAATATACTTGCATAATAATACATGAACTAATACTGGTTCGATTTTGTTTAAAATGATAAGTGATGCAAAGTAATTTGTTAGAGTTTTATATCACTTTCAACGTAAGTTCAGTTATTTCGTAATGAGACCTACAGTAGAGCCCATGCAAAGTGTACGCTGTAATATAATGGGAGATATTTGACGTGACATTGCAAGATTCTGGCCATAAAAATCCCCTAAGACTTTCTGCCCTCTGCTAATGGAAAGGTTACCACCTTAGAATGGAGATCTTGTTTCTTCATCTCATATAAATCATCTCAGGGAGCTGCCTTCTGTGAGGCAATGGTCTCATGATAAAATCTCCATATTAGCTGAGGCCCTTGCTTCAAGGATTAACCCGTTGTCCTTGTAAATCTGTGACTGGGCGGGTTGTCATGTCAAGGACCTGCGACATGACAATTCAGTGAGGCAGCACTATATCTGCTACAAGTAGGTCTCATCACGAAAAGACTGAAATAATGATGAAGGTGATGCAAAACCCGAAACAAATAAACAAACCCTCTTCTCCGACTGCAGGGTGAATTGGTGCATGATTGGTTCTCATATTTTTGTAGGTCTTTGAAATGATTAAAATCCGTGTTTTCATAAAACCATAATAATATCCTCACATTTAAGGTGCTCACATAACAAACAAAAATATGGTAATATCATCATAACTTTATTTTGATATTCTATATTGCAAAAAATAATGGAGAAAGATAGGAAAACTTCTCGTTTTCAGAAAGTCATGAATGGATACATCTAGTTGTAGTCTATTTGGGGAATTCTCGCTGATTAAGTTCTCAATATCTCCAGGATGTTCACATTAATGTCAGATGAAGGCAGACATATATTTGTATAAATGCACTGATAATGATGAAAATAGCAGCAGCAGCGAAACAGAACCAGATTAATTTTCAGCCACAAAATGAGACCATTGTTATATTTATATTTGTTTGTAAATGTTAACAACAAACATTTCCATAAATGCTTTTAAAATACGAATAATCGTTTAATCTAAAAGGCTCTCATTTTCAAAAAGCGCCAGGCCCTATTTGTATGTTAGCTTATGTCCAACAAATCGGAATCTGCCATTTTATTTGATTTACATTTCAGAACTCATTACTCACTTTTAATTTATATACTCTTGATCATTAATCATACAATGAAATCATTTTAAAACAACCCTTCTTATTTGATCTCATATCAATTGAATCAGTTGAGAATCCTCAAAAAGGAAGCTATTTGAACAAGTCTGTGTTGATGACTTTTCCATCACTGCACTGCTTAGCCCATATCAGATCAGACAAAAGCATGTCACCGGGACTTAATGCAATGTTCTTGTCGAAACGTGAATGGGGATCTTTCTTCTTCATTATCACTCATACATGATGTCACAACCCACGGTCTTTGATGACCAGTATCTATTAATTGCAATAACCATTCAGAAAATGTAAAATAGATATTTTCTGGCTTTTTTACATGACGTTGCCATGTGCTATTGAAACGGAACTATAATACGATGGAAATGTGACATTTGTAGTTTAAAACTTTTCAGCATAATTCTGAAAGCACTTGGCTCACATTGACTAAAAAGCAAAATACAGAGTAAATTAAGCCACATAACATCTTTGAATATCACCACAACACATGGGTATTCTTATCTATATGAAATTGGAGCCAGTAAATGGATTAGTACCCCTCAATGATTTGTAGATATCTATGCCATTATATTAATGTGTGAGGTGTGAATTCATATTACTAACAATAACACTAATGTAAGAGATGTGTTTTCATCCCGCAGTGATCTATAACTGCCACTACCAATGTAAAAGCTCTGGTAAATGGATTATATATATATATTTCTCACCAATTTTGTACTATATATAAATAAGATAACTTTGTGGCATAATTGTAATCCACAACACTAGTACTTGTTTCCAAACATCAATTAATTGTTGGAAATAAGACTGGTAAAGAATATATTACATTCAAAGAAGATATAAATCGGATAATGCTGAGATAGTAAAGCATGTTTATACCAGTTCCTGTTAACCTTACGTTTTGCTTTCTTGTAGTATTTCATTCATGGAGGTAAAAATGTGTGTTCCAAAATGATAAGGACACCTCTGTGATTGTGTAGAAGAACAACCTGCAAGATTATCAACTGAAGCATTTTACGTCCTTGTATTGTCCTGTTGCACATTTGCTCAATGACATTTGCCAAGCACTTTACGACATTGTCACACCTCACTAAGCACAGGGTTTAAAGTATATTGATTGTCATACAAACATGCTCAGATTCACATGTAGACAGATTCAGATTTACTCCGATTTGGAGATATTTCTCAAGGCTATGGTAAGTATTGATCACAGGATTGAATAGGTACAGAACAAAAAATATCCAGGATTTTATTTCAGTTTTCATCTCTTCAGTTGCACATGACACAAGGAAGTGTATGATTTCCGACTGCGCTGACATTGTGTTACTCTTATAATTTCTCAAATGAGCTGGGGCCTGTGTCTAGAGGTATATACCCTTATAAATCTGTCTGGGCGAGTTGTTAATTGACAATTCCGTGGGGCAGCATTGTATCTGCTACACGTCCACGTACCTGAAATAAAACAAACGTGATGAGATATCACAGTTAAAAACAATCTGCCTTATCATTTCAGGTTCTTTGCCACACCAACCATCAATAACTATTTAATTATTTATCTCATACCATTCATTATTGTATTTTGCTCTTTCCTAGATATGATTTGTTTGGGAATATAGATATTTAAAAAGAATTGAGAGCCATTTGAAAAAGAAAATACTGTCTTCATAGAATCAAACAATTCCAATATATATATATATATATATATATATATATATATATATATATATATATATATTGTGACGTATTCAGATCACGTCACCAACGGGATTATGAAATGAGCCCTCATAGCTCCACTATTAGTCAGCCTCAATGAGAATGTTGCTTCGGTGATATCCAATTAAAGCACAATAAATAAGACCCATGGGTCTGAAATCCAGCATTGTGTTGAATTGGGAGTGGGAATATTTTGTTTGTTCACTTTCCTCAGAGACCTGAATACACTGTGTCTATCATTCACATGTTTTGTCCGTACTCAAATGTGGACGTGATAAAACATAATTAGCCTTCCAACACTAATAAGCTCATGTTTGGTCGGATAGAAACCGAAGGAAATGGACGTATATGTCTGACTCTTTCATGTTCAGCACTTCATGGCAAAAAATATATGATAATAATAATAATAATAATGATAATAATAATAATAATAATAATAATAATAATAATAATAATAATAATAATAATAATAATAATAATAATAATAATAATAATAATAATAATAATAATAATAATAATAATAATAATAATAATAATAATAATAATAATAATAATAATAATAATAATAATAATAATAATAATAATAATAATAATAATAATAATAATAATAATGATTCAGTAAGGGTGACTATGATACAGAAGGATCTTTAGAATGTGAAAAGAAATTCATGCAACTAACTGAAGGATTTCTGAACATGTAAAAATTGTTGCATGAGTACAATCAATACGAATGAGGTAGAAACTAGTTTTTGTTTGCAACAACCAAAGCTTGGAATAAATCATAGTTTTTACATACATGCACGTTTCAAACTAAAACACTTATTTTCAAAAGAATAAGAAGGCTTTTGAATTAGGACCCTAACAAATACAACATTCTTCTCATTAAGACGATGAACTCGAATAAGGCTAATAATGTATTAACACAACAAACATTCTATCAAATATTCATCAATGTGTAAAATCATTGATGAATTTGTCACTTTTAGATAATACAAAATACACAGCACGGGATATTACTCAACAGAAAATGTGGTCTTCGTTTATTTTTCCACCAAGCTTGACTCCATATCAACATACTCAAAGAAAGTCTTGATTTATTTTTGTTCATGATCCACGTTTGTGAAGTGAGCAACATTAAAGCTGTCGACGACACTAAGTTGGGATTCCATTTCCAGAGCCTTTAAGCTGTAACATTGAGCCTATTAGGTTCATTAGCCCAAAAAGTGAAAGGATGATATCAATAATGCCAAATATTTTAATAAACAACTGTGAGCAATGCACAGTTTTCACATCTCTCACTATTCAAGACATGTTACTCCACATATGTTTGTCCTTGTAGGTCACATACTCAATATCATTTGAGGAGTAAGTATTACATTATGTCATTTCAGTTTCAATCTGAGCTTGCCATCAACAGGTGTTCCTGAGAGGAGACATTGCATTAAGGCTCGATGAAATTGCAGTACCTTTACCAAAATAGACTATGTAACATATGAATGATGATTATTTGGTTTTTTTGTCTTCAGCTTCATATGCGGATCCTTTTTATTTAGGTGTTTATAGCCTCGATGGACGAAAGTGGCCTGGATGGACGTAAGTAGCCAGGATGGGGAGGAAGTAGCCGGGATGGGATGGAAGTAGCCGGGATGGGACGGAAGTAGCCGGGATGGGACGGAAGTAGCCTGGATGGACGTAAGTAGCCTGGATGGGGAGGAAGTAGCCGGGACTGGACGGAAGTAGCCGGGATGGGACGGAAGTAGCCGGGATGGGACGGAAGTAGCCTGTATGGGACGGAAGTAGCCTGGATGGGAGGAAGTAGCCTGGATGGACGGAAGTAGCCTGGATGGGGAGGAAGTAGCCTGGATGGGGCGGAAGTAGCCGGGATGGGACGGAAGTAGCCGGGATGGGACGGAAGTAGCCGGGATGGACGGAAATAGCTTTTAGTGGATGGAATAATCCTGAACGTATGTCATGCAGTTCACCATGTTATTGTTTGAAAAAAGAAAAAAAATGTTGACTTCTTAAGGGAAGATTTCATTCTCTGTGTGCCTACTTTTTATCGCTATAGTAATTAAGATTTCCCTGTGAAAGGTGACATATGACCCACCTTACCATGAGGACGATCTATCACATTTAATGTGTGTTTTTGGATTCACTTACTGTTTAAACTCTGACACTTGACTCATCATGTTATTTTCTTGTTTCTTGCATACCAGCATGCACAAAGGATTTTTTTTCAAATGATTTGCTTTTTTTATGAAAGGTACCTAGTATCCTGACTTACAGAGAAATGAGAGGGAAATACAAAACATAACAAACCCTTGTACTTTCCCATGATTGACGCTTGCACTGTCCTATTTTAACCTTTTAATAGAAAAAAAGTTTCTTTGATAAAAATATATTGGATATTCCTGGGATAATTCTGTAAGAAACCTTTTGATGCCATGTTGATAAGCATCGGTCATCCTTATTTCTTTATATATTTTATATTTATTTTAGGAACACGTTATAAGACGATAATCAGACTATATGTATGAGATCTCCAAGCTTACAACATGCCATTTTCTAAGAGTGACAAAATGTAACCCTGACATCGTTCTCAATTTTCATCGCCACTAATCAGTTCATTTTTCATAAAACAAAATATAAAAGTGTGGTTCTGTGAGCATAGCTGTTCTTTTCAATAGGATGGGACTTGTGGAGTATATGGAGCCGTCACCCTGTGGCCGAAGCGTTGCACACATTTGCTTTAGGAACTTTAAACCTCAGTTATTTGTAAACCACTCATGATTCAAATCATTATCAATGCATCTTACAGACAAAGACATAAAGCTGTGGAATAATTGTGTGGCCAATAAATTATGTTTTTACTGCATTCTGATATAACTAGCCACTTCCGGTGAGCCAATAACTGGTGGGTTTTACTTCTACACTGTTAAGGGAACCCTAAACCTCAGTTATTCACAAACCACTCATGATTCAAATCATCATCAATGCATCTTACAAACAAAGACATAGAGATGTGGAATAATTGCGTGGCCAATATATTATGCTTGTAGTGCACTCTGATATCAATGACCATTTCCAGTGAGCTAGTAATTGAATAGTTTTACCACCACACTCAAGAGTAAATATGTTGTCGATTAAACGTGTCACATCACTTCAACATAACACATAAGGTTATTGTAGGTAGTGCAAATAGATCATCTCATAATATTATAACATTACAATGGAGGTTGAACTCTTCTTCGCAAGCTAAAAACATTAGAAAGTGTTGTAAAATATTTAACTCCCTGTATCATAAAATGATTCAAAGCACACCTATATCTGTTCAAATATTTATCAAAAGTTATAATCATTATATTTATTGATATATTTTAATTGTCTAAAGTACATCTATGTCAATAGCCAAGCTTTCATTATCACAAGTAAGTTGTTTCTTACTCCAGCCAGTGATTCATGAATGATTATTAAAGGCCAAGGTTTGTGTTATCGTCTGTATCTGATAATGTAAGAGAGAGATTTCCAGTCCCACAGGGCGCCGATGACAGATTATACCTGAAGGAATATTACCTGAATAGAGCTAACACCCAAATAAACAATGGGGCAGGGTGAGAACTTATGGTAATCTTATCCTTTGCTAATCATAGCAATTCATTCAGTGTAAATAGAACAAATATTAAACCACACATGCTACGGTTGATTAATTTGCAATGTTAACCTTTATAAGGCAATATAACAATCTTAATAATGTCATTTTTATGGACTGATAGAAAAGTAAATATAATGAACTACTGCTGTTCATCGTGATTCAATTCAGATAAAATATTAAGCCACACATAACATTGGTAATTATACTAATTGGTTGATATTCACGGATACATTGAAAGAGCCTGTTCAATGAAAATGTGTGGTTCCAGACTTTCTAATTATCAGCGACATGACAAACAGCACACAACATTATAAAATTACATTCTGCATCCTCACATTCAAAGAAGATGCCTTTCAATCTTGTCGCACGTAAACAATATGTGAGTTATCTTAAGCTGGAACTAAGGGACGAGAAATGACAATTAATATTTCTTAGTTTGACTTGTTCCGGAGCTCTGGTGTAGGGTATCAGTCACGATGAAGTCGGTCTCAAAGGTTGCTTCCAAACACCTTTTTTATTCACGCATTAACGTGATATAACAATAGCGTGACTATATTGTGGCAAATCATGAAGAATGCGTGACCAAATGGTGCAACACAATAGCTAAGTCTGGCAAGATGAGGTCTGGCAATAAGGCCACGCAATAGACATGCGTGACCTTATTTGCTCACGTCTATGCGTGACCAAATAAACGTTTGGCCCTAACTGCTGCAGGAAGCTACTCAGACAACAGATTGCGATCAGATTCCAAAAACTTCAAAAGTTGGCAGGAAAATTAATTTCTTCTTTGAAGTAAATATCTTATTCTTCACCTCATGTGATTATTCTTTGTGATATGGCTTAAGATGAATAGATCACCTTTACATAATCTGTGTGTAAGACACATCAAACCTTGCGAAAATCTGTCTATTTTTGGCAACATCAACTTCAGGCTTCAAAACATCATGGTTTGATAATACCACACTAAAACTGCTCGCCGGGCGTCAAATTAAAGGCATTGAAGGGTGATAGAAGCTTGACCTCAGGCATTAAAGGTCACTCCCTCTGACCACTGGGTCACATGACTGCGGTACATGATCACGTGGGTGGTCACGTGGGTGAGCGAGTTTCACAATGAGCGGTCTCCTGACCTATTTATAGAGTAATAAAAATTCGTCAAGCAATGATGATATATTGTCAAACGGTCAAGCTGAATAGATAGTCAAATGTTTACAGGCCCCCAACCCAGGATTTATGTACCTGTATGTTTCACATGCCATCTGACCAACAAATGAACGTGTACGAGTCACATATATTCTTACACTCAATTACCGATTTCAAAATTAGGATATGATATGAAAATTACTGGAAAAGGTGGAAGATAATCAGTCCTTTGATAATTCTCAACATGATCATTGCAAAAATTACCTTGTTATTCTACTTACAGAAATGTGCCTTCACCCTTCACTGTGTCTGATTCTAAATTAGCGTGGAGATATTCCTTTTGCGTGAACATCCAGGTGTCGTTTTTGCTGATATTAAATTATTATGAGAATATGAAATATGGATCTGGTCATTATCATGAGTGTGAAATTAGGAGTGAAACTAGGACCAAGGGTTCCCTAGCTAGGAGCATGGGTTCCCTAACTAGGAGCATGGGTTCCCTAACTCGGAGCATGGGTTCCCTAACTAGGAGCATGGGTTCCCCAACTAGGAGCATGGGTTCCCCAACTAGGAGCATGGGTTCCCTAACTAGGAGCATGGGTTCCCTAACTAGGAGCATGGGTTCCCTAACTAGGAGCATGGGTTCCCTAACTAGGAGCATGGATTCCCCAACTAGAAGCATGGGTTCCCTAACTAGGAGCATGGGTTCCCTAACTAGGAGCATGGGTTCCCTAACTAGGATCATGGGTTCCCTAACTAGGATCATGGGTTCCCTAACTAGGAGCATGGGTTCCCTAACTAGGATCATGGGTTCCCTAACTAGGATCATGGGCTTCCTCGCTAGGAGCATGGGTTCCCTAACTAGGACCATGGGTTCCCTAACTTGGAGCATGGGTTCTATAATGTATACAATGTTCTAGTTATTCCTTTCAAATGGTGCAGATGTTTGTGTTTTTACCTTCCAAAAGGTTTGTGGTCTAGTTTACAAATATATTGTCTGATATTTTTTGTAGCCAAATTGTGAACGGACGGCACAAAACTGAATATTGCATCAGCATTTCTTTAGGGCCTAGCACGGAATGATTAAAACAATTGAATAAGAGAGGAAAAAGAAATGGGTAAGAAAAAGCAGTTTTGTGATGCTGTAATGAATAAATAATACAAACTTAAGAATTTCGTAGATATTACTTCACTCAGAATGCTGGAAATTGAAAATTACTTTTGATGGGCAATATCAGACTTCTGAAAGATCACGTGTGTCTAGGGTCATATGTAATTCAAAATTCTCATCTCGCGACACGTGACCACACGAACGAGAGGTCAGGACTGAATGTAAATACGAATACAATGTAATGCAGTTGTGAGATTGCTGTGAATAACTTACCACTTTTGGTAATATGATATTACCTCCACGTACACTTCGCCGAATGACAGCAGACCCGGAGAATACGATCGGGGACCTAATACGCGGTAGGAGACCAGACGATAATGGTGTCATGACTTTTCGTGACTTAGCGTCCCCCTGCACCAAATTGAGACGCAGTTACCAGTGACCTCCTGCTAAGTCAGATTATGCGATTTGCCCTCGGGTTCTTGTACTCATAACGACTCAGGCCCTCGGGAGATTTTTAGGCATTTCTTGACAAACTTACAACCACCATGTTTTTAGTGCTTTCAGAGTTTGGCTATTACAAACGATTTCGCAGCTAACACAAAACATTGCATTGCTGACACAATATATGGTTAGAATTAACATGGCTAAAACAATACATGGCTAAAACAATACATGGCTAAAACAATACATGGCTAAAACAATACATGGCTAAAACAATACATGGCGAACACATTTTTTGGCTAAACGATACATGGCTAACATGTTGCATTTGAGACTTGTTTTTTTTACCTCACCCCCCACGTCTGTTTCTACCTCCAGTTTAACTTCCAAAATCAGAATCAAAAAGTATAAATCTTCTTCATTATGAACAATATTCTCATTTACTAATTAAAATTAAACATACTCCAATGGCCTTAGAGCTATGCTGATCATGAATTTTAGCTCTAACTTATTTAAAGTCACAGAGCTTAAGGAGTGGGGAAAATGTCTGTCCGTCTGTCTGCCTGTCCATCTCTACGTCACTAAGAAGAGGAAATTAAAACTTAAATGTCTTAGGTCATAGCTGTGCCTCATCATACGTTTTTAGTAATGTGACCTTTGACCTTGACACATTGACCTTGAATCTAAAATTTGTGTACCATATTCCTTTTTTTTACAGATTTGACCTTTAACATTGATGTTTTGACCTTGACCTTTATATTATTGTGCAGGCCATATCTCATGAATGATAAACTGGAGATACTAAATATTGGGCATGGATCACAACGACAAGGTGTTGCCAGCATGCTAAAAATGTTGACCGGTGTTGGCCCATGTCATACAATATGTTTGACATTCAACGTCACTCAATTTATCTTCAGCATCAGACATTTCAACCAGTATGCCCTTGAGCCATTGTCGCTAACCCTGTCATAATTTTGTAATAACAAAGAATTAGGTTTAAAGCTAGAGAAATGAAAGTCTGAAGCACCCAGTGTTTTATAGGAAATGAAAGATAACTGTGCATAAATGGGTGAAAAATGACTGGTCTGGCCTACAGAGCCACAGAAAGTTTGTTAGTTAGACAGATCATCTGTTTTTAATAACATTTTGATAATATACGTGTTACATATCGAATTCGGTCCCAACTTGGTATCTTGATTGTTGGCTAATTGGCTAATGTATGTCATGCTTTTTCAAAATGGCAGCCTCCTTCACAACTCACTGATAGCTTTATATATATATATATATATATATATATATATATATATATATATATATATATATATATATATATATATATATATATATATATATATATATATATATATATATATATATATATATATATATATATATATATATATATATATATATATATATATATATATATATATATATCTCAATAGTCAATTCTCGATATATGTATATACATATATTTAAAATCATAACAAAATGAAAATAAATTGAAACCTAATGGAAATTGGGATTGGTCCCCTAAAAATACCACTTTTTGCCAACTAATAGCTACAAACTCCACCCAGTTATTTTAGAGAAATGGAAAGGTCGGTACTTTTTATCTCACTTTAAAACTGCTGTACAAGTGATGATAGCGATCATTTCAAATTATGTCATGCATCTCTCTTGGAAAGAATTTCCAGAAGAGAATTCATTTAAAGTTGGATAAGTAGATTTTCGGTTCTAATAGGGTGCATGAAATCATTTGACATTCCCGTGTAATCCTGGCTACAATCTGCAGCTTGAGTGAGTGTGTGGTGTACTATGAGTTACTAGCAGATATATCTGGTCTGACATGTCAAATACTGTGCAAATGCTCATGATTGTATAATGGTGATATTTCATAACCTTGTGATATGAAATCTGTATGAGATGAAGATTTTAGGGTAGAAATTAATGGGAATGAATGAATCAAGTGCCAGAATGATCAGCACTCAATACTTCCAGATTGAAATGCCATCATGAGGACTAAACATATTTGCTGCACCCCATAACTTTATCTAGGCCAGAGGTTGGGAGGCACGGGTAAACCAAGGTGGCAACCAAGCTTGGACACAAAGCAATCTCAAATCATCTCTGTGATGTGGTGATCACCTCTCTCTGTTCTCTGTTCTGCAGGGAATATCTCACGATTTGTCACCTTGTGGTGAATGTGATACATGATACTCAAAGGTGCAAGAGAGCTTAGGTCCACTGCATTGACACTGTGGCATGGAGAGTGAGTGGATGGTATCAGTGTAAGAGTGGGCCTCTCTGTGTCATGTGATCACAAAATTACTATGCTACTGCATGTCGGTAAGAAGAATGATCCATGAAAACGCATGACTTAAATTGTTTGAAAAAATAAAGGTGTATTATTTCAGAGCTAATATTATAGTATCTTGATCATCATCATGGTTGCAATCGAGCTAGTGCGTTTCCGCAGTCATAAGTCTGTCCAGGCTGTGTGTGTGTGGGGAGGGGGGGACAGAGTCAAGATCAATCAATCTCAGGCCAAGTGGTCGCTCTCCAAAAATACACTTTGGAACATTTTTCCTTTCTATCAAAGATTCACTAGGTGACTACCTGACAAAATACTTTATTGTGTATGGTCAGCAGTGTGGCCAAATTGTAAGTAAAGCAGTTAGACTCCTTAACTTAAAACGAGACCAGCCTCACAAGCAAAGTTCAGAGAGCAATGGATCTATGCCTTTTTTGGTCATACACAAATGGAGGGCACCAGGTGGCGGGTTCGACCCCCGCTGCCGGCATTATTACATTCACACTGGTAAAAAGGCTTGAAGGTCCCACTACCTGATCTGACCATTGTTGCTCAAAGGGTCGTAAAAACACCATTTCACAATTTCACATTTTTCACCTTTATACAGAATAAACAAAATGCCAATACCTGTCCCCCTGCTGGTCACCTCATACAATCTCTTCGTCTGGTGGTTTGTCCTTGAAAAAGAAATGACATATGCTCTGCTCAAATTGAAATTGAATGAGCTCTGCAAATGATGCATCTAAATCATATCAAATCTGTTTTGCATGTCAATTTTCAATGGGATTTTACCCTGATTTAGACCTAGACACAGAAATTGTTACATTCACATCATCTGGTGACTTGAAACATCCAATAAATATCAATATACCTGTTTACAGTTCATATACTCAAACCCTTGGGAAATATAAAGCCTGTCTGTGACTGGATGGATCAGGTTTTTTCTCTCCACTCTTGGTTGATGTGTGTAGGCTTGACCTGGCCAGTGATGGAGGCCATTTTATCAGGTTGATCAGCAGTATGTGTCTATCAGCCATCCTGGGTGGCATTGGCGGGGTAGATGGCAAGTGTGAGGCTCCTCTGGGGGATCATAAATATAGTTAGAATGGAAGCTTTCCAGACAGCCACAGAGGCATGTCAAGGAGCTTGCTTCAGAACTACCAATAATGCTAAGAGGAACAGATCAAATTCGCAGACGGAGGCATGCAAGATGCAAACCCTGCAAACCAGTTTATTGGACCTGCGCAAACCATACGTTAAGGAAATACGTTAAAATAAATATTATTATGATATAAACTAGCCACTATAATTGACGGAAAACAAATAAAAAAATATAATTATAATAATTACACATCACACAACCAACAATGTTTTTTTAGTGATTAATTTGGTTTTGTTTGTTTGTTTATTTGGGGATTTACACCACTTTCAACATTATTTCAGTCATTTCATGATGAGACCTACTTGCAGCAGATATAGTGTTGCCTCGCTGAATTGTCATGTCGCAGGACCTTGACATGACAACCCACCCGGTCACGAATTTACAAGGACAACGGGTTAACCCTTTATGCACGGGCCTCAGCTCATATGGATCACCTCAGCTCGAGGATCGAACCCACAACCTTTGGATCACCAGAGAGGATTAGTGATTAATTGAATCTGATAAAGTGATTAAGTATTTAGATGCACAAATTTATTTGATTCTAAATTTGATTCATTTACTTTTGTTATTTATGTATCAAGTGTTCCTGATAGCAGTGTGCTCTATTTTGTCATATAAGTTGTCGCCCACACTTATTTTCTCATATTTTGAGTGACCAGGTGCTTCACTATATATGACAGCTGACAGGGCAATGGTGGACCAAGCATATTAAGGAACCTAATATCATATCCTTGAGATAAAACACAGCTGCAATCATTAGATACATGAATGGCCAAAACACCTGCCATTGATATATGACATGGGTTAAAGGTCATTCATTTCACATATCTAAGGAAACTAACAAAATTGGAAATATTTATGGCTGAGATATACACAATATTTATCAGAATGTACGAGTAGAACGGTATCCTAATTATTGCATGCCTGTGTACAAATATTTAAAACTGATTTTATGTCAGATATTTGATTTGTGTTTGTCCTCTTTGGTTTGTCTTGTTTTGTTTTTGCTTTGTTTTGTTTGTTTTTTTTGTTTTTTTGAGGTTTTTCATCATTTGCAACATTATTTTAGTAATTATTATACATAATTCACAATCTTGCTAATACTGGAGTTCTGTAATGGAATAGGTTTGTTATGGTGTATTCCCCGGTAAACAATTAAAGTCAATTGAGTATATGGGAGTCTTTGAAAGCTCTTTTGTTTCAGACTTAAAACCAATATACTCATCATGAAATGATAATGAATTCTACACTCTCAATCTAACTAGAGGCTAGAGGCACATATCAAACACAAGCAGAGAACACTTACTGGAGTACATATATATATATATATATATATATATATATATATATATATATATATATATATATATATATATATATATATATATATATATATATATATATATATATATACTCATCATGAAATGATATTGAATTCATATATATACCATATATATCATATATATACTCCGGTAAGGTGTTCTCTACTTGAGTTTGATATGGGGTCTCTACATTTGCTTTCAGAGCCATCTAACCAAGGCCTTGCATCTTAATGAAGATGGTCATCCTGACATGGACCTTACATCCTGGTTCTTTGTCTGGACCTGATTGCTTTCCATTTGTAGATTAGCCTAGAATCATGTGGCTGAAGGGCTTTTATGCTTTTATTCTCTCACAAGAAATCCTTTGTTGATGGAAGGTGGAGGCAGACATATTTTGTGCCTGACCTTCTTGTGAATCAATGTCCTCTTTATGTGTCCTGGGATCAACAGATATTAGTTGTCAAGTTACTACTTAAGTAAATACATTTTATGTTATTAAGCATATACCCTGTCCTCCATGTATATACCTCGTCCACCATTTATATACCCCGTCCACCATTGTATATACCCCGTCCTCCATGTATATACCCAGTCAGGTTAATGTATTTTCTTAAATAATTATTCACAACTTAACTTTAAAATGATACTTGATTTGGCATGAGATGAAATAAAAATGAAGATGTGATGAATGCACAACCACATCAACTTGGCAAGATTGTCCATTCTACCCATTGTTATTTTAGTATATATTGTTCAAACCTGATTGATATATAAAACTATAGCCATGAAAATAAAACTGAAACTGGTCCAAGAAAGCTTATTTTAACATTATATATATTAATCATAAATATTTGACCAATTGGTTCCAAAAATAAACAAATAAGTATCATACAAAAATGGCTGAACTTCATTACTACTTTACATAGGTTAATATTTCAAGGCTGGTCATATTTTCATATGACTATATATATCTGTATTCAGTGGTGCACTGGCTCCCTATCCCCAGTCACATATTCACAAGGACAATAGTTTAGTCCTTCGGGCTTTGGCTCTTTTGGGAAATTGCTTATTGAAATATATATATATATATATATATATATATATATATATATATATATATATATATATATATATATATATATATATATATATATATATATATATATATATATATATAAATATAAAATATATATATATATATATATATATATATATATATATATATATATATATATAAATATATATATATATATATAATACTTGACTGCTATATATATATATATATATACATATATATATAAATATATATATATATATATATATATATATATATATATATATATATATATATATATATATATATATATATATATATATATATATATATATATATATATATATATATATATATATATATATATATAGCAGTCAATAGTATGTCATGAAGTACATCATGGCCAAGATCCATCAGATTGTTTGATGTATTTTTGGAGACCATAAAGTATATGATCAAGGTTATACATGTCATAATTGCCTTGTGATCTAAAGATGGATAGCTGTATTAGGACAAATACAAATTACATGTTTATAGGCATTTTGGACAAAGTAAATTACACCATAGGGAGCTGAGCGGAAATAACACACAAACAAATGACATTTCCATACTTGTGATGAGTTGGTCTTCTGGGTACAGGGTGTGCACACCAGGGTTCACAGTGGGGGTTTCATAATGATATTGCACAGTCCCTGATTACTTAATATTCACGGTTTTGCTGTTCAAAAATGAAATACCTACCATCAGCAATCAATGTTAATCAATTTTTTACAGTACACCAACAAAGATAACTTGACATAATAATATAAGGATTCTACAAATGGCATCGACCGAAATACAAACTCTGGAGATCAGCCAAACATATTCACACACTTTTTGCAAATCCCACCCAAATCTTTCAGTTGTTTCTCTACTTATTCTATTTAACGTTTTGTGTAAATGTGCAATTTCACGGAATATTCAACCTTTAACTTTGTGCAATAAGTGTGCTATACAACTACACTATGTCAGAACTGAGCAATGCAATACGGCCATGATGAAGAGACCAAACAAACAATACTAACCTGTGCCTCTCCAATTTTAAAAGCAATCAATCTCAGTTAAACACAACCCCAAAATGTCATTTTTCATCATTATGCCTTTTATGTTTCTCCGACAAGGGAACAACATCCACTTTGTTCACACAACTAGACATAACTTTCGTGTCATTCATGGGAAGTTTGTTTATCCGAATTTGCATCATTTACAACTATACAATGATGTAGTATTTGTGTGTTGGAAATACGTGTAAATAGAAATGATAAAATCCAATAAATGGATAAATAAAATTGAATAAAACGAAATTGGGAATGTCCGCTTAACGCTAGGGGGAACAGGGACACTTCATACAGAGGATCACAGCTGCATGAAATGTGTTGTTGATTGTTGCCTAGTTACCAAAAGGTATGATGTCACTATTTCATTGATGAATAGCCACAGCACCATTATGACGTCATTACTCCTTGAACTACATGAAATAGTGCACCTTTGTAACATACCAAAGTAAGATAAATAGGTAACATACTTCTGCCCAAAGGGGATCAATGTTGATATATACACATATAAACATCATTTAGTGGTCTTTTATGACTAATCCATTAGCCAGTAGCTGCTGCATTCGACCTCATCACTGCCCAGTGATACAAAATTAGAAGTAAACAAAATATCATATTTCTCCAAATTTCCCACGCTTTTTATGACAAAATTGAGAAGTTTTGCAAGTTTAATTACCAAAAT
Source organism: Amphiduros pacificus (assembly GCA_949316495.1). NCBI lineage: Eukaryota > Metazoa > Annelida > Polychaeta > Phyllodocida > Hesionidae > Amphiduros > Amphiduros pacificus. The sequence goes on along the minus strand of OX439012.1, from coordinate 13,894,027 downwards.
TTCAGAACAGGTGTACTCCAAATATTATTCTATTTAGTTTAAATAGATGAAATTTTGATTAATGGTTTATATTTTGAGATACCTAACTTTCTTCAAACTCAAGTCAAAAATTACCAAATGGTGTCAAAAATTTGCATTTATTTGAATAATTTTATTTACAAAAAACACAAATTACTTGAGTTATAAGACATCTTTTAAAATTCTGTCTATTTAAACTAAATAACATCATTCTAGCTTTAGATTAATGCCTTAGTTCTACAGATTGATAGTGTAGTTGTTCACAAAAATGTTTTTCAAGTTAGCTCTATCTTTTCTAAAATTGTTACCAAACAAACCATTTTTTAAATATTTTTACTGTAACTTTAAATGTAAAATGATTAAGAATGATAACATTTTAAAAACAAATTAAAAATCAAATCAAAACAAAAATCTATCCCTAATCATTTGACACCTTAAAGGTTGAAATGTTTTTAGTAGTTATTTTTATACAAAGCAATCGTCTTGCACCATGTCATTTTTTGGGTTTCAAATGACTTATTTTTGGCGGGAAAAAAGAACTTTAGAAGACACTGTTCCCCCTAACGTTAACTATCTTAAAAAAGAAACTAGGAGGAGACTATGAAGCAGTCGATTCACGATTTGATCAGATAGTTAAACAATCAGTAAGAGCGCTGTCACTTATGTTTGAATAGTTCTATTCATCTAATTTCAATGCATTTTCATGTAAATTGAATTATGAAATATTTTGCAATACTTTAACTGTAACCAATTATATTGCTCTTCAGACACTTTCCAAACTTGTTTTGTGAATTTCATTAAAGTATATAATATAATAAGCTTACAATTCAAAACTCTTCTAAAATAAATTGTTCTTCGTGTATTATATTCGGTTGGAGGTAACAACAGGGCAACAAGGAGAGCCAAATTTACAGAGAAGTAGAGGTCTAGAAAATCATGATATGAAGAGCCAAATTAACAGAAAAGTAGAGGTCCAGATAATCATGTTATGGAGAGCCAAATGAGCAAAGAAATAGAGGTCCAGAAAATCATGTTATGGAGAGCCGAATTAACAAAAAAATAGAAGTCCAGAGAATCATGTTATGGAGAGCCCAATTAACAAAGATATAGAGGTCCATAAAAATAATGTTATTGAGAGCCAAACTTACAGAAAAGTAGAGGTCCAGTAAATCATGATATCATGTAATCATGTAAATCATGGCCTGTCAAATACTAGACTAGCAAGAAACTATTCAAAATCATCGGCCTAGTGGACAGGAAAATCGCACGACAGTCAGGCCTCAAGCCGGTCAAATCTGGCCTCCAGTGATTAACTGCTGCACTAGCTGACTGTGTCATCATCTTCCCCAGTCATCGTATCTCTAATTAAACCTCTGTGTTTTTGGAGTGACCTTTCCTCAGTTTTGTCTTCCAACATTAGACTTGACAACTCTAGATGGCATTTAAAAAAAAGAGTTCAAGCGATAACATCATGGCTACACAGAAGAGGCAGTTCTTAAATGATGGTGCAATCACTGCGTTGTATCTACAGGTACTACGTTATTTTACGTTTTAATAAACTAACCTACTTCTCATCCCATATGATTTCGTGATTAACATAATACCTGTAAACTTTAGTATAATGGCTAAAAAAACGATTAAGATTTTTATTTCTAGGACAAACCAAGCAGTAGATTGTGAATTGAATAGAACATGGCTTCTTAATAGCTAGTTATATCTGAGTCATAACAGGACGAGTAATGCATAAGTCCATTTTGTCCATGTCTTTAGGAGTGAAATACATGTTCTGGCGGATTTCAAATCACAAATTGTAAAATTACCCCTTATAGGGCCATTAAGGTGAACTAATCACATAGGAATAGACACAAATATGGCGTTATTGAGAAGTCTGACATTTCTGATGATTTTTTTTTTGGAACTAATGGCGTAATGTACATGCGGAGAAACAAAAAAATTGGTTAGGTAAAAAAAGCACTGAGCTCGGCCATGAAATAACATAACACTGACGATGCCGAGGTCATTAGTCCCCCAAGAACAGTAGGGCTCAACCTTAATACAACTGCTACACATCTTATATCGGGGCTCATTCTTTAAGCATCTGCTAAACATCTGAACATAGGACTCAATATTAATACAAATGCTTCATTTGAACATAGGGCTCAATATTAATACAAATGCTTCATTTGAACATAGGACTCAATATTAATACAAATGCTTCATCTGAACACAGGGCTCAATATTAATACAAATGCTTCATTTGAACATAGGGCTCAATATTAATACAAATGCTTCATCTGAACATAGGGCTCAATATTAATACAAATGCTTCATTTGAACATAGGGCTCAATATTAATACAAATGCTTCATCTGAACATAGGGCCTCAATATTAATACAAATGCTTCATTTGAACATAGGGCTCAATATTAATACAAATGCTTCATTTGAACATAGGGCTCAATATTAAAACAAATGCTTCATTTGAACATAGGGCTCAATATTAATACAAATGCTTCATTTGAACATAGGGCTCAATATTAATACAAATGCTTCATTTGAACATAGGGCTCAATATTAATACAAATGCTTCATTTGAACATAGGGCTCAATATTAATACAAATGCTTCATTTGAACATAGGGCTCAATATTAATAAAAATGCTTCATTTGAACATAGGGCTCAATATTAATACAAATGCTTCATTTGAACATAGGGCTCAATATTAATACAAATGCTTCATCTGAACGTATTGGAATCCAGGTAGCAACCTCCAACAGCAAATATATACGTGAAATACATCATCGTGTGATATGTCCTTATAGAAACACTTCCTTATTTAATTAATTACATGAATTATAATATCACATAATCACAGTTGAGTAAATATAAAAAAATTAAAAAAGACATTCAAATGCAAATAACTATAGAATTTATCCTGCGATCCCTTCAAAATATGATCAATGCAGTCAACTCAGACTGTCATAGAAGTGAGTTTAAGCACACTCGGGACTCAATGATTCAAAAGTTAGATATAATATAACATACATTTGTCAAGACTGGTCCAACTGACATGCTTTTTACACCAAAATGCTATCTACATTAATATTGTATGGTGACTAGGACAAGATCTGGACTTGGCATACACATGGTGTACGGGGTGTATGAATAGAAGACTGGGTATATAAACAGTGGACGGGCTAGATAAATGGTGTACGGGGTATATACATGGTGTACGGGGTATATACATGGTGTACGGGGTATATAAGTGGAGTACGGGGTATATAAACAATGGACGGGCTAGATAAATGGTGGAAGGGGTATATAAATGGAGGACGGGTATATAAATGGAGGACAGTGTATATAATGGAGGACGGGGTATATAAATGGAGGACGGGGTATTTAAATGGAGGACGGGGTATATAAATGGTGGACGGGGTACATAAATGGAGGATGGGGTATATAAATGGAGGACGGGTATATAAATGGAGGACGGGTATATAAATGGAGGATGGGGTATATAAATGGTGTACGGGGTATATACATGGTGTACGGGGTATATACATGGTGTACGGGGTATATAAGTGGAGTACGGGGTATATAAACAGTGGACGGGCTAGATAAATGGTGGAAGGGGTATATAAATGGAGGACGGGTATATAAATGGAGGACAGTGTATATAATGGAGGACGGGGTATATAAATGGAGGACGGGGTATTTAAATGGAGGACGGGGTATATAAATGGTGGACGGGGTACATAAATGGAGGATGGGGTATATAAATGGAGGACGGGTATATAAATGGAGGACGGGTATATAAATGGAGGATGGGGTATATAAATGGAGGAAGGGGTATATAAATTGAGGACGGGGTATAGAAATGGAGAACGGGGTATATAAATGAAGGACAGGGTATGTAAATGGAGGACGGGGTACATAAATGGAGGACCGGGTATATAATTGGAGGATGGGGTATATAAATTGAAGATGCGGTATATAAATTGGAGATGGGGTATATAAATGGAGGACGGGGTATATAAATGGAGGACGGGGTATATAAATGGAGATGGGGTATATAAATGGAGATCAAGGTATATAAATGGAGGACAGGGTATATAAATGGTGTACGGGGTATATAAATGGTGTACGGGGTATATAAATTGAGGACGGGGTATATAAGTGGAGGACTGAGTATATAAGTGGATGACGGCAGATGGTTGGTTCGACTTCCACTGCTGGCAGTGTTACTTTCTTTCAAGGCTGACATGTTGACCTGATATGGCCATAGTTACTACAAAGGTCGTAAATTCACCATTCTATATTTTGGTCAGCCTAGTTATGGCTACCAATCAAATCACACATTCATATTAAAAATGACATATTCAAATTTCAACATTATTTTGTCACTTGACAGATGCAATTTTCTTTCATCAAAACATCACCCATCGCCTAATTTCACACCAAATTGAACAATATTCTGTACATTATCTGGAACTTGTCAGGCAATCAAGATTTCAATAAATCTGTCATATGTGTAGCCATGATCCCTTGGAAGTGGCAATGTTATATTAGGTGCTCAGTCATATAGATAGTTACCTCTTATTACAGATGATCATGTGTTGCTTTATTAACCTAATGACATTTATAGGTCTCCAGCTTCATAGCCAGAAACTCCCTGAAATGTCTGAGCCTCCAAGCACACATTATGTGTGAGGCACCTGAGAATATCTGATGCGAGACTCAACCATGTTTCAGCTATTTTGGTTTCAGCGCTTTCACAGCACCACAATAACATATATGGTTTTGTGACAAACACAATACATATACATGTTCACTCAGCACAATTCAACTTTTTATTCCCCCACACCTGTCCCTTACTCCAGTGATTCACTTAAAAACACATGATGCTGCTGCCGTAGTGTCACCCGGGATATATTTGTGCAGGTAACCTGAGTGTTGATGCTAATCCATTCCCTTCTCTAGCCCCATAAACAGCGCCGTGGTCATAATAATGATGACACTAGAGGGCGCTTTATGGACCTCTCAGACCAGGAAATGGACAACCTAATCACTACCAGCTACCGAGGAGACCTCACATTCTATTTATTCAGTCATCCATCAAGTACCAAAGTTATTTCAATAATAATCGAGAGCAACAAAAAGTTGTTTCTTTTTTTCACATTGAAAGCCTATTTTGGTCTAATATACTGCTAAAATTTTAAATTTTTAAATTTTAACAAACATCTGATTTGGTTATTTTTTTCATAATATTCCATAAAATACTTCTTGATCTTGCTTGAACACTGTCAAGGTTTTATTATTTTATTATTTTACCCTATCGAACATAATAATAGTTCCAATTTCCCATAATTCATAACAATGGTTAATCATTGGAAAAAGTTATACATAAAGCTTCGTATGGTCTCATCAAGCAACCTCCGAATGGGCCTTAGATGGCCTAGAATCTGCCTCCTGGTCAAACCATGCTTGGCCGAAGGGTTACAATTTTGTTATTTTGGCTTCATTTCCAGTGCCTTTTTGCCTCTCCTCCTCTTTACCTTTGCAAGGTAGCTACTCTTTGTCGATCTGACCTGTGTCAAGGTCAATGTCGTCTGAAGGTCACCATGTGACCGTAGAGAATGTAATTTGATATCGAAAGTGGCAATTTTGATTGAATGATGCCTCATAGTGTCAAATCTGGTGTTAACTCATTTTCGAAAATCAAGTCCATTAGGACCCTTTTCGCCTGGGGGCTGTCATAAAACAATGGCCTTATCTTCACTTGTTTTCATTTATCTTCACTTGTTTTCATTGAGGTCTACCAATGTACCCTACCCTTGGGTAGGGTATATTGGGAGACCTCAAAGTTGAAAGTGTTGTGTTGGGAATGAATTCACATGAATGGTTTGGGATGAAAATATCCCTTAATATCTTCCAAGCCTAAAGCAGTAATGAATGACAAAATGTGAATTTTCAACTTTTCCTTCTGGAACAATTATACTAATATCTTATATAATGTCTTATATACTTTGGTTCTGAGTATATTGGCTCAAACTCGGTTCAGCACAATGTTAAAGTCTACTTCCTTTCCCAGAGGCACATGTCAATGATATGACTGATAACTACTCCTCCAACTGGGTTCAAAGCAAATAAAAGATGACTCCCCCAGGAACATTATCATCTAATTGGGCCAGGCAATTAATGTATGATGTTTGTGCATCATATAATCAAATTGAAACTGCAGAGTTATAACCATAGGCTCACCAAGGCAAATAGTCTATGCTGATCAGTTCAAATATGTTTGATCTATGATAATTCCAAAATGCCCAGAATGATTTGTGTTAAAGTGATCAGATCAGATGGAATTTATCCTGGTATCTCTTAATGTCTGATCATCCAATGATGATAACATGGACTTGGATAAGCTACTTCAGATAAACCTTTCATTGCCTGATTATCAGTTGTATTATGGCACATAATAGACTCTGAGCAGTGGTTCTATAAATAAGAAGGAGGCATTACTATTCTACCTATGTCATGCGTAGTCGGATGGAAGCTGTATTTGGCTTTGATGATGCACAAGGGAAGAAGTAGGCTCATTTGTTCACCAATCATGAACAGCCCATGGGTTCAATATTCAGTAGTGAATTGAGCAAACATTCCCTCTTGTACACTCATTTTAATCTAGATGGGAATTAAATGAGAAAAGAGGAAACAACTTATGAAGCACTCTATTCATAAATTCATGACTTAATTCATAAATTCATAATGACACTATTCATAGATTCATAACAATGCAAAAAAACAAAATCAATTATAGTCTTTGATAATCCTTTCTAAAGAAATATGTTCATCCGCGGAAACCTACCACTGAGGAAATATTACAACTAAGCGATCTTATCAAAATGCAACCTTTCTAAGAATCAATCTCTTTGTAATCTAATAACTGAACTGCCACACCAATAAGAAATCTTATCACTATACCATACTTTACTCAACCAATCTTACAACAATATTTCTCCTAAACAATCTTACCCCAACATAATGTACCACAAAGCAATCATACCACAAAGTAACCTTGCCACAAACAACCATACCACACAATAACCTTACCACATAGTAACCTTGCCACAAACAACCATACCACACAATAACCTGACCACATAGTAACCTTACCACCTATCAATAGTCACAAAAAAGCTTACTACTTAGCAATCATATGGCAATGTAACCTTGCCACTAGACAATATTATCACTAAGCAATCTTACTAGTGAGCACTTTTACCACTGAGTAATACTTCCTCTGAGTAGTCTTACCATTAAGCAATCAAACAACTGAGCAACATTGTGGCCTTTCTGTTTAAAATGGGATAAAGAAAACTATCCATTTGAAATGATCTTGGTATTATATGTTGTGCACCATGTACCCTTTCTGGGGTCAGATGCATATTGTCTATTGTCTTGGTAAATAACCTGTACATAGTCATTTATGTAAAGGAATTCCCAGAATTTGTTAATTTGATGAAGGAGATCAATATCGGTTAAAACAGGCAGGGAAAAATCTAAACCTTAATTCATTTTTTAATTACATCTATATAGTTTTCAAAAATCTAAACCTTAATTCATTTTTAATTACATCTATATAGTTTTCAAAAATCTAAACCTTAATTCATTTTTAATTACATCTATATAGTTTTCAAAAATCTTAACCTTAATTCATTTTTTATTTACATCTATATAGTTTTCAAAAATCTAAACCTTAATTGATTTTTTATTACATCTATATAGTTTTCAGCTTTGTTATTGCAACAAAATACAATGAACGTGGGGACTATCATCTAATAGTACTGCTTCACTTTTTTTCAAACCAAGCCACCTGTTGGTGATGTGTCAGTAATCGTCAGTAGATATCTGTCCTTTCTGGTTTGACCCTGGCTTGAAATGGCAAACATTGCTCTTATAGACAAGCACACTGAAGCTGAACACAGTAGTAGGAGGAGGACATGATTTACTTGCAATTGCTTACCAAACTGTAACTGTTCATGAACTATTTATTATTATATAATAAATGTTTCTGTCAATATTTCTAGATTTGCGAAATACATTTGAATAAAAAATACGAATATTTGCCTCCCGGAATTGTCAGTCTTCGCATCGTTCCTACTGTATGGATATTATATGTCAGTTAGGGTGTTTCATTTTTCGGACTTTTTTTCCGATCAAGCTGCTCATTAAAAGAAATGATCTCTGATATGTAGTAAACCCACAGAAAAAATTTAAGACCAATCGATCAACTTTTAGACCCCCCCCTACCACCTTGTATGTTTGACCTCGGAAATCAGTGCTCGGTGGCCATTTTCTGGTTAAAATTCAAGTCTCATTGCCTCATAATTTCATTTTATTCAACTCAGGTAGTGTCTGTGTCACACAAATGTAGTTTTAAAGGTTACTTAATATTTCAAGATCATTCCCATTTAATTTGGGTCAAAATCATTCAAATTGAAGACATTAATTCTGAAAAATATACATTTTCAAATTAATTTCACACTCATATCGGATAAATTTTTCACATTATTTCCACATTAACTTCAAATTGAGAATTATATTATAGTATGAAAGTTCACAGATTTGTCTCCATTTCATTTTTAGCTCTGCTGAGACTCACAGAGCTTTAGGAGTGGGGAAAATGTCTGTCTGTCCGTCCGTCTGTCAAAATTTCTTTGAAAGTCTTTTCTCCAAAACTACCAGTAATATATGTTTAAAATTTTATACAGAGGTAGACATTGAGGCAAAGATTCAGATTCCTTCAAATCTTTGTGATCTCACCATTTACCTTAGTGCAGTGACCTGGAGGTTAGAAATTTTGTACTTAGCATATTTCAGCAACCACTTAAAAGTGAATAAACATATGTCGATGGCCTTAGGGCTATGATTATCATTGCTTTTTTGTAATGTTTGTGAACATTTCTTCCTAACAGATCATTTAAAACCAATTCAAGAGCAGAAGATGATATTGACCAATCAAAATGCATGTTACATATCAAATTTGGCTCCAACTTGTTATCTCAATTCTCATTGGCTAGTATTTCTCCTTGACAACATTTTGGGCTAAGATTATAGAAATTCAAGACATTAATTCAGAAAAATATACATTTTCAAATCAATTTCACACTCATATCAGATACATATGTTCACATTATGTCCACATTAACTTCAAATTGAGAATTATATGTTAGTGTGAAAATTCACAGAATTGTCTCCATCTCATTTTTAAGGAATTATGGAATTTTAAGTCTGTGTGAAGAAGAGACATGGACAATGAGACCTCTGTGAGCTCCCTTCTTTGCAGAGTTAGCTTAAAGGAGGGGGTTCAAGTATAAAAGGAAGGGGGTGGAGCCTATTAAACAGGTCTTGACCATCAAAACACCCAGAGCTCAGCCAGTATAAATTGAATACATTCTAATATATTTGTTACTTTCTAATAGAAATGTGTGATACTTGGTACAATGCTGCATGAACACAAGGGCTACAACATATTTTAATCTGAAATCTAAATGTTTGATATCAAAGCTCTTTTAAACAATAAAAGTGTTCTGAGATTTAAATTATTTTGAATTTGATTGACAGTTGACACTGTGTGTGAGATGTGGGTTTAGGTTTGTTTATAAATACCAAGCACATGGCTGAGTGCATGTGTCCAGCATGTTACAACATATTTGCGGTTTTACCCCATACCTCCCATGGGCTAGATGTTGCTGCAGCTGGGTGGGGAGCGGTCAACTTCAGAGACTCGTTATATAACTTGTGTAAAGATAAGAATCTGATTTCCTGGTCCTCCTCAGATAAACTTTTCAGTGCTAAATTTATGTTTTCTGAATGGTCCGAAAGTTTTTGATTGATAAACATGTAAATAATGACATATGCACACTTTAAATTATAAGGTTCACCTTTTCTGTTTTTATTCTCTTCCCCCTCTCTTTATGAGACCAAGGAGGAGGACTGTCACTGAGATAGTCAGCGGGGTTAATGCAGGGTGGTGTGATACAACCCTTTTCTTGCCTATGTTTACAAACAACCTGCCCAGCCACCAGCAGCATCCAGTGGGCTGTGAGTGGACAGTTTGACCAACGGTCAACTTGTGAGGTAGCTGTGTTGTGTGGAGCAGCACCAATCAGCAGCTGGGGCAAAATCTGGGGTGGGGTTAACTGACCGTACGGCTTTTCAGGGGTACTGGACCCCCCTCTTTAATCCTGGATGTCCTTCACTCCCATTTCTGCTGCATCTTTGACAAATGCCACTACTTTTACAATAGCTGCAATTTGTCTGTATTCCTCATAATCTTGCCAGTGCTCTGGTGGTAAATGGAGCTATCTTCCATCCATTCCTAGGAGTTCAAACAGGAGCCATGACTGTGACCCAATTGGGGAGTAGTGAGACATTTCCTTGGGAAGACTGGTTTTTCTGGATTGAATAGAGCAGGACTAGGCATAGCTTGAAGTTGTGTGGCAATGACAGTCTTCATCCCATCATTCAATGATCTGTCAAACAAGACAAATACCACCAGAGATACCAAAAATGACTTAGCATAGAGTTCTTGACCACGACAGCTATGGATGATGCATCAACTGCCTAAAATATATGACATAACATGGTGTAAGAGAAATTGGGAGAAACATTTATATCTAATGTTAAAATGGATATGCAAAAGATAAATTTCAAACTGTGAATTAATAGCCTCAGAATTATATCACATCGCATAGTCACACATATCCTCCCACAGCTGGAGATCTAAATTCGGAGCTGGAGCAACCAAGTGTACCTGAAGAAACTAAGGCCCATGAAACAGGGCAATGTGCTGGTCTAAACTATTATTGCCAACCAGTATTTCAGGTGTGATGAGATCTGGTCATGTTTCATCAGCCAGTTTTGCCATATTCATGATATACAATGCTGAGGCAAGAAATCAGGCATGATGAAGAGAATGTGGAGCTCACATGGCAAATTTGTCTATGCCTTGATCTTATTCAACAAAAGGTCTCATTACACCTGCAATACTGGCTGACTTTGATAGGATGGCCCAGTACATTTCCCTGTTCCATGGACCTTGGTTTCTTTAGGCATGCCGGGCTGCTCCAGGTCCACATTTTAATCTGGGGCTGTGAGATATGTGTGACTATCAGATGTGATATGATTCTGAGGCTATTAATTCACAGTTTAAAATTTATCTTTCACATATCCATTTTAACATTAAGCATAAATTGTTCTCCAAATTCTCTTACACCATGTTATGTCATATATTTTAGGCAGTTGATGCATCATCCATAGCTATCATGGTCAAGAACTCTATGCTAAGTCATTTGTGGTATCTGACTGAGTAGTATTTGTCTTGTTTGACAGATCATTGAATGATGGGATGAAGACTGCAATTATCACACAACTTCTAGCTATGCCTAGCCCTCTCTATTCATTCCAGAAAACCATTCTTCCCAAAGAAACATGCTTTAACAGGGAAATATCTCACTACTCCCAGATTGGGTCACAATCATGGCTCCTGTTTGAACTCCTGAGTGGATGGAAGATGGCTCCATTTACCACCAGAGCACTGGCAAGATGATGAGGAATTCAAACAAATGGCAGCTATAGTTAAAGTAGTGGCATTTGTCAAAGATGTAGCAGAAATGGGAGTGAAGGACAAACTTGAAACATATATTACTGGTAGTTTTGGAGAAGAAGACTTTCAAAGAAATCTTGAGACGGACGGACAGACAGACATTTTCCCCACTCCTAAAGCTCTTTGAGTCTCAGCAGAGCTAAAAATGAAATGGAGACAAATCTGTGAACTTTCATACTATAATATAATTCTCAATTTGAAGTTAATGTGGAAATAATGTGAAAAATTTATCCGATATGAGTGTGAAATTAATTTGAAAATGTATATTTTTCAGAATTAATGTCTTCAATTTGAATGATTTTGACCCAAATTAAATGGGAATGATCTTGAAATATTAAGTAACCTTTAAAACTACATTTGTGTGACACAGACACTACCTGAGTTGAATAAAATGAAATTATGAGGCAATAAGACTTGAATTTTAACCAGAAAATGGCCACCGAGCACTGATTTCTGAGGTCAAACATACAAGGTGGTAGGGGGGGGTCTAAAAGTTGATCGATTGGTCTTAAATTTTTTCTGTGGGTTTACTACATATCAGAGATCATTTCTTTTAATGAGCAGCTTGATCGGAAAAAAAGTCCGAAAAATGAAACACCCTAATGTCAGTCCTGTCTTGGCTCCTACTGTCGACTGGTGTTCATGCTTACTTTGCACAATAATAATAATAATAATAATAATAATAAATATTTATAAAGCGCCAATCCCAGACGGATCTGTTCTGGGCGCTAAGAAAAATTCCATTTTCTTTGTGATAAGACTCTCCCAAATTATACCACATTTGATTGATATGTTTTACCCAGTAGTACTATTTCTCAACTGCCAAGAACTCAGTAGTACCAAATCTTAACACTACCCTTGGCTTGAGATGTCACGCTATCGTCTAAAATATCATTTACATATGATGATATGCCCAAAGACATTAAATATTTCCAGAGGTCACTTTATATATTATTGATATAACATTTTATGTATAAGGAATAATACAGCAAAATGTTCTCAGGCAAAGCTGGAAACGGCATATGAACTGTACTTCAGTGAACATAAAAAGTCAATACGCATACATCTACTTAATACGTAGGCTACTCAGTGCACTCCCAAACAGGTCAGCAAGTAATGACACTGATCCCCGGTAGGGGGCATTCCTCATTAATCTGCTCATATCAGATTCATAGCATAGCGCTTTAAAATGTCCCAGCTTCCGGTGGTCTTACCATCTGGCAGACCAATATGAGGACGATAAAGTCATCTGAGTGAATTGAAAGAAACTGATGATCAGGTTATTTCTTATCATATAGCATAGACAATAGAGGTGTGGCAAAAAGGTAAATAATGTGAATGTAAAATTGAATAAAATCACCATTATACATGCTCCGCTTGTACAAACATATATCAAACATCGATCTTATTATTTGTATATCAACAACATTTTAAGACGGTAATCCTGTCAAAGTCAACAATATATTATAGGAGGTTTTAGTATCAGAGTTGCTCCTGAATGCAGTTGCACTGAAGTTGCACAGTTGCACTGACAATGATGACAAAGCCTCTTAAGGACGCTTTCAAATCACCCCTGACAAGGTAAAAAAAGACGCTTGATATATTAAAGCTCAAATAACATAAAGCATTCACTGTATGTAAACTGACAAGCATGTAATCTTTTATCCAGTTATTTTTAAAAAATACTGAATGATTTGTTTGTGGATTTAGATAAATAAAAGACGAATCTTATTATACAAGGATTATATTTATAAATCATATTATCAGAATAAACCAGTTTCCCAGCCCACAATCTAAAGTTTTGGAGGTCTGCCATCGATACGCAATGATGTGTATGTCATAAGGCTTCATTTGAGAAAGATGCATAATTCTCTTGTACTATCTCCTTTCAGATGTATTCTAAAATTTAAGTCATTGGTATAAACAATTTACTCCTTTCACAAATATCCTGAACTTGAAGTCATCAATGTGAAAAAATATCTTTTATAATTATGATGAATACATACACATGATTCTCGAAATATATTTTAATTCCTCTACATTTCCATGACCATTTACGAGAATAAAATAAATAAATTTATGCACCAATGTTTTGATCAAATTGTGTTTAATTTGAGTTAATCAAAATGTTGTTGAGGTGCGTTAGTAGAGAACAACCCATCAAGTGCAAATGACTGGGAGAGACTTGTCACAATGAATCAGTCAGGTCTGATCACAATGTATCACACATGGTCACCGAAATCTGTGAGTTTTCATAATATAAGAACTTGACCATTGGTGAAAGTGGAGGACAGGAGTGTTACTTTCACACTGGTTAAAACCCTCGAATGTCGACCTGATATGGCCATAGTTGCTGAAAGGGTCGTAAAAACATTTCATAATTTCAATTCTTTAATCAACTCAAACTAAACACCACAATGTGTTTATAAATTTGGCACATAAATAAGATTGCAAATATCAGAGGATTCATGAAGGAATTATATCAAATAATATTACAAGTGAATAATTCCTCACTAGTGCCAGAAGGGAGAAATAAATCAGGAAAAATACCCAAAATACCCAAGATAGATATTCACATGACATACGCAATGAAAACCTTATTCAGAATTCAATGTAACGGAAATTTCATGCAAATGATGTGAATTTAGGGATATTTATTTTAAACCGTCATCAATAGAACACCATAATGTCATAATTTAAATGATTGTTTAAAGTTTCAAATTTGCCACTTTGATACACAAGTCTCAAATATGATAGGATTGGCAAGTATGATTAGCAGTGGTGCAGCATAGTTACTGTCCAGTTCATATTATATTTGTGATATTCAGTCCATTTAAATGTTCTCATGAAAAGAGCTACATATTGAACCTCTCATCTAAAACCACTGTTAAAATATGTATTCTTGTTACTTGGTGCCTTTTTTGTTTTTAATTGACCTGTCCATCTTAGAAATGTCTAGTAAGACATCAACAAAAATATCCCAAATATGTTTTATGTAAAAAATATGTGAAAAAATAACAGTTTTAACCATCATAGTGGTCCCTATAATCTACTGCACATATTTCTGGTGAGTTCCTCGGTAATAACCTTCTCATGGTGATGCCTTCTCCGTGTCCATGTATTGTCATGAACATATGACTGCTTCACACTGGACTCATGTCCACTCTCCATGTTTTACACATGTCCTCTGCCAAATTATGTTGGTGCTGAATCACAGCCCCTTAAATAAGTCTTTACTCAACCACATTAGCTTAATCTAGATGACAAACAGATATAAATATTTTTTTCACGCTCACATCTAATATCGTGTCTTGTTTGACATTGACACAGTAGGATTCCTGCAGACTCATTTCTTATACTTCTATGTTTCAACCTAAAGCACAGGATGAGAGATCCGTTCAAATGACCTGCATAGATTCTATTCAAATAACGCATTTATATTCAATCTATTCCTGTAGAGCAAATTGTGACCCCATATCTGTTTTACTTGACCTCATTAGGATTACTCCGCAAGATGAAAAAAAACAAAAACAAAAATAAACCAATACTGCTCTATCTCTGTTATTCATATATGCCTCCCAGTCAGGCGACATTATATTTCTGTAGATCAAATTGAACAGTGTAAAAGTCACTGAAGCTTTTTCCCTGTTTTTCATTATACATATACGTAACATATTTTTGATTTCCAAATTATTCATGATTTCCTTTTACATGTGAATGTTACAAGTTCTGATCCATGTCCAATATAAAGACACTCAGATCATACAAAAGTACAAGACCACCATCATTTATCTACAATTTGATATAATTCAACCTCCATACAATAATATATTAGATTTCAGATTAATGTGAATACTATTTCACAATTATAACAGGGGACTTGGCATAAATACCTTTCATATCCAATATCACATCTTGCAGGACATTAAGAAATATCAGACCAAAATTGTATCTTTTCTCTTTATATTGCTCAACCTCTATATGGTTCCCATTTAGATTTCTAAATGAAGTGAATATAATTTTATAATCATGAGAAGAAAGCTTAACTAATTAACTTGTCATGAATACCTTTCTGTGCTGATTAGGAATAATGCACATGCACATATTTCCACAATCAAGCAGCGATAATTGTATTATTCATTGCAGTTTAAGTGCCCATAAATCAATATTGTTCATTTGCATGTTCCATAGCTTCTGTATTTGTGGAAATATTTTCTTTTCTATAATCTTATGTGCAGCATCATAGGCTAATAAGAATTTATTCTATTGTTTTGTTTTCTACATAATTGATTGTCAGCAGCTCAAACAATCTGATTTTTATGAAACACAGATTCCTTGAACCGCAGTATCACGTAAACACGCAGGACTTGAAGATAAAACCTCCCAGAAAGAACATTGAATATTATATAAGACTGTCTATTCTGTCTATTTTATTTGTTCATTTTGTTTGGAATCTGCATCTCAACTGCTACAATAGTTGTGTAGGATATTGTGTTTTCTGGTATACTTTTCAACTGTTCATTTAGACATAGAAATGTTCGAATATTAAAAGGAAGATGATTTATTCTATTCCAGAGTAAACTGATCCGATGATAAATTAGGCATTTTGACAGTGAAAACAATATTTCAAAGCAAACTTGATTTGCTTTTGAAGTCAATATTAATGCTTAGCTCATAAATAATTCTTTCCCAATACTAATGTACTTACAACACCTTTCAAATTTAAGCTTCTTAAAGCAGCATATGAATGGAACAACATTCTTGACTAAAGTAACATCAGGAAGATACATATGATTGGTACTAATAACCTTATTGTGTCTACTTCCTCTGTTCAATTCTGCATCTTTTCTTGAACAGTTAATCATGAACTGGATTATGTACTGAAATATCTATCATCACATATGTGTATATATAATCACTAATCACGTATCAACACGTCCTCAGACAAAGAGAAGGATTATTGCAACTTATCAGAGATTGTGTTGATTAAGTAGTGCTGTGCAGGCAGGTGCAGGCAGGTTGCCTACAACCTTTTCTTCCCATTGAAAGATAGTGCCCATCTATATTCAGGTATAATGTATGATGACAAATTACCATGTTCTCATTTAACTGAAGCTGTACATAGTTGACATCGTGAATAGTCATGAATTATATTTACATTTTTTTAATATCTTTATTACCCAGCAATATTAGGCTTTCTTTGATTACTGGCCTGGCGCTTATGTGTGTATCTTCATACAAAATCAACACTCACAAGTATTCATTCATGAGTCTTGAGCACGATGGGAACAATCTATTTCAATATATTGTCGTCATCTTCAGCCAGGCTTGATACACAGACCAATAAGAGGTCACGGTCACGGGCCGTGGCGCAGTTGGTTAGAGCGCCAGCATATTAGCACCAGTTCCTATGTGGTGATTTAAAGGTCGTGGGTTCGATCCCCGGCCATGCCAAAATTGAATTCATGATATAATCACATGAGTTGAGGCCCGTGCCAAAGGGTTAACCCGTTGTCCTTGTAAATCTGTGACTGGATGGGTTGTCATGTCAAGGACCTGCGACATGACAATTCAGTGAGGCAGCACTATATATATCTGCTACAAGTAGGTCTCATCACGAAATGACTGAAATAATGTTGAAAGTGATGTAAAACTCAAAACAAACAAAACAAACTGATTAGCACTAGTATTCTTCTGCGATGCGTTGTGAGTTCGATCCCCAGCCATGCCGAGGCCTGTGCCTAAATGGTTATCTCGATGTCCTTGTAGATCTTTGACTGCGTGGGTTGTCAAGCCAAGGACCTGAGACATGACAATTCAGTGAAGCAGCACTATATGTGTTACAAATAGATCACAACATGACTAAAATAATGGTGAAAGTGATATTAAACCCCAAACAATGTAGAGTGAGCCACGCCCTGTCTTTTCAGGACACATAGGCACTATCTTGAATATATCGTTTACATGCTCTTAGTCTATGACCTAACCGAAGGCATTACTATTTGTAAGAAATGATTTTGAATCCACTGCAATATATTAATTGACAAGGATTTTGCCTTGTAAAAGACCTTGTAATGTAATTGTGTTATCACAATAATTTGGAAATATCTCACATTGCGAGATGATAATAAATAAGATCAAGCATGAAAACCTTTCAAATACATCAGTCAAATGTCGATAATGAACTTTATAATCTCACATCTATAAAATTCCATTAAAGCAGACATGTCATTCCTTTAATTGCAATGTATTGGCCTTAAATGTTCAGAGGCAGCTTAACAAAATGATAATATAGATGAGAATTTTACGTGAACATGACAAATAAACAATCATATTTGGATTATATTCTTTGCATTTAAAATGATGGCATCAAAAAAGATCAATCTTTATCAGATACAATCAGAAGTTCAATGAAATCTGAATGGGCATGTAAAGGTTTGAAATTTTCAGTCATTTTCTCTCCATTAAACATCGCCAATGTGTGTACTTCCGGTTGTGAGACTAATTGGCTGAGATCACACCAGGGCCATTAAATGTTCTGCTGGCTTCAAGGTAGGTTCTATAACACTCTCCAGGACTCTGTATAGGCCTATGTATTTTGCTGCCAGGAACTTACATGCAGCAAAATAATTAGGAATGGAATACAGATATGAGGGAAAGTCAGGGTCATATGAACTCTGTATGTATTTTGTTTATCTACTTAATTTAGGTTCTACGTAATTTCAGTAATATATGATGGGACCTACAGATAAAGTGCTACCTCATTGAATTGCCATGTCACAGGTGCTTGACATGGAAACCCACCAGGTCAGATTGTCACGGACAACGGTTAACCCTTCAACTAATATTGTGAAATTAGAAAATGAATTCAGTTTTGCCAATTTAAGCGCCGATCTGTGGATCAACACAGAGGAATCGGTGGTAATTCGGTTCTGTATAGGTAAAGCACATAGGCAGCAAAACACGTAGGCCTTTACAGAACACAATTACCACCGATCCCTCTGTGCTCTCATCACATGGGCCATTGGCCGTGGTCTTATAAAATGTGAACTTAAATAGGTATATATTTTGCAAGTAATGGCTGTTTTATACGTGAGATGTTTGCTTTAATAGTTTGGACAAGTAAATGGATATAAATGATAATAAAGAGCACAGCTCCAAAATAGGAAGAGCTTTAACCAAAATATCATCAACCTTCTATAATTGTATTCTAAATTAAATAATCTTTGTTGCATGTATCCAGCCATTATCCTCTGAAAGTGACAATTTTTTTATTAGGTGCTAAGCGATGTACACAATTAACGTTTAAACGGATGTTTTATTAACACCATACATCCATATGCCCCTTTAAGTCCAGAAACCCATATAAGACACCTAACTTCCTGGCATAGCTGATATTGCGTGAAAGGGGATATATGCTTAAAATTACATGACCTAAATGTTGCTGCAGCCCACTCTCTTCTGTTGAGACATGACGATAATGTCGGTAGAGGGCGCTTTATGGACCTTTTATACCAAGACTTAGATTGCATAACGACCATTCCGTCACCAGTCAAACCTCACTTTATGTTTATCCCTTCAAACTTCAATAAGTATCTCTTTTGACTAATTCTCTTCCATTAAAAGGCTTTTTCAACTATTTCTAGTATTTCTTAATGTGTGATAATCAGATATTGATAACATGGACTAAGATATGCTCAACTTCTGCACGAAACGTCCCTGTCATTGATTATGATAGCTTATGAATACTAGATTTTCAAATGATTGCTTTTTGATTGTACACTACAGAGCAGCAGAGGTCTTGTAACAGTTTTTACTGTCATTCATTTTCTATGCGTGGTCAGAGTGGAGGTCGTTCATTATTTTGATGTTGCACCAGAGAGTTATAGCACCATTTGTTCAGCAATTATGAGCGCCTTACTGGATTAATGTTTAGTATTCCCACTATGGTTGAAATGGTTGAACTAAATTTGGTTCTCGTGTCATTGCCATGGAAACCTGCAATCGATAGATGTTGAAACTACTTATGACTAATTTAATGATAAATAAATGAGTGATACAAAACAAACAAATATATTTTCAAAAACACTAAGAAATGAATCAATGTTACCACTGATCAATGTTACCACTGGGAAATCTTACCATTGATCAACCACTGATCAATAACAACAACAACAACAAAAACAACAACAACAACAATAATAATAATAATAATTATAATCAATAAATGTCTGCTTGTAGCCGTGAGCTCATACCACTGAGCAATATAAACACTGAGCAATATTACCACTGAGCAATATAACCACTGAGCAATATTACTTTATAGCAATTGTTCCTCTGAGAAACTTGGCCATTCAACCAGAACTACACCATTCTGACTCTGAATGAGATGAAAATAGTTTACATCAGCTTGAAATGACAGCACTTCATCTATAAATAAAATATTCCGAGGCTCTCAAGCCAGCTCAGCTATTCCACTTTTCTGTTGCCAGAAATGACCATGGAGACTGTCATCTAATAATACCTCAGCACACCCTGCCACCTGGTGGTGACATGCCAATAATCTCCATAATAAACTGTTTTATCCATCTGTGATACTGGCATGAAATGTCAACTGCTTCTAAATTAGACGGGAACACTTCCTCTTTGAGGGCGGAAAATACTCACTGACCAACACATTCTATTTTCAAGCTCCTTTCCTACTTTTATTTGATAGTCCGGTCAACTTGTGTATGATAGTGAGTCTGAATATAGATTATGGATATTTGACTTTGGCTTTCTGTTAGTTCTGGTTGGTCACCTGATGCAGTGTTGTATTTAGGTTACGTTTATTCTAAAACTAACATCGTTGTGAGGAGATTTACAAATATATGGCTCAAAGGTTACTTCATAAATTACAGAGGTAACCTCTTAATTAACTCTTTGTTTGTTTGTTTGGGTTTACATCACTTTCAACATTATTTCACTCATTTCGTGATGAGACCTACTTGTAGCAGATATAGTGCTTCCATGTCGCAGGTCCTTAAACATGACAACCCACCGGTCACAGATTTACAAGGACAACGGATTAACCCTAAAGGCCCCAGCTCATATGAGAAATTGTATCATGAATTCAGTTCAAGCATGTCCAGGGATCGAACCCACGACCTTTGGATCACCACAGAGGAACTGGTGCTAATAAGCTGGCACTCTAACTAACTGCGCCACGGCTTGTGGCCTTTACCTAATTGAAATGATAACAGATATGAATGAGGACAACAATAAGGCAATTGTCTCATGGTCCCATAACGGTAGAGGGTTGTCTCATCACTTAATTGGTTGGCATATTTTACATTCGACCTATTAGGCCCCATATATGTTGGGCGTTCAGTGCACCTGTGACTTCTGTTACCCCGATGGACACAAATGAGAGCATCACAGTCATCTGAAGGAGCTAAAGCAATAACTTTTAATTGGCTTGTTAACTTGCTATATTTATGTGTCCATGAACGAAGTATAAAATATATAGCTGATTGCCTTTCTTTAATATTGCTTTTCTTTCTTATACTTGGAGAGGTTCTTGGCTATGTAAGTTGATACTATATGTATATTATATGTATATTAAATATATATGTTATATCATATATATCATAAGACAATATTTCTGCATCCATAAAGAAATAAGATATATTATTTGTTTCCTTTATTACTTTTATTTCTCATAAGGGCATCACTTCTTGGTATATAAGTGGCACTGCCATTTTTTTCAGTTGGTTTTGTTATGAACACTAGATAAAATATCCCCCTCCAGTATTTGCCAGCCCATCTATTTCGCCTAAAATAACTGGATATTTGACAAGTTTGTTTCCCCAGATTCCATCCCAAGGTTTGCCTTTTAATATTAAGCTGTCAACAGTATTGAGAAAAAGTCACAGAGAGCAGGATTGTTTTTGAACATATCCAAGCAATATTTGTAACATCTATTTTTATCCAGTTCCATTCTTGTAGACCACTCACTTTTATGTGATTCCTTTACTTCATCTCCAGCTTGTAAACTTTCATAATTGCTGTGCCTTTCATAATTTATGAGGTTGCAATGTTTTCATTGTGAAACTGTGCTCTCCTGTCTTGACACGTCTGCTCACTGGAATATATATATATATATATATATATATATATATATATATATATATATATATATATATATATATATATATATATATATATATATATATATATATATATATATATATATATATATATATATATATATATATATATATAGAAATATAGAAATATATATATAGAAATATATATATATATATATATATAGAAATAGATTGTATCAGATACGGGGTTTATATATATATATATATATATATATATATATATATTAGCAACATTAACAGACAAAGGACATGTTTCACATAGGTGATATGAAATTGAAACACTCCATTATGCTTTTTGTGCATTGTGTAGAATATCATTATGAGTCAATATGATTTGTTCACGGAAATATAAGCATTCGTGTCAGCTTCCCCGGCTGTCTCTGCGACAGTATGTATAAAAAAACATGTCTCGCTCTCAATTGGCACAGAGTTTTTTATATTCCTAAATGACTTCTCAATCAGATCTTTTCTACCTTCCCATATCTTTGTCCAATCACCACACCAGTGAAGTCTGAAATGAAATTGGTCTTGGGAGGTTTATTTTGGGCCAAACTGTCACCTGTCAATGCAAATATTATATGGATATTGTGAATTGTCATTCCTGTTATAATGGAAGCTATTTCATTTTAAGAGATGCAGTTGGTTTGTACATTTTCTGCCATACCTTCAATCATGAGGTCATTCTTTAGTACTATATGTATTTCTTGCTTCAACACATCCTATTTCAGATAACTTCAAACTTATTTGTCCTGAGCTAATTTTCCTTCTCAAGCTGGTACTTTTTGTCTGTAATATCGATAACTTTCCATCAAACTGCATACATTTGGAATTTTACAAATTACAATTCCAGCTGTATCACCTGTGACTTTCGAGATTTCACTTTCCACCAATACTAGTTCATTTTTCATATACAATAGCTCAGCTTTAAATCCTGGGTCTTCATATTTGATGGATTGAGGTTCACCTTTCACTGAAGATAATCCATCTTCCACACTGACAAACTTCGAGTCTTTAGTTTTGTCAGTTATCTTGTCAAGCGTCATAGCAGACTGCAGCACAGTTATTAGCCTGGCCTCTATCACTTGCCCCTATTGTTAACATGTTACGTGTATTTCTGCTTAGAGTGCTCTGGGGTTTTTACCAGACTTTTCTGACCATTCTGGTGCTGGTGAGGCATTGTCATTAACTTACAAAAATGGTTTGTCTATAGGCGTTCATACAAATGCTTCATCATAATATGTATAATATGCACACACACACACACACACACACACACACACCCTTTTAATCAGTGTGAAAGTAACACTCATATCCTCAGCTTATCTACCCATCAAAGGCAAAGATTGTACCAACTCTACCAACTGTGCTAGTGGGACCGGTTTGAGGTGATTAACCCTAAAAAGGATCTAAAATGATGCTGAGATGGACTGGCAGTGCATGACCATTGTCTATGTCAAACAAAATTGACAGGGATGAACCATAATCATTGGTTGTCTTTATTTCCTGAAATGCTAAACAAGATATGTATTATGCATCATTTCCTACAGACCGACTGCAATATCAGAAACTCACAAGTAAAGAATGTAGAATTCTGCCTCAATTAGAGCAAATGTGATTCTTTGTGAATGTCTGACAAAACAAACTATATTATCAAATATTGTTAACATCTGTTTTTAACATTGGTATAACTTCAAACTATACAATCCAATGTCAGCTCCAATCACATACAGTAATCTCATACAGCAATCTCATACAGCAATCTCATACAGTAATGTCAAAATATATTGCAATGTCATAGCACATCCATATTCAACCAACGAAGTGATTGCGACCCATCAATTATTTACGTCTCAGGCATAGATTGTTATGTGAAAAATAACATAGAAAATTTAATTTCAATTTAATTTCAATTTAATCTGAAGATGAAGGTCCTATTACACTAGAACATTTGATTTCTTATTAAGGTGAATATGATTCATAATAATGAGACTGGAGGCTCAGTTAATTGACCTGTCATGAATACCTTTCTGTTCTGAGTAGAAGTGATGATCCAGTGACTTAATCCCATCTCCCAGCAGCATTCAGAGGATTTTATTGCAATTCTAGTGCTCATAAATCAATGTTGTTCATTTGCATGTTCCATTGCTTCTATATTTATCAATAAATCTTCTACCTGTCCCTAATCTTGTTTTTGTGGCATTATAGGCTAATAAGATGTTATTCTATTGTTTTTTTTATCGGTCTACATAATTGATTGCTGGTAGCTTGAACAATAGGATCTGCATGAAACACAGATTTATATACACACTCAGGAGTTACCTTCTTGGACATTGTATAATTTATGAGAGATCTGTTTGATTTGTTATGTATTTATACAATATTGTTGTTGTTTTTTTCAACATTACGTTGTGTATTGTTGGTCACTTTAAAAAAATGGCTATTATAAGTTTGATCTTCATAACTGATATAACTGATTTGATATTGATATATTTAAGCACAACTTTGAGTTTAAAGTAAACCATAACTGACTAAAATTTGAGTGGGCATGTAACTGCCAGATACTTTACAAATAGACAATATTGAGTCATAGGCAGTCTTACCAGAAACAAAGCAGAATTATGATTTCAATCACGTGAAATTTAAATTAAATCTGATTAGCTATATAATTATTTAGTAGTTTTCTTTCCAGTCATTTTCTCTCCATTAAAAAGCCATTTAGTGTACTTCCGGTGGGGAGATGCTGATTGGCTGAGATCACACCACGGCCATTACATGTTCTCCTGCTGGCTTTAAGGCAGCTTCATCAGGACTCTCTAGGGTTCAATGTCTCTCCAAGGGGCCGGTCACACAGGCATTTGTATGGTTCTGACAGGAAGTAACATGCAGCCAAATGGCTTAAGGAAGGAGCATAGAGATGAAGGGATATCAAGGCTTTATGAAGTGAACCTGGATAGGTAGGAGGTATATAGTGCTGACATAGATGGCTGTATTATACCTCAGGCTCAGGGTGATTACCAAATGGTTTTTCTAAGGAAGACTGTAAATGGATGTAAATGAGCTGCACACAAACACTGTTACAAAAGAGGGGCGGACTTATTTCATAAAATCCCGAGAAAATACTTTTTTTTAATATATATATATTTTTTGTTGAGAACTATTAGAAAATTATGATGCAACGCAGACGGAAATTGACGTGAAAAAAACTATACTTTGAAGTGATTGTTTAAAGTTAAAAATTAAAATTAGTAAGAGTTACAGATTTTATTCATTGTGAACATGATATTTCAAATTGAAGTGATTGGGTTACCGTCAAAGTTAAAATTAGTTAGGGTTACAGATTTTATTTTTTGTGAAAATAGTATTAGAGCAGACTTAGTCTGATACAGCGCTATATAAATTTTTATTATTATTATTATTATTATTATTATTTCAAATTGTGCAATTGTTTGACTATATGAGTAATAAATCATCTTGATATATCGCCCTGTGTATCTTCAGAATCTGTTATGTTTAAGCAGGAGCGGCTTAGATGGTTGACAGATCGCTAATAGGATGAATGAGACAGGTGGAGAACTTCCTGAGTTTCTGAGTACAAAGCCATTAAGTCATCTCTATAAAATATCCTGCTTTGAACACTAAAAGAACAAAAATAAAACAGGAAATACCACTTCTCCTGCATTAGCACAAATCCTGGTCTGTATTTGAACATGTATGAACTTTTCTATTATTTGGATTGACACATCCTCATCTAATACATTTAAAGAGTGATATGTGAATGTATTCCATCTATATATATATATATATATATATATATATATATATATATATATATATATATATATATATATATATGTGTGTGTGTGATAAAAAAAAAAATCATTTCAATTTAGTAATATCATCAATAGATATCCCATTGACAAACCAATTATGTAGCAATAACTCATGTTCTCTCCATAGAACAGTGCTCTTGTATGCTATCCATATCATAAGCAAATTATACATTCTATTTGAGAGGAGTAATCAGTTCAGGTGACCTAGTTATGGACAGCTGATCTGTCTTCCATGGAGTATATACCTTCTGTGTTTCTTTCCAACATGAATGAATGGTCTCATGCCAGTCAAGTCATAAATGCAATTTCCTATGTCCACAGAAGAGGAAACGTTTCCTGAACGGACCGATATAAGTTAAAGCCTGGGCTACTGTCTGTAGGTCTGTGAAACATGAGAAATCATATTCACACACATTTTGTCAGAATATCAATATTTAAATTGATGCTTTCCTATACATGTGTGTGTTTATATGCGGTCTGCCTTAAGAATCCAGCTACTCGTTCAGATATTTGGAACGTTTCGCAATATATTCAAACTGTTCCACTAGTATAGTTTGCATAGCCACAGGATCTCTCTGTCTCACTTGGTTAGCGGACGACGGGGGCTGGCTGGTTCGACTTGTATAATGTCGAACTGGAGTGGCCATTTTACTAAGGACAAAGCGACAATAATAGCAATGAGGGAAACTGCAGGAAAGGGCACAGCGACCTTGATACATGTATAGTGTAAGAGGAAGGGGGTGAATGGGGGCAACTACAGGAAATGCTTCATGACCTTGACATATTTATAGTGTTGAAAGCAAATGGGTTGTAGCAAGGGGCTTGGTGATCATGATCTGTTGAGCAACGTTGACATATCTATAGTGTGAGAAAGGTTGAGGCAATGAGGGCAATTGTAATACATTTTGTTGGGGATGTTTACATTACTTTCAACATTATTTCAGTCATTTCGTGATGAGGCCTATTTGTAGCAGATATAGTGTTGCCTCAGTGAATTGTCATGTCGCAGGTCCTTGACATTACAACCCACCCGGTCACAGATTTACAAGGACAACGGGTTAACCCTTTGGCACGGGCCTCAGCTCATGTGGGAAATTGTATCGTGAGCTCAATCTCGGCACGGCCGGGGATCGAACCCACGATCTTTGGAACACCACAGAGAAACTGGTGCTAATAAGCTGGCACTCTAACCAACTGTGCTACGGCCCGTGGCCCACCACGGCCAGTGACATATTATAATAAATGGTATAGTGACCTTTACTTATCTGATGTATGAGCAAGATTGACGCAAAGGGATTGCAGGAAAAGGCTCAGTGATATGTCTTGTGCCCTTGACATGTGAATCTTCAACATTGCCGATGAACTAAAACAATCATGACAATGTTTAAATATCGTTCACAATCTCCCTTGCACCAGCCTATGTATTTCATTTGTCAAGTTTATGTTTATGTATGTGTTTTCTGTTGTATGTGGTTTCCATGCTTACATATAAGGCATTTCTCCAGCATATTGGTCTGGTCCCAGTTGAATACTTGTTTTAATGGAAGATAGCAACACAAAATTGGGAAAATTAGATGTTCAACTTTTCTCTTTCAATACCAATGGGCTAGGAGGAAAAGTAAAAAGAAAAATAGTATTTGATTATCTTAAGCGTAAAAGCAAAAAGGCAATATTCTTATTACAGGAAACTCACAGCTCACTTGCAGAAGAGAGAGGTTGGAGGGAAGAATGGGGTGGGGAAATATATTTTTCTCATGGTCAAAGAGATAGCTGTGGTGTGGCCACTTTGATTTCATCAGGTATAGAATTAAAAATAACAGAGGAACTGACCAATGATGTTGGACGTACACAATTGTTAAGAGTTAATACAAATAATAATGAAGAAGATATTGTAATTGGTAATATATATGCTCCCACAAGAAACAAGTTAAGAGAACAATTAAACTTCTTGAATAAGTTGAAAACTAAAGTTGAATCACTTGATTTTATTCACTTGGTTCTTGGGGGAGATTTTAACACAATATTTAATCCAATACTTGACAAAATTGGTGGCGACATGAAAAACTGTATGAATCAATACACAGATGAGTTATTGAGCTTCATGGAAGCTCATGACTTATATGATGTCCTTCGTTTAACATATCCTGATAAAAAGCTATTCACAAGATTTCAAAGGTCTCCTAGGGTAATGAGCAGAATAGATCACTGGTTACTGACATCACATACATGTAACTATATATCTGCAGCCATTGTCCATCCAGGTATAAAATCAGATCACTGTCCTATAGAGCTCTGTTTGGGAAAATCTAACTCTAGGGGGCGCAGTTATTGGAAATT
This sequence comes from Amphiduros pacificus, assembly GCA_949316495.1. Lineage (NCBI taxonomy): Eukaryota > Metazoa > Annelida > Polychaeta > Phyllodocida > Hesionidae > Amphiduros > Amphiduros pacificus. Next base: position 13,866,027 of record OX439012.1, on the reverse strand, counting down.
CAACTGTTCCCTCCTGCATGATATGGAATACGTCTCTAACATCAAAAGGAAATTAACACAACTTAAACAAGAAACAGTAAACATAACTGATTTGGGTTTAAAATGGGACTACATTAAATGTGCCATTAGAGGAGAAACTCTATCATATTCTTTCATTAAAAACAAGAAAAAGCGTGAACTTAAAGACAATCTTTATCAAGAATTTTCATCTTTACAAGAAAAACTTTCCATACAGGATGATGAGGACATTTTTATGCAATATGAAATAACTAAAAATGAAATTGAACTTTTGGAACAAGAAGAAGCAAATGGTGCTATTATGAGAGCAAAGGCTAGATGGACAGAGGCTGGAGAAAAGAACACAAAATATTTTCTTAATTTAGAAAAAAAGAATGCAATTAACAAAAACATTGTACAGTTAGAGTGTCAAAATGGTCACATTACAGAGGACACTCAAGAGATCCTTAAGGAGTGTGAGTCATTTTATAAAAAAATATATAACGAATCAAATACCAATACCAATGATGATCTATCAAAAAAGTTTTTTATTGAGGAACACAATCAGTTAAATGATGAGGAAAAACAAATGTGTGAAGGTCTTGTCTCAATTGATGAATGTACAAAAATTTTAAAACTTATGCCAAATGGAAAATCACCAGGATCTAGTGGATTCTCTGTTGAATTTTACAAATTTTTTTGGACCGATATCAAGGAATTAGTAGTAGATAGTCTAAACTATGCTTATGAAAAAGAGGAATTATCTATTGATCAAAAAAGAGGAATAATATCTTTGATTCCAAAAAAAGGTAAAAAACGTTTATTACTAAAAAATTGGAGACCAATATCATTATTAAACAGCGACTACAAATTACTCACCAAATGTTTGGCTTCAAGAATGCAAAAAGTATTACCTTCAATAATTGACAATGATCAGACAGGTTACTTGAAAGGTCGTTTCATTGGTGAAAATATTCGAACAATATCAGACCTCATCTGCTTCACTAGTCTTCGTCATATGCCGGGAATTATTCTTTTGATAGATTTCGAAAAAGCTTTTGACACTGTAAGTTGGTCTTTCTTATTCAAATGTCTTACCTATTTCAATTTTGGTGATGTTTTCATAAACTGGATTAGAACTATTTACAATAATATTGAAAGTGTAGTCATGAATAACGGTTTCATGTGCAACAGGTTCCCACTGACAAGAGGTATTCGCCAAGGATGTCCTGTATCCCCATATTTGTTCATTTTAGCTGCTGAAGTTATGGCAATCTCTATTAGGGGAAGGACAAATATTTGTGGTATAAAAATAGGTACAACTGAAATAAAAATGTCCCAATTAGCAGATGACACAACCTTGTTTCTATCAAATTTTGAATCTATTCCAAATGCTCTCAACTGTCTCAAAGAATTCTACCAGATTTCAGGACTAAAACTGAATCTTGATAAAACGATTGCTATGTGTATTGGCTCCTTAGTGGATACTGAGCCACCTCAGACATATGATGTAAAATGGTCAAAAGGTCCCATTGAAACACTTGGTGTCACTATAAGCAATGATCCAGCCATTATCACAAATCACAAATTTTTACCACGCTTGAAATGTGCTCAGGATACCCTTAATATATGGAAACAAAGATGTTTATCCTTGAAAGGCAAAGTAACTATATTAAAATCCTTGATTTTACCAAAATTTTTATACGTAGCATCCAATATGCCAGTTGCAACTGAAATAGTAGATAATGTAGATAAGATGATTGCAAATTTTTTATGGGATGGAAAAAGAGCAAAAATAAAAAAGAATGTCATCATACAAAAGGTTGAGGATGGAGGAATTAAAGCACCAGATTTCTCCTGCATGGTAAAGGCCAGTAAAGTTGCATGGGGAAAAAGAATATTAAATAGTAATGGAAAATGGAAAGTAATATTGTCAGAAATTATAAAACCCATGTCAATAGAACATTTTTCTGAAACTAATTTATGTAAATTAGTCATAGAAAATATTAAGATTCCATTTTATAAACAAGTGTATACATTCTGGAATGAATTAAAACCAGTTCCAACGGAAATACTCTCTTATGGAAATGAAATTCTGTGGTACAGTAAATACATTCAGTCCCCGATAAATGTCAAATATTCAAAACAGGGAAAAACCAAAGAATTGATGTGGCCCGATTTTTACAAAGCTGGTGTTATATATGTTAAGGATCTCTTTAATGACGCCAATGAAATATTATGTTTTGATGACTTTTCTAACAAATTCACATTGAACTGTAATATTTTAAACTATTATAAACTAAGAAAAGCAATTCCATTACAGTGGTTAGGAGCAATATCGAAAGAAAAAGCCCCAATACAAAACAGATTGGACATTATTCTTAATTGTAAAGGTTCCACAAGGACGCTAAAAGAAATAAAAACCAAACATTTCTATGATTCTTTTGTATATGATAAGATTGAAAGACCAACTGCCTTAAATAAATGGGAACTCAAATACACAATTCAAGATGACTGGTTAACTATATTTAGACTACCATATTCCTGTACTAGGGAAACAAAATTACAAGCTCTTCAATATAGAATTATAAACAGAATTTTACCATGTAAGAGATGGCTGTACAATTTATCTATTGTGGAATCTGAAAAATGCCTTGAATGCAATGTAACGGACGACATTGAACACTTTTTGTATGAATGCACTATAGTTAAGGATTTCTGGATAGCGTTGGAAAAATGGTGGAACAGAACAACACCTAATGCAATTAAAATAACAGTAAAACATGTAATATTTGGATTTTACTATGATCTTAAACATTTTACCAATATAAACTATATTGTATTACTTGCAAAGATGTATATTTATCAGCAAAAGATTAAAGAAGAAAGAGTATGTTTTTATAATTTCCTTAGAGTTCTCAAATACAAATTAGAAATAGAAGAGTTCATCCATACAAAAAACAACACAATTGATATATTTAAAGAAAGGTGGAACACAATTATTGAAGAATTAGGATAAGAAAAAACAAAATTATCTTCAGAGTTAAGAAAAAAAAAGAAAAGATATGATCATTATTGCTCAGATTTGTTTTATATTGCACATGGAAATTTGTGTGTGTCTGTCATTGTGAAATGTATATTCTGTTCAGTCTGTCAGTGTTTTAATAATGCATGACTGTGTTATTATCTTTTGTATATACATTTCTATTTTTATTGTTATGTTAAAAATGAAATAAAATATATTAAAAAAACAAAAAAAAAAAACAATCATGTATGATAGGAATGGAGAGCACGTGAGGCCTCTTCTCATGATCTGAAGATAAAATAATAAAGCTTGTATAGCGCTGATACCAGACAAGTCTGTTCATAGCGCTGTGTTCAGGACGTGCATCCTGAAAAGATGCGTTTTCAGTCTTTTCGTAAAAGAGGAGACTGAGGTACTTGTCCTGATATCTGTAGGCAGGGAATTCCAGAGTCTGGGGCCAACAGACGAGAAGGCCCTGTCACCCACTGTTTTCTGCTCACCAATGCCACAGAAGGAGTAAAACATCAGGTTCTGAGCCTGGGCTTTAGGTCAATAATTTGACATGAAGTGTCTTTTAATGGCTTTACATATCAACCCATTCATCAATATGCATAACTATATATACCGAAGTAAGAATGTGGATTTTAGAAAAGGTTCTGAAACATATTCTGCGATAATAGTATTGGAATAAGTGAAATGTGAAACACATTCAAATATCTAGGTGTTAAATTACTGAAAGTTGTGAGGTTGTGTAGGCAAATGGCTTGAAGTGACAAATAGTTGTGAACCTCACATCAAACACACTTAGTAATATTCCAGGCATTTTATTATGGAAATACTTATTATTATGGAAGTACTGTAACATAATTATCTGAAATGACTATAATAGGTCTGAAAAGGCACATAACAAGTATGATTATAGATGTATGATTCAATGATACGGTATTTATGGATATTTGGACAGGCAAAATGCGCTGAACAAATCAACAATTCCTAACAATTTACAAAGGCGTTCTCAACATCTAATATGGTTGATTGAGATCTTGGCGAGAAGGACAAATAGGTCCAACTATGTTTTAGTTTTACTTATTCATATTTGGCATTAGTGATGTTTTATGTTCATGCTTAGACTGAAATGTTAGTTGGCCCCATTTGTCCCTCTCGCCAATATCTCAAGCAACCATATTAGATGTTGTGAAAGCCTTTGTAACCATGTTCCCATTCATACCTGTCTCACAGGTTATTGTGTAGAGTGAGTTTAATCTTATTAACAAGAAGGCAACATTGTCTGAGTTAATGAGCTGTCTGTTCTCAGAAAGCTCTTCACACTTCTATTATAAACACTAAAGGGTTCAGTAAGGCATAAGGAGTATTGTTGATCACATCATCTGAGTCTGCTGATACACGCGATTTTATATAGGTTTATTCTTCCAATATGTGCCTTAAACAAGTAAAATAAAGGACTATTAATCATTCAGAGAGGGCAGCACCATGAAATAAATTACACTGAATATGAGATCACTAACATTTGGAAGAAGATATTCTGCATATATTTTATGTCTTAGAAGGATAAGATAATAATATTGACATTTGTTTTATCATATCCTGAAAAAATCAGATAGGATGTTTATTTTGAACGATCAAACAGTAATGTTATCTGTGGGTAGGCTACTTCATAACCTATATTGCTGACAGCTAGAACTATGTCATGGCTGAACACTTGTAAACCTTAGCATTGTCTCCCTGACCAACAAGAATATCCAATAACATGTTTAAAGCGCCATTACCACCCAGATCTAGCAGCTCCTCCTGCGTATATAGATCCTACCAGTATCTGTTTTGATTTGGCTGAGCCCGAGGTGACACAGTTGTGATAGGCCTTGTGACAAGCTGGTAATAGCCTGTCTGACTTGTGCTTATTCCGGCTGTTCATGATATCCCCGTGGGTATGTCCTGTTGGGGATGTGTCCAGCTTGTTAACATAAATCTAATGTCATGCTTTACGGTGTGGCAATGTTCCTGGTCAGTGCTTATTTGATTTTATAAACACACTTCTTAAACTAGCACTTTTTTGGCAATAGCTTGATTGTGGGTCACCATCATTCTTTTGTTAATGATTGGATTGGAGTTCTCTATTCCAGGGGTGGGAGAGCTCTGAACCAATCTGGTCGGTACTCGAAACATATCTGGGCGGTATGACGTCATACCATTGTTCTGAACCAATTCTGAACCAATCTGGGCGGTTCTGTTATGTAAAGACTTTTTTTATCTCATAAAAAGCATCAAAATCATGTAATAATCACCATAAAATTTAACAAATTTCGTTACAGTTGAGTGTATAACAGTGTCTTGTTCATGATAGTGTAAATATTATGATATATCTATTACGCTTTTGCAGTAATATTTGTGCCCCCAAGTCAGGAATTACCCCTTGATATGCAATCTTAAACTGGGGCACATTCCTGTGTTAAAATTACGCAAAAATCTCGTTAAAAATCAGTTTTAGATTATCATGTGGTTATTTATGGTCCTCTCGCTCCGTGATTGAACCAAAGGAAAACGAACAAAAACCAAAAGACTATATTATGTTGCAGACCAGGATTTTAATCATATTCAAAATAATATATAAAATAAATGGCTTCAAGCCATAACCTATGAAATCTCAATATCCAAATAAAATTTCCAATCATATTAAATTAAATTTATCACATAAAAACTTCAAATCACAACATATTCAATCTCACTATCCAAATAAACTTTCTAATCATATTCAAATTACATTTATCACATAAATTTCTTCAAATCACAACATATTCAATCTCGATATCCAAATACTTTTTCCAATCATATTCAAATTAAATTTATCACATAATTTTCTTCAAATTTTCTAATCATATTCAAATTAAATTTATCACATAAATGGCTTCAAATCACAACATCATCAATCTCAGTATCCAAATACATTTTCTAATCATATTCCAATTAAATTTTTCACATAAATGGCTTCAAATCACAACATATTCCATCTCAATATACAAATAAATTTTCTAATCATATTCAAATTAACTTTATCACATAAATGGCTTCAAATCACAACATCATCAATCTCAATATCCAAATAAATTTGCCAATCATATTCAAATTAAATTTCCCAAATTTTGCTTCCAGTCACAACATATTCAATCTCAATATCCAAATAAATTTTCCAATCATATTCAAATTAACTTTATCACATAAATGGCTTCAAGTCACAACATTCACTTTCAATATCCAAATAAATTTGCCAATTACACAATTTCCCGACCTATTATCCAATAAATCATTGAACCAAAATTTAGACAAAGCACTCTCAGAAAAACATTTATAATATTTTACCTTATCTGACGACATATTGACAAATTATGATTATATTATTATATCCAATTGAACTTAATTTGTTATTCACACCTAAATTTTCCTTTAAATTGTTCCCCCAGTTTGGCCCAGTAAGAAACTTAGGTCAAACACTTTCCTCCGCTGGTGGGAGCTATCCGCCCTCCTATACTGGAGGTGGTGGGGGAAGGAGGGGGTTTTTCAAACGACGTAGTTTTGCTTGCTCTCTCTGGGTTCCCGAGCGACTGACCACGTCCCAATTTCATTCCTTTATATACTTTATTTGAAATCTGATCCATGCACGTGCTCAGGTCTACCCTGCTGTCATATTGAGCAGTTTTGAAAGTGAGAACAAGATTTGCACCAAGAAAGAAACTGAAATATACATCCGAAATCTGCAACAATTTGGTCGCTCGTTTCCCATAAAAGACTTTGTCGCTCGACAAATTCTTATATATGTAACTGATGAGCATGTTATTTTCTTTTTAAAATGGGTATGATAGTCGATATATAAAGATTAAAGAACACAACGTTTTCAGTCTGGCCATTGGTCACCGCACGGCACCGTTCAGATACCACTCAGATTGGCTGCGATTTAGTGCACAGATTGTTGCGAGTGCCCAGAATGACGTCATTTAGCACCCAGATCAGTTGTGAGCGACCAGAATGACGCGATTTAACCAGATTGGTTCAGATTTACTGCACAGATTGGTTCAGAGCTCTCCCACCCCTGTATTCACTTCCGTTTTTTGTGCAGATCTTGTGTGTTGTATTCATTGGTGCAAGACGAAAACCAGCATTTGAGCTAACATTAGGTCAGATAAAAAGCCTGGCACTGGAAATCAATGCCCCACTTCTTTCGAGGAGTAATGGCACAAATCATTTGCAGTCCTGGAACACTGACTGGGATGGGAAACATCTAAGTGGGAGCAAAAAGATTGGGGGAAAAAGGCTCTGCAACGTTTGTCCTGTTTTGCCAGACTTGTTGTCCGCAGTTCATTAGAATAATTATCATGCCATTCTACAGATGATGGGCATATCCATGCACAGTTCTCGTCTTCCAAAACTTAATTATGTACATCTCTGTTTATTTCATGTCAAAAACACCAACCATCAATAATGTATGGTGAACAATGGAATGTATGGAAAACACATATTGCGTGTGAAACTTAAAAAGATAGAGATTGGCTTTCCCAAAAGAAGAAAATCGGATGGACGTTTTATTCTTCTCCAACCCATGTATGATAAATGGTTCGTCCCTTAATTGCCTATTTTGGGACTCTCACCTGTTTTACTCTTTACAGTACACTAAGAAACTTGAACATACTTGTTATTTTCACCATACTGAACTAATTGGCGTCCTTTCTTTGCCTATTGTCACTTCCAGCCAGGTGTATAGGAGTGGGTGTGAAACACGATATTCATTCACACCGTAATTTTCGACCAAACATACATTACATACAGGTACAATACATGTTACACGCCATTGCGGCACAAAATAAAATAGATAATCATGATCACAAATACATATTACTTGTCATTGCTGTTCAGAATGATAGAAACATACATCTTCGAAAACATAAGTTACTCTCCATTGCTCTCTGTAGAAATATAAATAAACACAATAAAAAATACATGGCATTGCTGTTTACAGAATAATGTAAACAAACATCATCGAAAGTACATGATACTCTCTATAGCTGTACAGAATAAAATAAATACTATCAAAAATACACTTAAGTGAAAACTAGGAAGCTGCACCAATGGATGTAAATCACACATGTCTCACTGTTAAGGATGATATTGTGCCTGTTATGCATAGAGCATATATTGGCTGTATGTCACTTGCACACTTTGTGTTGGGTGAAAGAGGTGGATTCTATACTTGAAGCGTGTGGGTGGAAATCGCCTGCCTTGTATGTGGGATATAATAGAGCAATGTAACCATAAAGAGTTTCTATTTTTAAAGAATACATCAGTCACACTTTGTCAGAGATAGAGTGAGTTTTGCATTGAATGGCTTTATCTTATTTATCTTTGATGATAAATTGTTTTGCTTTTTTAAAACTCAATTCAATATATATTTAAAATTAAATCTTAATTCATTTCAATTTTCTTCTCAATTCAATTTTCTTGTCACACTCAATTCAATTCAATTTTCTTGTCACTTATTCACATGGGAGCCACATTACTTCTGTGAGCGGTTAACTAAGATACAGGTTACTTATTGATTGAGTTAATTCCGAGCTCAATGTAGATTTACATTGATGACCCGGCTCCACTAGTACAGTTGGTAGAGTTTAAGATCTGTGTCTTTGATGGTTTTATTAGTAGAGGACAGGAGGTGGTTGTTTTGACTCCCATTGCAGGCAATGTTACTTTCACACTGGTTAAAGGCTCAACAGTCGACCTGATATGGCCACAGTTACTGAAAGGGTCGTAAAAGCACCATTTCACAGTTCACTAGATCATCCATGATTTTGATTGACACGCATGATTGCATAGTCCAGTGCGCATTAATTCAAAATTGTTACGTCCACATTAGGCCATTTCGGGGTGATATCACATAAATCAAGACATAGCAGATACCGAACAAAAATAAGGAAGAATATATATGGATATATTTATTATTTGTTATTTGTTTCACATATTGATATCAATGTCATCGTATATGTCATGTTTGATATAGAAGGCGCTTAAAAGTAGGATGATATAAAAATGTTAAAAGACGAATCAATATAATGGATAAATTTATTTTTTGACTGTTCTATTATTCGAAATGCACCCGGAATCGGTTCTTAAACTTACATGTATAAAATGAGGAGTGATGAAAGATTGAGTGTAAGTTTGGCTGAGGCATCCGCTGCTATGGGAAGGATTTAGGGAGGTATTGGAGGGCTTGACAAATAAATGCTCAGGCGATTTAAATATTTATGAAAACAGACCTCAGATTCGTATACATTTGGATCAACTATAAACATTTGTGCTGCCGGAGAACATAAAATAAAAGAATAATTCTCGTGCGTCATCATGCAATCAATGCAACCAAAGAGATTGTTTAGACAAACTTTGATTTTTAACGAATTTCAACCTGTTTTCTCAAATAATTTACGGACATTTTATGGCTAATGTCATTGATATGAAGTCTGAATGTTGTGACTACATTATTTTTGTACTGTAACAACGTTTTTCCAATTTAATATATGAGGCTGAAATAATTTGCAGTTCTAAAATGGTCACGTGGTGATTGATTGTATAATTTGGTCACGACAGTTTGATGTGTTGTGTTCTAGACTTAGCAGGCAAAGCACCTCTACAAGTGCAGATCAAACAAACCACATCATTGCCGGCACTAATCCTGCTAACCAGCATTAAATAAACATGCATGAATATTTCATCAGGTTGGTGATCACAGAGGAAGGGACCGTGGCGCAGTTGGTGAGAGCGCAAGCTTATTAGCACCAGTTCCTCTGTTATTATCCAAAGGTTACAGGTTTGATTCCCGGCGATGCTGGCATCAAATGCACGTTATAATATCATGCGTAGGGGCCCAGGTTTGAAGGGTTAATCCGTAAAATCCCAGACAAACCAACAAACAAACAAGTTAACAAACAAACAAATCGCAGGGGCACAGCTTAAGATAGATAGATATAACTCCCAAACCAATTTAATTTAGTTCACCCTTTCTTTCTATTTTAATGGATAAAAGTGGAATAATTGAGTTGTATTGAAGGATTTAATGCATTTTGAAATATCACAACTGAAGTATATTTGATATTTTGTCAGCATAATCAATAAAAGAAATAATTGTAATTAAGAAATAATTGTAATCAAATTAATTTGTTCATTGATGAAAGTAGATTTGCCGTTATTACTTTGAATATACAAAACATATTCCTAAAGCAAGTAAATAAAATGCATTGGTCATCATGTCATATCAGTTACCAGATCACAACATTCAACAGAACACAACATTCAACAGATAACGACATTCAAGGGAACACACCATTCAACAGAACACACCATTCAGTAGAAAACACCATTCAAGAGAACACACCATTCAACAGAAAACACCGTTCAACAGAACACATCATTCAACAGAACACATCATTCAACAGAAAACACCATTCAACAGAACACATCATTCAACAGAACACACCATTCACCAGAGCACATCATTCAATAGAACACATCGTTCAATAGAACACACCATTCAACAGAACATACCATTCAACAGAACACACCATTAAGCAGAACACATCATTCAACAGAACACACCATTAAACAGAACACATCATTAAACGGAACACATCAGTCAACAGAACACACCATTCAACAGAAAACATCATTCAACAGAACACCATTAAACAGAACACACCATTAAACAGAACACATCATTCAACAGAACACATCATTCAACAGAAAACATCATTCAACAGAAAACATCATTCAACAGAACACATCATTCAACAGAACACATCATTCAACAGAACACATCATTCAACAGAACACATCATTCAACAGAACACATCATTCAACAGAAAACATCATTCAACAGAAAACATCATTCAACAGAACACATCATTCCACAGAACACCCCATTAAACAGAACACATCATTCAGCAGAACAAATCATTCAACAGAACACATCATTCAACAGAACACATCATTCAACAGAACACCCCATTAAACAGAACACATCATTCAGCAGAAAACATCATTCAACAGAACACACCATTCAACAGAAAACATCATTCAACAGAACACCATTAAACAGAACATACCATTCAACAGAACACATCATTCAACAGAAAACATCATTCAACAGAAAACATCATTCAACAGAACACATCAATCAACAGAACACATCATTCAACAGAACACATCATTCAACAGAACACCCAATTAAACAGAACACATCATTCAACAGAAAACATCATTCAACAGAAAACATCATTCAACAGAACATATCATTCAACAGGAAACATCATTCAACAGAACACATCATTCAACAGAACACATCATTCAACAGAACACATCATTCAACAGATCACATGATTTAACAGATCACATCATTCAACAGAACACACCATTCAACAGAGCACATCATACAATAGAACACACCATTCAACAGAACATACCATTCAACAGAACACACCATTCAACAGAACACACCATTAAGCAGAACATACCATTCAACAGAACACACCATTAAACAGAACACCCTATTTAATAGAACACACCATTCAACAGAACATACCATTCAACAGAACACACCATTAAGCAGAACACACCATTCAATAGAACATACCATTCAACAGAACATACCATTCAACATAACACACCATTAAGCAGAATACACCATTCAACAGAACATACCATTCAACAGAACACACCATTAAACAGAACACATCATTAAACGGAACACATCAGTCAACAGAACACATCAGTCAACAGAACACATCAGTCAACAGAATACATCAGTTAACAGAACACATCATTCAACAGAACACATCATTAAACAGGACACATCATTTAAAGGAATATATCATCCAACAGAACAGAACATTAACCATCATCATTTGTTATCACGTTCATACGGGTCAATATGTTCAATTTTAGTAGAATGTTGGGGCCAGAGTCTATCAATAAACAACACACTCCGGGAGGGAGCAACTTCCGGTCACATTAACAATGTCAATGTCTGTAGAATCTCTCTAATTTATCAGTGATACCATTAAAACCGAAGGAGCAGGTCCTGGAGGAACATTCATCAACGTGGTTAAGCTGAAGTGTGGACATTTATACTTGATCATTCAAATGATCCTCCAGGGTAGAATATCTGAACGACAGGACCCAAGATAAACTCATTAGATATATTATACCCGAGTAACCCATTAAAGATATGAACGTATTACAGTTAGAGATATGACATATTACAGTTAGAGATATGACATATTACAGTTAGAACTCAAGAGTAACTAACTACATATATGACCCATGAGGAATATATTACAGATATGACCCACGAGGAATGCATTACAAATATGACCCACGAGGAACTCATTACAGAAATGACTCATTACCGATATGACTCACGAGGAAATCATTACAGATATGACTCACGAGGAACTCATTACATATATGACCCACGAGGAACTCATGACAGATATGACCCACGAGGAATATATTACAGATATGACCCACGAGGAACTCATAACAGATATGACCCACGAGGAATTTATTACAGATATGACCCACGAGGAACTCATAACAGATATGACTCACGAGGAACTCATTACAGAAATGACTCATGAGGAACTCATTACATATATGACCCCCGAGGAACTCATTACAGATATGACCCACGAGGAACTCATTACATATATGACCCCCGAGGAACTCATTACATATATGACCCACGAGGAACTCATTACAGATATGACCCACGAGGAACTCATTACAGATATGACCCACGAGGAACTCATTACAGATATGACCCACAAAGAACTCATAACAGATATGACCCATGAGGAACTCATAACATATATGACCCACGAGGAACTCACAAAATATATGACCATAGATCTAGCCATGCGTAGTTCATGATATAGCATCACAGATATCATCACCTGAGCGATTTAGTCTGATCTCTTCTTCGTTTAGAGCCAAGTACACCTTAGATTGAAAACCACAAAACAGGAGGCTGCAGAACTTAGCAAGCCTGTGGCGTTATGGTTGGCTAAATGGGAAAGTTGATGGCCGTAGAACAAGCACCAGGTCTGGATTAATGCTATCAGGAGTCCGCCAGCAACCCGGGAAACCAACACACACAGCCTGGTTACCAAGCAAAACTGCCAATACCCTCTAATACATCACGCGTCTCTCTTTATACTCTCTAAGCCATCTGGTGGGAGGTTAGATACATTTTGTGCTGCTTTAATTACTCAGTCAAGTGCCATTTGTGCATGTTGAAAAGATGCTTATAATTTCAGCCATGTTGAAGTAGATAATAAAGCAGAAAATATTTGGGTGGAGTCATATCTTTTTCTTGAGTATCTAAAAAATCTAAATGTCCTCATGGAGATGATTACTGAGGTAAGTTGATAGACTTAAAATCTTTTCAGACAAGTCTGCGTGGAAAATGTTGAAAATATTGAAAATATCTTTGCCAAACTTTCTGTAATGTTACATAAGCAGCTTAAACAAGACATATTCCCTCAGTTACAGTTCTTAAATCTGCAGAATCTGAAGGGTTCCTCAGTTATACGAAGGTATTTGCAGAATTCCAATTATTTGCGAAGAGTCTTTCTTGATTAAGTTTAAGTTTACATAATTAATTTCACTTTTTTATTAATTTGAAAATGTTAAAGTTATTAAAGCGAGCAAAACATGTTATAAGAAAATATTCGTGGGATGATATTTGAGTAAGAAAATGACAAAAAAAATAAATATTACTTGAAGTATTGAAGAATGGTTCATTAAATGACAATTTTGTTCCAAACTGAACAAGGAATCATTAATCAGAGACTTATATCACTAAGCATATGCAAGTTATAGATTGAAAAAAAAGGTCAATGCCGATGGCTTTGAAATATAACAAGAATTATTTTGTAGTATGAAATTGTTGCTGAAAAGGTATTTGAAAACTCTACAAGATTTTTTTTCCCACAACGTATCAATATTATTTTTCACAATCTAAGCACATTTGTTACCATATGTATGGGTGGATGTGATATATTTTTTGAGTAACTTACATGAAACTCAATGTTAACGCCACCATCGATGAACCGTTTAACATGTTAAGTACACCAGGATCAGGAGGACGCCCAGTGCCATCAACTAAACGATGCTCTCTCTTTCTCGATCTTTCAAAAATGATTTATACTAAAAGATCTATAGGACACAGTATAAAACAAAGCTGAACTTTTGCCCTATAGGATTCATGTCTCTCTCCTGTATCCCAGCCATGAGCTGATGGATATAGAATGCACTCACCATCTAACCATCTAAGGCCTCAATATGGCATCACATCGCTTTTGATTGTGATGGGTGCGCAAATGGTATTCCGGCCAAGTTTTTACAAAATCCAGGAAATGGGACTGTGACTGAAAAGAAAAGCTTGTCCAGAAAGTATGAGATATTCCCCAAAGAGAATGGGATCGGATTTTATGGAGAGGGATATGCCTCTCAGAATGAGCAACAGGTAAACAATCAAGGCCAGAATAAGTAGGAAGGCCAACAGACATGTTAGGTCAAAATAAGAGGTCAACAGGTATGTTAGGACAAAGTAGGAGGTCAACAGAAATGTATTAGTTCAATAGGAGTAAGAGTTAAGCCAGTCAAATTAATGGAATGATGAGGTCAGGGAGGTCAGATGAGAAAGTCAATATGCCTGTCCGGTGAGGAATAGGTCGGGATAGTAAGGTCAGCCATCTAATCAGGCCTGCATTACGAATAGTAAATCAGTAAGAGTTTATATTCAGCCATCTAATCAGGCCTGCATTACGAATAGTAAATCAGGGAGAGTTGATATTCAGCCATCTAATCAGGCCTGCATTACGAATAGTAAATCAGTAAGAGTTTATATTCAGCCATCTAATCAGGCCTGCATTACGAATAGTAAATCAGTAAGAGTTTATATTCAGCCGTCTAATCAGGCCTGCATTACGAATAGTAAATCAGTAAGAGTTTATATTCAGCCATCTAATCAGGCCTGCATTACGAATAGTAAATCAGTAAGAGTTTATATTCAGCCATCTAATTAGGCCTGCATTACGAATAGTAAATCAGTAAGAGTTTATATTCAGCCATCTAATCAGGCCTGCATTACGAATAGTAAATCAGTAAGAGTTTATATTCAGCCATCTAATCAGGCCTGCATTACGAATAGTAAATCAGTAAGAGTTGATATTCAGCCATCTAATCAGGCCTGCATTACGAATAGTAAATCAGTAAGAGTTGATATTCAGCCATCTAATCAGGCCTGCATTACGAATAGTAAATCAGGAAGAGTTGATATTCAGCCATCTAATCAGGCCTGCATTACGAATAGTAAATCAGGGAGAGTTGATATTCAGCCATCTAATCAGGCCTGCATTACGAATAGTAAATCAGTAAGAGTTGATATTCAGCCATCTAATCAGGCCTGCTTTACGAATAGTAAATCAGTAAGAGTTGATATTCAGCCATCTAATCAGGCCTGCATTACGAATAGTAAATCAGGGAGAGTTGATATTCAGCCATCTAATCAGGCCTGCATTACGAATAGTAAATCAGGGAGAGTTGATATTCAGCCATCTAATCAGGCCTGCATTACGAATAGTAAATCAGGGAGAGTTGATATTCAGCCATCTAATCAGGCCTGCATTACGAATAGTAAATCAGGGAGAGTTGATATTCAGCCATCTAATCAGGCCTGCATTACGAATAGTAAATCAGGGAGAGTTGATATTCAGCCATCTAATCAGGCCTGCATTACGAATAGTAAATCAGTAAGAGTTGATATTCAGCCATCTAATCAGGCCTGCTTTACGAATAGTAAATCAGTAAGAGTTGATATTCAGCCATCTAATCAGGCCTGCATTACGAATAGTAAATCAGGAAGAGTTGATATTCAGCCATCTAATCAGGCCTGCATTACGAATAGTAAATCAGGGAGAGTTGATATTCAGCCATCTAATCAGGCCTGCATTACGAATAGTAAATCAGGGAGAGTTGATATTCAGCCATCTAATCAGGCCTGCTTTACGAATAGTAAATCAGTAAGAGTTGATATTCAGCCATCTAATCAGGCCTGCATTACGAATAGTAAATCAGGGAGAGTTGATATTCAGCCATCTAATCAGGCCTGCATTACGAATAGTAAATCAGGGAGAGTTGATATTCAGCCATCTAATCAGGCCTGCATTACGAATAGTAAATCAGGGAGAGTTGATATTCAGCCATCTAATCAGGCCTGCATTACGAATAGTAAATCAGTAAGAGTTGATATTCAGCCATCTAATCAGGCCTGCATTACGAATAGTAAATCAGTAAGAGTTTATATTCAGCCATCTAATCAGGCCTTCTTTAAGAATAGTAAATCAGTAAGAGTTGATATTCAGCCATCTAATCAGGCCTGCATTACGAATAGTAAATCAGTAAGAGTTTATATTCAGCCATCTAATCAGGCCTGCATTACGAATAGTAAATCAGGGAGAGTTGATATTCAGCCATCTAATCAGGCCTGCTTTACGAATAGTAAATCAGGGAGAGTTGATATTCAGCCATCTAATCAGGCCTGCATTACGAATAGTAAATCAGGGAGAGTTGATATTCAGCCATCTAATCAGGCCTGCATTACGAATAGTAAATCAGGGAGAGTTGATATTCAGCCATCTAATCAGGCCTGCATTACGAATAGTAAATCAGTAAGAGTTTATATTCAGCCATCTAATCAGGCCTGCATTACGAATAGTAAATCAGTAAGAGTTGATATTCAGCCATCTAATCAGGCCTGCATTACGAATAGTAAATCAGTAAGAGTTGATATTCAGCCATCTAATCAGGCCTTCTTTAAGAATAGTAAATCAGTAAGAGTTGATATTCAGCCATCTAATCAGGCCTGCTTTACGAATAGTAAATCAGGGAGAGTTGATATTCAGCCATCTAATCAGGCCTGCTTTAACAATAGTAAATCTAGGAGAGTTGGAATCAGGCCTGCATTATAGATAGTAAGTCAGAAAGGAGCTAGCGGTCAGGCAGGTTAACAAGTTTGTAAATATTAGAAAAGAGGTCAACAAGGTATAAGATCTTTTCAAGAATTAATATAAACTCTGCCAGATAAACAAAATTGAAGCGACCTCGGAGCGACCTTGATAACAACATGTCATATGCTGAGCCAAGGTCACAGCAGATTTTATCATCACCATCAGGCCAGAGTGAGGGGGGACTGGTTAGATGCAATATGATTGGTCAATACAATGGAGGTCAAATGTCATGATATAAGTGTCACCGACGACATCTTTGTTTGTAGGTTATCCCTTGCTTGAAAGGATTAAAAGGTGTACATGTATATACCCATATTGTTAAACACTTTCAAGCATGTTTTAAATGTCATCAAAAACATTTCACTTCAAATCTGGCAAAAAATCATGAATAAATCAATTGTCTGTAGTTTGTTATTTCTTTGATGATTTGATAGCCTTCCTGGTAAACATAAATCATAATCTATTCCTAAATCAGAAAGCATGTTCTTACATGTACATACCCATATTGTTAACACTCACAAGCATGTTTGGAATGTTATCCAAAAACCTTTGACTTGAAATGCCAACATATCATGAATAAATCAGTTGTCTGTAGTTTTTTACTTGATTTAGGAGACTTTCTGGTAAACATAAAACATAACCTATTGCTTGAATCATAGAAAAAATGTTTCGCGGCTGACTCTGTACAATGCAACCAGGAATCTGTTCCTGGGAATTTAAAGGTTGCCATTGCTTGTCAACCAACACAGTTATAGCAAAGCCCGCCTGGCAACATTCTCCTTGACAAACTATATTGATCAAAATCCTTCTTCTCATAGCCTTCTTGGCACACGCTTCTCGTCACAGCCTTCTTGTCACACCCTTCGTGTCATATTCTTCATGTCACACCCTTTTTGTCACAGCCTTTATGTCACATCCTTCTTGTCACAGCCTTTTTGTCACACCCTTCTTGTCACACCCTTCTTGTCACACCATCATTGTCACACCCTTCTTGTCATACCCTTCTTGTCACAACCTTCTTGTTACACCCTTCTTATCACGCCCTTCTTGTCACAGCCTTTTTGTCACAGCCTTTTTGTCACACCCTTCTTGTCATACTCTTCTTGTCACAACCTCCTTGTCACACCCTTCTTGTTATACCCTTCTTGTCATACCCTTCTTGTCACAGCCTTCTTGTCACACCCTATTTGCCACACCCTTCTTGTCATATTCTTCATGTCACACCCTTCATGTCACACCCTTCGTGTCATATTCTTCATGTCACACCCTTCTTGTCACAACCTTCTTGACAAGCCCTTCCAGACGAATCCTTCTTGACACATCCCTCATGAATGTCCCGCTGAAAATAAAACCCTTTTGGCTACCCCTTATCAAAGTTGGCTTATTAACAGCGTGGGCGGCACTTTGTGCTGAGCGAGGCTGGGAGGGTGGCCAGTGGCGTGGCACCTGCTCCACATGTGCCAGGCAGCTGAGAGCAGGCGGTAGTCTACACTAGTCTACACTCCCTTATTGCCCGATACAGACACGTTTATGGGGATCTACCATAGCTACCTAAGGAAACCGTTTTCAGTTGCACATCATCATCTGACAACAAGTTACAAAAACAAACAATCAACCAATACACGCACCTGCACCTGAAACCACACCTGCACCTGCACCTCTCGGCAGCGCCACCTATAGGGTATTTAAGACTTTTTATTGTCTTGTTGTGAAAATGTCTGTAAAATGATTAACTCCATATCCTACAGCACTTTCGGTATAATGAGTGGTATGTTGAATATGATTTTTTTTTTTTTTTTTTTTTTTTTTTACTCTATTATCTTTTTTTCGCTTGTTTTGCAAAATTCAAATATAAAACAATGATAAAGGTTGTGGCCTTGACCACACTTTGATTTGATGGAAATCTGACAAATTATCGGAATCAAGATACGATCTTTCATTAGATGTGACAATGTTTTACACAGCATGTACCTATATTAATTCTAGAGAGATACAATGTAATATAGGAAACATCCGTAATTAATATATTCCGACCTTGAAACAACTTGAAACAGACAAATCATCCAAATGAATTTAGACCAAAATACTATTTTTTGCGTCACATTTTCTTCAAACTGTCAATAAGTCTCTTGTTTATAACATATGGTTGCGGTGATGCAAGCCACAACAAACAAATGCACATAGAATAAGAAAGTGGGAGAAATCATGCAAGGAAATATGCAAGGAAATATGCAAGGAATTATGTATAAGCAAGGAATTATGTAAAAGCAAGGAAGTGTCAATGTATATCCTAGTACACATATAGCAGGTTTTGCAATGTGGACATATTGTTGTTCACAACCCTTTGTTTTTTTATTTGATTGTCATGTTTTTTTTTTTATCAGACAGCCATGACGAATATTAACCTTGAATCAGACAGCCACGACAAGTGTAATCAGACAGCCATGACTAGTGTAATCAGACAGCCATGACTAGTGTAATCAGACAGCCACGACAAGTGTAATCAGACAGCCATGACAAGGGTAATCAGACAGCCATGACAAGTGTAATCAGGCAGTCTTTAATCAGACAACCATTACAACTGTAATTTTACAAATTTTACAAATTTTACATCAGACAGCCATGACGAATCATGACAGAACTGTTGGTATACGACTTTTGACTGACGCTTAAATATTTCAGATTGGTAATTAAACAACAGATAAAGCATCTTTACTCATTCGAAAACGATATTTCAAAAACTAGATTAAAAGTATGTAGACAATGCAGAAATCCTTTTTTCACAATATAAAATATCAGTGAGAACAAAATAACAGATCTCTTCACAGTAGAAATAGTACTGCGCTTAGAACAAAATAAATGAACACTCGTGTAAAAAAATATTCATAACACCTATCAACATTATTTTCACTTATTAACATAATTATTGAATATTGTCCTTTCATAAGCCTTGTCCCCAAATGTATCTACAGCTGTCAACTCTAAGATATTTACATGGTTAATTTGAACAAAATTTACAGTTGGGCCCAAATTAATTCTGCCACGAATTGATGTTTTACAGGTCTCCTGTGTCAATATCTTGCCTTATGCCTGATCATTTTCTCTTCATATCTCGATATATTATGAATGAATTATTCTGAAAGATCTTGATTTTATGTTATGAAAACAAACATTTTAAATAATCACCTTACTCAAAACTCATTAAAAACCAATCAGGTATGTTCATGAGATTTCATTGATTTGTTTAAAATACTGACTAATGTTGAAAGTGTTGAAATAATGACTAAGTTAGATACCAAGGTGTGGAAGACACATACTCATATTTTAAAAAAAAGATAAAATAAAGGGATACAATAAGCCTCTGTGGCAGGCAGATTGGAGATGAGGAAGGTGTCCTTCAAGCTCACTCACATCAGTGGCTCTGAACCGATGCATAATGTTAGTCTTTCATGAGGAGGTCGTTAAGGGTATCCCCATTTCAAGTGGCAGTGATGAAAGTGTAAGGAACACGATCATGAGGTGTTGAGGGTATACCGCTGCCGTGGTATGTTAACTATTCCACGGGACCACCCTCTATCTCCTCTATGATGCAAAACTAACCTAGCATGTGGCTGATTATGAGGTTCACTGGTCTGCACTCAATTGGTCAACATCCGGGAAGTTGGCATATATATGCGCCTGCGCAGTGGATTCATACGCTAGTGTTTTCCTCACAGATGCTCAGGTAATATGCCATTGCAGCCCCAGAGCTTGCAGAGTGACCATCGTCTCTCAGATAAACATTGTCTCTCAGGTCACAGACTATTGCCCTGAATACATTGAGGTCAAAATTAACTTTGGCTACAAGATATACTGAACTATGTCTTGTACTTAGTTATTTCTCCTTTCTTGTCCTAAGATAGAATGAGGTCGTATTTATCTGTGACGTCAAGTTAGAATGATGTCATACTTATCTTTGTTATTTTTGGCGCAATAAGAAATCTTGGTCATGCCTTGTCATGTCTCTTAAATAGACCAAAGTTTTACCTAACTGCGCCATTCAGATAGTTTACCTAACTGCGCCATTCAGATAGTTTTACCTAATTGCGCCATTCATGCTGCGCCCAATAGCCGTCATGGTCCAAAAGCTGTCAATATCCACAACTTTTGACGGAGATTGGGCACGTGACAGCTTTGGGACGACTATTGACAGTCCCGGGGCCGTCATGGAAATATCCACTGGATAATGACTGACTCTTCACAACCGTGACATCTAGCGGTTGACTATTGACGCCGATTGGGCAAGGGTTCCCAAAGCTGTCAATATCCATCAACTGGTCTCCTATCATTTGAAATTAAGAAAATGATCGGTTTCCAGTCAGTATCATTATCTTGAGACAAGCGGGAGGTGGAAAGAATAGCCATTGAATGAATCGTAGATTTTACTACGTTTTGGCTCTGAAAAAAAAGTATAATATGCAAATATTGGAATGGTTGTTTTAAAATATTAATATCTCGGCTAATAATCCACGTACAGAAATGATTTTAATGTCTATGATATCGTGGGAACAAGAGGAAAACAATTGTGCATATTACAAGCGTGTCTGACTCCCGGAAAATGTGTCAGCTGCTGTGCGGCCACAGTACTTTGATGTTTGGTTACGGCCATGGTCTCAGAGGGGGTAAAACAGAATGGCTAAGGTAAAAGTTGATGGGATAGGAGAACTGTCTAATAGTATTTCCGGTTTATTATCTGGATGGGGTACCAACAAATATCATTTCCGTCAATTTGAACTTTGAACCTGGATATTTCTTGACCTAATTCGATATTTGCCATGACGCCTTTCGGACGTGACGGCGATTGGGCAAAACAATTCAGATAGCCTAAAGCCAGGTTTACATATGGCTCTCGGGTACACTGAGGTCTCAGAGACCATACTTGACTGTGGTCCCAGTTTTAGATGGACTCTCAGAGAGACCAAAGCCATACTAAACTGTGCCCTTTACACCACATTTCTATTATAAAGTCTTAGATGAGACAAACGTTAATCAAGACCCTAAGAGAGACATAAAAACTGCACGTTTAAGACAGTCCCAAGTCATGTTTAAATGTACCTTCTTAGACACTAATTGAGATCTAAAATGTTGGTCTATTTTAACCTCAAGACTGGCTTCCCTCAAATTCTATCAGCACTATTTCAATAAGTGTAACCTATAAATAAAATTTAGCTTTTATCTCCTTTACCCTGGCAAAGAACCTGAGCAACACGTAACAGCGAGTTGCGTGGTTCGTTTATACCAGTCTTCAAGACTCCATCAAAGGAGAGCATATGTCGGCTTGTCACAGGTGATGTTGCGCTGAGTTCTCAATACAAATCAGCTGCAATGCGATACGGATCTGGACTGAGGTCTTTGTGAGGCCAGGAAGAACATGCTTCTCTGATAGTCTAAAACGTGTTTACCCAGAACGGCCTTGGTAGAGCTTGAGAAAAAATAACCCTTAGGTTTAGTCTAGAGCAGTTTCTTTTTTAAAGAAATATTTCACTCTATCTGTCAGAATTAAAACCGCTCAAATATTGTCTGTGAAATTTGATTACATCTTCTTATTTAAATATTGCTGTTTGGCTAATTCAACATATTCAAATTATTAAAAACTCCTCTGATTTATAGTTACCTGTAATCTACATTCAGTTACCAGTAACGTGTTATTATTTACCTTTCAATTTATTTTAATTGTCTTATACATTACGCTATGACGGGAGTGCGGCATGGCTCAGTTGGGAAGTCTGTCTCCCATGCTAAAGATCCGGCTGCTCGAGAAAGGAAATATCTGCTACTGAGTTGTTTCTCCTCCCAGTCAGTACTCCACGACAAATGGTCACCAAAGTCCATGATTTGTGTGATCATGTTTATATCATAATGCAAAAGAAAGATCCTCAGTCATCCTTCAAAAAGGATTGGGCATTGAGGCCCGGTGACAGGCTTTTATCTTATCTGATATAGCATAAACAGTGCTGAAAAGGATACTTTCTAACTATCAATGTCTGTAGGGGTTGAGGTGGTTAGTTGAGTGGTTAGCTGTCAGCCGCCCTGCAGTAGTCATGAGTTCATTTCCCTGTTATAGTGAAAACCTTAATAATCTTGGATGATTTAGACAGGTGGGAATTTGCTATTTTGTTGCTTCTGTCTCTAGCTGTATTCCAATGTGATAATGCAAAATGTAATATCCTAATGTTACTATTCAATAAAGGATAACAGGGCATCGAACCCCAGTGACCGACTTTTCTCAATGTGACCTGCCATGACCAAAATCAATCAGGAAATGTTTTGTTGCAAAACATCCGTAATCGATCTTCTATAAATCACCGATAGAGGTCAGTAAAATAGTTATTGATGAGGGGATACATCCTTTGTTTTGAATTAATATTATTTTCTAATGAGGTATTCTACGACAGCAGTAGAGAAGGTACAGTGCAAGGCTGATGACAAGAGAAGATGTGGCATTTCCCAAAAAATTAACCATAATTATGAGTGACATTTGATATGTTTGTTTATATTTTCGTCTTTTCAAATGACCTTTTTACTAATTTGTATTATAAGGTCAGGTAGAAACCTGCCACCGGGACTCAATGCCCTGTTCCTTTGATGAGTGACTGTGCTAGTGCGGGGATCCTTTGCATTGTCTAACTGACACGATAACGTACACCACGGCTTTTAATAATCATTCATGGCAGATATGAGAAATAGCTCAGCGGCATGTATCCACCTTCATGAAAAACAAACATCATTAACTAAGACATATGTGACCTCATTAATGCTTCCATGTAAGTGGAGAAGACATCCAAATATGACTTGTAGGAAGAAGAACATAACTAAGGAACGATTCCCCTTTGATCTTATGAAGAGAGATTTTCTTCTTTCAGTATCTTAGCATGTCTCCCAAAACGAGGTTTTTAGCCATCATCATGTCTGTAAGTAGGTGCCAATGGTCACGTGTACACTAAGTTAGTTTGCTTTGCTATCATCACGTGACATTTATGTCAGTAAATGAGTACTAATGATCACTTTACTCAGCTAATGAAATGTTGAGTTAGATTTATCACAGAATTAGGTCACTTCGTTAATCAAGATTGGCAGAAGTTGAAACATGTAAAGCCCAATCTGATTGGATTTGTCAATTTTATAAATTAGTTGCATTCGTAGCATGTTGGAATTTTGGTTCTAGTGCATGCACCACCAGGCTTAAGAAATGATACACCAACCGCTAGTGCTAAGCAGACCGCAAGAACATCAAGAATCATTTGTATCAAGAACAGATCATTTGTATCAAGAACAGATCACTTGTATCAAGAACAGATCACTTGTGTCAAGAACAGATCACTTGTGTCAAGACAAATCTGCTAGTGTCAAGAACAGATCGCTTGTGTCAAGAATAGACTACTTGTGTCAAGAACAGATCACCTGTGTTAAGAACATATCGCTCATGTCAAGAACAGATCACTTTTGTGAAGAAAAAAACTGCTTGCATCAAGAAGAGATCACTTGTGTCAAGACAAATCTGCTAGTGTCAAGAACAAATCGCTTGTTTCAAGAACAGATTGCTTGTATCAAGAACAGATCGCCTGCATTAAGAACAGATTGCTTGAATCAAGAACAGATCGCTTCTGTCAAGAATAAACTGCTTGTATCAAGAACAGATTATTTGTGTCAAGAACATATCGCTTGTATCAAGAACAGCTCACTTGTATCAAGAACAGATCACCTGTGTCAAGAACAGATCGCTTCTGTCAATAATAATCTGGTTGTATCAAGAACAGATCACTTGTGTCAAGAACAGATCGCTTCTGTCAATAATAATCTGGTTGTATCAAGAACAGATCACTTGTGTCAAGAACAGATCGTTTGTGTTGAAAACCGCAGCGAGATCGACTCTGACTTGGTATTCTGTGAAACTTACCAGGAATCACGTGTGTCAGCTCAGAGTGATGGAGAACGTGTAACATCGTGACGCGCATATCAATTAATACATTAACCCATTTTACCTTTACTGCTGACCAAAAAGAAAATAGAAAAAGAGTTTTCTTGTTAATTATGATATTTAATTACGCTCACGATATGGTGGATGGATGGAATTTTAATCACTCAAACACGTGATGCAACATTATCTGTATCAGTTGTCATTTCTAGTTTAATTAAAACTTTAGCAGACATTTTAAAATGTCATTTGAAAATATTTATTCAACAAAATAACCAGGGAAAACTATCTCGTCATCCAAATATACAAATAATATAATAAATATACAAATAATATAATAGGTATAATGATATATTTGTATAGCGCAATTTCAGACAGTGTCTGCTTTATACGTGCCGCGATCGTATACAACAAAAATGCGTCATATTCGTGTGATGTAACACATATTTTGTGACACATATTTTACATATTTGTGTCATATCTTACTCATGTTGGGCGTTCTCAAATCGATGTCTCAATTTATATGTAGAATATAAATGGTAGCATATAGATCTTTGTTTTAGAGTATGTTATATATATATATATATATATATATATATATATATATATATATATATATATATATATATATATATATATATATATATATATATATATATACTACAACGCTGAATTTTGTCATCGGCAACTACTTATCAAATATTATGTTAATCAGAGATCATTGATGCAACAAATTTTAAATTACTCTTTTTATTGCTGATCCGTGAAGATGGCGGTTCCATTTGCCTAAAAAATCTTTGCCTAAAAAATCTTTTGGGGTCTACAAACCAAAAGAAGCAAAACGTTCAAGTTATCATCTTGTCTAATATGCCTCTGACAATTTTGAAATGTTGACACAAATACAACTCACATTAAAGGTGGTGTTATATTAAATGCATATCATTCCCAGTTGTATGATTATCACAAACATAACAGAAAGACCACAATCATTTATGTCAACATTTTACAATATATTATGCTTAGTATTGATTCAACCTAAATAAATCTCATGATATGACATCTCAAAATGTCCCTCATTTGACCTCACAATATGACCTCACAATATGACCTCACAATATGACCTCACAATATGACCTCACAATATGACCTCACAATATGACCTCACAATATGACCTCACAATATGACCTCACAATATGACCTCATAATATGACCTCACAATATGACCTCACAATATGACCTCACAATATGACCTCACAATATGACCTCACAATATGACCTCACAATATGACCGCAAACCATTTTGGGTCACATTTTATTTGTATCCTTGAAAGAAAACCTGGTTAAAGATATTTGAGCTGCCATCACGGATATTGAGATGGGATTTCAGGGAAACATTGGTGTCCTGGGATGACGATTATGTAGAGAGCCACGGCACACCTCACTCAGCATTAGTCAGATAGAGGCCAGGGACAGGCGATAATAGTCACCATCTCTAATGCATAATGCATTCCGCCCATCCACAATGTCTCCAGATTGGTCTGCCACTTGACTGGCTCGCACCAAGAAACCCTAGCAAATAGCACGAATTACAGCCCAAGATATTGTCTCCTGCAAATTATCAGTGATAGTTACTGTCGTCACGGTGTCGCTGATTACATATCTCAGGGCATTATATATATAAATATATATATATATATATATATATATATATATATATATATATATATATATATATATATATATTGATATATATATATATATATATATATATATATATATATATTGATATATATATATATATATATTTTGATATATATCTATTTGTAAGAAACAATAAGTTAAAAAAGAAAATGAGTTATCTTTCCAAAATTGACTGATATGTTTGTTTGTCGGGTGATTAAAAGGGAGTTGTGACGTAATATCGGATAAAAAGAGGTAATCCTATAAAACATCATTGCAACAATGTACTTAAGCACACAAAGTTATAAAAAAGCAACTTAGTTTACAAAATGATGTGCATAATGGTTATGATATGAGGGATATTTTAGTGATATGTGCTCTACATGCGGTGCATGTTGCTGGGTGTGCCAGTAGAGCAGCGGGAAGAATGAGGTCTGAGTAGGCAGTTGGCAGTATACCACGATGATAATATGCCTAATGGCTAAAATAAGTAGATATAATACCTGAGATGTACCCACTCACTCCAACTCAAAACAACAACATCATCAAAACATACCGCGAATTATCCCTGTGCAGTTTGGCTATCATTAATGCAATCAGGAAGCGGGATTTTCTTTCAAGATGGCAATTTTAGATGTGATTGTGCCCCTAATTTGATAGGAAAATGATGCCAAGAGAAGATATAGGTCACATTAGAACACAGCCTGAGATGTATTAGTTTTTTTTGTATGTAACTTTTAGAGCAATAATAAATATATGTAATGATAAAGACTATATTGTGACAAATTGCATATACAGCGATCAGAGGGCTGATGTGTATACGTCAGTCATTTCTGTGTACATGTCATTCTGCGATGCATTTGATTCGTACTTTCACGTATCAAGTTCGTGACGGTGGCGCTCAGAACCGTGCACACTTCCTTCTTATAATAAATATACATATATCAGCAGACAACATTTGACGAGATTTATGTAATTGAGGCCGAATTTGATTCGTACTCTCGCGTAGCGATTTTGGGATGGTGACGCTCAGAACCCTACACATTTCCTTCTTTCGCGTCTTCAGCAGACGACATTTGGTGAGATTTACCGCCAGGCCATTTGATATTTGGGGGATGGATAAATATGAATATAATTTTCAAAAAGGAAATTTCATACAAATTCTTTGTTTTAAACAAACTTACTTATTGTATTAAGCACCTGTTCAGTGTTATATGTATTAGGCATATCAGGTTAGGCATAAGCCTCCTAAATGGATTAGTATTGTCCTGTTCTTTGCGCAAAACTTTAAGTTAAAACTTCATTTCTCCACAAACCATAGTGCGTCATGGGGATACTTCAGTAAAACCTAATGTGAACGTTTTTATTTATTCAAAAGAATGGGATGTGCTTTTAAATATCATTTTGTAGATTGTCCGGATGTCTGGATGCCTGCAACCGTGACTTACTGTCTCACTCTTTTTGAAATAGTGAATATAAATAGTTGTTTTGCAACAAAGAAAACAAAGACATGATCAAATAACTGTTTTGATGAGACACTGTATGGTGTCAGCGCTATATATATATATATGTTATTATTAGTATTATCAAGCATCAATCTACATATTAAACCGCAATGGGCTACTGGTTAGAGTGGGAGAAAAACGCTTTTACAATCTTGCAACATAGCTAAAGCACTAGCCCCAGCTGAGAACTGAACCTTGGCCGACACCAGGTTAGATAGAGGCACAGTATAACTGGGTTACAGCCACTAACCTGTACATGTGATAAATGCTTAGGCCAGGGTGAGATAAGATAAGACATATTATGCTCAAAGGTAAATTCCCTGCCAAAACATACAAAAAAAAGAAAAAAAACAAAAATAGAAAAATAAAAAATTATTTAGAAAATAAAAAAAATAAATTAAAGAGATGAAAATATAATCTAAAAAATCAAGAATATGTTGACTGAACATTGTTTAAGGTCCATTCAGAAAAACAGATGTTTTATATTTTTTTCAATTCATTCTACTCTTGATAGAAGGGCATCAATTCACCAACTAATAGCCACCAGTTTGTTCTGTGTACAGCCCACTATATCATGTAATATATCATGTAATATATCGTGTAATTGCTCTAGACTCTACATCTCTTTCCAAGTCTTTGACTGCGCATGCCTGTCAGCGCCATCTATCAGCACTGCTGTTGATCTTCTCACTAAAAAATAATGGTGCAACCAGTTGTGGTGGATGAGGAATAAATCACCCCTTAAACCCAAGGACGTCTGAGGAAGGTCACAGATGATAATCCATTTCACCTCCAATCTTGATAGGGTGGATTAGGAGCGGATTATATAGAGATTAACTTAAATTTGACAAATGCTCTGTGATAAGATAACTCGAGCCAGACAAGATTTTGCTATTTCGCTCAAACCTTGAATGAATATGTTATAATAAAGTGCCCATGAATTATAGAATATATATTATTATAATATATGTGTCTACCTGACAAATGCATTGGTAGGACAACAAGATTAGTATCAGATAAAAAACAGAGTTAGATATTTTGCACATGTTGTTACATGACCAATTGGTGTCATGGTTAATGTCTGGAAAGTGAGCACAGCGATTAACGAGTTAAGATATGTATCGTTAGTGACACACAAAGCAAAATAGTCAGACAAAAACATTCAGGGGATGGAGCATCAATATTCAGGGGGGGGGGCAAAAAGAAAAATCCTATATTTTTTTATATGGAAAAAGCTGATAACTTATATTATTTTGTGATGTAAAAATCCCAAACAATCAAACTGATTAATATATCAATGATGTACTTTTCCAACCACATTTTTTCCAGTATACTCCCCCCCCCCCCCGAACTATAAACGATAAATGATAAATGATCCATTCTATATTGTTGTTGAACATTGGAAATTGACATGATCACGTGTACAGTTATGTTATTGTGCATGACCATGTCTAAGAGTCAACAAATTGCAGAACTGTATGGTAATTGTTTGCAAATGTGAGGAAAAAGTATTCCGCATTTGATGCCAATTGTGGCAGAGGTAGTATGTGACTCTACCTCGCCATGCACAGTATGCCCAAGCCATTGAATACAACTCATCACGTTAACCTGACTCTCACCAAGTGTATAAAACGTTGACCTGACTCTGGTTAAATGTGTCACTATTACCTGAAGCCCCTCAGAAAACGTTAACCTGACTCTGGTTATATACATCAATATTACCTGAACCCCCTCAGAAAACGTTAACCTGACTCTGGTTATATACATCACAATTACCTTAACCCTTTCAAAAAACCCATCACTATTACTTGACTCCGCACCGGTTGAATACATCATTGTTACCAGACCCTGTCAGAAAACTCACGATATTGAATCCATTTTCAGTTTAAGCTGAACACAATGTGTTTCTTTTTAAAAACATACACTGGAGTCTATAAGGTGACATAGGTTTGTGTTTTATCAGGTCAATCTGCACTCCGTGCCTATCTTAAGCTTGTCTGGGACTGCCCAGCCTATCAGCCAACCAGACCTCCTGAAATACTGAAGAACCCTAGATGCCTAATGCCAGGGTTGACAGATATGAGAACTCAAATTGCTTTCCAGAACTTGTAGTTCCTCATCGAGTTATCTGTATGCCTTCGTAAGCTGACACAGTTGGTACTGCTATAATTTTATATTTTATCATTTAAAAAAGGAATTGGCCTGTTTAATCATTTTAGGGGTGGAATAGTGTTAGGCTGGCATTAATTGCCAGCTTAGCGTCTACTTTAGATACCATGTTCACCATGATTTAGGGTTTTTAAATGGTATGTTTACTTGTAACGTGTGAGCCATTGTTTTATTGTTATTTGCTATTGTCATTGTAGGCCATGGGCCGTGGCGTAGTTGGTTAGAGCGCCAGCTTATTAGCACCAGTTTTTCTGTGGTGATCCAAAGGTCAAGGGTTAGATCCCCGGCCGTGTCGAGATTGAACTCATGATACAATTTCAGACGTGAGCTGAGGCCTGTGCCTAAAGGGTCAACACGTTGTCCTTGTAAATCTGTGACCGTCTGGGTTGTCATGTCAAGGACCTGCGACATGACAATTCAACGAGGCAGTACTATATCTGCTACAAGTAGGTCTCATCACGAAATGACTGAAATAATGTTGAAAGTGATGTGAAGCCCTAAATAAACAAACAAACAAACTACATCATTGTTTATTGTATATTTTTTTAGACTTATCATTCATTCACATTTACATATTATTATTCCACACTTTGATGGCACTGAATGGCCTTAAAGTGTCGATGTACCATTTAGAATTAATTCATTCATTGCATTAGAAAGAGTTTGCAATTCATAATAAGTCCATCAGAATTGGATGAAACAATTTTGAAAACCTTTTATATATCTTTAAACACAGCATTACACTTCATCGTTATCAGTGATATAATTGATTTATCAACAACTATTTGTAGTTGCGAAAACACAACAAGTTTTATCATCTGGGTTTAATAAAATGCATTTTCAATGGGCAAATATTCGGGCAGCAACTTAGGTATGTAATGAATATCATTACTATCATCTGTACTTATTGGTACAAGTTCCACTGTGGTGATCCAAATGTCGAGGCAGCACTATATCTGCTACAAGTAGGTCTCATCACGAAATGACTGAAATAATGTTGAAAGTGATGTAAACTCATCCATTTGGATTCACATTGAAGTTTGCAGTCCAGTGCTACATCCACAGATTTGTCATCTTTAAGTCTGGATGTTGTGTGACTTGTTGTGTGAGATTTGTAGATGTTATTTCATGCACAGTAAGAATCATACAGCTGGCATGAGACACCTGCTGAACGTTTGTCCTTATCTCTTATCTCTTTGTTAAGTGATGGAAAACTCCAAACAAACAAACAAACATCAATTATCTGGAAAAACAAGTGATACACCCATTACAATTGAGCTGAAAGTGATTCCACTGACGATGCCACTATACAATAACGTCAGAAGTGGTCACGTGACGAAACATTATCGTCTCATCATAAAAATCAGACAAACTGCAGGTTAAATAACTGCGTGACCTGTGTCTATTTCACGATAATATGGTTAAAAGTGAATATGTTTCAATTTCACTTTATGGGCATCAAAAGAGAATGATCTTCTTCCATTGATGTAAGTAGTTTGTACTCAGTTTTGACAGATCTTGTGAAGATCAGGAGAGAAAACATGAAAATGGCCGGATTTTGCTGTCCCTGTTTAACACTATGATCTGACCTTCGGTAAAAAGACATCACTATCAACACTACAGTCAACTGATCTTAGAAAACCCATCTCTGTAAAAAAACACACTCTGTTAAAAGCTTAACTAGTGACCCGACTTTGGACTGATGATTCGTATATATTACTTGTCATATCCGTTTGCCATCATTTGATTTGTGCGCATTAAAAAGCTATTAACTTTTTGTTGCACAATTGAAGTTTTTGTTTTTAATTATTGATGATTAAAAAGCATGGACTCAATTTGTGAGGAATCAAAAGAGATTTTATCACGAAAGGCATCGATCTTAGACACCTCCGCTCTGATTTAATCTTCTCGGGATGAAACTAAATCTAAAATGAAGAAATCTCCCATCCTCATCTTAATGATGGATCTTAACGTAATTGCCCAATGCCGGCTGGAATATAATTGACTGAGGATAGCAGAAACAAGCATGAATTTTAAATTACATTGTGATTAATAGTCTTGGCAAGGTCTATTGCTCTGTGGTCTCAAACAGTCTTAAAGACAATGTAAGGGGAAATGTATCACTGCAAATTGTTACTAGAATGTTTTTTGTCAAATACATCATCGGTTTCATGGAATCATCTGGAAAACGCTGTAGCCATCAAAGGGTAAATACAATGCAAATGTAATTAAAGTATAAACAATATTATCAGATAGGTAAAAACAGATAAGATTTTGAATTATTCTACACAAAATGCATATAAGAATGGAGTCAAAGTACATATGAATATAATATTAGTATACAATGTAAATATATTGTTAATGTATACAATGTAGATATAATGTTAATGTATATAATGTAAATATAATGTTAATGTATATAATGTAAATATAATGTTAATGTATATAATGTAAATATAATGTTAATGTATATAATTTAAATATAATGTTGATGTATATCATCAAAGGTACAAGCAGATATGATGGAAATATATTAGCCTTAACAGAGAATGTATTACAAGTCAATTGACAAACCAATATTGTAAGTTTTAGAAATGACAGTCTCTATAAAAGGTGTAAATACAGATAGATCATGTTTGAACACATATCTGAAGATCGGCACACGTGATTCAGGAAGATATGAGTGGTCTCCCCACAGTAGATATGGCTGCACATCAAACATAACAGACTATAGACATTTAGTGGATGGTATTAGCGCAGATAGAATTATGCTGAAACCCTAGAAATCCAGCAACATCTCCCAAAGTATGCAGAAGAAAATGTCAGAAGTTTGATTGAAGCGTATACATTTCTCTGAGAGGCAAAAGTATATATTGCATACATGAAAAACTAAATTACCACGTTTCTGAGGAATCAGAGGTGATTTCCATAACAATTTACTTTCTATATATTTGACTATATACTACAAATGAGTTAAAAAAATATTCTTCCTGGTTTTAAAGATTGATTTTGTATTTTGTATTTTGTCACTAGAGGGCATGTCTGTTCTAAAGGCAATCAACTTTAAGTTCATAATGTTGTTTTAAAATCAAGGGAAATATGCCTCAAAAGAGCTAGAAATTAAAATATTTTTTAATCTTTATTATCAAATTGTTTTATTATATTATAAACATCTATTAATTAAATTCTAATAAAAATCATTATATTCCATCATCAAGCGTTTATGATGGCAAAATCTAACAAGAAGGGGTAACTTGGTATATATTTACTGTAGAAAATGGTTTGCAGGATGCAGATAACCTGAAAGTATTATATTTGGTTGTCTATAAAGCAGTGTGTGGTGGAAGATTGATGAGAACATTAGGTAAACCATGGGTCAGTTCATATGGGCCCCCCAGGGGGGGGGGGGGGGACACTGGGCAGAGAGATATGGGCCTCACAGCTTCACATAACACCGGAAATGTAACATTATGCTGTCTGCCAATGTTTCACATAACACCGGAAATATCATATTATGTTGTATATAACAGCTTCACATAACACAGCAAATATAACATTATGTCGTCTGTCAAACATTCACATAACACCCAAAAGAGCACATCATGTTGTCTACTGTAGCTTCACATAACACCAGAAATATTGAATTATGTTGTCCATCACAGCATCAAATAATGTTGATAATTGTATACATTACGTTGTCTGTCACAGCGTCACTTAACACTGAAAATTATATATATATTACGGAAAATATAACATTTAGAAACCGGTTTGTGCTTTTATGATCATGCGCTTATTCTTAACAAGTAGAAGATGAAAATATGAAAAACTCTTTCAGTCGTTCACCAAATCAATATCATAAGTAATGAGACATAAAATCATTAACTTATGTAATTTGAATGTAAAATATATGTCTAAACACATTAAAATGTAATCGTTAACATGAAAATATTACCCACAAACTAATTGCAGTAACTCATGTTTAAAGATTTGTTGAAGTATTGTTTTGAAGATAGAATTAAAGACATTTGACAGACAATCCAGTTCATATCAGGCCAAATGGATTTCAACTTATTGGTTTCTATAGTTAGATGGAAGACTATCTGGATTATCTTTAACTTTTATTTATTCTATTATTTAGTTTTCTCTTCGGAGTGTTCCTATTCTTATGAAAAGAAATGTACATTTTCTCACATAACTTATTATGTCATATTACTAAAACTATGCACGCCATATATTTGAATATGATTTAAATCAATCTTATTTTTGTGTGTTACAGGTAACAGCACGATCATTCATCGCAACATAAAATATTCAAACAAAGATGATATACAACACAAGCTGTCCAGAAGAGGGCAGCACAAGCTGTGTACGATATCAACTGGATGTCAACAGCAGCGCCCCCATTCGACACAAGGGCATCTCAGACATGTTGGAATACCAAGTTGCCATGGTGATACTTAAATACATTCTTCCTGTTGTAATATTTGGTGGAACAATAGGAAATATGTTGTCCTTTGCTGTGTTGGTGCGCAAAAGGATGCGTAACACATCAGTATATTTCTACCTTGCCGTCCTCGCATGCGCAGACACATGCGTACTGTACCTGAGTGGATTCAAAACTTGGATTAGGGTTGTGACCGACTTTGAACTCCTCCACATTTCTAATTTTGGATGTAAAACTACCATGTTCCTGTTTATGGTCAGCCTGCACATGTGCGCATGGCTAGTGGTTGCCATGACGACAGACCGGTTTGTGGCAGTATGGTTGCCTCTGAGGGCACCCATTATTTGTGCAGTGGGAAGGGCACGGATTATATCGGGTGCAATGTTTCTACTGATGTGCGCTTACAAGATGTATCTCTTTTGGACAATCCACTTGATTGAATCCAATTCCGGGCAAAAACACTGCGCGGCTTACAAGACTGATTATTTCATGAACAAGGTTTATCCTATTTTGAAACTAGCCACTTATTCCATAATCCCCTTCTGTCTTGTACTAATCCTTAACCTTGCCATCACTTACAAGTTGTGTCGTAATCGCGCAGCAATCCGGCGGGCATCGGAAAGTCCTACGCACCACAAAATAGTGCAGCAGAGAATGACGGTGATGTTGCTGTGCGTTTCCTTCACTTGGCTTTGTCTGTCTACACCCTTCACACTGAGGTCTTTGTTAGAGGGCAGAGCTTACACCCCCCGGGATAAAGCCACTTTATTCTTATCAAAAACCATCTGTTTCCTCCTCATGTACCTCAACCACAGTGTCAACTTCTTGTTGTACTGCTTGACAGGAAAAAAGTTCCGGTCGGAACTTGCCGAGCTACTTTGTTGGTATTGTATTAGACCGCCAACCCATTCACGCTGTTCTAGCGTGAGGACTTCAAAAACTGCACTGAAAAGGACAAATAGTCCCTGGGACATGGGCGAACCTAAACCTGTGGCTTTGTAACAATCACTCATGTGTATTTTTTCCAATTGACCTTTGTGTCGGATGAACAAAAACATTTGAAATTCCCAGTGACAATAACAAAATGTCAAACTTCATGTATCTGGGTGGATACTATCCACTAGAAACAACTGTAACCATGGAAACAAATTGGTGATAAGTAACGTTGTTGCATATAAGCTTATTCATAATGAATGTTTATTGATGATATATTTCAAATTTTGTGAATATAAATGTGTATTTTGATGGTGCTGCTGTTTATATTAGATATCTATATGTCGACATGTGCCCTCTCTGGCATCTACAATATTCAGATAATAATATTGACAATTATATTTGCATGTTACATGTTAAGGCCATGAGAAATATTTGGGCAGTTGAAATATTTGTCTTTTGACCCTGTGGGTTTAAAACGTTCCAAATCACCATTGACTTAATTTACCAGAATATACAATTGTAAGTGTTCTAAAACAACCAAATTCAAATTATTATTCCACCCAACAGAATCGTCGCTTCAGTTCAGACCAAACCAAGTCAGGAACAAACATATCATGAATTATTTCAAGGTCTTCAAGAAATATAATCAGCAATCCGTTAATAGAGAAAGATAATAGTTAAAGGTACGATGTTGTTGCTATCTGGTATGACGAAATTATTGTCAATTAGAAAGCTGTTAAGTTATTATCATGTACAGCAGATTAACACAATGCTAGAATGTCCCCAAACTGTAAACTATGAGCATTAATCGCCTACAAATCATACACGGTTTACACATAGTGCCTTCAGAAAATTGGAAAGAAGTTTGTCTCAAGAGTTAATGGTTATATGTCCAATATATTTTCACTAAATCAACTTGACTCGCATCACATTCAGTAAAATATTTCAAATCTACATTTTGTGTATATATAGAAATACTTAAAATAAACATGCATCTATATATATATGTATATATATAAATAGATAATGTAATGTACCACAAAACTCAGGATAATAGATAATATATATATATATATATATATATATATATATATATATATATATATATATATATATATATATATATATATATATATATATATATATATATATATATATATATATATATGTATATATATATCTATATATTACCCCGTGAAAACCCTTTAGTTAAAAATACTGTTTTAGAGTCCCGTTACTGAATGCATTCTGATATATGTATACTGTATTGACTTTATTGAGGCCATCCTGCACATTTTGGACAAGCATTATTTATCATGGATTCAGAGAGGATATCTATAAAGATTCTGTGCGTTATTTTTATGGCGTACTGTCATCTGAAAGTGAATATGTGAGGATTTAATAAAATTGCTGACAAAGAGAATTGCTGTCATTTTATATTCTGCATGATATATCAGATATATACATGTAGAGTTTGACTTCTGATAAAACAATATGCCCCAAATACTGTCTTTATTCCTTTCTATAGACAGTGAATTATGCAACAAAAATAAATACAGATGCATAAAGAAAAAAAACGGTTCATGTACAGAAAAAAAGTTTTTTGATAGCTGTGCTCCCAGCAACTTTTAATGTAGATTAAGACCAAATTAACTATAACCAACTATTTACAGTGTAGGGCACCTTAGTTATAATCAATAATTCTAAAGCACATCAAAGAATCCTTCTCAATGTTGAAAAATATGCAAAAACTATGAATTTAATATAAGAACCTAGTTAGTGTAAATCTCTCTCCTTCAGCGGAGGATCAACCAAAGAGGTTAATTCCAAGCTGTCCTATCAGATAATAAACTCTATTGAACAGTTTGTATGGTCCCAAATCACATTTTGTGGTAAACAGTCTCATGTGTTTTCGTTTATACACGATGGTATCAAAGGAGTTATGGAGAACATTAACAAAGAGATAAGAGATAAGGACAAACGTTCACCAGGTGTCTCATGCCAGCTATATGATTCTTACTCTGCATGAAATAACATCTACAAATCTCATGGTCACACAACATCCAGACTTAAAGATGGCCAATCTGTGGATGTAGCACTGGACTGCAAACTTCAGTGTGAATCCAAATGGACTCAGTGTCAGTATACAGCGAAGAACAATATCAGAATGCAGTGTGTGACAGTCAGCCACCCACCTATACAGAGACCATGGAGAGGAAAGTCTGAGACAATATCAACACAGAGCTCAGTGATATGTGGTCTAGTCATGTGAGGTCATTACATTAAGTGTACATGGTAGATTCCTTGAGCCTCTCAGACTGGAGGAGAGCCACATCACCTGGACGTCAGTTATATATTACTTACCAAGAAACAATTTGCTGCCCATGCTTCTTTAAATACTTTGGCAACAAGTGTAAACCTCAAGCGTTGGAGAAAAGGAGAAGTTCTAAGTGTGAGTTATGTGGCCAGAGGGAGACACTGTATAATTCTGTGGCCAGAGGGAGACACTGTATAATTCTGTGGCCAGAGGGAGACACTGTATAATGTGTTGAAACACTGTGAAAGCCTCTTGGAGTGTTTTACATGGAGACATAATTCTATCTTTAGTCACTTGATAAGTCACTTGATTAGTCACTTGACTTCATATATAGCGTTGTTTGAGGAATGATGGCAGGATGTTCTTTCTTCTATGCCTTCAGACATAGCCATTACCACACACAGGCCTGATATGGTCATCGTGGGCCATCAAACCAAACCCTCAACTGTATGTACCATTTGAAATGAATATAGAATCCACACATCAGGATAAAAGTTGAGAGATATAAAAACTTAACATCTGATTTAACTGAAAATGGGCTCTTAGTAAAATAGTAGTATCCAATTGAAATAGGCTCTCGTGGGTACATTAGGCCTGGTAGTATAGAAAGGCTAAAATCATGAGCTGAAGACGTGCTAAAGGGTTAAACCATTGTCCTTGTTAATATATGACCGGGTGGGTTGTCATGTCAAGGACCTGCGACATGACAATTCAGTGAGGTAGCACTATATCTGCCACAAGTAGGTCTCATCACTGAAATTACGTTGAAAGTGATGTAAAACCCTAAACAAACAAACATATATTGTGTGAATCATGAGGTATGTGTCACGCAACTGCTACGTCAGTATGTATCTAAGTTATGTATTTAAATATATCACACTTGCTCAATTAAGATATTCGCAACACTGAGAATTCTTCTAAAATTGAGCTTCAAATTTGATAACTTTGGCCTAAAATGTGATATCAACGTATCTGTATTTGAACAAGAATATACTACTGAGGCACATTCAAGTAAACGAAAACTACTAGAATACAGTTGAAACCATAATCCCCTGTCTGATTCTCTTCATATCAGGCGGTTTATCTTCAGTAAACAAGAAAAAGTGGTGCTCCACATGTAACACGGATGGGAAAAAAATTAACAAACAAAACAAAAATTGCAATAAACAAAACAAAAATTACAACAAACAAAACAAAAATTACAACAAACAAAACAAAAAATTAAATAAACAACAACAAAATCATTTAAACATAAACGATCATTGCAAATTGATGGGGTAATTGAAATTATTTTTATTCATCTTTTAAAAACATTTAATTTGGTATATGAACGATTTTTTTAGCACAACTGTTTGCAAAGATGTGCTTTTTCATGCTCGATTACGTAAGTTTCTCTATTATCGCTCAGGCGCTATCGCAAATCATCGATCCGACTTTTGCATGTTATTTCGGTTCTAATTGTCCGATTTACTCCAAATTTGAACTAAACATACTTAAAATTCCTTGTTCTATCGATTGGGAAGAATTTCCAAGCAATTTAAAGGGATAATTTTATGCAACGATAGTCGAACATGACGACATTGAACGTTCTGCTTTGTTTACATGACGCACTTCTTTTCTTTTGTTCACTTCTTTTAGATATGTATTCATTCGCCGGACGCATGCGCGAATTGGAATCTTTCGCAAGCCACGACGAACACTCCACAGTGGCGTCAGTTGCTTTAACAATTATGACCACAGAAAAAACCGAATTACAACCCACAGGAAACGACTACCCATTTCCCATGATCGTACCGATCACAGAATAACACAGATAGTTCCTTTTTTGACAAGCATTGCCGACAGGCAATGCTTGTCAAAAAAGGAACCATCCGTGTTACAAAAAACTATTTTTAAGAAACATATCATGCTGTAGGTAACATTATGCAGATTTCCTATCTACTATTTCTCACGTAAGCCACTTAATGAAGAATGCTTAAGGCGTCAAATGGCCGAACAACCCCTTTGTGTTCTTAAAGCTTGAGCACCTAGCTTCAAGGTCAGGCCATTTCAATTTGGAACAATGCACCTGATAATAACCAGAAGTTAACAAGATGTGGTCTTTTTTCGGCCAACATCTCGCTCAGTGGTCACGTGGGGCGAGATTGTAAAGCATTTCATCTGTGGCTTTATGATTGGCTCCTCTGTATTCGTCTGACATGGTGGCGTCTTATATTCCCAGGATACAAGAGGACCTCAAATAGATTTTCAATTGACTCCAAATTGTATATATATATTGGAGAGAAAAAGATGTAAAAAGAATCAAAAGCCTTCCCGATGGACTCAGAAAGAGGAAACACTTTTCAGATTAATGTGTGGAACATCGATCATCATGATATTCCTTGCACTTCAACTTTTTAAGTATTTTGTGTCTTGTCATTTGCAATAAAAGCAGGAAAACTAGGCTTACTTATGTCCCGTCCCTAATATGTGTCTCATACCTTAGTTACCTCACCTCGAGCCCCTTGTGACCGTCTCATCACTGTGAATGGGTAACCAATCATTTAGCTATTGTAAGGAATCAGTCCACCAATGGGTAATGCGACTATCTCAGGTCAAAGGGGACTAGTCCATCACTGGCTACTGGGGACCAGGCCATTACCGGGTAAAGGGGACCATTCTATCACAGGTAAAGAGGACTAGTCCATCACTGGCTACTGGGGACCAGGCCATTACCGGGTAAAGGGAACCATTCTATCACAATGTAACGAGGACTAGTCCATCACTGGCTACTGGGGACAAGGCCATTACCGGGTAAAGGGGACCATTCTATCACAAGGTAAAGAGGACTAGTCTATCACTGGCTACTGGGGACCAGGCCATTACCGGGTAAAGGGGACCATTCTATCACAAGGTAAAGAGGA
Organism: Amphiduros pacificus; assembly: GCA_949316495.1. NCBI lineage: Eukaryota > Metazoa > Annelida > Polychaeta > Phyllodocida > Hesionidae > Amphiduros > Amphiduros pacificus. Next base: position 13,824,973 of record OX439012.1, on the reverse strand, counting down.
CTAGTCCATCACTGGCTACTGGGGACAAGGCCATTACCGGGTAAAGGGGACCATTCTATCACTATGTAACGAGGACTAGTCCATCACTGGCTACTGGGGACCAGGCCATTACCGGGTAAAGGGGACCATTCTATCACTATGTAAAGAGAACTAGTCCATCACTGGCTACTGGGGACCAGGCCATTACCGGGTAAAGGGGACCATTCTATCACAAGGTAAAGAGAACTAGTCCATGACTGGCTACTGGGGACCAGGCCATTACCGGGTAAAGGGGACCATTCTATCACTAGGTAAAGAGGACTAGTCCATCACTGGCTACTGGGGACCAGGCCATTACCGGGTAAAGGGGACCATTCTATCACAAGGTAAAGAGGACTAGTCCATCACTGGCTACTAGGGACCATGCCATTACCGGGTAAAAGGGACCATTCTATCACTAGGTAAAGAGGACTAGTCCATCACTGGCTACTGGGGATCAGGCCATTACCGGGTAAAGGGGACCATTCTATTACAAGGTAACGAGAACTAGTCCATCACTGGATAGAAGGGACCAGTCCATCACTGGATAAAAGGGACCAGTCCATCACTGGATAAAAGGGACCAGTCTATCACTGGATTAAAGGGACCTGTCCATCACTGGATACAAGGGACCAGTCCATCACAGGATATAAGGGACCAGTCCATCACAGGATAACAGGGACCAGTCCATACACTGGATACAAGGGACTAGTCCATCACAGGATAGAAGGGACCAGTCCATCACTGGATATAAGGGACCAGTCCATCACAGGATAACAGGGACCAGTCCATCACTGGATAAAAGGGACCAGTCCATCACTGGCTAAAGGTCAGGTCTGTCACCGTGTGCTTAGAAACATGGAATCACACACAATTTCATCTCACATAATACAAAACACGAGAGGGCACCACAGATCTTTATCATTACTCAAAACTTTGTTGTGCCTTTATGTTCTGTTGGTCTGGTTTAAATGTTTGTGTCACTGGCTGCTGTTAATATTCTATTAAAACACGATTTTTTGCTTGTATAATTGTACAGTATTTTTACATGTCCACCAGGTTATGTCATAGGCACGTTCTCGTTGGCTGGGAATAATTTGTGATTTAAGGATTTGTTTTCTCATGTTTTTTTTTAAATTTTCTTGCACTTTCTGTAGTTTATGTTTAAGGTAATGGGAGATTTTCAGTTGTCATTTGCTTCAATTTCATTTTTTAAAATAAATAATGAATGACTATTTATACTTTCTGCTTTTAATTATATCTAATCCGAATTTCAACTAAACATTTATCAAATTTTCGTAAAATATTTTGGATTTTGTAAACGAATTTTTTACTGCAGATTGGCGAGTTGAAAAGAGTTTTATTACATTGAAATATATGATTAATAATAAATGGCTATCAGCAATATCATACAAGGGGTTTGTAGTGGCTTTGAGGTAGACAGGCCAGAACTGGAGTTATTAACCCAAAAATATGATGCTTTGGTAATTTGTTTACAAGAAACTAAATTCAAAGATAATTCATCAACATTTAAGGGATATGTGACATATAATAAAGTCTGTTCAATTGACATTATGGACCGAGTACATGGTGGAGCTTCTATTTTTGTGAAATCCTGCATACCCCAAAGCAAAATGTCGTTAAATACTAATTTACAAACTTCTGCTTTCAGGGTTACCCTGAACAATACATTAACAATATGTTCAGTATATTTACCACCAAGCAGTGTATGAAATTTTATTAAAAGAGTGTGTAGCCATAAGGGCTATTAAAGCTGTACGTTCATAGCCCTGAGTAAAAGTTTATAGCCATCGACTAATTTCATTGGTCAAAAGCATCCGAAACTGACCAATCAGAATTGTTCATACGGAACGCCTTCGGCTTGGTCCATGCTGAAGTCTGGCACATCGAGGCTCTCTTTTCATACTACACATTGACCACATTCGTGAAAGGAGACTGGTGTGCGATGTGACCGGGAACAGAAGAAGATGGGATGATTTCTTTCATTGTTTTTGCCCAAATTTCCAAAGAATTTGGGCTACAAATGCATAGAAACAAGCTCAAAAACTCCATCGCCAACCGGACTATTAATTCTGGCTTCTACATCGCCCGAAAGTAAAGCATATGGCGACCAGGCGATCACGAATTTTGAACACTGCCACCAAGTGAACCATTTAACATTACAGATTTAAATAACTTAATACCTCGACTGACACAACTGTATATGTTAGTTGGAAACTTTAATGCTCACAACTATTATTGGGGTGGCAGAAATAATACTGATGTCAAAGGATGTATAATAGAAGATTTCTTATAAATAACATTAGTTTGTGCCTGTGGAATGAAGATTCTGTGACATATTTACATCCTGCTACAGGCTCTTTAACATCAATAGATCTCTCCATGTGCACTCCAAATTTATTTTTATTTTAGACCTTTGCTGGGAAGTAGAGGAAGGTCAATGGGGTTGTGATCATTACTCCATTATCTTAAATAACCATTTTCTTCCACCAGATGAGCAAATCCGAAGTAAAAATTTCAAATGTCCTGTTTTAATAAAATAAAACGTTTAAAGATGTAGATGATTCTCTTCAAGTTTTTACAAATGCATTTTATGATATTGCTGATGGGTGTATTTCCAAAGCAAAACCAACTTCTAAAATGGACCGATGCATCTTTAAATATTAATATAGGCATGATTTAATTGATTTATTTGTTTGTTTGGGGTTTTACATCACTTTCAACATTATTTAAGTCATTTTGTGATGAGATCTACTTGTAGCAGATCAAGTGCTGCCTCACTGAATTGTCATGTCACAGGTCTTTAACAACCCACCTAATCAAAGATTTACAAGGACAACTGGTTAACCTATTAGACACAGACCTCAACTCGTGTGTAATATTATTTCATGATTTCAATCTTGGCATGGCCAGGGAATGGTGATGTGGGTTCGATCCCCGGCCATGCCAAGATTGAAATCATGATACAGTTTCACACATGATCTTTGGATCATCACAGAGGAACTTGTGCTCATAAGCTGGCACTCTAACCAACTGCATCACAGCTTGTGGCATTTGGTCATATTGTGTATTACCTGTTACAAATCGTTTTACCTGTTAAAAATCTATTACTTTTAAACCACCATTCTGAATTTTTTGTGACATAACACTATATGAGATCTTACTTGGCATTCCATTCCAAATAAAATCTGTTATGATACTTTTTGTTTCTCTAATGACTCTTTCTGGTACCCACATAACTCTTGCTAAATACAATAGTGGCGATACTACCTTTAATAGGTAGTAATTTAAAATTAAATTTTAATTAAATTGCACTTCTACTCTTTGCTGGTTGTGACACATAATTTGAACAATAATTATTTTCGTTCGTAAGGAACATGGAAAACAAGGACTGTCTCTTTCTACCATATCCAATTTGTCTGAAGCTAATGACGTTTCCTTTTTCTGGGAGGCTGAGTTTGCAAAGTACAATCTTGCTTTGGGCTCATGTTCAGCATTGAGATCTTTTGGTAACTTACTCATTTTGATAATATTGAAATAGAAGAAGCATATAAATTCTACAGATAATTTTTCTCGTAAAATTTAGTGGCTTGTGAGTTGGTTTTCAATATAGCTAGTGAGTGCCTAATTTATCAATTATAATGTTTATGAATTGAATAGCCATTGACAAGTATTCCATAGAATGGCACCCACCCTGTGTTGGGTGTAGTTAGTTGCATGTGTTGCTTGCCAGTAAATGTATGTCTGGTTGGACAACATTTTTTATACAATTCTTAATACACACTTATACTGGACATATGGTCCAAAGTATGTAAACATTTTTGGAGAAGACATTATGGTGTCTCAATGTACTGCAAAAAATAGCACTAAAGTCCTTGAAATCATTTCCACTTTCGTAAGCACTTGGATGGAATGCACAATACTTCTTGCTTTACCCTTTGTGATCATAATTGTTTGTAATGGTTTTATCATAGTCAACATGATTAAACGGTTTAATATTAGACAAGCCTTGACAGCAAAAATATTAGGAGGGACGGAAACAAATAGTCTTTCCTACCTTGTTTGCCCCTGGCCACTGTGGGTGATGTTGATTATTGATGGGACTGGTCCACTAACATGGGATGTATAGGAGACTAAGGATCAAGCTATAATCCTTCTTAGGTGGACCTTTGCTCTCAATCTTTCCAGACTCAATTATGCCATAAACCTTATTTTTATGTCTCAAGTGGAAAATGATTCAGACAAAACCTGAAAGAACTATTCCCTTGTTGTCTCCTCAATTCAAATAAAAAATAAAATACATCAATGTCAACATTAAGTGCAAGCTTGTAACAGAAGGGTAACTGAGAAAGCAGACATTTTTTTAAATGGTCAAATTTGGTTTGTTTTTCATTTAAAATCAACAGTCAGTAATTTTAAGATGAGACATAATTGTAGCAGACATATATAGTACAGACTGAACTGTCATGTCCAGGAAATGATAGCCACCCAATCACAGATCTACAGATCACAGCACAGGCCTCAACTCAAATGAGAAATTGTGACATGAAGGCAATCTCGACATGGGCTGGAATCACCTACTTGTAGCTAGTGTAAATCACCAAAGGTTTGCCAACATTGAAGCATCTTCAAATTTGAACACTAGGGTGGTTTGGCTAATACGATCATTGGTTTTGTCTTTTGGTACTGGCCCTTTTGGGTCACAATTAATGTGGTCACATTCTTGAACTCATATGAGAACTAGCCATAATACTACTGCAACACACATTCTCCAAAACACAATGATCATGGAGAATGCTCGTTCGTTTTCATGATCACATATCATTTATATACCATACAATCTCTCGAATATTGCTTGTGACCTCAAACAAATATGTAGTCTCAATATGTAAAAAAAAAACTTTTTTAAACCAAGCATTTGTATACGAGACATCAGCATCCATAAATCTGATGATATTATAAGTGCTGACACCTGGTGCCGATATTAAAATATCTTGCTACAGTGACATCTGGTGGAGAATATTTATATGTTATGGGGAAGAAACACATTTGTTGGGATTGTGGCAATATGGGAACGAGCGGGATTGAAGTAGACGAAACAATGTTAACTTAATTTTTTCAAAGGTTGTGATAAAGAAATGTTCAATTTGGAATTATTGCATCAATATCTTGGGGAATGTACATAGATGTGACATCTGGTGGAGAATATTCATATCCAATGGGTCAGAGGAAGAAACATTGGTATTGCTTGTCCCGTATTCCTCACTACAATGAGTTCTCATTTCTATTTAATACTTGTATTATATAAGTAAGAAGTAAGAAAAATGGTTGATAATCTGATTGAGGTATTAGACAAGAACACATATGTATTGAGCATGAATAAAACTATTGATATTTACAAATATTTGCTTGATGTTTGTTATGTTCAAATTATTCAAAACTGTAGCTGTAAGCTTATCCAAGGTGAAATTCTGTTAAAAATAAGGTTCAAGGCAAACACTGAATTATCAAGACAAACATGTAACAATATTATCTCTATCTTTGTCGCATCAATAAATAATGGAAGCTCCAGTTTTATCACACCCATATCATATGAAAAAACAACAGTAATAATAGCACTTCATACACGTAACCCGAAATATGCTGATAGAATTTTACATATACCAAAAATAACTAAAGAAGGTCTAGCAATCTATAATATAGATCACCTCTGGCCAGAAAAACCCAAGGGTAAAATAATAAACTACAGCGGAAACTCTCCATATTTAACACTATTGAATAATATAAAGAATAAACTTGATATAGTAGCTACATTAAACACAATACAGATTAGAAAATTTCATTCTGATTCTAGTGAGAGTGAGAATTTAAATCTCAGCAGTTTGACATGCTTAATGGTAGACTCACCTCCCGTACATACACACGGCCTGATCTTAATGCCTGACAGGCCTGACACGTGCCACTGTACACCCGCACATGGATCAGAAGTAGGAAATTTAACTGATATACATATAGAAATTGAAAAATCAAAAAAACAACCTGAACTGTTACAAACAAACTCAAATAACCAGAAATCAGGAAAAAACATTAATATAGGTACATGTAATGTACAAAGCATCAGGCACAAAGTATTGACAGTCAAAGACTACTTTTTCACAAACAATCTGCATGCACTCTTTATAACTGAGACATGGTTACATGAGCATGGAGATGAGAGGATTCAAAATGAACTTGAGGATGGTGGTCTAAAACTCCACTCATTCCCCAGGCTAAGTCGGAATGGCGGTGGAATAGCTCTGCTGCATCGGCTTGAGCTTCCTTTCAAAACAAACAGATTAGATCCTCCATCTGTAAAAACAATGGAATTAATGGAAGCCTCCCTACACCTCAAGGGTAAAAAAGTGACATTTGTGACCATATACAGGCCAGAGCCATCTGGTGGAAACCGATACACTTACTCAGAATTCTATGATGAACTCACTCAACTAATTGGGCATTATGGCTCTTTCAATCATGAGGTTATATTCTTAGGTGACTACAATTTTCATGTAAATAAGCCAAAAAAACCTGATGTTGTAAAATTCAATGAAGTCCTATCCACATTTGATATGAACCAATTAGTAACCAAACCAACTCATCGACTTGGAAATACACTTGATTTGATCATCACTTTTAAAGGAAATAAATTTATTAGGAGTCATACGGTGGATGAATACATATCTGATCATAAAATGGTTCTCATGGAGCTGGATATGTATCCTCCGAAACCTGCAAAGAAAACATTACAATACAGAAATTACAAAAATATTGATATGGAGGCGCTAAGGCACGACATTAAAGATATAATGGCAGATTGCACTGCCTGGGAATCCTTATCTCTGTGTGACATGGTAAAATTCTATGATGAAAAATTGACAGCCATAATTGATAATCATGCTCCCATCAAGGTTGCCAATGTATCTAAACATAAACCGGTGCCCTGGATGAATAACCATATCAAACAAGAAAGATCATTAAGGAGAAGACTGGAGAGAAGAATGAAAAAAACTGGATTGCAAATTGATAAAGAATTATATAGCTCCCAGAGAAATAAATACAACTCTTTGTTGAAAACTTCTCAATCCAATTATTTCTCAAATCTAGTGAATGAGAATAAGCATGACCCGAAAAAACTATTTAAGGTCATCGATAAGGTCATGCATAAATCAATGGATGTCCCAATGCCACCCTCGAACTGTGATACAGCACTGGCAGAACAGTTTAATAATTATTTCCTGGAAAAAATAGATAAAATTCGAAAAAATATTGATGAGCACCATATAACCGAAAATTCACCACCAGAGGACACCACTAAAAATGCGCCACCTACATCTAACCAAAACCAACCAACCCTAGACAGATTTATACCTCTAACTGTAAAGGATGTCCGAAAATTAGTGCGGAAGGCATCAAATAAATCTTGTGAACTTGATCCAATACCATCCTGGCTATTTCAGGAAATGATTGATGACGTTTTACCGATCATCACTGCCATAATAAACAAATCACTACAAGACTCAGAGGTGTCTGAGAATATGAAAATTGCAATAATTAAACCCCTACTAAAAAAGCTAGGTCTAGAACTCATTGAAAAGAATTATAGACCAGTCTCGAATCTCAGTTATGTTTCTAAGTTAACAGAAAGAGCGGCAGCAGATCAATTAATATCATATCTCATAAGCAATAAGCTAACTGACAAATTTCAATCAGCATATAAAGAATATCATAGCACAGAGACAGCATTACTAAGAGTTCAAAATGACATTTTAAGAGACCTCGATCAGAAAAAAACGGTAATTTTACTTTTATTAGACCTATCTGCTGCTTTCGATACCATTGACCACCAGATATTGTTTAACAGGCTGGAATCAAGGTACGGAGTCAGAGGTCGTGCACTCTCATGGATAAAATCATACCTACATAATAGACGTCAGTGTGTAAAGGTTGGATGCAAAAGGTCCACAACTAGACCAATTAAGTTTGGGGTCCCCCAGGGATCGGTACTTGGACCAATCCTCTTCACACTGTATATGTCACCCCTGACTGATATTCTAGCGAAATATGACCTGAACTACCACATATACGCAGATGACACTCAAATTTACATACCTATCGATCATACCTCAAAACAGCATTATGACATAAGCAAACAGAAATTGGAAAAATGTGTGAACGAAGTCAGAGCTTTCCTGATATCAAACAAAATGAAAATCAATGACGGCAAAACGGAGATGTTAGCCTGTTATGACGGGCACAGTACTACTCTGACTAGGGACACCACCACTATCAAGGTAGGTGATTCACACATATCCCCCTCTCCATACATAACTGACCTGGGCATCATTTTTGATGAAAAAATGGATATGAAGGCCCAAATAAAGAAAATGTGTAAGAAGGGATATTATCATATCAGGAATATATCAGCCATCAGACAATGTCTAGACGAGAAAACAGCCATCACCTTAACTCATGCCTTTGTAACCTCAACTTTGGACTATGGGAACGGCCTACTGGCTGGGCTACCGAAGACTGAAATTAAAAAACTGCAATATTTACAAAATTCAGCAGCCAGAGTTGTGGGAAGGATAAGAAAATTTGATCATATATCAGAGAAACTAAGGGAATTACACTGGCTACCAATACACGCCAGGATCAAATTCAAAATTATCCTGATGGTCTGGAAAGCATTAAATGGCAAGGCACCGTCTTACATAAAGGACCTCTTACAAGTTAAAGAGGGTGAGAGATGCCTACGATCTAACAATGGTACCTACCTTTGCGTTCCTCACACCCGCTTGAGGACGATTGGTGATAGGGCATTCTCGGCTGTGGGTCCGAAGCTTTGGAATGACCTCCACACCGACCTCAGGACCTGCACTTCAGCTGACCTCTTTAAGAGTAAGCTGAAAACCCATCTCTTCAAGACCCATGTTTTGAAGGGAGCGCTATGAACAGATTTATCTGGTATTCAGCGCTATATAAATTTTATTTATTATTATTATTATTATTATTATTATTAAGATATAAAAACTGGGCATGCATTGAGCTAGAGTAAATAGCTTTAAAAATTATATTTTCATGTGTTCTGTTAAGGTGTTTTATGTATTATCAAATCATATATTTGTTTAAGGTTTCATTACTAGTTACATCTTTGCCATTTGCCTACTGCTGTTAATGTTATGACACGTTCATAGTAGATAATTAAAAGGCAAAACACGATCTTCTTGTTATTCATTTTTTAATGATGTTTATGTTTCGTAACAACTGTTGATTATGTGTTCCATAAGTAATATAAAAAATGCTTTTAACATAACAACATGTCCTAACAAGTTGATTTCTGTGCATTCATTAGTAACAATAAGAATGTAATTAAATACATAACCTGAAACATCTGTAATTTCTATCACTTATCTATCGGAAATTATTTCAATCCATCGCCTTTGATGAATTACTTGCCAGCCGCATCAGCAGAATTCCTTATTTAATGTTTACTTGACTGCAAATGAAGAAAACCTTGTTTACTTCAAAATCCTATATATTCATTTTGGAATTAAATTTATTTCTTTTAGGCGTTTCAGTTATCAAATCCACTTCATGGTAAAATCTGCGTTATCAAACACTGATGTTATTTCCAAGAATCGGAAATGTGAGTTTGAATGAATTATACTAATATGAAAAGATTTATACTAATATTAAAAAAGTAATTTCGTATTCCAAACTTTAACACAACATATCAATATATTTGTGTTTGGGTATATGGCAAAGAATATGAATTGGTGTAGAGATGGGTAAATACCAAGTTTAGTATTCAAAATGTGCTCATTTTCTAAGGTGCTTTTATTTGTAAGAGATACGTGCAAAGAAAAAGTCATTTGTCAAGAATGTTAAATCAAGTATAAAGCCAATTGTTCCATATAGAAGTATCCTGCCATATGCTTATTGCGCTAAAGATAAAGTACATTGTCTGTTTGGATCTTGCTCTGGAAGACTTTTAATAATCGATTAACTTCCATTAGTTTCCCAGCCTAATGTGGCTTCTCATGATGGTAGACTTGATAAAGAAGGAATTGCATTCAACATTTTTTATGGGGGTTCTGACTTGTCATGATGTAATCGCTGATGAGTTACAAGTTACCTTACAAGTGAAAAGAGAATGTGTGACTTGTCATGAACAGTTTCTTACCAGCTTTAAGGCTTTAATCCTCAAATGTCTTTGAAAGTTTGAAACTCTTGTTCTGTTTATTTCAGTGTAACAATCATCAGCATAACGTATTGATGCATTAAAGGTTAATTTGAATACCGAAATTAAAGATAACACAAATATAACATTATGTGATATCAATTTACATCAACATGTAAGACTACAATGTATCATTGTCATAATAAAATGAATGGTACAAATTAATTTCTATGTTTCTTGATTAAAGTAAACACGTGTCAGTTTGTATTAATTACTCATGAAATTTACTTGGTTGTCATAGTAACAAGCCTTTGATTGATTATTTTAGTTAGTATAATGATATTGTCATGAATCTAATCAGTAGAAGGTAAAATAAGTAAGGTATAATTGATAAAGCTATTTATCAATTGGGTAAAAGGGGAATTAACTATGTGTTTCAAATGATGATTTGTTATCAAATGGATTGTAGTGTTTCTGACAATGAACGTTGACATGGTGCTTCATGAAGTGATACATACTTTGTATATGCAGGAGCAATATATACAGCTTTCTTGCTCTCTTTCAACATATATTGACGGGTGGGTGGCTGGTTAGATGGATGAATGGATGCATAGATAAAAATAAATATATAAATGAAAATAAATAAAAATAAATAAACAAGTAAGAAATAAAGAAATTGCAGATTTTGATGATCAGATTTGAACCACAATTTCTCTTTCTTTTGTCACAAGTGGGTTTTTCCGTAAACATACCCACAGTGACAGTGCGTCGTGTTTTAGGAAACAGTGGATTTCAAGTCTATTGGTATAAATACATGTCATGGTAGCTAAATACATATTATGATAACTGATTATATATCGTGACAGCAAATTTAACTGAACAAAGATGAGAACGTATGGATACATTTAGGATTATTTTTACAGTGTTCAAAGCAAATGGAAGTCAACCTTTTTTAAGGTATATATTTTTCCAGTTCAGTCTGGGTTGTGAGTTTAGATGTTGCGCCATGGTAAGATGTCTGTTACTAATAGAGCTAGTCCTTCATATCTAATTGGCATTTGGGACATTGACACACAACTTGATTGAGAAAGGCAGGTATATCTACATTTACCTTGGATTGTATCTTGTACTTTTATTTAGTAGAGCCATAAAAGCCATTTTATTGAGTTATTTATACATATGTGATAATTAATGTAAGTGAAGGACTTTGAGTCATCTTTGGAAGGAGTAAGCATTGAATACCGGTGGCAGACTTGTTTCTCACGCACTTGTATCACATTTTGTGCTGTGACCCATTTCCTCATTATTTTGAGATGTTATTCATCAAATATTATTCTGCAAGTTTGTTTTAGAATGTCCACATGCACATGCACGATATCTACACACACACAATATCTACACATGCACAATATTTACACATACTCATAAACGTACATGCTTATGAACGTACATGTATTATCAACGTACATGCGCAAAACGGGCGCAGAATTCTGAAATTGTGTCATAAATACATTTGTACAGTGTTCACAGCACATGTTTTCAAGAAGAAAGAAATCTTTTCTGTTATGTTTAGCAATAAAAATATATTATTTATGGGTCTAACATATTCGCATTACGCCTCAGCAGACTGGAGAATAAATATAAAGGTTATATTGACCTTCAGAGCACGACCAAGAGGACATGCTGAAAGACAGGGAACAAGAGGGTCTTTGTGACATTTTCTGGGGAGATGGATGGCATTTTACGACATCACATTACAGTCTTTTTACCATATCAAGATTGTATAAACTTGAAAATAGAATAAGGGTTGTTATTTCATCTTAGTTATATAATCTTACTTCATTTAGTTGAGTAGCAATGTAATTTAGAAAGTGAATAAAAAAATATTTATCTACCAGCATATCTATATGTAAATGCGGGAGATAGATGCCAAGTCACTATTCGAAAAGAGTAGTGAATTGGGTCTAAGTGACAGGCGTCCAAATGCCTTAATAGCGCTGGAATAACTCGTAGCTAGCAGAAGTGTAGTAATGTGCCAGATAGGTTTAGCTTCATTGACAGGTGCGCTACAATATTCTGGGAGACGGAGTTGCTGGTAGCATTCCAATTAGTGCATTATGTTACTAAAGGACAAAATATCATCTTCATGAACGCAATGTTGAAAGCATTCTTACTTTCAACAGGCACAAGTTTAGATTTAGAATTATAAAACACAACATTTAAAGTTTTTTTCGTTTGGTTTCTTTGGGGTTTTACATCACTTTCAACATTATTTCAGTCATTTCGTGATGAGACCTACTTGTAGCAGATACAGTGCTGCCTCACTGAATTGTCATGTCGCAGGTCCTTGACATGACGACCCACCCGGTCGCAGATTTATAAGGACAACGGGTTAACCCTTTGGCACAGGCCTCAGCTCATGTGTGAAATTGTATCATTATTTCAATCTCGGCATGGCCGGGGATCGAACCCACGACCTTTGGATCACCACAGAGGAACTGGTGCTAATAAGCTGGGGCTCTAACCAACTGCGCCACGGCCCGTGGCTCTTAGATTTGTTTACTTCTAGTAGTCTTAGAGATATTGCACAATAAGGCATAGTATGTTCTTTATCTTCTGTTGGTAGAGAAAACGCTTTGTCCCGATGGCAGGCCTGCATTGTTCTCATAGGAATAGAATGTTTCCCATGGGAGTCATGACAACAAAAAATGAAACATTAATAGGAACACATATTAACTTTCAAAATGATTTCTGCAATGTTACACACAAATATAAATATAAAACAAAATCAGTCAGATTTATACAAAATGTATCTTGACCATAATTAGTTGACGAGTCAATGTTAATTTGATCCTAAAAGGATGAAATGAGAAGTATACGTATTGCATCAGGAAGACATACTCTATATATTATATGTATTATAGAAGTCCAGCAAAAAACTAAATTAGTAAGATATTCAGATGATCACAACATGAACCATAATCATCGCATTTAGAATAAAGTGACACACTGGAATGATGCATTGAATGTTAACATGCCGCCTTTTATAAATGGGTGGAAAGTTTATCTACAACAGTCTCTATTACATAATCCTCTATGTAGATTGTCAAACCATGAAACCTGAGTATCTTACATGCGCAGAAATAAGAGATAGAATCTATTAAACATCTGCAATCAGCGATTTATAGTAGCTGCACTGAAGGTGTTTCTCAACCTTAATGGTGAATATGATCAGGTTGGAAGCGCAAAAACATCACAATTAATTCTCCGTCCCATAATACCCAGTCAAGAGAGTGAAACGTGGCAGATTACATGGGTCTTAATGTATGATGATAACCAATTCTTCTGCCTGAGATATCAAATTAGCATAAGTGAATACAAGGGAGTAATCATAGAGGGGATGTATTATTAATGTACAGTTGTCATCAGAATGTCCAATTTATAAAGCATTGCATCGCTCCTGTGCTTCACGTGCTCACAACCATTGACATAATCTAAACACTATTTGATAGGATCTATGCTGAAATTGGCAGTGAAATGCTGTAATTAAAATTATACCATCACAACATCTGTCAGGATTCATATAAACTTTGTAATATTGAATGCCAGTTTTCCTTGAATAGAAAATGGCATGTCTAGCTGTCAAAAGAAGCAAGAAAATGAGAGGACAGCATTTGCAATTATGATATTTTACAGATATATTAGATTCAAATTAAATCAGACATTATTCAAATTAGCCAGAATATTATTTGAATGTGGCATGTGTTGAAATATGGAATGTTTGAATTTTGTGAATTAGAAAAATGACAGGAAATGCGAGAATATATATATGAAAAGCTGGTGGCAAGCATTTTTGTTGAAAAGTTTAGACACTATAATAGTGAAGTTTGTTTTACTTATAAGTTGATTATGACAGTATAATTAGAGATAAAACACAACATTTTTCTTTCATGGACATATATCAATATTGTTAATTAAAAACATAAAGAAAGAATAGCCTAATTCTCATATTTGTTGCTGGAAAACAATCTTTCAAAATTTCCAAAATGGACACCCACGTCAGTTTTAGGATCCGTATAACTTTACATACATATTTCATTTGATAGCTGAATAAAAGTCTATTTCTTGTAACAATTGAGAAATGTCACATGTCTCAAACCTTTGAGATGCAATTTCATATATTTAATGCTTGAAATGATCTATACATGAAGGCAGATGTGTATCTTTTTGAAAAAAAATAATGAAACAACAAAAAAAGCTAAAATCCGAAGTTTACGATAATCATAGAGCACTTTTGTCTGTCCATGTAGGAAATACTATCTCTAACCGTCGAAGATAATATCAATTTGAATTAAAATGAATACTGCTAGAAAGGAAGAAAATGGGAAAGTATCTCTCTCTCTCTCGCTGAGTTATATTAATACTGCAAAGATCACACGATTTAAATGTTATTTTTACTGAATTCTAAATCATTGTATTGTCTTGTCCTTTCTACATAATGTTTATGGAGAATTTATATGTATATAAAGTTGGTTAGAAGTGGTGACAGGCGAGCTGGGGGTCAGACCAGCTAATTGCATTTGACTAACTGCACATGTCCCCAGGGGGTGAGGTCCTAGGGTTTATAAGTGACGGCCGGGGTTTTGCCGCCATTCCAGCACAGACGCCGCTCAGTTAATGTCATACTGCACGAAGACATACTTCACGGCGAAGACACACAAGAAGACAGCAGCGTAAAGTAGTAAGCAGAATGCCTAAAGCCGCGGCAACACGTTGTTGCAGGGCTTGTGGAAGGCCGATGAAGGGCCACGAAGGGCCATCTGGCCTGGGGGTATGCAAAAATCTCCCCTTGGAGCCGCCGCCAGAGGAGCACACAGAGGGGGAAGACTCATCAGACGAGGAGCCCCAGGAGCCCCAGGAGTCCCAGCAAAGCCAACCGTTAGCCACCCCAGGGAAATCAGCGTCAATGGTACAAGCATCGCCCAGCGGTTCCCAGATAAGTACATTTAGCCAAAGCAACCCATTCCTAGCAGAGAACATGAACAATTTGCATACTACTAAAGGCAATTCAATAGACACGTTAGCCAGAAGTATAGACACTATGCAGGAACAAATAAGAACACTAATGATTTCTCAGCAGGAGCTTAGTAGGGCACTGATAGCAAGCAGGGATAAGGAAAAGGAGACACCAGCAGGAGCCACAGGTAACCCCTGGATATGCCACCAGGGGGCTACAGGACTTCAAAGCGAGGGGCAACCATGGCAACCAGCAAACAACAACTGGGCTCAAGCACACACACCCAGCATAGCTCACCCTCTTTTCCCTCCGGCAGCCCACCAGTGCAGACCGATTCCAGGTCTCAGGAGCATGGCACATGTCACGGACTTTGACATATGCCACGACAAGTCAGTTCCTGAGAAGACAGTAAAGGGGGCTGTGCTGGGTGAGTACGTTGCTCTGCATGAATTTCTGCACTCAATAGTAGTAGACCACACTTCCAACCAAGACTTGCAAACTTATCTGGATCCTTCTGGCAATATCAAATATAGGAAAAAGAACCAACGTTCCAGGGCTATATATGATCTAAAAACATGGTTAGAGGCATGGGCAGTCTACGAGAAACTAATGGTTCACACACATGGTCTCTACCTTTATGACCAAATGTCAGAATATAGAGTATTAATTTGTGAGTGGGATAAGAAATACACATGGGCTAACGTAGCTACCTTGGACATGCGACACAGGCAGGAATTGGCTAGGAAATCTGTAGAATTCTCAAACGTCAACCCACAGTTAGTATATACCATATTAGATGCAACGGCCATCAAGCCGTCTGCCGCCCGCTGTAGTAGGTGTAAAAGTTATCAGCATACTAGAATCTCGGAATGCCCCTCACCTGCTATGGCGCCGTCAGTACAGTGGCCGACGGCGCGGGAGCAAGGGCAGAAGGCAAAACAGCCAGAGGTCTGCAATAACTTCAACGTACTTAAATGTACATACAAACACTGTAAAAGGTTGCACGTTTGTAGGCAGTGCCAGGGGGCTCTCCCCTTCGAGCTCTGCATCAAGCAAGGCAAATGTGCATCAAGCAGCATCAAACACGTTCCTACATCATGAATTTTGGGAAAAGAATTTGAGGGACCACCCTGATCAAGAATTTGCTTCTCTTCTATGCCACAGGGCAAAGCACGGGGTAAAGCTAGGTTTTACAGGCGACGACACTATTTCTGTATGTTCCAACAATTGGCCGTCGGCCACTGTACATAAGGATAAAGTAGCCGATTTTGTCTCAAAAAACTTAGCACTAGGTAGGATTGAGGGACCATTAGCTGACCCCCCCCCCCAACTTTAGGTCATCACCACTGGGGGCCTTCCTTAAGAAGGCTGGGGGCAAGGCCAGGGTTATTCATGATCTTTCCTGGCCACCAGGTAAGGCCATAAATGAAGGCATAGATACAGCAAGATATTCTATTAGATATGCAACAGTACTTGATGCCGTTAGGCTAGCACAGAAATACAAGGGGGCATGGATGGCGAAAACCGACCTTGCTTCAGCTTTTCAGAGCATTAAAGTAGCTGTAGAGGACAGACATTTAATAGGTTTTTCGTATTGCAACGACAACGACGTTAGGCAAACGTACCAGATGGCATGTCTTCCCTTCGGATTAACAAGTGCACCAAGATTATTTGATGATTTTGCGGTAGGACTTGAATATATAAGTAAGAAAAACGGTGCAGCAGCCGACACACTCCATTACTTAGACGATTCAATTACTCTGTCGTCCACTGTAGAAGGGTGCAAGAAATCTTTGGATATAATTATCAGCACAGCCAGGGCAGCAGGTTTCGAAATTCAAGATAAGAAGACAGTTGGGCCTACCCAAAAAATCGAATTTCTAGGTATTGTGATAGATTCAGTCAAAGAGCAGTTAAGCATATCACAAGAGAGGATAGACGACATCACACAGGATTTAGATAGGGCATCTGGGCGCAAATATTTAACTAAGCGAGAACTACTGTCCCTTATAGGAAAGCTTGTATTTTGCTCAAGAGTAGTAGCCGACGGGAAACTTTTTACAAAAAGGCTTAACCACTTAGCCAAACGTGCTAAACAGCTCCATCATAAGATTAGGTTGACCCATGAGGCACAGTCAGATATCAAGTGGTGGCAACGTTGCCTTAGCCTGCATAACGGAGTTTGTTGGTTTCCTACTGAATGGTCCATATCACAGGCAGAAATCCTATTTACGGATGCTTCAGACGTTGGGCTAGGGGCATGTCACAACAAGTCATGGACACTGATCGACTTCCAGGCGTCACATAAGTGGATGGCATCCATGACCATAGCCTGGCGGGAGCTGGCTGCTGTGGTTATAGCCATAGCCACCTTTGGCCCACAGTTAGCTGGAAAAAAGGTTGCCATGAATATTGACAACGTAGCTGTCTGCTACTGTATCAACGACGCCAAGTCAAGGGATCCTTTGCTGATGAACCTGGTACGCGCCCTATATCTATACACAAGCATCTATAGAATTGATTATAAGGCTTTCCATATAGGAACACTTTATAATGCAGCCGCCGATTCACTAAGTAGGTTGGATATGACCAGATTTCGTGAGGTCATGCCTCTGGCTGATTCAACTATGACTCCACCTACTCCTATTATATATGACTTTTAGTACTGGGACGTTACAAGTCATCGCACAGGGTAACATATAGCACCCCTGCTTGTTATAACACGCGATGTACTAATATATATAGGAATAACAACGTATCATCTTATACCCATCATATGACTTTTATCACTGGGACGTTGGTCAAGTTTCACTTACGTGTTTGAGGGTAGCACACGTGCACCCTAGGCTTGCCATTTAATAACGCGATGTTTTAATATGTTTGGGTATTAACCATACCAGCTTATATTGTATTACCAGGTAACATTAGTTTATAACAAGCTAATATACACTATAGTATAAATGTCATGTAACAATGTAATATGTAACAACGTAATACGTAGCAAAGTAATATGCAACAATGCAATATGTAACCATGTAAAAATATAACAGTGTATCAGTATATTGGTAATAATATTAATATATCATATCTTAAGCCAGCATGAATGTACTATCTTATAATAATGTATACCTAATAATGTGTATAATCAAGACCTTAAAGGTTCGCTAAATATAATGTATTATAAAATAGGTACAGCTATTTGTATCTGATCCCCCAGGGGAGTCATTAATGTTGTAGAACGCTCATAGCGTCAATCAGCGCCCATAGCGCTTGGTCTTATATATTCTGGTTCGTGGTTCAGCTACTTTTATTTATTTGGCTAACGTCATTCATTTGGCATAGCGCGGCTCACTTAGCTTTAGCTAACCAATCCAGGTATTTTTCAGAGCTGGATGAGAAGGTCGCCTCCCTGATGGCAAACGGCATACAAGCCAACACAAGGAGGACCTATTCCTCGGCCCAGTCACAGTACCTAAAGTTCTGTAAGGTATACGGGCTAACGTCCGTCCCAGCGTCGGAACAAACCATTCTAAGGTATATTGCACACATGAGTACCAAACGAGGTAAGAAGGGTGCTTCCCTGACCCCTAATACGGTATCGGTATACCTGGCCGCAATCAGGTCATTGCATGTCATGGGGGGTCAGGACCCCCCACCAATTAACACCCCCAGGGTATTGATGGTACAGAGAGCCATGTTGCTACAAGCCCCCCCGGTAGGTAAGAAAAAACCAATAACTTTTGATATGTTATGTGATATGTTCAAATGGCTACCCTTGGATTACATGGGCGCCCTCTGGCGGGCGGCCTTGACCCTTGGATTTTTTGGCTGCCTTAGAGGAGCCGAATATTTCGGGATCGGCCGGCCAGGGGGGGCCTCTTGGCTAGTTCAGCCCCCTCAGGTGTCGCAGGTGAATTTTGGTTCTGCCGGGCACAAGAGGTATATGGTGTTCTCCATCAGTAGGACCAAGACTAGGTTAGACGGTATAAAAAAGAACATTGGTTGTTCCGAGCAGTTGGTGTGCGCCCCCTGCTGTATGTGGCAATACTTGGCTAGTAGAGCCAGTAGCGGCCAGTTACCAGGCGGGAGCCCTCTGTTTGCCTCAACCTCTGGCACCCCAATATGCAAGTCAGATTTCAATAATGTCATCAAATCCTTAGCCAGTAGGATAGGTAGGAACCCAGCAGACTACTCCAGCCACAGTTTAAGGAGCGGGTCAGTAACGCAGGCAAGCACCGGGGACTGGAAGGACTGGGAACTCACGACCCTCGGCCACTGGCAATCCAGTGCATATCTGGGATATATAAGGGGGACTAGCTCGCACGAGCTACAATTTTCTAAAAGACTAGCATCCAAATAAGCACGCTTTAATGCCCTCCACAACCTTATTACAACCTCATTACAACGTCACATCTACCTATGGCCTTAGTCTAGCAAGCTATCCAATGGGCATGTGGCCATAGTTAATCATATATTGAAATGCTTGAACAAGAAATGTCTGCATTTCAAACGTTTAGGTAATGTCAAATGAGTGTGTTATCAATGTAATTTATGTAATAGTTTAAATATAAGAATATGTTATGTATGTATCGAGCCAATGGTAAATTGGCCGGGTGATGGCAGATTTATGAAATAAATCATTTGTGACCAATTTACTTGGGCCTTTTGTCTCCTTTCTAAGGAGAATTTATATGTATATAAAGTTGGTTAGAAGTGGTGACAGGCGAGCTGGGGGTCAGACCAGCTAATTGCATTTGACTAACTGCACATGTCCCCAGGGGGTGAGGTCCTAGGGTTTATAAGTGACGGCCGGGGTTTTGCCGCCATTCCAGCACAGACGTCGCTCAGTTAATGTCACCCACCATCCCACCCTTATCCAGGGTAATTCCAGGTTTCACTTTAGTTTTCCTTAATGTAATAACAATCGGCCGTCGGCCGCTGTACGGGCATGTGGCCATAGTTAATCATATATTGAAATGCTTGAACAAGAAATGTCTGCATTTCAAACGTTTAGGTAATGTCAAATGAGTGTGTTATCAATGTAATTTATGTAATAGTTTAAATATAAGAATATGTTATGTATGTATCGAGCCAATGGTAAATTGGCCGGGTGATGGCAGATTTATGAAATAAATCATTTGTGACCAATTTACTTGGGCCTTTTGTCTCCTTTCTAACCGGTTTTTACACTATTATTTTGCTTTTATTTAGTATTTTTCATATTCATGTTCTCTTCTGCTTATATATACTTCTTACTCTTATTGTATCGTGTGTGTTTTGTTTTCTGGTGCTTCGTTGAGGTATCATATTATCTAAGGATGTTTTTATTTGTAGCCTCCTCTTGTATATGAAGTGATTTGTCTTCACTCACGTGATTGTATATACATTGTATATATGAAGAGACTTGGAGTCAAAACATCAATACTGTACAATGATAAAGACCCATTTATATACTTGTCATATGGTTGCATACCCATTCCCCACAATGGAGAAGCCTGCTTCTGTATTTCTTGTATGACCTCAACAATAAAGGGGAACAAACACGATCAGACAACATGACCAGACCACTGTGGAATACAGCGTCTCAACCGGAAGAGAAAAGCTGGGATGCAAAGACTCACGGGAAACCAAAAGCTCTCGGACTTGTGGTCAAATGTCTATGCGACGTGAGCTACATTTGAAAAATGAGTACTGATTGCACTTTGAAATTTCACCAAAGACACACACACACCTGAATGTGAAGATATCAGGTCAAATCCCAAAACAATCTCAATTATCGCTCACCGAACACGGTGTGTACATATGGATGGACAAACCTTGTGAAATCCCCATTCAGTCCCGCAGTCAGCGCTTGACACATCTCATTCTGAACGTGAAATGAAGTGAACCTGTACATATCAATTGCTCCTGTGAGACAAAATTGTGATTTGCCAAGTATTTTCAAGACAGAGAGAAACCTTTATCCCCTTGCCAATGCCACCATTCACCTTACCTCCATTTTTTTTGTTAGCATTGACTCGTGTCAGAAGCAAAACCATCTCGTGACAGATGATGATTCCCTGACCGTCATCAGGCGCCCTCCTCGGGAATCTGAGAGTAATTGATGTACTTAGATAAGACATGAAGACAGATCTTGTGGATCGTGTTAGTTTCAGAGATTCATCAGTTTCTTGTATAAAACTATCGCATGGCATGACTGTGGCCGTTTTATTTGACCTATGCATCATGAAAGGTTTAAATTTGAGAGTTGTTCAGAGTTAAGTAAAGTTTTATCCTGATGATTAAAATTTAGTGTATTCCTATAGATAAATAACTCACAATTGAATATTTGAAACTTGGCGTTTACCACATATCTGAAAATTATACAAACGTTAAAAGAAGTGTTTCTATGTTGGGAATGGTGGCTTTAACAGTTGCAACCAAACATATATTTGGTCACGTATGAGCAAATAAGGTCATTCATGACAATTGTGTGAACATATTCTGCCATGCATTTTGGTCACGTATGATCATTCATGACAATTGTTACCATCACTGTCACAGGCGCTTTTTTGTCAAAATTCGGTCCCATATGCCAAAGTTGTTCTTGCTTAATCATTTTGGCTTGACATAGTTGTTTTGACTATTTCTGAAAAATTGTACTGATAAAGGTAATATTTACAATGTTGTACTCAGTGTTTGCTCAGAACTATCAAGACTTGTCCAAGGCTACTTTTAAAACTGTATGATTTGTTTTCAAGATGGCACTGTAGACACTAATAACTGTCCCATATAGGAACAGTAAACCACCTCGCAGGTGCCCGTATGCTGTGGCCGGAATTCCGGTCACACGTCACTGGAAATATATGGTCGTTGTTTGGGGTTTCCCTGTTCTATATTAACGTGACCCAATCAGAGCAATCCTTCAATAATTAGTGACATTATTTGCCTGCTGCACAAGCCCATTTCAATGAGAGGTCCTTGATAGTCCTAATATATTTGGACTAGGATAGTCTAATGGCACTGGCACACTTTAGGGCTGGTCATTTGAATATGGAGGGGGGATGTGAGAATATAAAACATATCTAAGCTCAGGTGAGGTAAAAAGAAATATCTTAGCCTGCCTTTGACTATAAAGAATAGCTTAGCTCTCTGGGAAAAACATCGTCAAATAGTCAAATGTCTGGCCCCTTACATGATCTAAGTGCAAGTTTGTTTATGTTCACACTCTGAATAGTACCCACCTATATGCTAATATGCCCGTGTCTTTGAGGAGTGTGGAGCATATCAAGCAACAGCCATGCATGACTTTATTATTGCACGTTTGTGCCTGACCAAATAGATGTTTGGCACCAGTATTTCAGAAGCAGATCCTTGTCCTAGTTACTGATACTGGTACATATACTGATACTGATAGTGATAGTGAAACTGATACTGATACTGATACATAAACTGATACTGATATTGATACTGATACTAGTATCGTTTCTGACACAAGTATTGATATCGATACTTCTACAGATTCTAATCTCGATAATGATACTGATACAGATACCAATACTGATTCCTACTGATAGTGATAGTGAAACTGATACTGATACCAATACCGATACTGATATTGATACCAATGCAAATACCTTTGCTGATATCGATAGATACTGAAACCAATAGCGAGACCAATAATGATAATGATTCTAATAATGATACTCGTCATCTCACCAGCATATGCTACTTACTTTTGTTGGGTTGTTTTTCTAACACTATTTAATTTGGAAATTTTTATTTTGTATCATTCAGACATAATATGCAGAATACCCTTTTATGGTCCTCTCGCTCAGTGATTGAACCAAAGGAAAACGAACAAAAACCAAAAGACTGTATTATGTTGCAGACCAGGATTTTAATCATATTAAAATTAATATATAAAATAAATGGCTTCAAGCCATAACATATGAAATCTCAATATCCAAATAAAATTACCAATCATATTCAAATTAAATTTATCACATAAATGACTTCAAATCACAACATATTCAATCTCAATATCCAAATAAATTTTCTAATCATATTCAAATTAAATTTATCACATAAATTTCTTCAAATCACAACATATTCAATCTCAATATCCAAATAATTTTTCCAATCATATTCAGATTAAATTTATCACATAAATGACTTCAAATCACAACATTCAATCTCAAGATCCAAATAAATTTTCTAATCATATTCAAATTAAATTTATCACATAAATGGCTTCAAATTACAACATCATCAATCTCAGTATCCAAATACATTTTCTAATCATATTCAAATTAAAATTTTCACATAAATGGCTTCAAATCACAACATCATCAATCTCAATATCCAAATAAATTTGCCAATCATATTCAAATTAACTTTATCACATAAATGGCTTCAAGTCACAACATTCACTATCAATATCCAAATAAATTTGCCCATTACAAATTCCCGACCTATTATCCAATAAGTCATTGAACCAAAATTAAGACAAAGCACTCTCAGAAAAACATTTATAATATTTAACCTTATCTGACAACATATTGACAAATTATAATTGTATTATTATATCCAATTGAACTTAATTTGTTATTCACACCTAAATTTTCCTTTAAATTGTTCCCCCAGTTTGGCCCAGTAAGAAACTTAGGTCAAAACACTTTCCTCCGCTGGTGGGAGCTATCCGCCCTCCCATACTGGAGGTGGTGGGGAAGGAGGGGGTTTTTCAAAACGACGTAGTTTTGCCTTCTCTTTCTGGGTTCCCGAGCGACTGACCACGTCTCAATTTCTTTCCTTTATATACCTGTTTGAAATCTGATCAGATCTGCCCCGCTGTCATATATTGAGCAGTTTTGAAAGTGAGAACAAGACTCGCACCAAGAAAGAAACTGAAATATACGTCCTTAATCTGCAACAATCTGGTCGCTCGTTTCCCATAAAAGACTTTGTCGCTCGACAAATTCTTATTTATGGTCCTCTCGCTCAGTGATTGAACCAAAGGAAAACGAACAAAAACCAAAAGACTGTATTATGTTGCAGACCAGGATTTTAATCATATTAAAATTAATATATAAAATAAATGGCTTCAAGCCATAACATATGAAATCTCAATATCCAAATAAAATTACCAATCATATTCAAATTAAATTTATCACATAAATGACTTCAAATCACAACATATTCAATCTCAATATCCAAATAAATTTTCTAATCATATTCAAATTAAATTTATCACATAAATTTCTTCAAATCACAACATATTCAATCTCAATATCCAAATAATTTTTCCAATCATATTCAGATTAAATTTATCACATAAATGACTTCAAATCACAACATTCAATCTCAAGATCCAAATAAATTTTCTAATCATATTCAAATTAAATTTATCACATAAATGGCTTCAAATTACAACATCATCAATCTCAGTATCCAAATACATTTTCTAATCATATTCAAATTAAAATTTTCACATAAATGGCTTCAAATCACAACATCATCAATCTCAATATCCAAATAAATTTGCCAATCATATTCAAATTAACTTTATCACATAAATGGCTTCAAGTCACAACATTCACTATCAATATCCAAATAAATTTGCCCATTACAAATTCCCGACCTATTATCCAATAAGTCATTGAACCAAAATTAAGACAAAGCACTCTCAGAAAAACATTTATAATATTTAACCTTATCTGACAACATATTGACAAATTATAATTGTATTATTATATCCAATTGAACTTAATTTGTTATTCACACCTAAATTTTCCTTTAAATTGTTCCCCCAGTTTGGCCCAGTAAGAAACTTAGGTCAAAACACTTTCCTCCGCTGGTGGGAGCTATCCGCCAAGGCAGGACTGCAAGTTCTGCCCTCCAGAATTGGCACAAATCTGGAGAGCCCCACCAGCGCCCCCCAACCCCCTTAGTATTGGAAGGATTCTTGATTTGGCCTTATATATCTTGGGAATGCATTACTTCTCCATCTACCTAGCAGTCTTAGTTGGACATCTGAAGCTCCTTTTTGGGCTGCTGTGTACCAATCTTCGTGGTCTTAACTTTCTTCTTTACTGTAGGCCTCTACCGTATACCGTAGATATGTTAATCCCATGATAACAATGTATCTGGGTATAATATAATGTTAGTCCCATGATAACTATGTACCAGGACATAATATTCATATGTACAATATATATATCCACATATATATCCTCTGACAATCTGTTATCAAGGTAGAAAGATAATATTGTAATAAGTAAACAGACTATGCAAATTGTATGTAATATAATCCATAATCGTATGAATTTAAGGAAATCCTATAGTAGAACTCTGTAATTATTTCTATTTCTAAAAAAAAATATAAAACCAGAAATTAAAAACAAAACAAAAACCTGAGACCCTTTTGGGATACAAGTAATTTTCATTTTTTAAATATGAATTTTATATATACTTTATAAATTCTTCAGAATTGACTCTTTTTACGGTCCGGATACCTTTATTTCAACCTGGTCTGGTATTTGGCCTCCGGACCTTTTGAGCCTTGATGACCATCATATTATAGTTAAATCATTTTAATGATCATTCATATATCCATTTTAATAACTAATGAACTTGTTCCAATTTTTGTATTTTATCTGTTTTTTGTAAACATTTTCCATGCATAGTATACTCTTAATTTTCTCATCACTATTCTCCCATATCATAATAAAATAACCATTTCACTTTATATTTTTGTAATAGTAAACTATATATAAATTATACCATAATCTAACGTAAAGTTGTTCCCCTGATCACACCGTGTGTGGGTAGAGAACTATTGTATCCAATATATATTAGTCCCATGATAACAAAGTACCAGGGTAGAAAATATTGCATCAAATATTTGTAAGTCCCATGGTAACCAAGTACCAGGGTATTATAAGTTAGTCCCATGATAACAATGTATCCGGTTATAACATCATGTTAGTCCCATGATAACCATGTACCTGGGTATAACATAATGTTAGTCCCATGATAACTATGTACCAGGGTATTATAATTTAGTCCCATGATAACTATGTACCAGGGTATTATAAGTTAGTCCCATGATAACCATGTACCAGAGTAAAATATTCATATGTACATAATAAAGATATATATCCCATGATTATTTGGTATCAGGGTAGAGAGGTAATATTGTAATAAGTAGACAGACCATGCAAATTATATACAATTTTAGCCATAATCTTGTGAATTTAGGGAAATCCTATAGTAGCATTCTGTGTAATTATTCCTATTTCTAGATAATTATAAACCCAGAAATTATAAAATCCCTTTTAGGATATCAGTAATTTTCTTTTTTAAAATATGATTTTTATATACTTTATAATTTATTAAAATTACTTCTTTTTTTTCGTTACACCATTTTACCTGCACGTTTTCTATATTGAAATTCTGATCTATTCCTTTCTCCATATTCAAATGTCGTCTCAGTCTTGCCATATATGAGTGATCTACTAGCAGAACTTGTCTTTTCAGACATTTTTAACAAGCATGGTCATAGACTCACTCCTGCAAATTCAATTAATATTTAACTTATCTTTCATTATCATGAACTTCAGATAAATATATCACTTAAATGGAATGGTCATATACTCATCCCTGTAAACCCAATAGTATTTAAATTTTGTTTATTTGAATTCAGCTAATTAGCCCAACATTTTTATTCTAGACTCTCTCCTGTAACTTCAAATAATCTTTTAAACTTTTATCATTATCTTAAATTCAGATAAGAATTATACCCAATTAACAGGAATGGTCATAGACTCATCCCTGTCCAATCAGATTTTTTCTGCTTACCATAAATTTTACTTCAGTTCAATTCCTGTTTTGATCTACTTTATGATCAATCAATATTATAAATTCTTTTACCTGCCAACTGTTTTCCCCCTGATGGATGTTCCCCCTTAACCATGTCAACTTGGGAATACCTAATCTAACAGCCCGAACTAATTTCCAGTCCTAAGCATTAGTTAACTTTGTATAACCCTGGTTAGACAAGAGACCCGTATTTCCTGGCAAACAACTCACTATTTCCTATTCTTACCTTGTTAATATATATTTCTGATATTTACAGACTTTCTTAGTATCTCCAAACTCTTTTCCAAAACCTCCTTATTTCCCTTTACCTATTTTGTGCTTACTCCACCTTTTAAATTTTGTATACCAAACTTTTAATTTTTTGATTGATACTTAATTTTTCTTATTTTCTACCCTCCCTCGTGGTCGCTCATGTTCCCACCCTCTGAATCCAGAGTTTCAGGCAAATCTTCACAATTTTTGAATAATCGCTCAAATCAAAACAAATTATTTTTCAGACCCGATACACAGTGCTACCTTCCACGCATACCCGATACCAATCCCAAATAACCCAGGGTCCTGGGGGGGCGCCCACCACGCTCATTCACCAAGTTTTAAATGTTCTTAATAATCTAAATTACTTCATGCCATTGTTCCATTCCAAATTTTATATGAGATTGCAACTGTGCATAATATAAACTCCTAAGTCTTCCAAAATTCAAAATATATATACTAGAAACTAACTAGTTTTATATAAAATTGAAAATGTGTAGAATATAAACACCAAATCTTCCCAATTTCCAATGTATATGCTAGAAAACAACCCGTGCATATTATTCAATACAAGCACCAAAGTCTTCCCCATTTCAAGTGTATATGCCAGAAAATAACTGAGCATGTCAAATTTCCTTTCCACTATTGTTCCATTGCAAGTTTTATATAATTGCAAATGTGTCTAGTATAAACACCAAAAATGTTCCCCATTTCAAATGTATATGCTAGAAAATAACCGAGCATATTATTTAATATAAACACCAAATTTTCCCACATTCCAATGTATATGCCAGAAATTAACCGAGCATATCTAATTTCCTTTCCACAATTGTTCCATTCCAGGGTTTATATGAAATGAAACTGTGTAGAATATAAACACCAAAATCTTCCAAATTCCAAATGTATATGCTAGAAAATAACCGAGCATATTATTCAATATAAACACCAAAATGTTTCCAATTTCAAATGTATATCCTAGAAAATAACAGAGCATATCTAATTTCCTTTCCACTTTTGTTCCATAACAAGTTTTATATGAAATTGAAATTGTGTAGAATATAAACACCAAAATCTTCCAAATTCCAAATGTATATGGTAGAAACTAACTAGTTTTATATGAATTTGAAAATGTGCATAATATGAACACCCAAATTGTTCCCAATTTCAAATGTATATGCTGGAAAATAACCGAGCATATTATTCAATATAAACACCAAAATCTTCCAAATTTCAAATGTATATACTAGAAAATAACAGAGCATATCTAATTTCCTTTCCACTATTGTTCCATTCCAAGTTTTATATGAAATTTCAAATGTGCATAATATAAACACCAAAATCTTCCGAAATTCAAATATATATACTAGAACTAACTAGTTTTATATGAAATTGACAATGTGTATAATATAAACACCAAAATCTTCCCAATTTCAAATGTATATGCTAGAAAATAACCGAGCATGTTATTCAATATAAACACCAAAATCTTCCGAAATTCAAATATATATACTCGAAACTAACTAGTTTTATATGAAACTGACAATGCGTATAATATAAACACCAAAATCTTCCCAATTTCAAATGTATATGCTAGAAAATAACCAAGCATGTCTAATTTCCTTCCAACTATTGTTCCATTCCAAGTTTATATGAAATTTCAAATGTGCATAATATAAACACCAAATTCTTCCGAACTTCAAATATATATGCTAGAAACTAACTAGTTTTATATGAAATTTCAAATGTGTATCATATAAACACAAAAATATTCCCAACTTCAAATGTATCTGCCAGAAAATAAACGATCATGTCTAATTTCCTTTCCACTATTGTTCCATTCAAAGTTTTATATGGAATTGCAAATGTGCATAATATAAACACCAAAATCTTCAAAATTCAAATATGTATGCCAGAAAATATTGGCTCACATTTAAATTCCTTCCCGGTATTGTTCCATTCAAAGTTTTTTATGGAATTCCAAATGTGCATAATATAAACACCAAAATCTTCAAAATTCAAATATGTATGCTAGAAAATAACTGCTCATATTTAAATTCCTTCCCGGTATTGTTCCATTCCAGGTTTTATATGGAATTGAACTTGTGCATAATATAAACACCAAAATGTTCCCCATTTCAAATGTATATGCCAGAAAATAAACCGAGCATATTATTCAATATAACAACCAAAATCTTCCAAATTTCAAATGTATATACTAGAAAATAACCGAGCATATCTGATTTCCTGTCCACTATTGTTCCATTCCAAATTTTATATGAAATTTCAAAAGTGCATAATATAACCACCAAATTCTTCCGAACTTCAAATATATATGCTAGAAACTAACTAATTTTATATGAAATTTCAAATGCGCAAATATAAACACAAAAATATTCCCAATTTCAAAATGTATCTGCTAGAAAATAAACGCTCATGTCTAATTTCCTTTCCACTATTGTTCCATTCAAAGTTTCAAATATTATATGAAATTGAAATTGTGATAATATTAACACCAAAAATCTTCAGAAATTCAAATATATATATACTAGAAACTAACTGAGCACATCTAAATTCCTTCCCGCTATCATTCTGTTCAAATATTATATAAAATTTGAAAAATGATAATATTAAACACCAAAATCTTCCGACATTCAAATATATATATACTAGAAACTAACTGCGCACATCTAAATTCCTTCTCGTTATCATTCTGTTCAACTATTATATGAAATTGTAAATGATAATATTAACACCAAAATATTCCGAAATTCAAATATATATATACGAGAACCTGGGCACATCTAATTTCCTTCCCGTTATCATTCTGTTCAAATATTATAAGAAATTGAAAATGTGATAATATTAAACACCAAAATCTTTGGAAATTCAAATATACATGTTAGAAACTAACTGCGCACATCTAAATTCCTTCCCGCTATCGTACCATTCAAGTTTTATATGAAATTTCCAATGTGCATAATATAAACACCAAAATCTTCCGAAATTCAAATATATCTGCTAGAAACTAACTAGTTTTATATGAATTTGAAATTGTGTATAATATAAACACCCAAATCTTCCGAAAATCAAATATATATGTTAGAAACTAACTGCGCACATCTAAATTCCTTCCCGTTATCATTCTGTTCAAATATTATAAGAAATTGAAAATGTGATAATATTAAACACCAAAATCTTACGAAATTCAAATATACATGTTAGAAACTAACTGCGCACATCTAAATTCCTTCACGCTATCGTTTTGTTCAATTATTATATATTTGAAAAATAATAATATTAAACACAAAAATCTTCAGACATTCAAATATAATATGTACTATAAGCTAACTGCGCACATCTAAATTCCTTCCCGTTCTCGTTCTGTTCAAATATCATAATAAAATTGAAATTGTGATAATATTAAACACCAAAAATCTTCAGAAATTCAAATATATATATATACTAGAAACTAACTGCGCACATCTAAATTCCTTCCCGTTATCATTCTGTTCAAATGTTATAAGAAATTGACATTGTGATAATATTAACACCAAAATATTCCGAAATTCAAATATACATGTTAGAAACTGACTGCGCACATCCAATTCCTTCCCGCTACCATTCCATTCAAGTTTTATATGAAATTTCAAATGTGAATAATATAAACACCAAAATCTTCAGAAATTCAAATATATATATACTAGAAACTAACTGCGCACATCTAAATTCCTTCCCGTTATCATTCTGTTCAAATATTATATGAAATTGAAATTGTGATAATATTAGCACCAAAATTCTTCAGAAATTCAAATATATATACTCGAAACTAACTGCGCACATCTTATTTCCTTCCCGCTATCGTACCATTCAAGTTTTATATGAAATTTCAAATGTGTATAATATAAACACCAACATCTTCCGCAATTCAAATATATATGCTAGAACTCACTGCACACATCTAAATTTCTTCCCGTTATCGTACCATTCAAGTTTTATATGAAATTTCAAATGTGAATAATATAAACTCCAAAATCTTCAGAAATTCAAATATATATATACTAGAAACTAACTGCGCACATCTAAATTCCTTCCCGTTATCATTCTGTTCAAATATTATATGAAATTGAAATTGTGATAATATTAGCACCAAAATTCTTCAGAAATTCAAATATATATACTCGAAACTAACTGCGCACATCTTATTTCCTTCCCGCTATCGTACCATTCAAGTTTTATATGAAATTTCAAATGTGTATAATATAAACACCAACATCTTCCGCAATTCAAATATATATGCTAGAACTCACTGCACACATCTAAATTTCTTCCCGTTATCGTACCATTCAAGTTTTATATGAAATTTCTAATGTGTATAATATAAACACCAAAAATCTTCCGAAAATCAATTATATATGCTATAAACTAACTGCGCACATCTAAATTCCTTCCCGTTATCATTCTGTTCAAATATTATATGAAATTGAAATTGTGATAATATTAGCACCAAAATTCTTCAGAAATTCAAATATATATACTCGAAACTAACTGCGCACATCTTATTTCCTTCCCGCCATTGTTTTGTTCAAATATTATAAGAAATTGAAATTGTGATAATATTAACACCAAAATATTCCGAAATTCAAATATATCCTAGAAACTAACTGCGCACATCTAAATTCCTTCCCGTTATCATTCTGTTCAAATATTATAAGAAATTGAAAATGTGATAATATTAAACACCAAAATCTTTCGAAATTCAAATATACATGTCAGAAACTAACTGCGCACATCTAAATTCCTTCCCGCTACCATTCCATTCAAGTTTTATATGAAATTGCAAATGTGTATAATAAAACACCAAAAACCCTGCAAATTCCTAAACTGTTTCTATAAGATGTGAGCGTGGCGGACCCCCTCCCGCCCTAGCCTTCGAGACATTATATCATGGTAAATAGTAAGAAAGCACCCACTGTTGCATCCGGCTCTGCAAACGGTCCTAAATGAAATTTTTCAAAACGACGTAGTTTTGCCTTCTCTTTCTGGGTTCCCGAGCGACTGACCACGTCTCAATTTCTTTCCTTTATATACCTGTTTGAAATCTGATCAGATCTGCCCCGCTGTCATATATTGAGCAGTTTTGAAAGTGAGAACAAGACTCGCACCAAGAAAGAAACTGAAATATACGTCCTTAATCTGCAACAATCTGGTCGCTCGTTTCCCATAAAAGACTTTGTCGCTCGACAAATTCTTATTTGTGCCGGTTATCATTGTTTGTATTTGTTCAGATATGAACAGTGTAAACATTGATGTGAAGCCTCATGTGTCTCT
The DNA here is from genome assembly GCA_949316495.1 of Amphiduros pacificus. Taxonomy (NCBI): domain Eukaryota; kingdom Metazoa; phylum Annelida; class Polychaeta; order Phyllodocida; family Hesionidae; genus Amphiduros; species Amphiduros pacificus. The sequence goes on along the minus strand of OX439012.1, from coordinate 13,792,259 downwards.
ATTCAGATTGCACTATTGAGTGCTCTCTCTGTTTATTGCTTTCACCATAATCTCTGCTAAAAATTCATGGAATTCTCCCTCTCGTCGTGCACATGTAAATATACGCTCATGTACACCAACACTATTCGCAGATTTGTCCTCGTGAGAGTGTCCTTTTCGGCAGGTCTCGTGGTGAGTGTGACTATGCAAATAATATGTAAATGAGATGCAAATGAGTATCATAGTTTACGATGTTTTGACATCAATACTGGAGAGAGAGGAAGAAATGGAAACAATGGGACAGACAGGACATCATATAGATGGATTATTAGGTTCACGGAAATGTGCTGATTTCACAAGATATCTGTTTTACATGGGACATTTTCTCAGGGTGTGGGAGTCCATATGAACACATCCAAACAATTTATTTCATGTTTATAAATAGTACAAATCTCATATCAGACGTTTTGGTGACAATCAATATTTTGTTTTTTTGCTCACTTTTGACAGAGTTATGTAAAGAAGGAACTTTCATTATTGTCCCAGGCCAGAGGGAAAGGATATTTTTAATCATTGTTTTAGGCCACAGTGACAGAACGTTTGTTTATTATTGTCCTAAACATGAGTGACAGGATATTTTTTATTATTGTCCCAGGCCAGAGGGATAGGACATTTTATTATTGTCCCAGACCTGAGAGATAAGACATTTTTATTATTGTCCCAGGCCAGAGAGATGGGACATTTTTATTATTGTCCCAGGCCAGAGAGATAGGATATGCTTATTATTGTCCCAGGCCAGAGAGATAGGACATGTTTATTATTGTTCCAGACCAGAGAGATAGGATATGTTTATTATTGTTCCAGACAAGAGAGATAGGACATTGTTATTATTGTACCAGGCCAGAGAGATAGGACATTGTTATTATTGTCCCAGGCCAGAGAGATAGGATATGCTTATTATTGTCCCAGGCCAGAGAGATAGGACATGTTTATTATTGTTCCAGACCAGAGAGATAGGATATGTTTATTATTGTTCCAGACAAGAGAGATAGGACATTGTTATTATTGTACCAGGCCAGAGAGATAGGACATTTTTATTATTGTCCCAGGCCAGAGAGATAAGACATTTTTATTATTGTCCCAGGCCAGAGTGAAAGGACATTTTTATTATTGTCCCAGGCCAGAGAGATAGGACATTTCTATTATTGTCCCAGGCCAGAGAGATAGGACATTTTTATTATTGTCCCAGACCTGAGAGATAAGACATTTTTATTATTGTCCCAGGCCAGAGAGATAGGACATTTCTATTATTGTCCCAGGCCAGAGAGATAGGATATTTTTATTATTGTCCCAGGCCAGAGAGATAGGATATTTTTATTATTGTCCCAGGCCAGAGAGATAGGATATTTTTATTATTGTCCCAGACCTGAGAGATAGGACATTTCTATTATTGTCCCAGACCAGAGAAATAGGACATGTTTATTATTGTCCCAGGCCAGAGAGATAGGACATTTTTATTATTGTCCCAGACCTGAGTGAAAGGACATTTTTATTATTGTCCCAGACCTGAGAGAAAGGACATGTTTATTATTGTCCCAGGCCAGAGAGATAGGACATTTTTATTATTGTCCCAGACCAGAGAGATAGGACATGTTTCAGGTCAAAGTGATCATGTTAGCTATGGTGACCTTTTTCAAACACTAAAGGACTTAACACTCAATTTTCATAATAAAACTAATATTGCAATATTTCAAAATGAGATCATATCTCAGAGTCTTAGCTAAGTATCCATCGCTGATCCAAAAAGATGAAGGGTTGTTCTTTGACAAATATGTTAATAAGGTCATCACTGAATGAGAATGACCACATTCCCATCTTTATCTCAAAATAATTGGTAGTGGAGCTAATCTCAGAAAGGTGCTTATTTTGGGAGTCACTGGTCCCCCAAAATGCATGGTCTAAGTTTAGTATGTTAAGGAAGAAGATACTTTGGGGTAAGGTTCTTATGAAAAAAAATATATGTTGAAGTTATAAATCTTCCTCTGGCTGCCATGGTGTTGTTATTGAAATTCGGTTGACCCCATCAAAAACAGGCAGCGCCTTTACTAAATACGGTGTAGCATGAAATAGAGATCAACAGGAAAGTCTACCATTAGACAGAAACCGTAGATTCATTACAGGGCTGGCATCTCTACGAGGGAGGCTGCCTGCTTCCACTGTTCTCCTATCTGACCGTTCTCCTATTCGACCGCTCCCCTCAACGACTGTCTTCCCATGATACTTCGCAAAGTGAGTTTTAAAAACCTTCCAAGTGGCGCCCCCTGTGTGGACTTCACGTGACACATCCGTCATTTCTATTAATGAACTCTACCCGAACATGAAGCACAACAATGGTGTTTACGTCTTTGATAGACATTTTTATCATAACAACACATGCTCAAGGTTTCCCTCAAGGTTGGAGGCAAACATAGTTGAAGTTTATAAACTCTCTCAGTTTGCTCAGATTTTACTTGGAAGGAGCTGGTTCTTGGAAGAATGTTGATTGATTGATTAGACGTTTTCTAGCACAATATCACATGCTCAGAATTTGTCTCAAGGTTGGAGACAAACTTATTTGAAGTTTGTGAAGTATGTACTCTCTCCGTCCACTTAGAATTTAAGTGTGTGTGTATATATGTATATATACACACACACTTAAACTGATTTTCATGGGCGTGGATTAGTTTCTTCAAAATGCAAAGAGTAAGACAAACTTGATTTGTGCTGAAATACATTGTATGGAGACAACTTTCATATGAATTATGCATTAATCTAAGAAACACACAAATATTTTCTGTCTTCATCCAGATAGTGAGGAAAATGTGGTTGCAATAGTTTCAACCATGTGATTTCTATGCAAGAATTATGATTAACAATCTCTCGCTGACATTGGGTCTCAATTATGGTACAAAAATGAGTATAATAGTAGAAAAATGTATGTATCTGTCCATAGAGGTTCAGAGCCATATATATTTCATATTTGAAAATGTAAATTTATATAATTCACAAAATTGTCAACTATATTCATGATTTCTAATGATAAGCATGATTAGTACTGGAGTATTACTCGCTATTTAAGCATGGGAATATCCCTAAATCATGAAGAGATTAATGCAAAATAGAAACTAACAGGTTCCTAACTAACAGTTCTGATGTTTGACCATTTCTTGATTAATTGGTTTTCCAGAGCTTATCCTTAGCACAAATGTATTCACCAAAGGTTTGAAATGTTCCGGGAAACAAACCGTTTGTATATTTACTCTATTTTGGTCGTTGTGAATTAAAACTTGAGACAATTGCCAAAAATTGGCAGGCCAATGTTGATTGGTCAGGCTATCCTGGCATGAATGAAATGCCTACTTTGTATGAGCCATTTTTAAAAAATAGGTGTGGTAATTTGTATATTATATGTTCTAAATTTCAAAGGCACAGATAGCCCATGGTAGAAATGTCAGAAGGACGTGGTAAAATCGCTAAACTAGGACATTAGGTCCACATCGACATGCTGTATATATACAACAAGTTGGTGATTTAGCACATGCTGTATATTTACAACAAGTTGGTGATAAATAAAATTTAGCACAATCTGGAAATGTATATTTATTGTAGCACGATCTTAATATTAAGTCTGAGTCGATAATTGGAACAAGACAAGTGTGTTCTCCAATAAGCAGTCTAAATTTTCAATTAGCAGACTTCATTTTCAAATTTAGATAGTTGATTCATATTTCCATGTGACTCATATTTCCATGATCATTGGGCCTTTGTGTGTTTAGGGCAGATATTTTATGAAAATTGTTTTTACCAAATGTGAGTTATTCGGAATCATCAATGTGCTGACCTACATTTATTGTTACTTTGAGGCTCTAACAGGTATTTACACATCACTGATAAATGTTATATACATTTTATCCCCATCTTTCTTTGACTTATTGTAAATATGACATAGTTATATCATTATTTGAAACGGGTCGCCCACGGACAAGGTCATTCTGATGTCTTAGGTAATAAATGAATAGTACTAATACTAATAATAAAATTGTTATAGCGCTGAGAGCAGACTCAGTCTGAACACAGCACTCTGCGTGGTTCTCCAGGGCTGTAATAACTAATCCCATAAATTTAGCAGTCTACAAAGGTATCACCGTGGCGCAGTTGGTTAAAGCTCCAGCTTATTACCACCAGTTCCTCTGTGGTGATCCGAACGTCGTGGGTTCAAACCCCGGCCATGACGAGATTGAACTCATGATACAATTTCCCATATGAGCTGAGGCCCGGGCCTTAAGGGTTACCCTGTTGTCCTTGTAAATCTGTGACCGGGTGGGTTGTCATGTCAAGGACCTGCGATATGGCAATTCAGTGAGGCAGCACTATATCTGCTACAAGTAGGTCTAATCACGAAATGACTGAAATAATGTTGAAAGTGATGTAAAACCCCAAACAAACAAAGCAAACAAAATTATGATTATATGTGTGCATATTAGTTTACATGTGATATCATTTATTGGTGCTCATGAGTTGACTTCAGATATCATGCTCAATCTGATGTTTATGCGAAACGTATTAGCATAGAGCAGACTTAGTCTGAGATAGCGCTATATAAATTGTTATTATTATTATTATTATTACTATTAGAACCAAGCTGCTATGGAGTTCAAGAGCTTTCCTCTCTATTAACTCTTTAAAGAGCTTAAAGAGCTTTCCTCTATTAACTTTTCGATATTATTTTTAGTGCGTCCAAAGTACCTTGTTGTGGACAAGCATAAATGTGTGATTCACTGATGATGACTGTTCCAAAGATGAAAAACAAACTTTAAATATAATTATCAATGATGTTTATCATGATATGGATATGTGTACTTATAGTCAATATGCTATTCACAATTTGTCTGAAATCATGACCAATGAATCAAGAACAGAGTTGTTGATTTCCATAAATACCTGATAAATGATTCTAACAGCCCAATCAACACATTATAGTTTACATTTATCTATCAACTCAATTCGTGAAAGGGATCATTTGATCAAAATCGCTTGTTTGGACCTCGGGAGCTAAAACATTCAACAACACACATTATCTGCTTTGGTGAGATGAACATAACTAATACAACTTTGAAACTTTGAAATTTATAAAATGAGTCTCCTTTATTAATCAGAGTTCTTCACTATCCTCTTTTACCTTATAAAAAGGCATTATTCTAAAAGGGATGGCCATAGAACTTGTACAGTCTGGAGACTGTCTGTTTGATTTGATGAATTTGACATTTTCTAATGCCATTTTCATTCTTGGACGTTTTCTAGATAGACTTTGCTTTGTCTAATAGTCCTATAAAAATCACCTTCTATATTTGGGTTAAATGTAGAGATATAAGGTATGTGAGTAAACACATAGCAGACTGTACAAGTTATAAGGTAAAAGAGGATAGTGAAGAGCTCCGATTAATAAAGGAGACTCATTTTATAAATAAGTTTAAACCAGAGTTAAACAGATGATCCCTACATGATGTAATAAGAGGGAACCTCCAACAAGAGGGAATCCCCCAAAAGTAGGGTGGCCTGAATCAATATAGCTGCCGGTATACTAGTACGCAACAAACCCTACTTATTTACTCCCTGAAGAGCCACCAGTGGTGAAATATATTGGAGGGATTTATACATTTCATACAAATTTTGCTATATTATTACCATAGCAATACTTATTAACTTTATATATATATATATATATATATATATATATATATATATATATATATATATATATATATATATATATATATATATATATATATATATATATATATATATATATATATATATATATATATATATATATATATATATATATATATATATTTATACATGAATGTTTATACACATGTTTTAGGATATTATTTGGTGGTCGTGATCTTGATATTCGTGAGGTAATATTAGGATGAATATGCCAATGTATAATGGAATAGTGCATACTATAGTGCACGGCGTGCTTGGCCTATTATCTTTAACATTGACAGTATAATTATATCCCTGGTTATATATGCATACTATGCTAGAATATCTATACTTACTGTGAAGTAACACTTTGTGTAACATATTTTCTTTACTTTCAGTGTATGTCTACTGATCATTTTCAGCATTTGCTTTTTTAATCTTGATGAAGCAACAAATGTTCATTGTTTGTAATACCTCAAAGGTCGGATGTTTAGCTTTTGTTTTCAGAGGTGGACAACTATGTATCTTTGTTTTAGCTTGTGCTCCGAGGCATCGCCAAAGAATTCATCAATTTGCAAAACATCAAGCCCATCAAATAAAAAAGCCACTAATTTAATGAAAAGCTTGGCTTTCCTAGGCTTCTGAGGTAAAGAAGAAGTAAGCAATATTTAGACTCATGTCCTTTTTTTCCATTGAGGGCGTGACACATTCCACAACTAATTCAGCCATTCCCGAGGCAGACACCTAAAACATACAAATAGAAGGAAAATCTAATCTTTTGGTGTTGTACTTGTGACCAGATCCTAGGGCTGATAAAGAATGCAATCAGAGTAAACAGGCCTAATACTGCAACTACACACGGCGCTGGGGAGGGCAGAAGACTACTTTGATGATTGCACTGCATCTCACTGATGATGGCCAAGATGTTGTCTTAATGCAACATCTTCTGCAATGTTAAGAAATATCCTGCAATTTCCCTACATCCTACAATGCTTCTCAACTTGCAATGTCATTCCTCATCCCCCAATGTTGACTAACATCCTGTAATATTGAGAAATATTATATACTTCAATGTTGAGTAACATCCTGAAATGTTGAGAAACATCATGTTGAGAAACATCATGTTGAGAAACATCATGCTACTTCTCAGAATTCTGTTGTGCTTCTCTAATGCAGTCTTGTCCACCATCTTCAGAGAAACACCCTACAATGTCTTTCAACTTCTTGCAACGTTTGTCAACATCCTGCAATGCTTCTCAACTTGCAATCATATTCATCATTCTACAATGATAAAATACATCATGCAAAATTAAGAAACATCCTGCAGTGTTAAGAAACATCCTGCACAGTTATGAATCATCCCACAAAGTTAAGAAATATCCTGCAATAGTGTTCTTTATCCTGGCCCAGCCCCCCCCCCCCCCTCACAAGGGACCCTATAGTATATCACCTTTCACTCCCCTAATCTCACATGTCTCACTAAGGAACACACAGCAGACCTCTGCTGGACCCACCAGCAAAGGTTAAGTGATTCAAGCACACTTAATCTACGCCAATGTCTTTGAAGCATCTTCTGTGGCCTCAAGCATTTGATGTAAACAGGTGCTCTGTCTTGCCACACTCCAAACTTGGCACATTTGTCACAATATGATGCATTAAGACTTGTTACAAACATGTGTTAGTTTCCTCACTTTTGTCTTTGTCTGAGTGTAAATATCAATATGAATTTGTCTCCTCTCGGGTGTAAAATTGTGTAAGAGAAAGGGGTGTTCAGTGAAGTGAAATGGATAAAGTCTTTCTGAACGTTATATCATGGAATGATATTTATATATATATATATATATATATATATATATACTTATATATTTGTAATTATGATTATATGAAGCCACGGGCCGTGGCGCAGTTGGTTAGACGCCAGCTTATTAGCACCAGTTCCTCTGTGGTGATCCAAAGGTCGTGGGTTCGAACCCCGGCCATGCGGAGGTTGAACTCACGATACAATTTCCCATATGAGCTGAGGTAAGTGCCTAAAGGGTTAACCCGTTGTCCTTGTAAATCTGTGACCGGGTGGGTTGTAATGTCAAGGACCTGCGACATGACAATTCAGTGAGGCAGCACTATATCTGCTACAAGTAGATCTCATCACGAAATGACTGAAATAATGTTGAAAGTGATGTAAAATACCAAACAAACAAAACAAACAAAATTATAATTATATGTGTGCATATTAGTTTATATGTGATATCATTTATTGGTGACTTCGGTGTACATATAACATCCGTTTACTCTCTGCACACTATCCCATGTAACACTATCCCATGTAACACTATCCCATGTTCACGAATAACTTAAATTAAACTCGGAATAAGATACCTGATTCTTGAGAATAAGACACATACACAAAAAAAGCAATAACTCCATGAAGCGTTATTCCCTTGAGAGAAAATACCAAAGTTTGAAAGGAAAGTTTTTGGTTTGAAAGCAACGTGGGAGATGAGGAAGTTGCAGCAGGAAGTGCATTCACATATATTGCATTTCTGTCAAAATAAGTTGAGACAACGGTAGCAAAGCTGTAAAATCTATAGATAAACTTTTTAGGTTGTTTGTCAAATGCCTCAGAATATATTCATGGCGTAAAATGCAATTAACTCATCTGATAATGATATATAGTCTAGCAATGTATTAAGCTATCAAATATTCTGACCTTTCTCTTATTAAAAAGTTTTGCTACCAAGGTCAATAAACAGTATCTGTATGGAGTATTTGGATTAGTGCTGCCTGCATGGGATAATAGCAAAATGATATGTTGACCCTTGAAATAGAGAGATGAAATACCCGACAATAAATCCTTTGTTACTCTTGTTACTTATTAATTGAATCAGCATCAATTTGCTCTTTGAGGCATTGACCGCCCAACTCTTAACTAAACCATATGAGATATGGAAGGAAATATCCAATATAAACGGCTGCTTGACTGGAGAAATAAATAACTTCTACTTGTCAAAATATGGATGAGAAAGTACAATATTAACTGCCACTAAACTGGATAAATAGAGGACTTATATTTGACTAAATATACACTAATGGTATGCCAGATATAGACTGCATTTTAGAATGTCATTCTTGATTAGATTTAAGAGGCTCCTAAAGGATAATGATATCTGCCCAATAAACAATGATATAAATGCTTCATATGACGATAATACTCGTGATCTGTGAGATCTACGAGATCTGCAGTCAGCAATGCTGCATCACTGGTGATCTGTGAGATCTATGAGATGTGCAGTCAGCAATGCTGCATCACTGGTGATCTGTGAGATCTGTGAGATCTGCAGTCAGCAATGCTGCATCACTGGTGATCTGTGAGATCTATGAGATCTGCAGTCAGCAATGCTGCATCACTGGTGATCTGTGAGTTCTATGAGATCTGCAGTCAGCAATGCTGCATCACTGGTGATCTGTGAGATCTATGAGATCTGCAGTCAGCAATGCTGCATCACTGGTGATCTGTGAGTTCTATGAGATCTGCAGTCAGCAATGCTGCATCACTGGTGATCTGTGAGATCTGTGAGATCTGCAGTCAGCAATGCTGCATCACTTTGTTAAAGAGGGAGAAGTTATCAATGTGTATATTCCTAACAGTGATTGGAATGTGACATCATTATATTTAAACAATGCATCAGGTGTGTACATGAAGTGATAATATATATATATATATATATATATATATATATATATATATATATATATATATATAAATTGTTATGTGTTGTATACTTGAGGTGCAATATCGTGTGTGCACAAAGTGTTAAAAGTTTGAAATTGCCGAGAATATTTTGAAAGGTTATGCATATTAGTTTACCCATTTGGTATCACGTATATATATATATGTATATATATATATATATATATATATATATATATATATATATATATATATATATATATATATATATATGCCCACTACAATTACTATTCTAACTTGGAAATTTGCAACTAGCAGGAATGCAGAGATTTGAAATTTCAGAGATTTAGTTCTAGCTCTTACCCTTTCATTAAACTTCTAGTAGCATATATACCACAACAGACACCCATGTAAAGGTTCGCCTCCCTAGTAGGATATATACCACAACAGACACCTATGTAAAGGTTCGTCTCCCTAGTAACATATATACAACAACAGAGACCCATGTAAAGGTTCGCCTCCCTAGTAACATATATACCACAACAGACACCTATGTAAAGGTTCGTCTCCCTAGTAACATATACCACAACAGACACCCATATAAAGGTTCGCCTCCCTAGTAGCATATATACCACAACAGACACCCATGTAAAGGTTCGCCTTCCTAGTAGCATATATACCACAACAGACACCCATGTAAAGGTTCGCCTCCCTAGTAACATATATACCACAACAGACACCCATGTAAAGGTTCGCCTCCCTAGTAACATATATACAACAACAGACACCCATGTAAAGGTTCGCCTCCCTAGTAGCATATATACCACAACAGACACCCATGTAAAGGTTCGCCTCCCTAGTAACATATATACAACAACAGACACCCATGCAAAGGTTCGCCTCCCTAGTAGCGTATATACCACAACAGACACCCATGTAAAGGTTCGCCTCCCTAGTAGCTTATATACCACAACAGACACCCATGTAAAGGTTCGCCTCCCTAGTAGCTTATATACCACAACAGACACCCATGTAAAGGTTCACCTCCCTAGTAGCATATATACCACAACAGACACCCATGTAAAGGTTCGCCTCCCTAGTAGCATATATACCACAACAGACACCCATGTAAAGGTTCGCCTCCCTAGTAGCATATATACCACAACAGACACCCATGTAAAGGTTCGCCTCCCTAGTAGCATATATACCACAACAGACACCCATGTAAAGGTTCGCCTCCCTAGTAACATATATACCACAACAGACACCCATGTAAAGGTTCGCCTCCCTAGTAACATATATACCACAACAGACACCCATGTAAAGGTTCGCCTCCATAGTAGCATATATACCACAACAGACACCCATGTAAAGGTTCGCCTCCCTAGTAACATATATACCACAACAGACACCCATGTAAAGGTTCGCCTCCCTAGTAACATATATACCACAACAGACACCCATGTAAAGGTTCGCCTCCCTAGTAACATATATACCACAACAGACACCCATGTAAAGGTTCGCCTCCCTAGTAGCATATATACCACAACAGGCACCCATGTAAAGGTTCACCTCCCTAGTAACATATATACCACAACAGACACCCATGTAAAGGTTCGCCTCCCTAGTAACATATATACCACAACAGACACCCATGTAAAGGTTCGCCTCCCTAGTAGCATATATACCACAACAGACACCCATGTAAATATGTGTCTTAGTATCACATATAACACAGAAGGAACCCAGGTACTCACAATCAAAGACCATTCTATTGTATCGATCCAATAAAGATGTGTCTGCTTTGTTTGGACATCAAAGTTTCTGGCCTCAGTATACAATGCGTTATCATCAAAGACGGATTATGTATTATTCAGCGGAATATTCCCAATGTCTGAACCCATTCATGGGGGTATCTGGTACAAATATTGCTTACTCTTTCTTTTGTTGCTCATTTATAGATTTTATGAAATTCATTTGGTTCACGACACGTTATTTCCATAAGGGAAAAGTCCAAGCATTGAGAGGAAAGTCTTTGGTATGAAACCAGCATGGGGGTCATAAATCAAATAGGAGAAAGTGGCGAATGCTTTCGCATCTATTTTATTTCAGTCAAAACCATTTGTAACAAAAGTACCGAAAACAAGATGGCCGAATCAAAATGTCTTGAGAGCCTGACACGTTATTTCGGGTTGAACTTGGATTAATCAAAATATTTTCGTTGACTGATTTCTGTTTGAGAGAACGAGCTTCAGAAATGATACTTGATGAAGAAATATAAATCTTCTATCGAATTCATCCACCCCTACTCCAAACAGTAGCCCATGACCTTCTCAATGCCTATGATGAATCGTAATTATATTAATGTATATGTGATGGCAAGTTTTGTACAACTAATATCGGTTTGACCAATTCACTGAATGAACACGTCATCATTTTAAGTGTACATGTATTCTTTCTCTGTGCAGACGTCATCATTTCTGTGAAGAGTGATAGCATTCGCTGGCTGGCCAAAATGATGGATTGAATTTCTCCTGGGTGCAGTTCCATGGAAATAATAGATGATATAAAAAATGCAATTCTACTTTTATAAAGACTCTCATTTTTAACAAACGCTGTGGATTGAGAAAGTGGGGCGTATTTTCAACCCATTGCTCATTTCTCAAATAATTGCTTGTATTCTCATATCATTACTTTATTCACACTTATAGATATATTTCGTCAATATTCAGAAGTTTGAAGAAAACTAAATCGCTTTGGGTCATGTTTGCAGAGGTGTAAGGTTCTGGCCTGGACCCCACTGAGTTAAGACCACATATCATTAAACCCGATTCTCTCACCCAAGCACCGTCCTCTGCGCTATCTGCGCCCCGGCAAAGCTTTCTAAATCATCTGAGATTGATCAGATGAGCAAAGATGACAAACAAGAGGCTACTGAGCAGGAGATATAATCGGTGGTTGAGTGGTGTCTGCTCAGCAGGTGCACGCCACTGAGAGCTACTCAAGGCGGCCACAGCCACACCGCTGGGATGATTGAGATGCTCAGCGCCCCGCTGGGATATCCCACCCAGGTGTTCAATGATCGACTAGTTCAGCCTGCGCAGCGTAATCATCACACGGCGTCCCCAAAAGCCTCGTTCTGGTCAGGATCTAACTGCTTAAATGAGCAGTGGGCCTGACAGAATAAATCTTTTTTAAATCTCCTCATTAAACCTTTTATTAATGGATAAATAAATATATTCAGATTTATTGCAGCTCATATTTTCGCGTTATTTTCAACATAAAGATAGTGACGTTGATGGTGTTTAATTCAACTCAACTTCTTTAGCAGTTAACCTTTGAGATTTTATCAAAGTGAAACTCAGTTTTGTCTCATGTCATAGAAACACCAGCATGCCATCCAAATTGCACACTACTTCAAAGAGTCATATGTGAATCATGTTGGCATAAGTCAACTTTTCAAGGATATTTTGTCTTCTATTTTATGTTTAGTGAGTAAGGAAGAAATTGTGCCAAAAAAATAGAATGATCGTGTTAGCTCTCTTATTGTGTGTGCTCGTATTTTCCGCACTGTTTTAGCAATATCAGGTCAGATATATAGTAATTTCAAGAGACACGCAATGTGTGTAAGGCTTTACGTGAGTTTGAGGTCATGATAAAGTTTATACATGAAAATTATGATAAAACTATAATTGAACTTTCAGTTTGGGAAAGGTAGAAACAAAAAGGTGATGCCAAAATTGGTTATCTACACAGAGAATATTGACTTAGCTGAAATAGCTTAATTGGTAGAATATTCTCCATGGGATCCAGGGATTCTGGGTTTGAATCCCGGCCGCCAGTTTGGAGCAGACCTTGTCTGGAATCAGCGGTATATAAATTCACCTTGTTATCCTTTAAGAACATATCAAACCCTCCTAAATGTGCTAAGTAAGAGAAGAAAACTCTGACATTTTCTTCTAACAAACTATTCAGTGATTACATCTACTTTAGCAATGTTCTGTGCCCATTATGCATGTGCATGGGGCATATTGATGCCAAGTAAGGTCAACACCAAGCTTGTTTGTTACTCTGTAGCTCTTGCTAAGTAGTAGCTTGTTGACCTTGTCAGGATCCCGGTGTAGAATGTCTGGGAACACTCCATCTGTTAATACTCACAATTGTACTCATTCTCTTAAGTTTTGGGCCATACCATTTTTTAGCTGTGGGGTACATCATGTGTGAACATTTTCAGGCGTTTTCAGATGTAATGATAATCAAAATCACAAGCATGTTTTAGAAATCGCAGACATCATTTCAAGCAATGAATTCAGAAGACTTTTCAGTGCAAATCATGGGAAAGCTTGCAGTTTATTTCTCATAAGTATCGATCATACTTTACACACTGTCACAGTTTGATTGCAAAAGTTCCCATTCAGGCCAAAGTAAATGGTTTCTTCCCACTTGCAACTTTGGCAAGGAATTGCTTGACTACATCAGGTCTGAGCATGTCGCATATTCCTTGTTAATGTAGCACACACTCCGCGCATGAATACACCAGATGTGAACAGTCCCATACGCATATGCTAACAGACGCGGCATGGCCCTGTCCCATTTCTCTGGGATTATATTTGTATTTTTAGTGAGTGAAGATATTGGTCACATACGTTTTAAATGAGATTATAAATACATGTATATACTTCACTTAACGATGAAGTATATCAGGCATATTGTCTGTCCAACATAAATCGATGAGGCACATATCAAACAACAATATAACATTGAATATTTATATATAAAATGATTAAATTGACCAATGTTTCATGACAACTTCTGATAAGCTTTAAATAGAAACGGTCAGAATAATTGTTCTATTGAGGCTAACAAAAGCATTCACTCAAATGACTCCATCTAAATCAGTTATTTTTTTATTTTGATCGATTCAATAGTGTTTTGAAAATAAGAAAAAATGCATCTTCCAAACCTTTACTTTTTTATATATGTTTTTTTAAGTGATTCAGTGTCTCTTTTTGAAAACATTTTAAACAAACTATTGTTTATGATACAACATTTATAAATGTTTTTTATTGTTCATTTCTATTGATTTTAAATGACATAACATTTTATAAAACAATTCATCTTTGACGGTGCACATGTTGGCAGGGATATAAATTATTTTTTAACAGCCCTCTTTTCACTGAACATCGTGGTATAGCTCTAAATCGTAGTTTAGGTGAGACAAAATTGGTTTGAAAAAGAATTACGTTGAAATCTCTCATCTTGCCCCTATATGGCGTCATCATAACAATGCCTGATGCAGCAACTATGATGTCCTTTTTAAACTTGCGATGTCTTGAGTGCATTCATAATTACCCCAGGCTATAACAGATGTATGACACCTTTATATATAACATATTTAGACCCTCGTTTTCACTACAGATGACGAACCACAGAGAATCTGGAGAGCTAAGATACGGCTGACATTATTTGATTAATGCAATGTCAATTTTCCTTGAATTATGTACAACTATGAGATGAAAGCTGAAACCAAAACCTCGGAGGAGAACATTATTAATCCCTGTATAAAGTTGTTAATCGTAATATCCAGGATTTAAAGCGTGGATACTTCTGTTCTCTACCATTCAATCCTTAGAATTGCTGTTTAAAAATGTACCCTGTTTCATAATTCTGTCCAAATTTCAGAGCACGTGCTCAAAAAAATAAAAAGGTCTGTAATGCTGTTGAGGGAATTATGGGAATGAATCTTAATACTAGTATATTGTGACAGTGCCTTGTAATTCTTCTCCAATATCATGAGCAGTAAAGCATCTAAGAGACACAACTGTAAACCTTCCAGGCGATAATTTTATCTATATATCCTCAACTCTCATGCCACACTAACAAACACCGTTATCAATGCAACCTGTTTTTGAACAAATCATCTTTGAGGCTACTAAAACCCATCCTTGTTTGCATAAAGGCTACATGTGTTGACCGAGTTGTCTCCTGACTGAATAATAAGCATGGATTTGTGTGTATACGGTTGTGATTGTTCTTGAATGAGACCTTAGATGGATTAAGGTTAATTATAACCTAGTCCATGACTTTATAGTGGAATGTATGAAAGAAGTTTGTTATAAAACTGTAATACACTTTGCATCCAGCAAATGATTAGTAGACTGAGATCTAGTCCGGAGTTTATGCACAAAGAATAGTGGCTCATCCAACCTTCGAAGTTAGAGAGAGGCCTTGTCATAGATTGTACAAAATAATTTAGCCAGTTTATTTATTTCACATCTGATGTGAAGATGAGTCTAACCAACTTCACTGTACAATGCTGCATGATAAGTCCCCGTTTAACTAGAGCAACAAGACGAGCTGCAGACAGCTGGACTAAGTCAAGTATTTCTCTTTCAACAAGGGCACAACTATCATATTTAATGTATCCACATTCTAGAATAGGCCGAATGAAACACTTATAGCACACTTATAATGCTCGACGTGACCAAGCATATTTATTTTTAGATATCATACCAATAATTCTATTACATTTGCCTGTAGTCTGATTAATATGGTTAGGTCAAGGTTTACTGAGGGTTACACCAAGGTGTTTATGTTCATCAACAATGGATAGCGTTTTTCTACCAAAAATCAAGGGTGACAAAATTAATGGAGTCCTTTTTACAAAAAGTTTTTTTGCATTGATCGATATGAGTCATTTCTTAGCCCAAGCTATAATTTTGCCTAAATCATCATTACTATAGTCCTTCACTATTGCCATTCACTATATATGAATGGTGTAGTCCTTCACTATTACCCTTCACTATATATGAATGATGTAGCCCTTTACTATTGCCCTTCACTATATATGAATGGTGTAGCCCTTTACTATTGCCCTTCACTATATATGAATGATGTAGCCCTTTACTATTGCCCTTCACTATATATGAATGGTGTAGCCCTTTACTATTGCCCTTCACTATATATGAATGGTGTAGCCCTTTACTATTGCCCTTCACTATATATGAATGATGTAGCCCTTTACTATTGCCCTTCACTATATATGAATGGTGTAGCCCTTTACTATTGTCTTCACTATATATGAATGGTGTAGCCCTTTATTATTGCCCTTTACTATATATGAATGGTGTAGCCCTTTACTATTGCCCTTTACTATATATGAATGGTGTAGCCCTTTACTATTGCCCTTCACTATATATGAATGGTGTAGCCCTTTACTATTGCCCTTCACTATATATGAATGGTGTAGCCCTTTACTATTGTCTTCACTATATATGAATGGTGTAGCCCTTTACTATTGCCCTTTACTATATATGAATGGTGTAGCCCTTTACTATTGCCCTTCACTATATATGAATGATGTAGTCCTTTACTATTGCCCTTCACTATATATGAATGGTGTAGCCCTTTACTATTGCCCTTCACTATATATGAATGGTGTAGCCCTTTACTATTGCCCTTCACTATATATGAATGGTGTAGCCCTTTACTATTGCCCTTTACTATATATGAATGATGTAGCCCTTAATTATTACCCTTTACTATATATGAATGGTGTAGCCCTTTACTATTGCCCTTTACTGTATATGAATGGTGTAGCCCTTTACTATTGCCCTTCACTATATATGAATGCTGTAGCTCTTTACTATTGCCCTTCACTATATATGAATGGTATAGCCCTTAATTATTACCCTTTACTATATATGAATGGTGTAGCCTTTCACTATTGCCCTTCACTATATATGAATGGTGTAGCCCTTTACTATTGCCCTTCATTTTATATGAATGGCATAGCCCTTCACTAGACCTTTACTATAGCCATTCACTATAGCCTTTTGCTATAGACCCTCATTTTATATGAATGGTTGAGCCCTTCACTATTGCCTTTCACTATATATAAATGGTATAGCCCTTAATTATTACCCTTCACTATATATGAATGGTGTAGCCCTGTACTATGGCCCTTCATTAGATATGAATGGTATAGCCCTTCACTAGACCTTTACTATAGCCATTTACTATAGCCTTTTGCTATAGCCCCTCATTATTTATGAATGGTGGAGCCCTTCACTATTGCCTTTCACTATATATAAATTGTGTAGCCCTTCATTATAACCCTTTGCTATAGCCCTTCACTATATATGAATGGCTTAGCCCTTCACTATCCATGAATGGTGTAGCCCTTAACTATTACTCTTCAATCTTTATTAATGGTGTAGCTCTTCATTATAGCCCTTTGCTATTGCCCTTCGCCATTAATGTATGGTGTTGCCCTTGACTATATATGAATGGTGTAGGCATTCATTATATTCCTTTACTATAGCCCTCCACTATTTATGAGTGGTGTAGCCCTCCACTATTTATGAGTGGTGTAGCCCTCCTCTATTTATGAGTGGTGTAGCCCTCCACTATTTATGAGTGGTGTAACCCTTCACTCTATTCTTGGAGTATTATTACAAATAGAAATATGTTGTCCATGATATGAAGTATGGAGTCATGGCAATGCATTGTCTTGAACAATTGATATAAAATCCTTTTATTCCTTTATTGTTGACTTGAACAATGGAAATGTGACATATAAAACACAGGGATATCTTATTTTTTCAAATTTCTGAAGAGCAATACGAATATATGTTCTAATATTTTTTTGGTTTATAAAAATCTTCGCCATCACAATAATATGGCAATATGTCCCTTTCCACTGCGCTTCCATTCATAATTACCCCCAGCTATATTCAACTGGCCCTTCACAGATAATTGGTGTAGACCTTCATTATTTAAAACTGGTATAGCCCTTCGCTGATTGTAACCTGGGAAGCCCATCACTGTCTCTAACTGCTATAGATTGATACGATTGATGTAAGCCTTTGATATATCTAAATGGTGAAACACTTCACTATATCTAAATTATGCAGTCCTCCACTATATTTAATTGGTGAGGACCTCTATTATATCTAAATGGTGTAGTCCTCCACTATATCTAAATAGTGTGGTCCTCCACTATATCTAAATGGTGTGGTCCTCCACTATATCTAAATGGTTGAAGTCCTTCACTATATCTAAATGGTGCAGTCCTCCACTATATCTAAATGGTAGCGCCCTCCAATATATCTAAATGATGCTGCCCTCCACTATATCTAAATTGTGTAGTCCTCCACTATATCTAAATGGTGTGGTCCTCCACTATATCTAAATGGTTGGAGTCCTTCACTATATCTAAATGGTGCAGTCCTTCACTATATCTAAATGGTTGAAGTCCTTCACTATATCTAAATGATGCCGCCCTTCACCATATCTAAATGGTGCAGTCCTCCACTATATCTAAATGGTGCTGCCCTCCACTATATCTAAATGATACTGCCCTCCACTATATCTAAATGATGCTGCCCTCCACTATATCTAAATGATGCAGTCCTCCACTATATATAAATGATGCTGCCCTTCACTATATCTAAATGGTGCAGCCCTTCACTATATCTAAATGATGCAGTCCTCCACTATATATAAATGATGCTGCCCTCCACTATATCTAAATGATGCAGTCCTCCACTATATCTAAATGATGCTGCCCTTCACTATATCTAAATGGTGCAGCCCTTCACTATATCTAAATGATGCAGTCCTCCACTACATCTAAATGGTTGAAGTCGTTCACTATCATCAGACCAATGGTTTATCATATTCCAGAGCTAATCGTCCGACAGTGATTTATTTTGCATTACCCCATTAATGTGAACAGAAATCTCCTGGCAAGATCAATGACCTTTGTGGAAACTATAGATCATGTCAGAAAGAGTTTGAGAAAGGTGCATAACAAGCTTGGGAATTAGGATGACCCACAAATCATAGTTACATTGGAGTAGCCCAACTATCGGAAGTTGAATTGTTGGGACCTAGAGTTGAATGGAAGTATCCACAATATATGAAATTGAATTAAAGCAACCTTTATACAGGACATTGAATTGCAACCCATAGATAAAGCGTAGAATTTAAGTTATATATTGTTTTATATTGGATTCAAGTAACCCAAAGAATCCAGGTTGAGATAAAAACAATCACATTGAAATTTGGATTCAAATAACCCATACTTTCTTTTTAAAAAGAATTGAAGTTACCTACATATTGAAAGTTGGATAAAGATAATTCTCATATATGTATTTTAAAGATATATTTAAGCACTTAAAAAATGGAAACATGTAACCCTCACATCCCAGGTTTAATTGAAATAACGTTTAAACCGGATAGTACAGTGGGTATATACGTTGCAATTGCTCCAAAATTAAGAATTAACCCATCTTAATAATAGCTTATCCATAAATAAGAGGTAGTTGAATTGTAATATCCTCAGCAGAGGATATTTGATTGGGAGGTGGAGGTTTAGGGTAATCCTCAGGAATGTTTACTTATTGTGATGATGTTTTTATTATTTTCGGTATAGCCCCACTATATAGTGTCCAGTAAACCGTACTGCCGATAAAATAAATCTTTCAGTAAAAATATCTTTCAGTTAAATAAAAGTTAAGTAAAAGATAAATAGATAAACATTTACATGTCAAGTGTGCATATTGTGATACCAATTATCATTAACATTACTTTTGCCACACAGGTCGACTTCAGATATGGTTTTGAACTGAGAGCACCAGCTTATTTGCGTTCATGTGTGGTGATTCAAAGGTTGTGGGTTCGATACCCGGCTGTGCTTTTATCATATGGGATAAATGCCGAGGAAAGGCGACAAGCTACTTATCTGTAGGGTTCCTCTCACACATGGGGTAACCTGCAGTCACGTGAACTCTGTCCGCAGTGCCCCCTATCGGCCGCGTCTTGTAATCATGTTTCAGAGTCCAGGGATCACATGACAGGAGATACGTCTATTAACGATTCTTTTAATGGAGGACCTGTGGCGACACCTCGCGACCAATGACGGGTGCTCCTTTTGACCTTATGACCTCTCACCAGGGGTCGCTGTCAGTCATATACCTCTTGTGGGATGTGAAGATCAGCCATCTTATGATAGCCAGCCTACGTACCATATTAATATCGCCAGGCCTTAGGGTCAGGATGATATCGATATAAATAGAAAAATGTTTTCATAAATGCCAAGACAAACCCCAAAAGCAATGTTGGAATAGCAAAAGACGGGTGCCTAAGTTGATAATACAATATATGAGTGGAGGATTGGAGAAGAATGACAATGCCGCAAGTGTTACTTTCACTCTTGTTTTAATTTCACATTGAAAATGTAGCAGTGAATGTGTCAATATAACCTGACATTAATCCTCAAAGTGCGGCTTCTAATTCTGTAATATATATTGGCAAGCGACACAGATTAATATACTCTTTCAATATATAGTCATGTGTTATGCATATATATATATATATATATATATATATATATATATATATATATATATATATATATATATATATATATATATATATATATATATATATATATATATATATATATATATATATATATATATATATATATATATATATATATATATATATATATATATATATATATATATATATATATATTCTTGAATATTCTTGAAGATACAGAATATGATACATTTGTGTTTAAGATAAGTTTATTCCAACAGAGTATATAAGAATCAGTTTATTTTTTTTTTGGTTTAGTAACAGGAAACGTATACCACGAAGCTATACACAGTGTCGCTCAAGTATTCAAGTATCGTGGTATCATGTCTATTTAGTAATACAGATACTCTGTTATGTCCTAAATCGCAGGGCATTGTGTCGTGCTGGCAGACTTGGATCTGACTTGATATTAAATGTATAAAGTACCTATTCCCACCAATGTTTGTTGGAATAATGTTATCGGAACAAAATCAAATGAGCTTCTACTCCCAATATCGCCCGGAAATACTTACCTAACACAATCAAGACAGTGTTAAAAAGGTCGTTATACAATAAATAAATGAAAAATGAATTTCAGAGCTCTTTTCTACCCTTATTGGTCCTCGCTCTGACCTTGGAAGACCGGTCACACTAGATATGTCTGAAGAGAAAAGGACCTGTGCCTGACTTATACCCAAAGACATCGGCAAAATGGACTAGAAATCCACTGTTTTCATGAATACCATGCACTGCCCTCCCAATTTAAGTCCCGACTCCAATAGAACTCGTTTTCCGGCAACAGGTTTTAAAGGAACCATGTTTCCATTAATTCAACATTAGATTTTAGGCTTGTTAAAAAAAATTTCTTTGTCTTTTCCTGGTCTCAGCAGCGTTTCGCCATTGTTTATGAGTTTGCGCAAACAGGTGAAAGTGGGTCAGTCTAATTATAGGAGTAACAGCAACGATCAGAAGCTCTACAACGTTGTGGTCCTTCTGACGTCATATGAAGATTCTCCCTTTGTGTTTCCATGACGTCATTACTTGGACTCTTCTAAATGCCATTTCACGTAGTCAAGTTTGATATCGGGTAAAAAACTGAAGAAAAAACACTACAGAATTCACACGGATTTGCAATTATAGATATTATGACTGGGAAAGACGATGACATGGATCAGAACTGCAACAGTCAATCGCCGGAGGTCGAGTTTATTTACTGGGGAAACTTCAATATGATGGTCAGTGCGTAGTGTTTCTAGAAACAGTGGATTTCAAGTCCATTTTGCCGATGTCTTTGGGTATAGGTATTATGTAAGTGAAGGACGGGAGGTCATGGGTTCGACCCCCACTCTCAGAAATATTACTTTGACACTGGTTACAACCCTCAAAGGTGGACCCCGTATGGGCATGACGGCCATGTACACAACTTATTGTGACGTCACAAGGGGGAGGCGTCCTCCAAACTTCCCGCTAGCGTTATGCACAAGGTTTCTTATTTCACTGTTCGTGGAACACCAAGGTCCAGTCAACAATTTCACAAAATGGTTCACCTTGACTTGTTCACTGTGAGTAACGAGCTTGAATTAAAGCTGTTTATCCCTGTTTATCCATCAACAAGATTGATTAACCAATTACTGGATGAGAATGGTGACCAGTGTAGTTCCTTGAGCTGGTCAGAGATGTGCTCCAATTTCCTGATCTTGCCAACTCCCTTTTCTGTGGAGGTCTGTAGCAATTGCAGTTTCTTGATATGGGAAGGCCATGAAGAATGACATTATCGTACTTCAGGGGAGAAATAGGTTTTCAATTAGCGGCGCTGAAATAAGACCATGTCTGTTTATAACATTTGATAGTCCGAGGGTAGGATTCGAACCGCGAGTCCTCGAGTCTCAAGCTGAACACTCTCACTATAACGTGTCAAGCCCCTAAGATTGGTTGATACACTATACAGTCACCATATGTTTTACTGTTATGTTTCATGATCAACACCCAACTCAGATAAACACTCTGAAAACACGCCATGAATTGGTTAAACTTTCTACAGTCCCATCTTCAAAACAGTGTCTAATGACAGATATTGGTGTCTTTCCATTCGGTGGAAAAGTCGATTGTTTCAGTCCAAAGGCTTCAGAAGATTTACATTTAAGTGTATTAATCAACCCGAATGGCTATTCAAGCTTGCTTTTATTTTTATATTACAACTTTCTGCAATGATTTTTTTTGTTGAAAATTACGATTCTTTGTGAACACGTTGCTTAGATTTGTTTTACTCAAGCTACCTTACACAATGATTTTGTGCTTGAGAATTTTATAATTCTTTGTTGATATTGTTAATCACCATGGGAGTCTGTATTTGCTGAATACCGTTGATTTATGACCTTTAATTGAGGGTTACATTTCATGTGAGCATCTTGGGAACTCCCTGGTGAGTAAGGACATCTCTGTGATAGTTTCATACTGTCCACTTATCTTTGACGGGCGTAGAGGAACTATATCTCTCTGGGATTCTTATAGTAACCACAGTTTATAATGATATCTCCCTGACGGTCCTAATATTGCCTTACCTCTATAACGGTCTTATGGCCACACATGAGCCGAGGTCCGTACCTGAAGGGTTGACCCGTTGTCCTTCTGTGACCGGGTGGGTTGTCATGTCAAGGACCTGCGACATGACAATTCAGTGAGGCAGCACTATATCTGCTTCAATTAGGCCTCATCACAATATGACTGAAATATTGTTGAGAGTGAAACAAACAAACAAACAACACGGTCTTATTGCTACAAAATATACTTCATTGACAGGCTTTTGATGATCACACTTTAATGGTTGTCCTTCAATAAGCATACCTATGTGACATGCTTTATCTAACCATGCCTCAACTATAGTAGCGCTGAATAATCTTAGAACTCTGAGTGTTATATACCTAATTTGCTTTGTGTTTTTGTTTGTTTGGGGTTGGACTCAGTTATGTTTCAGAGCTTTATTTGTAGCATATAGTGCTGCCTCACAGAATTCTCATGTCACAGGTTATTGACATGCCAACCCAGCAAACACAAGACGTCTACAAAACGTTTTGGTTTGGTCTTGGTTTGGCTAGGCTATAAAATACGTCTTGTAAATGTTTTGAAAACGTTTTTTCAAAAACATCTTGGAAACGTCTTGATAAAACATATACAAAACGTTTTGATTTGGTCTTGGTTTGGCTTAGCTTCAGAAATAATGGTTGGTAAATATTTTAATAATGTTGGACACTAATTATGGAAAGTGACATTATGAAACTGGCATGAAATAGTTTAACTGAATGTTTGCTGAGGTCATAATCACAATTTTTATTGTTTTAAGAATAACACATGCAGGTAATGTTAAGAAAACATGACAACAATGTTTGACCTTGATGTAATATTTTCATATTTTATACTGAATCCTTCCAACAACTTACAAAGTTGTCCATTTGACAGTTATTTCAAACCAATGTACACATGACTGGGTTAATTGATTATTAATAGCCCCTCCACCTCCATGAGATGGAGTCCTACTCCACACCCCTGCAAATATTATTTTCATATTCTTACTGCATATTAGAAAATTAAGTTAACACTACTAAATTTGCCATTATTTTACATGATGTTATGATTAATAATTATACCATTCAGGTCAGGTAATATACATACACCTGTGTAAGAAATAACTCCCAATACAGAATGTTTGAATTATAAGTGTATGTAATGCTGACTCTGTCACCACTCAAATTTGAAAAGTGAAGACTTGGTTCTCCAACAGCAAACATCGACTCAAGGCCACATCTTTGTTTTAGAGCTACAATTCGGGAATTAAGGTATGTACATGAGTGTGTTAATTATTGTGAGACTTATAGCATGAACATTCATGAATATATATTTAAATGCTGAGTTAAGACATTGAGTATTTATCTTTCACATGTGCATCTAATTTGGCTTAGTCAATTGACCCAATTACATAAGGGAGGGTTGCATCCTGTATGACCCCAGTTAGGCCAACAAGCTGTGACCCACATGTGGCTATTTCTGTACTGGCCTGCAACCCCAACATGCACTCAAGCTTCTGTGAAGTGTGATAAATATGGGAAAAACCAATTCACAAATCTATGCATATCCTCACATACAATGTTTGGCACAATTAAAGAATTCTGGGCTCTATTATTTTTTTATCATTATACATCTGTCTCTAAAAGTTTATGACTTATTCGAGTCACTGAATTTGACTTAATTTATACTTAAACCACATGTTTTCAGATTGTGTAATTTATTTTTTTTATATTCATATCTTATGTCTTAAATGATATGTTTGTATTGCATTGTTTATGAAGAGGTTTTAAATCTGTGAATTTAATAATTGCAGGAGCATGTCGAAGGATTTATCTGAAACTACATGAAGGACAATATGATACCATTTCGGGGCAAAGCCTAAGAACAATGAAGAATGCCCCAAACTTGAACCAAGTTGGGGGGGGGGGGGCAAAATATCAGGTAGGATATTTTAGAATATCTGTACAAAATCAGCTTTTTTTGTGGGGGGGTTTGTTTGGTGAATATTGTATGTTAAATATTTAAAGGAGTATTTCTTGTGGTATCAAAAGTTTGAGATTGAATATTTAAAAAATGTTATTTCTGTTTCAGAAAGGTGCAGCAAAGACAGGGTCAGCTTCCTCATGTCTGGACTCATCTGAAGAGGACTCCTCAAAAACTTCACACTATCAGAAATCATGGACATTTTCAACAATTATCAGATAAATGTAGAAATAAATTGTAACATTGAGTTAGAAACTAAAATGATGTTAATAAATATTTAAAAAAAAAAGAAATTATTTTTTTTTCTATGTTCTTTTTCTACAAATTTAGAGGTAAGATGAAAATATATTGTTATGACTTGTGGGAAATACTCAAAAAGGTTGTAGGAAAGTCTCAGAAAGGTTTAATGAATATCTTAGGAAGGTCCTATCAAAACGTTTCCAAGAGGATTTGTCAAAACGTTTCCAAGAGGTTTTGTCAAAACGTTTCCAAGAGGTTTTGTCAAAATGTTTCCAAGAGGTTTTGTCAAAATGTTTCCAAGAGGTTTTGTCAAAACGTTTCCTAGAGGTTTTGTCAAAACGTTTTCAAGAGGTTTTGCCTCTTGAAAACGTTTTGAAAACGTTTTGGAGTGTCTACACAATTACGTTTTCAAGACGTTTTGTCAAAACGTTTTGTAAACCAAATCAAAACGTTTTCAAGACGTATTAAAAACGTATAATTGTTTGCTGGGAACCCACCCGGTCACAGATGTATCAGGACAACGGGTTAACCATTTAGGCACGGGCATCAGCCCATATGAGACATGCCAGTAATCAAACCATCAACCTTTAAAAGTAATAGTTTTGAATCTGAAAATTCCTTAGGGCAAGTATTCAAAAATTTATGATCAGATATATATATATACGTTTCTTCTGCGGACAATATATTCATAGGGAATTAGGGAAATCATATAAACAAGTGAAATTATATAAACAAGTGAAATTATATAAACTTAGGAAATTTTATAAACTAATTCAAAAACAGCAAATTTCTTGTATGTCCACATTTCTTTCAATCTATTTTGGTGGACTCACTTCCTGCTGGACTCACTTCCTGCTGGCCTCACTTCCTGCTGGCCTCACTTCCTGCTGGCCTCACTTCCTGCTGGCCTCACTTCCTGCTGGACTCACTTCCTGCTGGACACACTTCCTGCTGGCCTCACTTCCTGCTGGACTCACTTCCTGCTGGACTCACTTCCTGCTGGACTCACTTCCTGCTGGCCTCACTTCCTGCTGGACTCACTTCCTGCTGGACTCACTTCCTGCTGGCCTCATTTCCTGCTGGACTCACTTCCTGCTGGACTCACTTCCTGCTGGACTCACTTCCTGCTGGCCTCACTTCCTGCTGGACTCACTTCCTGCTGGACTCACTTCCTGCTGGACTCACTTCCTGCTGGCCTCACTTCCTGCTGGACTCACTTCCTGCTGGACTCAATTCCTGCTGGACTCAATTCCTGATGGACTCACTTCCTGATTTGTTTGTAAAATTCGTCCTCAAATGGGGACCTTGACCTTCTTTTCTCCATGACGTTTTGTACTCATGGCTAAGCTCTATTCTGTTGAAAGCAAGTTGATGAATGGTGCATTATCAAAGAACAAGGCGAATTTATACGTCTTATGGATTTGTGTATGCCACCTCGTCTTCTCTTTGTTATATATAATGTAACCTATGGATGGAAACGAGAGAACTTTTCCGAGAATGAAAGACAAGCGATATCTGTAGAACATGCACGGTCCAAGAGCATTTTAGATGTAATTCTGAATGATAAATATTAATTGATATATCTTTAATATGTATAACTGATACTCTTAAACTGCAATATAAATGGTATATAACCTTTTCATTGATATTTATAATTGCAAATATTATACACATATGTTCATAACTGGAATGTTTCATTTCCTTCTATCATATATACATTTGATGTCGTATTAAACAGGATGGAATTTTACATATCCATTGTCATATTAGAACATTAAACTGAATTCTTTGAAAGGTACACAAGGGAACTATTTGATGGTAACTATCAGTGCAAATATATCTCCTCATTTGTCATATCATATATTTATCTATCTATTGTATGTCTTTGTTACTCATCCATTTATGCACCTAAATAATCAACAAGGGATGCGCCAAAGGGATGCTCAGTCTCGCACCGATAGCAAGTCTCGTGCAGTGAGACTCATGCGACGGGAACATTAATGTGTGTCTTACCGAGTCAATATGAGGATGAACATAAGCCAAAATGACGTATACACAATACTGAATCATTTCTTTTGAGTAATATCCTAACAATAAGATAAAGTCATCAACACAAGTAATGCTTCATTAGGTGACCGATTTCTTGCTTAATACAAAGTGAAAATCAAGTTTGAAACGTTGCTATGATCCTTAATGTTTTGCCTTTGATCAGATGTATATCTAAAAGTAAGTCAAAATTGTTTATACCAGAGGATATGTTGATCAGAGCACGTCTGTATTATCACATTATCGCTCTGACTTCCTTAAATCCATTGAGGTTGTTTAACTTTAAGCAAAACTCAATTGTGCAGATTGAGCGGTATACAGGAATTCCCGCAGGTCTGAGTGTGTAGAGTGTGTATTGTATTAGCGGGTGGCGTGATGTGTATGCGGGCAGACAGCCCGGGGTTCACCCTACCTCCAGAGGGCCATCCTGAACCCTCTAGGGAACCATCTCTCCACGCGGCTGTCCTTCCCTTTGCTCCATCTTGTCTCACACATTTAAAATGTTTGTTGCCTCTCTGGCTTGCCTAAAGTCTCAGGATATGTGGAATTCAAAAGTGAAAAAGTCTTCTTGATTTTAGTTTTGAGTAATCGGTTTCTTGTCAGCCTTGTCATGCAGCCAGCAATGTTAAATAGCCAGCAATGTTAAACATCTAGCAGTGTTAAACAGCCAGCAGTGTTAAACAGCCAGCAGTGATAAACAGCCAGCAGTGATAAACAGCCAGCAGTGATAAACAGTCAGCAGTGAAAAACAGTCAGCAGTGATAAACAGCCAGCAGTGATAAACAGCCAGCAGTGATAAACAGCCATTAGTGTTATACAGCCATTAGTGTTATACAGCCACTAATGTTATAAAGCCATTAGTGTTATACAGCCATTAGTGTTATACAGCCATTAGTGTTATACAGCCATTAGTGTTATACAGCCATTAGTGTTATACAGCCATTAGTGATATACAGCCATTTGTCTTATACAGCCACTAATGTTATACAGCCATTAGTGATATACAGCCATTAGTGTTATACAGCCATTAGTGACATACAACTATTAGTGTTATACAGCCATTAGTGTTATACAGCCGTTACTGTAATACAGCCACTAATGTTATACAACCATTAGTGTTATACAGCCATTAGTGGTTTACAGCCATTAGTGTTATACAGCCATTAGTGATATACAGCCATTAGTATTATACAGCCATTAGTGTTATACAGCCATTAGTATTATACAGCCATTAGTGTTATACAGCCATTAGTGTTATACAACCATTTGTGTTATACAGCCATTAGTGATATACAGCCATTAGTGTATTACGGCCATTAGTGTTATACAGCCATTAGTGTTATACAGCCATTAGTGTTATTCAGCCATTAGTGTTTTACAGCCATTAGTGTTATACAGCCATTAGTGGTATACAGCCATTAGTGTTTTACAGTCATTAATGTTATACAGCCATTAGTGTTATACAGCCATTAGTGTTATACAGCCATTATTATTTATACAGCCATCAGTGTTATACAGCCATTAGTGTTATACAGCCATTAGTGTTATACAGCCATCAGTGTTATACAACAATTAGTGCTATACAGCCATTAGTGCTATACAGCCATTAGTGTTATATAACCATTAGTGCTATACAGGCATTAGTGTTATACAACCATTAGTGCTATACAACCATTAGTGTTATACAGTCATTAGTGTTATACAGCCATTAGTGTTATACAGCCATAAGTGTTATACAACCATTAGTGCTATACAGCCATTAGTGTTATACAACCATTCGTGCTATACAGTCATTTGTGCAATACAGCCATTAGTGTTATACAACCATTAGTGCTATACAACCATAATCGGTGTACAGTCATTAGTGTTATACAGCCATTAGTGTTATACAGTAATTAGTGTTATACAGCCAATAGTGTTTTACAGCCATTAGTTTTATACAGTCATTTGTGTTATATAACCATTAGTGCTATACAGCCATCAGTGTTATACAACAATTAGTGCTATACAGCCATTAGTGTTATGCAGCCATTAGTGTTATACAGCCATTAGTGCTATACAGCCATTAGTGATATAAAACCATTAGTGCTATACAGACATTAGTGTAATACAGCCATTAGTGTTTTACAGCCATTAGTTTTATACAGTAATTAGTGTTATACAGCCATTTGTGTTATATAACCATTAGTGTTATACAACCATTAGCACTATACAGCCATTAGTGTTATGCAGCCATTAGTGTTGTACAGCCATTAGTGTTGTACAACCATTAGTTCTATGCAGCCATTAGTGTTATACAACCATTAGTTTTTACAGCCATTAGTCTTATACAGCCATTAGTCTAATACAGGAAGCAGAATCATTTTCACACGATTCTGCTAGTTTAAAAGAACCATTTTTTTACAATTGAACATAACTTTCATTCTGGTATTTTTATTAGTTTATACAAGACAATGTGTTAGAGTCCTTCTATTTTACAATAAAAAGTAAAACCAAAAGGATACAACATGGAGTTGGTTGTATCAGACAGCGTGACGTTCCAACCCATTGACCCATTTTACACAAAACGACATATACCTAATTGACCCACATTAAACTAAATTTGACACTTATAGACAAAGTGTCCTTCCCAATTTGAGAGTGAATTAGTGCGCGCACTGACTTTCATACATAAGTAAAGCGTTATTGGCAAAAGCTTATTTCACAACAAGAGTAGTATCAGATATCATTCTTTCCACACCAGACGACTATAATATTTCTATGGACAGTTATTTAGCATGAATTGGCTCTTTAGATTATTTCTTGACATGATAGTTTCATGTCTGTTTCGTATTTTCAGGACGATCTGATATACCCTCACTGTTAGCACCGTGACAACTATATACTTTACAAGGACAACGGGTTAACCCTTTGCACGGGCCTCAGCTCATGTGTGAAATTGTGTCATGAATTCAATATCGGGGATCGAATCTACGACCTTTGGATCATGACAGAGGAACTGGAGCTAATAAGATGGCGATCAAAACATCTGCGCCCTGTGGCCATCCATGGATGATATTTTATAATTTGTCATAATTGCTACCTTGATTTTTAGACATCTCTAAACACGGTGTCTGATGAGAAATCAGTCAAAGTGGTACAATCATTTAATGGCCTGCGGCAACATCAAAATATAGTTGAATATTGCAATATATTTCTATGTTGTACAAAGAATCAAACTATGAATACATTTACTATTATACAATTATGAGCATGAAAAAACCAACCATACAAACTCAATCATTCAAAGGATCAACGCTAAAATGTAATCCCCAACCTGATTTTATCTTTTCAAGTCAAGGGGTTTGTTTCTCTAATGTAAAAAAAACCCCAAAAAAACAAACAAACAAACGTTTTGTGATCATAAAGAAATAATTATGTACACATTCCTGCTTAAATCATTCCAAATCATTCCAAAGACCAAGTGCTAGCTGAACATGTAAACCCGCACCTGATTCAATCTCTCAAATGATTTGTCGGTCTCTTGTGAAAACAAAAGAAAAAAAACAAACAGAAATAACCCCCAAACAAACAGGTTATGGGATCAATAAGAAGTTCTGTGTACATGATTCCTCTGCCCCGTGCTGTTTAGATGTTATAGTTATATAAGTATCGCTGACCACGTACCTTTTACCGTAGATGTGGACTGGAGACCCTCCACTTGTACACAAAGTGTGCGGTTATTACTACTATAACAGGAAACAACTCCAGTTTCTATGACCACTTGACCGTTCTTCTCATCGCAAACAAAGTACAAGGCCAGCGTGACTGCAATGTTACAATATAAACTATAGCATTACTAGGATGATAATAATGATATTTTTTAGGAAGTGATTTTTAATATAATATATGAAGGTATAGCTTCAGCCTGGTCCTCAGCCTGATCTTGAAGACATCAGAAGAAGGATAAGGGAAGTTTTTATCTTCATGAATCAGGGTACCTTCTGAATGAACTAAGAGTGTGGGACATTTTTTTATATTTGTCCAGGAGCAGGTGTTTTTGGGGTTAAAACAATTCTTCTTAGTAGACAATCTATGCATTACCTTAAATATTTCATGAAATCACGGAGGTTACAGGCAATTTTATAGAGATTTTGGCTATGTTTGTGTGGCTTGTGGTCTTGAAATCAAACCTATATAGTATTGTGTTTTGCTGAAAGCGCAGAGGAAAATCAGTAGTCTCGGAACCACTCTTGTGGTCCTATAGGGCATCAAGCCTGTAAACCAACAGACAAACACTAACATGATGAACGTGCACCTATATTTGCAAACCTTTTCTCAGAAGGTTTGCTAATAATGGCGCTCCTTCATATTGGGATTCTAGATCACTGGTCAGCTGGGCAAGGCTTGTTGACAAAGTATTCAATGTTAATTTTGTAAAAGGCTTATATTCTTTCAAATGTCATAGATAATAATGTAAGGAAATATCATGGGTAATAACATTTGATCACGAAATTTAGGATATAATCATATATATCATGCAACGAAAAGTGTTTGAAAATCTGATTTCTTGAAAGCACCAATATAGGTTAATTAGAAATTAGTTTGAGGGTCTGCTTGAGATATATAACATTTAAGATACTGGAGAATTGGCCAAAAGTAATTATCAGTTTTTGTGTTTTCTATCCTATTGAAACTTTAAAATTATATTTCCAAACAGGTTATTTTTATTGACTCTAATACTTTAACAATGACATATTTAAATGATCATTTCTAGCAGAGTTTATCATTGCTTTTTCAAAGTAATATTATTATTTAGGATATGGGGAGAACGCCAATAAGTATATTTATGATATATTGTATATATCATATTATCGCTACACTCGACATATTCTTAAAACAGAATTTTGATAATAATTTTTGTTAATGACACTTCCGACTCTCTTCAGTACATTGTGTCAATGTAAAGTAAACAGCCAAGTGCATCTTGCGATAAAGAGCTATCTATTTATGTAATATTTAGTATGAATTGATATTGTTTTGCAGTCCCCAGTGGTTGACCTCGTAGTTCTCATCATAAGAGGGTACCAATACCTGCAGTCCCAGGAGAAACAATCTCATATTAATCAGAGAGACAATCAGGAGTGTTTGCCCTGATATGTGAGAGAGCATTTAGCATGGTACACCTGAGATCAAAGGGGGCTCACCCCATGTCCATACCGCACTGAGAACCATCGCACCGCGCCCCACTCAGAGGTCAGGCTGTCTGATAACCCCACGCGAAGATATTTGACAGGAATTAGGTCTGGATGAAGGGATAGAAGATGGAAAAGGTTGAGGTTGTCTGAGAGGACGTATTTAACCTTTTGACTAGAAGCAGGCTATTAGACGTGATTAAGGAAATGTATAAAAGACTTCTAACCTGCCTAGTGAATAGAGTCTAACCTACAAAGTGATCTTTTGCTATTGTTGAAAGGAAGGAAATGATTTACAAGTTAATTGCTTCTTTTGGCTAGATTTGTGTTTATATTTACTACCTTTCAAGCATGAATTAAATCATAATAATCACATAGATGCCTGTCATTGGGAATCAATGCCCCTCTTCCATTTGCATTATCACACACAATCGATAACAGAAAATATGGCATACACAATGCATTAGTAGTGTTATAGGGCATACACAATGCATTAGTAGTGTTATAGGGCATACACAATGCATTAGTAGTGTTATAGGGCATACACAATGCATTAGTGGATTCATTTCCCTTTGTTTAGTCATTAAATAATTCAAAGGGATCATTCCCACAAGGAACCAAACCCCAAACCAGCAGCTTGGGATACAGGCATCTTGCCGTGTCCTGCCCTATCTCTAGTAATCACATGTTTCACAGACACATTATGTTTACTACTTTGTAAAAAAAACCTTGCTGTCAATCCTCTAATTATACATTTAGAAATCCATGTAAAAACCTCCATGTAACATGATTGTGATGTCTATTAATTAATCTATTTAATAGGAAGGATGAAAGCCTATTTTCAATCTGCCTACATATGGACAGAATGAATGGTATGCTTTAGAAATGGGATATCTATGCGATGTCAAGATTACAACAATAGACATGTTTCTGGTCTGTATTGAGGTACACAGGACTGAGTTTGATTTTATTGAGATGACTAGACGTGGCTTCATCAGTGGTTTGACAGGCCATGCACTTAAAAGAGGATGTCAACCGCTGATGTCATGAGGAGACCTGTATTGTCATGCGCTGATGTCATGAGGAGACCTGTATTGTCAACCGCTGATGTCATGAGGAGAGCTGTATTGTCAGCATGTTTAACAGTTAAATGTACGGTCTGTTGGCATTTGGAGAACATCACTAACATCACTAAACATTGAAGGAATGTTATTCCCCAGATTTCAGCCAATGCTACACATATACAAAGATAGGCATGCATTTATCAGGTTTTATTTCTTTCCAGAAAGATACAGTCATGTATTAGAAGAAATAATAATCTTTTGTAAAAAAAAACTCCATAATTTCAATGATTTGCATTCAGACAGACATTGGTCGATTTCACTTCATTATTATCTGTTTTTGTTAACTTTTACATTGTTCTGTTTTAAGAATATGTTTCAATAATTCACACCAGATTCAGATATCTTCTCCAACCAGACAATGAATGTTATGTGTCTAATGAAAATAATCAGACACACTGTATACTAGCCAAATATCAAATGTTATGAGACATCTCACCTTGTCCTAACTTTTGAAACTAACTTACCTCCAAATGCAATTCATTAAAACTAAATCCACAAAGCTCATAATTTCAACATGTCAAGGACTTTGAAAGCAAAGGTCATTGGTGCTTCACTTAAAATCAACGTCTATGATTTGTTCCGTTTGTCACTTTCATCAGTGTTTCCATGACGAGACCAACGTGTAGCAGATATAGTGCGGAATTATAATGTGGCAGGTCCTTGATATGACAACCCACCAAGTCACAGATTCACAACCCTTCAAGCACAAGTTTTGGCTCATGAGAAATTGTATCATGAATCCAATGCTGACACGAACGGTAATCTAACCCATGGCCCTTGGATCACTCCAGAGTAACTGTTGTTGGTAAACTTGCGCTCATAACCCACTGCACCAAGTCTTTGATATGCCACCATTGTGAACGCTGTATATTTGTTTTGGGTAATTCTACCAAATGGCACAAGAAACGTTCACCTCGATATCCATTTTGTTTTTATCCAGTCCATGTACAATGTCATCATGCTTCCGTTACCGACATGATATTGAAATTTTCCTAAAAGCATAATTTTTTTTACCCAGCAAACAAAATTGGCTGAAATGACGCGGCTTTGAAACGTTCACACGAGATTTTTATGTGGTTAACTGGTGGTGTATGCAAACTTATTTGATACGGTCATTATCATGTGAAAACGTGAATTATTCACGTGAAAAAGGTTGGATTGATGTCCATGGGAAAAAAGGTACTTTTCAAAATAACACATTTATCCAAATAGCTGTTAGGGCATTCCATATTTTAAAATTAGAATTATCATATCAATGTTGAAATACAGGTGACTGAAGGATATAATTTGAATACTTGATAAAAAAACGAAAAAAAAAACAAGAAACAAAAAAGAACAAACAAACAAACAAACAAAAAACTACAACCTACTACGTTCTGAATCTTAGATTTTAGATAATGTGACAGTATGTTGAACATGTTCACCATAGATAATTCATTAAACTTTGATTAAAAAAAATAAAAAGTTTCTTCATTTGTACAGATATGAATTATGCATCACATGCCATACAATCGTCTTTTATATGGTTTTTTTACATAAACTATTCATATATCATAACACACGTCCTTCTGAACGAAAAGAAATTTTAAACACTAAAATACACCTTTGATCTACATTAAGATTGCACTACCTTGTATTATATACATACCTTAATTCATAATTAAAACGTGACATCTACAATATACATATATATTTATTATCCATCATTTTGCATAGCTCTATTGCCACAAACCCCATTTTACAGAATATGTCTTTTTATATTACAATCATTGTCTAATTCACAAGATGTTTCAGAGTATGTTTCTATTCACATTTCATACTTTCATATGCAAAACCTTACATTACCTTAATTTGATACAAGACAAAAAAAAAATATTTATTTTATTTACACAGGGACACATTACTGATTACTACACATTATTTTCCATTTCTGGTAATTAAAAATTTCAGAGAGTACATATGAGCTATTGTTTGAGGCAAAAAGTAGAGTACTATTTCATTAAAAATGCAAACTTTATTCCTTTGTGGGCCATAACAAATGCATTGTACTTTAAATTTCACAAAAAAAAAACATCTTTTGTGTGGAATTTTATTCACTTTAAATTATATTTTAGTCAGTTCTACATCAGACCTTGTTGCACTGAATCGTCATATATGTCATGCCTTTACCCATATGAATCGTCATATATGTCATGCCTTAACCCATATGAATCGTCATGTATGTCATGCCTTAACCCATATGAATCGTCATGTATGTCATGCCTTAACCCATATGAATCGTCATGTATGTCATGCCTTAACCCAGATGAATCGTCATGTATGTCATGCCTTTACCCATATGAATCGTCATGTATGTCATGCCTTAACCCATATGAATCGTCATGTATGTCATGCCTTAACCCATATGAATCGTCATGTATGTCATGCCTTAACCCTTATGAATCGTCATGTATGTCATGCCTTAACCCACAATGTTTGAATCGGGACAGGAGAGTTGGCCCACAGTTCATGGCCTTATAAACTAGTTGGCTAGCCTGTGCGTTGATCAAGTACTTAATATGTTTATATACTGATTGTCCCACAGTTCACCCTCTCCTTATTATCAACTAAGGAGATGCTCCATTTTATATTTGGCAACATCATTCAAATTGTAATTTTGTATATTCAACATCCTAATGTTCTTTATTCGCAAGCACATTACATATGTTATAGATGTCATCTGGGCCAGGGTTTGCCCCAAAATGTGTTGAAACTTTAGCACATTATGGAGATGATCCGTTTTATAAAATTATAGATATAAGTTCTGGTTATACAAATATGATTTATGGCAACATAAGGCAAAATAATTGCATTTGTCCTAGATATTTCATGCAGAAGTACCGGTGTACTTTAATTCTTTCCATCATCTACAAAATATTGCTTTCAGGTCATCTCTGAAACCTTTGAACATGAATGAATAGATTACTGGGTTTGCCACATAATTTACAAAGTACATATAAAAGATTATAATGTTATATGGTATTAACTGCAGAGCCATCAAAAATGCAGGTAGAAATGTTATAATGAAAACTACTGTGACAACAAATAACATTGCAGCTGTTTTCAGGTTAGCCACTCTTTTTTGGTCCTTTCTGGTATTTTTGGCCGATGTCATGGGGGTAGTGGAAGTTGTAGCAATCCTGACAGTGCTTGCATCATCATTGACTGTTGTCAGGAGCGTCTCTTCCCTACCACTCTGCTCAATGTCTGATCCGGCACCAACCAACTCAGCCTTATACTTACTGTGTTGCTTCTGTAACTTGGTCCATTGAGTAAATATGAGTACATAAAGGATGATGACAATGATGAGGCTAGTTAGGAATATAGCTGTGTAGAACTTCTGGTAATACCATTGAAAGTTAAAGTCCAGGTATATAGTGTTAGGAGCACATTGCCCAGTAAACACAGGTCTCTTGGGTGTAAAATCCTCATGATCTTGTACTATATAAACACCATACATTAAAGCTGTGATGATACCTAGACCTGCAGCAAAGAATGCTAAGCAGAGAATCATTATCTTTGCCCTCCTTAGATTCATAGCGTGTAGAAACGGGTGGCAGATGCAGAAATATCGGTCAATTGCTATAGCCACCATAATAAGCGCTGAAAACGGGATATTAGATGTGATGAGAAACTGGTAGATCTTACACAGTATATCAAATGATATGGAAAAACTAACAAATTCCATATATATTGTGTATGGTATAACAACAAGGCAAGTTGTAAAATCCACAAAGGCCAAGGCCAAGATGAACAGGTCAGAGGTCATTTTGTGTTTCTTTTTGGTGATCACATAGAGAACGAGAGCATTTCCTGCCACCCCTGCAACGCTTAGGAAGAACAAGATTGCCATCACAATGTAAAGCTCAGTATGGGAATCCATGTTACCATCCACTTGATCCTTTTCTGTTGTAAAGTTTTTAATCCTGAAAATATTCAATATAGAATTGTTAAAATGTAAAACATATTTCGATAAGCCTCTGACTTAAAATAAACAAAAATATATTGTCCTTTTCATATTTTAGTTCACCTACCTTTCAAATTGCTTCAGAGAAAATACAATGTCATCCAACTTTTATCAAACCTCCAAGTAATATCCATGAAATATCTTCTTTTGAGACTAACAGCACAGTAGTAGTAGTGCCACATACATTGTTTGACTAATATTATGAGTCTATGTCAAATGTATTGTTAAGTGGTGTGTGCCATAAATGTCATATTCTGGAGCATCGTAATTTATGTCAATTGTAGAGGTCATTAACCTTCTACATGTGGTGAAAATCCTAATATAAGTAAGCTATTATATATCAGGCACATATTTGGATACACATGAAGTATATATATTGAAGAGCGTCCCAACATTGTAAATTAAATGTTTATGAATTCTGTCCATATCTTATCCATGAAAGGTATCTTAAATTTGTGTAAATCCAAGAATCGTGTTGGTTAAAAAAAAAACTTTTTATTTATCTCAATAGGCAAACATATCTTTTTCACCAAAAAACAAACAAGCTTTAGTAGTGTGATCAGATTCTCATTCAATAAAAATACATTAAAAATATTAACTTTATTTCATGACAAAATGGGACCGATTCCACTAGCACAGTTGGTAGAGTGTAGGATCTGTGCCTTTAATGGTTTAATAAGTGGAGGATGGGAGGTGGTGGGTTCGACTCCCACTGCCGGCAGTGCTACTTTCACACTGGTTATATAAGTGGAGGACGGGAGGTGGTGGTTTCAACTCCCACTGCCGGCAATGTTACTTTCACACTGGTTATATAAGTTGAGGACGGGAGGTGGTGGGTTGGACTCCCACTGCCAGCAGTGTTACTTTCACACTGGTTATGTAAGTAGAGGACGGGAGGTGGTGGGTTCGACTCCCACTGCCGGCAGTGTTACTTTCACACTGGTTATATAAGTGGAGGACGGGAGGTGGTGGGTTCGACTCCCAATGCCGGCAGTGTTACTTTCACACTGGTTATATAAGTGGAGGACGGGAGGTGGTGGGTTCGACTCCCACTGCCGGCAGTGTTACTTTCACACTGGTTATATAAGTGGAGGACGGGAGGTGGTGGGTTCGACTCCCACTGCCGGCAGTGTTACTTTCACACTGGTTATATAAGTGGAGGACGGGAGGTGGTGGGTTCGACTCCCACTGCCGGCAGTGTTACTTTCACACTGGTTATATAAGTGGAGGACGGGAGGTGGTGGGTTCGACTCCCACTGCCGGCAGTGTTACTTTCACACTGGTTATATAAGTGGAGGACTGGAGGTGATGGGTTCGACTCCCACTGCCGGCAGTGTTACTTTCACACTGGTTATATAAGTGGAGGACTGGAGGTGGTGGGTTCGACTCCCACTGCCGGCAGTGTTACTTTCACACTGGTTATATAAGTGGAGGACGGGAGGTGATGGGTTCGACTCCCACTGCCGGCAGTGTTACTTTCACACTGGTTATATAAGTGGAGGACGGGAGGTGATGGGTTCGACTCCCACTGCCGGCAGTGTTACTTTCACACTGGTTATATAAGTGGAGGACGGGAGGTGGTGGGTTGCACTCCCACTGCCGGCAGTGCTACTTTCACACTGGGTAAAAGGCTGGAAATTCGACCTGATATGGCCATAGTTGCTGAAAGGGTCATGACAAAATGTATATGCAAAGGGACAAATAATTGAGATAATTACTATGATTAGAGCAGCAAAACATTTTATGTTTAATATGCAAGCCTTTATGTGAGCTGAGGGGAAGGATTTGGATTGGTGGGTTAGACTCCAATTCGAATTGAGGTTATTTATAGACTGGTATAACCATGAATATTCATGGCTGAGATGACATTGATATAAAACATTATTTCAGCTGATGTCAAGTATTACATTTTGTCACAATATGCACACAATATGGACATAAGGGATGTGCCCATTTTGTGAGTTTGATTAAAATGCATATTCCAAAGAAACAAGAGAGTTTCCTTTAAAAAAAATACTGTGCTTTAAGAAAATGTTGTATAGACAAATTTGATGTGTTATACAATGTATCAATAATAACATTTATCTGAAGATATGTCATGCAATTATTCTGCACATTTCCAATGATATTTGTTTTTCTTTGTAGATTTTCATTATTTTTCTTTCATTGCGGACTTTCTGGAAAGAGAATATTATATGGCATGATTGTTTGTTTGACATTACATTCAATACGACCGCCAAAAACATTTTTTACGTCCACTTGTACACCAAATCCAAGGATATATCTTTGATTATTAGTGATCCTAAACAAAAATGGCAGTTAATCAAAACATGATGAAATTGTTGTTTACATGAATATTAAGCATAATCTGTAATATACAAAGAACAATGTTTACGGAATGATACATTAATTAAACTAACATTATACATTCACTTCTTTCTATAATATAAGTTGATCTTGTATTAGTGTGAACAACACCAATGTTACAATGAAAGCCAAATATTTGGGCAATTTAACAGAACTTATTCACTTTATGGTTTCACGATAAGCATGCTATTTATGTATCTGTCCAAGAATTCAATGATAGACTCTGACATTTTGTCTAGACATAAATCATTACTTTTATCGGAGATCTGTATCAGGAGGGAAACAAGACAACTGAGAAACAAGCCACCATGTTTATTTCCAACATAATTTCTTTGTCATATCAACTTAGAATTGTTAACTTACATTGTACATGAGAGTTGGGTGCATATCACTTGGAAATATGATGTTAAAGAGGTGACCATTTCATGTTTGATTGGGTTGAATGATATAAATGATATAAATTCCTATTCTAGTGATACATCTTAATCAGTGATTTTGATATCAATTTAACATGTCTTGGAAAGAGTACTAGTAATCAATTCCTGCACTTTCTTGTAGATTTTGCAATAGGAATCGTTCGAATTGAATGTGTTTTAGGTCATTTTCAATATTAGTTCTCTCTTACTTTCATGAAACGACATTGGCTTTGGCAAAATTGAGAATACGTAATGTGAGAGCAGCCCCTGTTAGGAAACAAACAAACACACACTAACTGGGAACCGGAGCAGAAAAGCTTGCATATCCACTATATGTAACCCTACCCATTGCCTGAAAGTGAATTATAACTGATATATAACTTTTACAGCAGTTACAAAGATGCAAATTCTCTTAATCGTTTTTAGACATATGGATAAGAAATTAGACACTCTTTGTGAAGTTTGGAATCGTTTGGCACAAGGATTCTTGTAGATGTCAGATGGGTATTTCTCTGCATTACATAGGTAGTGTCCAATTACTACTTCTGCAATCTATTTGATACCATTCTCAATTTGCAATTCCCCAAGTTATAAATAATTGTCTTACTTACAAATAAATTATCAATTCTGAATTCACCGACATCACGATATAAACTGTCATCAGGTGTCTGACATATAAATTGACCAATCAGTGCAACTCCCAGTACAAAACAAATATGTTTATATCCTTTACCAATCAGTTTATTTGTTTGGGGCTTTACATCACTTTCAACATCATTTCAGTCATTCCGTGATGAGACCTACTTGTAGCAGATATAGTGCTGCCTCACTGAATTGTCGCAGGTCCTTGACATGACAACCCGCCCGGTCACAGATTTACAAGAACAACAGGTTAACCCTTTAGGCATGGGCCTCAGCTCATATGGGAAATTGTATTATGAGTTCAATCTCGGCATAGCCAGGGCTTGAACCCGTGACCTTTGAATCACCACAGAGGAACCGGTGATAATCAGCTGATGCTCTAACCAACTGCACCACAGCCCGTGGTCAACAGCTCATTTGTCATACAATTGCTTAGAACAATAGGCATTCGACTAAGTGTCCCAGCAGGTGTCACATCAGTTTTTTTTTCGCATTACTGACTGGGAAAGTCAGTGGGACTTACAGAAATATCTTACAGAATAGATGAAGTACAGAATAGTTGCAAAGAGTGCAAAGATGGTGAAATTTAACCATAAGGGATAGTAGCCACCAACCTCAGAGAACACATTGTGTAACCAACCTCAGAGAACACATTGTGTAGCCAACCTCAGAGAACACATTGTGTACTTTAGGCAAGGAAATGCTCCATATTCTGGATTAAAACCAAAAAAATCATCTCCCAACTCAGCCCCAGCTCTAGCCCCAATTTTAAAGATTATGGTTACAATTCAAAGCCTATGACCAAGTCATTCTATTCAGGCCTTAACAATATCAATAAATATTTAGGATCACTAATGATTTGACTACAACGCATTTTCTATGCCCGGTCACCATAAAGGTTTGTTTTTAATACTGCCCAATTTAAACATTTCTCAGATATACAAATTGTTTAAAACCTGCCTTTATCCCCCAAAATAATAATTTAACTGTTGAATATGTGTTATTAAATAAATGACATTGTTAAGATGTTATAATCGATTTTCACTTATGAAATTCAGATTATGAACGTCTGTTTTGCACAATAATATATGTCAACTAATCAAGCTAAATGTCTTGTCAATGTAAAAGATGAAAACATATTTTCAAAAGATTGTACCTTATATAAAATAATATAATAGCAATATAACGTTTATTATTGCTCTCAGATTGTACGTCGCCCTCCAAGATATGTTTTAATTTGTTTTTGTTGCTGATACCTCAAACCTAGCTCACTAAACATGTATTCGGTAAATTGTAGTTATGTCGTGCTGAGCGAAGTGAGGCAAAACTTTCTGCAGATGTGCGAGTCTCAATTTATTTTTTTCCATCAAGTAGTCTCACTAATATTTTTTTTTTGACTTTCCTCCATCCCTCCTTGAATGAATAATGGTCAGCCCCTTCGCCCTTTGTCCTTGTGAATCAGTAGGTTCAGTGAGGCAGCACAGTATCGGCTATAGGCTAATCACAAAATAACACATATAATGCTGAAAGTGATGTAAAAACAAACGAAAAACAAACAAGCAAAACTTTCAAACTATTATAGAAAATACATTTCTGCAATATATGTCAGAACAGCCAGATATTTAAAATAAAGGTTTGTGTCATTTAACTGCCCTCTGAAATTTACAGAAAAAAAACTGTTGTGGCAGTCATCTTGATTTTGGGATTTTGAGAATGTTATTCTAGATATGTCTTTAAAACAGGCGAAACGTTCAAATAGTTTTATGTTGTATCATTTCGGAACAGAAATCACAGTGTACATTTATCAAATTCAAAATTCCTGAAATCAAATTCAAAATTCTTGAAATAAAATAAACATAATATGTTAAAGCTAGCAACCATCTTGGATATGGGATCATATGTTACTCATATATTCTAATTAATCAAAAATATGGCCTAGATTTTTGTGTTAAGTAGGATGAAATTATTTTTTTTAAACAGTATTAAAAGCAGTGTTAGGCTAATATTTCATTCCTGAAATACGGTTTCTATTTCAGAAAAAAAGAACATTTCTGAAAATACTAATTGTACAAATATTGAAATGGAAGTAATTTTGTATTACGGGGTCACATATTTGTTTGCATATAGACATGTGATATAAGTAAATTGAAATCTCTACCATCCAACTACTTTT
This sequence comes from Amphiduros pacificus, assembly GCA_949316495.1. Classification (NCBI taxonomy): domain Eukaryota; kingdom Metazoa; phylum Annelida; class Polychaeta; order Phyllodocida; family Hesionidae; genus Amphiduros; species Amphiduros pacificus. Next base: position 13,748,744 of record OX439012.1, on the reverse strand, counting down.
ATATGTAAATATATTGAATTACAAATTAATTTTCTCTGATATATTGAATATATTGAAATTGACATCCAAATAAGAAATTAAAGGAGGGTCCTTGCCTAAAATTGATTAGCAAGGTATATGAAAGTGAGTGTGTCAAATGTCAATTTAACGTACTTTTGAGATTATATTTGTAAAACAATATTTGTTTTCATTAAAATTTTGAAACCATGTTGTTTGAATTTAAAAATATTACCAAGACATTTTTTCTAACAGAAAGAAACATAGTCATGGGTAACGACCTGAACTGGGGCAGTCTAGCTTAATGATAATTAGGGTAGTTGTGGTTAATCAGGGTAGTTGTGGTTAATGGTCTGGACTAGGGCAGTTTTAGTTAATGTTATGAATCAGTGCAGTCATGTTTAATGTTCTGGACTACGGCACTCGTGGTTAATGTTCTGGACTGGGGCAGTAATTGTCAGTTATTAATTTTAAATATCAAAGTGTATGACATAATTAAATGTTTAGTTCAGTTATCTTGATCCAAAGCAATTGCCTTGTCATGATTTACATCATGAAAGATGCATAAGACAAAAATATATTGTACTGAGTTGGTCTTTGTTTATCACAAAGATAAGTGTGTATTTAAAAATGTACATATCATTGGCTGCTAAACAGCTAGAAAACTGAAATATGCTGTTCTGTTTTGACTGCATTCAAGTATTTTTTTTTTTTCCCTATTAGCTTACACAAAAACTGTATAATTTACTTCATTTGTAGAATGAAACATTTTTTTTTAGAAAAGTGGAGATGTTCCTATAAATAATGCAGAGTGCAACGATTTTAACAAAATATTCCTATATGAATAAATATATTGAAAATAAGTATATCTTTTATTTCTAAATCCTTTGTGATATGTAAAGAGTGTGGGAGCAGTGAATTAGTGAATTGCAACGAGATCCTTTTAATTGTCTTCAACAAGCGGCGTTTTCCAGGATTGGTTCTATCCTCTGGTGAAGTGTTCATCATAGAGGCACTGAAAGTGAAATCACAAACAATATTAACCTTCACTTAGATATTTTGGTTCCAATAATATGTAGAGCCACATGACGTGGTGGGGTTCATACGAGCACTGGCATCCTCTGTGGTGATCCACAGTTCATGCCGAGATTGAAATCATGATATAATTTCACACATGACCTGAGGCCAGTGCCAAAAGGATTAACCTGTTGTCCTTGTAAATCTGCACTGATAGTGATTATATATTGGAAAATTAATATATTCATACAATTTTTGTTTTTAATTGATTGTCCCAGTCAGATAACCAATCACAGATTGTGACCTGATGTTGGTCAATTCTGATTGGAAGATGATTCGGTGTACTTCCCTTAAGATAAATCAAGCGCATTCTCAACCAGCATTCGGCCATCTTGATTTCTATTATGAATGAGGGACTTTGAAAAGCAACTGATTTAGGAATCAGGCATTGAAGAGTAGGTTATGTTGAATAATATGCATCAGTTAGTTAGTGCATTCACATTATTTGTCACTGAGATCATGGAGGTCAAATATGTCAAATTTTGATGAAAATGCAGTTTTTGAAAAACAATTGACCTTTGAATGACCTTGACATGACTTTGTTTAGGATCTAGCATTTTTCTTTTTGCTTAAATTTATTCATTTTGGCCTATTTTAAAGCTGACTGAAATATTTTAAAAATCAATTTGATTTGGGGGTATTAATTATGCCTGTGAACTGGCCACAAAATGACTTGGGACAAACTTACTGTTGTCATGGCAACAGTTATATCTTGTTACAGGGATAGTTTTTAAAATTATCAAAATTTTCAAATCTTAATGAAATGACCTAGGAACCAATTACAGAGTGACATTATCACAATACCTCTATAGAGAGTAATTTATCTGTAAGATTAGGTCAAATATGGCCAAAAATAAGGTTAGAAAAGTGTTATTTTGAGCCCCAGAGCCCGTAACTAAAGAATGTATGGTTACCATGGTTACGAACATCTGCCAGCTGAAAGACTTTGGATTTGACCATTTCTGAAGATTATCTAGCCATCTATTTTTGACCATATCCACCCCATACTAAAAAAAATTGATTTTCTCAAGGAGCTGCTATTAAATGCATTAATTTGTAATCAAATCATTATATAAAGTCCAACTTTTTATTGAAATGACATTTTATCTAATCAAAACATTTTATACTATGTTTAACTATGTGAACAATTTTCTAGCTGGACTTTGTTTGTTATAGTCATTACATTTTTTGTATCATGGATGTTGCGGGTGCAGTCTTAATTCAACCAACTCTCAAGCTCAAAACCTATTTCCAATTGTCTACTATACACTTAATAATCTTGATGATAATTCAAGATAATTTTAATTAAAATCTAGAATGCTTATATAGTAAGGAGACTTTTGCCTTCAAAGTATAAATAAACAAACTGGAGACTTTACTAAATGTGTGTTGATTTATTATTGGTCAATGTTACAGACAATCATGTTATATAGGAAGACTACAACCATCAGATAACACTATATCCTGAAGTCTGTCACATGCTCACAGACAACATTGTCACATCCAAGGGTCACTGGGCCACACCCACGAGGATAGAAGGCCATGCACACATATAACCACATGCAAATTGATAAGTTTAGCAGCAGCTATCAGTTGATTTGTGTCAGTGAAGAAATATTCACACCAACATATCACACCATAGTTTTGCCATACACATAACTATACTGCACTTAATAAGCAATTTAGTAAGTCTCAGAACACATTGGTTGGTGATCATCTCTTATATATGAACAGAGACAAACATGGTCGTTGGTAGGTGAACACGTGACTGGATCTACACGTGACAGGAAGTGATATTTTAAGCAGGATATGAATCTAACAGACCTTACATGGGGTGCGTTGCCAACACTTGTCTTAATTATGAAAAGCTGTCATAGCTTTAACCATAATTAACAGGGTGCATTCACAATAAAAAACTAAATGTAACCAAAACCTGTACCACTGAAAGCTTTGCTGTCTTACTTGAACTGTATCATAAAGAACAGATTTAATTAACTATACTCTGTAATATTTTAGTAGGGGCTTTGGTTATTTGAAACTCCAAATCTAAAAAGAGCGTTAATTATAGGGAAATCTGAAAGGGGAAAAATCATAATCAGGACTCACTAATGGGGGGCTCTCTTCACTGAAACTCACAAAAGGGGGGGATCTTTTAATCATTGGACTCATGAGCAGGGAAAAGTTTTGAATTAATGTTTTTAACTCATGAATGTGGATAAATTATCATCACTCGGACTCTTGAATGGGGAAGTGATTTCGTCACTAGACCTTATGACTGGGGAAAAGCTTTCATCACTTTGACTCAGGACTGAAGTAGAGCTTTCATCACCAGGACCCACGAATGAGATTTGAACACTAGGACTCACTAATAAGGCGGAACTACCATTACTAGGACTCATGAGTAAGATTTCATTACAAGGAATCACTCATGGGAAGGGGCTTTCATCACTAGGACTCACGAGTGAGATTTAATCACTAGGACTCACTCATGGGAAGGAGCTTTCATCACTAGGACTCATGAGTGAGATTTAATGACTAGGACTCACTAATGGGAAGGGGCTGTCATCACTAGGACTCACGAGTGAGATTTAATCACTAGGAATCACTCATGGGAAGGAGCTTTCCTCACTAGGACTCACGAGTGAGATTTAATGACTAGGACTCACTAATGGGAAGGGGCTTTCATCACTAGGACTCACGAGTGGGATTTCATTACAAGGACTAACTAATGGGGAGGTACTTTCATTACAAGGACTTCTAAATGAGAACTTTAGAACACAAACTCCTGTATAACAAGAAGGCTTGAATACTCAAGTCACCGAGTCTTTTTATACACTTTGTAATAATTTATATTCATATTGTCATGCTTTATTATTAAATATATCCAATACAAATATTACACCTATCATGGACGTTGCCCACATATTAACAATATATACAGCTTTGTACAAAGTAAGCATCCATAGTCATATTAAGATAACTTACTATTTCACTTTGTGACATATTTCAACCACATCATGACAATTGTCTACAGGAAATTATTAAATCTATACCTGTATTGTCAAATACCACATCGTTTTTCTATATATATATATATATATATATATATATATATATATATATATATATATATATATATATATATATATATATATATACATATATATATATATATATTATGAAACATAAAAGTGTTTGTTTAGATACCTGGATTACCAGATATTACTTTAATATTAATACACCTTTATATCATGTGTTGTACATTCATAAACAATGGGATAGAACTATCAATTGTGATGCAAGAAATTGATAGAATATGCAATATCCTAAGATAAGACAACAGACCCCAAGTCATCTTATCTTTGATATAGACACATTTCATGACCTGACATCTATTTTACATGTCAACACCCATTTAAGCATTATTTTATGTATGCCATATTGATAGCATCTGGTCAGATGTCTTTTGAGAAAAATACTATTCTTGGATGATTTGAATTTATTAACAACTTAAAATACAACATCCTTGTTCATATTTGACACATTGAAATGTCAATGTTATTCATATTCTTATTCAAATCTTAACCACAAATAACATGACTGCAGTTTTTTTTCTTTGATTTCGCAATCTTGAAAATCCAAGTGGATTATTTTAAACACTTTTCCCCTCCTTTGAAATCTCAAATCATTTCAATTTCTTTTCTTTGTTTCTCAATTATGCATTTATTTCTTTGAATCTTGAATCTTCCAATTTAGGCATAGATAAAACATTATGATAAATTAGTTAAATGCCATTGGGTGATACAATTTCTGTATCAAAATAAAAAGACAAATATATGGGGACAGATACTTGGCCCCTATTACCTGTCCTCTATTAGAATTATTTACAGTCACAACATTTGATCCATTGTGTCTATGACATAAAATACAGAGATATTCCTATTCAATACATAGTTATTTAGATCTATGGATATTTCACAAATGGACCATTACACCATGTAATGTACAGTACATGTAATGTACAGTCAGCTACCATTTATATTGATAACATACTTGATATGCTACGATACCGGCTGTCATACAGACTACTCCACCTAATTAGGCCCTTGCTAATTATTTTTGAGCAATAATTGAATCATCCTTCACTTACAAGCATTTTATATGAGAACTTGTCCATAGCTGAAGCCACCGTTGTGGAATTCATGGGTAAACTTTATAAACGACCCCGTGCTTGTGAACAAAGGTATTTGCTTTTTTCACAAACCTCGTAGTTATGGCAACCTGAAATAATCCAGTTGATGTCTCTTTTGAAATTTCATGGAGCAGTCACTGATGTCTTTCATTCTCTTTCGGGGCTTTGTAAAAGTTTCATCGTCCACAAAACATTTTTTTCAAGTCATCTCTGAAGTTTTTATTCATAAATGAATAGATTACTGGATTTGCCACATTATTAGCAAAGTACATGTAAAATATGATGATGTCATAAGGTAGCAGCTGCAGAGCCATCAGAAAAGCTGGCAGAAATGTTACAATAAAAACCACTGTGACAACAAATAACATTACGGCTGTTTTAAGGTTAGCCACTCTTGTGCGATCCTTTTTAGTGGACTTTCGTCTGTCTTTCTCCTTTTTGTCTTTCTTGCCAGAGGTGATGGGAGTGTTAGTGGTAGTGGTGACAGTGGTTGTGGTGGTAGAAGCCTCCCCAGTCACACACACCTGCAGGGTGGTGGAGGTTCCTGGGGTGGCCGAAGAGCCATTTCTCACTGTGTTGGCTTCACCATTTACCGTTGTCAAGAGCGTCTCTTCCTGTCCATTAAGCTCATTGTCTGGTGCTGAACTCACCACCAGCGGCAGACTTTTGCTCTTCTGTTTCTGTCTTTTGGTCCGCCGGGTGAGCACAGATTTATATATGAGCACATAAAGGATAATGACAATGATCAAACTAACCAGGAACATAGCAGTGTAGAATTTCTGGTAATACCACTGAAAATTAGGACCTAGGTATATAGTAGTAGGTGCACAATGTCCAGTGAACACAGGTCTTAACGTAGGATATCTACGTCTTTTATAGCTATCCTCTTCAGTGTGATTATAATCCCCAAGCTGTGGCTGGATAGCAGAATCTGTATCTACAGCATATGGCACTGGTGTGCCACTATTTTGTATGGCATGATGACCTTCTTCTGAGGTGTTATGGGACAAAGGGGGAGACATGTCCTCGTGATCAGGTATTCTGTAAACTCCATACATTAAAGCTGTAATGATACCTAGACCTGCAGCAAAGGATGCCAAGCAGAGAATCATTATCTTCGCTCTCCTTAGATTCATAGCGTGTAGAAACGGGTGGCAGATGCAGAAATATCTGTCAATTGCTATGGCCACCATAATAAGCGCTGAAAACGGGATATTAGATGTGATCAGAAACTGGTAGACCTTACAGAGTATATCAAAAGGTATGAAAAAGTTAACAAACTCCATATATATTGTGTATGGAATAACAACTAAACATGTTGTAAAATCCACAAAGGCCAAAGCCAGGATAAACAATGTAGAGGTCATTCGGTCTTTCTTCTTTGCAAAGACATAGAGAACGAGAGCATTTCCTGCCACTCCTATGATACTGAGGAAGGAGAGGATTGCCATGACAACGTAGAGTTCAGTGTGAGATATCATGTCCCCAGCTCCACTGTTCACATCCTCTTCTGCTGTGTCGTTAGTCATTTTGAAAATCTGAAACAATAAAAAGAAAGTGTTATTTAACAAACAAACAAACAAACAATAAAACAAACAGGTCATCTCAATATGCTGCTCTGTTCTATAACTTCATTAATGTATCATATCTCACTTTTCAGCAAAGTAGATGATTTCGTCAGACATACAGCAACAACCTAATGCTTTTTCTCTTTTGCATTTCGTTTTTAGAAATCATCTTGTCTGGAGTATATTGCCCTTGATGAAGTTTACAATATAGTTGTCTGGCAACTAATGGATTACTCTTACCATTGTTTGTTGGTTTGTTTGGGGTTTTACATCACATTCAACAATATTTCAGTCATTTTGTGATGAACCCACGACCTTTGGATCACCACAGAGGAACTGGTGCTAATAAGCTGGCGCTCTAACCAACTGCGCTACGGCCCGTGGCCCTCTTACCATTGTAAATGTAAGTAAACCTGCATTAAGTTGCCAAATGTATCCACAATATAAACTAATCTCTTACAAATAATTAGCTTTCTTTGTACATAAATCGAGCCCATGACTTCTTAGTGACAATGATCCAAACCTTAACCTTTGAGTCTTAGATCATTTTATAACCCCGTATATGACAGGCAGACTTGAGTTACAGTTTTCAGAGTTCTCCCTGGAGTTCTCATTGTAGTTCTTACAGTTTTCAGAGTTCTCCCTGGAGTTCTCATTGTAGTTCTTACAGTTTTCAGAGTTCTCCCTGGAGTTTTCATTATAGTTCTTACAGTTTTCAGAGTTCTCCCTGGATTTCTCATTATAGTTCTTACAGTTTTCAGAGTTCTCCCCGGAGGTCTCATTGTAGTTCTTACAGTTTTTAGAGTTCTCCTAAGTTCTCAGAGTAATCCTCAGAACTATATGCTGAGTTTGTCTTGAGGCTCACACTAAAGTTATCCTCAGTTTTATCCTCGGATTTCTCCTGATGAGGACTTCATATTAAACTCTTCTCGTATTGAACATGAGAACAAGAATATTGATGGAGAGAATATTAATCAAGAATGTTTATGGAATGATAAAATATTATTTCAATCTTTCATATGCTTTTTATATATATCCATAATGCACACAAAAATAAGGTTTGGACAGGTGAGGCAAGTTTATGATTCATTCATACATCTTTCTGGTTTAAAATTAGCAATTCATAAGGCTTATGTAAATGGACATAATGCGCTATTGCAATAAACGTTGAACTTCCTTTTTAGAGGACCGGATGTCTAACTTCCGACACTTCTATGCTAGAGAGTGGTTACCAAGGTAACATCTGACAAAATTTCCTCTGACAGAAAAAAATAACATAAGTGAACCAAACTACTCAAGTTCACGTCATAATCACTTTCCTGTCTCAGGCGTTTTCTGTTAATGGCTGAAGTTGGGAATAAAATAGATCATGATGTGTAAAAATGGGGTGTTTGATTTCATTCCATGCAACTTGTATTCCCTGTTTACCTTGAAGTCTAAATTAGATGCCTATTTCTAAGAATACAGGTCTATCTTTCTACCAAGATACTAGTGAAAAGGAAAGGTTTGAGAACATTTAAAGCATTTAAAGTCGAGATAATCAAATTAGTATTGTGTAATAAGTAGATACCTCCAAGAAGATGTTTTTTAAGTTTTATTTTTTTGCGATGATCGATCTGTAAATTTAGTTATATTTGTCAATTTATAGGTCAGACAAATAACTACAATCATAACAGGTTTAACAAATAAAGTTGTCAGCGGAAAATAACTAGATTGGTTTGTTTAAAGGTAAAAGAGTCCAGAATGGTCTTTTGTTTGTTTGGGATTTTACTTCTCTTGGGGTTTTACGTTCACTTTCAACATTTTTCAGTCATTTTATGACGAGAACTACTTGCAACAGATATAGTGCTGCATTACTGAATTGTCATGTGGCAAATACTTTACAATCCTTTGAATGTAAACGATAGGGGTAGTCTTAAGCCGAGTGTCAAGCCGAACCGCCCAGTTAATTGCACTTTTCAAAGCAAGCGCACCTATATAAGATGCTGTATCTACCTGGCTCGGCCTCTAAGGCTCTCTGGAACGTTTTTGTAGTGTCCCAAATTTATATTATATAATATATGAAGTAACAAATAAGCCACTATGGCTGGGGAATCTGTTTAATTATTATGTTTTGCAAATTCTATACATTCCTAATTACTATAAATGAATGTTACAATAGGTGCGAATGCTTTTTCCAGCATGTCCTATTCAACTTTGTAATCCCACACATTTCCTTGCACAGTGATATACCTCCAAAGTCACATATATTTTGCTTATGGAAAATACGTCTTGATATATGTAATACAATAGAAATAAAAAATAACGCCATCATATTTTCCAGATGCACTTAAAACAACATTTTAAAGTTATTACATAAGGATAAATTCAGTAAACTCATGATTGTGGTTTGTAAGATTACACATAAGAAAGTAATTGCAGTTCCCGGATGTCTGTATTCCCATTGTCTCTATCAGCTCACGAAGCGCATCTAATCAGACAGTAAACAATCTATCTCAATGTGTGGTTATGTGAATGTAAACAATGGCGCTCAGTAAACACAGATCACGTGACCCTGTTTCCTTACTTAGATAGCAATACATAAGAGAACAATACAGCCATTAAAAAATGTGAAAGTTTATAAAGAAACTGACAACCATTTTTCATTTGGATGTCATATTTTTGAATATGAATGGATTTTTAGAAATGCAAATGTTAATGAAATGTTCATTGTTTAAAATTGTGGTCATGTTCACCTGTTCAAGCCGAGAATATGTCAGTGATATAAAGCAGATATAATATTGTTTAGTGCACCATTGGGGAATGTACATGTATTTCTCACATTTTAACTGACCATGCCATTTTCTGTATGCGTTCACAGTTTGGCTACCACTATCACATTGACATTTCATCGTAACACAATAGGTGTGATTGCTTTTGCCCTTTTGCGCTAATTCTACCACTACCCACACTCTTATTTTTGCCACCTACGATATCAAAATTAGGATTATTCCAGTGCACACATCTATACGGCTAATTTTGACATAAGCATTACGTCATTTTAGGCAATATATTCCTGAACAGCTCCATTTAACCAATGTCTATAAAGGCCATATATGCATAGAGAACAATGTTGGAATAACACATCATACGATTCACTTGGTTTACCAACCGAGATTCATGCTAATTGTGAGTGTTACCTGTGAAGACACTTAATTCAGCCTTTCCAGGAAAACGATCCCATTTGCAAATGAACCAAGTATCACATGATTTCACGAGATTTTAAGTTCACCATCCCTATAAATACTCTTGTCACACATAAAAGATACAACAATGGCATGTACTTCAGCATTCTCAAAGCAATATTATTTCATAAATGGCCAAGCAGAGAGGGATAAACAAGCAGCCGTGTGAAAGCATAAGTTGTATTAATATACTCTCTTCATTAACTCTTTAATTAACTCTTCTCTCGTGAAATCTCAATATTCCATAGTTAATTAAGAGCCAATGTGCAATGTTCTGGAGAGCTTCAAGTATCTGTCTTATTGCATACACATATTGGCTGCCAGACACACATATCTATTAATTAAAATTGAGCATCAAATATTTATTGAAACTCAAAGGATACATGACAATACATTGATTAACTGCTGAAAACATTACAGAACTTCCATGTTTTCTGTCGTAGCGATGGTCTGACAGAGGTATAAACAGTGTTATATGCTAAAGTATAGAAGTATTAAATATATCAAGGTCATTAGAAAGTTGTGTATTGGGAATTCGACATCAACCTAACATTTCTTTTAGTTTTCATTCATTTTGATGTTGAATCATAACATAATTCAAACACCTCTATTGCATACCTTGAATGGGAGTGCTGAGCACCATAGTAATATAGTATGTCGCATGGGAACATAAAGGACTAAGACTCCCTCAAATTTTCCTTATCCAACCACCTAAAATTATCCTTAAAATTAGCTGTTTCCAATAACCTTCAGTTATCCTTATCCAATAGCCTAAAAACTGTCCTTAATCAATAACCTAAAATCATCTTTTTCCAATAACCTAAAATTATCCTTATCCAATAACTTAGAATTATTCTTATCTCATAACCTAAAATTATCCTTATCCAATAGCCTAAAACTGTCCTTACCCAATAACCTAAAACCATCTTTTTCCAATAACCTAAACTTATCCTTATCCAATAACTTAAAATTATTCTTATCTCATAACCTAAAATTATCCTTATCCAATAGCCTAAAACTGTCCTTAATCAATAACCTAAAACCATCTTTTTCCAATAACCTAAACTTATCCTTATCCAATAACTTAAAATTATTCTTATCTCATAACCTAAAATTATCCTTATCCAATAACCTTAAATTATCCTTATCTAATAACCTAAAATTATCCTTATCCAATAACCTAAAATTATCCCTTTCCAATAACCTAAAATTATCCTTATTCAATAACCTAAAATTATCCTGATCAAAGAATCCATTTATAATGACCTCAGATTATCCTTATAAATAAAGGAACCGAATCTATTACCCTCAAAGTAACCGTGCCTATTAACCTCCAAATATTTTTATCTAAATAATTCCCTTTAAAACAATCCTCAAAATTAATCCTCACTGATATCCTCACACCCTCAGAAATGTATCTCAATTTATCTTTAGTTTTGAATTTGCCTTAAAGTTTTCATTGTAAATTGGCTATATTACCTTAGTAACTTTATTACCTTAAATACCTTAGTTCTTATGTGCATTTTAAACTCTAATTGACCTATTTCAACCCATGTTGCTGCTGCGACCAACATCACCTGGTGTCTGGGTAATTGACCATAGATTACATTCTTGTTCAGATTCATTGCGAGGCTGCTGTACACGCATGCGCACCGGTTCCAATGATCTCATCACTCAAGACATATGGAATGAAATAAAGCCAGAGGGCGACTGACACCGAAGCATTTGCAGAAACTATTCTGAACAAGAAGAATTCCCCGGTGTACTTTTGCCAGATGAGTCCATTTTCTGCCCAGTATTCATGGGTTAGAAATAACCGCTGCACTGGGTAATGCCATTATTCCCATGGACTGGGTCATTGACATAACATTAGCGATATGAACAGAAACTGTCTGGTATCATCATCGTTATCATCGTTGTCGTCGTCAAATGTTGAATAATGCTGTTTGTATATTATTTTATTGATTTCAAAATAAACACTGGAACTCCTTGCATGACAGGAAGTGTGTTTTGCAAAGACATTATTTTCACAGTCTGTTTAAAAGACATTGCAACAGCTAAAAGAGAAAATATGATGAAAACTGCATGCAAGACAGGAAGTTTGTTTAGCAAATAACTCAACGAATAACAAACTTAAGAGAAGTGGCAGTTCAGATGTTATATTCACAGTAAGCTTGAAAGACTTTGCAACAGTCAAAAAGGGAAATATGATAAAAATATACCCGTTTAAACCCATTACTATATGTCCATAATGGGCATGCTGAGTGCATACATAGCATTATTTATTTACTCAAACTCAGATATGTCATATATATAAACATTTGTCTGAGTTTGAGTAAATAAATAATGTTTGTATGTGTATGTGTGTAATTGAATGTGCCATATGACAAATATTAGTAAGTAAAAGTATTAGTTACTGAAATATGAGCCAAAACTTAACAAATAACCAAAAGTAATAAATCTTACAAATATGTCATGGCATGTACACGTCTGCAATTTTATGTCAAATTAAGTTTTGAGGATGGTATTAAGAACTTGGTGTCTTTCCTTAGAGATAGAGATTGCCATCCATAAACAGTCTGATATGTACCGTAATCCTGATTTTCTTTTTCGGAAAAGACACACTAACTTGCTTAATCGTTTCATCAAAGAATGGATTTTGGAAGTTGTGCCTAACCTATCAGATGAAGCTGGATTTACTTCTGGAGCAGAGGTCACGATAGGACATGTTCACAGCTGGTTTCGTACAATGCGGAAGCGTCTATTGTAGCCCAAGAGCGCATGTCAAGAACATTCTTCCTGTTCACAGTCAGGGGCGGAGATTTGCTTCGACTTAAACACATAAGCTTCACGTGTGCACCAGCCATATTTTTGCAACCCAAGTCAAAAGAACGGACCAAACCAGTTCCGGACAGAAATCTACCACCTGCTTATTACTTTATCCAATATTTTGCATCATTAAATCTCTTATAGAGATTCAGCCTCGTTCTGGGTGCTTCAGTCAGGATGGCGGAAGCAGACCAGCCTATGTGTAATTTACACTAGTTGAATTAAGAGCTATATATACGTGAACATAATAAGTTGACCTTCATTGCCGTGTCATGCCGCTTGTGATAACTCAATGAGATATAATTAAGGAAGCGTAAGACCCAGATGTACTTGCAAAAGTTTCGACCTGGGATGTACCTTGCGTCGTGTATGAATCTAATAATTTCAGGTGCGTTGTAGAAGGCACATTTTCACTTCCGGTTATGTCACATCCGGTTCTGTTATATCCAGTTTGGTTCTCTCTCCTAGATGTCACACGCAGGTTTTACCAGGCATGCCTTCTCTTTAACCTCTGGGGATCTATGACACTCTAGAGTTACAATGTTAGCAGTATGCTTGTTCTATATCTACCTCCCTTGTATTTATAGATAATTTTTTACAAATGATAATATATATATATTGTGGGTTCCATCTCCAAGATTGATTCAAGCCATGATATAATTGTTCATATGAGCTGAGGCCCCTGACTAAAGGGTTGACCCGTTGTCCTTGTAAGTATATATATATATATATATATATATATATATATATATATATATATATATATATATATATATATATATATATATATATATATATATATATATATATATATATATATATATATATATATATATATATATATATATATATATATATATATATATATATTAGTTATATGTATCGTATGTATGTGTGCATTAGGCCTTTCCAAAATAAGGATGTTCATCTTAAGGAATAAGAGAAATACGATGAAAAACAATAAATCTCATTATCACAAAGACCAAAAGACCTGGTGGGAGAAAAAGGGCCAGAAAGTTTAAGAAGTTTGTAACAGTGGTATCGACCTAAGACGGAGGAGTGACGGGATAAGAACTGAAAAAGATGGATGACAGTATCGTGACACGAGAGGCAATGAACATATATCTCAGTCTGCCTTGCAAACAGCTCCAAACACTCACCTCAGTGGACGCATCTGGCCTTGCACACCACAGACACATATGTACCTGTCTTTTAATCAAGATTTCCTGAGGCTTTTAACAGATGGGTCAAACAGGAGAACAAAAGGTGATCATTGAGCGGCTATGAGTAATGGGGGTGGGTTTTGAAGTTTTGGAGTCTTCCACCATACCGAGTTTCATGATATCAGTATTTCATGACACATGTTATGCTGATTCTTTTTAATTCACATTGCAAAAGGAGGCCTACCACAAATAAAACACTTCATCTAATATAAAACTTATATGTACACAATTCAGTTGATTTCAGAATATAAGTAACAAAACACTGAAGTAAATGCATAGGAAAGTTAAGATATAATAGCATTTGGGATTGCAAAAAGAAGATTTCCAACTGAAGCTATTTACTGAGATGACAGTTCAGAAAAAAGAGGTTTGTGCAAATATTTGTATTTCTCCTTAAACGTTACCTCTCTGTTGTCATTGTCATATTTAAACTTTGTCACGTGGTGTCACGCCTCATTGCATAGTAGTAAATATATATGTAAACGCCAACTGTGAAACTCGCATATTAAAATTAGGGGAAACTGCAGAATGAGATACATGACTGAATCGTGCCTGAAAAAAACAGCTTTTAATTCTAAAAAAAAACGTTTAATGTCTTCCTAGTTATAATTTCCAGGCAGATCTTGGTTGTTCATGCTAACTCAAAATAAATAACGGGTCTGAATGCCTCTTATCCTTCACTGAACTAATGTAAGTTATAGAATCGAGGGCAGCTTATCTCACAACTCTTTCCTTTGAAGTACAATTACACCGTGTTAACAGAATGAGCAGTGAAAACTTTTGCTATTTGCAACTATTTGCAAAAGAAATATGTTAGTCTATTAATAGCGATCATGTCATCATCCTCTATATATCGGGCGTGTAGGAAGTTATGGATTCTTTACTGCAGTGAGCGGATGTTAAAGTGAAAGTTTTTTTCCATGAAAACCTTTTATAACTATTCACTTTAGGAAGAATGTATGCACACATTTGCCCTGCTATAATCTGCTGAGGAAGCAAATGGCGGCGATAGTACTACAATGTCAACACATACGTGAGCACACAAGGTGTAAAGAGGCGAAGCCATGGTCCAAAAGGGGCTTTGACGGCTGATATGAGGGCATTGATGTGAGCAGGAAGGAGTGAGTTCTGTGAGTATTGTGTGCCTTTCACACCTCTAGTCCACTTAGCCATCCATACACCACGCATCATCACCCCATCATCCCCCTTTTATGTCTCACAAGTCTTTTTTAACATCCCTTGCATGTTTCCACACTACATCCTGCTTGCGCTTTTTTATTTGGCGACTTAAGCTTGTAGCGCCCTCTGTGGAGACATAGGGACACTTGGCGGGGGATGTGAAGGGGGGTGCTTGCGTGAAGGAAGTACAAACAGGCAAAGTGGCCACACGCCGCAGACCCCTGACAGGACATCTCCACTTTGAAAGGCAGCGAGATGAGACCTCCATCGCTATCATCATAGAGATTCATTGATCACCGCGTCACACTTTTCATCCTCACATACCTCCTTAAAGAAAAACCAAAAAATACTTCGGGGGTGATACATTGGCACAAGGATCAACCAATTGTTACCAGACATTTTTTTGGAATATTTTATAGATGATTCATTACAATGAAAGGAGCTAATTGGAGAATGGAGTAGCAAAGCCTAAATAAAGAATTGCACCAATGTAGTAATTTACAGGGAAAAGTGTATTAGTGTTTTAAAGTGGGCGGCATATTTCTGAATATATTAGATAGCCTTAGTTCATAAGATCATTGGAGACAAATAATCTGTGCAAAATGGATGATTAATAGATTAATTTTGATTTGATTTGTTTGCATTAACGACCCTTGCATCTCTCTATGAAACATAGCAGCGAAACGCAATGCCCTACTCTTTTGAAAGAGTAACTGGGGACCTTTCCTTTGCACTATTGCATAGCTATTATAATATAAACAACGGCCTTTGAGAACCAGTTATGGTTCGATTCCAGGCCATGCCAAGTTACAATATGTCATATGAGCTGAATCCCTTGTCCGAAGTGTTAATATATAGTCCTTATAAATTGGTGACATAAATTTGTTTGTGTGTTTTGAGTTTTACATCACTTTCAACATTATTTCAGTCATTTCGTGATGAGACCTACTTGTAGCAGATATAGTGCTGCCTTACTGAACTGTCATGTGGCAGGTCCTTGACATAACAACCCACCCATTCACAGATTTACAACAACAACGGGTTAACCTTTTGGCACGGGCCTCAGCTCATGTGTGAAATTGTATCATGAATTCAATCTTGGCACAGTCGGGGATCGAACCCACGACCTTTGGATCACAACAGAGGAACTGGTGCTAGTAAGCTGGCGCTCTAACCAACTGCGCCACGGCCCGTGGTGACGTAAGACCTAAGACAAATTAACATGACTAAATTATTTTTCCAAACCGGGCTTTAAACCCCGGACCACATCCTGTTAATAGATGAAGAGTAGGCAATTATTTTACATTTTGAAGTGTCAAGGGGCATACTGCGGGACTCAAAGAGCATCTTAAGAGACGGATTAGTGAAACTTAGAGGAGTTGTATATATCAGGCTTAAATTACTCAATGTGTAGAGCGTTCACCTTGGGACACAGGGACTTCCGTTTCGAATCCAGGCCAGTTACTATAGAGTTCTATGAACACAAACGCTCTTTTACCAGGGCAACATATAACCTAGTTTTGTTTCTCTTATAAAGTATAAAGAAACAAAACATTTCCAGGGTTTACTGGGGACTTTGCTTCCTACCACAATGGCGTGTCAAAAATTATCTGGCTTCAGCAAAGTGTTAAGGCAATTATTTTAAAGAACACCACGAGATTTAAAAAGGAGCATGTTAATGCAATACTAAGGTAAGTAAGCCGCTCTGGATGTTTGAGGTATCAAACTGTACTCATGGGCCGTTCAACTCTTTGAAGAGAAGAAAAAAACTGGTGATGGAGAGTGACATTGTTTTCTACTGTGTAGAAAACAATCTCACTCTTTTGATATATTTAACGACGACATATACTTATCGTATCCATTGCTAAATGCATTAGCACTTAAAAAAACGAATCTATTTTAGCATCTCAAACTATACGTTAATAATGACAAATATATGGAGATGAAAAGGTTATGAATAAAGAATGTGATAATTAAATGTAAAATATACACCTCAAGGTTTACATTGTGTTTTCAATAAGATCTAAGGCAATGTGTCATGCTACAGCAACCTACCGTGACTCCATTCCCACTGCAAACATTAGCATCTAAGGAATGGGGATAGTTAAGTTAAAATGTTAATAGCTGAGATAGAATGTGGGAAGTCAACCAAACATTATACATGACAGGTCCATGTCAACCTGACAGATCCATGTCAACCTGACAGATCCATGTCAACCTGACTGATCCATGTCAACCTGACTGATCCATGTCAACATGACAGGTCCATGTCCACCTGACAGACCCATGTCAACCTGACTGATCCATGTCAACCTGACAGATCCATGTCAACCTGACTGATCCATGTCAACCTGACAGGTCCATGTCAACCTGACAGGTCCATGTCATCCTGACAGATCCATGTCAACCTGACAGATCCATGTCAACCTGACTGATCCATGTCAACCTGACTGATCCATGTCAACCTGACTGATCCATGTCAACATGACAGGTCCATGTCAACCTGACTGATCCATGTCAACCTGACTGATCCATGTCAACCTGACTGATCCATGTCAACCTGACAGATCCATGTCAACCTGACTGTTCCATGTCAACCTGACAGGTCCATGTCAACCTGACAGATCCATGTCAACCTGACAGGTCCATGTCAACCTGACTGATCCATGTCAACCTGACAGATCCATGTCAACCTGACTGATCCATGTCAACCTGACAGGTCCATGTCTACCTGACAGGTCCATGTCCACCTGACAGACCCATGTCCACCTGACAGGTCCATGTCAACCTGACTGATTCATGTCAACCTGACAGACCCATGTCAACTTGTTAGATTTCTTTTCTATCTAAATTTAGTCTTCAACAATGCATCACAAGAGCGACAACAATAATGCCTACGTCTATTGTTAAATAGAACCAGGTTGAACAGAAATCCATTAGCGCAAAAAACAGTTATCAAAAATGAAATAAACAAAATAAAAATGTTTCAGTGCATCAGGTAAACACAGAATAAAAAAACCATCCACAATATTCAGAATGAAACTTTTGAAAATGTTTCCATCTTTACATTACAATTCATCAGAAAGTCATATAACGATACGCACGACTCAGTAGATTATGAAATGACAAATTTGTGAGAGTCTAAATGCTCATGATGGTCTTTTTTCACATTCCGATTTTTATCGAAAACATTAATCAATATTTTAGACCTTTGATGCACTTTATGTCCATTTGGTTTTGCAATAGGTATATGGTAAACACGTTAAATTATTGTGTTTTCCTGGCCAGGGAGATTCCAGAAGGTTTTCTGACTCAATTTGTGTTCATCAATTCCGGTAAGTCATAAAATGACCTTGAGGAAATAACTGAGGTCCTTGGAATGGCAATGTGCACCTCCCATCTAGGATTTCTCTCATTAAATGGATGGCAAAGGTGTCACTAGACTGATTGCCTTTTGCACTTACCCAAAATATATTCAATATTTCTAGACTACCGATTTTGATATGATCATATACATTTGTAGAGAGGGCCATTGAGCCGACATAAAAATGGAGACTGCAATAACAAGAATCTCATTTGTGACGAGACTTGTAACGAGATAATGCCGTTTACATCATCAATGCATGATCTTTATATTAAGGAGGTCATTTCCTTTACTGAGTATGAAGTAGATGACTGACGACATGATTATAATACAGACCAAAATGTTTTTTTGTCTAGTGTAGATCTTTTGAGCACATTCTTTGATGGATCGTCCCGAGGCCACGAGTTCATAATTCGAGGCTTGTTTCGGTGACAGCCTACCTTCGCCTTCAGTGCCAGGCCTGCTGGCCACAAATTGTCACCGACAGCTTTATATACACGACGGGGCTTAAACCATGTCTCAATTACATTTCATTCCTCCTTTGTTTTACATTTCATTCCTCCTTTGTTTTAGTGCTGTTGGTCGGTTTTGTGTAGCTGTGTTTAACACAATACTGCAATCTTAATGTGTTTAGAATCCAAACAAGACACCTTTATACAGCAGATTTCCTGAACAGGGGTTTGTTGATCAGCCTAACTGCTTTGGAAATTAAAGGCGATTTATTTTAACTCAGCCCCCAAGTAACTCAGCCCGCAAGTAACTCAGCCCGCAAGTAACTCAGCCCGCAAGTAACTCAGCCCGCAAGTAACTCAGCCCCAAGTAACTCAGCCCCCAAGTAACTCAGCCCCAAGTAACTCAGCCCCAAGTAACTCAGCCCCAAGAAACTCAGCCCCCAAGTAACACAGCCCCCAAGTAACTCAGCCCCAAGTAACTCAGCCCCCAAGTAACTCCACTCCCAATTAACTCGGCCCCCAAACAACTCGGCCCCCAATCAACTCAGTCCCCAAACAACTCGGCCCACAATTAACTCAGCCCCCAAGTAACTCCGCCCCAAAGTAACGCCGCCCCAAAGTAACTCAATCCCCAATCAACTCAGCTCCCACTCAACTCAGCCCCCAATCAACTCCGGCCACAATCAACTCCGGCCACAATCGACTCAACTCCCAATCAACTCGACTCCCAATCAACTCAGCCCCCAATCAACTCAGCCCCCAATCAACTCAGCCCCCAATCAACTCAATCAGATTGGCCCCCATTGAACTCAGCCCCGAATGTACTCGGTCCCGCCGTGGCTCAGTGAACTCAGCCTACAGGAGAAGTCGGCCCTCGTGCCTCTGTAACTGCTCAACCCTCATGAAATCTCCCTACTTGAGAATGCTATTTGAACCCTTGAGGCCTTTACTAACCTTTCAGACCCTTCGTGGGCATTCATATTATTGTAACTGGCCATGTTAATCACGGGGCCGACTTCTCCAAGGCCCGACGTCTTTTCCGGAACGAGTAAACCTTGGCCGAACACACTTGTTACCATATAGACTTAGGTTTCTCCTCATCGTCTTTGTGCTATTATGAGCAGACATGGCCACGGTGTGATACTCTCTCATGGTTATTCCTCAGAATAACAGACTAAATAAATAATGAGGCTGGTCCATTAAGATGACAAATGCGGTGTCCAAACAAAACCATAAAGACACACAAAGACATTGTGGCTCAAATATTGATAAAAGAAACAGGGAAACAACTAACATACATAGAAAGGGTGGAAGTATCTAAACTCATGTTAAACATTATTTGGTACATCTCTTGATATGCATTACTACAATGATTCAATACTACAATGATTCACTACTACACTGCTGTATTGCTATAATGCTGCACTGCTGCACTGCTACACTGCTACACTGCTGCACTGCTGTACCGATGCACTGCTAGATTGGTGCACTGCTGCACTGCTGCACTGCTGCATTGCGGTACCGATGCACTGCTAGATTGATGCACTGCTAGATTGATGCACTGCTGCATTGCTACACTACTGCACTGCTGCACTACTTAACTATTTCCCTGCAACAAACTTCCTCTTCTACACTATTGCAGTGAATATCTTTTACAACACTGCTAAACTGTTACTCTACCATATTGTTACACTGTAACACCACTACATTAGTACATTATAAAATTGTTGCATTACTACTAGACAGCTACATGTATACACTACTGTACTGCTATACTGCTGCATTACTACTACTGAACTACTATACTACTAAACTACAAAACTATTAACCTACATGGGCGGCACCAGATCCTTTGATTAGAATAGATCAAAGCCATAATTTTCTTTACTTCTGAGAGGATACTAATTTGTATCTCCAGCGGGGTGCCTATTGGAACTTAATATTGCCCTATAAGACATGGCCTACATTCAATATATATATATTGAAATATTATGAAATATTTTGGTTATGAACCATCATTGGGCTTTTATTTGCTAAATATTCATAATGGATACAGTCTAATATGAGAGTGAAAGCTCACATGGCTGACAAAAGGGTTGCCATTTCATTGAAGATTAAATAGGCTTTCTTCCACGTGTTATCATAGGCACAGTGATCCTCCCTAATCCCACAAAGATAATCCCCTGTGTTTGATGTTTGTTTTTAACTAAATGTCTGATAATCTCCTATATTATTACTTTCACAGATCATATGCATACACACACATCAACACACACATTTTTATATGCGTTTTAGGATAGACTGTTTGAAGATTAAGACCTGTAGGGCTTTATTTTTTATGTTTATCTTAGTTTTAAATGTTATCTACTCTCCATTTAATATTTAAAATTATGATGCTGTGGGAATGCCTATACCCTGAATTTCTAATAGAGTTTGTACCCTGGAATGCCATTATTGTGTGTATACAATGTCTTTTTATATCAATATACAGGTTTGGGTAGCTGCTTTTCATTGCACTAAGAGACCACTGTCAGAGGGTACACTAGTAATGTACATACCGGAAATTAGGATTGTGACTCTGCATGTTAATTTCTTCTCATTCCCTTCACATTCTTATCGTACCAAAATGGGGGAAAAGGAACTGTTTGAACTGGTGATAGGGAAAAGGTTGTTTGAATCAACATGATAGTTCACTGTCCATATCTCTATATATTTTTTGGAGGAACATTGGCCTCTGGTGCCAATATCCATAGATTCCCATCAGGGCACCTTTATCTTTAGATTCCTCTTATATAAACTCTATTCATAAATTCCTCTCAGGTTAACTTTATTCAAAGATTCCTCTCATGTTAACTTTATTCATATATTTCTCTCAGGTTAACTTTTTCTATAGATAACAGTATCACGAGTATTAGAGCCTCGACATTATATGTGTAGAATGGTCTAAAAATGTCACAATATTTGAGTCTAGACACTATACCAATAGAAGGGTCTAGGAAATATTAGATTCTCAATGTCTAGACTTATAAATGTCAAGACACTCATAATATCAGGTTCCTGACATTGGCTAAGCATAAAGGTTCAAGACATTTCTTTAATATCATGGTCTAGACACTGCTCCAGTTACAGCATCTAGACACTGCTCCACTTACAGCATCTAGACACTGTTCCAGTTACAGCATCTAGACACTGCTCCACTTACAGCATCTACACACTGCTCCGGTTACAGCATCTAGACACTGCTCCAGTTACAGCATCTAGACACTGCTCCACTTACAGCATCTAGACACTGTTCCAGTTACAGCATCTAGACACTGCTCCACTTACAGCATCTAGACACTGCTCCGGTTACAGCATCTACACACTGCTCCGGTTACAGCATCTACACACTGCTCTGGTTACAGCATCTTCACACTGCTCCGGTTACAGCATCTACACACTGCTCTGGTTACAGCATCTTCACACTGCTCCGGTTACAACATCTACACACTGCTCTGGTTACAGCATCTTCACACTGCTCCGGTTACAACATCTACACACTGCTCCAGTTACAGCATCTAGACACTCTCTTCATTTCAAATTTGATGTACAATATCACAGTGTCATTGCAAACACACTGAGGACAACATAAGAGTATATACACACGAGCCCAGTGTCATTAACAAGACTATTATAGTATCATGGTTTAGACACTCTGAAACCAATATTGCCGTGAGAGACGTGTCTCAAAATAATGCATTTATATTTGTTATTTTTATCCAGAACTTTCCATGTCCTCAGGTGTTGCATGCCTTTGTGGTTTACCCTGATTAAACCTAGCATGTAATAATAACATTTGTGCATGTCTGCAGCATGACCAAGTCATGAAATATAAGTCAGGGCTTTCATGGCAACATTAAAAACACTAGGAAAACATGCTAGCTTTCACCATGTAAAATGATTTTATATTCAAATGCAAAGAGCCAACTCAAAGACAAAATAAGACGAATGTTATTCAATGGGATTCACAGATATGTTTACTGTGATCAGTTTTTACATTGCCTTTCTTTGCTCAAATTGGACTTATTTGCTATTTCTTGCTTTTCATTGATCTATATTAGATAAAATACCTTTTATCAGAGGATCTTACTGTAATAATCACTTACGTGTGAATAATGTTTCATATTCATGAGTTGATGTGTGTAGTTTTTGAGTCCATATATCAAATATTATTTATGCCATTTCTGATGAATGATCTGCGTGCTGTTACAATATGTGACAAGTGCTTTATCAACACGGAGTGACAAACAAACTTTGACCTTTGATCATGCAGCAACACTGCATGAACCATTTGCTCCATTAATCAGAAACAGAGTACAGAACAGCAGCAGACGCCCTGCATGGCATTTCCCTCTTATTGGGGCTATTGGCGTGACCTGCAAAGATCCCCGCCTGATTGATACTCCATTACTGCGCCAACTCAAGTAGCTAGCGTTCCAGCTACAGGTTCCATAAGGGCGGTGTCTTGGGACATCGTGGCCGGATGCAGCCATAGAATATCAACCAATGGGTGCACTGACAGCTCCTTCTGCGGATAACTTGAATCAATGTCTTGTTATATTCAATTCAATGTCTGACTATTGTCATTTTAAAGATCGAGGAAGGCTGTCATGCACACACAGGCACACATATATATATATATATATATATATATACTGACACACATATATATATACTGACACACAGATATATATACTGACACACAGATATATATACTGACACACAGATATATATATACTGACACATAGATATATATACTGACACATAGATATATATACTGACACACAGATATATATATACTGACACACAGATATATATATACTGACACATAGATATATATACTGACACACATCCATTCTATGTTAAGTCCATTTAAATAATCGTACGTTTTCGAATCACATGTAAGCCTCGTCAAATGAAATTCTGCGAATATAAAGTATCTAGTTAATTCTTAAAGTAAAATCGACCATTTTTGCAATCTCCAATCTGCCTTACTGACACATTCGTTCAAGTAGGGGACTCATTTGAATATATAGATATAGTTCAAAAAGTATATCCCCAGGGCTGGCAGATGACCGCTTTAGGTATCTCAGAGTGCGGTGTTTCTCTTGTAAAACAACAGGTCATTTTGAGGCATTTGTTAATCAACTTATAAACAACATGTTTTACTGCTTTTACATCTTGGCTGAAGCTTACACAAAAAGCTTTGACTTTTACACAATTCGTGCGGATGCACTCGCGACTACACCCACTCAACTAGATTATTTCCGACACTGGTTCCACACTTAAGATTCTTGCTCTCAAGGTTTGGAATTTTAGTATATTGGTATTTCTCAAAAGAATGAAACGTCATAACTAGTCATGAACAGTTAATTTCAATTAATTACTTCGATGCATGATGAATTGATCAATGCGACCATACTACTCGATTTTATATTTTTAGACTCATTGACTGTCAAAAGCTAAAGCTGAGACTGTTAAACCAGTAGTTTAATGGTATAAGACAAAGGTATAAGACAAGAACAGAGCTGATATTCAATCCATTGCAAGTTGGTCGCTAGCTGAAGCACCAATTATCAAGAATGACATAACAGTTTGTTTGGTGAATGTGTTTTGGGAATGCACAACAGCCTTTTGTTTAATGATTGGTGTTTGCATAGCTTTTATATAAGATCTATCATAAACCCTGGAGTTTGGTAATGGAGTTTCCATTTCAAAGCGTATTCACTTCAGCTTGTGTGTGTATATCCCTTGTTTAAAGTTGAAACAAATATACACGTCAGTTTGCCAGCTCGTGCTTATTTGAGACTCTGAGTTGTTATGAATAAACCAGGCCTGAAAGCCAACACCTCCCGTCAGGGCTCCGGGTTAAACAACCAACCCATTTGTCAGGGAGAGGCAAGGCCAGGGGAAAAAGCTGTTTTTTCATATTCAAGAAAGGGTTTGTTGTTGTTTGTTGGTGTGCCTTCTCAATTATTACTATCCAAGATGTACTATGCATTGGCACAGAATAAAGGTTGGTTCTGTGGAATTGGAGAACATAAAAGAAGTATGTTGCAATTGTATAAAAAATGTCCCAGGTAACAGAATATATGCATATCAAATATACGTTCATCTCCATATTTTATATGTTCAGACAAAAACTACAGATAAAATACGTGCAAGTCACATGGACCAGGAAGTAAACCATGTAGAAAATTAATGGGAATAGATCTTCAATAGATCTTGTTATCAATAGGATAGGTCAATTTATCTATAAAAAAACAAAAAAACAAAACAAAAACAAAAACAAACAAAAAACAAACAAAAAACATAAATAATTCCATTCAAGTGGACTTGTTAAAGAATAGAAGGAATGGGTTAGACACATGCGCAGTGGTGAATCAATTTGGACACAATCATTTCTTCCACAGCAAAAGGTCCTTTTCATGATGGGGCGCGGCGGTTTAATGTGACACCAGGCGGCGCATTGTCCCAACTTCCTCCTCATGACAGAAGACGCTCTTGCTCTCTGTCAAACACTTTGACCACCTGCTAAACCCCGCATAATGGACAGCCATCCACTACCGCTGGGAAGTGAGAGACCAGAAGGTCACGTGACCCCGTGTCAGCCGGTCACGTGATCCAACCCGACCATGTCACGTGACTACACAAGGGGCCAACAAACCCGTGCGGAATTGAAGAAAGAATTTATGGACGTGATTGAATTTTTGTGGTGATGAAACACGCAACTGCACATTCACTATTTCAGGCACTGATCTTTTGTGGGTAGTACATAACAACATTCCATAAGCCTGTCTCTCCATTGTGAGGTGCCATACAACTGTCACATTTCTGTCTTTTCCCATCGCCGGCTAACTCCCATACTATTTAATAACTTGTACGCCCTTCGCCCCGTGCACCGCAAAGGGAGGCCCCCAGAGAGATGTTTATTTCCCAGATCGTGCGACACCCAACATCCGCGCATGCTCCATTACACCAAAGTGACCTCTAGCGGCTAGTAACCCTGCCTTCATTCAGGACCCAGGGGAGGTGATGAAAACATGACTGTCTTCGTTTCCCTCATTTACGGGAAATAAATCAAGAGGTAACGCTGTGTTTTCTTACAGTTGGACATTGATATAGCGACATAGGGCAATAACTCGATATCTTCTTGTTTCGTGACAGTGTCAGGCTTGGAATCCCTCACACAATGTTCCTTTTCACACTTCTCGCTCTCAGTCGGCAATGCAGATTTGCAGGCTTATGAATTATGCAAAATTTTCCCTTTGTAACCAGAGATTTAGAGAAAGTGCTTGGAATACTTATGTGAAAGTTTCACAGGAGACTTGCACCACTGCCAAGAATAGCGCCACCAATATTGGCACGACTCGCTGGAAAATAGCTTCTTTTTTTCAAAAGGAAGGAAAAAATATTTCTTGATTTCAATGAAACAATGTAAATCAAAGGTGGTGCTTTCAAAAAGATTGAATAGAAAATTGCATGATTACGTATTCGCTTATACAAGTTTTTTTTAGCGTTAGTGTTTTATCATAAGTCACAAAGGCAGAGGTAAAATATTCTGCAATCTCTAATCACCATAACACAAAGAATAGATGTTGATAGATAAAACCAACTATAAATGCAGATAACACATACTTGTAATGAACGTCAGGAGAAATGTACATCTAAGTTAAAAAATATATCGTCCAAAAACGTCCTGTCGTTATGTGCTTTAATTGGCTGCATAGTTTGTAACGCAAAAAAATGGCACACGACGTTAAAATGGTCATTGAATGTTAGAAAAAAAACATATGACTTTGACATTTATTTCAGGAATGTTTAGTTTTATGCAATCGAAGCTGTCATAACTACTATGTGTTTCTTCTTTTAACCAAATATGATCAAATATTTTCTTAGACATCACCATGTCTATCAAATATGTTGTTTAACTAAGAGAAATCAGTTTAATTGTTAACAGCTATTGATTCAGTTCAAATTGTAGCTCAGACAAAATGGTGACCTGATAAAGCCTTTTTAAGTGTTGGTGGCGAGTGTCCTCTGGTGGCGGATTCACTAAAAGGACTACTTTCTTTTTTACGCCAAAGTAGAATAATGTATGGGCAAAGCTCATCAACTGCTGCTGAAAATAGATCCCATTTCATTTATACTTTCCTGTGATCACACGACACACGTGCATTCACATATGTAAAGTAACTGATAATCCAATACACCATAAAAGACTGATGTAATATAGATATATTGATGTTTTGATATCTGTTTAACTAAAAAGTATGGTGGCGTAGTGACACATCACTACTAGATCTATTTTATCAAATCAGATATTATCAGGGCCATGGGGAATTTATTGAGCTGTGGAGAGTGGGGCATATATTCCTCTCATAGAGTGTTGACTCAGTTCCAGGCCTTCTCCTCAAGACAGGGACTGATATAGCATTCTTCGAGCGGTAGCCACTCGTCATGAATATTCATCAATTATTCATTATTTACCGGCTACAGTTGTCTGATTGGTCAAACATATCAAGTGGCTTTGTCAGGGATATTGAAAGTTATCAGGAAGTCCAGATATAAACAAGATAAATTTAACAAACAATTGTGTTTCCAGTGTTGAAGACAAGGGGTAGGACAGCAGGCATCTAGGATATCACACATTTGTTGAAAACAATAGACACTGAGTGACTGTCCCAACTGCTGGGTTCGAGGCCCCTTTGACAAAGAAGCATTCTTCATTAACTGATAAAGTCAGTGGATGGGACTTAAATAATTTGGTACAATTTTTAATGCTATTCCAGACCTGGCATGGACCCTCAAATCATATGAAAAGGTTTACAAGGGTTAGAAACAAAATATCTTGCTTAGAAACCAAATATCCGCAGCATATCACTTTTGGCATTCAGAAAATTTAACTCACATTCAGCTGATGAAGTCGTTTTCTGACTTAACCCATAATATAGAATGCAAGTCATAAGAATAACAACACAACCTTTTTGTTTTTTTACTATCAGAGAAAAAGATATCTATTTAATTTTGTAATTTACAATTTAAACCCTATTTTTATGTTACCTCTTTCTTGGAATATATGGCTCCCTATGTCTCTAAAGGAAATAACACGCCATAAGTGTGACATGTTAAAGTTCACTGAATTTCCAAATACTTTTTGTTTTTTGTTTGTAATTCAGTCCACATTTTCCAAGCTCACAGACGAAATGCATTTAATCCTCTCAAGAGTCAGGTCTCACAGAGAAGATTGAAATGGGTTTCAGTTTCGGTCAATATAAATTAATATTTGAGTACACTTTGACTTTTTCAATTCCAACTGCAGCAAACAGTCAAGTTTCCCTAATTTATCCGATGCAAATATATACAACTCCAAAGCCCAATAGACAGGGTCCTTCCGACTCAGAGTATATGAGAGTATTACAAATCTGCTGCTATATATATTGAAAATGCACATGCAATTTTAACTCCGTTGACAATGACCTATTTACTCATTTCTGTCCTCCAAAGTATAAACTCATGATAGCGTGTTGTGAAATATATTGTTTACTGTAAAATTGATACATTTTATACATTTCTCAAACATTTTCCTGCATAAAATCCACTGTCAGCATTGAAGATGTTCATGTGTGAATTAATTATATAATAACAATTGTAAATCCATGTTCTGTCTCTGATATGAAGGGAATGTAGTTAAGTCTGAGTGGACGGTAAATTCTGTACACAAATATGTCCCTCGGATCTGCCTGTCTCAGAAATAATTGAAATATTGAGAACACCGAGTAAACAAGAACCTATTTACCACGACATTCTGTCACACGCGTCATTCACATTTGCTTTTATGTCTCTGAGATTAATGAACCCAGCGTATAGGCGAGCTCCTGCGTGTACATCTTGTTATATTGCACGTGTCAGGGAAACCACCAAAACCCTGGCAGCAATAGCATTAGGTGTGTGGGTCTTGTAGGAGTTGAGTTGGAAATGAATGTGTTGTTTGGCTAAGACATGGGCAGGAAGGTAAGTCAGTACAAGCTGTCCTCTGCCAACACATGTAGGACATTATTGCCTAGCAAACAGCCTGTGCAATGCCAACATGAATAACACAATCAACTCCTGCATAACCATGCCCCATCCCCCTATTCCCATGCCCCATCCCCCTATTCCCATGCCCCATCCCCCTATTCCCATGCCCTACCCCCTATTCCCATGCCCCATCCCCCTATTCCCATGCCCCATCCCCCTATTCCCATGCCCCATCCCCCTATTCCCATGCCCCATCCCCCTATTACCATGCCCCATCCCCTATTCCCATGCCCCATCCCCCTATTCCCATGCCCCATCCCCCTATTCCCATGCCCCATCCCCCTATTCCCATGCCCCATCCCCCTATTCCCATGCCCCATCCCCCTATTCCCATGCCCCATCCCCCTATTCCCATGCCCCATCCCCCTATTCCCATGCCCCATCCCCCTATTCCCATGCCCCATCCCCCTATTCCCATGCCCCATCCCCCTATTCCCATGCCCAATCCCCCTATTACCATGCCCCATTCCCCTATTCCCATGCCCCATCCCCCTATTCCCATGCCCCATCCCCCCTATTCCCATGCCCCATCCCCCTATTCCCATGCCCCATCCCCCTATTCCCATGCCCCACCCCCCTATTCCAATGCCCATATGACAATACCACTCTGTATGAAAAATGGTACTGCCTGTATGACCATAGTCCTGTCTGTATTATAGTACAACATGTTGAACAACAAAACTATTGTCTGTATGACCATAGTCCTGTATGACCATATTCCTGTCTGTATTATAGTACAACATGTTGAACAACAAAACTATTGCCTGTATGACCATAGTCCTGTCTGTATTATAGTACAACATATTGTACAACAAAACTATTGCCTGTATGACCATAGTCCTGCCTGTATTATAGCACAACATGTTGAACAACAAAACTATTGTCTGTATGACCATAGTCCTGTCTGTATTATAGTACAACATGTTCAACAACAAAACTATTGTCTGTATGACCAAACTCATGTCTGTATAATGATACAACTTTCTGTATAATCTTACTCATATCTTATAATACCACTTCCTGTACAACCAGACTCATATCTTATAATACCACTTCCTGTACAACCAGACTCATATCTTGTAATACCACTTCCTGTATAACCAGACTCATCTCTGTATAGTACCACTTCCTGTACAACCAGACTCATCTCTGTATAAAACCACTTCCTGTATAACCAGACTCATCTCTGTATAATACCACTTCCTGTATAACCATACTCATATCTGTATAATACCACTTCCTGTACAACCAGACTCATATCTTATAATACCACTTCCTGTACAACCAGACTCATATCTTATAATACCACTTCCTGTACAACCAGACTCATATCTTATAATACCACTTCCTGTATAACCAGACTCATCTCTGTATAATACCACTTCCTGTATAACCAGACTCATCTCTGTATGATACCACTTCCTGTATAACCAGACTCATCTCTGTATAAAACCACTTCCTGTATAACCAGACTCATCTCTGTATAATACCACTTCCTGTATAACCAGACTCATCTCTGTATAATACCACTTCCTGTATAACCAGACTCATCTCTGTATAATACCACTTCCTGTATAACCAGACTCATCTCTGTATAATACCACTTCCTGTATAACCAGACTCATCTCTGTATAATACCACTTCCTGTATAACCAGACTCATCTCTGTATAATACCACTTCCTGTATAACCAGACTCATCTCCGTATAATACCACTTCCTGTATAACCAGCCTCATCTCTGTATAATACCACTTCCTGTATAACCAGACTCATATCTGTATAATACCACTTCCTGTATAACCATACTCATATCTGTATAATACCACTTCCTGTATAACCAGACTCATCTCTGTATTATGATCTGTATGACCATAACCCAGTATGTAAAAATATGCTGCTTCCTGTAAAATGATGCAACCTCCTGTTTAGCCAATAGTATATCTGTATAATGATAACACTTTATACATGACCGTACTCAACGTCCTGTATAATGATGCAAATGTCTGTATGACCATGCTGGTGTCCACACAATGACGCACATCTCTGTATAATAATACTACAACATGTTTTATCATCACCTCTGATTAGAAAACACATCTGAGCAATCAGGGTAATTAGTAACCAAATCTGTGTATCAGCTGTCCTAACTAATAGTGGCCTTGCTCTATCTATGAGTAAACTAGAATTGTATGTATGTAAATAGTCATATCCATTCCGAATGAATGTTTAACTAGCCTTTTTTCTTGCAACCCCAGCGTGGGTGAACTCCTAGCAAATAATTTATTATAAGCTTCAAGGATTTGCCAACTTATATTTTTCAGCAATTATACCTGCTCTGTGTGCTTGTATTCTAGGACTGCTACCTGGCCAAAATATAAGCTAGCCGTCCTGATAATAGACCTGTAATAGTACTCTAGCAGTCTCTCAACTACCCTCTAGCAATCCTCTGAAAGTCCTCTAACAGCCTTCTAGCAATCCTCTGAAAGTCCTCTAACAGCTTTCTAGCAATCCTCTGACAGTCCTCTAACAGCCTTCTAGCAATCCTCTGACAGTCCTCAAACAGCTTTCTAGCAATCCTCAAGCAATCCTCTCGTTGTTGACTGCATCTTGATAAATAATGTTCAATGTTGAGTGTCTCTATGTTAACACTGTTCTCTGAGCCTGCCTGTTGGCATGTTGCCTGCGTGGCTATCTCTGAGCCTGCCTGTTGGCATGTTGCCTGCGTGGCTATCTCTGAGCCTGCCTGTTGGCATGTTGCCTGCGTGGCTATCTCTGAGCCTGCCTGTTGGCATGTTGCCTGCGTGGCTATCTCTGAGCCTGCCTGTTGGCATGTTGCCTGCGTGGCTATCTCTGAGCCTGCCTGTTGGCATGTTGCCTGCGTGGCTATCTCTGAGCCTGCCTGTTGGCATGTTGCCTGCGTGGCTATCTCTGAGCCTGCCTGTTGGCATGTTGCCTGCGTGGCTATCTCTGAGCCTGCCTGTTGGCATGTTGCCTGCGTGGCTATCTCTGAGCCTGCCTGTTGGCATGTTGCCTGCGTGGCTATCTCTGAGCCTGGATGCTGGCATGTTGCCTGCGTGGCTATCTCTGAGCCTGCATGTTGGCATGTTGCCTGCGTGGCTATCTCTGAGCCTGCCTGTTGGCATGTTGCCTGCGTGGCTATCTCTGAGCCTGCCTGTTGGCATGTTGCCTGCGTGGCTATCTCTGAGCCTGCCTGTTGGCATGTTGCCTGCGTGGCTATCTCTGAGCCTGGATGCTGGCATGTTGCCTGCGTGGCTATCTCTGAGCCTGCATGCTGGCATGTTGCCTCCATGGCTATCTCTGAGCCTGGATGCTGGCATGTTGCCTGCGTGGCTATCTCTGAGCCTGCATGCTGGCATGTTGTCTTTGAGCCTGCATGGTAGCATCCTGGCCTGTGTGGTTACCTTCGAGCCTGCATGATCCTGCCAGCATATCCTTCACTCACACTAGCCTCCGTGGCTACCCCCCAGCCTGCATGACTTCTTCCGAGCCTGCGTGGCTACCTCAAACCCTGTATGACTACCTCCAACCCACGTGGCTATCTTCCAGCCTTCGTGGCTATCTTCCAGCCTGCGTGGCTACCTTCCAGCCTGCGTGGCTACCTTCCAGCCTGCGTGGCTACCTCCAAGCCTACATGGTCGTGCTTACATCTCCCTCACCCATGCTGCTCTGCCTTCACAGCCACATCACATGGGATCATAAATCTCCATCCATAAATCATGCATAAATGACACTTAATAGGAAGTTGATCTTTCCTGCATACACCAATTGTACATCGATAACAATTGTCATGAAGTATCGATTATCCGGTTCCCCAGGACGAAGCCAAAAGTGCAGTTGGCAAATATAGAGGAATTGTGTTATGCCTATTGAGTTAATAAACACGTGTGGTGCTACTTGTCACTTACCGACTCAGATCGCCGATGAAGGAGACGCTTACTCCAAAACGAGGCTAGCTTTCACTGTGAGAGTGCTCTGCGCTTTATATGGATTTGCTGGTTGAGTGAGTAGATCACACTGAGCATGACTTTATCAAGGTGACCATACTGGGCTTGTCAGCGACACTGAGGCGGGGACTCAATCGCTCATAGAGGGCGCCACCAACATCGTGCCAGGCCGGCTGTCAATCATATAGTTTGCCTGCAATGACATCATAAACCATAGTATGTTAATAGTTAGCACATGAACAGTCTGGTGTGACATTCCTAGCATACATCTACCCTCATCACGCCGCTCGCTTGTCAAGTTAAAAACAACAACAGGAATATAGTTACCAGTTAATGATCAACTGAATCCCACATTTATTATTCACATGCTCAAAAATGTTATGAAAGAATATATTTATATATATATATATATATATATATATATATATATATATATATATATATATATATATATATATATATATATATATATATATATATATATATATATATATATATATATATATATATATATATATATATATATATATATATATATATATATATATATATATATATATATATATATATATATATATATATATATATATTGGCTATCAAAAATCATGTTACTTGCAATTGCCTTTATTAAATGTCAGGCACACAACAAGTCTGTTTCAATTATGGCCATATTTCTGTGTAATTTGTTCACTCATTAATTTTTCAAGGTCTCACATACAGCAAACATATCATAAATACATATTTCATTTATTGACATAACCTTTAGCCATAACTCTTCAAGTGACATGTGGTAATTTGTGCATATTTCTATAGTAATCAGATATATAAGCGAGACTATTTGAAAGGTTCGAGCCAGGTAGTACAAATGCTGAACTGACAAACAGATTCACATTACGGTGACAACTTAAATAGACGCCATAAACAGAACCTACATGAACAATGAAGAGAAATTCAATTTTCCAAAGAAACACAGAAACCTAGAAAAAGGATCAGATGAAAATATTAATCATTCAAGACAAATATGGTTCTCATTTGATTTACTCAACATTTTAATGATTTCAGAATACTTTTGATGAACAAAAATAAAATTAAACTATTTGCACTCTTCTTGTATTTTGAATTAACCTGATATTTACATGAAGCGATACCAAACACATTCATTACACATTGTGCTAAGTGGTGTGAAACTGTAGGTCTACATTGATTCAAGCATACACAAGGTCTACATTGATTCAAGCATACACAAGGTCTACATTGATTCAAGCATACACAAGGTCTACATTGATTCAAGCATACACAAGGTCTACATTGATTCAAGCATACACAAGGTCTACATTGATTCAAGCATACACAAGGTCTACATTGATTCATGCATACACAAGGCTGTACCACCCGCATTCTCATTGCAGCAATATTAGGTATTAATTGCATATTGAGAATATTTCGCTTCCCATCGATATTTCTGAACATCAAGGTCATAAAAATGTTGATTGTGTTTAAACAAAAATAGATAAGAGATGTAATATATATATATATATATATATATATATATATATATATATATATATATATATATATATATATATATATATATATATATATATATATATATATATATATATATATATATATATTTATATATATATATATATATATATATATATATTTATATATATATATATATTTGTCATCGTTTGAATGAGCAGTTTATCATAGAATAATCATAACAACCCATTAAAGCTATAAATTCCCTGAGGACATCATACCATTCACAAATGTTATTGAGTTTGACAAGCGATATTTGATGTATGCGTAATAGTATTGTGAGAATATATGTAAACATTATTTTCTAAATGCATGTTTGTATTATCCATTAAAAAGATAATTTTAGCAAATAATGAATTTAAAGGAATCAGAAAAAACACACACACACGTAGATATGAAGCATCATACTCCCCAATGGTACTGCTATGTATAAAATCATCTCTAAAACTCAGATGCCTTATTACAGTATAGGAAAGTGTTTTAAGTACAATAACAACTATAAAAAATGTATTTCAAATAAATAATTCAAATACGGTGTAATCCAAACGATGAGAACCGATTACAGTCTCAACAGATTATGGCAAATATTTAGCTTAATGTTCACTGATGTCATTTTTTGCATGCTGAGTACACATTATGAAACACAATTAATTAATGATATCTTGTTTCATTTGATTTTGTTTTGCAATTGCTGTTTACTTTTAAATAAACATTCTCTGTGAAAGGCAAATTCTACATGAACTCTACAGTGGCTTGTGTGCACTGCCAAAAGCCTATTCTTGTATACTGGGGATCTTGGGCGTGTCAAATAATCACTCCTATTCTATCCCTGATCGATGACTTATGTCATTGTGGGTACATATGGCCAAAGAAATGGATTATCAAATTGAAAGACATGTCAAATGCCAACAGCAAAGAAGACAATACAAATATGATTGAACACCGGGTTTAATGCCAAGAGATAATACTATTACAAGGCCTCGTTGTAGTGTAAGGAACTACTTTAAGCATCAGGTTAGAAGTCATGGATCAAAACATAAGTCATGGATCAAAACATAAGTCATGGATCAAAACATAAGTCATGGATCAAAACATAAGTCATGAATCAAAACATAAGTCATGAATCAAAACATAAGTCATGGATCAAAACATAAGTCATTTATCAAAATGTAAGTCATGAATCAAAACAGAAGTCATGGATCAAAACATAAGTCATGGACCAAAATGTAAATCAAGGATCAAAACATAAGTCATGGATCAAAACATAAGTCATGGATCAAAACATAAGTCATGAATCAAATCAGAAGTCATGGATCAAAACATAAGTCATGGATCAAACATTAGTCACCTAATACTTAGGTTTGTCTCACTCAAACAATTATAATTGTTATAAATTATAATAAACAAGCATTCAATATCCGAGTATTTTTTAAGTAAGAGACAAGCTTAAGCGTCTTTAGAAAAACGTACATACATATATATATATATATATCTAGGAAGTTGGTATCACGCTTTTCTTTTCACCGGAAGCCCTCTCGAGGGCGAATTTGGACCAAGAAACCCGAGACTTTGAAGGAATATTGGTTGTCACCTATGAGAGGGGGATATGTCAGATAGATGGATAATGTGCATTAGCTAAACAAGGAGCAGATGAGTCGTGAGTGCGAGAGGAAGGATATATCTGGCCTGGCTTAGTGTTATACGACTTTATTATTTCGGTAATAACGCTAATGGGGTGTTATGCGCAGGCGCGGTGCTGACGTTTGTAAGCTTTCACTCAAGACATCCCCCTATATATATATATATATAGAGAGAGAGAGAGAGAGAGGCAGAGAGAGAGAGAGAGAGAGATAGAGATAGAGAGAGAGAGAGAGAGAGAGAGAGAGAGAGAGAGAGAGAGAGAGAGAGAGAGAGAGAGAGAGAAGCAGATAACATTATCACCTTGTAGTCTTTTAATATGCCTTCTTATTCATTTAAATCCGGCCTAAAGGGTTCCTAGACAACTCTTTAAATCTGGTCTAAAGTATGCTGTAAAGGACTGATATCTCTCTGAATCGAGAGCTTACACGAGTGAACTCTCTAAATCTGATTTCTTCGGCGCGGAGAAGGACTGAGTACTCCATTTGTAGACCTTTCCTTCTGGTTTGACATTGCTATTTTCACAATGATGCAGATAAATAATTTGTTTATATAAATATATATATATATATATATATATATATATATATATATATATATATATATATATGAAGAGTACAGCAAAGCCATCAGTGCCCTCTGGTGTGAGATGGCATGCAGACCATTAATTTTACCTGAAACTGCTTTAATGAAATCACATAATTCCTTAGTCCTAATTGGGTCATTATCTTGTCACACAGAGAGATAGGCACTGGCTTTTTTTAAAATCAACTTGAAGATAAACAGTCGGCCACATTGTCGGAACACTTCAAAAGAATCGACACATAATTGCTTAATTGGCTGTAATAAGTGGCATCAATACTCTGTCGCAAGGCATGCTGGGAGGAAGAATGTAACAATGATTATGGATTACTTCACTCACGGTCTGCTGAGATGAGCTATTGGCCACTTTTTATAATAGTTGTACCATTCATACAAAGCGATCACACTATTAACTCCCATACTAAACCAATATACTTGACTCTATTCACGTATAAACACTCAAAACGGTTAATTGAGTACTAGAAAGTTGGTTTACAGATGCAGTGCAAGTTGGTTTACAGATTAGAAACTGTGTTATCATCAGTACAAGTCACTACGCTATTGTGTTTGGATTGTATCTTATTTCTGTAGACAATAAAAAAGCACAGGCCAATGGCTTTAAGCAATGCTGGTCATTGCTTTCCTGTAACATGCTCTGGAAATCATTTCATTTAAATCATTTCAAGAGCAGACTTAATTAGATGATAATTTTGACTAATGAAAATGCTTGTAACTTATTACATTTGACCCCAACTTGTTATCTCGATTCTCATTGGCTATTATTCGAAATGTTATTCAAAATGGCAACCTTCTTGGCAACGTAATGAAGGGTATTAGATTTTTGAGAAAACAAAAATAACAAAATGGAGAAATATCTGAGCCTGATAGAAATAGATAGAATTGGTCCCCTGAAAATACAACACCTATCCTACTCCAAGCTACTAATTCCATCCAGTAGTTTCAGAGGAGCTAACCTGACATAGGCAACATAGCTAATATGGAATATGGAAATATGGAAATATTGTACCAAAACCTTCCTCTACTCAGACTGAACCTAGTTCTAATAGCACAATATTACATCGTATAGAGTCACTCAGAATCCATGGACATCATGGCCATATATTGCCTTGTGTTGGCCAGAAAATGTGAATTTGGCAGAACAAGACAGGGATTTTTCAATAAGCATTACTTCAAAGAAATAATTATAAAATTAAATATCACATGCAGTACACAGAGAGCAAACTACTCTTTGTTTGATAGTCGTTTGTGAATGATATCTAAAAGTTTCAGTTGCATGAGTATGAGATACAGATGAAGAAAGCTTTCAATGTTTCGAAAATACATTTCAACTGGGTATATAATCGTAAATATATAAATTACACTTCTTACAGAAGAACCTAAATACTACATACTCAATCAAAACAGGCAACCGTCCCCAGAAAAATACAGAGAATTGTCCCAGCATGCATAGCGGTGCGGATCATTGAAGGTTTTGTTATACTTATATCACAATACCCAGATTACTTTGATAACAAAGTGGGTCAGTAATTGAACATGACAACTAGTTACATTCGTTGATGATGCCCAATGGCGGATATCTAGATTTTCTATTAAGTTGATAGATGTGATAAGGAGAGGAGACAGATGCATTGATTGCACTTTGTGACACTGAGATTGGTTTTGAACGACGGTGAAAAAGGACTGCTCCCTGTGGTATTGTTTTATAGCGCCATCTATTAGCGGACTGGCCCCTGTTGGACCAGCACATCATAAATCGGCCCATTTTGGTGGATATTAAGCCATTGAGGAGGTATAATATGAGCTTTATGAATCACAAGTGGCAATAATGTGGGCTTTTACTCCGTGTGAAACTACACATATTCCCAGAACAGAGATTGATTGATGTGGTAGCTTGACATACATGCAGTGCCGTCTAGCGGAGGACAACTTGTCATGAACACACAGCACCTTAATGTTTTGGTATCAAATGTACATGTTGGCTCGGGCAGTCTTTTAAGTGTGATATGTATAGTCAAGATAATATGCGAATAAGAAAGCTCAAAAGTATGTTTTATTGAGTTATGTTTTTTAGCTAAGGATTTTTGCACATTTTGCAAAGATGTTAATTTGATTGGATTATGTTGATACGGGGTTGATTTAGCATTTTATATTAGATGACCATAGGGTCTGGATACATAAAATTCATTTTCGGCCCAATGTCAGCTTTCGCTTATAAAATTATGCATTGGAAGGGGTCGGATGTTGGTATTATATGGGAGGTATTATATGGGAGGTATTATATAGGAGGTATTATATGGGAGGTATTATATGGGAGGTATTAATCGGGAGGTATTATATGGGAGGTAGTATATGGGGGTATTATATGGGGGTGTTATATGGGAGGTATTATATGGGGGTATTATATGGGGGGTATTATATGGGAGGTATTATATGGGAGGTATTATATGGGAGGTATTATGTGGGAGGTATTATGTGGGAGGTATTATGTGGGAGGTATTATATGGGAGGTATTATATCGGAGGTATTATATGGGGGGTATTTTATGGGGGTATTATATGGGGGGGTATTATATGGGAGGTATTATATGGGAGGTATTATGTGGGAGGTATTATATGGGAGGTTTTTTATGGGAGGTATTATATGGGAGGTATTATATGGGAGGTAATAATCGGGAGGTATTATATGGGAGATGTTATATGGGAGGTATTATATGGGAGGTATTATATGGGAGGTATTATATAACACCAACTGATGTCAATAACTGCACGCTTGAAATAAGCCTTTGAAAATATCATATAAACATAAACAAATCATTAGTATTTACAACTACTTAGTTATTTAAAGTGATATTCCTAAGGCCTTCGATAAGACACAGATCTTCTATTTCCTACTGGAAATGAATTTTATCATTCAGCCAATCAGTTACCAGGACAGAGAGTCAATTGTCCTGCCCTGACTAATCGACAGGTCAGTTGCAATGACAATTAATTGAACTTATGATACAATTTCTCGTAAGAGCTGAGGCCCGTGCCATGTCAAGGACCTGCGACATGACAATTCAGTGAGGCAGCACTATATCTGCTTCAAATAGGTCTCATCACAATATGACTGAAATAATGTTTTTTTTTCGTTTAAAACCAGACACCCGTCTTAATCATAATTTACTTTTTTAGTTTGGAGAATGTGGTAATAAATACAAAAAAAACAGATCTTGTCAAATTTCATCAAATTCGTCAGTCTTCAACAATATCACTGAAGCGACTGTTCTCATATTATCTAAGCATGTTTATCAATCATGACATTCAATAATTCACAGCACAATATATGGCTGTAATTTACAATGTTCCATTAATCAGACGAAGATATTTGACAATATGTTATGATGCAACGTTATGTATGAGGAAAAAAACGTATTTATAAAAGTCATATTGTAATTAACTTAGTATAGAGTTCAGATAGAAGTAAAATATGCTGATGTTGAGAATGATTAAAGCTTATGAGGCTCCCTAATATAAGTGTAGATTGAAACTAAATTACCATACCAAAGAATGAACTGTGGGTATTTGATATATAACGAGAAGTACAATAGAAACACATCCAGCAAGATATTGTCTGCACAAATCCCAACGGTTCATGCTATTATAAAGTATAGAAGGCAGTCTAATGGTTTGAAACCAGACAATCTGCATTTTACAAAATGTTGGAATATTAAGTTCAAAGCCACTATCACCTTAATAAAAGCGTGCACTAATCGTTTAATATACCTGGCCCTTCACTTAGTTTATGCCTGTTTGATTTGAAAGAAACTCGGATATATAACAAAGGTATTAGGTATATTGTTTTATTACATAGATTAAGAGATGCATTGTAGTATGGATTGACTGTAAACCATTCAGGCCATGGAGAAAGTTGGTAACAAAACTTGGAAATCAAATTCATCAGTGAATATTTCCACCGATAGATGCTCAAAAGTGACACCAATATATTTATATTGATTTAAGTAGCTTTCTATAGACTTAGATAGACTAATATAGACTTAGATGGAGACAGTTTGGTGCACATTTGGGCTCTCACTCTCTTTATACGTTCGGAAAAAGAACCTACAAGCATCAAAGCGACAAATATTCGACCAAAGAAGATTTATGAAAGGTTTTATGTAATCATGGATCTATGAATCACTGCACGAGAATCAAACAAGTGCAGAATTCTGTAAGTATATAGGAGGATTCTGTGAGTACGATAGGAGGATTCTGTGAGTACGATAGGAGGATTCTGTGAGTACAATCGGAGGATTTTGTGAGTACAATCAGAGGATTTTGTGAGTACGATAGGAGGATTTTGTGAGTACGATAGGAGGATTCTGTGAGTACGATAGGAGGATTCTGTGAGTACGATAGGAGGATTCTGTGAGTACGATAGGAGGATTTTGTGAGTACAATAGGAGGATTTTATAAAGACAATAGACGTCTATGAAATTGAGAGACGTCTATGAAATTTATGAAAACAAAAAATGTCTGTGAATAGAATAGGAATATTCTATGAAAACAAAAGGAATATTCTATGAAAGCAATAGGAAAATTCTGTTGGCTTTAAAGGTTTCTTACACTTATGGATGCTTCCAAATCATAGTAAAGAGTATAGTTGTATTTTATGGCTATATATTTTTTTTACAACCGAGTCACTTTCTCAACCTTTATCATTTAATATGTTTCTTGACATTGAGAAACATCAGTTCATGTGTTATTTATATGAGATAAACCTTCGGGCCCAACTGATCTTGGAGATTGATGTTTAGAAATATATTCTTTATACCCCTTGACTTGATCAAATGCGCCCCTATGAAAGAATTAATGATGAATTGTGGTAAACATTTCTCAAGGAAAATATATATCAAGACATAAAAACCGCCCCAATCATTCTAAGCTGTCAAGATTTTGGCACTCAACTACATTAATGATTGTTATTCATTAATAAGTGTATTGTGCAAGAAGGTATAATTGATTTTAATAACTAATGATTAATTGCATGTAGAATTGTTATCTGGATGTAAATATAAAACAATTGTACTGAATAATATGATACTAATATGCTCAGCACACTTTGTTCCCTCTGACTGTTCACTTCTTGGTACACCTTTGTATCTATCCATGAGATATACAGACCAAATTCTTGCTCTGATCAACCTTTTTACTTGCTCTGATCAACCTTTTTACTCTGCCATCGAATATGCCTTTTTACGATGACAACAAGAGGCTAAAACTTCTTCTGCATTGGTAAAACCTAGATAATGTGAGTCTCATTTCATAACATGTGTTATGAACATACCTATCTTTGAAAGGGAAGTCTTTGATGTAGAACCCGCGTGCTAGATGAAAAAGGTGAATGTTGCCAATGTAGTAACATGCATATAGTGAAAGCGGTGGCCAAGCTGTGACAGCA
Source organism: Amphiduros pacificus (assembly GCA_949316495.1). Classification (NCBI taxonomy): domain Eukaryota; kingdom Metazoa; phylum Annelida; class Polychaeta; order Phyllodocida; family Hesionidae; genus Amphiduros; species Amphiduros pacificus. The sequence goes on along the minus strand of OX439012.1, from coordinate 13,706,330 downwards.
CTATATAGTGGCTGCATGTGGGTTGAAAAATGCCTCAATAATGTCTTGAGGGCTCAACACATAATTACCTATGTACAATAAAATGCACTATTTTTATTCATTGCACAGATAATGACAAGATCACGCTGTTTATATCCTTCTAACTATATATGTTCACCCACAGTTGGAGTTTTCAGACATTGTTATAACCTTTTGATGGCTAAAAATAAAGCAATCACTGGCGTGTTCTCTTTACATTGATAAAAATATCAGTGTTACTTCTTACGCCTTCTTTGATGTTTTCTTCTGTATGAACTCAGTCAACGTGCTAAAAATAATATCAAACATATAACATTCTCAAACAGATTCTATAAATACACAAATGAAGATAATTTTATCTGTATGGCGTATATACTGTTTCAAAAAGCGAGACAGGGCTTTTCACAGGAAGTCTCAAAAGATGTCATTTTGTGTATTAACAGAATAAGGAAGTGGATATTATCGGTGTCTATTTGTGGCATTGTATCATACATTGACATATGAATCTGTGCCTCATGTAAAATAGATGGGGCCCATCTCCCGATCATTCCACATTTTACCTATGAATAGCTCGGACATCTACAGGAGTTTCAATAGAGAAGTTTGAGTTGGAATGAGAGAACATGTCTCTTCTTACTTCACAATATATGCTGGCATAAAGCTTGGGAAGGCGGTCTGCTGATATAAGAAATATTAGGTCATACACATACGCCTTGACAAATCGACACATCGCAATGCTTAGTTATTTTCTCCAGAGAAATCAGCCACATTTTCAACCTTCATTCTGTCATAATGGAACATGTGTTCAAGTGGAAGGGCACATTTCGAATATAGAATCGCATTCCCAAAGACTTGATGGTGACCTAATTAAATTTGATGGCCACCTAATAAGACTTGATGATGACGTAATTAGACTTGATGATGACGTAATCAGACTTGATGATGACGTAATCAGACTTTATGATGACCTAATTAGATCACTTCAAATGTGGGTTGGTCATGTCTTACGTTAAAACACGTCATCCCATCACAAGACTGATCTGATAGGGACGGCCTTTAACATTACAACACACAAATCCTTTATGGGAGAATACGAGAACAACTCATTAAAATATGACCACCATCTTGATCCGTGCAAGCGGGCAAATCTCCACCCTCAGTGCCAGGATGTGATACTGATATCTTACCACTATGTTTTTAGCCATTTCTGGTGTGATCACCTTGACACCTCCCAACCCTTTTGTTTGACAAGGGACCTTGTCTTTTGATCATGTTCACATTGTCATGCCATATCCACGGAGAAGAGTGATGGAACGGAAAACAGCGTGATACATCTGCCACGTCTGTATGGAAAAATAACCTTCAAAGTAAATATATTCTAAATTGGATAGAGTGTGCATTATATCTGCTAAAATCTTCATAATGTTAGTTTTGTGTGAAGTTGGTTTCATAAGTTAGTTGTGTTCGCCTGGTGTGATGCTAGTTGTATAACAAACATATTCATTAAAACATCATTTGTCATATATCCTTGCAATTATATAATTTGTTTGTTGTAGTATCAACAATAATATTAATAATGCTAATTAAAAAAGTAAGGACTCATATAATATATGCATGCACAGTCATGTTTCAGCCAAGGTTTTTTCAGGTGTCATCTCATAATCTAACCTGGATGCCTGCAGCTGTTATTACCCACATTTACCGACAGAGGGCATCACATCCGGTTATAAATCATCCTATTCTACTATAGGAATCCCCCTGGTGGTATACCACTACAATGACATGTTATGATACCTACTAGGCCAGAACAATAGGGACGTGGACGTCCTTCAGGTCCGCTAAGGGTTAAAGGAGAACTAAAAAACATATTAGGGCTTCACCGAAAGGAGTCAGCAAACCTTGCAGAAAGGAGAGGTTCAATTAGGTATAATTCTCACATAGAACAACCGGCGAGGTATAATTCTCACATAGAACAACCGGCGAGGTATAATTCTCACATAGAACAACCGGCGAGGTATAATTCTCACATAGTACAACCGGCGAGGTATAATTCTCACATAGAACAACCGGCGAGGTATAATTCTCACATAGAACAACCGGCGAGGTAAAATTCTCACATAGAACAACCGGCGAGGTATAATTCTCACTTAGAACAACCGGCGAGGTATATTTCTCACATAGAACAACCGGCGAGGTAAAATTCTCACATAGAACAACCGGCGAGGTATAATTCTCACATAGAACAACCGGCGAGGTATAATTCTCACATAGAACAACCGGCGAGGTATAATTCTCACATAGAACAACCGGCGAGGTATAATTCTCACATAGTACAACCGGCGAGGTATAATTCTCACATAGAACAACCGGCAAGGTATAATTCTCACATAGAACAAACCGGCGAGGTATAATTCTCACATAGAACAAACCGGCGAGGTATAATTCTCACATAGAACAAACCGGCGAGGTATAATTCTCACATAGAACAACCGGCGATGTATAATTCTCACATAGAACAACCGGCGAGGTATAATTCTCACATAGAACAAACCGGCGAGGTATAATTCTCACATAGAACAACCGGCGAGGTATAATTCTCACATAGAACAACCGGCGAGGTATAATTCTCACATAGAACAAACCGGCGAGGTATAATTCTCACATAGAACAACCAGCGAGGTATAATTCTCACATAGAACAACCGGCGAGGTATAATTCTCACATAGAACGAACCGGCGAGGTATAATTCTCACATAGAACAAACCGGCGAGGTATAATTCTCACATAGAACAAACCGGCGAGGTATAATTCTCACATAGAACAAACCGGCGAGGTATAATTCTCACATAGAACAACCGGCGAGGTATAATTCTCACATAGAACAAACCAGCGAGGTATAATTCTCACATAGAACAACCGGCGAGGTATAATTCTCACATAGAACAACCGGCGAGGTATAATTCTCACATAGAACAAACCGGCGAGGTATAATTCTCACATAGAACAACCGGCGAGGTATAATTCTCACATAGAACAACCGGAGAGGTATAATTCTCGCATAGAACAACCGGCGAGGTATAATTCTCACATAGAACAACCGGCGAGGTATAATTCTCACATAGAACAACCGGCGAGGTATAATTCTCACATAGAACAAACCGGCGAGGTATAATTCTCACATAGAACAACCGGCGAGGTATAATTCTCACATAGAACAACCGGCGAGGTATAATTCTCTTCCTGTTTCAGAGAATTGCCTAAGTCAAGGTGGCCACATCCTTGGTGCAAACATATACATAAGTCATGCTAGAATAATTGGAGAGGAGCATCAAAGTTTGTATTGGCCGTGTTGAAAGGATTTCTTGGAGATAAAGCTTTCAAGACATGTTCAAGTTAAAGAGCAGATCCAACATCATTTGCATTTAGCGGCAACATTTTTAGCATGCAATCTGGTCTTTCCCTTCAGTGATAGGATTGGTACAAGACTTTAAGACTTCACTCCAAGGCCAGCTTACTCCATCTAAAAAAACTCAACTACATGCTAGTTACTTAAGAGAAATCAGCCCAATTTGTCATCTCCCATTCAACCATACGTGCACATGTTTGCAATTATTGGACCACCAATAGCATTTAAGTGAAAGTTTTACTCCGCTAAACTGGTTGATGACCTGATTTTATTTGTGGTGGATTTGATTATAAATGAGAAGGTTCATGAACCCAACCTCGGCATGGCCGGGGATCGAACCCTCAATCTTTGGATCACCACAGAGAACCAGGTGCTAACAAGCTGGCGCTTTAACCAACACTCAAGCCAATTCAAGTGATATTATGAGGTAAACAAAATAAAAAAGTATAATTATTTGAATATAGCGAAAGCATTGTGTGAAAATGATGAACAGAGTTAAGGCATTGTGGTATAGTTAAAGCATTGTGTGAAAATGATGAACAGAGTTAGGGCATTGTGGTATAGTTAAAGCATTGTGTGAAAATGATGAACAGAGTTAAGGCATTGTGGTATAGTTAAAGCATTGTGTGAAAATGATGAACAGAGTTAAGGCATTGTGGTATAGTTAAAGCATTGTGTGAAAATGATGAACAGAGTTAAGGCATTGTGGTATAGTTAAAGCATTGTGTTAAAATGATGAACAGAGTTAAGGCATTGTGGTATAGTTAAAGCTTTGTGTGAAAATGATGAACAGAGTTAAGGCATTGTGGTATAGTTAAAGCATTGTGTGAAAATGATGAACAGAGTTAAGGCATTGTGGTATAGTTAAAGCATTGTGTGAAAATGATGAACAGAGTTAAGGCATTGTGGTATAGTTAAAGCATTGTGTGAAAATGATGAACAGAGTTAAGGCATTGTGGTATAGTTAAAGCATTGTGTGAAAATGATGAACAGAGTTAAGGCATTGTGGTATAGTTAAAGCATTGTGTGAAAATGATGAACAGAGTTAAGGCATTGTGGTATAGTTAAAGCATTGTGTGAAAATGATGAACAGAGTTAAGGCATTGCGGTATAGTTAAAGCATTGTGTGAAAATGATGAACAGAGTTAAGGCATTGCGGTATAGTTAAAGCATTGTGTGAAAATGATGAACAGAGTTAAGGCATTGTGGTATAGTTAAGGCATTGTGTGAAAATGATGAACAGAGTTAAGGCATTGTGGTAAAGTTAAAGCATTGTGTGAAAATGATGAACAAAATTAAGGCATGAGATGAACATATTAATATGAGAGACAAACTCAAAGCATAGTTATTTGCGATGAACATAGTTAGGCCTATGAGATATGAGATGCTAATAGACAGGTCATGTTGGTATGAGTTGCTCATATACCAAATATTGGCTGGGCAAAAAGGGAGTGACATTGTGATCAGATATGTACATTCCTACAAAGAATTAGTCTGGAGATTGCTTTGGCTTTGAGAGAGAGCAGGTCATGGGTAGAGATAAGAAGATACATATAAATATATAGGCCACCATCACTGCTTTATGTACTCGGTTGGACCCCAATTTGATGTATAAACCAATTGCTCCTATGTGACCATTATGGTGATATGGCCTGAGTAGGAAACAGCAATATCTGCCTCTTACTGCAATATGCTCTCATCATAAAGAAGCCAGTCGCGATGCCATGATAAGTTAGCATACATATATATGATTTGATGGTCCAGAGTTACCATCTATGATAGAGTGCACCAAATAGAGGAGAGAAATGAGTCTCGATGATTCCGCTCGCCATATTTTTTTATAATATAAAATGTATGGGTGTCCACTTTAGGGTTGTGGATGATAAATCATGCATTATATACATATAAACCTCTCTTCTGTATAGTTTGAGGGAAAACAACTCAAATGGGTTGAAGTCTTCTGTCAATGATTTGATATGCCTCATATACATGACACTTAAATGGTTATTTTCTATAAAAGTACATATATTCAAGCAAAATGTCCCACTAAACCAACCCTGTACCATGCCCCACTAAACCCACCCTGTACCATGCCCCACTAAACCCACCCTGTACCATGCCCCACTAAACCCACCCTGTACCATGTCCCACTAAACACACCCTGTACCATGTCCCACTAAACACACCCTGTACCATGTCCCACTAAACACACCCTGTACCATGTCCCACTAAACACACCCTGTACCATGTCCCACTAAACATGTTTATAAATTTTATCATACCCCACTTTGGTACACCCTGTACCACGCCCTACTATATATATCTTATATCATACCCCACTTTGGTACACCCTGTACCATGTCCCACTCTATATACCTTATATCATATCCCACTTTGTGAACGTTCTGCACCACGTCCCACTCTATATACCTTATATCATATCCCACTTCGTGAACATTCTGCACCATGTCCCACTCTATATACCTTATATCATATCCCACTTTGTGAACATTCTGCACCATGTCCCACTCTATATACCTTATATCATATCCCACTTTGTGAACATTCTGCACCATGTCCCACTCTATATACCTTATATCATATCCCACTTTGTGAACATTCTGCACCATGTCCCACTCTATATACCTTATATCATATCCCACTTTGTGAACATTCTGCACCATGTCCCACTCTATATACCTTATATCATATCCCACTTTGTGAACATTCTGCACCATGTCCCACTCTATATACCTTATATCATACCCCACTTTGTGAACATTCTGCACCATGTCCCACTTCATATAAACCCTGTAAACAACTGCTCTACACACCTCACCTCTATTGCCTTACTCAGATTTCCGCTGTATTCCCTGTATAGTTTTCACCTGCAGCCGTTTTATACCTTAAATGTCACATCCCTCCCATATTATGAACCTAAACCACATCTCTATGTTTCCTTTCACCACTCAGCCATTCATAAGTTCTGTTTATGGGGCACCGGCCGATAGTAAAAGGATAATGTCAAGTTGTGATGTGCTATAAAAGCATTATTCATTGACGACAAGGTCAGTTTGAGTAGTCCCCGGAGATTGTGCTAGGGGGCATAATATCCGTGTTTTGTGCGAGCCTAGGGGGCCCCAGGACGGAAGTGCTAGTACACCGGAAGCTTGTCAAAAGGCGGAAAAACACTCAAGGACTACAATTAATTTGGATCATGGGCTAAATAGTAGAGGAAAGTGATAAATTATGAACATATGATTACAGGTGACACAAGTTATGATGTATGATATAGTAGTGAGGGGCTTACAAAATGGCGATATGACCTTCTTATGGTATCATATATGTATACAACGATATATTAGTCCAAAATTCAATATAAAAATACCAGCGTTATAGGCGCCACAAGTTTTGAATGCTTAGGGAACAATGTCAAAAGTCATAATAGCTGTTTTGCTATTTTTCGTCAGATTATTGTCGCAGAATTTTGTCACAGAATTTGTCAAGGACTGGTTTTCACATGGTATCATTCATGAAGGCGAAATTAGCTTAAAAGATCTATCATAACTTTTTATTCAGGGCACATTATACATTTGATAACAAAAGTCGTTCAAAACATATAATTCGTGCTGTTCGTTCCATTAATTCCGATTGAATGTTGAATGTTTTTGGTGTTACAAAGTAAAAAAAGGTAACAAAAGAAAGCTTAACTCTTTGAAACATCAAGTCAACATTTGATTCGTATCTAAGGTGAGATTGTGAATAAAAGCTTGTCATAGACTGATCTTCACTATTCATCTATCATGTAGATCTGTTTGGCACAGACTGTAATTTAATGTGCTTTGTCATATGCCTGTACCATATAGAGATTAGAGGTATGGATATGTTGGTTTGTTTGTTTGGTGTTTTACATCAATTTAAAAATTATTTCAGTCATTTCGTGATGAGACCTACTTTTAGCAAATATAGTGCTGCCTCACTGAATTGTCATGTCGCAGATCCTTGACATGACAACCCACCCGGTCACAGATTTACAAGGACAACAGGTTAATCCTTTAGGCACGGGCCTCAGCTAATATGGAAATTGTATCATGAGTTCAATTTCGGCATGGCTGGAGATCGAACCAACGACCTTTGGACCACCACAGAGGAACTGGCGCTAATACGCTGGCCCTTTAACCAAGTGCGCCACGGCCGGTGGCCTGCAAAAATATGGAAGAGACTGGGCTTTGCTTTGTTAGGTGTCGTGCAGAGATTCGGCGCATCTACTTCTTTAAGTATACTCGGCAAAACCAATTAGCATCCTACCGCATACTGTACATACATTGGTGTGCTTAGCTGTGTTTTATTGCATGCCGTGAAGAGCTTTGGCACAGACTGTATAATATAGGGCTTTGGGGCAGGCCCCACTTAGCTGTGTTGTGTTATGTGCCGTGCTTTGTATGGGAGGCTGGCAGACCTGACTTGTAGATGGGAATTCGCCCTCTATTTACTTGTGTGTTTTCTTCCCTTATTACCGCCCTCTATGGGCCTGACGCGGCAGTCCAGGACCTCCATTCTGACCTCCCATTACCTCTGTTCATGTCCTCATTTATTTTTAAAGTCGCCTGTTTCCTTCATAACCTGACATGATGCTAAGCTTGCCAGTCTCAATGACTATTGTAATTTTCCCACGGACACAGGAACACAGGTCTGGTAGCAATAAACAACAGTCATCGTAATCATGCATTTCTATCTATCATTGTTTTTAGACGTAGTGTAGTACCCCTGGATCACATTCCCAGTATTCTTCCTTAGGATCTGGAGAATACAACTACCTTTATAGCAAACTGGTGGTACATAATAGTCCTGGTACCCTACCTCTAAACAATACCTTTCCTCTGGAAATACGGGAAAAAACACTGGTACCTTATTCTACAAATGGATAATGATCCTTCCTATGGAATTGTTTTTGTGGTTTTAACCTTATAAACCTTGAAATTACAGTAAACAAACACGTTTTTCAGCAATTAACATTCTGTGAGTTGCCGACTGCGTGGCAGACAACAAGTCCCATACTTTCTAGTTTTCTCATTAAAGACTTAAAAACTTAATGCCACATTTATCGACAGATGGCGCATTAAATTTAAAAAAAATGCTTTTATATATTGGGAACAGGAACACGCCCTCAGTACATCGCTTTCATTGAATCAAAGCTAATTAAGGAAACATGGGCAATTAACTTTATATAAAGTGCAGAAAACCTTCCTCCGATGAAAGAGAGCTACATTACAAGTAAATGCTTTCAGCGCCACGTTTTACATGTTATTCGTGTTTTTCCTTTGACTTTTACTTCGAGTGTAAGTTGGCTTTCATCATTTAATTTTAAATATCGAGACTGAGGTAGATTACTCCGAGTTTATGTCAAACTAACAGTCAATGCCGACAAGCAAAAAGAGAATTTTATTCTTTTGGGTGAAAGCCAACAACATGTCTGTTGTGTAAGCCAATGGCAAACGAAGTTGAGTGGATGTACCAACCATGAAGATATGTTACACACGCGAGATGTCACAAAGGTTAGCTGATGTCACAAACCTGGGGTGATGATGTCAATCATGCTTTGTAAAAGGGGCCCAGAGGGTTCTAATATATATATATATATATATATATATATATATATATATATATATATATATATATATATATATATATATATATATATATATATATATATAAAGCCTGGCATCAAGACACACTCGCTTCAGTCTTCCAGCACACTCCGTTTATGACTTTATTATAGCCGCCAGGGGGCACTAAAGGTTAGCATGTCAATGTTACCAACACAAAACACTTAAGTACACATATTTGCTAACGATGTTTTGAGGTCCTGAACAGACCATAGGGTTTGAGCGGACCAATTGTCCTCAGATGGTTTTGAGGTTAAATGGCTGCCTCCCTAACTAGCTCACTTTTATATCTAGCCGGGGTGAGCAAAGGACCTTGGTCAGGTAGAGAAGCGGGTCAACATGTAATAACAAGGTTGCATACTATTGTTGTAATGTAAGCAGCTGAGGTCAATTCATCCACCTATTTCTTAACTCTTTTATCACATCATACATAAAGGTAATTCAGTTGAAATATGGTTTAACATGTGACTTGTATATAGTACGTTCTTGTGTATGATCTGCATGAGTATATATACAGCTCAAACGTACCAAACCCAAGTGTTGCCTCCTGAGTATTGACTAAAAATATCAGCCCCATTCAACATAACTCATTCCAAAACCTTTATGACCACACATACAGTGAATTCATTTTTTTAAGCAAATAAAGAATGAGGACTTATATGTGAATTATGGTTCATAATTCTCCCGCTTGGTGGACCTTTGACTGCCACCTGCTAAACCTCTGGCGATATTCTTAATCTTATGATTAGGGATGCATTTAAAATGGGATAAAATACGTGTAAGAAACTATAAATTGTCTTCATGTGACGTCCAGGGAAGAATTTGCCAACTTGGAAAAGATTATAATGATGGCATGAGGGGAGAATACGTTAGGGTCTTGTAGCGTGAGGGTCTTGAAAACACCTCAGCATGATGGGATAGAAATAACACTTCCGGTTGGTACATTTAAGTAAAGCATTACCACAGGTTAATCCCTGCCTGTGGTATTCCATATAAAGATGTGTCTAACTAGCAGCATTCTCTTCATGCAACACATTCCTGAAAAATCAGGTTTTTTTTATAAATTCATTGTGTTGGCATGCGCATGGGTTGAAGCAATGTTGCCGAGGGAGATCTCCACCAGGTGTCGTGGGTGGCATTGCTTATCGTGATGTCTCAGCAACAGTATGAGCACAAATTGTATATATTAGGTAAAATGGGAGAAAAGCGACATGACTGGCTCATGCTGGAGGCATCTTCGTCAAATTACCATGAGTCTTTTTTGTGTGATGAAATATCAAAATAAGATCCTCTGGCCCGGGAGTGAAGCAGACCACCAAAAATGTTCATAGCTGGCGAGAATAATCTATATATATATACATATATATATATATATATATATATATATATATATATATATATATATATATATATATATATATATATATATATATATATAAATATATATATATGGTATGATTGCATGGAACAATAAAATAAGGAATTGAATTTCTGTAAAGATTGCATGGTGCCACAGAGTCTAATGCGTGGAAGAAGTGAAGGGCTTTGGTGGACTCCATTTAACCTCCTGTCCCTTCCTACATGGACCAGATTTTCATCACCTTGATTCCTACAACAGAGCCTCGGTCACTCAGTGTCTGTTGAAGACAAACGTACATGGATAGTTGTGTTGATCTTATCTCAGTTGTCTCCTGGTTCCCGGTGTTCAGAGCCAGACATCATATAATCTGGTACCCGTTCTTCACTACTTCACTTCCTTATCAGAAGACCTGACTTTGCAGATTGAGGAGCACAAGCTTGCGTAAAATGATTCTCTTTTACACTGCCAAGGAAATACCTATTAGAGATGAAGTATCGTACTTATCATGAGCAAGGTGAACAGATACAAGGTCATATCTATAGAAGACAGTTTACAGTTTAAAAAGCTGTTATGATGCATATTTTGTGAAATATTATTAATAAGACACAGCAAACAACTTTTCATTGCATATGTATAAAAATGATATCCTTTCATTGCATAGTGGAATTAAAGTTACACATCCAAATGTCATTTTCTATTGCCTCTTTAGTACTTCACTCTTGTAGAATCGCCTACTTCAGCATAAATGCCATCCTCATGTGAGTGGAATTTCCGCTTACTGACAGCTTGACCACAAGTTTAATCTACTGAAGCCACTTCATAGTAGAAAAGGTGAAAACGTACAAAGACTGACACACAGGGATGAATGGGTGTCTGCGAGAGAATGTAGTCACGTGACAGCAAATATAGGAAGAGGTATTTCCCTAGTTATACACTCTATGTTATGCGACGCCGCTGTGGTCGGAGTGCAAAATAATGACGCCAAATGTCATGTTGAATATCTTGCTTAATTCTTTAACCGCCACTAGGGCCGTGGGCTGAGAAGAAATACATCAATATTGCACAGCGACACACAAGAACAAGCAAGAATTTCATATTAATTTGCGATATTGGGTGTATTTGGCATGACATGAGATGCTGAGGTGAAATAAGAAGGACTGTAGCTGAAGGGAATTGGCAAAAATCCAGTCAGCGTTACTCAATTCTGTCTTCTTTTTCTCATTACACCAACACCAAAATAATGACCTTTTGACCCTCCTCCTTTATTTGGTCACAGATCCTGACCTTTAAGGACGTCTGGTTGAAGATGCTGAAGTTTGTTGCGAGGTTTAGCATTTTGTATACACAAGACAATGTCTTCCTCGACTTGTGTTTCATCTTATCGTGTCAAACAACAAATTGCCAGGAAAATGGCAGAGACAGCTGTTGTTGGTCTCTTTTTTTCAAAACTGGTGTATAGCCCTTACCCCCGTTTTTGTCGCTTACTGAATAGGCACTCCTGTATCTTTAGCAAGGTTTAGGAAGTGGATTTATGGAAATCAGCAGGAATAACGCTGCGTTCCTCAAACGGGGCTTACACTTTCTGGGACACGGGCTATCGATAAATATCCACTTTATATGTCCAAATTGGCATTTTATCCATTGCAATGCTCCCATCGCTGTGTCAGATAGGCTTGTTATTTTGTCGTAGGGATTTGTCATTGTGTCAAACCGCCTAGTCATTGTGTCAAACCGCCTAGTCATTGTGTCAAACCGCCTAGTCATTGTGAGAAAGTGGCTTCTGATTGACCAGCCCAGACCGAGGCTGCTTTATAAAAAGACCTATCATTTTATCAGATGTTACAACTGTCTTTTTTTCTTACATATGAAAGGATATTACAAATTGAACACGAGTGTCTGTGCTTTGTGTCAAAATTGTGATTGACTCTTCATGCTGTGTCGTGCATATCGTAATATCCTTTTATATATACAACCGAGGTATCTTATTGCTTTATTTTGTGTTGTGTTTTATGTTCATATGTTGTGTTTTATGTTTATATACTATGATAAATATAACCAAGTTATCAAGTAGAACTCTTCGCTTATGATAGATTCTCATCGCTCCTATTTCAAAGTCCACACCATGACATAATTAGATCACCAGGTTGGGGATTTAAATATCAACCATAATTTGTGCTTGGAAACCTTAATGAATATGACCATTGGCTGGATGAAAGTTGTCACTCGGTGGGATTTACTCCAGGAAATGATTTGTTCTGAGCGCACAACAAGAAAATAGATCTCTATGCGTGGTTATCAATCTCAGTTGTTTTTTGTAAGTCTGGCAGGATATTTGTTTGTTCTTTAACGTCTTTTCAAGCACAATGTTTTGTTAACCTCCTGTCTCGTGTTATAACTTATACTTAAAAAAGGTTCTCTGTCCCATGCTTGTTTCTTTACAGAACTATTCTTTATTTTACAAATATCATATCTTCTTTATTTTAAGAGGGGTTGTTAATAGTAATAATATTTGTGAGAAAGCATAACATAGATTCAATAAATTTATAACATGCACTTCAGGGTGTAGTTGAGAAGAAGATCGAACAAGACTTTTACATTAATCTAAGTAAACACCAGGAATGTTCAAACCGAATTATATCATTGGGTTTTAATAAAACATCAAATAGTTAATGAATTTTTTTAAAACTGGCAATGTTTGGTTTCAGACACATAACAAATTAAGCCCTTGTCAAAACATATTAATATTTTGCAAACTCAAAGTGAAAGGCAACTTTCTTGAAAACATCATGATATATCTTATTTCATCACAGACTGTTCTATCCCATAATAATTTGACGGAGGGGGAAGCACCTCAGATGAAGATATCCACCTTTCTTACACATCATGTTTTGAAGAATAACCAAATTTATGATTTGAATATTTACATATTCTTGCCTTTGCTCAGTCGTGTTTGGGCATTGGGCGGAATTAGAAAGGATTCAAGATTGGAATTACTTCTAAATCGTGACATGATATATTCCCTTGAGAGGAAATATCAAAATTTGAAAGGAGAGTATTTGGTAAGGAACCAGCGTGGGAGATATACAAATGGAATGGGGAGCCTGTATTATGTTACAACCAACATCATTTAGCATAGCGGTAGCCAAGCTGTGATACAATAAAACATACTTGCTATTAATCGCTTGACACATATCTAATAAGGGCCTAACTCAAAATGCATGCACCATGACTAAATACAGAAGCAAGAATCAGACAAAAATACATGACAATTTATCACATATAAGAGAACCGCGGCCTACACCAAGGCAGACGTCATGGCGCTTAAGGTCAAAACTACTGCTTCTTCTCTGGACAGTTTGTGCTCCTTGACTTATTTGGCTAATTTGGTTGATTCTCATCACGAGGATAATACTTCATTTTATATATTTTGTCAGATACGGTTGCACCATTTAAATATAAAAAAAAACATAACATAAAACCTCAATTTAATTGCTCAAAAACATATAATAACTTGATAGAGTTTAAGAGATTCAGCACTATTTTATGAAAATATCACATCCTGAATTTGATCATTTTGTTTTTCATTGTCAACTTCCAAACTACCACTTCACTGGAGACAACACTTTTACTGGGATATTAGTTGGGATATCATATCACTGATTAAATCGCATGGAAAATATGTATTAACTTTTTATCTTTATTTTTTTAGGTGTGGGGGATTTGTTGTCTCTCTCAATCAAAATTAAACATTTTAATATTCTCCTTGGATGATGATAAGTGTGTCACTTTATCAAGTTCCAGTGATGGGTATACGAGGCTATAATGAAGTGTGATGTACATGTTTAATGGAGAATACCTACAATGTTCCCATGCTGTCATCTATGCATTAAGCACCAATCTGGACAAAAACACAACAAGGTTTGCTCAGACCATGATACAGCAAAGTGTGCTCAGACCATGATACAACAAGGTGTACTGAGACCATGATACAGCAAAGTGCACTCAGACCATGATACAGCAAAGTGTACTCAGACCATGATACAGCAAAGTGTACTCAGACCATGATACAGCAAAGTGTACTCAGACCATGATACAGCAAAGTGTACTCAGACCATGATACAGCAAAGTGTACTCAGACCATGATAACTCTATGCTCAGTCCGAACATTGATTATGTTACATCTTCACGATGCTTTATTTCTTATCATATTGTATATGTGTACTGATACTTGAGCCGTGGTTAATGGTGTCATATCTCTGTCACAATGCAAAAGAAATATCCCCAGGCACTCTTAAAAAGGAGTAGGGAATTGAATCCCGGTGACAAACTTCTAGCGTGATTGTTTAATACTCGGTGAAATATTTCTACCTGAACTTCTATCAAAAAAGCTCAGTGCAACATTCCACAGTGTATTTCACAAAAGCAGTTACTTTACATCTTGTTCAAATTCTGTAAGTAATTGTGATCCCGGTACGTGCCTTAAATGACAATGTGGATCCGAAACAACTGTGTACTCTGCCGCTTGAAAGCCACCGGTAGGTAGCTTGAAACTATCAAAGCTGACGTGGATCGTATTACACGTCCTCCTCTGCAAAGAGTGAATAATGGATGTCAAATCTTTATGAGAGTACAAAAACACTTTGTTAGACGTGTTCTGTAGGTATAAAAGCGAAAACATTCCCGTGAGATCAATTCAAAGGACAGGTTAAATATGAAGAATATAATAAGCTGGTCTGAGGTTCTAGCTGGACACTTTGTCTGTATTAAAGACCTCAACACTGTTTTAGTTTAGTTTATTTGTTATATCAGGTCAGCGAGAAGACTGTCACCGTGACCTAATGCCCTACTCTTTTCCAAGAGTGCCGAGGGATCTTTAGTTTGCATTATCACAAAGACATGGTAACGTAGATTACGGCCTATGATAAATAGCCATAGAGACTGGCTGGATTGGGAAACAACTCAGTAGCAGAAATCCACGTTTCTGGACCATGCAGCATGAATGAAGTACTTGTTTATATCTCCCACGTGTCAATAATACCCAGCTATGATTGTATAACTGTAGATTACATATATGTCAGAGGAGTCGGCATTTGACAAAGCCAAACCATTCTAGGCATCTGAGGTTGCCAACATTATGGAAACCGGAAGATCGAAAAACAGAAAGAACCAGGAAAAAGTAGGCGGGAATTTCAAAATGGAAAGCCGTTTTTTGGTATGGTAATTCAATTGGGATATCTTCATTTATTTTTAAATGTACATATAAGGATTTTGCAGTAGGCAATGTAGTAGATGTGAATTACCCTTTTTGTAGACAAAGGTACAAAATGGTGTAAACAAATGGCCAAATTGAAAGGTAAAAAAGGTGTTAACATCGGAGCATATAACAATGACGCAATCGTAGCAAATAACATGTCTCGACATCTAGTTGGACATAAAAACATTCAACATTCTATGTTTTTTTCCAGTATAAACATTCTATCAGTAATTTCCAAAATTAAGGTTTTGCCTTAAGCAACATTCTTCCATCAATCCACTCAACAAATCATGTGATTATATATAAAAATAATGTAAGGAGAATAACTCTGTTTTGGGGACACTGAATATTGATTGAGTTCCAAAGCATTTTGGGAGCTTTCATTAAATTTATATACAAATCCAGCTTCATTGAGTGTTTATCCTTTTAAATTGTAAAATTAATTTAAAGCAAATTTTATCAGGACAAGAACAGATAAGTGCTAAGCTGTTTTCATTAAAAAGTGGCGGGAAACTAGAGATGCAGCACGCCCCATAACAAGCAGCAAATCAGTTTTGCAAATAACAACAGCACCTCTTTCAATTACCCAAACATTTGACAATCTTTACAAACAGATTATGAAAGTGCCTAATGATCTGTCATAATGCATTTGTCGTGAGTTCCCATAACACTCTTAGATTAATTCTATTCCAGATATGCTCCCACTAACACCAACTGTTAGGTTCGTACCAAATCAATGTTTAGTCTTTTAAATTAACAAACAAAAACACGTCTACTTTTTTGCAAATTATTTAGATTACACGTGACTTAAATTTTGTTGTATTTTTTTCTAGGGAAATTGGTTTATTACTAAACTTTCGACACACTGGCACTGGTATTTGAACAATTAAAAAAGCAATGTGTATAATTTGTCAAATGTCATTTGTCGTGTTATAAAATAATATTCTCGTTATCAAATTTTTAATGCAGTGTTTAATGAAACCACAAACATATTTTCCCTGTCAACAGATGCTGTATTGCGATAATTGTGTTAAATCATGACAAAACTGTATTAATTTATTAATCCAATAGAAACAGCCTGATAAACAATAGATCAATTAGTGAAGGCATTTAAATTTCATACCCATATCGGTGAGCTCAACAGCAAAGATCTTAAACTGTAATGATTAACGTCTTTGCATACACAATTGCTGTTTGAAAAGGGTGCTATGCATAAATACATAGTCAAGATGTGTTTTCTCTGTGAGGTTATTAGTACTTAAGTATAGGGGGAGCCAATGTAGAATAATGGAGATATTGCCTATGAGATTACAAATTAGTATCAACCCTTAGCTCCAAGCACCAATGTTTGTATAATGACACATACATGTAAGTCTGGTCTAGGTCACGTGATCCCACAATGACATCTATGAGATGTCTGCAATACAAATGATAAGAATAGATATGATCTCGGCCATGTGTCTACATAGAGTATTACCATAGATAAACTAAAAGCTGGTGGTTCAAATCTGATTAGAAACTTTAACCCTTACCTTATGCTTTTTTTATTTTTTTTATGGAGTTCCAAGATCAAATGAAATTCATCCACAGAACGCAAAAGCATCAATTTGATTATATGTAATTAATTCACATAGTAAAATGGCATCGATCTGATCAGATGATATGACAACATGATAGCACATCCAGTCACAGATTTACAGGGGCAAAGGGTTAATCCTTCAAACATGCCTCTCAGCTCATTAGGGAAATTGTAACATGAAGGCAATATTATCATGACCAGGAATCGAAATCACAACCTTCGGATCATTGCAGAGGAACTGGTACTAATGCGTATGCCCTAAAAACAATTACAGATAGAAGTATATTCTATATTTAACATCATAACATATCTCTTTTCATGAACGGCAACAGGCAGTTCCGGATGAATCTATCATTACTGAATATCACCTGTTGAGAACCTTGGTATGAAAGAGGCTTTACTTAGAATAAGTGTAAAGGTTAAAACAACACATCAACATCAATTGTCTTGAACCTTTTAGTTGCGATATAGAATTACTTAGAGAAAGAATAATTCACCATAGCCTCTGCAAATCCTCTTGTCCCAATATCTAACCAGGCCAACTGTGCCATGTCCAAATCATAGCAATATCTAAACAGGATAGCGTTTGTTCTGTGAGAAGCCATTCTTACACAAATTGAGAAGAGATACTATGTAAATCGCAGTGAGTATGAATACGTCTGATTCTGTATGTGACTATGACGTACTAATATTAAGAATATAATGCATTGCTTCTGATAAAGTATCACGAAACTGCTTTCTCTTGAGGCAAATGCATATACAAGACAATTAATAACAACAACAAATAAATAAATAAATAAAAAAGCACTCGCTTCTACATGTTGTGTGTGACTGATTGAATGCTTTTGACATTGACTTTGAAATATCACAGGTTTAGAATGACTGAGATTGAGTCTAAAATATCGTCCCTGACAATATGCGAGGTCCTTTATTGTACCCTTAATTGTAATTAAGGGGTGTAAGATTGGGAGCTATTGATTAAAGATTATTGCCGGGTGCTCTGCCTCCAGCACAGCAAAGCATTGTTCACCCTTAGCAACCATCGGATCACGTGGGGTACGCCGTCTGCATGGCGTTCACATTTCTTGATTGTCATTTTGCTCCCGCTAAATATATTTAGTGACATTGACGGTGAGAGGAGGTTTTGTATAGCGCTGTTACTAGGTTTTGTATAGCGCTATTATTGGGTTTTGTATAGAGCTGTTATTAGATTTGTATAGCGCTGTTACTAGGTTCTGTATAGCGCTGTTACTAGGTTTTGTCTAGCGCTGTTACTAGGTTTTGTATAGCGCTGTTACTAGGTTTTGTATAGCGCTGTTACTAGGTTTTGTATAGCGCTATTATTGGGTTTTG
Source organism: Amphiduros pacificus (assembly GCA_949316495.1). NCBI lineage: Eukaryota > Metazoa > Annelida > Polychaeta > Phyllodocida > Hesionidae > Amphiduros > Amphiduros pacificus. Next base: position 13,687,694 of record OX439012.1, on the reverse strand, counting down.
TATAGCGCTGTTACTAGGTTTTGTATAGCGCTATTATTGGGTTTTGTATAGCGCTGTTACTAGGTTTTGTATAGCGCTGTTACTAGGTTTTGTATAGCGCTATTATTGGGTTTTGTATAGAGCTGTTACTAGATTTGTATAGCGCTGTTACTAGGTTTTGTATAGCGCTGTTACTAGGTTTTGTATAGCACTGTTACTAGGTTTTGTATAGTGCTGTTACTAGGTTTTGTATAGGGCTGTTACTAGGTTTTGTATAGCGCTATTATTGGGTTTTGGATAGCTCTGCTATGAACGTAGATTGATAATTACTGCTAGAAACTTGCCAGGATTCGAAACGGGAATCCTTGGGTCTCAAAGTATATACTCAACCAACTGAGCTATCTACCCAGGTTACCCATCCTCGCCTGCTAAGATCTTGGGATAACTCATGATCAGACCAGCACATCTCGTCTACCTGATATACGATACGCCTTAATTATAGGTATGTGTAAACTCCCTATTTCAAAGGTGAAACCACATATACTTTGATTAAACCATAGTCTCGTTATAGAGAATGTGTTCCTATCTCTGAAGCTCACCTCGCTTCTGTCCTTAGCTGTGTAAACAAATAAAGTCACACACAACTATAACAGACACCATCCGGTCACGCATAGCTGTGGCGTCGGACCTATTGGTCACATGTGTACTACTTCCCATATATTTCAATTATTCCCCCACAAAAACCTTTCCAAATATATATTGATATGGATGGATATATGGATGGATGGATATATGGATGGATGGATGGATGGATGGATGGATGGATGGATGGATGGATGGATGGATGGATGGATGGATGGATGGATGGATGGATGGATGGATGGATGGATGGATGGACGGACGGACGGATGGATGTATGGATGGATGGATGGATAAAGAGATAAAGACTTCTCCTAAAATCTCATTAATCCATTCTTATAGAGACAGACTTCCCCAAGTATCTCATTAAATCGAACAAAAACTTTTCCTGTCTACATCCTGACAAACAAAGACTTCTACGCACATCTCTAGATACTACTCACAAACAAACAAAAACCTCCAGACATCGCATCGCCCTTCTTCTCAAGGCTATTTCCATGATGTATTCCATACAGAGTTCAGTAAACACCTTTTATGATATACTGGTGTCAAAACCAGGCACTGACAGACAAAGATAATGGATAGATGTCCGGCAGATGCAGTGTTTCAGTTAAACAGTCAAACATATAGGAGAAGAGACTGATGATTTGTATCATCAGGAACAAGCATATTATTTCTACGCAAATAGAAAAAGGTGCATGTATATAGCACTGATGCCAGTACTTTATCTGTGTATTGTGCTTGATATCAACTGGCTGGGATTCGAACCATGGATCCCTGGGTCTCGAGGCGTATGTTCTACCAATTAAACTAATTTTTTATATTTACTCCATCTCATAGTTGCTAGAACTCGAACTCACATTTACCACAGCCCAGTCACATAAATGTCATATAAAGTACATAGCATGTGTATTAGGTAAATAAATATTAAAAATACCTCCATCATGCACCATTCCTGTTTTGATACTCTTCTTCAGAGCATTCCTTTGAAACAGAATTTTACAATTGTCTGAAGATGATAAACTGTCATTCTATCCATCTCTTGAGAGTACATTTTTTTCTTGCAAATATGACAAATGATGATTTAACAAAGAATTGATAAATTATATCAAATTTTCCTTTGTAAAAAATAACTCTTCACATAATTTCTCACAAAAAAAAACATGTTGAAAAATTAAAACATAGCAAAACTGTTCTTAATGAATCACTAACATCATTAACAGGCATTTAGCTATTCAGCAGTCCAATATTGGTGACATATTCGTTTATATTCAAATAACATTTCTCTCTCTTTGTTTTGATAATGTATGATTGTAACATCACGCCCATCGGGTTTGTGCAGCTTTTTGTGTAAATAAATATTTTGTATATAATTGAATAACATGATCAGTGTTACGTAACACACGCATGATAATCAGTGTACAAATCCATGATTTTTTTTTCTTTTATCTATTTATTTTTTGTTTTATGCTGTGAGAAAACATACCTGACTTGGAAGCTGAACACTAGAGTAAGGAACAGTTGTACGACATGGGTAAGAATGCATTCGCATGTATTGTGTAAGTGCTAGGATATGGTGTGATAGCGGTAGCCCAACTATAAAAGGGCTAGAGACATACAGGCTGGCTGACAGTTGATCTAAGATTGCTTCTAAATGTCTAGAGTGCCTAACATGTAATGAATGAATCACAGAGCCAGGGCCTCAAATAGAAAGTTGTTGATTTTTCCATGTGAAATGTTTTCAGTCTGAAAATAGTTTATTACATTGTCTGAAACATATTTGGGTAAATATGATGGAGAATAGCCCAACGTACATAAACAGTTGCTCAAAATGATATTACAGTTAACGTTGACCTTCCGTTCAAATCAATATGAATTCTATATCAATCGACGCTTTGTGTTATCTAATTTATTAATCATTTGCAGGAGGATTTATTACATCCACACAATTTATGTGAACAAGTTATTTTTAATTTATAATTATCGAGAACAAAGCTAATTAGGTGTAATTGCTTTGTCAAAGGTAAGAGTGTACTTTGAGAATGATTATAATTGTCCTGGCACGACTAGAGAACTACATTTTGTTAACTTTGTTATTCTCATTGAAAAAGTACAAGGCGGGAGACAAGAAAGGTTTAAAGACAAATTACTCAAAATGATTTTCTGTTAAAGTCTCATTGCTGTCAAAACATCTTGAGGAAGACACAAAATTCACCAATAAAGAGAACTTAAGTGTTTGAAAATTCCCTAATGGCCTTTTTTATTTTTCTGCAGTTGGGTATCAGCTTCATACAAACTCTAAATAATGTCTTCAATTCTTCCAGTTTGATTTATATTGTGAGAAAATACCTCAAATATTGTACTTCATAACAGGAAGCACGTTATACCTGAGACATACTTGCGGTGGCCGGGAAGTGGGAATCGGCCAGATTCACGTTGTCCCGGGCACCGGGAACTATTTTGCCAATTTGTGAGATTATTTGTATATTCGCATTAGATACTGGTATCACATCGCCGAGCGTCGGTCGAGTGCCTACGCAATATATACCCTTGGCAAAGCGCTGCTTTAGGACATCGGATGGCAACCTTACGATTCTTGTACAATTAACCATCAGGACTTCAGATTGTCTACAAAAGACATCAGCTGGGCACCTTTTGGGAAATTGTCACAAATGTTACACATGAATAAGTAAATTCAAACAATTGCTGAAATGTATATTCCATATATACGTTCAAGTTGACTAAGCTCAGCTGTCATTTAAATAACGCTTTAGTCCAACATGTAAATGTGAGGAGAGCTTTGTAGTGGACTGTGGAGAGATGTTTGTGTTAGGTGAGAGTGGTAGCATGTGGCAAAGATACAGTCAAAGTGATGGGTTCTCATCTTTATCTGTCAACTGCCTGACCCCCAACCCACCACCCCCACCTCCGCATCGGACACTATGTTAGTACATGAACTAGTGACCTTTAGGCCATATTAGATCAGTTGAAAGCCTGTCACCAGGACCCAATGCCTGCTCATTTCTGAGAGTGACTGCTATATTTTTTTTTGCATTATCACATTGACATGATATCACAATCGCGACCTTTTGGTATGTAGTAAAGAAAGACTGGCCGAGTGAAAATAAGCTCAGTAACATATATGCATCTGTCTAGACCAATCAGCATGACTGAATACCTTCAGCACGGGACAGATACATCTAGCCACGTGAGTCACATCTGACTCTGCTCACCTGGCACGTAGGGGAATTAGCGGTCTGATTGATATACATCCAGATGTACAGTGATTGATGGGGTATTAAAAAGGGGGATAAATCCATCTGATAAGCCTTTAGCCGGTGTTGGGGATCAATCAACATCTCTTTAACAAACTTGACCTAGATATAGGGGCTTTCTGCATGTGTGATCATGGACATAAGATGGGATGAGAGGAAATTTAAAGAAATGTTCTGTTTTTTTTCAACTGATTATAATAGAGATTTAATCAGATTTGGGAATAACACTTTAACTTTAACTGTATTTTAATACGGCTCCACTTTCCATGAATAAATGTCCCCCTTTTGCGGTGTTTGCGCATCTTCACAGGTTAATGTTACGATTCTCAAGAAGTGTCCCCCCCATCCCATTATTGTATGTGTCATTATTGAAAATCTCTACCTTGACCCACAATTCATCAGCTTCAGCGTCAAGTAGAAACATGTATAAAATGTGATTTGTGTATGGATACTCTGTGTGTTAATTTTATTAAAGATATGTCAATAGAGTTGATATGATTGGCGGTTGGCCAGCACGCCTGGTCTCATTAAGGTGATGGCTGTGGGTTGAGTCTCGGCTCACTAGTAGTTCTCCTCCTCAGCCAATGAGAGAGCAGTGTGCTTTATGTGAATTGTTTGTTATGTAGTATTGCTCTAATTGGGCATGGGATTGCGCGATCACGTGACACGTCGGGAAGATGTAATTACAATAACGAGATTTCACTGCTGGGGTAGGTCACTCCATGTAATCGATTGCGACAAAAGATTCAAAATGACCTGGGCATAGGGAGGTCACCCCAATAATCGGTAACAACATAAGAGATTATATAGAGTTAGGGACATGGGGAGGTCACACCAAATAATTGGTTACAGCATAGCATAGATAGAGGACAGAGACAAGTGATTGGCTAGAGCATGGTTGGAGCTGGGGAGGATATGTAGGGGGGTCACGCCAAGTAATGTGTTATGGTATGGGGCATATACGGATAAGGATCTAGGGAGGTAACAAATATTTTGACGATGAAAGCGTCACGCAAATTAATTGGTCAGAGCATAGTATACAAAGGCTGTGAACAGGGGGAGGTCACATCAAATAATAGGATCACGTTGATCAGTTGATCAGCAGAATCAGGATATATAAGAAATAATTGCTACGGGGGGGGGGGGGTCATCCCAACTAATCTAGGAAATCACATAATATCCAATACTTTGATATTGAGGAGGACTTGATACATCATATGATCTTCAAAGTTTGGGTACTGTTGAGCTTTCAATCAATCTCACACAGAGGCCGTCGGGTGTCGGGTAAGGGGGAGTATGTGTTTGATCTAGGAGAGAGATGGTATCAACTGGAAAGCTATCTACAACTGTCAGGCCAATGTTTGGGGAATATTATGTCAAATGTCTCTAACGTTGGTTCATTCACTTCAATTCGGTCACGAAGAGAATAAAAAGAAGAAAATAGTTCACTTAAGTTTGTCAATGTATTTTCAAACATTGTTTTCAAACATAAGATAGACCACCGGACTAAATCAGAAATAATCTGGTTACCAACCAGTGTGGAGATAAATAATCTCTACTGTCTCTTTTTGAATAGTGCCCCAAATGTATTCTTTTGGCTCAATTTATCTAAAGGAAACAACAATTGAATAAGTACTTGGACATTTTAGTCCCAATATTTCCTGTTTGACAGAGAACTTATTGCAGGTCTCTGTATATAAAGATAATTTATGCAAATCGATGAATTAACACACCCCAAATGCACACATAAAGTTTAGATATTAACATGATCATATATACACAGCGTGCGAGTTGCTTTGCAATATATATAGATATACGTATGCTTAAAAGACTAATTTCCATAGTAAAATATGTGCACACTTTTCCGTAATCGGTCGGATACACCTCACGGTTTTGGATGTTGACTTTCTGACAGATGGCCAAGAGTCCACAAAGATATGTAGGCTATCATACGCTTGATCTTGTCCAGAGATCCCACTCAGGAAATAGCTCAATAGGTAGAGTGCTTGCCTTGAAATGCAGGGATTCCCAGGTTTGAATCCTGGCCACTTACTATCAACCGCTATGTCTGGAATCACCAGTATATAAATGTCAACTTTAACACTCATTAGTCATTCACAACTTTTATAGATCAACCTAAATATGATATATATACTCTTCTACAATATCACAAAAAACATAATTTTTATCTTCATCTGATAAGAAAAATAATCCGATTTGCATACTTAAGAGAGAAAAAGTGGATGTGTGTGCCTTTGATGGTTACACAAATGGAGGATGGGAGGTGGTTGGTTCGACTCCATCTAACTCTACACTAAATAAAAGGACTTGAGAATTAATTGTTGTTAAAAAGGTCCTAAAAGCCATTTCACAAATTTGACTCGCAAAATACTTTAAACAGATGGATATCTACATTCAACTTACTTTTCTACATTTCTGCATAATATGTGCAATGTATAACCTTTTTGTATAAGAATAGCAAGTTATGGTCAATAGGATTACTATTAAACAAATTATTCTTGTCCTTGATCATGATAGCATATAGTTTCAATGTTGCAAAAGCGATATATAATTTAGAAATGGACAGGATATTTGGGAGATATAGTGTAGTACATAACACAATGTACAAATTATTTCCATTCACAAGAAAAAGGTTTAAACCCTTCAAAACGAGTTCCTCTTTTTTCCCTAAATAGATCTTTGGAAAAGGAATGCATGAACAGGCAGTGATCAAACATTTGAAGTTAAAGAAAGCACGTGAATAGTTACTCAAACTTTCAAATCCTTTGAACAAAGTATTCAAAATCACATTTGCAATGATATACCAGATACAGTTTCACAAAACACACTTAGAATTAATGCTTTATGCCTTTGCTGTGTATCATTTCCATGTTTTGTGGAAGGTAAACAATGCTGTTTTTTTAATATATACACAATATAAGTTAACTTTTTTTGCACTGGCATTGTCAAGGATTGAGTTACCTTACAATGCTATAAAAGTTATTCTAGCAAAATAAATGGCGCTTAACAATACAATTCTTGAGATTTCTAAGACACAAAAGATCTGTATTTAAGAGAATAGATTTCAAGGAAATCGCACTGGTCGCCTATGTCAATCGTATCATAAGGCATTAAGATGAGATGGCATGGGCAAAAGCAAATCACATCAACAAAAGGCAAGTGCGATTTAGAGTTCTAGTAGGTAAATGCACTCAGATATTTTTCTATTCACTAGAGATGATGTTGTAAATTATCTCCTGTTAACCTGTAATACATGAAAAAGGGACTAGTGTCCTCCAATACCAAAAGGCAGTTATGGCCAAAATTACATTTTGGGTAAAGGAGCAAAAAAAAAGAAGAAAAGAAAGAAAAAAAAAGTTGACTTTCAATAACTGCCTTTGGCAGTGTGTTTATATGTTTACTGTTGGGAGTAATACATAAACTGCTTTTTTTGCCAGTGGAATGGCCTTTTGACAATTTATGTTATATTAAGGGTACGTCATAACTGCCTTTTACTGGTGATCTATCTCATAATATATGACATTCAGAGAGATGAAAATAGGCAGTTAAGTAGCCAGTCAATAGAACATTGAAAATATGAAACAAAAATGTAGCTACCTATTGCTATCGACTGCCTTTTATCAATGGAAGGAAGGACTTTCTATACTTTATTTTCTCCTCCAGCTATCCTTCGTTCTGAGCCTCTTTTAAACACTCCACGTGCAATGTGACCGCTAGGAACACGATGTTTTCTTCACAACTCGTATGACTCCTGATTTTAAGTGCTGATTTATATACCTAGCATAGAAACCTTATGAAAATATAAACTGGAAAATACGAAAAATCATCTCTGTAATATGTATATGTCCATCGTTGTGATGTGTTGAATAAATAAAGAGATGTAGCTTCAGCACTTTCCATATCGCATGAAAACTGTTCATGTTAAATTATATAGAATAACTTCTAACGGGAAAGGTAACTTGGTGAATCCTGCAATTCTAAAAGGTACATGTAGGTATGTTGTAACACTGAAGGTAGATCAATTTCCTCCAAAGGGTGTGTTGGATATCTTGAGGTATATTAATACATTTTGGTAAATTGAGGTAAATCGAGATAAATTGAGGTAAATCGAGGTAAATCGAGGTATATTGAGGTATATTGAGGTAAATTGAGGCATATTGAGGTAAATTGAGGTAAATTGAGGTAAATTGAGGTATATTGAGGTAAATTGAGGCATATTGAGGCATATTGAGGCATATTGAGGTATATTGAGGTAAATTGAGGTAAATTGAGGTATATTGACGTATATTGACGTATATTGAGGCACATTGAGGTATAATGAGGTAAACTGAGGTATTTTGAGGTAAATTGACGTATATATTACTTCACACCCTCTTTTTCCTCCATAAAGCACTTCTAAGTGCTTCTGGGCACCTTCTAGTTTTACGTAACTGTAACTACATGCCGGAATACGCTTAGATATTACAAAGGTGTTCTGTTGAGGTCCCAGACACATTTCGATGAAAATGTTTTTGATGAAATAGGTACCCTTGTAACCTTGTCATGAATAAACCAAGGGATTTATGTATGAAAATATGATGTAATATACGTTAAAACCCCAATCCATTACAACAATGCACTGTACCATGAATATTGAACTTTTGTATCTGACAAAGAATATCTTGTTATTTATTATTTTTTATCGTTACGTGACACAACATGTTTGCTCCTTGACGCCACATTTTTTCCATACTCCATGATGTATTTTCTTTTCTTCATTGAAGCAGAAGTTTAACATGTAAGCATAACACGCCTGTCCAATATCTCAGCACTTCACGTCAATCACGCGAGAATGTGGCATTGCTGGTGTATGACAAGAGGAAGTGACCTACCTTGAGTAGCTTCCGGTCTGCGAAGAACACACTGCCACCTGGCGTCAGATCTGCAATAATGAATAAAACCACGATGAGTCACGTTGGCAACGAGATCATCCAGAAGCCTGGAGAAAGGTGCTATAAGCTGGTGTATCCAGGATGTTGGATGATGTTGATTAAGGTGACTTCTAGTAAGAGATGAGCTGCTGGTGGTGGGATAAAGTAATTAGTGATATGCTAGTGACGGTTTCATCCACTTAGGGAGGATATTGGCCGGTTCACGTCGATACTGAACGTCACGATTAAAAGGGCCGGGGTGGTCACAAGCTGGTACCACTTCCTCACTACTCCTCAAAAGTTGCAATGTTACCACGTGAATTTAAGATAAAATGAAGTAACTGCAGATGCGACACATGGTTATTGATAATCTGTGAAAGAGAAGATTGTAATTTGGATAACAAAAAATATGTGGTTCAGTATGGACACAAGCAATGCCTCTCAGTAACATGTGTGTGGTTCTGTTGAGAGGAAGGAATATGCTTCTGTCTCTGAGAAATAGGTCTGTGATTCTCTCAACGATTCCCCCACTACTCAGAAACAGGTGCAAACTTCTGATATAACAATTCTACCTCTGAGCGATGTTATTAGAATTCCCCCAAATCAAGTTTCCGGCTTTGAGTGAAAAGTTTCAAATTCCCCCTCCACCATTGCCTTTACCTCTGAGCAATGATAAGTTTTCCACAACACTGACTTTGAGAAATAGTGCAAAATGTATGTGAGAAATCAAATGCTAGATACTTAAACAATGCGACAGAGATTTTGATATCTCTCTCTCTCTCTCTCTCTCTCTCTCTCAGCGTAGGTGTCACTCCAAGATCTCCACCATTCCAATTGTGTAAGAATCAGATCACTACACCTCAAGCAATCACATAACTCAGGAAAGACTAGCAGAGACGAAGGGAAGCACTTTGCAGAAAGATGAGACTCTATTAATTATTTCTCTATCTTTGATGCTAAAGTAACAAGAAAGAGCTTCCTTGAGCCGTATGAAGAAGATTCATATTTCAATCTTACTTAAGAAGAATGTCTCATTTCAGCAGGTTTGTCTAAGCTGCCAGTTGAGGTAAACACATATCATTTCAATATCTGCACATTTGCTGAAAGTATTGTGTTATTATTATCCGTGACAACTATCTATGATTATTACTGAGAATGAGATTAAGCTGCAAAAATACTGCTTCAGTTTTCATTTTTAAGAATGGCCAACATTATCTTGAAACCAGGACACGTTTTGGCTAAGTCTTATCGGAGCATTTGTTTAAAGTTTTAAGTAGATTTATTTGACTTTATTTGTCCCATTGGAACGGACTAATTGTGTCCCATAGGAACGGACTTGACATCCTTTGTGCCCATTTGCCACAATTTAAACACTGCGTGTTTTCTCATCATGTCATTTCCCCTTAAGCGAACTTGTCTGACTTTAGTGCATTAGAGGTGAAACACTGCACTTTTGACTCCATTTTTTACAAGAACTAATTGTGTGGGATTAAAAAGTTGACACAGGAAAAGTGGTGAATGCATTCGCAACTATTGTATTACCGTGAAAATCCTTTGAGATAACTGTGTACAAGCTGTGAAGGCAATACAAACATGATGACCGGAAGTTGGTCCTAGATTCTATAAAAATCTTCTAACAGCCAAACACATATTGCTAAGAATAAAGTGAACGTTGCTTATTTCAAAGACAGGGACAGTTTGGATAACATATTAGTCTAGATTTCACTAATTGGGTTGTATTCTGACATTGCCCATATTTACGTTTTCTAGTCAATATCTAACTGCCTCATAGTATGCGGACCTTGGACTTGTACCAAAACCTTGACTAAGATTATAAAGTTCTGAACATATGCTAACCTAGTTTTGCTCTGTTATGGTTATTGGTGATTCTAAGAATTTGAGCTATCACCTGTAGCAGTGAATAATCACTTTATTATTGACATCAGGAGGCAATTGTCATTGTTGGCTCATTCATACCAACTGCAGCATGATTGATTAGTTCATTGATTCCATTAAGAGTGGATAATTTCACATCAACATGACATTCATTCAGTCAGTGAAAATGGCATGGGAGGTAGTCTAACAAGGACAAAGTGCACACGCTGGAGTAGTAAAAGTGTCATCGACAACACAATACCGTGTAATGGGCACCATGCATAAATGAATATTCACAGTGTACACGTCTATGGGTCTGGAGATTATGTTTCTCTTTCTAATCAAAACTGTACGAGTGCATGAATGTCAACATATCTCAAATTCAGAGTAATATAATCCTGAGACATTTAGTGCAATATTATCTTTAATTTTAATTTAATTAGGTAGGATTTTTACTGAATTATGTTTTTTTCTACGTTCGTGACTTCCGTGCCTCTAATGACATACATGACTCATCTTTCATTCGATTCCAGTTTCGTATTTGTTTCAGTTTTTTATACTGTTTTAGGCGCCTCCGTATGAAAATGTGCCTTGAACAAACAATACAGTAACAGATCAAAATCACTGACCAGTCTACATTTTGACCTGATATTGTTATTATTTATTCTACATTTGGATGTGATACTGTTACTAATTATTCTACATTTGGACGTGGTATAGTTACTAGTTATTCTTCAATTTGACCTGGTATTGTTACTAACCATTCTATATTTTGGCGTGTTGTTGTTATTAGTTATTCTAGAATTTGGCTTGGTAGTGTTATTGATTATTTTATTCTTTGACCTGGTATTGTTACGAATCACTCAACATTTTGACACGATATTGATTTTTTACTATTATACACTTATTATACACTTTTATTGATCAAATTTGGCTTGGTATTGTTACTGATCTTGGTATTGTCACTGATCTTGGTATTGTTACTGATCTTGGTATTGTTACTGATCTTGGTATTGTTACTGATTGTTACTAAACCTATAAACATACAGTTCTTTTTTTACACCCTGTTTGATATATTCTTATCTGATTATCAATGTTTTTTTTTCTTCTCTAATGATTTGCTCAGGTCAGTTTGTTGAGCAGCTACGGGGGTCTGTGGTTGCATAACACGGCTACTCACAGCAAACACCTGGCGCGACATGGACGCATTTATTACTGATCTCCCGCCTTCCTCAAGTGGCACTTAAAAGCAGTTGGCTGGCTTATATTGGGGTCGCCTCCAGCTCCACTCTCAGGCCTACTTACTTGGTGCTTGTGAGCTCTGATAGGGAAATAACAGCTCCTTAAAGGACAACATTACATTTATTACTTATTTCCTACATTTTCATGCCATGTTATATTTTTATATCTATTATGATTTGATGTACGTATCACACTAATTTTGAGTTTAAACTTTTAACATTTCTGTTGGGGTTTTGAATACTTCACACAACAGATATAATGTTACTGCAATATTTGCAGCAGCACCGCAGCACCGAAACTTTTTGAGAATGTCCACATTTGTGTAGAAATAATGGATCTTACAGGATAGATGAGAGTTAACAACAAGCATATGGTCTAATATTGGAGAGTTTATTTTATGGATCTCATAGTCTACATTAAATGTCGGTCTTTGTGTACGTAAAACACCAACCTATGGTACAGAACTACTTATAAATAAAACACCAATCTGTGATATTTGCTGGATAATAGCAAAGACATGTTCATATCTTCTTTCATACTGGTACAGTCTGTATTCTTTGAAAATAGGCTATCATAGGTTATCCATTAACCTCTTGGTCAGCTTCCAGGAAATGCTGTGAGTTCCGCCCTCTATCGGCGCTTCAGAGCATACCTGATCCTGATACGACTTCCGGTTTAACTACCATTTCCATATTAACCAACATATTTGTTGATATGAAGTTGATATGAAGTTTGTACATATATGTTATATATATATATGTATATATATATATATATATATATATATATATATATATATATATATATATATATATATATATATATATATATATATATATATATATCAATTTATTTCAATATTCAGTGATAATTACTCAGTTTGAATATTCCAATAAGAATGCAAATGTAGATGCAAAGAGAATATTTCTAAAGCTAAAGGTCTCTCATTTCTTTATTTCAATTGCTAATAGCTCTTGGCATAAGACAAACTTTGACAAAACATCACCTTGAAGACTTTTTACATTTATGCATTGACAGCTGCATAGATTGAATTTCATTTGAAAGGGAAATTTCACTCTTGATGTCTTCTGTTGGTTGGTATTTAGACGGAATGATTAATTTTCACAGATTCTTGATGGCGATATTTTTTGTCAGTACACCAAATTGAATTATAAGGATTGCTTAGGTCTCAAAGGACTTGAACAAACACATGGCGTAATTGCCTGAATTAGTTTTGCCTCAAAGGGAATGTTTCCTCGCACCTGCTGTTACCAAGCCAATAAATCATCCTATTTAACTTCTAATGGGGTATCCTCTAACACAATGGCATGTTCTATGGAAGGCCATGGTGGAGCACAATGAAATCACGTGCTCTCATATCCATATGTTTTCCAATCCTATGTGCTGAGCCGTGCTCATGTTGTCTTCATATCTTTATATCCAGCATAATGTCTACCCTGTTGTCCGCAAAGAAGTTCATCATTACAACGGACGACAGTAGAGATGCCTTCCATTTTAATAGCCATTTTAATACCAACTGCACTTGACACATTATTCTTGGAAGGTTATTATTTGACAACAAGGGCATATGTTGTGATATGTTGTGATAAACATCGCGGTTCAATACAGAAAACAAGAACAGTAGCTTTGTTGTCGTCCACAGCGTTGATGTCGCTCACTGTACCCTGCTGGCATTTCTTTCCTCTGCTTTCTTCGCACCATTTTGCAGAAATCTAATTGGCGCTGTTTTGTGAAAGGCGACACCGGGTGTTGTATATACATATATATATATATATACACGGATTGTGTTACACAGGTGAGACACAACATCTCATATTATGAGGTATTATGAAATGTTCCAAAGCAGACATGAAAAGTCGCTATTCTTTATTTCCGACTTATTTATGTTTGCTGTTGATAATGCAGATATCATTTATCGTTAATGAACAGAGATCTGACATCACTTATAACCAATGAGCAGAGATCTGACATCATTTCTAACCAATGAGCAGAAATCTGACATCATTTAAACCCAATGAGCAGAGATATGACATCATTTATAACCAATGAGCAGAGATATGACATCATTTATAACCAATGAGCAGAGATATGACATCATTTCTAACCAATGAGCAGAGATCTGACATCATTTCTAACCAATGAGCAGAAATCTGACATCATTTAAACCCAATGAGCAGAGATATGACATCATTTATAACCAATGAGCAGAGATCTGACACCATTTATGATCAGTGAGCAGAGATATGACACCATTTATAACCAATGAGCAGAGATCTGACATCATTTATAACCAATGAGCAGAGATATGACATCATTTATAACGAATGAGCAGAAATCTGACACCATTTATGATCAGTGAGCAGTGATCTGACACCATTTATGATCATTAGTGAGCAGAGATCTGACATCATTTATGATCAGTGAGCAGAGATATGACACCATTTATGAATAGTGAGCAGAGATCTGACGTCATATATAAATAAAGAACGCTGGTCTGACATCATTTATTATCAATTCTACCTGACATCATAAAGCATTAACCAGTGAGAATCAAACCTTCGACCTTGTATTTCCTTTATAACAGATCCAGCCTACTACTGCACTTATGATTCTCCCCCTACATCACACATAGAAACCACAAATTGAAGGAATGAGGTCTTATTTTTTTAAATACAATCATATTTATCGGTCTATTCCATGAGGATAATCAAATCTTTTCTGCAGTAAAGATTTTCTATAATTTTGGATTTCAACTGCGTCTTGAACTTTTTGCCACTGTGATAGTCAGTTGCTATGAGCAGTGACCTTGAATAAACAAATGACCTTGAATAGGACTGTGATTTGACATCGCTCCAGGGAAGGAAAGTACTTATGGAAGTGTTCTTAACTGGAACATCTAAGTAACCCCTCAATCATCAAGTGTCTCTAAAGAGATAGACGCCTTGGATGTTGAGTGGGATAAATAAAACTGTTTATGTCTGGGTGGCTCACAAAGCTTAGCGAATTCATATCACTCTGGCTGGACTAGGACAAAATGTTAATCATACATAATTAACAAGTCACAGAGAATGTCAGACAAATGTATGCTTATATACAGAGCACTATCACTGATTCTAACCCGGATGTAAAGACAGAAGACATGCGCATGCGTATCCCTAGTGCAATATGACGCGTATAAGAGTTTCGTATTACATGTTAGGCTCTTTGGGAAATTAGACAACTTGAGGCAATGCTCCAAATACTGTCAGCCATCTTTGTATCAACACTTCTACAGCCCTGCTAAAAAAGTGAAATATATTTTTACAACCTACTCAGCAACAATTGATATATCATGTCAACTTTCGGGCTTTTTCATCGGTGTGCAAGTAACACGTCCGGCAGTGGGAGTCGAACTCACCACCTTCCATCCTCCACTGAAATAACCAATGTGAAAGTAACACTGCTGGTATTGGGAGTCGAACTCACCACCTCCTTTCCTCCACTTATATAACCAATAAAGGCACAGATCCACTGCTCTACTACCAACTGTGCTTGTTGGGCTGATTCCACAGCCCGGCGATCACAATCACATTCGAAAAATCTAAATGTGTGAGTGGTCTCCAAACACAAAGCTACTCAACTTTGATATCCAGCACATAAAATATCTTTTCAAGTTGCGCCTCTCTCTTTCTCTCTATCAGGTAATGAGCTTTGAGCCTGAAGGGAAATCATAATATATGATATCAATCTTAATTCAAAGTCTCGTATTTCTATCTGGTTTGAAATGGCAAACATCTCAAAGACATTAAACAATGATATACCTTATAAGGTTTCCTGACGGACTTTTGACATATGTATTTTACCACTATCTCTGGTTTCTTTGGCTTTCAGTGCATTTCTTTCAAGTCTTTGTTTTATGTTATCTCTTGAACTGAACTCAAAATCTTATACAAAAGACATAGAAGTCTTGTTCGTCATCATGGAAAATGTATAAATTTATAACATTTGCATAAGAAACGAGTGTTATACAGTACGTCAATATTTTCTTGATTATCAGTCTTTATTATATTACACGGCCCTTTTGTGTTTCCTAGTTTAGTTACAAGAGCCGGAAATTGGTTTTGCATATTTGGTCATGCCTGGAATAAAAATACATTCATGACCGTATTTGTAAGAGTGATAACTCGGTATTGACTCATAATTGAAAAACATTGTCTTAAACTTGTAAATGCTTTTCTTTATTGACCCACCTGATTAAGGAGATAGGGTCACCGACCTTTTATAGACCGTCATACAGGGCGACAGACCTTAGAGAGCCTCCATATAGGTTTATACCTGAGACAGCCTCCATATAGGTTTATACCTGAGAGAGCCTCCATATAGGTTTATACCTGAGAGAGCCTCCATATAGGTTTATACCTGAGACAGCCTCCATATAGGTTTATACCTGAGACAGCCTCCATATAGGTTTATACCTGAGATAGCCTCCATATAGGTTTATACCTGAGATAGCCTCCATATAGGTTTATACCTGAGACAGCCTTCATATAGGTTTATGCCTGAGATAGCCTCCATATAGGTTTATACCTGAGATAGCCTCCATATAGGTTTAGACCTGAGACAGCCTCCATATAGGTTTATACCTGAGATAGCCTCCATATAGGTTTAGACCTGAGACAGCCTCCATATAGGTTTAGACCTGAGACAGCCTCCATATAGGTTTATACCTGAGAGAGCCTCCATATAGGTTTATACCAGAGAGAGCCTCCATATAGGTTTATACCTGAGACAGCCTTCATATAGGTTTATACCTGAGAGAGCCTCCATATAGGTTTATACCTGAGATAGCCTCCATATAGGTCTATACCTGAGAGAGCCTCCATATAGGTTTATACCTGAGACAGCCTCCATATAGGTTTATACCTGAGAGAGCCTCCATATAGGTTTATACCAGAGACAGCCTCCATATAGGTTTATACCTGAGACAGCCTCCATATAGGTTTATATCTGAGACAGCCTCCATATAGGTTTATACCTGAGAAAGCCTCCATATAGGTTTATACCTGAGATAGCCTCCATATAGGTTTATACCTGAGAGAGCCTCCATATAGGTTTATACCTGAGACAGCCTCCATATAGGTTTATACCTGAGAAAGCCTCCATATAGGTTTATACCTGAGAGAGCCTCCATATAGGTCTATACCTGAGAGAGCCTCCATATATGTTTATACATGAGACAGCCTCCATATAGGGTATACCTGAGAGAGCCTCCATATAGGTCTATACCTGAGACAGCCTCCATATAGGTTTATACCTGAGACAGCCTCCATATAAGTTTATACCTGAGAGAGCCTCCATATAGGTCTATACCTGAGACAGCCTCCATATAGGTTTATACCTGAGAGAGCCTCCATATAGGTTTATACCTGAGACAGCCTCCATATAGGTTCATACCTGAGACAGCCTCTATATAGGTTTATACCTGAGAGAGGCTCCATATAGGTTTATACCTGAGATAGCCTCCATATAGGTTTAGACCTGAGACAGCCTTCATATAGGTTTATACCTGAGATAGCCTCCATATAGGTTTAGACCTGAGACAGCCTCCATATAGGTTTATACCTGAGATAGCCTCCATATAGGTTTAGACCTGAGACAGCCTCCATATAGGTTTATACCTGAGATAGCCTCCATATAGGTTTATACCTGAGAGAGCCTCCATATAGGTTTAGACCTGAGACAGCCTTCATATAGGTTTATACCTGAGACAGCCTCCATAAAGGTTTATACCTGAGATAGCCTCCATATAGGTTTAGACCTGAGACAGCCTTCATATAGGTTTATACCTGAGACAGCCTCCATATAGGTTTAGACCTGAGACAGCCTTCATATAGGTTTATACCTGAGATAGCCTCCATATAGGTTTAGACCTGAGACAGCCTTCATATAGGTTTATACCTGAGAGAGCCTCCATATAGGTTTATACCTGAGATAGCCTCCATATAGGTTTATACCTGATATAGCCTCCATATAGGTTTATACCTGAGAGAGCCTCCATATAGGTTTATACCTGAGCGGCCTCCATACAGGTTTATGCCTGAGATAGCCTCCATATAGGTTTATACCTGAGACAGCCTCCATTTAGGTTTATACCTGAGAGAGCCTCCATATAGGTGTATACCTGATACAGTCTCCATATAGGTTTATACCTGAGACAGTCTCCATATAGGTTTATACATGAGACAGCCTCCATATAGGTTTATACCTGAGATAGCCTCCATATAGGTTTATACCTGAGAGAGCCTCCATATAGATTTATACCTGAGATAGCCTCCATATAGGTTTATACCTGAGATAGCCTCCATATAGGTTTATACCTGAGACAGCCTCCATATAGGTTTATACCTGAGACAGCCTCCATATAGGTTTATACCTGAGACAGCCTCCATATAGGTTTATACCAGAGACAGCCTCCATATAGGTTTATACCTGAGATAGCCTCCATATAGGTTTATACCTGAGACAGCCTCCATATAGGTTTATATCTGAGACAGCCTCCATATAGGTTTATACCTGAGACAGCCTCCATATAGGTGTATACCTGAGACAGCCTCCATATAGCCTCCATATAGGTTTATACCTGAGACAGCCTCCATATAGGTTTATACCTGAGACAGCCTCCATATAGGTGTATACCTGAGATAGCCTCCATATAGGTTTATACCTGAGAGAGCCTCCATATAGGTTTATACCTGAGACAGCCTCCATATAGGTTTATACCTGAGACAGCCTCCATATAGGTTTATACCTGAGACAGCCTCCATATAGGTTTATACCTGAGACAGCCTCCATATAGGTTTATACCTGAGACAGCCTCCATATAGGTTTATACCAGAGACAGCCTCCATATAGGTTTATACCTGAGATAGCCTCCATATAGGTTTATACCTGAGACAGCCTCCATATAGGTTTATACCTGAGACAGCCTCCATATAGGTTTATACCTGCGACAGCCTCCATATAGGTTTATACCTGAGATAGCCTCCATATAGGTTTATACCTGAGAGAGCCTCCATATAGGTTTATACCTGAGCGGCCTCCATATAGGTTTATGCCTGAGATAGCCTCCATATAGGTTTATACCTGAGAGAGCCTCCATATAGGTCTATACCTGAGAGAGCCTCCATATAGGTCTATACCTGAGAGAACCTCCATATAGGTCTATACCTGAGACAGCCTCCATATAGGTCTATACCTGAGACAGCCTCTATATAGGTTTATACCTGAGACAGCCTCCAT
Source organism: Amphiduros pacificus (assembly GCA_949316495.1). Classification (NCBI taxonomy): domain Eukaryota; kingdom Metazoa; phylum Annelida; class Polychaeta; order Phyllodocida; family Hesionidae; genus Amphiduros; species Amphiduros pacificus. Next base: position 13,668,454 of record OX439012.1, on the reverse strand, counting down.
ATAGGTTTATACCTGAGACAGCCTCCATATAGGTTTATACCTGAGACAGCCTCCATAAAGGTTTATACCTGAGACAGCCTCCATATAGGTTTATACCTGAGACAGCCTCCATATAGCCTCCATATAGGTTTATACTTGAGACAGCCTCCATATAGGTTATACCTGAGACAGCCTCCATATAGGTTTATACCTGAGACAGCCTCCATATAGGTTTATACCTGAGACAGCCTCCATATAGGTTTATACCTGAGACAGCCTCCATATAGGTTTATATCTGAGACAGCCTCCATATAGGTTTATACCTGAGACAGCCTCCATATAGGTGTATACCTGAGACAGCCTCCATATAGCCTCCATATAGGTTTATACCTGAGACAGCCTCTATATAGGTTTATACCTGAGACAGCCTCCATATAGGTGTATACCTGAGATAGCCTCCATATAGGTTTATACCTGAGAGAGCCTCCATATAGGTTTATACCTGAGACAGCCTCCATATAGGTTTATACCTGAGAAAGCCTCCATATAGGTTTATACCTGAGAGAGCCTCCATATAGGTCTATACCTGAGAGAGCCTCCATATATGTTTATACATGAGACAGCCTCCATATAGGGTATACCTGAGAGAGCCTCCATATAGGTCTATACCTGAGACAGCCTCCATATAGGTTTATACCTGAGACAGCCTCCATATAAGTTTATACCTGAGAGAGCCTCCATATAGGTCTATACCTGAGACAGCCTCCATATAGGTTTATACCTGAGAGAGCCTCCATATAGGTTTATACCTGAGACAGCCTCCATATAGGTTCATACCTGAGACAGCCTCTATATAGGTTTATACCTGAGAGAGGCTCCATATAGGTTTATACCTGAGATAGCCTCCATATAGGTTTAGACCTGAGACAGCCTTCATATAGGTTTATACCTGAGATAGCCTCCATATAGGTTTAGACCTGAGACAGCCTCCATATAGGTTTATACCTGAGATAGCCTCCATATAGGTTTAGACCTGAGACAGCCTCCATATAGGTTTATACCTGAGATAGCCTCCATATAGGTTTATACCTGAGAGAGCCTCCATATAGGTTTAGACCTGAGACAGCCTTCATATAGGTTTATACCTGAGACAGCCTCCATAAAGGTTTATACCTGAGATAGCCTCCATATAGGTTTAGACCTGAGACAGCCTTCATATAGGTTTATACCTGAGACAGCCTCCATATAGGTTTAGACCTGAGACAGCCTTCATATAGGTTTATACCTGAGATAGCCTCCATATAGGTTTAGACCTGAGACAGCCTTCATATAGGTTTATACCTGAGAGAGCCTCCATATAGGTTTATACCTGAGATAGCCTCCATATAGGTTTATACCTGATATAGCCTCCATATAGGTTTATACCTGAGAGAGCCTCCATATAGGTTTATACCTGAGCGGCCTCCATACAGGTTTATGCCTGAGATAGCCTCCATATAGGTTTATACCTGAGACAGCCTCCATTTAGGTTTATACCTGAGAGAGCCTCCATATAGGTGTATACCTGATACAGTCTCCATATAGGTTTATACCTGAGACAGTCTCCATATAGGTTTATACATGAGACAGCCTCCATATAGGTTTATACCTGAGATAGCCTCCATATAGGTTTATACCTGAGAGAGCCTCCATATAGATTTATACCTGAGATAGCCTCCATATAGGTTTATACCTGAGATAGCCTCCATATAGGTTTATACCTGAGACAGCCTCCATATAGGTTTATACCTGAGACAGCCTCCATATAGGTTTATACCTGAGACAGCCTCCATATAGGTTTATACCAGAGACAGCCTCCATATAGGTTTATACCTGAGATAGCCTCCATATAGGTTTATACCTGAGACAGCCTCCATATAGGTTTATATCTGAGACAGCCTCCATATAGGTTTATACCTGAGACAGCCTCCATATAGGTGTATACCTGAGACAGCCTCCATATAGCCTCCATATAGGTTTATACCTGAGACAGCCTCCATATAGGTTTATACCTGAGACAGCCTCCATATAGGTGTATACCTGAGATAGCCTCCATATAGGTTTATACCTGAGAGAGCCTCCATATAGGTTTATACCTGAGACAGCCTCCATATAGGTTTATACCTGAGACAGCCTCCATATAGGTTTATACCTGAGACAGCCTCCATATAGGTTTATACCTGAGACAGCCTCCATATAGGTTTATACCTGAGACAGCCTCCATATAGGTTTATACCAGAGACAGCCTCCATATAGGTTTATACCTGAGATAGCCTCCATATAGGTTTATACCTGAGACAGCCTCCATATAGGTTTATACCTGAGACAGCCTCCATATAGGTTTATACCTGCGACAGCCTCCATATAGGTTTATACCTGAGATAGCCTCCATATAGGTTTATACCTGAGAGAGCCTCCATATAGGTTTATACCTGAGCGGCCTCCATATAGGTTTATGCCTGAGATAGCCTCCATATAGGTTTATACCTGAGAGAGCCTCCATATAGGTCTATACCTGAGAGAGCCTCCATATAGGTCTATACCTGAGAGAACCTCCATATAGGTCTATACCTGAGACAGCCTCCATATAGGTCTATACCTGAGACAGCCTCTATATAGGTTTATACCTGAGACAGCCTCCATATAGGTTTATACCTGAGACAGCCTCCATATAGGTTTATACCTGAGACAGCCTCCATAAAGGTTTATACCTGAGACAGCCTCCATATAGGTTTATACCTGAGACAGCCTCCATATAGCCTCCATATAGGTTTATACTTGAGACAGCCTCCATATAGGTTATACCTGAGACAGCCTCCATATAGGTTTATACCTGAGACAGCCTCCATATAGGTTTATACCTGAGACAGCCTCCATATAGGTTTATACCTGAGACAGCCTCCATATAGGTTTATATCTGAGACAGCCTCCATATAGGTTTATACCTGAGACAGCCTCCATATAGGTGTATACCTGAGACAGCCTCCATATAGCCTCCATATAGGTTTATACCTGAGACAGCCTCTATATAGGTTTATACCTGAGACAGCCTCCATATAGGTGTATACCTGAGATAGCCTCCATATAGGTTTATACCTGAGAGAGCCTCCATATAGGTTTATACCTGAGACAGCCTCCATATAGGTTTATACCTGAGACAGCCTCCATATAGGTTTATACCTGAGACAGCCTCCATATAGGTTTATACCTGAGACAGCCTCCATATAGGTTTATACCTGAGACAGCCTCCATATAGGTTTATACCTGAGACAGCCTCCATATAGGTTTATACCTGAGACAGCCTCCATATAGGTTTATACCTGAGACAGCCTCCATATAGGTTTATATCTGAGACAGCCTCCATATAGGTTTATACCTGAGACAGCCTCCATATAGGTGTATACCTGAGACAGCCTCCATATAGCCTCCATATAGGTCTATACCTGAGACAGCCTCCATATAGGTGTATACCTGAGATAGCCTCCATATAGGTTTATACCTGAGACAGCCTCCATATAGGTTTATACCTGAGATAGCCTCCATATAGGTTTATACCTGAGACAGCCTCCATATAGGTTTATACCTGAGACAGCCTCCATACAGGTCTATACCTGAGATAGCCCCCATATAGGTTTATACCTGAGAGAGCCTCAAATAAGGATAGACTTGAATTAGGATATAGACTTGAGAGATCCCTTTTATTTTCTAATAGGCCTGAGAAGGCTTTCATATAGGTTTAAACATGAGAGAGCCCCAAATTAGGATATAGACATGAGAAATCCTCCAAATAGGGTTCTAAACTTAAAATCGCCCCTATATAAGAATTATACCCGAAAGAACCTCGACACATTTTCGTTTCTTCAGTCTTGAAATGGTTTCATTTCAGCCTTACATGTAAACTCTAAGCCACCATTTAATTTTGCACGATGGGAATGTAACACTTTGTTCTGGGTGTTGCTGGGCGCTACTATAGCATAGAGAGTGCCTTTAAGAGCAATGTGATTTCCAAGCAGTGTCTTACATGCAAAATATCACACAGAGTCTTGTATACACAGTTCAGACGCATGGAAAGATTCCATATTTTGTGCTACTCCTCAATTCACGTGATATTGAATACTGACAAACCCTTTTATATTTGTCAGATTTTCGCAGATACCTCCAGCAGAGCTCAAATGTTTGATGATTTGACCTTGGAACCTTCTTGGATGATAATGGCATATTCACCCTTTCGCTATACATAACTTTATCAAGCGCCATCTGGTGGCAATAGAAGCCGTACATTAGGATGGATATAGTTTTCTACTTGCTCTGATTTATATGACCTGGTCCCCGACCCAGACCTATACTGACATAACATCAGCATAAACAAGGCCCTTAACCCGCCACAGTAGCCCCAACACCACTAAATATCGCCCACCCCAAAGACTGCAGCTGACAACCCACAGAATGATGAAATAGTTTGCAGCACCTGGCTTTACTCTAGCCACATATACTAAACCAGCCGCTCTCTGAGCGATGATGGAGGTCACATATATCCAACTTCCGGTTCATTGTTTATGTCAATTTGTAAAGTTTACTTCAATGCTGCAATACACAAAATCTACAATTTTACGCCAATTACTCTTACAGGAGGCCAATATATTCTGTGTATATCATTTGAGCAGGCAGAGTTACTAGTGGACTTACCAGCCATGCCATACTGTAAAGTGTCATACTGTAAAGTGTCATACTGTAAAGTGTCATTCTGTAAAGTATCATACTGTAAAGTGTCATACTGTAAAGTGTCATACTGTAAAGTGTCATACTGTTAAGTGTCATACTGTAAACTGTCATACTGTAAAGTGTCATACTGTAAAGCGTCATACTGTAAAGCGTCATACTGTAAAGTGTCATACTGTTAAGTGTCATACTGTAAAGTGTCATACTGTAAAGTGTCATACTGTAAAGTGTCATACTGTAAAGTGTCATACTGTAAAGTGTCATACTGTAAAGTGTCATACTGTAAAGTGTCATACTGTAAAGTGTCATACTGTAAAGGGTCATACTGTAAAGTGTCATACTGTAAAGTGTCATACTGCAAAGTGTCATACTCTGAAGTGTCATACTCTAAAGTGTCATACTGCAAAGTGTCATACTGTAAAGTGTCATACTGTAAAGTGTAATACTGTAAAGTGTCATACTGTAAAGTGTCATACTGTAAAGTGAGACCTGGAGTTCATTCCACTTTCCATTCTCATAACAAGTGAAAAGCAAATTGTTCATATTTCAATCACAAGGTTGATATTTTTCTTTAATAAAATGCTTTTTAAATTGCAATTTTCATATGTTTTCCATCCCTTTCTGTGATACGTTTACAAAATAGTTTTACATCCATTTTTCAGATATGTAAGTTTTCCATATTTCAATTACAAGACGCACATTTTGAAACAGTTTTTCTAAAATAAAAATGTATTCCATTCCTTGCTATGGAACAACAAATAAATACTTTTTACAATTATATTCCTATGAAATTCAAAAAGCTATATATATATAGAGTGTGGGCTGAGCTGAAGACATCAGCAATATATATGAAGTGTTATTTCCTTTAGTGAAAATACAAAACTTTGTGGAGAAAGTCTTGCGTGGGATATTGAGAAGTTTTATAAGGCAGAGGCACGGATGCATTGACAGGTACACAAATGTATTGTGTTTGAGATATACTAATTTGTGTCAGTGGAAATCAAGCTGTGAAAGCATTAAATGCATGAGAAAAAAAACGTAGATCCGTAAATCGTTTAGCATGTAGTGAAGGTTTATCGTTTGTCCTGTTAAATGTGACTTATATCTAAAACAGGTCTGTTATCCACATCTTTCTGTATAGAGACAGGAAGGGTATGGCAATTTGTTGTTTTGCATTTTTCATAACATGAAAATAAAAACCACAATTTTCCATGTGCATTAAACACGTATATTTTTTTTTTTGTCAAAAATAATTATCTTCTTCATTTTATCAGACAAATGTTCAAACTGAATGAATGAATCAGACCAACTGTGGTACAACTTATCTAAAAGGCGAAATACATCCTCATTAGCCCAGTTATATGTAACGGATAACCAGAAAAATGAGATAGTAATTGAAAATCCAGGTAAGAAATACTCGCCTAAAGAATATACAATAATGATTTGTCTGAATCTGCGCGCCCATGTCATGACGTCAATGCGCATGTCCGCAAATGATGTAAATGACCAATAGCTGATTTCCTCCCGAAACAAAAGCAGTGTTCAATTTCCGTGGATAAGAAGTCATTTGCACATGGCCGCTAACTTTGTTTGCCAACATTATTGTTTGTGTAGCCCTGTTGGCTTTTTGGGAAAGCCTGTTACAAGGGCAGAAGGCGATAGAGTGACCATATTTTGTATCATTGAATTATTAAGGAAAAGTTAGTTCTTAGTTTTCTTTCTGTGAAACTAACAAGAAATAAGAAGATATGATATCAGATTATATTTTGTTGTAATCATGGAATTCATTGCAATGAAAGGTGATAACGAGCGAGGCAATTCAGCACCTTGTAGACAAGAGAATAATGGACGCATTTACCAATTGTGTCAGTCCTATGATATAGACGATGAAAGGCAGATAGTCATGAAATGTGATGCTTTTAACCAGGAAAGAGCTACATTATTAGACAGAACATTACAGAATATTACCGATTTTAATACCATGTCTGATTGTCAGAAAACTGTAAATGTCATAAGGGATTTTAGCATTTCCATCAATGTTACAGCATTTCTAATGTTCATGGCCTGCCATGAAATGTTTTAAGCAGGATGGCTCTTCCTCATGTACATAGTATCCTCTTAAGTTAAAGCGGCACAATTTTAGCTCATATTTCGGTGATTGTTAATATTGAGTGTGCATGATAAAAGGATGAGAAAATAAACTAAATACAGTTTATGAGATATCAATAACTAGTTTTAGTTTAATACGTCTTTTCGAAGCCTTAACATTAGGGTGAGCCAAACCACTTGGATAAGGTGACTAAATATATGTGTACAAATTATTTTGGTGCTGACACTTCATACGCATTCAGATTGCTACAGATAAAATATGAATGACTGGATATATGTCTTGATTGAATGAGCCAAATTCCTCCAAAGTTCTACAAGTGAATCGCTGTATTTTGACTATGGTGAGCAGGTTCAGTCGTGATAACATTCCAACCCTGATGGCCTGCATGGTGCGAGGGAGCAATATATTAAACCTCTCTGGTACCTAAGCACTGCCCGGTTCTCAGTGAATGTTGGTAAGAGATTCCATCTGCCAAGGAACAAAATAGAAACTCTATATGGCTTTTATATTGCATTTTTCGCCACATTTTTAGCGATGACTACATTCCAGAGATATTAATTTCAATGTCACTGTTGCTAATGCTTTTTGTTTTTCTGTTTCTTTTTTGGGAACCTGAACAGAGTGTGCTGTCCAGTATTCATTCACTCAGTCAAACAAAACAACTGCAGATGTCTGACCATGAACATTGGGATTTAGTATGGTAGATCTTATTAAATCATACATTTGTATTATATAATTCAATAAATTCACGTTGTTATATATTAAATATTTTGTATGGAAATTAACAGGAAATATAAATAAAAGAAAAGGTTTTAATTGATATCATCGGTGATGATGTACATTTGGGTTCTGCTTATATTAGGTTTGTTCTGTTCTCCTCAAAATGACTCAACATATAGATATAATTAATGAGGAGAAGCCTGTCACCGGGACTCAATACCACACTCTTCTCGAAGATTGACAGAGAATCGCAAATATTAATGACATGAATATTCATGAGCAGATATTATTATTATTTTTTTACCTTGCAGCATGAACATGGTACTTGTCCTAACTTCGATTCGAACCCTGTACTTTTAGCATGGGATACAGACTCGCCCACCTTTACAATATATGAACGCAATGTATTTATAATGTATCATTGAGAAACCTTTCTTAATACAAAATAGATAGGAAAAAGTCATTTATGTGAAAGATTTGTGTGCAAGATCACGTGATGATCTCGAGATACTGCATAAAATAAAGTGATATCTTTCACTTTTCTGAGAGGGTATATATGCTGTAATCTAAGATGAAGATGCAGAGAATAAGTTGCCTATATAGTTCTAAATTAGATGCCGATCGGATCAGCGTGCTGCAGCCCACAGACAGAATGTGGATCTATATGAATATTGCAACGTGAATGTGCCACTCAATGGTGAACATTTGATTCATTATGATATCATGTTGCCACCCTAATCTTGCTGTGATGAGTTATCTGAGCAGGTAGTGTGAGGCTGGCTAAAGGACTTATATCCATGCAAGACGTTATGTGATCTCATATCTATTACCTGGTCCCATATCTACCATATTGTGCACACACGTGCTCTCACATCTATCACTTGGTCAGATTTCTATCACCTGGTCTCATATCACTCTGGACAGACACCAGATTTCATTTCTATCACCTGGTCTCATAACACTTTGGGCAGACACCAGATTTCATATCTATCACCTGGTCTCATCTATCGTCTGGTCTCATATCTATCATCTGGTATAATTTAATATATATATATATATATATATATATATATATATATATATATATATATATATATATATATATATATATATATATATATATCACATTGGCACACATCTAGTATCATATCTATCACCTGGCCTCATATCATATCTATCATCTGGTCCCATATCTAGCACCTGGTCTCATGTCTATCACATTGGGTACACACTGCATTGTGGAGAATCAATGTAAATGTGTTCAAGTACCCGGATGTAGACTCAGTCAGGGATAACTCACATGGGATAATATACATGCAGCAATATTGCCAATCTGAAATATGTTTTGCTGAGCACATCTTTTCGCTTAACAGTCAATTTATATATCCTCCTGGTCCAACTTTTCTCCAATTCATCTGATTCACGAATGTTAAGATATCGTTGAATATGAATATGAATACATATATTATTTTCATTATTTCGCCTGAAGTGTGTAAAGAAACCAAACACCTCATAGGGGAATATTCCAATAAGTTGTTACACTATATGTATATCTACAAACATCCCGTCAGGAATCAAGTTTACAATTTATCATGGCCGAAGGTGCCTGAGTTACACGTCCAAGTATGATATTACCTGTTAATATGATACTTTAATTGTTACAGATATTATTTCTTCAATAGTTTCTAACTTTGAAATGGAATTCTCAGACTTCACAGATACTTTTTTTTCAGAATAATCGTTCATATTTATCAAAATATTTTATTTCTGAAGTTTCCACGATGTATTAACTACATTGAAAACTGGAAGCTCGGCATCTTTCAGGAACTCCCTTGCCAGATGTAAAGGTTGGTGTCAAGCAGCTGGTATGGACCAGCTGCACCCCCTAGTGCAATCTTGTACTCACGGCGGGATGCCAATTGCATTTTTTCCGAGTAAACTTTTCCATGTACAATATATATATATATATATTAAATAAATAGCCGATATTAAGATGTTGGTGTATCTTCTTCGGTTTATGCACATATATTCAACTTTTCTCAATCCTACAGAATATTTGCAGGAGAATGTATCTGACTTTGGAGGTGCCATAAGTAAGTAATGAGGTGGTAACTAATGCCTCAGTCACATTTGCTCCGATTTCAGTAAAGATGCCCGGCCGATGGGTATTTTTCACAAAATCGGCTTGCAGTTCAGATTGCCGTGCAGGCACCGGGAGATCATCGGCCACAATTGGACATCTTTAAGACGTCGGGCGGGTCATCGGGAACTTTTAGCTGCAACATAAAAGTTGCCGGCGTTTCCCCGATGTCTTATCAGCAAATATCATCTTAAAGTACACGGCAGGGTCCCGGCAGTGTCCCGCAGGGACATCGGCAGATTATCTTAGGGCTGCCGGTGGCAGTGACAATAGGGTTAAATATTTTTTTAAAGCCTACCCAGACGTCTTAAAGACATCCTGCAGACGTCTGTATCATGAAACAGACGTCTTAAAGACATCCTACAGACATCTGCGCCATTCAACCTTGCACGTGCCGTGCAGTGCCCTTAATGCCTCAGTCACATTTGCGCCGATTGCAGTAAAGATGCCCGGCCGATGGGTATTTTTTACAAAATCGGCAGGCAGTTCAGATTGCCGTGCGGGCACCGGGAGATCATCGGCCACAATTGGGCATCTTTAAGACGTCGGGCGGGTCATCGGGAACTTTTATCTTGAACATAAAAGTTGCCGGCGTTTCCCCGATGTCTTATCAGCAAATATCATCTTAAAGTACACGGCAGTGTCCCGGCAGTGTCCCGCAGGGACATCGGCAGATTATCTTAGGGCTGCCGGTGGCATCGTGCGGTGAAAATAGGATTATATTTATTTCATGTGTTCATAGACCATCGTCAGATGATCGCACGGGCTCCCTGCGATATATCATAGACGTCTTTAAGATGTCTTTCAGACGTCTGTCAAATGAGACAGACGTCTTTAGGATGTCTTTCAGACGTCTGTCAATGAGACAGACGTCTTTGAGATATCCTGCAGACGTCTGTGCCATTCAGTCTTGCACGTGCCGTGCGGCACCCGTGTATAATGTGACCACAGCTACGGCATATCTGAGATTGTTGCTGATAAACTCCCCGGCGCCCGGCAGACTGGTAAGTCGGCCGATTGTTACTTCCCGGCCGGCGCCCGGTGCAAATGTGACTGAGGCATTAATAATATGACCACGGCTACGGCATCTCTCAGATTGCTTCTGATAAACTCCCCAGCTCCCGGCAGATTTTGAAGTCGGCCGATTCTTACTTCCCGGCCGGCGCCCGGCGCAAATGTGACTGAGGCATAAGCTATGAAAGGACTTAAACCATGATAGGTACAATTGGTTAAAATTGCCTCATAATCTGCTGATGGCCTTAAATATGATTGCATCTGCAATCATATTTTTTTTTTTTTGGGGGGGGGGGGGGTTATTGCTTGGCTAACCAGTGAGTCACAACTGGCCGAAATAGGTGGAGTATTTGCCTTGAGAACCAGGGATTCCCAGTTCAAACCCTGGACAGTTGCCATATAATAAAGAGTTATGGGCAGATATTGTCTGGAATCACCGTTATATAAATGTCACATTTTTAACTAGTTATAACTAAGTAGTTCTGTTTTGGATTATCCCGTTTATGGAAAGTCAGTTCTATAAACATATAAAATAACAAGGTATGGCATATATTTCACAAACATTTCATACAGTTTGCAATTGTTTCCTTAGATATTGTGAAAAGTTAGATTAAACCAAATCAGACCGTCCAGGATTTGCTTTTAGAGAGAACATTGTGAAGAAGTATTTGGCATAAACTGTAGCCCCGAGAAAAGTTCTGATATATCTCAAATGTGCAGTGAATCTGAAATGGCGACGCCACTTTGTCAATTTAAATTACAGCGGTAATCTGATATTTGTGATATTTGTGTTCGCTTAAATGATTATCTATACCTGGCATGGCGAATGAGGGTATTTGAGGCATAAGAGATAGTGTGGACTGGATGGATGCAGGGAGCGTCTATGGCGATCAAGATACTTTAGTAGCCATGGTGACCACATTTCAACCTCCCATCGTTTGCGCCACGCTAGGCGTGAAACCACTTATTTCCTGGCCACCTCTAGAGGGCGCAACCCACAGCGCTATAGAAGTACAACACCATATGGCCTCTACTACGCGGCCATCTGTCTTACAATCAATGGACCTTAGTATCTCGCCCATCATTCAACCAGAACACTATTTTATGACGTTTTTCCCCTCTTAAAATAAGAGAAAAAAGATTCTTTCATTTTTTGTCTCCTCTCAAAATAAAGTTCCTGACTTACAATCAATGATCAGGATTTTTCCCATCATTCAATCAAAAAGCATTTCTTGTAATTCTATTTTTCTCTTATAAAAAGGTTCTTGACTAAATAGAAACGAGGAATTAAGAAGTTGAATGGTGTTATGTTAGGAGAGCATTCACACATATATTGCGTTGGGAAAAAAATCACTTATGATGATTGAAACCAAGCCCAAATGGAATGAAGTCAAGATGGTTGAACATTGGCTGAAAATTCACCTTTCTAGGTTGAACAAGATTGTCCACTTGCCCATCTGGACAAGTAATGAAAAAAATATAGAATAAAGCGGATTAAAAGAAAAAAGAAAACGGTGGACCCATCTGTGTGCTTGGCATTTCGCTTTCTTATTGGTTAAACATTCCTTAAATATCTCTCAAGGCCTGACACGTAATGTAATAATGAAAATAGTTTAAGATTATGTAAGATTATGATAGTACAATGACGTTTCAGTAAATTTGATGTTCAGTGGTAAATTGAATATCAATATGAGACATGCCATTTATCTTTCAGGGGAAGGAACAGTTGTAAAATCAATAGGAGAAATAATGATGTGAAGGGTAAGTGAGAAATTAAGGACACTGGAAATATTGAATGATGCAAGGTCGTGTAAATCTGATAGGGGGGAAAATAATTGTGTTGTTTAAGAGATATGGTCTAGATTTCAGGGAACAAAATTGATTTCATTCTTCCCCAAGATATTCCCCTTAAATAATTAATGCGAATTCCACTATTCTCATAGTCACATAATACCTATCGTGAGATTTCATTATAATTACAATCCATGAATAGCACCAAACTTCCTTTCTCAAGAATAATAATTTTCATATGTTTGTCTGTGGAGAAATGAAAAATTGAGTCAACAGTATTTTTAATGGGTTACATTGAACTTCCTTACAAACCAATTTCCTACGAACTGTGCACGTTAGAAAATTATGATTAAAGTTTGGCTTTATCTATCATATTTATCTATTTATCTATCAACCAAGCTGATTTATCACAACATGATCTGCATCTCATTATAAACTATGAACCATACAAACTATTATCAAGTAAATTAGGAAATGACACATATTTACTGGAGTAGTTTCTATAATTTCTATAATGATTTGGAAAATGAGAAAGCCATGAAGAGTTTTACAAATTAGAAGGACACAATCAGACTTGGAGAAACTAAATCTGGTCCACAGCCTGTCCAGTAGGGTATTATCTCTGTCGAGTGGGTGGGTGGGGTGTTTGAAAGACACATAGGGTAATATATCTTATTATAGGGTTGGTGTGTGGTTGCCATGTAAAAAAACAACCTAGAATAATATTCACCATTAGTGGGTGGCTGGGGTTTATCGATATAAACCTCGGTAATATTTCTTATATTGATAGAAATCTAGTTTAAATCATATTATTTAGTAGCGGATATGTAGGGTTGTTTATCGACAGAAACCAAGAGTAATACATCGCTACATCAACTTAATATCTTTCAACAACAGCGCTTTACTCCAATCTAATAAAGATAACTTTTCAGGTCAGGATGAGGATGATGGGTAAAGCCAAGCTATTAAAGCCATTTCCATTTACTTTAATCAATTTTAATACCATGTCGTTTGATTAACACCGACTTTGATGATCGTTAACTTTGATCACCATTATCTTTGATGATCTTTTTATGAGACACTCCTGTGATCGTTATGAAAAAAATGTTTTCCTCTGTGCCAAATATTAAGAGGGTTTTAAACGAAACGTTGCAAAGATTGGACCTTTGATAAACTATATATATTTATCCAATTATCATTCCGAATGAGAATTTTCCTTTGTGAGAACGAAGCTAGGAAGTTTCATCTTTTTATATTTTGAAGTTCTCTTTATGATATTATATCAGATGAAATTCTCTTCGCACTATTATGTCAGATGAAGTTCATTCCACAATATTACAACAAAAGAAGTTTCCTTCATAATGTAACAGATTCAGTTCTCTTCACGATATAGTATCAGATGCTATCAGAAGTTCTCGCCTTAATATTATAACAGAAAAGTTCTCTTCACAATATTAAATAGCAGATTAAACTATCTTCAGACATTATATCAGACGCGTGCCTGGATGCCTTCAGTTTCACGCTTATGTGGTATAAAACTGCCACCGGGAAATAATGCCCAACTCTTTTCTAAGAGTGAATTTCATTACTTTGCATTATCAGATAGACGAGTTCTATTATATACCTCACGATGTATAGATTGGGGGTAGCATCAAATGGTTTTGACGCAAACTTTTTCTAGAGTTCTACACCAAAAAATGTATGTTAAATGGTACAAAACAAACTTTCATATAAGACGTTTCAAAATAACCTTTAGTGATTTGTCCATTTGAACTAACCTTGTGAACCTTCATGTTTAGATTGGCCCAGCTTTTCCATTAAGTTGGATTTATAGGATATGAACTGTGGAGACTCAGCATTAAGCCTTACATGGTTCCCACAATGCAACATTTCTGTGCATGCTCCACTGCTGTACAGACAGAATTCAGCACGCTCCAAGCAGAACTCTTCCTTTTTGCTGGTGTAATTAAGTGCTGCAATCCCTGAACATTAAGATTACGACAACTGCCGCAAGTGTTTGCTTTCATTCTTCCCCGCTGAATGGTTCGTGTCATAAATCAATTGCTGAGGAGCGGATAAAGCTTCTTGCTCAATATTAACATACATCATACACGACAGTATCCAGTGTTAATGTATAAACCAAGGCCAGGGGTCGCTGCTGTCTGCTTGACCTTAATGACCTTTCTTGGACCACGTGACATCATCCATCACGCAGAGGATGCAGTATGAAGTGAAGTTTACTCACGAGGAAGGCTACCTGGGTCACGTGACCACATGTGATTGTCCCCATATATAAGCAAAGATGGAATTGCAGTTAAAGGCGCATTTTTATACACATACTTTCTCTCAACTTGTGCTGACATTTCAATATCACTCAGCATAGATATCGCCATATCATATGATGGTGTTTAATACTACATGTTTTATTGATATGCCCAAGATAATTGCTTTCTTGACCGGTCACCATAACAAGAGAGTTATATTTCATTGCTGATCTTTTGAGCAGGTGACTATATAATATAAATCTCAAGTCTGAAAGAAGCACAGGAAAATATTGTATAAATATTAAGAACAGAATTACAAGATGTGTAAGATTTGTGAATATATTTCTTTTAAATTTAAGACTCACCATCTTTATATGATCAACTGCACTGTATAGTTTTGTTGCTCACCACCATATGGCAGCACTGGGTGAGCGCAACATCCACCAGGTGGCTTAACAAAACATTTTTATGTGCCACATCGTAATGTTTCTTATTCTGATAGATAAACATTCTCAACTGATGTGCTCAGAATCTAAACAAACACTTTTATGTTTCATAACGCTGATGTACGCTATATCGACTGATTATATATATATATATATATATATATATATATATATATATATATATATATATATATATATATATATATATATATAGTGCTTTTACCAGTCAGTTCATTGCACTTGAGTTTGAATTTCAATTGTTTAAAACTAGATGATGCTTAGAATTGTCAGATCATCATGAACAGGCCCATTTTCTCCATATGATCATCTCCGTTGTGCAAAAAAATATCTTTAGAAATTTAAAAAATTAATTAAAATGGAAGCAAAAGATAAGCGTATTTCTATGAACTCTCTTCCTTTCTCTCAGTTATATTGCAATATGGTCTGTATTTTTACATTGAATTGTATGTTTCTATCACGATAATATGACTGCGTGATAATATTTGTACATGTGATGTCAGGCTGTTCAAACTGGTTCCATTGTTAATATTTCCTTGCAAAAAGTCAGATACAGATGAAACCGGTATTTCATGATGTTAGAAGTGAACCTGAAATTTATGATAGACCTCACAGCTTTGATATACGACATTAACCGAGAAAAAGCCCCCAGCATGCCCAGCCTATAAAACTCTGAATGTTCGCTTACAATAGTCCAAAGTCGAGGTTAATGACAAGGTCAGACATCCTTCTCTATCCTATCACAGAATGTAGATATTTGAAAAGGATAATCAATGGAAAATGTTTATAGGTATATATATATATATATATATATATATATATATATATATATATATATATATATATATATATATATATATATATATATATATATATATATATATATATATATATATATATATAAAACATTTTCCATTGCATGCTCTATTTTGGCATGCTATATTTGGGTATGCTCTATTTGGGCATGCTCTATTTGGGTATGTTCTATTTGGGCTTGCTCTATTTGGGTATGCTCAATTGGGCATGCTCTATTTGGGTATGTTCTATTTGGGCATGCTCTTTTTGGGTATGCTCTATTTGGGTATGTTCTATTTTGGTATGCTCTATTTGGGTATGTTCTATTTGGGTATGCTCTATTTGGGTATGTTCTATTTGGGTATCCTCTATTTGGGTATGCTCTATTTGGGTATGTTCTATTTGGGTATGCTCTATTTGGGTATGTTCTATTTGGGTATGCTCTATTTGGGTATGCTCTATTTGGGTATGCTCTATTTGGGTATGTTCTATTTGGGCATGCTCTATTTGGGTATGCTCTATTTGGGTATGCTCTATTTGGGTATGTTCTATTTGGGTATGCTCTATTTGGGTATGCTCTATTTTGGTGTACTATATTTAAGTTGCATTAATGCACTCCACAGTTTGGCTTCAATTCACCACAGTCGAGATTTTCGGCAACATTTTCAATCTAACAAACATGAGATACTGGAAGGTCTCACCACACTTCCAGTATGATTATTAGTATGGTTGTGAACACACAGACTAATTACATTTTTTCTCATCAAATGTCAAATCTGTTGTAAGGCCAGTCTGGATACGCAACAGGCTGCATACTAGAGCTTTCTATTACAGTGGCATAGAGTGGTCAAATTAAAAGCAATTACTGAGAATTCGGATTAAATTACTCTCTATAAATCAACAGATATCATTTACAACAAATACTTGGCATTTTCATATATCAAATTACCACCAACATCCATTAGTTCCTACCGCATATAAATGCCATGTGAAATCTGATTGACATATTATTTAGACATTAATGCCATGTGAAATTTGATTGACATTATTTAGACATTAATGCCATGTGAAATTTGATTGACATTATTTAGACATTAATGCCATGTGAAATTTGATTGACATTGTTTAGACATTAATGCCATGTGAAATTTGATTGACATTATTTATACATTAATGCCATGTGAAATTTGATTGACATTATTTAGACATTAATGCCATGTGAAATTTGATTGACATTATTTAGACATTAATGCCATGTGAAATTTGATTGACATTATTTAGACATTAATCGATCTAATTGGCTATTTTCCAAGGCAAAGATCAATGTATTATAATTATGGCATTGCTGATGAAGCCAGCGCCGATAACCGTTAATATACCAATAAAATAGCCTCTAAAACAACGTTATATCTGAAAGAACTTATGGGACGGATGTTAAACATAGAGTAAACCATATGTATAATTCTTAAAGCAAGATTTCATATAATTAAAGTTTGGTTTTGTTGATTTTTATCATTCAAACCTTAAACTTGGTCTTATATTTCTTATGTTTTTTTGTTTTGTTTTGTTTTGTTTTGTTTATTTTTCTGCTGAGAATATAGATTACATCTTTCTACCTTGGATACACAGACAATATGCTTAAGCATTCCTGAAAACAAATTATAACAAAGTATATTGGGAGCCGAAATATATCATTATCTACCCCTTTGCTTCTGCTTCTTCTGCCATGTGCACCAAGTACAATTCTATCAATGCATGACATCCAATTTGCGTCAATGATTTGACAATAAACACACTAATGAATTACCAGCAACAAGTACCGCAGATGGTCGCTTTCCGGGAAACTTCTACAAGATGCTGTACCGAACAGACCCACTGTATGCTGTTTCAATGGGTATTATTACTAAATGCGAATATATATATATATATATATATATATATATATATATATATATATATATATATATATATATATATATATATATATATATATATACACTTTCATATATTTTTGTAATATCTAATCAAACTTTGAATTGAGAGGTTTTGTATGCATTGGTTATCAAATGTCCTGGGTCTTGTTTGTATCGTGTACTTACTAAATCCTAAGAAAGAATCGGGAATGGGAGACAGCTGTTACTGGTTCGATCTGCTCAATGCATGACAATACGGCTGAGCTGTACATTCCATTACTTAATGCATCCAACTAGGTGTCAGATGCTTAATGCATCCAACTAGGTGTCCAGTACTTAATGCATCCAACTAGGTGTCAAGTACTTAATGCATCCAACTAGGTGTCAAGCACTTAATGCATCCAACTAGGTGTCAAGTGCTTAATGCATCCAACTAGGTGTCAAGTACTTAATGCATCCAACTAGGTGTCAGGTGCTTAATGCATCCAACTAGGTGTCCTGTACTTAATGCATCCAACTAGGTGTCCAGTACTTAATGCATCCAACTAGGTGTCAAGTACTTAATGCATCCAACTAGGTGTCAAGCACTTAATGCATCCAACTAGGTGTCAAGTGCTTAATGCATCCAACTAGGTGTCAAGTACTTAATGCATCCAACTAGGTGTCAAGTACTTAATGCATCCAACAAGGTGTCCAGTACTTAATGCATCCAACAAGGTGTCAGGTACTTAATGCATCCAACTAGGTGTCAAGCTCTTAATGCATCTAACTAGGTGTCAAGTACTTAATGCATCCAACTAGGTGTCAAGTACTTAATGCATCCAACTAGGTGTCAAGTGATTAATGTCAAGTACTTAATGCATCCAACTAGGTGTCAAGTACTTAATGCATCCAACTAGGTGTCAAGTACTTAATGCATCCAACTAGTTGTCAAGTACTTAATGCATCCAACTAGGTGTAAAGTACTTAATGCATCCAACTAGGTGTCAAGTACTTAATGCTTCCAACTAGGTGTCAAGTACTCAATGCATCCAACTAGGTGTCAAGTACTTAATGCATCCAACTAGGTGTCAAGTGCTTAATGCATCCAACTGGGTGTCAAGCAGATCAGACTTGATTATTTAGCAGAATCTTTGCCATGGTACCTTGTTTCAGCACAGGTATTTGCTACCTTACCCAGCAGACCAAACCTCTATTTTTTATTTATCAAGAAGCATAATTTTTTGAGTAAAAGTGACTCTCAGAAAATGCAAAAGGTCCTTGAAGGAGGATATTGTTAAGAGGCACGTAGCAATGATGCGATTTGTACGATTTCTAAATTACCTTAAATGACATTGCGGAAACCATAGAGAAGACTAGTAACAAACTTCACATTTGGGACCTCATTAAGGCAACCTAAGTACTGACTGACCATGAATCAAGCAAAATCTCAGTAGAATAAGATGAGGATTATGACATTCATGTCAGAGTTCAGTTAAAAATATGAGAATTGTTAAAAAAAAAATTCATTACACTTTTGTTCTTGAAAGTCTGTAACAATCACATAAGTCTCTCATTTGTAAAGATTTTTTGATAATTTGCAGTTAAGGCGAAGTTAAAACTTTGAAGCAGATAAAATATAATTTTCCGAGCGAGTGCACGTTATAATTGAATATATGAGAGGGTATAAAACATGGTTGCCAGCCGAAGTGACTCAGAATACTGTGGGGGAATATTGATCAATGTTTTTAGTCTGTTTTTAAGCACTGTAGATTATTCTTTAATGGCACAAAAGGAAATATATACACCAGACAACTGCATGAATAGAAAGATGTCACTTCCAAATGCTAAAAGACTATTTACAGAACTTTCTCCTGACCAGCCAAGCCCAAGTATGAGTGACATGCGTTCACTGTTGCATGAAGTGCTACAAGGCTATGGCTTGGACTCTGTGAAGGCTGAATTGGGCACACTAAAACAAGAAATCACAGAAATAAGAAAAAGTATGGATTACACATCCAAGGTATGTGAAGAAAACAAGAGACAATCAGAACAGAATAAACAGGAAATAGATGCCCTAAAGAATGAAATGGCCACCCTGAGATATGAACTGACCACTGAAAGAGAAGAAAGGCTAAAAATGGCCAGCCAGAGCAGAAGGACAAACTTAAGGTTTTATGGCTTTAGGGAGGAAGAGAGAGTACTGATGTACTGATGTACAATGTGAAACATTGTTACGACAGTTCCTAGCAGAGAAGATGTAGATTAGTCCTGAAGTCCCCATTGAAATATATCATCGTCTTGGCCCAAAAGCAAAAGATGGAAAGACAAAATCCAGAGCCATCATAATAAAGCTTTCATTCTTTAAGGACAGACAAAGAATATGGCATAACAAGAGGATGCTAGCTGTTACCAAGATATTCATACATGAAGATTTCCATCCAGAAATAGAAGAAAGAGTGAATAAAATGTTACCAATATTCTTGGCTGCTAGAAAAGACAAAGTTAAGAAAGTCAATCTTGTCGTAGACAGGCTATATATATTGATAACACAATGTTCACAGTTGAAACAATAAGCAGGCTTCCACCAGATCTACAGCCTGAGAGCCTAGCAACAAAGATGACTGATGAACATTTCTTCTTCTGGCGTAGAGCAGTTTCTTAAAGCTGAATGTGCGAAACATTTCAAAGATGAAGATGCCAAGCACAGAATTATGCGCACCAGCAACCCCATCTTACAGACGAAAACACAGATAAAGAACTAACGTACTGAGACATGGAGGAAGCTTGCACCCATAGTTATGAAAACAGGTCTACTTCTCAAGCCCAGACAGAATGATAACTTGAAAGAAAAACTGTTAAAGACAGGCACCAGGCTTCTTTGTGAAGATAGTCCCAAAGACACTTACTGGGGAATGGGAATGACCATGAACAACCCCAACATAAATGACAGAGCCAAATGGGGAACCAACATGCTTGGAAAACTACTTATGGAGGTCCAATCAGATCTCAAGGGAAATGATTTCTAATTTACAAGTGAATATTCTCCGTGGGTAAACTAGTTATGTCTTCTATCATCTGTATTCAGGATGCAAATATGCAATATCTAGTGGCCCTCCAGGAGGGTATGACAGGTACAACATATATGACCTTGGATACCTCACATGTAAACAAACAATTGTAAACAAACAATTATCACATATGATGTTAAATTGACATTGTTATGTGCATGTATATGACTGTATGTGTGTGTATGTATGTGATTAATCGATCTCACAGTGTTGTTTACCATATATGATTAGGTTGTTCCGAGGATTTCGATGTTTTCTATGCGTTGATTTGAGCGTTTAAATGAGCGTTGTTATGTGTTAATGTTAGAAATCTGAGCGATGGAGTCACCAGGTAGGTTAAGAATTGCTAAATTTGTCAATGTAAACGAAAATAACCGTACTTTTGCTTCCCTGGTAGTTTAGCACACCTCAGCAGATAGTAATTTTAGAACTTTAAAGAACTTTGACGTTGTTACACCAATGTTACAAATCGATTCTAAAAATTAAGAGACGCTTCAAGAAAAAAAGACGTCTACCATTACGAGGTGCGCGCGCATATATATATGCACAGAAGTGCATATATATATATATGTATATTTGTTTGTTTGTTTGTTTGGGGTTTTACATCACTTTCAACATTGTTTCAGTCGTTTCGTGATGAGACTTACTTGTAGCAGATATAGTGCTGCCTCACTGAATTGTCATGTCACAGGTCCTTGACATGACAACCCACCCACTCACAGATTTACAAGGACAACAGGTTAACCCTTTAGGCACGGGCCTCAGCTCATATGGGAAATTGAATCATGAGTTCGGTCTCAGCATGGCGAGGATCGAACCCACAACCTTTGGATCATCACAGAGGAACTGGTGCTAGTAAGCTGGTGCTCTAACCAACTGCGCCACGGCCCATGCCCAACAATTGCATGTAACAAATGGTTATATAATATCAAGATAAAAGAAAGTGACCAATGCAATTTTTGTGATAAGGTTGATGACATCCAGCACTTCCTATTATATTGCGACAATGTTTTAGAATTTTGGAGGAACTTCATTAAATGGTGGAACAGAGTGAGTAAATTAACAATTACCGAGGAAAAAGAACTTTCCTGTTTGGATTTCCTGAATGTAACAATGAAACTACGGTCTTGTATCTATTGTATCTTATGTGCCAAATATTATGTTTATATACAAAGACTGGTAAATGAAAATCATACTGACTTTTTGGTGCAGATAACGTTTAAACTCCGAATAGAAAAAAGTATTTGCCAACAACATAACAATATGGCAAACTTCAAGAAATATGATATATATGAATCACTATGATGCACAGATTTTCCAATATTGAATTATTGCACGCAAATTGGCATATAGAGCATGTAACCCTTCTTTGCAAATAAAATGATTGTCAAAAATATTAAATATATGAGTGTAGACTGTAGTAAACAGAAGAACAATAATATTTACTGCCATTGCACATACTCATTACCAGGAAGTTAGAAAATAGTTAAAGGAAACAGTTTTAAAAGGTGTTTATTTGTTTCCAAGCCTGAGGCCTATTATGAATCTTAATTGTTATGAGGACCTAATGATGGCATGTTGGAAACTACAAGCTCCAGTCTTAGAGAGCTAATTTGGAACTCATTGCCCTGTAAATGACCAAATGTGCAATACATATAATCTCCACTTACTGTTTCTTTATATATCTGAAGATCTCATGTTACCAATTACTATATATTTTGATTGGTAGTATTACATATCTCATAACAGAGCAGATAATTATAAACAACATACAAATGCTCAAGGGCATGACGGATACAGCTAATATACCCACCATCACTGGCGTCACATGGCGTCTAATTATCAAAACTGGCTTGGTTAAATTGAAATTTGCCAATTCTCTCATTCCTATCTGTGGGGTCTGAGAGTCATCGTGGGGTCGTATAATGCATGGCACAAAAATAAGGCTTAATTCAATTACACCTGTTTCTGCAAAACCATAATTACAGTTGCTGTTAAACAACAAATCGCTGGCAGAAACATGTCAAAAATGACTGAATGAGGTATATAAATCTGCTGTAGACATTTTGGTGGTCTGTTAGGCTTGTGATATATGATGGTTTGAGCAGTGACAGCCTCACAATAAGTATATAATAGCATATATAGTACATTAGGTATTATGATATATATGCTATATAAATCAGTGACAGATTCACAATAAGTATATTTAAGCACATATGCACAGTTATTAGGCTTCCTAAATATACAAATTAATGCCATATATTAATAATACTCAATGTAAAATTGTGGATAAAACTTTTAATTGTCAGCATCATATTCCTGTCAACATTTCTATTCGATTTTGATTAATTTCGGTTCAGCTATCACGATTTAAGTGAGACAAATTCAATCATTCAATAAGCATTGAAGAGCCAATAATTCACTTGATGCATGCTTTTATGACTCCTAACAGTAGAGAGCTCCGTCAAATGTATATTCAGTGAATGCTTCACTATCAAGTATTTGCTAACAGATGCGCCAATGAATTTACCAATTTGCTGGTAGTCTGGATAATTGGTTAAACAATCGTTTAAAATACAGACCAACGTCACGAGAAAAAAGTGCTTCCACGCTCACGTTACTGTGCCAAAGTGCATTGATTTGTTTGTTTGTTTGGGGTTTTACATCACTTTCAATCATGTGTGAAATTGAATTATGAATTCAATCTCGGCATGGCCGGGGATCGAACCCACAACCTTTGGATCACCACAGAGGAACTGGTGCTAATAAGCTGGTGCTAATAAGCTGGCGCTCTAACCAACTGCGCCACAGCCCGTGGCCTCCAAAGTGCATTGATTTGTTTGTTTGTTTGTTTTGGGTTTTACATCATTTTCAATATCATTTCAATCATTTCGTGATGAGACCCACTTGTAGCAGATATAGTGCTGCCTCACTGAATTGTCATGTCGCAGGTCCTTGACATGACAACCCGCCCGGTCACAGATTTACAAGGATAGTCCTCAGATCATGTGTGAAATTGTATTATAAATTCAATCTCGGCATGGCCGGGGATCGAACCCCACAACCACAGAGGAACTGGTGCTAATAAGCTGGCGCTCTAACCAACTGCGCCACAGCCCGTGGCCTCCAAAGTGCATTTGATGATAGGATTATTGTTACTACAAGAGTAGAAGGTGCCAAATATCTGACCACCTCAATCAACGTGATACCTCGCTGGGTTGCATTTGCATGTTTTACTTAACCCTATTTTAAACCAACAATTAACAATTAGCGCTTTAATTGTAAATTTCAACCGAATTCTGTAAATGAATCTGTAAAATGAATCTGTTTTTTATCGTCCTTTGAATTGTACATTTGTAAGGTCTCGCTCATTTTATGAGTTAAAGGAACCACAAATGTGCAAAAGGCCGCGACCAGCACTATAATAAAATGTCACCGCAATGTGGCATTAAAAGAACCGCTAATGTTTGGTAACGTCTGTATGACAATACAAGAGAAAAAATATCTAGGCATGAGAAGATAATGAGTTATTGTGTCCCGGTGTTAAGGTTTTATTAATATACGTGTATTTAGCTTTAATTGTGTTGAAATAACCTTTTTTGTAAACTGTATTCATTCCATCGGTAAATACCGGCCCCACGGGGCATAGTCGGTAGAGAGTAGGATCTATGCATTGAATGGTTATATAAGTGGAGGACGGGAGGTGGTGGGTTCGACTCCCACTGCCGACAGTGTTACTTTCACACTGGTTATATAATTGGAAGACGGGAGGTGGTGGGTTCGACTCCAACTGCCGGCAGTGTACTTTAACACTGGTTATATTAGTGGAGGACGGGAGGTGGTGGGTTCGACTCCCGCTGCCGTCAGTGTTACTTTCACACTGGTTATATAAGTGGAGGACGGGAGGTGGTGGGTTCGACTCCAACTGCCGGCAGTGTTACTTTCACACTGGTTATATAAGTGGAGGACGGGAGGTGATGGGTTCGACTCCCACTGCCGTCAGTGTTACTTTCACACTGGTTATATAAGTGGAGGACGGGAGGTGGTGGGTTCGACTCCAACTGCCGGCAGTGTTACTGTCACACTGGTTATATAAGTGGAGGACGGGAGGTGGTGGGTTCGACTCCCACTGCTGGCAGTGTTACTTCCACACTGGTTATATAAGTGGAGGACGGGAGGTGATGGGTTCGACTCCCACTGCCGGCAGTGTTACTGTCACACTGGTTATATAAGTGGAGGATGGGAGGTGATGGGTTCGACTCCGACTGCTGGCAGTGTTACTGTCACACTGGTTATATAAGTGGAGGACGGGAGGTGGTGGGTTCGACTCCAACTGTCGGCAATATTACTTTCACACTGGTTAAAAGGCTCGAAAGTCGACCTGATTTTGCCATAGTTGCTGAAAGGTTCGTAAAAACACCATTTCACTTTTTTTCCATCGGTTCCACCTAATACCGTTTTCCATTACGGTATTGGGTAGAACAGAATTTGTGTACAGAAAAGCCATTTTTTATGTTCTCCACACATCTTCTCTTCCTAATTAATATTTCAATGCTTTATTATATGACCAACAGCAAGAGCTAATCCTTCAGTCAATAAAAGTAAATAATTTAACACTAAGAGGGCGATATATCATAAACTAGGGAAGTAGTTGGAAAGTCAATTCGTTTCTCGGTATGGGGTTCAATCATGTTATTTCTGACTCAATGTGGACAGTTTCTGTATCCACTCTGCTATTCTTTGTTTGTATCTTAAAAACTATTTGGGCGGTATCAGGATCTTAGCCTATCATCGGAACTCAATGCCCTACTCTTTCTGAAGTGACTGGGGTGGCTTTATTTGCATTATCACATAGACATGACAAGACAACCCACAGTCTTTAATAACCAGTCATACCACACTGGCTGGAGTAAAAACAATCTAGTGGCAGATATCCACATTTCTTGACCATTTCACTGTAGTTTGGATATGTCTTACATAGATATAACTTATCACAAGACAACTTGAAAAAAAGAATAGTTTGCCTCCTTTTTATCTAAAATGCACACTTATATATTTTAAACATGTATATTAAGGTAAAATCAAAGATGATTGTCCACCCAACATGGTTACAGATATATGACTCTATGGTATTGTGCTTTATCAAAATTAAAAAATATACATCCAAATTAAATATCATGTCACAATATCAAATCACAATTACGTTTTCTAATATATCGTCCAGACGATTATATGTAATATGTGGGCAAACTATATTCTTAAAACTCTATAATAACTTTGTAATAACGCTTTGTTAATGACAAGAAATGTTTTATTTCTATGGTGTTCCTGAGTTACTGAACTAAATGTTCATTGCATGGTGTGTCAACCAGTGATACATTTCACAGAAGAATATATTAGATTTCTTTATCACTATTACTCGCAGCTTTTGCTAAGGAGGCTGGTAAGTAAAACAAGTTTAATCTAGCACAGACAACATTCATGTATTGAAAAAAACTTGGAGCCATTTCTGTAATCAATATACCAAAATGTATGTTACAGAAATTGTATTGTATTTCTAAAACCCTGCACATTTTGTCTTCATCAACAGGAACTTAACCTGCTCCATAAGGACATATATCATTCAGTTCTGATAAGGTCCCTTGTGTTAGCCTTTCGTCATTGCGATTTGATTATTTTGATGATATATTTCTGATTTGCTCCATAAAAGTCATTCCTTAAAACCATGTGAGTTATATCGTCAGGGTGAAATGTCTGACGTCATAATGCAATGATTGCATAACTCTCGTGACAACTGACATCCATTGCTAATCACGTTTTCATGTTTGATGCTAATTACTTTTTCATGTAACTTTTTGCTTACAAGTTACTTGTCTAATTGAGAATCTTGATTACAGAATTATAATATGATAACTCACAGAGTGAAATGACGGCTGATCGTGCCCTAGCATATATTGTTCACTAAACATAAAGACAGACACTTGGTCCTAAACTGTCAAAGCGAAAAGTAATGTTGACTTATAAACTTTGGACATGTTTAACTTTTCAAAAATAACTTCTAGACGTTTCCTGGCTCTACGGAGAGCCAAGTACCTGATTGGTTTGTTTCAATTTCACCTTAAATATCAGTAGAAAGTAGCAGAATGAGTGTAGCATGGCTGCATGACTTGACGTCTCTCGTGATATCAGTGATGTGAGGCAACCCCTGTACTGAAACTGACAGACGTGATAATTATCACTATGATGTGCTCACATGCCACCAAATCTTCCAATATTGTCACCATACAATGTCACAATATTCAAATAATGCCACTATACTGTGCCAAGATGACATGTTCATTCAAATGATGTCACTATACTGTGCCAAGATGACATGTTCATTCAAATGATGACACTATACTGTGCCAAGATGACATGTTCATTCAAACGATGCCACTATACTGTGCCAAGATGACATGTTCATTCAAATGATGTCACTATACTGTGCCAAGATGACATGTTCATTCAAATGATGTCACTATACTGTGCCAAGATGACATGTTCATTCAAATGATGTCACTATACTGTGCCAAGATGACATGTTCATTCAAACGATGATGTCAACGAATCTTCAAATGACGTCACAATAATATCCTGAGATGACGAAAATAGTACCTTATTACTGAAGATAGCGAGTGACTGAAACGATAAAAATGAAGGAATATTCAGGCAACTTGCTCATGTGCATGTCTGAAAAATCACAATAGAGTTTGGTTGATGTTTTTTGAGTCAGGAAATATTCGGTAAACACAGAACAAAGGGCAGAAAGTACAAGCCACCAATTTCCGCCCATTTCCTGACATGACACGACTATTACGCATTCATGTTCCGCTCACGAGAATTAAGGGCTTGCTAGTGTTTCCGCACGTTCTGAGAATCTTTTTTTTTTCAGTCACCAATGTCGATGTTTGAACCAATGTTTGGTGATTTATATTGAATGTGATGTATATCAGGGGAATAGGTTATAAGTATATGGCAAGTTATCAAAGTTTATTTCACTTGGAGTCATGTGACACACATTGTCATCATATTTGAGTTTAAAAAGGTCATATATTTTTGTTTAGATCACGGTCTTTGGCGCAGTTGATTAGAGCGCAACATTTCCTTTATAGTGGTCCTAAAATCCTGGGTTCGAACCCCGGCCATGCCGAAATTGAGGCCCGTTGCGAAAGAGTTAACTGTAAATCTGTGACTGGGTGTCATGTCAAGGGCCTGCGACATGAGAATCCAATGAGGCAGCACTACATAAATACAAATACAAAAACAAGTAATCTGTATTTATTGCGGAGTACAGTTTTAAAAGAACCACACGCTAAAAGGTTTTCATCCAAATGAAGCTAACAAATAAGCTAGGCTGGCTTGAAGTGCCATGGTATTGTGTTGCAAAGAGAAACATGAGAATACAAAATCCCATAAGATGTGAAATACGAGAATAAGTGTCCGAATACATTCCACCAAGTAGTGACCTCTTCAGCTTACAACTAATTGAATATTTCTAATAAAATAAGCTATTATTTCTTCTGGAAATGTCATGACTTGAACACCACAGCAATCTCTTGTATTTAGAAGCCGACATAAAATGTTCGAAGCTTGGTTTGTTATCATACAATACAAAATATTAATCCATCAAGTTAATCCAGAATATTATGTTTCAAATGTTTTTTTTAGTGTTCTAATATAATAGATACATTTGGCAAACGAAAAATGAAACATTTGTCAAGTAAAAAAAAAGATATGCTATATAATTAATCATATGTCTAGAAATAAAATGTGAAATGGCAAAATAAGAAGATACTTGTCTGTTAAAGTGCATTCGTCGCAAATAACTTAAGAGATTAGTTTGCATATTTCTAAAAGAAAGATCAGCAAACAGTTTCGTTCAAAATTATGTTCCCAATTTCACTTTTTGATACATCTGACTCGTTGTTATGCTGATTATGTATTCGATTTGAATGAGCATTGCTCTTGAAAGTGACACAAACCGGAAAGTATACAAGATGGAAACAGTCAAATGACAAACAGGTCCTGGGAATACATGTGGAACTGGATGTATTTTACAGGAAAACCTGTTTAAATCGAACAAATAAAACCGTGAATAAAACATTGGAAGTGACTGGAAGCGTGATATATTATTGCGAGATCAGATCATCACATGTTTCAAATCTATCTAATGAGCCCAAAACATGACGTCGACATCTTCAAATTATGTAAGATTACAACAAGAAACAATAGGATGAATGTCCTGATAGCCGTATAACGTGAATTGCGCTTGACATTGGATGATGGAAACTGATTAAAGATGCACAAAAACCAGGAGAATATATCTGTTCCTTGCTGGCATGTGTCAAAATAATAATATATTACATTTTAGTGCAATTAGTCTTACGACATTTAAATTGTAATTGTTTTTTGTGTTTTTATACATTGTTTTGTTATATTCATACCGTCAGATTGGAATATGGTATTAAACCAGGAGTCATGTATTTCCTATTGAAACCATTCCACATTGAACAATAGTGTTTTTTCTTTTTGTGTTCTTCTACGGAAACCAAAGTGAGTGTGATTCAACATTGTGTCTCTAGATGTTGAAACTGAATCTCAACAGTTTGAATATAAATGACACAATCGTTTGAATACTGTTCTAAATTAGGAATCTGCAAAGTTGACCAGAAATCCGCCTTGTTGAGATAGGCCTTTGCAAAATGTTGAACTAATCTGAGTAAACTTTCAGCCATCTTGGTTTCATTGCATTCTCATCGCTTGTCTACCACAATCAAATCGATTTTCACCATGAAGTATGTGTGTTAGTGCATATAAAGCACCTTTTAACCTCTAGATACCCTACATAGGATTTTCTCCACTTTAAATCTTTTTTAACTGAGGACTGAGGTAAAAAACTTCATGGCAATATCGAAGTTATATAAGGTCAGATAGAAGCCTGTCATCGGGACTCAATGCCCTACTTCTTTCAAAGAGTAACTTGAGATCTTTCTTGAGCCCTATCTCATAATATAAACCACAGATTTCGGTAACCAGTCATGGAGCACTGGGTTGAGTGGCAACTTAAAATGGGTTAAAATGTGCCAGTTATGCATCATGACGTCACAAAAGCAACCAGAACACTTGGGAAAAACTGCCCCTTGTGGCCTCATGACGTTGCAATGTAAATCCAGTCAGAACCCAATTGTGACGAGTTCAGAAGGGTCAAATATCGGAGGTAATGTAAACAAACACGTAATTCAGTGATATATATATATATATATATATATATATATATATATATATATATATATATATATATATATATATATATATATATATATATATATATATATATATATATATATATATATATATATATTAATAATGTCAATATTAAATATATCAGTCTGATATGATTAGTATGCATAAAGTATTAATGGTATTTAGATAATAACATTTTCAAGCATCAAGTATCACCGAGTTGTGTATGTTTATAGTTTACCTGTTATTATTTTTAGTACAATATTAACCAAATCAGAGCAGCTTCCCTCTGATCTGATGAATGTTTCACTCTTTTCAAATAAGGGATTTCAACTTGCCGTTTCAGTCACATAATGATAACTCAACCCACCACGTGTTGTGAGTAGATTTCTACATCATGCAACAATCTTGAGCATTCCTCATAATCTGATAAAGCCAAACAATTAAGACTACCATAGATTATGTTATATGATACTCAGCCAGCCAATTAAGACTACCATATAATATGTTATATGATACTCAGCCAGACAATTAAGACTACCATATATTATGTTATATGATACTCAGCCAGACAATTAAGACTACCATATATTATGTTATATGATACTCAGCCAGACAATTAAGACTACCATATATTATGTTATATGATACTCAGCCAGACAATTAAGACTACCATATAATATGTTATATGATACTCAGCCAGATGGATAAGCTGAAATGTAATGTTAAAGTCACACAAGACGCCATTATAAAGCAAAAAAGAATTTTAAACTAATTTGTCCTTGATCTTGAATATGCTGCAAGATATTTGATTTCGAAACATAGAAGTAAACTGTCAGATTTATTCACATAATGCAACGAGTGCCACTGCACACATGGAAAGTTACCATTGTATTTTATTTATTATTTGATTTATATCTGTCATGTCCACTATTCATTATCCACTGTTCATCGTTATATTTACTCATATATACTTTCATTATTTATTCCCATATTTTATTTATTATTGACCAATTGATCTAAACATTTTTGGACCACGGCCAAATATTTCCCACCCCTGATATATACAATATTGTTGCCTAATTTATATTCATCTTGTTCTTGTTTTTGTTTGTTTTTGTTTGTTTTTGTTTGTTTTTGTTTGTTTTTTTTTGTTTTTGTTTTTCTTAATTTGAACACTGAGGAGTTGGGCGTTGGCAGGCGGCTTCATCAATATCAATACTGCTTTAACACATGACTTCATTTATCGCTTCTAATGAATAATAGGCCTCTGTGGTGATCCAAAGGTTGTGGTTTCGATCCCAGGCCGTGCCGAGGTTTAAATAATAATAATACAATTTCACTCATCAGCTGAGGCCCGTGCCTAAAGGGTTAACCCATGGTCCTTGTAAATCTGTGACTGGGTGGGTTGTCATGTCAATGATCTGCGACATGACAATTCAATGAGGCAGCACTCTATCTGCTACAAGTAGGTCTCATCACGAAATGACTGAAATAATGTTGAAAGTGATGTAAAACCCCCAAACAAACCGAGGAACTGAGAAAGTAAGTCCTTCAATGCCATATTGTCAAAAATATGAGTTGCTAATCGCTTACTTAGGAAATATTCTTCAATATATATTTTTGTTCCTTTTCGTCTGTGACTTAAGATAGATCTGTGGAGTTCCTTTGCCGGCCTATTTTAAGACAAGGTTCAAAGAAAACGTTGCGATAATTTTGGCCATATTTGAAACAAAATAGTAGTTTATTAAATATACAGAAAGGCTTTATCCTTGTAATTGGAGCTCCACTGTTCTGGTCTATTTTAAGGTCGGGTTCAAAAGAAGCTCTTCGATAATTTAGGCCTTGTTTGAAACAATATATGGGTTTATTGAATATTAGCGGAGCCATTTTCAATACAGATGGGTGACAATTAGAACACGAGGATCCTGAAGTGGAAATAGTCTTCATCAACTAATTGATTAGTGATGTTTAAAATTAGATATTCTAAATGAAAAAAATATGGATTTACTCTTTAAGAAAGAGTACATGTTTCATTGAAACCTATTTTGTGTGTATTTGTGAGATATAAACAAATCGTATTTGTTTATCATATCACTCACCGAGGGAGTTCCCACAAAACGTATTTGGTCCTTGCTTATTACATGAACTATTAGCCATCTTTGTTCCAGTGCATTCATAGCCTGGCTTCCGCAATCAACATTGATTCGTTCCTCCAAGCAAACCTTGTGAATGCTCGCCAAACACAACACTGTTCAATATGGGGATCCCCCAAACAAGACTTTATTTCACACATTTCAGTTGCATAATACTGTGTCATGGTATTTGGTTACCCTCAGTACAGACAGTGCCTGCAGGTTTTGATATACATGTACAATAAAGAATGACAAGAGAAACATGTACCACAACTGCTGGTAACCCAATAAGATATGCACATTGGCTGGAGGTAACAAGGTGTTTGTCATGCTCTTAGTAAATCTGGATGTTATATACAGTTATGTCTTCCGCACCACAACATGACTCCTTTCTATTATCTCAATCAATAGATCTATGTTATCGGACGCGCGTGATCGTGTTTTGGGTAACTAATTATGTGGGTTCTATTTATCATATTTATCATATTATTGTTGTTTAACTATCACTTCCTTATAAATATATATATATATATATATATATATATATATATATATATATATATATATATATATATATATATATATATATATATATATATATATATATATATATATACAACAATCCATGAGCTAAACTCATAATTGAAGTGAATTTTGATAACTAGAACCCACATAATTCAAAGATTCTGAAGTGAACATACTTAAAGTGTAGTAATGCTTTATTCTGGTTTAAGGTAATTCTCATGTCTAAAGTAGATAGACGTGATCGTCTCCAGCAACCATTTCTTGTATCCTCATATAGCCCCGAATACTATCATGACCTTTTTTCATTGACTTACAAATAATGAAAGTATACCTCTCTTATTATATAGAAATTTGAATAGTGAAGTCACAAAATACGTGTGTCAACCTGTATATTCACCATTAGTACTTTATCTGAGACCAATATTGTGTCATCCTCTTGTTGTGTCACAAATGCCTCTAATGTTGAAAACATGTATAGCTTTCAAACTCTTCAAGTATGAGAGGATGTACTTCAACTAAAGCACCATAGCGTTTCTGTATTTAAGTCTGACTCAGTAAGTCTGCTCATTCACATTCCCTCAGTTCTTTCTCAGACATTCTGTTTTGTTTTTTCTGGTACATCATATACCGTGTGAAATACTTGCAAATCCAGCATCAGATTAAGTCTGGATCATATCACTTGATGGTTTTCCGTTTCTCTTATTTCAAAAGAATCTGTTATTTTATTTGCAAAGTAGTCTATAGCCTTGCAATAGGCTATGCATAACACTATCAGTTTCATTACTCAGACCAACAAATATTCATCCAGGACAACACGACACTAAAGTAATGTTAGAAATAACAAATATCCCACTGTGTTTTATTATGTACCACACAAACTTTATCAGCCAGGTATCTGTTAGAAAACCTATCATATTCTGTGTAATCACTTGTATAACTTAAAACAATACTTTGTTATGAGTAATCCTATCTATATACCTTAGTTCTTAGATTCTCGATTTGAATGATTCCCAACAGTATTAAGGTATATGACTCATTTGAAATCTACGGCGACCAGTCATTCTTTGTATATTTTGTTAAATATATGATGAATATTCATAAATTACTGAACAAATATCACTTTGGTAATAGGTAATCGATAGCAAAGGCTTAAATATTATCCAAAGCTTGCATAATTTATCATGTTTTCAAGGTGTGCCAACTCGAAATTAATAGTTACATATACATACCTCGGTTATATTGAACAAGTTACTGCCTTGTAGTGGTAATAATAATGTTGGTGAAATCACCTATATCCAGTTATTAACAACAGGTGAAATCACCTATATCTAGTTATTAACAACAGGTGAAATCACCTATATCCAGTTATTAACAACAGGTGAAATCACCTATATCTAGTTATTAACAACAGGTGAAATCACCTATATTCAGTTATTAACAACAGGTGAAATCACCTATATCTAGTTATTAACAACAGGTGAAATCACCTATATCCAGTTATTAACAACAGGTGAAATCACCTTTATCCAGTTATTAACAACAGGTGAAATCACCTATATCCAGTTATTAACAACAGGTGAAATCACCTATATCTAGTTATTAACAACAGGTGAAATCACCTACATCCAGTTATTAACAACAGGTGAAATCACCTATATCTAGTTATTAACAACAGGTGAAATCACCTATATCCAGTTATTAACAACAGGTGAAATCACCTATATCCAGTTATTAACAACAGGTGAAATCACCTTTATCCAGTTATTAACAACAGGTGAAATCACCTATATCCAGTTATTAACAACAGGTGAAATCACCTATATCTAGTTATTAACAACAGGTGAAATCACCTATATCCAGTTATTAACAACAGGTGAAATCACCTATATCTAGTTATTAACAACAGGTGAAATCACCTATATCCAGTTATTAACAACAGGTGAAATCACCTATATCCAGTTATTAACAACAGGTGAAATCACCTATATCCAGTTATTAACAACAGGTGAAATCACCTATATCCAGTTATTAACAACAGGTGAAATCACCTATATCTAGTTATTAACACAATAAACATCAGTTCTATTTCTATAGTTGTACCAAAGACATTTGATATGATGGGTCATAAGTTAGACAAAGTTCACAGTAAACAATAGACTCCATCACAATTCATTTGATTGGTCAGCTGCATCTCAGTTGCACACGTTCTCACTTTGTGATTGCACAAAGATGAAGCTTGTCGCCAAGATTTTGTGTCATTTAGATGTATTTTGAGAAGGATTTATTTTGATATTTAAAGTATTTGAAACTAGGTTTCATTTCTTTTCATATTGATGAAAAAGTAATAATACATCTTTAAAAATACATTTATTAAGCAAAAAAATGAAATAAAATAAAATAAATAAATTTATGACCAAATAAATGAACCCACAAGTATCAATTGAAAACGTTTTTCTCAAGGAAACTTTGCTATCAGAGCCTCGTTGTGAAACAGAAAACCCATAAGATCGCGATAAATTGCTTTTTTTTACCATAGAGACTTATATTATTAAGTTTTGCATGCACACTAAATAACAGAATGTTTCTGTTTGAGGTATTTGATTTCTTTCCTAGGTGGTGCACTACATCCCAATCTCTTGTGTAGTGTTTGGTGAAAGAACAACTATCTTTTATATGGCATTTGCATCAAGCTGTGATATATTCTATGTCCCTGTGCAATACACCTTAGCCTTAAGTGTGGTGCTCGGTAAACCAACATGTTGTTTATATAATATGAGAATCAAGGCATGATATATTGTATATACCAGTGCATGTTTAATTTAAGATATAAATGGACATGCTCTTACCTTTATCTTTTGGAGAGTCTTTGATGAATATCTCCTCCTTAAAAGTTCAGTCAATATATTTTGTTGATCCTGACGACTGTTCTCAATGCTCTTGTTAAATGTAGCATTAAACTGCAGTAACAGCAGTAACTTCAATGACAGTACTGACTAATGTGCAATACTTTTAGAAACACATATTTAACTTTCTACTGGAGTCAATATTAGTAGCAGTAACAAGACTTGGGTTACTGACTATATAGACAGTAAGGGTGATGATACGGATAAGACCAGCAGTATCCAGGATGACGATACTGACTTTACTGGCAGTATAACAGGAGAGTGTCTACATATGTAGATGATGACGGTAGATATGAGTAGTTGGTGTTCTTAGTCCAGAGTTGTAGCTTATTAGCCTCTCACACAGGTCTACTCGGCACTGCTCAGCACACTGCTCAGCGTAATGCTCAGCGGAGAACTCACACAAGTTGAGCAGCTCAGCCTGTACAACACATTGAGGATAAACTGACCACTGCGCTCTCACCTACCTAAATCAGCCTGCTCATCAGACGGGGATGCTGTAGCCAATTGCCGCGTGTCAGGGTGATAATGAGCTCTGCAAGGCCCCCGTACCCGTAATCACTCACACCTTACCTAATGCTCAATCTCGGCTGCCATCAAAACTCACTTTCCCCGCTACACACAAAAACAGCTGATTCCAATTTACTATCTGAAATGCTATAACCGATAAACAAATTATTGAGTGATATTTGGCTGCTCATATAAAAGCCGTGGATTTCCAATGTTATCTTGCATGCTGAGGGAGTGATACAAATATCTATATGCACATAGTTCACATGTTAGTGTGATTGTGTAATTCTCTCATAACATGGTATATAGCCTTGCTTCGAGTCCCCCATGCAATATATCATACGGCCACATACAGCCTGAACGTTAAAATATCAATGTATTGACTGTCGCCTCAGAATGTTTGCTTGTGCACATGGGCAGTTATGCATAACATTGCACAATGCTATAAAACACTATGATTATGATATGTGGGTGAGGCCCTGGTACGTCGATATGAACCGGGAGGGAAGAGTTCTGCGGCGGAGACGGCCGGGGCCCGGGGGCGGGGGATAGCCCGGCCTCGTGGTAGGCGGGATCAGGGTGCCAGCCATCCGCAATTAAATCTTGGGTCTTGTATTGACAAACATTTAATACGCCTCACGAACCGTCCACATCAATCATGTTTATTTCTTATGTTTGCCTTTTGGGATACAATTGTTTGATTCATTTGTAACACGATTCATGCCGAATTAAAGCGTTCTAATGGGCGATCTTCTACTAAGTTTCCTGTGAACTCAGCAATCGGATTAATCCGGCGGAAGGACACAAACCGTTAACTCTCTGACATTAATAGTATAACCCGTTCATTAAATTGTAATCACACTTAAACAGAAAAAAAGGGAAACTAATCTAATATTTATGGCGATGTCAAGATATATCATCTTTCTATCTATATTTTATTTGTTTTTGGATTAAATTTAAACAAACATGAAATGAAACTCACCCCAGACATGTGTTAATGGAGAAAGTTATTGTCAGAAACGATCAGCAATATGTTCAATTTAGTGACTACTGGGATGCATATAGGAATAAATTGTGTAATATGCACCTGGCTTTCATTTCACATCTACATTTTTACACCTTGGTGCCTACTTTTTATGGAGAAATTAATGAGCTTGTCTTAGTCTTATGAAGATCCATGAGGACTCCATGAACTTTATGATATTATTTAGTTGAGTTGTGTGTGATGTGTATTTTAACCACCTGCTTTGAGAACAAATGTGTGCGCATGTGCAGACCTGTAGCTAGAGTGAGGGCTGTGCTGGTCAATCAGGGAACTTCCCTGGTTGATATTGTCACGTGATGGAGGTTAGTTAGGGATCTTCCATTGTTAATATCTAAACTATCCGGAACAGTCGGGGATCCTCCCTTGTTAACATAATCCAATATGAGACAATCAGGGATCATCCCTTGCCACGATTATCCATTTGGAACGATCAGGGATCGATCCTTGATTAATATTATGCTATCTTGAACAGTCCGGGATCTTTCCTTTTTTAAGTTATCCTATCTGAGATAGACTGGGATCCTCCCTTGTTAGTATTATCCTATCTGGGACAGTCAGGGATCCTCCCTTGTTAATATTATCCTATCTGGGACAGTCAGGGATCCTCCCTTGTTAATATTATCCTATCTGGGACAGTCAGGGATCCTCCCTAGCTAGTAATGGCGCCCGTGCCTCCCCTTTTACACAGCCATGGCAACCATCATTAAATTCCTGAACAGACGACTCATCCCTGGTCATCATTCTCCACCAAGCACACGGCCTAGGGCACAACACCGTGTTGACAAACGAGCTTTCAAACCGCTAATCACGGCGATTTCACTCTCAAGACAAGTGTAGCCTCCCTTAATTGCCTCTGAGAGGCAAAGCTGCGATTTTTCTGAGCCAATCATTGACCCCGCGGCCGGTAGCACCAGATGCGAATGACTAAGGCCTCGTCTACTTGACTCAACATTCTCCTATACTCAAACACAATATACAAGTGGCCACCTTACGTACTCCCAATGAATGGCAACAGACTTTCTTTTTGAAAATTGCCTGAAGAACATGTGACTATTTGGTTTGAATGAAATGGCAATTGTGTTATATTAGGGGCATGACCAAAGGAAGTTAGTGTTCAATGGAAAACTTTTATGTTCTGCGTTTGTTTTGAGAAATGTTTGTGTATTTTTCAAGTTAAAAATGGATCAATGTCGGAAATAAAATCTGTTCTTTTCAAAGTAAAGAATTTGAAAAAGGGCAAAATAGTGAAAGCACGTAACTTGGTTGAAAATTGATTGGGTGAATAAATATTCTTTGAAAGATCACTCTAAAAAACAAGATGGTATCATGTTTTCTTTCTCGAGCATTTATTCTCATATCCATGTTTTTCTGTGGAGAAAAGCATTACATTGTCTCTATACGTTTTTGTCGTGTCTGCCAAGTTCGAATTCTTATCTAACCCAAGCCAGGCGTGTGCACACTTCAGCAAAAAAATGACCAAAGTGACATCTAGCGGGCAAGTGTATTCCAACCAATGGCATCTTGGTGTCATCTTCTTTCCGGTCCTCTTTTGCCAGACACTCACCACGTCCCCCATTAGATCGATATAAGAGAACATCTCGCGTGGGTCTCTTTACACACGAGACTTGCAGATTTCGATCAGGGCGCAATCCTATTCAACATTACTATCTCAACTTTTATTCATGCGAAGTCCAATTTTTCCTACTAAAACTTGTATGTTTTTATAAGCTTTATTCTCGCAATCAGTAGCCTAATATTTCTTTGTGATAAAAGATATGGCATTATTTTTGTCTCAGACACCTGCAAAGAACACCCAGCTTACCGCCTGTCGTTGTCGGAGTCCATAGCCAGGGAGTAAACGAGGCTAATTTGGAGAAAGATGGAGATAGCATAAACCGCACAAATATGAACTCTGGAGGTGACCAAGCGCAAAACCTGAGCAATGATAGGCGCCCAAATACACAAATATTTAATAACACCATTACAAAAGTTATTATCTTGTAGTTGTCTACAAAATGGAGAATGAATATTCAAGTGATAGTTATAGACATCAGTTTCGCTAAGCTTAAGACATACATCTGACTTGTGAGAAGTCAACAAACCCAGTGTGCAGGATTAACAAATTAAACAGCGTTGTATTAGGAGCGCGTACACGCATTTTATTTATGAGGCAAAGGTCAGTTGTGGGCGCCATGTTGTTGAATGTCATGATTTCAAGATGGCTTTTAATAGGCTTAAACTATCCTCGATATCTCCTAAGGGTTTACACGTTATGTAGGCAATGTCAGTGACATGCAAGGTAATCACGTGATCCGATTTAAAGAGACTTAAATCTAATGGGGCAATCACGTGTACTGGAGAAGATGACTTTGCACACGTGGAAGATGAAGTACTGGTCTGGAATGTCATTGTGAAAGATACACAAAACATTTATTTTTTGTAGATCTCATTCAAATATGTGACATCGCTTTAAATTAATTGTCGGCAACACGGACCACGCTTTTAATAACATTTTATAAAGACAGATTCTGAATGAAGACCAAACGTTTCGCCACGCCTATCCTTTCATCCTTTGTTAAAATCTATAATTGCTTATTTTAAAGTCATTGTATTTTGAGATTATTGAATTTGTTCAAATATGATTTCAAGGAGAAATTGGTGTTGAGGACAAATTGAATGAAGTTACCGCTCACTACCAATATATGGTCTATTTCAAAGTTATTTTCACAATTTTGCATGATAACTCTGCCTTAATGTATCACGATTTCACGCTAAAACATAATGTTTCTTTGTTTCAGAAGATAATATATGTTGGCTTCTTACTGGTATTAAAACCTCATGCGGTATCAAAAGAAAAATAGAATAGCACTTATTGTACTTATCATAAAAAAGAAAGCCTGCAAGATGTGTTATTTCCTTAAGATACAACACGAAACTGTGAAAGGTAAGCCTTTGCTGTGGAAGCGACGTGAGGGATTAAAGAGTTATATGGGGTTGAAGCATTTACACGTATTGTGTTCCGGTCAAAATGTGTGATTACTCTAGCCAAGATGTAAAAGCATTGAAAAGATGATGGCTTCAAGTCGGCTGAGAAAACATCAACATCTGTTAAGGACCTAAAATGTTATGGTATACTACAAATGAATTGTGACATTAAATGGCTTGCACCGACACTGTGAGGCTTTCTTTGACATGGACTGTGAGAGGGAGTAAGTCTTCTGAGAACAATGGAGCATATCCTATTGGCAAATTATTGAAAACTTTTTTAATGACTTTGGCCATAATGAATGCGTCTCTCTGAGGATATTCTCGTCAGGGTTTTCATTGTGGGTTTTGTTATATTACTGAGGTGTTCTTTATAGTCCGATGCATGATCAAGCCATTGTTGTAAGCACCTCACGATGCAAATGAAAACCATAAATAATAAACATAGCCAAATGGAAATAATTTATCCTTTGGTGGACGTTTATCAGTGTCCGCATCGAGCTGAAATAATTAGCGCCTTAAAGCATCTTATCTTTAATATCAAGATAGACATCAGCATTAAGAGGATGTGTGCTTTACAAGGCTTATATCAATCAGATGTAGATTCATATGAAATGCTTAGCAAACATATGTGAATATAATGATGAGAAAGTTGATTCATCTTAACCGCCTCATTTTAGGACTGATGAAATCTGGAAAATTGCTGTTGCTTTAGGAATAATACACATAGATGAAACAAGTAATCGGATGTTTCTTTATAACAAATAGGCCATGCCAAAATAAAATATAAAAAAAACACAAAGGTATTCTATATCTCACCCGGTTGTAGCACCCCAGGGTAGGGGAATCGTGTTGTTCTCTGACAGAAGTGGTGTTCACTTTAATGGATATGTTCCCCGTACGGTGCCTTACACAGAAAGGCAACATATGGACGTGTGCCGAGGTCACCCATTTGTGACTCTTTATTTGTCTCTGGAGTCAATGCATCACATTGAGAATGAGAAAAGTATGAAAAGTGCTGGAACCGTAATTCTCAGCGTCTCCTACTTTACCTGTGTGTCACTTCCGGTGTTAATTGGATTTGTTATAGCATATATCACAGGAAGAATATCACAACAGGAAGATGAAAAGTGAGAATAGTGCTTAAGCTGAAATATCTACGTCCTCTACCTAACATGTATGTCACTTCCGGTGTTAATTGCTCTTCGTGTGGATAAAATGAGAATAAAATGAGAAAAAAACAGATTTGAGGGCCAGATTGATGAAGGTGTTCTTTATATAGAACTTTCCTGGTTTGAGGTCACGGCGCAGTTGGTCAGATCACAAGCTTATTAAAACCAGTTCCTCTGTGATGATCGGAAAGGTCCCGGCTTCATACCCTGCCAAGCTGAGATTACATTTATGTTACAATGACCTTATATGACCTTAGACCTGTTTTCCCTTGTTGACAACCTACCCGGTCATCTGTAACAATGTAGGTTGTCATGACAACTCAGTGAGGCAGCACTATTTTTATCTTCTACAGGTGGGTCTCATCATGATATTACTGAAATAATATGGCAGTCATAAGATGGTCATTATAAGCATTAAGATATCTTAAGGGCCTGCCACATAATGGACACAATTCTTTATAGAACTATCTGTGTAATGAACTGACTGAGCTAGTGTGAAGAAGACGAATTAACTGGTATTCCTCAAACTAACAAATAAATACACATTTTAGAGAGTGTTTGCTAAGGGCACAATGAATTCTTGCATTGATTTGAAGTGCTCATCACGTGATCACGAGACTTATTCTCTCCCATAGTATCAAACCTTAAAGGTTAGATAATTACGACTCAAGAAATGTACCTTTTTGATGTCCACTTAACACAGAGCTCACCCCAAGGCAGTTGTATTTTTTGTGACTGGAGCAATTTGCTTGGCTTTGATCTCTGCCATGGTCAAATATTAAAAAGCCTAATTGCCATATAGTTCATGATTATTCCAGAAAAGGTAAATACACTCAGACAGGGAACACAACTAACAGATGCAAAATAAAAATAGATATTATATAAATTGTCCTTGGTTCTAGAAGCTCACATCTTACTTGAGAGGCATAACGCCTTCTGAGGCACGACCCAATCTGCCTACTTGTTTTATGTCTATCTGTAATATCACAAAATTATGATTGGTTTATGTAATTTCAATTTTCTCTTGAATATGATGTATATATTGATTTGTTATTAAACCAATTGTATTCAGATATGAATTATATTGGGTATGATACAATTTAAAAACCCAACGAAGTCTCTTCTGTGATATTCAAAATCAGCTTTAAATCAGATAAATACAAAAGTCTTCTTTTTATTCAGTTGAAAAAAACTTCATTCCGGATGTAATATAGACTATCTTGATAGGTTCCTTCAGCACGTCTTTGAGAAGTTTTTTTTTAAAGTTTTAAGTGAGCAATTTCTTAAGATGCTGCTTTATGAAGCGGCTAAGCTTGCAGTCTGTGCTCCAAATATCTGTCATAGAAGATCGGGGCTAGGCCGTATGGTAGGCCGGCTAGATGGGATTACCCGGCCTGAGGATTGGGGATTGAGGATGACAAAAGCTGCCCCTAACATTAACTGCAATCTCTACAA
This sequence comes from Amphiduros pacificus, assembly GCA_949316495.1. Lineage (NCBI taxonomy): Eukaryota > Metazoa > Annelida > Polychaeta > Phyllodocida > Hesionidae > Amphiduros > Amphiduros pacificus. The sequence continues at coordinate 13,625,444 of OX439012.1, read as the reverse complement.
ATTGGCTCTTCCACTTGGTAGCACTATACAGAAGACAATTACCTTCTCAAACATCCACACCGGAATCCGTAACGTCTCCCTTAAACGGTGAGTTGTTCCAAATAATGTGATAAGTTGAATAAAGTTATGTGGGATAAATGCTGTTATGAGATTGATAAGAGGCCGAGAACGTTTGATAGCATGTTTGCATGGGGACATGTCATATACAATGACGGTCATGCCATCATCAAACAGCCAACTTTTAGCCCACAGAATACATCTCTTCTTCAAACAAAAGATTTCTTTGATGTGACAGTATGGCAATATAAAGTCTATATTTAAAAAAAGTCACATCTTACAAAAGAAAAATCATTCAATTCCAATCTTCTTTAAGCCTTTGTCATAAAGCATGCGGTTTTAACATTATTTATAAAGCCAGGGCTATGGCCAATGTGAAGATGAAATCCATGGTTTTAAATTCAACAAACTATGCATCTTGTTATATCTGCCCGTGTTGTGTTCATTAAGGACATGGACGTGCTAAGCATTGTGCTATGTATGAAAAGCAATCCATATTCATTCTCTAATGTGGAACATCATTTCTCACAAGATAGCTTTCACCCTTTTGCCATTGTTTCGAAACTCAAATTAATCAGACGGAAATATAAAAAAACATTCTATTTGCAGTTTACTGGACTTAATTGACACTACAAATGAAGGAAATGAAAAATTGAAGCCCTTCATTACTCGTGAAATCTTATTAGATAACTAAATACATAACTAAGAGAAAATGACAGCTTGCTAAATACAGCAATCCCAAATTTATATGAGTGGCAGATGTCATATCTAACACCGATTATTACTGACAATGCCTCCAGTTAGATAACATTTTGCTGGCAAAGAAAATAAATCTCTAATAAGCAGTAGAGCATATTTAGATAACGAAATTGTCGGAATTCACATTCTGTCTGCTTGTTACACTCTTATTAGAGACAAATATAGAACAGCTCACAAGGACAATAGATATATTTAGAATGTGGAGGAGCTACCTGATATGTTTGAAATTGTTGCCCTCAGAATGTTATTGTGTGTAAGGTCACTCTACTTACCTCACATAGGACAAAAGGGATGACCTTCAAATCTCCTATTTTGTTTTTATTAAATAAGATCATCCAGTGTTCACAAATAACTCGTGCGCGAAGTAATTAGTAAGACACAATCAGAATGACAATCAGAATGACAATCAGAATGACAATCAGAATGACAATCAGAATGACAATCACAATGACAATCACAATGACAATCACAGTGACAGTCACAGTGACAGTCACAGTGACAGTCACAATGACAGTCACAATGACATTCACAATGACATTCACAATGACAATCACAATGACAATCACAATGACAGCCACAATGACAGTCACAATGACAATCACAATGACAATCACAATGACAATCACAATGACAATCACAATGACAGTCACAATGACAGTCACAATGACAATCACAATGACAATCACAATGACAATCACAATGACAGTCACAATGACAGTCACAATGACAGTCACAATGACAGTCACAATGACAGTCACAATGACAATCACAATGACAATCACAATGACAATCACAATGACAATCACAATGACAATCACAATGACAGTCACAGTGACAGTCACAATGGCAGTCACAATGACAGTCACAATGACATTCACAATGACAATCACAATGACAATCACAATGACAGTCACAATGACAGTCACAATGACAGTCACAACGACAGTCACAATGACAGTCACAATGACAGTCACAATGACAATCACAATGACAGTCACAATGACAGTCACAATGACAGTCACAATGATAGTCACAATGACAATCACAATGACAATCACAATGACAATCACAATGACAATCACAATGACAATCACAATGACAGTCACAATGACAGTCACAATGACAGTCACAATGACAATCACAATGACAATCACAATGACAATCACAATGACAATCACAATGACAATCACAATGACAATCACAGTGACAGTCACAATGGCAGTCACAATGACAGTCACAATGACATTCACAATGACAATCACAATGACAGTCACAATGACAGTCACAATGACAGTCACAATGACAGTCACAATGACATTCACAATGACATACACAGTGACAGTCACAATGACAATCACAGTGACAGTCACAATGACAATCACAATGACAATCACAATGACAATCACAATGACAATCACAATGACAGTCACAATGACAATCACAATGACAATCACAATGACAATCACAATGACAATCACAATGACAATCACAATGACAATCACAATGACGGATATTGTTATTCCTCAAGTAAGAATTAAACATTACGGTGACATTTATAGGAAACCAATACTCTTGTGATATAACAGTTTATGTATGTAGCATGCGGACATACCTTTAGTGGCCAGTCGAAGTTGGTTTGTTAGCACCTGCAAGAAGAATCAATATTGTTATACATATACTACAATACTGCTCAAATTATGTCAATTTCAATCAATATGTTTGTTGTTTGTGATGTAGATTTGTGGCATAATATGCTCTGAGGTATAATTCTGACATCACTTTATGAGGCACAAATATAAAATCACACAATAAGGCGGAATATGGAAATCACACAGTAAGGAGGAATCTGGAAATCACACAGTAAGGGGGAATCTGGAAATCACACAGTAAGGCGGAATCTGGAAATCACACAGTAAGGGGGAGTCTGGAAATCACGCAATAAGGGTGGATCTGAAAATCACGTAATAAGGGTGGAACTGAAATTCACGTAATAAGGTACAACCTTGTTAAAGCTTAATCAAAAGCAGGAAAAATTAATTAATGTACAAGCATATGTGATATTTTAAAGGTACAAAAATATTTTAAAAGACATTTGCAAAATGTTATATTGTAAAGCTCCATGCATGATATGATTATTTGGAATGTATGACAAAACGCAGGCAGGTTTTTAAATATAGAGATTTTTATCTAACCCATCAATAACTTACCCACATACATATATATATATATATAAAACGAAGAATCTAAGCATCTATTTGTTATAACACCTCTATAGTTGCGTAGTAAATAGTGGTATGGTATTTAAAACTACAGGCATAACATATGTCAATGGTACAGGCATACTGCCATTTTGTAAAGAAACAGGCAAGATAGCATGTGCTTTAACAAAGTAAACGTTCGATAACACGTAAATAGATAGAAGCTAGATTACTCAATGTTCCCCCTTGGCTGCCAATAAGAGCCAACTTGTGGCTGTCAAGTGCAGTTGCTTGTTGGAGTTATGTCTCGCTGGAGGTTTTCAATAAGACAAGCCTGATTATTTTCTTTGTTGTTTGGCGTCTGAGAGATGCCAAAACGTGTTTCTTACTTTTGTGTGCAGAAAAACTTTTGTTCTGCACCGAGCCTCATTATATTGTATTTCTCTTTGATCTATTTCCTGAGACAATTAAGTAAACGACCAAGGAAACTTATTATTGTTATCGCGTTTAAAGCAGACGACATTTATACCCGGATTTAAACCATAGAATAGCTTAAGAAAACCATACATAACCTAGTGAACGTGATAGAGGTCTACATACCACGTGATATGGCGATGGATATATCTTAGGGAATTAAGAGATCTGTTTGTAATGGTCTACAGCACCTTCATCCGGGACCTAATCGTAGAAGGCGTGATCAGTCATGCGCACTGGTGTCTCAGCGCTCAGTGAATGGTGCGGTATGTCTCTATTGTAACGCACACTACCAACACGATTTGGTGTTTTTCTGTATTATGTCTCCCTTCCCTGTGGAGGATAATGATTGTCTTCCTCTTCCGGGCTGGGGTAGGCCACAAAGATAAGCACAGAGTGTGCTACAAAACATGCCACAGTGACTGCCAAGGTGTGCAAGTTATCAATATATTTAATGAAATAAATAAAGGATCACACAAAGTGGGAAAACAACAGCGATAATAGGCCCCACTAGCACTGTTGGCTGAGCAGTGGATCTGGTTCTTACTGAGTTTGATAATGGAGGACAAGAGGTGGTGGGTTTGACTCCCACTTCCGCCAATGTCACCTTCATGGTGTTCAAAAGGTTCGATATACGTCCCGATATAGCTATTAGCGCCGAAAGGCCAAAACACTATTTCTATTTTTGTCTTTTTTTGTTCTCCCAAGAAGAAGGAAGATTGTTGCTTCATATAAAAGTTGGTTCCTGTTTCTGGTGATTTACAAGCCAGAAATCATTATGAATATACAGGAAATACATAATAGACCGGATATGCAGTGTCGTTGCTTTAAATGAAGCTAATAATAGCTTCAAAAATATCCTGATGAGACATCAAATGTTATCATACATTAAATATATTATCATATAGGTAGAACAGTACACATATAGCCACGGGCCATGGGGCAGTTGGCTAGAGTGCCAACTTATTAGCACCAGTTCCTCTGTGGCGATCCAAAGGTCGTGGGTTCGATCCCCAGCCGTGGCGAGGTTGAATTCATGATAAAATTTCACAAACGAGCTGAGGCCTGTGCCAAATTTTTAACCCGTTGTCCTTGTAAATCTGTGACCGGGTGGGTTGTCATGTCAAGGACCTGCGACATGACAATTCAGTGAGGCAGCACTATATCTGCTACAAGTAGGTCTCATCACGAAATGACCGAAATAATGTTGAAAGACATGTAAAGCCCCAAACAAACAAACAAACAAAGTACACATATATAGCAAATGGAAGTCAAATTGTGTTGGCGAGATTTTTCAAAGATTTATTGAAATCATATCTTTTTCGGTATTTGATATAAATGCCTACTATCCCCTATATTTTGTGATCAAATGTTCTTATCCATCATATTGGTCCAGGCCATACATCCTGACAGACAAAAACAGTGTTCACAGAGACTGTACAACACTTTTAACAAAACACGATAATGCAGGTGTATTTCGGTTGATTTATCAGGGAGATAGCTTGTTTTTATCACAGTTTCGTGACTACTTTTCATTTAAACATTCTCAAAATTTCTGTAAAATTGCCGGTGATCTTTGTGCTTTCATGAAAGTTTCAAAAGGTATGACACAATACCTGAGATGTAAAATAAAGAGATGCGGGAAATATAGGATGAAAATATATACAACACATTGAAAATAAAGGTTTGATATTGGGAAAAAAGCAATGAAAGTAAAAATGAAGTATAGTAAAGATCATATATTACACAAGAGAGATAAAGCATAAAACTGGATATAAGCGAGAGAGTAAAACCTAAGATGGAGACGGCAAAGTAAAGAATAAAGGCAGAAGCAAGTTAAGAAGAACATCATTGACATCATACATCAGAGCCATAAATCAAGAGGCCGATACCGGATAAGGAAGGTATTGAAATTACATGATAATCTTCATGTAATATGTAGGTGTATGCAGGTAGATATGCAGGTAGATATGCAGGTAGATATGTGGGTTAATATGCAGGTAGATATGCAGGTAGATATGCAGGTAAATATGCAGGTTGATATGAAGGTAGATATGCAGGTAAATATACAGGTAGATATGCAGGTAAATATGCAGGTACGTATGCAAGTAAATAGGTGGCTAAGTATGCAGTGGGATATAAAATGGGATCATACAATGGGCTGGAGTCTGTGGGATATAGATTGGGATCATACAATGGGCTGGAGTCTGTGGGATATAGATTGGGATCATACAATGGGCTGGAGTCTGTGGGATATAGATTGGGATCATACAATGGGCTGGAGTCTGTGGGATATAGATTGGGATCATACAATGGGCTGGAGTCAGTGGGATATAGATTGGGATCACACAATGGGCTGGAGTCAGTGGGATATAGATTGGGATCACACAATGGTCCGGAATCAGTGGGATATAGATTGGGATCATACAATGGGCTGGAGTCAGTGGGATATAGATTAGGATCACACAATGGTCCGGAATCAGTGGGATATAGATTGGGATCATACAATGGGCTGGAGTCAGTGGGATATAGATTGGGATCACAAAATGTATTGGCCAATGAAACGCGATCAGTCCCGGGGGCTGCAGACCAACCATATGCAGCCGCTAATCACGTGGGCTGCCCACCTAATTTGTACGATTTATGCCAATCGCCAGTCAATTGCTTTATCCCGTGTCACTGCGATATGACCTGCATGGCTTAAAAGGGCCGCAGCGCTGTGCAGATTTATATTACTACACAGAAATATCAACATCACTGACGAAAGTTGTATCAGGGTATCAAAGCTAAGCATGTATGTGTACTTCCCGCAACATATACGGGAATAAGATTTCTATCTGACAGTCGATTAACAATATACAGAAATGTTTTGAATAAAATTGAAGATAAAAATGTCATGTAATTATCATCAGGTTTCAGTTTTCTTCTGGAAGCTAGTTTTGTAGATTACACCCATAGCATACATCTGATTTCATATATTAATTGTGACATCATAACATGACTAGGGTATTTTTTACCTTACATTCCCTGGTGTATCTTAACATGACCAGAGTATTTTACATCTTACTTTCCCTTTCATAACCAGAGTATTTTACACCTTACTTCCCCTTTAAAACCAGAGTATTCTATACCTTACTTTCCCTTTCATAACCAGAGTATTTTATACCTTACTTTCCCTTTCAAACCAGAGTATTTTACACCTTACTTTCCCTTTAAAACCAGAGTATTTTACACCTTACTTTCCCTTTAAAACCAGAGTATTTTACACCTTACTTTCCCTTTAAAACCAGAGTATTTTATACCTTACTTTCCCTTTCATAACCAGAGTATTTTATACCTTACATTACCTTTCATAACCAGAGTATTTTACACCTTACTTTCCCTTTAAAACCAGAGTATTTTACACCTTACTTTCCCTTTAAAACCAGAGTATTTTATACCTTACTTTCCCTTTCATAACCAGAGTATTTTATACCTTACATTACCTTTCATAACCAGAGTATTTTACACCTTACTTTCCCTTTAAAACCAGAGTATTTTACACCTTACTTTCCCTTTAAAACAAGAGTATTTTACACCTTACTTTCCCTTTAAAACCAGAGTATTTTACACCTTACTTCCCATCTAAAACCAGAGTATTTTATACCTTACTTTCCCTTTCATAACCAGAGTATTTTATACCTTACTTTCCCTTTCATAACCAGAGTATTTTACACCTTACTTTCCCTTTAAAACCAGAGTATTTTACACCTTACTTTCCCTTTAAAACCAGAGTGTTTTATACCTTACATTCCCTTTTAGAACAAAGTATTTTATACCTTACAGTACCTTTCATAACCAGAGTATTTTACATCTTACTTTCCCTTTCATAACCAGAGTATTTTACACCTTACTTCCCCTTTAAAACCAGAGTATTCTATACCTTACTTTCCCTTTCATAACCAGAGTATTTTATACCTTACTTTCCCTTTCAAACCAGAGTATTTTACACCTTACTTTCCCTTTAAAACCAGAGTATTTTACACCTTACTTTCCCTTTAAAACCAGAGTATTTTACACCTTACTTTCCCTTTAAAACCAGAGTATTTTATACCTTACTTTCCCTTTCATAACCAGAGTATTTTATACCTTACATTACCTTTCATAACCAGAGTATTTTACACCTTACTTTCCCTTTAAAACCAGAGTATTTTACACCTTACTTTCCCTTTAAAACCAGAGTATTTTATACCTTACTTTCCCTTTCATAACCAGAGTATTTTATACCTTACATTACCTTTCATAACCAGAGTATTTTACACCTTACTTTCCCTTTAAAACCAGAGTATTTTACACCTTACTTTCCCTTTAAAACAAGAGTATTTTACACCTTACTTTCCCTTTAAAACCAGAGTATTTTACACCTTACTTCCCATCTAAAACCAGAGTATTTTATACCTTACTTTCCCTTTCATAACCAGAGTATTTTATACCTTACTTTCCCTTTCATAACCAGAGTATTTTACACCTTACTTTCCCTTTAAAACCAGAGTATTTTACACCTTACTTTCCCTTTAAAACCAGAGTGTTTTATACCTTACATTCCCTTTTAGAACAAAGTATTTTATACCTTACATTACCTTTCATAACCAGAGTATTTTATATCTTACTTTCCCTTTCAAACCAGAGTATTTTATACCTTACATTCCCTTTCATAACCAGAGTATTTTATAATTCATTTTCCTGTGGCATCATAACATGACCAGGGTGTCTGATATTCAATTATCTTAAACCTAGCATCTGACATAGCTTTTTTCATAAAGTAGTAACTCTTGTGTTGACCTGACATTCTTAGGTCCGCTTTCACCAGGCTTCACACTGAACATTAAAAAAGGAGAGGACTGCTCACAAGCGTGACTAGAGTACCCCCCCTCGCCCCCCGCCCACACTGTCCCTGATACTGGATCTAACTTGTCACATTGTCTCTCTCAACTCCACGCTGCAGTGTCTCGCTGGAATCCCTACGATCGCTGTCTAAGTTGACATTTGCCCCAAATGTTTCTTTCACTCTTTTTGCCCATCATATCAAGATCGATACCTTGTAGGACTGTCATAACAATTTACCTATCATCCTATTTCATCGTCGGCTTTGTCAAATATGCGCAGATGTGAACCGCGCATGTCAGCCTACCTGACATCCGGGCATTAGCTAGGAATCATGGGAGATATCAGTTTGGATGATTTTGATCATGTAGATGCGGCTTGCCATAAGATAAAAACTTGAAAAGCTTTGACATCATATCGATAAATAGTTTGTCCACACATCCTGGCCAACGGCAAACTCAGGGATTGAACCCCTTTTTAGATTTACATGCAATAACTACACTGGATTCGCTAACTTTGCGAATGACATCAAGTGTGGCAATGTACAAGCCTTTTTCTATTAATATAATAATAATTTTTTTCATTTATTTTTGTTGACAACAGACCAATCAGTTTCCATAGGTACGAAAGCAATGTTGGTGATGTGTAAAGTATAGATATAACATGGAAGATGTATGTTTCTGCTTCAGATATTTTGGCGTCCAATGGTCTACAAGAAAATATTTAGGGTGTTTCAAATGACTCAATCATTTCCTGGAGAACAGATTATAAGTGCAGAGGTTTTCTATGAATGAGCAGATCCTTTAGATGGTCATACTCAGTGATTAATCTGAACAGAGGTTCTCTTTCACACAGCAGGCGAATGTGGACATCTGATAGACTTGGTACTCACGCACCTGTGGTGTTCTGAACGTGGCGGACCTCACATAGACCATATGATGAGAGAGTATATCTGTGATATTGAAAGTCATAAGCAGCTCAGAAAACGAACCATGATAATAGAGATGTTAACAAAAGAAAAAATCCCTTATACTGCAATATTTCTCATGTCTTATGTATAAAACAGGAATGGTATGCCTAGACATTTTGTTTGCATTCATGAGATTTATCTTGCAAGGTCTTGATATAAGCCATTATATTGTTTACGATATAGAAATCAGTCAATGTCAAGCATAATAAATGACTTCACCTAGAAAAACATTTGTTTATCGTTATAGCTTGAACAGGAATATATCCTAAGTGTCATAAACCTTCTTTAAAATGCTCAGCTCCACTGTCCAGCGAACAATAACATGATTGTGGAGCAAAAAAAAAACAAAACAACAAGAACTAATTGCATTGAAAGCATTGATCCCGAGAAAACACTTTGTTCAAATGACAGGAGTCTTTGTTCAACCCATTAATGGGCAATTTCTATTTGACAGTAAAACTATGCTGAGAGAATGACTGGACTAATAAAACACTGTCCTTCTCATTAACGAACGACGAGACCATTTCCCTCTGACAATCTAATACTGTCATTGTCCAAAAAGAATAAAAATCTTTGATATTTAGCCAAGACACTGTTTTTGTACAAATGACTTCATATACCATTTCCCTTTGACAGTTTAACAGTGTCCTTGTCCAAATAGATGATTCGAAGATCGCCCCCCTTGACAATATAACTCTACATGTCCAAATGAATGACGAGACCGATTTCTTTTGAACATACAACACTGTCCTTGTCCAAAGATAGTAAATATGTGATCAGATGACCATTTTTGACAATAGTACTCTATACTTGTCCGAATGGATGACTCGATATTCACCATTTGGCAATAATTGAGAAATTCCTCCATGACTCTTTATTTCTCAGGAATACCGCTCATGAAGTAATATATTGTGTCCCTTTGTTCAGACAACACTGTACTTCAGGTATGTTTCTCATAATCATGACATGTTTTCTTCCTTCTGGAGAACACACCTGGCTTTGGAGGTGGAATGAATACTGGAGAATCAAGCATGGAAGACCACATCTCTCCAGACGAGTGTGCATTTACAAGGTTTACCTTTGAGACAAATTAATAAAGGGACCGAAACCAAGATGGCACCGAAACCAAGATGGCTGAAGGTCGGCTAAAACATGAATCAAAATCTCTAATAAGGGATTAACACTTATTGGTGTAAAATTTCATTTTATTCTTGGTGTTATGACAAATGATATAGTTCTAGCAATTAGGACATATCATATTGGGTATTTGTATAGATATTAATGAGGCTATAGATAATCTTCATGTCTGCCAAATGAAAGTATAATCACATTCATTACCAAGCTATTAAGCATTTCTGTTAATCCTCCAGGACAGATACGTTTATGATTAAACCAGATTATTATCTTCCCCTTAATGTTCTAATTCTTTACAGTCTTGTTCTGAGTTTTTCTTCGCCAAATTAATCCATACCACATTATCATGGGTGCAAGCACTGGCTGCTTGGCCGTCACCAGTCTGTCTCGCAGAGAGCTGCTTCAACAAATGTATGAAGATTGTTCAAATGTAATACATCTTGTCAGAAGCACTGAGCTCTTTATAATTAGAAATGTGGAGCGACTTAATAGAATATTCCTTTTAAGAGGATTACGTGTTTTATTTAGAGTCCCGATATTAATTTAATACATACATATACATATATATATATATATCTACTTATATCTACTTATATCTATATATATATATATATATATCCATGCCAAAACTTTCTTCACAGTTCCTGTCTTACAAAATATGAAGTTTGCCAATTTTCTTATTTTTTCTCTAAATAAAGAATTGTTCTATCAAAATGGAAACGTGAAAGAACCTAAGCATTCAAAAAAAAACAAACAATTATTGTGAAGACATATTGTTGTTTTGGAATTGACTGTTGGTATCATATTTACCAAGGATGTAGCCTTACTAGTGAGTTGTGTGAGCAATTTTGCAAATGGCTGAATATTTCCTGTTTGGCTGTGGGATTGCCTTAATAGTGGGATGTCTTTGTGTCAGATAATCCGGGCAGGGGTCATCTTTGTGAGCGGGGTTGCTAGGATGGACAAACGTTGTCAAGAGGAGCACAGTGGCTTTCATCTGATTGGACAAATCATCATCCAATGAGGCTTTTGTTTCAATTTGCTTTGTGCAAATCGCCACTAAATGTCAGCCCTCTCCTGCAGGTAATCTATGTTAAGTCTTATCCCAGCTAATTGTCGTGTTTTGGCTGTGAGGATGGGCCCTCGAGGCACGCTTTCTTGTATATGTTATGAGTACAGCTATAGCTGTGGTGCAAATAGACTACTCACAACAAACACACTTCAAACAATCTCTTTTACACCAGGGAAGAAAAAAGAATGATAAATACATACATCCTCATGGGTATTTAGGCCATATTTTCTCAATGGTTGCCCGGGTGAGTATTCCCATGCTAACCATCTGGTCCAATTACAAATATTGATTGTCACATCTTATTGCCCAGTGTCACTCTGTTGAATAAAGCTCACTGGTTTGGCCAGGCCTCCCCCATACATAGCAGTTGTAGGGAGTCGGTGCCCGGGAAAAAGCTTCTTTCAGCGGCCACACTATCACTCTAGGGAAGCACTTTAAAATCAAAATGAATCATTTAATCACTCTCCCTTCAAGTTTGTGGGTGTATTGTACTTTTATATTTAATCTATTAAGATTGTTCTGACAATCAGGGTGACATAGCAATATATGGCCTGTGCTAATATTATACCTATCGACACACATGTTTCATTGTGACCTGGCTGAGTGAGGTTCTACTTCTGACATGACCTGATAGAGTGAGGTTTTACTTGTGACATGACCTGGTAGAGTAAGGTTTTACTTGTGACATGACCTGGTAGAGTAAGGTTCTACTTTTGACATGACCTGGTAGAGTAAGGTTTTACTTGTGACATTACCTGGTAGAGTAAGGTTCTACTTCTGACATGACCTGGTAGAGTAAGGTTCTACTTTTGACATGACCTGGTAAAGTAAGGTTCTACTTCTGACATGACCTGGTAGAGTAAGGTTTTACTTCTGACATGACCTGGTAGAGTAAGGTTTTACTTGTGACATGACCTGGTAGAGTAAGGTTTTACTTGTGACATGACCTGGTAGAGTGAGGTTCTACTTCTGACATGACCTGGCGTTCAGTTTCTTCATGACCTGATTTGGTAATTTCGTTTGTGTGTTTGTTTGTTTTTATTTGTTTTTTTTTTTGTCACGTGCACAGCTTTTGCTGTAAAATGCTATAGTGAGATTAAGTGCTTAAAAAGATAAAGTGCTTAAATCTGCCATGGCCTAAATAAATAAAGACAAATATGTCCATCCTTGTTCAAATGTGTTCCTAGTTCAATTGTGTAGTCTCTGCCATATATTGCAGCGCGTGAATGCATACATCCTCTCTTAGCCCACACCATTACAGATAGCTACCTCCACTTTACAATAACCACCAGTGTCTGTCCCCATAGTGGAATATTTCTTCAGGAGATACAGCCAGCCTGACCTTAGTTAATAGAATCGCATTGCTCCTAGCCCCAGGAAAGTTTACTGTTGAGATGCGGTGGGATAGGGCTTTAGCATGAAGCAGAGATGACCAGTTCTATGGAGGTATTATGTTTTATGTGACTCTGATAGCTGAGGATTTATGATTACTTCATTTTAGCCTATTGGCACTGCTGGTATAATAAGGAAGTTGACTTCCACTCTTGTCTGATGATAGCTTCAGCGACGCAGGCCCATATCAAATGCATTTAAACAGTAAATCATTCCTACTCCTATTACGAAATGGGATACATTGATATAATGCCACATTTGTAATATTTGTCACATTGCTACATTTGCCGCAAGTGCCACATTGTCATGCGTGCCACATTGCCACACGTGCCACACGTGCCACATTGCCACACGTACCAGATTACCACACATGCCACATTGTCACACATTGTCACACATGCCACATTGTCACACGTGCCACATTGCCACACATGCCACATTGCCACATGTGCCACATTGTCACTCGTGCCACATTGACACACGTGCCACATTACCACACGTGCCACATTGCCACATGTGTCACATTGTCACTCGTGCCACATTGCCACACATGCCACATCACTGTGTATTATGCAGAAGGATCTCGCCTGTAAAGTACAATAACTTTACAAACACTTGATTAATGTTAAATGGATTATATCGATAAAATGTTTGAAATTCCTCCTTCTAAATGGCATCATTGAGACTGAGAAGTGGATATGAATAACCGGCAGATTGTAAATCTTAATACAGATATAACCTATTAATCACCGTATATGGCTTAAGGGGGGTGAGTCAAGGCTCCAATTCTGGGACCTGAGCAGTGGGTCCTTGAAAGGTTACTTCAAAGGAACTGCAAATGCCTTAAGTGAGCCTATATATCACATTCTAATGGAGTGGGGAAACAAAATATAACATAAATATTCAGCACCTTCCACGCAGGCATTCATCATTTTAATCAGGCAATCAAGTAAGAAATTTCATAAGGAGAAAGAAAGCTCATATGGATTTTAATAAGATAATGTGCATAATATATATATATATATATATATATATATATATATATATATATATATATATATATATATATATATATATATATATATATATATATATATATATATATATATACAGTGATCAGGATTTATTCTTTGCAATGTTTTATCACTTGAACGAAACTCAAGTGAAGTTTCAAAAAGAAAAACAGAAATATTATGCAATTGGATTAAAGAGGTGGACGAACACAAAGGCCACCCAGCCCAGGGGTAATTGGTTCACTGTGTCGCCCTCTAGTGGGGGCTTGGAATATGGAGGGCTTTCTGTTTGGTGTCGCCCTCTAGTGGGGGCTTGGAATATGGAGGGCTTTCTGTTTGGTGTCGCCCTCTAGTGGGGGCTTGGAATATGGAGGGCTTTCTGTTTGGTGTCGCCCTCTAGTGGGGGCTTGGAATATGGAGGGCTTTCTGTTTGGTGTCGCCCTCTAGCGGGGGCTTGGAATATGGAGGGCTTTCTGTTTGGTGTTGACTGCTTATCTTCTGAGGAATATAGTTTGTTCCCTGCACACGCTACCATCGCATGTCACAACACTCACCTCGTATTTACACGTCTTTACTAGAATTATGGAGCAACCATCACCCTGGATTAGGTCACGTCAAAATTCTGGCAGTTAAATTGAACGTTTACAAATTTGATTATACCATAATACTCCCGATACATTGTTAGTTGCGTGCGCTACAATTTGGAACTATTTATACTGATAGTTCTCGATAAGGTCAGTCACGTGACTTCCGGTCCGGGTCTGAATCCTGTTGACTTCTCACATCTGATATGGCCAAGGTCAGGGCAAATATCTCTGTGATGTATCCCATGGACCTTGACACAAATTGACCTCAGCTAAGTTAATATCATGTTGGGCAAAATGTGTCATTTGAGCAGCGGCCTGAAGGGAAATTTGTTCCATTCATCGTTTCAAGTAAAATGTGACTTTTAACATTACAAGATGAAGCTCAGTGTTTTCGGACTAACGATAAAAATGTGATAAATTGATGCAAGAATGTCATATTTATTTTTAGTACAAAATGTGGCTATACATTTTACACTGTACAATGTGAGTGAATATAACTTTAAGAATCAGTTAAATGTGACTGAACATAGAAAGAACTAAACGGGACCAAATATAACTGTGCATGGAGAAATGAAAACCAAGTGTCCCTGAGAAAGGTATGTAACTTGCCTGGGATAACCTTGTCAGAATCCAATAAATAAGGAAATATATTCAGACACACGCCTATGCACATGTGAAATTGCATATGTAAAGTTAAATAAATATATATGTACATTTGCTTTGTGAATTTAGAGGCGTTGTTGCCTGAGGACAGCTGTGCCTATCGATGCATTATTCCCTGTGATAAGAAGGTGCAGGACTGCAGGCCGCCGTGGTACAGTTGGTTAGAGCGCCAGCTTATTAGCATCACTTCCTCTATGGTGATCCAAAGGTCGTGGCTTCGATCCCCGGCCGTGCCGAGATTTAATTCATGCTATATTTTATCATATGAGGCCTGTGTTTGTACGGTTAACCTGGTGTTCATGTTGTAAAAGATCTGTGACATGAAACGTCAGTGTGGCAAAAACTGTACCTGTTACAAGTAGGTCTCATCATGAAATGACGGAAATAATGTTGTGACGTAAAACTTCAAAAACAAAAACGTTGATAGGTTCACAATGGAATCATTGAGTGAGTTAGTGGTCGGGTTCATCTTATTAATTAGGAGGCCACGGGCCGTGGCGCAGTTGGTTAGAGCGCCAGCTTATTAGCACCAGTTCCTCTGTGGTGATCCAAAGGTCGTGGGTTCGAACCCCGGCCATGCCGGGATTGAACTCAGGATACAATTTCCCATATGAGCTGAGGCCTGTGCCAAAGGGTTAACCCGTTGTCCTTGTAAATCTGTGACCGGGTGGGTTGTCATGTCAAGGACCTGCGACATGACAATTCAGTGAGGCAGCACTATATCTGCTACAAGTAGGTCTCATCACGAAATAACTGAAATAATGTTGAAAGTGATGTAAAACCCCAAACAAACAAACAAACTTATTAATTAGTAATTAATAACTAGTAAATGTTTCTTGGTAACAATCATTGTGAATATAAGCAAGTGTATTGACATGACCCCAAGTGTTCATTAATTTGCAATAAGCGATTATCCTTAATGATAAAAAATAAAACAATGTTACCAGTTGCACAGCAGGTTCATACCATGCCTTTGGTTCGCCTGTTCACAAATACAGATATACCATTTTTTCTACGATACTTAAGATAAGTTCAAGAAATAAGTTTCAGAATTTTGCAGCTTCATCACAGTGGGGGATTACTCTCGTCCAACTCTCATCTGAGTCTCGCCTAAGTCCCGCGACGCATGTATATACGGGAAGAACGCAGACACGGGGATAAAATTGCAGTTTATGAAAATAATACCATTGTGAGGTGAATGTAAAATAGTGTCCCTAACTGGATTGTATCGCGCGCATCTTGTCATGATGATGACATATTATTGACCGGCTTATGCATGTCTGTGAAGCTTATAAACAGAACTTAGGGGACATTAATATGTTATGAATAATTAATTGAGTTACGATGACATCAGAGGGAGTGTGGTAGTTTGCTAAATCAGGTTAAGGCAATTGCTTGTCACCACGGATCAGAATATTGGCGAGATGATGACAATCTGACCACTTGCTTGAAACCACCTTGGCCACATATGCTGACAGATTATACATAAACCTATGCGCCCTGATATTTAGGATTCATAAAGTCCTCTTCGTCAGGCACAGGGGATTAGCTTTACTCTATGCTGACTTGTAAAGCAGGATTATTACAAGATCATCACACATCTCAAAGTACATGTCCTTGTATATGAAGAGCAGGTGAAAGGATAAAGAGGGATGAAGGGAAAGACAGGATAAACATCATCTTCCCCATAGACCATGTCTTCATCAGCCATCTATGGCCGTAAAAAAATAACAGAAACTCCTCATCTCCTGTTAGGTTCAGTGTAAGCATTATCAGAAGAAAGCAAATCAAAAAAAGAACAAAATATCCCCTATTTAATATTAGCGGGTATTTTTGTAGATGACGATGCGCTATGTCTCTAAGCAAACAAAAAAAGAAAAACAATGAATAAGATATATATTCATGATATTTAGAAAGAATAATTTAAATGTCAATGATATTTCTCTTAGTGTCCTCGTTCTACTGCTGTTAATGCCATTTTTGTTAATTATTATATGAAAGTAAAATACCCTAGGTCTAACACATTCCATGTTTTTGTGTCTAGACATGTATAAAGGATGGAAATCATATTTAAAGACGGTGTGGTTGAGGTCTCAGCTTTTATTCATCATCATGGTTGACTGACAGCCTCACATACTCTTATCATATATATCCTGGCGAACAATGTCAATTACATCCAAGATACATGATTAATCCTCACTCCCATCAGATATCTTCCTATAATTCTCTATTGTGATTGGTTAGAAATGGTGTTACATGAGATAATCTGGAGATGATCATGTGCATTTCATTTTCAGAATCCTGTCAATCAGAATGACTACGTGTGTACTGAGTTTAACCATTCTCCAAGGACCAACTATTAGGGATCAAACTTAATTCTATGATCTTAATGGATCAAACTTATATTTATAAAATATTATGGACCATTATAATTATTTAAGCATAGGTTTAATATTTGTTGGATTACAATATATTGTTATTCACAGACTTCTGGTAGGTATATACTTACGAATACGAGTACAATACTTATTATCAGCGTACGTACCAGTGTAATATACTGGGGTCTCGGTCACGTGGTCAGCTTCCCATTTTGCAATGTTAGCTCAATATCAATGTGAATATAAACTTTAAAAGCTCAACCAGTTTCCATACGTGAAAGCCAAGACCCGAATTTGTGACAATGGCCCTTGTTAAGATTTGTATGTATTCTATAGGATGGCGAATCCCTCCCGGCCTCTTTCTTTATTTGGAAGCCCCTCTGAGCAACTCAACAATTGTGTTGAGTATGTGATTTCATCTGCCCCCTGGTGTTGAAGACAATTTCTCTCAGTGCTAACCTTGAATTAAACACCAACTCACACCTCTAATAACAGTATATATATATATATATATATATATATATATATATATATATATATATATATATATATATATATATATATATATATATATATATATATATATATATATATATATCAGCCATCTTCGATTCAGTGCTATTACTTCCAAATACAATTCTACAACACAATTCAACTTTTTGATCCCCTATTAAATTTTCCCTAATCTTGTTAGGAACCTCATGTATATATTCTTAGGCGAACAACGCGCCATGGACATGGATATACAAGAATAAGGGTAGTACTGGTACCACGGCTGATGTTAGTGTTACGTTGATTTGGGAAGAACACCCACGCAGACTCCCGTGATATATATGTATGTTTTGAAAGTGAAAAAAAACAGAGCTGAAATTATACTTAGGCGCACCGGATATTACCAAGGCATATATTTAGCAAGGTCCGGCCCACACCAATTAGACTAATAAGAAGGTGATACATTCTGTGGTGACGAAATTATGGGAGAAAGAACCTTTAATGAACTTATACATGTTACATGAACAAAGGGTCAAGGATAGATTATTCTTGGAATAAACACTCATAACAGGCATGAACATTTGTTCCAATTAAGTGTTTGTCTCAAAGAAAACGCACACGCCATTTTCGGTTGGCAGTAGACAGTAAGACGTGCCTCATTTGATTATTGCCCTCTCTATTTCTGTAATATATACTTTGTTGCCTCGCGGATTGTACACTTAGAATGATAAATGAATAAACTACACCCCAACCCAATTTCCATATTTACCTCGCAGGCTTTTGATATTAGATTCAGATTTTTGATATTAGATTCAGATTCACTCAGTGTCTGTTTCGATTTGCAGATGTGATATCATTTTTATAGATGTGGTATCATTTTTTTAGATGTGATATCATTTTTTCTAGATGTAATATCATTTTTTTAGATGTGATATCATTTTTTTAGATGTGATATATTTTTTTCTAGATGTGATATCATTTTTTTTAGATGTGATATCATTTTTTTAGATGTGATGTCATCATAATATAAATTCAAACTACAATTCCAAAGACGATTTCAAAGATAAATTCAAAGTATGTCAGCGCATCTTTCCTTTTAGAAGCCCCTAATTATCTTTTGAAATAGAAAAGCGCCATGAGCAGACCTAGTCTGAAATAGCGCTATATAAGTCATTTATTATTATTATTATTATTATTGTTATTTGTTGTTGTTGTTGTTGTTGTTGTTGTTATTTTTATTATCCCAAACAAAATGTTTGAGGGAACTCTAATATTAATTCAATATTACTATCAATATATTCTATTATTACAGATCCATGCGTGTAATTCTCGTCTGACAATCTGATTAACTTCAACTCTATCTATTAAGTGAATCCGTTTTCTTTTTTGTCTTTTTTTTTGGGGGGGGGAGGGGGTGTGGGGGGCAATGTCTTTTATGGCTCCCTCATCTCGTGAAGCTATCGTTTCCACCACATTGGTAAGCGGGGATGTCATATCACCATAAACAACCACATGGAAATATGCTCCAGTTTCAGAAAATCACCATTCAGCTGAAAACGATTGTCATGTAAATGAAAGTGTGTAATGGGCTGTGTAAGTGGCATATCAGAATAAGAGAGTCACGCCAAGACAGCAGGAACAGCGCCCTCTACTGAACACTTAATGTAAGTGGCATATCAGAGTAAATGAGTTGGGACAGCGCCCTCTACTGAGTACTATGCCAAGACAGCAGGACCAGCGCCCTCTACTGAACACTTTATGTAAGTGGCAAATCAGAATAAGAGAGAGTCGCGCCAAGACAGCAGCACCAGCGCCCTCTACTGAACACTTTATGTAAGTTGCATATCAGAATAAGAGAGAGTCACGCCAAGACAGCAGCACCAGCGCCCTCTACTGAACACTTAATGTAAGTGGCATATCAGAATAAGAAAGAGTCACGCCAAGACAGCAGGACCAGCGCCCTCTACTGAACACTTAATGTAAGTGGCATATCACAGTAAATGAGTTGGGACAGCGCCCCCTACTGAGCACTATACCTAGACAACAGGACCAGAGCCCTTTGCTGAGCACTATGCCAAGACAACAGGACCAGAGCCCTCTGCTGAGTACGATGCCAAGACAACAGGACCAGAGCCCTCTGCTGAGTACGATGCCAAGACAACAGGACCAGAGCCCTCTGCTGAGCACTATGCCAAGACAACAGGACCAGAGCCCTCTGCTGAGCACTATGCCAAGACAACAGGACCAGAGCCCTCTACTGAGCACTATGCCAAGACAACAGGACCAGAGCCCTCTGCTGAGCACTATGCCAAGACAACAGGACCAGAGCCCTCTGCTGAGCACTATGCCTAGACAACAGGACCAGAGCCCTCTACTGAGCAGTATGCCAGGACAACAGGACCAGAGCCCTCTGCTGAGCACTATGCCAAGACAACAGGACCAGAGCCCTCTGCTGAGTACGATGCCAAGACAACAGGACCAGAGCCCTCTGCCGAGTACGATGCCAAGACAACAGGACCAGAGCCCTCTGCTGAGCACTATGCCAAGACAACAGGACCAGAGCCCTCTGCTGAGCACTATGCCAAGACAACAGGACCAGAGCCCTCTGCTGAGTACGATGCCAAGACAACAGGACCAGAGCCCTCTACTGAGCACTATGCCAAGACAACAGGACCAGAGCCCTCTGCTGAGCACTATGCCAAGACAACAGGACCAGAGCCCTCTGCTGAGCACTATGCCTAGACAACAGGACCAGAGCCCTCTGCTGAGTACGATGCCAAGACAACAGGACCAGAGCCCTCTGCTGAGTAAGATGCCAATACAACAGGACCAGAGCCCTCTGCTGAGTACGATGCCAAGACAACAGGACCAGAGCCCTCTACTGAGCACTATGCCAAGACAACAGGACCAGAGCCCTCTGCTGAGCACTATGCCAAGACAACAGGACCAGAGCCCTCTGCTGAGCACTATGCCTAGACAACAGGACCAGAGCCCTCTGCTGAGCACTATGCCGAGACAACAGGACCAGAGCCCTCTGCTGAGCACTATGCCTAGACAACAGGACCAGAGCCCTCTACTGAGCACTATGCCAAGACAACAGGACCAGGGACCTCTACTGAGCACTATGCCAAGACAACAGGACCAGAGCCCTCTGCTGAGCACTATGCCTAGACAACAGGACCAGAGCCCTCTACTGAGCACTATGCCAAGACAACAGGACCAGAGCCCTCTGCTGAGCACTATGCCAAGACAACAGGACCAGAGCCCTCTACTGAGCACTATGCCAAGACAACAGGACCAGAGCCCTCTGCTGAGCACTATGCCAAGACAACAGGACCAGAGCCCTCTGCTGAGCACTATGCCAAGACAACAGCGCCCTCTACTGAGCACCATACCAGTACGTTATCAACGCCCCCTGCTGCGCACATTGGTATGCTAATTCTCATTACCCTGCCATAGCCACAGACAGAGTATTAAGCCGCAAGTGTCAGGAAAAACACCACATTAACAAAGCCCACACATTGGAGTGAATTAGCTATGATTCATCACAAACACCATTCTCCTATTTCAAGCTGGTGTAGGTGACATAAAGGTGATGAGAAACATAATGAGCCATTGTTATTATACACAGCCAATGACTCGACATAATTGGCCTGACTATTGGTCGCTAGTTATCACATATGACCTTCACAGATCAGTATGAAATGTCTGTTGAAGAACATTGACCAAAGCCATAGAAGAAATAGCTGAGCATGATATAAAAATGTGGCATTTTCTTTGTCTGCATCACAAAACGTATATCTAATTAATGTTTTGCTACAACAGTTGAGACAATGGCGACTTCTAAACATTATTATTATCGTAATAATAAAGGCCGTGCAAATATGCAGCTTGCTAAACAAAATGCCGCCTGAATAGATAACAAAACAAGTCAACAAGTCATGCAAGCATTTCTTATGAAATGTCTATACTGTTTATAAAGGTATGGAAAAATTATGGTTCACCACCAGTTTATTGTGAACATATACATTCACACCTCCCTTGTGTACACATCCAACCTGCCAATGTATTATTTCAACCTGTTATGCCAATGTATTATTTCAACCTGTTACGCCAATGTATTATTTCAACCTGTTACGCCAATGTATTATTTCAACCTGTTATGCCAATGTATTATTTCAACCTGTTATGAGGCCACGGGCCGTGGCGCAGTTGGTTAGAACGCCAGCTTATTAGCACCAGTTCCTATGTGGTGATCCAAATGTCGTGGGTTCGAACCCCGGCCGTGCCGGGATTGAACTCAAAATACAATTTCCCACATGAGCTGAGGCCCGTGCCAAAAGGGTTAACCCGTTGTCCTTGTAAATCTGTGACCGGGTGGGTTGTCATGTCAAGGACCTGCGACATGACAATTCAGTGAGGCAGCACTATATCTTCTACAAGTAGGTCTCATCACGAAATGACTGAAATACTGTTGAAAGTGATGTAAAGCCCCAAACAAACAAACAAATCAACCTGTTATGCCAATGTATTATTTCAACCTGTTACGCCAATGTATTATTTCAACCTGTTACGCCAAGCATTTCTTATGAAATGTCTATACTGTTTATAAAGGTATGGAAAAAATATGGTTCACCACCAGTTTATTGTGAACATATACATTCACACCTCCCTTGTGTACACATCCAACCTGCCAATGTATTATTTCAACCTGTTATGCCAATGTATTATTTAAACCTGTTACGCCAATGTATTATTTAAACCTGTTACGCCAATGTATTATTTCAACCTGTTATGCCAATGTATTATTTCAACCTGGTATGCCGATGTATTATTTCAACCTGGTATGCCAATGTATTATTTCAACCTGTTATGCCAATGTATTATTTCAACCTGTTATGCCAATGTACTATTTCAACCTGTTATGCCAATGTATTATTTCAACCTGTTATGCCAATGTATTATTTAAACCTGTTACGCCAATGTATTATTTCAACCTGTTACGCCAATGTATTATTTCAACCTGTTATGCAAATGTATTATTTCAACCTGGTATGCCAATGTATTATTTCAACCTGGTATGCCAATGTATTATTTCAACCTGTTATGCCAATGTATTATTTCAACCTGTTATGCCAATGTACTATTTCAACCTGTTATGCCAATGTATTATTTCAACCTGTTAGGCCAATGTATTATTTCAACCTGTTATGCCAATGTATTATTTCAACCTGTTATGCCACGGGCCGTGGCGCAGTTGGTTAGAGCGCCAGCTTATTAGCACCAGTTCCTCTGTGGTGATCCAAAGGTCGTGGGTTCGAACCCCGGCCGTGCCGAGATTGAACTCATGATACAATTTCCCACATGAGCTGAGGCCCGTGCCAAAAGGGTTAGCCTGTTGTCCTTGTAAATCTGTGACCGGGTGGGTTGTCATGTGAAGGACCTGCGACATAACACTTCAGTGAGGCAGCACTATATCTGCTACAAGTAGGTCTCATCACGAAATGACTGAAATACTGTTGAAAGTGATGTAAAACCCCAAACAAACAAACAAACAAAATTAACCTGTTATGCCAATGTATTATTTCAACCTGTTATGCCAATGTATTATTTCAACCTGTTATGCAAATGTATTATTTCAACCTGTTATGCCAATGTATTATTTCAACCTGTTATGCCAATGTATTATTTCAACCTGTTATGCCAATGTATTATTTCACCCTGTTATGCCAATGTATTATTTGAACCTGTTATGCCAATGTGGATGGGATACTTTGTGGCTTGACTAATTAAGCTGTCGTTTTTATTGCATTGAGGAAATCAATTTAATCATTGTTAATTTTATTAATATAAGGAAATACTCTATTGCTCTTTTCATTCTTACGCATGAAATGCTATTTACGTAATGAGCATATGTTTGGTTTGAATTTGAATAAAATATTTAAAATATCATATTTTCTCATATAAAATGACATTCTTGCACCCAAAGTGGATGACTATGAAAGAAAAACTGATAACACAGTGAGTCATCATTCAAAATGTAAGAGATAAGAGAATGTGAATCATAAAATCACTCAAAAGTCCATGTGAACAGGGAAATGCACTCTTTCCCCTTAAAGCAATGACTTCTCAAAATGCTTTTCCCTGTTAGAGTCCGGCCATTGTTCGTGTGTGTCCTATATATTTAGTAAGCTGACAGAAGGGAACCGGCACTGTGCGGTATCCCTACTTTGCTGCTTGAAAATTTGCACTATGGGCCTATTGGAAATATTAAACCATTTCCTATACTTGCCTTGTCACCCTAAAGTGATTGTCTCAAGCCTTCTTTACATAGTCCCTTGGTGCTGTGATCACAATGAAAGTGAAATCTTCTCAAGAAAGTTGAAAAGTTGCAACTTAATGATGAGGTGGTTAAACTCTGTGTCAAAACGTTCAATATTTCAATATCTGTAACTTTGATATCTACTTCTAAAGGTCCGGAGTTCATACCTCATTATGGCATCCCTTTATGTTGTTTCCAAACTTTTCTTGTATAAACCAATAAGAACAATCTTGATGGTGATTTATAAGTTACACCTTCCCTCAAAACTATTAATTTAGAATTTACACAAAATGGTAAATTATTTGGTTTTTTTTTTGATAGCTTTAATCTTTGGATTGGCTCCCAGAGATCTTGAGCTAACCTAATTAAGTCTAATTAGGTTAACCTGTATGACCAATAAGAGATTGGCGTGGAAGAAATATAATCCAATTCAGAATTAGCTTTATGGCCAGAGGACAATGAGTTCAGATAGGGAGAAGATGAGCTGGACTCTGATGGCCTTCTTATATTGAAATATATGAGATGTGTCCCCAATATGTGTAACATCCTGATTAGATTTGATATATAAACCAGGAATAAAGAGACATTTATGATTCCAATACAAATCTAATCACATTTATAATCACATTATACCAGAAGCAATGTTCAGACTAATATACTGGCTTTGGCTTGTTTTTCATTTGTCTACCTCAATATCACCTGATCTGCCGACCAATTGATGTAATTAAGACAAAAATTATTTATCATTGCAAAGCGATACAGTCAGCTGACTGACTTGTGGTATTCATGGGTTAAACATCTCTCATATTGGTGGTTTGAAATGTATTCTTCCACAATATTTAGTTTTAGTTAATCATTGCTTATCGATTAGTCCCTGTTAGACATCTCTCATATTTGTAGCTTCTTCTATAATGTATGTTTCCAGGAGGATATAATCGATAAGTAATGATAGATAAAGACTGGCCTCAAATGAAGGGTTGTTTTCCAACCTTAATCTGTTCCGTACAACTGCTTATCAAAGTCTTTGTGTTTAGTTATCTTCTCCATATAATTAATGGAAGGTCCCCAGATTCAGAGGAAGTGAACCAAATCAGGTGACCGAGTATAATGTACTTGAAACTCACTGGAAGAGGTTTGTAATTTCCGCGCTGGATTATTTATTCATAGAGCTCAGTTGCTGAACATGTGTTTTTAGACTCAAGCAAATTGATAAAATGTAAATACTGAAAATTCTATGTCTTCTTAACCAAAATATGGTTTAAAATCGGCTTGTGCATGCAAGCAAATATTTCCTTTTTATCATTCTCCAGAGAATTTTGACAAGCAAAAACATATATTAACTTTATCAATTGGCAAATGATTCAATGATAAACAACAACGTTTTTTTCACAACACAATGTAGATGTCGCCGTACCCACATTTTAATGACGTCATTACTTACTATATCTGTACATAATATAATACGGCAAGAAAGGGGCGTGATTTTGTAAGAGTGACAAATGTAATTGACGCCTGTGATCAAATCAACAAAGAGCAAGTCATTTTGCTTGAAAGGAAAATGTAATTAACCTTTCCTGGTTTCCTGTATACATATAATGACTTTGGGAAATAAATTAGAACATCCAAAGAGAACCGCATTAGCATCAGGTCTCTCACTGCACATGCGCGTGCAGGATAGTGATGCGTACACAAATATTAAATTACATTCTATATAAAAAGTATAAACGTGACCATAGAAGAGGTGTGACGAGGTTTGAAAAAAAAGGTTGCTGTGTGAGGTATGGGCTGCAAAAAAATTCGCCACTGATGAGAGTGTGCGATCTGTCGCGTCACCATGTCGCCATCTGGTGGCTAAGTTTTATTTTGCAGGTTTATGCGATGGCATAAGAAATATGCATACTATGAACAGAGTGAGTCTCACTTATTTGTTGTGAGAATTACCCAAGATATGATTTATTGGCTACACTATGCATACATTTCTGTATTTGGGCTCAGTTTTACAATATCGCTAATTTGACCTAATTATTGACCTTATTGAGGTCCGGCTAGGTTTTGTACAAAGGGGCCTTCATGGGAGAAATGCTGACACTGAATTATCTTGCTTTCCCTAATTGTAATGTTTAAAAAAAAATAAAATGTTAATTTAATCTCGAATATATATCGACACAATATATTACTGGGGGAGGTCATTGATAGATATAGCTAATGATATATTCTAACCAGTCAAGACCTAATGCTCATTTGAATATGTTTGCTTCCGGGAATCAATGGAAATGTACAAAAGCATGGAAAATATCTAATTATTGCATTGTGTATCTGCTGAATGAAGCAAACCATTTATAATTTGCTGCATATGTCACAGCAAGGAATTTCTAAGAAAACTGTTTTATCTCCTGAGGTCGTTATGTATGCGTTATGTTATCAGGTCTTCCATGTGTCATCAGAGGTTGGAATAAAATGTTCTTTGATAATACTCTAACCATTGGATGCTCTCTACATACGGGTTCTAAGGATATGGCACGTGATAACCCATACAAAGACTAAAGGCCCTGTGTAATCCTTTGCTTTTTAATAATGATTATGAACATTTCCAAGAAATGCCTGAAAATTGTTAACTGCATGATGATTTTAAGTATTTGCTAAGCTTTGCAGGTCAGCAAGGCCACTCGCCGTGGCGCAGTTGGTTGGAGTGCCAGCATAACAGCACCAGTTCCTCTGTGGTGATCCAAAGGTCGTGGGTTCGATCCCCGGCCGTGCCAAGATTGAATTCATATTACAATTTCACACATTAGCTGAGGCCCGTGCTAAAGGGTTAACCCGTTGTCCTTGTAAATATGTGACCGGGTGGGTTGTCATGTCAAGGACCTGCGACATGACAATTCAGTGAGGGAGCACTATATATGCTACAAGTAGGTCTCATCACAAAAAGACTGTAATAATATTGAAAGTGATGTAAAACCCCATAAAAACTATAAACTTGCAGGTCAGCACATGAATAGTACTGTACACAGTATGGGATGTTGACTCCATCACCCCATCACATCGCTTTCCTACTAAAGTATCACACTAAAGCTATTTATAGATAAGTGAAAGACGCAGTGGGTGGTCGAGCGTTTTTATTTATGTCATCATCACATCACTTTTTAACATTTGTATTTTCTTTAAATTATCATGAAAAAAGTGAATTTGAACCTCATGGCAAAGAGATAGGATTCGTCTACCAACAATATCACATCTTACCACAAATGACTGAAGAATCTACTCAGTAGTTTCATGCTTCCTGATAGGTGTTATCTAATGGAAGGTTAATTGGCAGGCAGATTGCCTTTATAAGTCCAAACTTTGCTAAATTGATTTATTTGTAACAACAAATGACGTTACAAAGGAATACCATAAGTTCAGTGATTACATTACACAGAACATAATTCAAAATTAATTGCCTGGAAATATATTAACTGCATATTCCCCTTAAGACTGATAATATGTCGGTGAAAAGTCAGATATGTTCAGTGCGATTATTGATATTAAGGCTGATTCAATGTTTTGGCAATAAGTACGATTACTCAATTTATTGCATAATTGGAGAGCATTGCTCAGTTGGTTAAGTGCACATGTACTGGGATGGAAAAAAAACTAATTAGCGCTTTTATCTAACTTTTCTATTCTGCTTGGTTATTTTCTCGATAATCATTTAGAATGATAGAATATTGATGATGTTACCAGCTTTTTTATTGGATTGTTTCAATAACCGCCGTGCCATTGATGTTATAAGCTTCTGCATTGGTCTAATTGATGTATAATTAACTAACATCAAATCCTCTTTGGCCATTTGTCAAATTCTCCCATTTTGGTTTCAATTAAATATGATATTGTAACCCGACATATTCATTCATTCACATATTCATTTATCTTTTTTACTGCTACTGCTCTATCCTTAAACATATGCGGAATTATAATGTCTATAGTGAAATAACCATGCTTAATGCTTGTATCACAAATGTTTTTAACTGTAAGAGCTCTCTGGTTAAATAAAAGTATTTTGACTTTGACTTTGACTTTGACTTCCGTAGCTATTTTCAACTTATATATTTGTTTACATTTAATATATATTTGTTTACATTTAATGGGAGTTGAGATCATCTTTTCTTGATTCACAATAACTTATACACATTTGTGTGTATTGCATGACAATCTATCACACAATACACATTTTAAAGTTTTTGATCTTAAAACTGGCAATAACTGACAGTTATATTACAAGCATATAACCTCGAATAGTCGATAGCAATTCACACCTCATATGTATACGGATCACACAGTAGTTTTGACTTCTGAAGCATACCGATCACGTGATCACACATCAACCTGTATGATGGGTGAAAAATTTGCCCTTTGACCTTTCAACAATATTTTTTGCCAGAGGGCACTCAATTATCACATCGTATATGACAGGTTATTTGCTTTGACCTTCTATACGTTGGCATTGGAATTGACAGAGCAAAGTAGGACGTGGTAGTCACACCTGGGTCAGGCCAACACTACCATTCTAGGTGTCAACACAATTTGTCTCGTTTGTTAACTTATCGCACCAAGTCTGAGAGTAGGATTCCCACAAAAGGACTGTATTGACTATTGTGTCTATCCGAATATATATTGACTGTGTGAGTGTATAGTTATATAATTATGTGGGTCAGATACTGTCCAGGAGACCAGGAGGATAGGCGCAACAATGTGTGAGACAAGACATTAATATGGATGTATTCTGATGGTTGGATGAAATGACAAGCCTCATGCCCTGCCTGAAGTAGACAGACAGAGAGACAGACAGACAGACAGACAGACAGAGAGAGAGAGAGAGAGAGAGAGAGAGAGAGAGAGAGAGAGAGAGAGAGAGAGAGAGATAGAGAGAGAGAGAGAGAGAGAGAGAGAGAGGGGAGGGGGGAGAGAGAGAGAGAGAAAGAGAGACAGACAGAGGCAGAGACAGAGAGAGAGAGGGACAGACAGACAGAGGTGATTCTGATTGCAATGTATGCATTTTATGGGACAAATGAATTAGCATGTTCCAATGTAATTACAACAAAGGGTATCAGCTCGGGGTGTTGTCTTAGTATGTGATTGCTCTCTGGGTAGGACGTATGTGTTCCCGGGAGCTCATGAAGATAATGTTTGGAGGGTTTAAGTAGAGCTTGACATATCCTCTCACATCCTGCATCAAGGGTATTAGGCCGTGTACTCATCAACCGACCACCATTCACCTGTCGTTAAACTCATCTTGACTTTCATCAAATTTGCACTTCAAACCTGTACCATCTTGCAGCACTACGGGCTTGAATTTGCTCTGTGCATTGAGAGCCCCGTCCTCCTATATAGCATAACTGGGAGAGCGAGGATCTGTGACTCTCTTGGTCACATACGTGATTGCCACATACGTGGAGAACGAGAGGGTGTAGGTTACTGCCCGGGGTCTTACTGGTTAACATTGGTTCACACTGGTTAACATTGGTTCATACTGGTTCACACTGGTCCACACTGGTTCATATTGGTTCACAGTGGTTCACACTTGTTTACACTTGTTTACACTTGTTTACACTATGTTTACACTATGTTTACACTATGTTTACACTATGTTTACACTAGTTGCTTTAATTTATCCTGTGCATTGAGAGCCCCGTCCTTTTAACATAACGGGGACAGCGATGGATCTG
This sequence comes from Amphiduros pacificus, assembly GCA_949316495.1. Taxonomy (NCBI): domain Eukaryota; kingdom Metazoa; phylum Annelida; class Polychaeta; order Phyllodocida; family Hesionidae; genus Amphiduros; species Amphiduros pacificus. The sequence goes on along the minus strand of OX439012.1, from coordinate 13,595,365 downwards.
TGACTCACTTGGCACATATGTGATTGGCACATACGTGGAGAACGAGAAGGTGTGGATCACTGCCGGGGGTCTTACTGGTTCACACTGGCCCACATTGGTTCACAGTGGTCCACACTGATTCACATTGGTTCAAACTGATTCACATTGATTCACATTGATTCACATTGATTCACACTGATTCACATTGATTCACACTGATTCACACTACATGGTCACACTTATCTTCATCATTGTTGCTATAAGGAAATCAATGGCACAGCTAAATTATCAGATCACATTAACACTCAGCTTACCATTCTATATCAACTGTCCAGCCAGTAAAATCTAGGATACCTAAATGTATCCCCATTATATTATAATCTTCCTAACCACTTGACTCCCCAAAGAACATATGGCTTGTTTGGCGTTTATAGACAGTAGACAGTTTGGCGTTTATAGACAGTAGACAGTTTTGCTTTTATAGACAGCAGATAGTTTGGCTTTTATAGATAGTAGACAGTTTGGCTTTTATAGACAGTAGACAGTTTGGCGTTTATAGACAGTAGACAGTTTGGCTTTTATAGACAGTTTGGCTTTTATAGACAGTTTGGCTTTTATAGACAGTAGACAGTTTGGCTTTTATAGACAGTAGACAGTGTGGCTTTTATAGACAGTAGACAGTTTGGCTTTTATAGACAGTAGACAGTTTGGCTTTTATAGACAGTAGACAGTTTGGCTTTTATAGACAGTAGACAGTTTGGCTTTTATAGACAGTAGACAGTTTGGCGTTTATAGACAGTAGACAGTTTGGCGTTTATAGACAGTAGACAGTTTGGCTTTTATAGACAGTAGACAGTTTGGCTTTTATAGACAGTAGACAGTTTGGCTTTTATAGACAGTAGACAATTTGGCTTTTATAGACAGTAGACAGTTTGGCTTTTATAGACAGTAGACAGTTTGGCTTTTATAGACAGTAGACAGTTTGGCTTTTATAGACAGTAAGATTAACCATTCACCACATCACTATATTTCAAATTTAACTCTGCAATTTCGATGATAATGATAATTGATTGTTTGATTTTATCTGTAAAAACTATTCAGATTGAACTAATTGAATACTTGAGAAGAACGGCGAAAGCATTCATACTTTTTGGGTGACAGGGAAAATGTTGTTATTGCTGAATCAAAGCTGTGACTACAATTTGGTCAAATTTTCCATTTCTTCGGGGTTAACTCGTAATGGTTACAGAATGAGTCCTTAACAGCAAAGATACCATTACGCATTCTACGTAGAAAAGTGCGCATTTTCAACTTTAAACTATTAATGAAATCAATGTTTTTCCATAATAATTAGGATTTGAATAATTAAAATGGAATTCAATATTCTCATCAAATAACTTTCATAGAAAATGGGGTTAAGTCTTTAGCCACCTGTCTCCCTCTTCCATTTTATTTAATCAACCATCTTTCTCTTGTTAATAACCGAAATGTTACCACAGGATGGGCTTAAACCCAATGTTTATAATGTGACAGTTAAAACCCATTGATGTACAATAACTGCCAAGATTTGAAATATCTCGCTCTACCAATCATGCCCTGATTACACAAGGAAGGAATAGGGAATTAATTTTGATAAAGAGTTTACTTTGGTGGTTTGAAAAAATGTCATTATCGCTCCACATGTCTGGCAAGGACATTCACGTCAATGTATCTTTTTGCTGCAGTTTCTCAAAATTAATTAGCGAGAAGCTCGATAACTTGTCAAAATCTGAATGCAAAACGGTATAACACTTCGAAATAAGAGATTTTTTTATGCTGAAACAGAAAATCGGGCAGTAAGCGCTTTCACTATTTATGATACAATTAATAAAAAAAATAATTATTAACAAACATAAATTAAGAGGATTAAATTTGAAGAATTATGATGAAGTCGTTTTGGGATGTGGCGTTTTAGTGGCAATTCTCCATGGTGAGTGCATTCGTGGTATGTGGATATGTGTGAATGATTTTTCAGTCTCTTAAATTTGTTTTCTACTCAATCAATATAACTTTAATAGAGACCGTGATTATAAGGGTCTTCCATTTGTATTCAACTCATAGTTAAGGGTTACCTTGGTATCCTAAGGCCAGAATGTTTTACACAAGATTTACTCTTATGATCTGGAAGGTTCTTAAAATTGAAGTAAAGTAAAGCTGAGATTGATATACCACTGATTCCAGACAAATGTCTGCTCCTAGCGGGTTGATAGTAACTGGCTGGATACTGGGAATCGCGGGATCTTAAAGCGAGTACTCTACCAACTGAGCTGTTCGGGCTGGATAGAGCATGGTGTTCTAGTTTGCCATCAGGTATTACTAGTAATATATTCTGGAAATTCACAACTGTGTAGTTGGAAAGAGGAAAACTGACTGACACATCAAGGGGTTATTTCCTTTCAGCAAAATGGAATAATAAAAAAAGGTTCTATGTCACAAATGGCTTAGAAATGGCTTAGAAATTCTGAGAAAGCAGAAAAAAGTTCCGGTTTACTTTCTATTCATGTGCACTTGACAATGGCATAATGTCGGGCAAAGTTGAACTTTGTTGAATATGTAATTGACCCAATCAATACAAAGCCAACCAAGCAGTGTCAATAAGGATGTTTACCGATCCAAACTTCTACCCTTGTGAGAATGTTAGGCCCCATGCAAGTCTCCAGTAACAATGATTTAATTTAGACGAGTTGTAAGGTTCTGGTTCCAGTTAGCTGTACACTTCCTGTGTATTTTGCAATGGGGGACAATCCCATGCAGATCAGCGATCGCCTTATAACGCTATGCTTTTATTTTTGGCATAAGAATAACATTTTTTTTAAAAACACTCCATATGTGATTCCAAGTGAGACCAAAATTTTACCCTCCCACCAAAAAAATGTATATTCTATAGGGGTCATTTGAAACTTTCCCCAAGGCAAGACACGAGTTATGCCACGTGAACCACACTCCAGTATCACCCAGCTGAGGCTTTCTGAGACTGCTGGACTTTGCCTAGCTGAGACTAGCTGGGTTCCACCAAGCTGAGAATCCCTGCCATTGCTGGACTAGCTGACACTTATTGTCACTGCCCTCTCTGCCTAGCTGACACTTCTTGTCACTGCCCCCCTCTGCCTAGCTGACACTTGTTGTCACTGCCCCCTCTGCCTAGCTGACACTTATTGTCACTGCCCCCTCTGCCTAGCTGACACTTATTGTCACTGCCCCCTCTGCCTAGCTGACACTTATTGTCACTGCCCTCTCTGACTAGCTGACACTTATTGTCACTGCCCCCTCTGCCTAGCTGACACTTATTGTCACTGCCCTCTCTGCCTAGCTGACACTTGTTGTCACTGCCCCCCTCTGCCTAGCTGACACTTGTTGTCACTGCCCCCTCTGCCTAGCTGACACTTATTGTCACTGCCCCCTCTGCCTAGCTGACACTTATTGTCACTGCCCCCTCTGCCTAGCTGACACTTGTTGTCACTGCTCCCTCTGCCAAGCTGACACTTATTGTCACTGCCCCCTCTGCCTAGCTGACACTTATTGTCGCTGCCCTCTCTGCCTAGCTGACACTTATTGTCACTGCCCCCTCTGCCTAGCTGACACTTGTTGTCACTGCCCCCTCTGCCTAGCTGACACTTGTTGTCACTGCCCCCCTCTGCCTAGCTGACACTTGTTGTCACTGCCCCCCTCTGCCTAGCTGACAGTTATTGTCACTGCCCCCCCTCTGCCTAGCTGATACTTGTTGTCACTGTCCCCCCCTCTGCCTACCTGACACTTGTTGTCACTGCCCCCCTCTGCCTAGCTGACACTTGTTGTCACTGCCCCCCCCCTGCCTAGCTGACAGTTATTGTCACTGCTGTCTTTCGTCTAGCTACCACTAGCTGTCACTGCCCCTCATCATTTTCCAAGCTTAATGAGCCTTGGCTTTCACCATGTCACATCGTGTACCACATAGTTTCCTCTTTGATGAAATATTACTTCTTTTTTTATCGCCCATGTTTCCCAGCCGTTGAAGAGCAGAGGTTGCTGCAAGTGCCTTGACTGGGAATAGCCTACATACAGACAGTTGACACCATTGATTGGCTGCCTTCCATTGATTGGCTGCCTTCCATTGATTGGCTGCCTTCCATTGATTGGCTGCCTTCCATTGATTGGCTGACATATAAAAAAGACCAATCACTGCGCTATACGATGGAGATGTAATATGTGTCTGACACACTACCGCTTATGTCTTTGCAAAGCGGTCACGTGACATATAGTCTTTGATTCCTTGCAGAATGGACATGTAATCCCTCAATGCTTTATATCATGGACAAACGTCCATTAGTAAGAGGCTGAATGGAGAAGCATTTGCTACAAAGCAGAATGACCGAGAATTGTCCATTGAATGCATCTTGATCGAGTGCTTCATTGACCCTGTGTTTGTGTGGGGATCTAGAAATGGGTTCTGGCGTGCTAACAGGACAAATGTGCCATATCTTTATGTTGTGTTTACCTGCTTTTTTTTAAATGTCAAGACAATTTCATTCTCATCCTTGTGGCATTTCCTCAGAGATATTAAAAAAAATGTCCGGATTAAGAGAGCCGACAGATAATTAATAAAGCCTTTTTTGGAATTGAATCCTTTTTCAAAGTAATCTCTGGCGCACCTCGTGGAATAAGATAAAAAAAGTAATCTCTTTGGAATACAGGACCTGAGGCAATAATATGAATAATTGTGCCGATCCCCTGTCTTAATTTCTGGATAAATATAAAACAGGTTAAACAAGAATAAACAGAAATGCAATGAGTCTGTTCATGAACGCTGCAATGTAAACATGGAAAACTTTAGTGATTCTGAATATTTATCTTCCAAAGTTTTAAATTCCTATCTATGTTGCATAGTAATGAAGCAATATTTGATCGGAATTCAGCCATCTTACTTTCAAAGCTTGATACCAACTATAACAAATGAATCATCGGGAAACATGCGAATACCTTTGCCGGTATGCTCAATTCAACTTTTTAAAGGGTTAACCCGTTGTCCTTGTAAATCTGTGACTGGGTTGGTTGTTATGTCAATGCCCTACGACTTGACAATTCAGTGAGGCAGCACTATATCTGCTACAATTAGTGATGTGAACCCCAAACAAACAAACAAACAAACAAAATCAATATCTCATTCCAATGCGATGGTTCTTTTCCTGTGATTCACCTCTAAGTTAGATATACTCGCTCAAGGAAAAACAGTTATTAGTTTCAACATGCCTCGTGGTACTTTTTCTGAAGTTACTAAACACTCTATATGTATGATGAACTACAACTACAGACCATAATATGCCCCTAATGATAGCCTGTTACATGAACTCGAGGCTACCCACCGTGTGATCATCCCTGCATGGGCGTTATTCTATAAAAGGTGAATACCAGATAGGACCCACTGTGTTAGTTCCTGAGACAACCTTAGTAGTCGTACATAACATACAGTATGAAACTCCTATTGTGCAGAATTTGAATACAATTTCATTTTAGTTAAGGTTTTGGATTTATAAGATCAGACTGAAGCCTGTCACTGGTACTCAATGCCCTATTCCTTTCGAAGAGTGACTAGGGATCTATCCTTTGAATTATCACTTACACTTCTTCGAGAACGAGCCGTTGAGCACTGATTGGAGTGAAACAACTTAGTTGCAGATATTTCATGGAATGAATAAGAGTACTTTGAACACAAAATTAACAGGAGACATTTTATGAATAATAAAATAAAAACTAAGAAAAATATGTGATGAAAACACAAAGCCGTGGGCTCTCTTGTCGCCTGTCATGTCGCCGTTTGATTCGGTTCTAGACCAAATTGAACTTTTTTAGTCTCATCAGTAGTTTGATTAACAAAACAATACGTTTTTTCGCCTTCCATTTACAGCTATTTTGCATGTCATTCTCCACCTGGTCAGCAAGACATTGGGGGGACACTTCCTATTTTCCAGGCTGGATAATTTCCTCGATCAATTATATGTCAAAGGAGACGCTAAGTCGATGTTTTGGCCGCAGATAAGAGGTGCGTTTGGCCCGATTTATTGGTCAGAAGAAATATAAACGTTTGTTAGCTTGGATTAAAGATTTAACATCTCAACTCATTTCTCAGTTTTGCATATTTTTGTCATTTTCAATATTTGAGACTTAGATATAGAAATTAAACTAGCACTGATACGTACAAATAACTAACAATGGGGAATGACTACAACGAGCAACGATGCGTAAATTTAACTTGCGATGATCTCTGACAACTTGTTGATGTCAAAGGTAATTTTTCACTTTAAAAGAAAGATATCTCTTTCACAGAGTCTGTTAATCTTCGATATATATTCTTCATTTTGAAACACATTTTGGTACAACAATTAGATGCTGTGAAGTATAAGGATATTGGCGGAAGACACGAGGCTATGTTCTCCTTTGAATATTATCATCCCGGATATGTCATGAACTGTCCAATCAGCTCTCTGTAAGTGGCTATTAGGGCGTGGCTAGTTTTATTCTGTCTATATGATAAATACAAAATGATGTCCCCAAGTCATTCTTTGAAAATAGTAGGATATTAAAACCTGATGAGAGGTTTCAATATGACGAGATAGCCTAGTGTCGAAAAGGTCGTCAATAAAAACAGACAAAAGGCATTGAGTCTCGGTGACAGGCTTGCGTGTGACTCGGCTTGAATATGCCTGAATAATCCTGAATAAAGTAATGAACACAAAGAAACAAACTTATGATCACTCTTCAGAGCTATATCATTGGTTGACCCTCATGACTATCCTTGTTAGAATACTGCCATTAGATTACAGTGACCACATTCAGAACATAAAGGAAGCCTCCTGTGTGCTCTATCGCGGTAATCTAGGCCCGGATTTCCTAAGGTGTCAAAATTAATATAGAGCATTGAGCTTTTATCGTCTGTTATTGATTAGATGGATATTCTTCCGCTGTAGAAATCTACCCTCACTGGCATGATTGCTGTACCTCTAATGTGGGCCATGATATGTGCAACGTTAAATTGACATGTGATCAATATACCTTGGTATACTGATTATGATTGGCAAGTGATAAATTAAATTTTAAATTTGCATGTAGGTGATAAATTCGATTTTAAATTTGCATTTCATCAATTTCATCTGATTTGTATAATGATTAAAATAAATGTGTTAGGTTTAGTATTATTTTGCTTTTAAGACACATTTATCTAATGCCTATATCAGTTGATCAATCAATTTGTTGAGGTTTGTGTTGTAATTTGTCAAGGTGATAATGCAAAAGGAAGGCCCCAGTCGCTCTTTTAAAAAAAGGTTGGGCATTGAGTCACAGTGGTAGGTTTCTATTACACCTATGTCAGGATATATCAACACAAACAAATTGCTTGGATAAACAAATTTCATTAATTAGTTATTTTATGTCAGGCATGACCTTTTTACAGTAGATATTTTCATACTAATAATCTAGTTTAAAAGTGCTCTTCTGAAGTTAATTGGCATCTCTAATGGGCGAGGCTTATCCATCAATCTCGCAGAACACGAGATCTGAAGTATAGGGTGGGATTTTATGAGCATAAACACCAAATAAGACATATCTAAAGCCTGCAACCCAAGAATAGAAGATGGACTAGATAAATTGGTGCTAAACTCAAACTAGGAACCTTTCAGTACCTTTTATAACGCCCTAACTACCTACTTATAACTAAACCAGCACTTATATTAAGGTACATTACCGAGCATTTCAGAGTTTTATTCTCGTCACGTGATCCCCCTTCACATCCTGACTTCTCACGTTATTAGTGAGTTGTGTTACTCACTTGAGTGGGTTTCCCGCTCACCTGTCTGCATCGCCTTACCGACACTTCAAGGCTAGACTTTGAAGGTGTCAGAAATGGCCGCAATGACGCAGAGCAGGTCATCTGTCTTCCTTCCATGCCGGGATAGAGGATAGGGGACCCGGCTATTGCCACTGGCTCAACCCATCCATGCCGGGATAGGAGGAGAGGGAACCCGTCTTTTGCCTCAAGCACAATCCGGATCTAGAATATTACCTCCATATGAAGGTACTCGCCGATACCTCAAAGCTTGGCTCAGATAAAAAATATGGTGGACCTCTGACTGAATAGAAGCGTAAGTGTGAGGAGATCAGAAGGGATTACCGTAATCCCATGCCTGCCTCCCAAGGCTGTAGAGAGTATATCTGGTACTCAATCACTGAGAGTGAAGGGTAGTGAGTAGGTACATACACATCGTGGTAAAGAACACTACTCACGTACTCCTGTAGGCAAGAGAGAAGGCAACTTACACTAAGATGCTAGATAGGTTTGTTTGTTTATATCAAAGACCTTTTTTTAGCAATATATAGGTTATATCAAACCCTCTAAAGGCCCTACTCAATGTTCCACACTTGGAAATAGGTTAATTGTGATATGTATATATAAATGCTATGAGTACTTTATCCAAATTTGATGGATGTAAAAGGTAATATAGAGACCCTAGATCTGGATTTTATACTTATCAAGACATTGGCATATATAAAGCTGACTAACATATATTTTATGAAAGTTAATATAGATTCATTCCAATTATACATGTTGACTTTTTGAAAGTTGATTCTTTTGAAAGTAACTGTACATTTAATCCAATTCTACATGTTGCCTTTTGGTCTTATATTTCACCATTTGTTAGCTGACCTTCTTGCACTGCATATCATGGTCTTCTGTGCCACTCTTGGTATCTATGGTTTTTGGTATCTATGGTTCTGTGTTTGATCTGAACAGTTTATCAGTAATCTTCATGTATGACTTATATCACAACTGTCTGGTCGGCTCTGACTTCAAAAGAGTGATGAATGAGATCTGAAAGAATCATCAAATCATATTGTGGAGCTTCGTGGCATAACAACTTGCCCCATTGTCTGCTCTATCCACTCGTTCTGAACAAGAAAAGGATTTTTTAACAATCAATATTGAAAAATGGATGTCTTTTTACCAACTTTCGTATTGCCCACTGTCTTGTTACAACTCACTGTCTTGTTACAACTGTCTTGTTACAACTGTCTTGTTACAACTGTCTTGTTACAACTGTCTTGTTACAACTGTCTTGTTACAACTGTCTTGTTACAACTGTCTTGTTACAACTGTCTTGTTACAACTGTCTTGTTACAACTGTGTTTTGGTCAATTGTCTTGATACACATGTCTTCGTACTAGCTGACTTTTTAGCAATTACCTTTTTACTAATTGTCTTGTTACCAGCTGTCTTGTTACCAGCTGTCTTGTTACCAGCTGTCGTTTACTACTCGTTTCGTTACCAACTTTATCTTACCAGCTACCTAGTTAAAGTTGTCTTGTTACCAGCTGTCTTGTTACCAGCTGTCTTGTTACCAGCTGTCTTGTTACCAAAGGAGAAATGCCATTGAAAGTCAAATATAAAATTTAGGTCAAACCTTCCAAACCATCATTTAAACTCTACTACAATGTAGTGATGCCCAACGTGGTACTGAAATGATACAAACAAAACTTAGTGTACCATTTGGGGTATTAAAATCTTAACCACAGTGATTATATATTTGATATGTATTGTATCATTGTATCAGAATGATGGTAGTGCGATATGCAATGTATCAGAAATGGTGCATTTGTGATATTTACAATTTTAGATTTTTGGTGAGGTTTACAGTATATCTCAATTGTAATGATTGGGTCTATACCGCATTAGAAAACAAATATGTGCATTGTATAAGATATGTGCACTGTATTAGATATGTGCACTGTATATGTCTGAATTGGAAAAGGTTTGCTTCAGTGCCTAGTTCTGTGAGCGTTATAACCTACTGCTAAAGCCAACAAGTCTCCCTATATCACACACCACAGTCTAATAATCACATTCCTCTCCCCTGTCCTGCCATTAATAAATTGCTGTTTTGCTTCTCATTTATAGATAATTTACTTTGTGGGGTTTTACAGCAACACACTTAAATAGGGGCGATGTCAGAACTACGGAGATGTTTGATCTATTAACAACCGCCCAAGCTTAACATTGAAGGTATTAATAAATGTAACACTGTCATCGTAAATATTCCAGTCATTATGTTAAATTGAGCACAGCAAAAATACTGACATTTTTGCTTTAATTACTTTTGAAAGAAACATTAGTGCAATTGACAATTAATGTCTGAGTTTTTCTATACTGCACAGCAACTAACATATAATATTCGCCCTTGTGTTTGGAGGTGAAACATTGGAGTAAAGGGCAAGCCCAGACAATTAAAAAAACTGCACAGTGTTAAGCCATGAAGTTATTTATATATATTGTGTTTGGCCCAAAATCATTGTGATAGTGGTTGATGAAGTGTGTTAATACTGAAACCAAGATGGCTGGAAGTTGGTTGAAAAATTGCCTCAACATTTCTTCTCTGAAATTTTACTGATATACAATCTCCTATGACACTTTTCTATGACGGATATTGAACACCTTGGTGACAAACTACTTATGTCTGATACCCCTTCACCTTTTACTGACAAGATACTGACATCCGAGGTCTGCAGTACCTTGTACTACTGACAATTGATTTCTGCAATAACTTTTGATACTGACAGCTGACATCTGCATCACCTGTTGTTACTGACATCCGATGTCCATGTCACCTTTTACTACTAACATCTGACATCTTCATCGCCTGTTGTTACTGACATCCGATGTCCATGTCCCCTTTTACTACTAACATCTGACATCTTCATCGCCTGTTGTTACTGACATCCGATGTCCATGTCCCCTTTTACTACTAACATCTGATATCTTCATCACCTGTTGTTACTGACATCCGATGTCCATGTCACCTTTTACTACTAACATCTGACATCTTCATCGCCTGTTGTTACTGACATCCGATGTCCATGTCCCCTTTTACTACTAACATCTGATATCTTCATCGCCTGTTGTTACTGACATCCGATGTCCATGTCCCCTTTTACTACTGACATCTGACATCTTCATCACCTGTTGTTACTGACATCCGATGTCCATGTCCCCTTTTACTACTAACATCTGATATCTTCATCACCTGTTGTTACTGACATCCGATGTCCATGTCCCCTTTTACTACTAACATCCGACATCTTCATTGCCTGTTGTTACTGACATCCGATGTCCATGTCACCTTTTACTACTAACATCTGACATCTTCATCGCCTGTTGTTACTGACATCCGATGTCCATGTCCCCTTTTACTACTAACATCTGATATCTTCATCACCTGTTGTTACTGACATCCGATGTCCATGTCACCTTTTACTACTAACATCTGATATCTTCATCACCTGTTGTTACTGACATCCGATGTCCATGTCACCTTTTACTACTAACATCTGCCATCTTCATCGCCTGTTGTTACTGACATCCGATGTCCATGTCCCCTTTTACTACTAACATCTGATATCTTCATCACCTGTTGTTACTGACATCCGATGTCCATGTCCCCTTTTACTACTAACATCCGACATCTTCATCGCCTGTTGTTACTGACATCCGATGTCCATGTCACCTTTTACTACTAACATCTGACATCTTCATCGCCTGTTGTTACTGACATCCGATGTCCATGTCCCCAATTACTACTAACATCTGATATCTTCATCACCTGTTGTTACTGACATCCGATGTCCATGTCACCTTTTACTACTAACATCTGATATCTTCATCACCTGTTGTTACTGACATCCGATGTCCATGTCACCTTTTACTACTAACATCTGACATCTTCATCGCCTGTTGTTACTGACATCCGATGTCCATGTCCCCTTTTACTACTAACATCTGATATCTTCATCACCTGTTGTTACTGACATCCGATGTCCATGTCACCTTTTACTACTAACATCTGACATCTTCATCGCCTGTTGATACTGACATCCGATGTCCATGTCCCCTTTTACTACTAACATCTGATATCTTCATCACCTGTTGTTACTGACATCCGATGTCCATGTCACCTTTTACTACTAACATCTGATATCTTCATCACCTGTTGTTACTGACATCCGATGTCCATGTCCCCTTTTACTACTAACATCTGATATCTTCTTGCCTGTTGTTACTGACATCCGATGTCCATGTCCCCTTTTACTACTAACATCTGACATCTTCATCACATTTTACTGACATAATACTGACAGATAATGCCTGAACCTGAACACCCTAATGCCGTAAATGTATTCTTCCCGCAAAAAAGGCTGGAAAGGAAAATGTATCTAATGCGTGCTGCGATCAAAATGTGACATGAACACCTCGATGAGCTCACAGAGCCACTGTCAAGGTCCAAGCCACAGGAAGTGCTGCTTATGTTGTTATTATGGCACCGAGAGTCAGAGGCCTGACATCGCCATTATCCCTGGCAAATTACACAGCCTCCAGACAAGATTACACTGCTACGATACCACCTCTCTAACCTTGATAAATATAAAGTACCACACATGTATGTCTTTACAAAGCTGTAATTGACTTATCGTGTTTATTACTCTAAAATAAAAAAAAATATATGTAGATGTATTGAATTTTCAAAAAAGAATTAAGAGGGGCATTCTAAATATAAATATACAGTCTTGGTCAAATACTTATAAGTCCACAAAACAGTCGAGCTAGTAAGTAAATATTTGCACTAGCCCGAATCAAAGTGTACAAGCCTGATTTTTGTTGTTGTTTTTTTTTTTGCTTTTTTCACTAAACCTGCGTAAGAACAATCAAATGATGTGTATGTATTTGAGTGATGATACTGGTTTTTATAGGCTGTGTAGGAGTGTTAATTCGCCTGCAATCTGATGCCCAGGTGGGTTGTTTGTTTGCACATTCTTCCCTGATTTGCTCTTGACAGCAGTTGGGCACAAGTCAGGCCATGTGATAGGAATGACAATAGCCACTGCCCACACTTCAGCATCGTCTGACCCTCTGCCTGTAGAATACAAGTATACACATATATGCACTGAGCGCCACAATAAGACTTCTCCGTGCTTCTAGTGTAGAATATCTGACATCAGGTGAGGCAGATGTGAAAGTTGTCTTTAGAGATCACTCTCTGTAAAATATCCAGTGAAAGATGATCGGTCTTTTAAAGCTCTGTATATTGTAGGTATTACCGGTCACAGATAGAATTTCACTGTCCGATTCACTGTCTTTTCCTGTATTTGCATGGATAAGGCTATGTTCTGTCTGTATTCACATGAGACCCTTGAAAATAGCGTTATTCTTTGCTCTATCTAACTCGTCTCTAAATGTATTTTGTTGTAGCTTTTTCATGTCTCCCGTACAGGAAAATGTCTAATGATATGTGTGTAGTGGTTACACGTAGTTACAAACATTTGATTCAGCTACCGAGGTAAAGGCAAGTTTACATCCTGTGCAATGCATGCTGGGAGAATAGCATATCACAGGATGGTGTTTACACACACGCTGTTCAATTTCCTGTCTTAATATTTTCAATACATATACACGATATGTTATTCTGGTAAAGTCTCGTTTGTCACGAGAATGACTCTTGTTCTGGTTTCTGGAAACATGACTATGGTTTATTTAAGGAGAGTTTATTCCGGAAGTTGAAGAACCTGTAACACTACCTGGAGAATGTGACACCAAGTAGAGACCGGTGACAAGTTCAAAAATATTGAGGTCAAGTTTGTTTATGTGTGTCCGTGCAATATTAACCTTTTATAACATAAGGTATTCTGCATTTGAGGAGGTTGTCAATTCTTTCACTATCTCTTCTCAGAAAACGGTTTTAGATTGGCGACGATTTAGATACACATTTCATTGTCATACGCTTAGTGACGTCATTCAAAAATATTGAGGTCAAGTTTGTTTATGTGTGTCCGTGCAATATTAACCTTTTATAACATAAGGTATTCTGCATTTTAGGAGGTAGTCAATTCTTTCACTATCTCTTCTCAGAAAACGGTTTTAGATTGGCGACGATTTAGATACACATTTCATTGTCATACGCTTAGTGACGTCATAACTGCGGCCAATTTTACCCAGCAAATAAAGGCATTGAAACTACTTTTTGAGATTTGACTACTTCTAAAAATGCAGATCAAACATCTGGTTGAACCTATCAATATAGTTTCAAAAATATCTTCTCATGTTAATATGTCTATCTGAATTTATCTGAAATCCATTCAGATGAATACTACGATAGATTTATTGCAACACACAGGTTAAATACGCATTAGATAATACTCTTCTCAGCATATAACACTCAAACTACTAAGCTGTTTGTGATATGTATTCTCCTGCATCCCACTCAATATACAACTATAAAAGCATAGAACTCACTCTGTGTGATACATTTCTGAGATGAATAAACTCTTGCTTCCTTAGTAGGTCAACAATACAGACGGTGAGAATGTATGTATGTATGTAATTGATGCTCTTACCCTGTGTATGCTACTGCTCTGCTCGCCGCTGCCACAAGTGTTCACTGCAGAATAGTATTAATAGTGTCCCCCTCAGTCAAACTCCATTCCCTGAAAAAAAGGAGAAATCTAATATCACATACCAGAAAAGAACACAAAGCCTGAACAATGTCTCAACTCAACACCTGTGAGGCGGTTGATATTTGTTTTCCTTTTTAAAGTTTATTTTCTATGCCAGAATTATGACTGACAATCCCAGATTTGGCACCAAAATGGGTATAATAGTAGTTCTCAGAAAAATGTATGTATCTGTTCGTAGCCATGTATATATTACACAGTCACATACATAATGTTCATCTGGTAATTATAAACATTTTCCAATCAATTTCATGTTTGTATATATATATATATATAAATATATATATATATATATATATATATATATATATATATATATATATATATATATATATATATATATATATGTCGCTTCGTATGGTCTCCTCCCCATCAAGCAACCCCCATAAGGGCCTTATATAGGGTGTATTCTAGAATCTGCACCCTGGTCAAACCATGCTTGGCCGAAGGGCTACGATTTTGTTATTTTGGCTTCATTTCCAGTGCCTTTTTGCCTCTCTTTCCTCTTTACCTTTGCGAGCAAGCTACTCTTTGTCGATCTGACCTGTGTCAAGGTCAAGGTCGTCGGAAGGTCACCGTGTGACCCTTTAAAAAGGTAATTTGATATTGAAAGTGGCAATTTTTATCGAGTGATGCCTCATAGTGTCTAAATCTGGTGTTAACTCATTTTCGAAAATCTAGTCCATTAGGACCCTTTTTGCCTGGGGGCTGTCACGCTTCGTATGGTCTCCTCCCCATCAAGCAACGCCCATAAGGGCCTTATATAGGGTGTATTCTAGAATCTGCACCCTGGTCAAACCATGCTTGGCCGAAGGGCTACGATTTTGTTATTTTGGCTTCATTTCCAGTGCCTTTTTGCCTCTCTTTCCTCTTTACCTTTGCGAGCAAGCTACTCTTTGTCGATCTGACCTGTGTCAAGGTCAAGGTCGTCGGAAGGTCACCGTGTGACCCTTTAAGAAGGTAATTTGATATCGAAAGTGGCAATTTTTATCGAGTGATGCCTCATAGTGTCTAAATCTGGTGTTAACTCATTTTCGAAAATCTAGTCCATTAGGACCCTTTTTGCCTGGGGGCTGTCACGCTTCGTATGGTCTCCTCCCCATCAAGCAACCCCCATAAGGGCCTTATATAGGGTGTATTCTAGAATCTGCACCCTGGTCAAACCATGCTTGGCCGAAGGGCTACGATTTTGTTATTTTGGCTTCATTTCCAGTGCCTTTTTGCCTCTCTTTCCTCTTTACCTTTGCGAGCAAGCTACTCTTTGTCGATCTGACCTGTGTCAAGGTCAAGGTCGTCTGAAGGTCACCGTGTTACCCTTTAAGAAGGTAATTTGATATCGAAAGTGGCAATTTTTATCGAGTGATGCCTCATAGTGTCTAAATCTGGTGTTAACTCATTTTCGAAAATCTAGTCCATTAGGACCCTTTTTGCCTGGGGGCTGTCACGCTTCGTATGGTCTCCTCCCCATCAAGCAACCCCCATAAGGGCCTTATATAGGGTGTATTCTAGAATCTGCACCCTGGTCAAACCATGCTTGGCCGAAGGGCTAAGATTTTGTTATTTTGGCTTCATTTCCAGTGCCTTTTTGCCTCTCTTTCCTCTTTACCTTTGCGAGCAAGCTACTCTTTGTCGATCTGACATGGTCAAGGTCAAGGTCGTCTGAAGGTCACCGTGTGACCCTTTAAGAAGGTAATTTGATATCGAAAGTGGCAATTTTTATCGAGTGATGCCTCATAGTGTCTAAATCTGGTGTTAACTCATTTTCGAAAATCTAGTCCATTAGGACCCTTATTGCCTGGGGGCTGTCATATATAGATATATATATATATATATATATATATATATATATATATATATATATATATATATATATATATATATATATATATACATATTTGTGTGTGTGTTTGTGTCTGTGTGTTCTCTAAATTGGAAAACACGTTATGATCTCCTGATAGAGCTCTGTTTTATTCGTGTACCTGACCTAATTATTTCCGCACTCTTCTGGGATGGAGGTGTCAATCCCTGGTCTGTTGAATGATTGGAAATAAGAAGAGTGTGACAAATTACTACGCTTCTTCTCAACGTATCTTTTATTTTTTTTATAAATAACTGTCAAATACGTTCCCCAGTGTTGGCAGACAAAATGGATATTCGTCTAGGGGCTGATGTTTAAACATTGTTATTGCTTTCCTGTAGCTTATATTGTTAGGTAATTGGTGATTAACGTTATAAATTCCCCATAACGACATGGTTCTAGTAATTCAAAGAAGCCATTTATTTGAAGCTCATCAAAATAGCAGACAAAGCCGTTTGCCCAACGGTAGTTAAGTAGTCCATGTGAGTGAATTAAAACCTGGGTAGTTATGTCTTAAGGTGCTGTCAACATGAGTATAGATATTAAATATTTCATAGCTTATTCCACAATCTATACACAGTTGGTTAGAATACAAGCTTATTGGCACCACTTCCTCCATGATGATTTAGTGGTCTTGGGTTCGATTCCCGATCAAACTGGGATTACATTAAATAAACGATTTATCATGTGAGGTCAAGACCTGTAGAATTAACCTGTTGTCCTTGAATATATTGAACAGGGTGGCTTGTCAGTGAAATACTCACTCTCAGTGAGGCACCACTATATCTGCTACAAGTAGGTCTTGTCATGAAATAACTGAAATAATGCTGAAAGTGATGTAAAAGCAAACAATCAAATTCATATTTCACTCTATTGGCATATCGCCAATGAATCATGTTTATATATATATATATATATATATATATATATATATATATATATATATATATATATATATATATATATATATATATATATATATATATATATATGGGCTACTTTATGTTTTTGGACTTATTTTTCATCCACATTTACATACTGTTACGACACTGAATGACCTTAATGTGTCCATGTGCCGTTTAGAATTTATTCATTCATTCATCAAATGTTCGTGTGGCTCAGGAAGGAGAGGGCATTTATCCTGAAAGATCCTGAAAGAGCAGATTGTATGATATAATAATCTGGTTTTATATGGATCTCTAAAATGACTGGTCCCTTGCTGTTCATCAACGCCCTCTACCGGTCCAGTCACTCAACTTGTGTCTCATATCCATCAATCTTATATCATACTCTGCCTGTCATTTGATGTTGGCATGGAAACATGTTTTATATGAATGTGTTGTTGATATTTTTGATTATATGAATGTCACTAGGTTATATATGAACAAGTCACATTAACCCAATGTATACGTCCCTGAGACTATCAGCTCAGGTCATGGCATGAACATATGAAACACTTTTTATTAATCCTAGGCTACTTTGAAAACAATAGCCGTCGTGTTTCTCATTTTGTTTATGTCACGAATCTGAACATTTCCACATGATAAATCTCAGGAAGGTTATTTTCTTTCTGTGTCATCTCTGGCTGCACCCAAATTGAGTTGCATAACCAATCGAGTGCCTTCTCTCATCTGATGTCCATCTGCAATCACAATGCCTCATTTGGCACAGTGGTCACGTGATTGCACTAATTATTCCACCAAATCCGGGCTTTGTATTGTCTGGGCCAACTAATCCATCCTTTCAGTGTTTTGATCAGAGAATAGGAAACCACGCCACAGGAAATAAGCACGTCACTTACATTTCTGATTTAAGGACTATTTTCTCAGGCGGAGGTTGTGGTCATGTTTACCAAATAGATTAAGGCGCAGTATTCGTGTAGACCTGACCTCTGGTGAGGCATGTGACCAAACATATCGTATTTCAAGCTCCTTAACAGTTCTATAGATTGGAATATACTTCAGTACTTCAGCTGCTCAAGGACAACAACAGAAATGCAGAAATAGATAAGAGAAACCAAACATATTAGCCTTCTATATATTAGCCTTCTATATATTAGCCTCCTATATATTAGCCTTCTATATATGTGTATCTATAGTATCTATATTGGACACGTGGTTGAAACCATGGCAACCACATTTTCCTCACTATCTGAATGAAGACAGAAAATATTTGTGTTTCCTAGATTAATGCATAATTCATATGAAAGTTGTCTCCATACAATGTAATTCAGCACAAATCAAGTTTGTCTTACTCTTTGCATTTTGAAGACACTCATCCACGCCCATGAAAATCAGGTTGTTATAATCGAATCAAAACTTATTGTAGTTCAATCTGTCGGACAACGCTTTGCTGAATACACATTGAGACCTCGGTCATTTATTCAAGGGTATCCCGACCACAACGTCATAATGATATATATATAGTCTAACAGTCTAACAGTCTATAAATATTTATAATCTATCCTCCTCTTATATAATCTATATATGGCATATGACCTTCAGCGGACTTAAGCCATTACTCAATCCTGTCTTGCTTTGACTAAGATAAAAAGATTTCTTTTAATTGTGATTGTCTTTGCTGTATGTTGTTTCGTAATCTACACATTATTCACTAATACTTAGCTATAATAGGTCAGATGGAAACCTATCACCAAGACTCAATGCTCTACTCTTTTCAAAGATATTGCATTACAGAAAAGACATATCATGCATGAAAATGTAAATGTTTTAAAAGAGCCTCGGGCCGTGGCGCAGTTGGTTAGAATGCCAGCTGTTTTACACCAGTTCCTCTCTGGTGATTCAAAGGTTGTGGGTTCTATTATCCCCGGCCATACCCAGATTGAATTCATGATACAATTTCACATGTGAGCTAAGACCCTTGCCCAAAGTCTGTTAGCCTGTTGTCCTACTAAATCTGCCCTTGTAAAACAACCTTTATCTTTTATGGAATATATATCTATTGTGGGATATATATTTATATATATATATATCTCTTACTTATATATGTGCACTGAGTATGTTTTAAAGAGCAAATTGCACCTGATAGAGGTTCACAATAAACTGTATCTGAATAAATATCTGCTCAGTTGCTGCCAAATATGACACCAAAATAGCAAATATACAACGATTTAATCATGTAAGCTTTCTCCTGTCGTTGTCAGCATCTGATAGGTGTGGGAATATGGCAGGGTCTCACCCAACATTAAGGCATCCACCCAACATTAAGGCATCCACCCAGCATTAAGGCATCCACCCAGCATTAAGGCATCTACCCAGCATTAAGGCATCCGCCCAGCATTAAGGCATCCACCCAGAATTAAGGCATCCACCCAGCATTAAGGCATCCACTCACCATTAAGGCATCCACCCATAATTAAGGCATCCACCCATAATTAAGGCATCCACCCAGCATTAAGGCATCCACTCACAGCATTAAGGCATCCGCCCATCATTAAGGCATCCACCCAGCATTAAGGCATCCACCCACCATTAAGGCATCCACCCACCATTAAGGCATCCACCTAGCATTAAGGCATCTGTCCACCATTAAGGCATCCACCCACCATTAAGGCATCCACACGGCATTAAGGCATCAACCATTGACACTTAACATCGGTCACCGTTTTGCTTTCTCCGCAGGGCCCAATGCAGCTAAAAGTTCAAGACATCAACAATTCATACCCAGAGTCAGTACATATTTAGCTTAGATAGGACCACTGCTCTTATTTATATAAAGAATAATCAATATAGGATATTATAATAACTCCCTGGCACGTAGGATCTCGAGCAAGTAGAAAACCAACATGATGTTTTAATATGAAGATATAGTGCTTCATTAAAGGTTCTTGGTTGCAATTGAAGTGGTGCCGTTGGCAGAGTGTTAATTGTGAAGTGGCCCCCCGGAGAATGACTGCAGTTGAGATCCTAGCAACGACAAGGCAATTCTAGAAACCATATGGCCATAGGAAGGACCGCGAAGTTACTCCCCCCCCCCCCCCGGCGGCGTCCTGTAGGTCAAAGGTCAAGTGCACATTCATTGTAAGGCTTCCATTGTAATTGTTCAGGAGATGTTGTATGGATCTCTGAGGGAAATGCAGAGGGAACCATTCCTAGAATGCGTTGTTTCTCTTATTTTATTTTTATTTCACTTTTATTTCATTTTTTTGCTGTTGTAGCCGATTTATAGAGTTTGTAGAGAAAATAGGTTTCCCCAGAGAAAATAGGTTCCTCCAACATGAGTGATGTTGGGATCACCTGTCAACCTTCAATCTCTTTTGTGACATCACAGTATGTCTTCAAGAATGGATGATGTCAAAAAGTTGATTTACGATTTCCGTGTTTTTCGTATCTGTGTTTGCTTGGAGAGGTTTAGTATCGCCAATACAAGCAGAGGCTCAGACATGCTTCATAGACAACTAGAAGTTTCATTTCTGGTATGATTACTACCATTCTTAATGCTGTGAAGAAAATACATTAGTTTGTTTGATTGGTGTTTTGCATAACTTTCAACATTATTTCAGTCATTTCATGATGAGACCTACTTGTAGCAGATATAGTGCTGCCTCACTGAATTGTCATATCGCAGGTCCTTGATATGACAACCCACCAAGTCACAGATTTACAAGGACAACGGGTTAACCCTTTAGGCACGGGCGTCAGCTCATGTGTGAAATTGAATCATGAGTTCAATCTTGGCATGGCCGGGGATCGAACCCACGACCTTTGGATCACCACAGAGGAACTGGTGCTAATAAGCTGGTGCTCTAACCAACTGCGTCACGGCCTGGGACCTTAAAATACGTTAGTACTTTGAAAAAAATGCTTGTATTTTATTCTTATCAGTTTGGGAATATCCAAAATATATTGAAGGATTGTTTAGGTGTAATGAATTGATTATATTCAAATGATATGTCAATCAAGATTTTTCACTAATGAGCCAAACTTGGATATCTGCAAAGTTCCCCACGGGTGACAAGTTCTAGCAGCCCAGGGTTGGAGAATGGGCAGTTAGAGGTCCCTAGCCATGATTCACTGAGGAAGTAGGTTGCGAATTGTTGACTTTGTCAATACTGTGTATCTATGTATTTGTATCATTACGTATTAGGCACTTCAGAGATGTTGATGCAATATTTCAGACCATCTTGGTTTGTGTGATTTCATTACTTAGCTCCAACTATCACAAATGAATTCTCGGTCCCATAACAGGTGCTTTCACCATTATTCCCATACAATGTTGGTCATATCCCCTAGGACATGTCCCCGTCCAGCGTGTCACTTACAATATCAGGCATTTTCTAATATGGTACAAAATATGTCATAATCATTTTAGAGATTGGAAGCTGCTTCCGAAACCCTAGAATATGTTATTGGTCTCTCAATAATAAAATAGATGTATAAATGGCTGAAAGAAATCCTCAGAAAGGCTTTGTCACGTTACAGTCATTACACTTTTCCCCCACTTATCTCATGTAAGACACCAGGGTATGGTGTATTTGTCTCAATATAAATCATTTGTCATTGATTAAGCATGCTTTCAATTATTTTTAGCATTTTTGCCTTTGTCAGGAAGATTTGGAAAAGAAAAAAACTGTAGTATGTTTTTTAATATGTTTTTATCAGGAATAGTCGCATAAGAAAAGACTGTATAATGCCCTTCTTTCTTTATATCACGTGACAGATGAGTCACCACATCCTGGTCCCTGGGTTCAGCTTATGAGATACATTACCTTCCATTATCGCCCATACCGGTCCAGAGTAACATGAGAACACTTTATTAAAGAATAGATTTATCGTATCACAAAGGAATCTGTATTATCGACATAAATAACTGTTCATGTGGATATCAAGTAAACATGTAAAAAATGTATTTGAATATAAAAACAAGGATATGTTGGAAGTGTGAAAGCATTGTATGTTAATGAAATGCTTTTTCATCAAGTTGTATTGATGATACGGAAATACCTGGTTTAATGAGTATAAGACAAATATTTACATAGCGAGAACTAATGTGATAATAAGTAGGTCAACAATATGTAAGGAGCTATTTATTTTTGTGATAATGTAGCATTGTATAACCAAGCCAACTCAATGCTTGTTCAATCAAACTTTTCCATCAACTCCGGAAGGACAATATATATCTCCGGATATGTTATGCAACTGTAATCAATAGTGTATGTATACATCACACAGTTGGGTATATGATTTATGTGTGCTTAGTCAGTTGTAATATATCGTGTCTTTTATCTTTTACCAATACACCAACTTAAAACTTTTATAAAGTGACCTTTTTCACAAAAATGGGATACAAGCTTTATATGGGCTTGGTAAGATGAAGTATATTATCGGTAACCATGACACTAACTTAAAACTATCATAAGTGACTTTTTTTCAGAGACAAAAAAAAATGGAATTTATGATTTATATGGGGTTGGCTACGTGCAATATTTGTGTCTTTTATCTACACACCAACTTAAAACTATTTCTTTTCTTTTTTTTTGGTTCTCAGAAATGGAAATTCTTGACTCAGTGCATTTGATAGTTGAAAAACTCTCCTCGGTTTGAGAGCGCTGTTAGGTAGGTTTATTCTGTGGAAACAGCTTTTGCTGGGTAGATATGGGAACTCATTATGGCTGTGTGAGTACTCATATCACCTCACTTCACCCAGCTTAAATGTCACCTACCAATGTTTCCATTGTGTGTGCGTCACTGCAAGGCTCTGTGGTGGGGCTGGGAGCTGCCAGCGTATACATGTACCCCATGGGTGATGTTGGGTACAGATGGACCCTGCCTCTACCGTGTCTGGCAGACAGGCCAATACCTCAAGGACGTTACAATGTAATCACAAACTGTGATAATAACAAGGTCCCTGATGTCATTATCTCAATTACCAAGCCCCAGAAACCTGATGTTACAATTTCAATTACCAAGCACCAGGTACTTGATACAATTATTTCAATTACCAAGCCCCAGAAACCTGATGTTAGTATTTCAATTACCAAGCACCTGGTACTTGAAGTTACTATTTCAATTACCAAGCTTCAGACACTTGATATTACTATTGTAATTGCCAAGTTTTAGCTACCTAATGTTAGCTATATGTATGTTTCCTATCAGGAAAATAAGAAAAACATCATGTTAATCTATTTATATAATTATAATTAAGTGCATACATATTAATGATTGTGAAACAGAACACATTCAAGGTCAAAATGCTCTACAAGAAGACTTATTAGCAGTAAAGCAACCATCCAATCTAACCTGTCTGTCAAATCTCATTCTCGAGATATCAAGTCATCAACATGCATTAAAATTTTTAACTGTGGACTTGAGACAAAATTATAAAATAAAAAATAGAATAAAAAACACTGAATATTTGATAATTATGCATTTGTTATCTATCATTAATTGTGTAAGGTATTAATTGTTGTGTATGGACACGTTTAGGGAGGATATCTCATTATTATCAATAATGGTATAAAAATGAGATTGTGTTTTTGCGAGATGTGTGATGCGGTTTATATGGTAGTATTATTACTCTACTGCCTGGAAAGTCTACACATGCCTACCTAATTTATATATAGCTCTATCCTTTACAATTCAACAAATGAAATATGATGTTATTAAGCTTTCATTTTGATGGATTATACAGGTAAACATTGAATATCATATATTATATTAACAATATCCACTAAATCTTCGTTATAAATATGCATCAGTTTTCATTTATTTCTAAAATTAGGGAACATAATCTTGACTTCAATATTTTCCACATTTTACAGATTATAAATACTTCATTCTAATGTGAATATGACCTGATACAATATGAATTCTCAGCGACTAATTCGTGGCTTAGAGATGGATTTTTCTTAAACATATTCTGGATTTGTTTGCAATATATTTGATGTGGCCTCTTTTAACAGATATAGTCATTTCATGATGAGACCTACCTGAAGCAGATATAGTGCTGCCTCACTGAATTGTCATGCCGCAGGTCCTTGACATGACAACACACCCCGGTCACAGATTTACAAGCACAATGGGTCTACCCTTCAGACACAGACCTCAGCTCGTATGAGAATTCAAGAAGAATGGAATCTCAGGAATGAAACACACAACCTTTGTCTCATCACAGGGGAACTGTTACTAATAAACCTGCACTCTAATTAACTCGGCCATGGTCACTGACTCTTATTAAGATCGTATCCATCCTAGAATCTGCACGACTTTTTATCAATAAAAAACAAGCGATTTACCACACTGAACATTAGCCAAAATCAAGTACACACGATTGTTCCAAAATAGGGAGGACCATTTATTATTGGGGAGAGATTTTTCAAAGAAAGTATTTCTTTTATTATGTATACTGGGCAGAAGCCGAGAGAGACCACATCTTTCATTATACCTTTAAGAAAAATTCTAAATTTGTATCTCCATATGTTTAACTCAACTTTATTACTTTATTTATTTCTTTCTTATTGAAGAAGTTTCAACATTGTTTTGCCAATTGTTCCCAAGGTAGAGACTCCAAACGATATTAGGTGGTGAATAATGCTTGTTTACATTGCCCATGACAAGGCAAGACAGCATCAAACTCCATCAATGTTAGTCAATATTATAATACCAAACCTATAACTGTGTTCATATTACTGTTTGGCCTGCATAAAACCAAATATCGCTCATATAATGTAGGTCATAACCGACTTGCATGGATATATATATGTTATAAATCCTGAATAAAAAAGGACAATACGTCCTCAAATATCCAGATATTTACAAAGAGTTAAATAACAAGATAATAAGAACGTTTTTTAAAAAAAGAATTTCATATATCCCACAAAAGATTTTCCATAAAAGATAATGGTTGTTTTACAAGGGTAGATTTAGTAGGACAACGGGCTAACGGTCGTTAGGCAAGGGTCTCAGCTCACACGTGAAATTGTATCATGAATTCAATCTTGGTATGGCCGGGGATAATAGAACCCACAACCTGAGGATCACCAGAGAGGAACTGGTGCAAAACAGCTGGCATTCTAACCAATTGCGCCATGGCCCGAGGCTCTCATAACTACTCTAAGATATTTCAAGATATATGGTTTTCATAGACTAAAGCAACATATTAATATCAGGTTTGCATTCGTTATGGGAAAACTAAGGTCGTTTATTGTTCTCCATTTAAAAAGGTCTGTCTTTTATGAAGACAGATTTGATAGATACAGCTGAATCAGCATAAATGTTTTCTGAACAATTCCCTGATATCTTGTTGTATCCACGTCACAACCTATACATCTTGAAACAATTGGATCAGGTGAGACAGTGATGGACTATGTTGAAAACAATTCAATGTCTTTATTCAAAACCTATTGCTTTCAAATGTCGCAAGCACTTGGCATTGCAGACACTGCACATGCAATGGGTAGTTTAGATGTAATTGTCAAAACACAAAGTCTGCCAAGACGGCAGGAAGTTTGTAGGACCAGATCTGAAATAATGACAATGGGGCTGGACAACTGCCACCTGTGCTGCAATAGTTTTTCTTCTCCACTCTATTCATTGACCGATTGCCTCCAGGATTTCTCAACACTCCGTCACATATAACCCTTAATAGGCCTGCAGGCTCTGCCATTATTGCTTACTTCAACGCAATGAATTCCACACATTTTAAACTCAAATCCAGGACTGGATATTTGTTACAGGGGCAGAAAGTTGCCATAATTTCATCTCGCATATGGATTTTACATATGGTTTGTTTTACAGTAAATGACATTGAACTGGGGTCATGTATTTCTATAATCTACTTTATTTCAAATTGTTGTGTCATGAATAACTGCTTTAAATTTATTATTACCAATGTAAAATAAACATGATGAAAGCAAAATATGTATTGCAGAAAAAAAACAATGTGGCCTGCCACATATAAACGTAATATCCCAAGAATAAATGCATGTGTATATTGACCCAGATTGATTAAACCTTTTGAGTGAGGTCAACGAAGTGCTGTGAAATGTAGGACGTCATCCGCCAAAGATTCCGCAACTGAATATCTCCCACACCAAAACAACATAAACACAAAGGCAAGCTATTCATGAAACAAACTTGGCATTACTTGGTCCTGATTGTTATGAGATCTGCATAAATAGACAGAGTGAACCGGACGTTTGGCCTGTATAATTATACCAGTGACGGGAGACAAGTAGTCGCCTCTATCATTCCCAATACCACATTCTAACAGCACCGCAATTAAAACCCACTTTTTCTGCATTAACTCTCTGTGATGGGTGGGAACCCGTCAACGCTGGTGTAGACTCTGTGAGCCTTTGACACCCATGGACATGTATCTTGCAGGAATTTTGCGACTTCGCGCCTATTTACGGTAATGGAAATGATTGATAATCCCGCCAAAAAAATCCTATCAGCTGATGCATCAAAGATCTCGCGAGAACGTGGTAAAAGGCAGACGACATCTTGTAGCTGTCGATATTAGGGGTGATAAGATCATCACAGGGATAGATGAGGCTATTTTTCTTTTAAAGTTTGGAAGCTTCTGCCCTATCATTTATCGCCTGATACATTGAATATGATTCTACTTCGACACAAAAGGATTTTGTGAAAGCGTGAAATGCAGCAGATCTCAATAAATTGCCTTGGTATTGATTCTATTTCTCAAAACTATTCAAATGTAAGTGAATAATTAGTCCTAGTCGGCTATTTGCATGCTTTTTATTGTATGTTACCAATGACGTGTTATTCCTTTCGTTGAAAAAAAACTTTGAAAGGAAGGATATTGGTACGGAACTACCGATGGAGATTAATATTTTTAATGGGGGCATGGTTACAAATGTATTGTGTTCATTTGTGATGCAGGGAGCCAAACAATAAAAAAAAACATGGCGGCTGTAAGTTGGTCCAAATATGCTTCAATATCTCTAAATGGGCTCATAAGTAATGTTTTTCTAATGCATTTTCTAACAATTCAATGAAAATTACCCAAGTCCATTTCGCTGGTATTATAGTGAACAAAGCAGGTTACTGTTCATTTGGGATGAAATCAGGATATTATATTAAATCTGCTATGAGAAAAAAGGAAACGATCTGGCTGGTAAAAAGAAACAATTATCAGGAATTTAAGATATAAACGAGTCTCCATTTGTCTGGAATGCGATGCGCATCTGATAATAAACAACTCAATTCCAATTACAATTATTAAAAAGAAGATAAATCCCTTCATGAAATACGAGAGCAGGTGTTTTACCATCAGAGACAGACGAATTTAGACAAATTCTTTATCACTGGATGAAATGTTATGTAGAAAATCACCAAGCACATCATTTTCTATAAATATTATTACTGAGAGCAGACGATTGTGAGAGCAATTTGATGGGGGTCCCTATGAGGGGTGACACTGCCTCTGGCATTCTACATTACCCTTGTGGTCAGGTTATCTGACTCCAGAGCCCCAATCCGCGGGCCCCTTACAACATGAGCAATCACCACATCAAACAAGAATAACGTTCCATTCGCTTTTATCCTAAAGACTTTATGTAAGTTTATCAGATGTCATCAGTTTTTATTTTGGACAGTATAATTATATTGGTTTATCACATCTCATCATATTTTGTGTCAACTAAGTGGGTCAATCTTTGGAAATGAATCATCCTACTGTGTAATGTGGATAGTGACAGGGACACATTGAATGAATATTAAGCTTATGATAATTATCAGTGAAATAAGTACCCGGATGTTGATAAGCAATTGCTGTGATTTGATGATACTCAAGGATATCACAAAGATGATACCAGATTATATGATAAATTGCTTATTACAATAATATTATTACAAAATAATGATTCTCATTTCCAATTGAACTCAGAAATAAAAGTGCATCTAACTTTGAAGCACTCTTCCACTATTTGTCCTGAGGGGCCTTAAATGTAGATGCATTACTGACTCTTGTATAAATATGTATCCAAGTGGAGGGATAACTGTGAGGCATGCTCCTTGAGACATCAGTTCCATTAACATTATGTAAATCACCATAACAAGAACATGATGTACAAGGCAAGAAGCGAGTTTGATACCAAACAACGTAAATGATTCCTTTTCATGTTAATGTTTCCTTAGCTCCTAATTGCTAATCTGGAGTTAAAAGGATCATTTACAATAAACGTTCAAAACAATGAAATGTATAAAAGTTGTTTTTTTGGGGGGCTTTTTTTTTTTTTTTTTTTTTTTTTTTTTTTTTTTTAAAGAATGAGAGTATTAAAGGACAAACTACTTTGTAATTGGATTGGCTCTTCCTGCACCAAGCAGCTGTTTTATGTATTCATAATCACAATATGTAACAAAATATTTAATAACTATACAATGTAATAATCTAATAAGGATCCTAATTATCTTACCTAAGGCATCTGCAAAACAACTGCCTTTCATAACAGGTTTATAACCAAGTCAGTAGGTCCATCACTATGTTGAGCAGGTACAGGTCTATCACTAAACATAGGTTAAACCTATTACTAGAAGCCAAAGATAGGGGTCTATCAATGTATATAGTAGGTTTAAGCATAGTATTTGACTCAGTAGGAACAGGTCTAAGACACAACTCAAAATGTAATATGCTGCTATTCAATTCTGTAGCTCCTGGTCTATTATCAAACTCACTAGTTACAGGTCTATCACCAAACTCAGCAGGTATAGGTCTATCCCCGAACTCAGCAGGTACATGTCTATCACCGAACACAGCAGGTACAGGTCTATCTCTGAACACAGCAGGTACAGGTCTATCACCAAACTCAGCAGGTACAGGTCTATCACCAAACACAGCAGGTACAGGTCTATCACCAAACTCAGCAGGTACAGGTCTATCACCAAACACAGCAGGTTCAGGTCAATCACCGAACACAGCAGGTACAGATCTATCACTGAACACAGCAGGTACAGGTCTATCACTGAACTCAGCAGGTACAGGTCTATCACCAAACACAGCAGTTACAGGTCTATCACTGAACACAGCAGGTACAGGTCTATCACCAAACACAACAGGTACAGGTCTATCACCGAACACAGCAGGTACAGGTCTATCACCAAACACAGCAGGTACAGGTCTATCACCAAACTCAGCAGGTACAGATCTATCACTGAACACAGCAGGTACAGGTCTATCACTGAACACAGCAGGTACAGGTCAATCACCGAACACAGCAGGTACAGATCTATCACTGAACACAGCAGGTACAGGTCTATCACTGAACTCAGCAGGTACAGGTCTATCACCGAACTCAGTAGGTACAGGTCTATCACCGAACACAGCAGGTACAGATCTATCACTGAACTCAGCAGGTACAGATCTATCACTGAACTCAGCAGGTACAGATCTATTACCAAACTCAGCAGGTACAGGTCTATCACCAAACTCACTAGTTACAGATCTATCACCAAACTCAGCAGGTACAGGTCTATCACCAAGCTCACTAGTTACAGATCTATCACCAAACTCAGCAGGTACAGGTCTATCACCAAACTCACTAGTTACAGATCTATCACCAAACTCAGCAGGTACAGGTCTATCACCAAGCTCACTAGTTACAGATCTATCACCAAACACAGCAGGTACAGGTCTATCACTGAACACAGCAGGTACAGATCTATCACCAAACACAGCAGGTACAGGTCTATCACTGAACACAGCAGGTACAGATCTATCACCAAACACAGCAGGTACAGGTCTATCACCAAACTCAGCAGGTACAGGTCTATCACCGAACACAGCAGGTACAGGTCTATCACCAAACTCACTAGTTACAGGTCTATCACCAAACTCAGCAGGTTCAGGTCTATCACCAAACTCACTAGTTACAGATCTATCACCAAACCCAGTAGATACATATTTATTACCAGACTCAGTCCCGTTAGAGGCCTGTCACACAATTCATCAGATAGAGGTATATCAACACATTAATGGATTTAGTTTGTTTGATTGTTTGTTTGGGATTTCACATCACTTTCAACATTATTTCAGTCATTTCGTGATGAGACCTACTTGAAGCAGATATAGTGCTGCCTCACTGAATTGTCATGTCGCAGGTCCTTGACATGACAACCCACCCGGTCACAGATATACAAGGACAACGGATTAACCCTCTAGCACGGGCCTCAGCTCATGTGTGAAATTGTATCAATTATTCTATCTCAGCATGGCCGGGGATCGAACCCACGACCTTTGGATCACCACAGAAGAACTGGTGCTAATAAGTTGGCGCTCTTACCAACTACACCACGGCCCGTGGTCTGGATTTAGTATGTACACGTTATTCACCATACTCACTGAATACAAGTCTATCATATTTACCATAATTATGATACATTTACAGCATATTAAATCACTAATGATTACTTTGAGTCCAAGCCAAATGTACAACGTGTCTTCAATAATATTCGTTTCAGTGTGTTCTCTATAAACAGCTTAGTTTGACTGAGCCAGGTCAGATAGAACCCTGTCACTAGGAATTAATGCCCTATTCTTTTCAAAGAATGGCTCTAGATGTGTATGTCTTGTTATCACACAATAACACAAATTACAGCCTTTGATATCCAGATATGAAGCACATGTTTCAGAAGAAAACTCTAGATATTACTTGAGATCTATCTGTGATCAAACTCCTCTTAAATATTAAGGAGTAGATGCAGATACTTTCAATGCAATAGAGCGATAATCAGTGAACTCATCCTCTAAGAAATGTGCAGTGCAATCGAAAAGATCGATCACACATTACAGCATAAGAATGGGGTAAATTATACTGAAATTGTGTCTCTGAAGATAATAATATAAGTGGAGGCACTGAGAACAACAATATATGTATGAAGATGGATACACAAGATAATAAACTGGAATTTGTTAGGTTTGATAGGTCAATATTAAACAGGAAACTAAACTTGATTGGTAGGACCTAATGTCCTAGGAATTGGACCCAAATTGAGACCTTGGGACCTAGTGACCTTGGGACCTTCACCAGGAGAGCTTGAGGTCTCCAGGTTTATTAAGCCGCAGCATTTGAAACCCCCAAGCCATTCATTCCATATGTCATTTAACCACCAAATACAACTAAGAAGTCTTGGGTTTCATTGCTTTTCATTGCAGGAATTGCACTAAGGGACCTTATACTTGTTATAGAGAAAGGTGTTTACAGTTTAAAATATAGATCTTAATTCTGTAGTATTAAACACATTTACTCGCATCCTATTAATCTACGTTCCATCACACGTTCATTGCGTATGGTGGCAAATAATTATTCTACTCTGGACGGCGGCCTTGACGGGAATTTAGAGGTGAGGTCGGGACATGTCAGATGATATCAAAGATGGCGGCCTTGAACCAATGTGGGCGTAAGGTCAAGGCAAATCAGATGATATCACACTTTCTTACTATTGTTAAGCTTCTCAAAGAGAAATCAGTATCTTAAAATAATCAGCAATTGCAAGACACTAAAAGGCTTTAGAAGGAGACAAACACCTCAATAACTGGTCACAAATGATTTATTTAGTTCTTACTTCAATACATCTGTCTACAACTGTACAGTAGCCGCCAGCCACTTAAAGGCTATATATAACTATATATGAGAAGCCCCTCTGGCACATCAACTTGACCACATCAGGGTGTGACTTGTTACTCAGGGTGATTATTATTGTATATCATTTGGACTATACCTGCATGTTCAAATAGTTCAAGGGGTAAAGTACATGCCTTGCAACCATTAGGTTTTGAGTTTGAATCCCAACTGGTTACTCTCAAGTGCTATGGTCGGAAACATTGTCTAGTTTTCAAAACACATCAGGCCCTTTGTGATCTTTTCTCCAAAAAACATCCAGTCGCCTTGTTTTATTTTTTTTACAGATTGGTGCAATAAATGATCATATATAACCTTTTAATGTCTTGCTATTTCTGAGTATGTCCATTGCAGCCAATACATATATATCAACTCTAACCTTTTCAACCTTTTAATCCCCCACAACTATTTCATTACTCCAGTGGTTCCCCTCCATAGTCAGGCATTCTCTTTTATGTGAAAAAAACACTTTTATAAATGTATAAAATCTTATATTATCTCATCTTTTAGCACAATGATTTTTCCTAAGGTAGGTTGTGTTTTTCTTGAAGCTATAGAGTTGGATGGAACTCGAAAACTGTCCTCTCCTTTTTTTTATTTTTTTCCCTTATTTTCATTAGTTTTTTTTAGTTTTTTTTAGTTTTTTTGTTTTATTTTCTTTGTTCTTTTGCCTTTTTTGTGGTAATGAATCTGTGTTTCTCTCTCCACCTTTGATAATACTGTAGAATAATGCTAAAAGTGTAAATCATTGACGGGTCGCCATTTATGTCAATAATTAGCACTATTAGATATTAACCTCGATACGGACTTACATAACCGTGTCAATATTTCCTGACCCATTTTTTACAGCCAGGAGCCATTTTGCTCTTGACATTATGGATGGATGTAATATATTATCAACATAGATAGACCGGGAAGCTGGAATGGCATTGATGAGTAGGAACAAACGAACGCCCTGGAAGGCAACTGATAATTTGGATGATTGACAGATTTATCTAATTTACTTTACGTTGATCATTTATCTAATTTTACACTTTCACATTTTTGGCAGAAGTTAGACCGCCCAATTCAGACTGCTGCGCGGAAATACATAACACACACACATATAGTTTGTGGTGTAAAATCTAATTAAAATTGTTTCCCAAGCTTCTACATCAATACCTGTACGTGAACATCAACGCACTTTCTCATAGACTCTTGCTTGAAATGTTAAGAGCGTGGGTGCCGCCATGCTGTGAGGGCCAGCGGGATATTGGAGACGTACATCAAATATAAGAACGCCGCATTAATTCGTCTCAACATCAGATTCCATAATTAGACCGAGAGCGACTTTTCTTATTTCCGCTCATAGTTTCAATATTGATTACAGACGCTATGAAGTCCATGTGATCATTCATAGCTTTTGACAACCTAATTTGCTATTTCTGACTTTCAGATTTTTTTCATTGATCTAAAACAATAAGGAAGGACCGTGTAAATTGTCATTATATTCACATTGTGATGAGCGATGTGTTACCTGCAAGTTCACCGAGTTACCGGAATATATTGCTTTGAATAATTTGTATGAGCAAAAACTGAAATGAGAACAAAGATTTGTTTGTTTGTTTGTTTGGGGTTTTACATCACTTTCAACGTTATTTCAGTCATTTCGTGATGAGACCTACGTGTAGCAGATATAGTGCTGCCTCACTGAATTGTCATGTCGCAGGTCCTTGACATGACAACCCGCCCGGTCACAGATTTACAATGACAACAGGTTAACCCTTTAGGCACGGGCCTCAGCTCATATGGGAAACTGTATCATGAGTTCAATCCCAGCACAGCCGGGGTTCGAACCCACAACCTTTGGATCACCACAGAGGAACTGGTGCTAATAAGCTGGCACTCTAACCAACTGCGCCACGGCCCGTGGCGAAAACAAAGATGTTACTTACATATTCATATGATACACTTTTCGGTATATGGTATCAAAAATGCTTGTTTATACAATATTATTGTTTATATATGTTTATACGAGTCCAGTTTGAGATGCCCAGATGAGTACATCCAATAACATACACTGTGCCATATATATATCCACCCGTGATAAATACGTTATTATGAAGTCCAGATGACACACTTTGAACTTTGAGTATAATACTCCAAGCCATGAACTAATATAAACAAATATCACAAATAGAAAATCAAGAAATATAGATGGTGAAATATTGAGTGTGATGCAAAATGCCATCAACTTAAAACACCGTGTTTTAGTTCTTTCACGGCTAGGCTTCAGCTATCAGAAATGATTTTCGGGGTAACACAATAAATGCGAATGCATTCAGTTAAAATCTGAACTCCAATGTTTCATCTGTTAATAATAATAATAATAAATAATAATAATCGTTTGTATAGCGCCATATCAGAGTAGGTCTGCTCATGGCGCTCCATTAGGTCAAGTATATTATTTTATAACAAACAAAATGTCCTGTTCTGAAGAACGTAGATGAGATGCTTAGTGTGTTATATTAAGTGTGGACAATCAATGTTCTATTTATAGGCACAGCAATTCATATCGGCCGTTGATGTATTGTCACATGCCTGTCCAGGTTGTGATTTAAAACAGCAGGTTTGTCTAAAGCCCCGAGAAAGACCATCATGGTCATCATATTACAGACATTTCAGATTTGACATATTTCAAATATGAGAAGAAAAAGAAACAATGGTTTTGGAAACATGGGAAGAAACATGTCATGCAGAGCTGTCCATCTTTGTTAGCTTTCTGATTTGATTACTAACACAATAGGCCGTAATGAGGACGAGAGACGATAAGTCTCAAAGGGACCCCGCTAAGACAATATGTGTGAAAGTAAAGGGACCCCGCTAAGACAATATGTGTGAAAGTAAAGGGACTCCGCTAAGACAATATGTGTGAAAGTAAAGGGACTCCGCTAAGACAATATGTGTGAAAGTAAAGAGACTCCGCTAAGACAATATGTGTGAAAGTAAAGGGACTCGGCTAAGACAATATGTGTGAAAGTAAAGGGACTCCGCTAAGACAATATGTGTGAAAGTAAAGGGACCCCGCTAAGACAATATGTGTGAAAGTAAAGGGACCCCGCTAAGACAATATGTGTGAAAATAAAGGGACTCCGCTAAGACAATATGTGTGAAAGTAAAGGGACCCGCTTAGACAATATGTGAGAAAGTAAAGGGACCCCGCTAAAACAATATGTGTGAAAGTAAAGGGACCCCGCTAAGACAATATGTGTGAAAGTAAAGGGACTCTGCTAAGACAATATGTGTGAAAGTAAAGGGACCCGCTAAGACAATATGTGAGAAAGTAAAGGGACCCCGCTAAAACAATATGTGTGAAAGTAAAGGGACTCCGCTAAGACAATATGTGTGAAAGTAAAGGGACCCCGCTAAGAAAATATGTGTGAAAGTAAAGGGACCCCGCTAAGACAATATGTGTGAAAGTAAAGGGACCCCGCTAAGAAAATATATGTGAAAGTAAAGGGACCCCGCTAAGACAATATGTGTGAAAGTAAAGGGACTTCGCTAAGACAATATGTGTGAAAGTAAAGGGACTCCGCTAAGACAATATGTGTGAAAGTAAAGGGACCCCGCTAAGACAATATGTGTGAAAGTAAAGGGACCCCGCTAAGACAATATGTGTGAAAGTAAAGGGACCCCGCTAAGACAATATGTGTGAAAGTAAAGGGACTCCGCTAAGACAATATGTGTGAAAGTAAAGGGACCCGCTAAGACAGAATGTGAGAAAGTAAAGGGACCCCGCTAAAACAATATGTGTGAAAGTAAAGGGACCCCGCTAAGACAATATGTGTGAAAGTAAAGGGACCCCGCTAAGACAATATGTGTGAAAGTAAAGGGACTCCGCTAAGACAATATGTGTGAAAGCGTGGTTATGGTGGGGTGCCATGCAGGTAAGGATTGCTTCAAGGGTAAGGATCTCTATATATTCGGATGGACTGATTGTGTATTGTTCTAAAGCTTTAATGATAAAGATAAAATTTTTAAAGCACTGACACCATAGTGCAATTTGTGAATGAGTTACATATATGTGAGTAAGGCTTGATTTATCAATACTATCTCCTTATTACACAATACACTACTATAGATTAGGATGTATCCGGCCAGCAATGGTTGCCTTAGAAATAGTGAAGGTGCACTCCAAGAAACAAAGACAATCAATAGGAAGATACCATCACCTTCCATGAGAGGTTCTGAGAACAGGTCCATCTGACTAAGATGACACTGATAAACTCTTGTATACATGCGCTCAAATAGGTCAGTCCTTGAATCTCATCGATGCCCTAGTCAGACATCAGCATACCTTTGAGTTGCTATGAGTATCCCCACTAATTAGCTGTGTGTGTTCTACAGGTGGAATGCAGACGAATTTCAAATATTTTGGCTGTAGAATAATAGGAAAGGATATTGGCAATATTTCAGTTATAAAGCAATTTGAAGCATTTACTCCTTAACAAATTTTCATTTCTATGGATCAGATCTATGGAATTGATAACCAACAGAAATGACAGTATGCAATACAGTTGATAGTTTAAAGAATGGTATAAAGCTTTGGTAGAATCGTCAATGCAACATGTGTTCAGAATGTGTACTATAATTAATGCATCTATTTGCTCCTATTGTAATATATGTATAATTCGTGAAATATGAACAGAGTACCGTGATCATCAATTATTAGTTTTTTGCTATTGCACATGTTATTGATTTGAAATTAAAAAAACTCATGTTATCTTATGTTTACTACTTTAGGTTATAAATGGTATCCGATGATAAAATAAAAACTATTGCATTGTTGAAGAGTGAGGCACTAAATCGCGGTTGCAGGCTTGTAGCTGAGTTTTTCTATATAAACAATAAAAGCAAACTCAAACCTGGTCAATTCTAATTACAAACAAATGCAGGAAATAATCACATCAAATATTCACAGCGTCCAGATAACGTGCTCAAAAGTCATATCCATTTCGTGAATTCAAAGGCCAGGTTGGCTAGTGGAAACACAAGTATAGATATCATATATGTATCATATATTGAACTATATGACTTGTGATAGCACCAATCTGGTGAGTCACACACTCCATTAAAAGCTGTGTGAATAAAAAATATAATATTTCAAATACGCTAATGCCAGTCACGACTGTGGCTCTTTGGAGTTCAGGTGAATGAGGTGTTAAACATGTTTAATATTACATTGAGTTTGCCTGAAGCCACAAACCTCAGGTTTGACACATCTTATGTTTATCAGTATATAGTTATCAGTAAGTTTATGGAATATTTGATGAATAATCCTGTACTAATAAGCCATGACATCAGTGAAAGAAGAAAATACCAACATAACATCATGTTCATTATCAAAGGACCTTGGTTTTGACAAGAATCGTTTCTAGCGAGGCAATCATGAAATGTAAGTTTGGTTGCTGGACCACAAAATGCTGTCTGAGTTTAAAAATATAGATTTTGTTTCAAGAATATTCTCTGCAAAGGAATCTAACATTGCACAAACATTGAGTCACCTTATGCTTGTCATTGCCAAACCTCGTTTTAGTATTGGCAATGCATGACAGAAAACACCCAACAAGGCAACTATTTGCTGTAACCAGATGATTTTCTGATTTATAAGTGTATGTATATATGTAGATGTGCATGTATATATGTATGTTAATATATATATATATATATATATAATTATATATATATAATTCTTAAGGTTTTTTTCAAGCCTAATTAAAAGTGCTAAACCCGTTGATTATTGCTGCCGGGTTGGTGCATGTCATTCAGCTACATGGTTAAGACAAGCAACATCGAAATAGCCATAATAGTGTTCTCGTTGGTGCTTTCCAGGCTTTGTTGAAGAGTGAGGCACTAAATCGCGGTTGCAGGCTTGTAGCTGAGTTTTTCTATATAAACAATAAAAGCAAACTCAAACCTGGTCAATTCTAATTACAAACAAATGCAGGAAATAATCACATCAAATATTCACAGCGTCCAGATAACGTGCTCAAAAGTCATATCCATTTCGTGAATTCAAAGGCCAGGTTGGCTAGTGGAAACACAAGTATAGATATCATATATGTATCATATATTGAACTATATGACTTGTGATAGCACCAATCTGGTGAGTCACACACTCCATTAAAAGCTGTGTGAATAAAAAATATAATATTTCAAATACGCTAATGCCAGTCACGACTGTGGCTCTTTGGAGTTCAGGTGAATGAGGTGTTAAACATGTTTAATATTACATTGAGTTTGCCTGAAGCCACAAACCTCAGGTTTGACACATCTTATGTTTATCAGTATATAGTTATCAGTAAGTTTATGGAATATTTGATGAATAATCCTGTACTAATAAGCCATGACATCAGTGAAAGAAGAAAATACCAACATAACATCATGTTCATTATCAAAGGACCTTGGTTTTGACAAGAATCGTTTCTAGCGAGGCAATCATGAAATGTAAGTTTGGTTGCTGGACCACAAAATGCTGTCTGAGTTTAAAAATATAGATTTTGTTTCAAGAATATTCTCTGCAAAGGAATCTAACATTGCACAAACATTGAGTCACCTTATGCTTGTCATTGCCAAACCTCGTTTTAGTATTGGCAATGCATGACAGAAAACACCCAACAAGGCAACTATTTGCTGTAACCAGATGATTTTCTGATTTATAAGTGTATGTATATATGTAGATGTGCATGTATATATGTATGTTAATATATATATATATATATATATAATTATATATATATAATTCTTAAGGTTTTTTTCAAGCCTAATTAAAAGTGCTAAACCCGTTGATTATTGCTGCCGGGTTGGTGCATGTCATTCAGCTACATGGTTAAGACAAGCAACATCGAAATAGCCATAATAGTGTTCTCGTTGGTGCTTTCCAGGCTTGAGATGGTCACGTGGTACAGCCATGACAGGTCACGTGAGATGTCTGTCGCACATCGCCTACAAAGAATTAACAGAAACACCGTCTGTGTCCTTTAGGCTTCTGTTGACTCTGTGTAAGCGGCATACAACACATGGTCTGACTTCTGGAAGACTTCATGGTGAAGACCGCTCTTTATGAGTGATTGCTCCTCATAAAGTCTGCTCCTTATGAATACTGCTGATAGGAAATTGTTCCTTTTGAAGACTTTTGAAGACAGCTCCTTGTAAATACAATTCCTTGTGAAGACAGTTCCTTGTAAAGACAGCTCCTTGTAAAGACAGCTCCTTGTAAAGACAGCTCCTTGTAAAGACAGCTCCTTGTAAAGACAGCTCCTTGTAAATACAGGTCCCCGTGAAGACTGTTCTTGTGAAAGCTATTCCTTTAAAGACTGTTCCCTATGAAGACCGTTTATGGTGAAGACGGCTCCTTGTGAAGACTGTTTAAAAAAACTCATAACTCAGAACTCAGAAACTATTTATTTGACGCCTTTACAAAAAGGATCTGGGGGACAATTGGCAGAGTTTATAATTAATTTAACTAAGAATATATTTGGGTTATTATATTATCATAAGTTACAAATAATGATAAGTTTGTTCATTGAACATTAGAGATAGTGATAATCTATGATAATTTATGCCAGATTGCAAAACAAATATACAAAAATAAATGATCAAAGAATGCTTATGGTGAAGACCGCTCCTTATGAAGACTGTTTATGGTGTAGACTGCTCCTTATGAAGACTGTTTATGGTGGAGACTGCTCCTTATGAAGACTGTTTATGGTGAAGACCGCTCCTTATGAAGACTGTCTATGGTGAAGACCGCTCCTTATGAAGACTGTTTTTGATGAAGACCGCTCCTTATGAAGACTGTCTATGATGAAGACTGCTCCTTATGAAGACTGTTTATGGTGAAGACTGCTCCTTATGAAGACTGTTTATGCTGAAGACTGCTCCTTATGAAGACTGTTTATGGTGATGACTGCTCCTTATGAAGACTGTTTATGGTGAAGACTGCTCCTTATGAAGACTGTTTATGGTGAAGACTGCTCCTTATGAAGACTGTTTATGGTGAAGACTGCTCCTTATGAAGACTGTTTATGGTGAATACTGCTCCTTATGAAGACTGTTTATGGTGAAGACTGCTCCTTATGAAGACTGTTTATGGTGAAGATTGCTCCTTATGAAGACTGTTTATGGTGAAGACTGCTCCTTATGAAGACTGTTTATGGTGAAGATTGCTCCTTATGAAGACTGTTTATGGTGAAGACTGCTCCTTATGAAGACTGTCTATGGTGAAGACCGCTCCTTATGAAGACTGTATATGGTGATGACTGGACATGAATGTATGATTTTATGCAATTCAGGCCCATATGATCGAGATATTGACACGAATAACATGTTAGATTCACTTTGGGGTAAAATATCAGAGAGTACCTGTGTTTGCGACTGGCACAAAGTAATATAAGAGAAGCAAATGCACAAATATACTAAACACACAGGCTGAAAGGTGTGGGCTCCGGTATACCTGATATAGGTGTCTGGTGTATTGATAAAGGTTTTAGTTCTGATAGGAAAAGCCGCAGGGAGGCAGTGATATTATTGCACCAGAATCGAGTGGGAATAATTTGTCATAATATTTTTGAAGACAAAATCTTCTTTGGTGTTGTCTCATGCGAATGAATCGTTTACCACAACGTTTTGTAAAATATTAGGACGTTTATGAGTTCAGAAAATCATATCGGTTTATTTTTATTTCCTGTACATTTTTTAAATTTTAATAATATGAAATTTAAGATAGGATTTAGATTGTCTAAAAACCTGAGAATTAATATCAATGTGATGTCAGTCTATCGGTGATATTGTCCAATATAATGCCAGGTCTGGTTAGTGTTTTGTAAGGATGTACTTGTATCTAGTATCTAATGTCACATTGTCAGACCACGTGAGTTAAAGTCTCATTAAGCCCATTGCTTCCCCCGAGGTAAAAACATTGCCACATGTAATAATAAAACACGTGACCTGGTCTGTCTCTGGGATTAACACGTCTAATCTCGCCTCATACGTGATCTTGTTGCCACACATACAAACACCTAATCCCTTCTGACATATGCATTTGGTATATCCTACAAGAACCCATTTGAGTGTGCTGCAGGAGAAATCATGTCTTGTATCATAGCTGACATTTTGTCTGATTTTTACATGAGGAGAGTTTGGATATTTTTGGGGCCATATTTCTCAGATCTGTGAATGTAGTGAGCCCAAGGGTCATGGTCGAGGTTAACACATAACATGGCAAGATGCTGAGAAGACAAGAGATGGGGATGTAGGCTGTTATCAGACATGATCTCATTAAAGATAGTAATCCTATGAAAAAGATAGAGAACACCACATAATGATAGAATATGACAATCTTGCAATATCTCAATCAAAGGCTGTTGAGATGCAGAGAGTGTGGACATTGTGGGGGGTTTGCTGGCAGAGCTAAAATGGCAGAAATGCCACAATTGGTAGAACATTCGCCTTGAGACCAAGGGTTTCTTGATTTGATATGAGCAGACATTATCCGAAATCAGTGCTTTATAAATGCTACCTTCACCCTTTTTTGCCAGGAAATAGAGATTTGTTTTAGAAAGTTGGTAAAATATCCAATTATGGGAATAAAATATGGCAGTAGAAATGAAAGCATGTTGTTCAACATTAGAACATATATATATATACAAATATGTAACAGGGTATATA
The DNA here is from genome assembly GCA_949316495.1 of Amphiduros pacificus. Taxonomy (NCBI): domain Eukaryota; kingdom Metazoa; phylum Annelida; class Polychaeta; order Phyllodocida; family Hesionidae; genus Amphiduros; species Amphiduros pacificus. Next base: position 13,553,660 of record OX439012.1, on the reverse strand, counting down.
GCTGTAATGTAACTCAGATGCTGCCATGACGTGTATCTTTGGTTGGGAAACCACCTGAAATGCAGTGATCTAATCAGGTAGGTGATTAACTATACGGTGCCACATACCTTGAATGAAGGCATTCCAATGAGCGCTTTCTCTTAAAAAAATGATAGCTTATATTCACGATATAACCTTCGTATTCTGAATTGAGAATTGGTTCAGAGACAACTTATAACAGTAAAATAATGAAATGAGACAAGGTTCAGGAACATAATTTGATACAAAACTAAAATATGGAAAAATAACAATCCGTAGCTGTGTGGACAAAATCACCTTTAAGTCCGTTAATTTGGAAATTCTACCATAAAACACAGAAAACACAGGAAAAAGGCTTAGTCTAGATAAAAAATATGAACTATCGTGCAGTCACTATACAATCCTAGGTAGACCTTTTGCACTAAACCGAAGATAATAACCCTGAGACTAGACAGGATTAGCATCTCTCATCATGCACATCACCAAACGTGTTACCCAAATAGAAAGCTAACCTGCCCATGCCAAAAGGCCAAAATGACGTTTTCCGTAAAAGAGCTAAACCATTTTTCCGTTGACCGTCAATAGCTTTTTTTGGCAGTGTTTTCTCTGTGGTTACTGTTTTTTTATACATATTTTCTCAGTTGAACTGACTTTTACTTCATAATAAGGATACATCAAAAGTGATTTTTACTGGTGATTTATCTCATGAAAATAGTCAGTTTAGTTGCCTTTGCGTTGACTGCCTTTTACCACTGGAGGGCAGAGGAAGAGATATTAGGATATTTTGGTATGGCAAAAAAAACCTACTAAAAGTATTCTGAGAAGTCGATAATTAAGTGAATTCCAAATTACCATTGCCAAGTGTGGCCTAACCGTATTACAAATTTAATATATCACGCACATCATTTGCCAGTCAATGATAGCAAATCCCTACATCGTGATAACACTAATACTATATAATTTACGGCAGAGTGTGTAGGATCCTAATGGAACCATTAGGTGTGAAACCCTCAAGAAATTTCAGGCATTTCTTGACCACCTTTCAGCCACCTTGTTTTGAGCGCTTTAGCAGCTATCTATATCACATATTATTCGCAGCTCTACCCTTTTCCATCTTTTAATCTTCCAGGCTGGTGCAATACCAAAGACTTTCCTCTCAAAGTTTGGTACTTTCTCTCACGGGAATAAAACGTCATGGATACAAGCTTGATAGAACCATATTGAGATAATTACACCTCTGAATTTATGCATCTCGATCTTTTAGAATAGATAATTCATGAAAGATTGATATTTATACGTTGCAGTGTTTTGCATTGGACATAATGAATAGTCTGCTATACACGTGAAACAACACAATATTGTTTTTATTCTTCAAAGGAAGCCTTCTTGAAACGCCAATTTTAACCAGAGGGCGATGTGGTCAATCTTAATGTGTGTCTTAATGAGCGTTTTCTTCGTTCAAATTGATTAAATATAATATTGTTCACCATTTGTTTAGACGTTTTTTGCATTTAGAAACAATTCTTAAGAGAAAAGAAAGAGGAAACTATTTTCTTCTGCGGAGTAGTTATTTTCTGGGGTAGTAATCAGGCGGAACCACAACAAAGATGACCACTATGTTTATGGTTTGAATCCTTTCAATCTTGAATAAACAAACCAAAATCACAAGATCAATAAAAGTAGTACCGGAGTATTACCTATATTTCACCAATCTGGGTTGGCGTCAAGTAATAGTTTGCTTGTGGCTCTGGTGGACAGTGTGTTGAAACACAGCAAAATACAGAACCCCATGCATTGTCATTTTAAACAAGTTTAGAATATGCAGATACCTGGATGTTAATGATATCAATCCTAAAATGTTAGAAATCTGAGCCGATTTAGAAATAATAATCCAGTCCTAAACAAAGGTTCCTCATTCTGTCTGTTGGGACGTATCCTAAATGTGATGTCATTTGGTTCAAAGGGCTGACAAAGAGAGTAATCCATAAACCCTTTGTCCTTATGTTATCACAAGAATCGCATGGGCCGCACTGCATGCAGTGTGCAGATATTACACACTGAAGTGCAACTTTGCAATCTCAGTCCAACATGATTCTCTTGCACTTTCCATTTCTGTGCATGTTTCTTTTGTTAACTGAAACTCATCATATTAACAAAGGAGTTATACATTCACAACACTCTTCTGCTGCAAGTCAGTTTATTAGACAACTTCGGTAGAAAGAATATGCAACTCCATAAACTAGATTTAGCAGATTCCTATATATTTTGCTTGTGCTACTTATGACATGAAGTCGTTGTCATGGTAACAGAATAAACCACATGTAACACGTACTAATCATAAATGTCTTATGAGAACAGATCTTAAAAACAATAGTATATTAATTAGCATAAAAGAGAGCAAGTTTGGTCAAATCTTTGAATTTCAAATATTCTGAGAAAATGAATCAATGAAGGATATTCTTTTCATTTATGGTACCGTAAGGGTTACTTTAAGCGTACTCTTAAAGTTTGTTTATAATTTGAATTACACAGATTCTATAACCGGCCCTACTAGCACAGTCGGTAGAGTGTAGGATCTATGCATTTATTGTTTATATAAGTGGAGGACGGGAGGTGGTGGGTTCAACTCCCACTGCCGGCAGTGTTACTTACTCACTGGTTATAGAAGTGGAGGACGAGAGGTGGTGGGTTCGACTCCCACTGCCGGCAGTGTTACCTTCACACTGGTTATAGAAGTGGAGGACAGGAGGTGGTGGGTTCGAACACCACTGCCGGCAGTGTTACTCTCACACTGGTTATATAAGTGGAGGACGGGAGGTGGTGGGTTGGACTCCCACTGCCAGCAGTGTTACTATCACATTGGTTATATAAGTGGAGGACGGGAGGTGGTAAAAGCACCATTTCTCAATTTCACAATAGATTCTATGAATATGAATTCCTGGAATGAAACCAAATGTCTCCTCATTAAAGAAAGATGTTTTGTTTTGTGTAAATGTAAAATAACAATGGAATATAACAGGTGCTTAATAAAAGGACTCATTTCACTCACTTCCACTTCAAGCATCAGGTTTCATCCCAACACTCAGCTTGCAAGATTTCATTACGCTCAAGATGACATGAGCTGGTAAAACAAGTGCTGAGAAGTGTCCAATCCGTGAGTGCTGAAGAGAGAGAACTCCTTAAAGCACCATCACTGGAGATGTTGTTTGATTATTATGGCATTCCTTGCTCCAATGGTCCAATTCTATACTGATTAGATTTGGTATGTTAAAATGTCATATAACATTAAGGTAAAAATAGGATTTTTTAATCATTACCTGTGGTTATATTCAAAACCCTCTTTCGCCAAATCTGAAATTGCTTAATATTTTGTTTTAAGGTCATTTCCACAAATTATTTCGACAGATTTAAAAGAGCCCATATACCCTTATAGGAGATGGTTAATTTCGGCCTTCAGTCCTAGAGTGATATTTTTAAGGGAGAGAATATGTAGCATAAACTACCTTTGATATTAAAACGCCATCTATTGGGGAGTAAATCAACGTGATCCAATTGTTTCTGTCCTCTATATAATAAAGCACAATTTATGCTTATCAGGCCCGCCATCTAGACCAAATTCCCGACTCTTTGTGAAGAGTAAATTGGGATCCTTGATTTACATTAACAGATAAACATAACCTTAACATGACTTTTTTTAATGTTACATTCTGTGATATCATGTCGGTCCAAGTGTGGTATCTATGCGGCAATATTTCACAATTTCTGTTAAACCTAAAACCTGCACTTGACAAGACGTGCCACATTAACTTATCTCCTTAACAAAAGGGTATAAGTTTTGTTTAATGCCGTCGGGGAGGAATGGGGGCCCGGGAGTGGAAGCTTCCCGAATGCCCCACTCTTTGTGAAGAAAGTCCCTGTTGTACTTGACACGCTTCTCATGTGCAAACACGCTTGCTTTACATCTCATAGCATAGAAATGTCTCACTTTAAATAGAAATGGAGTGAGTTGTATCCTCATTTTTTACGCCTTATCCGAAGGGAAATTTATCAAAGGAAAACCAGATCAAAGACAATTATGGCTGAGTAAGTCTGGAATCATTATATCACCATTACTTTAATAATCTTCTGTCACAAGATATGTGTCATGTTAATTGAAGGATATGTACATTTGCGTTGGATTAAGCCGTGGTGTGATGATATTTTAATCATGGGCACAGTATGCAATGTTAGAATTTTAATACTTCTTAAAAGACATCATCCCTCCCAGAAGAAACACAAGGATTGTCAAATCAATACCTCTATAATCTCAGAAGAAAAAACTATCTGCTTTGCTGTCACAGAAATAAATATCTTGTGATTCACATTTAGAGATAGAAAGGGTGACATTTTTTGGCTGTAAAGTCTTTGAAGCACTAAACTTAGCGAATGTTATTTATAATTCACCTGCAGGCCAAGCTGTTTAAACGGGTTTGCAATCTGAATGTGAAATCTTGCAGGCATAATTAAGTGACTGCGGCTACGTTCTTGATGAATCTCGGATTAGGCGGATGGATTATCTGTGTGAAATTAGATGTGAAGATAACACCAAAGGATATGTGCACAATTAGACACTACAATAAACCTGTATTATGTGAACATTGTTACTTCCGGTTATATCAAGCCTTTGTTATCATTTCACCAACCCATCAGAAGTTGTTTGCCTCTTATTTCTTTGATGGCCAGATTCACTTCGAATCAATATAAAAGTTTTATGATTGAGTATAATGTCATAGCTGCGATATAGATTCGGCCATAGTGAAGCCCATCAGTATCTGCCTGCAAGAAAACACAATGCTTTATAACAAAACGCAACATTACACTAATTGTTATTTCATTGATTGACTCAACATAAAATTCTGCAATTTTCGGTAATATATATTTCTTTAATGTCACTATGAGAAGATAACAGGAGTTATGCATACAGGCGACATATAAAAATATGTGCAATACAATGGTGTTTGAATCAAATATGTTTGTTTTTGTCGTTTTTTCTTTTATCATCACATTTCTGTTTGTATTGATATCGTCGATAAGTGAATGAGTTTGCAAAATATATCCGTCGCTCATTTAGATTTATGTCGATGAAGCCCGCTATTGTGTCCGCCGTTCTGTGTCCGAGAACATTTTTTTTTTCTTTTTTTTTTACTTTGGGAATTTTAGTGACAATGAAATACAATGTATGAAAAGGAAGAAGTTAGCATAAAATGAATGTTTAGATGATCTGCTCTATAGAATATACATTGACTAATCAGCTAAAGTGGATTTTATGTATACTTGCATTATTAAATAACAAATGTTTGTCCCCGTCACTAAAATACAGATTTTGTGAATCTTTGTGAATCTTGGTAAAACCTTAAAAGTTGATATAATTCTATGCAATCTCATTTTGTTTATTGTGCATTCACGGCTCGGCTACCTTGATGAAAAATGGTGATGCTCCCCAAAAGAAATGGGACAATGTTCTCCTAACATTCTCCTAACGTTCTCCTAATGTTCTCCTAATGTTCTCCTAACGTTCTCCTAATGTTCTCCTAATGTTCTCCTAACGTTCTCCTAACGTTTTCCTAACGTTCTCCTAACGTTCTCCTAACTTTCTCCTAATGTTCTCCTTTCCTCCAATGTTCTCCTAACTTTCTCCTAATGTTCTCCTTTCCTCCAACGTTCTCCTAACTTTCTCCTAATGTTCTCCTTTCCTCCAATGTTCTCCTAACTTTCTCCTAATGTTCTCCTTTCCTCCAATGTTCTCCTTTCCTTTTTTGTGTTTGGTGTTTCTTGAATCGTTTTTGGAAATAACCAAATTAAGGTCAAATGATATCTGCAATATGCCAAGAACATTGATCAACAATTTGTCCAGACCCTTCAATGAGAACATTGTATGCCAATTCTATGACTGATTTAAAGGGGCCCTGACTTGTATTTAACAAATGATTGTATCCTTCTCAGGTTATGGAGCATTGATGCACTGATGGGAAATAAGCGTGGATGTTTTTATAAATGATAATGTCTAATACCCCCTGAATCAATAATGGACTGTCCCTTATTGAAGGGCATTATTTGTGATAAACACCATGCAGCTTATGCAGGTTGAATAAAGATTGTTTTACAAAGAAAAAGGTTTGGCTTAAATATAAAAGCAACACCTACATGCAGGTATACTCTGAAGAACAATCCTTGGAGTCGTAATCTGTATACCGTGCACTTAAAATAATGACAAAAAACTACAAAGTTGTTTGAGAGAGTATTCGCTTGATTGAAAACCCAACATCCTTCTCAGGCAATTCATTAACATCCACCCGCAGATTGTACTTTCTATATTTTCAGGTGATTTTTGTCATTTATGGTCTTGTCTGAACAACGTCCTTGTCTTGGTGGTATTCAATTATCTGTGCCGTCTGCAGACTAGTCTTGGCGAGGATATTTTGGACCACAGCAGCGTCTGCTGATTTCATATATCATGGTCTACTAGTCTTCATTAAATTGTCACATCTAGCTTTTTCTGATTTTGTGAAATCTGTGTCCACTAGTTGTGATATCTGCTGTAACCAGACAGACTTTAAGACTTGTCTGTTCTGAAGTGCTGATATTATATTTCTAACTTACAATACTGTGTGCTGATATATAAAAATCCAATTTAACAAATTTCAATATCCGATTTAAAGTTTAATAATTTGTATAGTAAAGTCTGCTTATAAAAAAGAAGACTAACTTTAAAATAATGTAGTGTTGATTTTTTAAAGTTTATTATTAAGTCATTATTTGCTGGGATGACGACATCTGACTTTATTTTATAAAATACTTTGCTAAAGTTCATTGTTAAATTATCATTTACTGGTATGATAAAATCTAAATATTTTTCTTTTATAATACTCTAATAGTAAACTTGAAATCTAACGTTAAGGCCTATCAGTCTCTTCTGATTTGGCGAACTATCACATTGCCAATGCTTTACCGAATTGTAACATTTGCTTCTATTTGATGTTATGCTGACAAATTGTATTTCGGCCTGACAATGTTTGTCAACCTGTTGACATCTGACTCAAAGATGTTATATCTGTATGTCCTATTAGTTGATGTCTAATTATAAAGCTAAGTATTTCTACATCGGATTTGGCGACGTCTGGGCTGCAGTATTTGCGACATCGCCGTGGTCTTGAGGTTTAACCCATTTGATACCTGACACGTGTTGCTTGGCAAGGAGGATTTTCTGCTTCTTATGCCTTGCTCACCACTCCCGGCTTGTTGATGTCTGATTGAGAACTTATTTGCTTGCCCGCTGGCAAGATGATGGTCCGATCTAGAGGCTCTGCTTCTGACAAAGCCGATGATGGATTCTCCTTTAAAGGCAGCTATTGACTACATGTAAACATCAAGTAATACACGTGACAAGTCATGCAAATATAACCTACCTGCTTCAGTTTCCTTTCCCGTTTTCTTGGCAGTTATCTTGTTTTGTTTCCCAGTCCGTTAATATCTTACTGAACTTATGTTTATGTGTCTTTTACACTGTTTGCAGACGTTTGAGCATCTGCCGCGTCCGCCAACAGACGTTTGCAGCAAATGTCGTCTGCCTTTGAGGCAATGTCCGCTTTCAGCGTCTCGTGGCTTATTCGGATGCTGGCTTTGACGGGCAGTGTCGTTTAACATGGAAATAATCCTCCCTTATTGCAGGTTACCTTGTGCAAATTACCATGTGTATCAAACGCAAAGTACACTATCGACAGATTTGCATCAGTCAATACACATATCATCAAGCTTCAAACTTGTCCAAAGAAATAACATAGAACACAATCTGCTCAGTGCCGATGTCTCAGAGAGACGGCAAAGTTTGCTGTTCGCTCTGAGGCTGAGTGTGTTATGACTGCCGACCGCCTCTCAGCGCGTATTGGAGCTAGAAAAGTCAGGATTGAGCAGGCGGTGATTGGTGACACTAGCCCCGTGATGAGGCGCGCCATCTCAGACCACAGACATGCCCCGTGCTGATAGGTATGGCGAGCCCATGCAGGTCTGCAATCATTTTGGCCTAATATTTGCTTATGGGTCATAGAATGAAAATGTTTCTGCATTTGAATTGATGTTCTTGTATAAACAAATATTGCACACACTTACCTTGTGGGTTGTTTTGTGTAGCGTCAGGGACAGAGGACGGAATGTAAGGGATACCGGGACTGGATTGAGCATATAAGATAAGCCCCGGGGGTAGCGGGCAAAGTAAAGCAGGTGAAAACTGAGGTATTTGGACTGAGTAAGGTAGGTGATAGACTGGTTATTTGGACTGAATAGTGAAGGTGATAGACTGGTTATTTGGACTGAATAGTGAAGGTGATAGATTGGTTATTTGGACTGAATAGTGAAGATAAGATAAGATAAGATAAGATGAGATAAGATAATCTTTATTTGAAATTGGTTTCACAGTTTAACAATTAACACAAGCTAAAAGCTTTTTACCAATTAAAATGAAAAATGATGGAAAATGTACAATGATAAGATGGTATATTTACAATGACATAATCATGATTACATCCTTGCAATCTGACACTGAAGGCAGAAGCCGCAGTGACAGATTGGACCAGGCCACATCTTTATTTCTGCTTTAAAATTATACAGCATTGCAATTTCTTTAAGATCATTTGGCAAGTTGTTCCACAGATGACTTCCTTGATACCTCACAGAATTTAAACCAAACTTAACCGTATTTGCTTTTGGTTGTACAATGCTTTTGCTAGAGCGCAACTCTCTTGCCATGTCCTTTACTTCAAACAAGTTTCTTAAATACTCTGGTGACATACCTTCAATAATCTTAAAACTTCAATGGCTAAAAACTTCATACGTGATACATATAATGTTGGTTTGGATGCTCGATCCAACAGGTTACAATATGAATCATTAAAATCATTAAAAACATAATATAATGCCCTCCTCTGCACCTTTTCCATTCAAATGTTGTCTTGTATGCCACACATATGCCATATTAGCGGACAGTACATAAAATTTGACAAGAAGAAGGCATCAAAAATCATGAATTTGCTCTCAGTATTCAACATTCCCGAGAGTCTACCAAGAGCTTTCACCTGGTTACCAGCTTTTTTGCACAGTTCTGAGACATGATAATTAAAATTAAGCTTGTTATCTATGTACACTTCGAGCAGTTTGACAATTGGCTCACTACTAAACATAGACCCATTGACAGAAATGATCATCTGTGTCAGAGACCTATCTCTACTCATGAAGAGAACTTGAAACTTGGGTGCATTTGCTTGTAGGAAATTGCTTGTGAACCATTTGATGGCCTCACTTGTGCCAAGTTCCAACTTGTCCTTCAGAACATTAAAGTCTTTATTCTTTTCTGTGAGGCTGTTGTCATCGGCATAATTGTACAGCGATCCCATGTTTTCAAGAAAATAAAACAAGTCATTAATAAAGACATTAAATAAAAGAGGCCCCATTATGGAACCTTGGGGAACACCTCTAAGCATAGTTTCCCAGCCACTGCAGTCATTATCAATTTTAACTCTCTGCTTGCGATGTAAGATAGCTCCTTATGAGTTCACAGGAAGGTGATAGACTGGTTATTTGGACTGAATAGTGAAGGTGATAGACTGGTTATTTGGACTGAATAGTGAAGGTGATAGACTGGTTATTTGGGGTGAGTAGGGTAAGTGAGGGACAAGTTATTTGGACTAAGCAGATTAAGTGAGAGATTGGCTATATGGCCTCAGTAGGGTGAGATACTTGCTATTTGGACTGAATAAGTTGAGTGAGAGACCAAGTCATTTGGACGGAGTAGGGCAGATGAAAAACTACGGTACTATGGCTGAATATGGTATGTTAGAGATAAAGTTATTTGGACGGAGTAGGGCAGGTGGGAATCTTAGGTATGGGAAGTGAGTATTTGGAAGAGTAGGGTAGAATGGAACGCGAACAATGGAGAGAAGTCTGATTAGGACATGTGAGATACTAAACTATAGGCAATGTCGACTACCACGTGACTGGAATAATCAAGTATAGATTGATTAAGTGATTGAATTACTTGGATATTTCTTACGATGTCTCAGAATATGCTGAAATAATTGAAATGAAATTGGTGAAGAATAAGGCACTGATTGCAGTAATCTAATCTGAGAATTGAAAAATTAGTGATGTTTGGCAAGGAACGATTCTTATCCAATCCAACTCCTTCTGCCTGATGCTTGAATGTGCGATGGCTTCATTCCACTGCATATGAGGTACACACGTGAGTTAAAGTGAAGTACACCAGAAACAAAATGCATTTAATTGAGTTTTATTCGGCTTATGTCTATCATTTGGACATGACTGCATTTTGAGCATGGTGCAAATCTGGCAGTGTTGTCAAATAATATGACCTTGGAGCTATGTGACCTTGAATGCGGCCTTGAAGCTACATTATCACATTATGAAGACTTAGGTTAATTGAATACTAAGTTCACATATGTATGAGTGCAGATCACATGTGGTGTACAATTACAGTATGATTAGCAATTACCTCAGAGCGTGTGTTACTGCCTGTATCCTGCCTGTATCCTGCGTGTATCCTGCGTGTATCCTGCGTGTATCCTGCATGTATCCCACCTGTATCCTGCGTGTATCCTACCTGTATCCCACCTGTATCCTGCCTGTATCCTGCCTGTATCCTGCCTGTATCCCACCTGTATCCTGTGTGTATCCTGCCTGTATCCTGCCTGTATCCTGCGTGTATCCTGCCTGTATCCTGTGTGTATCCCACCTGTATCCTGCATGTATCCTGTGTCTATCCTGCCTGTATCCTGCCTGTATCCTGAGTGTATCCTGCGTGTATCCTGCGTGTATCCCACCTGTATCCTGCGTGTATCCTGCCTATATCCCACCTGTATCCTGCCTGTATCCTGCCTGTATCCTGAGTGTATCCTGCGTGTATCCCACCTGTATCCTGCCTGTATCCCACCTGTATCCTGCGTGTATCCTGCCTGTATCCCACCTGTATCCTGCGTGTATCCTGCCTGTATCCTGCCTGTATCCTGCCTGTATCCTTTGTCTATCCTGCCTGTATCCTGCCTGTATCCTGCCTGTATCCTGCCTGTATCCTGCCTGTATCCTGTGTCTATCCTGCCTGTATCCTGCCTGTATCCTGCGTGTATCCTGCCTGTATCCTGCGTGTATCCTGCGCGTCACACAGTCTGTGTTATGAATTCTGAGTCGCCTTGTTATTCTATCAGTTCTTTTCGGGGCACAATTTTACTAAAATGTTTCTGTATATGATTATATTTGCTGAGATATAAAAAAATCTTTCAGAATGAAAGGAAATACATTGTTTGCTTTGTGCTCTCCGACATTCGAAGCTCTCAATCTTTTTAGCGTGAAATCACACTAAGATCTGCTTAAGAAATACATAACTATTTTTGCCTTTTTTCACGTGAGCTCAGAACTGTTCAATATATTTATTTAAGACTCTTATTTGCTAGGATTAATCACTTTTCATCCTCTTACTTAATGTCAATATATAAAGGTCCCAGTAGTTTTGTTAATATGAACATCATTTTGCAGGAAATGGGAAGACTAAAACGTAAGGAATCTGCTTTAAAAGTCTAATCTAACAAAAATATATATAAAAAATGGCCCTGTGATCACAAGGCATTTGACAGTTCAATACTGTTAGTACTTAACTTACAGTCGTCATATTTTCAGTGATAACGCTGTCACAAATGATTTTAGCGCTAATACAAAGTGTGAAAGCATTCGCGCCTCAACCCAATTTTAATTTTCCACGCTGGGGAGAATCTAAATGGGAAACTAAAAACTTCTTTCAAAGTTACATGTTTTCCCTTATGAGAATAACGGATCATAGACACAAATCAATGTATTTTGGTCATTAAGAATCTGCTATATGGTTAAAATAAATGTATATTTTTGGATCTTTCTTCTATCAAAATATAGTTTAGTACCCTGTACTAATATGTTAAAATTGAAACATCATAAAACTTTTTCTTATCGGTATCAATTCTGTTTGAATTGTCAATTCACCAGTTGAAAAGCTGAAATTTCTGAATACCATTTATCTTGCAGTTGTATCATTTAGAGAGCAATTGCTTCTTATTTCAGTCTTAATTAGATAGCACTTAGATAGCTGTTTGAACTATTTTAAAGTAATTTTAACTGCTAAGTTTCAATAAAACAATGCTTATTTTAATATAAAAAGATACTCTGAAGCGTTGCCACATCCTGATTTTAATAAAGAGAATATTTAATGGAAGGTTTTTCACATTTCTTTACTAAACAATGACAGGTCTGTTTTCACTATTAAGGGTGTAAAATAATATGCCCAGAAACAATGATAAAATCAGGATAGAAGTAGAAACAAGTAAAATATTTATATTTAGAGTAACAATGAGAGAATTAAGCACATATTTTTCATTGTACCCTTATTTAGAATGTAAAACCAGCTTAACCTTTATCTTGCTTCATGTGCATTTCTCCTAATTCCTCCCAATGACATCTTCGAGATCAAATGGGATAATAATCTGGGAAGAGATTAAACCGTGATACTCCAGCGCTCATCCGCTAAGTGGGAACAGTTAATGCTTCTCAAAGAAAAGACACGATAAAGTACCTTCCAGAGGAATTTCTATATATTAATCTGTTGAATCTGGCGGAGCGCCATGTACATATCGCGAGTGATAGTTTCTATGTTGAGAATATGATCAATCGCTGTCTTAATCTTTATTGGGTGGGGTCGAATGTGACGACTAAAAAAAGAATACAAAAAAGAAAAGAAAACATGTTCTTTGAAAAAAGTAGTTGCACGTCGAATTGATGGGAGTCATCTCGGGTGCACTTTATATTTCTTAGCATAAGTATATTTATGTTACGCGTTTGGCTCCAACAAGCATTCAACCATCTTGGTTGCAGTGCTTTTAGCAACCACATTCACGAATGATATTGCACCAAATTTTGATCCAATACTTGCAAATGCACTGGCGGTAAAACTCTGCCTTTAAAATTTTAATCCCCCGAAAATTTAAGTCCTCTTAGTTTTTCACTTAAGGTCAGGTATATAACAAACAAGTCGTAACTAAGAGGTACAATATCTTAGCATTGTTAGAATCCTTCTGTAAGTAAAGCTTTATCTTTATCAAAATTCAGTACCCCATTCCCTAGAGATGGCAAAATCCGGTTGGATGAAGAGTCTTATTTGATTGATTTAATCATCATTGAGAACCGAGAACAAGTTCTCTGATTAATGGGTCAACAGGTTCTCTGATTAATGGGTCATTATTTATTGATTATTTATTGATTTCTTGACTTTTGTTTTCATTTTGGAGTGTATTAAATTACAGTGCTTGCTTCAACGTCAGCATTTATCTCATTTAATACGGTTTCTAATTCCCGTAAAAGGTAGATTGCCAAGCTAACAATGAACACAAATGAACAAAAAATTAACAAAATATTCTATATTCAGAGTTTACTTCAAATAGCTTATCTAATCAAAATACAAAAATGGTGAGACATTTGGCGGATATGTCATATCATTGCCAATGGCTTCTTTTTGGGGCGATTTGATAGGATCCTGTTCCCTCGTGACTTTTGATATTAAAATATTCACAAATACATTGCTTTCTTCAAGCACAATTCATTATTATGTCCAGAAGGAAGCATAATGTGTTATTTGCTGAAGAGAAAATACCAAACTTTGAGAGTAAAGTTGTTGTACCATCGTGGGAGATTACAATGTTGAATATGGTAAAGGCGAATGCATTCACATGGACGCCAGTGTATTGTGTTACCATTGTCTCATAGCGGTATCCAAGCTGTGAAAGCTTTAAAAGCATGGCGGCTCAAAGTTGGTTGAGTAATGCTTCCCATTCTGTTAAAGACCTGACACGTTTATGGTTAATTGGAACACTAAATCCATGTAAATCTTGTCAATGTTAAAATAAATACATTTGTAATGCATTTCACTTCAATTTCTTAATTAATATGGTTTAATTATCTACTCTCCTGTTTGAACTTTCCCATCATCAACTGGGAAGATGTCTTGAATAAAAATGCTTAAATTCTATCTGTCAGTGTCAATCCTAAGTATCGCTTTGAATCTATCCCGATATACTAACCTTATAGTAGCCATCACGCATATTGACATATTGTACATGTCAAATTAATAAGAAAATAGTCATTGAAAAAAAGTCGATCAGACTAATTTGTAATTTAAGGACGATTCTATTGTCAGGCTTTGTTTGGTTAAATGTCAATAACAAAGAAACATAATATATATCTGTCCCCTTCTTCGCCAGAGGACAGTACTGTACGATGACACCTTTATTCATTTTAATTCTCTTCATTTATCTATATATATATATATATATATATATATATATATATATATATATATATATATATATATATATATATATATATATATATATATATATATATATATATATATATATATATATATATATTTATATTTATATATATATATATATATATATATATATATTTATATATATATATATATATATATATATATATATATATATATATATATATATATATATATATATTTATATATATATATATATATATATATATATATATATATATATATAAATATATATAAATATATATATATATATATATATATATATATATATATATATATATATATATATATATATATATATATATATATATATATATATATATATATATATATATATATAGATAAATGAAGAGAATGTGTATGTGTATGCGTGTGTATGTGTATGTATATGTGTGTGTGTGTGTATATGTATATGTATATGTATATGTATATGTATATGTATATGTATATGTATATGTATATGCATATGTATATGCATATGTATATGCATATGTATATGTATATGTATATGTATTTCTGTTAATAGTGAATCAAGAGGATAGATTGGATATTGTTCGGATATTGTTTAAAATAATGAATAAAGCCAGACAAATGATGTATTCTCCGCTTGTGCATTCCTTGCAGAAAAAACAGAATATCGTATATTATAAAGGTTGTCTGTCTCTGTAATATGATTTTTCATTATGACTTTAGGTCATATTTCGGTGCAAATCCAATCTCATAAGGTTGTGCCTAACATTTTTATGGAGCGACTTGTAATCATCATAAACACGTTTGTAAGGTGAGGGAGCATAAACTCACAAGTCTCAAATATAAAACATTTTATATTTTCGGGAGGTTTTATTTTATGCCAGTCGAAAGCACCTATCAGGTATCAAGTACATCCTCTAAATGACCTCAATCAAAATTTACAGCATATTTATAGATAGTTTTTACTGTTCATCCATCCAAAAGGAACGTTATGAAACTTTGCGATCACCTCTCCGAAATATCACATGACAAACCAACTTACAGCAGACGACAACACAAATCAATAACAATATCGCAGAAGTTGGATGTGGCGATGATGGCGCCCTCTATTGTGGCGCCACCTATCGGCGGATTTCATGCGTCAATCCAAGATGCAGTTTTTCAGCACTGACTTATTTGTCGGTGCATTCGGCTGATATGATTTGGTTGTTACTCATGAGAGCGTGGACAGTTCTGCCACTGCCTGCCTTGGGGTCTCCATCACATCTATCAGCAGACACATTTATCAGGTGAAAACCAATTAACACCCTCCCCTTTATCATGGCATGCCTGAGATACCTTCACCCTGAGCTGGGACCTCCATCTGATTGAACTGCTGATTTACAAAGGGAAAGTGTACACACATGCCAGAGGCACAAGATATATGCCTCACATGTAAGCTAGGAACACAAGTCTTGGAATACGTTACTGACTGAAACGAATTCAGCATGTAAAAAAGTATACCTGTTTATTTGAAGAAAATGATAATAACGCAAAAGTTAGATTTTGATGACATTATTAAATCATAGTTACTGTGTCAAATGATTTACATAATGATGTTCTTCACCAAGGTGGTTAAGGTATGTTTGTAATAATAATAATGAAATATAATAATATCTATTATGTAATAATGAATGTAATAAAGAAATATCCGACCTCCTTCTTTGAGCATTGAGTCTCAGTGACTTACTTCATACTGACCTTAGAAAGGAGACATGACACTTTAGTGACTTTAACCGTGCGACATCTGAGCTGGAATGGCGGCAAGGACCCCAACCGTCGCTTATAAAGCCCTGGGGTGGTACCCCCTGATGACATGTGACGTTGGTCAATAGCAATTAGCTTGTCTGACCTCTGGCTCACCCAGTCACCCCTTCTAACACATTTTATATATACATATAAACTCTCCTTATGAAACTATAAAACAATGATCAAAAGAAAATGCGTCAAACCAAAAGAGATGATGCATCAACACCATGTCCACGTGCTATGAACGTTTACCTTTATCATGATCCCAATAAAAAAAATGTCATGGGTATAATTGTATAAATGTCTCATCGTTATAATTTCACATATTATTGTTGGTTCATGTGGATGTGGATGGTCTGGGCTTATGTGGATGGTCTGGGCTCATGTGGACGGTCTGGGCTCATGTGGACAGTCTGGGCTCATGTGGATGGTCTGGGCTTTTGTAGCAGATATAGTGCTGCCTCACTGAATTGTCATGTTGCAGGTCCTTGACATGACAACCCTCCCGGTCACAGATTTACAAGGACAAAGGGTTAACCCTTTAGGTACGGGCCTCAGCTCTTGTGGGAAATTGTATCATGAGTTCAATCCTGGCACGGCCAGGGTTCGAACCCACGACCTTTGGATCACCACAGAGGAACTGGTGCTAATAAGCTGGCGCTCTAGCCAACTGTGCCAATTATAAAATTACTATTTCTTGAATAAGAAATTCTATACTCATGAATATATTTACTCTTATAGTTACCAGTTTCTGGAAATTCCCACCTGTATTAATCAGAAGTGTTAAAAATGGTGTCCTATTTATCGATAAAATTGTGCAGTGTGATGAAGATATATTCATATTGCATCTTCAACGGAAATTATTCAGCAACACATTAACCAGACAAAAAACAATTAAGGTTGAAACAAAATAGAGATGAAAATATTTCTGAAAACAGATATGTGCTCTCGTGTGGCGTGATGTGCATTGTTGATTATTTTGTTATTAATTCCATAAAACTACATCGAATCCGCTAGGTCGCAGTATTACAATTCATAAAAAAATAGAAGTGCATAGTATCACAATAAACTTTCTTAGATATAATAATGTCATGTAGAGGTGGGCCTCAGATAGCTGACAGAAAATATAAACTTTATATTTTTACCATTTGGTAGAAGTTCAGAACATAATTTGGTTGCAGTCCATAACATCATTGGGTGGCACTATAGAATATCATTGGGTGGCAGTCCAGAATATCATTGGGTGGCAGTCCATAACATCATTGGGTGGCACTATAGAATATCATTGGGTGGCAGTCCAGAATATCATTGGGTGGCACTATAGAATATCATTGGGTGGCAGTCCAGAATATCATTGGGTGGCAGTCCAGAATATCATTGGATGGCAGTCCAGAATATCATTGGGTGGCAGTCCAGAATATCATTGGGTTGCAGTCCAGAATATCATTGGGTGGCAGTCCAGAATATCATTGGATGGCAGTGGATATGATGTTTGGGACATACGTAATATGAATAGCCAAAATTATTTGATCAATGAAAGTCAAGTTGCAAGTCAAGTCGCTTTTCTGTCATACACAACTGAAGAGATGAAAGCTGAAATCACAGGAGAATGTCTCATTCACAGGAGAATGTCTCATTCACAGGAGAATGTCTCATTCATAGGAGAATGTCTCATTCACAGGAGAATGTCTCATTCACAGGAGAATGTCTCATTCACAGGAGAATGTCTCATTCACAGGAGAATGTCTCACTTCATGAATATGGTTGCTAACTTTACTTCTATGACTTTAAATATCTCTGTGAATATCTCTGTTCTGCTCCATCCAATCCTTGCATTTGGTGTTTCAAATCATACACTAGCCTTATCTTGATTCATGTTTCTCCCCAAATCTAGAGCGCCTGCAGAACAATCATATCCCTATGAAGGAATTATAGAAATGAATTGTGTCCCATTTAAATCATGTGCTCAGTTGAGTGTGACAATGTCTGGTTGTCCTTTGCAAATATTATGAACAATTGCACAACATGGGGCACACAATGTGTTAACATTTGTTGTGGCCAGGGGTTAATCCAGTTGATCTTCATGCATCAATGCCCTGGCCAATCACCTCCCTCCAATATTCCTACGCCGGGCCAGGCGGGAAATCCAAAGCTGAGGCCAGACAGATGATCTCTGGACGCCGAACAAGGAAGAACCTTTTGAACAGGTAGATTTTAAATAGATTTTAACTAGTGTTAAGATTGGTGTGACTTTAGTAAATAAGAGTCACATCAAATGGCGCTGCGACTTGCAGTGCTTGTGTGGGAATTGCACAAGTAATTCTCACACTATTTTGTGAGAGTGGAAGTATATATTTTACTTCCAACTTTCATACCTTATTCTTGCGCCACTTTGACCTTCTCCCAGCCGGTAATTCCACTTTGTCCACGTGCCCCAGTCCCCTAATTCACTTTAGTTACTAGTTTGCAACTTCTTTGTGTAATTTCCAGTTGAAATTCCACGTGGTTGAGGAGAAATTAGCTTTTTCTCTTCAAGAAGTTGCAGACAACTTTTCAAAACATTGATTGTGATTTGTATACTTTTGTTGTCCGCACGACTTGTGTCTCGTGCGTACCCCAGAGCCTGCGCAGTACAGCTAAGATTCTATACATTTTCATAAGAAAAAGTGTGTGGTAGAGGTACTGCAGGCTCTGACAATGTTATAATTTGACCCTCACTTTTAAAAATCCGGCCATTATTTTCTTTGTAAATTCCCCTTCACAATTTCTCATGCCCCAAGTTGCCCCCACTATGCAATACATAGGATGTTACCTGTGGCTTGCAATGTCAACCCTATTTTGACTTCTGTGTTTCAAAGTAGAAACATGGATGGCCCCTCATACCCCATCAACCTATATACAGCAGAGGCCCTGGAATTCATGGTATTTCCAGGGATTGGTAATATAAAGGCCCAAAATATTGTTTCTGAAAGGAAATACAATAGCATTGTGACAGCTGAGAGGCTGGAGGAAATCACCAGCATTCCCTCTGAACAATGGGAAGCATGGGCAGCCAAGGGAATGTTGTCCTTCATAAAGCCCAAGCCCAAAATCAGTCACAAGTCCTCACATTCCTCCCCATTCTCCAAAAACCATTCCCATAAGTCTCATCATTCTTCCCGGCACTCCTCCAATCACCCAACGTCATTCGTCCTGTGCCCCCTCCCCTAATACCAAAAAAGATTATAAGGGAAGTAGGAAAGATGCACTCACCATCATCCCAAACCTTATGTCAGTACCCAAGGCCCCCCAAGCTGACATATCACCTATAAATCCTGACGCCATCACTTCTGCCCTCATCACTGACCTTGAGACCTCTTCCAACTCTATTTTTGGTTATCATTCTAATTGCAACATGCCCAAATTTCCTCTAGAACCCCCAGCCCCTACACGGTTCCCCCATGTATTTGAAAATTCAGCTTTTGGTGAAACATTGGCAGGGGTACCCCAACTGGGAGAAATAGTAAATGTGTCCAGTCACTTTACTCCCATGCCCATCACTGACACTTCACTGAAACAAGTGAGGTTGCCAGACTCCCACTCCAATAAACCAATAGGGCAATACCCCTCTGCTATATCTCACCGTCCATCCTCTTCACACCCACCAATTAATCAGCAGTAACACATAACATAGCCACCCCCTTTCACTTATCTCCTGCCAAGGTACAGGGTGATACATATGTTACATCGACTGCTGCCCCAAAAATAGAGATGGCAAGGATATATTCCAACCATTGTAACCCCCCTTCTGTAACCCCTTATATGCCTACAGTCCCAGAGGTACCACAAAATAGTCAGAATTCGTCTACCGTAACAGGTTCCCGAAAAATGATTATACCTCCTCCAGGGTTCTCTGAGGCATCACCCAGCAAATAAGACTCCCTTCATTGTCCCCCACTAAATACCCTTCAGCCCATTATACCGAACCTGAGTTTTCATGGTTCCATGCCCTTTCAGTGTATCTCCCTCAAGTGAATGGTCCACCAAGGGCAATTCCATCACATTCATCACTTGGTGTTAAACCATTCACCCTTGTATCTCCCTCCATGCCCATTGTGTTTGGACCACATGAAGTTCCCACACCCCCCACCTCACGGGTTCCACACTTCATGTCAGCCCCTTCTAACACTTCAACTCCCCAGTTTCCACCCATATCTTATGATATACCTGCCAATGAAACCACCCAAATTCCCTTTTCAAATCCTGGTGGTAGAGGTAGGTCCCACAGTGAAAAATGGAGGAGACACCCCAAGGAAAACTCTGGTTCCCCCCATAGAGTCCGAGGACAAGCCTCTTGTAATTCTAGTCTGTCCAAGGACTCTGATAGTTATTCTTCCGATAACTCTGATTCTTCTTGGCCCTCTGAAGAATCAGATACTTCTGGAAGTAATTCCCATACTCCATATAAAGGGCCCCGTGCAGGAAAGAGCCATCCTCATGATAATTTGGAGAGGATGAAAGAGCACTTGCGAGGCAAGGCTCGTGATATCAAACCGGCTCACAACCATTTGCACACCCTGAAACAAGACCCACCCCCTAATTACCATCAGCTAGTACAGTAATCACATGGTTAGAGGTATGCTCTACACTGAAATATAATTGATCATTCAGAAAAAAAAATATTTCATTGATATATTTTAAGTAATATTTATGTATGTACATATATAATGTTGTTTGTGCTAGAGGCCTGCCAAAGACATACAATTCCAGGATTCTTTTGTAAAGATTGTATCAACTACATATTTTGTATCATAAATGACTACAATTTAATACAGGTCATACAGAAAAAGAAAACATCAACATCAACATTAGAACTTTCTCAGGGAACTTGTCTATGAAGAATGTCATGACATCAAGTCCATTCACTTCCATGAATAGTACTTTTTGTCATGTCATTGTTGCAAATGGTTAATCTAAATGTCATGGTAAAAAGGATTGATATTAAAACATTATCAAATATAATGCAAATAATTTACCTATATAAAAGATCACAAATTGCCAAATAAAGAACCATTCTTTCCCCAATCTTTCTTTTGAAGATATTCCTTTCTGTTCCATGCCTGATGAGATAGACAATGATGCAACCACTGACCACGATGCTGATATTAAGAGATATGAGAGCAGAGATGTGAACAGCAAGGAACCATGGGTCTCCAGGCACCAGTAGTACGGCATCACCCCAGCGATATCCTCCAGGTTTCGCTGGTGACTCTGTTGTTATGTTTGATGATGGAATATTCATATTGAAGTCCTGTGTTATCTGTTTTTATTTGTTCCTTCTTTGCTATTCTTTGTATTGACCTTGTTATATGTATAAAATGCATTATATATTTTGTGGGTTTCATTATACTTGTGTTTCCAACAGGAACCAATTATCAAATCATCAAATACAATCAAGTCATCAAATACAATCATAATGAAAGGAACAAGGAAGTTTGCTTTGAATAAAGTGGCATCCAGTCACTGGATCATACAAGCTGGGCAGGCAGCCTGTGTATCTGAATCCTCTCTCCAATATTGATGGATGTTAACCCAATAAAACATTATTTGAGGTCACCGCACATATATGTATTCTTTATGTGGAAGGAGGAAGGTGGAAATCTAAATCGCTTTTATTTGATAAAGGACTAAATATTATTTTTTATTTGACTAATTTGATAGCGAAACACGTGTGTTGATTTGCCTTAATTCTATGGATATTAAGAAAATAGAAAAAAACATTCTTGTCCAGTTTGTTTTATATGTAAAAATATGTCAAATGGGAAAATTCTTTGAATTTATTTGTAAAAAATCAGATGCATTACCCTGCATCATTCTTCATCTAAAAGTCCTGCTTCAAATTGGAATATAATTAAAGTTTGCAAAAATTAACATTATCATGTAATCAACCTCTTACTTTCAGTACCTCTTTCAAAGTTGGCGTGAAAAGTCCAGTTCCAAAAAAGCGTCAACATCCTTTTAAAGGCGGGATGTTGAGGTCCAGAACATTACTCCATTCTAAAAAAGGAACACCCTGTACAAATGATTTAAAACATATTTTATTTGAATCTTGGTGAACATTATTTGGGTAATGCAATGTCAACAAGATTGTGGATATCGTATTGTAGGATATAGATTGCCAATCTATAGACTCTTATATACAAGTATAGACAATCGTGATATTTGGCAAGAGATCACAGAGGTTACAGAGTGCAACGTGAAGGCCAACAAGTGCAGGCTGATGAGATGCATTACTCACCCGGCAGGACGATGACGTGATGCTCCAAGCCAGAACTACGCCAAGGCTCTGCAGAGGAGCCACGCAGGCAGATGCTTATTAGTATGCACTCGGATCCAGTTAAAAAGGCCCCAAAATCGCTAGTCGGGGAGCAGAAACCACTTTCCTAGAAGATCCATGACACTCTGTCTCGTGACAGCCACTTGTAAAGACTTGGGTGTTTTAACCAGCCTCAGGACTGTCAGTATTAGCATTTGGATATTTCATATATCAAGCTCTTGCCATGCCTTCCTAGCCAGACTCTTGTGTATACAGCACCAAATAAAGACGACTATTGTGCATTGTATACACTGTGTCTGCAGTCCTTATTACCTCCCAAATCACACTGGTAGATTAGGTAGCTAGGTTAAGGCCCCAGCTCACAGTCGCCAGCGAGTATAATTCCTGATCCCCATCCATGCCCCCAGAGCTCAGCACAGTACAAAACCAGTGTAACAGTATTACTATTATGATAGGGTAGCTAGGTTAAGAGCCCCATTCATAGCCAGCGAGTATCATATCTCTGATCCCCGTCCACATAGCCCAACGACGGAGACATTCCCCATACACCAGTAGGGTTACAAACCATACGTAACAGTACAATTTAATTTTGATTTTGATTTTAATGTTGGAACAATTAAACCCATATTCAGGCATCATATACTTGATACAAGATGGTGTCTAACCTGTGGCTTGGTCTTGGTCTTGTTCGCTGACCTTATAGAATATCCCTGTGCTGTCAGCAGTTTTTTCATTGAGTTGAAGTGGACACCAATCGACTTGGTGTCCACTTCTGGTTTTAAACTAAACACCTTTTCTGTATGTTCGGTCACAGGCATCAGAGTATGATAATGACCCATCAAACGTGCTGGCTATCCAGTTGGGGTCACCAACCACCACACAGCTGACATTTTTTGGAATGTCGGAACAACTAGTATCTTGATCCACAACTCTTGTATTTTCTACAGCTAATATCTGATATGCAAACATCAAATCAGCCATATCCTCACCACTGGGCTCATCTGTAGTGGTTTCAGCCTATTCTTCATCTTTACAGGTGTCCAGCCACATGTTTGGTTGCTCCAAGGACAAAAACCTAAATGACTTGCAGTCCATTCTGGCAAGTTCATGCTTGTATGGCCCTATTAGATATCTTCAATTTTCCTTTGTGGGCTTGAGCAATGATGTTATCAGATGTTGTTTAGGGAATGATGCAAGAGTATCAAATATTCATAGGTTCTGTGTTTTTCTCTGTGGCATTCACTGCAGTACTTGATGGAGTTGTGCAGTTCATCTCATAAGATTGAGGAGTGTGTGTTTGAATCCAAAGAAACACTCAGTCTATTGACTTCATCAGTGCCAGAGGCATTGCATGACAGTTCCCCTTGGTTATCTGCCTGCTGTTCCCTACAAATCCTTTTGGTGGGCAACTTGGTTTCATCAGGTGTCTCCTCTAGTGCTCTCTTAAAATGCTTTGAAGTATTTTCTTTAGTCTTGCGAGCCTTTCTCTTCTTTGCCCTCTTGATCTTAGAAGAACTGCTTTCATGTTTTGATTCATTATCGCAAATTGTTTGTGGTGGTAATGATAATACTTTTTTTCTTGGAATGATGAGTTTGAAGTTGTCTGGAGGCTTTATACTTTTCACACGAGTGACATTGTAGTGAATCAACCAATCAAATTCCAGGAAAACTAATTATGTATTCATTTCTTGATCACTAGCATAATTCTTGGATGACTAATTATTTATTCATATCTTGATCACTAACCAATCAACTTCAAGGATGACTAATTATGTATTCATTTCTTGATCACTAACCAATCAAATTGTAGGAAGACTAATTATATATTCATTTCTTGATCACTAGCCTAATTCTTGGATGACTAAATATGTATTCATTTCTTGATCACTAACCTAATTCTTGGATGACTAAATATGTATTCATTTCTTGATCACTAGCCTAATTCTTGGATGACTAATTATGTATTCATTTCTTGATCACTTACCAATGAAATTGTAGGAAGACTAATTATGTATTCATCTCTTGATCACTAACCAATCAAAGTGAGTACGACTAATTATCTATGCACAACCTTTAGAATTCAAATTCAAGAAAAGTATTCGGTTAATCAGTCATGATGATGTCCTTCTTGGGAGAAGGTGTATTCATTATAAGTGATCAATGGGGTATAACTTAAGTTGAACAAAAGGGGCAAAGTGAAATAAGCCTCAATCATCTCTTGTGGCACGACTTGTGTTTGATTGTGTGTGGTGTAAATCGAAAGCTCACCAGATTATCAAAAGAAGGAATGGTGACCACAAAGGTGAAAAACTCTTCTCTGACACTTCGTGCAGTGAAAAGTAAGAGGAACACTTTTGCTTTGATAGGTTCTTTTGTCTCCATTTATTTGGGTCCACAGGCATGGAAAAATGTAGTAGCCGTTTCACGTCGACACCTCATTCAACAGAGAAAAAAAGACACAGTGTATAAAAAAATGGATGTTCTAACTTCCTTTGCTAACATGACTATTAAATGATTCTGCTATCTTATGAAGATTATCATTTGTGTACACCTGGGACCATCCTATTAAAAAATGACCTCCTCGATCAACATTGGTAATGAAAAACACATACTGGTCTTGTCCAAGCAGGAGGCATGGAGATTTCTGTCCACCATCAGGAGCTCTGAGCTAGGTCAATTTTCATGGTTATCCCTCATCCCAATTGGTGAACCAATGCTAGGGGTTCAATGTTCCCAATTTGAGTGGAGTCACTTCTCTAGCAACAGTCTACTAAAAGCTGTTACACTACTACAGACATGGTCAAGAAAACCTGGCAAGCAAACCATTGTGGTAAGCTGTCTGGCAGGACTGCACAGAGCTCCAGTAGTAGTGGCATGTTTTTTGGCCATGCAAAACAAGTCACTTACATTTGACCAAGCATTTGTAAGAGTAAAAGAATCACGGCCAGGGGCTGTCTTGTTGGCACCATATGAAAGAGTGGCAAGGAAGGCAACATTTACAAAGTGAGAGTAAACCAATTCAGACTGAACACAAGAGGGGTGTTACATTCTGTTTCAAATGGATTAATCATAACATAATTGCCAATACATAGTGTGCATAGTGACAGCTAAACAAGCCATGGAGGAGTATAAAAATGATACTGGGTATAACACATGAAGCAATTCAGGTGACTTTTTACCAGCAATTACACCCAATGGTTGGGAATGTTATTTGTAGCTCTTTGACAATGAGCACACCAAGTATTCCAATAAAAGGCAGAATATGACAAAACTATCGCTCATGTCATTGTTATTTGTTAAAATTAGAGAATGTGTTTTTTTTGTGCATCTGAATATTTGTTAATTTTGTGGAGTGAAATAAATAATCAAACAAACTATGTCCTTTATTTTTTGTGGTCATACAAGTGATGCCGCTTGTTGCTACTCTAACATGAAATCTCAACAAGGGATAAATGGATGAAAATTGGTTTTTACATCCCATCATAAATGTTCATATAATTTGCGTTATTTGGAAGAATGAAGTTATAAATATCAACCTCAACATCATGAAGTATATTATGATATCATATCTACTCTTTATTTTCATGGCACAATGTATGGCAGCGACTATACGGTCGCCATGTCAAATATCAATCAAGGCTATCAAAAAGTTGAAGGATATGGAAATGATATGTGCATCTTTCCATCTAGAAGAGGTTGCTGCCTCAATGACATTTGCCAAGAGAAGTTTCTCATTCAAGTATGAACTAGACAGTGATTACTCACACCACACACTCAAACTATCAGAGCAAGTTTGCATTGCTGAAGATGTGGCCAATGGATCCTTCTCTCTCTGCAATACAGTGTTAGACGAGTCTCACATGAAACAGAGACTCAACATCCTTCCAGATGAAATCAACTTTACAGTCAGAAAGGAAGACAACACCACTGTGAAATGTGACATTGTTTCCTCCATTGAGGGGAGAATTCCTTCAGTAGAGGAGAAAGTTGTTTGCAAGGACAGACGTGTAAGCAGATGTCATGGGCCTCACTGTCGACCAACCTGTGAATCTCTCATGTTAGACAAAAGAAATGATGAGATGTGCTCACACACAATCACTGACAGAGAAGCTTGGACAAGTGGCATTGACTTTCATGTTAGAAGAATTTTTGTCATACCAAAGTGGAGCAGCGTGTGAATGAATGAATGAATGAATGGTTGCTTAGAGGCACATCAACCACTAAGGTTATTTAGTGCCTAAAAATGGTAAAAATGAATGAATGAATGGTTTCACATTGACACAATAAAGTGCCAAAACAGTAAAAATAGAAACGTAATATTGACTAGAAACAAAATGTAAATGTTAATACAATATGTAGATAACACAAGAATTTATTAACTGTGAACAGCATTTATATAATATCAATCAAATATAATAAATATGTATAATTTGTTTAAAAGACTTTATCAGTATGATGTTTTGCAGTTCTTGATACATAAGTCAATGACATAAATAAACAAAAGCTCTGCCCTTAAAACTGATTATAAAGTCCTATGTGAGTTAAAAACGATACTATTACAGAAGTATCTACAGTATCAAATAACGTATGTAAATCTTGTACATTAAAATATTGAGTTCGTATAATATCAAAATCGATACACTCGATTAAAATATGTTTAATAGTCAAAGCCCTTTGACAACCAATACATTCCGGTTGATCTTCACCTTTAAGCAGATAACAGTGTGTCAAATGACTATGTCCTATTCTTATACGGGTTAAAACAGACTCTTCTCTACGGTTAATTCTAATAGCACCTTTAGTTTTGCCTAGAACGGGCTTAATTTCATGTAATTTATTAAAAATAGCTTCGTTCCAGCGCAACTGCCATTTAGAACGTAAAAAAACAGTAATATATTTCTTAAACTCTGTATATGGAATAAGTAAATCTATTGGGCGTTTGTCCAATGCTGCTTTGGCAGCTTGGTCAGCGGCCTCATTTCCATGGATTCCAATGTGACTGGGGATCCAATAAAAACGTATTTCTTTATTATCATCTGTACAGAGTCTATGATACCGTTCGAGAATTTTGTAAATAAAGGGATTTTTCCAATCCTTTGCTTTCAATGCTTGTAAACAAGACAAAGAATCAGAAAAAATTAAAAATGTTTGGTGTGGAGAAGTCTCCACATGATCCAAAGCAAGGTACAAAGCATGTAGTTCTGCAGAAAAAATCGATGATTTATTTGGCAGACGTTCTGAATAAATATGATTGCCCTTAACAGCAGCTGCAGCAGCCTTCTCATCGTCAAATGATCCATCAGTGTATATACACTGATAGCCAGTGAAAATAGATTTAATTTCTTTATATCTATTTATATAAAGGGATGGATCTGTTGAGTATTTCTTTAATTCTGACATGGCTACATTAATATTTAAAGTTTCATAGGTCCATGGAGGTGTTTCAGGATATTGAAATTTAGCTACGTGATTCGGATTTAAATTTAAAGATTGTAAAGATTCTTTAATGCGAATGCCAAAAGTCGGTATTGTATTTGGTTTATTTTCAAAAAGATCAACATAATTTGGATTGAATATAGCGTCATGTGCAGGATTGTCTGGGCAAGCAGCAATTTTTGCAGCATACTGCAGGGCAAGCTTTTCTCTTCTTAAATCAAGAGGCAGTTCATCTGCCTCAACTGCCAAGCTATCTGCAGGCGAGGTACGAAATGCACCAAGGCATAGTCTTAACCCTTGATTTTGTACAGTATCGAGCATTTTAATATATGATGGACGTGCTGATCCATATACCATACACCCATAATCAAGTTTGGAACGTACCAGTGCTCTATATAATTGTAATAAAATATTACGGTACCCTCCCCAATCAGTATGGGCGAGAACCCGTAATAAATCTAATGCCTTCTGGCATTTCTTTTTTACATATTTAATATGAGGGATAAAAGATAGTTTTCTATCAAATATAAGTCCAAGAAACTTGGTTTCTTCGACAACAGGGATTCGAGTTTGGCCAAGGTGTAGATCAGGATCTGGGTGAGCCTTCCACTTTTTACAAAAGTGCATACATACTGTCTTTTTCAAAGAAAACTTAAATCCATTGTTATCAGCCCATTGTTGTAATCTATTTAGGTGTTGTTGGAGCTGCCGTTCTATTGTATGCATGCTTGTTGACCTGTAGCTTAAGTTGAAATCATCAACAAAAAGTGAGCAATCTGCTCCAGGCCTCATACAATCAACAATGCTGTTAATTTTAATAATAAAAAGGGTGACTGATAATATACTACCCTGTGGAACACCCATTTCCTGATCAAAAACATCAGAAAGTGATGCACCCACTCGAACTTTAAAATGTCTGTTTGATAGAAAATTTTGAATAAAAAGGGGTAAACAACCCCTTAATCCCATATCATATAAATCGCTCATTATCCCATATTTCCATATGGTGTCATATGCCTTTTCTAAATCAAAGAAAATACTCACCACATGCTCACCTTTTATAAAACCCTCTCTTATAAATGTCTCTAAACGTACCAGGTGGTCAATGGTATTTCGAGTTTTTCTAAAGCCACTTTGTGCAACAGAAATATAAGCTGCAGTTTCCAAAAACCAAACTAAACGCTCGTTAATCATTCGTTCCATTGATTTACAAATACAACTTGTTAAAGCAATGGGACGATAATTATTTGAATCCGATGAATCTTTGCCAGGTTTGGGAATGGGAATGATAGTGGCTTCCCTCCATGAAGGAGGAAAATCACTGCTTTCCCAAATTGTATTAAAAATATCTAAAAGATGCCCAAGTGATTGGTCAGGGAGATGTTTAAGGATTTGGTAGTGAATTTGATCAGGTCCAGGAGCAGTATCATGAGATTTATCCAAAGCAAGTTTCAAATCTTCTATTGTAAATGATTTATTATATACTTCCAAGTTATGGGATATAAAATTTAGTTGGTTTCTTTCTTTTCTAGTTTTTATTTGTTGAAATTTGGCAGAATAATTATTGGATGAGGAATTTTTGGAAATGGTTTGACCTATTGTGTTACCTATTTCGGTGGGATTTGTAATTAATTGGCCATTATGATTTAGATGTTTGATCCTTGCTCCACCTCCCTTCCCAGTAATTTTACGCACCATATCCCAGCATTTCTTAATTGGTGAACGTGTATTTAATTTAGAAACATAATCTTTCCAGCTTTTTCTTTTGCTTATTTTAATAATGTAACAGGCTTTAGCTCTCTTTATACGAAACTGGTGCAAATTATATTGAGTTGGCTGTCGATTAAATTTTTTCAGAGCTTTTTTGCGCTCCTTGACAGCTTTTTTGCACTCATCATTAAACCAGGGTTTTTCTTTAATTTTGGAATTTGACTTTGATTTGGGAATACACCCATCAGCAATATCATACAATGTGTCTGTAAAAACTTGAAGAGGATCATCTACATTTATAAAAATTTCTGGAGTTATTCTATTAAAACAGGATGTTTGAAATTTTGCCCAATCGGCTTTATGAAACTTCCACTTGGGGATTCGTTCGTCTGGTGGAGGAAAATGGTTATTTAGAATAATGGGGTAATGATCACTACCCCATTGATCTTCCTCTACTTCCCAGGAATAATCTAAAAATAAATTTGGAGTGCACATGGAGAGATCTATTGATGTTAAAGAGCCTGTAGCAGGATGTAAATATGTCGGGGAATCGTCATTCCAAAGGGAGCAGCGTGTGTATAGAGGTAGTATCTGATATATACAATGCTGATGCCACTTATGTTTTAATGTCAGCGCGTCTACGAGTTCATTTCAGAAGTGGGGGAGACTCCACATTTATCCACCGGACTGTAAGAGACACAGACCGATGCATAAGCACAAGCTCTCGCCGCTTCAGTCACAAGGAGTCAAAGTACCTCTGTGTGTGGTTAGATAAACAATTCCCAACTTACACTCATTTCAATGTCACTGAAAAGCCTACTTTGACATACACAACCTGGACCCCACAAGGAAAATCTTACAATCGCAAGGTAATTGTACCCATGAGGAGAGAAGATGCCGCTGATTTTGTTGAGTGGGTGAGGTCCCCCCATGAGTGAAACATAGAGAAGAGTACACACTGTAAGGGTGAATGCACCCATTCATGTGAGGCTGCCATCACAGGGAGTGGTCCATTCAGATGCAACAGGACATGGTCTGGTTTAGATACTGTAGATACTGAAAAGACCTCCACTGATGTCATGACAAAGGAGGGTCGTGTTCAAAAGAAGGATTATCAGACTGATGTCATCTATCAAGCAAATGGCAGCAGTGAAGGCATAGGAAGAGCTGGACAGTCAGCTGGCATTGTGGCATCACACTTGCTGAATGCCACAACCAAACTCTTGGGCAATGAAAGACCAGCCATTGTGGTTGGTAACATTTGGTCACCATATTTATATTCAATTATAGGTCTTTGCTCTCTCATTTTATGTATTGCTTTGATATGGATCTTGATATGGTACAAACGTGGTAAGAAGGTGTATTGTTGTTCAAAGGTCTATCGAATAAATAACAGACAATAAGAAATTGGACTTGTATTATATGTTCAGCTTGTGCAGGATCATCCCACCCAAACAGTCCACATTAGGTCATGAGAGTTCATAGCCTTTGGTTGGATTATAAATTATGTAATATGTAATATATCTCTCAGTGAAGCTATGTGTCCTGAAATCTATTGATTAGGTAATGGACAATAAAAAGAAATTGGACTTTTGTTATATATTCAGCTTGTGCAGGATCATCCCACCCAAAACAGTCCACATTAGGTCATGAGAGTTCATACCCTTTGGTTGGATTATAAATTATGTAATATGTAATATATCTCTAGGTGAAGCTATGTGTCATGAAATCTATTGATTATGGACAACAAAAAGAAATTGGACTTTTGTGATACGTCCAGCTTGAGCAGGGTTATCCCATCCAACTGATCACATCAGGTCAAAAGAGTCTATACCATTTGGTTCAATTAACAAAGATGTTAAATCTCCCATTGAGGCTTCTTACATGCAAAGGATCTATAGAAATCAATTGAATAAATAACAGACAATAACAATAAGTTGGACTTGAGTTATATATTTAGCTTGTATAATTGCATATTTAAATTGAGGTTGGACTGTAGCATGATACGAGACCTCATACCCTTTAGGGGGACTGAAAATATGTTTGTGATATATGTGTTTCCCTTGATGCTTATGTCAGTCAAATGCCTACAACATCAGACAAATTACAAGACATGCATTCGTACTTGAAGATCACAAGCAGATATAAATCAATAGCATTAAAAAAATTTTTTTTTTGAGTTTCAAAAGTTAGGTCGGGCCCACACTAGACCATATTGAGGGGAAATGACACATGTTTTCATGGGTCCAGAACATGGCAGAACATGGCTAAGTCACTAAGTGGCCCTTTTGTGCTACGTACGAATGTCTCACATGTTTTGACTCCACTAAGCTCCAACTGATCATGAAGCATCAAAATTTAATCAATCTGAATTGCATTGAATTAATCAAATTAAGAAGGAATAAGTCAAAGAGGAGATTATAATTTGTCATGTTCATTTATTTTTTTTTTCAGCACATGTGCATACACCCATGCACGTACTTTGTTCTGATTGACTCATCTTTTGTAGTTTTGTGTAATAATTGAAATCAATCATGTCCATTCCTCCTTCTTGGCATATGCCTGCCAAGCAATGTGGGCATCGTGGTCTATGTTTGGAGTAAAACTCCAAAGACCACTGCAAACAGTCTTGGTGGAAGATATGGCAACATCTTGTCAAGATGAAAAGTTGTTGATCGTTCAATATGGACGACTGACAATCCGAGCATGAACCATCCATCCATTCCTTGACATGGATATAGCGTTGTTCAAAGTCTTTCTTTTTCAAAATGAGGATGGTCTCCAAAGACACCTGGAATTTCCCCACCGTATAGCAGCGGCATGAGGGGCATTCGTGAAAGTTATTGTTTTTGTCCAGGTCTTTAAACCATCTCATTGCACAATCTCTGTGGAAGACATGTGTGCATGGCCATAAAAGTACACAAGTGTCTCTTGCACCCAAATCCTCCATGCATATAGAGCACTCCTCAACCTCGAGAGGTGTGGTTGGCTCGAGAGGGATCAACGTGGTATCCTTTGGACAGGAGCGATGGACTTGTCTGGTAGGATGAACCTTTGGAGGAGAAATACTTTCCAGAGATGGCCATCGGCGAGAGAATGATAAGCAGGAACCCATGTTGGAGATTGAATGAGGATAATTTCCAAAAGAAGCACTTTTATACCATTTTAGTCTCATTATCTAGTCACACATGCCTTTTGAAAAGAGGTGATCTTTTTGGGGTTAGACCAATCAGAATGAAGTTTCAGTGGAGCTAATTAAATATGCACAGCAAATGAAGGGTGGGCATCTCATTAAGTATGCACAGCTCATTAGGTAAGTTCAGTTCTTTGAATGAATACAGCACATATTTGAATATTCATAGCTGGCTCATTAGGTAGGCACAGCTCATTAGGTAGGCACAGCTCATTAAGTAGGCACAGCTCATTATCTAGGCACTACATTTAATAATGTCATTGCAACAAAAGGAAATAGATCCAAAAAAGTAATTTCTATGATATTAAAAATTGTACTTGAACATATCCTCTCTACTTCTAAGCATTGTCTAAACACAAATCAAAGAGATAAGAGATAAAACAATATATAGAACTGTAGTGAACTCTAAACTGGTTTGAGTAATCAGACCATATGCTATTTACATAGACTACAAACCATGTATTGATCATGTCTAAACATCAATCAAAGTGTTAATAAATAGAACCATAGAAGTAACTTTAATGGACTCTAAACTGGTACTCTTTGCATAATTGATAAGACCACATACCATTGAATGAAGATGTTTAAACACTGCTCAAAGTGATAAAAAAATGAGCCATAGAAGTAACTTTAATGAACTCTAAACTGGCACTCTTGGTAAAGAGTACAAGACCACAAACCATGTATTGATCATGTCTAAACATCAATCAAAGTCTTAAGAAATAGAACCATAGAAGTAATTTTAGTGAACTCTAAACTCTTTGTATTATTGATAAGACCACATACAATCTATTGATCATGTGTAAACACTAATCAAGATGATAAGAAATAGAACCATACAGGGATCCTCTTAGAGCTTCAAACTGGCACTCATAGTATAATTGATAGGACCACATGTTACTCAATTAACATGTCTAAACACCACTCAAAACGATAAGAAATAGAACCATACAGAGATCTTATGACTGCTCCCAACTAGCAGTCATGGTATAAGTGATAAGACCACATGTCACCAAATTAACATGTCTAAACACCAATCAAAGTGATAAGAGATAGACTCATACAGGGATCTTCTGGTTCCTCCAAACTGGCACTCATTGTATAAGTGATAAGACCATATACCATCTAATGAGCATGTCTAAACCCCACTCTGTGTGATAAAAAATAGAACCATATGGGGCACTTCAATGGACTCCAAAGTGGCTCTAATGGTATACA
Source organism: Amphiduros pacificus (assembly GCA_949316495.1). Classification (NCBI taxonomy): domain Eukaryota; kingdom Metazoa; phylum Annelida; class Polychaeta; order Phyllodocida; family Hesionidae; genus Amphiduros; species Amphiduros pacificus. The sequence goes on along the minus strand of OX439012.1, from coordinate 13,519,601 downwards.
CCATTGTCAATCTCATCTGGAAATAAGACACCAAGTGCCACTTTCGTGTGGTGTGAACTCAAAATGTTGTAAATGCCCGTTAGCCCGACGTAGGGTGAATAGTACCATTTCACCCAAAAAGTCTGTGCTGAAACTGGTGTGCAGTGACTAGCGCTAGCCCGACCTAGTGCCTCCGCTAGCCCGAGGTAGTCTTTTAGATGAGACTTGCCATTTTTCATATGCACAAAAGGGCCACTTAGTGACTTAGCCATGTTCTGCCATGTTCTGGACCCATAAAAACATGTGTCATTTCCCCTCAATATGGTCTAGTGTTTGAAACTCAAAAAAAAAATTTTTTTAATGCTACACTGTGTCCTCAGACATTTTGCCAGGTTTTAATTAGAGCTGAAATAGGTGTTCTCTAAGGTATATCTTCTATGAAATCAAAACTTGATCTGATAGATCTAGTTCAAGTTTTATTGGCTTAATGATAACGTCATTTGATCACAACAGTGACTACAGCTTGTCCAAAAATATAGGTATAATGCTAAATCAATCCATCATTGTGTGTAAAAGGCATTCATCAATATATCTCTTGAAAGGTGTTTGTTGATAGTTATAATCTGTGTGGGGAACAAAAGATCTCTCCCGTTTGCATGAGGTTATCTAAAAAACTCTTTTAGTGATAATTCATATTTTATGTATGATTATATCTCAAATCTCCTAAAAAAGCTTGATTATTCTTTGGGTGACATTAACTAAAGAAATTATAAATACTTGATATTGATCGCCAGCTGCAAAAACTGAGTCAAACCTATTTAAACGGCAGCCAAAATGGGTTTAATTTGGACCTTTAAACGGGTTTACTTCAGTTTTTGCAGCTGGCGACTTTTTACTTCACTGGCGCTCTATCAACTTCATCAAACATTTCTTTGGTTGAAATACAAGAGACCATGGACGTTCAAGAAACCCCTCCAGATTACCTATCTGGACTTTGCCAATTGGTGATTGGAGAATACTAGATGAGCGACGATGATGTTGTCATGAACCATATTGACCACAAAAAGGCCGAAAGTCTATGGAGCCTACCCAGATTATCAGTCCATGGTGGCCATGTTTTGGCTTAATAATTCTGCTTACACCGTCAGATGTCGCTTTTGTTTGAGAAGTGATTTGTGAGTACGTAGTAGAGTAAGAAGATTTTGCCTTGGGTTTTTTTGCCTTGGGATTTTGCAAACTTAAGCGAGCTTGATTTTTTAAAATCAACACTTGTTGGCAATTCTATCAGGAATTCCTGTTAGATTCCATGATGTTATTTTTTCTTAACCTGACCCGTTGAATGCTTAATCTTTATATTATTAATTTGAAATGTTAATAAAACTTATTATGACAAAATACTTTCTGCAAAGTTGTTACATAAAAAAACGAAATTGGATACCCGAGCATGCTCTAAAGGGATTCCACCAATCTATTAAGGTCTATAATCCACAATCAGTTTGAAGCATTTGGAGAGAACTTCGTGTGGTCTCGTATATTTACGTAACTGCCTTCGGCTCCTACAGCACACAGGGCGGACAAACTCTTTTAGTGATAATTCATATTTTATGCCATGATCATATCTAAAATATCCCCCAAAAGATTGATTATTCTTTGGATGACATTAAATATAGAAAATATAAAGACTTGATATAGGTCGCCAGCTGCAAAAACTGAGTCGAACCCGTTTTAACTACCGTTATAACGGGTTCAATTTAAATAATAAAAATTTAAGACTAGCTGGTTAAGTTTACTTTTCTGTGCTAAATTAACAAATAACATTACTTTGAACACGTTTAAGCCAAAAAAACATAAGTCTGTCCCAGTTTTTTCATTGTGGATTATAGACCTTAATAGATTAACCTGTCAGGAAATTTATTGCAAATAAATAATCAGAGCGGCTCTTACATAAAAAACCTTAGGCCCTGGACTTGGCGTGATTGGAGGTTGGTAAGCTCCAATCACAGAGTAACATAAATCATTGCCTGTCATCTGTGTTACGAAAAAAAGACCTTTTTTGTCAATGTCCTAGATTATTGGCAATATTAGCCATTCGAGGCACTTGCATACTATAACAAAACATACCAAGTCGGGGAAGCTGGGTGAGCGGATTCAGTGAGTTGGTGATTGTGGAAGGGTATCCGTCCGCCATCACCAACGAACTGAATCTGCTCACACAGCTGACCCGACAATACCTCAGACAACTACTGTATTTTTTTTTAAATGATACATGAAACAAGATATTTATCGTTAAAAATGTTTTGTAAACAAAGCGTACCTCATTTGACCCCGTCACGTGACCCGAAAATGGTGCGTACAGCCATAGACTGGTTGCCGCCATCTGTGTATACACAATGTTTTTGACACTCGGTGGGAGACCAGTCTAAAGATGGTCGACGGAAAATAGTTCGCAGCTAAGCAATACGCTACGAATACTCGACATGCTCGTATTCGTTGGAAATCTCGTCGATATGCGCATCACTGAGGCATCAGGCAAGGCGATATAATAGCCCCAACCATGTTCAGTGTCTATGTGAATGACTTGAGTCAAGAAATAAAACAGTTGGGAGAGGGTATCCCTGTTGATGGTGAATAAATTAGTCTGTTGATGTTTGCAGATGACATTGTTTTCTTGAGTGATTCAGAGAAAGGTATTCAATCAATGATAAATGTTGTGAGTGATTGGTGTGAATGCTGGAGATTGTTTCTGAATGTAGGAAAAACAAACATTGTACACTTTAGGAAATCCTCTGTTGAGAGGACACAAACCCAGTTCAGATACAGAAATAAGACACTGCATTATGTTGACACTGTGCGATATTTGGGCATGGTAATATCAGAACACTTGGACTTCACTGTCACAGCCAATACACTGACAGCAGCTGCAAGTCGAGCACTTGGAGCTTTAACCTCAAAGTATTATACCATACAGGGTATGACATTCGATGTTTATGAAACACTATACAACATGTGTGTTATACCTGTGATGGACTATGCCTCAGAGGTGTGGGGAGAAAAATTGTATCAGAAAATGGAGACAGTACAACACAAGGCTATTAAATCTTTTCTTGGTGTAGGGGTAAACTGTCACCAATGATTATTGGTGATACTGGTTGGTACCCACACATCTTAGGCGTAAATGTAACATGATTAGGTTGTGGAACAGACTAGTGGAAATGACAGATGACATATTGACTAAAAGAGTATTTCTGTATGACTGGAAAATGGCAAACATGGGGAAGGATTCATGGTGTAAAGACATGAAGAGCATATTAGCCTCATGTAATTTGAATGATATATTTATGAACAGATGCACATCACCAGATATAACTGACATGTTAATAGAACAATACAAAGAACTGTGGAAAACCGATGTAAATACAATGTCAAAGCTACAACTGTATTCTAACTTAGTAGATGAAATACAAACAGGTGATTACATCAGGGCTGGTTTCTTAAGCAGAAAACAAAGATCCATTATTGCACATGTTACGGGGGGTATTTTACAAATTGAAATAGAAAAGGGGAGATGGAGAAGCGTCAGCAGAGAAGAACGACTGTGTAAACAATGTAATTTAAGTGTTGTTGAGAACACAGTGCATTTTATGATAAACTGTCCTAAAGATAGAGCATTAAAATTGCAACTTTTTAACAATGTAAGAGACAATTTGCACATTTCTATAGAGGAGCTTACAGAAATTGAACAATTGAAACTGTTGCTTGGAACTAAAAGCCTGTTGCAGCATACTGCAAACTATATATTAAAATCAATGGAGAACCTGATATAGTGCCTTATAGGCCAGTAATGGTCGGGCAATAATATTTTTGATTTAAATGTAATTTGATAAATGTCTTATTCTTTGTATGGCACTTTAATAAAAATTTACATACATACATACATATAATAGGTTGTATGGATATATTCATCAAATGGATATTTACATGGTCAAGAGTTCAATATTTCAGAACATTCAGTACATCAAAACATAATCTTATAATCTGTTATCATATACCTATGTCCAAAAGTATATTGTACATTTCTCTCTGGACTTAAAGTATAACTCATATTCAAACACTCAGTTTTCTTTGTTCAAGGTCATATCAAGGTCATTTCAAGGTCAAATATTATTTTCAAAATATTTAGTATTTTAGGCATATATGAGGGTGCTGACATTTCTTTTAGCCTATCCCATGTATTTTTAGAGCTATATGACATGTCCATTACATAATGACCCATTTTTACATAATGACCCATGTTTACAGAATGACATATATTTGAAAAAGTCTTGAAGCAATGATTTGGATTGAAAACAATTCAGTAGTAAAGCAAATGAACATTGCAATATTTGGCCTATTTTTGTGTCCATTGTGTTTCCCAAGTGGGCCAAGGGAATGAAAATAAATAGCGTCAATGTCTGAGCTTGGAGTAATAATGAATGGAGGGGTGACGGGGAAAGATCAAAGGGGATATCATAATTGCCGCCATGGGCATTGTTATAATGATGCCATATAGGTGCAAGATATGAAAGTTTTGACGTAATTTTTTTTCAGAACTATTTTAAGTTATCAAAACTACAATTTAGAGCTACACATATCGCGAATGAAATGTTTGTTTATTTATGCATATTATGGGGATATAAATCTTATTTCTCTGCTCCGAGTTTTGACTATCTTATGCAAAGATTATCAAATTCATATCATATTTATGAAAATGATTAAAATTTCCATTTTCCTCTCAGATTATCGGGAAATCATGTACTTTTTTGTTATTTTTGTCTTTAAAGTTTATTTTTAATCATTGGCGCATATATTGGCACCTTAGAAAAATATACCAAGTTGTTCAGTGAAAAAAATACTATCAGAAAATGTAATTTATAGCCCTGCCAATTTATGCGCTGTTATAAATAAATTGACCTAATATAAATCATGTCATCATTTAAAATCAACAAAAAATAACAATAAAAAATTGCAACAAAAAATTTATAAATGCTATATCATTAACAATATCTTGCTTTAAAAGTTTATCAAAAGCAATATGAATATGAATTATGAATTTTTTATAAACATGTATAAAAAATAAAAGGTTTGGAATATGCATTTTTCTTTTTTTCATAATATCTAATATTGAAGAAATCAGAACAGAAATGAACAGATTTATTTGAAGTAATTTTGAGTGGATGGTATTATAAGCTTCATAAGAGGAACTATTCTGAATTTTTCTTTAAAAAAAACAACCAAAATGTGGTATAATACTTCAATAAAACTTTGGCCAATTCATTTTTAAAAAATATGAATCTTCAATTTTTCACTGTTCTGAAGTCAGCAACTATGATTGGATCAAAGGATTTTGAATCCATTGTGTGAAACAATGCGTTGCTATGACGCCATAGCTCATATAACAGTCGTTGCGCCTCCATTCATAATTACTCCAAGGTCTAAGCAAGCTATCAACGGTGCCCAAAATACAGTTCCGGGCAGTGTTCATTTTTCAAAACACACATCAATGTTAATTTTTGACATCTATTATAATATTCCTGTGTCCAAATGTATATTGTAAATTTCTTTCTTTAGAACCATATACAGTCTTATTCCATTCGAACACAAGTTTAGGAAAACCTATACCTATCCACACGATATTAATCTTCTTTCTCTGGTCTCTTTTAAAGTGACACGATGAAGTGTATTACCTTGGAGTAATTATTAATCCAAGGTTCTACTATAAACTAGGTCAATACTCAACATGGTTTGATATTTGAACGAGTCCTTCTGTGCAGTAACAAATGTGGTTAAGCCAGCTAGGACAGTTTAAAGGTGTATTAGTCTTTTCGGTTTCTTAAATCAGCTTCAAATTTATTTGCTTATTTGTACTTATTTTGACTGTCATGAGCTAAAATACCCAATTTCTAGAGGAAAGACTGTGTTCAGTGTTCCAGCAATGGCGGATCCAGGCGGGGAGCTTTTGGGAACTAGTGTTCTCCAATCACCCATCGGCAAAGCCCAGATAGGTGATCTGGAGGGGTTTGTCGAACGTCCATGGTCTCTACCAACTCCAACCAAAGAAAAGTTTGGTGGAGTTGATTGAGCTTTAGTGAAGTAAAAATTCGCCAGCTGCAAAAACTTTGGTAAACCCGTTTAAACGTCAAAATTGAACCCGTTTCAACTGCCGTTGAAACGGGTTTGATTCAATTTTTGCAGCTGGCGATTATTATCAAGTATTTATATTTTCTTTATTTAATGTTATCCAAAAAATAATCAAGCTTTTTTGTGAGATTTTAGACATAATCATACATAAAATATGAATTATCACTTAAACAGTTGGGTATTTAAAAAATCACATCTGAACGAGATTAAAACCAAAAAGCAAAAATCTCAGACCTCTCCAGATCACCTATCTGGGCTTTGCCGATGGGTGATTGGAGAACACTATTTGGGAACTGGAGCCCCCCCCCCCCCCCCCCCCCCCCCCCGCTTTTTTCAGAGCACATTTGAGCCAGGAAAAAAATCCAGGATCCGCCCCTGACCAGCAAGGGAGATGGACAAATGTGAACTGGTCTCATGCTCGGAACATCGAATTACAGAGATAATTGGGCCAGTCACCACCAATACATTAGCACAATTACTACAAATACTTTTATATTCAAATCATGGTTTTGTTTGGCAATGGCAAAAAAGAATTGCAATATTTGATATGTTTTTGGAAGTATAGAAATTCTAATGCTTTATTGTTAATACCAATAAAGCCGTGAAACTTGATATTTACTTTTGGAAGCATTTACACAATTTCCAGGAAGTGATGTGTGCACTTCTGGCTGATCTTGGATAGCACAACATGAAGAAGATGACGCACGAAAACATTTTCAAAGCATGGCATTTCTATGGGAGGAAAAGTACAAGTCCTTGACAAAAGTAGACACTGGGACCAAGGGAGACCTTATATTCTTATGTATTGGCTATTGCACTGTCACCCTTGATAAAATAAGTTTGTTTGTTTTGGGTTTACATCAATTTCAACAATATTTCAGTCATTTCATGATGAGACCTACTTGTAGCAGATATAGTGCTGCCTCACTAAATTGTCATGTTGCAGGTCCTTGACATGAAAACCCACCCAGTCTCGATATAATAGGAATTGTCAGAACTGTGTACATAATTACTTTTAAGTGAATTAAGAAACAAAACTAAAAACATATTACTGGTATATTATATAAGAATAAATAGAGATTTGCTATGAGAGGGTAGCCCATCAAAATAAGTTTTAAAATATTTTACAATTCAATCGCTTATGTTCTGACGTGCAAATTACTCAATAAAACATCAATATAAAGGGTACCTGTCCCAACCATAATTTGAACCTTCAGCGGATCTGCAGCACTTGGGATTTTATACATGATCATTGATGCTGGAGAATTTTGTAATACTTTTAATATTCCCATTTGGTTAATGGTTTCTCACTTTAAAAGAGAATTGCAAGTGTAATACAGCATATACATTTTGAGCACATGATTATCTATTGTGAGCAATGTAAGGATAAAATTGGTAAGCAAAACAAAAAAAAGAAAAAAAATAAGATGATAAACGTAATGCATTATTTGTCTAATTCATAGTCTTGTTTTATTTCTGTATCGGTATTACATATTTTTCTTTTTTTACATTAAGCTTTGTGAAAAAAAAATCAAAAAGATTAAATAAAGCATTTTCTATATGTATCATAACTATTATATCTAAATAGACATTTATTATCTATCAATGAAAAAGTCACTACAAATGTGAACGATAATCAAGCACCTGGTTTTACTTATCAGATAAAATAAATGTTTTATATTGATAACTTATACACTAATTATCTTTTATAGAATATAATAGGAATATGCTTAATTTGACAGAACTGGTTATATGGTGAATATACTTAAAAACAAATGCATCTCTTCCTTCTAAACAGTCAAGCATCTGCCGATGATGGACATGGATATTTCCTTGACCTCGTCCAGCTGGATGTGTCCATAGGTCTCATGCATGGTGATAATCCAAGTGGTGAATGGAGTCATGTGGTTATATATTCCCTGCACTGGTGAATAAATGTCTGCATGGATGGAGATAAAGTCTGAAATAGCAATATCTAACTATTTATATTTATACACCCAAATCAACCTCTTAATCTACTCTTTTGATTTGTTTTATGAAGGTTTATTGATAGTCTTTGAAAAGGTTTCATTGGCAGCTTTTAAAAAAAAGGTTAGATTTTAAATCATTGTTATGCTGATTGGTTCTCACCAGTGATGATGTCATATCTCATCCCCAAGCTGATTGGCCGAGTGATGAAGGCATATACATCTCCATCATGGCGTCCCTGGAAGCTTCCACTGGCTTCAATCCTTACCATCAGGTTGTTGTTATCGGGGTCAGATGAAGAAGCACCAGGAACCTTCACAACTAATTCTGTTATCCTGCATGTGATGAAGTAGGAACACAACATTATCAGATTTTTATCATTTTTCAATTGTAATATGGGTTAGTGTTTTCCAAGCACCGATTAGGCCGGGTGTTCTGGTTGATCTGACTTTATCAAGTCCACCGAACTTTTCTTTGGTTGAAACAGAAGTACCCCTGCATGTCCCACAACCCCCTTCCCCCCAACCAGAGCACCTATATAGACCTGCCAAGGAGTGGTGATATATGCATTGCACATTTTACGACATACACGAATTGTATGTCGCAAAATCTGTGTATGGTGACCCACTGGTGAATGAGAGGTGATTGGTAAATCAGTTTTTTTCTGTGGTTTTGAGGTCTTGTTCCTGATGTGCTCTCCAAGATCAGTCAAATGTGCTCACATTAGCACAGATCACTTCTTGGAAATGGTGTCAATGCCTCCATAAGTAGTTTTTAAAGGTGATTTGTGTGAGTGATTTGTGTGAGTGATTTGTGTGAGTGATCTCCGTGAGTGATTTCTGTGAGTGATTTCTGTGAGTGGTTTCTGCGAGTGGTTTCTGCGAGTGGTTTCTGCGAGTGGTTTCTGCGAGTGATTTGTGTGAGTGATTTGTGTGAGTGATTTGTGTGAGTGATTTGTGTGAGTGATTTGTGTGAGTGATTTCTGTGAGTGGTTTCTGTGAGTGATTTGCGTGAGTGGTTTCTGTGAGTGATTTCTGTGAGTGATTTGTGTGAGTGGTTTCTGTGAGTGATCTCCGTGAGTGATCTCCGTGAGTGATTTCTGTGAGGGATTGCTGTGAGGGATTTTTTTATTTACCTGCATCTTTCATAAGCATCAAATGCTGGATGGCTGACGTGCAGATTGTGGTGCAGATATCTGTGATGTCTAAAGAAATTAACAGGGCACACCTTGGCGTCTGTACAATTAGGGTCCACATTGGTGTCCACAATCTTCATTGCCACCTCCACTTCCGGTATAATCTCATCCTAGCAATAATATTATTAAGACACACAGTAAAATATCATAACAAGATGATCCATCAAATTATGGGCTGAAATATCAATTCATGGAATTTCATGAAAATTCATGAAAAATAGACCTCCACAAAATTCTGATTTTGGCGAATTATGTCATAAACCTTTTATATAAAGGATGTAAGTACGGAATCTTTGATATTTGAATACAATCTTGTAAATCATGATATATATATCATCATATATAAATATATGATGATATCAAAGGACAAAATGGAGTCCGTGAGTTTTTCAACTCAAAACTGCCACAAATCCCTATTAAGCATTCCTGCTCAACAGTCCTTTGTCTAAAAAATATTTACTATTGTAGCTTTAAAACAGTCGCTACTCTCAAAAAATTCAAAATCTATCCCGAAACAATCCTCAATATCAGATTGATAACCCAAGAAAAACAGGTTTCTTTATAGCACCTCCAAACTGGATTTGATAGAAACCAATAAGACCCTGATGTGCTATCAGTGAAGAAACAGAACCTCCAGAGGTGCTGACACCTCCACCAGATCCAATGTAAACAAGAATTAGGATAACGCAGTCAGTCCCCATCAAACTAAAGAGATCTAATAAAATTGAAACCATTGTTGGTATTGGCTAGAGGATCCTATTTTCTTTGCCTTTTCTACCTCAGATAGTAATATTACAAAAAAAAATTTAAAAAAAGAACATAAATGAATACTGTCCTCACCTCAACCAGCATTTCATCATTCCTGGCAGAGTCAATCTTAGTGAGTAGATCCCCTAAGCTTCCTCCAAAGGCAGGCTTGGTGGTGCTGCTGCACTCTGTGTGGGTCTCATAGAAGTAAGCTTGGCAAAACTGCAGCAGGGCATCATTCAGGTCCATCCTCACATCTAAGGTCTATAAGGAAAAATAAGGCACACATAAGGCACATGGGTATGATGATAATCATGACATTTCCCTCAGCAATTAATCTCTTAATCAGTCAACCTATCAGGTATCAGTAATCTCTTTATTAGTCAACCTACCAGGTATATATATATATATATATATATATATATATATATATATATATATATATATATATATATATATATATATATATATATATATATATATATATATATATATATATATATATATATATATATATATATATATATATATATATATATATATATATATATATATATATATATATATATATGCTTGTTGAAGCATTTACATGCTGGTGATTAATACCAGCTAACGCCTATGTTTGGTATTTTGATTGACCTTACTGCTCATAAACTTTGGGTTGGCTTTTGATGATCTGAGGTCTTAGAATTTTGATGGACTGAGACCTTGGGGTTGGTTGTTTCTGTTACTGACCTGTTCATGAATGCCATCTGAGACCTTGAAGTTGTTTTTTTTTGTTCCTGCCTGCTTATAAATGTCAGGTGAGACCTTGAAGTTGTTTTTCTGTTACTGACCTATTCATGAATGTCAGCTGAGACCTTGAAGTTGTTTTTCTGTTACTGACCTGCTCATGTATGCCAGCTAAGACTGCTTCCTTGCGTCCTATGCCATCCTTCATGTCCTCTATGAGCTGATGCACTCTTTCCTGCTGTCTGAGCTTGGCATCCAGGAGGGCGCGCTTCTCTATTGCATCACGACTCAGCTCAGCTCTCTCTATCATAGACTCAGTGAGTACCTCACCAATGTGGCCTGTGGACATCACAGAGTCACCATACCTCTCTGAGTAGTACACCGGCTTGATCATCTCATCATTCAGGATTACATAAGCATGGTTCTGTAGGTTCTGCCATTCAACAACTGAACTCTAAAATTACAAATAACCAATACACGACCGTCCTGAATGTATTATGTTATGTTATTACCTTTCAGAGACAGTATTCTTATATATATTCCAAAACCACATTTTAGTACTCTTCTGTATTCATTCATAAATGTTACTAAACTCTCATTGGTATTAGACCTTTATTTTTGCTATAAACATGCATGAACATAAACATAAACATACATGTTTATTTCCTTCATCCCTTTCATATTGATCTTTCAATATTCTTCCATTTATAAATTAGCCTGTTTCATAGATATTTCCATACTCTATTTTGTGCACTTCCTTATCATGTATTTATACCGAGTGTTAGTTTACCTTTAGGGAGGTGAGTTGCTCTATATCCTCCATGTGAGTAGAGGGATCATAGTGTTTGTCCATATCAGTCAGGTCCTCCATCATGGAAAAGGCATGGTCAGATATGTCCTGGATCTTCTTCACTATCTATACAAATAGTAAAAGGGGACTTCTAGACACTCCAAGATTCAATGGGATAGCTTGTAAAAACTTGTAATGTGAAATTTGTTTTTGAAGGATTTTTCAATATTCATATTGATTGGTTTCTTGCATTGGCACATATGCAATATTGATTGAGTAAATTCTACTCTTTATTCAACTAGTTGAGTTTATCGATAATATGCTCTTGTGATAGAACACATTTTAACTTTCTCTTCTGGATATTTATCTGCAATCTTACACATACAAAATGTGAAGTGAAAGTCTTCCATCATTTTATATTAATTTGTTTAGAGTTTTACATAACCTTCAACAATATTTGTTATTTCATGATGAGACCTACTTGCAGCAGATATAGTGCTGCCTCACTGAATTGTCATGTCGTCGGTATTTGATATGACAACCCATCCAGTCACAGATTTACAAGGACAACATTTTTATATTTGAAGAAGTGTAAATGATGTTTCCTGGCTAATGTTTTCTGGTTAATGTGGTTTGTCTAGTTCAACCGATTTGTCTGGTTTGTCTGGTAGGACCGGTTTGCCTGGTTTACCTAGTATGTCTGGTTGAACCAATTTGTCTGGTTTACCTAGTTTGTCTGGTGAACCAATTTGTCTGGTTTACCTAGTTTGTCTGGTGAACCAATTTGTTTGGTTTATCTAGTTTGTCTGGTAGGACCAATTTGTCTGGTTTACCTAGTTTGTCTGGATGGACCAATTTGTCTACCGTGCCTAGTTTGTCTGGTTTGCCCAGTTTGTCTGGTTTACCTAGTTTGTCTGGTAGAACCGGTTTGTCTGGTTTACCTAGTTTGTCTGGTAGAACTGGTGTGTCTGGTTTACCTAGTTTGTCTGGTATAATCAGTTTGTCTGGTTTGCTTAGTTTTTTCTGGTTTGAAAGATTTGTCTCATTTGCCTAGTTTGTCTGGTTGGACTGGTTTGACTGCTTGACTGGTTTACCTGAGCAATTTCCTTCATGACATTGGCTAGGTCCCGGATACCTCCAAACATATCAACTGCAAGCAGACAGCAATATATTGCAATTACAGGTCCAGAGGAGGGGTTTCGGAAATTCAGAAATATATATTTATATATAATTTGCTTACCAACGCCACCGACAACCATCCCATAATTTTGAGTGACAGCTCCTACCATACATTTTCCCATTCCAACCAAAAATCCAAAAAGAGGACCTTTCACTTGTTGTTCTTCATACCTCTCAATGCCCTTCTCAAATGCGACCTCTGCAAGCTGCATCTCAGTGACACTCACATTGTAGTGTGTCTCCACCTGGTGGTAGACATTTTGGGCGCCCTCTATATCCGCCAGAGCCTTATCATAATCCTCTCTGGTTTGGGCGACATCAGTCTGTTTATAGAGCAAGGCTGCCTGCTCGGCCAGGTCCACAAACTCAGCGTTGTCTACCACTTGACTGAGCAGCTTATCCGTGACATATTTATAGACATGGATCTGGTTATAGTAGACGTCAAGCTTGCTGGAGATGGCTGCCTTGGTGTAGGAGGGCACAAAGTGGACATTGGCTCTAGTGATGCCGGACAGAGAAGAGGCATAAGCTCTCACCATCCCGCTGAAGGATGTCTGCTCCTCACCACCCTTAGGAGACGTACTGATCTCATTCACTATGGCAAAGGCCAGGTTTATGTTCACCTGCACAAATAACAAGATTTTATTTGTTAAATGTCAATTTACCCTTTAATTATTTTGTTCTGGTAAAATTATCTTGTATCTACCTGACACTGCATATTCTAGTCGGCCCTCTTAGACCGGATTGGTTTTATATATTTTTTCAATTAATAGTTTTACCATTAAGGGTTTGCATCAGTGTAGGTTGCCCAGAGCCAATTCTGGTCCTGGTGGCCAATTTGGAACTAAAGGATTTTTTTATAAAGTGACATGTGAATATTTTTTAACAATTTTACTTTAAAGGCTAGAATTCTCAAAATTTGAGGCATGGTAGAAAAAGGTTCACATTGTTATGCATATTTTTTAGATATATCATTATTAATTAATATTTCAATTTAAATTGCAACAAATTATACACTTTAAATTTTTCATTTAAAAAATGACATGGTTTTGTAGCCTGCAAATCTGAACTTGCAAAGTGCATCAAAGTGTATATGCACACATTAGATATTTTCAAAATTAAATTTCTAACTAATCTGATTGATCAGAATTAATCATTTGAGAATTAAAAAATTGTAATACAACTTTAAAATAAGATGAAGGTTTGCCATATTGTGTATAAGAATTTAAAACATTACAAAGATTAGGCAAAATATTGATGTAATGATGTCATATTACTACTCAATGAATGGAGGACAAGTTCAGTCCTTTTGGGATGTTTTTATTGTGATCATATGATATATTCAGGTCACATATACAGAGCCAATATGTTTGTTTCAGTCTCCATTGTTGTTTAAATTGTTACAACAGCAGGGACTTTTCACTACTATGTAACAATTTTGAGTGATTGGGCCTTCACATTGACCTACTTTATTTTGTCAAAATTTGTGACACAACATAAATAAAACAAGGTGTGTTATATTGATTTCATCAAAGCTTTCACACATTATTTAACATTAGTTATAAGCACATACATGGGGAGAATAACTGTTGTTTCCAAGATTTTTATATCTTTAGTATAACTCAATGAAATTGAAAGAATTCCAAAGGGGATAATTTCTGTAAGAAAAATATTCAAAATGGAGAAATTTTAGTCTGTATTGTCAGAGCATATCATAATTTCTAAGCAGTAAACAATGTAATTTTTGTTATCAGCCTCTCAAATGTTGGCATAATTATATCTAGATTGTAATGTGGTACCAAATATTACAGGGAAATGTATGTGTTCACAATATGGAAAAAATTTTGTTGACATGGAAGGGCCACTTTTTCATCAGAAGGTTGTAAAGCTTAGGTTGCTAAGCAGGGATAGTCCATGGTTACTGATAAGGGGGAGGTTCCTTTTGGGGCTACTTTTTAAAAATGTTCTTCATGTTTATTCTTTGCAAGCCATTCTTCACATTCAGCTGACGTTTTTAATTTTAAAAGACGGCAAATTTACTCACTGCTTTACAGAGTAGCTAGGAAGTTAATATTTTGGGGTATGATAGAGAATTTTCTTGGCTTTCTTTTGGTGGTAAAAGTAACTAAATCTGATAATTAGTTCACAAGTTATGAGCAAACGCGAGAGCAACTTTTCTGTATGAATAATTTTTCAATAGCTCTAATAATAAGTTTGGGTGTTATTCATATTGTGATTTATTATATTGTCAATTTCTCATAAAGATTCAATAAAACACATTGCACAAATATATTAGGATTATCATTAGCATGAAATATCATTTTTAACAGGAAATGTTTTTATTATTAATTAATCATTATATATTTAACATATTTGAAATCCCCTTATTAGCCATTGGGCCCCCTAAAAAGTAGTTCCACGATAGGGCCTCTTTTAGGGACAAATATTAAATATTTTGGAAAAACCCCTTTGAAAGATGGAGGCGAACCCTGAATGGTCAATGTTTACATGTCTAAGAACAGAATGGAATTGATAGGAACATAATGGCTAGAATTAATATGAATCTGTGAGAACATATACTGAAAAATATTATGATATCAATGGGAGACCCAAACATGACATGCGCATAGTTGACATTTTTGTAAGGAAACTTTTCTTGTTTTAAACAATACCTGCTCCTTGGTGTCTAGCAGAATGCGCGCGCACATGTAACTCTGTTTTTGATGGGTCAGATCAGGGAATGGCCCGCGATACTTGATGACGTCATTGTCATTCCCAAGGTCCTGAGCATTGGGGTAAACTTGAATCACAAATGTCTCATAGCTGTCGATCAGTATCTGGGTAAATAAAAAAATAATATTTGAGCACAATGATTTGATTAAAAGCAACACAAAATGTCAATTTTCATATTATTAGGTGCAACATTGACACCACTTCAGAAAGTCAAACAATATGGCATTTCTGGTTGCTAGGTTACCATTTCTGGTTACGGGGTTACGAGATGCCATGAAACGGGACTAGCACAACTTGGCAAAAACAGAATTTTGGAGACTAGAATAGAACTTCTTTGTTTCGTACAGATAACATTTATGGAGGCAACATAAGCACCACTAGTTTGCAGATAGGATTTCCAGAGACTGAATTTTCACTACTGGGTTTTGAATAACTTGTCTATTAGCACTATTGGGTTTTAGCACTATTGGGTTTCAGATAAGATTTCTGGGCACTACGTAATTACAGATAGGATTTCTGGGTAGTAGAATAAGTAATTAAGTAAAAATTTTATTTCTGTGACTTGTATACATTGGTTCATTGATAACAAAGGCAATAAACAATGTGAGGTCAGTTTACTAACTGACTTCCAACTATTACAATAAAACCGTATATACCCAGCCCAATCCGGGGTTATAAGTCACCCAACAATGTAAATAACAAATTTAATTTTAAGTTAGCATTTCATCCTTATCTATAAATAAATTCTCTTCTTTTACAGTAAAATGTATAGATCAATTCTGCAGTTAATTTTACCACATCGACACTCATCAAATGTTTTACTTTTTCACTGTAATTTATATCTTCAAAGTTTGGACAGTTTTGTCTAATTTTATCAAAAATACATACGTGTCTATATAAACGTAGATGCTAGGTGTGTGAGTTTGACTACTGCTGGGCCCAAGGATTGTTGGATATTACATAAAGATATCCATACCTGTCTCGCTCTCAGCTGGAGGGCATATTCCACATCTATGTCTCCATCAATGATGAGGGTCTGGGCGTAGACGTACACTCGCTTAGGGTTGTTACCAATATACTTGGGTAGGTCAGATAACCGGAAGTAGAACCATCTTAGTATGACGTCATCACCCACATTGCTATAGCCAGCCTCATTTTCAATGTTACCACATGGTTGGTAACAATCTGTGTTGCATAATGGTTCTTCTCCTAGGCCTTTGATTGGTTGATCAGAGTGTAAGACTAATCTGTAAATAATATCCAGTATTTTTAGAAATTGTAATTTTCAAGACTAATACGATATTGCTGAAATGTGGCGGTTTTTACACAATAAAGGATGGACCATTATTCATTGGGGGGTGAATGAAAGTGGGGGGGGGGGTGAAGGAAAATATATATATATATATATATATATATATATATATATATATATATATATATATATATATATATATATATATATATATATATATATATATATATATTGGGGAAAAATGGGGTTGAAAAAGGTCAATTTAAGAGTGGAAAAGGAGACTTAAAATAAATATGTGCCCTCTTTGCATTCGGCACTACAATACTGTATCTACAATCTACCCAAAACGTGTTAAAGGGAATTAGGTTTTTAAATTTAAACAACCAATATGTCTGAAAAATGTTTGAATGGGACAGTTAGTTTAAGCCAAACCTTTATGGTAACCAGGCAGAGAAAATGCTTTGATATCAATTCATTAACAATCATAATAACTTAGGAGACTTTACGGTAGGTAAAGTAGGAATACTCTAGGGCTAAGCACCAGCATGACACTACCCCCCATGCAGTGATGCTGGGTCTGTCTGGGTATTTAAAGGCAAGCTGGCCAGTGATAAGTGTAGTCCAACCATGAGGTGCTGAGTGCGGACGGAATTTCTGAAAAGGTGTTTAGGCGATGGATTTTTTTTTTACAAATTCGGCGGCTACCAACCTAGGGTACCTTTAGAGTTTAGACTGCCCGATGTCTGGAAAAAAATGTGTGGTGTCTAGGCGATATGTGGTTGGTGCTCAGGTGCCCATATCTAATGTGACCACACTCATGGCAAATAGGAAAAAACTTCCTGGCAACCAGGACTTTATAGGCAGATGAAGTTTACTTCAATAAATTACTGTTTGAAATAATTGTATTAACTGTGAACTAGTGTAAATAAAGCATTATATCATTTTCTAATTAATCATTTATCCATTTACACAGATATAAGTATATTAGTTAGGATATTTGCACCCTTGGAAAAAATGGTGGCCCAGGCGACTGAGAATAAAATGTGGAGATATCTTTTGGTTTGGAAAAAAAAATTGAGAATGGCTGAGTGCCCAAAAAAAGGGCAATTTGTTTTCATCCACCTCCCTTTCTGATTGAATAATGGCCCATCCATTGGCAGTATTTATCATGTCATCATCGATTTTTTGTTATGATTAAGATCTCATCACAGACCTGATTTGACTTGATTTGATTTGATTTGGATTGATTTGACCGCTCCACTTGCCTGATACAGAAAAATGCTTAACTCACGTTTTGGAGACGAATGTTTTCATGCCCTTAAGGACAGTGAATATTTGTGGATCCAGACCGATGATATTCCCATCACTACTGTGACTTTAAAACAAACAAGAAAATAGAATTATAGAAAACATGGCACACTTTAAAATATGCATAATATTCCACTTATAATTTGAGAGGAACTTACATCCGGGTAGCTGCGGGATCCACAACTCTGCCAGGATCATACACTGAAACATTCAACAAGGTCAGCAAATGTGAGGTCAGCAAATGTGAGGTCAGCATATGTGAAGTCAGCATATGTGAGGAAAACAGCTTAAGTCAGCAAATATGTGACGTCAGCATATGTATGTGAAGTCAGTATATGTGAGGTCAGCATATGTGCGGTCAGCATATGTGAGGTCAGCATATGTGAGGTCAACATATGTGAGGTCAACATATGTGAGGCCCTCATACATGAGGTCAGCATATGTGAGGTTAACAGCTTAAGTCAGCAAATATGTGAAGTCAGCATATGTGAGGTCAGCAGGTGTGGTCAGCATATGTGAGGTCAGCATATGTGAGGTCAGAATATGTGAGACCAGCATATGAGATGTCAGCACATGAGAGGTCAGCACATGTAAGGTCAGCATATGAGAGGTCAGCATATGTGAGGTCAGCATATGTGAGGTAAACAGCTTAAGTCAGCAAATATGTGACGTCAGCATATGTGAGGTCAGCATATGTGACGTCAGAATATGTGAGACCAGCATATGAGATGTCAGCACATGAGAGGTCAGCACATGTAAGGTCAGCATATGAGAGGTCAGCATATGTGAGGTCAGCATATGTGAGGTAAACAGCTTAAGTCAGCAAATATGTGACGTCAGCATATGTATGTGAAGTCAGCATATGTGAGGTCAGCATATGTGATGCCAGGATATGTAAGATCAGCATATATGAGGTCAACAGCCAAAGTCAGCAGATATATGTGAAGTCAGCAAATATATGTGAAGTCAGCATATGTGAGGTCAGAAGGTGTGGTCAGCATTTGAGGTCAGCAGGTCCGTCTTAAATTTTGTCTGACAGATTATTTCCACCACTTTGCCATGTTTAGTGTTTATGAATGATTCTGTTTGTTTGTTTGTTCGTTTATTTATCTGGGGCTTTACATCACTTTCAACATTATTTCAGTTATTTCGGGGATCAAACCCACAACCTTTGGATCAGCACAGAGAAACTGGTGCTAATAAGCTGGCGCTCTAATGCCTCAGTCACATTTGCACCGGGCGCCGACCGGGCAGTAACAATCGGCCGACTTCACAGTCTGCAACAATTTGAGATATGCCGTAGCTGTGGTCACATTATTAAAGGGCACCGCACGGCACGTGCAAGACTGAATGACACAGACGTCTGCAGGATATCTTAAAGACGTCTGTCTCATTGACAGACGTCTGTAGGATATCCTAAAGACGTCTTTATCATTGACAGCCGTCTGAAAGACATCCTAAAGACGTCTGTCTCATTTTACAGACGTCTGAAAGACTTCTTAAAGACGTCTATGATATATCGCAGGGAGCCCGTGCGATCATCTGACGATGGTCTATGAACACATGAAATCAATATAATCCTATTTTCACCGCACGACGCCACCGGCAGCCCTAAGATAATCTGCCGATGTTCCTGCGGGACACTGCCGGGACCCTGCCGTGCACTTTAGGATGATATTTGCTGATAAGACATCGGGGAAACTCCGGCAACTTTTATGTGGCAGCTAAAAGTTCCCGATGACCCGGCCAACGTCTTAAAGATGCCCAATTGTGGCCGATGATCTCCCGGTGCCCGTACGGCAATCTGAACTGCCTGCCGATTTTGTAAAAAATACCTATCGGCCGGGCATCTTTACTGAAATCGGCGCAAATGTGACTGAGGCATAACCAAATGAATGTTTTTGATGTCACAATGAACGTTATTGATGTCACTTTAAACGTTATGGATATTAACATAATGCTATTGATTTTCTCTAAACCTGATCTTCATGTCTAATAGTGTCTTATGCTATAACCCTACTAATACCTCAGTCACATTTGCGCCGATTTCAGTAAAGATGCCCGGCCGATGGGTATTTTTCACAAAATCGGCAGGCATTTCAGATTGCTGTGCGGGCACCGGGAGATCATCGGCCACAATTGGGCATCTTTAAGACGTGGGGCGGGTCATCGGGAACTTTTATCTTGAACATAAAAGTTGCCGGCGTTTCCCCGATGTCTTATCAGCAAATATCATCTTAAAGTGCACGGCAGGGTCCCGGCAGTGTCCCACAGGGACATCGGCAGATTATCTTAGGGCTGCCGGTGGCATCGTGCGGTGAAAATAGGATTATATTTATTTCATGTGTTCATAGACCATCGTCAGATGATCGCACGGGCTCCCTGCGATATATCATAGACGTCTTTAGGATGTCTTTCAGACGTCTGTCAATGATAAAGACGTCTTTAGGATATCCTACAGACGTCTGTCAATGATCCAGACGTCTTTAAGATATCCTGCAGACGTCTGTGTCATTCAGTCTTGCACGTGCCGTGCGGTGCCCTTTAATAATGTGACCACAGCTAGGGCATATCTCAGATTGTTGCTTATAAACTCCCAGGCGCCCGGCAGACTGTGAAGTCGGCCGATTGTTACTGCCCGGCCGGCGCCCGGTGCAAATGTGACTGAGGCATGACCCGACATCACTCCCAAAAGGATTTCAAAGACATTTCTATATATTATAGTATTGCATTATGGTATTGCAATGGTTGAAAATCTCACCACTTACTGCAACTTTTCTTTCAACGAATATCATATTAAAATCATAAAACTTTTGTTGGTAAATGCATCTTAACTTTTCCCTGCATCTCCTGCACGTGCCAATTGGTTATATAAACCTCATAGGCCCCATTAACCCAACGCAATTCCCTAAAGACATCTCAGGTGACTTTTCTGGTGAGGTTTTTTATCTCACCGCTGTCTGTGAGGTAGATGGCATTGACCATGTCTCCTCCGCAGTTCTGAGCCCCGTGCTTCCCGCAGGTCAGGCCACACTCAAACTCCTCTGCTCCTCCATACTTCCCGTATCTGCAGGGACATAGGTCTATATTAGCAAAGGGAGTCTCATATTGTCAAAGGAAATGGAATATCTTGTTGCCAAAGGGAATGGGGTTTCATGTTATCAAAGGGAGTGAAATGCCAAGTTGTCAAAGGGAATTTTACATTAAGCAGAATTTGTATCTAATACTCCAGGCTGGAAAGGTACAACTTTGAAAACATCAATTTCAAGTGACATGATACCAAATATATATTTTTTATGATTTCAGCATTGCAAACTCTTTGTTATAAAATTATAAGCATGATTGAGATTATGTTGGTGTTACAGGTCTCTGAAAATAAGTCAATATGACATATGTGTGACGTTTGATATTTTCATAAAATGATATTTATTCTTTTTATATTTCTATTGTCTGATGTGAGAAATGGGGATATTCAAATTGGCTTACTCCTATTTTTCGGATGCGTTGGTAATTGTCAATATTTCTATATGCTCATAGGAAGGCCAGTTGATCTTTAGGACCTTCACCTGACCTTGAATTGACTATCCTGCATTTGCGCCATGGCACTGCACTCTGCAGCGCAAAATGGGAGTAAGCCATTTAAAGAGTGCCTTATGAACATCAGTTTTTTTATTCAAGTATACAAATATTAAATTTCCACAAAGCAAATTTCCAAAGTTTTAAGAGGATGTTAAGGAGTTCCCCAGCCTGGTTTATGATTTTAATTTAAATGTGACGTCAGACCTGTTTACTAACGCCTGGTTTATACTTTTGATTGTGACGTGTTTATTACAGCCTGGTTAATAATTGTGACGTCAGACCTTTTGCCACAGAAGCAGTCCCCGCCATCTTGGCTTCCTGCAAATTTGAGGTGCCGCTGTGCACACTCCTGCACACACTCCTGGGCTGAGATCTTGCCCGAGGTGGTCACGTGGGTGGGGAGGTCTCTGTTCCCAGCTACGTCACGATAGCATCCCAAGTACCTGTGATCTTAACATGTCAAAAGTATTCTCAGTTCCAAAGATGTTTTTAGCTGGGTTTTAGTTGTTTTTTTCATGTATGAAATAAAAAAAACCCATTAAATTCAGATAAAACTGAAAGATTTTCAAATGTCTCCAAAATTTAAAAATCAAATTGACTAAAGACAAAGTATTATTTAGTACCTATGTCAAGTTTGTAGATTGCATTGTCCTGGTAACCGCCACATGTTTGACTATCATCTCCTGAGCATCCCTTGTTACAGGCATCGGACTCACCATGGCGACGGAGCATGGAGTTACCACAGTAACAGTCGCTTCCGTTCTAAACAAAAAATGCTCGAGTGAGTAAGGCAACTATGCACATCTTGAAAAGGATTTGTAAATTGGAATAAAACATTTCCATAATGAAATAACGTTTGTGTCAATTATATCAACTTATTTGAAATATTCTATCAATAGATATTGATTTGATGACCTGCAAAGCAGCAAAATGGAAAGATTGCATCCTACAGGTATCAATACAGCGAGTAATAGTCATGGATGTTTCCCTGGCAACCAGGAAAGGTAGGTCATGTGACCCTGGCGAATCCCTATAGCAACCCTCATACAACTTAGCAGCACGTTTCTTCAATATATCTGTCAAGAACAAAAATATCATTTTCATTCTAATGAATATTTAAATCATACTTAAAATGTATAAAGAATGTTGTTTGGAGGCGATTACTTGCCTTCAGCTGAATCGATATTTGTTGTATTGTCCACTTGTAAAACATTGTAGATATCAAAGTTGGCATCCACAGTCACGTGACCGCCGTCCATCATGGTGCCACGTGAGTTGCCATGGATATAACAAGTCTGGTCCACAAAACCTGAACTTTGCAATGAATGTTCGAGACTTATGGCCTTACAAGAAGAACTGGAATTGAGTTGAATATAATGATTCAGTATTAATCGTGTTGCATGTCATCACAGTAATTGATTCTAGCAAAATCTTGTTTCTTAGAATTTGTAATCATGATAAAATAATTAAATAAACAGTTTAATGGACTAATGCTTTAAATAAATCCACACACAAGTAAAAATATAATAGTAGCAGTTGCCATATCAGTTATCATTGATATTAAAATAACATTTATATTTTTTCTTTTCTGTTTTATGACATATATTAAAAATAAATAAATAAATTGGAGTCATATTCGGTCTTCCGTTATTCAGTTTTATACAGCTTTATCATTTTCATTAATCTTTCTTTAAACTTGGAGAATGATGCCTTGGAGATTGATGCCTTACTCTTGATTGCATTCATGCTGGCAGGACTGGTCATTGTGTCTGTGTAAGGTCTTAGTCACTCCTGACAAGGTCTTTTCCTCCATATATCGCACATAAACCTTCACTGAAATCCAATATAAATATCTATTTTAGGTTAAAATAAGGCAACTACGTCTGTATGAAACCTGGCTATTGTGATGTTCTGAGCGGATAAATGATTAAGAATAAGTCAGATCTGGTGGTGAGATTTTGATATGATTTTATTTGTGAAGTTGGCCGCTCCACTTATGACTCGTGGGCACTCAAAGCCTACGCAGCATGGCTGACATCTTGCCTGATTATTTACTCTCTGAGAGATACAAACTGCTTATTTGGGTCATAACAATACAGGCGACAGTACCTCTCTGCAGTATGGACATCACAGCTTTTGTCCACCATATACTACAATACTGTATACTTGTCTCCATATTTTAAGGAAAGGAGGTGAATATTTTAAACAATGGCCTAACCTGGCTTATATCTGCAAGTCATTGTGTTGGTATCATAGCAACATCCATTTTGTCTGCATGCAGCGCCATCTAGATGATTTTTTCCACACAATGGCTGTTTGGATAGGTCAGACAAATGACACTGATCTGCAAATATCCAATAGGATTATTTTGGATATAAATCTATGTATTAGATTATTAGATTTATTGTCAGGGCCCAGGACTGCATGATGTTGTGTCCTGGGACTCACCTATACATCCTGTCTGGGTAGAGAACTCATTCCAGCTGGTGTCCTGGGACTCACCTGTACATCCTGCCAGGGTAGAGAACTCATTCCAGCTGGTGTCCTGGGACTCACCTGTACATCCTGCCAGGGTAGAGAACTCATTCCAGCTGGTGTCCTGGGACTCACCTGTACATCCTGTCAGGGTAGAGGACTCATTCCAGCTGGTGTCCTGGGACTCACCTGTACATCCTGCCAGGGTAGAGAACTCATTCCAGCTGGTGTCCTGGGACTCACCTGTACATCCTGCCAGGGTAGAGAACTCATTCCAGCTGGTGTCCTGGGACTCACCTGTACATCCTGCCAGGGTAGAGAACTCATTCCAGCTGGTGTCCTGGGACTCACCTGTACATCCTGTCAGGGTAGATAACTCATTCCAGCTGGTGTCCTGGGACTCACCTGTACATCCTGTCAGGGTAGAGGACTCATTCCAGCTGGTGTCCTGGGACTCACCTGTACATCCTGCCAGGGTAGAGAACTCATTCCAGCTGGTGTCCTGGGACTCACCTGTACATCCTGCCAGGGTAGAGAACTCATTCCAGCTGGTGTCCTGGGACTCACCTGTACATCCTGTCAGGGTAGATAACTCATTCCAGCTGGTGTCCTGGGACTCACCTGTACATCCTGTCAGGGTAGAGATCTCATTCCAGCCAGTGTCTTGGGACTCACCTGTACATACTGTCTGGGTAGAGAACTCATTCCAGCTGATGTCCTGGGACTCACCTATACATACTGTCATGGTAGAGAACTCATTCCAGCCGGTGTCCTGGGACTCACCTGTACATCCTACCAGGGTAGAGAACTCATTCCAGCTGGTGTCCTGGGACTCACCGGTACATCCTGTCTGGGTAGAGAACTCATTCGAGCTGATGTCCTTGGACACACCTGTACATCCTGCCAGGGTAGAGAACTCATTCCAGCTGATGTCCTGGGACTCACCAGTACATCCTGCCAGGGTAGAGAACTCATTCCAGCTGATGTCCTGGGACTCACCTGTATATCCTGCCAGGGTAGAGAACTCATTCCAGCCAGTGTCCTGGGACTCACCTGTACATCCTGTCAGGGTAGAGAACTCATTCCAGCCAGTGTCATGGGACTCACCTGTACATCCTGTCGGGGTAGAGAACTCATTCCAGCCAGTGTCCTGGGACTCACCTGTACATCCTGTCAGGGTAGAGAACTCATTCCAGCCAGTGTCCTGGGACTCACCTGTACATCCTGTCAGGGTAGAGAACTCATTCCAACCAGTGGCAGTTGGCCTTCCCATGCACGTCTGGTAGAAGTCTCCAGTAAGTGTGTAAGGTTTTTTGCACCGGTATACTGCACTTGAGTGAAGCCTCCAACTGTCAATCGCCACCACTTCACCAAAACTGTGAAACGAATTCGGCTTCCCACAATTTTCACCTTTAATTGATATATTATTGATAGTATATATTATCGAATAAGTTTAAGATGGCACAGAACATTCGGTTCATGGCATTAAATATTGGCAAAGTTCAAAAGGTGTCAACCTTCAGATGGACAGAGTAATAGAACATTATTCCCTTTTATACACAATAAGAGATGTTGAAAAAGCAAATACATATGAATAACTATTGCAGTTTTTGGTTGTTACATATATTTGTCTGCAATGAATTCAAAATAGGCCCTCGGACATCCAGCCTCAAAGGCAGGACACATATTTGCACTAAAATCCATGACTTAAATATAGATAGGACTGTCAAACAGGCTAATCTATTACTTCAGTATGGTCAATATTTCTTGTGACCAAGGATGTGTATCATTTAATTGGATTATTTGTAGACTAGGTAATATATTCAATAACACATTTTTGTTTTATTTCGAACATTCGTTTCCAAGATATCACTGATGGTCATGTGACCAACTTTAAAACGGCCAATTCAATCCTGTTTAAACGAGAGCTCTGTGATTGTCCAGCTGTTGGTTGGACGAGGATTGTCCAACAGTTTAAACAGGACAAAAACATTCAATCGTCCAAATGAATGTAAGATGTCAAGCAGGGATGATGATTGCACTTACGGAAACAAAGATGAGCCTCGTTTCCATCCCCAGGTACAAAACCATCGCGACACCTGCAGACATAGCCGCTTGTTACTGTGGTGTTGATACAGCAATGCTCACAGGCCCGGCCGTCTATGTTATCTACATTGCAAGCTGAAACCAAGAAATGAAGGGCCTCAAAGTATATGGTTGAATCACATGTGGTTGTGAATCACACTATATAGATGAATCACATTGTATGGTTGAGTAACATTATATAGTTGAATCACATTATATGGTAGAATCACATTATATGGTAGAATCACATTATATGGTAGAATCACATTATATAGTTGAATCACATTATATGGTAGAATCACATTATATGGTAGAATCACATTATATGGTAAAATCACATTATATGATAGAATCACATTATATGGTCGAATCACATTATATGGTTGAATAACATTATATGGTTGAATAACATTATATGGTTGAATAACATTATATGGTTGAATCACATCATATGATTGAATAACATTATATGGTTGAATCACATTATATGGTTGAATAACATTATATGGTTGAATCACATTATATGTGTGAATCACATTATATGGCTGAATCACACTATATGGTTGAATAACATTATATGGTTGAATAACATTATATGGTTGAATAACATTATATGGTTGAATCACATTATATGGTTGAATCACATCATATGATTGAATAACATTATATGGTTGAATCACATTATATGGTTGAATAACATTATATGGTTGAATCACATTATATGGCTGAATCACATTATATGGCTGAATCACACTATATGGTTGAATCACATTATATGGTTGAATCACAATTGTCTAAATTCAACATTAAAATCTATCAACCCTCATTTAGAGTGGCTTGAAACTCCAGCACATTGAACACCTTAAAGCTGTTTTGGAAATATCGAGAGTATGGAAAAGCTTGAACATAACATATGTTCTCCCAAGGTAAGTCCCTAAATCAATGAAATAATAATACTTTTGCGATGAACAAATCAATTTCTTATTATAATTCCAAGAGAAGCAATATACCTTTAGTTTTACTTGATGCCACTAAAGCTTTTGATGATGTTAAATATTAAAAAAACTATTTCACAGAATGATTGATAAGAATGTGTCACCGATGGTTTTAAGCTTAATTTTGTACACCAAGCAAATATTGCAGGACTGTTGGGGAGGACAATGGTGTTAAACAGAGTGGTGTCCTTTCTCCAATCTTAGTCTACATAGATGGCCTATTTGATGAGGTGTGGGCTGTCACATGGGAATTAATTGATGGATGCTTAGTATATGCAGATGATATTACATTGTTGGCACCTAGGAAGGCCCTCCAAATAATGATTGATATATATCAAGAATATGACTCTGTATATGATGTTATTTTTAATGGACCATTAAAAGAGTCAGTATTTGATTTTTTGATTATGCTTTCTGATTTGATCTTTGTAGTATTTTTTAGCGAAAAGATTGAATAAAATGATATCTGTCACACCTGAACGATCATTTCTCGTGTTTGGACTTCTAGTGCTACCCCCATGGTGTTGAAAAGGAAACGCTCTGACGTCATTGGGTAAACCTGCGCTATTCACCACGTGTAAGACTAGGCATCCTGAATCATAAACCAATTAAATTTCTCTGTGACACAAAAGTAGTTATTTCAATAAAATATAGTCAAATTGATTATGATTTCAAACTTATCACAAGAGAAAACATAATTTATATCAGTGTCAAGATTGATATTCAAACTCTTGGAATGACTCAAAAAGAGTAAACCAGTCTGTGACCAACTCTGAGTTAGCTTTGAACATTACTGTATTCAGAAAGACGTAAATGTAAACAAACCTATAAAGATTACAGCAGAAGTCAGTATGATTGAAGATTTCCCCATTCTGACTTCTCTCTTGTATTATACTGATACCTGACTGCTCGCTTTGTGTAGTATGCCTGCTGATGATTACTCTGATTCAACTTAGTTAGATATTGGACTTAAGTTTTTTAAAAGTCACATGACAATATGGCGTCACTCCATACAGAGGAGAGCACACTCTTTGGTCACAATCAAATCTTTTAAGGAATAGAACTATTATCTATTAACGGCCATATTCAGAAGCAACCATGTTAGTCCAAAAAGGGATGACAGGTTCTACTCCTGATATGCGTAGAAACTGATATTGAACTGTTATTTTTAATTTAGATATCAACATTGTCAGCATAATGTGACATTCCATTCTGTGCTTCAGGTTTAAGATCAAGAAAAGATAGAACATGTCCTCATAAGATATAAAGCCATCATTTATGTGGAATTAATAACTGGTACATGATCAGTCAACACATATGTTTATTAGAGATGTGTAAAATGGTTGATAGCTTGGCAATGAATGAGAGTATTCATGTTCAAGTATATCATCTCGCTCTTCTCTTCCCTCAAATAAAAAAGATCAATCTTAAAAAGATACATTCAAGCACACTTCAACTTTACATATTTATCTTAGTTCCATCTCTATTAACATAAATAATGTGTCTGTATGTTTATAAAATAGTAGACATTCCTCATGTGCTAAACATATGTAATAACAAAAAATTACAACACTTCCCCTTTTTGGTAAAAAAGGTTTTTTCTATTCTTTTTTATTTTTTTTTTGTGGTAACAGAAAAAAGTGAAATATTTTGGTATATGCTCTACTAATGTGTGATCGCATGCCTCTTTAATGAATGATATTTAAGGTGATGAGATTGGTGGGACATTCTGAGATGACAAGCTCCACAACAATTTTGACACTATATTCCAATATGGCTGAGTCTGAGACTTTTCATGAGACTTCAATGACATCATAATGAAATTGGATCTATGTTATAATTTCTTTTGTCTGAACTCAAATAAAGTCGGAATTTGAAGATTTTATATCTGTTTTCTGTATAAAGTTACTTTATTTTATATTTTCTATATTGTCAAAAACATATTCAATTCTATATGAAAATTGAAATTGGTGCTATGTTCCATGTCTTTTCTAATGTGTCATTGCTCAAACTTAACCCAAATATTTTGATCTTTTCTGTATAAATACATTTTATCTAATATGTTTGTATTTTCTTTAAAAAAACAAAAAAATAACATTTTATATGTTCTAACTTTCATATTGTTCAAAAAAGATCCCAACATGAAGATTTCACCTTGGTTTATTGTATAAAGTATTTGAACATTTCTATCAAAACAAATCATGTTTCAATTCTGTAGGTTCCAATGTGCATATTGCTAAAATAAAACTTAAGGTTAGCATGTAATTATTTACATTGAATATGAGGTGTGTCATATAACGTCCAGACACATTTTATATATCTAACTTGAACTCATAAAACAGAAAATTATAATAAGCCAAAGAAAGTCAGTTACTGGAGTGGTGCATATTTTTCTGGAGAAGTCATATGGAAAGTAGTCTGATAGGATGTAAGTTTTATAGGGAGTTAATGTGTTGATATGTACTCAATCAGTTCACCCTTAACATGAATCAAGATGGCCGAATGCTGGTTGATAATGTGCTTGATTTCCTTTAAGGGAAGTACACGTCATGAGGAAAACAATCAAGCACAAGCGACGGCTATGAATTACTCTCTTCCTGCGCATTAACCAAAAACGAATTATAAAGTTGTTCTTATATTATTCCCACATCATATTGCTTAAATAATTCATACAACAGGTGATAATAACCAAATTTGTTTCATAGCATGTTGCATTATATATATCTAAACATTTTGACGAATCTTTTGTTTTTGTTAAAACTGATTGGTGCGTCGTGCTGTTAAACATCACATAGCATATTAACTTTCACTAATTTGACTGATGAAGTTGATACAATGATGCACTAATTATTTTAAAATCATATCATAGAATCTGATTTAACAACATTTGGTAACCGATAGGAAACACTGGTAAGTCAGAGATTCAACTCATTAGCAAATTACAGAATATCATCTCAGGGAAAACAAGCCTGGATTGTTTGACACATGATACATCATATATTTTATATTTGGCTCATATATTATTTATCAACCACTTTATTAATAGTATTAAGAGATATGATAAATTATTGTTTTCAAAAAAGATTGAAATAAACATATTCTGTTGATAAGACACATTTAAGATATACTAGTTTTTAGTGAATCATCACGTCTGATGAGGACACATCAAAGTGTTGAAAAGGATAACACCAATATATCAATATACTATTGCAGTGACGTCACACCTTGCTATGCTGCCATCCCTGGCACTGAATGGTTTGGTCCAATCCCGGCATGAAGAGTCTATAAGCCAAGACTACACCGCCTGTGCCAGATCATACTTCATCAATACTTTAGACCAGAGGGCTGGTAGTTTAGTATCATGATGTTTGGCTCTATTGTCAATTTTGCCATTTTTATTGGCTTTATGGGTAAGTATCATCCAAATCTCTATGAGATGTTTGCTTACTAATAATTAGTTTTTTAAAAACTAACATTTCAAATTTTCCATTTTATCCTTCATGAGCCTTACTTTACATATACATATTTGACAAATGTGGTAAATATATGACAGACACAAGGTAATTTATTTTAGAAACTTTTTAATAACCTTAAGGGCAGACTTCATCGTATTAACAACATCAATTTCATTTTTATTTGATATTTGCCATTTTAGTCTTATTAATTGTTGAAGCTATCATTAACTATGTCTTCTGATCAGTTTCTTTAAGTTCATGTGCAAGGATTAGCGACGTTGATAACATTAACAGGCGTCCAATAGATGTCACCAACACCAATATCACAGGTAGGTAAATGTATCTGAAAAAAAAAAAAACATTGTTGCAAGGCATTGAGTGAAGACATCGGTTTCCCATCCTTATTGATGCTACAATAGTCGGAAATGTGGATATCTGCTACTAGCTTGTTCTTACTCTAACAGTGTAAGACCCTTAAGAGATTCTGATATGATTTTCTACCAACTTAGAGCCACCGTGTTTTTAGAGCTTTCCTAGCTTGACTACTGCTACCACAAAGGATTCTCCCGGCAACACAGTGACAGTGCTTACCGTTCTCCCATATTAAAACCTATTAATTTCCCACAACTGTTCCTTACTCCATTGTTTCACTTCCAAAATGATGTGTATCTGCTTATGGAAAAAAAACAAATCAAGACAATATTGTATAGAATAGAAGTCAATTTTTTTAGGTTCGGGTCTAGAAATAATTTTTGCTACCCTTTTGTCACAATAAAATAAGTGTTTCAACACTAATTATGACAATGTATCTACTGTATTGTGTTCACTCAAGATAACTATCGCTCATAATAGAACAGTTTTTAATTACATGTAAATATCAAATATAAACACAAACCAATGTAAATTGCTAACTAAAGGCAAATAACATATCATAAGTGTCATGTTTTATAGTTTGGGTTTAACCATTTTCTTACCTATTTACAGGCCAAAAATTGGACCACACTTACTACATGTTGGATGAAAATGAGCAGATTGTACCATTTGATGACTCTGGCAATATGGCTGGTATGAAGTTATAATTATGTTTTAAAATACTATGCCGATCTTATGTTTAATACCAAATATTGTGTATTCTGAATACATTTTTTAAACTCAAATTATGATTAGTTATTAAAATAACCACGTTTTTTTGTTTAGATGGCTCATGGTACTGTCCTGGACGCGTTTGGCCCTGGTCAGATTGCCCGGATGGGGACTTCACCTGTGATTGGTCTTGCCCGAAAGGAGGAAAGGGAAGATTCCATGTACCCTGTAAAAACGAGGGCTTTGTAGGCTGGGTGTGAGTGTTACAGATTAGTTGTGTCTGATATTTTGGGTTCTTAAATATATATATATATATATATATATATATATATATATATATATATATATATATATATATATATATATATATATATATATATATATATATATATATATATATATATTACAGATTAGTTGTGTCTGATATTTTGGGTTCTTAAATATATATATATATATATATATATATATATATATATCGAAATATCAGACACAACTATATATATATATATATATATATATATATATATATATATATATATATATATATATATATTACAGATTAGTTGTGTCTGATATTTTGGGTTCTTAAATATATATATATATATATATATATATATATATATATATATATATATATATATATATATATATATGTTTTATGGATTAGATGTTTTATGGATTAGATAAATAAATTATCATCATCATCATCATCATATATAGTTGTGTCTGATATTTCGATATATATATATATATATATATATATATATATATATATATATATATATATATATATATATATATATATATATATATATATATATATATATATAGTTGTGTCTGATATTTCGATATATATATATATATATATATATATATAAAAATGTATATATATATATATATAAATGTATATATATATATATAAAAATGTATATATTATGTATGTATATATTATATATGTATATATTATATATATATTATATTTAAAAGGTCTTTTGCTGTTGACCGCTTTTTGTTATTATTTTAAGAGAACTTGAACAACAGTTTTTTGGCTGAGGGCCATGTTTTTATAATATCTTATTATCCTAAATAAATGTTTATCAAAATCATATACTCTTTTTGAAATTTTCTTGTTTCTTAGGTTTTCATTAATAACTCTAGTTTGAGTGCAAGATTATTTGCACAAGTTCCTCTGTAAAGATCCAAAGGTCTTGGGCTTGATTCCCAGTTAAGCCAACATTGAATTCATGGTACAATTTCTCACATGAACTGAAGCCTGTGCCTGATGGGTAAACTTTTTGTCTTTATAAATCTGTGACCGGATGGGTTTTCATGTCAAAGACCTGCTACATGACAATTCAGTGAGGCAGCACTATATCTGGTCCAAGGAGTCTTGTCATCAAATAATTGAAAAATATTGAAAAAAACGCAAAACTTCAAACAAACAAACAAAACCAACAATTATCTGAAATATCATCAGGCTTTCAACACAGACCTTTCTATTGGTTTACTTTAAAAAAATGTATTCTGACAGTTAAAGTTTTTTACATTGTTAAATACTAGGTGCGGAACCCCTGACATTGGTTACAATGATGGGAAGTTATATAACTGTGACAGATACAAGCAGTGTTCAGAGTGTACCTCTTCCTACATAGGATACAACAGCAGGAAATCATGTATAGATTGCTTAGATGGATTCTACCTAGAACCCGGAGACTGTACTACAGGTAAATATAGCCTTGAAACTGCACCATAGGTAAATATAGTCTTGAAACTACACCATAGGGTAAATATAGCCTTGAAACTGTACCACAGGTAAATATAGCCTTGAAACAGCATCACAGGTAAATATAGCCTTGAAACTGCACCATAGATAAATATAGCAAGACAACTGTTCCATAGGTAAATATAGTCTTGAAACTGCATCAAAGGTAAATATAGCCTTGAAACTGCACCATAGATAAATATAGCAAGGCGACTGTTCCACAGGTAAATATAGCCTTGAAACTGCACCACAGGTAAATATAATCTTGAAACTTTACCAAAGGTAAATATAATCTTGAAACTGCACCACAGGTAAATATAGCCTTGAAACTGCACCACAGGTAAATATAGCATTGAAACTGCACCACAGGTAATTATAGCCTTGAAACTGCACCATAGATAGATATAGCAAGGAGACTGCATCACAGGTAAATATAGTCTTGAAACTGAACCACAGGTAAATATAGCCTTTAAACTGCACCACAGGTAAATATAGCCTTGAAACTGCACCACAGGTAAATATAGCCTTGAAACTGCACCACAGGTAAATATAGCCTTGAAACTGCCCCACAGGTAAATATAGCCTTGAAACTGCACCACAGGTAAATATAGCATTGAAACTGCACCACAGGTAAATATAGCCTTGAAACTGCACCAAAGGAAAATATAGCCTTGAAACTGCCCCACAGGTAAATATAGCCTTGAAACTGCACCACAGGTAAATATAGCCTTGAAACTGCACCACAGGTAAATATAGCCTTGAAACTGCACCAAAGGAAAATATAGCCTTGAAACTGCACCACAGGTAAATATAGCCTTGAAACTGCACCACAGGTAAATATAGCCTTGAAACTGCACCACAGGTAAATATAGCCTTGAAACTGCATCACAGGTAAATATTGCCTTGAAACTGCACCACAGGTAAATATATCCTTGAGACTGTCCCAAAGGTTAATATAGTCTTGAAACTGCACCACAGGTAAATATAGCCTAGAAATTCCACCACAGGTAAATATAGCCTTGAAACTGCACCACAGGTAAATATAGCCTTGAAACTGCACCACAGGTAAATATAGCCTTGAATCTGCACCATAGATAAATATAGCCTTGAAACTGTATCACAGGTAAATATAGCCTTGAAACTGCATCACAGGTAAATATAGCCTTGAAACTGTACCACAGGTAAATACAGCCTTGAAACTGCACCACAGTTAAATATAGCCTTGAAACTGCACCACAGGTAAATATTGCCTTGAAACTGCACCACAGGTTAATAAAGCCTTGAAACTGCACCACAGGTAAATACAGCCCGGAGACTGTACCAAAGGTAAATATAGTCTTGAAACTACATCACAGGTAAATATAGCCTTGAAACTGCACCATAGATAAATATAGCAAGGCGACTGTTCCACAGGTAAATATAGCCTTGAAACTGCACCACAGGTAAATATAGCCTTGAAACTGCACCACAGTTAAATATAGCCTTGAAACTGCACCACAGGTAAATATAGCCTTGAAACTGCACCACAGGTAAATATAGCATTGAAACTGCACCACAGGTATATATAGCCTTGAAACTGCACCACAGGTAAATATGGCCTTGAAACTGCACCACAGGTAAATATAGCCTTGAAACTGCACCACAGGTAAATATAGCCTTGAAACTGCCCAACAGGTAAATATAGCCTTGAAACTGCACCACAGGTAAATATATCCTTGAAACTGCACCATAGATAAATATAGCAAGGAGACTGCATCACAGGTAAATATAGTCTTGAAACTGCACCATAGATAAATATAGCCTTGAAACTGTATCACAGGTAAATATAGCCTTGAAACTGCATCACAGGTAAATATAGCCTTGAAACTGCACCACAGGTAAATATAGTCTTGAAACTGCACCACAGGTAAATATAGTCTTGAAACTGCACCACAGGTAAATATAGCATTGAAACTGCACCACAGGTAAATATAGCCTTGAAACTGCACCACAGGTAAAAATTGCCTTGAAACTGCATCACAGGTAAATATAGCCTTGAAACTGCACCACAGGTAAATACAGCCCGGAGACTGTACCAAAGGTAAATATAGTCTTGAAACTGTACCACAGGTAAATATAGCCTAGAAACTGCACCACAGGTAAATATAGCCTTGAAACTGCACCACAGGTAAATATAGCCTTGAAACTGCACCACAGGTAAATATAGCCTTGAATCTGCACCACAGGTAAATATTGCCTTGAAACTGCACCACAGGTAAATATAGCCTTGAAACTGCACCATAGGTAAATATAGCCTTGAAACTGCACCACAGGTAAATACAGCCCGGAGACTGTACCAAAGGTAAATATAGTCTTGAAACTGCATCAAAGGTAAATATAGCCTTGAAACTGCACCATAGATAAATATAGTAAGGCGACTGTTCCACAGGTAAATATAGCCTTGAAACTGCACCACAGGTAAATATAATCTTGAAACTTTACCAAAGGTAAATATAATCTTGAAACTGCACCACAGGTAAATATAGCCTTGAAACTGCACCACAGGTAAATATAGCATTGAAACTGCACCACAGGTAATTATAGCCTTGAAACTGCACCATAGATAGATATAGCAAGGAGACTGCATCACAGGTAAATATAGTCTTGAAACTGAACCACAGGTAAATATAGCCTTTAAACTGCACCACAGGTAAATATAGCCTTGAAACTGCACCACAGGTAAATATAGCCTTGAAACTGCACCACAGGTAAATATAGCCTTGAAACTGCCCCACAGGTAAATATAGCCTTGAAACTGCACCACAGGTAAATATAGCATTGAAACTGCACCACAGGTAAATATAGCCTTGAAAATGCACCACAGGAAAATATAGCCTTGAAACTGCACCACAGGTAAATATAGCCTTGAAACTGCACCAAAGGAAAATATAGCCTTGAAACTGCACCACAGGTAAATATAGCCTTGAAACTGCACCACAGGTAAATACAGCCTTGAAACTGCCCCACAGGTAAATATAGCCTTGAAACTGCACCACAGGTAAATATAGCATTGAAACTGCACCACAGGTAAATATAGCCTTGAAACTGCACCACAGGTAAATATAGCCTTGAAACTGCACCACAGGTAAATATATTCTTGAAACTGCACCACAGGTAAATATAGCCTTGAAACTGCACCACAGGTAAATATAGCCTTGAAACTGCCCCACAGGTAAATATAGCCTTGAAACTGCACCACAGGTAAATATAGCATTGAAACTGCACCACAGGTAAATATAGCCTTGAAAATGCACCACAGGAAAATATAGCCTTGAAACTGCACCACAGGTAAATATAGCCTTGAAACTGCACCACAGGTAAATATAGCCTTGAAACTGCACCACAGGTAAATATAGCCTTGAAACTGCACCACAGGTAAATATAGCCTTGAAACTGCCCCACAGGTAAATATAGCCTTGAAAATGCACCACAGGAAAATATAGCCTTTAAACTGCACCACAGGTAAATATAGCCTTGAAACTGCACCAAAGGAAAATATAGCCTTGGAACTGCACCACAGGTAAATATAGCCTTGAAACTGCACCACAGGTAAATATAGCCTTGAAACTGCACCACAGGTAAATATAGCCTTGAAACTGCACCACAGGTAAATATAGCATTGAAACTGCACCACAGGTAAATATAGCCTTGAAAATGCACCACAGGAAAATATAGCCTTGAAACTGCACCACAGGTAAATATAGCCTTGAAACTGCACCACAGGTAAATATAGCCTTGAAACTGCACCACAGGTAAATATAGCCTTGAAACTGCACCACAGGTAAATATAGCCTTGAAACTGCCCCACAGGTAAATATAGCCTTGAAAATGCACCACAGGAAAATATAGCCTTTAAACTGCACCACAGGTAAATATAGCCTTGAAACTGCACCAAAGGAAAATATAGCCTTGAAACTGCACCACAGGTAAATATAGCCTTGAAACTGCACCACAGGTAAATACAGCCTGGAGACTAAATACAGCCCGGAGACTGTACCACTGGTAAATACAGCCCGGAGACTGTACCACTGGTAAATACAGCCCGGAGACTAAATACAGCCCGGAGACTAAATACAGCCCGGAGACTGTACCACTGGTAAATACAGCCCGGAGACTGCACAACAGGTAAATACAGCCCGGAGACTGCACAACAGGTAAATACAGCCCGGAGACTGCACAACAGGTAAATACAGCCCGGAGACTGTAACACTGGTAAATACAGCCCAGAGACTGCACAACAGGTAAATACAGCCCGGAGACTGCACAACAGGTAAATACAGCCCCGAGACTGCACAACAGGTAAATACAGCCCGGAGACTGTACAACAGGTAAATACAGCCCGGAGACTGTACCACAGGTAAATACGGCTGGCAGACTGTACCCTGACTGCACTATTGCGAGATACCTAAATTAGATTGTTTATGTATATTCAAGTCCAAAATGATGAAATAAACTAGTTTACACATGTTTGGACTGGATTATTTCTGGTTAACATTTCCTCTTAATATATTGCAGATATAGATGAGTGTGAAGAGAGCAAGGATGACTGTGAACATTGCTGTATCAACACCTATGGGTCATACTACTGCGAATGTATGGACGGCTTCTCCCTGAGAAGTGATCAACGTACATGCGACCGTATGTATTCATACTTAAAGAGATACTTTCTAGTAAAATAAATTATATAAAGTACATGATTAAATGATCATATATATTTTAATACTTTGGAATTCATAGACAAAATAATACTATCAGAAACCATGGAAACACAAACCAACATTTAAAACTCATCTTGCAACCCCCATAAAATATGAACAAATATTGCAGTCACTGACAAAGACGTCATTTAATGCACGTGAAACTCAAGCTGCAATTATCTTCAATCTTCATAAAATTAGTCATAACCTTGTTAATACTAGTCCGATTGACATGATTTTTACACCAAAATAACACATTTTTCATGTTCTTTCCGATGGACATAACCATTCCGAAAATCGTAGCATCGCTATTTCAGCTGCATCCTTCTTTGGTTACTAATTAGTTATGTAAGTAGGTAATTCCCCCATGATGACGTCATTCATCTTTTTCCAGCACGTGCATTTAAAAGAGCTACTTTCCCCCAAAAAAATCATGTTTCCCTTCAGCGGTCATACTAACAGAGCCCACAAATCAATGTGCGTTATAATTCTCTTCCAAACTACAAAAAAGTGTCACAGAAGTGAAAGTTTCCTTTCATGGATAAACAAGACCAATATCACATATCTGAATTTAGCCAAAGGTTCTATCTTATTCTGATATTAACTATGGTCATTGTTGAAGGCAAATTGTTTACACAAAATGTATGTATGCAAAGAGGACGTTATCATGAATGTTTGGGAATAAATGTGGAGATAGAGGTTTTCTGTAGGACAGATAGCCAGGGTATTATTCTCAGTTAGAGATAGCCAGGGTATTATTCTCAGTTAGAGATAGCCAGGGCATTATTCTCAGTTAGAGATAGCCAGGGTATTATTCTCAGTAAGAGATAGCCTGGGTATTATTTTCTGGAAGAGATAGCCAGGGTGTTATTATGTGGTAGAGACAGCCATGGTATTATTATTTGGTAGAGATAGCAGGGCATTATTATTTGGTAGTCATAGCCGTGGTATTATTATTTGGTAGAGATAGCCAGGGTGTTATTATTTGGCAGAGACAGCCAGGGTATTATTATTTGGTAGAGACAGCCAGGGTATTATTATTTGGTAGAGACAGCCAGGGTATTATTATTTGGTAGAGACAGCCAGGGTATTATTATTTGGTAGAGACAGCCAGGGTATTATTATTTGGTAGAGATAGCCAGGGTATTATTATTTGGTAGAGAAAGCCAGGGTATTATTATTTGGTAGAGACAGCCAAGGTATTATTATTTGGTAGAGACAGCCAGGGTATTATTATTTGGTAGAGATAGCCAGGGTATTATTATTTGGTAGAGAAAGCCAGGGTATTATTATTTGGTAGAGACAGCCAAGGTATTATTATTTGGTAGAGACAGCCAGGGTATTATTATTTGGTAGAGATAGCCAGGGTATTATTATTTGGTAGAGATAGCCAGGGTATTATTATTATTTGGTAGAGAAAGCCAGGGTATTATTATTTGGTAGAGACAGCCAAGGTATTATTATTTGGTAGAGACAGCCAGGGTATTATTATTTGGTAGAGATAGCCAGGGTATTATTATTATTTGGTAGAGATAGCCAGGGTATTATTATTTGGTAGAGATAGCTAGGGTATTATCATTATTATTTGGTAGAGATAGCCAGGGTATTATTATTATTATTTGGTAGAGACAGCCAAGGTATTATTATTTGGTAGAGATAGCCAGGGTATTATTATTTGGTAGAGACAGCCAGGGTATTATTATTTGGCAGAGACAGCCAGGGTATTATTATTTGGTAGAGACAGCCAGGGTATTATTATTTGGTAGAGACAGCCAGGGTATTATTATTATTTGGTAGAGATAGCCAGGGTATTATTATTTAGTAGAGATAGTCAGGGTATTATTATTATTATTATTTGGTAGAGCTAGCCAGGGTATTATTATTTGGTAGAGATAGCCAGGGTGTTATTATTTGATAGAGATAGCCAGGGTATTATTATTTGGTAGATATAGCCAGGGTATTAATTTTTGGTAGAGATAGCCAGGGTATTATTATTATTTGGTAGAGATAGCCAGGGTATTATTCTCAGTTAGAGATAGCCAGGGTATTATTCTCAGTTAGAGATAGCCAGGGCATTATTCTCAGTTAGAGATAGCCAGGGTATTATTCTCAGTTAGAGATAGCCAGGGTATTATTCTCAGTTAGAGATAGCCTGGGTATTTTTTTCTGGAAGAGATAGCCAGGGTGTTATTATGTGGTAGAGACAGCCATGGTATTATTATTTGGTAGAGATAGCAGTGTATTATTATTTGGTAGACATAGCCATGGTATTATTATTTGGCAGAGACAGCCAGGGTATTATTATTTGGTAGAGACAGCCAGGGTATTATTATTTGGTAGAGACAGCCAGGGTATTATTATTTGGTAGAGGTAGCCAGGGTATTATCATTATTATTTGGTAGAGATAGCCAAGGTATTATTATTTGGTAGAGATAGCCAGGGTATTATTATTTGGTAGAGACAGCCAGGGTATTATTATTTGGCAGAGACAGCCAGGGTATTGTTATTTGGTAGAGACAGCCAGGGTTTTATTATTTGGTAGAGACAGCCAGAGTATTATCATTATTTGGTAGAGATAGCCAGAGTATTATTATTATTT
The DNA here is from genome assembly GCA_949316495.1 of Amphiduros pacificus. Lineage (NCBI taxonomy): Eukaryota > Metazoa > Annelida > Polychaeta > Phyllodocida > Hesionidae > Amphiduros > Amphiduros pacificus. The sequence continues at coordinate 13,478,772 of OX439012.1, read as the reverse complement.
AGTAGAGATAGTCAGGGTATTATTACTATTATTATTTGGTAGAGATAGCCAGGGTATTATTATTTGGTAGAGATAGCCAGAGTGTTACTATTTGGTAGAGACAGCCAAGGTATTATTATTTGGTAGAGACATCCAGGGTATTATTATTTGGTAGAGACAGCCAGGGTATTATTATTTGGTAGAGATAGCCAGGGTATTATTATTATTTGGTAGAGATAGCTAGGATATTATTATTTGGTAGAGATAGCCAGGGTATTATAATTATTTGGTAGAGATAACCAGGGTATTATTATTTGGTAGAGATAGCTAATATATTATTATTTGGCAGAGACAGTCAGGGTGTTATTATTTTGTAGAGATAGCCAGGGTATTATTATTTGGTAGAGATAGCCAGGGTATTATTTTTTGGTAGAGATAGCTAGGATATTATTATTTGGTAGAGATAGCTAAGATATTATTATTTGGTAGAGATAGCTAGGATATTATTCTCTAGCTGAGATAGCCATAGTATTAATCTCTGGCAGAGATAACCAGGATATTATTTTCTGAATGAAATAGCCAAAGTATTGTTCTTTGGTAGAGATAGCCTGGGTATTATTCTCAGGCAGAGATAGCCAAGACAATCTTTTCAGGAAGAGATAGCCAGAGTGTTACTATTTGGTAGAGACAGCCAAGGTATTATTATTTGGTAGAGACATCCAGGGTATTATTATTTGGTAGAGACAGCCAGGGTATTATTATTTGGTAGAGATAGCCAGGGTATTATTATTATTTGGTAGAGATAGCTAGGATATTATTATTTGGTAGAGACAGCCAGGGTATTATTATTTGGTAGATACAGCCAAGGTATTACTATTTGGTAGAGACAGCCACGGTATTATTATTTGGTAGAGATAGCTAGGGTATTATTATTATTTGGTAGAGATAGCCAGGGTATTATTGTTTAGTAGAGATAGCTAGGGTATTATTATTATTTGGTAGAGATAGCCAGGGTATTATTATTATTATTTGGTAGAGATAGCCAGGGAATTATTATTTGGTAAAGATAGCCAGGGTATTATTATTTAGTAGAGATAGTCAGGGTATTATTATTTGGTAGAGATAGCCAGGGTATTATTATTTGGTAGAGATAGCCAGGGTATTATTATTTGGTAGAGATAGCCAGGGTATTATTATTTGGTAGAGATAGCCAGGGTATTATTATTTGGTAGAGATAGCTAGGATATTATTATTTGGTAGAGATAGCTAGCATATTATTCTCTAGCTGAGATAGCCATAGTATTATTCTCTGGCAGAGATAACCAGGATATTATTTTCTGGAAGAAATAGCCAAAGTATTGTTCTTTGGCAGAGATAGCCTGGGTATTATTCTCAGGCAGAGATAGCCAAGACAATCTTTTCAGGAAGAGATAGCCAAGACAATCTTTTCAGGAAGAGATAGCCAGAGTGTTACTATTTAGTAGAGAGGGTATTAAGATCTAGTAGAGATAGCTAGGATATGATTCTCTCGTGGGGTATTTTTCTTTATAGCACAGACAGCCAAGGTATTTCTTTATAGTGAAGTTAGTCGGTGTATATCAGAGCCTCTACCATTCGGAAGTCTTCTGTTAAACTCTAAATCAACAATAAATCACTTTATTAACAAACTTTTCTCAGGTGACCAGTGTCCAGTATAAATAACTACTTAAATTGCTAATATTGGACACCTTGGAAACTGTAGTGCTTTGATATATAGATGCATAAAGTCTTGTCTATTGGTACAGGCTTAACACCTTACAGACCACAACAGGTATCACATGTTTGTACTCATGGAACCACATAGTACAATGCATTCAGCAAAACACAACCATCCTGGCAGATGTATTTTGGTTCTGTTCATATCAGAGTTTCATGGCCATATATCATTTAAACATACCCAAATCTGTGTAGAATTGCCTATGACATCCATCATGCCATGACATCTTAAACAAATTCTAAAATACTTCATTAATGCTTCTCATTACATCTGATGCCAAAAACAGATTTTGAATAGATTTTCAAGCAACTTTCAGCCATGTCAAATTATCTGCTTCAAACGGTTGGCTACCACAATAACAACTGACAAAATTAGTTTTTATAATTTTCGTCCTCTATTTTCAGTTGACTTCCGCAGGACAAGGAACTTGCTTTTAAGGGAAAACATTTTTTTTATCAGTACAAGTTATTGTTTCAGAGGACCGCTGTGATGACCCAGGTAATTTCCACAACCATGGAGTAGTAACATTCACAGATGACATGAAACAAAACAGTTATGCAACATTTGAGTGTCAGCCTCCCTACATTCTAGTAGGGCAGTTCTACAAGCAATGTGTGGGCAGACCAGGGGCAGATGTCACACCTACTGGCTGGGAGGACTACCTGCCAACCTGCATGGGTGAGTTTGTCACACCTACTAACAGGACTACATGTCACAGTCAGTATGTCACAGTCGGTATGTCTCAATAAGGATGTCACAGTCAGTATGTCACAGTCAGTATGTCACAGTCAGTATGTCACTGTCAGTATGTTACAGTCAGTATGTTACAGTCAGTATGTTATAGTCAGTATGTTATAGTCAGTATGTTATAGTCAGTATGTTATAGTCAGTATGTTATAGTCAGTATGTCACAGTCAATATGTCACAGTCAGTATGTCACAGTCAGTATATCACTGTCAGTATATCACTGTCAGTATATCACTGTCAGTATATCACTGTCAGTATATCACTGTCAGTTTGTCACATTTTAATGGCAAAACTACTGCCTTTGTCTTTTTATACCCCTTAATGTATGAATAGTGAGCTGTAAGCTTCAAACATATAAAATGTATAAATAGCCCAACTAACAAGTTTGTTGGACCTGATCATGAAATGATAATGAAATCAGCACACAATTTACAGCAATCTCAATTAAAATGTCCTACCTGATGAGAGGTTGTCTGACACTTTTATGAATCTATTCTCCAGACAAGTGTGATGATCCTGAGTTGATTGACCAAGAGATCTGTGGCTGGGATGGGATAGATGGCAAGGCCTGCTTCCAGATGGGCTGCTGTTTCGACACAGGTTCCATGACCTGCAGACAGAAACCAGGTAATAGGAGAAACGATTTCTATGTGTGGCAAGGTCTACTGTAAGATATGATGGATTTATGGATTTGTACTGATCTTTACTGGTTCAGTTGGTAAGACATCTGTCGCCCATGCCAGGGTATGGGGTTCAGTTATGCCTCAGTCACATTTGCACCGGGCGCCGGCCGGGAAGTAAGAATCGGCCAACTCCACAATCTGCCGGGCGCCGGGGAGTTTATCAGCAACAATTTGAGATATGCCATAGCTGTGGTTACATTATTAAAGGGCACCGCACGGCACGTGCAAGATTGAATGGCGCAGACGTCTGTAGGATGTCTTTACTACGTCTGTTTCATGATGCAGACGTCTGCATGATGTCTTTAAGACGTCTGGGTAGGCTTTAAAAAAAAGTAATCCTATTTTCACCAAACGATGCCACCGGCAGCCCTAAGATAATCTGCCAATGTGCTTGCGGGATACTGTCGGGACCCTGCCGTGCACTTTAAGATGATATTTGCTGATAAGACATCGGGGAAACGCCGGCAACTTTTATGTTGCAGCTAAAAGTTCCCGATGACCCGGCCGACGTCTTAAAGATGCCAAATTGTGGCCAGTGATCTCCCGGTGCCCGTACGGCAATCTGAACTGCCGGCCGATTTTGTAAAAAAAATACACATCGGCCGGGCATCTTTACTGAAATCTGCGCAAATATGACTGAGTCATTAGGAAAGGTAATTCAGCCATGCTGCATGATCGATGGAAAGAAAGGTGGATATCCTCTACTGAGTGCTCCATGACTGGTTATCAAAGGCTGTTGTTTGTATTATCAGGTCTTTGTGATAATGAAAAACATATCACCAGTCACTCTTCAAAGTGAGTAGGGCATTGAGTCCCGGTGACAGGTTTCTGTCTGACCTAACCCAAACAAATGTAATAATTATAATACTCTTACAGATGATAGTCATGGGACATGTCTTGCACTCAATAACAAATATCAATTCTCCATTTTCAGGGAAAGTCTACAGCTTGTTTTCTGGTGAGAAGGCAAACATTGCGGCCATTCAGATTTTCTCCCGACATAACGAACAGAGTTGTTCACACGAATGTGACAAAAAGTAAGTTCCAAGAACGTGATTAACGGTATAAAAATATTCGTGTTTGCCAATCGTTAACTCTTATTGGCAAATGTCATTTGTTCATGCTGTCTGCTTCATTCCATATGTTTTACAATAATTACTTAAAGACACCCGTAATGATTCACCAAAAAGTATTTTCAATACAGGTAATAGGAAATCTATGTCAAAACATTGTTGTATTTTACAACATGCATTTAATGTATCTAGATTAGATATGATATGATACAATTTATGATCATGTCCACAGCCGTGATTGCCAAGCTTACAGCATAGAAAGGATTCACCAATCTGATGGTCTGGTCTCAATGAACTGCCACCTACTGGACAAATCCAGAACTCAGTTGTTTGAGGAAGGCAGTATTGTGGCTGATGATAACTTTGATATCTTCCATGTGATAGTTCTAAATATTGGCGACGGAGACTCATCAGATGGTTCGTAGATATATATTCGTCAACATTCATATTTGCCATGTATTTTAACATTATATGGATTTTTTTATTATGCTGTCCAATCAACACATCCGTTTTGAGAAAGCATAAGTCAGTGACTTGTAACTTGCTTGAAGATGTCATGAATTAGAAATTTAACATTAATTCTCACTAAGTCTACGAAGTTAATTTTAAGTATTGGATGCTTTATTCTAATATATAACTTTAAGACCTCTAGATTTCACTGAGGGTGCAATATTGCAAGTGGATGCTTTATTCTAATATATAACTTTAAGACCTCTAGATTTCACTGAGGGTGCAATATTGCAAGTGGATGCTTTATTCTAATATATAACTTTAAGACCTCTAGATTTCACTGAGAGTGCAATATTGCAAGTGGATGCTTTATTCTAATATATAACTTTAAGACCTCTAGATTTCACTGAGAGTGCAATATTGCAAGTGGATGCTTTATTCTAATATATAACTTTAAGACCTCTAGATTTCACTGAGAGTGCAATATTGCAAGTGGATTCTTTATTCTAATATATAACTTTATCTTAGACCTCTAGATTTCACTGAGGGTGCAATATTGCAAGTGGATACTTTATTCTAATATATAACTTTAAAACCTCTAGATTTCACTGAGGGTGCAATATTGCACCAAGAGTTTATGTGTTTCAAAATATGAGATATTTAAAATATCAGATGATGACCAGGAGAATAAGAAGGTCCATAAGCTGTATGAAGAATGCTTTCATCACAATATGAGCACACCAGATCTAGCCTTTCACGTGCTCACTGACAACAGGTCCATGTCAGCTTCTAAATGCATGGACACCTGCAGACAACAGACCTTTAAGTTTGCTGGCATCATGGTATGTTCTCACAATAGCTGTTGAACTGGAATGATAATGATAAAAATAGTAATAATAAAATATTTTAAAACGCTAAATGTCTGCTCATTGCGCTCTTGCAAGTAATGGTTATGAAAAATAGTACGTTTATTCTTTAACTTGAAGGGGCAGGGCATTCCATAGTTTGGAGTATACCTCAAAAGCCTATCGCCATACATTTCATTTTAGACTTTGGTATAATATATTTATTATTTTCACTGGATGTAAGGGTTTTTGGCCCGTTTTTGGGTTTAAGTAGGGAAGATGTACCTCATATGCTACGAAAATACATTCTTTAGAAGTGCTTGAATGTTAATATCTCTTGATAGTATTTTATATCACTGCTTCCATAAGCAGGTATTAATTTTTTGTTAATATATATTGTCCAGAATGGCACAGACTGTTACTGCGGAAGTAGAAGGGCTAGGAATTCTGGGATATCAAGAGAGTGCCACGTGACATGCCCAGGGGATTCTAAGCAGATATGTGGAGGACCTTCTTCCATGTCTATATACATTGTTGACATCGGTAAAGTATAGTTTCTGTTTTATAAGCAGTATGTATGACAACATACCAATATGTTCAACTGTCCTCGAGTTTTGGCTTTTTGCAATTTAGTGATTTCAAATAATAATGACACCCACAGCCCAAGTTTGAAAATATGTTATACATGTAAAGATATTCCTCACACTAATTGGTCATCACAAATCCAACTGTTGATATTAAGTTATACTCCATTAATATTCAGCATCTCTCATTCTTCATATTTTAGACCAAAGAGTCATTTTTTCATCATGTGTTTAAAAAATAGGGAGAGATGATCAGAATCACTTTTTTACTCCTGAATTACGTGGTCTAATTAAAACAGTTTCCGTTGTAATACAACCATTGTAAGTAATAATGTATTTGTGGGCTTGAGTGAAAGACAAGAACAGTCTGCCATGCTGGTTACCCATAATGCTTTATTGACGTCACTTCCTGTTCCAATGTAAACAATGTCATGTGCTGTGCACAACTTTAGTTGCATCTGAATATTTTAGCTCTTTTTTATTGTTTAAATATGGCAGGCTTAAGGTATATATGAACTTATATGATTTAAGTGTGAGGATTTGTCTTATGCTTAATACAGATCATCGCTACATCGGTTGTTACCAGGACGACCCAGCGAACCCTGACCTGCCAATAAAAGTCACAGATTCCGACGGCAACTCAGTCAAACTCACGGCCAAACAGTGCATTACCCAATGTGCTGAGAAAGGATTAAAGTCAGTCCAATATATTTTATGATTTTTATCTAAGATATTCTTACCTTTATTAAGACAAGAGAAAAATAAAAATCCCCTTTCACTCTTGTGTGGTGCATCTTTCAAAAGCTGAAGAATACAACATATGGTTTATTTTAAGTATATTTCTCACATGAGCAGACTAGGTCTGAGATGGATTTGTATTTTCAGGTTTGCAGGGGTCCAGAATGGAGGCGAATGCACATGTGGAGATGAGTATGGCTCTCATGGTGGGGTCATAGAGTTCAACTGCAGTTTCCCCTGTGGTACACATGGTCGACAGAACTGCGGAGGCAACATAACCAATGCAATGTACACCACCGAACTAGGTAATATCTTACCTTTGTGGTCTCAATCCATACTTCATAGGCTCTGAAAGCCCATGAGATATAAGTGGGGAGGCCAACTTTACAAATCAAATCAAATCAGATTTATTTTGCAGTAATTAGATAAGGTAACTTTTCAGCAGTGTAGGGGCCTGCAACAGATTTTTTGGGGATGATGCTCCTCTCGAGTGTTAGGTATACTGCAAAGGCTCTCAGTGCCCTTGAGACACAAATGGAGTGGCCAACATATCAAATCAAATCAAATAAAGTCAAGTCAGTAGACTTCACACGATATGAAATGATGAAAATCTTTTTGATCTGTGCTTATGTGTGAAGGTGATGTAATCATTTTGGTTATTTTACCATTTATATTTTGTGATACAAACTGCTTATTTGGTTATGTTATTTCACAGTATGACAGTATTACATTTTGTTGGGAAAATCTTGAATACATGAACTCACTAAAATACATAGTACAATATAGGTTTGAAGACCCATACATCAGACATCATACTTATTAAAGAAATTATATAATTCATAATCTGGTTAAATAAGTCCATTGGTTATATTTTCTTTCAGCATACGATATCATGAATAACGTTGCCCCGACTGCAACTAAAATGTACGTAATACTAATTGGTGCCTGTTATTTCGCTTTTGATTTAATTGAATCATAATGCTGCAACATACGAAAGAACGTTGAGTAAATTTCATGAAATTTTCAGTTTCAGCACAGATTCAAACTTACTGACACTTGATATGAATATCTTCACCATTTACTTGGGCCTTAGGAGTTATGTATCCTCAAGGTAAGTCAAATATTACTACTGATTTTATACCCTAAAATCCAAGTCAAACATTATTACTGATTGTGTATCCCCAAGGCAAGTCAAATATTACTACAGATTGTGTATCCCTAGGCAAGTCAAATATTACTACAGATTGTGTATCTCTAGGCAAGTCAAATTTTACTACAGATTGTGTATCCCTAGGCAAGTCAAATATTACTACAGATTGTGTATCCCCAAGGCACGTCAAATATTACTACTGATTGTGTATCCCCAATGCAATCCAAATATTATTACTGATTGTGTACCCTAAAAGCCAAGTCAATATAATTACTGATTGTGTATCTCTAGGCAATCCAAATATTACTACTGATTATGTACCCCTAAGGTAAGTCCAATATTATTACTGATTGTGTATCCCGAGGAAAGTCAAATATTACTACTGATTATGTACTTTGTTCCAGACTGATTTTATACTCAAGTGAGCCAGTAAGCATCATCCAGAAAGACCCATCCTGCTCCGAGGACTGTTACAAACCATGTGGTAACATTATGCATCTGGTCGGCCTTGCTGACGCTGGCGATGACGTTGTCCTAAGGTTTTTCTTCTTCCGGTTGTCAGACCTTCACAAGTATGTCGGGACCGACCCACAGAGGGTGTACATTTATGCCCAGACCCTTGTCATTGATGCAGACCTTAATGTTGGTTATTCCATTCTGATGAGGGCGAGACAGGTAACATCATTATGAACATGACTCAACAACTTTTTATAGGCCAAAGGTCTACCTAACAGAACTGTTTAATAAATTTGAAACCAGAATTGTTTTACTCTGTTAAATTCTATCATTTAAAAAACAAGACCAGAGTGTAACATGTACATAATATTTTGCGGACATGAGTTCATAATCTCATATAACTTCATATTGTGGATAAAGGTTTTCTTTCAATCAATATATACTTGAGAAAACCTTTCTAGGTTTTGTATTCCACAACATAAAAGTGTACTTCTCAGAAAGAAATAAAAACATCACATTTCTCTTTAAATATTCCTTTGTCTATAGATTTTGATGGACAGATCCAAAGCTTCTAATATAAAAGTAAGTCCCACTGCTCCAGAGTTGGGTGTGGACCTGGACCTTATCAAACGACAAGGCCCCTTCCCTGAACTAATGCACCAGAGACAATCCTACATGTGTGCCAGAATACTGCTGGAAACTAAACTAATGGTGAGTTACTGACAAAAACAGTCCTACATGTATGCTATAATTCTGCTGGAAAGTAATCAAAATCAAAGAATTGTTTAGCTACCCAAAACCAAAAATAAACTGATAAGGCAGAAATAAATAAATAAATAGATAAAAAAATATATTGTACATATTGTACATATTGTATTTATACAATATTTATTCTAGGCTGACAGTAACATAGCATTTGCAATTCTTCATGAAATAAGCTTCTCTCCCAGACAAGGCCATGAGCAGGCTTCCTTTGCTGGTATGGTCAGGTCATTTGCCGCAGCTATGTCAGGTCTGTTAATCAAATGTAGAGAAATAAAGGAATTAATATGTAAGATAATAAACCAGTACAATTTCCAGGCAAAATAATACAGAATTAAGACAATATGTTGCATAAACTGTGACAATATGTGGCATAAACTGTGAGGAGACTACAAGACAGAAACACACAGGACATGCAATGCTAAAGAGAGGCACTGAATCAAATTAAACATTTCTTTTCATTATCCTTATATTATCACAAAGTGATGGACAGAAACTAAGCTGTTAACTACTTTCTGTTGGAAACACATCGATGTACAAACCAAATGACAAGAATAGGTTTGATCTCAACCATATATCTATATATAGTATTACTGTCTATACACTATTTTGGATATAAAACAGTTAGGTACATCCTAAAATTCCAAAGATAAAATCCATACAATGCTAAGATAGCAAAGCATTTTTAGAAACTGTAACCCTTACCTTATGCTGCATTGAAATATTTATTTCATATAATTGAAATTTGCGTTCCAAGGGAAATGAGAAAAAACCGATGATTGAGTGGTGGAACACCTTTTAAATAAAATTAATGTGTTTAACTAATCATGATATTTGCAAAGAACTACAAGTCCTTGTCATACCCTACTGAGCACAGGATTAAAAAAGTATTCTGTGGGACACTTTTCATTTCTATAATTCCTTCAACTGGATCACAGACTTTTCTAATTTTTGTACTAGATTTTGATCCTAGATTTGGGCAGAAATATTAATCAATACAAGGCACAGATAAATTTTAAAACATTGAATTTAAGGATTGGATGGAACAGAACAGAAATATCCACACTTCAAGGTCAATAAAGTAAAATTTTATACATGGATTAAACATATTCTCATCCAAGGTTGTGATTTCAGCTTTCATCCCTTTAGTTGTATATGACAGAAGAGAGAATTGACATTGCATTGGTCACACAATTTCGGCACTATCTTAGCTTTTCAGATTCCCTGTGCCTAAAGATGTATAAAGGACCCTTTAGTGAATTATAAATATTTTACTTGCAGGAATACACCGGGCTGATGTTCATTTTGTGCCAACATATACTCAGGCCTATCTTAAAGATATGATGGAAGGTTACTTGAACACGTTAAAAGACTACTACTTTGAAATGGAGAAACTCAGTGACGCGGCCATTACACATACTGAGTTAGTGGCTGTTGTTGAGAAAATGGCAGCCATTTATATCGATACGAACATAGAACAGACAAAGATCCAACTGGAGAAAGCATTACAGGACATTACAAGGTATTTGCAGACTGCAGAGTGTGTGCTTTGTTTATGTATGGAGTTTTAATGCAGCATCAACACTATTCCAGTCTTATCATGACAGGGCCTATTTGAACCGGATATTGGGTTTTCCTAACCAAACTGTCATGTTCCAGCTCCCCACCAAACCTAGACTAGAAAGAGTTTTAATGCACCATAAACATTTTAGTTACAAAGATATATTTTGCTACTATCATTCCCAATAGCGTTTCTATTTGTACAAACAATCTAATTTTAAGGTATCAAATGCAGCATTTAAAACAAATCTATTGTCAAAAGTTTGTCTCAAAAGTAATGTTACTTCAAAATGATACAAAATATTGGCATATATGTAAGAAGAACTATAAACATTATAACCAACTTTCAGTAATATTGAAAATTACCTTAAAATATTTTTAAAAAAAGCTTAATATGTAAATGTGTTGTGATAGTTCCTTGGCCACATATGACCAGCAGCAGATCCACTATGATAAGAGCCTGGAAGCCATGGCGCTGGCACAGTGGCATTTTGAGCAGGGCGTTGCAGACTACCAGGAGAAGATGAGAAGACAAGCCCTCTTTGGATTTGTCTCTGGTATCTACAAAGTAGTGGAAGGTTTGTGGAATACCGACTGGGACGACATTGCCGAATTGAAATTCATAGGTAGGCATCTGGTAGTAATGAGAACAGTTATGCCTTGAACGGCTAAAGCTTATTTATAACATATAAGGATGTGTATTTATAAGAATAAAGACACATCACAGGTTAAAGCTATGGCTATGTATATTTTGTAAAATAAATAGTTGAGGGGGATGTTAATGAGATCTTATAGCATACTTTACAAAACAAAGCCGTAACTCTTAATTGTGTAACTCTTTGCAGATGATCTGGTGTGGGACGATGATCCATCCTTTGAAGACATTTACAACACATTCAAAGATATCAATGACGTGAGAAATTTTGTCACATTAAGTGTTATTTGCGTAGAGTTTTATTCTGTCTCTCTGCGATATGACAATTCAGTGAGTCAGCACTATATCTGCTACAAGTAGGTCTCATCATGAAATGACTGAAATAATGTTTAAAGTGATGCAAAACCCCAAATAATCAAATATATGATAAATGTACAAAATTATGGTCTGGATATTAATTAACCACAATGAACTGTTGATTATATCAAACATGTAACATAAGGGAAACTTTGGTAACTCCCATCAGGGAGTGTATGATTATGATTTGTGGCTTCTAAAGTGGTTAAAATGTAAGTGATATGAGCTTTACATGATGCCCGATTGCTGAGCAAATACAACATAGTGATGTACTTGCCTTACGACCAGTAGGCTTAATATGAATAGCCCAATATGTTAAAATATATTCTTCTATTTTGCCTTTTCCATCTTTTATAATAACTCATTTCTGAATGATATAGAAGGCACAAAATAGCATTGGCTTAAAGTTTGTTTCTTATCTGGGAATACTTGATGTGTTAAACGTCATCAGTTTATGTGTACATGGCGTATATCATATTGGCGGCATTTTACAGATGATGAAAACTATGAAAGGCTGGGCGGAACAGGCCGATGAGCTGTATGGTTTCATGCAGGATCTGGACTATGAGTTTGACACAGATACATATATAGAGGACATCGAGGACTTGACCTCTATTACGGTGACTCTGATCAAATGGTAGATTTCTGGTTTATTTTAAAAGGAGGCTCAATGGAATGTAAATAGACAAAACAAGTGCTGATTTAAAAAAAATCAAGCTTGCGTAAGGTTGCGAGATCCAACAGTAAATCTTCCTACTCTACCACAAACTCACAAATCACTACTCATGAAAAGTGCCATCTGATGGTGTAAGCAGAAACTATGGGTCAAAAACATGGCCGACATGAATCGATAATAGGTGTATGCTCCATGGATTTACAGCTTAACCTTTAACATTCAGCCCTTATTCTGTTATTATTGTTAATTTCGAATATATATACATATATATATATATATATATATATATATATATATATATATATATATATATATATATATATATATATATATATATATATGGCAGCCATGTTTTGGCTTTGTTTGAGAAGTGATTTGTGAGTGCATGGTAGAGTAGGAAGATTTTCGTGGATTTTGCCCAAGGATTTTGCCCAGGGTTTTTTGCCTTAGGTCTTTTTGCCTTGGGTTTTTTTGCCTTGGGATTTTGCAAACTTATGCGAGCTTGTTTTTTTAAAAATCAACACTTGTTTTCCTTTGTGGTAGAGCCTCTACAGTTAAACAAGAGTAAAGTAGGCACAGAGAAGATCTAAAGTATGAATAAGGTAAGTAAATTAACATTTGTTGTGGGATTTGCTTGTTTCAGGAAAACCAGGAACAGTGGGCAAACATGAAGGACCAAGCGGATATGATTATTCGCGACAGCACCGTTCAGCAGATAGGTGGCGCTCTGGACTATGCTAGAACAATAATGGACACTGCTAACTGGGGCAGTAGTCTAAGCGAGGCTATGATTGACTATTCGGAGCTTAATAGATACGCAATGGAGAAAAGGGCAGCACTGGATGCCAAGTTTGAGCAGAAAAAGAAGATGGAAGAATTGATTGAAAAACTTCGCAATGATATCAGTCATAAGGCTGCAGCAATGGTGGCGGTCAATGAACAAACTTATGACGTCAGGTTCGTCATCTTTATGAAAAAAACATTACCTCATTGTTTTTCCAAAGAGAACTTTTAGGAATACACACTTATTGGTGACGTCATATTTTACACGTCATTGCAATGAGAATACAGAACATCAAAACCTCTAAAAACACTTGTTTTTCATGAAAGAGACAAAATATTTCATATATTCCATACTAGTATCCAAAAGGTCATGATGTTAATAATAATGTTAATTTCAACAGGAAAGATTCGCAGTTTCATTTTGGAGAAAACCTCAGATAAACAACAACAAAAGCAGTGGCATACAGATATAAAGAAAAAAATCTTTTAAAAGGGCTACAGCTAATTACTTTGAATATTTGCAGGTGTGATCTAAATGAGGCCTTGTTGCAATATTGTCAGGCCTACTTCTATGAGAACCTCGAACATTGTAGTGAAGAAAACAAGCCAGATTTTGGTGATGAGTTATTCGATCTATTGATGAAAGTATTGGCAGTGATGAGCGATCTACCAGGAGGGGTAAGAAGACCTTAGTGTAACCCTCAGATAAAGTCTTTAAACTAAAAAAGTGAACAGCAAAGAAAAAAAGGAAGGAAATAGAAATGTCAATAAAATAAAGTAAAAATTGAAAAAAGAAATGATGATATGATGATAATAATGATAATAATAATAATAATAATAGTAATAATAATAATAATAATAATAATAATAATAATAATAATAAACCAAAACGGTCTGTCTTGATCTCTCTGAACAATATAGACAAAATCTGTGAAATGCTGATTTTCTTGAGTGAATATGTTGTAAATAATAATAATGATGCATATTTTGTTTAAGAATCCACCATCAACAATACACATAATTGTCAAGATCAAGGACACAGATTTGAGACCAGAATGTCAGGACTCCAAGCTTTGTCCTGTCAATTACCTTCGCAAGTATGGCATTCTAAAATATGACCTTCCGGCAGACCACAATGAGTTTGCTGAGCTTCACAAGTGCAGGTAAATTTAAGGTTAAAAAAGCAATGCACTTAGGCTTCACAAGTGCAGGTACACTTAACGTTAAAAAAAGCAATGCATAATTATAGGTCAAATGCACATAATTAGGTCAAATGCGAATGCCAATAAAATGCAGAGGACATCTGAGAGTATATGGTGGCAGAAGAAGATTTAAAAAAAAATTATTTCAGGGCTGCTGAAATTCAGTTGAGAGTTCCTGAGGCCACAAGTCCAGATCCCAATCGTTCCACGCTGAGTATGACAGTGCAGACCAGTGGCACTTTCTATGGCAGGTTTGGACCGGATGTGTACACGTTTATGACAAGAGCACTTAGCCTCCAGTATGCTTATGATATCAAAACTGGTAATGAGATATATCTCCCAGATGTTATTTATATATAAGAGAAACAAACTAAGCTAAACTAACCTATAATATTATAGATGTATATTCATTCAATTATCTAATGTGTGATATTATTTAGGTGATGTGACTACCCCGGCCATTATCTATAACCATCATAGCAATGTATTTAACCATGTCACTCCCTACACTGAGTGGGTGATGTACCTGAACCAGACTGGCTCCACAGTGGACCTGAGCACAGTGCAGGAGGTACATCTACATGTGATAGGCATGGGCCTAGTAATGTACAGTGTTGGACATGGAGAGCTGCATGCAGGTAAGACTAACATAGGTGTGCAGATTGCAGGTGTGCATATTTCAGTTGTGCAGATTGTCAGTGTGAGAATTGTTAGTGTAAAAATTATATGTGTGAGGATTGTATGTGTGAGGATTGTAGGTATGAGGATTGTAGGTGTGAAGATTGTCAGTGTGAGAATTGTTAGTGTCAAAATTATATGTGTGAGGATTGTATGTTTGAGGATTGTAGGTATGAGGATTGTAGGTGTGAGGATTGTAGGTGTGAGGATTGTAGGTGTGAGAATTGTAGGTGTGAGAATTGTAGATGTGAGAATTGTAGGTGTGAGGATTGTAGGTATGAGGATTGTTGGTGTGAGGTTTGTCGGTGTGAGGATTTTAGGACAACTTGGACAACTTGCCCAATTTGCGTCAATAGCCAATCCGCTCGGCATCACGGCAATAAAAATCAGTCATTATCCAGTGGATATTTCCATAGGCCGATTGCGGGTCGCCATACTGCAAATTGAAAACAAAACACCGGAACTGCACAATTACAATCGGAAGTGCACAAAAAACTCTCTAAAATCCAATCACTAAAAAAAACAAGATAGTAACCCGCAATCGGCCTATGACGTCAATAGTTGTTTTGAAGTCGTTATGAAGCTGTCACGTGATCAATCTTCATCAAAAGTTTTGACAGCTTTCAGACCATGACAGTGATTGGACGCAATATAAATCTACTGTGATGCCACTCTGATCTCTCTGATTGTTGGTTTGAGGATTGTTAGTTTGGGGATTGTTAGTTTGGGGATTGTTGGTTTGAGGATTGCTGGTTTGAGAATTGTTAGTTTGAGGATTGTTGGTTTGAGGATTGTTGGTTTGAGAATTGTTAGTTTGAGGATTGTTGGTTTGAGGATTGTTGATTTGAGGATTGTTGGTTTGATGATTGTTTGTTTGAGGATTGTTGGTTTGAGAATTGTTAGTTTGAGGATTGTTGGTTTGAGGATTGTTGGTTTGAAGATTGTTAGTTTGAGGATTGTTGGTTTGAGGATTGTTGGTTTGAGGATAGTGAGTTTGAATTCGAATATTGTAGGTTTGAGGATGCATGTCTGAGGGTTGCAGGTTTGAAGATTGTAGGTTTTAGGATTGTAGGTTGGAAAATAGTGGATTTGAGGATTGTTAGTTTGAGGATTGTTAGTTTGAGGATTGTTGGTTTGAGGATTGTTGGTTTGAGGATTGTTAGTTTGAGGATTGTTAGTTTGAGGATTGTTAGTTTGAGGATTGTTAGTTTGAGCATTGTTGGTTTGAGGATTGTTGGTTCGAGATTGTTGGTTCGAGGATTGTTGGTTTGAGGATTGTTGGTTTGAGGATTGTTGGTATAGATAATGTTAGTATCAGGATTGGTATGGTTAATGTAGGTAGGATAATTGTAAGATAAATGAGGATTATTGCAGTTCTAGGTTGTCTATCATGCATTTATTATTATAATCCTAAAGAAAATAGAGTTTAAATCATCAAACGCTTTAATTTACAGGAAACACAACCACAGTAAAGAAAACAGAAACTGAGTCAAATATTCAGGTGATATATACTGCGCCCCCTAGTGATGAGAATGCAGCACTTTGGGTTGTTTCGGAAGATTTACAACAATTGAAGCAGCAACTTCTTGAACAAAAAGCCAAGCAACAGTCTGTACAATATGGGGAATAGTCCAGATAAAACCAGACACTGGAAACATTTTAAAGAGTACACATTTCATAATTGCTTTAATATGCTTTGTGACAATCCAAACTAAATATAGGCCTTGAATATGCAAAATGATATTTGATATTAAAGATATAATATTTTAATATTTGTTTTGATGTCAGCTGAGGGTCATTCATATCTTATTTTACTTGATGAGAATGAAACATCAATCATGATGAGTAAATACAGATTTGTGATCATTTGTGAAAGCATTCCAGTTCATTTCAATATTGTTTGTGTGCTATCATAGATATATTCTGATGAATAAAGTGTATTTATCCAACAATAAATGCTTTGTTTAATAAAAGTTTAAAGGATTGTCTAATATACGACAAAATAAAAAACAAAAATAGATAAAACATTTTTCATTGTTTTCTTTTATTATCATTTCATATTTCGACAAAATGAAAAACAAAAGTAAGCAAAACGTTCATGATCTACTCAAATTAAAGTTAAGATGTTAAAATGTATTTAATCAAATAGAAATTAAAGCTACTTGATATTTGTTTAATATTAAGCAACACATTAATAATTGGAAAGAAATATTGTGCAAAGATATTGAAATATTCTGTGATTTCAAAATGTCATTTATGACCACTTGATGATGACTCCCTCATGAGTTCTCTCTGACTACAGTCTTCATAGGAACTCAGTCTTAAGGATGTCACGGTACCATTGTTCCTGTTGATGATAATTTTTTTATATTTAGCATATGGTAACCATAATGTGATAAGTGAAATAGATGACAAATAACCTATGTACCTCATAAAGGTATTGTTTCGGGATAACATTTCATTGAGGGGAGAAAATATCTATCTTTTAGCATAATGTGTTGAGGTAATAGTTTTAAAAGATCTCAATCATTTTATTTTGCATGTCTGAAAAATATCACTATTTCTTTGACGAAAACTTGTTGAAATCGTATTTGTAATCACTATAAGCATCATTAATTCAGTTTGAAACTTATATTTGAGAATACAAAACAAAAAATATTTATATGGAAAACTTACAATGTCTGTTGATCTTGAACACAGCATTACGCCAAAGTATATATCTCCAGCACCAGGAAATTAAAAAATAATATCACTGAAAACAGAACAAATACAAACCCAAGTTATTCCCTCAAAAATAAGGATAAGGTTATCAGAATTTTGTTTCTGTGAAAGCCGTGCAGATTGATAGAAATAAGTACTTTCCGAAAAACAAATGAATCAACATACTTGACCAAGGTTTGCTATATACTCCATTCCTGCAAAACATAATTAATATTCATCAAATAATTGTTAGATCTAATAAAAAATTACCACCATAGTAACAGACAAATTTGATACAAAAGTGTTTAGAAATGATTTTCCTCTTGTATTTGGCTAAATGAATATTATAATGAATTGTTATATGACAAACAATTGTTAACTGAATCTCTAAATTAAAACATTTTTCTTATTTTATCATATTTTAATGGATAACCATGACAACCATTATATCTTTTTATCCATCACCGTCACCATTTAATTCAATGTGACAAAATACAGTTTAAAATGTAGGTATTATTTTTATAATTTAGACCCAAATATTATGAAATGTTATAATATGTCTAAATCTGTGACCATGTATTGGATATGTTGCTATGACAACAATGTTTCAAAGGATATCGTCCCTAAAGTATATGATATAAATGAAAATACACATAGAAAATGGTGAAATTTCAGCCATAATGAACAACGATATAATGCCATGGCAACAGCTGTAGCTCAGCAGCAATACTACACGGATGGTTCCTTTTTTGATAGGCAATCAATGTCAAAAAAAGGAAGTATCTGTGTTACTCTCTGATCGGTAGTCATTCCTGTGCCCGGGGTTGTAAATCGGTTTTTTCTGTGGCCAATATTGTTCAAGCAACTGACGCAACTGTGGAGTGTTTGTAGTGTGCATGCAATAGAAGTGTGTGATGAAAAAAAATCGTCATCTCCAATCGGTGCACGCAATTATCAAATAATATTTGTTGGAAATGCCTTCTAATTGAGGGAATGGAATTCTGAATAATTTAGTTCAAATTTGATTTAAATCGGACGATTAGAACAGAAATAACCAAATCTATGATTTGCATTCTATAAAGAAATGCGTGATGACAATAAGTTCAGAATGATAGCATCGTCGTCGCCTATCGCAGCGTGAAATGATCAAATAATACTGCTTGGAAATGCCTTCTATAGATTGATAGAGCACAGAATTCTGGGTAATTTTGTTCAAATTTGGTGTTAACCTGACAATTAGAACAGAAATGACAAGCAAAGTTATAATCACTGAGTTGCGTTAGCGCCTGAGCGATATTAGAGGATCCTACGTAATCGAGACTGAAACGGCACAGCTTTGTGCATACTTTTGTGGTAGAATATTCGTTCATGTACCAAATTACATATTTTAAAAAGATGAACAAATATAATTTCACACCCTGGCAGTTAATTTTTAATTTGTTTACTTAATTTTTATTTTTGTTGTTGTAATTTTTGTTTTGTTTATTTTAATTATTTGTTTTATTTGTTGTAAGTTTTTGTTTTATTTGAATTTTTTTCCATCTGTGTTACATGTGGAGCACCACCTTTTCTTGTTTATACACCGCCTGGATTCTCAAAGCTCCATTTTTGACCTACAATGAAGTCAGATCACATGACATTATGATGGCCTTGCAATAGTCCATATATGGAAGTATGCCCTGATTGCCCACTAAAGGCACACAATTGCCCCCTTTGAGGCTCAGGCTGGTGTGGCCATGAAGTATAGTGCTGCCATTTGAGTGATGCAGTCATGTTGGTGATTTTTTTCTGTCATATTTGTGAGTTTTGGTCTATCATATTTGTGAGTTTTGGTCTATCATGTTTGTGAATTTTGGTCTATCATGTTTTTAAACCTTTGGTCTGTCATGTTTGTGAGTTATGAAATGTCCTACATATATGTATGTCTGTCTGTCTTGTTATATTAATTTCAGACATTTCAGGTTAACGTTTCAGGCATATTCTGAATAACATATAATTAAATTTTCTCAATCTTTCACATAAGAGTGTTTTGAAAGTTAGGATATCACAGCTAAATAATGTTTACTCACCCTGCCCCTGTGTTAGTATGTCATGCAAAATAATAAAATATATGTATATATACATTTATAATATTATTTGTTTTCCACTTAGTTCATTCAACATGTTGATGGCTTTTACAATTAAGCAGCCATTTTGGATAACACGAGGAAAACAATTCAATGAAAACCGAGGTAACAAATTCAATATGTAACATGAACTTAGATAGGTAAGAATTATCATTTGCTCAAGGATAGGATGTAAATGATCGTTTGTGAAACAATTTCTAGGTATTTAAAAATAAATGTTCATTGGAATAAAACATTGACCAGCATATCTGTGGGGTCATTGGTATATATTTAATATATCTCCATATAAAGTAATGGGTGCATTTGCCTGAAAGCATTTTTTCAGTAAGATTAAGATTGTTACAATAGACTACCAGAATATTGACCTGAACAGTCTTCTTCCTGAGTACAGTTCCCAATACAAACACGGATCCTGTATCCATTTTGAAGGTCAGACCATGCAGTCCAGTGCCCATAGTCTCCGATTCCTGAAGCAGTAATATGATAATCATAAGGGCGCTGTATTCTGTGCAGTGAGGTTTTACCAAAAAACATCATTCAAAAAAGGGTCATGAATATAAGCATACATCTAGTCAACGGATGGCGACATTTGAATGTGATATTAAAATTGTGTGATGCTTGTTATACAATATTCCTTACGAGTGCAGTTACAACAAGTATCCTAGATAATGAAATGATCTGAGAAATTATATTATTTTTGATTATGGACCATGATGGCAAAACACTGCAAGGCCTCTCACTATGTTTCTGATAATAGAGCTTTTATTATATTTAAAAAAGTCTGATATTTATAGTGATTAGGACAAACCTTTACTATTCTAAGTAAGTTTATTACATGTTTAAAAAAAAACAATATATGAAATGAAAATAGCATAAGACTATTTCTTTAATCATAACTGTTAACCCATATGTATCAATTTGTCGCTTTATAATGAGCAGTTAACAACAACAATGTATTCATAAAACACCAATTCCAAAAACAGCTTTATACAAAACAAACAAGAAATGATTTAAAATTTATTCTAACAGTGGGATTAATATGATACATTTTCAAAGATCAGTGTGTATTTGTCATTCTGTTTTACATTATTTATACAGACGATAAGTTTGAAATGGATATGTGATAACTGGCTACAGTCAAATAATAATATTTCCAAGTTTAAATATCTGGTTTCCCCATTTAGTCCAGTCTCAATATGAAATGACCTAGAACAAATAAGAACAGAAACCATTTTGGTGTTATTTGTCTCAGAATGTTACCCAGATGAACTTATAAAAAGTCTACCAAAAGCAACTTAGTGGAACATCACCTAATTTGCATAAATATAAAATGGCCGCCTCTCATTGACGTTTCACCCTATTTCATGCTTATATTCAGGGTTTTTTTTGTTTGATTAAAGGTTCCTTGCACACTGAAATAATGTCATGCCCTTGCTGTTGGTGTTAAGCAGTTATTTTAAGGCCATGATAAGGAAATAAATAGCTTATGTAGTGTTTCTTGTAATGTATTTCATACGATGCCAGCATCATTCTGCTATGAAATACATTGTATATTCTTAACACCTTTATGGTGGAAAGAAAAAAAGAGTATGCATTAATATCAGGTAGAAAAGGACTGTCAGAAGTGTTGCCACTATTTGTGAACAGCATTTTGAGACTTTGCCAAATCTGTTAAACCTAGAATATAATTTGTTAATAACCTACATGCTGCCAATGCTGTCAAACATCAGGCATGCAGCACCAATTTCTACACAGGCAAGTCAATTCCTCACAAATTCCAAATTTAATGTCAAACGAGGTGTGTCGCACCACCTTCCTTCATTACCTTCAGATGTCCATATAAATAACTTTAGCATTTAGGTAAAATAATGCTATGGCTGTGGACACAAATAACACAAAGTTCCTATTCACACATAATTTGAAATATCAGTTCAGATATTAGTTATTTTGTGCACTTAATTATCAAGGATCGAATCAAAGATTCCATAAAAGTGCCAAATACAGATATGTTCATTTATTCATGAACATATAAAATCATGACCTTCAAACATGAACTAGGTTAACATCATCTGTGTGATCTTTTTGTACGTGAATTTTCATCAGACCGTTTAGCCTCTTCTGTGTCATGCTGGCCCAAGAGTATGTTTTCACCTTGAAAACTGAATGATTGTTCACTGGTAGCATTTGTTGCTGGCATTACAAGAATTTCACTGTATGGAGACGCACCATTAGTAATCATAAATTAAACATAATTATGGAATTTCATGTTGGTGTATTCTTTTCAAGAACTATGTTGCTTTTTAATTTGTCTATTTGAGTTTTCAGTCTCTGTGCATTAATTTCTGAAGCATACAGATTTGTCATAATTGCAAACTTCTGGTAACAAGTATTACCAGCAGCAGCCTTTAGCAACATATTCTATAAATTAATATACACTTTATAGCCTGGATGATCAAATATATCGTCTTTAGCATTGATTATGAAATCTGCATCTTCATAATAGATTTTTCTGTAATGTTCCTGTGGGGTGCTGGGGTGATATGTAGGCCCTAATATAGAGAGCTGGGGACCAGTTATCCCTAATGCATTACATTTTTTATTCCCTTTGTTCTAAAATTGATCAAATTCTGTGTCTGTCTGTTTTGTTTTGAGTTTTATAATTGTTTGACTAGTCATTCTCTGGCTTTCTGCTGCTGACACTGGTGGACTTTGAAAGTAGCTGATGTTGGTGAAATCAGATGGGTAATGACATTTGATTGATTGGATTCTCCCTCTTCAATATGATCACCACTAATAGTTACCTACAGCTTGCAATGATGTGCAAATTAAATTAAATTGTTAATGGGTCATTAAACACAGTTTCTTTTTAAATTCTAATTGGAAATTATTGTTCTCTCTACTTTTTGAGAACTTGTTATTGTAGAATAATGTGTTGTAGAGGATATCACAGAAAAGGTGTAAAATAGACAGATATAATCGGAATACAAGCAAAGTTCCAATTTTTGACTTTTATTGGTCATTTTTGAGGAGTACAAAATATGGGTATTACCAATTTGAAAAGTTTCCTAATGGATTTCTCATGTCCAAAAAAAATAAAATAGACTCTAAGATTGCTCAAATATGTCAAATAGGAGCCAAGATATATAATTTTTAAGATTTGCCCTGCCATGTGTCGGCCATTTTGGATTTATGCAAATTACGCATTGTTCCACTACTTGGATTTTGGTAGACCTATACTATGTTATTCTCTAGGCTCTTCTGAGATATTTTCTATCAGTTTTATTTCTGTTCTAATTTGGCCATTTTTTGTCATATATTGACTGGACAAATTACTGATAATGCACAGAGGCTAAAATATTCTGATTTTAAAACATCAGATTTTGATATATAATTCATCATTAAATTTTGAAAGTTGGGAAGACTATTTTTAAATAATAACAAATACTAATTCCTCAGATCACTGTACAAAGTATCTTATGTTTGCAAAAAAAGTTTGAAATGATATATTAGTATAGAACTAATTCAAACTTACCAAGAAGGTCAACTGAAAATTTGAAATGAAATGATGAATATTGAATATTATTCAAATCAACTAAAATATTCAAATTATACTATGCAAAGCAATCATCTTCATTGATGAAATATTCTTTATCAATCACATCATCTTGCTTTATTAGATGTTACAGATATTTTGCATAATTTTTTGACTATTACAGACAGAAATATACAAATCTTAAATAATATCACAAATACAAATTTTCCATTCCCTGAAAATGATGAACAAAATTGTTTTACTCTTTTTTCCCCAGATTATGAGAAAGTATCACTTACATACAATTTCCTCTCCGTCACCTTGGAAATATAAAATACATAAAAAGAACAGCTTAATTTTCAGTCTTTATTTCAATGGCAATATAAAAAGTTCATTTAAAGGTATTTTATGCTTTGAAATTATAATGATCTATATCTTATCTTATTTACATTTTTAAAAAATTGGAGAAACAAGATTGAAGCAATATTTTTGGATTTATCTCATGTTATAGTAAAATGTTACAGATATTTTTCATATTTCTTCTAGAAAAATTGAATGAAATATCTGGGCAAATAAAATTGCAATTCTACGGGAGGTAAAATCGCTAGACTAATATTGTTATTTCCAATGAATAAAGACTCTATGAACTCGTTTTTGAAAGATGCAAATGATTGAATAATGAGATTTATAGTAAAATCTGTGGAAATAGGAATTTCATTTTCAGAGTCATTAAGAGGTCACCTCAAGGTCACTGGCAATATTTTACAAAGATTAGCCTACAAAGATCTACATTATGACATTATCATTTGTAGATGTGTTTGGTTGTTTGTTTGGGGTTTTACATCACTTTCAACATAATTTCAGTCATTTCGTGAAAAGACCTCCTTGTAGCAGATATAGTGCTGCCTCACTGATAGATAGACAAGATTAAAGCAACATTTTTGGATTTATCTTATTTTATACTTGTTATGCATTCAAAATGTACATAGTCTATCAATTTTCACAGTTCAATTTTTTACCTTTCTGGTCCTTGATATATTTCATCAAGATATCAAGCATTTTGAATATTTTCTAATGATATATTTTTCTTTTTCCACCATCTTTGAGAAATCTTTTGATTGGGTAGTTCTCAATAAGGAATTTGTACTTTTAGGAAAATTCAGGGAATTATATTTCTTTGGACACCCCTGTATTAGGTCTTATACCCCTGTCACATTTAATCCATTTTCAAACATTTATTCAAGTATCCCAAAAGGTGCTCAGGCAATGGGTTTTTTATTTTTTTTACAAAATCGATTGTCAACCTAGGGTACCTTTAGGTTGTCTGATATCTGGAGAAATTTGTGGTGTCCAGGAGATATGT
Source organism: Amphiduros pacificus (assembly GCA_949316495.1). NCBI lineage: Eukaryota > Metazoa > Annelida > Polychaeta > Phyllodocida > Hesionidae > Amphiduros > Amphiduros pacificus. The sequence goes on along the minus strand of OX439012.1, from coordinate 13,453,917 downwards.
GATTGGCGCTCGGGTGGCCGTGCAGTGCCCATATCTAATGTGACTACACATATGGCAAATAGGACAAAACCTCCTTACAATGTCAGGTTATAATGCCTCAACAAATATGCTTACAATGTGATCACAAGATGCTGAGCATGTGCTCACAAAATTGCACTACAATACTCACAACAATATCTGAACTATGTCCTTACAACGTCAGGCACCAAAAAACAATATGCTCACAAGACAGAAAAAACGTAAAATTGTAAACTGGGAAGTACTCCAGTGATTGAAATCAAACTGACAGAATGGACACTAGAAATGTACTCCAAATGTGTAAATGTCTCTTACATTCTCCTGAACCTTCTCCTGAACCTTCTCCTGAATCTTCTGAGGAGTTCCTTTGCCCTGAAAATATCAACGTAATGTAAAGATACTACAGAGCACATGACACGCCAATGCAGAGCCCCAAAAGAACTAGGTCTGTACTTATATATTATGTAGATTATGAAAGATATTAGCCCCTAACGGACGGGAAGGACGGCAATGTCCACCACCTGCAACAGACGGGAAGGACGTTGACGTGCCCATTGTTCTGGCTTGATGACGTCATTTATAACATTCTGAAGGGCTGCAACTTGTTACAATGTAATCATGATAGTGACGTCAAACTGCCTTAATCATGACCTTTTGACCCGCGCACTTCATTAAGCATATTGAATAACCATGGTTATAAATTTCATTAATTTAGATACACTTGTCCAGAAAAAAATTGGTTAGTCCTGCCAATCAACAAAATTTAGATGGGCTAGTCCTTTAGGGGTTAAACACTTTTTTGTGAGTATTATGATTTTTTAATATTTTATTCCAACTTCTTATATCTAATTTGAATAAGAAAATTTGTATTATTTTTTATGTACTGACCTGCGCAGTTCTCATTGCATTTTTCGGACACATAGCATGTTCCTTTACAACTTCGGGAGCGGGTGACATTGGAAATGCCATTGCACGAACTCCATTCTCCCCAGTTTGAATTTCCGGAATCTCCTGGAAGAGGAATTCAGCTAAAAACTCAAAACATAGTGAAGTTGTGACCATCAACCCAACTATAGCTGGTTGAGTGATCGACAACGAGGGTTCAAATATTTTCAACCTCAATGACCCATGAAACGTAGAAACAGCATTGTGTGCATGTAGAAATAAGGTTTAGTTGTTTTTTTTGTTTTTCCAATGAGCTGAGTATGTAGAAGGATAATGTTGTGGTCCAACCTGATAACAACATTGTCCTTCTATGGGTTGTTTAACTACGGTAGGTATCATGGAGAAACACATCAGTTAAATTTAGGTGCAAGAAAACACAGTCTTATAAAATGTTGCTCAATGAGGAAATTGCACTTGGTTCCCCAGACATATGACAGAAACAATTAGGATGAGGGACATGATCCCTATGAAATGCACTGATTGATATTCCTCTCAGTATATAGAGAGGAGGTTTGAAAACAGTTGAGCAGCCTGAGGAAGAAAATATGGACAAATAGGAGAATTCTGGACCCTAAAATTGCTTTCAGGTTGTTCTTTAAGATCCACGGTTATAATAGGGAACATAAGGGGGAAAATGAAGCAATATAGATCAACAATAAAGGACAAATGGCAGACCAAGAAACCCATCATAGTTTGCTGAGCAGTAAAATATATGCCTCAATTAGTTCTTTAGTTGAAACTATTCTTGTTGTTATCCGTGCCACAAATTTATTAATTGTGCCTTTATGTTAAGGATTAGTGTCTCAGTTGATGTCTTTATGAAGCGCCTCCAAATTCACCTGTTCCAAAGACACAATTTTGAAAAGCACTATGAACAGACACTGTTTGGTATCAACACAATACAAATTTAATTGTAATCATTATCATCATTACTAGTCTAAAATATAAATATAAATTAAAGAGGTAAAGATGTTTCAAAATGTTGCACTGAATACCTGGAATATGAATTATTTGTATTAAATTATGAGATATTTGAATATCAGGGAGCTAGTCAGATTTGGGATGTCCACCAGAGCAACAGACAATGGAGTGTTGATGTGCAGAAAAAATGAAGTTGTATTGATATAAAGGGGTGACACTCAACACATTTTGCTGTGAAAGAATGGTCTCTTGACAGGGAAATTGATCATGATTATCAACTTTCATTTTGATTCAACACAATACAAGTGAAACATAAAAAAGTATATTTTTGTCATATTACTAGTTCATCCAAAAGATCCCAGCTACTCTTCAAAAAGAGTAGAGTCGTGGTGACCGTCTTGTATTTCACCTGATATAGCTTGAACAGAATTTATCTATACAAACAAATCAAATCAAAATATGGATTGAATACATCTGCTGTTAGATATGCTTCTCTAAATTAGGACAAATAAGGGTAATTAAAAATAAACTTACCAACTGTCACTTGAAAAAGAAGAATTCCAATGCACAGACTCTTCATCGTCATGCTGTTTGCCACGCAAGCTGTATGAGACGATTCTAGTTTGCTTTATATATTCTGATTATATTGATTATTTGGATTCTCCAAAATATATAGATTAATATCCTTGTGATATGTATATGTAACATAATAATAAATAATACATTCCTAACTTCAAAAACCACAAGCTGTCCTGAACTGATCATTAACTATTAGTGAGGGTTGGTATGGCTACAATCACAGACTTTAGACATCAAAGAGCAAAATGATATAAATAAAATGGTGAGAGTGCACATATATAATCATGCTTACTCTCACCTATCCATTTAAACAATAAAGTACACATCAAATTATCATTTCTGATTCTTTTATTGTACCTGCAAACGTCATCACAAATTAGCTAGATGATAAACATTGAAACCTAAAATTTATATTTTAGGTTTTTAATTGTCTAAATCTCTGTGAATTATCAATAGTCTCAAATTTATTGATAGAAGACTATTGTAACCCAACAAATATTAAATCTAAGTGCATAAATGTTTAATGGTATTTCATAAAGTTGGGGACAAATGCTAAATCAAAGTTGAAACAATAATAGATAAATAATATCTCATATTGTTAAGTTTTGTCCCCGGAGAATGGTTGAACTCTTGTGATAAGCAACATTCTAAGATTTAGATTCCCAGGATATAGTTCTGATCACCAAGTGCAACCCCCTTTCCTGACCAATCACAAAAGAGCATTCTTAGAAAATAGTTAAAAAAATGAGGTTCAACAAGTTCTCTAGGGTGTATTTAATTATGATTTTGTGCAATTTTTCTTTTTCTCCCTGCCAACCATCAAGGGACTAGGGTCCCCCCCTGGTTGACCGGCAGGGCAGCCTGGAAACAACAATAGTGCAATAAACGATGTGAAGTCAACGTCTCAGCCTCTGTGTTAGCGAATGAGTCTCCCTGTGTAACATTATGATAATACCCATCTGTTCCTCAAATGTAGCAGCTCGTACCTTTCAATTATAGAATACCCTGTATTAAAATAAACATGTCAGACCAGACTCCTGTTTTAATCCTGCAATTAGTGCCTGCAAGCAACACCATCACCTGAAATTACAGCTTGTTATACCTTGTGGATCTACTGAGTGAAGATCACTCTATTGTTCCCACATTTATACTCTTTGCCATTTTAACTTTTAATGTACTGGCATAGTGTGCTGCTTAATATGTTTATGATTCTTATGATTTAACCAAAATTGAAGAAAGTTGGCAAAAACATTTGGTTACTCTGTAGACCCAATATTTAAAGAAATGTAATCTTCTCTTGCCAAGGGTGAAAACAAGAGAGAACAGTTTAGAAGAATGAGTCATCTTTGTTTAAAATTTATAAAAGATATAATGAATAGAGAAAAAGAATGATATGTTTAAACAGCCTTTTCCAAGAGAATGTTCATCAAATGCACTATGTGATATCTGTTAGCTATGTTCTGGCTATCTATGGGGATATGACTAGGATGGGGAGGTCGGGCCTAGCTAGCTACCTATCATACCTATCTGTGGAGATAAGAATCACTGCAGACTCAGAGATATACAGTGTACAATGGTCGCTTTTAATAGGGTACACAACACATATACATAGAGTAGACTAGCCAAAGCATGACATGAGTGAGATGCGCATATGTGAATACTGATAGGAATTCTCTGGGCCAGCCGCCACACATCATATAACACCTGGATGGCAACAGACTGTACCATGTAGCATATGGAATGCTGAGCGCTGGGTACCAGTTCTGGTCCATTAAGTAGGCACTCGTCTGGATCCATAATGTACCTGACCTATTCTGCTCATCCCCGATTGGTGTTTGATCCTCTCCACATCGGTAGTCATCTGAGGTGTGATATGTTTGATGAGCATGCGTATTGTCACTGTATGTGTCACCTATGTTGTCTATGATAGTGTTCAATGAAAGTCAATATATTCGGGGTTCTCACATATGATCATTCTGCGTCCCACAATATGCACCAAGTAATAATATTTAAAACAAATTTGGCATTGAGTTCTGTTGACAGGTGTCTCCATGATCTGATATAGCCTTATATTATATTAACACCGCTGAAAGATTTGTTTCATAAAAACAAAACCATCTCTTTATGTTAGAAGTCACAAGGTATTTTCATGTATTAAATTATAAAATACATTACTATAAAGAAAAGATTTATTCCATATAAGTCTAAATTGAAACTAGTTTAAACTGATCACTTCTACTGATGTTCCCAGCAATCACATCACAAATCATAACAGATATGTAATGATGTGTTATGTCATTGAATCTAGCTTCAATACTTAATGAGTTGGCTTCAATAAATTGGTGAGATAAGAATTCCTGCAAAATATCAGATTGTCATGGTTCATTGCAAGTACGTTCACACTGTTATTAACATACTACCTTTCTTTATATGTTTCAAATAGTTTTATGCAATCCATATTAATTGTCATGAAGAAACATAGTGGCAAATACATTTTTTATTTTGTGTATAATTTTTTTTCCCTCGGCGTGACAAGATGGTACCCTCTGGATCTTGGATAGGTACATAAATAAGTAGCAAAAAATGCAATAAAACATTGTATATACTCTAAAACGACGTTCAATGAATTTCCGCTGGACTATTAACACCGCTGAAAGATTTGTTTAATACAAACAAAACCATCTCTTTATGTTAGAAGTCACAAGGTATTTTCATGTATTAAATTATGAAATACATCGCTATAAAGAAAAGATTTATTCCATATTAGTCTAAATTGAAACTAGTTTAAACTGATCACTACTGATGTTCCCAGCAATCACATCACAGTCCCTTGTGGGTGTGGGGATTAAAGAATAGCCCCACTGGCCCCCAGCATGTCGTAAAAGGCGACTAAAGGGGTTCGAATGTGGGCCTGGGGTTAGAATGATTTTTTTATTCCCTGTTAATTTGTCAGTTTGTAAGAGGTGAACACAAAAAATAACCATGGCGCCTTGTTTGCTGTGAGGTGCGACCTGTAAGGGGAGGATATGGAGTTCTGTAGGTTGAGCGCTGGACTGGTTTGGCAGTAATACCGGTCCAGATGCAACACACCTGTTTGAACCCAAATATTCACCCTAGACATGGAGGACTTTAAGGCCCGATATTGTCCAACCGGCTCCACACATTTTTCAAATTTCCAAAAACTTATTTTAAAGTAAAATATGATTTAAATTTGGTATATTTGATATATTTTTGTTAAATTCTCGATTAAGATGAATTATATGCTAACTTCTACACACTTATCAAAATATTAAAACAATTTTCACGAGATTAGCTTAACAGATATGTGGAGCTTGACTGCTGAAACGGGTCAATCCGGGGTACATTTTATGTATTCTTGAGTATATTGTCTAATGTAGCCGAGTTTTATAGGTGTGCTGATGGCTCTGCCCCATATCTATAACTCCCTTTTATTAAAATAGGACTCAGAATAAGGCTTAGGAACATGGGCAATGAATAATTAACAAAACACACATGACATTAAACAAACAAAAAAGAAAAAGGGCAGATACGGAAACGGACTCGGACAAGGATTTGAATGTGAATGAGAATAAATGGCCTAGATTTTTAATTGCAGAAAGTTCTGACGCTGAACATACCCTGGCAAAAATGTCCCCCTTTGCAATTGCAAAGGGGATACAAGGCATTGCCGGGGTACCAAAAACTGTTACAAAGATGGGAAATAAATTATTGATTGAGGTTGAGCGGAAAAGCCATGCGGACAATCTGCTACGATGCCGAATGTTGGCCACAGTTCCTGTTATTATAACGGCTCACAAAACTCTCAAAAATAAAAAAGGAGTAATCAGATGCCCAGATTTAGCGGGAGTTTCTGAGGAGGAGATAGAGAATGAGCTCAAAGACCAGGATGTTGTGCAATGTAAGTGGATATTTATAAAAAGGATGGTGTCAAAATTCCTATCAATACGTTTATTCTGACATTTGAAGCAGCGCAGCTCCCAACATCTATTAAAGTTGGATATTTGAACGTTAGAGTTGATGTATTTATTCCAAACCCTCTGCGCTGCTTCAAGTGTCAGAGGTATGGACATGGATCTGATCGATGTAAGGGTAATGTAACATGTCCAAAATGTACCGCTCAGCACAGTGGAGACGATTGTTCTTCAAATATGATAAAATGTGTCAATTGCCAAGGCAATCATCCATCGTATTCACGGAATTGTCCTTCCTTTTTAAAAGAGAAGGAAATTCAGCGAATATGACATACTGAAAATATACCTTTTCCAGAGGCATGGAAGCGAGTAGAAAGACATCTTATGCCAGCTCTGTCAAACCTAAAGAAACAAAATCAATAGCAATTCAGACCGAAATTACATGGCCAGTCAATGACAAAAATTATTCTTTTTTTACAAAATCTTCTAAATCTTCAGCAACGTCTACTCAGACTCAGACACCCACTATCCCAGTAGTAACTCAACAAACAACATCCACTAAACCCTCTTCACAAACTCCCTCTACATCATCAAATAATAAAAGTATCAATAGTAATAGATCAGTACATAAATCAGACAAAAAGGAAATCAAAGAACAAGTTAAAAGTAAAATAAATAGAACTAAATCCTTAGAAAGGATGGACACAGGTGATCCTCCAGATATGTATTTTACTCCTGTGCACTCGAAGCATAATCGTAAAATTAACAAGTGATTATGTTAGATCATATATTTTTTCTCATTATTCTTAATATGGCTATTGGCAATACCATACAATGGAATTGTAGAGGATTTGAGGCAAACAGGCCAGAACTGGAGTTATTAACTCAAAAATATAATGCATCTGTTATTTGTTTACAGAAAACTAATTTTAAAGATAACTCAACGACATTTAAGGGATATGTACCTTATAATAAAGTTGGTTCAATAGATGCAATGGACCGAGCACATGGCGGAGTTTCTATTTTTGTAAAATCCTGTATACCCCAAAGCAAAGTAACTTTAAATACTAATTTACAAGCTTCTGCAGTCAAGGTTACCTTGCACAATACATTGACAATATGTTCATTATATTTACCACAAAGTGAACCAATTAATAAAACAGATTTAAATAACTTAGTAACTCAGCTGCTGAAAAAATACTGATGCCAAAGGACGTATAATAGAAGATTTTAAAAAAAATTATAGTTTGTGCCTTTGGAATGACGATTCTCTGACATATTTACATCCTGCTACAGGCTCTTTAACATCAATAGATCTCTCCATGTGCACTCCAAATTTATTTTTAGACTATTCCTGGGAAGTAGAGGAAGATCAATGGGTAATGATCATTACCCCATTATTTTAAATAACCATTTTCCTCCACCAGACGAACGAATCCCCAAGTGGAAATTTCATAAAGCTGATTGGGCAAAATTTCAAACATCTTGTTTTGATAAAATAACTCCAGAAATTTTTAACAATGTAGATGATCCTCTTCAAGTTTTTACAGATATATTGTATGATATTGCTGATGGGTATATTCCCAAATCAAAGCCAAATTCTAAAATTAAAGAAAAGCCCTGGTTTAATGATGAGTGCAAAAAAGCTGTCAATGAGCGTAAAAAAGCTCTGAAAAAATTAAATAGACAGCCGACTCAATATAATTTGCACCAGTTTCGAGTAAAAAGAGCTAAAGTCCGGTATACTATTAAAATAAACAAAAGAAAAAGTTGGAAGGATTATGTTTTCAAATTAAATACACGTACACCAATTAAAAAAATGCTGGGATATGGTGCGTAAAATTACTAGGAAGGGAGGTGGAGCAAGGAATCAAACGACTAAATTATAATGGCCAATTAATTACAAATCCCACTGAAATAGGAAACACAATAGGTCAAACAATTTCCAAGAATTCCTCATCCAATAATTATTCTGCCAAATTTCAACAAATAAAAAATAGAAAAGAAAGAAACCAACTCAATTTTATATCCCATAACTTGGAAGAATATAATAAATCATTTACAATAGAAGATTTGAAACTTGCTTTGCATAAATCTCATGATATTATTATAAAATATTTTATTCATACACTCATGCTCATGGACCTGATCAAATTCACTACCAAATCATTAAACACCTCCCTGACCAATCACTTGGGCATCTTTTAGATATTTTTAATAAAATTTGGGAAAGTGGTGATTTCTTCCTTCATGGAGGGAAGCCAATATCATTCCCATTCCCAAACCTGGCAAAGACTCATCAGATTCAAATAATTATCGTCCCATTGCTTTAACAAGTTGTATTTGTAAGACAATGGAGCGAATGATTAATGAGCGTTTAGTTTGGTTTTTAGAAACTGCAGCTTATATTTTTGTTGCACAGAGTGGCTTCAGAAAAATTTGAAGTACCATTGACCACCTGGTACATTTAGAGACATTTATAAGAGAGGGTTTTTTAAAAGGTGAGGATGTGGTTAGCATTTTATTTGATTTAGAGAAAGCGTACTATACTACATGGAAATTTGGAATAATGAGCGATAGAAAAAAGACGAGGATCCTAAGATGGTCTGCGACAACGATCACAGTCCATACCAATACCAACAAAGGTTTCGATCACTTTGATCTCTTCAGTTGGATGGGGAATGACTGCGTTATCCTATGATTTGTTTATATATGAAAACTGAGGAGGTGCTAGCACCTCTGGAGGTGCTGCACCTCCTCTCTTCACGCCTCTGGAGTGGAGGTGTTTGTGGGTCTCCTTGCCTCATTATGGAGGTGTTGTGAGGGATCCCCGCGAAGGGAGCTATGTAAAGTGTTATATGAGCAAAATAATGCCTTTAAAACCACGTTTGGTTTGATTATGCTAGCGTTTTGTGGGTTTTGTGGGTTTTGTGATTTGTTGATTAATTTTTTAAAAATTTTACGGACCCTCTCCCTTGAAGCTGCCAGACTATTTTGTTTATTCCGCGCTTAGTACAGCCCCGGCGCGGGGTAGGGTTGTCCATTTCTCTAACAAATTTCTGTTCCTGTGTCTGTCTTTTGTGAGTGACGGGATTCTTTTCAGTAATATTAAAATAGGAAATATACCTTAGTTTTTGTTGGGTTCTTAGCCGGTTTTCTGGCCATTTCTTCTTTGCGTATCTGTATTGTACCTTTGTTGTATATTTATATACTTTCCCGTGTATTTGGCAGGATGGAGCGAGAACAAGAAACAATTTTTTTTATAAGAAACATTTTATTTGCGTTTCTGTATTTGTGCTTCTTGTTGCTTATTTATGCATATAGTTCAAAGTTTGTATCCTTGAGATAGTTTTTATATCTTTCAGCTGCTCATACGACTTGGTCGTCGACTGGAATCTGGAAGAGTTGTTCCAGTCGTGGGAATTTCCTCTTGGGGAGAAAGTGGTTCTCTTGAGTGTAGGGGTGAGTGATCCTTTACTTTAACAAGGTTCCCTGTCCCCTTGTCTTCAATTGGTTTGTCTAAGTGAAGCAGATGTTTGGTTATTTTTCTAGAATGTTAGTAACCTTTTAGAATGTTACTAACCTTTTAGTACAATGTTCTGTCCTTGTTTCTAGGGAATTTGTAAACGTAAGGGGGGTTCTTACTATCTCTGTGGGTGTAGTCTATGGTCTCTGAGGTGGAGGCCAGTGCAGACTGGCTGTGAAATTGGCCTGTGGTGGTCTCAGCTGAACGTAACACATAATGCCGTTCTCCGACATCAGAGAGCATATTGGATCTCTTCTTAGATGTCGCTGGAGGTTGTCGAGTCTGGAGAATATGGTCAGACATGTAAGGCATTCATATCTCACTGGTTTGAGAGTGTGAGTAGATTTTGCGTAATGTAGTATAGCTCTGAGTGTAGAGTAAGCTCTGCCTCACGTAACGCACAAATTTTACGTGTTTTGTTCTGCCATTATGTGTTGAGTGGTAGCTATGGACCCATTGTGTATTGTTACGGTTGCTGGGGCGAAGGCGGTGTTCTGGCTTTGCGCTGTCGCTCGGGATATGTCTATTTTAGGCTCCCGATGTTGTCTCGGCGTGAGAAAAATCGAATGCGGTCAGCAGTTTCAAGGGATTGATTGCATGATTTGCCTTAGCGCTGAGTTGGAATACTCCTGCGCGCCCGAAAAAGTTAATTGTAGTTATTTTCTATTTATTTTAAGAAAATGACAATTTTCTCCGGGTTTTCGGTAGTTTAGAACCTTTTGTAATTAATGGTGTGGTTCAGTATTTGATCGTGTATTATTAGCCGTTTAGGGGATAGATTGTAGACTAGATTGAAATCTATTTTATCAATAGTATGTCTGCAAAGGGTAAGAAAATAATCTTTTTATCTCCCCTTCTCATTCAACCCGTTTGGTATGAATGTCCTCAATTTGTCTATCCATTCCAGCTCTCTAGCAATCCGTGTTTGGTCGTGAGGGATTGGTTTTTTGTATAGAATATATATAACCTGGAATTCCATGTCACCTATACTATGACCTGGTAGGTTGAAGTGGTGGCCTGTTGCTTGGTCACATTCTCACCTCCGTTTGTAGCTCAAATGTTCATTGATTCGTTCTTTGAAAGTTCTGTAAGTTTCTCCTACATATTGCTTCTTGCATTGTTTGCAGGTGATTAGGTAGACTAAGTTTCTTGTGTTACAGGTGTATTTTTCTGGAGCTTTGTATTCTCTTCCAGTATGGGTGCTACGCACCGTTTTGTGCGTTCTACATGATAAGCAGAATTGGCACCTCCATGGTCTTCTGCAGGGTGGTGCAGTTGGTTTAGGTGTTTTGGTTGTGGTGTTGCAAGCAGCTCTGACTAGCTTGTCAGATGTTTTTGGGACGTCTGAATGCTACCAGGGGTTTCTCTGAGAAAGCATCTTTATTGACAGACAGTTTAAGTAGGGGCCAGTACTTCCCTAATATTTTGTGGAAGTTTGGGTTGACCTCATTGTAGGTGATGCCTAGTGGTGTCTTTGATTGCTGTTCTGTTGGTTTGTGTTTAGGTTTTAGCAGATCGTCGCGGTTGGTGTTTCTCGCTCTCATTCTAGAGGATTCTAGGATATCGATTGGATATCCTCTTCTTCGGTAATTTTCTTTTCTGAGTTCAGACTGTAAATCATAATCTTCAATGTGCGTAAAGGTCCTTCTGATCATCAAGAAGCTCATGTCATTCAGTTGTCTTTCTGCTTCTTTTATGTAATCTTCAGTGTCTGTAAAGAGAGACATCAGAAACTATATTGTTCATAGAACAAGGCAATATCTTTGTTTGCGGGGGTTTGTTATTCCCGTTTGATAATGTGCTTGAGATCGTCTTAAAATACCGAGTCGGGTGCTCAGGCTTCGTGGTAGAAGGCTGCCCGAGTAGGCTATATGAATGCACCCGGGGTTTATATACACGCGTGGTGGTTGGGGCCTGGTGGACAATACTGCTTTGTTCTATTGTCTCAGCGGACCTCATAAGATGGTTGTTATGGGTGTTATTATATAGGAGAATATATAGACGTGGGCGGCGTGGTATAACGTGGCCTTCCATCGCTGCGTATTTGAGCAGCGACATGTGGAATAATGAGCGATTTATATGATATGGGATTAAGGGGTCGTTTACCCCTTTTTATTCAAACTTTTTGTCAAATAGACAATTCAGTGTCTGAGTTGATTCATCACTTTCTGATGCTTTTGATCAGGAAATGGGTGTTCCACAGGAAAGTATATTATCGGTCACCCTTTTTATTATTAAAATTAACAGCATTGTTGATTGTATGAGGCCTGGAGCAGATTGCTCACTTTTTGTTGATGATTTCACCTTAAGCTACAGGTCCACAAGCATGCATACAATAGAACGACAGCTCCAACAACACTTAAATAGATTACAAGAATGGGCTGATCATAACGGATTTAAGTTTTCCTGAAAGAAAACTGTGTGTATGCACTTTTGTAAAAAATGGAAGGTTCACCCAGACCCTGATCTTTATTAAGGCCAAACTCGGATACCTGTTGTCGAAGAAACCAAGTTTCTTGGACTTATTTTTGACAGGAAATTATCTTATTCCTCACATTAAATATGTTAAAAAGAAATGCCTGAAGGTATTGGATTTATTACGGGTTCTTGCCCATACCGATTGGGGAGGGGACCGTAATATTTTATTGCAATTTTACAGAGCGCTTGTACGTTCTAAGCTTGATTATGGATGTATGATATATGCATCAGCGCTTCCATCTTATATTAGAATGCTTGAACCTATACAAAATCAAGGTTTATGACTTTGTATTGGTGCATTTCGTACATCGCCTGCAGATAGCTTGGCAGTTGAGGCAGATGAACTGCCTCTTGATTTAAGAAGAGAAAAGCTTGCCCTTCAGTATGCTGCAAAAATTGCAGCTTGTCCAGACAATCCTGCCCATGATACTATATTCAATCCAAATTATGTTGATCTTTTTGAAAATAAACCAAATACAGTACCGACTTTTGGCATTCGCTTCAAAGAATAGCTAAATTTCAATATCCAGAAACACCTCCATGGAACTACGAAACTTTAAATATTAATGAACCAAGTCAGAATTAAAGAAATACTCAACCGATCCATCCCTTTATATAAATAGATATAAAGAAATTAAATCTATTTTCATTGGATATCAGTGTATATACACTGATGGATCATTTGATGATGACAAGGCTGCTGCAGCTGCTGTTAAGGGAAATCATATTTATTCAGAACGTCTGCCTAATAAATCGTCTATTTATTCTGCAGAACTTCATGCTTTATACCTTGCTTTAGATCATGTGGAGACTTGAGACTGGAGTCTGATTCTTTGTCTTGTTTACAAGCATTGAAAGCAAAGGATTGGAAAAATCCTTTTATTTACAAAATCCTTGAGCGCCATCACAGACTCTGTACTAAGGAAAATAAAGAGATTCATTTTTACTGGATTCCCAGTCATATTAGAATCTTTGGAAATGAGGCTGCTGACCAAGCTGCCAAAGCAGCATTGGATAAGCGCCCAATAAATATGCTTATACCTTATACAGAGTTTAAGAAATATTACTGTTTTTTAACGTTCTAAATGGCATTGGCACTGGAACGTAGCTATTTTTAATAAACTACATAATATTAAGCCTGTTTTAGACACATTTCATCCAGGAACAAATGGCATATAAATAAATTTAAGCATGTATGGCCTAAATGAAGGAATGTGTATGTTTAAATGGGCAATACACATATGCACTGAAATGATCATGATTGTGATAATATAAAAGACACCACATACTGTTGCATGGAAGCAGATGGGAAAGTCGTGCTCTTTGTGATGAGTCTGGAACTTTAATCATCCTAAATGCCTTATCCATTTCTCATTCTAATTTCATTGTTTATGGGTCTGGAACAGTTCGGCTATGAATATTTAAATCCGTAAAAGTTTTGAACATGTTGATAACTTTGTGCAGAGAGAATGGGAATGGTCAGTCCACACTTTCTTCGTTGTACATGCTAAGTGGGTAAGGTTTAGGAATGCTTTGTTAGTATCTCATCCTGACTGAGCTCTAACTGTGTTTATTGTCATTCGCAGTGTCCTACATTTCCATGAACAGAGAAAAATAGGAATGAGGATACAAACAAGTAACAAAGTTGTTCATCTTCATTTATATGCATCTTTGTGTACCAGTCCCCTACTTCCTTCCACCAGTCCTTTAACCCTTGTGCAGTATAATACAGCTCACTGGCCTTATGGTTCCCAAACACATTTTTTTCCCCTGAACTCTATCACTTTCCTTTTCCTCAATTTTCTGCAGAAAAGTAATTTGAATGTCTTCGTAATATATTAAGAATATTTGAATTGAATATTGAAAAGTATACTACGTCTTACATTTAGTTCTGGAAAATATGAATGCTGAGAATGTTTCAGACATAGCATCACAGATCCCATGGGCAATTCAAAAGGTCATTCCAGCAATAGACAACAAGCAGCAGGCCAATTAGACTTAACATAGATGTCAAGAGAGCAAAAACACAGATATGCGAAGGACATAGGCAGTATACAATATAGTGGACTGATTTGTTTGTAAAGCCCCAAACAAACAAACAAAACAAACAAAATTCATCATTTTATTTATGATATTTTCTAAAGGCATTACATACTCTGTACTAAATGAATTTCATATGATTAAATATTGAATGAAAAACATTAGAATATTATCTAGTTATTTTGATACTGATATAAAAGGACTAATGTACACATGAAAACAGATCTCATCACAGATTTATGTTATGATAATGGGACTCAGAGAGACTGAGAGGATCAACTAATTATCCTGACTTGGATAAAATAAAAATAGTTGATATCATTACAAATATATGCTGGACTTGAGTTTATAATTAGTGCCAACATTTTTTTTATGCAATCTTAACAAAATGTTACACCAAGGATATGTTGCAATAATGTGTTTTATATTATGTGTGTGAAATAAAATGTTGCTGTTAAGCAGATTTTCAAAGATAGTCTACTGATAAATTGCAATATTTAACTAATTATACATAATTTATGCCGATTCTATCAGATAAAAAAAATGCTTGCACAAAGATTTGATGGGACGAAAGAGTTTTAAGCCAGTCAGGAATAGGTCTGTATTCCCTTATCAAACATACCATTTAATGTATTTGAAGCCATGCATCACATGTGTCAATGCAATGAACCATGACAATCTGATATTTTCCAGCAATTCTTCTCTTACCAAATTTATTGAAGCCAACTCATTAAGTATTGAAACTAAAGTCAATGATATAACACATCATTACATATCTGTTTTGATTTGTGATGTTATGAATGGTTGCTTAGAGGCACATCAACTACTAAGGTTATTCAGTGCCTAAAAGTGGTTAAAATATAAACGTTTATAAAATCAATATGATATGTAAATAATCTTAACAACACAAAATATCAACAAAATCCTTTCAATTTATCAGTTATATACATAACAAATTTGTATAAATAAATTCAATTTAAAAGACTTTAAATACCGATAGCCACGGTTTTGCCTATTGTATGGGCTTGGCGGACTTTCCTATTCCCAAATCAATAAGCTTGACGGAGAGATCATTCTTTCACTACAGTTGCCTGGTTTTATGTCACGATGCACTATTGGCTGGGGTTGGCTGTCATGAAGGTAGCCAACAGAAGTTGCCATATCGAAGACAATGGATTCTAGATTTTCCTTGGACAGGGAATTGTATAAATCAGAATATCTTTCATCAAACAGCAAAATGTCAAGGTCTGGGCCCTGGATATACTCAGTCACAATGTAGACAGACTTGGGATGGTGGCACACTCCCACCAACTGAGCAATAGATTCACAATGGAGTAGCGAGTGCATGTTTACCTTGTGATTGATGGCTGCATGTAGCTTCTTTTTCACTCTACTGGTCACTTCCATACACTTGGCTGCCACAGGTCTTAACAGGTTGAGACACAGGATGTTCCTCCAGCTATTATCTTATCTCCAATTATCAGGTCTTCTGGTCTTATCTGCAGCCCAGGCACTGACTGACTACTGATGAGAGTAATGTTTTGGTTGACAGTCTGGGTGGTGCAATCATCTTAACCTGAAGAGAGAGTGATCCCAGGGCTTCGGATTGACAGAACTTCCATATTGTAGTTAGGGTGAATTTTGATCTCTGCAATATGGTTTAGTCCTACCAAACAAGAGTAGATGCCTGGCCCAGAAATTTTTGGTCTGAGATGGTGGCCGTTTCATTGGATAAAAGGTGACCCTCACATTTCCAGTGGATTGGACAACTGCTCTTCACTAGACACATAAGTAGAGGACTATTAGAGGGTTCATCTTTTGCAATAGAACATCAAGCCCATATATGACACCAGGAAACTCAGTGGTATATTTTCTATCTTGGTTGCATTATATCTTAGATCTGTCCCTTGAGGTGTAGAAGAAACAAATGGTTTGCCATTGAACATCACATCTAGAATCTTAAAGCCATTGAAAAGAGGGTAAAATTGGTTCACGTTCTCTTCCCTGCAATCTGGATCCCCAAGGCTGCAGTAGTCCATAGCAGATTGCTCTCCACTGAGAGGGATGATGCCTCACCTGTATATTTACTGAGTGTGAAGGTTATGTACCTGATATCAAAAACCTGATGGAAGACAGAAAAGAGAAATATTAAAAGGTGTGCATTAAAACATGAGATTTTGATATTTTTTTAATGCTAGGGTGAAATGGCATGTGCCCATTTCATCATAGCAGCAAGGCCCTTTGGCTGAAAATGAAAATTGTAAATGCACTAAAACTAGGTCTAAACATGCACCCAAATCAGCTGACCATTAAATCAAATAATGTTTTGTCTTATCACCAAATTATCCTTTAATGTTTGTAATATATATAGTGCCACCTGGTGGTGTAATTGTCAGTCACTGGAAAAACCATTACCAAATTTAAGTCAAAAGTCATTCATAGCTGAATGATTACTAAAATACTGTAAAATCAAGCAAAGGCATGCAACACCAGCACAATTCTACTTGCTATGAGGAGTTATAAATACACATTATTGCTGAGAACACCATAACCCCGAGTCATTCTTAATGAAATACAATATTTACTGTCTGTGTCCAGAAATTCAATAAGAAAGAGAGAAATAAATTGATAAAGATAATAAAAACAATTTAATATATAACAAGAAAGATTACCTGCTCTGCATATTTAAAGGTATTATTATGTTTTGAAGAAATCTGAAAGGTGTACAAGTTTCAACCCCTGGTTTGATTCTGACCACAACTAGATATATGATTTTAAATAATCACCTTTGTGTGAAGGTACAGCCGCAGTGGTGATGTTCTGTAAACATAATCCCTATAATTCCCAAACGTAAATGGCATGCCTTTCACAAGTCTTGGTAAATGTGTCTCATCATGCTTGGCTACAAAGCAGTCAAAATCCAGTTTCAGCCCCTTAGAAGACACTCCATTAGTAAAATATAAATCTCAGAAGAACTATTCGATATCAGTCAAGGTGAAACTTTTCTTAGAGGTGGTCTTCCCCTTTGTTTTCTTCACAACACAGTAATCTTGTAAATCATTCCAAAACTTCCACCCATGTTCCACTGCCCAGTCCTCTTTTAAATAAATCTGGATAAATACCAACAAAAATGCAAAATCCCTAATGAAGAAATAATGGCTTAAAAAACGTTTCAATAATTGACTTCATCAAACTTAAATGTCGCCCACCCCCTCACCCCAATCCAAAATTATTAGAGAACTTGCTTGAGAACTGAGCTTGATCTTCCCCTTGCCCGGCACTTGACCTTCCTCTTGCCTATATTGTGGCTGGTCTTCTCTTTTCTCTTCTCCAAGAGGGCAGAGACCACACATGCATACTTCCCGGAATGACGCTGAAAGTGGTTATCGGTGGTTATTGAACTAAATATACACAGAATTAATGACATCAGTTCCTTGAGCCATGTTGACCACACAAAAAGCTGATTCACAAACCACAGTAAATGAATAGACATTCCCCAAATCATTTTACCAAAATAAGACAGATAGTCCCTTTCTGATATCCACTGCTGACATAAAAAATAACCCCAAAATATGTGTAAGCGCCCTTGTGACTGCCGGTATCCTGACTGCCCCCTCCTATTTTGGGTATGTGGTCAAAATAACTGATACCGCAGTACCAAGTGCCTGTGCATTTTATTTGGCAGATATATATTCCCTCATCTTATATAAAACCTGAAAACAGCTGCTAATCTTTATCTTGAATCACCTACTTTCAATTGTGTAGATCTCATGTCCGGCATATCATTCTGTGAATATTTGCACTTTCCTCCATGCCCACATGGCTTCATTGTCAGACATTGCAAAAATTGGACAATTTTCATGGCAATTTTCTGTCCCTCCATGATCTATATGTTCTATAGCACAAACTGACAACTTTTGATTAACCTTTGATATGCAGAGACGAGCAATGATGTAATCTTGATTTTCAACAGTGACTTCAACGCAATGTACGGCTGCTTCTCCATAACTTCAAACTAATCTTTGCGCATGCGTCGGCTGCAACTCCAAACTACTCAGTGTACATGCGTCGCTGCAAGCCATACCTAAAAAAACCAACCGTGTATGTAAAATATAAATAAAACTTACAAAACGAATTGTAGGCACTGTTGCCCCCACTCCACTGTCGCTCCACCAACAATGGCGCTACCCAGCCAGTTTGCTAAATTTCTCACTGTCGCAGGGGTGACGATGACTGTCGCCTCACCGCTAGTCAGCCCCCCGCCAGTCACTGTCCAGCCAACATAGTTATGTACTGTTTGAGACATTAATGAGGAAGGCATCAGCATTAGCCCTGAATGTTTGGGAGGGTACTGCGCCATGTGCAAAGTTGCATTCTAATGCAGTTTGTCCATCTCCTAACCCTCAAAATGTACCACATGCAGCAGAGTGAGGTAAATCAATTTCATCTCAAATCTCTGATTGATTAAGTTGAGGTTGTCCAAAACTGGTGGGTGTCATATTGTTTTGGAAAACATGGAGGCTGTTTAACTGATAACTACACCTGGCGGCAAACTTTATGCCCCTTGTCATGTCCACAAAAGGGCAATGTGGTCAACCTATCACCTCTGCCTAAGGTGCCTCTTACCCTGGTTTCACCATCAGGCATTGCAACACACTGTCTCATAATGGGTGTAGCTATGGCCAAGCCTTTTTAAAATGATACATAGCTGTGATAAGAGAAATCATATAAATGAAGATTTATGATGTGCCAATTGAACATATTTTCCATCAATATAATTTAGTGATTATTTTTGTATTTTACTTGGACACTTTTCAGTGATCAATTTGACAAAGCTTGAATGATTGACAGAAATATCAATATATCTGATTATTTGAGTGACTATTTCAGCATTAACCTAAACATAATAGTTAATTTACTCCAAATCTGGATTGGTTCACATGCTTTTTACAGACTACAGGCATTTGACAGACATTTACAGCCCTCTCTCAAACTTATGTGCTGGAACATTAATGGATGGACTGATAACAATGCAATATTATGAGAAAAAATAATTAGTTATATAAAACCTGATATCCTAAGTCTAAGTGAAACCCACCTTGAAAAAATGACACAATAACCCTACCAGGATATGAATTATAAAATATAATTGACACATGAAACACAGAAACTCTCCCAAAACATATGGTGGAATAGGTTTACTAATAAGAAATTGACAGAGAAAAGAACAATTTCACATGTATTTCTACTAAAGGAAGATCAGTTGTGGATTATATCCTAGTACCACGTGACATATTCAGTAAGTGTAAAGACTTTAGAGTGTATACTATGAATGAATTGACCGAGAGATGTGATTTAGCCCGCTTGATAGGAGAGAGGTGTCATCTGCCAGACCACTCTATATTGGTCGATATTGATATGGGGATTGATAGACCAATTTTAATTAACGAAAATGTCAATTTTGAGTATTATGATAGGCAAGAAGTTGGTGCAAATAGACGAAGATATAGATTTGATAATGTACCAAACTGTTTTATGAAGAGTGAGATCTGGAAACAAAGCATAATTGAGTTGATACATTTATTTACTGTATGTAGAAATAATCAAGATGAATTGGATAGGACTTATGAGCTTATTTGTACAAACTTAATTGGTGAGATGGATAAAAATTTAAAATACACAGATTCCAGGAGGAAAGTAAGAAAAAGATGTAGAAACCATAAGCCATATTGGAATGAAGAGTTGCATTCTTAATGGAAAGATGAAAGTGAAGCAGAAAAAGAATATTGTAAATATTAAGGACCAAAGAATTTTTGAGGCATCGGTTTATATATTGTAGAAATGCCTTTGATAAAATATTAAGGAAAGCAGAGAGAAACTACAAACAACAGGTAGTATCTGATATAGAGGAATGTTGTACAAATAACCCCAAAATGTTTTGGGAACATATATCTAATCTGGGACCAAGGAAGGACAAAGACATTCCAATGAAAGTCTATGATGTCAATGGCTGAATATGTAATGATAATTATGTATTAGATAAGTGGAAAGGTGATTTTAGTAACCTTTATAATGCTCCACAAAATGATTTAGCTTCAGATGATTTTTAACTTAATATGATGATCATATGAAAAACAGAATGGAAGACGGGTTGAACATTGGTGATGTGGCCATAAATGATGATATTGATAGACCACTGTCCTATGATGATGTAGAAAAAATGATATCATGTCTGAAATGTAAGAAAGCGCCGGGTATAGATGGTATACCAAATGAAATACTCAAGAAACATGATGTTGGGCTTTTATTGTACCATTTTTATGTAAAATGTTTTGATTTTTTGACTAGCACAAGGAAAAAGCACATTTGCATGTTATATAGACATACAGAAAGCATTTAATAGGGTAAATAAATATCTTTTGTTTTATAGATTGTTGACATATAATATCAATGGTAATATATATAAATGTGTAAGGGCACTTTACAGCCATCCGGTATCTAGAGTTAAACTAAAAATACACAATACCTCATGGTTTAAAGCTGAAAGTCAAGTCAGGCAAGGCGATCTTTTATCACCAACATTGTTTTCTCTATTTATAAATGATCTAGCAAAAACATTGAAAGATTTAAACATTGGTATTGAGATTGACAATGAAATGATTTGTATCCTGCTTTTTGCAGATGATATTGTAATTTTGGCAGAAGATGTCAATTACAAAGTCTGTTAGATTGTGTGAATGAATGGTGTAGAAATTGGAAGTTGAGAGTTAATATTGATAAAACTAAGGTAGTCCACTTCAGAAATAAGAAGAAGAGAACCCACTTTGTATTTAAACTAGGACAAGAAGTCATAGAGATAGTAGATAGGTATAAATATTTAGGAGTATATTTCGATGAGTATCTTGATTATAGAATTATGGCAGATACATTAGCTGGTGTGGCTGGTAGAGCCTTCCGTGTATCTTAATTTCAAAAAGTGAAGAATGTTGGTTTTAACACGTACAATAAGTTGTACCATACAGGAGTTGTACCTTATCTTGACTACTGCTCTGGTGTATGGGGAAATGGAAGTTTTGCTTGTTGTTATAAAATTCAACAGAGAGCTATCCGCTACTATTTAGGTGTTCACCCAAAAGCACCACTACTATCAATAGAGGGAGACACTGGCTGGGTGCCATGCCAAATTAGAAGGGAATGTGAAATGATATGTTTGTGGAATCGACTGATTAATATGGATGTAGGACGAATTACTAATAAGGTATTTCAGTATGACTATAGATTATGTGCGAAAAATTGGAGCTTTGAAATTAAAAACTTGTTTGCTAATATAGGACACCAGAATGTATTTGAGACCCAGAGTAAGTGTAATATAGATATAATGCGAGAACAAAAAATGGATTTTTATAAGCAGGAATGGAAATCAAATTTGGTTACTAAGCCCAAACTTTGTACCTATATTCTATTTAAAGAAGAGTACAATACCGAAGACTCTCTAAGATATTGTTACTCTCGGTTTCAAAGAAGCCTACTGGTGCAGATTAGAAGTGGAATACTCCCAATTAGGATAGAAACAGGAAGATTTAGAAATAGAAAAATAGAAGAGAGATTATGTCAAGTGTGTGATTCAAATGAAGTTGAAGATGAGATACACTTTTTATTCATCACAAAATGACTGAAATAATGTTGAAAGTGATGTAAAATACCAAACAAACAAACAATACACGTTTCATGTAACTGCAATGCAAATAATATATTAAGAAGTGACTTATATAGAAAAATAATGTCTAGAAATGATAATTTTAATTCTTTAAGTTACCAAGAAAAGTTTGTTTACATGTTGAAAATGAATGGAAATTAATATCTGTATACCTTGAAAAGACTTGGTTAGATAAATAGGCTACAAATGCATTTCACTGTTCCACTGGGCAAACAGTATATATTTAAGTAAATGAGTCCAGACTGACTGGTAAGTCCTCAGGAGCTGGGATAGTTTGTTATATCGTAAAACATAATTGTAGGGCATGGGCCGTGGCCCAGCTTATTAGCACCATTTCCTCTGTGGTGATCCAAAGGTCGTGGGTTCGAACCCCGGCCGTGGGTTTCGCACATGAGCTGAGGCCCGTGCCTAAAGGGTTAACCTGTTGTCCTTGTAAATCTGTGACCGGGTGGGTTGTCATGTCAAGGACCTGCGACATGACAATTCAGCGAGGCAGCACTATATCTGGTACAAGTAGGTCTCATCACGAAATGACTGAAATAATGTTAAAAGTGATGTAAAACCCCAAAAAAACAAACAAACAAACAAAACATAATTGTATATGTTAAATGTAATGTCCTGTCAGTATAATGAATGAATGAATGAATGGTTGCTTAGAGGCACATCAACCACTAAGGTTATTTAGTGCCTAAAAATGGTAAAAATGAATGAATGAATGGTTTCACATTGACACAATAAAGTGCCAAAACAGTAAAAATAGAAACGTAATATTGACTAGAAACAAAATGTAAATGTTAATACAATATGTAGATAACACAAGAATTTATCAACTGTGAACAGCATTTATATAATATCAATCAAATATAATAAATATGGATGATTTGTTTAAAAGACTTTATCAGTATGATGTTTTGCAGTTCTTGATAAATAAGTCAATGACATAAATAAACAAAAGCTCTGCCCTTAAAACTGATTATAAAGTCCTATGTGAGTTAAAATTGATACTATCACAGAAGTATCTACAGTATCAAATAACGTATGTAAATCTTGTACATTAAAATATTGAGTTCTTATAATATCAAAATCGATACACTCAATTAAAATATGTTTAATAGTCAAAGCCCTTTGACAACCAATACATTCCGGTTGATCTTCACCTTTAAGCAGATAACAGTGTGTCAAATGACTATGACCTATTCTTATACGGGTTAAAACTGACTCTTCTCTACGGTTAATTCTAATAGCACCTTTAGTTTTGCCTAGAATGCGCTTAATTTCATGTAATTTATTAAAAATAGCTTCGTTCCAGCGTAATTGCCATTTAGAACGTAAAAAAACAGTAATATATTTCTTAAATTCTGTATAAGGTATTAGGATATTTATTGGCCGCTTATCCAATGCTGCCTTGGCAGCTTGGTCCGCAGCCTCATTTCCAAGGATTCCAATATGACTGGGAATCCAGTAAAAACGAATCTCTTTATTTTCCTCAGTACAGAGTTCATGATACCGTTCAAGGATATTTAAAATAAATGGATTTTTCCAATCCTTGGCTTTCAATGCTTGTAAACAAGACAAAGAATCAGAAAATATTAAAAATTTCTGATGTGGAGACGTCTCCACATGATCTAAAGCTAGGTATAAAGCATGAAGTTCTGCAGAATAAATAGATGATTTATTTGGCAGACGTTCTGAATAAATATGATTGCCCTTAACAGCAGCTGCAGCAGCCTTGTCATCATCAAACGATCCATCAGTGTATATACACTGATATCCAGTGAAGATAGATTTTATTTCATTATATCTATTTATATACAGGGATGGATCGGTTGAGTATTTCTTTAATTCCGTCATGGCTAAATTAATATTTAAAGTTTCATAGGTCCATGGAGGTGTTTCTGGATATTGAAATTTAGCTATTTGATTTGGATTTAAATTTAAAGATTGTAAAGATTCTTTGATGCGAATGCCAAAAGTTGGTATTGTATTAGATTTAATTTCAAAAAGGTCAACATAGTTTGGATTAAATATAGTATGATGTGCAGGATTGTCTGGACAAGCTGCAATTTTTGCAGCATACTGAAGGGCAAGCTTTTCTCTTCTTAAATCAAGAGGCAGCTCATCTGCCTCAACTGCCAAGCTATCTGCAGGCGATGTACGAAATGCACCAAGGGAAAGTCGTAAACCTTGATTTTGTATAGGATCAAGCATTTTAATATAAGATGGGCGTGCTGATCCATATATCATACACCCATAATCAAGCTTAGAACGTACCAGCGCTCTGTATAATTGCAATAAAATATTGCGGTCCCCTCCCCAATCGGTATGGGCAAGAACCCGTAATAAATCCAATGCCTTCTGGCATTTCTTTTTAACGTATTTAATGTGAGGAATAAAAGATAATTTCCTGTCAAAAATAAGTCCAAGAAACTTGGTTTCTTCGACAACAGGTATCCGAGTTTGGCCTAAATAAAGATCAGGATCTGGGTGAACCTTCCATTTTTTACAAAAGTGCATACACACAGTTTTCTTCAAAGAAAACTTAAATCCGTTATGATCAGCCCATTCTTGTAATCTATTTAAGTGTTGTTGGAGCTGTCGTTCTATTGTATGCATGCTTGTGGACCTGTAGCTTAAGTTGAAATCATCAACAAAAAGTGAGCAATCTGCTCCAGGCCTCATACAATCAACAATGCTGTTAATTTTAATAATAAAAAGGGTGACTGATAATATACTTCCCTGTGGAACACCCATTTCCTGATCAAAAGCATCAGAAAGTGATGAACCAACTCGGACCCTGAATTGTCTATTTGACAAAAAATTTTGAATAAAAAGGGGTAAACGACCCCTTAATCCCATATCATATAAATCGCTCATTATTCCAAATTTCCATGTAGTATCGTACGCTTTCTCTAAATCAAAGAAAATGCTAACCACATGCTCACCTTTTAAAAAACCCTCTCTTATAAATGTCTCTAAACGTACCAGGTGGTCAATGGTACTTCGAGTTTTTCTAAAGCCACTCTGTGCAACAGAAATATAAGCTGCAGTTTCTAAAAACCAAACTAAACGCTCATTAATCATTCGCTCCACTGTTTTACAGATACAACTGGTTAAAGCAATGGGGCGATAATTATTTGAATCTGAGGAGTCTTTACCAGGCTTAGGAATGGGAATAATAGTGGCTTCACTCCATGAAGGAGGAAAATCACCACTTTCCCAAATGTTATTAAAAATATTTAAAAGATGCCTAAGTGATTGATCAGGGAGGTGTTTAAGGATTTGGTAGTGAATTTGATCAGGCCCAGGAGCGGTATCATGAGATTTATCCAAAGCAAGTTTCAAATCTTCTATTGTGAATGATTTATTATATTGTTCCATGTTATGAGATATAAAATTTAGTTGGTTTCTTTCTTTCCTATTTTTTATTTGTTGAAATTTTGCAGAATAATTATTGGATGAGGAATTCTTAGAAATTGTTTGACCTATTGTGTTACCTATTTCAGTGGGATTTGTAATTAATTGGCCATTATGAGTTAGATGTTTGATCCTTGCTCCACCTCCCTTCCCCGAAATTTTACGCACCATATCCCAGCATTTTTTAATCGGTGTACGCATATTTAATTTGGAAACATAATCCTTCCAACTTTTTCTTTTGCTTATTTTAATAATATAACGGGCTTTAGCTCTTTTTACTCGAAATTGGTGCAAATTATATTGAGTTGGCTGTCGATTAAATTTTTTCAGAGCTTTTTTGCGCTCCTTGACAGCTTTTTTGCACTCATCATTAAACCAGGGTTTTTCTTTAATTTTAGAATTTGGCTTTGATTTGGGAATACACCCATCAGCAATATCATACAATGTATCCGTAAAAACTTGAAGAGGATCATCTACATTGTTAAAAAGTTCTGGAGTTATTCTATTGAAACAGGATGTTTGAAATTTTGCCCAATCGGCTTTATGAAATTTCCACTTGGGGATTCTTTCATCTGGTGGAGGAAAATGGTTATTTAAAATAATGGGGTAATGATCACTACCCCATTGATCTTCCTCTACTTCCCAGGAATAGTCTAAAAATAAATTTGGAGTGCACATGGAGAGATCTATTGATGTTAAAGAGCCTGTAGCTGGATGTAAATAGGTTGGAGAATCGTCATTCCAAAGGCACAAACTATTGTTATTTAAGAAGTCTTCTATTATACGTCCTTTGGCATCAGTATTGTTTCTACCACCCCAAAGATAGTTGTGAGCATTAAAGTCACCAACTAACATATATGGCTGTGGCAGCTGGGTTATCAAATTATTCAAATCTGTAATATTAACTGGCTCACTAGGTGGTAGATATATTGAACATATAGTTAATGTATTTTGCAGGGTAACCCTGACTGCAGAAGCTTGTAAGTTAGTATTTAAAGTTATTTTACTCTGGGGTATACAGGATTTAACAAAAATAGAAACTCCGCCATGTGCTCGGTCCATTGCATCTATTGAACCAACTTTAATATAAGGTACATATCCCTTAAATGTTGTTGAGTTATCTTTAAAATTAGTTTCCTGTAAACAAATAACAGATGCATTATATTTTTGGGCTAATAACTCCAGTTCTGGCCTGTTTGCCTCAAATCCTCTACAATTCCATTGTATGATATTGCCGATAGCCATATTAAGAATAATGAGAAAAAATATATGATCTAACATAATCACTTG
Organism: Amphiduros pacificus; assembly: GCA_949316495.1. Classification (NCBI taxonomy): domain Eukaryota; kingdom Metazoa; phylum Annelida; class Polychaeta; order Phyllodocida; family Hesionidae; genus Amphiduros; species Amphiduros pacificus. Next base: position 13,427,057 of record OX439012.1, on the reverse strand, counting down.
TTAATTTTACGATTATGCTTCGAGTGCACAGGTGTAAAATACATATCCGGAGGATCACCTGTGTCCATCCTTTCTAAGGATTTAGTTCTATTTATTTTACTTTTAACTCAGATCCATGTCCATACCTCTGACACTTGAAGCAGCGCAGAGGGTTTGGAATAAATACATCAACTCTAACGTTCAAATATCCAACCTTAATAGATGTTGGGAGCTGCGCTGCTTCAAATGTCAGAATAAACGTATTGATAGGAATTTTGACACCATCCTTTTTTATAAATATCCGCTTACATTGCACGACATCCTGGTCTTTGAGTTCATCCACTATCTCCTCCTCAGAAACTCCCACTAAATCTGGGCATCTGATTATTCCTTTTTTATTGTTGAGAGTTTTGTGAGCCGTTATAATAACAGGAACTGTGGCCAACATTCGGCATCGTAGTAGATTATCCGCATGGCTTTTCCGCTCAACCTCAATCAATAGTTTATTTCCCATCTTTTTAACAGTTTTTGGTACCCCGGCAATGCCTTGTATCCCCTTTGCAATTGCAAAGGGGGACATTTTTGCCAAGGTATGTTCAGCGTCAGAACTTTCTGCTATTAAAAATCTAGGCCATTTTTCTATTTTGTTTGAATCATCATCGCTGTCTATGTCATTCCTTGGTCGTTTTTGTTTGTTTTGCGCCATGTGTGTTATTTTAAATTTCATCAGTTAGGTCCCCTACCCACCACGGAGCCCAACAAGGGGACGCCTTTCTGGGCCGTTAACTCCAAGCCCTGACGCCATGAGGATACCCAACATGACATACTCTAAGAATAAAAACTCCACCCTTTCGGATTTTATTTATATCCCTCGATTGACCCAATCAGCAGTAATCTCCTTTCAGGAAATATAAATCAAAAATTTATCAATTATTCTTAAATTTTTAAACATTGAAATTGTCACTAATAAATATAAAATAGCCAGAATACATTAAAGGAAATATACCACAAGCCGGTTAAATCAGATCCAGGCCTAATCTGATCTGCCTGTCTGGTGAACATTTGGATCCAAGACAGGCGTGTTGCAACTGGACCGGTATTACTGCCAAACCAGCCCAGTGCTCAGCCCGTCAGGATTCCATATCCTCCCCAACACAGGTCGCATCCCACGGCAAACAGGACGCCCCTTTAGTCGCCTTTTACGACATGCTGGGGGGCAGTGGGGCTATTCTTTAATCCCCGCACCCACAGGGGAGGTCAGTATAATAAAATATATACAATACAATACAATACAATAAAATACAATACAATACAATACAATACATCCTGGAGTTTAATAGTAATGTGGTTCACCTATACTATATTGAAATACCTAAATGGTCATGCAAGAAACATCTTTCTTAAAGTGGATTCACTATCATATTAACTGTCAGTGATTGTTTTGTGCTGTCAAGTAAATAACACAACCATGTGTCACATACTGACACTTACTAAACACAGTGATGAGCTCACTTACTGCTCAACACAATGTTGAATGGCGCACATGCTGACACTCTAAAAACATAATGTGAAAGACTACTTCTCTGAACATGACCTTGATGCTCTATTCATGACTGAAACATGGCTACATGAAACTTGTGATGAACCTGAGGAGGGTTCCCTCACATTTCACTCATTCCCTCAGATTGGACGCTCAGGTGTAGGTTTGGTCTCATTACACCGAGTAGAACTCCCCTTTGAAACCAACAGGTTGAACCCACCCATTGTAAAGACAATGGAGCTTCTTGATGCATCCCTACTAATCAAAGGTAAACAGTTCACCTTTGTAACCATATACAGACCTGAACCATCAGACAGGAATAGGTACACCTATTCTGAGTTCTATGATGAGTTCACTCAACTGGTGGCATACTTTGGGTCTTTTAGTCATGAGGTCATTTTCCTTGGTGACTATAATTTTCATGTCAATAAGCCTACCAAACCTGATGTCATAAGTCCAATGACATTTTATCAACTTTGACATGAACCAATGGGTACATGAACCAGCCCATAAGTTAAGGAATACCCTTGATCTAATCATCACCTTCAAGGGGAAAATATATCTTAAGAGCCATCTGGTGGATGAGTATATAACTGATCATAAATTGATTAAGCTATATTTAGGCATCTCACCCCCTAAAGCCCCTAAACAATCAATCAAGTACAGGAACTTTAGGGGCTTGGATCTTCAATCCCTAAGGAATGATATCAAATCCCTTACTACTACCAACTCATCATGGGAACACCTATCCCTACATGACATGGTAAATTACTATGATAAGGAGCTCACATCACTTATGGAGAAACATGCTCCTCTCAAACACACCAAGGTTACTCAGCGCAAGCCTGTACCTTGAATGAATGCTCAAATAAAGCTTGAAAGATCTCTCAAGAGGAGACTTGAGAGAAAAATGGACAAAACAGTACTTAATAATTTGATAAAAAATTATACAACATCCAGAAAAATAAATATAATTCCATGCTGAAGTCATCCCAATCCAGCTACTTTTCTAACCTGGTTGAGGAAAACAAACGTGACCCTAAGAAGCTTTTTAAGGTCTTTGATACAGTCATGCACAAGAACAGGGACACACCAATGCCCCAATCTAACTGTGAAGTCACTCAAGCTGAGAAGTTCAATGCATTCTTTCTTGATAAAACAGAGGGGATTCACAAGGACGTGGATAATGCTCCCTCTTGCACAAGTCTGTCACCAGGTGGCACTACAGACAATGGAAACGCACCTAGTCTATCTGGGCTTGAGAGGTTCTTGCCACTAACCATGAATGATGTGCGCAAACTTGTAAAGAAGTCAGCTAAAAAAGTCATGTGAGCTTGACCCTATCCCGACCTGGCTCTTACCTGACCTCCTGGATGACCTCCTACCAATAATTACTGCCATCATTAATAAATCACTGATGGATTCAGCAGTATCTGAAATATGTAAATTGCCATCATCACACCCTTACTGAAGTAATTGAGTTCAGAACTGGTTGAGAAGAACTACAGACTGGTTTCCAATCTGACCTACATTTCTAAACTAACAGAGGCAGGGCAGTAGCAGACCAATTGACATCTCATCTTGTAAGGAATGACCTTACAGACAAATTCCAATCAGCCTACAAGGAGTATCACAGCACAGAGACTGCCTTACTGAAGGTGCAAAACAATATCTTGCATGATCTGGATAATAAGAAGTCAGTAATCCTACTGTTACTTGACCTCTCTGCAGCCTTTGACACCATAGACCACCAAATCATATTTGATAGACTGGAGACAAGATGCAATGTGAAAGTTTATGCCCTGTCTTGGATATGGTCATATCTCTGTAACAGGAAGCAGTGTGTCAAGGTCGGGCGCACAGGGCCCGCCCACAATCTCAAGCAAGAAAATCTAAGCAAGAACTTGATATTTACTGATGTAAGTATAGTCTTCAAATCTGAGATCATCCGATTTTTTTTAACAAGCTTGGGACTGATCTTACGTAAGCACAAAATAGCACTTCTCGTCCTGAACCTCATCAATTTTGTTTTGTTCATTTGTATCAGTTGTATGCTCTAAATATGTCCACTTTGTGTTCCTATAACATTTTTTAATGTAAAATACTATTTCTTGTCAAAAATACCTTCATATTCTGCCCAAATCACTGAATTACGAATTTGTTTACATTGCTCCAATTTTTTACCCATCGTGAACTCATCACAGTCATGGACGGGATTTTCTTTGTAACATCATGAGGCCGCAAGAGCAATTTGTATCCTTTTTTCCAGTGTTCTGGGAGCTTCTGTGACGTAAAGTGCAATATAGTTTCATTTTAACTCATTTTTAAGCACCACAAAATTATTTTTGAAAACAATTGCAGCTGTTTTCATCTTTTTCAATTTTTGATGCAAAATGTAAGCAAGAAAAACTTCACCAAGCAAGCTGCGGACCATGCTTAAAATCTGAGCACAAACTTGAAATGTAAGCAAGACATCCTTGCTTGAAAATGTTTCAAAAAACGGATTTGGGCATGACTTGAGATGTAAGTACAGACTTGAAATCTAAGCACAAATTTCTTGCTTGAGATTGTTTCAAAAATCGGGCCCAGGTCCTAGCAAAATATGGCCTCAACTACCACATTTATGCAAACGATACTCAGATCTACATCCCTGTTGATCATACCTACAGTCAGCAAGTAGATATGGGAAGATTTAAATTAGAAGAATGTGTTAGTGAGGTCAGAACTTTCCTGATCTCAAACAAAATGAAAATAAATGATGGCAAAACTGAAATGCTGATCTGTACTGACAGGTATAGTACTGCTGCTACAGCACTATCAGAGTGGGTGACTCTGACACCACATCCTGTGAGTCAGTGATAGACCAAGGCATAACTTTTGACTCAAAAATGGACATGAAAGCACAAATGAAGAAAATGTGCAAAAAGGGATATTACCATGTATGGAACTTAGCTGCGATCAGACAAGAAGACAGCTGTTACCCATGCTTATGTTACATCTACACTAGATTATGGTAATGGCCTTCTTGCAGGTCTCCCTTGATCTGACATAAAGGCTGCAATACCTTCAAAAGCCTGTGTCGTAGGAAAAATCAGGAAATTTGATCATACATCAGAAAAACTGAGGGAACTACACTGGCTCCCTGTTCATGCCAGGATTGATTTCAAAATCCTGCTTATGACCTGGAAAGCCCTCAATGGTAAGGCACCGCCTTACTTGTGTGATCTACTCCTAGTGGAACAGGGTGATAGGTGCCCAAGATCTAATGATGGCACTTACCCATCAGTTCCTAAGACTTGTCTGAAGACAGTCGGCGACAGAGCCTTCTCGTCTGTCAGCCCTAGACTCTGGAACTCCTTCCCTAGTTACATTAGGACTAGTACTTCAGTCACATCCTTCAAAAGCAGACTGAAAACATATCTCTTCTGAAAACATGTTCTGAACAGAGTACTATGAATAGACTTGTCTGGTTTCAGCGCTATATAAATTCTATTATTATTATTATTATTATTATTATTATTATTATTATTATTATTATTATTATTATTATTATTATTATTATTATTATTATTATTATTATTATTATTATTATTATTATTATTATTATTATTATTTTTATTATTATTTTTATTATTATTATTATTATTATTATTATTATTATTATTATTATTATTATTTTTATTATTATTATTATTATTTTTATTATTATTATCATTATTATTATCATTATTATTATCAATATTATTAGTACAAGTGAACCGACAATAATATGACATGGCAGAGGTGAAAATTAATACAAATCATAGTTTTGTCATAGATTTAACTCGCAATGGAAAAGTCTTGAGGTAAATACAGTTGCGTGAGGCTTCGAGATACACACTTCTTTCAACTGAATACTATATATACAAAAGATCACAGTTTCATCAATAATTGGCAGACAGAAGGACGGGCGGACAGACGGACTGACTGATGGACAGACAGACAGAAGGACAAACATATTCCCCATTCCTAAAGCTTTACAACTTCAGAGAAGTCAACAGATCTAAGAAATATAGCTTCGTCAATAAATGGAATAGAAAGATGTCCGTGAAGCTCGTCCCACATTCACTTTCGTCCCATATTCGTCCCACATTCGTCCCACATTCGTCCCATATTCGGTTTGTCAATTTTTGGCCCGTATACCCATCAGACTATAACAGGAAGGTCAAGATCTTTCTGGGGGGACCCCTTTAAAGGTCAGAGGCCATTAAAAAGGTCAGGGCCCTTGTACCCTGACAAACATATAAAATATAAGGTCGAAAACAAAGAGAAGACTAAAGTGACGAGATGCCGATTTTTGCCGTTAAATTCCCCCCTTTTTTCAATTGGAATATTAAGCTAGGGGGGTATTTGATTTTTTTTAACCAAAACCATTTTGGTGCGAGACCGGTTTTGATATGCTAGAGACCCGTAAATAGGAGAAAACCTGGAATTTTACCCATTTTTTTGTGTTTGGGTACCCGGATGCCGATTTTTGCCGGTAAATTCCCCCCTTTTTTCAATTGGAAAATTAAGCTAGGGGGGTCTATGATTTTTCTGAACCAAAACCATTTTGGTGCGAGACCGGTTTTGATGTGCTAGAGACCCGTAAATCGGAGAAAACTTGGAATTTTGCCCATTATTTTGTGTTCGGGTACCCGGTTTTGGTTCCAAAAAATCATAGACCCCCCTTGCTTAATATTCCAATTGAAAAAAGGGGGGAATTTTACGGCGAAAATCGGCATCCGGGTATCTAAACATTTTTTGAAGTTAACCGTTTTCTCCGTTTTATGGGTCTCTAGCACATCAAAACCGGTCTCGCACAAAAATGGTTTTGGTTCCGAAAAATCATAGTCCCCTCTAGCTTAATATTCCAATTGAAAAAAGGGGGGAATTTAACGGCGAAAATCGGCATCCGGGTACCCAAACACAAAAAAATGGGTAAAATTCCAGGTTTTCTCCGATTTACGGGTCTCTAGCATATCAAAACCGGTCACGCACCAAAATGGTTTTGGTTCCAAAAAATCAGAGACCCCCCTAGCTTAATATTCCAATTGAAAAAAGGGGGGAATTTAACGGCGAAAATCGGCATCCGGGTACCCAAACACAAAATAATGGGCAAAATTCCCGGTTTTCTCCGATTTACGGGTCTCTAGCATATCAAAACCGGTCTCGCACCAAAATGGTTTTGGTTCCAAAAAATTCATAGACCCCCCTTGCATAATATTCCAATTGAAAAAAGGGGGGAATTTAACGGCGAAAATCGGCATCCGGGTATCTAAACATAAAATTTTTTTTTGAAGTTAACCGTTTTCTCCGTTTTATGGGTCTCTAGCACATCAAAACTGGTCTCGCACCAAAATGGTTTTGGTTCAGAAAAATCATAGACCCCCCTAGCTTAATATTCCAATTGACAAAAGGGGGGAATTTAACGGCGAAAATCGGCATCCGGGTACCCAAACACAAAAAAATGGGTAAAATTCCAGGTTTTCTCCGATTTACGGGTCTCTAGCATATCAAAACGGGTCTCGCACCAAAATGGTTTTGGTTCCGAAAAATCATAGACCCCCCTAGCTTAATATTCCAATTGAAAAAAGGGGGGAATTTAACGGCGAAAATCGGCATCCGTGTACCCAAACACAAAATAATGGGCAAAATTCCCGGTTTTCTCCGATTTACGGGTCTCTAGCATATCAAAACCGGTCTCGCACCAAAATGGTTTTGGTTCCAAAAAATCATAGACCCCCCTTGCTTAATATTCCAATTGAAAAAAGGGGGGAATTTAACGGCGAAAATCGACATCCGGGTATCTAAACATAAAAATTTTTTTTGAAGTTAACTGTTTTCTCCGTTTTATGGGTTTTTAGCACATCAAAACCGGTCTCGCACCAAAATGGTTTTGGGTCAGAAAAATCATAGACCCCCCTAGCTTAATATTCCAATTGACAAAAGGGGGGAATTTAACGGCAAAAATCGGCATCCGGGTACCTAAACACAAAAAAATGGGTAAAATTTCAGGTTTTCTCCTATTTACGGGTCTCTAGCATATCAAAACCGGTCTCGCACCAAAATGGTTTTGGTTCAGAAAAATCATAGACCCCCCTAGCTTAATATTCCAATTGAAAAAAGGGGGGAATTTAACGGCGAAAATCGGCATCTCGTCACTTTAGTCTTCTCTTTGTTTTCGACCTTATATTTTATATGTTTGTCAGGGTAAAAGGGCCCTGACCTTTTTAAAGGCCTCTGACCTTTAAAGGGGTCCCCCCAGAAAGATCTTGACCTTCCTGTTATAGTCTGATAGGTATACGGGCCAAAAATTGACAAACCGAATATGGGACGAATGTGGGACGAATGTGGGACGAATATGGGACGAAAGTGAATGTGGGACGAGCTTCACGGACATAATAGAAAGATGATTTAGCCTGCTCTGAAACCGCAATGACGATGCAAGCAAGGTAAACACAATTGCGTGAGGCTACGATAATGCACCTTTCATTCAACTGAATAGTTCACATACAGACGACCACTGTTTCGTCAATAATTGGAGTAGAAAGATGATTTAACCTGCAGTGAAGACGTCTTGACGTTGCTAGCAAGGTAAACAGGGTACGAGATGCACAATTCTGTCAACTGAATAATACACATACAAAACAGACCAGTTCCGTTAATAACTTTGCGTCAGGCTCACTATAACACTGTATTGAAGAGGCCTAGTAAAGCTGGGTACAGACCATACCTTTGAGGCTTTGTCAATAATTGGAGTAGAAAGATCATATTGACGTTGCAAGCAAGATAAACATGATGACGTCTTGCAGGAAATTGTCATCATAGTGACGTCAGAGAGGAAAGAGTTGTCATAGTGACATCAGACATGGAAGAGTAAACATAATGATGTCATGGTAACATCATAAATTATGTTAATATGATCATGTACTATACTGCTGTTACCTTTTGATAAACTCCCTCTGTACTGCTTGAAATACCAGTTTTTGGCTATTTTGACTAATAATAAAAGAAATGTATGCTATGTCCCTTCCACCTTTCTTAATATTTCATCTTTTTGTTTCCAATGAGCCCAAGATCAAGCCGATTGGTGCAGCGGATGCCGCGTATGAATTAATTAATGACTTTATCATTTCTATTCATATTATTGATAATTATTATTATTATTATTATTATTATTATTATTATTATTATTATTATTATTATTATTATTATTATTATTATTATTATTATTATTATTATTATTATTATTATTATTATTATTATTACTACAAGTGAACCAACAATAATATGAAATGCAGAGGTGCAAGTTAATATAAAGCATAGCATTGTCAACAATTGGAGTAAATGGAGAAAGAAGTCTTGATGTTGCAAGCAAGGTAAACACGGTTGCGTGAGGCTACGAGATGCACATTTCTTTCCACTGAACATCATATATGCAAATGACCACAATTTCGTCAATAATTGATATAATAATAATAATAATAATAATAATAATAATAATAATAATAATAATAATAATAATAATAATAATAATTTATATAGCGCTAAATCAGACTAAGTCTGCTCTAAGCACTTCTCGAGATAATGCTTCCTGAATAAAAACGTCTTTTCTTGAAAGTGTCCAGTTTTTCACCTCAATTTCTTGGAGCATATACCATGAAGGCCCTGTCACCATATGTTTTCATATTAGTCTTGGGCACTGTATATTCATTTTTTTCATTAGATCTCAGTCCCAAATCAGATTTTTTACAATTTAATAATTGAGAAAGGTATTTTGGGGCAAAGCCATTCTGTACCTTCCACGTTAATAGAGATATTTTAAAGTCAATCCTCGCCTCTACAGGCAACCAGTGGAGTTCCATAAGTTTTTGCGTAATATGATCCCTCTTTTTAAGTTTACCTACCACTCTTGCTGCAGCATTCTGCAATTTCTGCAATTTGGCTCATTCACACCTTGGTAAACCAGCCAGACGTGAATTTCCATAATCAAGAGTGGAAGTAACAAAAGCATGAGCAAGCGTATTCGCAGTTTTCTCATCTAAACAGTTTCTGATCTGTGCTAAATATTTTACATGAAAAAAACCATTCTTACACATTTTTTTAATTTGTGATTTCATCGATAATTCTTGATCTAGGATAACCCCAAGATCCTTAACTGTATTTGATCTAGGGATATTTGTTCCACCTACTAGGATTCCATTAGGTACATTGTCTTTTCTGAAATCACAGCTTTTACCACATAAAAGCATTTCTGTTTTCCCATCATTTATCTTCATTTTATTTTCTATTAAGAATTTCCTTATTAGTTTAATACACTTTTCCATTTCTCTACAGGATCTATTTCTAGATTCTTCAGATTTTGGATCAATTGTAATGTATAGCTGTGTATCATCAGCATAGATATGATGTTTGAGACCATAATTACCAATAATGTCAGACAGAGGCTCCAGATATGCCGCGAACAATAAGGGTCCCAAAACGGAGCCCTGAGGAACTCCATAACTAATATTCATATTTTCCGATCTTTTACCCTCAATTGTTACACATTGTTTTCTATTTGATAGATATGACTTGAACCACTGCAGAGCTGTGCCCCTAATACCACATCTTCTTTCTAATCTGTTTAATAGTATATTATGATCAATAGTATCAAATGCCGCTGATAAATCAAGTAGTACCAGCATTACCGTTTTACCATCATCAATATCCATTAAAATTTCATTTTTTACCCTAAGCAATGCAGTCTCAGTGCTATGGAATTCTTTATATGCAGATTGAAATATACCTTGAATATCATTTCTTATAAGGTGACCTACGAATTGTGTAGCAACCGCCCTTTCTATTAATTTTGATAAATAAGCAAGATTTGAGACCGGTCTATAATTTTTCTTTACCAATTCTAGGCCCAACGTTTTAATTAAAGGTCTAATGATGGCCATCTTTAGGTCATCAGGCATGCTTCCCATTTAAATAGATTTATTTATAATTGCTTTTATTAGTGGTAGTAGATGACCCATGCATTCAGCCAGAAGCCAGGTTGGGATGGGATCCAGTTCACATGACTTCTTTGCTGATTCTTTGATTAACCTCTTTACTTCTACATCATCTAATAGCGCAAATTTTTCCAGATGAGTACTAAGTCTGGCTTTCTCAAGCAATGGTTGTGAAGTTTTATCATTTTTGTCCATGTTTTCCCTAAGGTTTGAGATTTTTTCTAGAAAAAAATTATTAAATTCTGATGCTAACTTTTTACTATCAGTATGCCTGGGAAAGGGAGTGTCCTCTTTAGTGTGTAGTAGTTTATTTACTAGTATTTTAAAAAGTTTCTTTGGATCCGATTTATTTGAATTTATTATCCCTGCGAAATAACTGTTTCTAGACTCTCTAATGATATTGTTATATTTATTTCTTTGTAATTGAAATTGCATTTTATCCGAAGAAAGACCAGTTTTATCATATTTTCTTTCCAGTTTTCTCTTCTTTCTTTTTTCATTCCTTATCTCATCAGATAACCAAGGAGCTGGTTTCCTATTATATATGGTTTTTTCCACGATCGGGGCATGTTTATCAAGTAAACTTGTTAATTTATTGTATTCATTTAATAGTTCATTGAGGTCCTTTTCATTATAGGATTTATTTTCACTAAATTTTTCTTCAACATCACTAATATTTTTTTTTATGTTCATTTTTTTGTAATTTCTATATGATACCTTTTTCTTGTTAATTAAAGTAGAAAGATGATTTAACCTGGAGAGAAGTCCTCTTGACATTGCAAGCAAGATAAAAACAGTTGCGTGAGGCTACGAGATGGACATTTCTTTCCACTGAATATCATATACACAAATGACCACAGTTTCATAAATAATTGGAATAGAAAGATGATTTAACCTGCTCTAGAACTGTAATGACGTTACGAGCAAGGTAATACACAGTTGTGTGAGGCTACGAAATGCACATTTCATTCAACTTTACTACAGGCTTTACTAGTTGGCGGGAAAAGAGTGGCAGAAAAAGAAAGCTCCTTTTCTATGAATCCCAAGGGAGGCACTGACAAATCAGTTGGGCAAACAACCCAGAAATATTTCATGTTCAAATTATAGTGTCAGTTGCCCATTCATTTCCCGCTCCTCTATATTCTATTACACGGCCTATCTGGACCTCACCCACCACAGATGGACACCACTTTTGTTCAAAACCTGCTCATGAAAACTTCATTCAAGAAAATACTATGAAAGTAAAGCACAATATGTCAAGTTCTCTTCAATCACAACTAAATGTACAATTCATAATGTACAAAATTAAAATATTTTGTGAGCACTTTTAATTAGAAAAGCACCTTGCAGTTTTAATGTAAAGAAGCAAATTTAATACAAAAAATCAAAATATATTTATACAAGCCTCTCTTCCCACTCTCTTCAAAAAGATATCTTCACAAACTTTGCTTTGAGAGTACCTTGACATGTTGTTGACCTGATGTATTAATTATTTGAAATACAACCCATTCTAAGTGGGCTTTAAAAATGGAATTCCCTCTCAAGGTTTTGCAAAGAATTTGTCTAAGTTATAAGCCCTTTGTGAGTTGAAAAATGCATATGTTGTACTTAATACACCCTTTGTAGCCTATCCTATAGGGATACCAAACTTTTTAGGGGAGATTGAAAAAAAAGTATTTATATTACACAACCTGTGACAACGTTGGTCACAGATTGGCTCAAATTTCCCCTAACCTGGTCTCATAAACCCCTCACTTCCCGCTCTCTTCAAGATCATTAGACAGAAAGATGGTTACCACTAGCTTCAAATGAGTTCTTGAAAGTGGTATTTCAAACAAAAGTCTAAGCTATCTGATACATTTTACCCCCCATAATTTAGAATCTTGATCCCTCCATCATTTTAGGGGTCAATCCCTGCCCTCCCAACACAAGGAAGTGTTTGTCATGGCCAGTTAACCAAGACTTTGAATTTGTTATTTATAGATATAGTTGTGGTGAATGCCAAGATTGTGTCAAGATCGTAATCTAGGCCAACATGTATAAAACAAGGGATAATTGGGTCAAAATGGATAAGATCCCTTAATCCCAGCAACAAGTTGTTGTCAGTACGTATGCGTTAATGTTACTTACAACGGCAGCATCACTGGTTGTCTAGGGTTACTACCCAGGCAGCACACTCAGGCATTGGCTTGGACAGTGTGAGTGTGCCACATGGTGGCTGCAAGTTGTGGTAATACCCCTCTCTAATACCTCAGTCACATTTGCGCCGATTTCAGTAAAGATGCCCGGCCGATGGGTATTTTTTACAAAATCGGCAGGCATTTCAGATTGCCGTGCGGGCACCCGGAGATCATCGGCCACAATTGGGCATCTTTAAGACGTCGGGCGGGTCATCGGGAACTTTTATCTTGAACATAAAAGTTGCCGGCGTTTCCCCGATGTCTTATCAGCAAATATCATCTTAAAGTGCACAGCAGGGTCCCGGCAGTGTCCCGCAGGGACATCGGCAGATTATCTTAGGGCTGCCGGTGGCATCGTGCGGTGAAAATAGGATTATATTTATTTCATGTGTTCATAGACCATCGTCAGATGATCGCACAGGCTCCCTGCGATATATCATAGACGTCTTTAAGATGTCTTTCAGACTTCTGTCAAATGAGACAGATGTCTTTAGCATGTCTTTCAGACGTCTGTCAATGATTCAGACGTCTTTAAGATATCCTGCAGACGTCTGTGTCATTCAGTCTTGCACGTGCCGTGCGGTGCCCTTTAATAATGTGACCACAGCTACGGCATATCTCAGATTGTTGCTTATAAACTCCCCGGCGCCCGGCAGACTGTGAAGTCGGCCGATTGTTACTGCCCGGCCGGCGCCCGGTGCAAATGTGACTGAGGCATCAGTGGGGTGATAGTGTTACAGTGGTTTTGTTCGTATTCGTGCTTGGGGGCATGGACGGGGATCAGGAACTATACTCTCTGGTGACTGAGCTGGGGCGTTAACCTAGCTACCTAGTCCCCGTCCATCTACCTATGATTCGATCAACAAAAAGTGAGCAATCTGCTCCAGGCCTCATACAATCAACAATGCTGTTAATTTTAATAATAAAAAGGGTGACTGATAATATACTACCCTGTGGAACACCCATTTCCTGATCAAAAACATCAGAAAGTGATGCACCCACTCGAACTTTAAAATGTCTGTTTGATAGAAAATTTTGAATAAAAAGGGGTAAACGACCCCTTAATCCCATATCATATAAATCGCTCATTATCCCATATTTCCATGTGGTGTCATATGCCTTTTCTAAATCAAAGAAAATACTCACCACATGTTCACCTTTTATAAAACCCTCTCTTATAAATGTCTCTAAACGTACCAGGTGGTCAATGGTACTTCGAGTTTTTCTAAAGCCACTTTGTGCAACAGAAATATAAGCTGCAGTTTCCAAAAACCAAACTAAACGCTCGTTAATCATTTGTTCCATTGATTTACAAATACAACTTGTTAAAGCAATGGGACGATAATTATTTGAATCTGATGAATCTTTGCCAGGTTTGGGAATGGGAATGATAGTGGCTTCCCTCCATGAAGGAGGAAAATCACCGCTTTCCCAAATTGTATTAAAAATATCTAAAAGATGCCCAAGTGATTGGTCAGGGAGATGTTTAAGGATTTGGTAGTGAATTTGATCAGGTCCAGGAGCAGTATCATGAGATTTATCCAAAGCAAGTTTCAAATCTTCTATTGTAAATGATTTATTATATACTTCCAAGTTATGGGATATAAAATTTAGTTGGTTTCTTTCTTTTCTATTTTTTATTTGTTGAAATTTGGCAGAATAATTATTGGATGAGGAATTTTTGGAAATGGTTTGACCTATTGTGTTACCTATTTCGGTGGGATTTGTAATTAATTGGCCATTATGATTTAGATGTTTGATCCTTGCTCCACCTCCCTTCCCAGTAATTTTACGCACCATATCCCAGCATTTCTTAATTGGTGAACGTGTATTTAATTTAGAAACATAATCTTTCCAGCTTTTTCTTTTGCTTATTTTAATAATGTAACGGGCTTTAGCTCTCTTTATACGAAACTGGTGCAAATTATATTGAGTTGGCTGTCGATTAAATTTTTTCAGAGCTTTTTTCCGCTCCTTGACAGCTTTTTTGCACTCATCATTAAACCAGGGTTTTTCTTTAATTTTGGAATTTGACTTTGATTTGGGAATACACCCATCAGCAATATCATACAATGTGTCTGTAAAAACTTGAAGAGGATCATCTACATTTATAAAAATTTCTGGAGTTATTCTATTAAAACAGGATGTTTGAAATTTTGCCCAATCGGCTTTATGAAACTTCCACTTGGGGATTCGTTCGTCTGGTGGAGGAAAATGGTTATTTAGAACAATGGGGTAATGATCACTACCCCATTGATCTTCCTCTACTTCCCAGGAATAATCTAAAAATAAATTTGGAGTGCACATGGAGAGATCTATTGATGTTAAAGAGCCTTAATGGAGATGTATAATCTGAACCTCTAAAACCATAATACAATCACTGTCAGATAACAGAAGAGACAAAAATATATCAATCTAGTTTGATTTTCAAATAAAGTAAAAAGCTTCTTTGAGTCAAACATCAGCATTTAAAGGCAACCTGTCGAAATAGTCTTGAAACAAATGATTGTTGGTATACATATATTATCAGTCTGTTCACAGAGGTAATGGAGAATCTGATGTTCCCAAATGATTATAAAGGGAAGATTGATGTTGTTTCAACTATTATTACATTTCAGACCAACCATCACATATATATTCAAATACATTAATTCAAAGTTTTAAAATTAATTAGATTCTCAATATTTATTCAGATGATATGTACTGGTTACTAATATCTTGCATCTGAAGAAAAAATAAATATGACAAATGAAATTTACGTTGAGAGGTGATTTCAAACTGAACTTTATGACATGTTGCATAAAGCATTCAAAGTATTTCTCTACTGAGATTAAGTAAAACTCTTGTTATTCTAAGTGTGTGATATACCACTGATTCTAAAGTACCTGAGTATAATTTATTGCCACTGTTTCTGTTGAGCAGAGGAGAAAATGAGATACAGGGTTGAAAAATAAATTAAATGTTTCACTTTGTTTGATCATGATAAAGTTGCAAGGTCATTAAAAGGTCATTCCCAGACATGACCAGAACATGTTTCTACTTTGTCTATTTTGTATACTTTGTATATTGAGCTGCATTTAATGAAAGGTCCTTACCAAGACTTGTGCACTGCACTGTTTCCTCTAGTTTCAAAAGTTCCAAGCCAGTTGATGAGAAAATGTTTCTATTTTGCTTATTTCGTTAATGGGGCTCAATATGCAAATTATACATAACAATGTAGCAACATGTTTTGGTCAACTGCCAAGGACCTTTTGAAACATGACCTCTTGGAGGTCTTGAGAAGCCCATTTTTAATGCCACCCTGCTGTGGTGGCAACCAAGCTTCTGTCAATGAAAGTTAATGTAGCATTAACAGAGAATTATGATCATTTGCACTATACTCATTTGAAACCACCATTTTTAAGATAGTAGATATATCTGCTAAAAACCACAACAAGAACTAAAAATGAATTCAATCTCGGCATGGCCGGGCATCGAACCCACGACCCTTGGATCACCACAGAGGAACTAGTGCTAATTAGCTGCCACTCTAACCAACTGCGCCATATATATCAACATACATATGGCACAGGTTGCCAGAGATTTTAAGTTCCCAGCCCCTCTCTGTCTCTGTCCTATATACTAATATCTATAAAGAAGTAGTGAATGTGTTGGCAGTATATATCACTCTGGCTGCTTATGGGATATGGCGGGTGCAATGCTAACAGCAGTGTATTGTTTGTGTATATCTGAGGATTTTTTTTTTTGTCGTTTTTTTGTGGAGACCGACCACTTGGCATAAGATTGATTTTTATCTTGACTCTGTCAGACAGTTTATTTTGGTTGATTCTCATTCACTCCCCAGTGTAGGAATTTTCTCGACCTCCTTACTCTCTGGTCTGGAATCATGTAATATCCTCCCCAAACACAACATACACAGACTTATGTAGGGAGCTCACTTGATTGTCACCATGATAATTACCAGGATAATGTAATTCTATACTAGCTCTGAAATAATACACCTCCTTGTTTAATCAATTTAAGTTTTACTTTTTATGGAACATTCTTCCTTCTGATACGTAGCATAGAAATCTCATGATTATCTGACCTAGAGAGGGCCACTCTGACACTTAATATCCACTCACTCTCCATGGCACTGTGTCCATGCAGTGGACTAAAGCTCTCTTGAACCTTTCAGTATCATGCATCACATCTTAAAATACACCAAGAAGTGACAAGTTGTAAGAAGTACACCACAGAGAACAGAGAGAGGTGATGACCACATGACAGGGATGATTTGAGATAACTTTGTGTCCAAGCTTGATTGCCACCTTGGATTACCCCTGCCTCACAATCTCTGACTTAGATAATTTATGGGGTGCAGCTAAACATGTTTAGTCCTCAAGATGGATAGCATTTTACACTCATTGCTGTATTTCAATCAGAAAGTATATTGTGCGCTGATCATTCGGTACTTTTTATCAAGAACAATTCAAATGTCAACAATATCAACCAATGAGAACCCATTTTAAATTAATAATTTAACTCTGTTTTCTTACACTTGTACAACAGTTTTAAAGTGGGATAAAAAGTACCGACCATTCCATTTTAATAGACATCTTGTCTCTATTTGGGCAAAACTCACAGATGTCAATTTCAAGGATAGAGCTGTGTTTTGTGGTCTGATGCAATGAAAATTTTTGATATTTTGATAAAATATAACAGGAATTATTAAAATGTCATTGTGTCAACATAACTGAGGTTGAAATACATTGCCTGCAAAACAGTCTTATTGTGATATGGGTCTGAAACAGTTAAAATTAATGATCAAACTTAAATATTAGTTTTATATGAGGTATAATGATATAATGTCATTTGTGTGCCTGATGAAACACTCACACTGAAATGTTACCTTTATCCCATTAATTAGAATTGAATGGATGCATGCATCTAAAATAGCCATTTACATGTATACATGTACATATCCAGATGACTTCACAAGAATTGGTGTGAAAAAATATATATCAACATATATAAGGGGGCAGTGTGTGTCAATTTCATCAGGCAATTTGCATGTTGTCACTTCAGTCAGAAGTTCTTTTGTCTGGAGAGAAATATTGAGGACACACAAAATGCATGTGAAAATCTCCAGTGTGGTTCCACATTTTGCCAGAGAGTCCCTGCCTGTCTGTGACCTATACACTAGTATTGTTTATCGGACACCCACCATTACACACTATTATGTCGAATTAATTGTTATGTGAAATAACTTTCAGTATTTTGAAAATGCTTTAAACTGATACATACTGATGGACAGACTGCTGACAAATAGACTAGGCAGTTGGTAGAACTATGGTATATTGAATGTGTAACACATGTTATACTATCTATCAATGAAAAGAATACTGTACAATACTGATTTGCATTATAAAGCAAGAAAAATAGAAGGAAAGCATATTAAGATGTACTTCATCCCTCCCCTTTCCCCCATTCTTTTAAGAACAACCAGAGAAGGCTATCAGAGACATTGATCCTTTTCCTCACCCATTTTTCGCATTTCCAAGAAATTTACAATAGTAAATCGTATGCTTTTTTTATCTGATGCAATTTAATAGAAATCATTTTTTTGCAAATACTTAATTTTTATCAAAGTTCTCTAACACCAACAGAGACTAACCACTGTCAAAAGTCAAATGGGTTGAACATACCCCAACTATAAGTTAATTATTTTCTTCATCACTCTTCAACACGCAAGTACAGTTAACATACATTCAATACTGGATGCAGCACTATTCAATAAGATAGGACTGTTCTGGCTTTACATATAGGGGTCACCACCATACTATCCACCAACATTATGAAGTTACTGAAAATTTATGCACACAATATATGGCTATTCTGGAAATACATATAGTTTCTGATATGTTTTGCATATGACCACTATTTGACAAAGATTGTTCAAACATAAAGATATTTCTACTGTAATTATAAGTTTTTAACATTTAATTATTTATTAAAGAAATTGGCTCATTACCAGCTATTAAAAGAAATTTGGGATTGACAAACATCCATGAACAAAGTTAACAGCTGTTAATTCCATAAAAATTCTGAGCTGGTAACTTTCACAGCTGGTATAAAATAACAGCTGACAGCCAAAATCCCAAAGTGTAGCTGGCTGGTAATATAACATACTCTGTCCATGTTTCACATCTCTATCTCAATTTTTAACGAAGTTGGAAGTGGTGAGCCCCTGATTGTAATGTATAATGTATTTGTGGATTGCGAGAAAGACAAGAACAGTCTGCCTTGATGGTTACCCATATTGCTTTATTGATTTCAATTCCTGTTCCAGTGAAAACAATGTCATGTGCTTTGCACAACTTGGGTTGCAAGCTCTTGAAACTCTTTTTTAATGTTTAAATATGGCAGGCCAAACTCCACCAGAGGGCGATAATGGTGAACCTATCACCTCTGTACAAGGTGCCTTTTGGTGCTGGTTCACCACATCCATTTCATGTAAATGTCCATCTTATTCATTTTGTTTCTTAAATTGTGCTCAGATTAGTAAATTATGATATATTTCACCCTTAATACAAAAGTTTGTCCATATAGAAACAACTATTAAGAGAAATAAAACTTTGAACTACTTTCTCAACTGGAAGAGCCATTTTCTGGGGTAGTGATGAGGTGGAACCACAACAAAGATAGCCGCTTTGTTTATAATTTGAATTCTTTTAATCTTTTATACTTTTGGTTAATCCAAGCAACCAAAAAATGTCAAATGTTAACAAATGAACTCAAATATATCTCAAGGCAACTTCATATTTGATATTTTATGATGTTAACATGTCAATCACATTAACAACACTGACAGTTCTTGAGCACATGGCCAGTAAACGTAGTACTGGATGAATACTAATCTGGGATGGCCAGAGGTAATAGTTTGCGTGTGCCTCTGATGGACAGTGTGATGGCAGGATAAGGTATATATGAACTTATATGATTAAAGTGTGAGGATTTGTTTCATGTTTATTACTCTAACAGATCATCGCTACATCAGTTGCTACCAGGACGACCCAGACCTGCCAATAAAAGTCACAGACTCCGACAGCAACTCAGTCAAACTCATGGCCAAATAGTGCATTACTGAGAAAGAATCAAAGTCAGTCCAACATATTTTATGATTTTTCAATAAACTAAGCCCCATATCTAAGATAATCTTAACTTGAAGAGAGCACTACATATGGATTATTTTAGACATATTATGCACATGAGCAGACTCTTTTAAGGTTTGCAGGGTTCCAGAAAGGAAGCATATGTGGAGATGAGTATGGCTCTCAACGTGGGGTCAGAGAGTTCAACTGCAGTTTCTCCTGTCGACAGAACTGCGGAGGCAACATAACTAATGCAATGTACACCACCGAACTGGGTACTATCCTACTTTTGTGGTCTCAATCCATACTTCATAGGTTCTAAAAGCCCATGAGATATAAGTGGGGTGACCAACTTTACAAATCGAATTAAATCAGATTTATTTTGCAGTAATTAGATATGATAGCTTTTCATCAGTGTAGGGGCCTGCAACAGATTTGTTGGGATGATGCTTCTCTCGAGTGTTAGTTATACTGCGCACGCTCTCAGTGCCCTTGAGACACAAATGGAGTGGCCAACATGTCAAATCACATTAAATAAAGTCAAGTCAGTAGATATCACACGATATGTAATGATGAAAATCTGTTTGTCCTGTGCTTATATGTGAAGGTGATGAAATCATTTTGGTTATTTTACCATTTATATTTTACCATTTATATAGGTTTGAAGACCCATATATCAGACATCATATTTTTTACAGAAATTGATTAATTAATAATCTGGTTAAATAATTCCATTAGTTATATTTTCTTTCAGCATACAATATCATGAATAATGTTGCCTCGACTGCAACTAAAATGTAAGTAATACTAATTGGTGCCTGTCACTTCGCTTTTGATTCAATTGAATCATAATGATGCAACATGTGTAAAGAAAGTTTTTATGAAATTTTCAGTTTCAGCACAGATTCAACCTTACTGACACTTGACACTTGATACCGGTTGTCAGACCTTCACAAGTATATTGGTACCGACCCAAAGAGGGTGTACATTTATGCTCAGACTCATGTCATTGATGCAGACCTTGATGTTGGTTATTCCATTCTGATGAGAGCGAGACAGGTGACATCATTATGAATTTGACTCAACAGTTTTTTTATAGGCCAAAGTCTACCTAACAGAACTGGTCAATAAATTTGAAACCAGAATTGATTTACTCTGTTAAATTCTATCATTTAAAAAAGAAGACCAGAGTGTAACATGTACATAATGTTTTGCGGACACGAATCCATAATCTCATATAACTTCATATTGTGGATAAAGGTTTTCTTCCAATCAATATATACTTGAGAAAACCTTTTCTAGGTTTTGTGTACTTCTCAGAAAAAATTAACATCACACTTCTCTTTAAACATTCCTTTGTTTATAGATTTTGATAGACAGATCCAAAGCTTCTAATATAAAAGTAAGTCCCACTGCTCCGGAGTTGGGTTTGGACCTGGAACTTTTCAAACGACAAGGCCCCTTCCCTGACCTTATGCACCATAGACAATCCTACATGTGTGCCAGACTACTGCTGGAAACTTAGCTAAGCTAGTTAAGGACAAAAACATTCCTACATGCTGGAAACTAAAATCATGGTGAATAACTGACAAGTCTTACATGTATAACAGAATAGTACTGCTGGAAAATACATTGATGGTGAGTAGATGACAATAACAGTTTGTTTATTTGGGGCTTTACATCACTTTCAACATTATTTCAGTCATTTTGTGATGAGACCTACTTGTAGCAGATATAGTGCTGCCTCACTGAATTGTCATGTCACAGGTCCTAGACATGACAATCCACCCGGTCACAGATTTACAAGGACAACGGGTTAACCCTTAAGGCACGGGCCTCAGCTCATATGGGAAATTGTATCATGAGTTTAATCCCGGCAAGGCCGGGGTTTGAACCCACGACCTTTGGATCACCACAGAGGAACTGGTGCTAATAAGCTGGCGCTCTAACCAACTACGCCACGGCCGATGGCCTATGACAATAACAGTCCTACATGTATGCTTTAAGGTCTATAATCCACAATCAGTTTGAAGCATCTGGAGAGAACTTTGTGTGGTCTCGTGTATTTACGTAACTGCCTTCGGCACACATGGCAGACAAACTTGTTTGCGTGAGATTTTTAAATACCCAAATCTTTTAGTGATAATGCATATTTTATGCCATGATTATATCTAAAATGTCCCAAATTAAATAAAGAAAATATAAATACTTCATATAAGTGGCCAGCTGCAAAAACTGAGTTGAACTCGTTTTAACTACGGGTTAAAAGGGGTTCAATTTAAATTATAAAAATTTAAGACTAGCTGGTTAAGTTTACTTTTTCTGTGCTAAATTAACAAATAACATTACTTTGAACACATTTAAGCCAAAAAAACATAAGTCTGTCCCAGTTTTTCATCGTGGATTATAGACCTTAATTCTGCTGAAAAGTAATCAAAATCAAAAATGATATATGTAAATGTATGCAGATGTGCAGATTGTCAGTGTGAGAATTGTTAGTGTAAGGAATGTAGGTGCGAGGATTGTAGGTATAAGGATTGTCGGTGTGAGGATCGTTAGTGTAAGGATTGTAGGTGTGAAGATTGTAGGTGTGGGGATTGTAGGTGTGAAGTTTGTTGGTTTGAGGATTGTAGGTATGAGGATTGTAGGTGTGAGGATTGTAGGTGTGAGAATTGTAGGTGTAAGGATTGTAGGTGTGAGGATTGTAGGTGTGAGGATTGTAGGTGTGAGGTTTGTAGGTGTGAGGTTTGTAGGTGTGAAGTTTGATGGTTTGAGGATTATAGGTGTGAGGATTGTAGGTGTGAGAATTGTAGGTGTGAGGATTTGAGTTGTGAGGATTGTAGGTGTGAGGTTTGTAGGTGTGAAGTTTGTTGGTTTGAGGATTGTAGGTGTGAGGATTGTAGGTGTGAGGTTTGTAGGTGTGAGGATTGTTGGTGTGAGAATTGTAGGTGTGAGGATTGTAGGTTTGAGGTTTGTTGGTGTGAGGATTGTAGGTGTGAGGATTGTAGGTGTGGGGATTGTAGGTATGAGGATCGTAGGTGTGAGGATTGTAGGTGTAGGCATTGTAGGTGTGAGGATTTGAGGTATGAGGATTGTAGGTGTGAGATCATTAAAACTACCATTTCAAGGAATACCATAGACAAGGAATACTTAAACGGAGATTCTTTTCACCTCCCGTTGGAGAGAAGAAAGTATTTCATAAATGGGAACCTATCGTTTTCTTAATTTTAAAGGAAAGGGGACCAGTTGATGGATATTTACAACTTTTGGACAACTTGTCCAATTAGCGTCAAAAGTCAATCCGCTCGGTATCACAGCAGTAACAAATCAGACATTATCCAGTGGATATTTCCATGATGGCCCTGGGACTGTCAATTGGTATCTAAAAGTTGTCGCGTAGGTCTTCATCAAAAGTTGTGGATATTGACAGCTTTCAGACCATGAGAGTGATTGGACGCAATATAAATCTACTGTGATGCCACTCTGATCTCTCTGATCTTCATCAGTGTTGGTTTGAGGATTGTTGGTTTATGTAGGTAGGAGAATTGTTGGTTAATGTAGGATTGTTGGTTAATGTATGTAGGAGAATTGTAAGATAAATGAGGATTATTGCAGTTCTAGGTTGTCGATCATCTGTTTATTATCATAATCCTAAAGAAAATAGAGTTTAAATCATCAAACGCTTTAATTTACAGGAAACAAAACCACAGTAAAGAAAACAGAAACTGAGTCAAATATTCAGGTGATATATACTGCGCCCCCCAGTGATGAGAATGCAGCACCTTGGTATGTTTCAGAAGAGTTACAACAATTGAAGCAACAACTTCTTGAATAAAAAGCCAAACAACAGTGTGTACAATATGGGGAATAGTCCAGATGAAATTAGACACTGGAAACATTTTAAACATTTTTACACATTCCATAATTGCTTTTATATGCTTTGTGATGATCCAAACTAAATATAGGCCTTGAATATTTCAAATGATATTTGATATTGAAGACATAATATTTTAATATTTGTTTTTATGTCAGCTGAGGGTCATTCATATTTTATTTTATATGATCAGCTGAAAGCATTCCAGTTCATTTCAATATTGTGTTTGCTATCATAGATATTATATTTTGATGAATATGAACTCAGAACTCAGAACTCAGAACTCAGACTTCTTTTTTTTTTATTCGGCCTTAATTACAAAAAGTTTTAAATACACTTTGTTGTCCAAATTAAATGAAATAAAGATATCAAGCCAGGGAGACCCCTTTTAAGGTGGGTTTGGATATCCCAGCGCTAAAGTGTATTTATCCAACAAAGAATGCTAAAAAGTTTAATAAATGTTCAAAGGATTGTCTAATATATAAATGCTGTAGATATATGGAATCCCAATGAATGGCTTATTTATACAATCAGTTCCCATTATACCAAATTAAAATATATGAGAAAATGGTTATATTGTGTCATATGCAGAGGCCATAGGTCATCTAAAAGGACAACCCCTTTTCCTTGTAAATCTGTTGCTTGGTCGATTGTCATGTAAAGGTTTGTTTGTTTGTTTGTTTTACATCACTTTCAACATTATTTCAGTCTTTTCGTGATGAGACCCATTTGTAGCAGATATAGTGCTGCCTTACTGTATTGTCATGTCGCAAGCCCTTGACATGACAACCCACCCGGTCACAGATTTACAAGGACAACAGGTTAACCCTTCAGGCACGGGCCTCAGCTCATATGGGAAATTGTATTATGAGTTCAATCTTGGCATGGCCGGGGTTCGAACCCACGACCTTTGGATCCCCACTGAGGAACTGGTGCTAACAAGCTGGCGCTCTAACCAACTGTGCCACGGCCCGCGGCCGTCATGTAAAGGACCTGGGAGGGATCACAATAACTGCTACATCAAGGCCTCATTATGGTATAACTGAAATAATTTTGAGAGTGAAATAAAACCCCAAACGCATATCATATGCAAAAGTGTTTGTAAATTGATGAAAGAACTTGAGATCTTGACATATTCATTATTTTCTTTTATTATCATTTTTATTTAACAAAATGAAAAACAAAAATAGACAAAATGTTCATGACCTACTCATATTAAAGTTTAAATATTTAAAATGTATTTAGTCAAATAGAAATTAAAGGTACTTGATGTTTGTTTAATATTAAATAAAAGCAACACATTAATAATTGGAAAGAAATATTGTGCAAGGATATTCAAATATTATGTGATTTCAAAATGTCATTTATGAACACTTGACGATGACTCCCTCATGAGTTCTCTCTGACTACAGTCTTCATAGGAACTCAGTCTTAAGGATGTCATGGTCCCATTGTTCTTTTTGATGATAAATTTTCTATATTTAGCATAAGGCAACCATAATGTGATAAGTGAAATGGATGACAAACAACCTATGTACCTCATAAAGGTATTGTTTCGGGATAACATTTCATTGAGGGGAGAAAATATCTATCTTTTAGCATAATGTGTTGAGGGAAAAGTTTTAAAAGATCTCAATCGTTTTATTTTGCATGTCTGAAAAATATCAATATTTCTCTTAGACATGACAAAAACTTGTTGAAATCGTATTTGTAATCACTATAAGCATCATTAATTCAGTTTGAAACTTATATTTGAGAATACAAAACAAAAAATATTTATATGGAAAACTTACAATGTCTGTTGATCTTGAGCACATCATTACACCAAAGTATATATCTCCAGCACCAGGAAATTAAAAAATAATATTACTGAAAACAGAACAAATACAAACCCAAGTTATTCCCTCAAAAATAAGGATAAGGTTATCAGAATTTTGTTTCTGAGAAAGCCGTGCAGATTGATAGAAATAAGTACTTTCCAAAAAACAAATGAATCAACATACTTGACCAAGGTTTGCTATATACTCCATTCCTGCAAAACATAATAAATATTCATCAAATAATTGTTAGATCTAATATAAGAATTACCACCATAGTAACAGACAAATTTGATACAAAAGTGTTTAGAAATGATTTTCCTCTTGTATTTGGCTAAATGAATATTATAATGAATTTTTATATGACAAACAATTGTTAACTGAATCTTTAAATTAAAACATTTTTCTTATTTTATCATATTTTAATGGATAACCATGACAACCATTATATCTATTTATCCATCACCGTCACCATTTAATTCAATGTGACAAAATACAGTTTAAAATGTAGGTATTATTTTTATAATGTAGACCCAAATATTATGAAATTTTATAATATGTCTAAATCTGTGACCATGTATTGGATATGTTGCTATGACAACAGCGTTTCAAAGGATATCGTCCCTAAAGTATATGATATAAAAGAAAATACACATAGAAAATGGTGATATTTCAGCCATAATGAACAACGATATAATGCCATGGCAACAGCTGTAGCTCAGCAGCAATACTACATGGATGGTTCCTTTTTTGATAGGCAATCAATGTCAAAAAAAGGAAGTATCTGTGTTACTCTCTGATCGGTAGTCATTCCTGTGCCCGGGGTTGTAAATCGTTTTTTTTTTCTGTGGCCAATATTGTTCAAGCAACTGATGCCACTGTGGAGTGTTTGTCGTGTGCATGCAATAGAAGTGTGTGATGAAAAAAATCAAGGTGACAACATCGTCATCGCCAATCGGTGCATGCAATTATCAAATAATATTGGAAATGCCTTCTTATTGAGAGAATGGAATTCTGAATAATGTACTTATCAATGATTTGCATTCTATAAAGAAATGATTTGCATTCTATAGATAAATGACAATAAGCTCAGAATGATAGCATCGTCGTCGCCAATCGCAGCGTGAAATTATCAAATAATACTGCTTGGAAATGCCTTCTATAGATTGATAGAGCACGTAATTCTGGGTAATTTTGTTCAAATTTGGTGTTAACCTGACAATTAGAACAGAAATAACAAGCAAAGTTATAATCTCTGAGTTGCGTTAGCGCCTGATCGATATTAGAGGATCCTACGTAATCGAGACTGAAACGGTACAGGTTTGTGCATACTTTTGTGGTAGAATATTCGTTCATGTACAAAATTACATATTTTTAAAAGATGAACAAAGATAATTTCACCCCCTGGCAGTTAATTTTTATTTTGTTTACTTAATTTTTATTTTGTTTGTTGTAATTTTTGTTTTGTTTATTTTAATTATTTGTTTTGTTTGTTGTAATTTTTTGGTTTATTTGTATTTTTTCCATCCGTGTTACATGCGGAGCACCACCTTTTCTTGTTTATACACCGCCTGGATTCTCAAAGCTCCATATTTGACCTACAATGAAGTCAGATCACATGACATTATGATGGCCTTGCAATAGTCCATATATGGAAGTATGTCCTGATTGCCCACTAAAGGCACACAATTGCCCCCTTTGAGGCTCAGGCTGGTGTGGCCATGAAGTATAGTGCTGCCATTTGAGTGATGCAGTCATATTTGTGAGTTTTTTTCTGTCATATTTGTGAGTTTTGGTCTATCATATTTGTGAGTTTTGGTCTATCATGTTTGTGAATTTTGGTCTATCATGTTTATAAACCTTTGTTTGTGAGTTATGGAATGTCCTACATATATGTATGTCTGTTTGTCTTGTTATATTAATTTCAGACATATTTTGTGAAAAGAATATCATATAAATAAATGTTCTCAATCTTCCACATAAGAGTGTTTTGAAAGTTAGGATATCACAGCTAAATAATGTTTACTCACCCTGCCCCTGTGTTAGTATGTCATGCAAAATAATAAAATATATGTATAAATTATATACATTTATAATATTAGTTGTTTTCCACTTAGTTCATTCAACACGTTGATGGCTTTTACAATGAAGCAGCCATTTTGGAAAACACGAGGAAAACAATTCAATGACAACCGAGGTAACAAATTCAATATGTAACATGAACTTAGATAGGTAACAATACTCATTTGCTCAAGGAAAGGATGTAAATGATTGTTTGTGAAACAAGTTGTAGGTATTTAAAAATAAATGTTCATTGGAATAAAACATTGACCAGCATATCTGTGAGGTCATTGGTATATATTCAATATATCTCCATATAAAGTAATGGGTGCATTTGCCTGAAAGTATTTTTTCAGTAAGATTAAGATTATTACATTAGACTACCAGAATATTGACCTGAACAGTCTTCTTCCTGAGTACAGTTCCCGATACAAACACGGAGCCTGTATCCATTTGGAAGGTCAGACCATGCGGTCCAGTGCCCATAGTCTTCGATTCCTGAAGTAATAATATGATAATGTTAAGGGCGCTGTATTCTGTGCAGTGAGGTTTTACCAAAAACCATCATTCAAAAAAGGGTCATGAATAAAAGCATACATCTAGTCATTGGATGGCGACATTTTAATGTGTTATCAAAATTGTTTCTAATGAGCAACAACAATGTATTCATAAAACACAAATTCCAAAAACTAAAAAAATACAAAAAATAAAAAGATTTTAAATGTATTCTAACAGTGGAAGTGATATAATACATTTTCAAAGATCAGTGTATTTTTGTCATTCTGTTTTACATTATTTGTAAAGATTATAAGTTGGAAAAGGATATGTGATAACTGGATAAATATTTCTAAATATCCCTCAAATTGATATTGTAAAGATAGCTATAGTTAAATGATAATATTTCCAAGTTTAGATATCTGGTTTCTCCATTACTACTAATGCACAGATGCTAAAATATTCTGATTATAAAATTTCAGATTTTGAGTCTGGTGTAATTTAATTCATCATTAAATTTTGAAAGTTGGGAAGAGTATTTTTAAATAATAACAAAATTATTATGAATTCCTCAGATCACTGTACAAAGTATCTTTTGCAAAATAAGTTTGCAATGATATATAAGTATAGAACTAATTCAAACTTACCAAGAAGGTCAACTGAAAATTGGAAATGAAATGATGAATATTGAATAATATTCAAATTGACTAAAATATTCAAATTATGCTATGCAATGCAATCATATTCTTCATCAATCACATCATCTTGCTTTATTAGATGTTACAGATATTTTGCATAATGTTTTTAGAATATTGAATGAAATATCTGGGAAAATAAAATTGTAAATCTTTGGGTGGTTTTGACTATTACAGACAGAAATATACAAATTTCAAATAATATCCCACAAATTCAAATTTTCCATTCCCTGAAAATGATGAACAAAATTGTTTTACTCTTTTTTCCCCAGATTATGAGAAAGTATCACTTACGTACAATTTCCTCTCCGTCACCTTAGATGTATGAAATACATAAAAAGAACAGCTTAATTTTCAGTCTTTATTTCAATGGCAATATAAAAAGTTCATTTAATGGTGTTTATGCTTTGAAATTATAAAGATCTATGTCTTATCTTATTTACTTTTTAAAAACAAATTGGAGAAACAAGACTGAAGAAACATTTTTGGATTTATCTCATGGATTTATCTCATGTTATAGTTACTAAATGTTACTGATATCTTTCATATTTCTTTTAGAAAATTGAATGAAATATCTGGGCAAATAAAATTGCAATTCTATGGGAGGTAAAATTGTTTGATTAATATTTTTATTATCAACGAATTTTGATGAATAAAGGCTCTATGAACTCGTTTTTGAAAGATGCAAATGATTGAATATTGAGATTTATATTAAAATCCATGGAAATAGTTTCATTTTCAAAGTCATTCAAAGGTCACCTCAAGGTCCCTGGCAACATTTTATAAAGATTAGCCTACAAAGATCCGCATTCAGACATGTATCAGATGTGTTTGTTTGTTTGGGGTTTTACATCACTTTCAACATTATTTCAGTCATTTAATGACGTGATGTGACCTCCTTGTTGCAGATAAAGTGCTGCCTCACTGATAGATAGACAAGATTGTAGCAATATTTTTGGATTTATCTTATTTTATACTTGTTATGCATTCAAAATGTACAAAGTCTATCAATATTGACTGTTCAATTTTTAACCTTTCTGGTCCTTGATATATTTCATCAAGGAATCAAGCATTTTGAATATTTTCTAATGGCATATTTCCACCATCTTTGAAGGTTCTATTGATTGACAAGTTTTCAATAAGGAATTTTATTTTTAGGAATAATTCAGGGAATTATATTTCTTTGGACACCCCTGGCTTGATCTGTAGAAAAGTGCTTGTCACAAAAAATTATTAAGTTTGACAATCCGATGAAGGCCTAAATGGGATGACCTCTGCTATGACCTTGACCTGTTCAAAGGCTTTACATTGTAATCAAAATCTTATATTGTAACCAAACGTTTTGATATTTTGCTATAACTTGCTATATCTTAAAGGCACTGGCCTACTTACCTACCGATAATTAAGATGTCTGCTGTCCCACTCCTTGACTTCAACGAATGGGCACACACTTTTGTGTGGCTCTAATCATGCATGTATTAGGTCTTATATCCCAGTCACATTTATTCCAATTTCGAACATTTATTCAAGTTTCCCAAAAGGTGCTTGGGCAATGGGTTTTTTTTTAAACAAAATCCATTGTCAACCTAGGGCACCTTTAGGCTGTCTGATATCTGGAGAAATTTGTGGTGTCCAGGCGATATGTGGTCGGCGCTCGGGTGGCCGTGCAGTGCCCATATCTAATGTGACTACACATATGGCAAATAGGACAACACCTCCTTACAATGTCAGGTTACAATGCCTCAACAAAAATGCTTACAATGTGCTCACAAAATGCTGAGCATGTGCTCACAAAATTGCACTACAATGCTCACAACATTATCTGATCTACGTCCTTACAACGTCTGGCACCAAAATACAATATGCTCACAAGACAGAAAAAACATAAAATTGTTAACTGGGAAGTACTCAAGTGATTGAAATCAAACTGACAGAATGGACATTAGAAATGTGCTCCAAATGTGTAAATGTCTCTTACTTTCTCCTGAACCTTCTCCTAAATTTTCTTCTGATGAGTTTCTTTGCCCTGAAAATATAAACGAAATGTAATGATGCTAAAGAGCATGTGACACACCCATGCAGAGTACCACAGCCCCAACAGAACTAGGTCTTACAGATTTTGTAGATTATGAAAAGATATTCAACACTCATATTTTATGTGATTAACACCAGCTTTTACCATCATGGTCATCAGTATTATTATTTTTTAATATTTTATCCCAACTTCTTATATCTAATTTGAATAAGAAAATTTGTATTATTATATATTGACCTGCGCAGTTCTCAGTGCATTTTTCGTACTCATAGCACGTTCCTTTACAACTTCTGGAGCGAGTGACATTGGAAATGCCATTGCACGAACTCCATTCTCCCCAGTTTGAATTTCCGGAATCTCCTGGAAGAGGAAGTCTGATAAAAACTCAAAACATAGTGAAGTTGTGACCATCACCCCAACTAAAACTGGTTGTGTGATCAACCACGAAGGTACAAATATTTCAACATCAATGACCAATGAAACAGACAAAGTAGAAACAGCATTGTGTGCATGTAAAAATAAGGTTTAGTTGTTTTTTTATGTTTTTCCAATGTGCTGAGTATGTAGAAGAATAATGTTGTGGTCCAACCTGATAACAACATTGTCCTTCTATGGTATGTTAAACTACACAGTTATCATGGAGAAACACATCAGTTAAATTTAGGTGCAAGAAAACACAGTCTTATAAAATGTTGCTCAATGAAGGAATTGCACTTGGTTCCCCAGACATATAACAGAACCAATCAGTATGAGTGACATAATCCCTATGAAATGCACTGATTGATATTCCTCTCAGTATATAGAGAGTGGGTTTGAAAACAGTTGAGCAGCCTGAGGAAGAAAATATGGACAAATAGGAGAATTCTGGACCCTAAAATTGCTTTCAGGTTGTTCTTTAAGATCCACGGTTATTATAGGGAATATACGGGGGAAAATGAAGCAATATAGATCAACAACAACGGGATTACACAAACAGACAAATGGCAGACCAAGAAACCCATCATAGTATGCTGAGCAGAAAAATCTATGCCTCAATTAGTTATTTATTTGAAACTATTCTTGTTGTTATCCGAATCACCAGAATGCAAAGAGGGACCTGCTTATCTCTTCCATTCCTTGCATTCAATCTCCTGCCCATCTCTTCCATTCCTTGCATTCAATCACCTTCACACCACGATCAGATTGAATGAGTTAATGTGTAAAGAATTGTAATAAATTTTAAAGGTAATTTTTGTAACTATCTACTTGAACATGAGTAAAATGAGCAGTAGCTGATAAATCCCTCATCCTGAGGAAAATACAGACTGAATCAACTATATTTTATGTCAGAATTAATTTCAAAATCCTTCTTGAGAGATCTTCTTACTGTTAATTCAAGCAAAAGTACCCTTCATTTAAATCAGAAGCTAGATACTGTGGTTCCACAAATTCATTAATAGTGCCTTTATGTTTAGGATTAGTGTCTCAGTTGATGTCTTTATAAAGCACCTCCAAATTCACCTTTTCCGAAGACACAATTTTGAAAAGCTCTATGAACAGACACTGTTGGTATCAGCCCATACAAATTTCATTGTAATCATTATCATCATTATTAGTCTCAAATATAAACGAGGTAAAGATGTTACAAAATGCTGCATTGAATACCCAGCATATGAATTATTTGAATTAGATTATGAGACATTTGAATATCAGGGAGGTATTCAGATTTAGGATGTCCAACAATGCAATAGACAGTGGAGTACTGATGTGCAGAAAACATAAAGTTGTATCAATATAAATGGATGAGACTAAACACATTTTACTTTTTAAAGCATTCATGAAACCTGGAAGGTTCCAGGTGATTTTACAGTGGTTTAAGGTATCTGAAAATAATATATGATCTCAAAATTGACATACATACAGGCCATTTATCTGAAATCCACAAAAGAACATCTGCCCTGAGAATTATGATTTTTTTTTGTGACCACCAAGTACTGCCAGTACTAAACAGGAAGTGTGTTGTGTGACCTTGACCTTTGAACTGTCAGGGGGCTCTGTAAGTCACAGGAGGTGTTGTTTACCAATTGTCAAAATTGGAGCAACACATTTTTTTCTACCATTTAAAGAATGAATTGGAAGATAACACTTATCATGATGATAGTGCCTTTTCTTGGCTTACTTTTGGTGGTAAAATTATTAAAAGCTGATGAATATTTATGAAGTTATAAATGAAGAAAAATCATTATTTTTTATATTATATCTGTTTGCAAAAAAAAGTTTAAAAAAAACTCTATACAGCCCAGCTTTTAAGGTGCAATCTATGCAGCCTTTGATGTCTTCCCATTCAGTGGTGTGAAAAACCCCAAATTTCATCAAAGAGGGTCAAATCATAAATTTTCCTGATACCAATTATTAGCATTCACAGTTTTGCCATTCAAAGTCCTTGTGATTTAAGGCCAAACCAGTGATCAAAGGGTTAAATGTCACTTTTTCAATATCACAGGGGGATTCCATGCAGCCTTTGAGTCATGTCTTCCCTTTTTGACAGAAAGGTTTTCACATGCATAAGATACTTTTCAAATAAATAGTATACTTTTCCCATAAATGATATATCTTTCACAACCATAAGTTTCGTTTGTTTGTTTGGGGTTTTACATCACTTTCAACATTATTTCAGTTATTTTGTGATGAGACCTACTTGTAGCAGATATAGTGCTGCCTCACTGAATTCTCATGTCGCAGGTCCTTGACATGACAACCCACCCGTTCACAGATTTACAAGGACAACTGGTTAATCCTTTGG
This sequence comes from Amphiduros pacificus, assembly GCA_949316495.1. NCBI lineage: Eukaryota > Metazoa > Annelida > Polychaeta > Phyllodocida > Hesionidae > Amphiduros > Amphiduros pacificus. The sequence goes on along the minus strand of OX439012.1, from coordinate 13,393,449 downwards.
CACAGGCCTCAGCTCATGTGGGAAATTGTATCATGAGTTCAATCCCGGCACGGCCGGGGTTCGAACCCACGATCTTTGGATCACCACAGAGGAACTGGTGCTAATAAGCTTACGCCCTAACCAACTGCGCCACGGCCCATGGCCACAACCATAAGATATTTGTCACAATCAAAAGATATTTGTCACAACCATGAGTTATTTCATTGATTCAAATAATATTAAAAATAATCTTATGTTGTTCTGAAGTATACTCTTGGCAATAAATTGATAAATTGTACAAAACATCTCCACCCTGTTTCCCAAGCTGGACAGGTGCCCAACTGGTAACTCAAACCAGCTAAACAAAGCTTGTTGACAAAGTGTTCAATTGCTGGTGAAGGTTTCAGCAGACAACTGATCAACTTTCAAGTGCCACAGAAAGTTGTTAACAGGGAATATTTTGGGTAATACTACATAAAAGCACTGTTTAGGGTATAAACATTCATGTTATGTAAAGTAAATGTGTATGAAAGTCAGATTTCATGAATGCTTTAGTTGACTGTGAAATTGATCAGGAATGTCAACTTTTATTTTGATTCAACACAATTCTAGTGAAAAATATCTTTTTATTATATTACTGGTTCATTCAAAAGATCCCAGCTACTCTTCAAAAAGAGTAGAGCATTGAGTCGTGGTGACCGCCTCCTATTTCACCTGATATAGCTTAAGCTTGAACAGAATTTATTAATACCAACAAATCAAATCAAAATATTGATCGAATACGATTGCTGATAGATATCCTACTCAAAATTAATAGAAATAAGGGTAATCTAAAATAAACCTACCAACTGTCACTTGAAAAAGAAGAATTCCAATGCACAGACTCTTCATCATCATGATGTTTGCCACGCAAGTTGTATGTGACAATTCTAGTTTGCTTTATATATTCTGATTATATTGATTATTTGGATTTTCCAAAATATATAGATTAATATCCTTGTGATATGTAAATGTTGCATAATACTAAATAATACATTCCTAACTTCAAAAACCACAAGCTGTCCTGAGCTGATCATTAACTATTAATGAGGGTTGGTATGGCTACAATCACAGACTTTAGACATCAAAGAGCAAAATTATATAAAAAATGGTGAGAGTGTACACATATAATCATGCTCACCTATCCATTTAAACAATAAAGTACACATCAAATTATCATTTCTGATTCTTTTATTGTACCTGGAAACATCATCACAAATTAGCTAGATGATAAATATTGAAACCTAAAATTTATATTTTAGGTTTTTAAATTGTCTAAATCTCTGTGCATTATCAATAGTCTCAAATGTACTGATAGTAGACTATTATAACCCAACAATATTAAATCTAGGCGCATAAACGGTTATTGGTATTTCATAAAGTTAGGGACAAATGCTAAATCAAAGTTGAAACAATAATAGATAAATAATATCTCATATTATTAAGTTATGTCCCTGGAGAATGGTAGAACTCAGTGCACATGTAGGCCCTTATGATACGCAACATTCTAAGATTTTGATTCCCAGGATATAGCTCTGATCACCAGGTGCAACCCCCTTTCCCAACCAATCACAAAAGAGCATTCTCAGAAAATTGATTAAAAAATGAGGTTCAAAAAGTTCTCTAGGGTGTATTTAATTATGATTTTGTGGAATTTGATTGTCTGCACTTTTTATGTAATTCTCCCAGCCTACTATCAAGGGCCTAGGGTCCCCCCTGGTTGACCGCTAGACCAGCCTGGAAACAACAATAGTACAATAAACAATGTGATGTAAAACCCCAAACAAACAAAACAAAAATAGGAGTTATAATCTCATTATTTTCATTTGACCTCAAACTCCTATCCCCTTGTTTACGAGTTAACAGATCCGAGAGATAGGATGGGGCAAGGCCATTTTGTATCTTCCAGGCTAGTAGGGCAATCTTGAAATCTATTCTTGCTGCAACTGGCAGTCAGTGTTGATCGCTTAATTTATTAAGTTATGTGATTTCTTTTCTTTAGTTTCCCCATCACCCTAGCAGCTGCATTTTGTAGTTTTTGTAATTTTGAGATTTCACATCATGGTAAACCAGCCAGTAGAGAGTTTCCATAATCCAGTATAGAGGTCACAAAGGCATGAGCAAGTGTATTAGCTGTTTTCTCATCAAGGCAGCTCCTGACTTGTGATAGATTTCTTGCAAGCAAGGAAGAAGCCATTCTTACACATCTGTCTAATGTGATTCTTCATAGATAATTCCTGGTCAAAGATTACACCTAGATCCTTAGCCTTACCAGTAGTTTTGATTAGGGTTTCTCCTACTGTAATTCCATTAGGCAAGTGTCCCTTCCTTAGATTAGTCTTTTACCGCAGATAAACATCTCTGTCTTACCATCATTTATTTTCATCTTGTTTTCAATTAAGAAATGTTTAACCTCCTTAATACAATTTTCCATTTCTTTTGCAGATTTTAGTGTTTCATCTCGAAGATTTAAGATCCATGGTGATATAATGCTGGGTGTCGTCTGCATAGATGTGATGTTTTAAACCATACTGCTCTATGAAGTAAATAAAGCAATGTATCCTAAAGACGAGGTCGACAACGTTCGTTTGCTATATGTCTCCACATGATCTAAAATAATGATATCCAGTGAAGATAGATTTTATTTTTTTATAACTATTTATATAAAGGGAAGGATCTGGTGAGTATTTCTTTAATTTTGACATGACTACATTAATATTTAAAGGTCCATGTATGTGTTTCTGGATATTGAAATTTAGCTATTTGATTTGGATTTATATTTGAAGATTGTAAAGATTCTTTGATATGAATGCCAAAAGTCGGTTTTGTATTTGGTTTATTTTCAAAAAGATCAACATAAGTTGGATTGAATATAGTATCATGTGCAGGATTGTCTGGACAAGCAGCAATTTTGGCAGCATATTGAAGGGCAAGCTTTTCTCTTCTTAAATCAAGAGGCAGTTCATCTGCCTCAACTGCCAAGCTGCAGGCGATGTACGAAATGCACCAAGGCATAGTCTTAAACCTTGATTTTGCACAGGATCAAGCATTTTAATATAAGATGGATGTGCTGATCCATATAATATTACGATCTCCTCCCCAATCGGTATGGGCAAGAACCCGTAATAAATCCAATGCCTTCTGGCATTTCTTTTTAACATATTTAATGTGAGGAATAAAAGATAATTTCCTGTCAAAAATAAGTCCAAGAAACTTGGTTTCTTCGACAATAGGTATCTGAGTTTGGCCTCAATAAAGATCAGGATCTGAGTGAACCTTCCATTTTTTACAAAAGTGCATACACACTGTTTTCTTTAAAGAAAACTTAAATCCATTATGATCAGCCTATTCTTGTATTCTATTAAGATGTTGTTGGAGCTGTCTTTTTATAGTATGCATGCTTGTGGACCTGTAACATAAATTTAAATCATCAACAAATAATAAACAATCTGCTCCTGGTCTCACACAATTTATTATGCTGTTGATTTTTATAATAAATAGGGTTACAGATAATATACTACCCTGTGGAACACCTATTTCCTGATCAAATGCATCAGAAAGTGATGAACCAACTCAGACCCTGAATTGTCTATTTTACAAGAAATTTTGAATAAAAAGGGGTAAACGACCCCTTAATCCCATATCATGTAAATCACTCATTATCCCATATTTCCATGTGGTGTCATATGCCTTCTCTAAATCAAGAAATATACTAACCACATGCTCATCTTTTATAAAACCCTCTTCTATAAATGTTTCTAAACGTACCAGATGGTCAATAGTACTTCAAGTCTTTCTAAAGCCACTTTGTGCAACTGAAATAAAAGCTGCAGTTTCTAAAAACCAAACTAAACGCTCGTTAATCATTCGTTCCATTGTTTTACAAATACAACTTGTTAAAGCAATGGAACGATAATTATTTGAATCTGATGAATCTTTGCCAGGTTTGGGAATGGGAATGATAGTGGCTTCACTCCTTGAAGGAGGAAAATCACCACTTAACCAAGTGATTGGTCAGGGAGGTGTTTGGTCGTGAATTTGATCAGGCCCAGGAGTGTTATCATGAGATTTATCCAAAGCAAGTTTTGGATAAGAACTATTCCTTCTATTGTAAATGATTTATTATATTCTTTAAGTAATGAGATATAAAATTTACTTGGTTTCTTTCTTTTCTATTTTTTATTTGTTGATATTTGGCAGAATGATTATTGGATGAGGAATTCTTGGAAATTGTATCTGTAAGAACCTATTAAAACTGGATGTTTGAAATTTTGCCCAATCAGCTTTTTGAAATTTCCACTTGGGGATTCATTCATCTGGTTGGGGAAAATGATTATTTAAAATAATGGGATAATGATCACTATCCCATTGACCTTCCTCTCCTATCCAGGAATAGTCTAAAGATAAATTTGGAGATCTATTGATGTTAAAGAGCCTGTAGCAGGATGTAAATATGTCGGAGAATCTTCATTCCAAAGACACACTATTGTTATTCAAAAATTCTTCTATTATATGTTCTTTGGCAATAGTATTATTTCTGCCACCCCAAAGATAGTTGTGAGCATTGAAGTCACCAACTAACATATATGGCTGTGGCAGCTGGGTTATCAAATTATTTAAATCTGCAATATTAACTGGCTCACTAGATGGTAAATATATTGAACATATAATTAATGTATTGTGCAGGGTAACCCTAACAGCAGAAGCTTGCAAATTAGTATTTAATGTTACTTTACTTTGGGGAATACAGGATTTAACAAAAATAGAAACTCATGTGCTCGGTCCATAATGTCAATTGAACCGACTTTATTACAAATCACATATCCCTTAAATGTTGTGGAATCATCTTTGAATTAAGTTTCTTGTAAACAAATTACCAATGCATTATATTTTTGGGCTAATAATTCCAGTTCTGGCCTGTTTGCCTCAAATCCTCTACAATTACATTTAATATTGCTGATAGCCATATTTAAAATAATGAGTAATAATACAATGTGGTCAAACATAATCATTTAATTCTACTACGATTATGCTGGAGTGCCCCTGAATGCTAGGTTTATCAGGAGAATCATTTGTATCCATCCTTCCCAATGATTTTGTTCTTAGTATTTTATTTTTTCCTTGATCTCTAGTTTCTTTTTTGTCAGACTTATTAACAGGGTTATTCCGCTGTGAAGAATTGGAATTTGCACCTTTATTGCTTGATGTTGATTGAATTTGTGAAGGTTTTTACAGAAGATTGTGTAGGTTTTATTAAAGATTGAGTAAGTAAAGGGGGACGTGATTGTTTTATTGTTTATTTGGGGCTTTACATCACTTTCCACATTATTTCAGTCATTTCGTGATGAAACCTACTTGTAGCAGATACAGTGCTGCCTCACTGATTTGTCATGTCGCAGGTCCTTGACATGACAACCCACCCGGTCACAGATTTACAAGGACAACGGGTTAACCCTTTTGACAAGGGCCTCAGCTCATATGGGAAATTGAATCATGAGTTCAATCTCGGCATGGCCGGGGTTCGAACCCACGACCTTTGGATCACCACAGAGGAACTGGTGCTAATAAGCTGGCGCTCTAGCCAACTGCGCCACGGCCCGTGGCCTTTGGGTACATGATACAGGAGTCTGTGTTGATATTGATGTTATTGATTTGCTCATAAAGGAATAGTTCTTTTCACCAATTGGCCATGTTAAATATAAAATGGATTTAGTAACTTTTGTTTTTTTGACAATAGCTTAGGAATCTGTTGGAGGGGTATCGTTGCTTTCTACATGTTTTCTGACTATTGGAAAGGAAATGTTTTCTGTGTACTTTATTCTCTGAATTTCTTTTTCTCTTGTAAAAGAGGGACAATTCCAAGAACATGACGGGTGTTCACCTTCACAATTATTGCATTTAAAAGGGTGAGATTCACAATTTTCACAACTGTGCTGGCCAGTGCATTTTGTCAAGTTCCCTTTACAATTATCTGAGCCATGACCATATTTCTGACATTTGAAACAATGCAGTGGGCTTGGAATATATATGTTAACTCTTACGTTTAAATATCCAATCTTGATTGATTGTGGTAGCTGCATTGTTTCAAAAGTGATAATATAGGTACTGATGGGAGTTCTGACGCCATGTTTATTGATGGTAATGCGAAGGCAAGTGACAAAATTTTGATCAGACAACTCCTCAACAATATCAGTCTCTGGTATACCAAAAAGTTCTGATAACTCCTTTTCTGGTGTTTAGGGTCTGATGAGGAGTTATTTTTACAGGTATAGTGGCCAATAAAGAACATTTCATTAAATTATTGGAATGACTCTATCTGTCCACTTCTATTAATAATTTGTCATGCATCTTCTTAACATTTTTCACTTTTCTTGCTACTCCTTGAATACCTTTTTTCAATTGCAAAAGGAGACATGATTTGTAGTGGATCTGTGCTTTCAACTATTAAAAATCTTGGTCATCTTGTTTCATTTTTTGTTCAAATCGTCATCCGAGTCTATTTCCATATCAGCACTTCTTTGTTTGTTTGATGCCATATGTGTTGTGTTTATAATTCATTAACCATGTTCCTAAGCCTTAATCTGACTCCTATTTTAATAATAGGGAGTTATAAATATGGGGCAGAGTCATCAGCACACCTATATAACTCGGCTACATTGGACAATATACTCGAGAATACACAAAATGACCCAGCAGTCAAGCTCCACACATCTGTTAAGCTAATGTGTTAAGCTAATAATATTTTGATAAGCATGAAGATATTACCATAATATCATCTTAATGGAGACTTTATTATCATGATTGAGAGTATTTCTTAAATATACCAAATTTAAAACTTATTTTTCTTTCAGATTAGTTTTTGAAAATTGAAAATTGAAAAAATGTGTGGAGCTATATTCCACAAACCGGTTGGACAATATCAGGCCCTAAAGTCCTCCTGTCTAAGGTGAATATTTGTGGTCAAACAGGTGTGCAACTGGACCGGTAATACTGCCAAACCAGTCCAGTTCTCAACATGCAGAACTCCATATCCCTCGTCCCACGTGGGGGCGTTATATCATTGAATTTAGCATCAATATTTAATGAGGTGGCTTCAGTAAATTGGTAAGATTCAATCATTGAATATCATACTGTCATTGTTCATTGTATTGGCACATGTGATGCATGGCTTCAAATACATTAAATGGTATGTTTGATCAGAGAATATTAAAGGCATATATACACGATCTTATAGCAGAATATTACGACATAGACATAGACCTATTCCTGACTGACTTAAAACTGATTCGTCCCATCAATTCTTTGTGCAAGCATTTTTTTGTCTGATAGAATCGGCATAATTATGTATAATTAGTTAAATATTGCAATTTATCAGTAGACTATCTTTGAAAATCTGCTTAACAGCAACATTTTATTTCACACACATAATATAAAACATATTATTGCAACATATCCTTGGTGTAACAGTTTATAAAGATTGCATAAAAAATGGTGGCACTAAAATCAAGCCCAGCATATATTTGTAATGAAATCAACTATTTTTATTTAATCAAATTCAGGATAATTAGTCTCTCTGAGTCCCTTTATCATAACTGCCAAACCAGTCCAGTTCTCAACCTGCAGAACTCCATATCCCCCCCTTATGGGTCGCACTTCACGAACTGACAAAAAAATCAGAGGACCATTCTAATGGGGGCGTTATATCATTGAATCTAGCTTCAATACTTAATGAGTTAGCTATAAATCTGCGATGAGATCTGTTCACAGAAGTCCATTTATGTCAGTATCGAAATAACTAGATAATATTCAAATGTTATCACTCAATATTCAATCAAATAAAATTCATTTAGTACAGAGTCTATGATGCCCTTAGAGAATATTATAATTAAAATGATGAATACGATGATATTGTAAAATAGAACATTAGACCAAATATACCTATTATTGATTAACTTTTCTTTCTGTTTCTTTGGAGAACATTATTCTCCAAATATGTTTAGTTTTGGTTAAACTTAGTTATGTAATTTGTTAAAATTCAGTTGAAATGGTTCAATTTATCAAGGAAGAAATTAGTGATATGTCTTAAGAATTATTAATAGCAGCTCCATGAGAAAGTCAAAAAAATGCGGACATGGTCAAAAATAGATTTCCTTTGAAATTTGTGTATGATAAGGTGCTTGCGAAAAACAGAAAAATCTGAAATATTTGACTTCTGAGGTGTCTGTAACCATGGTAACCATCAATTCCTTAGTAACAGGCTCTGGGGTTCAAAATGACCCTTTGTAACCTTATTTTTGGCCATATTTTACGTAATCTTCCAGATAAATTACTTTCTATAGATATATTGTGATAATTACACTCTGTAATTGGTTCCTAAGTCTCTTCATTAAGATTTGAAATTTTTGACAATTCTAAATACTCTCTCTGTAACAAGCTAACACAGTTGCCATGACAACAGTAAGTTTGAATCATTTAAGTCATTTAAATTAAAGTCTCTTTCTTATCTCATTTGAGTTAGATGTGTACAAATTATCATTTCGAGGTGCATTAGTTCAAAGAGGTATTTTTGGATAATGAATTTGATCAGAAGTTTTCTTGGAATTGTAAAGACTCAAACCTATAGATGGGTGAGCAACAAGCATTACAAAATACAGCTAGTCTTTTTCATTCCCAAACAATTATTCCCAATTGCAATCAGGGTGCAAAAGGTTTGCTAAATGAAAAATGTTACATGGATCGAAGTTTGTTTCATGTTTTGGATTTTCTAGGTTCGGAGGAATCTGTGCTGGACACTGAAGAGATTTTCTTTTCTCATATAAACACACAAAAAAGCAACACATGAAAAGCAACACATCTAAAGCAACCCATCAAAAGGCAACAGATCAATAGGCAATTTATCGATAGGCAATCCAACAATAGGCAATCCATTGTCCTGATTGGTTCAGATTTACCGTCCAGAACTGTTCATAGCTTTCCCTCCCCTGATCTTTATCTCTCAATTGATATCAGTTTTCTCCTTTATGCATTTATCAAATTAAAGTTTGATAACAAATGATTAAATTCTAAACAATGAATTTTATCAAATTGAAATATATAATTAACCAAATGATAAATCCAAAATATATTGAAGGAGGAATACCATAAGTAACTTAAATCAGACTTGGGTCTCAGACGATTTGGTGTTACACCTGGGCTGGTAATACTGCCAAACCAGCCCAGTACACAGCCTGTCGGGATTCCATATCAACCCCAATTAAAGCCTGATAAAATTGAAACAGGACAGTACGATTTACATCCCAATAGTATGGGCAAAAAACAAATTGAAATATGTTGACACCGTATTTATGATACAATCAGTGTGTGTAAATTTGGGGATGGTTTCCCCTGATTACAGAAGTGCATTGCAACTATTTTGGATGTGAAAAACCTAAGTGCCTACTCTTCTTTGGAAAGCATTGAGTTGAAGCTGAATGTGTATCTCAATGGTAGACATGAACATCCCTCTAAGCTGGTAGACATGGTTTTTGTTTTTTTTGTAAGGTTGCATTGATGATTAAATTGTAAAAAACTTTAATAAAGAATACAATTAGGCAGCTATATATCTTCTATAAATAGGTGTCATCACGAAATGACTCAAATGATATTAAAGTGATGTTAAAGTTCAAACAAACAAATCAATTAAGTAATTCCCATGTGCATATATAGATAATTACCATTTCCAAAGGAATATAATCAGTAACTAATTAGAAAATTAACAGGAACTAATCAGAAAATTATGTAAACAGTCAAATTTCTATCATTTAGCATTGTCATTTCAAATTAAGTCACTGTGATTTGAACAATCAGGGTGCAAATTAGATTAATTTGTATGTTAAGAGTAACAATTATATTATCGGAGCCTTAAATCAAATTGTATTATACTTCCATGTCTTCTAGTTATTATTTTAATTATCTTCAAATAAAGTCTTTATTAGTGCACTTTTATTCATTATGGCCAATTAGACTAATAATTTCAAATAAATATACCAAATAACTTATATATAAAGGCTTGACTTCATGTTTCATGTATTCTGGTCTGGGATGGCATGATCTACATATTTAATGTGTGAAGCTGCATTGGGCCCAATATCAGATGTGAAATTGGTAATTATACATAGTTATGTTTTATTGTGACATATTCCAATTGACTTTGATTATGTATTCATTCTATTCTGTAGATGTTCTGAGAATATAAAATTTAGTTTATTCATTACATTTTTGTTGGAAAAAGCATATTGCAAATGTCATATTTTACAACTTTCTTTTTGGATCATATTAATACCTCAACACCATATGTATTCTTTGTTATTGGTCAGAATTGACAAACACGATTGTCAAATACGAAGTTCACAAGGGTGTTGTGATCTGGTTTTAACTGTTTGACTCCAGCTAGTCTATTTAGGTTTCCTTTGGTTTGCCATCTTCCATATATAGACTTTGTTGATTCTCCCTTATCCCTCTGATAGATGCCAGCCAATTTTATGTCCTAATTATTGCTCTTGCCATCACTCAAGGTGATGGGAAGAAGTGTCAGTTGTAAATGCATCAGTCAGGACATTATCGGTGCAAGGTGTTCATCAGCCAGGAATGTAGTATATTTTGGTGTGGTTTTATCATCTACAGATGAAGGTATGGTAAAAATTTTAACTGTATTGCTGGGGTAGGTAGGTGAAGTTTCTTACATGGAATTTGTCACATTTTCCTAGTTACATTTTACCTTCAGGTTATAACTGCATACATGAATTTTTACAATACGATTAACCATGGCGCAGTTGTTTAAAACCCAGGTATATTAGCACAAGATGCTCTGTGATGAGGATATTCTTAACTGTGGTGATATTGCACTCAGGTTTAAAGTTTTCATTTTAGCTTAAGTCAATGCGTGAAGATTACTTCAATATCCTTGTTAATCTTTGACTGGCTGAAATATCATTTCAGTCGCTAAACTTTGTATGTATTATTTTCCAACAACGTTGAATATAAAAAGATATATTCCCAACAATTAATCAATTTCAAGCTGACCATATCCCATATTCAGCCACTCTAAGACCAACTTATATGGCCTCGGAATAAAACCTGCCAACAAGGCAATTTCTATTTTCTTGCTAATCAAATCCAATAATTACGAATTAACTATTCATAATCACAAAAACATAACTGGTAAAATATATAATCAAAAACCATGATTTACCAATTGTGTGAATTGGGCAGATAAATTGTTCACCAGAAGTAGACTTATTATTGCCACCTTTTTATATTGATAACAAATTTATATAGAATTAGACCTCACTGAATGTTTTGATAAAACAGGTAATTTACTAATTGTTAATTCCAACTCAATGAAGACCCAAATTACTATCTGACCAGTCCATTACTGACAGAAAATCACCTTCTTGGAATTAAAGTATAACTTGATGTTGAAACTCAAGTTCTGCTTTGGTTGGTTCCCATATCTATCAATATAATATTGTAATTGTGATCTCTCATTATTTGATTTGTAGAGAGATGACAAAATGGATCTGATTGAAGGAAACTTTGTCCTGTATGGCATATTGATAATATATTATGGTGAGTAATTAAGACTCAAATAATATGTAAACTTGGACATTGAAATATTGACTTTGTATAATATCAAAATCGATACACTCAATCAAAGCATGTTTAATAGTCAAAGCTCTTTGACAACCAATACACTGAGGCTGATCTTCACCTTTAAGAAGATAACAATGTTTCAACTTCTTCAGGCACCTTTAGTTTTGCCCAGAATGGGCTTAATTTCATGTAATTTATTAAAAACTTCGTTCCAGCGCAATTGCCATTTACAGAGCAAAAAAACTGTAACATATTTCTTAAACTCTGTATAAGGAATAAGCATATTTATTGGGCGTTTATCCATTGCTGCTTTGGCAGCTTGGTCAGCAGCATCATTTCCTTGGACACCAATGGTATTGGGGATCCAATAAAAACAAATTTTCCTCAGTACAGAGTCTGTGATGCACTCAAGGATATTGTAAATACAAGACAAATAATCAGAAAATATTAAAATGTCTGGTGTGGAGAAGTCTCCACATGATCTAAAGCTAAGTTCAAAGCATGAAGTTCTGCAGAATAAATAGACAATCTATTTGGCAGATGTTCTGAATAAATATTATCAGCAGCTGCAGCATAGATGGATCTGTTGAGTATTTCTTTAACTCTGACATGACTACATTAACATTAAAGTTGTATAGGTCCATGGAGGTATTTATGGATATTGAAATTTAGCTATTTGATTTGGAATTATACCTAAAGATTGTAAAGATTCTTTGATGTGAATGCCAAAAGTCGGTCTTGTATTTATTTTATTTTCAAAACGATCAGCATAATTTGGATTAAATATTGTATATAGTCTCCCACAATAAGATATTAAGAGGTTGCAATATCTTTAGAACTGTGCAGCACATGTAGTGGGAAAGATAAGGAAGTTTGATCCTATATCAGAAAAAACTGAAGAAATTGCACTGGCTATCTGTGCACGCCAGAATTAACTTCAAAATTCCTCTTTTGACTTGGAACGCCTAAAATGGTAAGGTACCTCCTTACTTGCATGATCTAATTCTAGTGAGAGAGAATGAGAGAGACCTAAGGTCTAATGATAATACTTACCTCACTGTCTCTAGGACTTTGAAAACAGTAGGTTCTTTTTCTGCAACTGCCCCTAAGTTATGGAATGCCCTCCCTACTGACATCAGAAAGTAGTCCTTCAGTCAGTGCTTTTTAAAGTAGACTGAAACACACCTATTGTCTCGTATAAGTGCTGTCCAAATTTATTATTAATATTGAGGTAAATAGGATTTATATTATATAGAAACTCTGCCATGTGCTCTGTCCACTGCATCTATTAATGCAACTTTGTTAGGTACATATCCCTTAAATGTATTAAGCATCAATTCTACAATTTGGTGTATTGAAAGATGAACATCATGACAAATTGAAATTATAATAGAGTAATAAGATAAGACATAAAAGTTGCATTCCCAGCAGTGGTCTGTTTAAGCCATAAACTGCATGTGATGGGAACTTTGATCTCAATTGACGCTCAAAGTAGTGTATCACTGTTTGACATCAGTCTGGCACTATTCAGAGGTCAATACATCTCATGAAGTCATATGTATGTTGCATATACTTCAATGGCATTTTACTTTTTAGTTCCTCAATGATGACACTCCACATGAAGTGACACCAAGAAGTGTGCTTTCACAAGAAGGCTATAAAAGAGGATCTTTTTTGAAAAGATTTTAGACAATGATGGGGATGTATTTTTCAAAAGGTTTATAGACATGAAAGACAAATAGATTTATCACTAATATGTGAATTTAAAACGTTTTTTTTTTAAATGTGTGCTTAATTCCTTTAAATGTTGTTGAATTGTCTTGAAATTTAATTTCTTGTAAAGAAATGACAGATGAATTATATTTTTGGGCCAATCACTCCAGTTCTGGCCTATTTGCATTCAATCTTCTACAATAACTGTACGATATTGTTGATAGTCATATTCAGAATTATTAGAATAAATATAGGATTTGAAGTAATCACTTGTTAAGCTAGTTTATGTTTCAAGTGCACAGGATTTATATCCAGAGGGTTCAGTGGATGTTTTTGTTTGAGTTATTACTGAGACGGGGTGTCGTAGTCTGAGTGGATGTTCCTGAAGGTATTTGTAATGAAGGAACAATTCTTTTCATCGATTGACCAGGAAATTTCAGTCTGAATAGCAATTTCTTAGTCTCTTTAGTCTTTAAAGTATTTAAGTGGTCTGTCTTAGCCATAAACTGCGTGTGATGGGTAAACACGGGATGTCTTTGATGTGTTCAAACTTTCTACTTTCATGCCTCTGAATGTTTTCAGTATGACATATAAAAAGGAAGGGCTATTCTGTGAATAAAATGGGTGATTGCCTAGACAATTCACACATTTTATGATTTTTGAATAGAATATTCTCCAGTATTGTGGGCGGTACATTTAGGGCATGTTACATTCCCCTTGCATCAATCGGATCCATGTCCATACCTCTGACACTTGAAGCAGTGCAGAATGTTTTGAACAAATATCTCAACCGTAGCTTTCAAATATCCAACTTTAATAGATGTTGGAAGCTGTGCTGCTTCAAATGTTAGAATAAACATATTTGTTGGAACTTTTGTAACATCCTTTTTTTATAAATATCTGCTTGCACTAGACAACATTGTGGTCTTTCAGCTCATCCACTATCTCCTTTTCAAAAACTCCCGCTAAATCTGGGAATCTGATTAAATCCTTTTTTATTGTTGAGGCCTATGTGAGCTGTTATAATAATTGGTAACATTCAGCATCATAAAAGATGGCTAAACCTCAACATTTTTCAAAACCCTGGCAATACCTTGAAATTAATTGCAATTGCAAAGGGGAACATTTTTGCTTTTCTATTTGAATCCTAGTAAATGTAAATTTCATTCCTAGGTCTTTTTTTGTTGTTGTATGCCTGGTGTGTTTTTTAAATGTCATCAGCTAGGTCCCCTACCCACCACGGAGCCCAATCAAAGGACACCTTTCTGGGCCTGAAACCATAAGGATATCTAACATGACATACTCTCAGAATAATAACTTCACCCTTAATTTTGGATCTCAATTTCAAACATTGTAATTTGAAACATTAAATTGTCATCAATAACATCTGGATCCAAGACAGGTGTGTTACACCTGGAACGGTATTAATGCCAAACCAGCCCAGTGCTCAACCTGTCAGGATTCCATATCTCACAGCAAACAGGATGCCCCTATAGTTGTTTTTTACCACACACTCACACAAAGTTTAGAGTGAGATCAAGGACATACATATTCACAGCCATCTAATAAAAGTGTTTTGGTATAACCTTGAATACTTTGAGTCATACTTTTGTTGATTAACCAAGTTGTTGTTTCATTTACAATTACAGACAGTGAAAATCTAATACATTTCTCCATATCTGCATGTTTTACTTGGGGGCAATGAATGTCCTCATGTATTCTTGTAGAATAGCTATGTAATTCATTATTTGATGGGAAAGCAAATTCTATAAATAAAGTAGCAGGTTATAGTGTTTCTATCTTTAATAGAACTTCAAAACTTGGACTTTCATAGATATCACCAACTTTCAGCTACTTAAGATGTTTAAAGATTGGTTCTGTTTGAGCATTATTGCCTCTACCTTCCTCAAGGTGAGGGGCATAGACAATGCTGCATCAGCCAGATCACATCTCACTTGTCCAATCTCAGTATTATTTAATCTTAAATTAAATGGTGGTAATCTCTTTTCTGTGGTGTGTGGAAAAAAAAAAATTATGTTTTGCTGATACTTAATGATGATTTGTTCACTCTTAGCTAGTTGTTTATCTTTTGTAGTTCAGCATTTATTGCTTCATTCGAATCTCTCAAAGGTGTGCTTTGGCTAATGAGTTTTAAGGTACTGGAGAGAGTGGTTTCATCGGCATTTATTACAAGATGGAACAATTCACTTAATTTTGCAATGTCATTAATATAAATAATAAATAGTAATAGTCCTAATATAGAGGCTTGTGAAACCCCAGTATGTAGAATAAGAGTATCATACTTTATACCATCATATTCAACATATTGTTGATGATTATGTAAATAACCTTTCATGAGGTCCAGTTATCTGACATTGATACCATTTTTTCCATAAATACTTTTTAAACTATATCTCATGAACTAAAGTATCAAAAGCCTTCAACAGTTCCAGATAAATATTGTTCGGGTAAAGTATATCATTTTTGTTCATATCAACTAAGATTCTGTCAATTACTTCAAGTGTAGCAGATTCTGTTGAGTGCTCTTTGCAGAAACGTAAAAAATAATTGTTTCTTTTGAAAAAAGGCATATAGTTGAATGAATAATATTTCAAATATTTTTGAAAGTGTTGGCAATAAAGATATAGGTCTATAGTTTGTCAATAACATTTCATCATCTTTTTTTAAAACTGAGTTTATTTTAGCTGAATTTAATTTATCTGGAAACATCCCTGTATCTGACATTTGATTAATAGTAACTGTGAGCTAATGAGTTTAGAAGAAAGTCCATCAAAACCGAATCTTGGTTTTCATTTCAATTTATCTATGATTGTATCTGTAGTTTTTCATCTACGTTTTGTAATTGAAAATGCAATTGCAGCTTACAGAAAGATATTCAGAATGTTGTTTGATGTTGTGGCATAACTATTTTCATTACAATATTCTCTATCACAGAAAATAATTGTTGGAATGGTTTATTCTTTTTTGACTTGGCAAGTATATCATTTATTGTTTTCCATGTGTTATTTATGTGATTTTTTAAACAAATTATCACAGTAGTTTTTTTTAGCAATTCTTATACATTTCTTTATCATATTATATGGTCATGAATTTTCTTCAGCTCTATGATATTTTGCGGAATTAGGGCTTATACAAATCATCTCTAAATTTCATAGATTATATAATTCTGTATGTAATCCATTTAGAATTTTTGTGTTGGATATTGAGTAAATGTTTTATTTCTACACTGCTTCAAATGTCAGAGGTTTGGACATGCATCTGATTGCTTTAAGGGAATGCAACTTGCCTGAAATGTACTATGCAGTGAACTGGAGAAGATTGTACTTCAATTATCATAAAATGTATGAATTGTCAAGGCAATCACTGCCCGAAAAATAAGATTTACAAAAATAAACATGTATTGTTTTTCCATTGTAAAGACCAATGAAGATCTTTCAGCTAATAAACAATTTTGTAAATACCATTTACTAATCTACAATGCTTAAATATGTTGTATTTTACCAAATATATCAAATTGCATGTATCAGTTCATAAACAATGTTGTAAAGATTGTTGAATGTCTTTACAATATTGTATTTATGTTGTTAATATCAGTATATATTCATGTCACCTTTAATCAATATTATGGTTAATTGTATTTTTCAACTTGGACATTTTGATCATATATTCGTATATGTAAATGAGAATAGGGATTAATTTATACATGTTACATAAAGATCTTCACATGAAAGGACAAACAAATATGTAAAATTACTTCTATGATTAGTAGCTCTTGGAATTGCATATATGCACATATGCATACAACATTGAAAAATGTGCATTTGAGGACTTTATTTGAGGACTTAAAAATTGATAAATTACTACATCAGGATATGATATATTGCATTGTAAGTGACAAGATATCTCTATTTGCATGTTCCCCAGGTTGTTCAGATACTGTTAGGACTTTTCAGAGTGAAAATATGTTCACAACAAGCCAAGATATTAGCAAATCTTGCATGGGAAGTGACAAGAAATTTATAAAACATTTAAATCGCGCCTGCTATTTTTTACACCTTTATGGTACTATTCAACATTCAGATCTCTTAGATATCTATATTTCCATGATGCTGAGGTTGTTTAGATCCTGTTAGGACTTTTCAGAGTGAAAATATGTTCATTACAAGCCAAGATATTAGCAAATCTTGGATGGGAAGTGACAAGAAATGAATAAAACATTAAAATTGCGCCTGCCGTTTGAAAATATGTTCACTGCAAACTAAGATATAAGCAAATCTTGGACTGTAAGTGACATGAGAGGGTATAAAATGTCAAAAAATTGTGTAAATCGCGCCTGCCGTTTTTTATACTTTTATGGTACTAGTCAACATTCAGATCTCTTAGATATCTATATTACCATGATCCTGACATTGTTTAGATACTGTTAGGGCCTTTCAAAGTGAAAATATGCTCACTACAAGCCAAGATATTAGCAAATCTTGGATGGGAAGTGACAAGAATGGTATAAAACATTAAAATTACGCCTGCCGTTTTTTTACACCTTTATGGTACTATTTATCATACAGATCTCTTAGATATCTCTATTTCCATGATCCTGAGGTTGTTTAGATACTGTTAGGACTTTTCAGAGTGAAAATATGTTCATAACAAGCCAAAATATTAGCAAATCTTGGATGGGAAGTGACAAGAAATGAATAAAACATTAAAATTGCGCCTGCCGTTTTTTACACCTATATGGTACTATTCAATATTTAGATCTCTTAGATATTTCTGTTTCCATGATCCTGAGGTTGTTTAGATACTGTTAGGACTTTTCAGAGTGAAAATATGTTCATAACAAGCCAAAATATTAGCAAATCTTGCATGGGAAGTGACAAGAAATGTATAAAACATTAAAATCGCGCCTGCCGTTTTTTACACCTTTATAGTACTATTCAACATTCCGATCTCTTCGATATCTCTATTTCCATGATCCTGAGGTTGTTTAGATACTGTTTGGTCTTTTCAGAGTGAAAATATGTTCACTACAAGCCAAGATATTAGCAAATCTTGGATTTGAAGTGACAAGAAAGATATAAAACATTAAAATCGCGCCTGCCGTTTTTTACACCTTTATGGTACTATTTACCATACAGATCTCTTAGATATCTCTATATCCATGATCTTGGGGTTGTCCAAATACTGTTAGGACTTTTCAGAGTGAAAATATGTTCACTGCAAACTAAGATATAAGCAAATCTTGGATTGTAAGTGACATGAGAGGGTATAAAATGTCAAAAAATTGTGTAAATCGCGCCTGCCGTTTTTTATACTTTTATGGTACTAGTCAACATTCAGATCTCTTAGATATCTATATTACCATGATCCTGACATTGTTTAGATACTGTTAGGGCCTTTCAAAGTGAAAATATGCTCACTACAAGCCAAGATATTAGCAAATCTTGGATGGGAAGTGACAAGAATGGTATAAAACATTAAAATTGCGCCTGCCGTTTTTTACACCTTTATGGTACTATTTATCATACAGATCTCTTAGATATCTCTATTTCCATGATCCTGATGTTGTTTAGATACTGTTAGGACTTTTCAGAGTGAAAATATGTTCATTACAAGCCAAAATATTAGCAAATCTTGGATGGGAAGTGACAAGAAATGAATAAAACATTAAAATTGCGCCTGCCGTTTTTTACACCTTTATGGTACTATTCAATATTTAGATCTCTTAGATATCTCTATTTCCATGATTCTGAGGTTGTTTAGATACTGTTAGGACTTTTCAGAGTGAAAATATGTTCACTACAAGCCAAGATATTAGCAAATCTTGGATTTGAAGTGACAAGAAAGATATAAAACATTAAAATCGCGCCTGCCGTTTTTACACCTTTATGGTACTATTTACCATACAGATCTCTTAGATATCTCTATATCCATGATCTTGGGGTTGTCCAGATACTGTTAGGACTTTTCAGAGTGAAAATATGTTCACTGCAAACTAAGATATAAGCAAATCTTGGATTGTAAGTGACATGAGAGGGTATAAAATGTCAAAAAATTGTGTAAATCGCGCCTGCCGTTTTTTATACTTTTATGGTACTAGTCAACATTCAGATCTCTTAGATATCTATATTACCATGATCCTGACATTGTTTAGATACTGTTAGGGCTTTTCAAAGTGAAAATATGTTCACTACAAGCCAAGATATTAGCAAATCTTGGATGGGAAGTGAAAAGAAAGGTATAAAACATTAAATTCGTGCCTGCCGTTTTTTACATCTTTATGGTACTATTCAACATTCAGATCTCTTAGATATCTATATTTCCATGATCCTGAGGTTGTTTAGATACTGTTAGGACTTTTCAGAGTGAAAATATGTTCACTACAAGCCAAGATATTAGCAAATTTTGCATGGGAAGTGACAAGAAAGGTATAAAACATTAAAATTGCGCCTGCCGTTTTTTACACCTTTATGCTACTATTCAACATCAGATCTCTTAGATATCTCTATTTCCCTGATCCTGAGGTTGTTTAGATACTGTTAGGACTTTTCAGAGTGAAAATATGTTCACTACAAGCCAAGATATTAGCAAATCTTGCATGGGAAGTGACAAGAAAGATATAAAACATTAAAATCGCGCCTGCCGTTTTTTACACCTTTATGTTACTATTTACCATACAGATCTCTTAGATATCTCTATATTCATGATCCTGAGGTTGTTAAGATACTGTTTGGTCTTTTCAGAGTGAATATATGTTCACTACAAGCCAAGATATTAGCAAATCCTTGATGGGAAGTGAAAAGAAATGTATAAAACATTAAAATCGCACCTGCCGTTTTTTACACCTTTATGGTACTATTTTATTTTCAGATCTCTTAGATATTTCTATGTCCATGATCCTGAGGTTGTTTACATACTGTTAGGACTTTTCAGAGTGAAAATATGTTCACTACAAGCCAAGATATTAGCAAATCTTGCATGGGAAGTGACAAGAAATGTATAAAACATTAAAATCGCGCCTGCCGTTTTTTACACCTTTATGGTACTATTTAACATTCAGATGTCTTAGGTATCTTTATTTTCATGATCCTGAGGTTGTCTAGATACTGTTTGGTCTTTTCAGAGTGAAAATATATTCACTACAAGCCAAGATATCAGCAAATCTTGGACTTGAAGTGACAAGAAAGATATAAAACATTAAAATCGCGCCTGCCGTTTTTTACACCTTTATGGTACTATTTATCATACAGATCTCTTAGATATCTATATTTTCATGATCCTGAGGTTGTTTAGATACTGTTAGGACTTTTCAGAGTGAAAATATGTTCACTTCAAGCCAAGATATTAGCAAATCTTGCATGGAAAGTGACAAGAAATGTATAAAACATTAAAATCGCGCCTGCCATTTTTTACACCTTTATGGTACTATTTAACATTCAGATCTCTTAGATATCTATATTTCCATGATCCTGAGGTTGTTTAGATACTGTTAGGACTTTTCAGAGTGAAAATATGTTCACTACAAGCCAAGATATCAGCCAATGTTGGTTTGTAAGTTACATTTGGGAAGAGATCCATTTCTTAACAATTCTTGACAAATTCTGGTTGACATTTTTATTTGCTGAGTTATAAATTAGATAATGATAGAAATTCAGTTGGTGTTTGGTTTTACACTGCAGACAGCATGTGAGACATGAACACATTATCCTTGTCAATAGTTTTCTCTTTTTTCCCACTCTTGCAAATGTCCAGATGTTTTGGGGTTAATCAGTCTGGGTCATCCGGTCATATAATTTATCTTCTTTCATCTGGGACAAGGGGCATTCATTCGCCCCCTCATTACATCAATGGTGACCTATAAATCTTGTTTAACTTCCTGGAAAGTTACCATTTGGCAGAAAACACTCACACAGCAGATGAGCGGGCAGGACTAGGATACTTGTGTGCCTCACTAAACATTATTTCAACACACTTGTAACACATTGAATGTCCATTTCCATACAGGAGCAGTGACAGGCTGAAACCTCCACATGCCATTTACATATCATAGTTCATTTCATAGTATGAATTTAGGCGGTAGAAAAAGGAAATATTGTTTTGCAGGGCAGTTTCCTCCAGAAACACTACCTCTAAGGATATACTTTTTACTGTAACAATATACATTTGATTTTACTCTGTTTCAGGACTGCATATCTCCAGGCAAGGTCAATGAGCTATTACAAGTTTATGCACTGTTTTGACAAGGGAAATGATTGAAAAGATCAAACCATCAAGGTCAAATATAATATATAACATACATTGTCTTTTGTTTTGTTTCAGAGGTGCTAGTTTTCAGACAGGGTCAATGACAAGTCCATATACTGCTCTCACAAGGACCTTGATTTGAATGGTTACATATTATTCAATGACAACCATACATTACACAACCTTTCCTTTTGTTTTGTTTCATATCTACTTATTTTGATGCAAGGTCATTGACAAGAAACATACTTTGATGTACAGTTTGTTTTGTTTCCGGATTGCTGGTTTCAAATAAAGGTCAATGACCTTCCAACAGTTTATGCAATGTTCATACAAGGACTCAGATTAAAAGGTTCACATATATCAAGGATTGATATACATTGCATTTTGTTTTCTTCCAGGACTGCTTGTTTTGATCCAAGGTCAATGACCTTTTTCTGTTTTGTGCACTGTTCTATCAAGGGCCTTGATCGAGAGAGTCACAAATTATTCAATATCTTATAAACTGTCATTTTGGTTCACCTTTTTTATTTTATTTTTTTTACATGAAAGGTCAATGACCTATCACTATTCTTTGCACTAACAAAGACCTTGATTGATAAGGTCTTATAAAATTCAATGATACCAACTACTGAAAAAGGTCCTTGATTGAAAAGATGACACACAATTCAATAATATGATGTGCCTTGTCCTGTTTCACTATTGATTATTCCCATGTTAGGGCATTGACCTTTTTTATGTAAATAAACTTTTGCTGTTTGTGCATTATTATAATAAGGGCCCTGGTTGAAAAGGTCACAACCTATCCAAGGATAAATATCTTGATTTTTATTATGTTTCAGGGCTGCTTATTTTCAGGCAAGGTCATTGACCTTTTACAAGTATGGATACAGCTCTTATAATAAGGGCCTTGGTTGAAAAGGTCACAACCTATCCAAGGATAAATATCTTGATTTTTATTATGTTTCAGGGCTGCTTATTTTCAGGCAAGGTCATTGACCTTTTACAAGTATGGATACAGTTCTTATAATAAGGGCCTTGGTTGAAAAGGTCACAACCTATCCAAGGATAAATATCTTGATTTTAATTATGTTTCAGGGCTGCTTATTTTCAGGCAAGGTCATTGACCTTTTACAAGTATGGATACAGTTCTTATAATAAGGGCCTTGGTTGAAAAGGTCACAACCTATCCAAGGATAAATATCTTGATTTTATTATGTTTCAGGGCTGCTTATTTTCAGGCAAGGTCATTGACCTTTTACAAGTATGGATACAGCTCTTATAATAAGGGCCTTGGTTGAAAAGGTCACAACCTATCCAAGGATAAATATCTTGATTTTTATTATGTTTCAGGGCTGCTTATTTTCAGGCAAGGTCATTGACCTTTTACAAGTATGGATACAGTTCTTATAATAAGGGCCTTGGTTGAAAAGGTCACAACCTATCCAAGGATAAATATCTTGATTTTTATTATGTTTCAGGGCTGCTTATTTTCAGGCAAGGTCATTGACCTTTTACAAGTATGGATACAGCTCTTATAATAAGGGCCTTGGTTGAAAAGGTCACAACCTATCCAAGGATAAATATCTTGATTTTTATTATGTTTTAGGGCTGCTTATTTTCAGGCAAGGTCATTGACCTTTTACAAGTATGGATACAGTTCTTATAATAAGGGCCTTGGTTGAAAAGGTCACAACCTATCCAAGGATAAATATCTTGATTTTTATTATGTTTCAGGGCTGCTTATTTTCAGGCAAGGTCATTGATCTTTTACAAGTAATGATACAGCTCTAACAAGGGACTTGATTGAGAAGGTCACATATAGTTTCAGGATATTTATGTTTTGTAGTAAGGCTCCTTTTTTCCTTTCAAGAACAATGAACCTGTATTTTAGAAAACTTTTGTGCAGAAATGGTCAATGACCTTTTGCCATTTTTGGAAATGTCTTTCAAATGTGAATGTTATTCTTATTTCTATAAATTATTTTCATTTCAGACAGATTGTTTCAGCAATTTTATTTCAATGACCTTTTTAATTGTTATTTTCCTAACAATGGCCATCAGTGCAAAACTCCAAATGCCCTTTATTATCAATTATCCAAATGCCCTGAGGTATAACCTTCAAATAAAGATCTCTCTTGTAAATATGCTGTCTTTATATATAAGCATCTTAGCTAAATATTGTAAATGTCAAAATAATACATTTAAGCATATTTTGTGTCCAAGTAAAGATCATATTTGACAAGCTTTTCACATGCATCTTGTTCATCTTTACATGCATATAGTATCTTGTATTTGTCTTGTTTATTTGAAATTTAACATCTTTTCTGATTTTGTAAATATCAAGTAAAGATCATATTTGACAAGCTTTTCACATGCATCTTGTTCATCTTTACAAGCATATTGTATCTTGTATTTGTCTTGTTTATTTGAAATTTAACATCTTTTCTGATTTTGTAAAGGCTTGCAAATTCCGGTCTTTACTGTCTTTGATGCATACATTAAAGGTCTTGTAAATTGCCAATTTACAGTTTGTAAATATGTCTGAAAGGTCATGTTAATTTTAAATTTACTTCAACAATATATACATATTGGCCTCTTGTAAATCTAATTTTTCACGCAGTGAATCTTATTTGCAAACTTGTCTTAAGCTTTTCACACTGAAAATATATCTTTGCAGAGGCACATAATTGTGTAGAACGTTTTATCAATATTAAAATATTTTATGCTAGCAATGAAAAAACACAATCAATAGCTATTCAAACCATAATTACCTGGCCAATCAATGATAACAAATACTTAAATCCTAATTCCTTTGAAGGGATGGATACAGGTGATCCTTGAGATATACATCATTACGTGTTTTCCCCTGAAGCCAAAATACCTGACAAAAGAGGAAGGTCTCAGAACGCCAATATTATTATAACAATAATAATAATAATAATAATAATAATAATAATAATAATAATAATAATAATAATAATAATAATAATAATAATAATAATAATAATAATAATAATAATAATAATAATAATAATAATAATAATAATAATAATAATAATAAAAATAATAATAAAATTTGTATAGCGCTGAGCTCAGGACATGTATCCTGAAGAGATGAGTTTTCAGTCTATTCTTAAACGAGGAGAATTCCATAGTCGTGGACCTACGGATGAGAAGGCCCTGTCACCTACTGTCCTTAGCCTGGTAGTAGGTACTTGTAGGTGGGTGCCATCATTGGATCTTAGACAGCGTTCACCTTCCTTAATCAGGAGTAGATCACGTAAGTAAGGCGGAGCCTTACCATTTAGGGCTTTTCAGGTTAATAGAAAGATTTTAAAATCAATTCTCCCGTGAACAGGAAGCCAGTGCAATTCTTGTAATTTTCCTGAAATGTGATCGAATTTCCTGATTTTTCCTACTACCCGTGCTGCAGAGTTTTGGAGGTATTGCAGTTTCCTGATGTCAGTTTTAAGGAGACCGGCCAGTAGACCATTACCTTAGTCCAGGGTAGATGTAACAAAAGCATGGGTAAGTGTAACTGCAGTTTTCTCGTCTAGACAATGTCTGATAGCCGCCAAGTTCCTAATGTGACCACATTTTCTTGATCTGGGCCTTCATGTCCATGTTGGAGTCAAATGTGATGCCAAGGTCAACCACTGATTTACTAGGAGCAATATCAGAGCCTCCCACTCTGATTGTGGTTGGGGTACTGCCATGGTTGGTAGTACTGTACCTGTCAGTACATATGAGCATCTCAATTTTTCCATCATTTATCTTCATCTTGTTTGATATGAGGACATTTCTGACCTCACTGTCACACTCCTCCAGTTTGTGTCTGCTCAGATCTACATGATGGGGAGATGTGTTGTCTACAGGGATGTAGATCTGAATATCATCTGCATAAATATGATAGCTCAGACCTTATTTGGCAAGGATATCAGAAAGGGGTGTCATGTAAATGGTGAACAGTATAGGACCCAGGACTGAGCCTTGGGGTACCCCATATTTTGTGGACTTCAGGCATAACCTGTGGGTCCCTACCTTCACACATTGTTTCCTGTTCCTTAGATATGACCGAATCCATGAGAGGGCATGACCTTTGACATTACATCTGGCCTCCAGTCTATCAAATAGGATTTGTTGGTCAATGGTGTCAAAGGCAGCAGAGAGGTCTAGCAACAGCAAGATGACTGACTTTTTGTTGTCTAGAGCACACAAGATATCATTTTGCACCTTTAACAAAGCAGTTTCAGTGCTGTGATACTCCTTGTAGGCAGATTGAAACTTGTCAGTAAGGCCATTCCTTACCAGATGAGGGACTAACTGGTCTGCTACTGCCCTCTCAGTTAGCTTTGAGATAAATGTCAGGTTTGAAACGGGCCTGTAATTTTTCTCAACCAGTTCTAGACCCAGTTTCTTCAACAGGGGTGTTATGATAGCTATCTTCATATTGTCTGATACTTCCGATTCCATTAGTGATTTATTTATGATGGAAGTAATAATTGGTAAGACGTCATCTAGGAGGTCAAGCAGGAGCCAGGTTGGAATAGGATCCAGCTCACATGATTTCTTTGCAGACCTTTTGACCCATTTTCGCACGTCATCTATGGTTAAAGGTGTAAACCTCTCCAGAAAAGCTGTACTATTGTTCGTAGTGTCATCTGGTGGCGGACCATAGCTGAGTGGAGCCAGGTCAATTTCCTGGCAGATTTCTTTCTATTTTTTCTAGAAAGAATGTGTTGAACTCATCAGCTTGAGTGACATCACAGTCAGTGCGGGGCATTGGTGTGTCCTTTTTCTTGTGCATGACTGTGTCTATGACTCTAAAAAGTTTCTTAGGGTCATGTTTGTTTTCCTCAACCAGGTTGGCGAAGTATGAGGATTGAGACGATTTCAGCAAGGAATTATATTTATTTCTCTGAGACTTGTATAATTCTTTATCAATCTGAGAATCAGTCTTGTTCATTTTCCTCTCAAGCTTCCACTTGAGAGACCTTTCAAGCTTTAATTGGTCACTCATCCAAGGTACAGGTTTACGCTGAGTGACCTTGGCAACCTTGATCGGAGCATGTTTATCCATGAGTGATGTTAGTTCCCTGTCATAGTACCTCACCATGTCATTCAAGGATAGGTGTTCCCAACTTAAGTCTCTATTAGTTAGGGATTTGATGTCACTTCTTAGGGACTCAAGATCCAGTCCCTTGAAATTCCTATATTTGATAGATTTTTTGGGGGGTTTTGGAGGTGAAATATTTAGGTATATCTTAATCATTTTATGATCAGATAAGTTTTCATCCACCAGGTGGCTCTCCAGGAGTTTCTTACCCTTGAAGGTCATGACTAGATCAAGTGTATTCCCTAACCTATGGGTTGGTTCCTGAACCCATTGTGTTAGATCAAATGTAGATAGGATATCATTAAACTTAATGACATCAGGCTTTAAGGGTAGGTTGACATGGAAGTTGTAGTCACCAAGGAAAATGACTTCATGACTAAATGAGGACACTAAGGCGTGACCCCTGCGTAGGGACTGAGGTCGAAGATTTCGTGGACTTGGATGAAACAACTTTTGCTGATCGTTTCCTCTTTTCGCCCGACGGATAGATGGAGCCCTCTGGTGGGGCGACAGGTTCACATTTCTTGGATTGATAGTTTATTGAGAGTTTTCACCATGGAGTTCATCATACTGGGAGTTAGCTGCCTATCTTCTCCAATAGAGCATTCGAAGAAAGCGTCCATTTTGATATATGTATATCCTGGGAGTTTATCAGTGGTGCCGAAGCAGTTCACGAACGCGTACCAGAGATGCTTTGACACTTCCCCAGCCGACGGCGTAGGGGTGAGGCACACCACAGACGGTCCCTTGGACCTAATCAGCTTGAATGCAGCCAAGTACTTTAAATAGAGTTCATTATAGTCATACTTGGTAAGGAGAGAGGCGTCAGGTACGACTATGACTACGTCGGCAGTAGCTGCCATGCCACATTCGTTGGCTGTGTAGAAAAAATCGTCAGCCGTCACCTGAGCAATGCAGTCGTCCTGTACAACCCGCTCCGCCAGGTCATCTTGCTGGCCATTATCAGGAACACTGATAAGGCAGCGTTTACTGTTCAGATCCTCATCCGTGGTTTCGTCCTTTGCCATGACATCGCTAGCAGTAGGTAGGTAGGCTTTTAGAACGACCTCCTTCTCTGCCAGGAGAGATGCCATGGACGCCAAGTCGGCTAGGATACTCTCATTTGTCATTCTCCTCCCGCAGGTTGGCCAAGTCCCGGTCTCTTGCAGAGACCTCAGACTTCTGGCTGCCTATCTGGTCGCCACCAATGTCATTCCCATCAACACTTCGACGATGAGCTGCGCTCCTCGTCTCGACTCCGGAATTGTTGAGGTTGGACATGTTATTTTCAAGTTAATATTTCTTTCAAATTAATATATTGCAATTGCGTAGCTGTGAACTAGTATGCTGCAATGTAGCTTTGTTTGTTTATTTGTTTATTTGGGGTTTTACATCACTTTCAACATTATTTCAGTTATTTCGTGATGAGACCTACTTGTAGCAGATATAGTACTGCTTCACTGAATTGTCATGTCGAAGGTCCTTGACATGACAACCCACCCGGTCACAGATTTACAAGGACAACGGGTTAACCCTTTGGCACAGGCCTCAGCTCATGTGGGAAATTGTATCATGAGTTCAATCCCGCCACGGTAGGGGTTCGAACCCACGACCTTTGGATCACCACAGAGGAACTGGTGCTAATAAGCTGGCGCCCTAACTAACTGCGCCACGGCCCGTGGCCTCTGCAATGTAGCAAGTGGCCACAGGTAGGCAATGTTAATGTTCATACACAGGTGAGAAGTGAGATTGTTTAATTAATCTCTGGGGTAGTTACGTGAGCGTTTAAGTATTGACACGAGCTATATGCGAGCGCTGTTAAAGAGTTGGCCTGGTGAGGATTATGAAACGAGTCGCCACACAGTCAAGTAGTGTGGTCTTGTTTAGAAATAAATATGTTGTGTATATTATTTGTTCAATTGCGTATTTAATGTGTACGCAAAGATAATTAAGAATTAAGTTAAGAATTAAGAGTCGATTGATGTGAGAGCGTATTTAATATGTACGCAAGTCCCACAAGTTGGGCAAAACAATAGAAACAGTATATACGTCGTTTAAGAGACGATATATTTGGTTAATATTTAATCGTTTGCCCCAATGAAGGTATTGGGAAGGTTCTAGTTGGGCCCACGTATTTAATTTGTACGCAAGATACCAATAACGGAACCACAGTAGTATTATATGAATACCCAGGCAAGATTTAATGTCTTGTTAGCGTATATATCGGCGGGGTATTCTGGCCACCAATAGAGATATAGGTTTCTGTGGAACCAGGTTTTACAGGCCTGGCAGGTTGTATCTATCTGCAAAGATAGAGGGTTGATTGTGTCTACCAGCGGTAGAGACAGATTAATCCACAGAGGTGATGTTTAGTATTGATTCTGTACCCTAACAGTTAACCCAGAAAGTTTGGCGATCACCAAGCGTAGCCGGGAGCACCGAGCCTCGTATGGAGTCACACTGTTATTCCAGTCCTCGCGGCCTAGCACGGTCGGAGACCGCCAACGAGGATCTAAAGTTGATAATTTCCGGGTAGAGAGTGGTTAAAATGTGAGACAAAAAATGTGAGACAAATGAAGCCGAACACGGCATAATACGAGAATTCTTATTGGTCGAAAAATATTGCGACTCTACATTTCTATCTTTCGCTTTTTAATGGATACCACAAATAATGAAATAACATTTAGCGCGAATTTTAAACACTGGATGTTCGAGACATCTCAGCATCCTTCTTCAAGATCATCTGTGAAAATTGTCAACGTTCTGCAGTTATCAGATTGGAATCAAGAGTTTTCAAGCCAAATTGAATAGATTACACATTTGGTAAGTTAAACACAGATTTGTACTGAAGACTGGAACTACTGAATAACTTATTTGTTTTGAATTGGTTTAAGGTTAATCTCTGATCATACATTCTTTTGTTAGATAATCCATGGATTATCTCAAAGCACATGGCCATGGATGCAAAGCATGTGCATGGGTAGCAATGCTTGCTCTGCTGCCCATTATCTGTCATTCTGATTCAATTAAATTGATAGCTGTCATTCAATTAAATTGATTGCTATATTTTAAAATAATCTCTGATGATACATTCTTTTGTTAGATAATCCATGGATTATCTCAAAGCACATGGCCATGTTAGATAACCGCATAGCACATGGCCATGCTTCATTAGCTGCCCATAATAAATTTATTTCAATTGAATTGAACCCTTTATTTGTCCTTAAATGATATTCTCCAAGAAAAAAATGAAAAATCGTTTTTAATGTACTTGATTTTGGCATTGATCATACATTCCTTTGTTACATGATCTTAAACACATGGCCATGGATACAAATCATGTGCATGGGTAGCAATGCTAGCTCTGCTGCCCATAATCCGTCATTCAATTAAATTGATCGCTATATTTTACAAAAGAAGGACTTAAAGATAAATTATTTTGTTAGAATTAAATATTATATGGCACAGCCATGCACGCCATTAACAATTTGAATGCAAAATAAACACAAAATAATCACACACTCCAAAGTTTTTAAAAACAGTGTTATTATTTATTGATCATGTTGCACACCACTGGATGAGCATTGGTAAAAACTTGACTTGTTTATGTTCATGCTGTGTCATGTTCCAAGGAGGCCACTAGGAGCATCTTTGATTTTTAAAAAATCAATATCTTCTCTGATCTGTCATGTTGATACCCTGCGGTGTTAACAACGCATGCCATTTTTGGAGAAGAAAATCAGATATGCTTCTTAGTTTCTGAGCCTGTGCACCCTTGGCAAGTCCAGAAACAATAAAAATGAATGTACACCATTGTTCAACCATTGTTTTGTAATGTGCATCTACTCCTGCTTGGTTTGATTCGTTTACCAAAAATAATAGCCATAGAAAATTAATTTCAGGAACTAGGGAATTAGCTTCGCCAAATCTGTTTTTGCACTCATATCATTGAACAGTTCAAATCACACATGAAAAAAATTGTTTGTTTTTTAGGGTTATATAAATTTATTGCTGTTACAGGATTATATGATGGCCATGGCACCACCTCCACCTCCACCTCCAACCAAGGCTCAAGCAATGGCTGTTGGTAGTTGGGCTAAGGCGGATGAATTCATATTGGACATGGCAGCATTTAACTATGCTCTATATTCAGGACTTATCATGCTGGTGTAATACACCTACAGAAATACAAAATAAATAAATAAAAATATATAATTTTTTTTAGAGATCACTTTTGCTTATTACTTTAAAATACTTTATAATTTTGCTTTCAGGTATTAGTCAGGATGCGTTATTTAAAGCGTGGAGAAACCAACAGTACAGAGGAGAAGAAACTGAAGAACAGTTGGCTGTGGCGCTGGATGGACGACAGTGATAGCTCTGGCAATCCTAATGAGCAGTGGCTTCGAAAAATTGATGAAACAGGCCAAGCTTATTGTGTTCTTTGCCGTCAGATTCTCAAGTATGGCTCAAATGGAAAGCGTGTTTCCAGCAAACATGCACAAGACCCAGGCCATCAGCAAATGGTAAAGCAACAGAAGCTCACGCAGACTCTGCCTGGAGCTGAACCAGTTGGTGCCAGGCCTTCCCAGATTGAGGGGAAAGAAGACTTGAAAGCAGTGCTTGTTGCTTATTTGGCAGATCATTGTCTTCCTATGTCTCTGGCCCCAAGTCTTGTGGAATTGGCCAAGAGATTATCAAAGGATCCAACTCAGCTGTCATCACTGACATTGTCAAGACAGACGGCTACCCAATACCTGACCCATGGTGTTGCAGCAGCAATGAAGGATGACCTCTCTAGTAAACTTCAAGAGAGTCATTTCTCTTTGAATATTGATGAGGCCACCAACAACAATGAGGACAAAGTTCTTAATGCTATGGTTCGGTACTGGGATGACGGTCAGGGCAAAGTTGTGACAGAACAGCTTGGATCCTTTGTTGAAAATCTGGCAACAGCTAAAAATTTGTTTGGTGGCATGGATGGGTTGTTGCAGAATTTGAGCATTCCTTGGAAGAATAACATCAGCACACTCATGGATAACTGCAACACCATGAGAGGGAAGAAAGGAGGAGTGGAAACACTCATCAGACAGAAGAATGAGCATCTCCTTAACATTCATGGTGATACTGTGCACATTGTTAACAATGCAGCCAAGGAGATGTTTAAGCCGTTCAGCAACTTGGTTGAGAACACAATAAATGACATCTTCTATGACATCCAGAAGCAGCCAAAGGGCAAGGAACTCGTCAAGGTAGTATGTGGAGAGTTAGGAATAACAGGTGCCCTATCTATTGTGAGGCCCATATCTTCACGGTTCTTGCAGATGAAAACTGGAGTTGACCGCTTCCTCATGCTGCAAGATGGTCTGTTGGCCTACTATTTCAGCTTCCTAGAAGACAAGGACAAGTACAGATCAGTGATGAAGGAGATTATGGTTCGAAGGAGAGTGAATGAGTCCTCACAAGTGCTCATTATGCAAATGCAGGAAGGTCTGGCCAGATCATCAAAGTCGAACGGACACCTCCAGGAAAGACCGGATCATAGTTGCGCTTTTCAACAATGCTGCTCAATTTTTTGCTACATGCAAATTATATCAGGGTATTATACCTGAGTTTGAGCAGTTTGTAAAGCTCTACCAGAGTGAAAAGCCAACTGTTCACACCCTCCATGCTGGCACTTTCCACCAAGTGCGGAGATTCCTTGTTCTCTTCATGTAGTCTGAAGAAGTGCCAGAGACCAGTGTGTCACAGATAACCCAGCTGAATGTCACAGACAGAAGTCTCCAAGTTAGTGACAGAAGGCTTGCCCTTGGCCCTCAGTGTTTTTCTTTCATGGATGGAGAGAGATCAAAACCTGCTAGCAAGCACTGGATAAAGCCATTCATGGAGAATCTGAGAGGAGGCTACATGAAGGCAGCAGTACTTCTCCTGTCTAAGTTACCTCTCAGGAACAAAACAATCTCTTGTTTGAGTGCTTTGAACCCAGAGGCAGCTACTCAGGATAGTGCAATCCAAGGTTTTGAATATCTTGGTAAACAGCTTCCAAATGTTGTCCAAGGTGAGGATTTAGGCAAACTCCATATGGAACTACGTAAGTATGTTGCCGACCCAGATATCAGAAATATTCTGGACCACTATCATCTGCAGCAGGAAAAGCGCATAAATGTACATTTTTGGTCCAGGGTGTTACAACTGAAGGCAGACAGTGATATCACGTATCCTGTGTTGGGGAAGCTTGTAAAAGCCCTCATTAGCATATTCACTGGTCCAATAGTGGAGGGGTCCTTCAACATCATGGATGACATCATCGAGAAGGACCGCACAAATCTCACCGTGGAAAACTATGAGGCTCCAGGGTGAAATATAATCTGCGGGCCAAGGGAGAAACAAGCTGCACTATGGATATATCACCAACAATGAGGAGAATGTGTCGCACTTCCTGGCAGACTTACAAAGATTTTCTTGTGGTGAAGAAAGCAAGACAGGCTGAAAAGGTTTGCCGTATGCAGAATGATGCAGCAGTATGGTTGGAGGGAAGGATAAAGAAGTGTAAAACGTCTCGTGATAAAGACTCTCTGCGTGTTTGGAATGAGTCTGCAGAGCAGTCTTTATCATCTGGACCTACACCATCTGCCAGGCCATTACCTTTGTCATCAGGTGCAACACTTGAGGCAGCTGTAAGGCCAGATGCAACACTTGAGGCAGCTGTAAGGCCATCTGTAACAGGTGCATCACATGGGGCAGCTGTAAGGCCATCTGCAACAGGGGCAACACTTGAGGCAGCTGTAAGGCCATCAGCAACAGATGCAACACTTGAAGCACCTGTAAAGCCATCTTCAACACTGGCTACCACTGAAGCCAGAAAGAGAAAATCTTGTACAGGTGGGTCTGGTAACATCATGAAATATTTTAAGTCAAGTCAAAAGTGAGTTTGATTTAGAATATACTCCTTTGACAGTGCTGGTTAAACTGTCCCTTGGCAGCTGTGGTAAAACTGTCCCCACCAGCGCTCCAGACTTCCCTAGCAGCAAGGTAGTAATGATTTCATGCTCACAATGCAAAATCAATCAGGTAAGGCACACCCTTAATGACATTGCTGTGGTAAAACTGACCCAGCCAGGTAAGCATTTTTTCATCAACAATGAACACTCAACAATGGTACGCACCGTTGTCTCCAAAAATGGGACGCGCACAATTCTCAGTCTTCTGAGAAAAATTTCTCAGCACCCATATATATATATATATATATATATATATATCTATATATATATATATATATATATATATATATATATATATATATATATATATATATATATATATATATATATATATATATATATATATATATATATTTATTCTATGATCACTGTGTATTCTGTGCTGTGATTGGTCAATTCCTGGTCACGTGAGCTTCTCTAAATTGTTGTATTGACCAGATGCTTTATATTGCACGTCAATATACTTTCCACTGCACTGATGGGGAATTTCATGACGTCACCATACAGACAAACTCGTCCCTTTCATGGCGGGAAATGTTGGGGAAGCCCTATAATGACGTCACCATACAGACAAACTCGTCCTTTTCAGTTCTCACTTTTAGAATTAAACCAACAATGGCAGTAATTAACACAGTGATCATAG
The DNA here is from genome assembly GCA_949316495.1 of Amphiduros pacificus. Taxonomy (NCBI): domain Eukaryota; kingdom Metazoa; phylum Annelida; class Polychaeta; order Phyllodocida; family Hesionidae; genus Amphiduros; species Amphiduros pacificus. Next base: position 13,359,066 of record OX439012.1, on the reverse strand, counting down.
AATAAAACAAAGATGTACCTGGGTGTCGTGCAATATGACTTTTTATGGACCTTCGGAAAGTTATATTGCACTCGGCTGCGCCTCGTGCAATATAACTTTCCGAAGGTCCATAAAAAGTCATATTGCACTCCACCCAGGTCCATATTTGTATAATATATATATATATATATATATATATATATATATATATATATATATATATATATATATATATATATATATATCCTTATATATATATCCTTTTAATCCCATGTTCAGCCTATATATATATATATATATATATATATATATATATATATATATATATATATATATAATATATATATATATATATATATATATATATATATATATATATATATATATATATTATGTGACAAAATAAAATTATATCTACAAAGAGTGTTTTTCAACAAGCACCTCCCAGTGGAAATGAAAAGCAAAAATCACATTCAATGGAGGTGCCCTAGTGGAGGTGCTGGCACTTTCACAGACTACAATATAAGCAATATTCAGCCTGTCCCCATGCAACTGAACAATAGTAATCAAAACTAGCTATATATGGTCTTGTTATCAGCAGTGCCAGAGTGTTATACATTTATTCTCTAGGATTTTTTACTGTAACAGTTATACATCTTTCTCCTGATTAAACAGCTGTGAAATGTGTTATATGGAATCCAACGTTTGATGATATGTAACTCATGAAACAAACTTTACTTTCATAAAACACTAAATAATTATTTTGCAGGAAACGTTGCACCAGTTTTTACTTTGAAGAGGGATGTTTTTAATATATCTGTAAATATATCATCAGAAGATATGGATGAAGTAGATATGCAAGTGAGACCTATGGAAGACATCACCATTGGAAACCTAACTCAGATGAACAAGACAAAATGCAGCTTTTCTTTTGGGGGAAGTACTAAAGAATTTACATTTTTTCCACCTTTGTTTTACCTGCTGACAAACCAAACAGTAGACAATTATATCAATAATATATATTATGATTACTCTAATTTTGACAGTTATGATTATTATTACGATATAAATGACAATATTTATGATATGATTTACCAAGACCCTTCTTCTGTTGGTGATTTAGTCTCTCCTTTATATCTATCTAGCAATGCTTATACTCCTCCTGCATACCTTTATGAGTATGACCATCTTTCAAACTTATCTTTCAATAATTATTACCATCCTTCACACCTATCTGACAGTGATTATAACCATTCTTCAAACCCATCTGGGAGTGGCTATAACTCTTTTTCAACCTTTCCAGCAAATTAATATTACTATTATCAAACCACAACTAGCAATGCTGGACTCATATCAAATTTTGTATTTTCACCTAACAGTATTGATATGCAATATGCTGGTGAAATCTTTGGGCAGTGCATTGCATATTGTTCAATATTGGGAAACAAAGGACTTTATGTCAACCAACATACCTGCCAAGGCAGGTGTGGTGTGGTGAAACAGAAATTTACATATTGTGGTTGTGATCCCTCATGCTTGATAGCAGGAGACTGTTGTCTTGATTATGAGATAGAGTGTACTAAGTATGTCATTGAAGATCTTCAGAATTTGATCATCAATAGAATACAGGCCAAACACAACAGTGTATTAAGCAGATATCTCAGTTGTATTTCTATATTTAATTATAATGTGTTTGATAAGGTTTTTTTGTATATGGTAACCACATGTCCTACTGAATATTTGGGTAATACTCCTTGTGATAACTTTACCACCAATGAGAAAAACTACCTTATGTATGTACCAGTTATCTCTGGAGGAATTGTTTACAGAAATATATTTTGTGCAGAATGCCATGGTGTGAACATGAGTGAAGCTCTTCAACTTGATTTCAGCTTTAGTTGTCCTAATGAACAGGAGGCTTTAATCATTATTCGATCTCAAGGTTATCAATCCTTTTTTGAATATGCAATTGACAAGTGTTTACTCAACTTTTGGGGTCAACTTGCTTTTACAATGTTAACTCGATACAAATGTGGGTCAGAAGTGCACAAACTACTTCCAAAATCCCAATGTGACTCAAGCTTAGGATTAGCTGGTAACAATTTGAAAGATACATGTGAATATGGGTATGCTATGTACATTACAACCGATGGATCAGACACAATTTACAAGAACCCACATTGCATGGCATGTAATGGTTTAAATACCACAAGATATTATTGTTTGAAAGATGGAATAGATGATGTTCCACCTGCCCCAGGATTTCGCGTATTATTTGACCTACATGATGAACAGATCATATTTAGTAAATATACAGTTGTTTGTACACATGGAACAGTGATGTCTGAGACAAATAATGTCTGTGTACCCCTAACCTGCAATATTTCAACAAGCATTTCCATGTGTCCAATGGTAAATGATTTCTTTTATCTTTTAGATGGCAAAAATAGATCTTACACCTTTGTATTCACCTTTGACAGCGACCTTGAAATTTCTGAATCTACATTGTCCTCAGTTTTATATGAAATCAAACAATATGATGTTCACATAATCAGCGCACAAAAGATAAATTCCTGCAGTGATGTCAAATATGAAATTGTCAAACAAATGTGTCAATCCCCACAGTCAATCGTGTTTATAATTTTAGTTTCCTCCAAATATGATCTGAACCTAATAAATCACAATGTGTACTCTGAAATATCAAGTGGATTTCTCCTCAACTTTGACATTAGTGAAAGACTTACATGTTTTCATGGCACCTCAATGAAAGTTAATGTTGTAAATCAGTATGTTTATCATGAAAATGTCCATTATATAAAACATAACAATCTGTTGTATCCAATGGATTAATTGCACTTGTATGTTCCAATAGCATATGGCAATAAACAGTTAACTTTCTTTGCTGAAATATGCCCCTCTCCACTGAATAATTGTACTATTGCCTTGTTGAATACAAGTAGCTTACATGTTGAATTTAGACCTGATTACAAGCTTCTCATAGAGGACATCTTGCTTGATAACTATCAATATGGACATTTACAAGATGGTACTTTGATATTGTGTGAGGCAAATGCTATAAGTATACTTAACTCACTTAAAAAAAGTCTACCAATTATTGTTAGTAATATTGGACAGGGTTTATCTTGTGCATTTCTAGCCTTTAATGTGATAACATATATCTCCCTGCCTCCCCTTAGAACATTTCCAGGCATGTGCATTTTGAATCTTTGTGTAGCTTTGCTATGTGCCCAGCTCACATTGATGTGCAGTGGTTTGTTAGTAGAATTCCCTTTGCCCTGTAAATTACTGGCCATGTTTCAACATTATTTGTGGATAGGTGTGTTTGTGTGGGGTATGATTGTAGCATGGGATATAACTCAATCAGTCAGATCTCTGCAGAGGCAAAACAAAAGCTTCTTCAAGTATTGCTTCATAGGTTGGGGAGTCCCACTATGCATCGTTGGCATATTTGTGCTCCTTTTTGAAATTTTTGGTATTGGAATAATGTATGAAAATTCAAGTGTATGCTGGATTAAGGGTCAGTTGTCAATCTTGCTTGGTTTTGGGTTTTCTGTTGCAATATACCTAATTTTTAATTCTGCTCTATTTACCATGTCCATCATGAATATTTTCATCATAAGGAAAAATGCCATTATCTTAGACCGCAAAGTTCCAACAATATGGTATATCATATTGAATATCAAGATTTCAACTCTAATGGGATTCAATTGGGTTTTTGGCATTTTAGCCATGTTCATTGATGCTGAGGGACTTTGGTATACTTTCAATGTTCTCAATTGTCTACAGGGCATTGCAATTAGTTTTGCATTTTCCCTTCAACCCAAAACCTTGAAAATGTGGTTTGCCTATGGTAAATGTTGTAAGGGGGAAATGCAAGTGTAATGTATCTCTTCATCATTGGTAATTTTTCTCAGCACATATATTATATTTAGAATATTGTCTATGTTGCTTTTTCTTGAAAATATGCTGTAGAATGATTTATTGTGAATTCATTAGGAATGAAATTGATTTTCCTAGATGTCCAATAAACAATATACACCTAGATCTAAAGTATTTTATCATATTCTGTGTAAAAAGGTTCTCTTGTAGAAATATGGATATTGAAATTGGTATGTCCCTGGCCCTTGAGATAACAAAACACATTATATTACTCTTTTCATATTTTCCTTAAATAAATATGATGAACTAAATGCATTACTTGTCTTACTTTTATCTGACTCTACTATTTTCTGTAAAATTACGGTGACCGGACAGTGACTGGTGGGGGGACTGATTGGCGGGGAGGCGTCAGTTATTGTCGCCCCTGCAACAGTGAGAAATTTAGCAAACTGGCTGGGTATCGCCATTGTTGGGGGAGTGACAGTGGCGTGGGGGCAACAATCTGTTCATTCCTTTTATTGAAGTATTTGTCGAATTTTTCCCAGCTTTTCACTGATTGGTCATTTTGGAAAAACACACAGCTGGAATAGCCTTTAGAATGGCAGATGCATATCCATCAAGGGAGCTCAGGTATTTTATCCAATTTTTAATGATGTTCATTAAATTTGAACATTTATTTATATCAAAATAAGATAAGAATTGTAGCTATCTCTCATCTATGCAACTTTAAATAAATATGGGTCATTTTTACATCATTTTTACTTTGTCAAAAGATGTGGTGTTGCCATACTCGTGTCCGAGTACTACCAATTACCGCCGATTACAGTTGCTAAGGTGGAGAGGACCCTTGTATTCACTGCCAGTTGTGGTCTACTTCATCGGCGGAAACTGGTCGCTGACAAGTACGTACATTTCTGTTAGTCAAATATTGACATTACTGTGAAGGTCTCACTGATTGCCCACAGGCCCACTGGCAATCAGCATTCAATTTTTTTTTTTGTGTGTTTCAAAAATTAGGTCGGGCCCACACTAGACCATATTAAGGGAAAATGACACATGTTTTCATGGGTCCAGAACACGGCAGAACATGGCTAAGTCACCAAGTGGCCCTTTTGTGTATATGAAAAGTGGCAAGTCTCTTCTAAAAGGCTACTTTGGACTACCGGAGGCACTAGGTCGGACTAACATTAGTCACTGCGCACCAGTTTCAGCACAGCCTTTTTAGGTGAAATGGTACTATTCACCCTATATCTGGCTAACGGGCATTAACAACATTTTGAGTTCACACCACACGAAACTGGCACTTGGTTTCTTATTTTGAAAAAAGACAAAAAACATGTAATAAGTAGCGTCATACTTTGGTTTTAGCCTTTTTGAGGTACTCCAGCTGTTATGTCTAACAATGATGAGCGAGATCCCCCAATAGTGACAAATTGCTTCCGATTTGTGAGATATGATGATAACCAGTCCAACAATCTATCACAGATTCCACACTTTTCCAACTTGTACAATAAGCCTTTGTGTCAAACTTTATCAAAAGCCTTGGTTAAATCCATGAAGACAGCCACCATCTCATCTCCTTCATCAATACACTTGTCCCGGGGTAAAACCAGGCTGGTTCCTTTTTATAATATTGTTTCTTCGAAGAAATCCAAAAATATGATTAAAGCATTGGTGAAACCTGGAAAGTTGCTGGCAATTTTACAGTGGTTTAAAGTATCTAAAAACAATATATGATCTTAAAATTGACATACATACAGGCTATCTGTCTGAAATCCACAAAATAACATCTGCTCTGAGAATTATGATTTCTTGTGACCACCGGGTACTGCCCGTACTAAACCGGAAATGTGTTGTGTGACCTTGACCTTTGAACTGTCAGATGGCTCTGTAAGTCACAGGAGGTGTTGTTTACCAAGTGTTACAAATTATTATAAGAAAATAAAGATGTCAAGACCAGAGTGGGTTAGCTCAAGTAGTGAGTCCAGTGAAGATGAAGGTGGTAGAATTATTAAAAACGGATGAATATTTTTGAAGTTATGAGTCCAAACGTCCGAGAAGATTTTGCCGAAATTGACAATTCTGTGTTCATATTGTACATTGACAAAATCGGAACAACACATTTTCGGCCATTTTTTTAAAATATTTAAACATAATATCGAACGTTGACACCTCACATACCAATAGAGTAAAGTCTTGGCTTTCTTTTGGTGGTAGGAATATTAAAAACGGATGAATACTTTTGAGTCCAAACGTCCGAGAAGATTTTGCAGAAATTGACAATTCTCTGTTCACATTGTTTCCCAAGCTGGACAGGTGCCCAACTGGTAACTCATTAGGTGTTTACACGAGTACACAGACCAGCTAAACAAAGCTCGTTGACAGAATGTTCAATTGCTGTTGTAGGTTTCAGCAGACAACTGATCAACTTTCAAATGCCACAGAAAGTTGTTAACAGGGAATATTTTGGGTAATACTACATAAAAGTACTGTTTAGGGTATAAACATTCATGTTATGTAAAGAAAATGTGTCTGAAAGTCAGGTTTCACCAATGCTTTAAATAGTGCTCTTTCAAAAACCTTTGATATACATGGCAGGAGTGAGATTGGTCTATAATTATTACACACCAAAGGATCATCCTTTTCAAACAAAGGCATTATGCTGGCAATTTTCCATATATCAGGAAAGTGACCAAGGCTAATGCAGTAATTAAGAAGATTTGATAATGGCTTTGCCAAGGGAACTGCAGCTTCTTTTATTATTCTATTACCTATACCATCTGGTCCAGTAGCCTTACTTATATCAAGTTTACTGAGGTAAAGATATAATACTTCAGGTTGTATGACCAACTGATCAATTTTGAATCAACTAGCATGTTGGTTAACAGGTAGATTAGAAGACGATTCATCTAAGGTAGCTTGTGAGGCAAATAAATAATTAGATAACTCAGTTTTAATATTATTATCAGTGGTAATGATACCGTTACTTATTATGGGCCCATCAGCTCCTGGTTTAGGAGAAGAGAATGAATTTTTCATTAATTTCCACCATTTCTTTGAAGACACATTAGCACTTGATATTTCAGCAGCTTTATCTGCTTTATTTTTCGCATCAGCCTTCTTTCATAATTTGATTAATTCAATGCAATTCAGATTGATAACAAGCCTCAATGGGAGATTTTACATATTTTTTAATCAAACCAAATGGTATGAACTCTTTTGACTTGATGTGATCAGTTAGGTGTTATAACAAAAGTCCAATTTCTTTTTATTGTCCATTACTCATTCAATAGATATCATGACATAAATATTCACTCAGAGATTTATTACATATTACATAATTTTTAATCTAACCAAAGGGTATGAACTCTCATGACCTAACGTGGACTGTTCGGTGGGATAACCCTGCTCAAGCTGAACGTATAACACAAGTCCAATTTCTTGTTATTGTCAGACTCTGTTATTTATTCGATAGACCTTTGAACAACAATAAACCTGCTTACCACGCGTGTACCATATCAAGATCCATATCAAAGCAATACATAAAATGAGAGAGCAAAGACCTATAATTGAATATAGATATGGTGATCAAATGTTACCAACCACAATGGCTGGTCTTTCATTGCCCAAGAGCTTGGTTGTGGCATTCAGCAAGTGTGATGCCACACCTGAGGGAGCTGCAACTGCATTACACTGTGCATGTGAAGGAGTTGAAATGTGAGTAATACTTTAAAGCAAGATGTCATCACCAAAATGGTATTGTTATTAAATGTTATTATTCAATAAGTCCAAGGACAGTTTATTTTTAGTTATTACCAGTATGTTTGTCACAATCTGCCATGTCAATGTACCTTCAAAGAAAGCACGAGGTCCGTGGCAAAACTAGGTCACGCACGATCAGCTGAGCCACTTGCTTCTACCACCATTGGGATATGACATGCTTCAAGGTGTGTTTATGGGCTTTCTTTTGGTGGTAAAATCGGACAAATACTTTTTAAGTTACGAGTAAAAACGTCTGAGGGGATTTTGCAGAAATTGACAATTCTCTCTGCATGTCTGACAGGCAAATACAGCAATCTGTCAATAGGAAATGCGCAGTTGGCTCCATCTAGTGGACAAATGTGGCATAACTGGTAAAATGTGATCAAGTAATGAAGGTAAGCAAAGATTGCCGTGGCACACAAAGAACACATGACGAATCACCTTGATGAGGTTGGGACCTGTTTAGGCTTGACACAGGTTTTAATTAACCGCACTTACTCAGTTGATATTTCCTTATGGGTCTCAACAATAGGGAAATAATAGAATGTCATGGAGCTCAGATCCACACCTTCCATCATATCCAGGGGTCCCGTAGAGTAAATTATTTAGATATCAAAAACGTGTTTTGGGTTGTAGATACAGGACATATACAACATCATAAAAATAGCCTGCATAGATATTTAAAAAAATAAAATAATCTGTGCAATGGCTTTCCATCTCCATTGCCTTTTTCATTCATCTCTTCACTACCTGGCAAAGTTTGTGTTCTCATAGAACTTAGTAGGTGTTCTTGATTGTGTCCATCCTCTTTATTCTCAGCACCATGAGTCTGATAATCCATCCTTTGAACATGACCCTCCTTTGTCATGACATCGGCACCAGTCCTTGTATCAGTCATGAAATATTTCTTGGGAAACATACCCTGTGTATGATTAATCATCAATTGAGTCAAGCACTGAGGAAGAACTGATGACTTTGATTTCCATTCACCAAGCACAAGGATTAGTTTTGACATGTGATAAATGTGTGACTGCCAATGCCGGTTACTCCCCAAACCCGAGCTCATGGACCTGACGATGAAATCTCTCCCGATAATCTCATGGTGGGATTGGTGAGTCGGAGCTTTGCCATCAACACAACCCCTTTTGTGCTATAAAGAGGGCAAAGTATATAAATTATCCTCCTAAATATGAACACACTGTACATGATTCATACAGTGGCCATATTTGTAATATTTGGTGTTAAAATATGGTATTTATGTGGTTTTGGAAATTCGTTTCTGTGATCTTAAAAATATCACTATATAATATGTCAAAATCCTATTCAGCTTTTAACCTTTAGCTGTTTACTCCTCTGAACCAACCCAAGGTCAATCACATATAACAAGTTACATCAATAATGCTACATTCATTTTCTCAAAAGTGATTGCTAAAGGTATTGGTTACCTTCCAGTTCCTCAATACAAAACTTTACCCACATACCCCACACCTTGAGACTCTCTGTGGTCCCAAGGGTCCTTGCCGCATTCTCTTCCGTAGGGTTGGTAGAGCTGGTGGTCCCATCTCCCCACTGTCCCATACAGTCTCTGGCCTTCTTGCAGCTGACACAGAGGGAGATTCAGTTGTAGATCCAATTATAGATGCAGAACTAACACCCGAGGTAGAGGCAGAGGAAGTAGCATATTTAGAGAAAGAGACAGCACTCTGGGACGAACCATGTGCCTAGCAGCAAGGCCCTTTGGCTGAAAATAAAAATTGTAAACGCACTAAAACAGGTCTAAACACCCACCAAAATCAGCTCACTATGAAATCAAATAATGTTTTGTCTTATCACCAAATTATCCTTAAATGTTTGTTATATATAGTGCCACCTGGTGGTGTAATCAGTCACTGGAAAACCATTACCAAATTTAATATTCAGCAGATGGCTAAAACTTTTAAAGTGGCTGCACAACACACATTAAAGTCATTCATAGTTGAAAGATTACTAAAATACTGTAAAATCAAGCAAAAGCATGCAACACAAGCACCATTCTACTTGCTATGAGGAGTAATACACACACATTATTGATTAGCACACCATGACCCCAAGTCATTCTTAATAATATACAATATTTACCTGTCTGTGTCCAGAAATTCAATAAGAGAGAGAGAAAAAAAATAGACAATAATAAAAACAATTAAATATATTACAAGGAAGGTTTCCTGCTCTGCATATTTAGAGGTATTATTATGTTGTGAAGAAATCTGAAAGGTGTACATGTTTCAAGCCCTGGTATGATTCTGACCACAACTAGATATGTAATTTTAAATAATCACCTTCGTGTGAAGGTACAGCTGCAGTGGTGATGTTCTGCAAACAAAATCCCTGTAATTCCCAAATGTAAATGGCATGCCTTTCACGAGTTTTGGTAAATGTGTCTCATCATGCTTGGCTACAAAGCAGTCAAAATCCTCAAGTTTCAGCCCTTTAGAAGACACTCCATTTGGAAAATATAAATCTCAGAAGAACTGGTCAATATCAGTCAGGGTGAAACTTCTCTTGTAGGTGGTCCTCCCCTTTGTTTTCTTCACAACACGGTAATCTCGTAAACCCTCATTACAAAGCTTCCACCCATGTTCCACTGCCTGGTCTTCTTTTAAATAAATCTTTTAAATAAATACAAAAAATGCAAAATACCTTAATGAAGAAATAATGGCTTAAAAATATTGCAATAATTGACTTCATCAAACTTGAATGTCGCCCACCCCCTCACCCCAATCAAAAATTATTTGAGAACTCACCTTTCTAACAGGACTGCGCTTGACATTCCCCTTGCCTTTAATGGGGCTGGTCTTCTCTTTTCTCTTCTCCAAGAGGGTAGGGACCACACATGCATACTTCCCGGGATGATGCTGAAAGTGGTCATCAGTGCCAGATGTGTCTTCTTCATCAGACATCTGCAAAAAAAGACAAAATCTTCAGTGATCATGGCCTTTCTGATACTGTTTTGGTTTTTTTGTATTGAGATTCAACACAGCTAATCACGATCAGATTGTTCTCTTTATTTATGTTCAAATTGTGTGATTTACACCACATTTAACTAAATATACCCAGAATGCCATGCTCTATTGATAGGGAGGAATTTCCAAATAATATGAATTCATAACTCCATGCATTAATGGGCAAAGACAATGTTCTCCTCTTGAACTTTTTTTTCATCACAAACTTCTTTTTCATTATTTACATGTTATAGAAATATTTTAATTGATGTGCACAAATGCAAACTGGAATTTATTACATGCACACAGATGAACACTCCACAGTGGCATCTGTTTCTTGAACCATGTTGACCACACAAAAAGCTGAATCACAAACCACAGTAAATGAATAGACATTCCCCATAATCATTTTCCCAAATAAGACATATAGTCCCTTTCTGATATCCACTGCTGACATAAAAAATAACCCCCAAAATATGTGTAAGCGCCCTTGTGACTGCCGGTATCCTGACTGCCCCCTCATATTTGGGGTACGTGGTCAAAATAACTGTGATACCGCGGTATCAAGTGCCTGTGCATTTTATTTGGCAGATATACATATATGTTGCAAAAATTGGACAATTTTCATGGCAATTTTCTCTCTCTCCATGATCTATGTGTTTTATAGCACAAACTGACATCTTCTGACTCACCTTTGATATGCAGAGATGAGCAACGATGTAATCTTGATTTCCAACAGTGACTTCAACGCAATGTACAGCCGCTTCTCAAACTCCATAACTCCAAACTAATTTTTGTGCATGCGTCGGCTGCAACTCCAAACTGCTCTGTGCGCATGTGGCAGCTGCAAGCCACTCCTCCAAAAATTCAACCGTGTATGTAAAATAGTAAAACTTACAGGAAATATAAATGACACTGTCATCCCCACGACACGTCACGTTCCCCCGACAATGGTGCTACGGTTTGCTAAATTTCTCACTGTCGAAGGTGCGACGTTCACTGTCGCCTCCCTGCCAGTCAGCCCTCCTGCCAGTCACTGTCCAGCCACCATACTATTTATCAAGAATCACAAAACATCAATTGGTATTTATAGTCTTTTAAACAATTTATCCATATTTATTATATGCATAACTGATTTTGTTAAAATCCTGTGATGTAAGGATTGTTCATATCTTATCTTGTTATGATACATTATTATCTTGTCAAATCTTTATGGTTCTACCATTTTTAGGCACTATTGTTACCCACTAATGGAGAGTATCCGTCGTTGGGGGACGTGGACGGGGGATCAATACTCTACCAATAGATAGATACTCTCTTCTACTCTACGTACTGTACTGTACAATAACCATAGCTTGCTAACTCGCTGGCTGTGAGTTGGGGCATGGATCCTAGCTACCCTATATACCCGTGTGAAGATGGCAGGTAATAAGGACTGCAGACACAGGATATACACGACACAATAGTTACCTTTATTCGGGGCTGTGAATCTTCCTTGTCTGGCTAGGCCGGCATGGCAATGAGCGAGGCATGTGAACTACCCAAATGCATGATACTTATAAGATCCTATCTATACACAAAACACCCAAGTCTATGCAGTCACGATGCTGAGAGTCGTGGATCTTCTGTGGCAAGTGGTCGCTCTATCCCCGTCTGTTCATCTCCCCGGATCCAAGGGTTGCGTGCCTCTTTTAAGGGGTCACTCCGTGTCATCTGCTGGGGTTTGCCTACATGGCTTCCTCACGCGTCGTTGGTTGGACTCGTCTTGCCTGCATATCCGACATGGGCTCGTCTGCCTGCACGTGATCTCTCAGAGTGGTGGTTATGGTGACTCATCAACCATCAATATCGTTCGTGATTGTCTATGAATGTCTATATGTTTCCAAGAGTCTCTGGGTGTGTAATCTATATCCTACACTCGGCCCTCCTTCGACTGAACACGTCCTCGTGTTTCAGACGAGAGTACCAATCTATATCCTTAAACTCAATTAACAGAATACCTATTTTAACCAAAATGCCAATCGCTCATGCCAAAGTCCAGACCGAAACCAGACTTACAATAATAATACTCAAATTACAATATCAAAGTTGACGTAACGAACGCAGTGTACATCTAGATAAAATACTACGCCCAGTTCGTAAAAGATACAAGCACAAGCAACAGGAATTCACAGTAACACTCTCTTGAATACGGCACAACGTAACATTAAAATACAACAAATTTAATAATGAAATACTCTCGAAAGATTAATTACAGAATCAATGATATGAGAACTTCACACAAGTTTAAGGTACAGAAGCGAACAAGAGTACATTAATTTTAAAATTACAAAATCAATCACATGAGAACTTTACACAAGTTTACAACACATTAAAAGTACAGAATCAATCACATGAGAACTTTACACAAGTTTACAACACATTAAATTTACGGAAGCGAACAAAGATAGCATTATCCCAATATTAACGATAACGATGACCACCATTGTGGAGCAATGAGAGACAAACCAAAGTAAGTACAGTAAATCGGGACGAACCAGCTAGGTCAGAACCAGCTAGGTCAGAACCAGCTAGGTCAGAACCAGCTAGACAATATAACACTGAGAGATGTAACAATAACATAACTCAGATTGGAGCTGTGTGTGGAGAACGGGTGTACAGGCCATATGTGATGCCTCTCAAACCACTTACCCCGGATGCAGCAGAGAAAACAGGCATCCAAGTACAGAATGGAGCCATGTACCATTACAGCCACAAGGTTACGTAAGGGACATCCAATCAGTTCAGAAAGGATGTTCCATGCATTGTCAGGACTCTATAAAGTTAACACGCGGAAAAGGACTTAACACATGCTCAAGTTATAACCAAATCTGCATCATATAGCAAGTATACAAAAAGGTGTTATGAAAAAAAAAATATATGTCTAGGAGACAAGTATAAATGACTTTACCACACTAAAGGAATCAAGGGAACATCAGTAATTTAAAACATCGTTACACAATAACAATTTCATAAAACATCACGCTATTAATACCAGGAAAACGAGGAGTCACCCATGACATAGGAAATATCCTACTTTACAACTAAGACGTTCCTAAAGCAAGGTGAAATAAATGAATTACAAAAGTACATGTAGTACAAAAGCACATGAATTACAAAAGCACAAGAATTACAAAAGCAGGAGGGGAATCCCAACCTCAGAGAAATGGCATCAAATGATAGTCGCACTCATAAAAGATGGGCGACAAAGGGCATTAAACCATGCATGTAATCATGGTAGGTTCATCTCCAAGTGTTCGAAGTATAAGGTGAAACTCAGTAACCATCCACAATCTAAAACAGAGTAAAACACAGATAAGTACATTCGAAATCATCGCATAACACAGAAATCGTATGGTAATCAGGAATATTTAAAATAAGAAAACAATACATCTTTCAGAAGTGGAGTCAAGCGTAAATAGAGGATAATTGGTTATAAATCATAATATGAAAACAGTAACACAAGACCATACGTACGGACATATGAAATATATTGCGTAGCCAGTAACGTGAAGGTGAGGTAAAATCCCAAACAAACAAGCAACCCAACATTCGTAACGAACATCTCACAACAGTATTTAAGAAGTGGTGATACACAAAAATAACATAACAGGTATGCAAGTAGGCATGAGACAACAATACGTCAGACAGCATATACCCACCTACCTTGGTACTTTTAGGTACATTAATTGGAAAGCAACGCTTATCCCTAAACATGATACACATAAAATATACAAATATAAGATACAAACATAGGATATTAAACAAGTAAAGCAATAACCCAATTATTATACGAAATCATATAGCACAATAACATTATATCAAATAAAAGGACATCATTACCCAAAAATTATTTTAAATAAGCCATTATGTGAAATGAAATACAGAATCAATCGTTACAATAAATTTATCTTAAACACCATACGAAATTAGATATCATACCACGATCACACTCGGGACGGAGAGCAGAAAGCAATGATCATTGTCAATTCATACACATAAAGGTAAAGGAAAAAAAGAAGAAGAAAACATGGGTTCTAAATTCCTTCGATCAAAAAGTCGAAAGAATTTGAAAACAACACAGCAAGTTAAGACAATACGTCCATATTATGAAGATATATATTAAGAAAATACTAACAACATATTTGCTTTTACAAAGCCCTCTCGTATAAGCGTCTCTAAACGTACCAGATGGTAAATAGTAGCTCAAGTTTTTCTAAAGCTTGAAATATGAGCTGCTGTTTCTAAAAACCAAACTAAATGTGTGTTAATCATTCGTTCCATTGTTTTACAGAAACAACTGGTTAAAGCAATGGGACGATAATTATCTTAACCTGATGAGTCTTGGCAAGGCTTAGAAATGGGAATAATAGTGGCTTTACTCCATGAATTTATTAAAAATATCTAAAAGATGCCCAAGTGATTGGTCAGGGAGGTGTTTAAGGATTTGGTAGTGAATTTGGAGCAGAATCATGAGATTTATCCAAGGCAAGTTTCAAATAATCTATTGTGAACAATTTATTATACTGTTTTAAGTTATTAGATTTTTAGAAATTTAGTTGGTTTCTTCTTTTCTATTTCTTATTTGTTGAAATTTGGCAGAATTGTTATTGGATGAGGAATTCTTGGAAATTGTTTCACCTATCGTGTTACCTATTTCAGTTGGATTTGTAATTGATTGGCCATTATGATTAAGATTTTGTATTGAGTTGGCTGTTGATTAATATTTTTCAGGGTTGTTCTTTAATTTGAGATGTTGGCAAACCCATCAGCAATATCAGACAATTGTAACAATGTTATTGTATGCCTTCCCTACTATGCTGCACAGCCCCCTAAATCTACCCTCGGTATAGAATGTATATGAATAAAGGCTTCTGGACCCTTCCTCTGCAACCTTTATACCATCAAGACATGTTCTGTTGTACCTGCAGCTTAGTTAGACTGTAGGGTCCCAGCAATACTGAACACTACTTGACCCAAGAGCACCGAACAGATATGTAACCTTTTCTTCCACTTATTACACAATGTATCCATAAAATCCTGAAGAGGATCATCTAACTCGTTAAAAATGTTTAGAGTAATTTTATATTTAATTTGCCCAATCTGCTTTATGAAATTCCACTTTGGGATTCGTTCAAAAGTTGGAGGAAAATGGCAATTGAAAATAATGGGGTAATGATCATTACCCCATTGATCTTCCTTTACGTCCCAGGAATAGTTTAAGAATAAATTTGGAGTGCACATGGAGAGATCTATTGATGTTAAAGAGCCTGTAGCAGGATGTAAATATGTTGGAGAATCGTCATTCCAAAGACACAAACTATTGTTATTTAAAAAATCTTCTATAATTATACTTCCTTTGGCATCAGTATTATTTCTGCCACCCCAAAGAGTATTAAATGAGCATTAAAGTCACCAACTAGCATATATGAGTGTGACAGCTGAGTAAAGTTATTTAAATCTGTAATATTGGTTCACTTGGTGGTAAATATATTAAACCTATTGTTAGTGTATCCTGCAAGGTAACCCTGACTGCAGAAGCCTGTAAATTAATATTAAGGTTACTTTGCTTTGGGGCATGCAGGATTTAACAAAAAAAACAGTCCATTGCATATATTGAACCTATTTTATTATAAGGTTCATATCCCTTAAATGTTGTTGAGTTATCTTTAAAATTAGTTTCCTGTAAACAAAAACCAGATGCATTATATTTTTGGGCTAATAACTCCAGTTCTGGCCTGTTTGCCTCAAATCCTCTACAATTCCATTATATGATATTGCTGATATCCATATTAAGAATAATGAGGAAAAATATATGATTTCACATAATCAACTGTTAGGTTTATGAATATGCTTTGAGTGTACAGGAGTAAGATTCATATCTGGAGGATCATCTGTGTCCATCCATTCTAAGGACTTAGTTCTATTTATTTTACTTTTAACTTGATCTTTGATATCGTTTTTGTCTGATTGATGTGGAGGGAGTGTGTGAAGAGTGTTTAGCTGATGTTGGTAGAGTTATTACTATGATAGTGCATGTCAGAGTCTGAGTAGATGTTGTTGAGGATTTAGAGGTTTTTGTAAAAAGGAATAATTTCTGTCATTGATTGGCCTTGTAATTTCTGAATTGCTATTGATTTTGTTTCTTTACTTTTTACAGAGCTGGCATAAGATATATTTGTTCTGTTCAAACTTTCTACTCACTTGCTTGCCTCTGGAAAAGATATATTTTCAGTGTGTCATATTTGCTGAATGTCCTTCTCTTTTAAAAAAGAAGTACAATTCCGCAAATATGATGGGTGATTGCCTTGGCAATTCACACAATCTTCTCCACTATGCTGAGGGGTACATTTTGTGCACGTTACATTGTAGGATATGGATTACACACCCAGAGACTCTTGAGAATATATAGACATTCATGGACAATCACGGTCTTTGGCAGAACGTCATGTACAGAGATTGTGTGTTGCGTGCAGGTTGATGGTTGATGCATTGCCTTAACCACCACACTGAGAGATCACGTGCAGGCAGACGAGCCCATGCCAGCCACGCAGGCAAGACGAGTCCATTCGGTATCGCGTAAGGAAGCCATGCAGGCAAGCTCCACACACAACGCAGAGTGATCCTTTAAAACGGCCCGCAACCATTGGATCCTCAGAGAAGCCCCAGGAGAACCTCGGAGAAGCTACAGCGACCACTTGCCACGGAAGATCCACGACTCTCAGTATCATAACTGCATAGACTTGGGTGTTTTGTGTATTGTTAGGACTATATAAGTATCATGCATTTGGGTAGTTCATATGCCTCGCTCATTGCCATGCCGGCCTAGCCAGACAAGGAAGATTCACAGCACCGAATAAAAGGTAACTATTGTGCAGTGTATATCCTGTGTCTGCAGTCCTTATTACCTCACACCTTCATATGGGTAGATAGGGTAGCTAGGATCCGTGCCCCGACTCACAGCCAGTGAGTTCAGTACAGTACAGTGCAGTTCGGTAGAGTTGAGTAGAGTATCTATGTTTGAGTAGAGTATCGATCCCCCGTCCACGTCCCCCAACGACGGATACTCTCCATTCGTGGGTAACAATTGGTGGAGGAATCCGAATCGATCCATGGCTTTGAGTGTTGCTGATACTGTATGGAGTTCCTGATCACCACCCTGTTACTCTATTTTAAGTCTATGTTGCTCAGATCTTCGAAGAAGCTTCCACCAAGCTGCAAGTGGCGCGCAACTCTCCAGTAGCAGACGATGATTCTACATCACAAGGTGAGTTAGATTTACTTTTTCCAGCTTTTCTTGAGCAGCAAAATGACCAAGTGAGTGATTCTGTACGAGTCGCGCCTCCATCTAGTCCTCCCTTGTCGGATCTCACCGTCTCATCGGGTGCGCCCACTTCTCCTCCTACGAGTGGTGATCAAGCCCCGTTGTCTCATACGTCTGCCAGTACAGGTAGCCCTAATTCATCTGAGCCCCACACGTTACAGCCAGAAGCTTCTAACTCGTCTGATTCTGATTCGGACGTCCAATTCGGTCCTTTCCACCTTGCGGATAGTGACCAGGAGTCTTTCGCCTTTTCTGAGGTGTCTGCTCAACATATTGACTCTGATCAGCCGGGCTCTGATCGTGCAAATTCTCCAGTAGTAGAGATGGCTGAGAACGAAAATGTGCATGATGTGCTCCAGCAAATAATGGGCCACCTGCGCAAAATTGACTTGGGAGGTACTCAAACAGACATTGTAGACATGTTACAAGCGCAGTCTAGAGATAACAAAATCCATCACCAGAGACAGGGCTCTAAATCGCTTCTCCCACCCCGATTTTTTGGCAGATCTACGGATGATCCCCCTTCGTTTCATGAACAAATTTCTCACTTACACACAGCTCTCACACACTTCTGAAGACTTGAAGGTTCCCGCTTGTCGTATGTTGTTGCATGGTGTGGCAGATGTTTGGTACAACTCTCTGCCGGCAGACGTCACTAGCTCTTGGGATTCATTCTATGCAGCTTTCATTAAATTTTTCGGTAGTGAGACAAATGCTTGGCTGCTCGAGCAATCGCTAGATGCTAGGATTCAGAAAAAGAAGGAATCTGCTGAGACCTATATTAATGATGTTTTGAGCCAGTGCCAGAGGTTACAAAAGGAGGATATGGAGACAAAGAAAATATTGGTCAGAGGTCTCCTCCCTAATCTTAAGGCTTTTGTAGTGGGAAAATCACCTAAAACGCTTGATGATACTATTGAACAGATCAAACTTGCTGAGACCGTTTGCACGATGACCAGCGATTCATCTGTCACTCTGAACGGCCTAGATTTACACCCTGATATGACGTCTCAATTCTTAGCACAGCAAACTTCCACCCTGCTGCCATTCGCCAGGAGGTCGCGGATGTATCTAAAGGGGTTCATAGTCTTAAAGGTCATCACGAAGGGGGCGATTCTTTCTGCTTTTACTGTAAGAATCCTGGCCATTGGATAAAAGAGTGTAAGGCACGCCATGATTGCAGGTATTGTGGTCGAGATTCACACATGCCTATCAATTGTCCTGCAAAGCCCCGTGGCTCCCGTGATCAATTCGCCCGTGGATCGCCGTGGTTTGACAACCGGCCTTACCGGCCTAACGGTCGCTTCGAGCCCGGTGATGGTCGTGGCCGCTATGAGCCCAATAATGGCCGATATGGACAACGCCAATTCCAGAATAGGCCCTATCAGGGTAACAGACCAGGCAATGACGGGGGAAACAATTTCGGATGCCCTCCCTGTAATGACCAGCGTCGTTCTGGGCCCCGACCGGACAATAGGTCCTCATATCGGCAGGAAAACTATTAACTCCTGTCCCGACCTGTGAGCCACGTGATAGGAGTAGTGATTCATTTAATATAGAAATAAAGCAGAGCAAATCAGACATATTGAACGAGGTTCACTGTTATTTCGCAGAGATGTCCTCTAGTCCTCCTCGCGTGCAGGACGATTCTCAAGTGCCTGTTTGCCCCATCTTTACACAAGAGGAAATCCCTGCTGTTTTAGACAATGATATTAAATTTTTCCCTCTTTCCCAGGATGGTTGAATCACGACTAGAACAAAATTTAGCTCCATTGATGCATTATTAGATATGGGCGCACAACGTAGTATTATTACTCTTGCCTCCTTGCATGAATTTTGCCCTGATAATTCCTTCTCACAACAAGTGTCAGACAGCAGAATAGTGGTTGTTGCCGAAGGTAGTTCCGTTCCCATCTATTTTCAGACTCATCTTGATTTATTTATCGGAGACCAGCTATGTAATGTTTGCTTTCAAGTAGTCCCTGATTTGCAATATCCCGTAATATTGGGCCGAGATTTTTTTAACGCTTATGGCGTGGTCCTTGATTTCGCGCAGCGTGGTATTGCTTTCAAGTTGACGCCTGAGTTGCACCTGTCAGAAACTATCAGAATCCCAGCTAAGTCAGAATACATAACTCATGCTCGGCTCAAACCTAGTAACATGTCTGGCATCCTAGGAGTCTGCACTATGGAAGGTGAATTGCCCTCCTACCCTGAGATTGCCATGGCGAGAGTTTCCGCCACCGTTCATGATGACCAGAGGGTCCCTGTGCGATTGATGAACATGGGGGATAACGCTGTCACTTTACCAAAATGTGTTTCGGTCGGATATTTTGACCCGATACCCCTGGGTTCTGAGCCACAAGAGCTTCCCACCTTAGATCTTGCGTGGGGTGCCGTTCCGACTGAGGGTACGGACGATGTAGAATTGGCTCCTATTTCCACTACTCCCGCTGACCCTAACCCTCATCATAAGATAGATCTCACAAATTCAGACTTGTCTCCTAGCCAGAAAGATTCCTTGAAACGTCTCATTTCTTCGTTTAGTGACATATTTATGACTAGAGATGGTGGGTTTGGGGACACGAATGTTGTACAGCATACTATTTATCTCAAGGGTTCTGTTAGTCCCATCAAATTAAGGCCTTATTGTGCCGGGTACAAACAACGAGGCATTATAGACAAAGAGGTACAACGCCTTTTGGACAAAGAAATCATCAGACCTTTCAATAGTCCGTGGGCTTTTCCCGCTGTTTTGGTAGAAAAAACCAGCTCAGGATGGTACTGTTTCATATCGCATGTGCATAGACTTTAGGAAGTTAAACGAGGTCACTGTCCCTGATTTCTTCCCGCTGCCACATATCCAGGACACTTTACACAGTTTGGGAGCTCGTAAATTAACTCACATTAGTACACTTGACCACCCTGACTCCCGACCGCTCACTGCCTTCATCACTCATCGTGGGCTTTATGAATACAAACGCCTCCTGTTTGGTGTCATTAATGGACCCCCAACATTTCAAAGACTCATGGAAACTGTGTTGTACTTATAAATGTTTCTTTGCTAGGAAACAGGTTAAATACCTGGGTCACATCATATCTTAAAATGGAATAGAGGTCGACCCCTCTAAAACGAAGGCTGTTGATGAGTACCCCGTCCCCACTTCTTGCAAGGATGTTAGAGCGTTTTTAGGTTTGTCAGGTTATTACCGTCAATTTGTAGAGGGGTACGCAAAAAATGCACAACCGCTCAATATTCTCACTAGCAAAAAGAGTACTTTCGAATGGGATGATGCGAAGCAGGCCGCATTCGAATCCCTCAAGGCTAAGTTAGTCTCAGCCCCGATTTTGGCCTTTCCCCGGATTGAGGCTGATAACCCTTTCATCATGCCAGATGCCAGCCTTTTTGCGATTGGGAATGTTTTAAGTCAGATGCAGGACGGCGTTGAGCGGGTCATAGCATATGGAGGTCGCGCCCT
The DNA here is from genome assembly GCA_949316495.1 of Amphiduros pacificus. NCBI lineage: Eukaryota > Metazoa > Annelida > Polychaeta > Phyllodocida > Hesionidae > Amphiduros > Amphiduros pacificus. Next base: position 13,337,602 of record OX439012.1, on the reverse strand, counting down.
AAATCCGGCTGAACAAAATTATACATGTACTGAACGCGAATGCCTTAGTATCATAGCTGCTTGCAAATTGCATGAGCCCTACCTCAAATATGAGAAATTCACCCTAGTGACTGACCATTCTGCTTTGCAATGGTTATTTCGTTCGGAACCAAAGGGATGTTTAGGTAGATGGATGTTGACCCTACAGCAGTTTCGTTACGAAATCGTTCACAAACAAGGGAAATCGATCCCGCATGCTGACAGCCTTAGCCGTCGCACGTACCCATTAGAATCTGATCCCACCCCTGAGTTAGAGCTTAAGTTAGCGGCTGTCTCTGACCTGCCTAATGATCTTGAGACACACCCTGTCACGCCGGCCGTGGATGACCAGTGTTTGACGGATCTCAATCAGTCGACTGGCACCACGTACACCTTTGATGATATTAGTGTGAAACAGTCAGCAGATCCCTCCCTCCAACCTCTCATCAAATATTTCAAGAATGCACATCTCCCCTCCACTCAGCGTGAAGCGCGCAAACTTCTCGCACAGGTTGATGATTATTATCTGTGTTTTGTTTATATACAAGCGTGTTGGCCTATATCGGGCCCTAAAGTCCTCCTGTCTAGGGTGAATATTTGGGTTCAAACAGGTGTGTTGCAACTGGACTGCTATAACTGCCAAACCAGTCCAGTGTTCAGAACTCCATATCCTCCCCTTACGTGTCGCCCCTCAAGGGAAACAAGGTGCCATGGTTTATATTTTTGTTTGCCTCTTAAAAACTGACAAAAAGCAGGGGATAAAAAAATCAGAGTACCATTCTAGCCCCAGGCCCACATGGGGCATTAGGTAATGGAAAATATATTGTAAACCTAGGTGTATCATGCGCTACATTCCTTTCAGATTATATTGATTCCTTAATATTTCAGCCCACATAATTGGGTTGCAAACATTTCAAATACATAACATTATATTGCTACCTTCATTTAAATATGTTTAATATGCTTAGACTTTGGCACCTTGAGTTTCAGCTTCAACATGTAATTATCATACTAATACTTTCTCATTAAAACACATTCCATTTATCAGTTAGGATAGGATAGACTATTCTACCTTTATATTCTAAAGTATTTGTTTGCTTGTTCAATTGATTTATCCATATTGAAATAGCTTGAGAATGTCTGCTTCGTTGGAAGTAGACATTTAATTTCAGGCGATAATTTATTTTTCTGAATGCCCAATTCATGGCCATATTTAACATTGCAGTTCCCCAAAAATTATAGAAGGTTCAGTTTATACCAACCACAGCTAGGGTAAAGGGTTTCTAGACTCTCCTGCATTGTGTGGAAAACAGATCCACATAAATTGAATATAATTATCATATTATCTTTAAATAGAATTATTTGGATTAACTGTTAACTAACCTTTTGGGATTTAGATATGAATTTGGAATGAATTTGAATCTCTGTGGTGGGTTGCTTCCCTGAATAAGGAATATTACACTGTAACTGTGTTCTCACATTATTCCGTTTGTAGAAAGATATCGATTGTAAGAAATGGGTCTTGTTCAAAGACACTTCATACTTTTTGGTATATGGATTATATATTCTGGTGAGTTCTTTTTTCTTTTTGTAATCTATCTTATGTATATTAGTGTTATGTATATACATATATTTGGTGGATAAGATACACTGTTATGAGCAAGATTAATGAATTACAAATGGTAGACATACACTCAGTAGATCTTGTCAACATGTTAATCACTACAAACAAATGCATTCGTATGCTTATGCTTATACCTGTCTGTAACAATATTAATAACTAAATGAATGTCTTTCATTTCCTTGGAAGTAGTTGCAAATCTAACAGACAGTGAAGTATTCCTTGTAGAATTGAATTTGTAATTTCTACCTTCCGAAGAACAGGAATATCAAGCAACATTTTTCTTGGTATATAGATAGATAAGACTAGTTACATTCTGTGTTTCCTAGAAGGCAGTGACCTGACTGAAATATATCAAAATATATCAAAACCAACCCAAGAAAATTATCAAAGACTAAATTGTCAAAGATGCCCTTTGAAAATTGACCTACTTAATAGTCATGTTCTTCACAGGCAGGCGAAAACATTTTTTTAAAAACTTTGCATTCTGGACAACATGAGGATATAAACTTCTGCCTCTACTGTTCTCAAACTGAGTACTAGTAAAACCCTACATTAAGTCTAATCACTTGTAATATATCAGACACTCACTTCAATGGCATTTAAATTGGCAAAAACACTAAAAACAATTTTTTCTTGATTAAACATTGATGAATAATTTTCCAATGTTTGATAATATGTGATTCATGTAACATAATATTACTTTCACAAGCATGCTGTCATTTTGTGTTGTAGGAAATACCACAGTGGTTATTAGTTCAAAGATGGATGTTTTTAATAGATCCATAGAAGTATTACCTGAAGATGCCGGTGTAATAAAATCTCTGCATGTGAAACTTACAGAAGAAATCAGCAAAACTGGGGAACAGAAGACAGAATGCAACTTTTATTTTGGGACGGAAGCTAAAGATCTTACATTTTTTCCACCTTTGTTTTTTCTGACTGACTGGCCTAACAGTAGACTATGGCTATTTTGATAATAATGATTATTATGATGACTATGTATAGAAACAAAGGGTCAACAGTGAAAAATATTCAGCATTTTTCGTCAGCAAAACCCAGAAAAATCACTTGGAACCGGTCTGAGAACATAAAATCTCAGAATCCGGATGACATGGGGCAAGGGATGATTATCATGGGAAAACCCCACCAGATGATCATGGCACTAGAAGCGATAGATTGCATAATCATGAAGACTAACTCTAATGCTACTTCAACTGGACAGGAAAGTAGAGGCATATGTAACAATTTTGCAAAAACTGGCCAGTGCAGCAATGGGGTCAGATGCATTTTCGAGCATGTGTCGGGCGGGAAGAGAATGAAAGGGTAAGGGGCAAAATTTAAAATGTAAATGTATTAAAAAATCTGAGTTGCATGGTAGTACAAAAAATGTTACAACTACGCAGGACTATGTTAAGAGGTCTACAAAGACTTGCTGTGATAAAGGAAAGATTAATGTTAATTGTAATAACAGAAGTGTATCAAAAAATGTATGTTACAATGTAAAGTATAATATCTGCATGTTGCATGAGAAAGAAAAATTTAAAATGGACTGCATGAAAAATTTTAATTGTAACTATACAGGTCATGTTTTTAAAATAAATGATTTTATCAGGACAAAATCTGAAACTCTATGTGTTAAAGGAAAAAACAAGCATTCCTGTTTTCATGATAGAATTAAGCTATACAGTGAAATTGTTAAATGTGATAATCAAAATGAAGTCAATCTGTGCAGAAAAAAGGCAGAAAATAAAATGGTAAGAATAAATGATCATATTAAATACATGGCCAATGGTGAAGGGGTTTCCCAATCGGACACTCTTAATGAAAATCATCTTAATGGTAGCTCTAACATACGATACATAAGGAAAAACGTGAACCAATCATATGTCTTATCAGGGTCGCGTGGTCTAAATAGACACGCCCATCGCAGGATGGTCCGTGAGAGTAGAACAGGTTTTACTACGCCGGTAAAGGAAATATCGCTTTCAAATCGATTTGAATATCTTTCTGACAGCAACAAAATTGTAACACATATCTTTGATCAAAATGAACGCATTCCTTATGTTGTTAATTGCCAGACAAAGTCTCGAATCGAACGGACGTTAGCTCCGCCCTCTCTTAATCTGATTGGCTGTCATGGGGAGCAATCTGCTGGGGGTGGAAGGGGATTCCTTCAAAATGACGTCACTGGGTCAATGACCGGACCCTTGGTAGGAAATTGCCTTAATACTAGAGAGAACACAAATAAAATTAACTCAAACAGAAATTTAATTACTAACAAAAAGAAAATACTTTCAAAACATAACGATGCACACATTAAAATGAACAAGGACCTAATTATTGCAACAGCCAATGTTCAAAGTATTGGAAAAAAGACGGACCTGATAAACTTATATATTAATGATAATAATGTTGATTTATTGTTTATAACTGAAACTTGGATAAATGAATTAAATGAACATATCATTAGAGGCGAGATTAAAAAGAATAACTATGATATTGAACATGTACCACGTGCCTTAAGGTCTGGAGGAGGCGATCATCTACAGACCTGAAATAGACATAAAGAAAATTGATCACATACATAAACTATCAACTATGGAAATGATGGAAATAAATATTAAAACCAAGAATAAAATAATTACTATTATTACAATATACAGACCTGAGCCTTCAGATAAGAATAAATATACTTACACAGAATTTTTTGAAGAATTTAGTGAACTACTATCGTATTATAGTACATATACACATGAAGTCTTGTTAGTAGGGGACTATAACTTTCATATGAACAAACCAGAAAGGCCTAATGTAATAAAATTTAATGAGATCTTAGATTTATATAATCTACATAATCATGTAAAAGAACCTACGCACATTATGGGAAATACACTAGATTTATTAATAACCGGTATACATAGTAATATTGTAAAGGAACATATAGTAGACGAAAAAATATCAGATCATAATATAATAAAACTCACTGTAAATCTTCAGACTAAAATAAACATTACGAAAAGGGTATCATATAGAAATTGCAAAAAAATGAATATAAATAATTTTAAAAGAGATGTAGAAGAAATGTTTAATGAAAATCAATCCTATCAAGATACTGATCTCAATGACTTATTAGAGAAATACAACAAACTGACAATAATACTGGATAAATATGCTCCTAATGTTGAGAGAACCATAAATAATAGAAAACCTGCTCCATGGTTATCTGATGATATCCGGGCGGAAAAAAGGAAAAAAAGAAAACTTTTTTCCTAGAAAAAATTGCAAATCTCAGAGATAATTTGGACAAAGATGGTAAAAATTCTGAACAACTGACTGAGGAAGTCAGATTTGATACAAAATTTCACATTATTAAATGACTTAGAAGTCAAGAATATAATCAAAGAAGCTGCAAAGAAGTCATGTGAGCTTGATCCCATCCCAACATGGCTTCTAAATGAATGTATGGGGAATCTATTGCCACTAATAAAGGCTATCATAAATAAGTCAATCTCATTAGGAAACGTACCAGATGATCTGAAGATGGCCATAATTCGACCCTTAATTAAGAAGTTAGGTCTGGAACTAATTAAGAAAAATTATAGACCAGTCTCGAATCTTGCCTATCTATCAAAACTAATAGAAAGGGCAGTAGCTAAACAATTTGTGGGTCATCTGGTAAGAAATGATATACAAGGTCTATTTCAATCAGCATACAAAGAGTTTCATAGTACTGAGACGGCATTGCTCAAGGTTCAGAATGACATATTAATGGACATTGATAATGGTAAAACGGTAATGCTGGTACTACTTGACCTGTCAGCGGCATTTGATACCATTGATCATGATATATTATTGAACAGATTAGAGAAAAGGTGTGGTATTAAAGGGACTGCCTTAAAAGGGTTTAGATCATACTTATCCAATAGGAAACAATGTGTGATAATTGATGGTAAAAGATCTGAAAATATGAATATTAAATATGGTGTTCCTCAAGGCTCGGTTTTGGGACCACTATTATTTACAGCATATATGGAGCCACTATCAGATATTATTGGTAACTATGGTCTCAGGCATCATATCTATGCTGATGACATGCAACTATATATTACAATAGATCCCAAATCAGTAGAAACTAGAAATAAGTCTTGCAGAGAAATGGAAAATTGTATTAAAAAGGTCAAAAAATTCTTAATAGAAAATAAGATGATGATAAATGATGGAAAGACAGAAATGCTTTTATGTGGTAAAAGCTGTGAATTTAGAAGAGAAAATGTACCTAATGAAATTTAAGTAGGTGAAACTATAATCCCTAGATCAAATACGGTTAAAGATCTAGGAGTTATCCTAGATCAAGAGTTATCTATGAAATCACAAATAAAAAAAATGTGTAAAAATGGTTACTTTCATGTAAAAAATCTAGCACATATAAGAAACTGTTTGGATGAGAAAACAGCAAAGACTCTAGCCCATGCTTTTGTTACCTCTACCCTTGATTATGGTAATGCGCTACTGGCTGGGCTACCTTGGTGTGACTTAGCCAAACTACAAAAATTACAGAATGCTGCAGCCAGGGTGGTAGGGAAACTTAAAAAAAGAGATCATATTACAGAAAAACTCATGGAACTGCACTGGTTGCCCGTTAAAGCTAGAATTGACTTTAAAATATCTTTATTAACATGGAAGGTGCAAAATGGCTTTGCCCCTAAATATCTATCTCAATTATTACAGATTAAAAAGCCAGGTATGGGTCTAAGATCAAGTGATAAGAACGAATATGTGGTACCTAAGACGAATCTGAAATCTTATGGTGATAGGGCTTTTATGGTGTATGCGCCATGGAACTGGAATGCCCTACCCTTTGAAGTGAAAAACTGCAAAACTGTTGACACTTTCAAGAAAAAACTCAAGACATATCTATATAAAAAGCACTATCTTAATAAAGTGCTTTGAGCAGACCTAGTCTGGAATAGCGCTATATAAATTGTTCATTATTATTATTATTATACAATTATTATGTCTATGACAATTTTTATAATGATGTTTATCATGACTTCAATTTCAATGATTATTATGACTTCAATTTCAATGATTATTATGACTTCAATCTCAATGATTATAACTATACTTTCAATGATTATAACTATACTTTCAATGATTATAACTATACTTTCAATGATTATAACTATACTTTCTATGATTATAACTATACTTTCTATGATTATAACTATACTTTCTATGATTATAACTATACTTTCTATGATTATGATTTAATAGACTTTTATGATATGTTTAACACAACCCCTTCAAAACTGTCTAGCAGTGTCTACAACCCTCCTTCAGACCTATCTAGCAGTGTCAATTATCCTTTTTACCTATCTGGTAGTGCATATGACCCACCCTCAAAGTCTATCAATCATGATTACCCTTCTTCAAACTTTTCTCTCAATAATTATTACTCTCCTTCAAACTTTTCCCTCAATAATTATTACCATCCTTCAAACCTATCTGACAGTGATTATAACCCTTCTTCAAACACATCTATTAGAGACTTTAACTCTATGTCAACCTTACCAGGAAATGGAAATTGCTCTCATCTAACCACAACTAGCAATGCTGGACTCACACCAAATAATATTGTTGATGGAAATTTGGTTTTTTCAACTAATAATATTGAAATGCAATATGCGGGTGAAATCATTGGCCAACGCATTGCTTATTGTTCAATACTTGGAAGCAAAGAAATTCCATTCAGGTCACATGCTTGTCAGGGTAGGTGTGGAGTAATGGAAAACCTTCCATATTATTGTGGTTGTGACTCGTCATGCTTAATAGCAGGGGACTGTTGTCTTGATTATGAGATAGAGTGTATAAAGGATAATAACTTAGAGGACCTTCAGAGCTTGATCATTAATAGAATACAGGACAAATACAACAGTGTATTAAGCATATATCTCAGTTGCATTGTCATATATAATGAGGATATCTTTGATAATATACATGGTAACCAGATGTCCGTCTGAATATTTGGGTGATAACCTATATGAAAACTATACCACCACAGAGTTAAACTACCTTATGTATGTACCAGTTGTCTCTGGGGGAATTGTTTACAAAAATATATTTTATGCCAAATGCCATGGTGTGAATTTGAATGACACTATTCACTTTGATTTCATTTATAGTTGTCCAGACGAGCAGGAGGCTTCAAGCATTATCAGATCTCAAGGTTATCAGTCATTTATTGATTTCATAGTGGACAAGTGTGTCCTCACCTTTAGGGGTCAACTTGTTTTTACCATGTCAAATAGATTTAAATGTGGGTCAGAAGTACATGAACTATTTTCTCACTCCAATGTGGCTCAAGGTAAGACTTAGCTGGTGATAATTTGAAAGATGCATGTGAAAATGGGTATGCCATGTACATCAAAACTGATGAATCAAACAAAATTTACAAAAATCCACATTGCATGACATGTGATGGTTTAATCTCCACAAGATATTATTGTTTGAAAGATACAATTGTTGAGTTTCCACCTACACCAGGATTTCATGTATTATTCGACCTACATGATGCTCAGATTAAGGTCATATTTAACCAAAACACATACCTTTGTGCACACGGAACAGTGAATTCTGAGACCAATCAGTGCATACCCCTATCTTGCAATATACTAACTGGCTCTCGTATGTGTCCAATGGTAAATGATTTCTTTTATCCATTAGATGGTGCAAATAGGTCTTACACCTTTGGATTTGCATTTGACAGTGACCTAGAAGAGGTTGAAGTCACATTATCCTTAGTTTTGGATGAAATAAAACAACAGGATGTTCACATAATCAGCACACAAAAGATAGCATCATGCAGTGAAACTAGATATGATATTGTCAAAATAATATGTCGACCCTCACTGTTACTTGTATACATAATTTTAGTTTCCTCCAAACATGATCTAACCTTAAAATATTATAACATGTACTCTGGAGTGTCCAATGGGTTTTTTCTCAACTTTGACATTAATGAAAGGCTTACATGTTCTCATGGCACCTCAATGAAAGTTAATGTTGTAAATCAGAATATTTATCACAAAAATGTCCAGTATATTAAACATCAAAATCTGTTGTATCCAATGGATTCAATGCATCTCTATGTTCCAATAGGTAATGCCGTGTTACAGTTTACTTTCTTTGCTGAAATATGCCCCTCTCCACTGAATAGTTGTCCTGTTGTCACATTGAACACAAGTAACTTACAAGTTGAATTCAGACCTGACTACAAGCTTCAAATAGAGGACATCTTGCTTGATAACTATCAATATGGAAATTTACAAGATGGTGCTTTGATATTGTGTGAGGCAAATGCAATAAGTATACTTAACGCACTTAGAAAAAGTATACCCATTATTCTTAGTAATATTGGACAGAGTTTATCTTGTGCATTTCTAGCCTTTAGTGTAATAACATACATCTCCTTGCCTTCCCTTAGAACAGTGCCAGGCATGTGCATTTTGAATCTTTGTGTAGCTTTGCTATGTGCTCAACTCACTTTGATGTGCAGTGGTTTGTTAATAGAATTTCCTTTGCCCTGTAAATTGCTGGCCATGTTTCAACATTACTTATGGATAGGTGTATTTGTGTGGGGTATGGTTGTTGCATGGGATATAACTCAATCAGTCAAATCCATACACAGGCAAAACAAGGGCTTCTCCAGGTATTGTTTCATAGGTTGGGGAGTCCAACTCTGCATTATTGGCATATTTGTGTTTATTCAGGAAATATTTGGTACTTATACTTTCAATGTTCTTAATTGTATGCAGGGCATTGCTATTAGTTTTGCATTTTCTCTTCAACCCAAAATATTGAAAATGTGGTTAACCTTTGGCAAGTGTTGTAAAGGGGAAATGAAAGAGTAATATATGTATCCTCAATACATTCAAATATTATGGATGTTAGTATACATATTGTCTATTTTGCTGTAAACATAATAAGCCCAGATTAACAATATTTATTTAAAATATTATATGTAATGGGTTCTTTAAGTTCAAAAGTTGTAACTAAGGTAATTGAAATATGGATATTGAAAGTGGCGTGTCCCTGGCCTGTGAGATAATAAAAACATTGAATATTTAACTCTTGTAAAATAATTTTGTTCTTAAATAAAGATAATGAAATAAATGCATGACTTGTTTTAACCTCATCTCTGTCTCATCCAATGAGTCTTATTCTATTTCTGTACAGAGAAATACTTCATCATTTCCCTTCTTTATGGGAGAAATTATATATAATTAAATTGCTTCATTATGGAAATCAAAAGTTTAGAATGTACGCTTTTTGTCTATCATGGTTTACTTCCAATGATATTCCTGGCACAATTAACTGCTGCACATTACATGTTTTTTCCTTAAGCCAAAATACCTGACAAAAAGAGGAAGTATCAAGTCAGGGTACCAGCGGTAGAGATTAAAAATTTAAGTTGGCATCCTGCTAAGAAAACCTGTTGACTGAGATTAGTATTCAGATGGCATGTGTGGTCACTTTCACATATCTCAAATAGTTGGCAAATCACTGCACACATCTAAGCATTATTACTACACATATTTCTTTATTTAAATTGTGATTTTATTGGAGAATTGAAATAATGATTGTAATATTTGATAACTTATTTTGAATATAGAAAGTCTAATACTATATTAGTAATAGTGTTTAAACAACTGTGAAACTGGAGAACTATTTTGGAGGCATTGATACCATTTCCAACAGGTGATCTTTGCACATATCAGCACATGCATTATTGGTTGATCTCACTGTAAAACAGAAATACACATGCGGGTGACATATGACCATTATGACTGATATTGTCAAATACTGACAACTCCACATCTTGAATATTGTTTTGGAATAAATAATATATCAATTTGATGGAATGTATAAATAAACTAGCATTGTTATAACACCTTGGATAGGTACAGTCCATGTTTATTTTGAAATGTGGATCCAGGCAAAATGTTCAGTGAGCAAATCTTGCCATGAGAAAAGGTCAAAGCATATCATCAGACCTGTGAGACACATGCTAATGCCGAAACATTTGAAACTATTGCATTGCACTGAATATATTTATAAAAGTTAAAGGTTGGCCTCGTGACCAACTTAATCACAGTTTGAAGTTTGATTCATTTCTATTATCTTATATTCTTCTTCATTGCATCTGGGCCACATATCACCCAACATTGGTCACAACAGTGAGTGTATAAAAAAGTAAATTGGCTCTATGTTAGAGTTTTTTTGCTTTTATGTCATTGCTCAAAATAAACCCACATATGTTGATACCATCAGTAGATATTTAACTTCAAAACATTATCCATTACATAAAAAGTATTACATTGCTCATAAAACTTATCAAAATATGTTTTCTAATTATATGATAGAAATCACATTCAAAGAGAAAAGGATGTTCATCCTCAATAGCATCATCATCGCAGTTGGTTAGAGCGCCAGTTCCTCTGTGGTGATCCAAAGGTCATGGGTTCGATCCCCGGCCGTGCCGAGATTGAATTCATGATACAATTTCACACATGAGCTTAGGTCTGTGCTAAAGGGTTAATTTAACCTGTTGTCCTTGTAAATCTGTGACAGGGTGGGTTGTCATGTCAAGGACCTGCGACATGACAATTCAGTGAGGCAGCACTATATCTGCTACAAATAGGTCTCATCACGAAATGACTGAGATAATGTTGAAAGTGATGTAAAACCCCAAACAAAGAAACAAAGCATCATCATCACATAAAACGCATAGCCTAAATTCCACTGGAATATGTATATATCTACCAGTTTCTACTAATATAAACAGGATACCACATACCATGACCTCTATTGTACACTTGAAAAACATATAGTTCATAGCTTTCTTTAAAAATACAGTAAGTGCACAATTTACAACTTCTTTCACATCATTTGCCCACATATGTGTTTTAATACCATGTAATAATTTCTTAGCTTGACCTAGCTACTTCTTCCCTATTATTGTATATATGTAACATACCTACAGACAAGACATATTTATGAATATCACTTATCCAATTTCCTGAAACTCTTCTTTTAATAAAATTCCATATGAATAACTTCTTCGGTCAAACATTCTGCGCCCATATTCATCATTTTATTCCAAAAGTATAACATTTCTACATTTCTTTTAACTTCACTGATCAACCAGCTAACATCACTATTTATTGCTATGTCTTTTAGCAAATCTGTGTAAACCCAAACAAAATTAATACATTTATTGTAAAGGTCCTTCTCAAAGACACTTGGTTCTGGTACAAAATTATAGACCTTCAAATATTCTTGCTTCCATTTGTCCAATACCATAGGTACATCAGTAATAATATTTTGATCATTATCATATACTTCCATTTGTATGTTATTTTTCTTTCTTTTTTATACAAAAATTGGTTTGGATTACTGTAAGTGTTTTCTATTTCCATCATCTTATCTTTTTGATATTTGTGTTGTGCCTTCCTATAATATCTGTCAAATTTTTATGTGCAAAATGTAAATTACTACATACATGCCTATATATGTCTGTTATCATGACACTTTCAATAAAGTGTTTCCTTCACACATAAATCGTTCCATAAAGGTGTAAGACTCTCAATCCAAAAGGGCTTTGTATATCGCTTAAAGTGCTTAAAAGCTACAGGATGAACATTCTTTGAGCTTAACCATGTATTCATTTCCTCATCACATAATACAATATACAAAACTAAATAAATCTGATCAATATCTCCCTGTGTCATGTGTAGACTTTCAATATTTTCATTCATGTGACCTAGACACCAAAATGCAAACAAGTGACGCGAGCGAAAATGAATTACCCAAAAACATCAATATAACTAAATGTGCATAAAGATTTTACGAGGTAATAACTCAGATCCACGAACATACACATCATGTGACCTAGACAAAATGGTGGATAGCATGTTCCATCTCAAGTAATATTTGGTAAACAATGTTCAATTTTCACTAAACTGCCCGTTTACTGTTGCATAACACGTTCATGTAACAATGGAATTTGCTTCACACATAAAATATATACTAGCCATACACTTTAGTAAGTGTTTGACAATCGTCTGCAACGGTAGAATGAAAGAAAATGGGATGCAAGAAGTTCTTCAAACACCTTTTGTTGTTGTCTGGAATGCACAGACACAACACTGTCAGAAGAAATATGGAATTGATGTGAATGTCACAAAATATGGCATTCTTGAGCACTCTGGTGAAAGTGGTTGGCAGGGAAATGTCATCAACCTATGCTGCAAGGGAATGTGGCCCTCCATTGATGAGTATGGTGATGTCATCAACGGTGGAGTGCCCCAGGTACAGTATACGAATACCAGTGAAGTCGGCCCCAAAGTGAAGTCGGCCCCGTCGTGGGTAGGTGAAGTCGGCCCCCAAAAGAATCCGGCCCCGGCCACTCTGTAACGGCTCAAAACCTGTGAAATCTCCTTTGAGCATGTTGAGAAGGCTATTTGACCCTAAGGGCAAAAAAAAAACTAACCCTAGGGACCTTTGGTAGCCGTTAATTTTCTTCTGGTAACTTGATAATCTAGCCACCTAAATCTGGGGGCCGACTTCTCCTAGGCGCAGACTTCTCTCGGGGGGCCGACCTCACTTGTTACCCAGTGTTCGACCTTTGTCTACTATGTTGATGTGTGGGACCAGGGCATACGAAAGCAGTGCTTGATAATTAACTACTCCTCCTTACTATGCATGATCATAACGAGATGAAGATAAGAGAAGGATCCAATTAAATTGCACTATTTAATAGTTCAATGATGGCTTGTTTTGTCAAAGTTATTGGAAAAATAGGGAGATTAATTGAAGGGACTACATATTGATCTGTGCTGTCAGGGGCTCATTCCTATATTTCCATGTTCTGTTCTTTGTTTTCAAGGTAGGTGGCGCTTTAACAGATCCTAGCGAAAAATTTCAATGGTCATCCTCCCTTCATCATGTACATACTCTGCTTTAAGAAAGATGAATATTTTTGCCATCTGATAAGTTTTGTTCAAAATATCCTAGGTTGATACATTGAGGCCATACTATTTGTATTTATAGGTAATTCTCCCTCCCGAAAGTGCCATTTCATATTATTGTCGGTTAACTTGTAATAAAAATGAATAAATAATAATAATATTAAAATGTTTGTCCGTCTGTTTGTCCCTACTCCAATAATTGATGAAACTACTTTTTTGTATGTAATATTCAATAGAAGGAATATGGTTAATACTTGTAATAATAATAATAATAATAATAATAATAATAATAATAATAATAATAATAATAATGATAATTATAACGATTACAATAACAATAATAATAATAAAAACAATATTAATAATATCTCGCTCACAACGTCAATACAGTTTCAGTCCAAGTTGAATTATCTTTTTACTCCAATTATTGGAGGTATGGTCTTTTGTCAAATAAATATTCAGTTTTTTTCATTATTCCATATATTGTCAGCTTATAATGATTTGAAAAAGGTGTGCTACTGGTATAGCTTCAGACAACTGTATTTACCTTGCTTGCAACGTCAAGGCCATCCTTTTGCTCCAATTTATAACAAAACTGGAGTCAAGGAGTGTTTATAGATATTCTATACATTGTCATCTTTCAACGATTTGAAAGAAATGTGAATCTTACATTGCTCATAACATCGAAAGGTCTCCAGTACAATTTGAATTCTAGCTGCTCGAGATTCAAGATTTATTATGCACCAGGTGGCACTGCAGTTCAATGGACAATGCATCATCAGATAGTTTTGTAGACATGGCTACTTCCTTTTCATTGTGTGTTGGTATCATTTATGATTGTTTTCTTTGACAATATTATATCATTTTTGTCTGTGAGGCAGGAGAATGTTGCTCACACTGTAAAACTGAGAAAATTACCCGTCCATTATTGGATGGCAGATGTTATATGGGTCATGTGACTAAAAGAACAGCGTTACTTGTGCCCGACCAGTTTTCCGTTGCTACCAATTACCGCCGATTACAGCGGTAAATGAATTGTAAATATAATGTCTCATTCACGCATGAGCGGCATGTGGTCATATCAAAACAAAACCATACTTGTGCCCAACCAGTTTTCCGTCGCAGAGAGGACCCTTGTTGCGGCTGGCAGTCACGGTCTACTTCATCGGCGGAAACTGGAAACTGGTCGCTGCCGAGTACAATGACGGTTGTGGTTGGTAACAAAATAAACATTACGGGAAGTTATAGTCTCTCAGGGGACCATTTACAGTGGGTAATCAAATACACAAACACATTGCCTGATGTGATAAATGGTGAATTGCCTGATGTGATTAATGTTGAATAAACAATGTTTCACATTTGACAACACTCTCCAGCGATTCTGCACCAACTGTACATGATCGACAGGCTCCAAGTCATCATATTTACAATTAGCACTGATCAAAAAGCCCACTAACTTCTTCTTGTTTTTGTTACAAGCATGAAATACTTTCTCAACAAGCTTTTTCTGCAAATCTTTCTTTGTTAATTTAGCAAAGTTTTCCTTGTTGGTTGTGACTTTCTATAGTGGAACTCTCTTAATTTGGTGTACAAAAAAGCGTGTCTACAAATAAACAGGAAGAGCCCCTGATTTTTTCACACCAGGTGGCACCATCACCTACTCGGTCAGCCAGAATTATCTTTCTACTACAATTATTGATGAAACTGGTCTATATTGGAAATTTTGAAAATTCTGCATATTGCATATTGTCAATACAGCATGTCCCAGAGGTAAAACGCTCTCAGATCTGTGATGAGTTTCATGAACAGACTAATATGTCCCCGAGAATATTGGTCAGTCGATGAGGGATAAAGAAAGAGGGATGCAACTGCCTTCTCAAGCTATGAGCATGATGAGATATTGGGAGATGGGCCGTGGTTCATTTGGTAAGATATCTGGCCCTGTGCTAAAGGTCCATGTGCTTCAGCATTGTTCAGCCATGTTGCATAGTTAGAAAAAGATGGATATCTACTGTGTTGCTTTTATATTTATACATTTTACAAACTGGTATGGAATATGTTAACAAAAGAAATATAAAAAACAGTGTTATCTTGAAACCTTGTACACCGGGCTTGTACCATGTACATATATGTACAGGACCACCTATTCCATTAGTAATAATAACAAGTGTAGAATTCAATATAATGTTATCTATAAATTTATCCTTTTTAGCTGGGAAATTTATCTCTTCACTTGGAGCTGTTTTCAACACAGGTCAAGGAATTCATCCCAGACCCAAACTATAAAAATCTGGCTGTTATTGATTTTGAATCATGGCGTCCTATTTGGGACACCAATTGGGATGCCCTTTCCAAGTACAAGGACCTGTCTGAGCAATATGTCAAACAGCAGCATCCAAACTGGCCAAGGGACAAGGTCATTGCTGAGGCCAAACTACAATTTGAAAAAGGGGCGAGGTATTAAGACAACTATTTGACGTGAGGGAAATTTTTTCGTGGTTCGTGTTTCGTAGTTCGTTTTTCGTAGTTCGTGTTTCGTAGTTCGTGTTTCGTAGTTCGTGGTTTAACGGAAATTTTTTTGTGGTTCGTAGTTCGTGTTTCGTAGTTCGTGGTTCGTGGTTCGTTTTTCATTTTTCGTGGTTCATAGTTCGTGTTTCGTAGTTCGTGGTTCAAGGGAAATTTTTTTGTGGTTCTTAGCTTTAGGAGGGGGCAGTCATACGGGCACTTTCACACATATGGTGCTTTCACGCCCTGGCAACCCCAATTGGCGTTGAAAACAAATACCTGGCAGCCATTGAAATAGTATAGTCAAATTGAACCCCAATATGAAGATTTCATCTTTGTTTTCTGTATAAAGTCATTATTCTTTATATTTTCTATGTTTGCAAAAAATAGTTTAATTTAATATGTTCTGATGTGCATATCGCTCAAATATAAGACCAGTATGAAGATTTAATCTTTGTTTTCTGTATAAAGTCATTATTCTTTATATTTTCTACGTTTGCAAAAAACAATTAAATACAGTATGTTTTGATGTGAATATCACTTAAATAGAAGCCCAATATAAATGTTTGCCAAAAAATGAATATTCATTGAAAAAAATGGGACTTGAGCAATTAATATAAGGTAGAGCTAACAACCATAGGATTCGCGCAACCATAGGATTGGCTGATAATTATGAAATTGTTTTATATGCGTAAAACAAATAGAACATTGAATTTTCTGACATGGAAAAGTTTATATGAAGGGTATAAATAAATTGTTGTGAAAATTGCACCCATTGACCCCGATTTCGTTACAATGTGCATATTCGTTACAATGTGCATTATGAATATTTTTGAAATCGTGAGAACAAGAGGAAGACAATTATGTATGTATTTTGTACATTTTACAATGGTAAAATACATATAAATTTAAGATGAACAGTTTCTTGCCCCAAATCTTCATCCAAAATGTCCAATTTTTGCAGAGAATCTAATAACTATATGATATAGAACATCCTACAGTATCAATTTAAACAAGATTGAGTCATCCCGCGATATGAAAACCACACAAAAACCTTTTAATTTAATTTTCATAAATTTCAACTATGAAAAGGCTTTTCCTGGTTTTGGAAAATCATATCTATATTGAAATATAGAGTATATACGTGTATTATATAAAGATCTACCCATTTTATTATTTTTATGAAAAATGAAAAACGAAACACGAACTACGAACTACAAACCTTGAAAAATGAAAAACGAAACACGAACTACGAACTACGAACCACGAAAAATGAAAAACGAAACACGAACTACGAACCACGAAAAATGAAAAATGAAACACGAACTACGAACCACGAAAAATGAAAAACGAAACACGAACTACGAACCACGAAAAAATTTCCCACACGTAACTATTTGCCATTATAAATCCTGATTGATGTAATTCGCATAAACCTTTAAAAAGCATCATAAACAATTTAATAAATTACATGCATCTTTTACATTTCAGAACTTTCTTTGAAAGGACATTGGACTTGGCTAGGAAAATGCGGCCACAAGCTTCATGGGGATATTATGGCTTTCCAAACTGCTTTAATAACAAGGGCCATAAATACTGTACAGGCAAAATTAAAAACCTGAATAATTTGTAAATAGATATTTTATGTAATTATATTTATAAAAATCAATTTAATATTAAACACATCGAAAGAGATGTGGTGAATATATATTCAAGAACTGATGTCTTTGATGTGAACAAATTTGCCAATTAAGAAGACATTGACATTTTTTTAATAATTCACAGTGTGTATTTGTAGGATTCAGTGGTTGTTCAACTCAAGCACAGCATTGTACCCTTCTGGGTATTTTGATTCAGCACAAACTGATGAGGACAATAAAAATCATATGTATGGAACTATACAAGAGGCTAGAAGAGTGCGGAAAGTATCAGGAAATCTGCTCAAGCCTATCTATGTCTACACCAAGTATGCAGTTAGCCAGCCATTGCCACACTATACCAAAGTAGGTTTCATTTGATTTGAGATGTTGGCTGCTCCACTTGTGTCTCGTGGGCACTCAAAGCCTATACAGTATGGCCACAGAGCTAGAGAGGAGACCCAATATACACACAATATATGTTGAATCTGTCGAATCTGTGTGACACTCATACTGACTGCCTGGTGCAGGCCCCTATCCTCATGAACCACTACGCTGTTTAGCTTAGGCTGTACACTATTGGGTCCGACAAGTTAGTCCGGGTTATCCCGTTTCTCCACAATTGAGCCGGCGGGTGCCGTTGGCGGACGCCGACCTCCGCCCTCTGAATACCCTCGGCGAATTCGGCAGGACAAAATGGTGGATCCGGTGATTTGCCGCTCTCGCCGCCGGCTAGACGGCGGGTGCCAATCGTGTACAGCCTTACTCAGCTTGTTTTGGAAGTTTAGATTTTGATTTGTATTGTTGGCCACACCACTTATGTCTTGTAGGCACTCTGTATTCACACTGGTATTTTGGCCTAGCCATTCATACATATCTTTCTTTATTTCAGCTGCAGTTAATAAATAGCATAGGTCAGACAGCAGAGTTGGGTGTTGATGGAGCTGTTGTATGGGGTGATAATTATGCCCAGCGCTCTGCACAAGCCTGCCAGTCCACCAAGTCCTATGTGGATCAACTACTGGGACCCTATGTTCAGCTGGTGCTCAATTTAACCAGGAGTTGCAGCAAAACGGTCTGCATGGGCAATGGAAGATGTGTGATAAAGAATATGGCAACAGTAGAAGATATGGGGAGATATTCCAAGGAAATGCTCCGTGAAAGTTATAAATCATTATCATATAATGATACTATGAACCAGATTGTTGACAACATTCCATTTGCTAGGTTTTCTAGCATGATATTAAACTCTTACAAAATGTGTCATAACTTGCACTCTGAGGCGATGAACTCTTTATATTATTGTGAGTGTTATCAAGGGTGGAACGGGTCGAGGTGCCAACTCCAGTTATAGACGCGTCCCTTATAAACATGATAAACGGAGTGCCAATGGATTGGCACATTGGAATATTTTTATATTTTTTATATAAAACTTAGCTGAACAAATCAGTCCTAGCTTTACATCCACACAGACCAAGCCTACTAACAAAATTAGTAGGACTGGTGGATTTGACTCCCATTGCCAGCTGATTTAGTTTAACCACTGGATAAGAGTCAAAAGTCGACCTGATAGAGCCATTGTTTCTTAAAACACAATATCATTTTTTTGTTTACATTTTCACAAGACAATCACTACATGACAAGTACATTTATTGATTAGTCAGGTTAAATGTTGATATCTGGTCATTTAATATGCTCAGAGGATATGACAGTATGGTCATTCTAAACAAATAAAATAATCTCTTTACATAAATGAAGCAATGAAAGGCTTCTCATACTGTGCTATAAATATATCAATATATGCTTAATATACACAGAGACGTTAACTGTCAAATCCATATTTGTTTATTGTTTATTTTTGTGGAATCTGTGCAATATGTTGTAATACATGTATATGATACAGTATTTTAGGTACCAGAGATATTTTAAACAGAGATTGTATACCACTCTGCATGTATTCCAAACTCAGACTTGTGATAATCTAAATTGCATATGTTCTTGTAGTTTTTGTTTTGGCTTGCTGCCCCATCACACCAGTACAAAATCTGTGGATATGTGATTTTAATGTGATCTGATCAAGCAGATCCTTGTTGAATTTATATACAGTTTAAACATTGTGTTCTAAACAGTCATTGATTACACAGACTCACTGGTGAGCTTTCCATTATGAATAAAATATATTAGGCAGTAAGGGTGCACAATTGCCATTAAATTGTGGTGCCCTCAGAGATATTTAAACAGAGATTGGAAAGAGCAGGTCTGCCACTAGGTGTCAGTGCGGTGCACCATCCAACTCTCACATGGTCTTGTGCTATCGTTTTTGCACAAATTACAATACAGTTCTCCATCTAAATGCAGTTAAACAATACCTTTATAATCTACTGCATCCACTTAATGTTAACATGATGATCCAAAGACAATAACATGGTTCATGTGTAAAATAAAAGTGAAAATTCCCTTGACAAGTTGGTCAAATGTGGGAAACAGGAAGTAGAGACACTGGCGCTGCCACGAGATCGGTTCACTTGAGCGATAATACAGAACAGCTTGTTTCCAACCTCTATTTTAAATCTCTCTGGTGCCCTTGAATAGAGCCTCGCAATAAAACTATAATTTTGTGCAAAATCCAATAGTATTCTCATCATGACAATTTTATCTGGCTTTAGATTTTCCTTTTCTCTTCTAGCAGGCATATATAGGGATTCCCCATAGAACCAGGATTATAGAAGACATATTTTAGCCCGCATGAGCATGGTAAAATAAGGATTTATTTTTATAGCAATTTTCACCTACAGACAACCCCCCCTCCTTCTCATAGCCAGTGTTCAAAAAGTATGCACAGAATAAAGCTGCACTTTGGAGAATCCACTTTATACATGTCTATGATGAAATGACTGTAAAGTAATGAATCTCTGAGGTGATCACTGTTTAAAGATTGCATATTCTGGGACGTTTGATGCAGAATCAGTCTTATAGGAACAAAAAACAATACAAAACAGTCAGATTTTGCTGGGAGTTTCAATTAACCTGGAGAATTCCTCATTCTCTGATACCCGCTTGAGACACATAAAATAAAATAAAACAAAATAACTCTTTGGGATCCGGACATTTCACAGAATTATTATTATCAAGCTTGACATTCTTCAGTACCTCTTTTAATTTAGTGAGCCAAAATTTCCCAGACCTACATGTACACATTATTATGTTTTGAATAAAAAAACAAACAAAAAATGAAAATAAATAAATAAATTATTATGTTTTGGTATCCAGCCCTAATGAGGAAGAAACAGCGGACAAAGCTGTGCATCTTATAGTTATGTAAACAGAGATATAGCCAAAGACAACTATGCAGTTCACCCCTGACACCAACATTCCTGATTGTGGTCACTCTGATGACTACTAGATTTTTGTGCCAAGGATCTGACCTGGCATTTTGTGCCAAGGATCTGACCTGAAATTTTTTTTTTACAAAAATCTAGTAGTCATCAGAGTGAACACAATCAGGAATGTTGGTGTCAGGGGTGAACTGCATAGTTGCCTTAATCTTTCTTTCACTTTAAACATTACTCAGCTGTTTGGTTTCATAACATCATATGGCTGTCCTCCCTGATTATGGCACTGTGCTGGAGACACTTTTAAATCAATAGTAACACAATCACTGGTCTGATTCTTTTCATTCAGACTAACTTTGATCCTTTATTTCACTTTATACACTCTCTACATTTTGGCTTCAAAACATCATGTGATTGTCCTCCCTGATTATGTTAAGTCTGTGAGATTTGCCTTGAGATTTAGGGAGGCGAGCCAGTCCTGACTTCTCAGACTAATGGTGCCCTCTGGTGCCGTGGCATGAATCGCTCTCCCTGTTTGTCTGCCCTGAGCGTTCTTACTGTGGCTGATGTCGGAATTAATGTGATGAAGTTGACCTGAAAATGACAAACATCATATATCAATGCCAGGTCAGATCCTTGGCCCAAAATGCCAGGTCAGATCCTTGGCCCAAAATGCCAGGTCAGATCCTTGGCACAAAAATCTTTGACTTAGTTTTTACACAGGAGACAAAAAGTATCTAATTGAGTGGTACATTACTGTCATACATAAATAGGTCATAGTTCTATTTAATATGTCATAGTTCTATTTAATAAGTCATCATTTAATTTAATAGGTCATAGTTCAATTTAATAGGTCATAGTTCAATTTAATAGGTCATGGTTCCAATAAATAATGCATGATACTATATTGCCTTTCCAAACTCGTACGTCATACACCGTCGGCCACTAGGTGTCGCCACACGTTCCGGTGAGTCAAATATTAACAGTACTGTGAAGCACTTACTGATTTCTCATTTATTTCAACTAGGATCCACAAAATTGAACAAACTTTTTTTTTATACGTATTAAAATTCCACGAGGAATCTAAATATGTTGGTAATGTATTTCCCTGTACAATATTTATTATCGTAAATGATCGTTAATCGGGACGGAGCTGTCAGGAAGACATGACACCTGAGAGCCTCGGAGCAACAATTTTAGATGACACAAAGGCTACAAACAATTCCCCTTCAAAGCTTGAGCTGGGAAACAATGACAAAAAAGATCTTTGATCATAAAATTCAAATGATTTTGGATGACAATGGTGTGAAAGCGTATGGTTGTCTGACAGAAGTGACATGAACAACTCATCACCTTGGCTTGGTGTGACTGCCTCACTACGCATCAAAGACACTTAAGTTTTGTTTATCTCGACGTCATTTCTTCCAAAAGTTGTCTATTATCTTCGTATTATCTCACTGATTTCAAAACTGTTTTCGGTTTTCTGATAAATGGTGTAGTTTTTAAGATATCTTCAAAATAGTGATTTCTTGTTATCAGCTGTCAGTTACAGACCCACACAAAATTCGTAGCGCCACCTATGTGCGAATGATAATTGGGGATTTTCGGGAAGGAGAATTGAGTGAAGCGATTCCTTGGGAACCTTTTTATGCTGTGAGGGTCCATACAGGAACTGGAATAGCATTCAAAATTGTACCATTTTTGCACACTCCCCAATCCTATAATAATCTAAGTTATTTATGTAATCCCCACTGACTGCATTCCCCATTCAGTAAATCAAGGGTGCACATGATTAAAGCCGGTGGTTTCTGCCAAAATCTGCCTTACACCGCCAGATCCGCTGGTCACACACGATTGGGCAGCAGATTTTGTGGACCGCCTTTTTGCACCGGCGGTGCCTGCCGGCAGAATGGCGAACTGGTGAACCAGGCGGCAGGTGGACTTGGTCCAGCGGAAAGTGCCACTTTGCACATGATTGTGAATAGGTGGGCAGGTCAGCAGATTCCGCCACTTTCCGCCGGTAAGTTCCAATCGCGTGTACCCAGAGTTATTTAAGGCTCTCATGAAATCATGGCGGTCACAGGCAGCTTGACACAGATTTAGGGTATGTTTATATGATATGTGGTACACCTGCCAGGATTATTGTGTTTTGCAGAAAGTGCTTAGCACTATACTTGTACTCGTGTGACCACTGTTGTGGTCTGTAAGGGTATTCGGTCTGTACCAATAGACAGATACTAATGGCCAAACAGTTAGTCTCCAAATAATTAATATGTTTGAGTGATGCAATTTTTCAGTAAAAACAAAAAATGAAATTCAAATAAAG
Organism: Amphiduros pacificus; assembly: GCA_949316495.1. Lineage (NCBI taxonomy): Eukaryota > Metazoa > Annelida > Polychaeta > Phyllodocida > Hesionidae > Amphiduros > Amphiduros pacificus. The sequence goes on along the minus strand of OX439012.1, from coordinate 13,314,131 downwards.
TTCAGACCTGAGACGGAGAAGGTTTTGTTGTCCTTGAAGGTTTTCTCCTCGTCGTGGATAGCGAGGTCCTCATCCGTGACGACCTCCCGCCCTTCCAGAGTGACGGCTGCTCCCACCGACTCCGGAACCTTCACCGTGATGTTACCTGGGATGAAATGATGAACAATAAAATCTCTAAATCATTTCATAAAAATAATAACATAGTGCACATTCATCTTCAAGCATGTACAACAATACTGCTATAAGGAAACCAATCTAATTTCCTTTGTGATGAACACTATCACCCACTTGTGAAATAATTAAAAAATCAGAAAGCATGGTGTATACTATTGTGCCTACTGTCACCCTGCTGCATGGTGTATACTACTGCGTCTACTGTTACCTTGCTGCACGGTGTATACTACTGCGTCTACTGTTACCTTGCTGCATGGTGTATACTACTGCATCTACTGTTACCTTGCTGCATGGTGTATACTACTGTGTCTACTGTTACCTTGCTGCATGGTGTATACTACTGCGTCTACTGTTACCTTGCTGCACGGTGTATACTACTGGGTCTACTGTTACCTTGCTGCATGGTGTATACTACTGCATCTACTGTTGCCTTGCTGCATGGTGTATACTACTGCGTCTACTGTTACCTTGCTGCATGGTGTATACTACTGCGTCTACTGTTACCTTGCTGCATGGTGTATACTACTGCATCTACTGTTACCTTGCTGCATGGTGTATACTACTGTGTCTACTGTTACCTTGCTGCATGGTGTATACTACTGTGTCTACTACTACCTTGCTGCATGGTGTATACTACTGTTTCTACTGTTACCTTGCTGCACGGTGTATACTACTGCGTTTACTGTTACCTTGCTGCATGGTGTATACTACTGCATCTACTGTTACCTTGCCGCACGGTGTATACTACTACATCTACTGTTACCTTGCTGCATGGTGTATACTACTACTGTGTCTACTGTTACCTTGCTGCATGGTGTATACTACTGTGTCTACTGTTACCTTGCTGCATGGTGTATACTACTGCGTCTACTGTTACCTTGCTGCATGGTGTATACTACTTTGTCTACTGTTACCTTGCTGCATGGTGTATACTACTGTTTCTACTGTTACCTTGCTGCATGGTGTATACTACTGCATCTAATGTTGCCTTGCTGCATGGTGTATACTACTGTGTCTACTGTTACCTTGCTGCATGGTGTATACTACTGCATCTACTGTTACTTTGCTGCATGGTGTATCCTACTGTGTCTACTGTTACCTTGCTGCATGGTGTATACTACTGCGTCTACTGTTACCTTGCTGCATGGTGTATCCTACTGTGTCTACGGTGACCTTGCTGCATGGTGTATACTACTGTGTCTATGGTCACCTTGCTGCATGGTGTATACTACTGTGTCTACTGTTACCTTGCTGCATGGTGTATACTACTGTGTCTACTGCTACCTTGCTGCATGGTGTATACTACTGTGTCTACTGTTACCTTGCTGCATGGTGTATACTACTGTGTCTACTGTTACCTTGCTGCATGGTGTATACTACTGTGTCTATGGTTACCTTGCTGCATGGTGTATACTACTGTGTCTACTGTTACCTTGCTGCATGGTGTATACTACTGCATGTACTGTTACCTTGCTGCATGGTGTATACTACTGTGTCTACTGTTACCTTGCTGCATGGTGTATACTACTGTGTCTACTGTTACCTTGCTGCATGGTGTATACTACTGTGTCTACGGTTACCTTGCTGCATGGTGTATACTACTGTGTCTACTGCTACCTTGCTGCATGGTGTACTACTGTCTACTGATACCATGTTTACCTTGGCTAGCACGAAGCTGGACTTGTTCATGCTGCATGGCATATACTTCTATGTTTCCTTTGTTCACAGTCACATCCAAGTTCCCATCCTGACTGCCTGTAAAAATAACAAGAAAAATTTCTTAAAAAAAAAAAAAAATACTATGCTTTTGAAAACAATTCTTTTTAAACACTTTATGGATTTTAATTATGAAAAATATAATCAAAATTACTCTTCACAATGAAAACAATGGAATCATATTCATAAATAAACATAAATTATGAAATTTGTTGTGTCAAATTAGAAATTCGCACAAACTGATTTCATTTACACACACATTGTCTACTGCCATTTTAAGTCAAAGTGATAAAGACCTAATTTTGGTAGATTGAGACAGCAAAGTATAAACATTGAGGCATATTAGAAACTTTCCAGAAAATAAAACCTGCTGGCATTGGACAGGCTAAGTGCATAAACTGAATGTGAGCTCAGCTTAAAATGAGTCCCTGAAATTATAGAAAATAATATGTCATAAGAGTTTGAGCCAAATACCTTTTAGACTTCTAGACAGTTGGGCTAGTAGGTGGACATGACACCAGGCTAAATGTCAAAGGGTGCATGCCTGAACAATTTTTGGCGTAATTTTTTTTTTCATTAATTTCCTGGAAGAACTATTTTAGCGTGATGTATTAATCTGAAATTTCCGTGAGGCACTTTTACCAGCACTTGAAAAATATTATAAGTTACAGCTACTAGCATCAGAGGAAGGTATTACTAGCCCGACAGCATTTCTACTAGTCTGGGACTACGGGATATTGATAAAATCACAGACTAAAACAAGCAAACATGTAAGTAAATGGATTTTTTTTCCAGTGATGAGTCTCATGACTGGGTTGGGCTATTTATACTTAACCTGGCAATCGCATCTTCTTTACCAGGTTCTACAAATCACAATAATGGAATTTGTTTTACCCTGTGCGTAACTATGGTGAGATTGCCTTCTTGAGTGATGTTGACTGTTGTAGAACGGTGGCAGCTTTTGAAGTGGATATTTCCGGTTTGTGTGGTGAACTCTGACCTATCAGCATAGATGGCCTTGAAATCTATATCCCCAGCCTCGGTCTGAACATCCAAGGTCAAACCTTGGGCACGGTCTCCTCTCACACTCTGAAGAGATAATATAAAGAGAAATATGTCAACATTCTGAGAATAAACTATTTTTCTCATTCAGCATTAAAGAAGTTATGTGACATGATTACATGACATTAAAGATCACATGACACTTAAGATCCCATGAAACCAAAGATCACATGACACCAAAGATCCCATGACATCCAAAATCACATGACATTAAAGATCACTTGACACTAAAGGCATGGTAATCTGATATTATTTAAGCTATATAAATATCTATGATCACATTTTCATGTATGACCAAATAAAAGTTTGGATGATATGCATAAAATTGCATCTCACCCCTTTCCCTGTTGTGCTTATTTGTGGATTTCCCTGCAGCACCTTGTGACATATCACATCGCCACCAGATGTCACCACCTGCATCACATCTGTCTGAAATAAATCAAGAAAAATTTGCTGAACATGTTTGATCAGGTTACATTTTACTTAATTAGGAAGTGCATGCTCAAAGTTGTCATCGTGGCTGACTTACTCAAAGTTTAAAACTTGAAATTGTCAGCTTTGAAGCCTCCATGTTGTAGTTTCTTTACAAATGTGTCTGAGTTCTGAAAATTGCTCAAATAAAAACCCAAAGATGAAGATTCTATCTTTATTTTATGTATAAGTACACCTGCACTCATCGGGTTCCTTAAATAGATAGTACACTTGCACTAACAAGGTCATTATTTTTTCCCCTAATGAACGTTTTACTCACCACCACCCAGTTCTCTGAGTGCACGACATGGACGGGCCCCTTAGAACGCTTATGATTGCAGTGGAACACAACCTGGCCACTTACAGCATCAACCAAGTGGATTTTAAGGAAAGCTAAAAAAATACAAAAGAAACAACCAAAGTCAGTTGGGAAAACAACAAACAACAGAAATTGCTCATGCACTCAATTTTTGGAATTTTGAATCAAATGCTGACTGCTCTGGGCATATAATTTATAATGAGTTGGACCTTTGAACTTAAGTGGTGAAATGAACAGCATGATCTGTAAAAATAAACAACAGAATATGAGTTGTTTCAGCTTTTAAAATGCTGTTGATTTTTTTTTTCAAAATATTGAAAGTACTGTTTGTTGTTAGTTGATATCCCATGTGAAATAACCAGGATAGCATTTTCAAAATGGCTGTCAAATCCAAGATGGCAGCCAAAACATTAGACACCCCAGCGTAAATTTGTTTTGGCCTGCCATGTGTTTATGTATGGCCAAATACCTCTTCTCTTAGTTAGTTTTTAAACATATAACAAAATCTCTCCGTCACCAATCTGAGATGATGGGGTTCCTTTTTACCTTTTTGTGTAGAATCCAGACCCTCGGTTGTCACGACGACCAGATTGGGATTGAGGTACTTGTAGAGCACACTGCGATCTCCCAGTATGATTCCCTGTGAATGGACATGCTCTGCAAACATTCACAAACACACCATTTTTTATTATAACAAATCCATATACAGAGTTACCTTAGAAATCCGATTCTAAATTTTCTGACGTTTTACTGATTTTTTCATATTTACACTATTTTCATATTTACAACAATTTATTATAACAAATCCATATACAAATCAGATTCTAAAATTTCCTGACTTTTCACTGATTTTTTCATATTTACACTATTTTCATATTTAAAACAATCACTTACCAGCGGGTCTCTTGGCCACCACATTGGTGATGGTCTGGGCATCCTTTTGCAGATTTACACTCCACATCTCCTCCCCAACCAGCTGAAATAATGAGACATTAATAACGGGGACAGAGGTGATAATATATCAATAGCTTGGAAAGTTAGGATCAAATATAAATAGCTGCAATGGATATAAATATAAAGGAGGATGCACAGTCTACACACTTCTTCACCTCTGATTTGAATTATAAAAATTTTAAGAAAATGGTGCTAAATTTAAATAATTTTATATGATTTATTCTCATTTTTCATATTCAGACTTTCATGGATCCTCACAGCATAAAAATGTTCATAAGCGATGGTAATCAAAATGATGTGTCAAATGTCAAATAACATACAAATAAATATATATATTTAATTTTGTTAAAAATGTCCTTTTGTCATTTGACTATCTGACTAAATATGAACTGCCCTAACCAAGTACAGTACTGTGGTGCAATAAAAATAAAATAGTTCAAACACGTAATAAATAAAAAGAATTATGTGAAAAATCATTTGGGCAAGTACTAGCGGCCTAAAAAGCATTTGGCCGAGACTGAAATTGTTCTCAATGTTGACTTTATGATGAAGACTTACCTTGCCCTGTTTGGGTCGGAGGTTGTATCCATACAGCATGCCACTGTCCACGTCGGTGACAAACATGAAGATAGAGGGCGCTAGCTGCTGCACCAACCTCTCGCTCTCCTTGGGGAACACATGGTACTGAAATCATCATAATAAAACAAGTTATACATTGCTCCTAAGGGCTGTGAAAAGAGAGCCATTAGAGGGGCTCATCAATCCAGACCTATGATTAAAGAAATGACCTTGTTTCAACTGTGGGCTGGGTAGAGAAAGCTCAGGGGTTCAGAATTTTTCAAGAAATTGATTTATGCAGTTTGAGACAAACTTTATTTTATTTTTTAATTTATTTTTTGAGCCGCATCACCACCCATTGCACGTATCATTTTGCCATTACAAACATTAAATGTAGTAAGAGACAACTTTTATTTTGGGCACACACAAACGTGACCAAATGAGGTCAAACATACTCTGACCATACTGTGCTGAGTATAGAGCATGCGCTACTAGAAATTGCAAGCTGCATGTGAACTTATTTGCTCACATTTAGTAATGACCATATATATGTTTACATGCCACTGATAACAGTTTAACCATATCAAAACAAAGCCTTTTTTCACAATATTGGACTTGTATATATTATGTTTTCAAAATAATGAAGTAAGAATTTCACAGTGTAATCATAACAAATGGAGTTTACCTCCAGATTTGAGTCCAGGATGACGACTGGGTGGAGGAATTTCTCATCCATCTGTGAGATCATGGTCACTTGTTGAATGTTGTAGTTCAAGGTCATGCCACCAGAGGGCATATCATCCACAGGCTGGCCTCCGATTGGGTTAAATGCAAACAATAGGCCCTGTCCTGTCACCTGAATACATGCATGAATCATCTGGCTTTAAAAAGTATTCAAATTTGTAAAAAGCTCAAATTTTTATCCCATTTTGGAATTATTGAATCCAATCACATTGCTTTGTAAATATAAAGGTTATATGAGCTGACAAAGTCTTCTATAGGTTACAGAAAAATATGTATTACAATAATTGTGTATATAGAAGTGTTCTAATTAAAAAAAAATATTTTGAATATTTGGTTCTTGAAAATGCAAATGATTTTGACCACCACAGCCTGAGGTGGCTGGGGGAAGTGGGCTGTGGTCTGCTGGGTGTATAGGGTTACAGTGTACCTTGTGTCTCCCTACCACTACAGCCTGAGGTAGGTGGGGGAAGTGGGCTGTGGTCTGCTGGGTGTATAGGGTTACAGTGTACCTTGTGTCTCCCTACCACTACAGCCTGAGGTAGGTGGGGGAAGTGGACTGTGCTCTGCTGGGTGTATAGGGTTACAGTGTACCTTGTGTCTCCCTACCACTACAGCCTGAGGTAGGTGGGGGAAGTAGGCTGTGGTCTGCTGGGAATATAGGGTTACAGTGTACCTTGTGTCTCCCTACCACTACAGCTTGAGGTAGGTGGGGGAAGTGGGCTGTGGTCTGCTGGGTGTATAGGGTTACAGTGTACCTTGTGTCTCCCTACCACTACAGCCTGAGGTAGGTGGGGGAAGTGGACTGTGCTCTGCTGGGTGTATAGGGTTACAGTTTACCTTGTGTCTCCCTACCACTACAGCCTGAGGTAGGTGGGGGAAGTGGGCTGTGGTCTGCTGGGTGTATAGGGTTACAGTGTACCTTGTGTCTCCCTACCACTACAGCCTGAGGTAGGTGGGGGAAGTGGGCTGTTGTCCGCTGGGTGTACAGCTTCATGGTGTCTCTGCCATATTTATGGAAGGGAACCAGATCGCTAAGGAAGGTTCTCCAGTATATTCTGCCAGTTGGACCATCTATTCCATAAAGCTGAAAATATAAAGATTAGAAGTACAGTTTAAATGCCTAATAAAACATGCTTAACCACTCTCAATATTTTGCAATGCTTATTTCACTATGTTCTTTTTCTGAAAATTATAATATGCAGAAAGAGTGAAAAGTATTCCAATACTTATTCAATAAATAAGACAAACCTTTCCAGCAATGGCAGCGGCTAGAAGTTAGACAAACCTTTCCAGCAATGGCAGCGGCTAGAAGTTAGACAAACCTTTCCACCAATGGCAGCGGCTATAAATTAGACAAACCTTTCCAGCAATGGCAGCGGCTATAAATTAGACAAACCTTTCCAGCAATGGCAGCGGCTAGAAGTTAGACAAACCTTTCCAGCAATGGCAGCGACTAGAAGTTAGACAAACCTTTCCAGCAATGGCAGCGGCTAGAAGTTAGACAAACCTTTCCAGCAATGGCAGCGGCTAGAAGTTAGACAAACCTTTCCAGCAATGGCAGCGGCTAGAAGTTAGACAAACCTTTCCAGCAATGGCAGCGGCTAGAAGTTAGACAAATCTTTCCAGCAATGGCAGCGGCTAGAAGTTAGACAAACCTTTCCAGCAATGGCAGCGCCTATAAATTAGACAAACCTTTCCAGCAATGGCAGTGGCTAGAAGTTAGACAAACCTTTCCAGCACTGGTAGTGGCTATAAATTAGACGTACTTTTCCAGTACTTTTCGTACCCTGCGATGAATGTCACAATCGGTACTCTAATAATCTGTGGCGACAAATTAGACCTACCTTTCTTGCATTATAATAAGCTAGACCTACCTTTCCTGCACTGGCAGTGGTTTTGATCTAGACCTACTTTCCTGCACTGGTAGTGGCTTTTATCTTTCCTGCGCTGGTAGCAACTTTTATCTAGACCAATCTTTCCTGGGCTGGTAGCGGCTTTTATCTAGACCAATCTTTCCTGCGCTGGTAGAGGCTTTAATCTAGACCAATCTTTCCTGCGCTGGTAGCGGCTTTTATCTAGACCAATCTTTCCTGCGCTGGTAGTGGCTTTTATCTAGACCTACCTTTCCTGCGCTGGTAGCGGCTTTTATCTAGACCAATCTTTCCTGCGCTGGTAGAGGCTTTTATCCAGACCTACCTATCCTGCACTGGTAGTGGTTTTTATCTAGACCTACCTTTCCTGCACTGGTAGTGGTTTTTATCTAGACCTACCTTTCCTGTGCTGGCAGTGGTTTAATCTAGACCTACCTTTCCTGCGCTGGAAGTGGCTTTTATCCAGACCTACCTTTCCTGCATTGGTAGAGGCTTTTATCTAGACCAATCTTTCCTGCACTGGTAGAGGCTTTTATCCAGACCAATCTTTCCTGCGCTGTTAGCAGCTTTTATCTAGACCTACCTTTCCTGCGCTGGTAGCGGCTATGATCAGTTTGTGCAAGTTGAAGGAGTCACGTGTCATATATTCGTCATCTTCCTCCTCATCATCCTCATCATTCTCGGTCACATGATCATGATGGTGCTTGGGCGTCTTCAGCTTATTCTTCAACTGGATCAAAAACTCCTAGACAAAACAAAAATTTTAACAATTTCATAGTTAATTTGAATTTGGATTTGTCTGTATTAATGATATTTTATAATTATTTCAGCTAAGTTGAATTTAAATTGTATACATGAAGTTTTCTAAACTATTAAGGCGATGTCAGATCAGAAAGAAACCTGTCACCGGTACTCAGTGCTCTTCTTTTTTCAAGGAGTAACTTGGGGTTCTTTCTTTTACATTAAATCTCCCATAAGCTGCACTGTTGTCTACATCGCTTTAAATAACTACAGTAGACAAACATATGAAAATAGCTCACCTTGAACTGTGCAAATTGTGAACTAAATCTCTTGAAGAACAATCCCAAAATATCATCTGAAAATGAAATAAAAATCATGCATCAAAGCACGTACAAATCACTTGGTGTTTTTATTTTGTTTAATTTCCTTCTCTTCTGATTAGTATATACATGTACATCAAATATTTTCTCATCAACAACTGAAACATACAGAAAATAAATGTTTAAAATCACAAATTTCAGATGTGTATCTAATTCAATACAAACTGTGGCATTAAAACCTTAAACTGAATGATGGCATGTTCAGCATGACTAAAAGGGTACTGTATGGATGGCCATAAAATACACTCCACCTTGAATCCATTTTTTTCCCATTATAACCAAGGTGTGAAACCTTAAAAGGTTAATATGATAGAAAAAGTAATAAACTGAATATCTCAGTTGAAAGGCAAGACAGAAGTAAGCCATAAAGGCAAACTCCAAATATATTCAGGCAGAAGTAAGTCATAATGGCAAACTCGAAATATATTCAGGCAGAAGTAAGCCAAAATGGCAAACTCCAAATATACTCAGGCAAAAGTAAGTCATAATGGCAAACTCCAAATATATTCAGGCAGAAGTAAGTCATAATGGCAAACTCCAAATATATTCAGGCAGAAGTAAGTCATAATGGCAAACTCCAAATATATTCAGGCAGAAGTAAGTCATAATGGCAAACTCCAAATATATTCAGGCAGAAGTAAGTCATAATGGCAAACTCCAAATATATTCAGGCAGAAGTAAGTCATAATGACAAACTCCAAATATACTCAGGCAGAAGTAAGCCATAATGGCAAACTCCAAATATATTCAGGCAGAAGTAAGCCATAACAATTCCAAATATATTCAGGCAAAAATAATCAGGCAAATATATTCCTGCAGACATATAATGATGAAATAATATACATTTACAAAATTTAATAGAAAACTCTACATAAAATTCTGTTTGCATATTTCACTAGTATTGACTACAATATAAAGGCATGCTAAGATAAAAAAAATCCTTTTGGTTCTTATAAAGAAAGAGCTTCTTTTATTTGTTTTATCAATAAGGAATGCGAAATGATTTGATATGGTCATACAGTGTCACAGACATCTCAACATGATCAGGCAAGAATGATCAAATATGGCTGACCAATTATGGCTGACCAAATATGGCTGATCAAGTATGGCTGATCTTGTAAGACTGATCAAGTGTGGCTGATCAAGTATAGCTAAGCAAGTGTGACTGATCAAGTATGACCGATCAAATATGATTGATCAAGTGTGACTGATCTACTATAGCGGATCAAGTATGACCAATCATATATGGCAGATCAAGTATGACCGATCACAAGTGGCCAATCAAGTGTGAATGATCACGTGTGGCAGATCAAGTGTGACTGATCAAGCATGGCTGACAGACTAAAGAGTACAAATATACATTGGAGGTATATTTATAGCCAAGAAATATGATGCTATATATGAATCACTATGCTTTTCCAGAATTAATTAATTATTCCACTCAAACTGTTATATTGACCTTTTAAACCTTTATTTGCAAATAAAATGATCGGTCAGAAATATACAATTATTTAAATACACTTTGACGTAACATAATAATATGCAGTCCATGGTCCAGAGAGGAGATTCCCTGAGGACACAAAACTAGAGATATGTATATACATGTATATATATATATACAAACCTACCACACCAAGTACCCAAGATGGACAAGTACCCGGGCGCTCCATTCCCAACAACCATCAGAAAATGAATCTACACTATACTACATTACATTCAAAACTAATCTGGAAAAGATTTGTGATTTTGTTCTGAACCATACCTTATCACATGTTGAACCCCATTTTATCTGTGACAATGATTTTTTTTCTCTTGCAAACATACATCCTATCTTTAACTTCCTGTTATTTGCAATTTATATTTTTATTGCTCTCTAATATATTTGAAATTACGATAATTTAGTGCATGTAAACAATGTCATGTCATTGTAAAAAAAAAACCATCAAATTTATAGACAATGTTAATAAAATAACTATTTTTTCCCAAAAAAAACTTCCTCAATCAACACAGTAAATATGGGCTCCACATATAAATTTGACATTAATTAGTTTGAACCAAACATCTTTTTGGTCACACGTAAATATGACCTCTTGAAAACATGTAGGGTCACAGTATGACTCTATTGTGTCCTGCTAGAGGCATGCATGACCAGATAGGGTCACGCAAATGCTGAGTGTGACCAAATAGTCACATCATCATCATACGTGACCTTCTGGGGTCATGTCTAAAGCGTGACCAATTTGATATTTGTCTCAAACTGTTCTGAGGCCAAGAAAAAAATAACCTTGTTTCCGATAACATGCCCTGCAAAATAGGATGGGGGTAGATTTTAATTTACGGTACTTACTTTTAATTTAATCTTATTTTATATTTTTTTGGTTAAAATTGATGATATATATTGATAATGGATATATTTAAATGACTTCATTACTGAAATTTTCACCTAGGAAGTAAAAACCAAAAAAAAAACCAAAAAATATATATTTATGGTAGCTGGTTAAATGTATGGTAACTAGTAGGGTATACAAGGAAATCGGAAACAAGCTTTGTTTTCTCTTTTTTTTTTGGCCTGAGATATGACTGGACAAGAAGGGCATAGCACAACATATTTCTAAATAGCACAACACAGATGGCTTACTGAGGTTCTGCAAGGTTGGCAAGAGTAGAACTGAAACAGCAAGAGATTATATCACACATAAAATAGAATATTTTTCAGAATTGTGAAAAAAGTGTTTTTACGACCCTTTCAGCATCAATGGCCATAACAAGTTGAATTTTGAGTCTTTTGACCAGTGTGAAAGTAACATTGCTGGCAGTGGGAGTCAAACCCATCACCTCCCATCCTCCACTTATATAACCAACAAAGACACAGATCCAATGCTCTAACAACGGCGCTAATGGGGCCGGTTTATATCAATAGAAACAAATATATTAATTTTTTTATCAGGTTTATCTATCTCTACTTCTGGAAAAGTTGCAGAAGTGCATTTTTTCACATTTTGCACTCAAGAATGTTGAGATTTTCTTGATGGCATGAAAGGGAGAGCGGAGGTAATAATCCTGATAAGAATAAGCCATTTTAAGCGCTATAATCAAACATAGTTTGGTGTCAGTGCCTTATTAGTAGTTTCTGTATCATTCAGTCATTAGTACCAAATATCTCATCAGAATCTAATGAAAGTAACTGAGGAGGTCAGGAACAGTAATCCATGGAATGAGGTCAAACAGGGCAATCCACGGTATGATGTCAAACAGGGCAATCAACTGCATGAGGTCAAACAGGGCAATCAACTGCATGAGGTCAAACAGGGCAATCCACTGAATGAGGTCAAACAGGGCAATCCACTGAATGAGGTCAAACAAGGCAATCAACTGCATGAGGTCAGTCCGCTGGATGAGGTCAAGCAGGGCACTTCACCAAATGAGGTCAGGCAGGGTAATCTTGCTTGGTCAGGCAACAGCCTTACCTGACCTCATTACAGGAGCATAACCTCATTTGGTCATGAAAAGATTCCACCTGACCTCATTTGACTAGGCCATACATAATGTGTATACCTATCAAGTCTTGTATACCTATAGGGTCTTAACCATTTTTTTTGTATTACTGCAACTGATAAATGTATGTGTGACTAAATATTGATTTAAGAGCACACATATTTTATCAACATCTTTTTAAAACAAAAACCAATAAAGTATTTAATAAAAGTGAACTAGACACCGTGTGACAAATTTGTCAAATGAAGTTGCAACTTTACGTGATGTCAATAATAACAGTAGACCTGATTAAAGTGTTCCATACTATATCTAAAAGTCATTATCTGACCTCATGACCTCATTTTTGTCCTGTTTGTTGCCTGTTCAGAGCACCAACCTTTGACTGGATAAGTCATTGACAAAATTGCCTACTAGTAGAAGTTATCTCTCAACATCTCGCTAAATGAAGTTTACTGTTTACAAGCAATGCACAATCCTACTTAATCTTAAGTCACAGGCTGTCCATAACACTAAAGGTTCAAAAGTAGGTCAGTAGGTCAGCTGCTGCATGAACTGAATTTCCCATACAATTCTGTCCGAGCTGCAGGTGACAAAATAATAAAAAGAAAAGAAAACCTCTGTTTATCTCTTTTCAGTCACATTTCATGATAAGATGATACAATTGTTAATGCAATAATACAAATGTTTACAGTTTCATGGGTTAGTATCAAACATGAACCATTTACTTTCTCAGAATGTAAATATTAAGAGAGAAGAACGGACTGACAGACGGACAGCATAACTGACTGATTATTTTGGCTCTGTGTAAGGCAACTTAGAGTGCCTCAATAATTAAGATATTATTACCTCCATTTGAACCAAACTCATCTTCCATCTTGGCCTGGATGTGAGAGACGGGGAGGTCCACCATTTCTACGTCGAGGATAGAGGCCAGGGCCTCCTCTCTCGTCCACGCCACCTTCCCTACAAATACAACAAGCACACATAAAACTCTACTCTCCTTTGCATCGGGCTCACTTTTACACCCTCTCCGATTATGCAATCAGATATGTACAAACAGGCCCATACCCTGAATATAACCAGATGCACGTGCAAGATGCAATGACGTAATTACAGCCTCTGAGTCTGACGGCAAGATATGATGACGGAACTCAAATATTAATATTCATGAGCGCCCAGATCGTACAACATTTAATAACATTATCGCTAGGCCTGTATTGGAGAGAAAAGAGAACAGGCCTAGTAAAGCTGGGTAATAAAGCTCCTTTTTCTTTCTTTTTTTATCTATTTTTTTTTAAAAAGAGGTTAAATAGTGCAATCAAAATATATTCTGATCCCCTGGTGCCAAAATATTGATTTAGCCATAGATAAGATCCATTTAGCTTTACACACATAAGTTTTTTGTAGATCGAATAGCGCTATTAAAACATACCATATTATCCCTAACTGCCCGCCGGGGGGCAGAAGCATTGCCTCTGAGGGGGCCACTGATATATGACTGGCTGGCATGCCAAGACCAGGGTTTAAAATTGACTGTTTTTCAGATTCACAATAGATATTTAGTAATTAAATGTCCAAATCTTGTTTGATGGTAAGAATAATTGTACAGTACAGTATTATTCAATATATTTTAGATGAACTAATAAAAATGAATATGTCAGTCCAGACACAAAACAACTAAGCATGTTAAGTATTGAAAATGACAATCTTTTATCATCTGTGTTGAGCCCTGTAGTTCCCCCACTTGACCACATGCCTATAGGGTAATTAACCAATTAAGTCTGGGGTGTGCTACTGGGCATCATACTGTGACCCATATGTGACCCTCACTCAGCATTCAGGTGTCAGATTTTACACATTGATGCAACATGGGGAGTTAATTACAGTGTAACATCACTTTAAATTGATATGTTTGCATGAGTATTTAGTATTGCAAGTGAAGCTGTGAGTACTGTTTACATATTAATTACTGAGTTAGCAAACCCCTGTGGATTGTAAGTCTGCTGCTCCACTACCCCAGCCACCAAGGCCTGGTCTGCAGACAGGAGGGGGGGGGCAGTAATTTGGTAAAGGGTCGCTCTTAGGAATAATACGGTAATCATTCTGATTCCCTTGGTGCCATAATATCCACGTGAATCTATAGGCAAAATGAGGTCATTCAAACTTTAGTTGTTCCTTTCGGCCACCTTGCAGAGAGCATAATAACATGATAATAACATGATAATTTAACAGTCCTGGATTTTATTCTGGGATGAATCCCTCTAATGAGTGATAATTTTGTCAAATTTAGAGCCAATATTACAATTCCATTCATGTCCATTTATGAACATACCTGACAGAATAGAGCCATCCTTCATGAACCAACCTGAAAGAATAGAGCCATCCTTCATGAACCAACCCGACAGAATAGAGTCATCCTTCATGAACAAACCTGACAGAATAGAGCCATCCTTCATGAACCAATTGCAACCTGACAGAATAGAGCCATCCTTCATGAACCAACCTGACAGAATAGAGCCATCCTTCATGAACCTACCTGACAGAATAGAGCCATCCTTTATGAACCTACCTGACAGAATAGAGCCATCCTTCATGAACCTACCTGACAGAATAGAGCCATCCTTTATGAACCTACCTGACAGAATAGAGCCATCCTTTATGAACCTACCCGACAGAATAGAGCCATCCTTCATGAACCAACCCGACAGAATAGAGCCATCCTTCATGAACCTACCTGACAGAATAGAGCCATCCTTGATGAACCTACCTGGCAGAATAGAGCCATCCTTCATGAACCAACCTGACAGAATCGAGCCATCCTTCATGAACCAACCCGACAGAATAGAGCCATCCTTCATGAACCAACCCGACAGAATAGAGCCATCCTTCATGAACCTACCTGACAGAATAGAACCATCCTTCATGAACCTATCTGACAGAATAGAGCCATCCTTTATGAACCTACCTGACAGAATAGTCATCCTCCATGAACCAACCCGACAGAATAGAACCATCCTTTATGAACCTACCTGACAGAATAGAGCCATCCTTTATGAACCTACCTGACAGAATAGAGCCATCCTTTATGAACCAACCTGACAGAATAGAGCCATCCTTCATGAACCAACCCAACAGAATAGAACAATCCTTTATGAACCTACCTGACAGAATAGAGCCATCCTTCATGAACCAACCCGACAGAATAGAGCCATCCTTCATGAACCAACCTGACAGAATAGAGCCATCCTTTATGAACCAACCCAACAGAATAGAACAATCCTTTATGATCCTACCTGACAGAATAGCGCCATCCTTTTTTAACCTACCTGACAGAATAGAACCATCCTTCATGAACCTACCTGACAGAATAGAGCCATCCTTTATGAACCTACCTGACAGAATAGAGCCATCCTTCATGAACCTACCTGACAGAATAGAGCCATCCTTTATGAACTAACCTGACAGAATAGAGCCATCCTTTATGAACCAACCTGACAGAATAGAGCCATCCTTTATGAACCTACCCGACAGAATAGAGCCATCCTTTATGAACTAACCTGACAGAATAGAGCCATCCTTTATGAACCTACCCGACAGAATAGAGCCATCCTTCATGAACCTACCTGACAGAATAGAGCCATCCTTCATGAACCTACCTGACAGAATAGAGCCATCCTTTATGAACCTACCTGACAGAATAGAGCCATCCTTCATGAACCTACCTGACAGAATAGAGCCATCCTTTATGAACCTACCTGACAGAATAGAGCCATCCTTCATGAACCTACCTGACAGAATAGAGCCATCCTTCATGAACCTACCTGACAGAATAGTGCCATCCTTTATGAACCTACCTGACAGAATAGAACAATCCTTTATGAACCTACCTGACTGCTGGATCAAAAGGATTGCATGATCCTCAAATTCTACCACAATGCGCACTGCTGTCGTCCCATCCTTCTTGTGGAAAAGCAACGCATTCATCTGAAAGACAGCAATCATACCATATAAAACGTCAAAACCCAAGATGTGGATCAAGAACGCACCATCTATTCTTGTGCTATGTTTGGTTATAAATAACACTAACTCTAGGAATTTATGATAACATTTATAAGCTGTACTGACATGCAGAGGGTTTCCATGATGTATGTGGATAGTGGACCTGAGCTCTAGTTCCTTGAGTTCAGCACCAGAGGTCAGTTCATAAGCCTTCACTTCTGCATCCTGAAATAAAACATAACAATCAAATTAAATCAAATTTGTGTGGTTGTATTCATCTAAGGATTTCAACTTTTTAGTATGTTAATTGTACAAAATAAAATATACAGGGTTTGACATTGGCAATGGCCTGGTGGCCCTGAAAGTTTTTTTTAAGCCTCTAGGCCAGTATGGGTCAGTGGTTTTAAAATTCTACTGTCCCAGATTTAAGTGATCATTTCCTATAATTTCACTGTTCAATGTTACTGGTCAGTAAATTTTACAAAAAAAGTCCACATCTATTCTTAGTCCACATCATAGTCCACATCTTAATCTTTTAGACTAGTGAACTAAATCATTAATATCCAAGCCAATATATCTATATTACCTCTCCATCTGTCCGTGACAGCGCTAAGATGGTTTTCTTGTCATCATAATGAGCTATTTGAGCAGCTGATACCTGAAAATTACAACAAGAATAATTTCTATACAAAAAGATTATGTTAAATATACCTTTATATGAATAGAATTTTCATAAAAAAAGAACATTACAAAAGGAACCTTATATACTTTTTCAATGTTGTCTGCCAAGCTTTACTTGAATGTATATTTTAAGGAGATCTGTCAGCCCTGTGTGACCTCATTTGCAATTTTATTTTGCAGTTTTGTCGAAATAATGTTTGCTAACAACTTGTTTTTGTAAAACAGCATCATTCATATTCTGGTGACAAGCAAAAGATTTCTTTGTAACATCATACTGATATCATCAATGATGTTCTTGTGACAAGCAGGAGATCTCTTCATAACATTATACTGATATCATCAATGATGTTCTTGTGACAAGCAGGAGATCTCTTCATAACATTATACTGATATCATCAATGATGTTCTTGTGACAAGCAGGAGATCTCTTCATAACATTATACTGATATCATCAATGATGTTCTTGTGACAAGCAGGAGATCTCTTCATAACATTATACTGATATCATCAATGATGTTCTGGTGACAAGCAGGAGATCTCTTCATAACATTATACTGATATCATCAATGATGTTCTTGTGACAAGCAGGAGATCTCTTCATAACATTATACTGATATCATCAATGACGTTCTTGTGACAAGTAGGAGATCTCTTCATAACATTATACAGATATCATCAATGATGTTCTTGTGACAAGCAGGAGATCTCTTCATAACATTATTATCAATGATGTTTCTAGGACAAGCTGGGGATCTCTTTGTAACATTATACTGATATCATACCTTGGGTAGGTCCTTGGCCACCTTGATGACGCCTGTTGTCGTACTGAGGGTCAGCACGGCCATGTGCGACGGAGCGAGACGAATCAGGAACTCGGTCTCTGTTCGGTCTACCTGGCTCTGCTGGAAGGCCACCAAGGAGGCGTGACCGGACTGCAGGCCCAGATCCTGTAATATTAGAGAACAAAGCGGGTTATACCAAGACAATGCTGGAAGGAGGCGTGACCCGACTGCGGGCCTAGATCCTGTAATATTAGGTCATACCAAGAAAGTGTGGGTCATACCAAGACAATGTGGGTTACACCAAGACAATTCTGGTTAAACCAATATAACACTGGTTAAACCAATGTAATGCTGGTTAAACCAAGATAATGTTGGTTTCAGATTTTTTTTTACAGAAAAGAGGGTGTTCTTGAGCAAAATGCTCATATGTTTGTCATAATCTTGACTTCGACCAATGTCACAAAAACTTCTCAAAACAAATTTCCCAGTCATTGTTTTTTCATATTATAGTATCCAGCATTAATATCCAAGCATAAAGAAATGTGAAAGAAAAAAATATGGCGGTTAAGTGTCTGAAATAATGGTTCAAAATATTGCAAGCCTTCAGCCTGCTATAAAAGTCAAATGATGGAACATTATAGAAAATGACTTAAATAGATGTTGGTACTGGTCCTGGTCAAGAGTTACTTACAAGCTACTTACAAGCTCAAATTTCAAACATAGGGTTAAAGTGGTCGAGAGAGAACAAAAACTTTATTGACCTACCTGGAGGAGTGTTGTTTTAAAGGTGCCTGGATTGGAGTGCCACATACTGGAGTGTGGAGGTTCTGGAGTCGAGACAGACAAGATGACTTCCTGCTACCACCAAGCAACTGCCAAACAAAAAACAACACTAACATCAAGACTACAGCAACACTAACATCAAGACTACTGACATCAAGACTACAGCAATTCCTATAAAAAATCCTATTTATACATAAATTTACTCAAAATGGTTGCATTCTTTTTTACAAACTCTGTATTTCATACACACTCCATAAAAGGAGAGAAAATAATTTAATAACACACAAATCAATATGTACATATAATGTGTATGTATGCATTTTAATATGTGTTTATTATTAATATGTAAACATAAAATTAAGCAAATCACTTCAGCATCTTTAATGGGCATATACCTGTACTGCAGTAATCAAATATTTTTGATCATAAGAACAAGGTCTTTAATGAGCTGGCATACAGTTAAAGGCAAACATCTATAAGGTCACGCAGGAACATGACCAAATAAGGTTATATATGGCAATCATGTGACATCATTTAGTCACGCATACTGCACAATATTGCTACATAATTGTGTGACCTTATTTGTTCATGCATGACTGAATAGATGTTAAGCTTTAACTGATACAAGGTCATAAATGCAGATGAGAGGCTTTTTGTTTTAAAAAATTTGCCAATGGCCTTAGAGCTATGCTGATCATTGCTTTTTTATCATTTTAATCCTTTCCCAGACAATAGAAGCAAAGGTCTACAGTACAGGTTTCTTTATGACACTAAGCTATAAATAAGGGCCCTATTTCTAAGCCTTAGCCTAGAAAACTCTATCTTTGATATTATATACCGGAGGTAGTATAATAAAGTTACCCATTTAATTTCCTTTGGAAGCTAAATTTTAGCATCAGGAAAAATAGATTGGATTGGTCCCCTGAAAATACAACATCTTACCTATTAATAGCAGCTCCATGAGAAAATCAAAATTTTTCAATAGGGGGGTGGACATGGTCAAAAGTAGATTTCCTTTAAATTTGGTACATGGCTAGATAACCTTCAGAAATGGTCAAATCCAAAATATTTCAGCTGGCAGATGTTCGTAACCATGGTAACCATCAATTCCTTAGTAACAGGCTCTGGGGCTCAAAATGACACTTTTCTAACCTTATTTTTGGCCATATTTGACCTAATCTTACAGATAAATTACTCCCTATAGAGGTATTGTGATAATTTCACTCTGTAATTGGTTCCTAGGTCATTTCATTAAGATTTGAAAATATTAACAACTCTAAATACTCTCCCTGTAACAAGCTATTACTGTTGCCATGACAACAGTAAGTTTGTCCCAAGTCATTTTCTGGCCAGTTTACAGGCATAACTAACACCCCAAAATCAAATTGATTTTTTAAATATTTCAATCAGCTTTAATAGAGGCCAAAATGAATACATTAAAGCAAAAAGAAAAATGCTAGATCCTAAACAAGGTCATGTCAAGGTCATTCAAAGGTCATCTGTTTTTCAAAAACTGCATTTTCATCAAAATTTGACATATTTGACCTCCATGATCTTAGTGACAAATAATGTGAATGTACTAGCTAACTGGTGCATATTATTCAACATAACCTACTCTTCAATGCCTGATTCCTAAATCAGTTGCTATTAACTATGTTGCTATGGTAACCGGGTAATCAAAATACCTTGTCCTCAGTTCAGTCCAATTTTCCGAATTTTGATGATTTTGCAATGTTTTGCATTGCAATTACTCATTATAATGACATTGATTGAACAAACTATGTTATCTATAATGATACACACAGGTCATGCCCTTATGTTACATACATAAAATATTCAATATCAAGTGTGTTGCTATGGTAACCAGGTGATGCAATTACCTTGTCACTCACTCAGACTGAATTCACCGATTTTGATGATTTTTGTGATATTCAGCATTCTTATTCTTAATGAAAAACAACTTGAATGTACCATTTATATAGTCTGTTGTGATAAACATGGTCCATACCTTTATGGTACCCAAATTGAATAGTTTGGGTCAAATGTGTTGCTATGGTAACCAGGTGATGAAAATATCCAGTCCCTGACCCTGACTGAATTCACCGATTTTGATGATTTTCGTGATATTCAACATTCTTATTCTTAATGAAAAACAACTTGAATGTACCATTTATATAGTCTGTTGTGATAAACATGGTCCATACCTTTATGGTACCCAAATTGAATAGTTTGGGTCAAATGTGTTGCTATGGTAACCAGGTGATGAAAATATCCAGTCCCTGACTCTGACTGAATTCACCGATTTTGATGATTTTCGTGATATTCAACATTCTTATTCTTAATGAAAAACAATTTGAATGTACCATTTATATAGTCTGTTGTGATAAACATGGTCCATATACCTTTATGATACCCAAATTGAAAAGTTTGGGTCAACAGTGTTGCTATGGTAACCAGGTGATGAAAATAGGCAGTCCCTGACTCTGACTGAATTTACTGTTTTTGATGATTTTTGCGATATTCAGCATTTTTATTC
Organism: Amphiduros pacificus; assembly: GCA_949316495.1. Taxonomy (NCBI): domain Eukaryota; kingdom Metazoa; phylum Annelida; class Polychaeta; order Phyllodocida; family Hesionidae; genus Amphiduros; species Amphiduros pacificus. Next base: position 13,292,865 of record OX439012.1, on the reverse strand, counting down.
TTTATGAAAAACAACTTGAATGTGTCATTTATATAGTCTGTTGTGATAAACATGGTCCATACCTTTATGTTACCCAAATTGAACAGTTCAGATCAAATGCATTGCTATGGTAACCAGGTGATAAAAATACCTTGTCCCTCACTCAGACTAAAATTACCGATTTTGATGATTTGGGGCTATATTCAATATTGCTATTCTAAATGATAACAAACTTGAGTATACCAATTTTATAGTCTTTTGTAACAAACATGGGCCATACCTTAATATTCCACACATAGAATGTTTCAGAAGAAATTAGTTGCATGCGTTGCTATGGTAACCAGGTGATGAAATTACTTTGTCCCTCACTCAGACTAAATTTACTGATTTTTGACAATTTTCAGCTATATTCAACATTGTTATTCTAAAAGATAACCAACTGAAATGTACCATTTATATAGTCTGAACATGGCCCATACCTTCATGCTACATACAAAGAGTGTTTGAGATCAAATATGTTGCCATGGTAATCAGGTAAAATTACCCAGTTCCTCAATTATTTCCCTTTGTATTCAATATTGTTATTCTAAATGATAACCAGCTTAATGTAACATCTATAAATCTGATGTCATAAAATGACCTCTGCCTTAATACTATACAGAAAATGATTCAGAGCAAATGCTATGGTAACTAGGAGATGAAATTTCCTTCTCCTTTACTCAAACCAAAATCCATATAGTTATTAGTTAGCACAAGCTGACTTTATGTTCTTGCTCCATTTCCACCACGTCTACCGCATCCGTTATAGTAATTAGTTAGCACAAGCTGACTTTATGTTCTTGCTCCGTTTCCACCACGTCTGCCACATCCGCTGCCGCACCTTGTTTTCTTCCTCATTCAATAATGATTGGACATAAGGACTAGATGCTATACCATGATAATATGTATATCTGGAATTTTTTTAGGCTGACCTTTTGTGACCTTGGGTCAAGGTCAAGGTCATGACCAGCACAGGAGCAACTTTGCTTGTCAATGACCTATTTTCTAATAAAATACAGTAATATTGATATAACTTGGTAGATTTGATTAACCTATGAGGGGCTTGAATAAATGTGATATTGGATAATCTTGGGCAATTTTCAAGGTCACAGGACACATTTATCTAAATCAGATATTTGTGATATTTTGCAAACATGACAAATAACATTTATTCTGAAACATTTATTTTACTCTATATCTTTTCATCATAAAATATTATGTAACTAGGTCACAGTGACTACTTAAAGGCCATATAGGTCCAAGCTTCTAAAATATTGTGAATCTAATCCTTTACCAATCAGAAAAGATTAGAGCTTGATATTATGGAAATATAGGTAAATTTCCATGGTATTTTATTTTGGTGCACTTTCTATGACCTTGGGTCGGGATAATCAAGGTCATGATCAGCACAAATACAACTTAGCTTGTGTATGCTCTATTTTCATCAAGATTGCAGCAACATCAATATGATTTGATAGATGTGATCTACCTATGAGGGGCGGGAATAAATCAATGTTGGGTGACCTTGGGCTATTTTCAAGGTTATAGAAGTCGATTTTGAAAATCAGCTTTTTGGTATATTTTACAAAACATTACAAATAGCATTTCCACTACATTTATCGTGTACAATATATTCGTTCACAATTTTTAGAATAATTTATGTAACAAGGTCACATTGACCTATTTAAAGGCCATATAGTTGACAACTTCCAAAATATTGAGAATCTGATCCTTTACAAATCAGAGAAGATTAGATCTTGATATCATGTAAATATTTTTGCATATCCAAGGATAATTTATTTAGATGCACTTTTGTGATTTTGGCTCAAGGTCAAGGTCATGACTAACAAAAGAGGGACTTGTGAATCCTTAGATTACAACAATATCGGCATGACTTGGAAGATGTGATCTACATATGCGGGGCTTGGACAAGTATATATTTGGTGACCTTGAGCTATTTTCAAGGACACAGAAGATAATTTTCAAAATCATCTAAATGTGATATTTGCAAAACATGATACATAACATTTATTGTCACCATGTTTATTTTACACAATACATTTGTTCATGTTTTTGTGAAACATTTATGGAACTAGATCACAATGTGATCTAAAAATGTTTCAATGTAGACATAAGTTTGGGATGAGTCAAAATAATTGGAGTTTCTCCTTATTTCAATTTTATTGCAATAATTTAAGGAAGTTTAGAATATTGCTACTTTGATTGTAATAACGATTTTTAAGCATCTTTGTATGAACCCTTTCAGGTTATGCGAACTGTGTACTAAAATAGTAAAATGCACATTGCTTCCTTTTTACTATTGCAGCATATATTAAGATATGTATGTGCAACATATTAGTAAAGGCTATGAATGACACTATTGCTGAATGGTATCTAATCTTAAATTATAGAATTGATTAAACTAAACAATATATTGAATACTTCAACATATCCTGATATGTCAAAATGGGTGAAATCAGTTTCTAACAGATAAAAGTTGGGTTTTTTTTCAGCTCATGTTTTTTTTTCACCTGGCAACATGTTCTCAAACAGCTTTGTATGTAATTATAGGTATGGGATATGTTTATTACCAGACACTGTATCAATGCAACATTTAAGTTTACTGTCATTGAAACAATGAATATTGAACATTGTTAAAAATAATCAAATTGGATGATTTTAGTCAGGGACTATATAATTTCATCACCTGGTCACCATAGCAACACATTTGATCTCAAATATTTTATATGGTAACATGAAGGTATGGACCATGTTTATTGAATAGACTAAATGGCACATTCAAATTGGTTATCATAATAACAACGGCTAAAATGTCTCAAAATATCAAAATTGGTAGATTCAGCCTGTGTCAGGGACAAGACAATTTTCTTACCTGATTTCCATGGCAACACATTTGATCTGAAATATTTTATATTTGTTACATTAAGGCATTGGCCATTTTTATCACAACAGACTATACAAATGGTACATTCATGTTGGTTATCATTTAGAACAGCAATATTGAATATAACCTGAAAACATCAAAATCAGTGACAAATTCAGTCTGAGTGAGTGACAAGGTATTTTCATCACCTGGTTACTATAGCAACACATTTAATCCAAACTAATCAATGTGGGTATCAGAAAGGTATGGACCATTTTTATCACAACAGACTATATAATTGGTATACATTCAAGTTGTTTTTCATTAAGACTAAGAATGCTGAATATCACGAAAATCATCAAACGTGGTGAATTCAGTCAGAGTCAGGGACTGGATATTTTCATCACCTGGTTACCATAGCAACACTTTTGACCCAAACTATTCAATTTGGGTATCATAAAGGTATGGACCATGTTTATCACAACAGACTATATAAATGGTACATTCAAGTTGTTTTTCATTAAGAATAAGAATGCTGAATATCACGAAAATCATCAAAATCGGTGAATTCAGTCTGAGTGAGTGACAAGGTGATTGCATCACCTGGTTACCATAGCAACACATTTGATATTGAATATGTTATGTATGTAACATAAGGGCATGACCTGTGTGTATCATTATAGATAACATAGTTTGTTCAATCAATGTCATTATAATGAGTAATTGCAATGCAAAACGCTGCAAAAATCATCAAAATTCGGAAAATTTGACTGAACTGAGGACAAGGTATTTTGATTACCCAGTTACCATAGCAACATATTTAATAGCAACTGATTTAGGAATCAGGCATTGAAGAGTAGGTTATGTTGAATAATATGCACCAGTTAGCTAGTACATTCACATTATTTGTCACTTAGATCATGGAGGTCAAATATGTCAAATTTTGATGAAAATGCAGTTTTTGAAAAACAGATGACCTTTGAATGACCTTGACATGACCTTGTTTAGGATCTAGCATTTTTCTTTTTGCTTTAATGTATTCATTTTGGCCTATATTAAAGCTGATTGAAATATTTAAAAAATCAATTTGATTTTGGGGTGTTAGTTATGCCTGTAAACTGGCCAGAAAATGACTTGGGACAAACTTACTGTTGTCATGGCAACAGTAATAGCTTGTTACAGGGAGAGTATTTAGAATTGTTAATATTTTCAAATCTTAATGAAGTGACCTAGGAACCAATTACAAAGTGAAATTATCACAATACCTCTATAGGGAGTAATTTATCTGTAAGATTAGGTCAAATATGGCCAAAAATAAGGTTAGAAAAGTGTCATTTTGAGCCCCAGAGCCTGTTACTAAGGAATTGATGGTTACCATGGTTACGGTCACATCAGAAGTGAAATATTTCAGATTTGTCTGTTTTTCCCAAACACATAACCATACACAAATTTTAAAGGAAATCTATTTTTGACCATGTCCGCATTTTTTTCATTTTCTCATGGAGCTGCTATTAATATCTGAGAACCCCATCCAGTAGTTTTAGATAAGAAGTTGATGGACAGAATGATAGAAAATTTCTCCACCATCACTACACAAGGTATGCTACAAAGTTCCCCCCCCCCTTAAAAAGTATTACCTGGTGTCCGGAGAGACCCACGCAGCTGGTACAGACTTCTGCGATACAATCTGACCACTAACTTTGGCCGTTACTATGGCAACATGGGAGTTGGTAGCAAAGCCAATCACGCTGATTTGATCATCCTCTAGGTATGAAACCATCTTGTAGGTCACAGTATCACTGCAAACAATAGACCACTTATCATCTTAGACTTATAAAATTCTTTCTGGTTTCCCAACATATGATAGATCAAAATGGTGACATTAAAGATTTAAAAGGTGAGAAGACAGAAAAGTTTCAGCAATAACTTCATATATGTATATCAATACTCAATATATTGATCACAAATTAATGAAAAAATCTACCCCCATCCAATTTTTTCAATGTTATTATTCTATTTAGTCCTACAAAATGTTGTTCTTATTTGAAACTGGAGAATTTCATTTTCAATTTAATATTCCTTTCTAAAATTACACCGGTATTGAGATAAACGTAGGCTTGTTCCTGTCCTAGCTGCAGAATTAAGAGAGAATCTATTTTAATATTTATGATCTTTACTGTGAAAGCGTTATTTTCATATTTATGATTTTAACTGAAAATGTTTCCCAGATATTTTGATTGCATATTTCTGTATGCAAGTTGCCCAAACTGACCTGTTGGGCAGCTCTTTAGAACTGGCTTCCTCTCCCGTCTCAACATCGTAGAAAAAGACAGAGTTATCTGCCACCACAGCTAAAACTTCTGCAACAAATCAACAAAACACATCATCAATATTGCTTCTTAACCCCGAACAGACAGGAGGGATGTCAACATCCACCACTGGTGAAGGATGGGAAGGACGTTCACTTTTAGGGGTCAAATCCTGGTCGACTAATAATGCACAATAGTGGAAGGTTTTTATTTATTTACCGTATTTACTCGTGTACAAGACGACTCGTGTATAAGACGAACCCCCAAAATTGAGGTTATTTTGCTTAAAAAAAACCAATTTCCGAATATAAGACGAGTTGGTTTTTCTTGACATATCGGCTCTGCTACCATTCAAGTTTCAGCTGAAGCTTGGCGGTCATTTAAAAAGTGAAACTTAAATATGCTTACGATATAAGATCTTAGCAGTCTTATACACGAGACAATACGGTAAAACATAAATACGATGTTCGTATTTTCAAAATAACGGATATCAGACGTAGCTGGTCGATTTTAATTGCGTTTTAAATGATAAATAAAGGTATTTACGCAATTAAAATCGATCCACGTGTAAAAGCATTTCTGTCAAAAAGAGAAGACACGACTCAAAGCAGTGGAAACAAACTGTGAACACTGATAATTGGTATTAGTGAAATTTTACTAATTTTCACACCACTGAATGGGAAGACATCAAAGGCAGAATTGAATTGTGTGATATAATTAAATAATAATTTTAATTTTAATAGACATAGAAGTAAAAGTAAAATGTAAATACGATGTCCGTGACGTAGCGGATCGATTGGCCACGTGACTCACAAGTCATGTGATCACTGACTTTGCAGATTTGCAGGAGAATTGCGTTTTAAATGATAAATAAAAGCATATACCCAATATAAACACAAAATATGCTTTGCAGGTCGAGAACAGAACAAAACCATCCATCTATTTAACATGCATTACTCAATACTAGCAATGAAAGCAAATATCAGACAGGCGGACTACTGTCTACACGTGATTAAATAATGGCTTAGTCTTAAACAATTTGAGTTTGCATGTATTTTCCACCAGATGACACTTCTTAACTTTTTTGTCACCAGGTGGCACAAGGAGATCATAAGAAAATTTTGAGAGGTCATGTGACCCCAAAGTGTCAAGGCCAAAGTGTGTTTACTGACGAGGCAGGTAAAATGCACGTTCATAATGATAATCGGCATTTTTATGATGAATTATCAACATTTATGAGTATTCAAGTAATAAACAGTGTGTACAATAGTCAAAAGAATGATATCTGACAATGTTTCAAAACGCAATTAAAATCGATCCACGTGTGCAAGCACTTCTGTCAACATGGAAGATACGACTCAAAGCAGTGGAGACAATGACGAAACGCAAAACTGTGAACGCTGATAATTGGAATCAGTGAGAACAAAGTCAAAACAAAGTGTTTCGAAATAATATTTGGTAAATACCTTTATTTATCATTTAAAACGCAATCAAAAAGGGAAGACACGACTCAAAGCAGTGGAGACAATGACGAAACGCAAAACTGAATGCTGATAATTGGAATCAGTGAGAACAAAGTCAAAACAAAGCGTTTTGAAATAATAGACCAATAATATTGGGTAAATACCTTTATTTATCATTTAAAACGCAATTAAAATCAATTTGCTACGTCTGATATATGTATTTCGCAAATATGAACATCGTATTTATGTTTTACCGTATTTACGTTTTACCGTAAATACTCGAGTATAAGACTGCTCTCGTGTATAAGACGACCCCCCAAACATTAACTAAGGTTTTTTGCACAAAAACCTCGTCTTATACACGAATAAATACGGTATTTTTTTTTTTACTGTAACATAAGGATTCACAGTTTAATCAAATAGAAATTTTTGTGTTTCTCAGTATAACTTGCATCAGGAGACTGACCATTGTGTTTCTCAGTATAACTTGTGTGGGGAGAATGACCATTGTGTTTCTCAGTATAACTTGTGTGGGGAGAATGACCATTGTGTTTCTCAGTATACCTTGTGTGGGGAGACTGACGGTTGTGTTTCTCAGTATACCTTGTGTGGGGAGAATGACCATTGTGTTTCTCAGTATACCTTGTGTGGGGAGAATGACCATTGTGTTTCTCAGTATAACTTGTGTGGGGAGAGACTGACCGTTGTGTTTCTCAGTATAACTAGCATGGCGAGACTGACCGTTGTGTTTGCCTGTGACTGCCATGGTGGCTTTAATGCTGCTGGGCTCCTCCAGGGGGTTGGCCTCCCAGACGAGGCTGCCAAGGGTGGGGTTGAAACACCGCACATTGTAGCCACCTCCACTCACCAACACCAAATCTGAAACATAGCATTATGTACAACAAAAGGTTAACCTGCATTTACCTGGATCAACCTTCAAATAATTGTCAAGCACTTCGGCCAAAAAAAAAAAATAATAACCTTGTTTCTGATAACATACCCTGACAAAACATAGGTTACGGGGTAGACTTTTAATTTTATTTTATTTTATTTTTTTTCATTAAAAGCAAGCAAATATGTTGAGAATGGAAATATCTAAATGAAATTGTAACTGAAACTATGTTTGACTCCGACTGATGAGATCTCTAACCTCAGTGTACATTGAGTCTCAAATTATCAATGTTATGTAGTTTTCTGAGCTATAAATCATTTTAGTTACTATTATTATTATCGTCATTATAATAACACTGTCTTACATGGGCCTTGCTGAAGCATATGATCCACTCTGCCTGCTTCTCCTGCTTCCAGAATCTGTCTCCAGCCTGAAATATACAGCAAACTTTATCATACCCTTGAATACACTTGGCAAAATTGTGGAAAGCTGTCTTCCCTTTGAATACACTGACAAAACTGTGACATGGTATCATCCCTTTGAATACAATGACAAATTTGTGACACACTGTAATCCCCTCAAATACACTGACAAAACTGTGACACGGTTAAACCCCTTGATCGATCTGAATAAATGTACAGGACCCTAGCGTGCTCTCCTCATTTAAACATAAATATATATCACATGGAAAAAATGTTTTATAAAGGTACCCAGGTATAATAAATTTACTTACGAATCAAAAATAAAAGTGCACTAAATATTTCTCTTTTGATGATTAAAGAAATATAAATATATGGTCATGACAATAAATATAATTTGCTGTTATCAAGTGACTCACCTATTTCTCCATTTCTAGTCTGAAGGGCAGCTAGAACATTTTGCTCTGTTGCTACCAAAATTCTTTTGCCACTTGACGTTGACTGATCAAAGTCCACAAAACTTGCTTTGCCCACATATTGCCTTCTCCTGGAAACAAAACACGACAATCAGCAGATATTATATACAATTCTAAGTTTCAAATGATTTTTTTTTCAATTGACTAGATAAATTTTTGAGCCAATAGTTTTGGCCGGTAAATTAGGCCTTGATTTTGAGACACTCAAATGGTTAGTCAAGTGCACACTGCTTGTAAAACAACTGATATTGAATTCAATGTGTACACAAATAGATCAATATTTTTAATTATGATTTTGATCTCAAAAGCCATCCCAGATTTAGGTGGCTAAATTATCAAGTTACCGGAAGGAATTAACAGCAACCACAGGCCCAATGTGTGCTTATATCCCACTTTCATATCAGGCCATGCGATCACGTTTTCACATACTGTATTTGGGAAAGGCATTGAACATGTGCCATATATGTTCAATACATTGAAACTGGCCTGACATGAAAGTGGACTATAAACATGCATTTGACCTGTGCAGCAACCAAGGGTCTGTAGGGTGAGTTAATGTCCTTAGGGTCAAAGTTCACCTACCCACGGTAGGACTGACGACCAGAACTGTGCAACTCCTTTTTATTTAATCATTGGTCGGAGAGATTGGCAGGGGTGTTCAGTAAACCCTGATTTGATGCTAACCTTGTTGGTACAATACTGTGGTGTTTATTTTAAGGTTCAAGCTGATCTGAAGCCCCAATACGGACATTGAATCTAACGATACATTCGGGATGATACAAACTCGCCCAGAAGCGTGTGTTGAGCCATGTGTCTGTACAGTATCGATGCCATAAAAATGAACGGAAGAATGAGAGCCGGCAAATGTACGGAGGTTGTAAACGCATTTATCTTGATATTTATAAGAAATAGACTCGCCAATCTTACCAGTCAAATTTCCCTGCTTGATCTTCATACATACAATATACAACATTCACCCAGAAAATAAAGGCAATCAAGATGTTTGACCGAAACATAAAACCCATCATTGCAGCTTGGCCGTGGGTCCATAAATAGCCTACGCAGCAGATACCAAAATGCGGAATAAATAAAATGAGTTCAACTAAAATAAAATAATATATCTAAAACACAAGAATAAATCAAATATGAGAAAATATTTCATTATTTATTGTGCTGCTATGCAATATTTTAATCCAAAGTTTTGTATTTTTACGTTGCATAAATGTGTTTGTCATCGACGTATTTTAGATCCCAAAAGTGGACCAGAAGTGGCATTTGGCGGAAAATTTGATTCATCACATCTATTTATTGTGACGTCAGGACGATTTAAGGAAACAATAAGACCATGACGTCACGATAAATTGCTGTTGTCATGGCAATAAATGATCCCAATCTGCTGATACAGAGAAAATATGTCTGAAAATGAAATACTCCAGGCAAATGACAGGACATATGTTTTGTCCCCCAGATCTCTACTTAATCTATGTAGAACAACAAAGGGGTGAGTCTAACCCTTTTTCCTCAATAATTTAAATATAACTTTATTAGGTGAACAGGTCTTCCAAAGATAAACGTATCCTCCCGTACATATGTTACTAAACATGTTAACCCCTAAGGGACTAGGCTATCTAAATTTTGATGATTGGCTGGACTAACCATTTTTCTGGACTAGTGTATCTACAGACTAAATTAATGAAAATTATGACCATGGTTATTCTATATGCTTAATGAAGTGCTGGAGTCAAAAGGTCATGATTGAGGCAGTCTGACATCATTATCATGATTACATTGTAACAAGTTGCAGCCTTTCAGAATGTTACAAATGACGTCATCAAGCCAGAACAATGGGGACGTCAACTTCCCTCCCGTCCGTTGCCGGTGGTGGACATTGCCATCCTTCCCGTCCGCTAGGGGTTAAAGGGAAAGGGAAAATTCAAGCAAAAGGCTCCCCTGTCAGTCACACCTGTCAGAAAATAATTTTAGAAGAGTTTTCCTTCTGTTAAAATTGTATGCTATAGTTCATGTGTGCATGTTACAATACGCCCTCTGTCAATCTCTATTATCAATTATTAAATGTAGAGCAGTTGTCACAGTTCTGGTAAAGTTGTACAGTTCATGTGTACTTTTCCATGAGGGAAAAAAAACAAAAAAACATGGAGACAGACAATCTGCCCATGAGGGAAAAACTCCATAAATCAGCCAATAGACTGAATGGTGTCGAAATACAACTGAACATTTTTTTCTGATTTTCTTCTATTTTTGGACAGATGGATGGATATGCCCGCAGCCAATAGACTGAATGGTGTCAAAATACAACTGAACATTTTTTTCTGATTTTCTTCTATTTTTGGACAGATGAATGGATATGCCCGCAGCCAATAGACTGAATAGTGTCAAAATACAACTGAACATTTTTTTCTGATTTTCTTCTATTTTTGGACAGATGGATGGATATGCTGCTGCCAATAATAATAATAATAATAATAATAATATCTTTATTTCGCACATAAACACATGGCAAATTGGGAACTATTTACAATGGAAAGTGTGTTTACAAACATTAATTGACAGCTATATCATAAATTACATCAATTACATCGTCATGACTTAAAATATCACATACTCTAAAACCATCTCTAATTTTAATCATCTCATTCAGAACACTTATATTGCACATCAATGTTTCATTTACACCTGAGTGCCATTGCTGACCAATGCATTGTGGCATACATCTCATATCAATATTATAATTAAAAACAATATCACAATAATTAATAGAACTGTTCGACCATGGATTTAGAATAGCAATTTTAGCCACACTACTCAGTACCGGCGATTTGTGATCCATGGCCTTCTGTATAAATTTCATAAACCTCTGCCTCAAACTCAACTCAAGTGGCACACTGTTGGACAGTAGAGCCACCACATCACAATGTGTAAGAGGCGATAATTTCCATACTTTCCTTAGAGCTTTTCTCCAAGCCACACATAATTTTTTCACTTCTTTACTTTGGAGTGACCACAGAGGAGCACCATAAAAAGTACAACAATATTGTTTGAACAGTTTACACAATATAAAAGAATATATTTGACCAAAGTCTGCCATCAATATATTAAAACTTCTCCAAAATTTGGCAATAGCATCAATAGCCATAGAACCTTTGTCATTTGAACTAATATGATGACCCAGATGAACAGCTTTCTGTACACTTTGTAGCACCACATCATTTACAATTATATGTCTGTTATCTGGTTTACATTCACGTCCTCTGAATATCAGAAATTGACTTTTAGCACCATTAAACATAACATCATATTCATCAGCATAGTCTTCACTAATCTTGACTAATGTGTTCAGTGCTGATAATGTGGGGGTAGCCAGAGCCATGTCATCAGCATACCCAAGACCACCAACATAGTGATTACCCATGTAACAACCGGCACCACTCTCCTCCAATCTACCGAATAAGCCGTCCATGTACACGGAAAACAGAATTGGGGAAAGAATAGCACCTTGTTTAACTCCATTGCATGCTCCAAAACTAGAAGATACACTGCTACCCCATTTTACCTGGAGTCTTTGTTTTGTATACATGTACAACAATAATCTTAAAACTAATGGTGACATATCCCTTTTTAAAAGTTCATTAAAAAGCTTACAGTAATTCACTCTGTCAAAGGCCTTAGAGGCATCAAGTAAGAGTACATACACATTATTGCCATTTGCATTGTAGTGATTGATTGTTTGAATAGACTGAATGGTGTCAAAATACAACTGAACATTTTTTTCTGATTTTCTTCTATTTTTGGACAGATGGATGGATATGCTGCAGAAGATGGTTCATGAGCGAGCGACGCTGGAGCAGGAGTATGGAAAGTCACTGAAAAAATGGACAGAAAAATTCAATAGCAAGATAGAAAATATTGCATCAGGTGAATATAATATTAGTATTAAGAACCCAAAGGTCCAAATTCGACATGAAATCTTTTGTTGAAAGCAAGACAATTTCTTTCACACATGTAATATTTAATTTTAATGAATAATTTACTGATAATTTGACTATTTTCCAAAGTATAAGTGTGTTTTTTTCAGTATCAGGGATTGCAGGAAATATGCAAATACATATCATTCATATCATGAAACTGAATGGGGGACACTGAACACATTGTATCAAAAGTCGATGGAGCGTGTCCCACAAGTTTTTCTAAGACCCAGGGCTCTTGGTTTGCCAGAGATTGAACTTTTCATCACTGTTGTACATAATGTTGATTGTATATCTCTTAAAATAACGATTTTCTTGAATAAAAATGTACAAATCTATTGATCTGCACAAATTCTCACTGCTCAAGTGAGCAATGCTGGCACCTGATATTTTAAAATCTATCAGTTGATTTTATTTAATTTTATTTTATTTTGTGTTTTGTTGTGTATTGTATTGTTTTATTTTGTTTTTTTTTATTTGATATTATTTTCATTTATTTCTTTGTATTTTATTTCAGTTTATTTTATTTTGTTTTTATATTATTTTATTTTTTTATTTCGTTTTATTTCATTTTATTTCATTTTATTTCATTTTATTTCATTTTATTTCATTTTATTTATCTGAAAATTTATATATATATTTTTTAAAAATTTTATTTGATTTATATTTATTTGTTTTTTTATATTTTTTCATATGCTAGGACGTAAACTAGTAAATTCACAAAATCAATGAAATTTTCGACAAAAAATGATGGAATTTGCCATTGCAGCTGAGATGCAGGGTGTGTAATATGCCATTGCAGCTGAGATGCAGGGTGTGTAATTTGCCATTGCAGCAGAGATGCAGGGTGTGTAATTTGCCATTGCAGCAGAGATGCAGGGTGTGGAAATTGCCATTGCAGCAGAGATGGAGGGTGTGTAATACGCCATTGCAGCTGAGATGCAGGGTGTGCAATTTGTCATTGCAGCTGAGATGCAGGATGTGTAATTTGCCATTGCAGCTGAGATGCAGGGAGTGTAATTTGCCATTGCAGCTGAGATGCAGGGTGTGTAATTTGCCATTGCAGCTGAGATGCAGGGTGTGTAAAGTGTCATTGCAGCTGAGATGCAGGTTATGTAATTTGCCATTGCAGCTGAGAAGCAGAGTGTGTAACTTGCCATTGCAGCTGAGATGCAGGGTGCGTAACTTGCCATTGCAGCTGAGATGCAGGGTGTGTAACTTGCCATTGCAGCTGAGATGCAGGGTGTGTAACTTGCCATTGCAGCTGAGATGCAGGGTGTGTAATTTGCCATTGCAGCTGAGATGCAGGGAGTGTATGGAGAGATGGCGAGTGTGGTTCAGCAAGCATTAAGAAACACGTTGAGAGAAGCAGAGCACCACAAGCAAGTCAGCCATCATCTTACTGCACAAGACGGGCCCTCAGCCTACCTCTCATTGTGAGTTATAAGGTCAGGTCTGCCTGATACTTACCATAACTCTACTAGGACTGCCTGATACTTACCATAACCCTGCTAGGCTGCCTGATACTTACCATAACCCTGCTAGGACTGCCTGATACTTACCATAACTCTACTAGGACTGCCTGATACTTACCATAACCCTGCTAGGACTGCCTGATACTTACCATAACTCTACTAGGACTGCCTGATACTTACCATATTCCTGCTAGGACTGCCTGATACTTACCATAACTCTGCCAGTACCTCCTGATACTTACCATAACCCTGCTAGGACTGCCTTATACTTACCATAACCTAGCTACTAGGACTGTCTGATACTTACCATATATCTACATCTACATCTACAAGTTTACTCAGCAAAACCAATTGGCATCCCGCCGACCCTGCTAGGACTGCCTGATACTTACCATAACCCTGCTAGGACTGCCTGATACTTACCATAGCCCTGCTAGGACTTCCTGATACTTACCATAACCCTGCTAGGACTCCCTGATACTTACCATAACCCTGCTAGGACTGCCTGATACTTACCATAACCCTGCTAGGACTGCCTGATACTTACCATAACCCTGCTAGGACTGCCTGATACTTACCATAACCCTGCTATGATTCTTTCTTTAACTTGATAGAATGTTCCAAGTGTGTCACTCTTTTGTTAGTGTATTCAAGTTTATGACAGTGTCACAATTTTGGCAGTGTATTGAAAGGGATGGCACCGTGTCACAATTTTTTTCTTTTCTTTTTTTAATTTTTTGAAGTTGGACCAAGTCCCACCCTGAGAAGCTGAGTTTTGGAGAAGGCTGGCAGCCACGTCTGAAGTACCAGCATCGGATACTGTCCTCGGCAGAGAAGACACACCAGCAGGTCGTGGAGAAGGACATCCGTGACCTCATGCTTCTCCTCGTTAAACACAACGACCTCTCCATGTCTGTTGAGAAGTACAAGGAGGCAAGTATGAATATTCATAAAGAAAAATTGTGTCCAATCACTGTGTATTTTGACGTTGGTAAATTATAAAGCGCTATATTGTGTCAAGTCCCCAAGTGTTTTTTTTTTCAGTGCTGTGTATATCAACCAATCAGAGCCAATGGCATGAAATAGGTTGAAATTCACTGCTTATGCATAAGATGTTGTTAAAACTTGATAGAGGACATTGTAAATTTCCAATAAAAGCACTTCCTTGACAGAACATTCAATTATAGCTGTACTTTGGTACTTCTATTTCATACAATAGTAGAAAACAAGCCATTATTGCACTATTAAATGATGTAATTTATGTGGAGCCTTTTCTTATCTTCATCTTGTTATTATCATGCAAAGTAAGGGGGAGTAGGAAATTATCAAGCACTACTTTTTTGCCCTGGTCCCACCTATCAAATAGTAGTCTCAGGTCTTAAGAATGGTAGGGACTGATACAAGAGAGAATCGGTCCTGTTATGGAGGGTACTGATGCATATGAATAGAACGAAACGAGGAATAAATCCATCAGTGATGAATTCTCGGACCATTTTGAGTATTTCTTACCCATCTTGGCTATGTAGCAATTTAAACTGCATCTTAAAGATATGGATATGTTGAGTCGAGATGTAAAAAACTGAAACATTTAAAAGAAAACAAACCAAACAGGAAGCCAAAGCCTTCTTCCACTGAGACTACTTTTCATGCTTGTGACGTATCGGCCTGAGAATCAGCCAATCATATCGCAAAACACCAGCTGAGACAAATACAAATTTCATGCACCTTTTAGAGACCCCACAGGGGTGATAAATAATGAAATGCCATTATAAGTTTCCACTTCATTCCACTACAGGGGTATAAGAAAATAAATGAATTGATTGTTTTTTTTGTTTTTTTTTCTAATTTCCCTAAAAACAGAGAATGAAGGAAAACAAAAAAAGCCTGTTGTATGAGTTAGCACTTGATAGATGAACTTGTTTCCAGAAAGCTGAGGTGCTGTACGGGGAACTGGTCTCACACAACAAGAGATTATTTGAGAAGAAGCGTTACCATGCTGATGCTAGTGTCATCTACAAAGCGGAGGCCGTGAGACGGGAGAAGGAGGAATCTCTCAATCACGTCACCACCAAATACAAGCACAGCACCAAGCTGGAACTCCTACACAGGAAGGACATGATTAAGGTAATATCACCATATCTTATACTAGATTAATTTGATTTGCTTTGCTAGGTTTTATTCTATTTATTTGTCTTTTTTTTTCTTTCCTTTTTTTTTTTTTGGGGGGGGGTAGAGGAGGGGGAATTGTTTTTATTCCATATCTGATTCCAGTTTTTAAATTCATTTGCAATGTTAGGTTTTATTTTCTACTGTATTTATTTTCTGTTTTGTTCCTTTTTTTTCTTTTTTTTTTTTGGGGGGGGGGGGGATTGTATTTATTCCAAATCTGATACTGGTTTAATTTCATTTGCAATGTTAGGTTTTATTTTCTATTGTATTTTTTGTTGTTTTGTTTATTCTTTTATTTTTTTGAGAATTGTGATTATTCCTGATAATGTTAGGGGGAACAGGAACACTTCATACAGAGAGTCACAGCTGTCTAAAATGTGTTAACATGTACATATACATATGTAATAAGAAGAAGAATAAAATTTATAAAGCGCTGATACCAGACTCGATCTGTTCATAGCACTATACGCATGCACAAACATATATATTAGATACGTCTTTTCTATTTCATTTTCCCAGAATTCTGAGATTGTGATGAAATACATAAGGCACTATGAAGAAAGCAAACTGGAGTCGCTGAATCGCTATCTGGGCAGTGTTATTTTCCACCTCTTCAAGACGCCTCCCGAGCATGATGCGCAGTGGAAGGTGCTGCTCGATGCTGTCAATCAAATAGATGCTGAAAGCACGTTCCGGAACTTTGTTAAAGAGAACACGTTCCCCATCAGACTGCAAGGGGATGCAGTTAACCCTGTGAGTGCCATCTTTATATAATAAGGGTATTTAGGGTATGCAGTTTATCCAAGGCATCTAGGGTATGCAGTGTATCCAAGGAATCTAGGGTATCCAGGGTATCTAGGATATGCAGTGTATCCAGGGTATCTAGGATATGCAGTGTATCCAGGGTATCTTGGATATGCAGTGTATCCAGGGTGTCTAGGAATGCAGTGTATCCAAGGAATCTAGGGTATGCAGTGTATCTACATGTAGAGTATGCAGTGTATCCAGGGTATCTAGGGTATGCAGTATATCTAGGATATACAGTGTATCCAGGGTATCTAGGAATGCAGTGTATCCAGGGTATCTAAGTATGTAGTGTATCCAGGGCATCTAGGGTATGTAGTGTATCCAGGGTATCTCGGAATGCAATGTCTCTACATGTAGAGTATGTAGTGTATCCAGGGTTTCTAGGGTATGCAGTATATCTAGGATATAAAGTGCATCCAGGGTATCTAGGAATGCAATGTATCTACATGTAGAGTATGCAGTGTATCCAGGGTTTCTAGGGTATGCAGTATATCTAGGATATACAGTGCATCCAGGGTATCTAGGAATGCAGTGTATCCAGGGTATCTAGGGTATGCAGTGTATCTACATGTAGAGTATGCAGTGTATCCAGGGTATCTAGGGTATGCAGTATATCTAGGATATACAGTGTATCCAGGGTATCTAGGAATGCAGTGTATCCGGGGTATCTAGGTATGTAGTGTATCCAGGGCATCTAGGGTATGTGGTGTATCCTCTCAGAAAGTTATTTTCCCTGGCTTATGTTTGACTTAATGACCACCTGTGAGTTTCTATGGAATACAATCCACATAAAGAGATGTTGTCTTTTCAGACTTCTTGTTCTCCAAGAAAACAAACTCCGAGTGCTATAGTCAGGCCATTCATGAGCAAAGACAGTGTGAACTCATCTGTGCTGAGCGATGATGGGCAGGAGGTCAGGCCATCGACTAGACAGGGCGATGCCAATGATGAGGACAGGTACCAAAGTATTCCTTCTCATGAACTCATGATTAACTAAATAAATGAATGAAACACTCATGTCAAGAAAATATATGCCTATAAGTGCTTGGGTAAAAAATATGTTTAGATCTCTTAAAGGATTTATTGACTGATTAAAAAAAATATATAAAAATCATATATGGGGCATCAAGGTTTTTGTCATTTTATATTTCAAATTGAAACATTGTAATAAGGTTCTGTGAAGCCAATCTGAATAAAGCCCTGATTTATAGCCTATATCTGAGTGCACCTTAAGTTATTTTTGGGGGTCATTAATCATTATATATACGGATTATTGAGAGTGACTGTGGTTTTGTTTCAGTGACAGTGTTGGTGAATCCAATAAGCCTGTAGCTGACAAGCCTGAGAAAAAGAAACTAGGTCTGTCCAAGAAATCACCCCGATCGCCAGGATCCTCTGAAAATATCAAAAAGAATATTAATTTCTTAACAAATGGAGCATTGAGGCAGAGAGATACCGGTGAAGAAGTGAATAATGGTTCCAGAACATCCACTGGAGTTCATGGTGGTAGGTGTGGCGTAGAATCATCCCGGATTATCCAGAGTGGCGGAACAGCAGACAATATGCCGTGCGGTGTGGGATCCAAAAAGATAGACAAGAACAAGAAAGCATCTCCCGTGACGTCATCAAATGATAAGGTCAGCATGCGCAAGAAGACATCTTCTGTGTCATCACCAAGCAATAATGTCAGCATCATAAGCAAAATCAGCATCATAAGCAAAATCAGCAACATCAGCACACGCAAGCAAATGTCTCCAGTGCCGTCGCTGAGTGATAACGTCAGCAACATTGCCGATAGTCTGCAAGAGGATGAAGTTGACTTACACTCAAGCCGAGCTGGGGCTATCGAAACTAAAAGCCCATTTCCCAAAGTCATCTTGGTGAGCGAGGCCATCGTCTGCACTGAGAACCATGAGGTATCTCAACAGCTGGGTATCTCCCAGAACCACAATTCAAGATGATTCCAGAAGTCAGCCAGATAATGATGCAAAGCTCAGTCGATCTAAAACTGATGAGAAGGACAGAAGAGAAAGAAGAGAAAGAGAGCGGGAGAGGAGGAGGTCAGGTGCGCAGAGACATGTGAGTAATACTCCAGGTTATATTTCACAAAATAATAATACTCCAGGTTATATTTCACAAAGTAATTGTATAAAAATGCTAAAAAATACATACCGGTATTTACAGGAATTGAGTTTCTGAATATCCTTTCAAACTGTCTGAATTAGCTAATTGTACCAAAATATGGCCTTTGACATTACACTTATGCTGATGACACACAGTTATTCATTAGTACAGATCATGCAAATAAGGATGAAATTGAAAAATAAACAAACATAAATTATGTTCATGTATTACAGCAGGAAAAAAGTTTTCCTGGCAAAGAAAATAAAGTCTGTTTATGTAAAGGACAACATGTTGAATGCTGTTTAAGGTGAGAAGTAGAGTGGAGAATAGAGACAAGCCAGAGGCCCTGATTGAACTCAAAGAGAACAATCTCAGCAGTCTTTGTAGTTTCAGTGACTTGAAATTGCACTCCACGCACAGTAAGGACAGCATCAAAAGTGGGAGTGACTCAAGGTTCCAGACTGCACTCAGCCGTCAGAGCCGAGACAGCAATACACAAAGAGATGGTAGGCAATATGATTAAACAAAACAGGTGAAGATAATCAAAAGATAAAAGATAAACACAGCAGGTGAAGATAATCAAAGATAAACAAAACAGGTGAAAATAATCAAAAGATAAAGGATAAACACAGCAGGTGAAGATAATCAAAGATAAACAAAACAGGTGAAAACAATCAAAAGATAAAAGATAAACACAGCAGGTGAAGATAGTCAAAGATAAACAAAACAGGTATAGATAACAGTAGATAAGGCGATGATCACAAGAAAGAGCTTGAGGACGATCACAGTCCCGACCAAGACAAACTACGGAGGTTGGTACTGGAAGAGGCAGAAGACGGCTCGCTCATTCTTGGGATGGATAACGTAACAGTAGATAAGGCGAGGATCACAAGAAAGAGCTTGACGACGATCACAGTCCCGACCAAGACCAACAACGTATAGATATAGATAGGTATAGATAACAGGTAAAGATAAACAAAACAGGTGAAAATAATCAAAAGATAAACAAAACAAGTGAAGATAATCAAAAGATAAACAAACAGGTGGAAATAATCAAAGATAAAAGATAAACAAAACAGGTAAAGATAATCAAAAGATAAACAAAACAGGTGAAGATAATCACAAGATAAAACAGGTGAAGATAATCACAAGATAAAAGATAAACAAAACAGGTGAAGATAATCAAAAAATAATATAGGTGAAGATAATCAAAAGATGAAAGACAAAACAGGTGAAGATAATCAAAAGATAAAATAAGTGAAGATAATCAAAAGATAAAAGACAAAACAGGTGAAGATAATCAAAATATAAAAGATAAACAAAACCCTTGAGTTGAATAGTCAGCGTTGGTTGCTGTGTCTTACATGTAGACACCTGGAACATCCAGTGCCTCATCCTGGTATTCTAAAGCAGTCACTAAATCAATATGTCAGCACCAAACACTCTTTAAATCAATATTTCAGTGCCAATTATTTATTAAATCAATATTTCAACACTAGAAACTCATTGAATCCATAACAAAAATTAAGCAAGGATATTCACTGAATTGATATTTCAGCCCCAAGTTCCAGTAGTGACGTCAGCATTATTGAGCTGTCCGAGGACTTTGTGACCAGTCACCTGGGAGGGTCGATTGAGGTAGAACTTGGTGGCGACTCTGTAGAGACGGGAATGTATCGTGGGGGCACGCCTATCTGGACTGCGCCAGGAGAGGGCGCTACCCTCAGACATCTCCACACCTCCCCAGGTTGTACCGAGGTTCGCATCTTCGAAAGCGCACAGTCCCATGATGCTGGTGAGAATCTATAATTTACCGTGAATTAAAAATGTTCAAGGCATCAAATATGACAAAAGAAACTATAATGCTATGGAAATGATGTTTGTGTTTCACACAAAATTAGAATTTTGATTTTAGGGGGATTTTTAGCTATGTGTAGCAAACAGTGATGGGGGGATATTCTGTCATTCTGTCTGTCAACTTTAATCTCCTCCGATGAATTTACTGTTCACAGTTCTTAGCTTTCAGCAGGTAAGATGTTGTACTGTCAGGGGACCAAGTTTGTCTATTATCCAAAGAAAACCTCACACATTCAGCTGTGACCAGGTTTAATTATGGAGGTACAATAGAGGAGGTACCAGTGAGCGAGCGAACATTTTACTGATCATAAACTGAAGAAAACATGACTATACAAAAGTAGCAAATGAATTAGTACAGATATGCAGTACAAATATTATATTTTAACTTGTGATTGTGTTGGTCAGAAATTAAAAACAAAGACCAACAAGAATTGGATGATTGCTTGTTGAGAGAGAATTTTTCAGAAATATATACATTTATTAAAACCTTTTTCAGATTCCATTGATGACAATCAAGTCAAGTCAAAAACCAAGAAGAAGGCCCAAAAAAGCAAGAAAAAGTCCTGGGAGTCAGAGAAGGAAGGCGTGACCTACACAGATGTCCAGCAGATTAGCTTTGATGCCACTGACAGTGACCTTGAAGATGAGCTCTTCATCTGAAAACGCAAAAAAGTGTGAACTTTGATCCAAGCCAATTGTGATTTGAACTTTCAACCATTTTTATTAACATCATATAATTATTATTGTTCTCATTTTTTTTCTCTGTTGTTTATTGATTTGTCTGTATTATTTATTCTGGGAAAGTTATGTTAAAATATAGACATGGTGATCACTGCTCCCAGCCATTGTTACTGATCATTAGTAAGCTGCTCTCTGATTGGTAGAAATAATGGCCCTTGTTTTTCACCATTGTCTTGGCTGCATTGATTGGTCAGCAAACCAGATGTATTTTCAGTAGTTGTAGTATTAATATAAAGATATATATTTGTACATACATATTTGTGAAACCAAGACTGTTTGAGATCAAATTCCTAGCCTTGGTTTTGATATATATACATACATACACTGTAATTATTATCTCTTTGTGAGATCCATAAATTTTATATTTTTTGTTTTTGTTTTTTTTTTATTCATAATCTTTTTTATAGGGACCATGTATCATATATTAGTTTTGAAACACTATATGCTCTACCCATGTAAATAAATTCATTTTAATCATTGTTCAAAGTTTTAATTTATTAACAGTTTTTCACACCAAATTGATAATAACTTATCAGATATATTTTAATTTGTGATTTAACATGGATTTTAAAAGGGTTAAGAAATAAAAAAGGTAATATTTTATTGAAACCATGGTAATCGTTGTGGCAATCCCCATGGAACTATTTTGTCATGCCCCACAGCACATGCCTCACATTTCATACCTTCTGCTGTAATATGTTCGCTTCAGCTTTGTGTGTAAACTACCCAGTCGACTTCATCAACATCCTGGTCTTGACTATGTGGCCATCTGATTTTGCCATGGTATCACCTTTGTGAACATCTGGCCTAGTCTGAGTGGGCATCTTGCATTATATATATGGACATCTGCTTTTGTCTGGTCTGGTTGGGGATCTGGCCTCCTCTGGTAGGGCATCTGGTTTTGTTTCATCTGGTAGGCCATCTATTCACATCTATACATCTGGTCTCATCTATATGGATAAATGATTTTACCAGTTTGGGCATTTGGGCCCGATTTTTTCAATTTGAAGTATGTATGTATACTGAAGAAATGTGGAAACTACAAGACTTAGAAAATGAACTTCCTACCGCCTGGTTGTTTCTAGCACTCTTATTTTGCAAACATAGAAAATATGATTAATAATGACTTCATACAGAAAACAATAAGGAATCCTCCTATTGGGGTAATATTTGAGCTATATGCATGTCAGAGCATAGAATTGAATGTTTTTTGCAGACATATAAAATATAAAAAATAGTAACTTTATACAGAAAACAAATATGAATCATCATATTCTGATTTAATTTGAGCTCAGACACGTTTATAAAGAAATTATACCATTGTTTCAATTTCAAGATTTTATCGTACAATGCAATAGTTTCAAATATTTCAGCATTAGCATGTGTATCACAGCTCTGATGATATGCTTTGACTTTTTCTCATGGCAAGATTGCTCATTGAACATTTTTCCTGGATCCACATTTCAGAATAAACATGGACTGTACCTATCCAAGGTGTTATAACAATTCACCAACCCTTAAAACATACCTACAAACAATGCTCATTCTTAAATGCATTCCATCAGATTGGTATATTATATATTGCAAAACAATATTCCAGAAAGTTCTTCAAAATGTCAAGTTGTCAATTTGAAAATGGATTGGTGAGTCATTCAACAGTTAGAAGATTATGGTAGAGGTTACTCAGGGTTCTATCCTGGGGCCTTTGCTGTTCTTGCTCTCTATCAATGACCTCCCTGAACATGTGGACTTTGCTGTATATATGTATGCGTATGACAGCGCCGTTGCAGCTGTTGGTAAAATTGTTTCTATTATTGCTCAAAAGTTGTCAGTAGATTTCAGTAAAGCAGCAGAGTGGATGATTTGTTTGTTTGTTTGGGGTTTTACATCACTTTCAACATTATTTCAGTTATTTCGTGATGAGACCTACTTGTAGCAGATATAGTGCCGCCTCACTGAATTGTCATGTCGCAGGTCCTTGACATGACAACCCACCCGGTCACAGATTTACAAGGACAACGGGTTAACCCTTTGGCACAGGCCTCAGCTCATGTGGGAAATTGTATCATGAGTTCAATCCCGGCACGGCCGGGGTTCGAACCCACGACCTTTGGATCACCACAGAGGAACTGGTGCTAATATGCTGGCGCCCTAACCAACTGCGCCACGGCCTGTGGCAGAGTGGATGAAGACAAATAGTTTAACATTACATCTAGGTAAAACAAAGGTCCAACTAATTGGATTAAGTAGAAATATCAATTGTGCATGAAGGACAAATGCTTGAAGAAATGTACATTGTTAAACATTTGGGTATTTATTTTGATAGTAACTTAACATGGAGAGACCATTATGACAGTGTCAGAAAGTGTCCCCCAAAATTTTAAATGTTTGTGCCCATGTTAACACTTATATTCTAAAGAAAGTATATAATGCTATAGTCCTGCTAAACATGGAATATTGCAGCACTGTCTGCAGCACTGTCAGAACAATGTTGGTAGGATGTGTAGTCTTCAGAAGCAAGCAGCTAGGGTGGTCTGTAAAATCAGGGACATGTCATCCCGAGAGCTGTTTGGGGCTATGAACTGGATGCCTTTCTCTGATAGTGTAACATATAAAAGAACATTGATGATGCACAAAGTTACGTAGAATATTGCTCCTGATTACTTGAACAGTTTTGGACCTCTTTCAAACACACAGATGTACAACACAAGGCATGCCAGCAAAGGAAGTATGAGAACTGAAAAGTCAAACTTGAATGTTACACTCATAGTTTCACACATGAATGAATTTGGCTATGGAATGGACTGGATATGCATATACGGCAGACAGAAACATTAAAGCAATTTAAGTCAAGATATATCATGAGTTATTTAGCAAATGATTTTTATTCTTTTTAATTGATCATTGTATAAAGTGCATGTTTTATTTCATAGCTGGGCCATGATGAAAACTGCAGTAGCAGTAGCAGTAATGATGCTCAGATGTGTTTGCCCACTATTTTACACATGTGAAAGTGACCACACACCCCACTAATCTGAGTCCTAATCTCAGCAAGCAAGTGTTCTCAGCAGGACACCAACTCACATTTTCAATCTTTACCCCTGGTACCCTGACCTGAGACTTCTTTTTTTGTCAGGTATTTTGGCATTAGGGAAAAACATAATGTTTGAAACACAAAATTTGGGAATTATCCACACTTAAAAAGTTAAAAGTTAAATTAATAACTTTTTCATGGTTTGAAAATGTTCTCCTCCTTTAGTTGTACATGGTAGAAGGGATAATTGTTTGTTTAGGGTTTTACATCACATTCAACATTGTTTCAGTTATTTCATGATGAGACCTACTTGTAGCAGATATAGTGCTGCTTCGCTGAATTGTCACATCACAAGTCCTTGACATGACAACCCACCCAGTCACAGACAAGGACAATGGGTTAACCCTTAAGGCACAGGCCTCAGGTTATATGGGAAATTATATCATGCATTCAATATCGGCATGGCCAGGGACCGAACCCATGACTCTTGGATCACCACAGAGAAACTGGTGCTAATTAGCTAGCGCTCTAACCATCTGCACCACGGCCCAGAAGTAATAATTAACATTGTATTGATCACAGAATGTCGACACTACCTTAGCTTTTCTGCTTCCCCATGCTCTAAGCTTCAGATTTCTTGAGAAAAGCAAAGTGAACATGGTTGAGCCAGCCACCATTTTGTGCACGTTATTTTTGCCACTCTCATATTTCTCAACCTATAAAACTGAGTAAATGCCAAATATTATCATATACTTACTAATAGAGCAATGTGCAGGATATTCCAGGAAATGTTCAGAAAAGTCAAATAGAGCCACACATATTGACGCCATTGGTTTCAGCACAAGCAAAAACAGAAACCAGGTCTTCTGTGATGATTCCGAGGACGTAAGTTCAATTCCCGGCCATGCCTAGATCGCATTTCTGTAGCCTTTTCTCAGGATCTGAGGCCTTTGCCCAAAGGTGAACCTATTGTCCTTGCAAATGAGCCAGAATCTAGAGTCCTGTGATTTATGTTACGTCAGAGCAAATGATGAATGTACTGATGTAAGTATTTTATTTAAGTTGGATGGAGTCCTTGTTACATTGGTCCATATCACACACTGATAACAAACCAAATGTAAAATAATGACACTGAAATACAAATTGATATAGCATAAATACTGTAGAAAAATTATGAGAATTTGAGGTCATCTTGTCAAAGCAAATCTGACTGGGTCGGTTGTTATGTCCAAGAACCTGCAATTTGAAAATTCTGTGAGGCAGCAATATTTGTGTTACAAATAGGTCTCGTCATGAAATAGATGAAATAATGTTGAAAGTGGCATAAAACCTCAAACAAATCAAATTGCAGGGTTAGTACATTCCTTCTGTAAAAGCGTCACCATGTTTCAAAAGATTATGCTTGTAAATCTATTTTTGTTCGATTGTACCTCATTTGAATTATTTGAGGAAAATACATTTGAAATGAGTTTATTTAACCCAAGTTGTTTGACAATAATCTTTATTTTGGTACCAAAATCAGCAGAATGTGATATATTTGTGATTTATTACTCTACATCATTTGTGATGAGTTTTGATGATATCTATTATTTTACTATATAATATTCACCCTGTGATCGTATAAATCATTTTCATCACAAGATTGAATTTCTCAGTATGATAAGAGCATGTCAATGAAAAGTAGACTTTTATATTGAAGATAGTTGAGCAGTTTTTCCCACAACTGTTTGAACATTTTCTAAAAAAAGAATGACGATCCTTATCAGTCACAAAAGACACCCACTTTCAAGACAGATACATTGAGGGAAAATAGATATGCAGTAACAGGCATAGTTTAATTTTCTATTCCCCTTACATTCAACTGAATATTTTCCAATGTTGTAGGAACACCCAGCAAGAGTTATATTAGATCAGACATTTAGACCTACCAAATGTCTGTTTAACATATTTAATATTAGTTTTAATAAGTTCTCAACACAATCATGGAAATTGGTCACCAGGTATAATGAGTATACCATTTTAGAAATGTACAATAATTATTCATACCGGTTTGACCTTTCAGTCAAAAAAACCAAGGCAATTATTCAAATTCTCAATAGTCACCTGATAACTGACATTAATTTTCTCGTTTGAACAGATATTGATCATTACTATGTAATCATTTTGTCATTTGAACTCCAATTAAAAAGAAACCTGATATAATTCTGGGAAGTTGAGACTGATACCTTTGCAATTGTTTAAGTTATTAATACATTATATTTATGAACCACACAATATAAATGTCAAGATATCCATAATTTATAGAACTTGATGGAACCTTATTGGGACAAATATGTCAAAGCCAATATTCAGCCATGCATATAACTTTACAGTGGGGCAAACTAATTGAGTAAATTCATTATAGAACTCAAAGTAGGCATATCTATTCCCCATCTTTTTGTGACATATGTTAAAATGTGACTGGATGGCTTGTCATGTCAAGGACCTGCGACATGTCAGTTCAGTGAAGGCAGCAATATGCATCAGTAGAAATGACAGACATAGACATTTAACGTTTTTACTGTGTGGGACACATACACAAATGATACATAACTTAATGTGGACCTTTGTAGGCTATTTTCATAAAATATTGCCAGTGACCTTAAAGTGACCTTTGAATGACTTTGAAAATGAAACTCCTATTTCCGTGGATTTTAATATAAATTTCAATATTCAATCATCTGCATCTCATAGAGTCCTTTTTCATAAAAATCCATACAGAATTAACAATATTAGAGCAATTTATAATTTTGGACCAATCTGCAAAGGAAATTAGAGGAAGTTTTGATATGCTGAGCTATATTGAAATAATATCTGTAATAACAACTTATTGTTGGTTAAATTATGAGAGTACATATCATACTGCATAGTAAAAAAAACTTATAAATGCTGAAAATAAAATGAAAATAAAGTCAGTCAATTTCGAGATTTGTGAACAAGCTATATTAGGTTAGAAATAGCTTGAATGTGGTAGGTGTACTTAAGATGGACATTGACGGACTTTAATTGATCCAGTGTAATCTTTTGAAGTTTCTTTTCAGAAAGTAACCCCAATAAGCTGCTCTAATCATAATGGTACATACAAAAATAATATTAAACTATCAGAGTATGTGAAAATGTTCTAAATTTGCAATAGAAAAAACATCAGGTGACAAGAAATGTATCAAATATAGAGACAAATGGATTATTTCATTGAAAAGCTGATTTCTATCTTTAAATCTCCATATATTTTATTTTTTCTTCAATAAAAGAAAGGTGCTAAAATTAGCTCTTGAATATGTATATAAATTGGAGAATGTGTTCTATTTTTGGCGCCATTTATGCTGGGTGAAAGTGACACCACGTTCCCAGTGCAATAGGAAGTTTTGTACCACCCATTTCATGTTCAATGTCTCCCTTTTCTAGTGATGGTCTGCTTCAAGTAGGTCTCATCATGAAATGACTGAAATAAAGTGGGGAATGCTGTGCCTAGAGAAAGTCAGATCATTGAATCGGCCTCTTCAAAAAAATGTAATGATAAGGAAGAAATTCGGTAAGCCATTTTGTTTCATTCATGACACCAATGGTACACCATTGTACTTCCACTGCAAACATTTCTTTAAATGCCAACAAAATTGAGATATCCTTTAACAGCACATCTCAAGTTTAGCTGCATGTTCCGTTTCTGACTCCATACTATATAGCAATGTCACTAATATAAACCAGCGACAAATTGTTGTCGTTTTCATGCCATTTAACCTTACTACAAACACCCTAGCCCACGCGTTCATCAGTTCTACACTGGACTATGGGAATCCCTTACTGGCAGGGATGCCTAAATGTGAACTGGCTAAAATTCAAAAGGCAGCGGTTAGGGTTGTAGGGAAACTGAAAAAAAGAGACCATATCACTCAAAAGCTCATGGATCTGCACTGGCTACCTGTGGAGGCAAGAATTGATTTTAAAATTGCTTTTCTTACATGGAAAATACAGAACGGTAAGGCCCCTAAGTATCTATGCAACTTACTAACCATCAAGACCAGTGAAAGAAGTATGAGATCATTGGAAAAAAATGAATATATGGTCCCCAAGACTAACCTAAGATCATATGGCGATAGCGCATTTGCATCATATGCTCCGAAAGTCTGGAATGCCCTGCCCCCTGCGGTAAAAAACTGTGAAACTGCACATAGTTTAAAAATAAAAATAAAAACACATTTGTTTAGAGAGTACTATATACACAAGCGCCATGAGCAGACGTTGTCTGGTATAGCGCTATAGACATTTTTATTATTATTATTATTATTATTATTATATATTATATTATTTATTTGAACATATAATGTCTTAATCTGACACCTTTTGAGATATATTGCAGTAAGATACAATAGTAAACAGGAGATCATGTGCTGGGCAACAATTGTCCACTCACCATTGACGTCATTTGACATCAACCAATACCGCCACACAACCCAGCATTGGTTTTGCATTCTGATATTGACTTGTGAATTCATATATCAGCCTGCTTACTTGGATATACTTGTCTGTACATATAGGCAGACCTTGTGATTTTCAGACAGGACATTAGGACGTTTTCCATCTTCTGATATAAAAGTAATTATTATAATTATTGATTTTGGCTATATGTATATTTATATGTATGTGTGTGTATGTATTTTTATATGCAAATTGTTATTTTTAATCACATGATCTGTGTTATAATTGTACGATTCTTTAGTTTCAGTATGATGACTGCAATGTTATGTCTTGTGGCACTTGGTTCCATCAATCAGCAGAGATACACAAGAGCACAGTCTTTTATTAATGGAATTTATGTAAATAGGTATGCACATCTTAAAGACTTTCCAAATATTACACATCTTGGATCATCTTTAATCAGTTTAGATTTATCTTATAATTCAATTTCAACCGTCAATATCACTTATCTTATTGGTCTCACAAAAATATCTGAGTTTAATTTGCTATATAACGAGTTAACATATTTCCCTGATCTGCGGACTGTTGGCTCAACCTTAACCGTGCTCAACCTAATGATGAACAAAATCTCAATGGTGAATAATGAATATTTACAAGGTTTAAACAAATTAAGTAAACTGTTTTTGGCATTTAATATGATAACAGAATTTCCAGATGTATCATCTGTTGGCAATTCATTAAATGTTTTATCTCTTCGTTCTAACCACATTGCAAATATTAACCCTGATTATCTTAATGATATGTCTTTTCTTGATACACTTGACCTTTGTGAAAATGCACTAGATCAGTTTCCTGATGTATCGAGAATAGGTTCTCCATTAGATAAACTATGGTTATGTAAAAATAACATAATAGAATTTAATATGAGTTTCATATCTCAACTGACAGGGTTGAATGAACTACTATTAGAAGGTAATGCAATTAAATCACTTGTAATCGAGCAGCCTTCTTTTATTCCCAAATATCTATTTCATTTTGGTCTTGCCTACAATAATCTAACTTCTATCAACCCATTCCCATTAGGGATACAATCATTACCTATTGATATGTTGGGTGAGTCCTTTAAGAGAGTGTATGGTATTCCTGAAACATATCACAATAATCAAATTGCTTGTAATGAATCACTGTGCTGGACTAAATTCTACTGGCCTGCTGCTGGAATGACTGATATCAATTCATGTATCTGCTTTACGCCTGAGAGACTGAGAGGAAGAACCTTGGGCAGCCTAAGTGTCCTGGACTTACGATGTACAACAGGTGAGTATTTGTACTGATATAGCCATACACAAGTTTATGTAGTAAATTGGTAGCTGTTTTGTGCTATCATGTCTCTGTGTTAAGACTACAAAAGGTTGTTAATACAATTACATCTAAATTGGTAGCTGTTTTGTGCTATGATGCCTCTGTGTTAAGACTACAAAAGGTTGTTAATACAATTACATCTAAATTGGTAGCTGTTTTGTACTATCATGTCTCTGTGTTAAGACTACAAAAGGTTGTTAATACAATTACATCTAAATTGGTAGCTGTTTTGTGCTATCATGTCTCTGTGTTAAGACTTCAAAAGGTTGTTAATACAATTACATCTAAATTGGTATCTGTTTTGTGCTATCATGTCTCTGTGTTACGACTCCAAAAGGTTGTTAATACAATTACATCATGTAAAGAACTGATGCTTAAATTCTATTCAACTGCTGAGTAAAACAAAATTTTGAACAATTGGAAGATGGCTATATATCAAGATGCTGTGTATAATTATCCTGTAAAATTATAATTGGTCATGAAATGAAACACACATTCTGATTTTCTATGATATAAGGTCAATAACTATTGGCTTGCATTATTCAATGTTTTTTCTTCTTTTTAAGTGCCAAATTGCCTGTAATTTATTTCAATTATTTATCTTTTCAGAATTGGCATTTTATCCAGAAAAGATCATTACCAACAGTATTATATCCCAAGAAGCAGTCTACAGCAGCATGGATGATGGTTTGAAACACTATTTAAGAGACAAACTAATTACTAAAACATATCATAACATCTCTTTGATAGAGTGTAGTATAAGATGTCTGGAAGATGAAAACTGTCAGCGATATATGCTAAATTCATTGTATACACAGCATGATGTGAATATGCCCATTAAGCATACTAAGTGTGAGCTATTGATACTTCCTGTGAATTGATTATTTCGATTTTGATAGTTTTAAATACAAGTTAATATGTACAATATCATTAAAATATTGCAATATTTTCTTCACTGTTCAGTGAGAGATAGTTGAACAAGGGATGCAGCTGTCTCTCACATATGCAACTATCTCTCACTTATGCAGCTGTCCCTCACTTGTGCAGCTATCTATCTCTGCTGTAACTGTCTCTCGCTGTTGTAATTATCTCTCACTTATGCAGCTGTCTCTCCCTTGTACAACTATCTCACTGATGGATACTACTCTTTACCTCATATACATATTGCTCAAGACATATGATCTTAGTTTGACCATTTATGTTTGATCTTAGTATTCAGGCTGAGATCGGTGCAGTATTGTGTGAACTTGGCACATGTTTTCCATGTCTGAAAAGTACACCAATTATTCACACTGGTATGACCTTTTAGGTAGGGAAACATAAGTAATTTTTTAATTATTAAAATTCTTAATAGTCCTCTGATGGCTGATATTTAATATTCCTGTGTGAACATGATACATATTGATCATTACTGTGTAATAATCCATTGTTTTTGTCATTTGAACCTCTATTAACTGCAAAAAAAAAACCCTTAAAATATAATTCTGGGAAGTTGACACCGATACCTTTGCAACACTTGTATGAGATAAATATATATGAACCACGTTATATAAATGTCAAAATATCTATCATTTATGGAACTTGATGGAACCTTATTGGGACAAACATGTTAAAACCAATATTCAGCCATGCATATAACTTTTCATTTAATATAAGTTGAACAAAAGTGTCAGTGAAATAATGGTGCAGAATGATCTAATCTTCAAAAATATCAAAATATCGTTGATATGACATAATATGAATATATTCAGTCTTTAGAAGGTGACAATTTATACCTATATTCCAGGGATTTCTTGCAATCACAGGATATCACTTAAACATTTGTTGTATTATGGTAAAATCATAGATGTATAACAGAATTATGGTCAGTTGTTATTTAATCTTTAAATAATAGAAATGACATTGTTCTAGTTTTTCCTTTCTGCATACTTGAAATTTTCAGAGGATTATGATCCATATTTTTAGGACCATTATCATTTATAAGTTTTCATATTTAATTTGACACACTATTTATGGTCTCTTAAAGGAGACATAAATATGATAGAGGGTGAGAGGGGTAGAGCATGTTAGACAGGTCAATTGCCCAGGGGAATATATAAACGGGACCCGGGGGTTGCCACCTTAATCCATCCAGACGATTTAGCCACGCTGCGTAGGCTCTAAGTGCCCATGAGACAAAAGTGGAGCGGCCAGCATATCAAATCAAATCAAATAGCTATGCTGTGATAGTGTTCTCCAATCACCCATCGGCAGATAGGTGATCTGGTGATCTGGAGAGGTCTGAGATTTTTGCTTTTCATGTAAAATCTCGTTTAGATGTGATTTTTTAAATACCCAACTGTCTTAGTGATAATTCATATTTTATGTATGATTACGTCTAAAATCTCATAAAAAAGCTTGATTATTCTTTGGATAACATTAAATAAGGAAAATAAATACTTGATAATAATCGCCAGCTGCAAAAATTGAATCAAACCCGTTTTAATGGCAGTTGAAACGGGTTCAATTTTGATGTTTAAACAGGTTTACCACAGTTTTTGCAGCTGGCGACTTTTTACTTCACTAGAGCTCAATCAACTCCACCAAATTTTGCTTTGGTTGGAGTTGGTAGAGACTATGGACGTTCGACAAACCCCTCCAGATCACCTATCTGGGCTTTGCCGATTGGTGATTGGAGAACACTAATGCCGTGAAGCTCTCCTCCATCCCGCCCAAAAACTAGGCTACAATATAAATTTTGCATCACGCATATGGCCACCATATATATGGCCTTGGCATATGGCCACAAATATGTAAATGTAATGTTTCAGTAATCATAATTAAGTATTTCATATAATGTATTAGATATAATGTCCCCATATTCATTATTTCATAATGAAACTACCGTTTGTAATCTGTATAATGTTATTTATTGATTGGTGTTGGATTAATTGAATTATTGTAATTGTATAAATTTATAAATTGAATGTAGAGGGCGCTAACTGTGAATTAGCTAAATGGTGGTAGTTAGATTTATTTGTCAATCAAAATAAATCAGTTATGTCCAAATATACTCCGGTGTTGGCGTCTCCATTTCTAATAATATTTAAACATATTTTATGATGTAATTTTAGGTCCAATGGGTAAGACATATTGGTCTGATAAGAGCTCAGGGCCTAAAAGTCACTGTCCTCACTCCTCCACCCTTAGAGAATGATGAACACTCATTTCATAAGGCAGTTATCTAGACACTAATAACTGTCCCATATACATATAGGGACAGTAAACCACCATGCATGTGTCTGTATGCTGTGGCCGGAATTTCGGTCACATGTCATTGGAAATATGTGGTCGTTGTTTGGGGTTCCCCTGTTCTATATCTATGTCAACGAAACAAAGCAATCCTCCCAAAATATAGTGACATTATTCACCCGCTGAACAAAGCCATTGCAACGAGAGGGCCTTGATATTCCTAATATAGATATTTGGATTAGCATAGTCTTACAATTATCTCAGTATGGATACAGATTAACCAGCTCAAATTAACCAGCTAGTGTCGCCATCTATCTTATGTTGGCAAACTTTACTTACTAATAGCGATATGGCAATTAGCATTACTAACTCTACCAGAAAGGCTGATTCACAGGGCCCTGAGGGCTCAGCCAAGAAAATTTAATGATGCTTCAATTCCCATCTACTGTTCTTGGAAGGCTAATGTGAAACAGAGGTACTGATAGTAGGAGAATTGAAGGAGAGTCAGCTGCAAAGATTAGTATGGACTCCTTTCAAAATGAGAGTGGAAAAACGTTTTTTTTTTGCATGTATTAAGGGAAATAAACTTCAAATAGAATCAGCTAAATCATATATTAGAAATACTATAGAGGAGGTTCAGAATAGTGCTTGAAGGGTTAAGCCAGGGCGGTATATAATTTTTTTATATGTAACAGCTCCAAAGATTTAAGAAGCAGAAACACAGCGCTTTGAACAGACTTCAGTCTGGTATATGAACAGACTTCGGTCTGGTATATGCGCTATACAAATTTTATTATTATTATTATTATTATTATTATTATTTTATTATTATTATTTTTATTATTATTATTATTATTATTATTATTATTATTATTATTATTATTATTATCATTATCATTATCATTATTAATTATTATTATTATTATTATCATTATCATTATTATTATTATTATTATTATCATTATTATTATTACAATAAATGACCTTTGATGAATATGTAATCCAATGGGAGTGAGATTTCAAATTGTGAAAACACATTTAATGAAGAGCATATCTATGCTGTGGTGATTTCTTACAACTCTCTGCACATATCTTTAGTTTAGTGATCAATAAATGAATATACAATTAATATACACTTGCAATACATGTAAAAAAATATCACACAGCTCTTGGACTAAATGGGGCATTTTTAGGTAAGAGGTGTAAGTGTTTAAGTTCCAGAGTTTGATTTGAGCTGAACCTTTATGTGACGCTGCATAGTGGGTTGTCATGTCAAGGACCTGCGACATGACAGTGTTTATTGTTTGCTTGGGGTTTTACATCACTTTCAACATTATTTCAGTCATTTCGTGATGAGACCTACTTGTAGCAGATATAGTGCTGCCTCACTGAATTGTCATGTCGCAGGTCCTTGATATGACAACCCATCCAGTCTGAGAATGAACCAGATCTGATTATAATGCCAAAAATCATAAACTCCTTGCTCAGGGTTTGATTTGTTAATTGTTAATTTGAAGAATATGAAATAGAAATGACTTAATATATAATACCGATAAAAGATAAAATATTTATATTTGGATATTTATTGAGAAATATGCATATAAGAATTCAATAGTTTTTTTCATATCTAATGCAATTTCTTTTTTTAAACATTGAAAATAATAATGACCTCTTAGAGGAAACAAGTATTAAATCTTCATATTGAGGTCATATTTGAGCAATATGCATGTCAGACCATATAGAGTTGAGTATCTGTTTTTGCCGACATAGAATATATGAAAATGCAAAAGAAATTATTACATGGAGCCAGTTTTAAGATTTTATCATGAGTTTTGAACTTTGAATAAGTTTGTTATGAGGCCAATCTTGAGCATGTATGAATATATACAGTGCAATGCTATAGTGTAGCACTGGCGTGTGTCTCACAGGTCTGATGATATGCTTTTTCTTAAGGCAAGTCTGCTCACTGAACATTTTGCCTGGATCCATATTTCCATATAAACATGGACTGTACCCATCCAAGGTGTGATAACCTGTAACATATACCTGCAAACAGTGCTCATTTTTAAATATATTTTGTCAAATTGGCATATTATTCATTTAAGATCTTCATAAAGTAGAGTCTGACCACGTCAATCATCATGGAAAATCAATAGGTTACATGTCATCTTTATGTGTATTTCTCCGATTTCCAGGAAGAAGATTAAAAAATGTCATGCTTTAAAAAAGGTTCAAGTGGTTTATGCTGTGCTGTCCAAAATGGCCAAAATGCATGTGCTCACATGTGAACAAATCACCTCTTGATTGTCAATGCCTCCAAAATAGTTTTCTAGTTTCAAATTTGTTCTATGTTTACAAAAATAATATTGGAGACATTTTTTTATTTTAAACTAAAACCACAATTTGAATGAAGAATTAATCTCAGCAAGCAATATTCTCAGCAGGTCGCGTGCTGGTACCCTGACCTGAGACTTTCCTCTACATGTCAGGTATTTTGGATTTAGGGAAAACACATAATGGGGCATGTTATCCAATATTTTGTTACCAGTGCAGTGTTACAGTGATTTACATCTGAGAGCATCAGATTAATCCAGTTTTGGTGGTTTTAATTGGTATAAAATGGTATGAAATGGGATGAACAAATTAAAAATCATAATCAAAACCAATTTCAATGCTATATATATCAAATAATGCATGAAAAAATTACGTTTGATTTCAAATGGAATTTTCTACTTCTCACTTCATAAATTCATTCTATAAAACCAGATTGAAAGTTACAAAAACGACAGAAAAGTATTTTTAGGAATTAGTTTTCCAACTTCTAATCTTATTAATTCAGACATGTGTCCTAAACTGGAATCATTTAGTTTAAAGGACAGAATTTGAGATTGCACAGTAGTAAAGCACACTATTTGTTAAATAAGAGAAAAAAGTTGCAGCAAGGTACCTCCTCCTCTTCGTCTCTTGGCACTCTCAACAATGGCCAATTTTCAAAATGTCAATATATCTTTTTAACGATCTGTTTTCAGAAGGGTGTCCTTGCTTACAGGTTAAAACAAATAATAATCCTTTATGGGCACCAAATACCAGATGGTACTTCATTAAATCAATACTTCTTCACAAAATAATGTGCAAAGAATGACATAATTTAGAACAAGAAGCTTTACTTGATTTGAGTGGTATAATCATGATTTAAGTCATGTATTTAAATGTATTAATATCATAATTTATATATATGGTCCATATCGATTTTTCTCCCTGTTTTTGTCTGTCACTTTCCAAGAGGCAAAGGAAATAAAAATTAAGAAAACATAGAAGTTTGCTAAATCCTTTGCAATAAACTACCTGAATTCCATTTTATCATTTCGTGCCACATTCATGATATAATAACCGATATAATTGTTTGCACTCTGTGACAGTATGAAAAAAGTGTCATTCTAATCAATAACAATTCTGAAGCCAAATTAATTGTCTGTCCACATATGTGGTAAAATCCATAAGTTGAACACTTCTGTTGGAGCTAAGGGTGGGGTTTTGTTTTAGGTATTTGAAGTATATGGTCCATATAGATTTATTGGATAGTGTACAATAAAATATGGCATATTTTTTTAAATACCTGCTTGCCTTCTGTAAATAAAGTTAAAGTACAGTTACAGCTTCATTGTTAATTCAAGTTAGATCAATGCCTCTTAAGACTATTGATACCAATAAGAATATTACATTAGCTGCAGAAAGAAGTATAAAAGACACAAGAAAATATTCATAAGTTTAATTTGACAGAATTCAGATCAATTGGGTTTCTGGCAAACAATACATTAGCAGCAGAAAGAAGTATAAAAGAGACAACAGAAGATATTTGACAAGTTTCAATTTAGAGAATTCAAACAAATTAGGTTTCTGGCTGGCATTGTTAACAAAAACTGAATTATCTTAATTGGCATTATTAACCTCAGATTTTAATAATTACCTTCAGTTAGAAATAAAATTATATCAATTACCTCTGATTATAATTGATGACTTTTGAAAACAGTTTGGCTTGAACAGTGAAAAAATAAAACAAGATCATAGCACAAGAAGTCACAGAGAACAAGATAAACATTATAGTTATTTGTAAAGAGCATAGTATACAAGTAAAAGTTCTCACAATAAAGAAGAAAAAAATAGAACAAAGGGAAACATAGGGCTTAAAAATGAATATATCATTAAACTCAACAACAGAGTTACCAGCCAATCCTGGAGGATATCGCTGGGGTGATGCAGTACTACTGGTGCCTGGAGACCCATGGTTCCTTGCTGTTCACATCTCTGCACTTATATCTCTGAATATCAGCATCGTTGTTAGTGGTTGCACCATTGTCTATCTCATCAGGAATGGGACCGAAAAGAATCTTTTCAAAAGAAAGACTGGAGAAAGACTGGTTCTTTATTTGGCAATTTGTGATTTACTATACAGGTAATTTTGTCTGATATTCAACAAAGTTATGTGATAAACCATTTTTTAATCACAATCTGATTGTCATTTACCATGTTAATGTGGCAAGATATCCATTGAAGTGATTTTTTGACATTCTTTGATAATTTTCATGACAAATTGCACTTATGATGTAGAGGTGTGTTGTGTAATGATGATTTCTTGGACATTATGCCCTGGATATATGTACAGTTATGTATAATACAAATGGGAAGAGTTGTAACCATCCTTTCAAAATAATATAGGAATTGTATCCTGTTAGCATGCTTTGAGCACTGACATGATAAATACTGTTTTTTTAATTCTGCTCAAAAGACTATTTATTCCACTTTGAACACCTATGTATCTAGTATTTTAGTATAACTTAAAGGATTAAGATATATATTTCAGTGCAGAGCATGCCTCTAACCATGTGATAACTGTATTAGCTGATGGTGATCCCGGAGATCTGGAGTGTGCGATTTCTGGATTCTTTCTCCATGAGTTCCTATGTGCTCAATCAGTTATTGTGCTCTTCAGTGGATTCAGGTAAAAACCTCCAAACAATATTTTCATATTTCCTTGAGTATTGACTGTGAGAAGGGTAGCACTCTTGTTTTTAAGACCTTCATTATTTTCCATTGTAGGAAAACAATCTTAAATAAAATCTTGAATTGAGCTTGATATAACATGATAAATAACATTACATTTGATTTCGTTGTGGATATTTACCATTTGTAGCACATATATGCTGGTAGTACATGGTGTGACACTTAACTTTGGTAAATTTGACTGGAGAATGCTGAGTTTATCTTATGGCCTACCAGCTTTGGCAGGAGCAGTTCTGTTATATTATGGATTGATGGGAACAAGTGGATTTTGGTAATGTAAAATCCTGTGATATATCTTATTATACAAATTATACAAACATATACATTTGAAATAATTTACATCTATTAAACACAGAAATTTTTTTTTTTCAAAAGTCTAATTATACAAATTATACTAAGATATACTTTTGAAATAATATACATTTATTATTCCTAGAAAAGTGTAAATTATTTCAAAAATTTAAATGTATTTGATGTTTGGAAGGTGTGAGACACCCACTCATTCCATCTAATCAGTCACACTATTTCAGGTGTTTGGTTGATGTGAGGAAGGCTAATGCTCCTAAGGTGTACAACATATACTCCGGTGTAATGCTTCTCACAAATTTCATGTCTGTTTACTTCTATGCCACAGTGTGGATTAAGATTGCAAAAACAAGCAAAATGTTGACAGATGTTGGTAATCAATCAGGCAAAGAAAGTGACAAAAATTACAGCAAAACAGCTAAGATAATGGTCCTCTTCTGCATCACTTATTTCACTCAGTGGTGGGCATTCACCCTTTTCAGGTATGTTTAATTATTTATGTATAAAAAATAATGTTTTTATTCTAATCCAGCCTTAAGTCTTTGGGAGTAATGGTTACAATGCCAATTTATGTAATTTGTTCATTTCAACCTGTAATGCATAACTAAGCATTTACATAGACAAAATATCACAAACTAGAAACTTGGATCACTGACTGGAGTGAGAAACACAGAAGCATATATTCTCAATCATGCAGCAGGATTTGAATCCTGGCCATTCATCTTAGTGCAATCATATGATTAATTAATGCAGGTTTTTTCACCAATATATTTATCAAATAAAATATATCCCCATACCACCATCCCCAAGGATGTGGCACAAAGATATTGGAGTTGAATATATCCACCTGATTTAAGTTGAAAGGATATTGTTTGAATATTGGACATTGGAATTTTCAGCTTTGAGTCCCCACATGCAATATCTTTTCTTTTCAGTACAGTTTATTTGTTCAATGTATCATTACTGTCTCTACATGAATTATAAAATATTTGGGTATAAAAATATAAAAAAGCTATTAGCATTGAATACATATTAAAACATTAAACTATGGATTGAATTAAACGGCTTTTTCAGTTTATGGGCTAACTTTGAGACTCCACATGTTATGCTGGTGGTACTTGTGGTGATATTCTCCAACATGGGAGGAGTTTTCAACTTCTTTGCTTACACGTTTGTCCGCAAGATCTATGCCATTGGCAGCTCTGGAAAGACTAAGAGGAGAAAGGGTGATGATGATGAAACCTCAATGTCAACCATGACAATGAGTGTCAGTGAATCAGCTACATACTCAACAAAAAATGTTTAAAAGGGAAATCTGTCTAATACCCCAGTCACATTTGCACCGTAAAAGTAAAAAATCTGCTGGTGTCACAGGGTCCCAGATGTCTGAAAGTTTATCAGTGAAAATTAAGATATGCCGTAGCTGTGGTCATATGATACATGTGTGCCGCACATTACGTGCAAGATGACATGACACAAACGTCTTTACGATATCATAAAGACGTCTGTACCATTAAACAGACGTCTTTAAGACATCCTTAAGGGTATTTATGGGTGTTGGTAGTGAGTGCCCCCTAGTGGCAGAGGAGTAAATTACCAAAATACTGTACTTGATGGTACATTTACGGTGTAAAAATACATTCCCTATTAAATTAAAAGCATTCATGACATGAATCAATATTTAAACACTATAATATTTTGATTATAAGTACATTCCTATCAAAATGGTATTTTCCTTGATGATAGTTTTGATGAGAAATGAAGAAGACAAGCAAATAAGTTCTGCAGATTACACAACAGGAATAGGCTTGTTTTTAGCTGTGTTTATTTCATTTCATTGGGAAGAACATTCACTGCGATCCTAGTGAAAGATTTTCAAACATTTTGATTTGTATAATTTTGAAAAAAAAAGGAAGTTTGGCATTCAGATATGTTAAGGGAGGTGAAAAAACCAAGCTTTTCAATATAATCGCCTTCGCTATCTTCTCCTTTCTTATCTTCGCACTTTGTATTGCATTGCCAAGTAGCCAATCAGTGAGCAGCTTACTATGAAGCTCTGGAGGTATCATTCGTGCCTCGCACTTCGCTTTTCAAGCTTCGCTATATTCGTACTTCTACTTCGCCATATTCGCATTTCTACTTTGCTGTATTCGCATTCCACTTTGCTTTTTTGCCCTTCTACTTCGCTATTTTCTAATCTTCTCCCTTCACCTTTAGCAAACTTTATATACTACAGTAAGCTGCTCACTGATTGGCTACTTGGCAATGCAATACAAAGTGCGAAGATAAGAAAGGCGAAGATAACGAAGGCAAAGGGCGAAGATAACGAAGGCAAAGGGCGAAGATAGCAAGTAGAAGAGCGAAAATAGCGAAGTAGAAGGGCAAAGTTAGGGGCAAAGTACGAAGCACGAATGATACCTCCAGAGCTTCATAGCTTACTGTAGTATATAAAGTTTGCTAAAGGCGAAGGGAGAAGATTTGAATACGAAGGCCGAAAATAACAAAGTAGAAATGTGAAAATAGCGAAGTAGAAGGGCGAATATGGCGAAGTAGAAGTGCGAATATAGCGAAGGTGAAAAGCGAAGTGCGAGGCACGAATGATACCTACAGAGCTTCATAGTAAGCTTCTCACTGATTGGCTACTTGGCAATGCAATATGAAGTGCGAAGATAAGAAACGCTAAGATAGCAAAGGCGAAGTGCGAAGATAGCGAAGTAGAAGGGCGAAGTAGAAGGGCGAAGTTAGGGGCGAAGTACGAAGCACGAATGATACCTCCAGAGCTTCATATTAAGATGTTTGATAAATGAAACAGACATCTGTAGGATATTGTAGGTTACCCTAAGGATTATCTGACTATTTTCTTGGAACAAATAAACTTTAAAAAATCCTATTTTCACGGTATGATGCAACTGGCAGCCCTAAGATAATCTTAAGGTATGCCTGCAGGACACTCACGGGACCCTGCTGTGTACTTTAAGATGAGATTTGGCGAGAAGACATTGGGAAAACGCCGGCAACTTTTATGTTGCAGCTAAATGTTCCCGATGACCCGGATGACGTCTTAAAGATTGACAGTTGTGGGCAATGATCTCCCGGTGCCCTCACGGCAATCTGAACTGCCGGCTGATTTTGTAAAAAAAAAATACCCATCAGCCGGGCATCTTTTCTGAAATAAGCGCAAATGTGACTGGGGTATTAGTCATATTACTAATTCCTTGCATACATGCATACAGTTTTAATATTAAAACATTCTGTGTCAAGTAGTGAAATGATGATTTGAATGAACACAATGGTATATAAATCACAATGTAAGGTGATTCTAAAGCCTTTGTCAAGTGAGTAGAGTTCAGTGAATAGATGATGTACATTAATGTCTCAAAGGCTTGTGAAATATGATGTAATTCATGAGAGGCATTGAACCTGAATTAATCTACAGTATAAACCTACAATATAAGCTATAGTTCAATGTTGTGCAAATATGTCATGTTAATATTATATCTATATATCTAGGTCACTTAACTAATTTTTGTCCATGAATGATTATTCGTGTGAATATCTGTTTCATCAACTGTTCATTTCCATCTTGTTCCCAATCTTTGGACACCATCACTAATCTGTGTTCCTTTTAAACCCAATCCATGACCCTTATAACACGGGAGATCTTTTTCAACAGTTTGACAATGATCTCCGATAATATAATTATGATCTCATAAATAAAAAAAACATCCCAGATATCATCATAATCACAGTATCACATTGCCATTGCTTACAAATCTGCTCATTGAGGTGAAAGGTAGATCATTTGGGCCACAGATTAGGGTTAGACTGTGCCGTGACTGGCAGATTAGGGTTCCATGTACAGTGACCATCAGCAAAATC
The DNA here is from genome assembly GCA_949316495.1 of Amphiduros pacificus. Classification (NCBI taxonomy): domain Eukaryota; kingdom Metazoa; phylum Annelida; class Polychaeta; order Phyllodocida; family Hesionidae; genus Amphiduros; species Amphiduros pacificus. Next base: position 13,249,920 of record OX439012.1, on the reverse strand, counting down.
CCTACATTTAAGCATTTCTCTTTTATAACACATAGGTACAATCCACTTTTGATGCACAAGTAAAATTAATCCATTCTTTATTATCCTTTGAACTTAATTGTGAAATTGATGTCTCATAACCTTCAGCAAAGCAGTTTGTCTGAGTCTATAGTGAGTAATACAATGACATTTCACGTGACCATTCCTCATGCATTTTGACAGAGATAATATAAATTATGCGATGAAAACAAAAATCCCTTCGGAAATATTGAAAGGTAATAGGAATATAATGAGATGTAAAACGCATCATTCAACTCAATTTTTCACTAGCATGCCGAGATCTCATTGATATTTGACAAAATTAAGTGTCTGATTTCCAAGTGCAAGTCTCATGCACCTGCCGGTCATTGTGAAGGACAACAATTAGGGACAAGTCATAAATTAGTGCATCAAACATGTACACTTTTTCAAGGAAATGATTTATTGTACAAGACATTTTAATGAACGATGTCAAACAGATGACATCAGATGGAATTTGTATTGCTATAATAAAATTCCTTGAAAGAATATGTTTGTTTTTCATTTTATTTCTTTTGTCCCTTTTAATTGTAATAAGCATAAGAAAACTACCCCTCACATGCCACATGGAAGCCACCCCTCATATTTCACAAGGAATCGCTCATCATATATGCCACATGGAAGCCACCCCTCACATGTCACATGGAAGCCAACCCTCACATATGTCACATGGAAGCCACCCCTCACATGTCACATGGATGCCACCATTCACATGTCACATGGAAGCCACCCCTCACATGTCACAGGGAAGCCACCATTCACATGGAAGCCACCCCTCACATGTCACATGGAAGCCACCCCTCACATGTCACATGGAAGCCACCCCTCACATATGTCACATGGAAGCCACCCCTCACATGTCACATGGATGCCACCATTCACATGTCAGATGGAAGCCACCCCTCACATGTCACAGGGAAGCCACCATTCACATGTCACATGGAAGTCACCCCTCACTAATGCCACATGGGGCCACACTTCACATATATCACATGGAAGCCACCATTACCATGCCACATGGAAGCCACCATTCACATGCCACATGGAAGCCACACTTCACATATATCACATGGGAGCCACCATTCACATGCCACATGGAAGCCACCATTCACATGCCACATGGAAGCCACATTTCACATATATCACATGGAAGCCACACTTCACATATGTCACATGGAAGCCACACTTCACATGTCACATGGAAGCCACACTTCACATATATCACATGGAAGCCACACTTCACAAATGCCACATGGAAACCACCTTTAGCGCAGTCCACATAGAAGCCCAGGTTTGCGAGAACTCTGAACAGTGTTAGACCGTAATCACGACATAGCTGAGTATTATGGCATCATACCATTGTTCTGATCGAATCTGAACGGACCCAGGGTGGTTCTGTTATAAAACTTTTTGACTTCTAACAAAAAGTGTGAAAATCACATCAAGATCACCAGAGAAATAATTCTACAAATTTCACACATGGATTACTCCTCGTTATGCAATTTTATAACTGGAGCATATTCCTGGGGAGAAAAAAATCTCGTTGAATTTGATTACTTTCCAGGTGATCATATACCTAGAGATATAACTGATGATCGTATTATTTTACTTGTTGTGGTAGTTGTTACATAAAACATAAATGATCCCATAAATTGCTTAACATCAGATACCCAGTAATTCATAAGTGTTAATAAAGCGGAATCTGGATTTTCCAGACACTAGCATCTATTGGTCCCTTTAAAGAGTCCATTGCAGCCTTCATGAAGCTGCCTGCTGATGACATCTATTGGGCAGATTCCACAACATGTACAAATGGCTTCAAGCTGCAATCGTTTGAACATAAAGGGCAAAGCTGGTCCTGAGCTAAATCCTGAGGATCAATCTATCAGTTTGATTCTATACCGGCAACTACTGGGAAAACAGAATCCACAACCTCCCCCAGGAATTCAGGAACTCTTAGATGTAAAAACTTTCTACTAACGCAAAGGTTTGAAGAATTTATATTAAAAAGGCATTTAATGCGAAAGAAGATATTTACAACATATGGGAAATAGGTGTGTATAAGGTATTATGAAAGCTAAATTCAGGTATGAAGGTGTGTATAGAACAAAAATTGGATCTACCCATACCTGGTCCTGATGTCTATCCATATTTGGCACAGATATCTGGTGTAATCTCTTTTTATGGAATGTTGCCTGAATTTTCCTGGCAGTTCTGTGGATGATGTATATTATTACAAACCAATAAAACCCCTTTGATTTTAAGCGCTATATTAATAATGACTGATGATATCTGCGTTGGGTACTGTTATGTATATAATATATATTGTATAATTGCAGAAAATTCTCAGAAATATTAACCAAGTGATTTACAGAAATACAAGCCATGAATGTATATTTCTTTGTGATTATAAGTTTCAAAAGAGGAAAACCTGATGTCCTTTCAACTTAATGAAATATTAATACACACAATAATCCTGAGTGTGACTATGTGGACCATGTGAATGCTATTAGATTAGATGATGTAGGTTACCTACATGATCAGTAAGGGGGCGCCTTACCGTTGAGAGCCTTCCGGGTGGTAAGTAGAATTTTGAAATCAATCTGGCATGTACAGGGAACCAGTGCAATTCCAGTTTCTCTGTTATACGATCATACTTTCTGATCTTGTCAACTTCACGTGCTGCAGAGTTCTGCAGACACTGCAACTTCCTGATTTCAGAATTCGGTAGACCAGACAGGAGCCGATTACCATAGTCTTGGTTAGAGGTAACAAATGCATGTGTCAATATGACAGCCGTCTTCTAGTCTAGATACTGTCTGACAGCTGACAGCTGACAGTCCCTAATATGATAGTGTCCTTTTCTATACATTCTGATCTGGGCCTTCATGTCCAGGTTAAAATCCAGAGTGATGCCAAAGTCAATCACAGACTCACTTGGTTTGATGTCAGTATTACCAATTGATCAGTTTTTATGGTACTGCTATTTTACCCTTACAATATTTGTCACTACAGATCAGCACCTCAGTTTTCCTTTCATTGATTTTCATTTCATTTGAGATAATAAATGCTCTAACATCCATTATGCATGCCTCTAACTTATGTCTACTCCTGTCTACATGGTAGCTGGATGAGTGTTCCACAGGGATGTACACCTGCATATCATCCGCATAAATATGGTAGTTGGTTCCATATCTTATTAGGATATCATCCAGGAGATATGTAGATTGTGAAAAGTATATCGGTCCCAGAACGGATCCTCGGGGAACCCCATACTTTATGGGCCTTGTTGAGGATCTATGGAGCCCCACCTTGTCATATTGTCTCCTGTCCTCAGGTATGACCTGATCCAGTTCACAGCATGACCTTACACCTGGAGTCTATCCAGTAGTATCTGGTGGTCTGTTGTGTCCGACACAGCTGAGAGGTCAAGAAGTAGTAAAATTACTGACTTATTATTGTCCAGGTCACACAGGATATCATTCTGCACTCTGTGATATTCCCTGTATGCAGACTACAATTTGTCAGTAAGTCCATTCCGTAAAAAAAGTAAAAAGTAAAGCTGACATTTATATACCGCTGATACCAGACAATGTCTGCTCATAGCGGTTGATAGTAACTGTCCAGGATTCGAACCTAGAACCCCTGGATCTCAAAACGATCCAGGGAAATTGAGCTATTTCAGCCAGATAAAAAAAACCGTACCAGATACCAGATACCAGATAAGGGACTAATTGGTTGGCCACTGCCCTTTCAGTAAGCTTTGAGATATAGGACAGGTTTGAGACTGGTCTATAATTCTTCTCAAATGTTGCCTGTGAAAGCTATTTAGATGTGTAAGATCTATTATGTGACTTACAGCGATGGCTGCATTTTCAGCAATGGCTGCATTTTCAGCGATGGCTGCATTTTCAACGATGGCTGCATTTTCAGCGATGGCTGCATTTTCAGCGATGGCTGCATTTTCAGCGATGGCTGCATTTTTATTATAACTTAAATCTAAATAAATTAAAGATGATGCATATTGTGTAATTTGTGGAAACTGTATGAGGCCTCCATTGTTGCCTATATGATAATAATTTTCACATCTTGTGATGAAACCCAGTTCAATTAGGAGAAATATGATTATTGTCATTATTCGGAAAAAAAAATCAATAATTAGTTCATATCATGTGAAACTTTGTTAACTTGTGATCTATATTTATGATGAGGTATATTCGTAAGGTGCCAAGTTCACAGAGCAAACTGTGTTACCATGTTGTACCCTCAGTAACAGGCCCTCTCTCCAATATCAGTGAGTGAATACTACCCAAGTAATGCAGAATACCATGTTGAGGGGCTGGAACTTACCATGTTGAAGGGGGTCAAGGGGGTACAGTAACAAATGTCAAAAACAGTAGACATTTTACAATGTTTTATCTTACTTAAGGCTTAGAATGATTATTTTCCCCCTGGCTTTTGTCACTTTTGTCAGAGGCAAAGGATATAAAAGTTAAGAAAACATAAATATTTGCTGATTTCTTCATGATAGATATGTTTCATGCAATAAACTGCCTGAGTTACATTTTACCTTTTCATGCCACTTGATATAATAATAGACATAATCGTTTGCACTCTATGACATTATTAAAAAATGTGTTATTCTAATCAATACAAATTAAAATTGATTTTCTGTCTACATATGTGGCAAAATCCATAAGTTGAACACTTCTGTTAGAGCTAAGGGTGGGGTTTTGATTTAGTGAAACATAGAGCTTAAAATGAATATATCATCATTAAACTCAACGACAGAGTTACCAGCAAAACCTGAAGGATTTCGCTGGGGTGATGCCGTTCTACTGGTGCCTGGAGACCCATGGTTCCTTGCTGTTCATGTCTCCGTTCTCATATCTTTAAATATCAGCATCATGGTTAGTGGTTGCATCATTGTCTATCTCATCAGGAATGGAACAGAAAGGAATATCTTCAAAAGAAAGATTTGGGAAAGAATGGTTCTTTATTTGGCAATTTGTGATCTTTTATATAGGTAAATGATTTGCATTATATTTGATAATGTTTTAATATCAATCCTTTTACAATGACATTTAGATTAACCATTTGCAACAATGACATGACAAAAAGTACTATTCATGGAAGTGACATTCTTCATAGACAAGTTCCCTGAGAAAGTTCTAATGTTGATGTTGATGTTTTCTTGTTCTGTATGACCTGTATTAAATTGTAGTCATTTATGATACAAAATATGTAGTTGATACAATCTTTACAAAAGAATCTTGGAATTGTATGTCTTTGGCAGGCCTCTAGCACAAACAACATTATATATGTACATACATAAATATTACTTAAAATATATCAATGAAATTTTTTTTTTTCTGAATGATCAATTTTTATATTTCAGTGTAAAGCATGCCTCTAACCATGTGATTACTGTACTAGCTGATGGTGATCCAGGAGATCTGGAGTGTGCAATTTCTGGATTCTTTCTCCATGAGTTCCTATGTGCTCAATCAGTTATTGTACTCTTCAGGGGATTCAGGTATAAACACAACAATTTAACAGAAATGCTTGAAACATAACATATATTTTGCACTGAAATATATTTAGTGATAAAGTACTTACTTGCTTTTGAGAAGAGTTACATACTTATCTTCAAAATTTTTAGTATTTCCTGTGTAAATCAAATAATTTGAATTGGAGTTTGGTATAACATTGTCAATGGGCTTTGCATTGATCTCATTAATGATTTGCAGCACATATATGCTGGTAGTACATGGTGTGAAGCTGAACTTTGGTAAATTTGACTGGAGAATGTTGATTCCTTCCTATGGCCTACCAGCTTTAACTGGTGCGGTTTTGTTGTATTATGGACTGATGGGAACAAGTGGATTTTGGTAATTTAAATATTTGATCAAATTAGAGATATAGTGTTTTATCAGTGAATAATAGATGTAAATTAACTTAAAATTGTTCTTTATGTTTGAAAGGTGTGAGGCTCCCAGACACTCTATCTAATGAGTCACCCTATTTTCAGGTGTTTGGTTGATGTGAGGAAGGCTAATGCTCCTAAGGTGTACAACATATACTCTGGTATAATGCTTCTACCAAACTTTATGTCTGTTTACTTCTATGCCATAGTGTGGATTAAGATTGCAAAAACAAGCAAAATGTTGACAGATGTTGGTAATCAATCAAGCAAAGCAAGTGACAAAAGTTACAGCAAAACGGCTAAGATAATGGTCCTCTTCTGCATCACTTATTTCACTCAGTGGTGGGCATTCACCCTTTTCAGGTTTGTATAATTCTTTGAGTGATATGTTTTAAAGATCATTACATCTCATGTCTCATGAAATAAATATTTTTATTTCAATCCCACTTAAAGTTTTTACGAAAGTAAAAAAAGTTAATGACTTTTTCAGTTTATGGGCTAACTTTGAGACTCCACATGTTATGCTGGTGGTACTTGTGGTGATATTCTCCAACCTGGGAGGAGTTTTCAACTTCTTTGCTTACACATTTGTCCGCAAGATCTATGCCATTGGCAGTTCTGGAAAGAGCAAGAAGAGGAGAAAAGGTGATGATGACGAAATTTCAATGGCAACCAAGACAATGAATGTCAGTGAATCAGCTACATACTCAACAGAAAATGTTTAAAAGGGAAATCTTGTGACATTTAAAAATATGCGAGAAGCTTTCAACTTCACAAGATCTTGTCCTTAAGATATATGCCATTGGAAATACAAGGAAGCGAACAATGGGTATGACCAAGGACCCTTCCATGGTAACCATGACAATGGATGTAAATGAGGACACTTATATGGCAACCATGAAAATGGGTGCAACCAATGGCTGCAACCATTGACATGTATTTAAAAAATTAAAAAAACATGTTGATCACAAAAAGAAAATATAAAAGTTTATTAATAAATAATCTAAAAGTCTCATACATAATGTTCTTTTGGCTCAATTTTGTCTAATGACTGAAATCTTCATATATAATTAATATAAATATGTACAAAGATATATCATTGGAAAACACAATCCATGAATTCCATTTTTATATATTAAGACATCTTAATTAAGACATTTCAAATCTTGCACATGATGTTGTTTTCTAAAATCATCAGTAATTAGCTTGATAAACAGATATATTCCCAAAACCCAAAAAGATCTAACTTAACGAGTTTTTGTGTATTGGGATACAATTTTTCTTTCAATTAAATACTTATAGACTTTATATGCTTCTTTTTCTTTTTTTTTTATCTCAGTTCTTACGATATGATAGCCCAGAAAAGGATCCAGTGAGTACCAATAAATGGCAAAATTAGTCCATTTCATGGAAAATTCCTTTGACATTGCTCAGGTCTTAAGTTACCACATGAGTAAGAATTGATTTTATTGATATACAGTTATCTATCAGCCTGCCTCATATACAAATATCTATCAGCCTGCTTTGTGGATTAGTATATCATTTATATTTAGTTTGCAAGAAGAAATTTGAAAGATCAAATGTATTGAAATAGGGTGATAAAATGAGAATAATACTTGCAAGTATATAATCATTTTCTGTAATCATTAGACAAAATAAGTTTACTTTTTTGGGTGAAGTAAACAATCAAACAAATTAATGATTAAATTTGATCTCTCCACCAAAACTCCCCAGATCCTATTTTCTGTCTTACTTTCTGTGGTCATGCAGTGGTTTGGCCTTCTTGTCATCATTTTTAAAAATGGCTGAAAAACAACTCCTTGTTATTGTGAGGATTTAAGTACAGAATTATTGATGGTGACTCTCTAGATTGAGGCCAGGGCAACAACATACCTGTTGATAACAAGACAAAGTTGCCATTAAGTAGATGAAAAGCCTGTGATACTCTTGGCCATGATGTATTATTATATAAATTACATTACTATGGTCTGAAAGATACATCTCCTAACTTAATGAAAAGTTATCTCTGAAATAAACAACAATGTTCGATGTTAGGACCATTTTTATCCATGATATGTATTAATGATATCTTCAAAGCAAGTAAGCTTTTTGAGTTTGTCATTTTATGCAGATGACACAACTTTATGGAGCACACTGAATATAATATTTTTAAAAATCAGAAGATATTGACATTAGCACAATAGTTAATCAGGAACTGTCATGCATTAGTAATTGGTTGAAAAGCAATAAATTATCAATGAATGTCTCCAAAACTAAATATATACTCTTTCATACAAAAAGAGGAATAGTAGATGATCTACAATAATATTATTGCAGATTGACAAGAGTATTATACCATTGAGAGTATAAATCGGTTTGGTTTCTTGGGTTTAACTATTAATGATAATGAAGTCTTGGAATCATTAATAAGCTCAAACATTTTTTACCCATTAAACAAAGCTACAAATTTCACTCATCCTGTCTCATCCTAATTTTTGAATTTTGGCATGGGACCACAACTGAGAGTTCACAAAACTTCAGAATAAATGTGTAAGGATAATTATCTTGAGCAAATATCATTCTCATGATGAACCCATTTTTAAATGCCTAAATTTAAATGCCTAAATCTTAGAATTACAGGAATTACAATTTTACCTTAAATTTCTTAATGGAATATTACCATCGGTTAAATCCCATTGCAAAACAATCGAGATATACATAACTATTCCACAAGGGCACAACATAATATTCACTTACCAAGGGCCAAGGATGAATATGCAAATCAATGTTTAAGATATCACCTGCCTGTAACCATAAATGGAATGCCAGGTTGCATCTTAGACAAAGTCAACACTCAAAGCTTGCAGGGTTTTTCAAAATATGTAAAATGTTTTATCCTAAATAATTATCAAATAGAATGTGCAATTGAAAATTGTTATGTATGATCAAATGAAAGGTTGCCAACATCCTGAACTTTATATGATTTGTCACCAATCACAATACATTACATGTAATGTGTGTGCATTTTATTATTTTCCAGACCCTAATTACATTGAATATCACTTTATTTTTCATTTATCACACCAAACCTTCTTTTCATATCTCATGAATAAACGTAAGGAACAACATGTAACTGTTTTTGAGGTCTGGGTGAATTTTCACTATCTCCACTTGTGGAAGTATGGGACAACAGGACGTTGTCACCACTTGTAAGAGGGGAATTACCTGCACCAGTTGTAGCAGTGAGATCCGACAACGGTGAAGAAGAGGGGGGCCCAACTCTCAAAGAGTCAGCCGGATGATCCCTCTGTCGATCAGGAAAGTGACTTACCTTGTGGTGTAGAATCGTCTGGTCCTTGCTCTGTCACCGGCGCGTCGTGTGCCACTTGCAGCTTAGTGGAAAGCTGTTTCGAAGATCGGAGCCACATAGACTTAAAATCAAGTAACAGGGTGGCCAACAGGAACTCCATGCAATATCAGCAACGTTCTATGCCATAGATCGATTCAGATATTCTCCACCACTTTGTTACGTAGGGTTTGTATCCCACCACTTTGTTACGTAGGGTTTGTATCCCTACTAGCGTATGGGGAATGTCTCCGTCGTTGGGGAAAGTGGATGGGGATCTGACATATGATACTCGCTGGCTGTGAACGGGGCCTTAACTCAGCTACCCTATCTACCTATGTGAGTTGGGAGGTAATAAGGACTGCAGACACAGGGTATACAGTGCACAAGGGTCTCCTTTATTTGGTGCTGTATACACTAGTCTGGCTAGGTCAGCATGGCAAAGAGCGAGGCATATGAAATACCTGAATGCATGATACTGACCTGAAAATGAATAAAACACCCAAGTCTATGCAAGTGTGGCTGTCACAATGCTGAGTGTCGTGGATCTTCTAGGCAAATGGATTCTGCTCCCTGAGTAGCGATTTCGGGGCCTTTTTAAGGAAAACTGAGCATCTGTGTGAGGGCTGCCTGTGTAGCGTCTTCTTCAGCTTCGGGGCTGCGCATGTCCTGCCTGCGTGGCTTGGAGGATCACGTCATCTCTATTCGGGGCGAGTAATGCATCTCCTTGGCCTGCACTTGTTGGCCTCACATAGCATTCAGTAACCTATATGGTTTCTTGCCAAAGATCGTGATTGTCTATATTTGTTTATAAGAGTCTATAGGTAGGTAATCTATATCCTACAGTATCAACATTACGCCACATTGACTTCCTTATATCAGGATACCAGGATGTTATGAACAAAAAAATACAATAAGATATAATGTATGTCTCGGGTTATATGCAAAGGACATCCCGAAAAATCATTTCTGTACAGCTGTTTTTATTGTAAATATATTTGACCTAATATATATCTGCTTTATGCTATATAATGATTCTTATTCATAAAAAAACCACATGCTACCCTGGATCCATGGTGTTTGCGACACCTTGTCATTTACAAATCTTGGAAACCATAGGACTTTCTTGGAAACTATTATACCTTCTTGGAAAGTTACACCATTTTCATGTCGCAGGTCCTTGACATGACAACCAACCTGGTCACAGATTTAATTGGACAACGGGTTAACTCTTTAGGCACGGGCCTCAGCTCATATGGGAAATTGTATAAGTTCAACCTCGGCACGGCCAGGGTTCGAACCCACAACCTTTAGATCACCACAGGGGAACTGGTGCTAATAAGCTGGCACTCTAACTAACTGCGCTACAGCCCGTAGCCAGGTAAGAGATATAGTCAAATAAACTGAGATATTGATTCCAATATATGGCACATAAATGTTTTGTAAAGATGACAGGTGAAGATTTACTCAAAATCCATGGCAAGATTGACTCCCTTGTCTATATTTAGACATCTAGAATATAATCTTTTTTACAAGTCCTCATCTTGTGCAGATATCTAATGTGGTGCTGGGCCACGGGCCGTGGCGCAGTTGTTTAGAGTGCCAGCTTATTAGCACCAATTCCTCTGTGGTGATCCAAAGGTCGTGGGTTCGAACCTCGGCCATGGCGAGATTGAACTCATGATACAATTTCACACATGAGCTGAGGCTAAACTTCAAATTATGAAATTGTAAAGCACTTTGTAAAAATCAGCTTTGCAACATGTTCTCTGTAGTCAGATTAGTATTTCTTTTGTTGATAGCTGTCTTGGTTTGAAGAAATATGATATAAAATATAAGGTCTCCCCACTGAAGCATGTTTGTGCTATTGACATCTCCCAAGTCTTTCCACTCAAAGCAGGTGGTGTCCCCTATAATGACTGATAATAGGTAGTTTGCAAAGCGCAATATATTAAGAATTACTTTGGCAAGATAATTGGTGGTATTAGTTAAATATAAATCACAGCTATATAAATCACAGAGTATTATGTGATCAGAGAAGGAGGGTTCATGTATAGGACCATTAGAAACTTTATTTCCAGCATACATTTTGTTATAAATACACATACCAACATTTTTCATGTTAAGACAAATACAAATAGCAAAAGAGTAACTATCATTTGAATGTTCATATGCGTGTGTGCACAGTGCATTGGCAAAGCTGGTTGCATTTGATTGTCCTGATCGAGATTGTAAAACTTCACATAATTATGTGTGATGGCTCGGAATATCAATTTCCTTTCTTTGAGAGATACTTTGAACTTCTCGATCTCGGCTTTTACAGATTTCAGAGCTTTCCCGTGGCCACCGAGAGTGAGAATATGGAAATCTTCCATTTCATCTTTGATATTTGTTCACCTTCATGAGAGCAACAATGTCCTCACAATAGTGTTTGTTTGTGGCGCCCCCTGCCGATGATGTGCGCGGCTAGATGAGGTTGATGGAGATGATGCTCTTGAAGAAGATGACCTTGATTTTGAGGATGCTGAAATCTTCAGGTGATAGTGGCACCTTTGTGCTCGGCGCCTGGACCGGATCAGCTTTCTGGGGGATCAGCAGTGTGTTTAGAACCATGTGCAGATCATCAAAAGCCTCAAGTAGAAGTGTGACATCGTCTGTTAGAGAAGACCTACTTAATTTGAATTGAGAGACCTATTTGATTTGAATTGATTTGCTTTGTGAAGTTGGCCACTCCACTTTTGTCTTGTGGGTACTCAAATCCTATGCAGCAAGGCTACCAACATGTACTCTGTGAGTACCACTCGTACTGACTACCTAGTGCAAGCCCCTACACTCATGAACCACTATCTCACTTTATCCCTGTCAACAATGGATCCCAGACACTACCCTTCCATGGGGCCTATAATCCCCAGCTCTCTAAAGCGACTTCCAATTTCCCTGGTAGAGGCTCATAGAATCCTAGAATAATCATCTCCCGGCAGTTTAAAGGTGAGAATAATCTGGTGATGGACTTCCAGTTCAACCTCAGTAGTTTGATGATGGACATCCAGTTCAACCTCAGAGTCGGGTCAATCTCAGAGTCGGGTCAACCTCAGAGTCGGGTCAACCTCAGAGTCGGGTCAACCTCAGAGTCGGGTCAACCTCAGTTGGGTCAACCTCAGAGTCGGGTCAACCTTAAAGTTGGGTCAACCGCAGAGTCGGGTCAACCTCAGAGTCGGGTCAACCTCAGTCGGGTCAACCTCAGAGTCGGGTCAACCTCAGAGTCGGGTCAACCTCAGAGTTGGGTCAACCTCAGAGTCGGGTCAACCTTAAAGTTGGGTCAACCGCAGAGTCGGGTCAACCTCAGAGTTGGGTCAACCTCAGAGTCGGGTCAACCTCAGAGTCGGGTCAACCTCAGTTGGGTCAACCGCAGAGTTGGGTCAACATCAGAGTAAAGCCTTTTGGGTGCTCCATGTTTGGAACAACAACCATGTGATGGGTGCTGGGGATCTGCTCCTAATGGTTATAGAATCATCCCAAAGTATCTACAAGATGATCTTAAATTATCTATTGGATCATCTCAAAGTATCTGTAGGATCATCTCAAAGTATCATATTTAAATCCTTGATTTAGATGCTAAATTCAGGATCTATATTCGAGTTCCCGTCCATATTTCATCATAGTCTCCACAAAGAACATTCTGAATATTGTTTCTGGGCAGCTGAAATGAAAAATATATAGAAATAAATAGTTGATATTAATAATCCATTTGTATATTTTACATTTGAATAGAGGCCTTAATGGGTTCAAATGGATTTGGAAAAACTAGTTATTGACAAGTGATAAAATCGATAAGATTTACTTATATTTCAAACTTGACAAGGCTATTTACATAATTTTATTTATTTCTGTTTCTATTCATTATACGAATAACATATTTTTTGTATTACCATTAAGATAATTGTCTTTTGAAAAATAGATTTAGACTGTACTGTCCAATAAGGAAATCTTAAAATTCCAATTCATTTTGGGCACTTTCAGAGCTTATGTCTTTAAATGAAAACATGGGACACAAAAGTAAGGTGGAAGATGTTAAATAAAGGGGCTAAAATAATGTTCAACAAGTTGATTGAGAAATGAAATTTGATAATATTCAAGAAGATGAAACAAGAACAATTGAATCTATAATATATCAAAGGATCTATCATACAAAGGATCTGTCATACTTGGTGATATAAAAGGAGGACAGGAGATGATTGGTTTCAATTCACACTGCCTTCAATGTTACTTTCACACTAGCTAAAAAATGGCCACTTGTGGTCACTGTTGTTGAAATGAATGCTAATCACCATTTCACAATTCCCTTACTGTCATTATTAACAGTTGAGGCCAATGAAAGGGACTTTTTGTGTCTAATGGCAACAATGAGCTGAGCAACACTGAGAGATGGAGAGAGGATTCAGAAGTATTTGTCCAAAGGTCATTTTTAGGTTACTTTTCAGCCAACTTTAAGTCGTTTTATGCCACATTTAGGTTATTTATAGCTCAATTTCAGATAATTTCTCAGACAATCTTTAAGGTCACTTTTAAGTCACTTTAATTGTGTCAATGAGTGATGGGTAGACCTATTTTATGTTTATTTGTTTGTTTATTTGGGGTTTCATGTCACTTTCAACATTATTTCAGTCATTTCGTGATGAGACCTACTTGTAGCAGATAAAGTGCTGCCTCACTGAACCCACCTGATCACAGATTTACAAGGACAACGGGTTAATGCTTCGACATAAGCCTCAGCTCATGTTGGAAATTGTATCATGAATTCAATCAAAATGAATTCAATCAACATGAATTCAAAGGTCCGAACTCACTCATCGGAACTGGTACTAATAAGCTGGCACTCTTACCAACTGTTCCACAGCCCGTGGCCCCTGGGTAGATGCAATTTCCCACAGTAGGTAGACATATCTCAGCACATTTTACAGTTTCATAAATCGTTCTATCTTCCTATTCATTTTTATGTAACATTTATCAGTCTGGTTCTTTATGAAAAAGGACTCACTGGGCATAGTCCTTCACTGAAGATGTGTCTTTCTCATGTGGATAATGCACGATAAACTCATCTGGCAGGACAATGAATTGGAATCTGCAAACACATTCATATTGTAATATGAAAATATGACATATTAAAACAAATAAAATATAAAAAAATATTAAAAACAATTTAAAAATAATTATAATTATTAAAAGAAATGGCCAATGTAACAAGCATATGAGAGGCCTATGATAGAATATTCTCTATTGTACTGTATCTGAGAACTCCTCACCCAATGCCATATCCCTCATTGCATGATTAGAGATACTTACATACAGATAATGGACTGCAAGATATATGTACATGTGAGAGCCATTAAAAGAATATTCTCTTCTCTACTGTATCTGAGAATTCTTCATATACCTCATTGATATGAGATACCTACACACAAATAATTTGCTGTGATATATGAGTACTCTACTTTATATTATATCAGAATTTCTCACCCCATGGCATACACCTCATTGATATGAGACACCTTATTTTTTATTCTGGCCAGGAAGCGTTCATTGTATAAAGGCAGCTTGGACTTCTCGCCCACCAGGTAAGGCTCAAACACTTTGCGATTTATCTTCCTCATCCCGACCTGGAACAAACAATGACATGGGATACTTATAAGAAGAAATACTAAATACAAATGCAAACTCTGCAATCATTCATTTCAAGCTTTCATGGTACACACATTTTAAAAGCTTTTCACATGCTTTACAAATAGTACAAATAGTTGTTAATTTTGACACCTGAAACTTACAATTTTAGAAATTATTATTTTCCATAATTTTAACGTTAAATGATCTCGTAGATAATGCAACCTTTTATGACCAATCAATAATAACTGCATGAGGGTGCCTTATTTTGTCATGCCCCGTCTCATTTTGTTAATCCTCACATAATATTGTCATGCATCACCTAATTTTGACATGCTTCACCTCATTTCTATGACTCACCTTATACAATCTTTTAGTTGCCATCCATCTTCGAAAATCTGTTGGCCCATGTGCCTCAGGTAGATAATCGCTAAAATAGAGTGCACATAAAACATCTGTTAAAATGGAGCTTTATCATATATCATTTTGCAACAAAAGTCATTATTGAAGTGGTTTGTTTATATGAATCCGGTGACCCAAGACTGGGATTAAACCCAAAAAAATAAAACTTTGAATATTTGCTTTTGCTGATTTATAAAGAGTAGGGCATTTGGTCCTGGAGACAGGCATAGTATTTTAAGTTGATGATATATATTGCCATATCTGATGATTTTATATGTATTTATCATTGAATATGTATTAATCATTGAATATGTATTAATCATTGAATATATATTTATCATTGAAATGTATTAATCATTAGGTATGTATTAATCATTAGATATGTATTAATCATTGGATTTTAAATACTTACTGAAATTGTGTGACATATCCCTTTTTGTATGAACTTATTAGGTCCTTTTTGTTAGATATATATTTATTTTCATGACTTCTTTGATTATATTCAAACGCTGGAACTATGAATACCTAAACATCAAGGAATCTTAAATTAGAGTAAATGTATAATTTGCTAATAATAATAAACAACTAATCTATGCACCCCAGCAATGAGATGTCTGAAAACTTAACTTTTCAAAGTAATGTCAGATATAGAGATATGGTCTACATTTATAAAGAGAGCTTGTGAATTCCAATACGTTATTAACAGGTACCCAGGTCATTGGCAGGACAACCCACCCAATTTCAAATTTACAAGAAATAAATTTACCCTTCAAATATGGGTCTCAGCTCATATGAATTATTTTTCAAAAACTCAATCTTTGCATGGCTGAGAATCAAATCCACAACCTTTTGATCATCATGCTTTAACCAACTGTGTCACAGGTCATGGCTTTGAATAGTTTAGGTTCCTGGCAATTTAACTCATGACCTTTGGATTACCACAGAGGAAGTAGTGCTCATAAACTTGCGCTCTAAATAATATCAGATATCAGTTTGGACAGTACGAGTGGACACCTCTGACAACACAGAGCCAATGTCAGTCAGATCCAGCATTGTCTAATGGAAAACAAACTGGATAAATGAATGAAGACAACATTGTTTTCCTTAAAATATAAGATTCCTTCAAATATAAGATGAACAATTACTATAGGTAGGGGTAGATGTTGCTTAGGTGGTAAGATGTTTGTCCCATGTTAAAGGTCCGGGGTTTGATTCTGAGTAGGGATAAGTAATTTGGTCATGCTGGATGATCAAGAAAGGTGATAACTGCTGAGTTGTTCCTCCCTATAACCACTGTACCATGACTGGTTATGACGGCCATGTTATCATATTTATGTGATAATGCAAAAGAATGATCCCACAACACACTCTTTGAAAAGAGTAGGGCATTGGATCTTGGTGACAGGACTTATATTGCCTAATAGTACTAAAAGCATTGTAAATGCAAATACAAACAAAAACAAATCAACTTACAGGCGGTGGTGATGTGTTGAAAAAACCCCTTACAATATACATCATTAGTCTCTCTTTGAGGTTCTCGCTGGGAACAAAGTCCACGTCTGTCAGGAACACGTACTTCGTCCGGGCCCTGGTGAAGGCGATATTCCTCAGGAAATTTGTTGGGTAGAATTCCTTTGAGAAATACCATCACATAAAGATGTCAAAGTGTGTCAAGACATTTTTGATATGCCACAAAAAATAGGGAAAGGGGTTCTTACAGCCCTTTCAGCTACAATGTATTAATAGGTCTTTGAGTAATTTAACTTGTTATTATAATGTTGTAAAGTATATTGCTAAAGAATACGTTTATATTCAAGTGGACGTAGATGTTGCTTAACAACTCACCCCGTGGCTGATAACTACAAACATATCAATATTTTTCCTTTTCACTATGAGTGGTTGTTGGCTGAGGATATTTGGGAGGTTAAGGAACTCGTCCTTTGTGAGGTGGACAGCTATAGACACAGGACCATGCCAGTGCGTCACCACATTAAGCAGTGTGGAGAATCTACTCAAGGTCATCTGTGTCACCAAGGTCACGTCGGTGGCGTTCTCTGGTGTCTTGCTGTTTTTGAGGACGTGGAAAACCTGTCTTTGTTTATGAAACTCAGCACTGCCTTCCCTGTAGTAATCCGCACATACTTCAAGCATGGATCGAGTCTTTGGATATTTACTTTTAACATTTTTATAATGAAAGGTTTTATTTCTGGTTAACGATTCCCGATGGAGATGATTAATAAAATCAATTTCCTCACGTGACAAGTCTAGTCTACTGTGAAGGCGAGGTGAACCTGGTAAAAAACAATAAAATATGTTAAAACATGTACCTTCAAGTTATGTTATACTATGATAAAAACACATACCTCCAGGTGGAGACACATGATAACATGTTATACTTGATAAATCATACCGTCAGGTGGAGACACATGGTAATATGTTATACCATGACTAAAACACAAACCGCCTACTGGAGACACTTAGTAACATGTTATACCATGATAAAACACATACCTCCAGGGGGAGACACATGATAACATGTTATACTTGATAAATCATACCGTCAGGTGGAGACACATGGTAATATGTTATACCATGACTAAAACACATACCGCCTACTGGAGACACTTAGTAACATGTTTTACCATAATTAAGGTGGAGACACATCATACCATGTTATATGTTATGTTTTTGGATCTACTCCTGATTAAAGAAGGTGAACGCTGTCTACGATCCAATGATGGCACCCACCTACAAGTACCTAAAACCAGGCTGAGAACAGTAGGTGATAGGGCCTTCTCATCTGTAGGTCCACGACTATGGAATTCCTTGCCTACTAATATTAGGACAAGTACTTCAGTCTCCACGTTTAAGAATAGGCTGAAAACTCATCTCTTCAGGATGCATGTCCTGAGCTCAGCGCTATGAACAGACTTGTCTGGTATCAGCGCTATACAAATTATATTATTATTATTATTATTATTATATCATGATAAAAACACACCTAAAGGTGGAGACACATGGTAACATGTTAGACCATGATAAAAGCACAAACCACACGGTGAAAGCATTTAACTACTTTAAAAAGGGATGACTTTCAAAACCGCATAATCTATTTTGTTTTATATCGTTTGTTGCCTCAGAATGATTTAATCTTTAACAATGTTTGTGCTCTGTAATTGACATTTTTTGACAATTTTTTTAATTTGATCTCACAACAAAGCAAAGGAGATGCACCATTTCTGTTTCCTGTCTTCTATTTTTTTATTTATTAATATTCCATGTTCAAGCTTTAAATATAAAAACATAAAAATGGTATCTAAATGATTACCAACTTATAAATCGTAAAATAATATGATGGATTTTGTCAAATTTTCCCTAAGTTGCATCAAATTCTCAACTCTAGCCATGAGGACGGTAGTTGAATATCACAGTTAAATCAGTTAACTTAATTCCTGCTGTACTTCATATAGGATTTGGCCCTGAAGTGCCATTAAAAACCTACATATAGGTTGGATTGCAAAGATCCCAGAAGAGTTCTAGGTAGCTTACGCAATATCAAATCAGATTACAAAATTATTTTTATGATATCCAATCAGATTACGACATTATCTTTATGAACTTCTCAAGTGTTTATTTTCTAGTACTTGATGAAATATACAGATTCTGAAGTAAATATGATCATGTTATGGAAGGCCTGAATGAAATGACTACATATTACAAGAGCCACGTAGATGGTAACTGTTCTGAAGGACTGACTGTATGTTACATCATTAAGTGCTACCTTTTATTTCTGTTTTATTTTTTAATTCATTAAGTACAGTGCATTTCATAATCTAATCTTGCTTCACATTCTGATAATGTATCACTCTATAAAATAAACAGGAAAATAATGGTTTTCATCAAAATATTTTTCACACTACATTTCATATTACCCAACATTTCATATTAATCAACTGACCTTATGAATATAACTGTTTTCTGGGTCAGAACCTAGATTAGTTAAGTATTTTGAATAATCCGGGCAGGAATATAACTCCCACTCAATTGAGTGAAAACAAATCTCAATCAAATTTCTACCACATGCTGTTATTTTAACCCACTCCTTCTTTCTCAAAATTTTAATACAGGTATTTACATTATCTCATCCAATCGCTTTTCTCTTTATTTATGTTTGGCTCATATTTGTGATACAAAAGAAATAATGGTTGAATTATTGCAAACATAATAAAATTGTATCAAAGTAAGAATATGTCCCTGAAACCTATAAATCTTTTTAAAATTCGATTATCAAATTGAATGAATTAGGACATATGAGATATACAGAGGTCATTGAGTATTTTCAGCCATCTTGATTTCACTCCCTTCATAGGTTGGCTATGACAACCAACAGTGAATGGATTCACACGTATTCTGTTAGCAACAAATTCCTTTTTGATGGATGTAGCTAAGCTGTAAAAGAACTGAATACAAGATGGTTGAAAGTTGGTTTAAGATTTCCTCAAATCTCTTCAGGGTCTAACAACTAATGCCCAGGTATGTTAAAGGAAGGGCAAGTAATGGTAACATATATTTGACTGTGTTCTCTTGAGGGAAGAATAAGGTTTTAAGGAAGGTCATGTTCAGCTATGTTTTCTTAAGGGAAGAACAAGTCATGATAACATGTCATGGTCAGCTATGTTCTCTTAAGGAAGGTCATGTTCAGCTATGTTCTCTTGAGGGAAGAACAAGTCATGATAACATGTCATGTTCAGCTATGTTTTAAGTCATGATAATCATAACATAACTTACCTTTTTGGCTTATATGTGATAGATATATGAACATGGAGAGGAAACAGCAGCCACACACCATAATGAAGGCATTAACAGGAGAAGAGCTCACGAGGAACCGCATTGGAAACACAACAAATACACTGTAAACAAAAACATATAGACCGGAATTAAACACTACAATGTGGGGTATAAATGATATTTAAAATGAAAGAAAAAGATCCAACCACATTTAATATTTAAAAAAAAAATCTTTTCAAAACTATTTTTTTTAGCATAAAATACTTCATCAATTACTTGATTATGATATTCCTCCCTAGTTGTTTTGGATTTTGAATACCTCACTTATTATTTGGGTATAAAATACCTCATCAGTTATTTGGGTTTTGAACAGCTTATTAATTATTTGAGTTTTAAAAACTTGACTAATCATTTGGGTACAAAATACCTCGTTGATAATTTAGGTATTAAATATTTACCTAATTATTTGGGTATGAATAACCTAAATATTTAGGTTCTTCATCAGTGATTTGAGTATGCAATACCCCATGAGTTATTTGGGTATAAAATACCTCATCAATTATTTGGGTATAAAATACCTCACTAATCATTTGAGTATATGTCGTATATCATCAGTGTTTGGACTCCTATTTTTGAAAGTAAGCTGCAGGATACCTATCTAAATTATCACATTTATTTAACATATCCGATATGGATGTTAGTCAAAATACTACTATTTTGATTTATAGGCAGAAGGAGCATTCATTATCACTGTCTGAGGGAGTGTTCATTATCGCTGTCTGAGGGAGCATTAATTTTCGCTGTCTTAGGGAGCATACATTATAGACTAATATATTTCACTCTACAGACACCTTCAGAAAGAGTATCCACTTTTCTAATCCCTTTATTTCAAAATAAAATTAGATTAATTATGCCTGATTATAATTTAAAATTATTTAGTAAATTCTGAAAGATATGAATAATACTGTTTTTAAATTTATTTTACATACTGGATTTAAGACGATGATTAATCCAAATCAACGTTTGCATTAATTACATATATACTGGATAAATCAATATTTATGACAAGCATACATACTCGATACCATTTGGTATGTTATTTGTAATACTATACATGTTAATTATCAATTACACAGGCAAGGTGGCTCCTATACCAACGGCAAGCATTTGTCTTTAATAGGAGTCTCCCTAACCAATTACAAGTACACCCCGGCTGTGCTGGGATTGAACTCATGATACAATTTCCAATATGAGCTGAGACCCATGCCTAAAGGGTTAACCCGTTGTCCTTGTAAATCTGTGACCGGGTGGGTTGTCATGTCAAGGACCTGCGACATGACAATTCAGTGAGGCAGCACTATATCTGCTACAAGTAGGTCTCATCACAACATGACTGAGATAATGTTGAAAGTGATGTAAAACACCAAACAAACAAATTACAAGTACATTTTAGCTTAGTTTACCTAATATAGATATATAGATGAATATATTCTCATCTTGTGTTATTTAAGAGTCGATATAGATGAATTCCCAAGTTCCTGGTTCCTAATGGCATTCAGACTTTAGTTTCACTTCTATATTTCCGAAGGGATTAGATACTTCTAAGTGTCATAATTGGAAGACCGATCTAACAAATGCTAGAATTACCCTTTAAAACTTTTTGATTGAAAAAAAGTTATATTGCTCTCAGGTTATGTCCTGATATCGTGCCAATATAATCATAATCTGAAAACAAAATAATACTAACGGTCAGATATATTGAACTCCCTTTATCAATAGTATCATGATCAAGAAACAAAAAAATACATTAAAATATAACGCATGTCTAAGGTTATACGCAAAAGGACAATCCACAAAAAATATACCAGCCGTTTTTATAGTAAACATATCTTACCTTTTTATCTGTTTTATGCTATAAAATGATTCTTGTTCATCACAAATTCACATGCAATCCTGAATCCATGGTGTTTGCGACACCCTACCCTTTACAGAACCCTCCTTTCTACGCTAATTAAAATGCACACATTTCCTTACAATTGCCCACTTAATTGAATTGCAATATATTGAAAGTCAATAGCCGCGGCGTGCAGGGGATTGACCACCTGTGTTCGGTCCCAGAATAACATAATTAATAGCTTGCCAGCACACTTCACAGGTTGCACATGTGCCTGCTTGGACAAGTTTGAATTGTCAAAACAAATAACACAGCGTGAAGTTATCCTTACCTTATCGGCCGTTTTCCCATTTTATATATCCGTGTACAAATTATAACATTTGTATTTAAGTCAATCACAAAAGGCAATCAATGGCGGCTATGAAAGTCTCCCTCATTTCACAATGATGTAACTTTCCAAGAAGGTCTAATAGTTTCCAAGAAAGTCCTGTGGTTTCCAATGAGGTCTTATAGTATCCAAGAAGGTCTTATACTTACCAAGAAGGTATATTTTAGAAGGTGTTACGCTTTCCAAAACGGTCTAGTCATTGCCATGAAGGTTTAATAGTGTACAAGACGGTGTGGTACTTCTCATCCCAAGGATCATCCCTTCCAAGAAGGTTTCCAAGAAGGTTTCCAAGAAGGTTTCCAAGAAGGTTTCCAAGAAGGTTTCCAGGAAGGTTTCCAAGAAGGTTTCCAAGACGGTTTCCAAGAAGGTTTCCAAGAAGGTTTCCAAGACGGTTTCCAAGACGGTTTCCAAGAAGGTTTCCAAGAAGGTTTCCAAGAAGGTTTCCAAGAAAGTTTCCAAGACGGTTTCCACGAAGGTTTCCAAGAAGGTTTCCAAGACGGTTTCCAAGAAGGTTTCCAAGAAGGGTTCCAAGAAGGGTTCCAAGAAAGTCTGATGATTTACATGAAGGTATTATACCTTCCAAGAAGCTCTGATGGTTTCCAACGAAAGCCCTGATACTTTTTTAGAACAACTGTATTATTATATAACATGTAGCAAATATATGAAGCCGATATAATAACATTCTGAGTTACATCTTAATAAAAATCAAGGAGATTGCCACACGTCTTGTAGAAAGCCAGCATATATTCTCAACACATCACGTATAGTGAATGTATATACTTCAGTCCAGTGTGGATATGTAGAGGAGTCAGATGTTAGAACTGTACCATATATAATATATTCTCCACAAGTTATGTAACAGTTATGACTGGGTCCACTAGGAACACGTGAAGACGGATTGTGGCCGCGTGGTAATCAATGTAATAAGCCAGAGAAAAGAATGAATGACCACTCAGAAATAACTGCCAATTATGTATCAAACTGACATTCAAATTTATTAACAACGTTATGGTTGTTGCTCTTCTTCTTTACCATTTCAGTAACGTGATATTTGTTGTTATACTGTTTTAATAACATGATGGTCGTTATCTTGATAAGGTTTTATTAACGTAATGGTTGCTTGTTAAAAATTGTAGTATTTTGATCAATAGAATGGCAACTTTTTTGGCACTCCTCTATAAAAATCGGTAAACAACATTCTACCAAATCTCCGCAGGTGACAGGTATTTGTATAGTACAGTATCTAATATTAGTTAATCCACACTCAAACTGTTTAATTAAAAGCATATCAAAATTGTCTTGATATTTTGGGTAACAGTGTATTCAATTTGTACCTGTGTGATACACTGTGGAAATCAAATAAAGAATAGGATTTAGATGAAATTAGTTACTGTGCAAAAAACATGGGCAAAATATAATGTATGAGTTTCAAGTGGTATTTGGTACCATAAATATATCAACAAAAATTTTGTGGACAGAGCTCTCATAGAAAGCGGATATGTTCCCTGCTAAACCATTACGTGTTTTTCCCTTAATGCCTCAGTCACATTTGCATCGGGGAGTTTATAATATATTTTCCCGCACGTTTTATAAGCAACAATCTGAAAGATGCCGTAGCTGTGGTCACATTATTAAAGGGCACCGCACGGCACGTGCAAGACTGATATCCTAAAGACGTCTGTCTCATTTGACAGACGTCTGAAGGACATCCTAAAGACGTCTATGTGATATCGCAAGGAGCCCGTGGGATCATCTGACGATGGTCTGTGAACACATGAAATAAAAATAATCCTATTTTCACCGAACGATGCCACCGGCAGCCTTAGGATAATCTGCCGATGTGTCTGCGGGACACTGCCGGGACCCTGCCGTGTACTTTAAGATGATATTTGCTGATAAGACATCGGGGAAACGCCGGCAACTTTTAAGTTGCAGCTAAAAGTTCCCGATGACCCGCCCGACGTCTTAAAGATGCCCAATTGTGGCCGATGATCTCCCGGTGCCCGCACGGCAATCTGAACTGCCGGTCGATTGTGTAAAAAATACTCATCGGCCGGGCATCTTTGCTGAAATCGGCGCAAATGTGACTGAGGCATAAGCCAACATACCCGTACTCTCCATAGCAGATCCAGGATTTAAACCTGGCTCTGCAAGCATTGACCATAATCAGTGACTACTAAGAGGTCACGCCCATAACAAGCTTCTTTTAGAACCCAATCGACACCAAGTAAAATATATTTTATCACATGTAATAACATGGCCAATCAGTGTCCTTGTTTTGGTGAGAAAGTGACTATAAAAACAAATACATGTGCAAATATAATCCAGTCAACTGGTCTCATTGTTTTGGACATGTGTGAAGTTTGTTACTTATTCACTTTTCACAGGTCATCATGCCTATTGTGGCAGAGGTAATATATGACGACTTCGCCATGCAGAGAAACACACCTGACAAGTCTCAGGTAAGGGCACCAGCTGTAGAGATTCAAAATATGAGTTGGCGTCCTGCTGAGAACACTTGCTTGCTGAGATTAGTACTCAGATTAATGGGGTGTGTGGTCACTTTCCCATGTCAAAAATAGTTGGCAAATCATTGCACACACATCTGAGCATTATTACTACACATATTTCTTCTTTCAAATTGTGGTTTTATTTGACAATTAAAATAATCATTGCAACATTTGAATTTATTTCAAATATATAAATTCTAGTTAACAACTGTGAAACTAGAGAACTATTTTAGAGGCATTGACAACATATCCAAGAGGTGATCTTTGCACAAATCAGTACATGCATTTTTGGCTGATCCCCCTGGAAAATAGAGAAATGCACATACAGGTGACATGTGACCTGTTGATTTCCATCCTGTCAGTGACTGATATGGTCATATATTGACAACTCCAATATTAAGATTTCACCTTCAGCATGAAAATAATATTTTTTCCAACCAGGATTTAAACCCTGGACCTTTTGCATAGGAGACAGACATCTTAACCACTGAGCCATGTATCACCCTGTGTCAGTACTAAGAACAACTTGGAGTCACAGCATTGTATGACATTTCTTTGCTAATGTGTCATTGCTCAAACTTAACCAAAATATTTTGATGCCATATTTGTTTTCTGTATATTAAAGATATTTTATTCTATTTTGTTTGTGTTATCTCTAATTGCAAAAAAAGGAAAAAGAAAAAAAGGAAAAAACCACATTAATACATTATGTGTTCTGACTTTAATTTTGCTCTTAGAAGATCTCAACATGAGGATTTAACCTTTCTTTATTGTATAAAGTCATTATTTTTTATCTACCTTATTTTTTATCTGTCTAAGATGATATCAATAGTAATACAAATAGATCAAAAGAAACAGAAATCTGTAACTCATCTTCCATTTGAATCTAACCAGTTTCTAGTTGATTCTCTTTCAGTAGGTATATAAGGTTAGCATATTGAATAATTTCCTTATTTCCTGTCAATATTAATTTATCACAACTTAAATCTATTCTGTGTCAAAGACTGGCACATATACAAGATAAACATATTTGAAGCTAAAATATCAATCTGGAAGTGAATAATAGATAAAGAATAGATAGCGCGACAGAGATATGTAATGAATTAATCAAGACGCTTGTCACAAAGCCGAGTGAGGATTGATGCATATCAGATTCTCAGGTGAAGGTGGCTTTGACATGCATATCAGCCACATTGGGAGAATATGACACATTTTTCATGCATTTCCACTATGATTTGGTGAGTATTCTTACTCAAGTATAGATATTCAATAAATAAATTTGAAACATCACACAATCTAAGATATAGAAACTTACATCAAATTATTAATATATATATATATATATATATATATATATATATATATATATATATATATATATATACAGTACCGCTTTCTTCACATCATAAATAAGAGCTGAGAAGATGTCTCTCTACAAACTGATATGTAAAGATAAAAATGCTCTCAGGTCTCCAATACCTAAAGGCCACGGGCCATGGCGCAGTGCCAGCTTATTAGCACCAGTTCCTCTGTGGTGATCCAAAGGTCGTGGGTTCGAATCCCAGCCACATGAGCTGAGGCCCGCGCCTGAAGGGTTAACCCGTTGTCCTTGTAAATCTGTGACCGGGTGGGTTGTCATGTCAAGGACCTTGGACATGACAATTTAGTGAGGCAGCACTATATCTGCTACAAGTAGGTCTCATCACAAAATTACTGAAATAATGTTAGAAGTGATGTAAAACCCCAAACAAACAAACAAACAAACAAACCAATACCTACATTACTCATTCCAATAACTAAAATACTCCATCACCTTCATTTCTCCCACATAAGAATGTTGTGATTGGCGTCCTGTGAGAGGGTATTTTACATGTTTGATTTTTCTTCATATCGGATATTTACATCTTTCATTTTCTTTGTGTCTTGATGTGCCATCTGGTGGAGAATCATTTTCCTTTCACAGGGATACAAAATATAATCTGCTCAATTCACTGCAAGAATGATAATTGCTCAAATATATGCAACAATCAGATTGACAAAGTTTTCTGTTGTGAAATCGGCATGGTTGAGTTATGCTTTATTGGTAACTTCTATTGTCTTCGATATTTGTCATTTTGAAACATTTGAAGATAAAGTTATACATCTGCAACACTTGTTTTCCTGATTGTGACATAAAAAGAATGTGCGATATTTTGCTTTTAATTTCAGCCTTGAGGATTAATCCAAGATTAAGTGCAAACATGGATTCATAATGTTTGATGAATATGTGATAAAAACTTCAGGTTAATATTTCAAGGGATACTACAACACAATCATTAATCAAGAACAGAATTCTCCAAAAGGAAATTGAACTATAACATATTATCAAGTCCCCTTGATAAAATGTAAATTGTCTATATATTCAAGAAAAATCCAAATAAACGATCTGGCCGTTTTCATATCCTTTAATTTGCATTTATTTTCAGTAAATATATCTGTTTTCATATATGCCGATATTCTGCTATCCCCAAATCGTGTTTTAATTTTACTATTGATAAACGCATCACACTGGAAATGAAAGTTCATCTGGACATTATGTTTGTGGTCCTCTCCTTATAGAGCAGATCCAGGATTTATACCTGGCTCTGCAAGTAAACGACATATTCAACTCTTTGAGTGAGTGTTCTGAGACCACACTTAGTGCAAGCAGCCAATAGACACGGAGTAACATATTTGTCACATGTATTATTTTCATTATTTTGGTTAAAAAGTGAGTACAATATCAGATGCATGTGCTGGTAACAACACGTGTAAGGGACCTTCCATCTATCGGAGCTAAGATATATTTTTTTAGCCAAGGTGATTCATCTTGCAGAGACCTGTTTGTAAGTTAGTGCGTTACTATTGGTATATAACCTTACTGATCACATCGGTGGTTAAATGAGTACAATCATAGCCCAGCACAAAACAACAATCAGCTGAAAAATGGCAGGTGTATTTTGGTTGATTTCATGGAAATATTATTTAAATATACCCCGAGATCTCTGTAAATCTGCCTTTGACTTCTATGATTTTATGAAAGGTTTAACTCGTAATCTTTTAATGAAAATTACCAGACAACATACATATTTATGATAAAATATAAAGCTGAAATAAGATATTAAATATTCACATGTCTTGCATGTACACACGTTAATAGCATTACAGTTATACCGTTCATTTTCTGAAAAGGTTGTTCAGTTCTGATGTGCACTTCTCACGATGGTGAACATGTCAAATCCATATTTTTCATGACAGAGGTTTCTACTGTTCTTTTCATTCTCGGCCTGCATAACAAATTATGGTCTTTTAACGCCAACCAAAATATCAAATAATCTTTGCGCACATTTTTCATTATTGGTGGCTTTTGTTTGTTTGTTTGGAGTTTTACATCATTCCCAACATTATTTCAGTTATTTCATGAAGGGGGCCTACTTGTAGCAGATATAGTGCTGCCTCACTGAATAGTTGTGTCGCAGGTGCTTGACGTGACAACCCTATCCAGTCGCAAATTCACAAGGACAACATGTTAACCATTTAAGCACGGGCCTCAGGTCATATCATAAATTGTTCCATGAATTCACTCTCGGCACGGACGGGGATCGAACCCATGACCTTTGGATCACTACAGAGGAACTGGTGATATTCAGCTTGCGCTCCTAACATTGGTGGCAGAAACTGATATGATGGAGAAGTCCTGTTTTGGAGGGTTCGAAAAAGAGGCTAACAAATATCCAGATTGTGGCGTTATTTCATCATTGATGAACTTACTACTTTCTATTCACATATGTATCAGAGTTTATCAAACCAAGACACACTATTACTACGTATTAGGACCTAAAGAGATTTCGATGCAGTATTGCAATCCAATTGGATACAATTTTGATCCAATATTTTTAGTGTTTTCACATCTTACCTACAGCTATTACAAATGGTTTTATGCTTACACAATAGGTGTGAATGCATTCGCCGCTATGCTCTATTAAAATTGGTAAGCATCACAGTAACTGTTCCTTTCCACAGTGTTTCACATATTAACATATTGAGCTGTTAATCCGACGGGTCAGTAGATACTTAGCCTTGAAGCTCATGAAATAAGATGTTAACTTCGCCTGTACTCTCACATTCAGATTAAACCCTTTTCTTACCTTTTGGTTTACAAATAGATTATGATTATTAATATGATGTCGTTGACATTTGCATATTATAGCACCCATTTCAAAACCTATAAAAACGTGGTGCCAGTTTGGCTCCAGTTCCATGCATGTTGATTGCTTTCCAAGTGTTTATAATAAAGTCTGGTATTATTTGTTATATAGGTTTCCGACCCAACACAAGGTAAAGGTTGTTTTGATATTTGAACAGTATACATTTCTTCACATGTTTTCTGTGTTGTGGCATCCCAGCTGGTCCTTTTTCTATAATCTAATCCTATTAGGATTGAGATTTGTCCCTGGACGTGTCGCTAGTTTTGTGCAGGACAGTTTCAATGACCTCAAGTAACTTTTAAGTTCATACTTGTGTTCCTCCGCCATCTTGGGAGAAATACTCAAATTAAGAAGTTTGCAACGAAGAATGGTACTTAATAAGCTGGTTTTTTGGACACTGTACATTTATCTATCAATCTGTAAGTTATCATTTCTCATCCTACTTTTTAAAGGTCCCTTTATTCCTGATAAAGTCATTCATCCCAGGAGTAGGCCTCTTCGATGGATTTATTGGTTCTTTGAAAGGTGCATGCTTATCCATTAAGGATGTCAACATATTATTATAAAAGTGCCTCACCATCTCTGATAATGATAGCTTCCCCCATCTTAACAAATCATTAAATAATCTTAAATTTGATTAATCTATTTGGAGGCTTGGGTGGTTTTAGATTTATGGTAAACTTGATCACTTTATGATCAGAGATATATCTGTCAACCAGCGCTGTATTTTATCAACAGGTTCCCGTTATCACCAAATAATTGGTTCAAAATATGGGCTAAAGGTTTTTTATCAAGCAGTTCCTAGTGGATGAACCGGTTATGGCGGGTTCTGGTCCATTTGAACCCAAAATTGGGTTCATTCTTAACCTAACATCTTCTGCACTTCAGTTTTATGTTGTTAGTTTATACGATTTTTACAATTCCTATGCAATTTTTTTCATATTACAAACAATATTTTGGCAGTTATGTTCTATTATTTTCTCAAATCATTGAATGACTAGTTTGTTTACATTACTCTGATTTTTGACCTCCCTGAACTTGTTACAATGGGGTTCTGACAGGATTTACATTATAATTTTATAAGGCCACATGGGACAGTTTGTAAACTTTTGTCCAGTGTTTTGGACACTTCTGTGACACCAAGATACAATTTTGTTATATTCTAACTCTTTATTATTTAGAAAGAATTTTTGAAAATATTTACAGCTGTTTTCATCTATTTCAATGTTCGATGCAAAACGTAAGCAAACTATGAAGAGATCTAAGCACAATATTGTGGGTTAAAGAAATATTTTTGCTTGAAAATATTCTTAAAAACGGATATGGGCATGACTTGACTCTTGAGATGAAAGCACAAACTTGAAATCTAAGCAAAAAGCCCTGGTTTGAACCCAATATTGGTGTTGAACACCGATTTTGACCCCAAAATATTGGCGTTGCATAATGGGCTCAAAACATCAACCAGGATTTGGTGTTTGAACTCGAAATTGGTGTTCATACAATACTTTTGGTTCAAATTTGTTGTTGAACACCGATTTTGAACCCTAAATATTGGGTTCATAATTTTGAACCTATTGAAACAAAACAGCCCAGGTGACTGATTAATCTGTCATCACGAGAATCTTGCATCCATATTTCAGTCAAGAATACAGCCTCTAGACTATTTTGATACCATTCTTTAATACTTGGGATCGTATCTGATATGGACTGTGCATTGCTATAATATTTTAATGTATCACTGTAGGAATACTGCGATTTAGTGTCCATGTTGTCCATTTAGCTATGATGCAAGTGTCCGGAATGAAGTGATTTAGAATCCATCCGGCTATGTTATGAGCATCCAGAATAACATGAATTGTCTGGTTTAGTTCAGAGTTATGCTATTTCCTCACCCTCAAGGGAGTGACTGACAGCAACAACCATGCTTTCTGGCGACAGACCATGTCAATATTTATTTATGATAATAAATTATATTTATTTTTACAGTTATTATGCGTCATTTGATTCTCTATTACCTCAGGCAGTGTAGATCTGTACCCTGCCTGAATGTATGTAGTATTAGCTTGAGATAGATCAGGTTCATATGGCACTTCGTGGGTTATGTTGTTTGCAACAGTCTCTTACAGTCTGTTTGTTGAGTGGCTTTGCCACATGATATCCCCGTGGTCCTTGACCTGAGCCCATATTTGGGTAGATCCATTAACAGACAAACAATAATTGAACATAGTAATGGTTCCATTCTTAATCTTAGATATGCTTAACAGTGAACTTGTTTACAACCTGACCTGGGCCCATAATTGGGTAGGTCCATTGACAGTTAGACGTCGATATTGAACAAAGTAATGGTTCCATTCTTAATAAGATAGGGTTAACAGTGAATTTATTTTCAATATTTACAGCTGGGTGGGGGTTATTTCATTCTGTTCCATTGTAGTGTGGGGCATTAGCTCCCTGTACATATCAGCCCTTTCCCCCCCCATAATACAATCCCTGGTTTACATGCTTCCCTTTTTCCTCCCATCCCCTATATTTCTTCCCTTTCTTTACCTGGTTTAACTTGCCAATTTTTACTTGGACGGTTTTATTCCCTGAGTTGGGACCCCGGAAGCTGCCGGATTTTCCCTTGCTGGTGGGGTTGAACAGGCCAAGCAACCCTGGGGGAGAGCCCCACCAGCGCCAGGGTCTTCCCTAGAAAGCCCAGGAGGCGAGATCGAAATTCTGCGGTAGCCATCGATGGGAACTGGGGGGGGGGGGGGGGGGGGGGTGGCGGAGCACTTGGCGGAAGAGCTCCATGTGTTAGGTGCAACCGGTGTCGGTCCACTGCATCCCTAGGTTCATGGGTCTGGAAGTGTAGGGGGTGTTTTGGTTAAGTCTGTTTTGGCGTTCTGAATTCCTGGTTGTGTTGGGATTTCCCCTTGGCCCTGTGCTCTCTCAGGATCTGCTGTGGAGGGTTGAGGTCCCTGATAGATTGGCTGACACTTCCACTACAGTTTGTGGAATTGCTTCTGCGACAGCTTCTGCTTATGGCATGGGGGTTGTAGTTGGCGCCGGAGGGTTTCTTGTCTTGGGAGGTGGAGGTGCCTGGGATCAGTGGTGGTTCTGCCTTGCCCCGGAAACTGCCAGGGGCTTCCTGCTTTGACCTTCACCCTGAAACATAGCATTTTATTCATAGAGACTGAATGGTTCCTGGGGGGGGTCTATCTCCCCATATCCTAATCACTGTACACTCCTAGTTCTCCTCTTGCTGAAACATATCATTTCTTTAGAAGTAGAAATTGTTCGTTTCTGTTGTTTAATACATGGTTTGTGGGAACTCTTGTTGTATGGAAGCCGTTTGGGTCAGCCCATAATGATATGTAGTGAATCTGTTAGGAATTGATATGACCACTTATTTCCGTTCACGTTATGTATTGTCTTTGATTGTGTTTGTGGAGACTTGCCAATTACTAATGTGTTGCGGAGCCCATGTCGACTATTTGGTCTGTCATATGGCTTTGTGCTCCATGAGATGTACAGGAAGACTTGCCTCAGATAGTGTAGTGCGGTGTATTAGGGAGACTTGCCTCTTAACACCGGATTGTGACAGGGAGACTTGCCTCTGATAAGAATAAAGATGGGTATGCGTAGGGAGACTTGCCTCTAGTCCCACGCTATTGATATTATGCGGTGTATCAGGGAGACTTACCTCTGACCGCTATTTGGGTGACAGGGAGACTTGCCTCTGAATAATAATAGAATTGGGTATGCATAGGGAGACTTGCCTCCAGCCCCACCCTATTGAGTTTATGCGGTGTGTTATCAGATAGAGTTGTGCAGTGTATTATGGAGACCTGCCTCTTACCACCGGATTGTGACAGGGAGACTTGCCTCTGATAAGAATAGAGATGGGTATGTGTAGGGAGACTTGCCTCTAGCCCCCGCTATTGATGTTATGCGGTGTATCAGGGAGACTTGCCTCTGACCGCTATTTGTGTGACAGGGAGACTTGCCTCTGATAATTTAGGAAATGCAGATTACTAGTGTGTTGCGGAGTACATGCCGACTATTTGGTCTGTCATATGGCTCTGTGCTTCGTGAGATGAACAGGGAGACTTGCCTCTGATAGTGTTGTAATGGGTGTTATGGAGACTTTCCTCTAACTCCTATACTGTATTAGATGTGCGGTGTATTAGGGAGACTTGCCTCTGACTACCGCCTTGTGACAGGGAGACTTGCCTCTGATAAGAATAGAAATGGGTATGCGTAGGGAGACTTGCCTCTAGCCCCACGCTATTGATATTGTGCGGTGTATCAGGGAGACTTGCCTCTGACCGCTGTATGTGTGACAGGGAGACTTGCCTTTGATAATTTAGAAATGCCTATTACTATAGTGTGTTGCGGAGCACATGCCGACTATTTGGCCTGTCATATGGCTCTGTTCTTCGTGGGATGAAACAGGAAGACTTGCCTCTGATCATTTTGTGAATGGGTGTTAGGGAGACTTGCCTCTAGCTCCTATTCTGTAGTGGATGTGCGGTGTATTAGGGAGACTTGCCTCTGACCACCAGATTGTGACAGGGAGACTTTCCTCTGATAAGAATAGAGATGGGTATGCGTAGGGAGACTTGCCTTTAGCCCACACTATTGATATTATGCGGTGTAACAATAATAATAATAATAATAATAATAATAATAATAATAATAATAATAATAATAATAATAATAATAATAATAATAATAATAATAATAATAATAATAATAATAATAATAATAATAATAATAATAATAATAATAATAATAATAAAATTGGTAATCCTTCAGTAGCATATAAATATCATAGTAGAACCTGGTATTCATGACATGTATACTACCTTTTGCTCAGACATGATTCGGCCCCCATGTGGCTACAATTCAACCATCCAGTGAAACAATGTTGTAGTTTTGTGTTATGTAATGGGAGAATTGCAACAGAAGAATGATTATTCAGTCAATTACACCTATTTCCGTCCGTGTAAACAAACCTTTTAACTGTGTTTTCTAGAAAATCAACCATCCAGACATAGTTGATTGTAAGTGTGCAATTTGTTATGCTAATTCAATTAAATAAGTTTTTCTTGTGAATGATAAGTTTAATTTACCATTTATAACAATAATTCTGCTCATATTATTGATTAGTAATGTATTTTTACCCACCAAACTGGAGGTTAGGCATCCTGTTCTGTTATAAATCTATCAGCCTCCAAGATACTGCAAATTTGTGGTATGTAGCAGACGATGGATGTTTGTTCTGAGCATTGTAGCATGTCATCCTGCAAATTTGTGGTATGTAGCAGATGATGGATGTTTGTTCTGAGCCTTGTAGCATGTCGTCCTGCAAATTTGTGGTATGTAGTAGACGATGGATGTTTGTTCTGAGTCTTGTAGTATGTCGTCCTGCAAATTTGTGGTATGTAGCAGTCGATGGATGTTTGTTCTGAGCCTTGTAACGTGTCGTCCTGCAAATTTGTGGTATATAGCAGGCGATGGATGTTTGTTCTGAGCCTTGTAGCATGTCCTGCAAATTTGTGGTATGGCACAGAAGATGGATTTTTTCCTGAGCATTGTAGCATGTCATCCTGCAAATTTGTGGTATGGAGCAGACGATGAATGTTTGTTCTGAGCATTGTAGCATGTCTCTGACAATCTCAGCGGGATGCCAATTTGTTTTGCCAAGTAAACTTACAGATGTAGATGTAGAGTGAAGACGGGTTTTTTTTTACGTTGATGGCGATGGATAAATGTTCTTTTATACCTCAGTGATGCGCGTATCGATGAGATTTCCAATGATTACGAGCATGCCGAATATTCGTATTGATTAGCTGCAAACTATTTTCCGTCGGCCATCTTTAGACTGGTCTCCCACCGAGTGTCAAAAACATTGTGTATACACAGATGGCGTCAACCAGTCTATGGCTGTATGCACCATTTCCGGGTCACGTGACGGGGTCAAATAAGGTGTGCTTTGTTTACAAAACGTTTTTAATGATAAATATCTTGTTTCATGTATCATTTTAAAAAAAATACAGTAGTTGTCTGAGGTATAAAAACAAAACATGCCTCGTCGGGTCAGCTGGGTGAGCAGATTCAGTGAGTTGGTGATGGCGGACGGATATCCTTCCGTAATCACCAACTCACTGAATCCGCTCACCCAGCTTCCCCGACTCGGTATGTTTTGTTATAGTGTTCTGATGCGTGTTAATCTGATAAAATGGCGTGGTGGAAAGGTAGTTGGACTGCGCACGCAGTTCCTGGCCGTTTCTGGTTGCGCGCCCACCCATTCTACTTCCGTCAAATGGCCGCCACCAAAAACAACAAGGTATGCTTCTCGTTGCTCGTCACTCCCATAAAAACATTTATCGTGACGATAAATGTGTTTTATCGTCCGGCACCGTTCAGAGCTCCCTTACTCTGTGTCTGTGAGCCTCATGTGTTGGTTTATCAGCCTGAAGTCGGGCAACAAGTAGTCTTGTACCTATCATGATATATTTCTACTTAGTGGATTGTGAGGGAACCCAGTCTAAGTAACAAGGTGCTCAAGTTAGGTCACGTCAGTATTGACTGCATCTGACGTCACTACCAGACAATGGTACGAAATCAAATGTATATTAAGTGCCACAATTTTTGGCTTAGCATCTATATCCCCTTTATCCATCACCGGTAGGGGGACAGACGGTGTCTCCATGGTGGTATCCTTAAGCTGTAAACATGTTGTTGCTGTTGTTGTTGTTGTTGTTGTTGATTTGTGGTGTTGCCGCTCTGAATTGCAGTAAGCCCATACGAAGTGAATGATCACGTCTGTATTAGATACCTGGCCAACATGTTGTTTTATATACATTTTATAATGGAGAAATTGTTAAATATCACTAACACATTCAGATAGGTTAATTACAGTAATGTTTGATAATGGATAAATCCTAATAAAATTTAAATCATTCATGGTCGAACACACAGGTATATGGGGTTACAAAAATATGGGCCTGTAATATCAACAAATAAGCAACAAATAATTAATTTCAGTTATTTTGATCAACCACTCAGGTATATAGCGCCAGATAAATAACCTTCCTCATAAATGATATGAAAAAAACTAAAAGAGAAATACAAAATTGAGAGATAGTAATCAATATATGTTGATATATGGGACTAGTTAGGTAACCGCATGTGGTGCCAAAAAGCTTATTATCAAAAAATTGATGTCTTCTACAAATATAGGACATAAACACATATTCAAGAGACAGTTAATGAGTACTGGCAAACAGAATTTGGAGCGGGTAATTGACCGCCCATCGAGAACACAACAGTGTGTATATATATATATATATATATATATATATATATATATATATATATATATATATATATATATATATATATATATATATATATATATATATATATATATATATATATATATATATATATATATATATATATATATATATATATATATATATATATATATATATATATATATATATATATATATATATATATATATATATATATATACATATATATATATATATATATATATATATATATATACATATATATATATATATACATATATATATATATATATATATATATATATATATATATATATATATATATATATATATATATATATATATATATATATATATATATATATATACATATATATATAATAATAATAATAATAATAATAATAATAAAATTTGTATAGCGCTGATACCAGACAGGTCTGTTCATAGCGCTGAGCTCAGGACGTGCGTCCTGAAGAGATGAGTTTTCAGTCTATTCTTAAACGAGGAGACTGAAGTACTTGTCCTAATATCAGTAGGCAAGGAATTCCATAGTCGTGGACCTACAGATGAGAAGGCCCTGTCACCTACTGTCCTTAGCCTGGTAGTAGGTACTTGTAGGTGGGTGCCATCATTGGATCTTAGACAGCGTTCACCTTCCTTAATCAGGAGTAGATCACGTAAGTAAGGCGGAGCCCTACCATTTAGGGCTTTCCAGGTTAATAGAAGAATTTTAAAATCAATTCTCGCGTGAACAGGAAGCCAGTGCAATTCCTGTAATTTTCCTGAAATGTGATCGAATTTCCTGATTTTTCCTACTACCCGTGCTGCAGAGTTTTGGAGGTATTGCAGTTTCCTGATGTCAGTTTTAGGAAGACCGGCCAGAAGACCATTACCGTAGTCCAGGGTAGATGTAACAAAAGCATGGGTAAGTGTAACCGAGGTTTTCTCGTCTAGACAATGTCTGATAGCCGCCAAGTTCCTAATGTGATAATAGCCCTTCTGAAACATTTTCTTGATCTGGGCCTTCATGTCCATGTTGGAGTCAAATGTGATGCCAAGGTCAACCACTGATTGACTAGGAGCAATATCAGAGCCTCCCACTCTGATTGTGGTTGGGGTACTGCCATGGTTGGTAGTACTGTACCTGTCAGTACATATGAGCATCTCAGTTTTTCCATCATTTATCTTCATCTTGTTTGATATGAGGAAGTTTCTGACCTCATTGACACACTCCTCCAGTTTGTGTCTGCTCATATCCACATGATGGGGAGATGTGTGGTCTACAGGGATGTAGATCTGAGTATCATCTGCATAAATATGATAGCTCAGACCATATTTGGCAAGGATATCAGAAAGGGGTGTCATGTAAATGGTGAACAGTATAGGACCCAGGACTGAGCCTTGGGGTACCCCATATTTTAGGGACTTGAGACTGGATCTCTGGATCCCCACCTTCACACATTGCTTCCTGTTCATTAGGTATGACCGAATCCAGGAGAGTGCATGACCTTTGACGTTGCATCTATCCCTCAGTCTATCCAAAAGGATTTGATGGTCAATAGTGTCAAAGGCAACGGAAAGGTCAAGCAACAGCAAGATAACTGACTTTCTATTGTCTAGAGCACCCAAGATATCATTTTGCACTTTTAACAAAGCGATTTCAGTGCTATGATATTCTTTGTAGGCTGATTGAAACTTGTCAGTAAGGCCATTACTTACATTACTTGTAAGGCCATTATATATATATATATATATATACATATACGTCGCTTCGTATGGTCTCATCCCCATCAAGCAACCCCCATAAGGGCCTTATATAGGTTGAATTCTAGAACCATGCTTGGCCAAAGGGCTACAATTTTGTAATTTTGGCTTCATTTCCAGTGCCTTTTTGCCTCTCTTTCATCTTTACCTTTGCAAGCAAGCTACTCTTTGTCGATCTGACCTGTGTCAAGGTCAAGGTCGTCTGAAGGTCACCGTGTGACCCTTTAAGAAAGTAATTTGATATCTCGTGCTGTGAGAGGTTGGATGCGGTTCTCTCCCTCTCTCTCTCTCTCTCTCTCTCTCTCTCTCTATATATATATATATATATATATATATATATATACAGCACGTGGGCCAATGCACGTGCAGGGATACCGATGGTTACACAAATATGATAGATATCAAGAGAGGAGACTAAAATCTATGCATTTCCCGACCTTTGGAAGAAGATGATGTTGCAAACTGTGCAAATGACGACTTCCCCTCCAATAGTGTATTTGGCCATCTTCTAAAATGAACTATCTTACGTTCCATGATTGCAGTATTCCAAAAAGGTTTTCCAAACATTGTTTTACTTTGGTCCAAAGTCTACAAAAGGGCTATGAAAAAAAAAAATCAGATCACTTTGGTGCCCGGAAGTAATTGGTAGTTCAAAGATTCATAAAACGTCACAGTACATTTTCACATGAGGTCAATCAAAACAATACCCACACCATTCAAATATTTTCAACTCACCAATCAAGATTTAGCATGCACGTGTGTAGGCTGACTTCCGGGCACAAAAGTGATCTGAATTTCCTGCAGATAAGAAAGTTGGCAAAAACATGGAATATATTTAATATTTTGGAATATTTTTCTCTGGGATTGTTTTGTCTTTGTATTCTGCATCTGCTCTCCAAAGAATACCATTCATAATGATAATTCATAAGAAATTCTTTAAAAACTTGTTTCATCTCTTGAAGTACATCATATTTGCGTTACGTCATCACCCTGTATGTATATATGTGTATAGTTCCAAAGCTCCTATATAAAAAGTATATAAATTGCTCTATTATTAGTTATTGTTTTAAACGGATTTTGATAATAATATAGGACATTATGATCTTGTTTTTGAATGGTGCATATGAGTTTTATTTTCAAGGTCATTTGAAGGTCACTTCCAGGTCACTGGAAAATATTTTGAAAAATTAATCAACAAAGGTCTACATTCAATCACGTGTCATTTGCAGATGTATCCCATACAATAAAAATGTCTTTGGTATGAACTTATCTTAGTACAAGCTGGAAATGGGATAGTTTAGTTGTAAATGTCAATTCCACAAGAGGCATATATATTTTCCAGAATATATGAGAATAGGTTTCATCGTGAAGTGTGAAGCTTTTATATTTCATATTTTTTATATTTTTGGCTTCCAGTAGGGGGTGAGACTAGACTTTAACGTAGCCTTACTCACCTGGGAGATACAGATTGGGTTCATACCTTAGTACCTATCTTCACTCCTTAAACCCAATTCAGGACTGAGAAATCTCAGATCACTAGGACATAATGAATTCATTGCACCCAAAACTAACCTGAATATATGTATGGAGGCAGGGCTTTTAAATTAAATGCTGCAAAAGTGTGGAATAGTCTTATTCTAAGCTACAAAACATACCTTTTCCAGAGACACTACGGATTGCCGGGCACTTTGCGCTCAAAATAATGTCCTAATGAACAATATATCATCAACAAAGTCAAATAAAATGCTCATATTTGTACCATTTCATCTTGGGTCGGCCATATTGAGTGTCTGGCATGCCCCATTGATGAAGAGGGAGCATTGGTTAATTATTAATTTTGTTTAGGTCACAATCTTAAGCAAGTGAAGCACTGCGCTCGTCTTTGTGCATCAAAATGTTCTGAATTAAAATTTTGTGAAGAGTTTAAAATTGTTCAGAAATTGCAAGGATACATTTGGGAAGATACATGGCAAGTTTTAGATTTGTTTGTTTTGGGTATTACATCAATTTCAACATTTCGTGATGAGACCTACTTGTAGCAGATATAGTGCTGCCTCATTGAATTGTCATGTCGCAGGTCCTTGACATGACAACCCACAGATTCACAAGGACAATGGGTTAACCCTCAGCTCAAATGGGAAATTGTGTCATGAGTTCAATCTCGGCATGGCCAGTGATCAAACCCACGACCTTTGGATCACCACAGAGGAACTGGTGCTAATAAGCTGGCGCTCTAACCAACTGCGCCACGGCCCGTGGCCATAACACTGTTATTGAAACTGTAATTTGAAGTGATATTAATATAAACATGTGGGACATTGATAAAATCATGGCAGGACAAGTGTGTTATGTATATCAGGCCAAAACACCAACCTGTTTAAAAAAAATTCAAATCAAATTCAAGAAATGTTTTACAAGTGATCTATGTTTCCCATTTATACCAATGATAATTTTAGCCTCTTCCCACATACTTATTGGTATTGCCAGCAGTTCTGTATGATGTTTGAAAAAAGTGATATACATATTTTGACATATGGCAACCTCTATACGATCAAAGTCATGATTATTCCAATTCATATATGTAAATGGCCTATTGTAATATTGACTAGAAAAAAAATGTAAATGTTAATACAATATGTAGATAACACAAGTATTTATCAACAGCATTTATATAATATCAATCAAATATTATAAATATGTATAATTTGTTTAAAAGACTTTATCAGTATGATGTTTTGCAGTTCTTGATAGATAAGTCAATGACATAAATAAACAAAAGCTCTGCCCTTAAAACTGATTATAAAGTCCTATGTGAGTTAAAAACGATACTATCACAGAAGTATCTACAGTATCAAATAATGTATGTAAATCTTGCACATTAAAATATTGAGTTCGTATAATATCAAAATCGATAAACTCAATTAAAATATGTTTGATAGTCAAAGCCCTTTGAGAACAAATACATTCAGGTTGATCTTCACCTTTAAGCAGATAACAGTGCGTCAAATGACTATGTCCTATTCTTATACGGGTTAAAACAGACTCTTCTCTTCGGTTAATTCTAATAGTACCTTTAGTTTTGCCTAGAACGGGCTTAATTTCATGTAATTTATTAAAAATAGCTTCGTTCCAGCGCAATTGCCATTTAGAACATAAAAAAACAGTTATAGATTTCTTAAACTCTGTATATGGAATAAGTAAATCTATTGGGCGTTTGCCCAATGCTGCTTTGGCAGCTTGGTCAGCAACCTCATTTCCATGGATTCCAATGTGACTGGGGATCCAATAAAAACAAATTTCTTTATTTTCATCTCTACAGAGTCTGTTATACCGTTCGAGAATTTTGTAAATAAAGGGATTTTTCCAATCCTTTGCGTTCAATGCTTGTAAACAAGACAAAGAATCAGAAAAAAATAAAAATGTTTGATGTGGAGAAGTCTCCACATGATCCAAAGCAAGGTACAAAGCATGTAGTTCTGCAGAAAAAAATGATGATTTATTTGGCAGACGTTCTGAATAAATATGATTGCCCTTAACAGCAGCCTTCTCATCGTCAAATGATCCACCAGTGTATATACATTGATATCCAGTGAAAATAGATTTAATTTCTTTATATCTATTTATATAAAGGGATGGATCTGTTGAGCATTTCCTAAATTCTGACATGGCTACATTAATATTTAAAGTTGCCCTAATCACATATCATATTTCCATGTGGTGTTGTATGCTTTCTCTAAATCAAAAAATATACTAACCACATGTTCACCTTTTAAATACCCTCTCGTAAAAATGTATCTAAACGTACCAGATGGTCAATAGTACTTCGAGTTTTTCTAAAGCCAGTCTGTGCAACTGAAATATAAACGCATGTTAATCATTTGTTCCATTGTTTTACAGATACTTCTGGTTAAAGCAATGGGACGATAATTATTAGAATCTGATGAGTCTTTGCCAGGCTTAGGTATGGGAATAATAGTGGCTTCACTCCATGAAGGAGAAAAATCACCACTTTCCCAAATGATATTAAAAATATCTAAAAGATGCCCAAGTGATTGGTCAGGGAGGTGTTTAAGGATTTGGTAGTGGATTTGATCAAGCCCAGTTTCTTTTTTGTCAGACTTATTAACAGATTTATTCTGCTGTGAAGAATTGGAATTTGCACCTTTGGTGCTTGATGTTGATTGGATTTGTGATGGTTTTATGGAAGATTGTGTAGGTTTTATTGAAGATTGAGTAAATAAAGGGGTAGAAGATACAGGAGTATTGATTTGCTCATATAGGAATAGTTCTTTTCACCAATTGGCCATGTTAAATCTGAAATGGAAACTTTAGTATCATTTGATTTTGTGACAATAGCATAGGAATTTCTTTGAGGGGTATATTTGCTTTCTACTTGTTTTCTGTCTTCTGGAAAGGAAATGTTTTCTGTGTACTTTATTCTCTGAATCTCTTTTTCTCTTACAAAAGAGGGACAATTCCGAGAATATGACGGGTGTTCACCAATTATTGCATTTGAAAGACTGAGATTCACAATTTTCACTACTGTGCTGGCCAGTGCATTTTGGACATGTCAAGTTCCCTTTACAATTATCTGAGCCATGACCATATTTCTGAAATTTGAAACAACACAGTGGGCTTGGAATATATCTTGGAATATATCTTTATTGATGCTAATGCGATGGCAAGCGACAACATTCTAATCAGATAGCTCCTCAACAATATCAGTCTCTGGTATACCAGAAAGTTCTGGACATCTGATAACTCCCTTTCTGGTGTTAAGGGTCTTATGAGGAGTTATGTTTACAGGGATAGTGGCCAATAAAGAACATTCACAATAAATTATTGGAATGACTCTTTCTGTCCACTTTTATTAATAATTTGTCATGCATCTTTTTAATGTTTTTCACTATACCAGCTACTCCTTGAAAACCTTTTTCAATTGCAAAAGGAGACATTTTATCTATCGTGCATAGTGGATTCGAGCTTTCAACTATTAAAAATCTTGGCCATCTTGTTTCATTTGTGTTTATATCGTTATCCAAGTCCATTTCCAT
Source organism: Amphiduros pacificus (assembly GCA_949316495.1). Lineage (NCBI taxonomy): Eukaryota > Metazoa > Annelida > Polychaeta > Phyllodocida > Hesionidae > Amphiduros > Amphiduros pacificus. The sequence continues at coordinate 13,206,600 of OX439012.1, read as the reverse complement.
ATCAGCCCTTTATCTTTTTTGTTTGTTTGATGGCATATGTGTTGTGTTTATTGTTCATTGCCCATGTTCCTAAGCCTTACTCTGACTCCTATTTTAAAAAAAAGGGAGTTATAGATATGAGCCAGATAAATTTTATAAATTGATAAATTTGTTTATATTACCATACATGAGAAGTTTGTGCGGGCGTGCGGGCGGAGTGGACATGTTTTCTAGGAGCTCCAATTTCTAGGAAAATAAACTTAACTCTACTGGAAATTATACCTTCCATCTTATTAAATCTACTGCAGATTTAGGAAGTATACACCCAGGAATATTTAAAAAACAATTTTAGGAAAATTTAGCTGCATTTGAAGTGTGATTCCTATCCTTTCAAATCGAAGACAACGACTGCGTGGGATTGTATATATAAACGTATATATACCAGGTACGTATTGCGGCTATACAAGGTATTCACGTTAATATCAGTGTACTACAATCGGCCTCACACGGCATCACAAGGTAAATTACATAACTTTCATTATTTAACGTTCTTTCCAGGAAACATTTCCATGTGGTAAGAATATTATATAAATAAAATAAACAAAACCAAAGTCGAAACACTCCTTCCCGCAGAAAATAGCGTCTCAAGCCAAAACAAAGAACCTGCATTAAGGTCCACCTATTTCAAACCCAAACCGCACCAAGTATAGTTACTCGCTGGACTCGATAGCGTATCAAGAATATTAACGGTAAATATAACACCAATTTCTAATTTTACATTAGATTAAGTGAGCTCTACTGTTCAAGAAAAAAACCCTTGATAAACCCATACGCAAAGCTGGTATCTTGGGGCTGAGTAAATCTACTAGAATCGCTCTCACATATAGTATATAAACCCTGTAAACCGTGTGGCAGTCAATCGTCACCCGGTAGCAGCTGAAGCAGGAACTCGAGGAACAGAGCACGCCTTGTGATTTTAATCAGTTACTACGAACATTTTAAACAGGATTGTACAGACAAACTTTTTAATATTAATATTTTATTCAAGCGTCGTAACTCAGTTTTCAACCACACCGGGTGACGAGATACGCACCTTCACAGTAAGTACGCTATATTATTTTCAAACTATATTTAAACTACACTTCGCCATATAGAAGGTTGTAAACCATCAGTTTCCAATTTTCTCCATACAGAAAATTATTCAATATAACATACAATACAAAGCTCGAATACAAGGCTTTCTCCATATAGAAAGTTGAAATTGATACAATATTATACAATATTATATACAAATATAGGTGATTTTTTCAATTAAATTGATTTCTCTCCACACAGAGAACTCATAGATACGTTTTAATTGATTTCTCTCCATACAGAGAACTCATAGACATATATATAACTATCAAGGTGGAAATATTTATTGACGTCCTCCATATAGGATTTTCTCGCTCAAGTTGATATCTTTCCATACAGAGAACTTGTATACATATATATTATTATCAAGGTTGAAATATCTGCAATTTATTAAGTCCCTTCATATAGGGTCAGTGTATGTTGTATTGTTTGATTTTCTCCATATAGAAAATTAAGCCAATTGTTATTCTAGTTTTCTGCATATAGAAGTAGATAAATTGCTATTTTTAAAATCCCTCCATATAGGGGTCTGTTTTTGACACATATTTTCTCCATATAGAAAATTAAGTGGATTCTCTGTCTGACTCCTCCATATAGGGGTGTTATTGTAAACAAGTTGAATTTCAAACTGGCATTTTCAAATTTTCTCCATACAGAAAATTTGAGGCACATATAGTATCAAAAATAAAATATTTTACAAAACATATCATTAACAACAAATTGCTTGTATATTCTGTTTTGAAGCAAAAATGGCTACGAACGAAGCACCTTGCCCCTGAACTGGAGAATGGTGGTGGTGAACAGGCCCCACAGGAACCTCAGGGGAGGCCACAGCGTGCGGCGAGCACCAGGAGCATGACTGGAGGTGCTGTGGCCACCCCGGCTCCATCTACAAGTGGAACTGGCGCCACTGGAAAAAAAGACAGTAAATTAGAAAAACTTAAATCTGAAAATGAACAGTTTAAGATCAAACTTAGCTCCAATGCTGAAGATATAGAATTCTACAGGTTAAAAATTGATGAACTTAGTGAAGAACTCTATCGAAAAGACTTGAACATTGCTGTTATTTCTGAAAAACTAGAAGATGAAAGAAATGAAAATAAATTATTAACTTTAACTCAATCTCCAAAAGGGGTCGCCTCTGAGGCTGCCATGGTCTCTGTGAAACCTAAAATATTGTTATGAACAGAGAATACAAATGGTAACAGAATTGTTTCTTGTACTACTGACAGGGACTTTGTACATGCAGGTACAAATTTGTACCTGCATGTGATGACAGCACTTCTGCTATGATTCTGAGACAAGCTTTGAATAAGAAAGATACATATACTGCTTTGCGTGACTTCCATTGTATCATAATTATTCTTGGAGCTCAAGACATTATGACAAATTCAAGTGTAAATGATGTTTTTGTTAGCATAAGCACAATTGTAAATGTTCTGGCTGCTAACACTCATGCTAATCTCATCCTCAGTACACTGCCTCCTTCCAAAATCAAAGCAGCTGAATTTTCACACCTTAACAAGAAAATTCAAAATTTCAAAATCACTCAAGAGTATCAATCCAAATTTCAAATTGTGATTTTCAGAGAAGCTTTTGAACAGTACTTAAGGGCAGACACAATGGTGGATGATGGTTACTGTGTAACAGACCTTGGTGCACAAGCTGTGGTTGAGTATCTGTTGTCAAAAATAAATATCGATTTGTCTATTGATCTGCACGATTTCCCTACTGCTCCCACACCACCTACATCTACATCTAGCTCCAATACTACTAGTGAATCAATCATGACCAAAATTACTGAAGAATTATTGAAAAAGGACGTAAATATTGTGAAGGAAATTCCTGCAAATATGATGGGGGCAGTAATTGGGAACAAGGGATCTACTGTCAAAAACGTTCAACACCATTCGGCCGCAAAATTGAGAAAAATTACATGGAATCGAACCGAAAATATTAAAGCACAAAATCCTGATGATATGACTCAGGGGATGCTCATTATGGGGGAACCCCTAATGATTATCAAGGCACTGGACGCTGTTGATTGTATCATTAGCGACAGTGAGGGATCTAATTCTACCAAATTTGAAACAAGGTCAATTTGTCAAAGTTATTCCAGGACTGGATACTGTAACTATGGAGTTCGATGCATTTTTGAGCATGTTCCTAGCAAAAAAGTTAAATTAAATGAATGAAGGTATTTGGGGGGCAAGGGATTTTCAAATAATTTGAAAAAAGATGTAAACTATGAATATATATGTTTATGTACAGGTGAAAATTGTTTAACTGGCAATACCACCTTTTCTAAGTGCATGACAAGTGTTCGAAACGTTTCTAAGTCAATATGTCTCTGCTTTGAAGAGAAATGTAAAGTTGATGAAAACAATTATTTATATATCAACAAATGCAACAGTACTTATTCAGGTTGCATTGTAGGACTGAATGAAGACTGTATGCATGTCGGTCATAATTATAACATATTTAAAAAGCATGTGAGCCATAACTGTGATACATTAAATAAGATCAAAGGTTGCAAGAATGAAAATATATCGTATGGTTTTAAAAAAAATGATTTTAACAGGTATATGAATGATTCTTTTATCAGACAGAAAACTATTTTTAAAAAGAAATATTTAAATAAAAACAACTGTTCAAAAAATAGCTCGTTCCCTTGCCCCCCGCAGTCAAAATCTATGTCATAACACAAATTTGCTTCCATATAAAAATAAGATTCTCTTTAGTGAAGCTGTAAAATACAACAAACAAAATCACATATCATATAAAACATTAAATCAAACAGTTAATCATATCAAATCTACAAAAGGTATTCCCCAATCGGACACTCTTAATGAAAAGCGGCTACCAAAAAATATGTTCCAAATATGTACATTGTCAAGGTCACATGGTCAAAATAGCCACGCCCATAAGAGGACGATACGTAAAAGTAGAACAGATGTTACTTCACCGGTAAACTCAATATCGCTTTCAAATCGATTTAGTTATCTTTCTGACAGTACCAAAAGTACAACACAAAACTCTGGTCAAACTGAAGGCAGTCCTGATATTGTAAATTGCCTCTCAAAGTTTCGAAGCGATAGGATGTTGGCTCAGCCCTCTCTTAATCTGATTGGCCGCCATGGGGGGCAATCTGCTGGGGGTGAGAGGAGAATCCTGCAAAATGACGTCATGGGGTCAATGATCGGATTCTCTGCGGAAAGTTGCCTTAATGCTCAGTTTGATACGAATCAAATTAATGCAAATAGAAATTTAAATAATAAAAAACCGAAAAGACATTTCAAATATGATCGTAACAAAACTACGAACACTAAAATGAACAAAAATCTAATTATTGCTACAGCCAATGTTCAAAGTATTGGAAATAAGACGGAACTTATAAATTTATACATTAATGAAACTAATGTGGATTTATTCTTCATAACTGAAACTTGGATAAATGAAATGAATGAACAAATTATAAGAGGTGAAATTAAAGATAACAACTACAATATTGAACACGTACCACGTGCCCTAAGGTCTGGCGGAGGTCTAGCGATCATCTACAGACCTGAAATAGACATAAAGAAAATTAATCACAGACATAAACTATCAACAATGGAAATGATGGAAATAAATATTAAAACAAAAAATGAAATATGCAATATCATTACAATATATAGACCAGAGCCATCAGACAAAAATAAATATACTTACACAGAATTCTTTGAGGAATTTAGTGAATTACTTTCCCATTATAGTACATACACTCACGAAGTTGTGTTAGTAGGTGACTATAACTTTCATATGAACAGGCCTGAAAGGCCAAATGTAATAAAATTTAATGATATCCTGGATCTATATAACTTGCATAATCATGTAACAGAACCAACCCATATTATGGGAAATACTCTAGATTTAATAATAACGGGTGCACATAGTAATATATTACAGGAACATATAGTGGATGAAAAAATATCAGATCACAATATAATAAAAATGACTTTGAATCTTCAAACGAAAATAAACACTAAAAAAACAGTTTCCTATAGAAATTACAAGAAAATGAATATCGAAAATTTTAAAAAAGATATTGAGGAAATGTTCGATGAAAATTATACCTATCAAGATTCTGATCTCAATGACCTACTATATAAATACAATAAACTGTCAAGTGTATTGGATAAACATGCACCTACTGTTGAGAAGACCATAAGTAATAGAAAACCTGCTCCATGGTTATCTGATAATATACACATGGAAAAGAGAAACAAAAGAAGATGTGAAAGAAAATATAATAAAACTGGTCTTTCTTCGGATAAAATACGTGTTAAAATACAGAGGAACAAATATAATAATATCGTTAAAGACTCAAGAAATAATTACTATTCAGAAATAATAAATTCAAACAAATCCGATCCAAAAAAACTATTTAAAATATTGAACAAATTATTACACACTAAGGAGGACACTCCTTTTCCGAAACATAACGACAAAAAAGAGTTGGCTGCAGAATTTAATAACTTTTTTCTAGAAAAGATTGCAAATCTAAGAGAAACCATGGACAAAAATGAAAATAATTCTGAACAACCAAATGAGGAAACTAAATTCAACACGCAGTTGAAAAATTTTACGCTGTTGAATGACTCGGATGTTAAGAAAATTATTAAAGAATCTGCGAAGAAGTCATGTGAGCTGGATCCCATCCCAACTTGGCTTCTTAATGAATGTGTGGGGAATTTATTGCCATTAATAAAGGCTATCATAAATAAGTCTATCTCATTGGGAAATGTACCCGACGATATGAAAATGGCCATCATTAGACCTCTAATCAAGAAATTGGGTTTAGAATTGATAAAGAAAAATTATAGACAAGTCTCGAATCTGGCCTATTTGTCAAAATTAATAGAAAGGGCTGTAGCTACACAATTTGTAGGTCATCTGGTAAGAAATGATATTCAAGGGTTATTCCATTCAGCATACAAGGAGTTCCATAGTACTGAAACTGCATTGCTCAAGGTTCAAAATGACATCTTAATAGACATAGATGATGGTAAAACGGTAATGCTGGTACTACTTGACCTATCAGCCGCTTTTGACACTATTGATCATGATATATTATTGAATAGATTGGAAAAAAGATGTGGTATCACAGGTACTGCCCTAAAATGGTTTAGATCATACTTATCGAATAGAAAACAATGTGTTACAATATGGTAAAAGATCTGAAAATATGAATATTAAATATGGCGTCCCTCAGGGCTCAGTTTTGGGACCGTTATCATTCACTGCATATATGGAGCCATTATCAGACATTATTGGTGACTATGGTCTCAAGCATCACATTTATGCTGATGACACGCAATTATATATCACCATTGATCCTAAATCTGAAGAAACTAGAAATAAGTCTTGTAAAGAGATGGAAAATTGTATTATAAGTGTAAAAAAATTCCTTATAGAGAACAAAATGAAGTTAAAGGATGGAAAGACAGAAATGCTTTTATGTGGTAAAAGCTGTGAATTCAGGAGAAAAAATGTACCTAATGAAATTTTAGTAGGTGAAACTAAAATCTCTAGATCACATACTGTTAAGGATTTAGGAGTTATTCTAGACCAAGAGCTATCTATTAAATCACAAATCAGAAAAATGTGTAAAAATGGTTTCTTTCATGTAAAAAATCTAGCACGCATAAGAAATTGTTTAGATGAAAAAACTGCTAACACACTAGCTCATGCATTTGTCACCTCTACCCTTGATTATGAAAATGCTTGACTAGCCGGTTTACCTGAGTGTGAATTAGCCAAACTTCAAAAGCTACAGAACGCTGCAGCCAGGGTAGTAGGTAAACTTAAAAGAGAGATCATATCACGCAAAAGCTTATGGATCTGCAATGGTTGCCTGTTAAGGCTAGAATTGATTTTAAAATATCTTTATTGACATGGAAGACGCAGAATGGCTTCGCCCCAAAATACCTATCTCAGTTATTAGAGCGCAAACAGCTAGGTATGGGACTGAGATCTAATGACAAAAACGAATATGTAGTCCCAAAGACTAATATGAAATCATATGGAGATAGGGCCTTCATGGTATATGCGCCAAGGAATTGGAATGCCCTTCACCTTGAAGTGAAAAACTGTAAAACGGTAGACACTTTCAAGAAGAAACTAAAGACATATCTATTTAGGAAGCACTATCTTGGTAAAGCGCCTTGAGCAGACCTAGTCTGGTAAAGCGCTATATAAATTGTTATTATTATTATTATTATTATTATTATTATTATATTATATTATTATTATTATTATTATTACATTTTCTCTTAAAAATATGTAGAATTAATCATTGATAATGTATCAAAATTATAAGAAATCTATACTTTATTTAACTTTAGTTTTAAGATATGGGGAAATATGTGGAGCTATTATTCCACAAGCCGGTTGGACAATATCGGGCCCTAAATTCCTCCATGTCTAGGGTGAATATTTGGGTTCAAACAGATGTGTTGCATCTGGATCAGTATTACTGCCAAACCAGTCCAGTGCTCAACCTGCAGAATTCCATATCCTCCCCTTACAGGTCGCACCCCACGGCAAACAAGGCGCCATGGTTATTTTTTTTGTTCGCCTTTTACAAACTGACAAAAAAACCAGGGAATAAAATAAAATCAGAGGACCATTCTAACCCCAGGCCCACATGGGGAGAATAGATGAAAAGTATGACATGAATGGGCTTTCAGAGCGAGGTGATTTGCATTCAGAGGGCACCATAACTATACCCTCTGTCTCACCCAGGGTATTGATGCTAAGAGATCAGGTCATTAGTAACAGGATGGTTCGGACTCACAGAAGTTTAGATATTACAGAATATGAGATAGTGCAGGTGTCTCAGAATATATTAGATTCTGCTTTTTGTATGCAACTCCTTAATATTTGTAATGATATAGACTATTTCATAAGAAATTGCATATAAAATGAACAGAGACAATGAGGGCTGGTCGGTATACGTACATGTCATTCTGTGATGCATTCTATTCATACTCTCGCATAGACAGTTTGGGATGGTGGTCCTCTGAACTGTCCACATGTCCTTCTTTGTAGCAGTTTGCATATCCGCTCGGAAATAAAGATTGCCTTCATCACATTACATTTTCATATTCAAATACATCTTCAGCAGACAACATTGGGCAACATTTAAGGCCAGGCCATTTGATATTTGAGGGATGGAGAAATATAAATATCAATTTAAAAAAAAGTCATTCAGTTTATTTGGTTCGTAAATGCTTTCAAAGACAGGTACCATGAACGATTTAAGAGGTTTCAGCTAAATAATGAGTGGTTTCAATGACATCTATTATGGTTGTAAGAAAGAAAATAGTAAAGCTAATTGCATAACTGAGTCTATCAATGTTTTGGTGGCAATGTTTTGGTGTCAAGTCTTTACATTTTCCAGCATATGATTGTCCTTGCAAAAAGGTACCTCCTTAAAAAGTTTTAATAAACTCATTCATATTTTTCTAGAAATGCATATCCCTGTTTTGGCAACTAAGAATATATTTGTTTTAAAAAACCTCAAACCAGATTTGCACTTATGAGACATCCAATGTATTGACCCGGAGGAATTGTCAATGTTTAAAGTATGTAATCAATATTTAACTGACAAAACAATATAGTGGGTAATTGAATATTCATAGAAATTGCTTTTTATTGTTTACACAAGGCAGATGACATGAATAGTTGTCAATGTGCTACATATTCTGTGCATATGACATTTATGAATGCAGCCTTGTTGTGAAGTAGTGGAATGTAAAGTTCACTATTTATTTATATTTCAATATACAGTTGAAGCCAAACATCTATTTGGTAGTGCAAGACCATCACATGCCCACACTCTATCATGATTAACGTATGCGTGAAGGAATAGTATCGAGTAACAACTATGCATGACCAGATGATATGTGATAATCATACTTGTAATTATATATTTGATCACAATTATGCTTGATCAAATAGATGTTTAGCTTTAAGTGATATAGAGTGACTTATCTCTACTGTGACAGTGTATCGTTTTTTTTCTGTTCAGATGTCATCTCTTTCAACAACTGATCAAATGGCTGCTCTACACACCAAAGTGCTTGCGCTACTGTTGATATCCGTCACACTCAGTCAGCTGTGTCATGGTAACATCTTATTCTGGATGATTGTATGCATTTATTTAATCAATCTTTAAAATTTAACAGTGGGCATATTCATGTTAGACTTTTTCCATCAAAACTTGGAAGGTATGTTTACAAACAGTATTGCGAGTTATATATTTTGCTCAATTATGATATAAGGATACTTATAAAACAGAACACTGCTTGTAAGATTGTGTTCTGAGATCATAAAGTGAAACATTGTTTTGAGTCTTGTTGGATTTCAGGTTAGTCTGACCTTGGAGTAATAATGAATGGAGGGGTGACGGGGAAAGATCAAAGGGGATATCATAGATGCCGCCATGGCTATTGTTATAATGACGCCATATAGGTGCAAGATATGAAAGTTTTGACGTTTTTTTTTTCAGAACTATTTTAAGTTATCAAAACTACAATTTAGAGCAAAACATATCGTGAATGAAATGTTTGTTTATTTATGCAGATTATGGGGATATAGATTTTATTTCTCTGCTCCAAGTATTGACGATTTTATGACAAGATTTTCAAATTCATATCATATTTATGAAAATGATTAAAATTTCCATTTTCCTCTCAGATTATGGGGAACTGGCCCCACTAGCACAGTTGGTAGAGTGTAGGATCTGTGCCTTTAATGGTTATATAAGTGGAGGGCGGGAGGTGGTGGGTTCGATTCCCACTGCCGGCAGTGTAACTTTCACACTGGTTAAAAGTCTTGAAAGTCGACCTGATATGGCCATAGTTGCTGAAAGGGTCGTTAAAACACCATTTCTCAGATTATGGGGAAATCATGTACTTTTTTGTTATTTTTGTCTTTAAAGTTTATTTTTAATTATTAGCGCATATATTGGCAGCTTAGAAAAATATACCAAGTTGTTCAGTGAAAAAAATACTATCAGAAAATGTAATTTATAGCCCTGCCAATTTATGCGCCGTTATAAATAAATTGACCTAATATATATCATGTCATCATTTAAAATTAATAAAAAATAACAATAAAAAAATGCAAAAAATTTTTTATAAATGCTATATCATTAACAATATTTTGTTTTAAAAGTTTATAAAAAGCAATATGAATATGAATTATGATTTTTTTTATAAACATGTATAAAAAAAAGATTTAGAATATACATTTTTCTTTTTTTCATAATATCTAATATTGAAGAAATCAGAATAGAAATGAACAGATTTATTTGAAGTAATTTTGAGTGGATGGTATTCTAAGCTTCATAAGAGGAACTATTGTGATTTTTTCTTTACAAAAAATAAACCAAAATGTGGTATAATACTTCAATAAAACTTTGGCCAATTTATTTTTTTAAAATATGAATCTTCAATTTTTCACTGTTCTGAAGTCGGCAACTATGATAGGATCAAAGGATTTTGAATCCATTGTGTGAAACAATGCGTTGCTATGACGCCATAGCTCAAATAACAGCCGTTGCGCCTCCATTCATAATTACTCCAAGGTCTGACCAAGTGCAGGCAGAAAATCATATGTATTCTCAAACAGGATGTTCCTGTTTATAAAGGTTTATACAGTGCTCCCAGGGAGTGGGACATGGCTAAGTTGGTAAGATGTAGGTCTCCCATGCTAAAGGTTTGGGGTTCGAATCCTGGTTTGGACACATGCTTTTTTTAGCTATGTTATGCATAGCTCTGCAGTGAGGGCTAACATATTGGATGGAATTTGGCGCAAGAAATCAAGGAAACATTAAGTGCTGAAATTTCATTTTCTAAAGGAAAGTAATCATTATGGTTAATTTCTTGTTAAGAAAACCCTGCAATAGACATCTGCTTCCATTGTCAGGGAAAGGACTTATAATAATAATAATAATAATAAAGATTTATATAGCGCTATATCAGACTAAGTCTGCTCTAAGCGCTTCATTAAGATAGTGTTTTCTAAATAGAAATGTTTTAAGTTTCTTCTTGAAAGTTTCGACAGTTTTACACTTTTTCACTTCAAGGGGCAGTGCATTCCAGTTCCTTGGCGCATACGCCATGAAAGCCCTATCTCCATAAGATTTCATATTAGTCTTAGGTACTATGTATTCATTTTTATCATTAGATCGCAGCCCCCTACCCAACTGTTTATATTCTAATAAATTAGACAAGTATTTTGGGGCAAAGCCATTTTGCACCTTCCATGTTAATAGAGATATTTTGAAATCAATTCTAGCTTTTACTGGCAACCAGTGAAGTTCCTTTAGTTTTTGTGTGATATGATCCCTCTTTTTGAGCTTCCCCACTACCCTTGCCGCAGCGTTCTGTAATTTCTGCAATTTGGCTAATTCACACTCAGGAAGACCCGCTAGAAGGGCATTACCATAGTAAAGGGTAGAAGTGACAAATGCATGAGCAAGGGTATTTGCTGTTCCCTCATCTAAACAATTTATTACTCTTGATAAATTTGTTACATGGAAGAAACCATTTTTACACATTTTTCTGATTTGTGATTTCATAGATAGTTCTTGATCTAGAATAACCCCTAGATCCTTAACAGAATTAGATCTAGGGATTTTAGTTTCTCCTACTAGAATATCTTCAGGTACATTTTTCTTTCTGAATTCACAGCTTTTACCACATAAAAGCATTTCTGTCTTTCCATCATTTATCTTCATTTTATTCTCTATTAAAATTTTTTTAACCTCTATAATACAATTTTCCATCTCCTTGCAGGACTTAACTCTAGTTTCTTTAGACTTAGGATCAATGGTGATGTAGAGTTGTGTATCGTCAGCATAGATGTGATGCTTGAGACCATAGTTACCAATTATATCTGATAAAGGCTCCATATATGCCGTAAATAATAAAGGCCCTAAAACCGAGCCTTGTGGGACACCATATTTAATCTTAATATTATCAGATCTTTCGCCATCTATTACAACACATTGTTTTCTATTAGACAAGTATGATCTAAACCATTTAAGGGCAGTCCCTGTGATACCACACCTTTTTTATAGTCTATTTAGCAATATTTCATGATCAATAGTGTCAAAAGCCGCTGATAGATCAAGTAGTACCAGCATTACCGTTTTACCATCATCAATATCCATTAAGATGTCGTTTTGTACTTTGAGCAATGCAGTTTCAGTACTCTGGAACTCCTTATATGCTGACTGAAATAGGCCTTGGATATCATTTCTAACTAGATGTCCCACAAACTGTTTAGCCACTGCTCTTTCAATTAATTTTGACAAGTAGGCCAGGTTTGAGACTGGTCTATAATTCTTCTTTATCAATTCTAGGCCCAATTTCTTAATTAAGGGTCTAATGATGGCCATCTTCAGATCATCAGGCATGTCTCCTAATGAGATTGACTTATTTATGATGGCCTTTATTAATGGCAGTAAATTCCCCATGCATTCATTTAGAAGCCATGTAGGGATTGGATCCAGCTCACATGACTTCTTTGCGGATTCTTTAATTATTGTTTTGACTTCAGAATCACTTAGCAATGTGAATTTTTTCAACTGTGTATCAAATTTGACTTCCTCATTTATTTGTTGATTATTTTTATCGATTTGGTCCATAGACTCTCTAAGATTCGAGATTTTTTCTAGAAAAAAATTATTAAATACTGAGGCTAACTCCCTTTTATCATTATGGCTAGGGAAAGGGGTGTCCTCTTTAGTATGTAGTAATTTATTTAATATTTTAAACAATTTTTTCGGATCCGATTTATTTGAATTTATTATTTCTGAATAATAATCGTTTTTCGAATTCTTAATGATATTATTATATTTGTTCCTCTGCATTTTAAATTGTATCTTATCTGAGATGAGGCCAGTTTTATCATGTTTCCTTTCAAGTCTTCTTTTCTTTCTTTTTTCAATCCTTACATCATCAGACAACCATGGTGCCGGTTTCCTAATATTAATGGTTTTCTCTATGTTAGGAGCACTTAGATAATTATTTACAAGAAATTTGCAGCCATCCAGAAAATATTGGCCTATCTTTTACATGTATGTAATGTTATATTAAGTATATCATCAAAGATGAAGTCCTCATGTTGGGTTTTATTTGAACGATTTTTGGAGACAAGTTTGCAAAGACACTGTGAAATGAAGACCACAAAGCTGGCAATTTCAAGATTTGGTGACACATTTTAAACCCAGAGAAAAAATGCATTATCATAGCCACAGTTTTCTATATGATTATGTTATCTGATACAAGAATTGCTGTAAACATCACAGTAGGTTCCTTGCTGTCACATAATCAAGGAAACTATTTAACACTGAAAAAGATTTTTTAGTCTGAGAAGCCATGCAACCATGAAGGACAATACACGTTACTCTTTAAAACAGTGGATTTCAAGTCCATTTGCCAACATCTTTGGGAGTATAGCTGATGACAATGGCCATCTGGACTTTCAAAAACATTCTCTTCAGATTTTTGTTAGACATGTACATGTGCGAACAACTTCAAATGGTGTGATAAACATTGGTAATTAATTGATAAATTGAAACGCAGCTGTGTTGTTGGTTGTAGTTGTAAACTATTCTTGTAAAACTTTCAGGGGGAGTGAGCTATGCCACGGACTGCACCACAGTGTTCATGAGAGAGGGAGCAGGATTCAGTGGCTATTATCAGATAATGGAGGGAGAACTCTGTAAGGGCCTACCACAGGTAGGTGCCTGTGGCTATTAAGTTGGGGCCACTTGCAAAAAGCGTCACAAAATGTGTGATGCATATGTATCACAAAATAATGTAGAACATTTAATTCACCAAGAGGCAGCAATAGTCCACTACTAACTCCATGCATGATTGATTTTATTTGTAACGCTCAGACATCACAAATTCGATGACATAGAGTTTTATTTGGTTTTCTTTTTCAGCTTCATGCTTTTCCATCACATTTTATACTTGCCTCTTTGGAATTTCAGAAGATTAGCCTAATTCTAATGACTCATGGTAGAAAATAGGCGATCCTACCCGAGACGATTTAACAGCAATCACAGTCCCAACCAGTGCCAATACTGGTTTCAATCTTGTAAGATCTCGTCAGTTGGATGGGGACTGACAGCGTTATCCTAATGTTATCTACCAGGTTGCTACCTGGGCGAACCTCAGTAATATAGGGAAACCCGCTGGCTGTGATTTGGTGGCCTAATACCTATATGCCTACTATGCCTACTCATATGGGGATCAAGGAGAACTGCAGACTCAGTATGGGCGGTGTACAATAGTCGTCTTTATTTGGGTAGCACACAACACATGCATACAGTCAGGCTAGGATAGGCATGGCATGAGCTTGTAGATGACTAGACGGATGCTGTCTGAAATGGAGCTCTCCGGCCTGGGGCCGCACCTCGGGGATAATAATAATAATAATAATAATAATAAAATACTTATATAGCGCTAAATCAGGCAAGCCTGTTCAAAGCGCTCACAAGTCCTTAAGTCTCATAGTATTTCTTAAAGAGAAAACATTTAAGTTTACCTTTAAATATATTTAAACCAGTACATAACCTCAGATCAGATGGAAGTTTATTCCATAATAAAGGTGCAATATACCTGAAGGCCCTATCTCCATAGTATTTACTATTCGATTTCGGAATTATTAATTCTAGTTTATCATTCGATCTCAACATTCGGCAATTAATTCTTTTGGTTAAGAGATCCTTTAAGTATATTGGGGCCATGTTATTTAATGTTTTCCATGTAAGAAGTAAGATTTTAAATTCTATGCGTGCTGGAACAGGTAACCAATGTAGTTCTTTTAAAATAGGGGTAATATGTTCTAATTTCCTTGTTTTAGTAACTAATCTAGCTGCAGCGTTTTGCATTTTTTGCAATTTCTCTATATCTTTTTTTGGAAGTCCAATCAGTAACGAATTACAATAATCAATATTTGAGGAAATAAAAGCATGTACCAACATATTAGTAGATGATTTATTTAACGATTTTCTTATCTTAGCAATATTCTTAAGATGAAAGAAACCTTTTTTACAGATATTGCTAATATGATTTTTAAAATTCATTGCAGAGTCAAAGATCACACCCAAGTTTTTTACCTTTTTAGTATTAGTTATTTTATCATTCCCAATTTTAATAGTAAGTTATTAATTTTTTTGTTTTTGTTTTTACCATATTTTGAAGCAATAAGAAATTCTGTTTTGTTATCGTTTAAACACATTTTATTTTCCAGAAAAAAATTTCTAACCATACCAGCACATTCTTGTAATTTATTATAATTTAATTCCATCTTTTTATCATCATCTAAGTCCATCGAGATGTATAATTGAGTATCATCAGCATAGATATGGTAATTCAAACCAAATTCTCCTATTATTCTAGATAGAGGAGAAATATAGATAGTAAAAAGGATAGGTCCTAAAACCGATCCCTGCGGAACTCCATATTTAAGGGACTTTTTTTGTGAATAATTACCGTTTACCGTCACATATTGAACTCTATTGCCAAGATATGATTTAAACCAGTTCAATACAGAGCCATTTATACCACAATTTTCAGAAAGTCGAGATAATAGTATATTGTGATCAATGGTGTCAAAAGCCGCAGATAAGTCAAGCAAAACCAGCAAAACCGTCTTATTATTATCAATATCATATAAAAAGTCATTATGAACCTTTATAAGTGCAGTCTCAGTACTATGGAACTCTTTATAAGCAGATTGAAAACAATCTCTTAAACTATTAATATCTAAATGATCTATTAATTGATTGGCTACTGCTTTTTCAATAATTTTTGATATATATTTGAGATTTGATACTGGTCTATAATTTCTCTTAATCAGTTCAAGCCCAAGTTTCTTAAGAAGAGGTCTAATAATAGCAATCTTATAATCATTAGGCATTGTAGAGCACAGTAGTGATTTATTGATTATTTCAGTTATAATTGGTATAAATTCATCAAGATGTTGTATGATCAACCACGCTGGGATGGGGTCAAGTTCACACGATTTTGAAGATAACTTTTTAATAATTTTTCTGACATCTTCATGGTTCAATAATTTGAATTTGTTCCATTGCGGACCATCGAATCTATTAGATTTAACTATTTCAATAGTATTATTGATCAGTGAAGTATTGTTATCAAATTTTATCGGTAAATTTATATTGTCCAATTTATCTCTGATTTGATCAATTTTCCCAATAAAAAATTCATTAAAGTCATCCGCAAGTTTTCCATAATCATTCGACATAACAAAAGGAGTATTATTATTCCTGTTCAATAATTTATTAATGGTTGTATAAAGTTTTTTTGGATCTTTATGATTATCAATAATTATTTTTTCATAATATTTGCATTTAGCATCATTAATTATTTTATTAAATTTATTCCTTTGTTTTTTATATAGTTCTTAATCAACAGTCAGACCTGTTCTTCTCATCTTTCTCTCAAGTTGTCTTTTCAACATTTTTTCCATATTAATATCATTATTAAACCAGGGCGAAGAATTTCTAATTTTAATTTTTTTGTTGATGATTGGTGCATGATTATTTAAAATCTTTTTAGATCCCTCAAATAGATCTACTAATTCATCCAAAGTAGAATTTGAAAAAGGGGTTTTATTAAAATACATATTAATATCATTTTTAAATGCAACATGATCCATTTTATTATATTTCCTAAATTTTATTACCTTCTCTTTGATCACCTCATTTGTAAACCTAAATTTACATCTTATTGTACTATGATCCGAAAAAAGATCCTCTACAACAAAGTCCTCTAGTGACGTGCTATCATTAAATTTTATTAATAAATCTAATGTATTACCTAGTATATGCGTTGGTTTATTTATTAATTGTGTGCAATCATAATCATTCAATGTTTCATTCATTTTTACTACTTCAGGTTTTGACTTTTTATTCATATGCAGGTTGAAATCCCCAATAAGAAAGACATCATGTGTGAAAAGTTTGTAATATGATAAAATGTTGGATAACTCATCAAAGAAGAAATTGAAAGTGAAGTTATTTTTCTTATTAAAGCCAGGTCTGTATATATTAACGAACGTAATTAATCTATTATTGTAGTTTAGGCATGTTATCATAATTTCCATAGATAATATTTTAAATGGTATATTATTAATAATTTTAATATCCAGCTCATCACGATGCAGTACTCCAAGGCCTCCACCGGATCTCAATTTTCTTGAACATTTTTTGAATTTATAATTATTTTTTTCAAGTTCCTCACAAACTTTAGTGTCTCTCTCATCGTTAATCCATGTTTCAGTAAAAAACATTAAGTCTATGTCATATTGAAAAATATATTCTTTGATAATGTCTGTCTTATTTCTCACACTCTGTGCATTAACAAAAGACATATTTAATATTTTTTTAATATTAGATAGTTCAGATTTCCTACTTGTTTTATTTAGTAAAGAGTTTACATAGTTCTCCGTATCATCCTCAGAATTCAGAACAGTCGGACGCAATAGAGGACTTTTATCGCCTAAAGGCTTTTCTATAGCGAAGTAATCTTTATCATATCTGAAATCTAAATTTAGCTGATGAAGTGTACGCTTGGTTTCAATACGAAAACGCCGGCCTGACTCCACTGTAGAAAGCGTGCCTTCGGGTCTCGCCTTATTGGTCAGTTTCATTCCCGAAGTGTTACGAAGTTGCTTCGGGTGAGCCGAATCATCATCGCGTCTAATAGAAAAGTGTGGCGGTGGAGTGCTTTCTTGTCGCTTCTCTGCATACATTAAATCACCAAGATATGAACTTCGATTCATACCAGTTGCCTTCAAGGCATAAAGATTAACTTGAGGTTTACGTTTATATTTTGCTTTTGATAAAACAGTTGTCTCAATTACATCCTCGTTGTTTAAAGGTGAAAACTTGTTATATGATTCAAAATTATTAGTATTATGAATATTTAAAGCTTTTTTGTTAACTTTTCTTCTCATTGTTTTTTTAGGAAATTTTTTACTCAAAGTTTTAAAACGATTATTAGTTTGAAGTCGCTGATTTGGAGATGTAATAATATAATTTTCATGTCTAATTATCTTACTCTTCGCATATATTTTATTCCTATTCAAGTACTCGCCAGAGTGGCCAAATTTAATAATCTTAATATTAAAGTTATTATAATAAAACTTTCTGAGCAATAAAAATTTACCAGACTTTATAAGGCCAATAGGTTTAGTTATTTTATTTTTATAAAAATAGAAGTAGGATGTTCTCATGGGGTCAAGTTTATTGTCATCAAATTCTTTTTTATGGAATTTACATAGAATAAGATTATAATCATAAAAGAACATATTTTAAAGGCCATATTGAGGAAAACAGACACAAGTACATATTTTTGAGCTCATATTTTTTATTTTATTTTTCATACCCAGGTAATCTGAGTCGATAGACATAATACAAAATTCAGTACCATCAATATTTGCACTATCAATATTTGTACCTGAAATGTCATTACCAGCCATACCTTGTGACAAATATCCGTTATCACAAAGCAACCGAGTATCAGAATTGTGAATATCATGATTATGAATATCATTGTGAAACATTTTAGTTGACTCATAGCTTGTTAAGACATTAATATATTTAGAACCATCATTGTTTTTAGAGCTATTATTGATTTAAAACTAGAAAAATGGTTTTTGCACTCTGACCACTCTGGCCAAACACATCATGTGGATACATTCATTTCATCAATATTCTTTATAATCATATTTTTTGCAGTTTCAATTATCACTTTATCACCTTTAATACATGCAAAATATTTTTTACCAAAGTCATTTTCATAAGAGTCTTATCTTGGCACCAGATTCACTTTCCAGGCGGCGCACATTGGCGCCACCTTTACCAATGATTCTTCCTACTATACCTAATGGAATTTGTACCATTTCCTCATAACCAGCTTTTTTTGTAGGAATCCCTGAATATGATTGCTGGTCATTCCTTCTACTTGAACTACTATTACCCATCCTAATATTAGAGATGGGTGTTTGTGGTGGGATGAATTTTTTCTCTCTGATAGGCGTTGAGAGCTCATCAATCGTCTTTGTTAAGAATTGAATATTATTTCTCCTCAAGAATCCGTTTTCATTTAAAAGTTCACATTTAGGAAGTTCTTCAAATTTTTTTACCGCCACAAAGCAGTATCCGTCCATTTTATGCCTTCTGATTTTTTCAATCAATAGTTCCTGTTGAAAAGAATTCTCATCATTCAAAACTGGAGGTGGCGCCACAACCACTACTGCAGGGCCTGCAGCTCTAATTAATGCAACATGCTTCAAAATGGTCCTGGCTATTTCAAGACCTTTATAGCCATTTCTGACTTCAGCCAGGCCAGGAATTATGACTACCACATCAAACTCAACCAGTCTATCAGAGTCCCCAGATACATCCATGATAGGGTCACTAGTAATCACTGAGAAGGCCTCAGGTCTCGTGATAGCATTTGCTATATCATGCTGGATCTCATCATTGGAGATCATAATCAGCATTCTATCCAATTTTGTTGTGGAGGATGTGTCCATGTCCAGATCTCCTCCATCAATGTCGGCCATCAATCGATCGATTATCTTCTTTTTTTTCAGTAGGAGCTGTTCAGACCTCACAGCACCTTTCAGGGCCTCCTCTTTTGTTTTCAGAACCTCAGTCATTCTGGCGTTCACACTGTCGAGAGCCTCTTTCATTTGTGTCTCGGAGACTCTGGCCATTTCAATCATTTGAGTTTTAGAGAATAGATCCTCCTCCCGCCTCCTCAGCATAGATTCCACTTGTTCAACCCTCCTCACAAGATCGTTCCTTTCAGTTATAATGGCCTCATGATTCTTCTGATTTTGGATAACCTTTTCCACCAACTCAGATTTCTTCATCCCCATCAGTTTCGTGGTAACATCATCACCGCCGTCCCCACGGAAGGTCACCTCATCAGTCATGTTCTGCAAAAATATAATCACTATGATCAGTAACCAAAATAGTGGTAAGCAGCAGTGATTAATCTATTATTGTCGTAAAAAATGATTTAGATATACTCAGATGTAAAATCAAGTGTGTTCAGATATGCTCAAATATGTATCAATAAGTAATATAGCCAGGTGTAATACAATCACGTGTTCAAAGTGTATAATATAGTCAGGCACAACCGAGCACAACCACCCGAGTGCGTCCGATTGCTTCCGATTGCGTTCAGCAGAGACCAAAAAACACTAATAGCAAAGTGTCATATTCTTACCTCAGTCATGCCAGTAGTTTTCCGGTAGATTGAGCCAGCTAACACAAACAGCTAACTGAGTAACTCGCTAGGTACTAGAAGTAGCTAGTATTCCACTATCAAGTATATCACTATCAAGTATATCACTATCAAGTATTTCACTATCAAGTTTTCACTGTCAAGTTTTCACTCTCAAAGATAAGATCCCGGTCTTAGATATCTACTCAGCAGAACAACACCTATGTGTAAAGACAAGTCCAGGTAAGTTGCTGTTGTTACGTCTCAGATGATAAGGAAGCTTATGATACTATTGCTTATGCAGGAGTACTATAAGTATAGTTAGTTTAGGAGGTTTAGTGTGACGCCACAATGGTGATTTATTGTGACGTCACAATAAGTTCTGATGTCACAGACAGAATCAGACTCAAAAACAGACGTCACAATGCAGAACAGACAATGAAATTAATCCACGTGACTGGAAAATTCCTAAATTTTGCGGGAAAATGTTGTAATTTTTGCGGGGAAAAATTTGCTACAATGTAGTTGAAAAAATTTACAATTTTAATCACATACAAATATTTTTGAAACAAAGTATTATTCTTGGAAAAAACTATTATGTAAGTTAATTATGCAGCGGGATATGATTGTAAGTTAATTATGCAGCGGGATATGATGGAAAAATGATGTACACCATAAAATTTATGGAGAGATATGAATATTCATGCAAAATTAGAAAATTCAGGCACAACCAGACTGTCACAACCACCTTGAATGCTTCCAAAGTGCGCCCGTTCACGTATACACATCAGTTCACCAAATAACATAACACACTATGGCGTCAAAACTATTACTGGAATCAGAGAAATACCATAGGCTATTTTAGAGAAATACCAGAATACCATAAGCCACAATTTGTAATTAGAACAATGTTCATAAGAAGTTGTTTATGTAAAAGTTTCAGGTTTTTATGTCTTTTGATAAACGAGATATAGCAATTTTTCATTTGTCATGCGAAAACGGCTACTTGTCTGTCGCGCGAAAAGGGCTAGTAACTAAATTTTAAATATCAGCCAAAATAGTGCACGGATGAGGTTACTATTTACAAGGAATAATTCGATATATGAGTTCTTGAATATATCAAAGTATTGTAATATGAAACCTCTTAGATATTGAGATATTGATCATATAAAAATATTTCTCATATAAAAATTGAGTCGTAGACGATGCGGAAGATGCAATGTGTGAAGCAATCGTGAAAAACGTAAAAACCCGGTAGAATACACAACGAGCCAAAAAATACTATGAGAGATCAGAAAAGCCGATCTAATCAACCTATTCTCAAGATTGAATAGGAGGTCATAGTATTATTTTCAGAATGATATTAACTCTAGATGCTAAAGAAAATAGAGTATCATGCAACGTAAACCAATATATGCGGTAATACTCAGCGTGTCGGGCGTCAATAGTAAAATAAGTGAAGACAGTCTCAATCAAAGTTCTCAATCAAAGTTCTCAATCAAAGTTCTCAATCGGTTTTAGGTAAACTATATCAATATATGGTGAGAGATCAGAAAAAGCCAATCTAATCAACCTATTCCGAGAACGAATAGGAGGTCACAGTATATATTGATAAAGCAATTTTCAGAATCAAAATTCAAGTCAGTTCAGTTGAATTCACCACGTGAAGCACGTGCGCGCAATCAATGGCGATTCAACGATGATACATAAATCCTTATAAATCTTTGTAAACTGATATAAAAATTCCAGTTATGAAATTAATAATTATCAGTCATGGGTTCTGCTATTATATCTTCAAGTTAGGCACTCCATGTGCAAAATGTTATCACAAAAAATATCCAAAATACGAGATTTCTTGAGAGCCCATAAAAAACACAACCGAGCCAAACCGAGCATGCGCAGAACCCAAAGGGATACATTGGGGTCCTATCATCTCATCATCCTATGGTGATGATCAGACCTGAACCAAGAGCCCAGGTTGCGGCTGTGCAATCTGGTTATGTAGTCACGTGCCAGATCCAAGTCGAGGTTGATCTATCTGTGATATGTGAGTTATCATAACCACTTAATGTCTCTAACATTGTCTCTTAAATTGTCTTTCTGTGTCCCACACTAAATCTTGCTTATATAGGAATGTGTGGAGAACCTCTGCTGGGGCATCTCCAGTGTGGAGTTGCTATTGTTTTTATTTTGTACCTGGTGGAGGTGCTATCTTAAAAACATGTACCTACGTTTACAAATAGCGTTCTTTGCGACCATACTTGTAACGTTTTTCACATAATGTTTTTAGGTATTTCTTTCAGATTTGATAAATTAAGTTCCAGGACCTCGCCTTTAAACCCTTCAGACAAGTTCATTTGCACTTCGTACTGACCGGAAGTCGATTTCTAAGCTGTTCATATTGAACTCCAAGCTTTCTTTTGTTTGCTACAGGGATTTTTCAATATTTTAAAGATTTTATGGGTTTTGGCCATTTTTTACAATAATTGTTTTATGGCCGTATGTGTGTATTGGCCTGTGGTTTTTACTGAGTTTGGTAGATAAATGACTGACAAGAAGTGTTTGGAATATATTTATTTCTGCTTATACTTCTTTAGTTTCTTGAAGTTTTCAAGGTGAGTTGTTTTTAAAAGATATATTTATGTTTGCAGATGTGGGAATGGTATATGGTAATTTTAAGTTGATTAACTGAAGGTATTTCATAGTGTACAGTGCTATCCAGAACACAAAAATAAACCAGTTTGACAGTTAACCATAAGAAGCTGTATTATGAATATCCTCACTTGCTTTACTTTACTTTATATTAATATTTTAAAGATCACAGTATAACTATTTGAAAGTCATTTAACCCAGATTATGAAAATAAACTCTTATGGGAAACACAAACGAAGAATTGTGAAGAAAATACTGCAAAATTATGATTTGGGAGATTTTATATGATATTAATACCATCCATGAGACGCAGGCTATGAAGAATATTTACATCAAGTGGGTATGCAGGCACTACAGTATAGTTGTTCCAAGTTAGAATGCAAGCTCTGAAGGATATTCAGTGAGGCAGGTATGCAGGCTGTGAAAAGGTTTAATATGTAAGCTCCAATGGATATTTAAGCCGAGTTCTTCTGTAATAAGTCCAGTAATAAGGGAAATTATCACATTGTGGTGACGGATGGACAGTTTAGTGATGAGGGAGAGGGTCACAGAGTGGTGACGGATGGACAGTCCAGAGGTAAGGGAGGTCATATATTGGTGAGGGGTGGGTAATCTAGTGATGAGGAGGAGGGTCACATAATAGAGACATTCTAGTGAGTGCCAGGGGGTCACATAGTGCTGAGGGAAAGACAGTCCATTGATGAATGAGGGGATTATACAATGATGAGGGATGGACAGTGATGAGATAGTGGATCATATAGTGATGACGGAGGTGGTCACTGACTGTTGTGGGATGGACTGTCCAGTAATGGGGGAGTGGATCATAATGTTGTGAGGGATGAATAGTCCAATGGAGGAGAGGGTCATAGTTTTTAGACTTTGACAGTACATAGATTAGGGATGGATTTCTGCACAGAAGATATTGAATTAATAAATGATGCATATTGTACCACAGATCAAATGATTATGGTTAGAATGAACATAGAAGTCACATTTTGATTTGGTGTAAGGTTGCAGGTTGTGGATATTAAGGCAAGAACATGAGTTTGTGCAGGGAGATAGATCTCTCAAGTTGGTTCTGATGGATTTGTTTGTTTGTTTGGGGTTTAACATCACTTTCAACATTATTTCAGTTATTTTGTGATGAGACCTACTTGTAGCAGATATAGTGCTGCCTCACTGAATTGTCATGTCGCAGGTCCTGGACATGACAACCCACCTGGTCACAGATTTACAAGGACAACGGGTTAGCCCTTTGGCACGGGTCTCAGCTCATGTGGGAAAGTGAATCATGAATTCAATCTCGGCATGGCCGGGGTTCGAACCCACAACCTTTGGATCACGACCTGGTGCTAATCAGCTGGCGCTCTAACCAACTGCGCCACGGCCCAGGGCCTGGTTCTGATGGAAGGATCTCAAGAGTCTGAATGATGACTGAGATCCTTTCAGAAGAACCAACGAGAGAGATCTGTCTCCCTGAACATGGCATGAACTCATGTCCTTGTCTTTACCTCATACTCATCCACTGCAGATTGATGGGGTTTACATAATGTAATCAATTTTATATTACTACATACAGTGAAACTAGGCCACCTGTAAAACACTTTATGAAATGGGGGAAATTCTGTCTCAACTGGGCAAACAGTCATCAGTTTAGAGATTCCCACAAAAGGTTGCAGTCTCTGCCAACAAGGGTCCCTGCTTTCTGTGTTTCAAGGTTCACATGACCCAAATCTAAAATGTTGTCTACTCCAGATCAAAACAAAGCCAGACAGTCATCATGTTCATTTCAGAGAAATTAACACATGATTTTTTGAAGAATTGGCCTAAGATTACATTCTTCAGGATGAGAGATATTCCGACTTTGCGATTCCCTCAGTTCTTTGCACAGTGGTCGAAAATTGTCCATCTTTTTCTTACTGAACAATTGAGCAAATAAACAACTTAAATAACATTGATGTTTAATCATCTTATATTGATTTTTAACCTTTTCTCAATAGCATTTCAAGACTTCAAAGTTGTATCGTTCTAATACATCAGTTTTCTGGTCTCCTCAATACTGCATTCATGCTTCATCTGTCTTCAAGTTGTCAATACATAAGTTATGCTTCATCTTTGTCATCTGTACTTAAATCATGCCTTAACTTAATGCTGCAGTTGTCCTACATCTATTTCATCAATCCTGCAGTCATGATTCATTTGTCATTAAAATACAGCTTTCATGCTTCTTCTATGATCTCAATGCTGCTTCCTCTATGCCATCAATAATGCAATCATGCTTCCTCTAACAACTATGGTCATGCTTCTTTTATATCGTCAAAACAAACAAAAGTCATGTTTCATTTGTCATCAATATAAAATCCATGCTTCTACTCAATTTAGGTATGCTTCTTTTATGTCATACAGTCATGCTTTATCTTTGTCATTAATACTAAAGCCATGCTTCATATCTCTACAATTGTCATGCTTCTTCTATTTAATCAATCAAAAGGCCATGGGTCATCTACTCAATTATGTAGCCATACTTCATCTAATCAGGCCTCACTAGCATAGTTGGTAGAGTGTAGGATCTGTGCCTTTAATGGTTATATAAGTGGAGGACGGGAGGTGGTGGGCTTGACTCCCACTGCCGGTAGTGTTACTTTCACACTGGTTAAAATGCTCGAAAGTCAACCTGATATGACCACAGTTTTTGAAAGGGTCGTGAAAACACCATTTCACAATTTCATTTTTTCAATACTGTTGTCATGCTTCATATGGCATGATACTGTAGTCATGCTTCATTTACTTTCTCAATACAAAACACATTCTTCATTTATCTACTCAATACAAAAGTCATGCTTCACCTGTCACCAATGCTGCAGTCATGCTTCATCTATTTCACTAAAGGCCATGGGCCGTGGCACAGTTGGTTAGAGTGCCAACTTTTTAGCACCAGTTCCTCTGTGGTGATCCAAAGGTCGTGGGTTCGAACCCCGGTTGTACCCAGATTTAACTCATGATACAATTTCCCATATGAGCTGAGGCCGGTGCCTAAATTGGTTAACCCATTGTCCTTGTAAATCTGTGACCGGGTGGGTTGTCATGTCAAGGACCTTCGTCATGACAATTCAGTGAGGCAGCACTATATCTGCTACAATTAAGTCTCATCACGAAATGACTAAGATAATGTTGAAAGTGAAAACCAAACATATACACAGATGTTCCAATTCAATATCAAGATAAGTGGCAATCCAACAGACATGACATGGCCTATGAGAGACAAAGACTATTCATTTGTGGTAAATAATACATCAACCACCACTGTAGTGTCAGCTCAGACTTCTGAACATGCAACTCCTGTACCATTACCACCTCCTTTATCGTCTACAAAGTTTAATTCAAATAAACAAAATGTATATAGTACAAGCCAGTCACCCAATGCCCCAAACCTGGAAACAATGGTTGTACTGGATACATGCTAAACAACCACCAAGTCTCGAAAGGATGAATATACTAAGAAAAAGTAACACTTTCATGTATGGTATTTACTCATTCAGCATAATTGAATAATACATTATGGCTATCAGTAATATAATACAGTGGAACTGCAGAGGGCTTGAGGCAAATCAACCAGAATTAGATCTAGTGGTCCAAAAATGTAATGCATCAGTTATTTGCTTGCAGGAGACTAAAAGTACAAACAATCCATGACATTAAAAAGCTTTCAGGGATATTGTAAAATTGGTGCAATTGATGCCATGAAAAGAGCACATAGTGGAGTTACAAGATTTGTCAGGAACTGTATACCACAAAGTTAATTAATTCTAAATTCAAATATACAGGCTGTTGCTGTGAAGGTAACTCTTCATACTACAATTACTATTTGTTCATTATATTTACCACCAAATTACTCTATAAGTAAACGTAAAAACTGTATAGTTGTTGGTGACCTTAATGCTCACAATTATATATGGGGTGCAAGGGATTCACCCCTTGCCTTCACTCAAATCATACTGTAACATATGAATGATCAGTTCTTATTGAATATCTCACAATAATCCCTGTTATAAGGGAAAACTCTGTAAGGATATACCACAGGTAGGTGCCAGTGGCATGTATCAGATAAAGGAGGAAGAACTCAGTAAGGGTCAACCACAGGTATGTGCCAGTGGCTTTGGTTGTCACTATTTACAGTGCACAACATGGATGCTGTGAGGGGAAATGGTTGTCACTATGGACAATGCACAACATGGATGCTACAAAGGTGCAATCGATGCACATTGTGACAAGAATTTATAAATTTCGTCAAATTTACCAAATATATTGAAAATTTGGCAATTTTACCAAAAAGAAGAAGACAAATCTTAATTTCAAAGAATATTAAATGGTGGCATAATAAATGCCATGAATTTT
Source organism: Amphiduros pacificus (assembly GCA_949316495.1). Classification (NCBI taxonomy): domain Eukaryota; kingdom Metazoa; phylum Annelida; class Polychaeta; order Phyllodocida; family Hesionidae; genus Amphiduros; species Amphiduros pacificus. The sequence goes on along the minus strand of OX439012.1, from coordinate 13,179,109 downwards.
AATCTGTTTCCAGTATAAAAAGACCGGAAGTAGCTATTACATGACGTGGTATCCCGGCACGTGGAGGTTGAATACATCACCCTGCTCAATTGGTGGATGGGGCTATGGCAGTGCTCAGGGGACTGTAGTAGGGTACTGGAAAAAGATTGACTTTGGTGCTCACATTTACTGTGAAGGTAAAAAGTATTAAGTTACAGTAAATGTTACAGCATTAAACTAGCGGTGTAGAGTAGGACAAAAATATAACAGCTATCAGTATCCTTTCCTCCTTGCAGGTCCCCATCCTGGGAGGTGGGTACTGATGTCTTGTATACTAATTTCACTGGGGTGTGCCATGAGGTGTGCCACCCCCCACGGGCCAGGGGCCGTGGCGCAGTTGGTTAGAGCGCCAACTTATTAGCACCAGTTCCTCTGTGGCGATCCAAAGGTCATGTGTTCGAACACCGGCCGTGCTGGGATTGAACTCATGATACAATTTCCCACATGAGCTGAGGCCCGTGCCTAAAGGGTTAACCCGTTGTCCTTGTAAATCTGTGACCGGGTTGTCATGTCAAGGACCTGCAACATGACAATTTAGTGAGGCAGCACTATATCTGCTACAAGTAGGTCTAATCACGAAATGACTGAAATAATGTTGAAAGTGATGCTAAACCCCGAACAAACCAAAGCCACCCCCCACTCCCTAGGTCAAATAATGTCCTACCCCACCCACTCCTCACTCCCGATGTCAAATAATGTCCTACCCCACCCACCCCCACTCCCTAGGCCAAATAATGTCCTACTCCACCCACTCCTCACTCCCGATGTCAAATAATGTCCTACCCCATCCAGTCCTGGGTGGGTAGAACATTATTTGATCTAGGGAGTGAGGAGTGGATGGAGTAGGACATTATTTGACAGTGAGGAGTGGGTGGGGTAGGGGGTTAAGACCAAGACAATAGAAAGACACCTACTTTTTATAAATTTCACACATTTTATGGATGTTACTGTTATTTAAAATAAAAACTATTTAAAAGTAATTTAATTTAATACGTAATCAAATCTTTTTCTGCATATGGTTGCTAAACAAGCCAAACATGCAATGATAAAAATAAGACAGGGGTTGGATGTTTTATTAATAATCATTTTTTGTTAAAGGGATTATGCATATTAGGAAATAAGATATATACAAGAAATTATACCTGAAGCTATGTGTTTTCACATAGAAGCTATGTGTAGCTATGTGTTTTCATATAGATCACATAAATCGTAGGGGTTGCTGCTTTGAACTATGAAGATGAAGTATTATATAGCATTTAACGTGTGGTTTAGAGAATGCCAAACATAAGATAACGGGTTCTTAAATAAAAGTCATCTAAAACGAGAAATATTAGGTATTGTTGGTTTGAACTGTGGTAAGTGGGGAATACGAAAACAACCTTTTCTTTATGCTTAGGAGCAAATAATCCTAAACCACAAAGGTCAAGACAAAGGTAAACAAATTTCTCAATTGAAAATATCTGTTGTTCTAAAAAAAATACTAATGATATGATATTGATGCCTTCTCCTGTCTGCTGTGTTGTGCCTGTTTCTGATGCATTGTGTATGATTGTGATATGTTGTGCCTGTTTCTGATGCATTGTGCCTGTTTCTGATGCATTGTGCCTGTTTCTGATGCATTGTGCTGTGTCTGATGTATTGAGCCTGTTTCTGATGCATTGTGCCTGTGTATCAATCGGTCATTTTTCCTGCTTCAGCAGCTTCATTTCCTTGGATACTCATGCAACTGGGATTGGAATAAAACAAATTTCTCTAGTTTCTTGGGTACAGAGTTAATAATGCCTTTCCAATAGTGAAATGATATATGTCTATTTCAGATAAGTGGGTGTGGCAAGAACCTGGGATCAGTTCTGAGGCGCAGTTCTCCACTGCAGATTGTGTTGACCTCAAGCCCAGATACAGAGATTTCCTGCTGATTAATCCAGATATTGTCATAGAAGAGAGCTACTACCCTCCAGACAAAGAACTGTATGTGTACCTTGACCTGTATAATAAAGAATGCAAGGAGATAACTGCAGGCAGATTTGGCCAATTTGGAAAGGAGGTAAACAACATTTTTATATAAGTATGTATATATGGGATATATATCACTTTCATCATACTTTCAGTTACACTACCTGAAAAAAAAGATTTACAAAAATAAACATGTATTGTTTCTCTATTGTAAAGACCAATGAAGATCTTTCAGCTAATAAACAATTTTGTAAATATCATTTACTAATTTACAATGCTTAAATATGTTGTAGTTTACCAAATATATCAAATTGCACATATAAGTTCATAAACAATGTTGTAAAGATTGTTGAATGTCTTTACAATATTGTATTTTATGTTGTTAATATCAGTATACATTCTTATTACCTTTAATCAATATTATGGTTAATTGTATTTTTCAACTTGGACATTTTGATCATTTATTCATATATGTAAATGAGAATAGGGATTTTTTTTTACATGTTACATCAAGAGCTTCTCTTGAAAGGACAAACAAATATGTTAATTTACTTCTATGATTAGTAGCTCTTGGAATTCTCGCTATCTGCTCTCCCAGCTTTTTAGCTGGTCCGTGAAAGAATGACGAAATTGGCCCGAGAAAGCGATGCATGACGGGAAAGATGTTGCATTGTAAACTTCCGCCCACCTTGCTTCAAGATGGGAGGGAAATTTCAGACTGACATTGTACATTGACACGCTAATGTCAGTGCTATCGAGTGATTGTTGTGTAATCTTCATATAAGTATATTGCAATCTACGTAATTTATGTCAACATTACGGAGGCAAAACTAATAAAAACAACGATGGAAAGATGAAAGGCAGAGGCGACAATGCCCCTAACAGGCTGTCGCCGCTGTTCACGGATGTGCCGTGTGCAAAGAATTGGGTCAAATACGATTGCAGCGCTCTGAAAATGCAGCGTTTATGGTAGAGCAGATAGGGAAAATTGCATATATGCACATATGCATACAGCATTGGAAAATTGGACTTTATTTGAGGACTTAAAATTGATAAATTACTACATCAGGGTATTATATATTGCATTGTAAGTGACAAGATATCTCTATTTGCATGTTCCTAAGGTTGTTTAGATACTGTTAGGACTTTTCAGAGTGAAAATATGTTCACTACAAGCCAAGATATTAGCAAATCTTGGATTGGAAGTGACAAGAATGGTCTAAAACATTAAAATCACGCCTGCCGTTTTTTACACCTTTATGGTACTATTTAACATTTAGATCTCTTAGATATCTCTATATCCATGATCTTGAGGTTGTCCAGATACTGTTAGGACTATTCAGAGTGAAATTATGTTCACTGCAAGCTAAGATATAAGCAAATCTTGGATTGTAAGTGATCATCCTTAAAATTTATCATTATAATTGCTTTAGTACAAAATAAACCAATCAGAAATTTTCATTCATATAAATGTCGTAATTTAGTGAATGTGACATTTGTTCTCTTTTTCCAATGTTTCTGACTTCGGAGAGGCCTAATTCGAAACAAAGTATAATGTGGGAGATGAAAAGTTAAATATTGTCATGAATAATAAGAAAATGCGAGTCAATGTTTCTGTGTTTTTGATTTATATACTACAAGGATAGTGTTGAGTGTGGAAAGCATTCAGACGTATTGTTTTGGAGTGGAAGTTCCAATGCATTTATAGTCGTCTCACAATATTGGAGGCCATTATCTTTTATATTATTCTAGGTGATGGTGATCATGCGTGAAGCATTAGAGACCACCCATTCAAACAGCACCATCATAGCTCCAAAAGAGGATATTGTACTGAACATTTGCCCCTTTGTGTCAGCGACACCTGTGCGCACAGGTTTAACCTGTCAGTATGAATGTGTCTGCCCATTTACAAGATGTAAATATGAGTTCAACTTTGGAGACCTTCAATCTGAGGCACGAGTTTGTAAGCTGCAGTTCAGACCGATATGACACATCTCCTTACTGCAGAGCAGATTTTTATGTATTAAGTTATTGATATATAAAGTACTTATGTCAAAATATTCTAATTCATGTTTACAAATGTCTATGTTCAACCTTTTTAAGTTTAACCATATTTATGTTTAACCATATTATGTATAAACAAAATGTGCCATGCGCTCTTATCAACATCATTACTAATGTTTTATTTCTCACTGAAAACCAGTGTATGTTAAAGCAAGAAAAATCGAATTATTGTCAAACACAATGATATGATTGTCAATAAAGTACAAGAAATCCTTTTTACATGATCTTTAACTAATATGACATGTGATGTTTTTTTATATATAATTAAAACGTGTGACATATAATTCTTCATTTAGCTGGTCCATTAAAAATTGCCGGGATTGGCTCAAGAAAGCAGTGCTTGAATGGAAATATTTTGTATTGTCAACTTCTGCTCGTCTTTCTCCAAGATGGGAAGGAAATTTCAGATTAACATCTTTCATAAACAAGGCAATTTCAGCACTATTGCGATTTTGTTATGCAGTCTATATTCAGGTTAAGTATATTATAATCTACATAATGTATAGCAACATTCCAGCAAAACTCATAAAAGAACATCGTAAAGATGAATGGCAGATTAAACAATGTCCCATATTCTGGATGTGCCACGTACAAAGAATAAAACCTGACTAAATCATTTTTTTTATGTAATACAAATAGTCTACTTGAGGAGGAGGTTCCTAATGATGTAGGAATTTCATTAAAAATAATGAAAAAATATATCAAAACAATGAGACCCATTTGAAAATCTTAAAACATTCATTTAGTTCACAAAAATATTGGAGCATCTATACACATGACATTTTTAGTTTTTACAACTAACTAATGTTTTTATTTTGTCATCAGAAGGATTAATCCGAAAGTGGTTAATCAGATCTATAAAATAATCTTTACCTGGAGAAAACACAAAGAATATCTTTGATAGAATACATAATGATAAATGGTAATATACTGTCACTTAATTTATTCATACAAATATGATTGTGGTATGTAGAAAAAAAAATTGGTGTTTCGATAATTCTTAACACATGTTCAGTTGTCTATTTTCACATGACATTGTGTAAATACACATTTTAGTTAAGGCAATTCGATGGACAAAAACATTTATAATGGTTACTTCCGGTACAGGAAACATGTGTCAATAGACAATAGATGCATATCATTTTTATAATATTTATTCACCTCGGAGCTTGGGAAATAATGATTGGCATTTGAGGTGTAATGAATCTGTGCTGTATATGATATAACCGACATGTTTTATATGATATGAGGGACGTGTTGAATATGAGATGTGAATGCTTTTATATTTAAAAACAAATTTGTTTGGCTTCCAGTGGCAGTGAGATTAGACTTTAAAAGAGCTTGACTTTCCTGGAAAATAAAGAATTGGTTGGGTACATACCTCAGTAGCTATCTTCATTGCTTGAATGAACCCAAATCAGGACTGAGAAATCTCAGATCAGTGGAAAATAATAATAACATTGCACCCAAAATTAACCTGAATATTTATTTCGACATTGTGTTTGGTTTATATTCAATTTAACATTATAGTGTTATCGTGACCATATTGAAAAATCTGAATTTACTTTATGGACTTTTTGACTTGCTTGTGTTCAGCATGATGAGTCATAGTTGAACTCTACCAGGTCCTTTCACCCACTTCACCAAAATGGATCAGATGAGCTGTCGAGATATTTTAACCTTAAAAATGGCTGAATTTATCACATCTTTAAACCCAAATCTAAATGTAATTACAATGTAATTACAATGTAGATATACAACTGCCATATTTCTATCTATTAACTATCAGCAAATACAACCATTGTTCATGACCAGGAAATCAGGGGCACATATAATAAGTTTATTTCAACAAAAAGATCTGTGTACAATTGCATTTTTAATTTATTGCAGGGTTTTTGTTTGCTTAATATATGTTCCATATATATCACTTTCCTGACATGTACAATCTTTCACATAAGTAGCTCTGATAGTGGCTTTGAAGCTAGCTTTTACAAGATTTTGTGAAGATGAGCTTCACTGATGTGACAACTGAAGGTTAACTCAAAAATCATGGCAAGATTGACTCCCCTTTGTTTGAAGGTAAAATGGTCAGTTCAAATTATTGCAATTGACATAACTACAAACACAAATGCCAATATTTTACAGGGACATAAAATATATTGTCTAATGTGGAGCTAATAAAAATACCAACATTTTTTGTTTCTATTCATTTGTTTCAGACAAGCTACTATATGTTTGTTTTGCAACAACATGTTAGTCCTGTAGTTTAAGAATAGTTTCCCTTTTGTTGATGGCTGATAAATATGATAGAAAATATCAAATATCTCAATTGAAGCATGTTTGTGCCATTGAAAGCTCCCAAACCTTTCCACTCAAAACAGGTGGTACCCCTATAATGGGTGATAATGGATAATTTGCAGAATGCAAGATTAAAGCTGTCTTGTCATTGCGAGTAAGATACACATGTGAGGCTACGAGAAGCACATCTTTTTTAATTGTATATCATGTCAACAAAACACCTTACCTCTGTCAAAATTTGAAGTAGAAAGATTATTTATCCTGCAATGAAGCCCCCCTGAACTTTGTGAGCAAGGTAAACAGAGTTGCATGAGGCTACAATTGCAAGATGCATGTTTTCGTATAGCTTGCAATGGAAACGTATTGACATTGCAAGCATGGTAACCATAGTGACATCAGACAGATAGGTATTGTCATAGTGAAATCAGACAGATAGGTATTGTAATGGTAACATCATGAGATATGTTGATGTGATCAGATGACATGGCATGGAATACTGCTATTACATATGCAAAACTACTCCCTCTGTTCTGCGTGAAATACTAGTTTTTGGCTGTTTTGATAAAACTAATATTTGCTTTGTCCCTTCCACCGTTCTTAATATTTCACCTTTTTTCTTTCAAATGAACCTAAAACCAGTTGGTTGGTACAGCGAATGCTCTGTTTGAATTGGCTTTCTCATTTTTATTCAAATTATTGATAAATATTGTTATTGAAACTGTAATTTGAGGAGATATGAATATAAACATGTTGGACAGTGATAATATCGTGACAGGGCAAGTGTGTGATGTGTATCAGGTCAAAGCACCAATCTATTTCAAAGGCCAGCCGGGACTATGGTTGGACCAGTAATTTTTACCATCAGTCTATGTGATAATGTAGCGATCGCCAGTCACTCTTCAAGTCAGTTGTGTGTAGGGCATTTGATTCCAGTGACCGGACATGTTTGATAAAATATAAATAAAATTGTATCAGCTATATATTAAAGCAAACAAAATCAAACTATTGTCAATCACAATGGTACAATTGTCAATATAGTACAAGAGATATGTTCTACATGGACTGTAACGTGTAACGTTAATCATAACGTGTGACACCCATAGAATTCTTGTAATCTGACCTCCGGGGTTTTTAGCTGGTCGATGAAACTCGAGAAAGCAGTGCATGACGGGAAATATTTTGTATTGTAAACCTCCACTCGATTTTCTTCAGGATTGGAAGACAATTTCAGATACACATCTTTCATTAACGAGCCAATGCCAGCGATATTGCATTTTTATTATGCAGTTGTTATTTAAGTATATCAAAATCTGCATATTGTATGTCACCATTCCGGCAAAACTGAGAAAACAACAAAGTAAAGCTGTAAGGCAGAGGCAACAATGTCTTAAACAGGCTATCGCCTCTGTTTCGGATGTGCCGTGTACAAAGAATTGGGTCAAATACGACCGCAGCGCTCTGACAATTCAGCAGATATGAGAGCGCAGACAGCAAGAATTGTAGTATAGAATCAATTATTGGAAGGTTATTGACATTTTTGAGACTGAGGTGTATTTATAATGTAGTTTCCAACTGTTGAACAGTTTCTTGTATAAGATAAAGACAAAAAAAAACACATACCAGTCAGCCTCTAAAATACCCCTAAATGGAAACTTGATAAGATAAAAAGATAAGATAAGATTTACGTTCCTTATGCAGGGGAACCCATTCAGTACTGATGTACTGGTCTCCCATGGGACCCTGAACTTGTACCTTGCAATTGCTACATTTCAAGTTTAGTTGTTTTTTATATTTTATACAGGATTATAATTTGACACTTATTTCTTATCTACATACTCAAATTTTCATTTTTCTTCAAACAAATATCAGGGAGGAGGTTCTTAATGATGTAGGAATTACATTAAAAATGATGTTAAAAAATATATGAAAACAATGAGACTCATTTCAAAATCTTAAAACATTCGTTTTATTTCACAATAATTATTGTAACATCTGTACACATAAATGACAGTTTGAGTTTTTACAATTGACTGATGTTTTAATCATGTCATCAGAAGGATAAGTCCGTGGGAGGTTTATCATATCTGTAAACTAAACTATACCTATAAAATTAAAACAGCAGTTGTGATGGAACCCAAAGCTTTTCTTTGATATGACACATAGTGATTACTTGTATTATACTGTTACCTAATCTATACCCAATTAGGGATATTGTTCTATATACTATCACAGTGCAGTTCTACCCTTGCAAGTTGACATAATGTGCATATTTTTGTCTATAAAATGTTTCAACACTCAATAAACTTGAAAGTTCCCTTTAAAACATTGGAAGGAAATATCTCTAATAACATAACTTCTACATTATATCATAAGTTATGAATGCGATAATGCTGAATATAAAATTCTTCATTACACTTCTATCTAGTTATTCATGACACTTCTAAGTCAATTCTATAAAAAGCAATCATATGTATACTTACATGTAAGGTTATTTTTTTCTAATTTGTATGATTGTTTGACAAAAACTGTGGGCCAAAATATTCATTTGCATAGTTTTACTTTTCTTTATTGCCGGGTCACATAAACAAATCTTTTTTGTTTGGTAATAGTAAGGCTCTGGCAAGGATTTAGTGATATACATTTAAAACTTCAAATGAGAAAAATACAAAAACCTTAGTTTGTTTTTTTGTTCTATACCAGATTCCTGATATGAAAATAAACAATTTGACACAAACTCTTTTTTAAAACAAGTGATTTTACTAAGTATTTATCAATTTAATGGTAACTTAGTTAATAGCAACTATTCATAGCTTTAATAGTAACTTTTCATATACCTAATAGAGCTGACCTTATTAGCACCAGAGAACAAGAAGATATACGATAAGCTCTTATTCACATCCCCTCATATCATCAAATGTTTGTCAATTTTTATGAACTTTAATTTGGCAGTTAACCAATCATTGGTTTGTAATGGAATACAGATTTAATGGGCCAAATCCACATCAGAATCATTTCCAACATTGGCATTCATTGACATGTTTATAAATCTTAACTTTTTTTTATTTCAAATATTTAATTTTTCCCCAACATTCTCTAAATCTAAACATATAGCTTTTTTATTAATATATTTTATCACAAAGGTTGCCTTTCTGGCCAAAATATCATTTCTATATCTCTCTCAGAGAAAATAGACTCATTCACTTTTATAAAACATTATTCGATAGCATTCATTAGCATCGAGCTGATTCCCATATAACACGTGTCTGAACATACCAGATGCTCAAAGCGTTACAGTTAAACATCGATATCTATTGAATCAAAATCCACAGCTCTGTTGACAAAAAGTAAGAAATGGTGAAAACACATGCAAAATATACTGTCATACTGAGAGGCCACTATGTGAAAGATTTATTACCCATGCCTTATTGCCAATGCATTAATACCTTATTACTCATGCATAATTACCCATGCCTTATTGCCAATCTCATATTACCCATACATTTTTGCCAATCTCTGATACTCATGCCTTATTACCAAACTCTTATGACCCATGCCTTATTGCCCATGCATTACTACCCATGCCACATTACAAATGCCTTATTACCTATGCATTATTACCAATGCTTTATTGCCCATACATAATTACCTATGCCTTATTGCCAATCTCATATTACCCATACATTATTGCCAATCTCTGATACCATATTATCAAGCTCTTATGACCCATGCCATATTACCAATGCCTTATTACCCATGCATTATTACCAATGCCTTATTATGTTTTTAACCGGCATAATTACCTATGCCTAATTCCCAATATCTTATTACCCATGCATGTTAACCCATGCATTATTACCTTTGCCTTATTGCCCATGCATTATTACCCATGCCTTATTGCTCATGCATTATTACCCATGCCTTATTACCAATGCCTTATAATCTATGCATTATTACCCATGCCTTATTGCTCATGCATTATTACCCATGCCTTATTGCTCATGCATTATTACCCATACCTTATTGCTCATGCATTATTACCCATGCCTTATTGCCAATGCCTTTTTGCCGATCTCTTATAATCCATGTAATAATACCCATGCCTTTTTGCCTGTGCCATACAACCTACATACTATTCCCCATATCTACCCATGCCATATTTTATAGGCTTGGGGGAACTTCACTGTTTAACTTAATGCACATGTCGAAGAAAGGCCTGAACCATTGCATTTACGTACTCGTTTGGAAGGCACATGCTTATCACATGGTTACTTAATCTCGCTTTATCGGTCATTTGGTAGGAACTATATTTCGCTGTTATGTTTGCTGTATTCACTTGTCTAATTCTTTCTGACTTCTATAAACTTCAATTTGGAGGCGTTTAGTAATTGACCTAAAGATGGCTGAAAACACAAGACCTCAACGAGGTCCTAAGTTCAAACGCCTGTTTAAGATCGCCAAGGGAAGTCATACACTTTGCTGAATGGATATTTGTATTTTGACTGTGTATCTGCAGTTGGTGATATCGGCAAGTATTTGACTACCTGATTTGCAGTTTTCATGTCGCTGAAGTGTTCATTTCGCTCACTGTATGATTAAGTTCTTGTTTTACTATAAATACATGTACAATGGTGTATATATAAATGGTATTTAATGTTTGAGATTTTTGTATTCATTTTAGATACAATCCATCCCAATCTAACACTATTCTAATTTGTAAACGTCAGATAATATTTACATTGTTGTAATACACTTGACTATAATTGGTGGATAATATTTTTATATCATAAAATCTCTTTTTTTTTAAAAAGGTGACAAATGCCAGATTTTAGACACAGATTAACAAAAACCACTATTGTGATCTACTATTGATATAACAATCATCGTTAGTGCAAGAAAGTCAGCATGTGAATTAATCGATACAATAATACCATAATGTCTCGTCCTGGAAAAGACAATCAGGTTTGACTGAAGCTCTTATGATTGATGCATGTACAGTAAGCGACATAAGTACAGTTAGCGACGACATAAGTACAGTCAGCTGACGACATAAGTACAGTTAGCGACATAAATGCAGTTGGTGACTTTGGTACAGTTGACGACATAAGTGCAGCCGAGCACATATGTAAAACTGACAACAAAAGCACAATTGGCTAAACTTATACAGTTGGCAACATAAGTGCAGCTGGCGATATAAGTACAGTTGTAGACATAAGTACAGTTGGTGACATAAGTAAAGTTGGCAACATAAGTACAGTTGGCAAGATAAGTACAATTGGTGACATAAGTAAAGCTGAAGGCATGGGTACAGTTGGCGACATAAGGAGATTAAATGAAGCAGTTTAGTATCTCTTAGCACCTAAATAGAACCACTACAGTGGTGAGGGATGCTAAGTAAAACCTCATGTGTGCCTTTTAAGATTTGCATCTCCTTAACGCCAGGTGGCGGGAGTAATTGAGAGAAAGATTTTCCATATTATTTTCCATATATGGGCATGAATATGGAGAAAAAACAACAATACTGCAGTGACGTCATGACCCGATATTTAGTTGACAAGTTTGTGCCAAATGCAATAAAGCACATTAGACACAAACTTAATCGGACTTAAATGATACGGCTGAGCAGATATTAAGAAATAGAGTAGTTTGCTCCTATCCTTGGCATCGGGATGACTATCATTGGACAGTAAACAGAGTGTGACGGTGTGTCATTGCTGTTATCCAGCAAGCAAATGCTTATTTTTCTCCCCAATGACATCTTTATACAACTGTCATTCCATCCAAAGACCGTTGAACACAACTTTATGGTCCCATTTCAATATGAAAGAAACTTAGTATCGTCAAAAAATAGAAACGTCTCTTAATTATCTCTCAATAGTCAGATATCTGAGTTTCAGACAGATGTTTACATAGCTTTGAGGCACTTACAAGAATTTAATCAAGTTTAAGGCAACTATGAAGCTATAGGTCATTCTGAAGTCTGCATCATGGACATTATCATATATAAGTTGTAAAGTCTGATTAACATTTGAATCTATCTGAGTTGGAAGCAAGTGTCATAAATACCAGAATAAAATAACATTTCAGCTCTCCTAAATATCAGACATTTAGCTTTAGATTGAGCATGGAATTTAAGACTTTGGCATTTTTTCACTGATATGATATGGTCTATCATTACCAACTATCAGGCCTCGTACCACCACTACATCAAGATTTGCATAGATTAAAAGCTTTGAAAATATACTATTTTTCATACATTTCAAGAAAGAAGTGACCTGATAGCGCAGATACATGTAGTATTTACTCTCTGATGTACAATAACGGACAAATACATATTGACAATAACATTGAACCTTATTTCAACTGATTCATGTTTATGAAGATTTCTAAATCAAATATTGCATTTTGTCCATTCCTCATTGTTTAATATTTTCTACCAAATGTAGATTTGTGTTTCTTTGAATAGACAGGATTTCAATAAAATGTGGATCGGGGGATTCATTTTAAACAAATGAAGAGACTCGACAATTCTCTCTTATCTTTTTCGTCTCCGGCATTCTTCGCAACGGAGGACATTGAATTTAACTGCATCCGTGTGTGCGTGCATCTGTGCGTCCGTCCGTGCGAGTCAATACTCTTTAAAACATGTCTATTTAATCAAAACAAGAGCATTGCCATGGCAACAAAAACCAACCAAACACTGCCGTAACCTATTCAGATTGGGGAAAGGTCCCCAGGAGTGCATGTGTGCAATATCTAAGTTAAATGTAAAACCGTTCAGGCTGTATCATGCACACAAGTAATTTACGTTGAACGCACGCACGCAGCTTTTCGCATTGCGAAGAAAGCGGGGGACAATCAAAATGTACAAATTTATTTACAAAGACCTATTTCTTTAATTAGATATTAAAGACAATCCTGTTGAATGTTGTGGAGGAATATTACATGTTTTTTGTACATTTGTATTTTTTTCACCCAGGGAAATGAGATATGTTTTGTGTAATAATCTCAACCTCAAAAACATAAAATACACATTACAATATATCTCTCTAGGGATGCCTCATTTCTGAGAGGGGCTTTTATTAACCTCCCAGATGTGACCCAAATATTATGGTAAAAAAAAGGCTTTCAATTATTTGTGAATTCACAATCTGGACATATCATGAGAAAATGGCAAGTTAGGGCCATTTAAGATCTCATCTTCGTCAATCTGATAATTTCAATGTTGAACCCATTGTAGTCACAAACAAGTATTTAATTTGGGAATATTCCATGTTAACAGCATCATAGGATAATTCCATGGTAACAGTTTCAGAGGGTGTTTCCATGATAACGGTAGCAGAGGATGATTATTTAATGGTAACAGTATCAAAGGATAGTTCCATGGTAACAGTATCAGAAGACTTTTCCATGGTAACGGTATCAGAAGATTATCCCATGCTAACAGTATCAGAGGATATTTCCATGGCAACAGTTTCAGAGGAGCATTCCATGATAACGGTATCAGAGGATTATTCCATGGTAACAGTATCAGAGAATTATTCCATGGTAACAGTATCAGAGGATAATTCCATGGCAACAGTATCAGAGGAGCGTTCCATGGTAACGGTATCAGAGGAGTATTCCATAGCAACAGTATCAGAGGATTATTCCATGGTAACAGTATCAGAGAATTATTTAATGGTAACAGTATCAAATGACTATCCCATTGAAATATCATCAGAGAAGTATTTCCTGAAGTATTTTTTCCCCTTCTTGTACTATTTGTGAAGATGTCTCTTTTTTAATTGTGAAATGATGCTGATACTGAAAAATAAAACATTAATTAATCGGTGAGGAAGGATTTTATCAACCAAATTAATTAGTTAAGGTTAAGATAAATTATAAATTTTAAGGTCAGGAAAATAACGTCTTCAATATATTTGCTACCCATATTCAATGCGCCACTTCAAAGTTTGATCAGGACCGAGAAATAAAGTTAAACTGAGAAATAAAGTAAACAAGTGAAGAAACTAAGAAATCTAGTAAAAAGTAAAGAAACTGAGAAATAAAGTGGACAAGTGAAGAAACTGAGGAATAAAGTGAACAAGTGAATAAACTGAGAACTCAGATGAACAAGTGAAGAAACTGAGGAATAAAGTGAACAATGGACAAAAAACAAGAATTTAGATGAACAAGTGAATAAACTGAGAACTTAGATGAACAAGTGAAGAAACTGAGAACTTAGATGAACAAGTGAAGAAACTGAGGAATAACGTGAACAAATGAAGAAATCGAGAAATTAAGTGGACAAGTAAAGAAACTGAGAAATAAAGTAAAACTGATAGAATAAAGTAAACAAGTGATAAAAAAAGGTAAACAAGTAAAGAAACAGAGAAATAAAGAAAACAAATGAAAACATAGAAACATAAAGTAAACAAGCAAAGAAATTAAGAAATAAAGTAAACAAGTAAAGAAATCAAGAAATAATGTAAACAAGTGAAGAAACTAAGAAATAAAGTAAAACAGAGAAATAAAGTAAAACTGATAAAATAAAGTAAATAATTGAAGAAAACTTGACCACTGCCATTTACACCTCTCGCCTCTCCAATATTCCACAACAGATAATCAGAAAACACAACACTCTTTTCTGATCTCTGATAAGTGAAATTTATGCAAATTTTAGATAGATCAGGGCACCCGTGGGTGACACAAGGCTCATATTAAATAAACAGTAAAATCTTACAATGCTTCGTTGGTAGGCAAAACAGATGATTTTTCCGAAGATACTAGATGCCAAAATGGAAACAACAATGATGGTCAGACCACATATAAACATCAAAATATCCATGGCTAAAGTTTCCGGCTGAAATAGAATGCAAAAGGGTATAAAAATATATTTTAATATTTTATTTTGTAATATTTCTTCACACTTCATAGACAATTGTATTTTATATGTTTTACAAAACATGTTAAACTATTTCTATTTCAATGCAGAAAAAGATACATGGAAATAAAATATAGAAGAAAGAACTAACGGGCAGATAGTATATTTTGCATTCAAAGTCGTGAGTAAAATGAATCTTCTTACCACTCCCCAGTAGTCAAAACCAATCCCTATAGCTGATAAAACAATCACTGCAAACGCAAATCCCGAGGACAGGAAGTTCAAAACAAATGCTGATATCACCTATAAAAGAGATATTTACAAGTAGTCTCATCTTCATTGTTTTACTACATTGAGGTCTTCATACTACATTGAGGTCTTCATACTACATTGAGGTCTTCACACTACATTGAGGTCTTCACTGTTTTACACTGAGGTCTTCATACTACATTGAGGTCTTCATACTACATTGAGGTCTTCATACTACATTGAGGTCTTCATACTACATTGAAGTCTTCATACTACATTGAGGTCTCCATACTACACTGAGGTCTTCATACTACACTGAGGTCTTCATACTACACTGAGGTCTTCATACTACATTGAGGTCTTCATACTACATTGAGGTCTTCATACTACATTGAGGTCTTCATACTACATTGAGGTCTTCATACTACACTGAGGTCTTCATACTACATTGAGGTCTTGATACTACATTGAGGTCTTGATACTACATTGAGGTCTTGATACTACACTGAGGTCGTCATACTACATTGAGGTCTTCATACTACACTGAGGTCTTCATACTACACTGAGGTCTTCATACTACATTGAGGTCTTCATACTACATTGAGGTCTTCACACTACACTGAGGTCTTCATACTACACTGAGGTCTTCATACTACATTGAGGTCTTCATACTACATTGAGGTCTTCATACTACATTGAGGTCTTCATACTACACTGAGGTCTTCATACTACATTGAGGTCTTCATACTACACTGAGGTCTTCATACTACATTGAGGTCTTCATACTACATTGAGGTCTTCATACTACATTGAGGTCTTCACACTACATTGAGGTCTTCATACTACATTGAGGTCTTCACACTACATTGAGGTTTTCATACTACATTGAGGTCTTCATACTACATTGAGGTCTTTATGATTATACATTTGGTGATGTATTTGCCAGTTGCTTTCTGTTTTATCAAGCAGTAATTTTTTAGTTTGTATCTCGTTGCTTTTTTCCTTCATTTCTTAACAATTCCTCCAAAACTAGATATGCACAAAATATTTTCTTTTTTATAAGTATGTACATCTTTGGGCATTGCGAATCAATTAGTAAAAAAGCAAATGTGTTTTCATTGGCATAACTGTATGGACTCTTAGCTCCTCATAAATACTTACCAAGCATTTTGTTTTTGATTTTGTGGCACCTATTCCAATTGCGCCCGTTACGATAAACTGCAAAATATTACATAATAGAATAAAGAAACATGATACGATTTTAGTTTTTTGTAATTAGGTTTTATATTAACATATCTGAAAAAAATTGATGAGGAAAGTTCAATAATTATTCCTAAATCTATTGGCTTTGTGACTTGAATATCATTTGTTATCATGTATACAGTTCAATGTGTGTCATATTAGTTTTAAACTGATTAGACTCGACCCAAGGCAACTGACTGTGGCCGTAATGACCAACTGCCTTCCCATTCTGATACGTCACACGCGATCGGCCGGTAGGTGGCGTCACACTGTCCGGTGAAACAGACATTGACAGGACTCTGAAGCTCTCACTGATTTTCCATTTATTTCGACTTGAATCCACGGGAAACAATTGTTTTATTTTTTTTTAAGAATTTAAGAGGAGTCTAAATACGTTAGTCTCATAGTGTAAATGGCAAAATTTGATATCATAAAAGATCGTTTATCGGAATAATAGTAATAATGATAATAGCAATTTATATAGCGCTATTCCAGACCAGGTCTGCTCATGGCGCTTGAGTAATGCTTTCTGAATAGATAAGTTTTTAGCTTGGTCTTGAAGTTACTAATTGTATCACAGTTTTTCACTACAAGCGGCAGGGCATTCCAGATCTTCGGCGCATACACCATGAAACCCCTGTCACCATATGTTTTCATGGTAGTCCTTGGAGTTATATATTCGTTCTTTTCAATTGACCAAAGGCACCTATCTCCTTGTTTTTGAGTTAGTAGGTCAGAGAGATAATGCGGGGCAAAGCCTTTTTGTATCGTCCAGGTCAATATGGCTATTTTAAAGTCAATTCGTGCAGTAACTGGCAGCCAGTGTAAGACAATCAACTTTTGTGTTATATAGTCTTTTTCATTCTCCCAACTACTCTGGCCGCAGCATATTGTAATTTCTGCAGTTTAGCCAGTTCACACTTTGGTAGGCCTGCCAGTAGAGAGTTTCCATAGTATATGGCCTCGCCCGCCTGTACACAATCGTGTGCAAACTGGCACTTTCCGCCGAACCAATCGTGTGTAAGCGGCGAGTCCATCAGTCGCCATGTTCACTGGCCCGCCGGCAGATATATCCCGGTGGAATTTGGCGGACCGCTGCTTTCGGCGGTGGACAAAACCACTGCCCAATCGTGTGTAACCAGCGCTATCTGGCGGTTTGCGGCGTATTTGGCGGAAACCGCCGGCTTCAATCGTGTGCACCCAAATGCAAGTAGTATCCTTTGGATTGTAGGCCCCAAAGGTAATAAGTGCCCACGAGACAAAAGTGGAGCAGCCAACATATCACATCAAATCAAATCAAATCCTCCAATTAACCAAAGATCCTTTATCATATATACAATTCATCGAGAAAAAAAAATGAAAAAATCAACTTTGACTCGGATACGAAAACAGGCCATGACTTGAATATAGTGTGCATACCACGGCGCCGCTCCAGATGAAGTAGGCGGAGATGTTGGTATCTGAGGTATAGAAGAAGAAGGTGACGATATTAAAGCTGATCCCCAGTACAGCCAGCACAATCTGGGTGATAGCCAGACCCAGCACGCACCCTATGCTCTTGATTAGCTTGGATTTCAGGGCATTTCCGGTATACAGTGGCTCCCCCGCAGGGCCTGTCACCTGAAGATTGATGTCCTGAAAATTGTAAAACAAGAAATATAAAGATATCCAATAGGCCGATTGCAGGTCGCCATACTGCCCCATTGAAAACAACACGCCGGAACTGCACAATTACAATCAGAAGTGCACAAAAAACTCTCTTAAATCCAATCATTAAAACAAAACAAGATGGTAACCCACAATCGCACCATGGGTCATATATCTAAATCTCAAGATTTTTAGTCAAGAAAAAAAAAATAATTATTTTGATTTATGTCAGTATGAAAATTTTATTTAATAATGAAAATGTTTTGTTTTTTTTAAACTTTATCACCACACTACACTAATCACCACAGATATTGATGACGTATACACATCATGAATGGTCGAGATCAGTGCTAGAAGAACCCAATCTGCCATCTTAAACTCTATGCCATAATAATCTTAGGCCTTAGGCTTGGACACAATACTACAGTACAGGATTACTGACTATATGGTCAGTAATCCTGTATTATTCTTCCCAAGCCTTTAGCTAATATATCCCTTAAAATACCTTCTATGGATATTTATTATTTAACATTTTATATAAAAATAAACTTTTTAATCATTTTACAATTTTAAACAATGCAGTTACAGGAAATGCATCAACAGGAAATAAATGTATGTCTTTGACATAGGGACATAGATAAAATCTCACATTGGTTTTTTTCTTTGAACAGCCGACAGCTTTTCCGAAGATGCCCGATGCGAACATAGAGATGACGATGACGACGAGGCCACAGATCAGCATCAGGATGTCCATCGTCAAGCTCTTGGACTGAAACATAGACAATTCTATGAAATGGTAGAGCAGAAGTTGAGGGAACACTGTGGTAAGTTTGGTTGAGCAGAAATTAAGGGAACTCTATGGCACGAATGGCCTATAAGAACCTCTGGCAAGACTGGCATGACAGAACTTAAGGGAACTCTGGCAAGACTGGCATGGCAGATCTTAAGGGAACTCTGGCAAGACTGGCATGGCAGAACTTAAGGGAACTCTGGCAAGACTGGCATGGCAGAACTTAAGGGAACTCTGGCAAGACTGGCATGGCAGAACTTAAGACTAGTCTAATAGACCCAAAAGGAACTCCATAACAAAATTATCCTAGTCGATGGCAAGACTAGCATGTTCATTAATGCTAAAAGAGAATTGCAAATAAAAGTAGTTAAACTGATTTTTGGAAATTAATTTAATGATCACTCATATCATTATAATGAAACTTATAATATGATAAGCAATGATAATAATTAATGTCGAAGACCAAACTGTCAAAGGTCAGGGTCTAGGTCTGTAAGTCATGGAATGAAATAATCAAAGCAAACTGTAATGATATTATAAAACATACCAGCACAGCATGACTGGAGCAAGTTCTGTGACAAAACTGATATTCAGAGTTGGGAAAGAAAGAGGGCGCTGCAAACTTTCTGTTCTGGCCACCACGATTGTCAGATCCACCAAAGGGAGTTGATATTATGATATGTTTCATTTTAGATGAATAATGCAGGATTTGACGGAATCATTTTTTAAGAGGGACGCCCGAGTTTGCATTGGTAATTATAATGTGAGTTTATGCCAACCATCAGGGTTAGAGCCAAATTACTTTGCATTTATCACATACATGTTTTATCATTTATGGTTGAGCAAGGATTTGTGTGATTTGTGTAATGACAAAACATTTTTTGGATGTTTGAAAAAATAACCCATCAAATGCTCTTTTTTGTCTTCTCAAATGAAATCTAATGGATTTTGTTTGATACACTTCTAACTATTACTAAAATGATATATTTGCCTGCTAAAATTGAATTAAAAATACACCATCTGTAAATCTTTTGAGACGTAAGGGGTTAAATATATCAAAAGACATTGTGAAAAATGAAGAGTAAATACGAGGGTATAAATATCATACTATAGAAAATGAAAAGTGAAAATAAAACATGTAGATCTTAAACAAAGGATGATATAAATTGGTACAATTGTTAATTGAGTCCCCTCCCCACATCTTTTTTCAGAATTAAGGGGTTAAAGATATATTAGAAATTAACTTAAATGCAAACAGGAGACAAAATATAAGGATATGACTGTTTCATAATGAAAAATGTGATTCAAAACAGGTAGATTGAGAGGATAGGATGTCATAAGTTGGTGCAGATACTCACAGATTCCCCTCCCCACCATCCATACTGGACATGTACATCCATCCCTATCCCAGTGGCCGATAATACGATCACTGCCAGTGCAAACATGGAGGACAGGATGTTCAAAATAAAGGCAGTCATCACCTACAAATATAATGATAAATTATTGATATATTTAATATAAAAAGTATGATAAAGAACATTTAAATCAGTTTAAAAATCCTCTTTACTTGAGGAAATCAATTTTACTTTAAATGAACTTGATAAATCACAAAAGCAATTATGCCACATTTCTGTTAAACTTGCAAATAAAGTGACAACCTTTGTACAAAGTATAAACTTGGGATATTAAGGCAGTTGATCATGGACTTAAAATCGCATAAGATAATGATTTATTTACTTTGAAAGATTTTTTTTATTAAACAGTTAAGTTCATTATAATGTAAAATCATTAATTAATTTCATTACAAATCATTAGTTTTAAGAATTTTTTTTTTGTATTTTGCGAAGGGGATATTGTATATCTGTGGCGATGTTATGACACTATTAAAGCATTGGTGAAACCTGACTTTCAGACACATTTTCTTTACATAACATGAATGTTTATACCCTAAACAGTGCTTTTATGTAGTAGTACCCAAAATATTCTCTGTTAACAAATTTCTGTGGCACTTGAAAGTTGATCAGTTGTCTGCTAAAACATACACCAGCAATTGAACACTTTGTCAACAAGCTTTGTTTAGCTGGTATGTGATCTTGTGTAAACACCTAATGAGTTACCAGTTGTGCACCTGTCCAGCTTGGGAAACAGGGTGAAGATGTTTTGTACAATTTATCAATTTATTGCCAGGAGTATACTTCAGAACAACATAAGATTATTTTAATATTATTTGAATCAATGAAATAACTCATGGCCGTGAAAAATATTTTATGGTTGTGACAAATATCTTATGGTTGTGAAAGATATATCATTTATGGGAAAAGTATACTATTTATTTGAAAAGTATGCATATGAAAACCTTTCTGTCAAAAAGGGAAGACATGACTCAAAGGTTGCATGGAATCCCCCTTAACTTGAAGGCCGTGATATTGAAAAAGTGACATTAAACCCTTTGATCACTGGTTTGGCCTTAAATCACAATGACTTTGAATGGCAAAACTGTGAATGCTGATAATTGGTATCAGTAAAATTTATGATATGACCCTCTTTGATGAAATTTGGGGTTTTTCACACCATTGAATGGGAAGACATCAAAGGCTGCATGGATTCCACCTTAAAAGCTGGGCTGTATAGAATTTTTTTAAACTTTTTTTTGCAAACATATATAATATAAAAAATAATGATTTCTTCATTTATAACTTCATAAATATTCATCCGTTTTTAATAAATTTACCACCAAAAGAAAGCCAAGAAAAGGCACTATCAACATGATAAGTATTATCTTCCAATTCATTTTCTAAATAGTGGAAAAAAATGGCCAAAAATGTGTTGCTCCAATTTTGACAATTGGTAAACAACACCTCCTATGACTTACGGAGCCCCCTGACATTTCAAAGGTCAAGGTCACACAACACACTTCCTGTTTAGTCCTGGCAGTACTTGGTGGTCACAAAAAATCATAATTCTCAGGGCAGATGTTCTTTAGTGGATTTCAGATAGATAGCCTGTATGTATGTCAATTTTAAGATCATATATTGTTTTCAGATACCTTAAACCACTGTAAAATTGCCTGCAACTTTCCAGGTTTCACCAATGCTTTAAATGACATTATTAAATGATACTATTAAATGACACTATTAAATGACACTATTAAATGACACAATTAAATGACCCTATTAAGTGACACTATTAAATGACACTATTAAATGCCATTATTCAATGACACTATTAAATGACACTATTAAATGACACTATTCATTGACACTATAAATGACAGGAACATGAATCTGTTTTTCAATTCGAAACGGACATTTTTATAAGGTTAATTTGCAATTGGCTTAAGTGAGAGGCACTGCCCCATCTTTAGATGGTCGTTTCAAAGTGCCAAGATCATGCTTGAAGTACCATGGATTATTCAACAAATAAATTAATTAATCACTTTGATAAGAGGACATTAGTTGTGTTTCAGATACAGTCATCATTCATCAGATACAGTCATCATTCATCAGATACAGTCATCATTCATCAGATACAATCATCATTCATCAGATACAGTCATCATTCATCAGATACAGTCATCATTCATCAGATACAGTCATCATTCATCAGATACAGTCATCATTCATCAGATACAGTCATCATTCATCAGATACAGTCATCATTCATCAGATACAGTCATCATTCATCAGATACAGTCATCATTCATCGGATAAAGTCATTCATGGAAAGTGGTATTCATTTCCTCCAGGCCTGAACATTTAACCAACTCTAAATATATTGGGTGACAATATATGAGAATACATATTAGCACATTAAAACAAGTAGGATGTATTTACCAAACATCTTGTCTTCGATTTCGATGCAGCTATTCCAACTGATCCTGTGACAATAAACTGAAAAAAATTAAACCAACACATCATGTAGTTTGAACATTCATGTTTTCATGACAAAATCCAAAATATACTTCCTGCACATTCAAACACAAGCCTTTTTCTCTACCTCTCTGTTTTTAATTATTCCATTTAAATGTGGAGAGAAATATTTCTGAAATGTATATAAAATGAATAATAATTCTATAAGAATGATAATAAAGTATGCATTTAGTACATATACCAGACTATATTTGCTCCTAGCGCTTTAAAGGAAATATTGATCTGGTCAGATAGAAACCTGTCACCGGAACTCAGTGCCCTACTCTTTTCAAAGAGTGACTTAGGATATGTCTTTTGCATTATCAGATAGACATGACAACACAAACTACAATCTTTCAAACTAGTTATGCGCACTGGCTGGAATGAGAACCATATCAGTGGCAAAAAAGTAGCAAAAATATGGCAAAAAAGTAAAAAAAAGTATTAGTTATAAGCCTTAGGGTATTTACCAGCACCCCACTCCACACTGAGTGGGCTGAGTTGTTGGTGCTCTCTGTGTAGTAGAAGAAGGTAACAATGTTGAAGATGATACCAAGTAAGGCCACCACTATCTGGGTGATGGAGAGGTCCAGAGCTGGTCTGGTGCTAGGCTGACCAGCCATTCTCCCAAGCTGGTGCTGGATCACCTGGAAATATAGTCATACATCATCTCATTATATAGTTTGCAGAGGTTTCCCTGGTTACATTTTTATTTTAACTTTTATTTTTAATTTATTTATTTATAATTATTATTTTTCTTTTTCTTTTTTTTAAACTATAATTGATATTGTATGAATTTAATGGTAAAAAGTAAAATTACTGATATAGACTATTTGGACTATATCAGACAGAAACCTGTCACCGGGATGCATGGCCCTGCTCTTTCCAATTAGTGAGTATTGATATTCATATTGTATTATCCTGTAGATATTATAACAGAGACCACAGCCTTGATATAAGTCATTGAGCCCTGGTTGATATGAGAAACAACTCTATAGTTGATTTCCACTGTGTTACTTTCACACATGGAAGTCAATCTCATGTGGCCAAAGTTGCTGATAGGGTCGTACAAATACCATATTAACATTCCCACATAGATGCTTATGAATTCAGAATAAAAAAGATCCATTGTCAGTAATTCTTTGATTAATAAACTCACTTTAGCTTGTTGGTTTGAACTGTTCAGGGCTTTTTTGAAGGTATACGACACCAAAATGGACAGGAAAATAATGGTCAGCCCACATATTAGCATGAGAATATCCATGGCTAGACTCTCAGGCTGAAAACATAGCGTACATTCATCTCATTTTATTCATTACGGTTTATAAAACAAAAGCACATAGTAAGTTATAATATATTCCCAAAAATTAAATCAACCAAAATTTACGGAATTATAAAAAAAAATCTTACGTACAAAATGATACGTTAAAATATGTTAAAATTTACCATTTAGAAAAGGAATTTCTCAGAAATAATCGTTAGTTGTCATACTTACAATGCCCACAAAGCTATATCGATACCAGGTATACACATCAAAGGCAATGCCTGTAGTTGATAAGATAATGACAGCCAGGGCGAAGACAGAGGAGAGAATGTTCAGGATGAAGCCAGTCATCACCTTCAAAAGTAAAGGCATCATTACTTAAAGTTATTAAACATTACGCATGTAGATTCGTGTGTAACTAGCATATCTACATTATGACATACTGAGGTTTAACATTAAGTTATAAGATGAGTTGCAATAAGACATGGAAGTTGAACTCTTAGCAGAGATCTCTATCAGTCATCAGCTGCACGTGATTGGTAAACACGGGTAGCTTGAACCTTTTTTTACCTCAAATGAGGCTCAAAATAGGGGAGCACTGTTTGCCATTATGCTGGCACTATTCAAAGTCTTTCATGAAGGCAAAAATATATTGCCATACTCTGATGACATCATTATACTCTTCAGTGCCTCCATGACACCAAGAAGGAAGCGTGCTTTCATGAGGGGGTTATTGATTCAGAGTCTTGAACATATAGATTTAACAGACACTGATGGGGATGTAACAATCAAAAAGGTTAATAGACATGAAAGATAAATAAACTTATCACCAATATGTGAATCATAATCTTTACATTGTTGCACCCTACACTTAACATTTAGACATCATTTCATGTGTATCCATCACATCTTTAAATTTGCATCCATCATAGCTTTAATTGTTTAAGCAACATATTCTCCATGCATACGTCCTATAGTGACGAGGCACTAAAGTGACGAGGGTCAAATGGGCAGGCACGTCCATATGAGACGTGCTGACGTAGGCCCCTATCGTAGTAGGCTATATATCATGTAATGTCTGGTCACGTTTTTTAATGAACTTTTTTTCTTTAGTCCTTTAATTAATAAGACTTGACCTATGGTTCTAATTTTCCCGACAATCACCTAGCAGTAGGCTACTGTAAACTGTATTTTTTTCTGAACAATGATGAATGGGCCATGATATACAATCATGTAACTGAGGTGTCATAGAGAGGTGTGAAATATCATGAATATTAAGCTGTTAGCAATATCTCAGTAGGCTCTGTATAAAAGCTGTCAGCGCTAATATTACATGTATAGATATATAGTAGTGTACAACAGTTCTGAACTCCCTGATATAGGCTAATTGATGACGGTTTAATTAGTTCTGGTGTACTCGTCCACATGCGACGAATGTTGCCTCCCAGTACGTCAATTATTGACGTGATTAGGCAGTACATGCTCGTCACACTGTTGACGAATTGATGGGAGAATGCATTGGTTTAAGAGTAATACCCTGAACATTTATATTAAATATAACCTTAATGCTGTACACATTACTCCCTTTATATTATTTTGTGTTCTATTTATCTTCACCTGATAATTTCACATGACATTGTCTTATAGTTTGACTCATCATGACCCTATCATCATATGATTCAAGCAATATCGTAATGTAAATACTATAACCAATAGTATAGAATTAAACTGATAGTGCATTCTGCCATAATAATTGGCCCATATTGACCTTGTATGCACACGGCTTATCATGCCTAATTTCCTAAGGGGGATAGGTGTATTGTTGCATACATCAGTACAACATTAGCACAATTATGAAATAATGTATTTCCTGCAACAAACTAGGTTTTAGTCTGTTAAATCAAGAAGGTTTGTTGAATCGTTAATGGATGATATTCTTAGACTCTTGATACATATAATTATTGGTATTACCAGGAGATCTGTGTGATGTTTGATAAAAGTGACAAACAAATTTTCACATGTGTTCTTGTTAGGTCACCATGATGTGGCGCCCTCTATATTATCAAAATCATACTCATACCGGTGTATACATGTAAACGGTCCATTTAGACACATCCATCCCTTCATTTTAAGCAATATAAGCCTTGACAGCCAATGTCTATTTAAGCCATGTGTGCCTAGAGAAGATATTACAACGTACCAGAGCCCTGGTTCTCGTCTTTGAGGCTCCAATTCCTATGGATCCAGTCACAATAAACTAAAAAAACAACAAAAAATATATAATTCCATCTCATTGATATTTCTTCATCTTTAGATTAAATGTTTAATAGAGATATGGAAATGTATTTATCTTCTCAGAAATAATTCAGATCTTTAATTAATGGCCAACAATGCCAGAACTTTGTATCAAAGGAAATAGCCTAAACCTTTATTATATATCAAAGGCGATATCTTATATCATGTCTACAGCTAATGATATATCAAAAGCTTACATTAATGGGCCCAGAGAATGATAATCCATTTTACAAGAACACTTTCCCATATAGAACTGTCTGATTTGATTATAAAGTATCTAACCAGGAAACAAATCCACATAGAATTGACTGGGAGTATAACAAACACATTACCAGGATCCCATTCTGGATAAATGAGCTGGACAAATGACAAAAATATGAGGACCTTACTCCAGATGAAATGAGGTAATAACAATCCACCTTACCAAGACTCCACTCCAGATGGAATGAGCTGAGATGCTGGTACTTCCGGTGAAGAAGTAGAAGGTGACGATGTTGAAGATGACTCCCAGGACCGCCAGGACTATCTGAGTGATGGACAGGTGAAGCACGGATCTGGTGTTAAGGTCTAGTTTAGGGGGATATATATCATTGCCATCCACCATAGCCTGGCCGTCTACCTCTGTCATCTGGTGCAGTCTTTCCTATAATAACAAGACAACTTTCCTTTTAAAAAATGGTACTCTGCTTTTAAAAAAGTTATATATCTGTATGAGACTGAGTGAAAGTTTACTTGGTATTATCATATCTGCTGAAGGTCTGAATTTTTCTATGGTTTACTTTTGCGTTGCAATAAATGATATATTCTCACCTTTTCTCTTGTTTAGTAATCATTAAGTGTGGTTATAGGTGATATATTTTGTCTCACCCTTTTCTCTTGTTTAGTAATCATTAAGTGTGGTTATAGGTGATATATTTTGTCTCACCCTTTTCTCTTGTTTAGTAATCATTAAGTGTGGTTATAGGTGATATATTTTGTCTCACCCTTTTCTCTTGTTTAGTAATCACTAAGTGTGGTTATAGGTGATATATTTTGGCTCACCTTTTTCTCTTTTCTAGCGAGTCCTGTGGCTTACTATGGCTTATAAGTGATATATTTTTTCTCACCCTTTTCTCTTGTTTAGAAATCACTAAGTGTGGTTATAGGTTTCACCTTTTTCTCCTTTCTAGCGAGTCCTATGACATACTAAGTGTGGCTTTACGTGATATATTTTGCGTTGCGTTGCAATAAATGATATATTCTCACCTTTTCTCTTGTTTAGTAATCATTAAGTGTGGTTATAGGTGATATATTTTGTCTCACCCTTTTCTCTTGTTTAGTAATCATTAAGTGTGGTTATAGGTGATATATTTTGTCTCACCCTTTTCTCTTGTTTAGTAATCATTAAGTGTGGTTATAGGTGATATATTTTGTCTCACCCTTTTCTCTTGTTTAGTAATCACTAAGTGTGGTTTTAGGTGATATATTTTGTCCCACCCTTTTCTCTTGTTTAGTAATCACTAAGTATGGTTTTACGTGATATATTTTGGCTCACCTTTTTCTCTTTTCTAGCGAGTCCTGTGGCTTACTATGGCTTATAAGTGATATATTTTGTCTCACCCTTTTCTCTTGTTTAGAAATCACTAAGTGTGGTTATAGGTTTCACCTTTTTCTCCTTTCTAGCGAGTCCTATGACATACTAAGTGTGGCTTTACATGATATATTTTGTCTCACCTTTTTCTCCTTTCTAGCGAGTCCTATGGCTTACTATGGCTTATAAGTGATATATTTTGTCTCACCTATTTCTCTTGTTTAGTAATCACTAAGTGTGGCTATAAGTGATATATTTTTGTTTCACCTTTTTCTCCTTTCTAGCGAGTCCTATGGCTTTCCCGAAGATGGACGATGAGAGAATTGATATAACAATCATGACGAGTCCGCAGATCAACATCAAAATATCCATGGCGAGACTCTCCCGCTGAAACACCAAACAACCAAAATATGAAACGTCATCACTTCAAATTTACGTCAAGAAACAAGTAGTAACAGAAGATTTTTTTCAGTGGGTACATAACGTCTTTTTTCTTAGAACGAATATCGCAAAAGAGGTCAGTAATTTCAATTCAATATGTAAATTATGGAAAAGAGTTAAGTAACTATTTTATATAAGATATAAAGTAATCAAAAATTGAAAATATTAATAGTTAATAAGGTCAGGTCAATTGGAACCTAAGAAGTATGTCAAGGTAAGGTAAAAGAGAACCTATACTATTATATGATATAAATATTTGTGTCAAGATTTATGTTTGGTCAATATTTTTTGTTAGAATTCATGTATCTTTATTGGTATATATATATATTCGCGTTTCTATAAATGGTTTTCTAACTGAACATATATTTTGAATGTATCAAACACAAACACATTACAATTGATGGTCAAATTCCCAATCGCCTTTTATCATTTTAACAGGTGTATACCAGAGGCTGGTAAACATGTTAGACTGATATATCATGCCAAGTCCCTCATGATAAGTTTAAATCTCACAGGGATAGATAATTTATTATCTATGAGAGCGAGAGGGAAGCAGAAAAACCCAAATATTTTATCCTCCCAATGGCCAATCACATTTATTTCGGGCTCACTTTCATTCCGTGTCAGATTCACATGAAATGTTGAGGACATTCCATTTCTCTCCCAACTACCTCAGTGCTATCTGAGTTTGCCACTCCCAGTTACAATAAAGTTTTCCACAGCAAAAATCTTGGCCAACAATACATATATGATTTTATGATTAAATCCATCACACTGGAATAGGTTTGCAATAATCTTCTTAGTCATTTCTTTGTCAGATAAAAACACGCCATTAATACCAGTTATTAAATATCTTTCTCCTTGTCCCTCCAAATGAATATTGATCTATCCCTTCTATGATTCGGTGTTGTTGCATGGATTTAACAAGAAATAATGATAACCTTGATTAAAATAATTAATAACACCAGGTTCCTATGATCACAAAATCCCGAGTCACGTGATCGTAAATAACGACTTCACCGCACATTCACTGCACCGTGCTGACACCTAGTGGCAGAACTGCTCTTTGCAATCTCTGTTTAAATATATCTGATTTTGTGGATGTGATAGGCTGAAGTAATCCTGACAGTGAAATATGCTGATGTAATCCATAATAATCAAAACATTCACTGCAATCCTGATACTGCGATGGGCTAAAGTAATCCATAATACTCAAAACTTTCACGGCTATCCTAGTCTGAGATAGGCTAAAGTAATCCATAATACTCACCACACCTGGGTGCTTATTCCAGGCAAACACGTCAAATACGATGCCAATGGCGGACAAAACAACTACAGCCAAAGCGAACACTGAGGAGACAACGTTGAGAATGAAAGCTGTCATCACCTACAATTATATTTATTATATTGTATTATAATTATTATTATTATTATTATTATTATTATATATATATATATATATATATCAACAAAAATAAGGTCTTGCTGAAAGTATACATTGCCCCTTTTCTTTATCTTAATGAAATAAATATATTAAATATATATAAATATATTAAGTAATAAATATATTAAGATTAAATTATAAATATTTATCAATGATAATAGTAACATCTTCTCCGTATATTAAAATGATATTATATGAAAGGAAATATATTATACTACTGACCAAACCTTTCGTTCTGGCCTTCGTTGCACTTATTCCTAATGATCCAGTCATGATAAACTGCAGATAAAAAAAACCTTATAGTTATATAAAATGTAAGCGTTCTTTATAATTCTATAATATATAAGGGAGGCCATATCTGTTCATTATCAGATTATCAGTGTGAGATGATGCTGTTTCAAATAGCTTTTCTTATTTTCCAAACCTCATTCATTAATATATTCTTATTTGAACACTCTCACTATTGCTACTACATTTCATTCAGTTGATCATCATATCTCAGTACTGCAAACATTATACTATTACTCTTATTCATTATTTTATTCTCTAATATTTTGACATTTTTAATTTGAAAAAAAACTAAAAAAAAAAAAAAAAAAAAAAGAAACATTATTAAATAAATAAATAAATGTAGTTTGTATTTACCAGGACTCCACTCCATATTGAGTGTGCAGAGGAGTTGGTGCTGGCCGTGAAGAAGTAGAAGGTCACAACATTGAAGACCACTCCAAACACAGCAAGGAATATCTGAGCAATGGATAAGTGTAGAACTGGTTTGGGTCTCAGCGACAGTTTGGTTGAAACCATCTCCATGGAATTCCTTGTGGGATGCCCCGTAAGCGTCACCTGCTGTGATTCCTGCATGACAAAGCAATGACAGATGTATGACAAAGGTATGACAAAGGTATGACAAAGGCATGACAAAGGTTAAGGACAAATGTATGACAAAGATATGAGACAAAGGTATGACAAAGGTATGACAAAGGTATGTCAAAGGTATGACAAAGATATGACAAAGGTTAGAGACAAAGGTATGGCAAAGGTATGACAAAGGTATGACAAAGGTATGACAACGGCATGAGAAAGATATGAGACAAAGGTGTGACAAAGGTATGACAAAGGCATGACAAAGGTTAGAGACAAAGGTTAGAGACAAAGGTTAGAGACAAAGGTATGACAACGGCATGACAACGGTATGACAATGGTATGACAACGGTATGACAAAGATATGAGACAAAGGTATGACAAAGGTATGACAAAGGTATGACAAAGGTATGACAAAGGTTGGATACAAAGGCATGACAAAGATAAGAGACAAAGATATGACAAAGGTATGACAAAGGTATCACAAAGGTATGACAAAGGTATGGCAAAGGTATGGCAAAGGTATGACAACGGTATGACAATGGTATGACAACGGTATGACAAATATATGAGACAAAGGTATGACAAAGGTATCACAAAGGTATGACAAAGGTATGGCAAAGGTATGGCAAAGGTATGGCAAAGGTATCACAAAGGTCTCACAAAGATATGAAAAAAGGTATGACAAAGGTATGACAAAGGTTTCACAAAGGTATGGCAAAGGTCTCACAAAGGTATCCCAAAGATATGACAAAGGTATGGCAAATGTATGGACAGGTATCACAAAGGTCTCACAAAGGTATCCCGAAGATATGACAAAGGTATGGCAAAGGTATGGACAGGTATCACAAAGGTATCACAAAGGTATCCCAAAGATATGACAAAGGTATGGAAAATGTATGGACAGGTATCACAAAGGTCTCACAAAGATATGAAAAAAGGTATGGCAAACGTATGATAAAGGTGTGGCAAAGGCATGACAATATATCATTCAGTCACCTGCTATGATTTCTGTATGACAAAGACATGACAATATAATACTCAGTAACCAACTGTGATTTCTGCATGGTAATAGAACATTAAGTCAGCACTTTTGAGTCCTTAATGACATAGGTATGGCAATATAACATATTTAGCAGACTATGCAACAAACCATATATACCATTATATATTAAACAAACCATGTTGCAAATATAATATCTAATACAAGTCATGTTTATACAACAAAGTAAAACAAGCTTTGTAGTAACCATAACATCTGCTACAAGCCTTGAAGCAAGCATACAAAATAATACAAGTCAGTAGCAAACAAATCTAAGTTACAAAGCAAATATTGTTTTACATTGTATCTAAAACAAGCAATGTAGGAAACGTAGTGTGTAATACAAGCCATTAGGATACATATCTAGTATGAATTACAAAGCAAACATTATGTCTAATACAAGTCATGTAGCAAACATTGTGTCTAAAACAAGCCATGTAGCAAACATTGTGTCTAAAACAAGCCATGTAGCAAACATTGTGTCTAAAACAAGCCATGTAGCAAACATTGTGTCTAATACAAGCCATGTAGCAAACATTGTGTCTAATACAAGCCATGTTGCATACATTGGGTCTAAAACAAGCCATGTAGCAAACAATGTGTCTAAAACAAGCCATGTAGCAAACAATGTGTCTAAAACAAGCCATGTAGCAAACATTGTGTCTAAAACAAGCCATGTAGCAAACATTGTGTCTAATACAAGCGATGAAGCCAACATTGTGTCTAAAACAAGCCATGTAGCAAACATTGTGTCTAATACAAGACCATTTGCAAACATATCAAATATAATTAACAAAGCAAACATTGTGTCTAATACAAGCCATGTAGCAAACATTGTGTCTAATACAAGCCATGTAGCAAACATTGTGTCTCAAACAAGTCATGTAGCAAACATTGTGTCTCAAACAAGCCATGTAGCAAATATTGTGTCTAATACAAGCCATGTAGCAAACATTGTGTCTGATACAAGTCATGTAGCAAACATTGTGTCTGATACAAGTCATGTAGCAAACATTGTGTCTAAAACAAGCCATGTAGCAAATATTGTGTCTAAAACAAGCCATGTAGCAAATATTGTGTCTAATACAAGCCATGTAGCAAACATTGTGTCTGATACAAGTCATGTAGCAAACATTGTGTCTAAAACAAGCCATGTAGCAAATATTGTGTCTAAAACAAGCCATGTAGCAAACATTGTGTCTAATACAAGTCATGTAGCAAACATTGTGTCTAATACAAGTCATGTAGCACACATTGTGTCTAAAACAAGCCATGTAGCAAACATTGTGTCTAATACAAGCCATGTTGCAAACATTGTGTCTAAAACAAACCATGTAGCAAACATTGTGTCTAATACAAGCCATTTGCAAACATATCAAATATAAGTTACAAAGCAAACATTATGTCTAATACAAACCATGTTGCATACATTGTGTCTAATACATGCCATCAGCAAACCTATCTAGTATAAGTTACAAAGCCAATATAACATCTAAACAAGCCATGAAGCAAACATTGTGTCTAATACAAGCCATGTTGCAAACATTGTGTCTAAAACAAGCCATGTAGCAAACATTGTGTCTAAAACAAGCCATGTAGCAAACATTGTGTCTAATACAAGCCATGTAGCAAACATTGTGTCTAATACAAGCCATGTTGCAAACATTGTGTCTAAAACAAGCCATGTAGCAAACATTGTGTCTAAACCAAGCCATGTAGCAAACATTGTGTCTAAAACAAGCCATGAAGCCAACATTGTGTCTAAAACAAGCCATGTAGCAAACATTGTGTCTAATACAAGCCATTTGCAAACATATCAAATATAAGTTACAAAGCAAACATTGTGTCTAAAACAAGCCATGTAGTAAACATTGTGTCTAATACAAGCCATGTAGCAAACATTGTGTCTAATACAAGCCATGTTGCAAACATTGTGTCTAATACAGGCCATGTTGCAAACATTGTGTCTAAAACAAGCCATGTAGCAAACATTGTGTCTAAAACAAGCAAGCCATGTAGCAAACATTGTGTCTAATACAAGCCATGTAGCAAACATTGTGTCTAATACAAGCCATGTTGCAAACATTGTGTCTAATACAAGCCATCAGCAAACATTGTGTTCAATACAAGCCATCAGCAAACCTATCAAATATAAGTTACAAAGCCAATATAACATCTAAACAAGCCATGAAGCAAACATTGTGTCTCAAACAAGCAATGGAGCAAACATAGTGTCAAATACAAGCCAACAGCAAACATATCTCATGGCCGGGGATCAAACCCACAACCTTTGAATCACCACAGAGGAACTAGCAGCAAACGTAGCAAACAAATCATGTAGCAAATTTAAGCAATGTAGTAAACAATGTAAAATGCAACCATATGAACAAAATATCTGATACAAGCCATAGAGCGAACATGATATATGATATAAGTGGTGAGGACCACTGACCCGCAGTTGCTTGGTGGGGATGAGCAGAAGGTTGGTCTGCTGCTGCTGGACCATGTCACATGTACAGTCTGAGAGAGCATTCTCGGTCCGCTGAACCATTCCAGTTTTTATACTGAAAATATAAGTTATACATCTATAATCATTTGTGTTGCTTATTTATATATTCATATATTTATATTATTCTATTAGGAAATATATGGTAGAGCATATATGGTGAGCATAGGATTTGTGCCTTTGATAGTTTCATGAAGTTGAAATCTGTGTTCCAGGAGAAATAAGAAAAAAACTGAAGATTGGGTGGTGGAACACCCTGTAAATTATATTATTCTCTAGGAAATTTACAAAAATAAATATATATATATATATATATATATATATATATATATATATATATATATATATATATATATATATATATATTTGAACACCCAAATGTGATATAGTGCAAGAAAATTGTTTTGTGTAAAAATAATTACTAGACCGATTTCAGCATTTAATGTATCAAATGCGAAGGGATGGAATTCTCTTTTGTTTTTTAAAAATCAGAAAAAGATGAGATTTTTGGAAACAATACATAAAAGAATAGATTTAACTTGGTAAACATTATTTGGAATAACTGCACTATCAATCGGCAAAACTAAGGAATTAATCTTTTGCTAGAATGATTCCATTTGGTAGAATGACTCCATTTGGTCATTTTTTACTTGACTTTGAAGAAAGTTAGATCTCAAAATAAAGACGATTTATAAAGATTTCCTCTATTTAAACTATAAAGAATAATATTTGGAGCAAACCTGTTCTTAAATTTTGATAATTTAACTTGCAAATGTTCACAATTTTGTCTTAAAAAACGTGGGGAATTTGAGAAATATGATATTTTGTTTACTTCTTATTTTGTATTACCGGGCAATGATGAGGTCAGATGCAGCAGCTACTAGCTAACAGATTAGTCATAAAAGATAACTGAATGATGTTTACATGTGTATATATCAACATTGGTGAAAAGAAATATATTACCTATCTAGCTTGCTTTGGTATATAACAAAAGTGCACTCTTTCATGTAACTCAATGAGTATTGATGTCTTAATGGTGATCTGGCTATTTATCAATGAAATAGTGACGTCATATCTTTTGGTAACTTAACAATAATCACCAACACTTTTCATACAGCTCTGATCCTCTGTATGAAGTGTCCCTGTTCCCCCTAACGTTAAAAGGGATACACCACAGAGATAGATACTCAAGAGATGATAATAATAGAGAGAAAATAGAAATACAAATTAGATAAACTTACTAGATATACACAATAGAGATGATAAAAATAGAGATAGAAATAAAGAGAGGCAGAAATACACAATATAGATACACAATATAGATACACAATATAGGTATCCAATAAATATACACAAATATAGATACACAATATAGATACACACTATAGATACACAATATAAATACACAATAAAGATACACAATAAAGATACACAAAAGAGAGACACAACAGAAATACACAACAGAAATACACAACAGAAATACACAACAAAAATACACAATAGACATACACAATAGACATACATGATAGAAATAAACAATAAAGATTCTCTATGGAGATACACAATATAGATACACAATAGAGAAACACAATAGAGATACACAATAGCGATACACTATAGAGACACACAATAGATAAACACAATAGAGATACACAATAGCGATACACAATAGAGACACACAATAGATAAACACAATAGAGATACACAATAGCGATACACAATAGCGATACACAATAGAGAAACACAATAGAGATACACAATAGAGACACACAATAGATAAACACAATAGAGATACACAATAGCGATACACAATAGAGAAACACAATATAGATGCACAATAGAGATACACAATAGAGAAACACAATAGAGATACACAATAGAGATACTCATGCTCCAGTCACCATGGTCACACTGAGCTTTTTTCACCAAAGTTTGAGTTGCCATGCATTGTGAGTCATACTTGTATATCAATGGTAAATAGCTATTCTCCACTTTGATCTCAAAGCCATGTCTTTTTCCAGCATTGTATCTTGTTCTCATGCCTGCACAGTGTTCTACCTAAAGTTTGAAAACTATGGCCAGACTTTGTGACGATAAAGTAGTCCATAGTCCTTTTATTTCACTCCAAGAATTATTGTACCTCTATATACTCGCATTACAACCAACCACATGTCTATCCTTTGGTCTCGTGCATGTTCACTATCACTGATATAATGGCGATCAAGTTGCAATGGATTTAAAAGTGATATATATATATTCATCTCAATCGCCAGCCCCAGTGTGACTGAAGCCCAACATTTTCTCACCTTGATTTGTTCAATTCACCAACCCAGTGTAACTGAGAATATAGAGACAAAAATAAATTGCCATTTAATCTACAGGACTTTTCAGGTTTTTAATATGCAGCTCTATTATCCAAGCATTATGGACGGAGGAGACTGCCACGAGGCAACATCCGGTTCCGTTACCAAGTTGAGTTGGCCATTTGAATCTTATCAAAAAGACGCATCAAGATTTTCAAAATCAGACATGAGACGTTGTCTCAAATTGTAGAATCCTTATTAATAAAATGATATGCGTGGCTGCAATATTTGCACAATTATCAAAATAAAGCTGTCCTTGCATTAATTGTGAAGAGAATCAAATTTTCATTTAAGTGCCCCATATGATTTACAGGAAATATGTGAGCGTCTTTTAATCTAAGAATAAAAATGAACAAGACTTATAGCTTTCATTAATGATTCGCCGCGGGCATTTTAGTTGATTGCCGGTCGATGTCACGGTCACGTGATATATGGTGTGGTTTAGTTTATTGCTGCTTTGTCTCATCTCAAATTTGTATTCCTTCTATTATGATATAAATAAATGTGGAAGATATTTTTTTAAATAGAAGTAAAATTAGGGAAAGCTGGAAAATAAAATAAGTTTGTTATTAGAAATAGATGCGAAAAAATGTAGATGTGGAATATTAACTTGAGGTGTCACACACAGTACATTAGGTGAGTGATATGCAGTAGGTGAGCGATGTAACACAGGTGAGTAGTATACAGTATGTGAGTAGTATACAGTAGGTGAATAGTATACAGTAGGTGAGTGATATAAAGTAGGTGAGTGATGTAACATAGGTGAGTAGTATACAGTAGGTGAGTAGTATACAGTAGGTGAGTAGTATACAGTAGGTGAGTGGTATACAGTAGGTGAGTAGTATACAGTAGGTGAGAAGGATACAGTAGGTGAGTAGTATACAGTAGGTGAGAAGTATACAGTAGGTGAGTAGAATACAGTAGGTGAGTAGTATACAGTAGGTGAGTAGTATACAGTAGGTGAGTGATATACAGTAGGTGAGTAGTATACCGTAGGCGAGTGATATACAGTAGGTGAGTAGTATACAGTAGGTGAGTGATGTAACATAGGTGAGTGATGTAACATAGGTGAGTAGTATACACTAGGTGAGTAGTATACAGTAGGTGAATAGTATACAGTAGGTGAGTAGTATACAGTAGGTGAGTAGTATACAGAAGGTGAGTAGTATACAGAAGGTGAGTAGTATACAGTAGGTGAGTAGTATACAGTAGGTGAGTAGTATACAGTAGGTGAGTGATATACAGTGGGTGAGTAGTATACCGTAGGCGAGTGATATACAGTAGGTGAGTAGTATACAGTAGGTGAGTAGTATACAGTAGGTGAGTGATATACAGTAGGTGAGTAGTATACCGTAGGCGAGTGATATACAGTAGGTGAGTAGTATACAGTAGGTGAGTGATGTAACATAGGTGAGTGATGTAACATAGGTGAGTAGTATACAGTAGGTGAATAGTATACAGTAGGTGAATAGTATACAGTAGGTGAGTGATATACAGAAGGTGAGTGATGTAACATAGGTGAGTAGTATACAGTAGGTGAATAGTATACAGTAGGTGAATAGTATACAGTAGGTGAGTGATATACAGAAGGTGAGTGATGTAACATAGGTGAGTAGTATACAGTAGGTGAGTAGTATACAGTAGGTGAGTGGTATACAGTAGGTGAGTAGTATATAGTAGGTGAGTGATATACAGTAGGCGAGTGATGTAACATAGGTGAGTAGTATACAGTAGGTGAGTAGTATACAGTAGGTGAGTAGTATACAGTAGGTGAGTGATATACAGAAGGTGAGTGATGTAACATAGGTGAGTAGTATACAGTAGGTGAGTAGTATACAGTAGGTGAGTGGTATACAGAAGGTGAGTGATATAACATAGGTGAGTAGTATACAGTAGGTGAGTGGTATACAGTAGGTGAGTAGTATACAATAGTTGAGGAGTATACAGTAGGTGAGTAGTATACAGTAGGTGAGTAGTATATAGTAGGTGAGTGATATACAGTAAGTGAGTAGTATACCGTAGGTGAGAAGTATACAGTAGGTGAGTAGTATACAGTAGGTGAGTAGTATACAGTAGGTGAGTAGTATAAAGTAGGTGAGTGGTATACAGTAGGTGAGTTGTATACAGTAGGTGAGTAGTATAAAGTAGGTGAGTAGTATACAGTAGGTGAGCAGTATATAGTAGGTGAGTAGTATAAAGTAGGTGAGTAGTATACAGTAGGTGAGTAGTATATAGTAGGTGAGTGATATACAGTAGGTGAGTGATAAAGAGTAGGTGAGTGATAAACAGTTGGTGAGTAGTATACAGTAGGTGAGTAGTATACAGTAGGTGAGTAGTATATAGTAGGTGAGTGGTATACAGTAGGTGAGCAGTATACAATAGGTGAGTAGAATACAGTAGGTGAGTAGTATACAGTAGGTGAGTAGTATACAGTAGGTGAGTGGTATACAGTAGGTGAGTAGTATACAGTAAGTGAGTAGTATACAGTAAGTGAGTAGTATACAGTAGGTGAGTGATATACAGTAGGTGAGTAGTATACAATAGGTGAATAGTATACAGTAGGTGAGTGATATACAGTAGGTGAGTAGTATACAGTAGGTGAGTGATGTGTAATAAATTAATGATACATGATAAACGATGAAGTGTAGAAAGTGAAAATGTATCATATACAACTGTGATAAAAAGCAAGTTGTGAGATTTACAGGGAGACTCACAGACAATATAGATGTTCAGCATTCTATCCCTTTGTCTTTTAGAATTAGCAAATGCATCATATACAATGGATTTATACTATAATAATATCAGGAATTAATTACAGGCCAGGATATATTGTCTAGCTTGAGATATCAACTAATACTTACATTTTTAAAAGGTAAAAGCATCTACATACGTATTTTTTTACACAAAAAGGACAGACAGTTTTTTGTGAATGCCATTCTATCTTCAGCGTATATTTAACGAGAGGTCCGCAAGCCTTACAGGATACCTGGAGAATAGTTCTTAATAAAAATTACCTGATTAGATGAACAGTATTCATACTTGAGTGCTTTGATCTGGCCTTGATCTGACCTTAATCTTGGGTTAATCCGGCATTGTTCCTCGGAGATATAGACCTGTGTGTATGTGCCGATAGCATGTATAGAGAAAAGTTGCCTCCTCAGCAGTCTCCGGGAAAGAGAGAGAGAAGCTGCTGGGAGCTGCCTCTGTAGCCGATATAACGCAGGTAAGATATGTCACCAATCATACATTAATACCTCACATCACCTGCCTCCCAAAGACAGCTTTAAGATGAAAAACTGAGAATTACATAAACGTAAATATTTACCTATTGACTGTGAATAGTGATGATATAGCGTGGAGATGCTGTCTCCCTGAGTTGTCTTAGGATGAAGATATGATATGTCTTGTATCTATATTAAAACACCTTGGTGATGATAACTGCTGACTGAAATAAGGTTATGATGTCATTTATGTAGAGAGTCCATGCACGCATCAAGTGGGTTGACAATCAAAGCCGCCTCAAGTACGCCACCGCCTTCATCTGTGAACATGTATATCGATGTTAGTAATCTTTTCAGCTGTGGCGTGGTGGCTTTTTGTCATTAAATGATACAGTGAGACGGCCAAACGTGGTATGTGGCATCTCCGGTGTTACCTGCCAGCTGAGGCGGAGGCAGCAAGCCTTAACTTTCACGTGGGATGTATTCACGGAAACACGTGGGGGACATGTAGGATTAGGTCTCGATGCCTTAATATGGCGTGGAATATACACAAACCCTCACAATGGATATATACATATACACATATATACATATACACACATATAAACATATACACATATATACATATACACACATATAAACATATACACATATATACATAAATACATAAGTATATATATAAGTACATCCTATATATACATATATATATAAATATACATACAATTTCACATATAGATACAATTTCACATATAGATACAATTTCACACATCAGCTGGGGCCCTTGCCAAAGGGTTAACCCGTTGTCCTTGTAAATATGTGACCGGGTGAGTTGAGACATGACAATTCAGTGAGGCAACACTATATCTGCTACAAGGTCTCATCACGAAATGACTGAAATAGTGTTGAAAATGATGTAAAACCCCAAACAAACAAACAAATATACCCCCATCATGGTGTACCCCATATGGTATACTCCATCATAGTTAATCCCATCATGGTACACCCCAACAATGGTATACCCCACAAACAAATTAATTGTGATAAACTCAGAGGGGAAACTGTACAGTTGCTTGACCGATATATAACAGACATATCAAAATTTGTTTAGGATTTCTTTATTACATTGAAGTATGTATCATTAGTTATATATAAAAACAATGAATCTTTCTTCAAAAATTAATTGTAAAATAACATTGGAAAATGAATAGATTCGATATACCTTTATACCAGGACCATATTGTAAAACATATGGATGTCATCGTTTTATGTATAAAAAAATTATCATAATTTTCAGTTGTTTTCCATCTTTATCCTTTTTAAACATTCATAAGACTGTGTAACGTATTAAGGCCTTTAAGAGACCTCGATCTTCTCTCGCCCAACTTACAGCCACCATGTGTTTAGTGCTTTTACCCCTTGACTAGCGCAGTCACAAATGATTTGGCCACTAACACAGTAAGTGTGAATGCATTCACGCCGCTACTCATTTCAACTGTTTAATCTCCCACGCTGGTTCTATGCTTAAGTCTCTTAAGTTTCTTCCATAACAAAGACTTTCCTTTCTTTTTTCATTTTCTCTCAGGGGAGAAACACATCATGGTTAAATGAAAAAAAACCGTGAGTGAAATGAGTTTTCTACAACAACTCACCATGGCTATAACTGTCCCCGGTATATCATCAACACTCATCATGGTGAGATGAGTTATTTATAACAACTCATCACAGCTATATCTGCCCTTCACCATTAACATGGCATACATGAACAACTCTGTTCAATGTCCAAATTGTACAAGTCGTATTTAATTAACTTCTAATAAAGTTAACATTAGCCAAACATTAATAAATGCATGTTTTGACCTTCTTTGTTTCACAATACCAAATATGGTCATTACTTATTGATTTAATCAATTAAGGTAAATTGTTTGAAATATTATAAGTATAAAAAATATAATATCACGATTGTGCAGGTTGTTATATATTAAAGCTGCAATTTGTCATAATATCATAATCACATTAAAAGCATGCATAGATTGGGGTTATTCAGACACTACAGCTTCCCATAATACAACATTATGGGAATATAAAGGCTTAATTGAACAAGTTTATATTTCACAGGGTCATAAAAGCCATCACAAACATTTAATCAGAAATATAATGTTCTGACCATTATATTTACGCATGCCTATACAAAAAATATATCTCCTTTAAGCTCCCTTTATAGAGAAAGACAGACAGAGGACATCTATTGTACAAACTCAAGGAAGCTGCAAAATAAATCGATTATCTGATGATGGTTCACTACTATAGAGATACGTGAACTATGAATGTTAATATTGTCTGTGTACACAGAAAGCGGGGTGGTAAATAAATTCATCTTGATAATGTTATGGATAGTATAACAATGTATCAGTTTCAACGCCCCCGGAAAATAGCAATTGAAATTGTTAATACCTGATAGAGTGGAAGCAGATATGGTGGAAGGAAAGACCCGTCTCAAAGCCAATACAAAGGTGTTACATGGTTATCATTGGCACATACCAGTATAATTGGCCCATACCAGCAACAGAACTTTGTGATCCATGTGTCTTATCATTGGCCCATACCAACAACAAGCGTTATGTTACATAGACCGTTATCATTGGCCCATATCAGTGACAAACCTTATGTTATCATTGGTCCATACCAGCAACAAACCTTATGTTATCATTGACCCATACCAGCAACAAACCTTATGTTATCATTGGCCCATACCGGCAACAAACCTTATGTTATCATTGGCTCATGCTAGCAACAAAACTTATGCTATCTGTAAAAAGGCCTTTCAGTTGAGTATCTGCTATGTTTGCATGGCTTGTTATTTACCTGATGTTTTGCTTTCAAGTGAAATGAATCCTATTCACGCCCAACCTTGCTTTATATACGGATAATACAATAGTTATCTTAGTCAAAGAGCAAGTTAATTCACTACATTATACCCGATCGGGTATATTTTTGGTAGGTATCTACTTATTGTTGGTAGGTATCTACCTATTGTTGGTAGGTATCTACTTATTGTTGGTAGGTATCTACCTATTCTTTGTAGGTACCTACTTATTGATGGTAGGTATCTACCTATTGTTGGTAGGTATCTACCTATTTATGGCAGGTATCTACCTATTGTTGGTAGGTATCTACCTATTGTTGGTAGGTATCTACCTATTCTTGGTAGGTATCTACCTATTCTTGGTAGGTACCTACTTATTGATGCTAGGTATCTACCTATTGTTGGTAGGTATCTACTTATTGTTGGTAGGTATTTATCTAT
Organism: Amphiduros pacificus; assembly: GCA_949316495.1. Taxonomy (NCBI): domain Eukaryota; kingdom Metazoa; phylum Annelida; class Polychaeta; order Phyllodocida; family Hesionidae; genus Amphiduros; species Amphiduros pacificus. The sequence continues at coordinate 13,135,742 of OX439012.1, read as the reverse complement.
TGTAGGCAGGTATCTACTTGTTATTGGTAGGTACCTACTTATTGTTGGTAGGTATCTACTAATTGATGGTGGGTTTTTACTTATTGATGGTGGGTTTTTTTTTACTTATTTGTTGTAGATATCTTCCTATTGGTGGTAGGTATCTATTTACAAAGGTGTGGTATCTACTAACTAGTGGATAATGTCAACATTTAGGGAGCACGCATCTACTAGTGAGTGTGTATCTATCTACACTGAGTGGGTATCCGTCTACATTGAGAGGGTATCCGTCTACATTGAGAGGGTATCCGTCTACATTGAGAGGGTATCTATCTACAGTGAGTGGGTATCTACGTATGGTGAGTGGGTATCTATCTACAGTGAGTGGGTATCTACATATGGTGAGTGGGTATCTATTTATAGTGAGTGGGTATCTGTTAAAAGTGAGGAGGCATGTTTTTATGGGGTGGACACATACTGTAAACTGGGGATCTGATGTCTATGGGTTTCTGTGGGCACACTAAGAGTGGGTGGCTTCCAATTTGCCGAAGCTGTGTCTTCACTGGGATTGTGTGTCTATCACTATATAAGAGACCTTTCCAGCATATACTGAATGTTTAGATCATTATATACTATAGGTCGAGTGCCGGATGCCATTTTGGTGATCATCAAATCTGAGGACAAAATCCACCAGAGGGCGAAGTGGTGATAATAGTTTGCGTGTACCCCTGGTGGACAGTGTTATCTGAAAAAAATTGTACACTTCCGGTTTCGTTTTTAACAGTTCCGGTATGTAGCTTTTAATTAAAAAAACCAAACAAAATGGCAAGCGGCAATTAGAATCTACAACACCTTCCAAGACAAATCGCTAAAGATTACGACAATGAAGTTATAGATAAGCATACTCAAGTTATTCATTACATGACGACGTGGATAAACCCAACATATTATCTGAAGCTAAAGCGCCACGTAAATATCTAAAAGTACAAAATCTAAAAATTGGCATATCAACTGTGATCTTAATGATTGCAGGGAAATGCAAAATATCGCACCTGACATTTCCCCTGACTGGATAAGGCATACACAGATTCTGCCAAACTTCACCATAGTGTTTCTTCATGTGATGAAAGGGATGCTAGTACTTATGGTTGACCTTCTACACACAGATAGCTAGCTTCATGACCTCCTGTACCAAAAGGCAGTTTTGGCATTCATGACCTCCTGTACCAAAAGGCAGTTTTGGCATTTTACATAAAAGAGAAAAAAAAACATTTTCCAGGTTGACTGTCATTAACTGGTTTTTGGCAGTGTTTTTCTGTGGTTACTTTTGGGAGTAATCAAGTTTGCTAGTGGAACTGCCTTTTGTCAATTTATTTCCTATTAATGCTAACTAATAACTGCCTTTTTCTGGTGATTTATTTCATTATATATTAAACACAAAGAGATGAAAAAGACAATTGAGTAATCAGTAGGGAGAACACTGAAAACATGAAATATAACTGCCTTTTGCCATTGACCTCCTTTTGCCATTGACTGCCTTTTGCCATTGGAGGGCAATTATTGTGGACAACTAGCAATAATTCCTTTTTAACATCAAAGCTCTAAAACCTATATTGTTTGAAATGATGAATGTAAAAAAATATTATGTCATAATCTGAATGATTATGGTTTTCACATAGAATGTGAATACAGCATTGTATATATGTATGTTACCGCACAAATTTAGTAAGATGAGGTACTTTAAATATTAATATACATGTAATATCAGTCATAATGGTAAATATACAATTTTCTTGATGAAATAACACGAAATAGAGTTTGATACGATACACACACATATTAAGTTAACAAAATGTTTCAATTGATCAAGTCAGATAAGAAGTCACCACATGTAACCACATAGGTTACAGGGCATAGGTTCAGATAGGTCACAGGGCATAGGTTCAGATAGGTCACAGAGGCACAGGTTCAGATAGGTCACAGGTTCAGATAGGGCACAGGGGCACAGGTTCAGATAGGTCACAGGAGCATAGCTTCAGATAGGTCATAGGGGCACAGGTTCAGATAGGTCACAGGGCATAGGTTCAGATAGGTCACAGGGGCACAAGTTCAGATAGGTCACAGGGGCATAGGTTCAGATAGGTCACAGGGGCACAGGTTCAGATAGGTCATAGGGGCACAGGTTCAGATAGGTCATAGGGCATAGGTTCAGATAGGTCACAGGGGCATAGGTTCAGATAGGTCACAGGGGCATAGGTTCAGATAGGTCACAGGGGCACAGTTTCAGATATTCCACAGGGCATAAGTTCAGATAGGTCACATGGCCACAGGTTCAACAGGTCACAGGGACAGGTTCAGATCGGTCACAGTGGCACAGGTTCAGATAGGTCACAGGGGACAGGCTCAGGTAGGTAAACATCCAGTTTGATCTCGCTTCATGGCTGATAGATTCAATAAGGTTGATAAAGGTCAAAATGTTGTTTTTCCTTGACCTGATAACATGGTCAGATGCACATGAATAGAAAGTGGACAGGAACTGGTTTCACACATTCTGACTTTTTCCTGCCTTTTGAACATTTGTAAGCAATCTTTGACATTGAACCGTTTTTGTTATTCTAAATTGATTAAAGAAAATATCATCTTGATCATTTGACACATTGAATGACTATTAAATAAAATAAATCTGACAGGAACTGCACCCATGGAGTCTCTGAATGAATGATTTCTCTGTATGTTAAAGGCTTATATTGCGCTAGATGGAAAACATTACATATTATGGGAAATATACTGAATATCAAAATAAAATATAGCAAAATAACTTTATTTGAACTTATTGACAGAAAGGTATAATGAAAGTATGAACTTTTAAATCTACAATTGCAATAAACCTTATGTATGTAATGTGTAAATATTCTACTATTCAAAAAAAGTACTCCCCAAATTCACCCTTTAATATATATGAAGTTCAAATATTTCCAATATTGTTAATTCTTATATAGGCTGGTATTTGATATTGTATTGACCAAATACTGCTGTCTACTAATGACTTCTAAAACTACTTTCTTCATTCTTAATCAATAACAAGATAAGGGAAAAGTGTAAATATAGAAACTGCTTCCTTTTTCCAATAGCACCAACCTCACTTATGTATCGTAGAATGCAAGATTATATAATGCAATACAGATACTGAGACAGTCTTTTATATATATATATATATATATATATATGTATGGGTTATATATATATATATTTATATATATATATATATATATATATATATATATATATATATATATATATATATATATATATATATATATATATATATATATATATATATGTAATAATCAGTAAATATTAGGAATAACAAACGATATTCACGACAATCAGTTTTCTTTGATTTCAATTCTCGTTAATCCACGAGACTTTCTTCGTTTTTAAGCCGTGCTATTTCCATGACGATGGCCAGCTTCCTGTATGGATTCTCAGACACTGCATACTCCCGCGCCAGCTCCTTCAGCTGGGCTTTCTTCTGACTCAGAGCGTCACTTCCTCTCCCACCACCACCAGGTGGAGCTGCTCCCCCACATCTGGATCTTCCGGTAGTTCTGGAAGAGTTGTGTCTGTGGTTTGTTCGGTGTATACTGTGCGGGTTGGTTCTCGTCTGATTGTCACTGCTGTTGGAGCGTTCTCTCCTGGAGTGTGTGTTTCTATGGCGATGGCTTTCAGAGTTGCTCCTGCTCCTCGTGGCTTCTGGTGACCTAATTCCAACGCTGCCACTAGAGGCCGACACTGGTCTTCCTGTGGTACTCCGCGAGTGATGATGACCAGAGCCAACTGTTCTTGAAATCATTTGACTTAACCCGTTGCCATTTCTCATCAAAGTAAATAGATTTCCATCACGTTTTGATCTCCTTGGACCAGTTTTTAGTTTAAGTCTGACCTGCACCGAAGTATTAGGCTGAGACGAGTGTGACCTTTGTGACCTTGGTGATCTATTTGGTGACCTACTTTCACTTCCAGCACCACCACTAAATTGTTCTGGTTCCGTCTGTGGAGTGACCTCCCGACTGGAATAGTCTGTCGGTTCCCTGCCTGGAATATCTGGAAGATCCAGGAACACAAGGGAGGAATATGGAGGAGGGGGTTCCAACTCGGGGGGCAGTCCGGGGTCTAACTCGGGGGGCTCTCCTATAGCCATCGAGTCTGAAAACAATTGGTGGGAAAATGGTCAAATATTTTCACAGTGTCTTAAGAAATATGGTAATTTATGTTTATATGTAAATCGTAAATGAAATCAGTCAATTGTTCATTCACTGCCTTTCAGTTCTTTTGTTATAGACAATTAATTATAAGATCTAGTTTCAAATAGTAAAAGACATTTTCAAGCTTTAGGAAGATGACTCAGCCTAATACTGTCTTGTATTGAAAATAAACAAATAAAATAAAAAAATCTTTAAACCCAAACATCAATTCTCTTAACGATTCTCAAGTAGAATGTACAAAATCTGAACAATTAAGTAGTAAATTTATACATTTCGTATATGGATGTAAGCTGAATTATCAATATATAGTTACAATTATACCCTGACGACTTTTTAGTGTACATATTATTTGTTTGTAACACTATAGTTTAACGCTATATAGATAAGCTATGACGGGTCAAATAGATGCCTGTCACTCGGAGGACTCAATTCCCTACTCTTTTCGAAGAGCACCTCATGATCTTTAGTCAAAGTTTGGCATTTTCTCCATAAAGGGACTAAGTGATGAAAAGTATTAGAGTAAATATTGTCCAGATACACAATATAATCACTAACCGTATGGTGCCAAACTCAACCAGGCCTGTTCCAGTTGAAATGGGTTTACTGTATTGAAATATCAGGAACATAATTACCTTCGAAGTTGTAAGGCGGAGGGTCTCCCATATAAGGGGGTGGGAAACCCCCAGGGATGTCAACCTCCTGTCCCCCCTCCAGCTGTTCCAACTCTAGCTGTCCATCCTCTAGCTGCCCCAACTCTAGCTGTCCATCCTCTAGCTGCCCCGCCTCTAGCTGCGTGGTTATTGTCACAAGCTGCCTTCTGTTTCTCAGACTTTGCTCTTCGTCCTCCAGCTGGTGATGCTGGTTTTGCTGGTGTTGGTTTTGCTGGTGCTGGTTTTGCTGGTGGCGATGCTCAGTGGGGCTAGATGGACTATCAAGGTCAATCTGCTCCCGGAGACTTTCCTCCTCAGGGTAGGAACCCCTGTGGCAAACTCCAAACACTTTCTGTAGCAACTTCCGGAGGGGCATCTTATATTATCGCCCACTTTATGTCACTTTTTTAGAATTTAATGATTCACTAACAAATAAAGGCACACGAGTCTAGTAATATATCAGCGTCACGTGGTATCTAAGTAAGATTCACAACCACGGATCTCTCTCATCGGGATTTGTACTGGATAAATGCCTCCAGTCAATGCTGTCCATCGGGATGTGTACTGGATATATGGCTCAAAAAGTCAATGCTGTGCCTGTCCATCGCTACCATCTATTGAGGATCACAATGCCACCATTATACATGAATGAAGATCTCTGCTATTTGGATTTATACTGGATAAATAGCTTAATCATGTTAATACAATACCAATCGTGTTTACTACTGAGGATGGTAGCGTACATACGATGGCAGCCTCAGTGTCTGTGACAACACGTGTGTGTCCCGCCCAGACCACGCTAGGGATGTTTTCTAGCATGGAGCCGCCGTGTGCTTTTACAACGTTGCCGAGTCAGCGATTCAGACCTGCGTCAATATCGCCGCCATATTGTTTACTTTGTGACTTATGTAGGCAGCGCGTATCCTGCTTTCCGAGATGAAGTCACTGAAAAGTATACAAAAACATAGTCAGAGGGGAATTATATATGCACTGTAAGAAGTAACTTATTTTATAACTTTATTATATTTATAATATTTGTTGTATTTGTACACCTATTTATACTGTTTCTACTGTTCCTGAAAATGACAGTAGGATGAAAAGTTAATCTACAGCACATATATATATATATATATATATATATATATATATATATATATATATATATATATATATATATATATATATATATATATAGGCACAAAAGTAGGCACTGTCAATTGATGTTATATATTTGCTGTTGATTAACATCAATTAACAGTGACTACTTTTCACAGTGCACCCTTTGTCTCTTGACATTGCTTTGTGAAGTTTTGATCCTAAAGATAATGCGTGGCGAAAGGCGTCCTGTAAGCTGTCTTTGACATATTGAGCGAAGACATGTTAGATTGCAACTCATCTTCAACCAATAGGCGCTAGTGTGAACTTTCTGATATGTTGTACGTGGTATGTATAACATCATGTCTGGGTCCTGTGCGGCTTTTTAATTTGACTGACTAAACCATGATGCAATGATATCGGTGCATTTATTTCACCAATTTTATATAATCTTGTATATATCAATTCTATTATTTGTGTTTATAAGAAAGAGTTCATAGTATATAAAATCATATCATATTGTTATGAAGACAATTCTAAGTGAATAAAAATATACAATTAGCAAATGTGATAATGAATTATTATGGGGCAAAGTATGGGGGAATTTGGGGGAACAGTTTGGGTATTTCATTGCAATTTCCACATTAATTAGTAAAAAATGGTTCACCCAATAGCTCGTCTGATTAGAAAGAAATAATAAAACTTTTGTATTAATGATAAATTAAATATTGAATGTCATTTTCTATGTGAAACTAAAAACTAATACTTCATGTTTCACGATATCACAACAAAAATATTTTGCTTAATGTTCTAATTAAAATGTATCAATGTGTGACACTGGTGCAGCATCAGACACCCCCATCAGGGCCCCTGCTATTGCAACGTCTGCATAGTGCAGCATCAGACACCCCCATCAGGGCCCCTGCTATTGCAACGTCTGCATGGTGCAGCACCAGACACCCCCATCAGGGCCCCTGCTATTGCAACGTCTGCATAGTGCAGCATCAGACACCCCCATCAGGGCCCCTGCTATTGCAACGTCTGCATAGTGCAGCATCAGACACCCCCATCAGGGCCCCTGCTATTTCTACGTCTGCATAGTGCATCATCAGACACCCCCATCAGGGCCCCTGCTATTGCAACGTCTGCATAGTGCAGTATCAGACACCCCCATCAGGGCCCTGCTATTTCAACGTATGCATAATGCATAATCAGACACCCCTATCAGGGCCCCTCCCAGTCCCTGGGTTAAGACACAGGGGTGGGAGAGCTCTGAAACAATCTGGGCGGTACTCGAAACATATCTGGGTGGTATGACGCCATACCATTGTTCTGAACCAATTCTGAACCAATCTGGGCGGTTCTGTTAAAAAACGACTTTTTTATAGCTCATAAAAATCATCAAAATCACATAATAATCATCACAAAATACAACAAATGTTGCTACAGTTGAGTGTAAAACAGTGTCTTGTTAATAATAATGTAAATTTTATGGTAAATCTATAACGATTTTATGGTTATATTTGTGCCCCCAAGTCGGGAATTACTCCTCTTTATGCAGTCTTAAACTGGGGTACATTCCTGTGTTAAAATGCGACAATAATCTCGTTAAAAATCAATTTCAGATGATCTTATACTTATATATGTAACTGATGAGCATGTTATTAACATTTGTGTATGATAGTCATTATATAAATATTAAAGAACTCAACTTTTTCATTCTCGCTATAGTCCACCTTACAACAACGGTCAAATACCACTCAGATTGGCTGCGATTTAGTGCACAGATTGTTGCGATCGCCCAGAATGACGTCATTTAACACCCAGATCAGTTGTGAGCGACCAGAATGATGCGATTTAACCAGATTGGTTCAGATTTACTGCACAGATTGGTTCAGAGCTCTCCCACCCCTGAGACATATCAACCCAGATGACATTCCAATGCTCTCATGTGTGACTAAAGAAAACAATGCTGTGACGTCACAATAGGACAATGTTAGTTAATGCTTTCTATATGTGGTGCAGCATTATATGGATCATGAATACAAAACACTGAGTCTCTCAGTTCAGAACATAATCTTCATAATTCCTCAAAATAGTTACCCAGCTTTACTAGGCCTCTTCAATATAGGCCTAGCGCCGACGCGATCAAATGTCGTACTATTTGGGCGCTCATGAATATTAATGAGCAAGAGATTCGAGTTACGTCATCATATCGTGCACATGCTGTCCTACTGAAAGGCTGTAAGTACATCATTGCACCGTGCAAGTGCATCTGGTTACATTCAAGGGGCGGGGCTAATGGAACAGACTTATTTGAACATATCTGATCGCATATGCGGGGAGGGTGTTATATACTGAACCCGATGCAAAGGAGAGTACAAAATAGTAGAATTTTAGGTAATAATAGTTGTTGAAATAATAACCATCAATACAAAATACACAACTATTTTACGTTTTACAAATGATTCAAGTTAGATTATTACAATATTCGGGTTCGAATTTTTGCATTGATCAATTCAAAATTTAAATGACAATTGCTGACAAATACCAAACAGAAATGCTAAATAATTTTAATATTGTTTGTAATCAATACATGTATGAATCACATTACTGCATAGAATGTGTTTGTAATGAACTGATGATGTTATGATCATAGTATAATGGATATTATATTGGACATTATGATAATATGGTATAATGGATGGTATAATGGATGGTACAATGGATGGTATGATGGATATTATGATAATATGGTATAATGGATGGTATGATGGATATTATGATAATATGGTATAATGGATAGTATGATGGATATTATGATAATATGGTATAATGGATGGTATAATCGATGGTATGATGGATATTATGATAATATGGTATAATGGATGGTATAATCGATGGTATGATGGATATTATGATAATATGGTATAATGGATGGTATAATCGATGGTATGATGGATATTATGATAATATGGTATGATGGATGGTATGATGGACATTATGATAATATGGTATAATGGATGGTATAATGGATGGTATGATGGATATTATGATAATATGGTATAATGGATGGTATGATGGACATTATGATAATATGGTATAATGGATGGTATGATTACTGATGTTAAAATGGATGTTAAAAGTGATGTTAAAATGGATGTTAAAATGGATGTTAAAATGGATGTTATAATGGATGGTACAATGGATGGTACAATGGATGGTACAATGGTTGGTACAATAGATGGTACAATGGTTGGTACAATGGTTGGTACAATGGTAGGTACAATGGATAGTACAATGGTTGGTACAATGGATGGTACAATGGAGGTACAATGGATGGTGTAATGGATGTTACAATGGTTGGTACAATTGATGGTACAATGGTTGGTACAATAGATGGTACAATGGTGGTACAATGGATGGTATAATGGATGGTACAATGGATGGTATAATAGATGGTACAATGGATGGTACAATGGATGGTACAATGGATGGTACACTGGATGGTGTAATAGATGGTACAATGGATGGTACAATGGATGGTGCACTGGATGGTGTAATGGATGTTACAATGGTTGGTACAATGGTTGGTACAATGGTTGGTACAATGGTTGGTACAATGGATGGTATATTGGATGGTACAGTGGGTGTTATAATGGATAATACAATGGATGGTATAATTGATGTTATAATTGGTAGTACTTTATCAATCTCGTCTGCATTGGCAAATAGAATACAGTAAAAACTAAGAAGTATTATGACATAATATATGTATTGTGATAACGCAATGCATATAAAAACAAACAAAACAAATTGGTTTGCATGCCTTTCATTTGTGATAAAACCCTAAATAATCTGGAAAAATATCTATAAGTAGAATATTGCACAGAAAAAACACACTGGGTCATCCCTAACCAATGTGTTCGCAGTTCAATGTCAAAGCAAATAGTATTCTAAAACACAAAACAGAAAAAAAAATAAATGGACAAAGATTCCGCAGAATAGGCATACAATACTTACTTCCTGGGCTTGGATATCTAAATGTTGAAATGTTAAATACTCCTACACGATCTATATGAATTCCTGTGATCTCTGATATTGGCGGGTATGAGAATAAAGCCATTGTGATTCAATATGCTTGTCTGCAGAATGTAGAAAGCTCTGGCTGCCATTGGCACTGACCTACTTATTTGGATCAATATCTGCTGCCCTCTGCTGGGTAAATTATGTTAATTTGTGGCGCCTTAAAGCTGCTGCTCCTACATAGAGACCTGTGTATTTAGACAGGAGTTGTTCTCATATACAGACCGCTGTATTCAGACTAGAGCTACTCACATATAGAGACCTCTGTATTAAGACTAGAGTTACTCACATATAGAGACCTCTGTATTAAGACTAGAGTTACTCACATATACAAACCTCTGTATTCAGACTAGAGTTACTCACATATAGAGACCTCTGTATTCAGACAGGAGTTGTTCTCATATACAGACCTCTGTATTCAGACAGGAGTTGTTCCGATATACAGACCTCTGTATTCAGACGAGAGTTACTCACATAAACAGACCTCTGTATTCAGACAGGAGTTGTTCCCATATACAGACCTCTGTATTCAGACGAGAGTTACTCACAGTTACAGACCTCTGTATTCAAACTGGAGTTATTCCCATATACAGACCTCTATATTCAGACAGACTGGATTTGTTCTCATATACAGATCTCTGTATTCAGACTGGAGTTATTCTCATATACAGATCTCTGTATTCAGACAGGAGTTGCCCACATATACAGACCTCTGTATTCAGACAGGAGTTGTTCCCATATACAGACCTCTGTATTCAGACAGGAGTAGCTCTAGGATACAGACCTCTGTATTCGGACTAGCATTGCTCACATGTACTGTATTCATATTAGAGTTGATCACATATACAGACTTTTGTATTCAGACAGGAGTTACTCACATATTCAGACCTCTGTACTCATACTAGAGTTGATCAAATTTACAGACTACAATAAGCATACTACAATAAGCATACTACAATAAGCTTGCATATACAGACCTCTGTATTTCTCATATATTTCACTTTAGCTGGTATAAGATTAAGAAATTCCTACTTTGTAATTGTAATCATCAAATATTAATAGTTTATAGCAATATATCCTGGGGGGGGGGGTTCTCTCATAGTACTCGGGAAGCTGGCCTAAACAGGGTCCTTCTCGTTGATATTTTCCCTAAGATGGGTTAAGATATTTTATCATTTTCCCTAAAACAGGGATCAAAATCCCCTTTTCCAAATCTCCTCCTTCTGTATCATCCCTAAATGAGGGTATCAAAAATTCAGCTAGTCCTAAATCAGGGTACCAAATTTTAGCTAGTCCTAAATCAGGGTACCAATAATGATAGAATATTTCCTTAAATCAGGGTCTGGGGTTTTCAGTTCCATCCCAGCCTACGCGGGTTAAAATCATGAGAGTACCCCCCCCCCCCCCCGGGGGAAAGTATATCCATTTTTCATCATGACATGAAAGCTTGTACATGGAGTACTAGCTTTTTATAGTTTCCGAGGGATGATCCAAGGGTTGTGGGTTCAATCCCAGATTGTATTTATTTAATAATTTCTTATAAGTGCAGAAGTCCGTTCCTGTTAACTTGTTGTAAATGTGACTGGGAATGTGGTCATCTTATGCCCCAGTCACATTTGCGCCAGGCGCTGGCTGGGAAATAAAAATCTGCCGGCTTCACAGGGTCCTGGACGCCGGGGTGTTAAGATATGCCTTAGCTGTGGTCACATTATACATGTGCTTTTTAAAATCAGTAAAATGTCCTTACTGTGACATGATCTATTTGAGTAAGTAACAAATTACATTAAACATATCTGTAAACCAGAAGTCAACTGCGAATAAAAGCCCAAACAAAGAAAATCAGATGTTGCCAGAATATAGTCATTCTTCAAGACTTTCCAAATAAAATCGTCTACTTTTAGATTAATGTTTGATGACAAGACAAAGGCCCAAACAAAGAAAGCAAATATTATGTTGCAGCTTAAAGTTCCTGTCACCCTGGCTTGCCTTTTTGCGATTTTGTAAAAAAAACCTGCAGGTCCTTAATACCCTTGTCAATTGGTCTCATCATAACATGACTGAAATAATGTAAAAGTGATGTAAATCCCAGACATTCAAACAGAAAAAATTATGTTTGGTAATTCACATAAATCTGGTTTCTTTTTTGAAGACTATGACGTGATATTTTACAAAGCTTTTAAAAATATTTCCCCAACTTCCAATTGGGAATCTATATTGCAAGGTGATAATACATCAATTAGTTATGCCAAAAGTCATTGCAGATGTGTAGATATTGATATGTTTGACACTCTCAATACCTTGCAAATGAACTGAAAGAGATAAACAGGTAACTGTCCACTCTTTGAACCAATTAACAATATAACATAATTCATGACACAACATAATCTATTTTAGGAAGCTCGTCCTTGATTTAATACATAGTGAGTGATCAAAGAACTGGAAATAGGCAACACGATACTGGTTTCACGTTACTCATCATTGTTCTGTGTATGCTGTACACTATTATTAAGTGGAGACAGGACGAAATAGACTTTATGATAATCCGCAAATTGTCATAGATCCATGTTATAAAGGTTCATATTGCCAGTTAGTTCAAGATATTACATACATTGAAATATTGGTTCATATTGTCAAGTGTTTCATATTGCCCATTGTTTCATATTGCCCATTGTTTCATATTGTCCATTGGTTCATATTGCCCATTGTTTCATATTGCCCATTGTTTAATATTGCCCATTGGTTCATATTGTCCATTGTTTCATATTGCCCATTGGTTCATATTGTCCATTGGGTCATATTGCCCATTGGTCCATATTGCCAATTGGTTCATATTGTCCATTGGGTCATATTGCCCATTGGTTCATATTGTCCATTGGTTCATATTGCCCATTGGTTCATATTGCTCATTGGTTCATATTGCCCATCGTTCATATTGCCCATTGGTCCATATTGCCAATTGGTTCATATTGCCTATTGGTCCATATTGCCCATTGGTTCATATTGCTCATTGGTTCATATTGCCTATCGTTCATATTGCCCATTGGTTCATATTGCCCATTGGTTCATATTGCCCATTGGTTCATAATGCCCATTGGTTCATATTGTCCATTGCTTAATATTGCCTTTTAGTTCATATTGTCCATTGGTTCATATGTTCTGTTAGTTAATATTGCCCATTGGTTTATATTGTTTTATTACAATTTAACATTTAATTAGACATTTCAGTCAGCAAATATTTCTGAATATAAACAATTGGTACAATATATAGGTCTAATCTCAAATGTGACAGCAGGGCAGTGCTCATATTAGTAAGTAAACAGCGAGAGATGCTGAATTAAATTCATGGAAAGTGGTGGGGATGAACTCAATCCATGGAAAGTGGTGGGGATGAAATAAATCCATGGAAAGTGGTGGGATGAACTCAATCCATGGAAAGTGGTGGGGATGAACTCAATCCATGGAAAGTGGTGGGGATGAAATAAATCCATGGAAAGTGGTGGGGATGAACTCAATCCATGGAAAGTGGTGGGGATGAACTCAATCTATGGAAATGGCCGGTAGACGTCGCTTTTGACAAAATGTGAGAGACTATTTTTCATGTACCAGGTGGCAGCAAAAACAGAATCTTTATGTTGTTTATTTGCCACCAGGTGTCTCTGGTCATGCCTATGTTCATTGCTTCCCAGAGTGACAATTACTGGTGTGTTACATTATGCTGAAAGGTTCATCAATATTACGATAGTGTTGATGCAATAAACACTTAAATGATCATTCATCCTTTCATTTTTGTTTAAGTGCAAAACACAAACTAATTGTTTTAAAAACAGCCGAAAACATATGAAAAATATGGAAAAGAAAAAAAACGAAAAAAAAAACGAAAAATAGACAGATGCATCTCGTTGGTATTTGATATTACTGTACTTGTTCAATAATTAGATAAATGACAAATGTTTACTTTCAACATTAGTTTTAATTTTACACCTTTCATGACGACTATTCCTTTTTCCAGTGTTTCACCTCCAAAGAAAGGTATATTTTCAGATGAAAAAACACGCAATTTGTTCAAATCTTTCTCATTCTAGAGGTTCCTCCTAGTATAAGCTATTTTCTCGCAATACCTTTAATATTAGTTTCGTACATGGCCAATCAATTTGCATTTCCACTTTAGTAAAAAAAATGCACAATGGGTAATGCGCGGTTCTGCGTACAAAACATGTTTTACCTTATAAATTAAATTAACGTCTGGTATCTTCAATAATGGCACATCTCGTGATATAAATGTCATCAATTTAATCAAGATAGAACATAATAAAGTAACATTTTCCATATTTTACCTTCTCCGTGAGATAATTTCACTCATTTTATATGTTAAAACTTTCATTAATTTGATTTTCTTAGTCACCCTTATTCACTGATTTTGCTGTCAGAGTTATTTGAAAAACAATAATTCATGATCTACAGAATTATTCAAGGCCTTATTTTTGTCAAATATGCCTACAGAAAAATATAGCATGGCACATTTGTTTCTCAAAATCTGATATGTAAATTAAACAATATGACATTTTCTTGTTGAGGTATAAGTTGAATTGTATTACATTAATGTGGAGCGGAGCTTTTTGGAAAAAAATGATAATTTGATTCCAGATGTATCTCATTTTATAAATATTATGTATTTCAAATTATTTAAACGGTAAATCTAGTTCTTCAAATTCTGATAAATGGAACTGTAAATCCAGTTCTGTAAAAGGTTTCACTGAGTATGATGAAGATCAAAACGGTCTTAAAATGTGTACTATAATATGGAGCTACTGCTGAATAATTTACATTCATGACCAAACTGCAACACTATTCTGACCATATCATTTAAAGTAGAAACCCGCCACAAGGACCCAATGCCCTACCCTTATTAAAGAACGATTGCTAATCATTCTTGGGCATAATTGATATTATCACTTAGTCAAATTACTATCACTGCATGAAAATTAATATTTAACCATATTTTAAATCCCCTAAAAGCTGACCAATCATTATGATTGGACACATTTAGGATGTATTTCATAACACAAAACAAGGAAATGTCCTAAATATTACCTTTAGCGTGATGATAAGCTCCTGAAGAGTGAATAGATTTTATTAGTGCTTATTTTTATTTTTATTCTATTTAATTTAAAACATTTATCCACGTTAGGCTCTGGGCCGTGGCACAGTTGGGTAGAGTGCCAGCTGATAAGCACCAGTTCCTCTGCGGTGATCCAAAGGTCGTGGGTTCAATCCCCAACCATGCCGAAATTGAACTCATGACTCAATTTCTCATATGAGCTGAGGCCTGTGCCTAAAGGGGTAACCTGTTGTCCTTGTAAATCTGTGACCGGGTGTGCGACATGACAATTCAGTGAGGCAACACTATATCGGCTACAAGTAGGTCTCATCACGAAATGACTGAAATAATGTTGAAAGTGATGTAAAACCTCAAACAAACAAACAAACTTATCCATATTAACTTTACCTCTCCTACATTGGCCTTAATTACCAATTATAATTGAGCATGACGTCATTAAAATCATTCATTTGTGCCTTTGACGTCATTGTTGGGATTTATTGCATGTGCAACTGGAGCTGCAATCATTTTAAATTTTCAAAAAACTTGTCATAACTTTGCTAATATTGGTCCAATTGTCATGCTTTTTTACACCAAAATGTCACATTTTTCATAACCATTCTATAGTGTGTCAATTCTAAGGCCGAAAATCGTGACATCGCTATTTTTGTTGCATTGTTGTTTGTTTTATGTAAGTAAGTAGGTAATTGCCCCACGATGACGTCATTCCTTTTTTTCCACCACGTGCATTAGAAAAAGCTATATTTCTCCCACAGATCAATGTGCATTATAATTCTCCTTCATACTATAAAAGTGTGCCAGAGAAGTGAAAGTTCCCCCTTTAAGTAAGTTGTAAGATGTAGATACCTGAATAACTTACGTAATTGCCTCAATTATATCAACTGCGTACACACACTGTATAACAATATGTCAATGTTTGTCCGGTCTTTACTCACTCATCATGTTGAACGTCATCTGTGTGTGTGCCTACGGCAATCTGATGCTGGTGTCAAATTTGAAAAACAAAAATCAGCAAATTATACAATAAATATGTATTCAAATGTATTATTTTCATATTCTTATTGTGAAAAATAATTTCCAAACTTTTGTCAAAATCTACGATTTGAGCACAGCACAATATTTTTTTTATTTTCAAAGAAATCTTGTTAAGAATATACATACTGTATATATCTGCTCAAGCTAGATTTGGCTAAATCCTTAGGACTTGAGGAGTGTATTGAGCTGTAAACATTTCAAGATAGGAAAGAAATAGTGATTTGTATCAACAGATATGTCAACAGATAAAACAGCACATACATCTTTGTCTTGGTGTCAAACTGTCTATCTCGTATAATCTGACATAAATATATTTCAATATGTACAAAGTGCTACACTAAAACCGCTGATCAAATTTATGGCGGAAGTAAACACACCAAAATGGCCAAGTGTGATCAACATTGACAGATGGCGCTGCTGTGCAAACACGAGAATCACATTGGGGCGAGATCTGAGATAAAGATTTTCTTGCAATCCTATTATCGCCCACTTGACCTTTAAAAGATGACAGTTAGAGGGTCATCCATCAGGAGCTGGCAGACCGAGTCCACCCTTTCCCTATTCAGAAAATGCACAACATGTGTTTGGTGGTGTTTGGTGCTGGCGTTGCTCATTGGTCAATGAGTTATTTCTGAGTCGCTGGAGGATGTATGGCCCAAGGGCAGGCAGGAATCCAATACTGCCAAAGAACACACCAGTAATTCTACATTGCAATGCATTGCTCATTCTCATCAACTATTATTTCTTTTATCTTAATCAATTTGGTACATCCCTATTTTTTAATTAACAATGAGTATTGTTTCATATTGTGGTATAAAAGTAAACGTTTTCTTGCTAATTATAAATTGTGTTTTATCAAGATAATCCAATTATTTTATTTGTTTCAATATTCGGTACTTGCTTTAAGAAATTATCTCCTCCCAAACTTAAAAGAAAAGATAAGTTTTTTTTCTTCCCTTCTAATTCCCGGGAGTGCCCAGTTCCAAGAGATCATTCTCTAATGAGGAATTGAAGACATCTGAATCTCGTTGCAGTGTCACGTGATACGTGAGGAGGAACAATGTGATTGGAAGAACATAGAGCGATGCCCCGGGCTTGTTGTGCTATATAGGGAATCAATAAAGAAATGCTGAATAACCAATCTGGAAACATTACATATATATAATATATATATATATTTGCAATAATGGTTTTTTCATTTGTTTGTATAAGATGAAGTTTCAAAACATAGGGAATCTGAAAAGCTAAGATAGTGTCGAAATGTTGTGATCAGTGCAATGTCAATTCTCCCTTTACTCATAAACAACTAAAAGGGTGTAAGCTTAAATCACAACCTTGGATGAGATCATTTTTATACCATGTATAAAGTTATCAGTTTTACTTTTATGAACTTGAGGTGTGGATATTTCTGATCTGTGCCATCCAATCCTTAAATTCAGTGTTTCCAAACTTAATCTAGCCTTACCTTAATTGATATTTCTGCCCAAATCGGAAGTCACTTGTACAAAAATCCAAAAAGCCTGTGATCCAATTGAGGGAATGATGGAAATCAGTAGTGTCCCATACAATACTATAATACTGTGCTATAATACTGTGGAGTGTGACAATGCCTTGTAGTTCTTTGCAAAGACTATGAGCAATTATACACTAGGGGGCGCAAAATTTGTAAGTTTCCTGGGGAATAATATTATTTAGAGGGTGTTCCAACACCCAACCACCAGTTTTTCCTTATTTCTCTTGGAACACAATTTTCAACTCCATCAAAGAATTATTTTTAAAAGGCATAAGATAAAGTTTTCACTTTTTAAAAATGCTTTGCTATCTGATCATTGAATGGATAATACCCTTTAAATTTTAGGATGTACATAAGTATTTTTAATCTGATTCTAAATATCAGATTGACATAAATGTGGTACAAGAGCTTTCATGCCCTTAGTTTATATATATAATAATGCTATATATAGACACATGGCTGAGATCAAACCTATTCTTATCATTTGGTTTGCAAGCAGCTCATGTTTCAAAAATTATCTCATAAGCGCTCTGATTTTATCGGTTTGAGGTTTTACCTTTCATTAATAATTACTGATTCAAATTTGGACTTTTCTCATCCACAAGTCTTTTTTTATTCTAACTTGTATGCCATGTGATCTTTCAGAATAGTGTATTTATCACAGATCGTGATTTAGCCAGGACATGCATGCTGTCAGGGACAATCTTAAACTTTCCGCACTTAACATATCAAACATCTTGATTTTGTACAGACATGACAACCAAATCTTCGCACATGTCTTGATTATAGGAATCTATTAATGTTAGAATACATAATATATACGATTCGATACTTTCATCATGAAAATTAATTTATATACTACTTTGGAACATCTTTGACAGGAGTGATCAACGGTATAGGTATATTTCTTTTTCTAAGAAATATTTCTTGTAAATTGCTATTACGCCGTTGACAGGACGATTACCCTCGCCAGTGTCAGGATGATTACCCTTGCCAGTGTCAGGATGATTACCCTCGCCAGTGTCAGTATGATTACCCTTGCCAGTGTCAGGACGATTACCCTTGCCAGTGTCAGTATGATTACCCTTGCCAGTGTCAGTATAAGTGCCATTGTCAGTGTCAGCATGATTACCATTGCCAGTGTCAGTATAAGTGCCATTGCCAGTGTCAGCATGATTACCCTTGCCAGTGTCAGGATGATTACCATTCCCAGTGTCAGTATGATTACCATTCCCAGTGTCAGGATGATTATCATTCCCAGTGTCAGTATGATTACCCTTGCCAGTGTCAGTATGATTACCATTCCCAGTGTCAGTATGATTACCATTCCCAGTGTCAGTATGATTGCCATGGTCAGTGTCAGCATGATTACCTTTGCCAGTGTCAGTATGATTACCCTCGTCAGTGTCAGTATGATTACCATTGTCAGTGTCAGTATGATTAACCTTGCCAGTGTCAGTATGATTACCCTTGCCAGTGTCAGTATGATTACCCTCGCCAGTGTCAGTATGATTACCACTGCCAGTGTCAGTATGATTACCATTCCCAGTGGCAGTATGATTACCATTCCCAGTGGCAGTATGATTACCAATTGCCAGTGTCCGTATGATTACCAATTGCCAGTGTCAGTATGATTGTCATTGTCAGTGTCAGTATGATTACCATTGTCAGTGTCAGTATGATTAACCTTGCCAGTGTCAGAATGATTACCATTTCCAGTGTCAGTATGATTACCCTCGCCAGTGTCAGGATGATTACCATTCCCAGTGTCAGGATGATTACCCTTGCCAGTGTCAGTATGATTACCCTTGCCAGTGTCAGTATGATTACCCTTGCCAGTGTCAGTATGATTGCCATTGTCAGTGTCAGTATGGTTACCTTTGCGAGTGTCAAAATGATTTTCCATTCATGTTATCATCCCAATTTTCAGGGCAGTGATATCTATTTTAAAACACCAAAAACACGTTTTAATGTTAATATTAAACAGCTCTTACAGAATTTGCAATACAGTTTAATCCCCGTACTCTACCATGCACATACAATACAGTTTTCGCTCCTAAAAAACGCTATCTGATGGTGTAAAAGAAAGTACGCACATTAAAAACATGGCCGACGTGGGGCGATAATACATGTATGCTCCATTGACTTACAGCCTGATCAGTTGAAACTTCGAACATACAGCAAACAAATGTGGGCGAAAAAAAAAACAACATAAAATTATATGAAATTGGACAGGAAGTTGTGGTTACAATGTAAGGCTAATTTCAAATTGATCCAGCAAATAACATAGGCTTTGCTCTCAAAATGAAACACAGTTTGTCAGAAGCACAATGATTGCTGTTCAGAACAATCTTTCTCTTTTCTCACTGTTCACATCAGTAGTTTCTATATCTTTTTTGTTTACATAATCGTCTTACTCGTTACTTAATTGTCTGAGGTTTTGCACGTTTTCTCCTTTCACGTTTTTTAGTAGATTTCCACCTTTTATCTGCCCCATCAGTCCAAGTGAAAATTAATCATGACTACCAGCATGGTGTAGTATATGATTCCAATCCAAATACTATTCATATCAATTACTTAAAAGTATATACAATATTCCAAAACCCCACTCACTCCTACGTGGACTTTCAATACTTATAAAAAAAGCTTTGATTTTTAAAATGAGTAGAAACACGATACAACAAAGCTGGGCAAGGTAATCACCTTGATAGAGAAAGACTAAACTGGAGCGGAAGTTGTGACAACTACCAGAGCCCCCTGGTGACGGCCGTAGGAGGTGCCATACACGGCACCCAACCTAGCAGGTGCAGCTTCTTAGATCACTGTTAAAACCTTATGTTGTATCAAAAAGATGCAAGCCGCACTGCCCACGAGCAAGGTGCTTACACGCTCCACAAACTACAACATGTTGTGGAGAGTGCTATAGATGCTGCTGTGTGGAGCGTGGCAACGCAGGTCACGTGGGGTGTCCCTTCAGGAGACGTGGCATGGCGAGACTTACCGCTGTACAGGTGCCGATCACTTAATGGCCATCAGAGCTAACGTGATCAATAGCCGCCCGTCATTCACTAGCTGTGGTCCCCACATCTTCATCCAGTTAGGCGTCCATCTGGCTCTCAGCCTCTGGAATATTCCCACAATGGTGTGCGCGCCATCAGTTCTGCATGTAAAAGACATGTGATCATGCCATTACATGCAAAAAAATTGTATATAATCTAAATTTAGTTATGGAATTCCTTGGACGATCTTGTGACTTTTTTGGATGATCTTGTGACTTTTTTGGATGATCTTGACTTTGAAGTGGTTTTCTACACAATATAAATAAAGGACGTATTGAGATATAGAATAAGCCCTTTTATGACACATTAACATCAATGTTTGGTGTGCTAGAATAACCAATATAATTTTCATGTGAAGCTATGGCTTAAATAACAACAATAAAGAAACTTTTCATTTACCTTATTGATCCTAACCATGAATATAAATATAACTATACATCTACTAGAGGGAACAATAGGGCCTCATGAATATAAATATAACTATACATCTCCCAGAGAGAATAATGGGGCCTCATGAATATAAATACAACTATACATCTCCCAGAGAGAATAATGGGGCCTCATGAATATAGATATAACTATATATCTACCAGAGGGAACAATAGGGCCTCGTCAATATAGATATAACTATACATCTACCAGAGGGAATAATGGGGCCTCGTTAATATAGATATAACTATACATCTACCAGAGGGAACAATAGGGCCTCATGAATATAAATATAACTATACAACTGCCAGAGGCCCTATCAATATAATATAATTATGTATTAATCAAAGGTAATAATAGGACCCTATCAATATGAACATAATTATGAATTAATCAAAGGAAGGTATAAGGCCTCATTGTTATAAATATAACTATATATTAAAACAGAGGGCATAACACTGTAGAGCCTCATCAAAACGTAACACAACTCCCACATTGTATATCGTGCCATATTAGTTGTGTAATCCTTGATTAACTAAGTAACCATCAAACAAAGTAATTATAGGTGTTAGTGATCTGACAGGAAGTAATCTTTGTTTTGTATCTTGTTGTATTTCCGGTGCCTTTCTGGTCATCATATTTTCTTTGGACAAAGTGAAGAGAATGTGAGAACATATCACAATACAATTAATAATTAATCAGTTTTTAGCATAAAACATATCAACATATTTATGACCTGATGAAAGCATTATCTGAACTTACTGCACAGGTGAAAGTAGGTCAACTCTATAGGCATCATTTGGGAATTGAAAGCAGAAATCTCTTTCTTGATATTTCCTCTTTATTACCACTTAAACCTTCAAAGTGAGAGACTTGTAATTTGTTGCATCTGTCAATAGCAGACTTTCCTTGATGTACAAGTTGGATATCTCACTGTGGTGTATCTTGTGAGAGTTGGCATCTTTGTGGCATATAATATTGAATTATGTCAACCTTAAACACTCACTCACCACATCAGCTTTGTCCAAAAGATATTTCTTACCCTTTGATGACTTGACTCAAACATCATAATTTCCCTTTAATTCTATTTGGCTGAGCATTATCAATCATTTGGAAAAAGAGATTTAACACAGGCGTTTGTGGGATATATTGGAATGTATATACTTTTGATATTATAGATGAAATCCACAATGAGGTAATGAACTATAAGATAAAGAAGTATAAGTAAAAACATAAAAGATAATGAACTATGAGATAATGAAATATGAGATAATGAAATATGAGATAATGAAATATGAGATAATGAAATATGAGATAATGAAATATGAGATAATGAAATATGAAATGTGAGATTATGGAAGATGATAAACAGGTTACATGACTTGAAACTGGCTAGATAACTTGTAATAGATTAGACACCTTGAAGTAAGTTAAATCACCTGATACAGATTAAATACCTTGAAATAGGCCAGTTAACTTGAAATATGCTAGATAACTTGGAACAGGTTTGTTTGTTTGTTTGTTTGTTTGGGGGTTTACAGGGACAACAGGTTAATCCTTTGGCACGGGCCTTAGCTCATATGGGAAATTGTATCATGAGTTCAATCTCCGCATGGCCGGGGATCGAACCCACACTCTAACCAATTGCGCCACGTCCCGTGGCCTGGAACAGGTTAGATAACTTAATATAGGCTAGATAACACATTAGATAATTGAAATAGGCTAAATAACTTGAAACAGACTAGATACCTTGAACCAGATTAGAAACCTTGAAAGAGGCTAGATAATTTGAATTAGACCAGACACCTTGAAATAGACTAGATAACTTGTAACAGGTTAGCTAACTTTGATAGGATAAACATATTGAATTCTCCTACAATCAAGACCATTGTAAATATTATGTATATTCTAAACTGGAATAGCAGCTGATAATCCACAATGCACGCTAAGAACAGAAATTGATCTCCATATTCGATCTTACATAGGAATTGATACAAAAAGAGATTACCTTTTGTGTTACATAGCTTGTCTTAGCAGCGACGTGTACATTTGGATAAAGGTGGCAGCATTACCTGTGTGTGTAAACAAAGACCTTTAATCACCCCTGAGGAGATACAAACATTAGGGCGAAAGAGGGGATTTCCTTGGTATTTTCCTATTGATTATATTATGCTGTGACAATGGGAACAAACCCGTGAACCTCACAACATTCAACATGATAACAATAAGTAATAACAATATTTGTTACCGTGAGAGAGCAGGTGAACTGAACATTTGATGGAAAAGAATGAATTCTATGCGAAGAATGTTCAGATATATTTGATTAGAACGATTGAAATGTTCTGTGTAACTATTTTCAGAAATTTTAATATGACTTTAATTTCATTTTATGCATGTCCACACACCCAGAGTAAGAATGACAAGGGAGGGTTGTGGGATAGCAATGATAATAAATGCTAGTCCAATTTAAGTCTTTTCATATGTCAAATTTTCATCTTCCACCTATTAAATTTGAGGAATAAGTACGACATGAGGTATACTGACTCTGCACAAAGATACATGTTTCCATTCTGTGTGTGGATACTTAAACACATTTTTCATTTATCCAAGAATGACTCTCATTTATGTTCTTTTAACTTTCTTATAAAAATATTTTAAATCATAATATAGGAGTTTCAATCTTTATATCAATGCTTGATACCTTGATTGATTAGTTCAAATCACAAATATTTTTGGTTTACAGATGTTATTATATTTTTTCCTAGGTTGATATTACTTCCCAGGTTTGACTGAGCTTCACCCCCCTACCTTATGACAGGGGCTGATATAGTGACCATCATAAAGAGGCTATTCTGTTCGTCATTATATATTCATGATCGTTTGTTTGGTTTATGGTTTGCGTCATTCTCAGCGTTATTTCTGTCATTCCATGATGAGAACTCGTTGTAGTAGAATATCGCGTTGCCTCAATGAGTCGCCGGTGTCTCAGGTCCTGGAGTGCAACAATGGTTACATCTTGTAGACTATATGTTCCCTTGGGTCTAGAAAAAGGATCATTAAGAAAGGTTACAGTTCATACCCAGGTTTATCTTTAAATCTTTGTAAATGTATGTGCGTAAACTGCAAATTGCAATCACATGATTATTTTTCTGCCACCAAAAGGGAAGACTCATTAATCAATCAAGGGGGGAAAGGAATACATATGTTTTTTGTGAGAGGCCAATTCAAATAGTATTACAAACAAACCATACCAATGTATTTTCGTCCCATTATGTTAAAGAGATTGCAATGCGTTTGCTTGCCAATCTAAATCAGATCTAGAAAGAGTGTTCACAAATTTGCTTTGTTGTCTTCTTAAAAAGTCCATCCTAAAGTATCTTTGATGATTCCCCAAGCTTCAGAATGATAAAACTTCTACCACAGAAAGCCATCAAAGCTCAGAGTTTGCATTTGTCAGGTGAGAATTGAGCCATGATATTTGTAGGCGGAGGACATGTATAGAATATACATCGAGATATGTGAAAGGTTACAACACACATATGGGAAAATGGTTTCGAGTACAATATGGTACTTTTTAGTATCGTATAGAGATAGGCTTGTATTATGACTAAGACAACCATTTGATTGTCTGAATGAGAAGAAGTAATGTTTTATTGAGCACTGTTGGTGACACATACATTGATATTTCCTTATCTAAGCTACTATGATCTTGTGTCAAATAGTCATATGATACAGAATAACTGGCCTCAAAATGAGTACCAAATATAAGTTATGAAGGTGGGTGAGGCAATCACGATTCCCAAAGAAGGTGTTACACTATAAATGCCCGTCACTAGCTTCTATATAGGTGGAGTAATATAAGTGACCATCACTGGACTCTATGTGGGTGAAGCAATATAGTTGACCATTAATAACCTCTATAGGTGGAGCAATATAAGTGACCATCACTAACATCTTTGTGGGTGTAGCAATATAATTGACCATCACTGGCCTCTATGTGGGTGTAGTAATATAAGTGACCATCACTGGCCTCTATATGGGTGTAGCAATATAAGTGACCATCACTAGCCTCTATGGGGGTGTAGTAATATAAGTGACCATCACTAGCCTCTATGTGGGTGAAGTAATATAAGTGACCATCACTAGCCTCTATGTGGGTGTAGCAATATAAGTGACCATCACTAACCTCTATGTGGGTGTAGTAATATAAGTGACCATCACTGGCCTCTATGTGGGGGTAGCAATATAAGTGAGCATCACTGGCCTCTATATGGGTGTAGCAATATAGGTGACCAGCACTAGCCTCTATGTGGGTGTAGTAATATAAGTGACCATCAGTAATTTCTATATGGGTGAAGTAATATAAGTGACCATCACTAGCCTCTATGTGGGTCTAGCCATTTAAGGTACCATCAGAGGCTTCAAGAAGAGTTAGTAGAAGTCTCCTTGTTTGTATTTGTTTATAAGAATATTGACTAGAGAACCCAGACCAATTTCACTTCAATGCCAGTAATGTTCATATATAGCTCATTTACATCACACACATTGCATCAATACATGTCAGCTTATAAATGTATTCACATATGTCAAACCTTAAAAAAACATTTAATCCCATTTGAGTACACTTAAAAGTGATGTGAACATTTCGAATGCACTGTGTTCAATGGGGCGTGGGATTTGCTGACATGAGAATCTTTAACATATCCCTTTTGTGTCACGCAAATCGTAAAGAGATAGAAAGTAAGACATATTTTTTATTTCATTTATTTAAGTCAAATATTGAAATGACATTCAGTTGACAGATGAAGAACATTTGGAATTATTTATAGATCATTGTACTTAAAAAAGGCTCTCTGTTCACACATTGGCAATTCTGCCGGTGGGTTTATTTCTCCAAGTTTTCTGAACCATTTATTTGACATAACATGTTAGGCACTTTAGAAGGTGTTAGCAGTGTGGCTCCCACAATCATAATTGGTTTGCCCTGAATAAAATACTCCTAATACACTGCTATTCAACTTTTAAAATCTCCAAACATTTCATTCCTTAACGAGCTGCTGAGTCAGGGTATTTCGCTTAGAGGCAAAACAAGTCATGATTTTATTAAATTATCGATTTATAAATATTATTACAATAACTGATTTATATTAGAGAAACTTCATTCATTGCAAAATTGCTTTCAACATTATTTCATTCATTTCGTGATGAGACCTACTTGTTGCAGATATAGTGCTGCCTTACTGAATTGTCATATTACAGGTCATTGACATGACAAACCGCCCAGTCACAGATATACCACGTCAATACCTCAGGAAGTTTGAAAGTTGGGGATGTTCTTGAGTATAAAGTATGATACAAGTCCATGAAATGAATTTAAATTCCACAAGAGGGCGCTATACACATATTGTGTTGCATGATAGGTCACAGTGCACAATTAAGATCCGGGTCAAAATGTAATACGATTCACCTATGTTACAGATGCGTGGGTGTCATGAGGGCTGTTAAAACCAAACAAAGCATATGACTGGAAATCTTTTGATAAATGATTAAAAAATAACATGTAATGATGAAAGAAAAGTCAAATGACAGCTAATGAATATTAAAAAAAAATTGGGGGCAGTTCTAAAATTATTTGATATTCATGAAGTCTGCCTAAAAAAAACGCATTTGCACAGAAGGTCTGGTTTGAGACCAACCCAGCCGAAAATTTTACAACTGAAGGTATATTTTTTTGCCTTTAAATAAATATTACCTTATTTTTCTATTAGGAAAAAATAAGAAAGGATCAATTGAAATATTTTTTAGTGAAGTTTGAAAGTTGCATGTTTAAATAGGATTATATAGTAGCTTCGAATTGGTGCACTGTGACCGATATCCAACTGACACCGGTCTATTAGTGTGGTAACCTTGACCAGATTGCGAAGTGTTGATTATATTTATAAAACCTAGCTCTGATAATATGTGTCAGTAAAGTGCTGATTCAATAATATGTTATTCAAAAGAAACTGTTGGTCTATCCGTTATCTCCATGTGGCAAATATTCTGGCAGGCTTCCAGAAATACAAATGTATTGTTGCAAATTTATGGTTGCCCTATCCGAGTATTCCAGTTTCTGTTATGACTTTGCTATGAAGGTTTCTATGCAATGAAGGCTATGTTTCAAGAACATTCTAATTTCTGTAGTGGCTATGTTAATTTCTTTTATAGCTATGTTATGGAACATTCTATTCTCTTTCATGACTATGTCACAAAAAAGCTTTGTGAACTGTATGAATAAAAACAATATTTTCTGTTGTGTTCAAATCGAGAACTCATTTACATTTATTTTTATATTATTACACTAATTATGCACATATCAAAAACACACACATTGATGAGTTATATTAGGACGCTTTGTTGTCTCTTTGTGTATCTGGTATGGCTATATAAAGTATCCTTCTGACGTGATTCTGCCAGGATGTCCTCTTAACACTGTCCGGCTAAGTGTCCCAGGACTTTGTGGAGGTGTTCTGGTCAAGGCTGACCGATTGTCTTTGTCCCCGGCTAGAGCAGACCGGTGTATGGTTGCAGTGGTGCATGCTGGGATGACAACTACAAGACAGCCCTATTCTATGTGAACAGGCGTGGCACCACCTGGTGACCAAGAACAGACACTACCAAATATTTATTCTTTATTTATTTTATTTTGTTATAAACGTCTTTTTTTAGCACTGTTTAGCACATTATCAGACCAGATAGAAAAGTAACATAATGACCTAATGCCCTACTTTATTCGAAGAGGGACTAAAAGGTCTTTTTTATTATCACATACATTAATAACACAAAAATACACAAACTGTCAACTCTCTTTTATGAACTAATCACGTAGCATTGGCGAGACTTGCGGACCATTATAGGAGCCTTTCTCTCAGTAGCAGATATCCTGCCTTTCTCTCAGTAGCAGATATCCGCCTTTCTCTCAGTAGCAGATATCCGCCTTTCTCTCAGTAGCAGATATCCGCCTTTCTCTCAGTAGCAGATATCCACCTTTCTCTCAGTAGCAGATATCCGCCTTTCTCTCAGTAGCAGATATCCGCCTTTCTCTCAGTAGCAGATATCCGCCTTTCTCTCAGTAGCAGATATCCGCCTTTCTCTCAGTAGCAGATATCCACCTTTCTCTCAGTAGCAGATATCCGCCTTTCTCTCAGTAGCAGATATCCGCCTTTCTCTCAGTAGCAGATATCCGCCTTTCTCTCAGTAGCAGATATCCACCTTTCTCTCAGTAGCAGATATCCGCCTTTCTCTCAGTAGCAGATATCTGCCTTTCTCTCAGTAGCAGATATCCGCCTTTCTCTCAGTAGCAGATATCCGCCTTTCTCTCAGTAGCAGATGTCCACCTTTCTCTCAGTAGCAGATATCCGCCTTTCTCTCAGTAGCAGATATCCGCCTTTCTCTCAGTAGCAGATGTCCACATTTCTCTCAGTAGCAGATATCCGCCTTTCTCTCAGTAGCAGATATCCACCTTTCTCTCAGTAGCAGATATCCACCTTTCCCTCAGTAGCAGATATCCGCCTTTCTCTCAGTAGCAGATATCCGCCTTTCTCTCAATAGCAGATGTCCACCTTTCTCTCAGTAGCAGATATCCGCCTTTCTCTCAGTAGCAGATATCCGCCTTTCTCTCAGTAGCAGATATCCGCCTTTCTCTCAGTAGCAGATATCCGCCTTTCCCTCAGTAGCAGATATCCGCCTTTCTCTCAGTAGCAGATATCCGCCTTTCTCTCAGTAGCAGATATCGGCCTTTCTCTCAGTAGCAGATATCCAACTTTCTTCTCTGTGCAGCATGTGATAAGTACTTGTCCGGACCGGAAATCATAAGAGGAAGTTTACATTCGGAAACACTTTCTATGGAATTTTGAAATGTGTCTTTTGCCGACCACATTCAAACCTGTAGATGCAAATGCATTATTTCTAAGATTGTTAGAATCTATTCTTAAATTCTCCACATTTGTATCCAATATATTCTTACTTGATAAAGAAATTTTGCATATGCCTAGGATTATGATCCAAAAAAAGCGATGGACAAGCTTTGCATTGTATCTAATTGTCATGATGGTTAATGGTTATATCATAAAGGCTCAATGCTAGGAATAGCCCTTAATGCAAGGAATAGATGGCCTATTTGAGAAGAGTAGATTCTATTGCAGTAAAAGGAGACATCATACCACATAGCGCTATCTTGAAAGACGTGGGTAAAATATATACCATACACGCCGTATATAAGGGCTACACACATCATAAACGAGTTGCATGGCAACCCGGCTACTAAAATAAAGTTGAATTCTGCTCCAGCATCAAAGTTGATATGTCAGGTTCACAGAGATTGAAATGGGTTCTTTTTAAACGGTTACACCAGAAAAGACAGACATGTATGTATTGCTTTCCACGTCTTCACAATATCACGTTTCTTTGACAAAGAGGACCAGAAAAACAGCTCTGATCTTCGTATATCATGTAGAGAGAAACTCCAGAAATCAAGGTCGTAGTTTATGACTGTTGTAAATCAATTCTGTAAGTTCCCTGTCACTTTGTCATTTGCTATACCTGTCACTAATTCCTCTCACTTTCCCTGTCGTTCTCCCAGTCACTCTTCCCAGTCCCTCTTCCCGGTCACTCTTCCCTATCACTTTCACTGTCACTATTCCCTGTCACTATTCTCTGTAACTATTCCCTGTCACTATTCCCTGTCACTATTCCCTGTCACTATTCCCTGTCACTATTCCCTGTCACTATTCCCTGTCACTATTCCCTGTCACCATTCCCTGTCGCTTTCACTGTCACTATTCCCTGTCACTATTCCCTGTCACTATTCCCTGTCACTATTCCCTGTCACTATTCCCTGTCACTATTCCCTGTAACTATTCCCTGTAACTATTCCCTGTCAC
Organism: Amphiduros pacificus; assembly: GCA_949316495.1. Taxonomy (NCBI): domain Eukaryota; kingdom Metazoa; phylum Annelida; class Polychaeta; order Phyllodocida; family Hesionidae; genus Amphiduros; species Amphiduros pacificus. The sequence goes on along the minus strand of OX439012.1, from coordinate 13,105,591 downwards.
TATTCCCTGTAACTATTCCCTGTCACTATTCCCTGTAACTATTCCCTGTAACTATTCCCTGTAACTATTCCCTGTAACTATTCCCTGTCACTTTCCCTGTCACTTTCCCTGTCACTATTCCCGGTCACCATTCCCGGTCACCATTCCCTGACAAAAGATAACTGAAGGTGTGCACAACAAATACAGATGCGTGATTCACACGTGGGGAGCCCCGTTGATCCGTCTTTACATATGCGGTATTAGGATGCCAATCAAGTATTCATGGTACTAATGACAGCAGATGTGTTGAGACAAACAGGGTCGGGTCAGCGGGTAGCTTATGGATTAGTTTCTCCTGCTTGTGGTGATCAATGCCTTGTTCACATGCCTCATACCAGAATATCCCTATTTATGCCTCATACCAGAATATCCTAATATGGACTTCTTAATTTAAATATTTTATATATAAATGTCTTTGATACATTTAATTTTCTTGTCTATATATATATATATATATATATATATATATATATATATATATATATATATATATATATATATATAGACAAGAAAATTTAATGTATCAAAGACATTTATATATAAAATATTTAAATTAAGAAAGATATAAGTCATATTTGTGAAATTGGCAAAGTATGATGTGAAATCGTTTTATTATTTAAGAGGTTTACATGATGTTTAAGTTTTCCTACACCAAGGTGGTTGTCCTCAATAAGTATTAATCCCCTGCGAGAGTTTGGAGCAATGTTTAACTTATGTTCCTCCACCTTGGTTTCGGTGGTTTCATAGCTTGGTTGCCATTATCACAGTTCAAATTGCGGCCAACATAATACCTGTAAATGCACTCACGATTCAACAGTTTAATCCCCGAAGCCTGCTCTTTACTCCAGTGCTTCACCTATTAAGTCAGGTAGGCTGTCAGAACTAAAATGTCTGTTAGAGTAATAATTGCAAGCAAATAATAAGATGATACAAATGTGAAGTAGTAGATGTGAACAGATAAAGAACCTAGTCGGGATGAGGGATTATAGCACTGACGACCCACTAACCTTAGTAGTAATCTTATTCTTGGCTTTACTATGCACTTATTGTGACATATCTTATTTAATCTTGCTGTAAATGGTATATTGGTTTTATATATATATATATATATATATATATATATATATATATATATATATATATATATATATATATATATATATATATATATATATATATATATATATATATATATATATATATATATATATATATATATATATATATATATTAATATCTTATTGCAATGTCTCTTATCTTATCATTTTGTTGATATCAATGGGAGTCTTGATATTTTTATGTAAACTGTGCAGAGATGGGGAAATATTTTCATATATTGCTATATATGTGATATTAATGATATATTGGTTTTCTATGTGCTGAGTACGCATGGATAAATTTTGTTATATCTTATTGTGATGTATTTATTTTTATCTTTCTGTGTAATCAATGTTTTTTTCATAGAATAAAGTATGTACTGTTCTTTACTTCTCAACCCATAGTGAAACGGTCTTTAATAAAGTCATTTGAAAGTTACTGCTACTTCCACCTGTTTCCACTGACACGAGCCAGGGTAATTTTGTGTTTTGTAGCATATTTTCATAATTTGTCAAATATTTACAGAGTTTTTGTGAGATCTACCATCATAAAATGTTGAAGGTTCTCGACAAAGTTGTACAATTGCAGTCAATTTAACAATGTTTGAATAATATCAGAAAGGTTCATTTATTAATTTCTCATGGTGTCAAACATGACATCTAGACTTGATTAGTCTGATAAAACTTTCATGAAATGAGATTTCCAAGCACTTTTTCCTTGCATTATATAAATGTTTATACCCCAAACTTTGCGATCAAAAGTTATTACCCATCATATTTCCCTCACACACATTTCTGAAATCATCCATTGGATACTTTGTCAGCACACATTGTTTACCTAACCAGTATTCTTGTGTAAACACCTGCTTTGTAAAGTTTTGTTAGATATGGAGCACATTTAGATTGGGACAATTGAGTGATTTGGCTTACAGAGCCCCGTTTGCCCATTAGTGTTTGTCCAATGGTACAGGCCTGGCACCCTGACAGAGCACAATAGAGGTCACATGATTGTATACATGTGACCACCTGGTGGTCAAAATAGTACAGGCAGTTTCAGCAAAACACAATAACCATGGTCAGTGTGGTTTAGTTGATTTTAGTGAGATAGCTTGCTTGCATCACAGCTTCTTTGGCCACATATCATTGAAGCATACCCCAAACCTCTGTAAAATTGCCTTTGACCTCTGTGGTTTCATGAATACTTTAATAGATCTGAGAACACCTACACGTAATAGGTCTAATAAATCCAAGACTTAATAGGTCTGATAAAATCTAGACTTAATAGATCTCTAATTAAACATCTGATCTAAACATACATCAATGGGATTTAAGCCACACTACGGGCTATCAGTTACCACAATGGTTGTTATACTCTCTCGCAGAATCGCTGGCTACCATACACTCCCTAACAGTCACTAGGTACCATACACTCCCTAACAGTCACTACCTACCATACACTCCCTAACAGTCACTAGCTACCATACACTCCCTAACAGTCACTAGCTACCATACACTCCCTAACAGTCACTAGCTACCATACACTCCCTAGCAGTCACTAGCTACCATACACTCCCTAACAGTCACTAGCTACCATACACTCCCTAATAGTCACTAGCTACCATACACTCCCTAACAGTCACTAGGTACCATACATTCCCTAACAGTCACTAGCTACCATACATTCCCTAATAATCTCAGGCTACCATACACTCCCTATCAGTCACTAGCTGTCATATATTCCTTAACAATCACTAGCTACCATACACTCCCTAACAATCACTAGCTACCATACACTCCCTAACAGTCACTAGCTACCATACACTCCCTAACAGTCACTAGCTACCATACACTCCCTAACAGTCACTACCTACCATAAACTCCCTAATAGTCACTAGCTACCATACACTCCCCAACAGTCACTAGCTTCCATACACTCCCCAACAGTCACTAACAGTCACTAGCTACCATACATTCCCTAATAGTCACTACCTTCCATACACTCCCTAACATTCACTAGCTACCATACACTCCCTAACAGTCACTAGATACCAAACATTCCCTATCAGTCACAAGCTGCCATACACTTCCTAATTGTCACTAGCTACCATACACTCCCTAACAGTCACTAGCTACCATACATTCCCTAACAGTCACTAGCTACCATACACTCCCTAACAGTCACTAGGTACCATACACTCCCTAACAGTCACTAGATACCATACACTCCCTAACAGTCACTAGCTACCATACATTCCCTAACAGTCACTAGCTGCCATACACTCCCCAACAGTCACTAGGTACCATACACTCCCTAACAGTCACTAGGTACCATACACTCCCTAACAGTCACTAGCTACCATACACTCCCTAACAGTCACTAGGTACCATACACTCCCTAACAGTCACTAGCTACAATACACTCCCTAACAGTCACTAGGTACCATACACTCCCTAACAGTCACTAGCTACAATACATTCCCTAACAGTCACTAGATACCAAACATTCCCCAACAGTCACTAGCTACCATACACTCCCTAACAGTCACTAGCTACCATACACTCCCTAACAGTCACTAGCTACCATACACTCCCTAACAGTCACTAGCTACCATACACTCCCTAACAGTCACTAGCTACCATACACTCCCCAACAGTCACTAGCTACCATACACTCCCTAACAATCACTAGGTACCATACACTCCCTAACAGTCACTAGCTACCATACACTCCCTAACAGTCACTAGCTACCATACACTCCCTAACAGTCACTAGCTACCATACACTCCCTAACAGTCACTAGCTACCATACATTCCCTAACAATCACTGGCTACCAACTCCCGTACAGTGAATGTCTGTTACACACTCCCGTAAATGACTAGCTCTCATACCTACCCCAATAGTCATTCATTATGATTCATACGCGATGAAGATAGCAAGACAGATATTAGTCATACCAGGAGCAAGACAGATACACAGATGTCAGTTGTTGCGTGGGGCAGACAGTAATAATACGGTCCCATCTGATAAGACAATCAGTCACCGAGACACACAGGCAAACTTGGGAACATAGGTCCGGGCTCTACATCATGCCTCCAACGTGAAAACGGTGACAAGGGAGCTATGTATCACTCCGCCACTGACACTAGCTAGCGTCCCACGCGCATGTATACATGCCAGGTAAAATGTCTGTCTATGTTCCAGCACAATAAAGATGTTTCACTTTGCTTTTTTTGGGTAAAATTATTTGTTTCTGATCCACATTTTAGGAGTATAGATATGTTTGTGGTTTTACGTCACTTTTCACATTTTATCAGTCATTTCATGACGAGACCTACTTGTAGTATGAAATAACAAGTTACGCGTTTAATTTGAAACATTTGTTCTTAGCGTCTGTTCACATGCATAACATAGGCAACAAATTCTACAAAAAAACAAAGGTGTTTTTCTTATTGTACACGTCATCTGAAGAAATCTTAGGAGGGATGGGACACTGTACTTAAGAAGGCGACCCCTGGCGGGGCAGGAGGTCACTACCCGGCAACTTACAGTCATCTTAATGTAGTTGTCTTGTTAATCCGGACCATGGAAGCCTCGCCAACACTTCCAGTCATCTGAGAAATGAAGGTCTCTTTCTCCCTTCCTGTGTCCAGAGATTAACCGATATGTTGTCAACGTTGCCGTGCTGTGTCGACGCGCTGTGTCGCCAGGAATGATTGACTTCATAACTCCTTGGTGTTTGCTTTTACCAAATCAATCAAATACATCATATCATATCAATAATAGTAATATACCATATCTTATCAATACACCATATAATGTTAATATACCATATCTTATCAATACACCATATAATGTTAATATACCATATCATATCAATATACCATATCATACCAATATACCATATCAATTCAATGTATCATATCATATCAATATACCATATAATGATGATATACCATACCATATCAATATAACATATCATATCAATATACCAAATCATATCAATATACCATATCATACCAATATACCATATTAAATCAATATATCAAATCATATCAATATACCATATAATGTTGATATACCATATCATATCAATATACCATGTCATATTAATATACGATATCATATCAATATACTATATCATATCAATACACTATATCATATCAATATACCATATCATATCAATATACCAAATCATATCAATATACAATATCATATCAATATACCATATCATATCAATATACCATATCATATCAATATACCATATCATATCAATATACCAAATCATATCAATATACCATATCATATCAATATGCAATATCATATCAATATACCAAATCATATCAATATACCATATCATATCAATATACCACATCATTTCAATATGCAATATCATATCGATATACCATGTCATATAAATATACGATATCATATCAATATACTATATTAAATCAATATATCAAATCCTATCAATATACCATATAATGTTGATATACCATATCATATCAATATACGATATCATATAAATATACGATATCATATCAATATAATATATCATATCAATATACCATATCATATCAATATACCGTATCATATAAATTCTTTACACTGTATCAATTCTTCGCACTGCATCAATCTGCACTCCCATTTCTGCAATGTTTATAATAGTAATAATACACTCTAATATCAGCATTAGAATCTGACTTTATAGCATTGCATAGGATAGTCTCTGGCTGTAACGTATGCTGATGTGAAAGTATATATCCTAGAGGATTCAACGTTATGTCATCCTACTAATTAAACACTGCTCTGTTGTAACATTTAATGAATAACTCCTTTGTCTCAAAGATAAAAAATCAACATTTTGTTTGATCTGTTGGATCTCTTCCCATTTATCTAATTCGCTCCAAACATATTAAGACAAAAGGCGGATTTTAATTCTATTTTTTACGACATATCAGAAAGGAGATGAATTCACACATGACCTGCAGTCGTGAAGAGGTGTAATGGTGCCGGGAATTAGAACTGAAAACTTTGTGAACGCATGTCGCAATAATTAGTCTACCTTTGCAATATTTTTCTACATAATGTAGATTGTCTTAGGGTCTACACCTTTTAACCAATTTGCAAGCAACATTTAGTCATCCGACCGTTCCAGTAATATCTTCAAATTGCTGTCTAACAAATGATGTTGAAAATCTGAAAATGACATATAGAGGAGTAGATGTTTACAATCAGACAAGGCGAGTCGTGAATCTATGATGCAAGCTTAACTAGTTGATGTCCTACTCAAATTGGAGCGATATTTCTACCATTGGTCAACTTATCCTATTTATCTTTCAACACATATACGTCAAGGCAAAGCATGGTGAGCTAATGAAAGCTGCCCATTGAGACAAACCACGAACAACAAGATGTTTATGTAAGTATACATGTTTATCTTTATTTATTTTTTTGGATCTTACATCACGTTAAACGTTATTCAGTCATTTCATGACGAGACCTACTTGTAGCAGATATAGTGCTGTCTCAATGATTTTTTCATATCGCAGGTCCTTGACATGGTATTCCACCCAGTCACAGATTTACAAGGATAATAGTTTAACCCTTCAGGCACTGAGGTATACCTGTACCCCGGTTATCTAGCAATTTCAAGGACAATAGCATTAATAAAGATCATAGAAACAGCAACCTGGAAATAGGAGGATATTTTCATTCAGACACATATCATACACATTAGCATAAATATTGATTATATATGCGTTTTCAAAAACAACAAAAAACAAAATCACAATAACAGACTGTATCAAGGTATAATCGTCTATATTACATATAGCCTCATGTAACAGCGATACTATTGTATTTTTAACAAATAACATTCTATTACTGCATGTATCAATACAGATAGCTTGAATTAATACATATAACCTTTATAATCATGTATACCTTTGAGAGCCTTGGATTTTACAGAAAACCTTGGATTACAAGAGAACCTTGGATAAGGACACGTTTTAGTAAAGAGAGCCCATAAATAATACACAGAAATATTTATCAATACTCTCAAACTTGTATTGAATTTCCTTAACACCTTTCAACAATACCGTTTGGAAAGACTCCTGTGAACACTAAACACATGAAACAACACATTCTTTTCTTCTTAATGGGCTGTTTTTTCTTTAAATGGGCTGTATTTATTTTCTAATTCAGTTTCATCATCCTTGTGCATATACATGCATCTCACAAAACCAGCTTCTATATAAATATGGACCATATTGTCCGAAATGTTCAGTGAGAGTACAGTACCAAGATGGGTCATATTTGAAGATAGTCATAACTGAAAAAAAAATATATAGAACCTGGTATAGACCCCCTTCCCCCCGCCAGTCACCTTTATCATTGGCTGATTTTGAAGGAGTTGCACAGTTCTACAAGCCAATCAACACATGGGAAATCCTACACGCTCCCAAGGGATTCTGGGTTTTAACAACTGACATGTGACCATTCGAGAACCCCCCACTTAAAAGTGAATTGAGACCTTTTCTTCAGAAATCAAGAAGTCCCTTATGAAGGCATCACAGGCAGGAAGATCTTGTCTCAGAATAAAAGGCTGTAATTTATGTCAAGTGGATGTGGGTTTATTTGTTTTAGTCTCTGGTTAATACATGCATGAAAACTAGTGAGTACATCTCTAAAACATATCCGGCTTTTTGTCCAAAGTTGGATTGTTCTTCTGAAAACGCTCAACAAAAATATACTATCTTTGTCACAGCGATATCGGAAATATGGTTAATATATGTATACTGATAATGTAAACAAAAAATAATAATAATAGTGTATTTGAAGTGAGTAATAATTGTATATTTAAAGTGAGTAGAATGAGAATCGTGTGAGCGGTAAAAAGTAATGTGAGGAGAAATGGGCGAAGGTGAGTGACGGATGCAGACTCGGCCTTTAAACACACTGTGTGCAAGCGCAGGGCTAATGCTCCTTCAAACCGCCATCTAAAATGCATCAATCTGACAGAATTGATCAAAATCGTTCCGGTGCTAACAACATAATTGGCCATTGTAACGCCCTTTGATTGACAGCTCACTTGATGGGCATGGCTCTCGCCCGCGCATGCGTGACGTCACTGCAACGTCACCAAAGTTTGCACGCTGTATAAATGTATAAACTTGGGGCCAACTTCGTCCACGAACAACTCAAGGCCTGACAGAGAAGGAAACGGAACGAACGAGAAGAAAAACAAGGACCTGCAACTCAGAACGAAACGAACCACCACATCACTCGCCATGGACATAAGGGGTTGTGTTTTCGCCGTTATACTTGTACTCAACTTCATTTGTCTATCATTTATAGCAGCTTCGTCGGATCCTGAAACGGAGAGATACGGGGTGAGTTTTCAACTAATTATTTCATTTTTAATTTTGAGAGATAAGTTAATAGGTCATTTCCTTATGATAAGAGCTCAGTGTTGGAGTACATTAAGATAAACTATTGGGAATTGGAATTGTGTTCTATGAGTGTCACTATTAATGACTGCGGAAATACAAGGATACTCACCTGATCGAAATTATTCAGTGATAAGCCTTTAATATAATCAGCATCCCAACCCCAGGATAACCGTTTGGTTGTTTCCTTTTTGTATTTAGATTTCAAGAAACACATTCAATTTTATACATTTGAATTTGTAAACTCGTATCTCTTGTAGTACACTACATTATGCAGACAAAACGATAAATAATATCGTTTTATATATGACTAGTTATTACCAAATAATGTTTGATAAAATCGGAATGCGTGATCTACAAATCCTTGTTCATGCTTCCCACTTTCAATTGATATTTTGACGCAAACTCTCACGAAAAATGCAAATTTGTTAAGAGGCTTCAATAGTTTTAAGATTAGACAAATGAATATGTAAGATGGTGGTTAGTTCATATTTAAGATAGTGGTTGGTTTATATGTAGGTAGGAATATCTCAGGGTACTTACCTTACTGGATTGTCCTTTTACTGGTAGATCTACCCTCTGTCTTCTCATGTCCCTTACCTTAGAGGGAGTCTATATATCTTGCTCTGTCTTCTCAGGCTTAGTGGTTAGCTTATATATCTTGCTCTGTCTTCTCTCGCCTTTACCTTAGTGGTTTGTCTATATATCTTGTTCTATCTTCCCAGACTTAGTGGTTAGTGTATATGCAGATAGATCTACCCTCTGTCTTCTCAGGTCCCTTGCCTTAGTGTTACATCTCCCTGCACAAGCTTTCTCAGGAAAGGATCTAAAAGCTCGCTCCTACCTTCTTACAAGGCTTCCCGTGAAGTTTGGTGACGCTATCTTTTACACCTTGATTTCTTAATGGCGGTCCCTTCATAAATGGCCTTCAAAGTTCTCTATGAATTGTACTTATCGTCCGCTCAGATAGCCTTGGTTGGTTACTTTATAAATGTATATGAAAAACAGTTATTACTGCATCATTTTTTATATTTGGAAATTGTGTAGTTGTTTTCCTGAAGGATCTCAGAGTTTTCTATATATTGTACCTATTGCCCGCTCAGATAACCTCAGTCGCTCACTGTATAGTGTGTGTATTGAAAAGAGTCAATAATTTATGTACTTGTGAAGAAGGTTTTTCCTGTACTGTACTGTAGAGTTTAGCCATTAGAACGCATGTAGCGTGTACGGTATCCTTATCTCTTCACGTCTCCAAATGATATGAAGGCAACAATCTGTATGTAACATTCCGCTCAAAGGTCCATCACACACCAGAAGTTACATGTTTCGAAAAATCAGTTCACATAGGTTGCATTTCATCTAATATAATGTGCCGAATTCACATTTTACGGCAAGTTTATTTAAAACGTAAGAGTTCTTGTGTCCAATGATTTCACAGTAGTTGTGGCACTGTACTCTAGGCTTCTGACTCAATTTCAGAGCATTGTATTTCTGCCTTTGTTGGTTGTATAAGTGGGGGACGGGAGGCGGTGAGTTCGACTCCCACTGTCTGCGGTGATACTTTCACGTTTAATTGTATGGCCATTTTTGGTGAAAGGGTCATGAGAACACCCTTTTATTTCTAGTTTATATGTATTTCTTCAATATTATCCAAACTGAAATTCTGAAACATCAACGTCTCTACATTACAAAAAGAAAATAGCATAGAATAAAGAGAATTTGTCAGAAGTAATTTTCAACTTTATTCCAGTCATATTGGTTTCACAACATCTTGTAGTTTTGCTCCGGTATCACAACCAGCCCTGCGCTCCAACCAAAACGCGTGAAAATGCTCTCATCCCAACACTATTTAGCTTTTATATTCATGGACGGCTGGTGGTGTTTCAGTTAGATTTTTTTATAGTCAAGAAGTTTCCTTTATTGGATAAACACCGTCATATTTTGCAATATCTACAACGTATTTTTTTATGTTTAACATCCACAAAAGATTGGGACAGTGGCAACGCAATCAAGTACTTGCCTATTATCTCCTGATTTTTTTTTTGTTTAGTTTTTTTTGTTTTTTTCCATATCCAAGATTGTAAAAAAACTTACTTGAGAGGTGGTATGGCACTTGAGATTCGCGAATGTACGTTTTGTGCTTCTCTTATGGCATATGGTAAGCTATACTACTCATTTCAATGGGCTCGATCCATTCACCATGACTAGATTACCAAGGGAATTGGTTTGTCGGATCATGTCTATGTGATAATGCAAAAGAAAGATCTCCAGTCGCGCTTCGAAAAGAACAGGGCATTGAGTCCCGATGACAGCTTTTTATTTTGCTTGAACTGTACTTAAAATGTCTTTAATACAAACGTACATATATATATACACATATGTGTTTCCCAGACATAAAGCTCAATATCGTTGTGTCCGCACTATTTCTCTATGTATAAAAGCACCTTATCCTTACAGAGTTTGGTTTTCATTAATTTCTGATGCATGGTGTATTTCCTCTGTGAGCTTCAAAGTATGGCACAAAGACGCCCCCAAGGCCCAACATGAAGTCAGAGTAATCCCTCAGACACGCCACAAAGAGACACAGAAATATGTGGCAAATAGCTTCCCCCATTTATGTGTTTATTCACTTGAGACGCCTAATTATATGAACAGAAGAGTTGTAGTCATAGTTGGCAAGTATGACATATTGGACATATTGTATAAATGTTTATTTTTTGTGTTTTAGTTCACACTCTCCTTCAATCAGATAATAAATATCAGATTGTTCTTGTGTGAAGAGGGCACAGAAAAGGGACGCTCCACATGGCAATATGTATGTCAAATAAAGAGATTCCGATAAACAAGGGATGTTTAGAAAGTAATCGGAATAGTGCAATATTTATTCTTATAGAAAATATACTAATAATTTTGTTGTGCAGGCCATTTCATTGTAAAATATGATTTAGCCACGTTTGGCATATTCAAGAAAAGATCTCTCTTTTCTACTAAGCGAGGCCATCTTATAGAAAGGAATATTATACAATATCTCATCAAAGTTCTGTCACATGTGAATGTTAATTCAAAGCAGTGTTAATTTTATTTGATTTGATTTGATTTGATTTGATATGTTGGCCGCTCCACTTTTGTCCCGTGGGCACTCAGAGCTTAATATTTTTCCTTCATTGTATTCAGAAATCTAAGTTATTTGATTTCGTGATTGGTGGATATTCACCATGTTTCATATTGGATTTGTTACCTCGATTCTCATTGGCCATTATTTGTCATGTGAATAAATATGGCAGCCTCCTTGACAATTCAGTGATGTTTTTTCTTTTCACAAATCATGACAAAATTGATAAAATGCTGATAGAATTTTCCTCCTGAAAATACAATATCTTATCTGCTAGTAGCTAACAACTGTGGCTTGTATTTCAGAGGAGAAGAACAAAGTTGACGGACAGACAGAATGACAGAAAATGTCACTCTCTTACTGCAGAAGCTTTGCTATGCACAGTTATCTCCACGGTCCTTATTGTTAAACTAGCTGCAAAACACATGAGAATATTTCCACTTTGACAACGAAACTTTGATCTTATTTTTGAAGCAACAATTACAATGCGTTCAAAACACATGTTGTGTTTGTTGTAATTGAATTACACAATTTTCAATAGAAATGCCAGCCAGTCTCTATAGAATCTATTTTCAAATATTTAGTTCAGTTCTGGCAAGGATAATATGTTATTTGCTATATGATTGATAGGTTATCCAATTCACAACATCATATATTGACCGAGTTGATTTGCTTTTCTATGTGTATTATGGTACCTATTTTCAAAGTGACTGTTCTGGGGATCTATCGATAATCCATTCATTCATTCACTGTCTATCTTAACGATCATGGCATTTACATAAATGATCATTCGTTCATTCAGTGTCCATCTTAATGATCTTCCCGGGACAGTCTAGGCCCTGTCTGGGGGCACACCTGAGGGAATTGGGATTTGGACTTGGATCTTGCATTATCATAATAGATTGATGACACATGCCGCAGTCCTCCCGTTTGTGACAATCACTTGGGTCATGCTGCATGGTCAGGAAAGGTGGAGATTTGTCACTGTATTGTTTCTCACTCAATCTATACTCTATAACTGGTTTTCAAAGACCGTGTTTTTGTCATAATGTGTTAGTGATTCTCTCTCACCCCCCACCGTCCCATAAAAAAACTCTTCAGAAAGAGTAGGGTATTAAGTCCCGGTGACAGGTTTCTATCTGACCTATTATAGCATGAATAGTTTTGAAATTGTCTTTAAAACAAACTACCAAAACATACAGTATCATGGGTGGCTAATGTGTAGCGAATGTTACACAGAAAAGAAAGCGGGAAGTTTGCAACCATCTATCATTTATCAAGCTATCTCTGTCAGTTAGAATAAGAAATATTTACCATGACACTATGCCAAGTCAATTATGTGGGAATGTAACAGTCTAATTTTATAAAATAGCTTTTGGAAAGTAGCATCACATGATACCATCTGCAGTAAATTAACCACAATAGGTAACCAGTTATTCTAGTTATTCTAGTAGTCATGAATAAACAAATTTGTATGTGTGGTGTGTGTATTTATGATTTCTGCATATACATGTATGTGTGGTCTTAACAGATCTAATAACACTGTGTATATTGCTCCATTAATGATGAATTATTAGGATATATATTTTTCGGGGAATTGATAATAAAAGTTTATTAAGCTCATTGTCTGTGGAAATCGTCTATCTTATTTCCGTATAATTAGTTTCAACTACAAAAGTATATAGAATAAAACAGGCTGCTATTGTCTGTGGTGAAGGTTGTTGTGCACTAAACTCTTGACAAAGGTTTATCACAGCTTGGAGTAATAATTATATTACTTCTCCAAGATCACAGGAAGTCATGTAACATCGGACCCGCCCATTATTAATGGAACGGGGGTGGTGGGAGGGTGTGTGGGTGGCATGGTGATGCTGACCCCCCTTTACGTAATGAATGTACTCTGTGACGGATATTGTTGGAAGTAATTGTAAAACTAGAAAGACCACGGGCCGTGGCGCAAATGGTTAAAGCACCAGCTTATTAACACCAGTTGCTCTGTAGTGATCCAAAGGTCGTGGGTTCGATCCCCGGCCGTGCCGAGATTGAACTCATGATACAATTTCCCATATGAGCTGAGGCCCGTGCCTAAAGGGTTAACCAGTTGTCCTTGTAAATCCATGACCAGGTGGGTTGGTGTGCTCTAAGTGGGATGGCCTTTAGTTTTGCTGAGTAAATGTATAAATAGTTAGTCTCCAACATATTCACATTTGTATTTTTTTTGTCGATTAATGAAGCTGATTAAACAATCAACATTGATATCACAATTTATTGATAAATGATGTTATCATCAGCATATATGGTATACTTTTACGATATATAAAACTCCATAAGCAAATTTGGCATACTTTTATGATATATAATACTTGGGTTTTAACAAGTAGACGAATTTATGTGGTGTTGAAACAATCTCAAGTCTTCTTCAATCTCAAGTTTTCTTCAGAGATTTAAAAACAATGAATTAAAGACTTGAATCAGTATTCACTCCAAAAGCAGCTTGTGTCAAGTACTTCGGTCAGGCGGTATGCTCAAGATATCTGTTGATACATGCTACTGAGTTGTTTCTCATTCCTGTTGTACCGGGCGAAGCGTGTTGACAACACCTCCACTGGCATAGTGTGCATTGATCCCTATGTGTGTGAACAACCAAGAGACAGACGCAGTTGATGAGAAATTGATCTCTGTATTCACACCTGTTGAAATGAAACTTTGTATTTTGATATGAACTGTCCACGTCACGTGATCTCCTTGTTGGACGGATCAACAATTCTTCAGATTGTTTTAAGTGCACATTGGGTACCCCTTACCATGGTAACTCGATCACATATAATTTATAGACCTTTAGATTTTGTCTGTAGGAAAACAATATATATATATATATATATATATATATATATATATATATATATATATATATATATATATATATATATATATATATATATATATATATATATATATATATATATATATATATATATATATATGTATTCGTTGTTACTGTAACTTTTAAATCCAAATTTGCTGTGATTTTGAAACCTCAAATTTGATATATTTGGAACAGATACGATAAACTTATGGAGAACAATACATATTGTTTGCTATTCCTATTGTTCACCATTTCTTAAAACCTATTAAATTCCCGTTAAGATGGCGAGGTTAACATCCATTACACAAAAGCTTAGAAAGGAATTTACTCTTGTTATACAAGAACCTGCTGCTTCTGTTTTTGCAATTAAAATCATTTTGCACATCACATGACGATTTTGTGAGCATTAAGCCACTAATAAGCATGCTGAATCCTGCAGTTAGCATCCCAGGCATGTCTGGGGCCCGCCTTAATGCCGACCAGGCCTGACCCGAATGCAATATTTATCCCTTCACAAGGTTATCCTTCCCCCACTTCCGCCTGTCACGTGATGAAATCCGTGAGATGGGAAGAGCAGAAATTGGTTTTTTAGAATATTATTTTTATTCAATTAAAATGAGACTATTTTTTTTTCGTAAAATAATAGTTAGACTGTTTTTTTTTATTAAATCAAAATTCAGGAAATGAATTTTGAAATTTTGAACTATTTTGATAAACTACAGATAATATATGCGAATGCCCATTCGAGAAAAAGTGTTTTTCCTCTTATATTTTGGCCTTTTTATGTATGTATGGAATAAAACTGTGGATTATATAAAAATAAATGTTCATGGTAATTTTTAAAAAATAAATTTCAAATAAAAATTTCTTTCATTAGTCCCATGTTGTGGGTTGTAGCAGAGCTCATTATATATTGCTAAATATGTTGTGAATGTAAATCCTGGCCGGTTACATGCGCTGTCTGCTATCAACGCTACATAACACCTTTTGATTTTATCACACATATTGGTTTAATCCAGGAATGGCTGCTTGCTGGAAATGTCAGCCAGTGTCAAATAATCAAATATCCTGAGTTTCTTATTCTATAAATCAATCATGGACCTTAAGGAGACTCGGTTATTAAGAGGCCACGGGCCGTGGCGCAGTTGGTTAGAGTGCCAGCTGATTAGTTCCTCTGTGGTGATCCAAAGGTCGTGGGTTCGATCCCCGGCTGTGGCGAGATTGAATTCATGATACAATTTCACACATGAGCTGAGGCCGGTGCGCGAAGGGTTAACCCGTTGTCCTTGTAAATCTGTGACTGGGTGGGTTGTCATGTCAAGGACCTGCGACATGACAATTCAGTGAGGCAGCACTATATCTGCTACAAGTAGGTCTCATCACGAATTGACCGAAATAATGTTGAAAGTGATGTAAAACCCCAAACAAACAAAATCAACGCTACATAACACCTTTTGATTTTATCACCCATATTGGTTTAATCCAGGAACGGTTGCTTGCTGGAAATGTCAGCCAGTCTCAGATAATCAAATATCCTGAGTTTCTTATTCTATAAATCAATCATGGACCTTAACGAGACTCGGTTATTAAGCCGTCTGTGTTAATAGTCAGGGGTTTGGTCCTGGGTGCAACAGCTACTTAGATCATGCTGCATGACTGAGAAAGGTGGATACCTACAATGTTTATATCTATTGGCCCTAGACTATGGAACTCCCTTCCGAATAATATTAGGACCAGCACTTCAGTCACCTCTTTTAAGAGTAGGCTGAAAACACATCTATTCAGGATACACCTTCTGAGAGAAGCGCCATGAAGAGACGCTATACAAATTTAATTAATTATTTATTTAATTAATTAATTATCTTTATCTCCAACCAGTGCTCTATTACTGACTATCAAAGGCCGTGGTTTGTGTTAGCTACTCTCTGAAATGTGTAGAGCATTACGTCCCGGTGGCAGAGTTCTGTCTGAACTAACTCTGTCTACTGGAATATACATTCCTTCATAACAAAATAAAAATGGAACCCAATAAGCTTACTTGAAAATGGGCATTTGGAAATTGTGGACATCTAGCAAATAGAAACACACTGTAACTCCGAAACCACCAAATTCGTGACACTAACAATATTACACGGCAAATTCGTTACTTATTGAAGCGATTCTTGTTTTTCATTTTCGTAATTATAATGTATGTATACCATGACAAGAAATATTAATCCATACACATGAAATATTGATGTGTTTTGGCAAGCCACTTAATATGTTAAACCTGTTTTATGTTTGTCGAGGCCAATTTTACCATCCATGAAGTTTATAACAAATGTCAGCATGAGTTAAATCAAGCCTATATCTATATAACGTCATCAAACTCACCTTATTGTTCCGACGGGATATTATTGTTAACTATTCTAACACAATAAATACCATTTATTAGTATAATCTATTTTAAAAAGAAACGATTTACCTGTTACAAAAGCAAGAAGAGAAAAATCTAAGTAATATGCGATATCTGGGCATAATTCGATATATTTCAATTAGTAAATCATTGATAACAGTCAAGTTATATTACATAGCAAATGAGTTTTATTATAAGCACAAGAGAGAACACAACTTGTTTGCTGCATACATATATCAACTCAATTGATTCCTTGTTTCTCATCCATCAAACACACAGGAAGCTTAGGTATTGTGTTACGCGCGTCTCCTGAGAAGCAGGTTTTGCCGCTAGGGGGCAGGTGTGAATAATCAATGCTAAGAAGTAGGGCAAGATGATATCTGATTTCTTCTCATAATAACCACTACATTAGTGACACATGTTAGAAATAAAGTGGTCAACTGAGCCCTTATCTCTGTTGACAAGGTTTTTGATTAAAATGTTTCTTCCATTTTTTTTGGTAATGTTGATTACAATTTTTCTGAATTTATCTTAAAAGATTTTTCATATTTTTCTGCTATAAAACTATATGATTCTGCATGGGTTGTGTACATGTCTTAAGAATTGGAAATATATGTATATACATATATACATGCATGTATGCGTACACAAGAAAATATTCACAAAGATGTTTTCTGTGCATGAAAGCCACACAAGTGATGTATGAATGGCGCGATTGTTGCCACATTTTGGGCTGGTAAGTCTAGCTGTGGATGCTGATAAGTGTTTGAGGATGTCAAGTGTACCTGAGATCTGCTGATGTGACACAGTTCTTAATCCAGCATGTGGTAAGCTCCCCCTAGCGGGCAATCACAGAGTATCGTATTCAGACTCAACCAGCCCCTACCTGCTGGCTTATTGTCATATCTGTTTGAAATAGATTTGATTTATTTGTATTAACAGCACTGTTTAGGCTATATATATATATATATATATATATATATATATATATATATATATATATATATATATATGTATATATATATATATATATATGTATATATATATATATATATATATATATATATATATATATATATATATATATATATATATATATATATATATATATATATATATATATATATATATATATATATATATATATATATATATATATATATATATATATATCCTAAGTGAGTTGAGATCTGTTTGACCTTTAGCACAGGAGAACAGAACTCAACTCACTTAGGAGAACAGAACAGAACTCACTTAGGAAAACAGATCTCAACTCACTTAGGAAAACAGATCTCAACTCACTTAGGAGAAAAGATCTCAACTCACTTAGGAAAACAGATCTCAACACACTTCAGGGAACAGAACGAGCTCACTTAGGAAAACAGATCTCAACACACTTAGGAGAACAGAACTCACTTATGTTATTCCATTTAATTAATTTATAAGATAAATGTCATACGTGTATGGTTCTTTTCTGTATAGGCATATAATGTACTGCTCATTTCTAAAATCTGCTCTTCTGAAGCGTGAGATGTTTTGCAATGTTATTATCATAGTTTTGAAAAAAAAAAAAAAAAAAAAAATAAATAATAATAATAATAATAATAAAACATTCTTAATATTAAGAACAAGGTCAATTATACTTCAGCATCACGTTTTTACCCAAAACAGACATTCAATTTCCTCCTGAAAATAATCTAGAAAAAAGGCATAAGTGTGCTCATTAACTGGCAGAACTGACAATGAGCATGCGTATGAAGTGAACTTCCGGTACGACAGGAATCTGGTTAATGGGGACTGGTTAATTGTCTGTGAGTTTCCGACTATGACAGGAAGTAAGTCACAGTTTTACAATACACTGATATATGTCCAGTTTTAGCTAATTATACTGATAATTGTCCTATATAGTTAAGCATAAAGCATGAGGAAACCATATCCTATTTAAAGCTTTTCAAGACTTTTAATATACTTTTGGTCCTGGGTGGAATTATCTGTTTGTAAAAAAGTTGTGATATTCAGGAAATATTTACTCTGTCTCATTTGGTTTACAGTAAAACAGGAATGGAGATATGCTGGAGAAATAAATATCAGGTTGATATAAGATTGTATAAAAATCCATAATGAAAGGAACCTCAATTTCCCCACTGTTATTTCCCAACTGTAAAAGAAAAAATGTGATATCCTTGGAACCTAATGTTCAAGAAAAAACAATTATTGTATTTAACAGTTAGCTGGTTTAGAGTAATGATGTGTCGGTACTCATAATGGATAAAAATAAGATAATTTTAAGACATGTAAATCCAGTTCTCCCTTTTTTATGGAAGGTTTAATGAACTAATGTTTAAGGGCTCTCAGTTACCACTAAATACATTATTATAAGCACATCTCGACCAGGTGATGCTCAACTGAAAAATAATTAAAAGATTTTCCAACTAATTATTTGCGGTTTCTGTAAGGTTGTATTTTTTATACCATTTTCCTCGAAGGAAGAGAGCAGTGTATCTTAACAACATGTTCTTAATCAAGAATTGAATACAATGGATCTTTGGTGAAATGCAAGGAATGGGAAAATCAGTTTTGGGTGTAGTAAAGGTATTTGTCAAGAAATAGCATTGGAAATGTAAGTATATAACACAGATATAAAGTTCTCAAACAGCTTATTAAACATCTTGCATTGTCATGCTCCAAACTGTTTCCCTGGTGAGAAGAGGGTCATTTTTCTTATTGCCTAATTAACACTATTTCTTGAGCCTTTAGAGTAAGCAATAGAGATACATCTTCAGCGTTAATATCACGGTGACTCCAAGTTGAACACAAAGACTGGTATGTTGTATTGATAAGCTAGCCAGAACAATAGAGGTGCCCGGATGTCAGAAACCATTAGCCAGCAAGTAGACGCTCTCTTGTTGTGGGTTAGGTGCGAGACTTAGGAAGGGCCCCAGAACGAGGCACGGTGGTCAACTGTCACGGCAACTTCCGGTGTCGCTAGTAGCAACCATGTTCTCAAGTGTGATTGTCTCATCAACCGTGGAATGTTGGCTGACTCACTGTTGTCACAGCGACTCAACCCATTATGCCCGCTATCTGATCCACCGATTGATAACTAACAAGCAGCCGTGTTTAATATGATACAGTATGGTATAACACAATACCAGACAAACAATAATATATAATGCTATGAGATATATTGAGAAGTGATAAGCTGTGATGAAAAGGGGTAAATTATTATAATATACAATGAAATTTGACAAAATATAGTGAGATATAATGAGATATCATGAGACAAATTATTTATTTTATCAACAACATAAAATGAAGCCAATTTTAACAGGTTAGAAACAAAGAAATCTTGACAAATAATGTTGTGAAAACGACCTTAAATAAGAGTACTCCACATGTTAAAGTACCACAAGAATATTTATCTTCAAATCATACATTGTGTAGATTATTTGAAACTATTTGGTAGATACAGAGATAAGCATTTTGACAGAAGTGGTCTGAAGATAAGCAGTAGCACTAACTTATTATTGAGCATGTTGAACATCGATGGGATAACAGAGGTGTGTAAACTTGGTCAACCAATTATAAGGCTTTTACTAAGAGTCTAAGCCAATGAGGAGCAAGAATAGTCCCTCTGGCGGAGACTTAAGAGGTTGTAGTGTAGTCCTGACATTGCCTAGAAGTGCAGTAAACTAGGTGTGAGAAAAACAAAACTAGGTCAGATAAATATTATTATAGGTGTGAGAAAAACAGAAACTAAGACAGTTAAATAGAAATATAGGTGGGAGAAAAACAGATAAATAGAATTATAGTTGGGAGAAAAACAGAAACTAGGACAGATAAATAGAATAGTAGGTGGGAGAAACACCGATGAATAGAATTATAGTTGGGAGAAAAACAGAAACTAGGACAGATAAATAGAATTATAGGTGGGAGGAAAAAATGATGCACAGAAAACTAGGTTGATCTGAAATACAGGAAACTGGCTATGAGAGGCACAGTAATATAGGATATAAGAAATAAAATATACTGGACTAGATCCTCATTTAACTAGAGGTGAGAAATACAATAAACTAAGAATGAAATATCCAGTAAACTAGGTGAAATACAACAAAAAACTAGGTATGAGTGAAATAACAGAAACTAGGTTTGAACGAAATACAGGAAATTGGGTTTGATTTGACAAATACAATAACTAGGTGTGAAATACAGTAAACTAGCTGTAAAAGACAGTAAACTAGACATACAAATATAGTAAACTAGGTGTAAAAATACAGTAAACTAGATGTACAAATACAGTAAAATAGATGTAAAAATACAGTAAAATAGATGTAAAAATACAGTAAAATAGAGGTAAAAATGCATTAAATTGGATGTAAAAATACAGTAATCTAGATTTACTTTTATTTTTGAGTGTCTCGAAAGCTTTCATTTGTCATCCAACAAATCGCAACATATTTTTTTCATTACATGCATTCAATAAAGATAAGAAAAAACATACTATTTGGGGAGCTTTTTTGTAAGAAAATATCTTCAAATGATGAGAATACTTCTTGTCATAACGCATTTAAGGAGAAGATGGGTCGATAGCTACAATCAACAGCCTTAGTTATAAGCAGGAGTCAATGTTGATCTGGCTGACTCCTTTGTTGTTAAAAGGACCCAAAAAGACTTTCTTTAATCAAAGGAACACTTAGAATGTGATAGACACTTTTTGTTATGAATCAGCCAAGATGAATTCTAATTGAAATTGCAAAATAAGAATACGACTTGGTTTAATTAATATAATTGCTTTGAATTGTTTATTGATTAGACAAACCGTATATTCTGTGATGTGACCCTGTTGTGACCCTGTTGCCAATTAATTTGAAAATTAATTGTTGTTTAATGATTTTTCTACTACGATATTTATTCTGAGAAAACCATCTATGCGATGTTTAAATAGATACACGTGGACTTTTATAATCGTCTTTTAGCTGCTCCCTGATTGGTCTAAATAATCGCCATTGTCTCTCACCATTGTCTTGACTACCGTGATTAGTCAGCGAACCGGATGTGTGTGCGGCGCTAACAGTATTATTATTAAGAGGTGCCAACATATTTATGCTCTTTTATTATCAACTCAAAATCGGCATAAGTGACAACTCTGCTCGGTGTTAATTTCGTCTGCATATATTCTTATAAACAAAAAGCTCATAAATAAAACAATGTTAAGGATAAAATCATCCAACCATAGTGTGTGTCACCATACATATTTTACCCAAGATATTCTCGTCGAGAAAACAAAGGAAGAAATATCTCGACATAATCAGGGGTTAACCATCTCAATTTCAGGGAAGAACACGATTCTAATTTGGAGTGAAGGTTCATGAAAATGCAATGTGAGGATTACAAAGGAATGTTGTTTTCATAACGCATTCACACACACTGTTTGGGGGCCATTGTTGAAGCCATGCTCTCACGGTATACTGGGTTTCTTTGGTTCCCTTATTCTACTTTCTTTACATAGATCTGATTATATTTTGGTATCTCTATCTTGAATGTGAACGCATTGAGAAACTCAATAGAGATCTTAGGATAGCTTAGCTACGGGTATTGAAATGGTCTGCCTAAACGTGTTGCTTTGTACTTTATATTGTTTACACCACCAGAGAGCGGTTCAAAACATATGATTGAACATCATTTGGCTAAATATAGATTTGATTTTGTTCGTTTGTTCGTTTGGGATTTTACGCCAGTCACAGTTATTTCGTGACGAGACCTGCTTGTAGCATATAGAGTGCTGCCTCAATTAATTGTTATGTCGCAGGTCCTTGACTTGAAAATCCACCTCGTCAGAGTTTTCAGTAACAACAGTTTAAGTCTTCATGCATGGGCTTCCGTTCAAATAAGAAATAACACAACATAAATTCAATCTCGCCAGAGCCAGCAAATAACCCTACCAACTTTCATCACAGAGGACTTAGTGCTTATAAGCTTGCGCTCTACTAAACGCACCACGGCCTTCAATAAGCAATTGAATTCATCATTTCATCACAGAACATTTCAAATCTAAATTGTATAAAAATCATTTGTAGCTAATCTGCCTGGTTGTATTGAGAATATTAGTCTCATCTCATCTCAATGCACAATATTTACATTGTTTCTAAGGTAGGATAACAATCTTGTGAATATAGACGAAATATAACACCTGTTGCAAAACAAACAATAACAGTTTCAACAGATTTATTGTTTGTTCATTTCATTGCTTTATATGCGTGTTCAATACCATTGTATCCATCCATATAGATGGATAATATATATATATATATATATATATATATATATATATATATATATATATATATATATATATATATATATATATTGGGATTTTTCTACTAATATTGATTACCTTTATGCCATGCAAACTCAAGCTTATATAAATAATTACTTTTGAGCACTGAGTGATATTAAATGATATTTTCTCTTCGTGTTCTTATTAAATATTTGTTGTTTTTATGTGTCCAGGCAGCACTGGTTGAATTTCACATCTAACATTTTATTTCTTAATCACAATATGTCAACCATTGTGAACAGTCTTCCTGTCAGTAATAAGTTCTACTATAAGCAAAATCTGCCAAATTAATCCGCACCAGATTACATTATCTCACGTCCTATCTTTAGAAGTTTTTCTCTAGAGAATAATAGTTCTTTACTCAAAACAAAACAAACATACCACACAAACTATAGGTTTATAATTAATTATCCCAGAATGGCAAGGAACTGGCATTGTCCCTCGCATAATAACCTCGTTATGATAGATATAGCAACTGAATTGTGAGATACTATTGAGATGCTATCTACATGCTGAGCTGAAGGAAATGAATCCTTTCTTTATACTCATATTTGCCCCTTGACTAACACTTTTCTTAATCCACTTAGTAATTGGACACTGTCTCTCTAATTTCCCGTCAAACATTACAGTCATAATCCATGTAATTCCTACCCAAACTTTCTTTAATGAGGTTACAGCAATAGGCTTTTGATCTGTCTTCCCACTGGTATATGTCAAGTCTATCTTTGGTTTCTCCTAACATCAAGTTCTTGGTAGATTTGGCCCCTTGGCTACCTGCACCAGTTTGGAGATAATTTGGTCTGTTTTTAATGACGACATCTACAGCACTGTTTACGCCATAACAAGTCAGATAGAAGCCTGTCACCAGGACACAATGCCCAACTCCTCTGATGAGATGATTGGGACCTTTATTTTGCATTATCAAATCGCCATGATAAAACAAACCAAGGCATTTGACGACATAGGACAATGTGAGAAACAATAGATAATGTCAGATATACCACTTCTTGATCAGGAAGTATGAACGAAGTTTAAGATTCGAACCCCAGACCTTTGGTAGGCAAATGTAGGAAGAGGGGAGAAAATAATGGAGAGAACATTGTTCACTGGGATGTATTGAGATGTTCTGCTTAATTTTAGCGGGCCGATTACTTGGCATCATGCATGTAACATAAATAATGTTGAATTTGATATACAGATCAAATGCCTTATAAAGTTATGGCCAATGTCTAATATGCGACACTTACATGACTGCCTTCTCACTGTAAGGAATAATAAAAAGACAGACATGGCACATCAGAGGACAAACATAACTAACAATTATACATCTGTTCTTTGCACTTCCGTCTGTGCTCAATATTGTTTATACTCTCTGAATATGTGCTTCATGTTACATTTTAAATCCACTTGATCTTTTTAGAGACGGATACATGAAGTGTTATTCCTTGAGGAGAAAATTGAAGTATTTTGGTATGGAATGCGCGTGGAGGATTAAAAATGTTGAACAGTACGAAGCGACGAAACTGTTCGCAACTTTTGTGTTATTGTCAAGATTGTTTGTGATAGCTCAGGCCAAGTTGTGAAAGCACCAAAACAAAGATGGCTGAATATTTCATCAAAAATCTCTTGAGGGCCTAACACGCATTGTATTTCTTGACATTCTTTCAAACAATTTTGATCATATAAAGTTTTGAGCTTTTGTTATGTATTATTCACTTTACTACTCACTTTACTACTCACTTTATTACTTACCTTATTACTCACTTTATTACTCACTGTATTACTCACTGTATTACTCACTGTATTACTCACTTTATTTCTCCCTGTATTAATCCCTGTGTTATTCACTTTATTACTCACTGTATTACTCATTTCATTACTCACTTTATTACTTACTTTATTACTCATTTTATTACTCACTTTATTACTCACTTTATTACTCACTTTATTACTCACTTTATTACTAAAGTATTTTACATTTTATTATGCACTGTACTATGCCTTGTACAATGCACTTTTATCATACACTGTATTTCATAGGTCGTTGGATTAATCTCCGGTCATGCCTAGATTGAATACATGTTACCATTTATCATGCCTATCATGCTGAGGCCCATGCCTAAAGGGTTGTCCTGTAACTGTGTGGGTTGTCAAGGACCTGCGACATGACAATTCAGTGAGGCAGCACTATATCTGCTACAAGTAGGTCTCATCACAAAATGACTGAGATAATGTTGAAAGTGACCCAAAAAAACAAATCAAAAATGTATTACATACTTAACTATGCACTGTTACAATATCATATAAACACCACATGATGGACTGCATTTTACTTCAGAGCTCACATCATGACCCACTACTCAGATGATAAGAAGGCTTCATACTGAGCACTAGGCACTGTCCTGAGCTCATGGAGAAGTAGGTCGAGAGTAAGCACATATATTGCATTCCTAGGAGGCAAATTGGATACAAATTGGATATAAACAAATTCTCCAGTTAATGCTTATTGAATATTTTATCAGGAATAAGTAAGTAAATAGAAAAGTGGCTTTGCGACGCGAAGGTATTCTGCTTAAGTCTCGAGTTAGATTAGGTGAAGCCATAGCAAGTTATGCACTGACTGAACCCAAACATACCACTATAAATATATAGAGCTTACCAAACCCAAACATACCACAAAAAATATATGGCGCTTACCAAACCCAAACATACCACTATAAATATATGGCGCTTACCAAACCCAAACATACCACTATAAATATATGGCGCTTACCAAACCCAAACATACCACTATAAATATATGGCGCTTACCAAACCCAAACATACCACTATAAATATATGGCGCTTACCAAACCCAAACATACCACTATAAATATATGGCGCTTACCAAACCCAAACATACCACTATAAATATATGGCGCTTACCAAACCCAAACATACCACTATAAATATATGGCGCTTACCAAACCCAAACATACCACTATAAATATATGGCGCTTACCAAACCCAAACATACCACTATAAATATATGGCGCTTACCAAACCCAAACATACCACTATAAATATATGGCGCTTACCAAACCCAAACATACCACTATAAATATATGGCGCTTACCAAACCCAAACATACCACTATAAATATATGGCGCTTACCAAACCCAAACATACCACTATAAATATATGGCGCTTACCAAACCCAAACATACCACTATAAATATATGGCGCTTACCAAACCCAAACATACCACTATAAATATATGGTTCTTACTGAACCCAAACATACCACTATAAATATATGGTTCTTACTGCACCCAAACATACCACTATAAATATATTGCGCTTACCAAACCCAAACATACCACTATAAATATATGGCACTTACCGAACCCAAACATACCACTATAAATATATGGCGCTTACCAAACCCAAACATACCACTATAAATATATGGCGCTTACCAAACCCAAACATACCACTATAAATATATTGCGCTTACCAAACCCAAACATACCACTATAAATATATGGCGCTTACCAAACCCAAACTTACCACTATAAATATATGGTTCTTACTAAACCCAAATATACCACTATAGATATATGGTTCTTACTGCACCCAAACATACCACTATAAATATATGGTTCTTACTGAACCCAAACATACCTCTATAAATATATGGTTCTTACTGCACCCAAACATACCACTATAAATATATGCCGCTTAGCAAATAAAGCACTGACTAAACCCAAATATACAACTGTGAATATAACTTTCTGAGAACAAGCTCCATATTGATACTATGAGTTCACTAAAACTGTAACTCAAAACAAAAATATAAGCTCAAATGTTTATCTCAAAAGAAAATGTTCGTATACACTTTATATATAGGATGCAGGGAAGACGAACATGACATCTCGTCTGAAATTGTAGAAAATGGCGTCTCAATCAAGTAACAATGAGGATATCCGGGGGACATTCAAGTCTATTTAACAAGCGTGAAAGTAACACTGCAGGCAGTGGGAGTCGAACCCACCTTCTCCCGTCCTCCACTGATATAACCAGTGTGAAAGGCAGTGGGAGTCGAACCCACCACCTCCCGTCCTCCACTGATATAACCAGTGTGAAAGTAACACTGCCGGCAGTGGGAGTCGAACCCACCTTCTCCCGTCCTCCACTTATATAACCATTGTGAAAGTAACACTGCCGGCAGTGGGAGTCGAACCCGCCACCTCCCGTCCTCCACTGATATAACCAGTGTGAAAGTAACACTGCCGGCAGTGGGAGTCGAACCCGCCACCTCCCGTCCTCCACTGATATAACCAGTGTGAAAGTAACACTGCCGGCAGTGGGAGTCGAACCCGCCACCTCCCGTCCTCCACTGATATAACCAGTGTGAAAGTAACACTGCAGGCAGTGGGAGTCGAACCCACCACCTCCCGTCCTCCACTGATATAACCAGTGTGAAAGTAACACTGCAGGCAGTGGGAGTCGAACCCACCACCTCCCGTCCTCTACTGATATAACCAGTGTGAAAGTAACATTGCAGGCAGTGGGAGTCGAACCCGCCACCTCCCGTCCTCTACTTATATGGTCATGTCTCAAGACTCAAGAATATTTATTCAACCCATAAACATATATACATAAACAATTTATGTTTGTTTTTTTCTAACATGGGTCCAGGAGACCAAACATTAAAACCATAAAGTGGTCGCTGTATAAACTTTATATGACTGATATCTCTATCTCTATCTCCGTACACGTGGATGAAGCTGTGAGTGAGGTTTTGGCTACATCTCGGTTATTTCATCGGATGAGCAGCTAACTGAGGAACATGTACTCTATCCACGTGCAGGAAAATAACTCTGCAATTCTATTCTTGAATTCCCCTCATAGGAAGGTATTTGACTCTAAATACGTCTACTACCCTTTCATAGTAAAGTTCATATAAAATAATTGAATAATTAAATATATTCATGAACGTGGATGGAGTAGACAAGTGGCTGTGAGCTCACACCATTCAAACTTCACACGTGGACGGAGACAGTCTCCACATTTTAGCCAAATAAAGCACAGATTCATTTCTCTATCAACTGGTCGGTGGATTGTCGGCTTTGATTCTCAACAAATACATGAAGAATCATACAAAAACTTTTACCTGAAATTCACACTATGTATATTAGTTAAGTGAAAAACTCTGATGGCGAGAAACGTTTGTAGACATTCTTCTTGTGAGGGGATATTTGAGTATAGCACTGCGAGCTAGTCACAAAAAGGGCAATTATGGTAGGTGAATATCTCAGCTGAAGTAGGCGACATCAATGCCTTGTGTTAGATAAAGGCTAGAGTATTGCTCATGACATCACGTGACATCACGTGACCCCATGCACATGCGCAGATGCGTCTCAAAGCACCTTGCAGCAAATACTTGTTCGTTCCTAACTCATTTTCGTAAGGTATTGATTCCATACAAATATGGTGTAATAGATTTATAAAATCATTTTCATCAAAAAGGGGCAGTCTTTATTGATACTTTACTTTGTACAGATTTGTAATTCAGTTAATATATTTATCATGCAAACATAATTCCTTTAAGATCTTGTCAATCCAACATAGCGATAAATATACGCGTCCGCTTCATGTGACATGCTTGTATTAATTAATGTACAAACAGGTTCTTTGTCTCTTTATTCAGAGAAAAGCAATCATAGATATCTACCAGATAAAAAGACAATTCTCAACATTTCGCTGGATTCTTATGCTTGTTACACCTCTTAATTCTAAATACCATTAAATCTCGTGCCAACGTTATTTGAAAATATCGTGTGAACGTTATTTGGAATGACAAATTAAAAGGCAATTTCTGGCTGATGGTGGAGAAATTACACCAAGTACCCTCTAAGGAGCAATTAATAAAGCTAGAATATTGACACAGCACAACACATTAAAAAGAAAATTTTCATTTCAGTTCTTATTACAAGTGTTCTTACAAGATAATCATTAATTCATGTTTTACAGTATTCCATGTCTAGGAAAGAAATAGTTTTAATAATGGTGTCATATTATGAAAGTTAATTCCATGGCTGTAATATTAATTAAAGTTTACAGTATTTTAACTGAAAACCCCTGTCTCATTCAAGCACTAAACTGGGCTACTCTGAACATAGAGTCTTCAGACAGTCTTGAAGATGACTTCTTCCATGTGTAGGAATATATGTGACATACCGCAAATAGAAAAAAGAACAAAGTGAACGGGCTTGTAGTGGCTTTTTCAAAAATATTTAATGCAAATTCTTTGTGTAGAATGTCACTTATTTGAAGATTTCTCACAGGAACAGAGCAGATACAAATTAATCTTTATGTGTGATGTCTTTTTATGTGTTATGTCTTTTTTATTTTTTTTATTTTTTTTATTTTTTTTTGGTAATTAGTTACAATCAAGAAACAAGAAGAAACCACTGGGATGAATGAATAAACATCTAACACCTTCAATCATATTATTGATATAGAGATCTATTCAGTCATTTGTGGGTGTGTTAACGTCAGTCATTTGAGGAGGGAATGCTATGGACAGTCTTTATACTTTGGCCATTTAGCCTCAATTCATGTTTTTTCTAATATCGTAACAAGATTCACAAAGCAAATAATCAGAAATTAAACAGTGCGATGAGTGGAAAACTCATTTTATCATTAAAACATTCATTCTATTCACAAAACAATTTGTTTTATTGCAAATGTCACTGAAGAAAAGGTTTAATCGTTGTTTTATCTCTCATTTTGAGAGGTTATTTATCTTTGATTGAATTGAATGTGTCTTGGGCGGGTTGCTTCACTCGTTAATTCTGACATGTTAGGATCTTATTAGAAAAGATATAAATCATTCTGTGCATGACTGCTCCTGGTCACGTCCAGGCCTTGAAGTCTCGCGGGATTCTGGAAACACAGAAACACTTGCCTTTATACCTGGACCCTTGATTAATATTAAGGTCTATAATCCACAATCGGTTTGAAGCATCTGGAGAGAACTTCGTGTGGTCTCGTGTATTTACGTAACTGCCTTCGGCTCTGGGGGATTCCAGGATGAGAGTGAGGCTATGACGTCAGTGGGGGGTATTTCCCATACAGCACACATGGCGGGCAAACTCGTTTGCATGAAATTTTTAAATACCCAACTCTTTTAGTGATAATTCATATTTTATGCCATGATTATTTCTAAAATATCTCAGAAAAGCTTGATTATTCTTTGGATGGCATTAAATAAAGAAAATATAAATACTTGATGTAAGTCACCAGCTGCAAAAACTGAGTCAAACCCGTTTTAACTACAGTTAAAATGGGTTCAATTTAAATAATAAAAAATTAGTACTAGCTGGTTAAGTTTCCTTTTTCTGTGCTAAATTAACAAATAACATTACTTTGAACACATTTAAGTCAAAAAAACATAAGTCTGTCCCAGTTTTACATTGTGGATTATAGACCTTAAAACATTTGCTTTTATAAGAAAACCTTCGCCTTTATGAACTAACATTAATATGGAATCCTTTTTATGTTATCATTTGCCTTTATGCATTAACCTTTACTTTTATAAGGAATCCTTTGTCTTTTAATATGAACGTTTGTCCTTGTAGATGAATATTGGCCTTTGTTTTTATGTCTATCCTATCTTTCTCCAAAATGAGTAGGGCATTGAGTCCCGGATGCATCCTTCTATCTTATCTGATATAGATAAAACAATGCTGAAAAGGGTGTCAAAATAAACATGCAGATAATGAAACTGATATCAATTTCACATTATTTAATATCGAAGCTGTGCAATGTCTTCAAATCGCAAACCATAAATTTGGGATGTTAACACTCGCTTAAACATTTTTATTAAGATTGACACTTTTATTAAGATATTATCTCAAGTGTATTATGCAAATAATTCAATTGATTTAATTCATAAATGAAAATAAGTCTACCTTTTTCAGTTTTATATATCTATTCAATTTTCACCACTCTCCACTCAAATATATTTAATTTTATTAATCTTATTGAGACAACTGAACTGGAAGGGTATTACACCCCCTTGATCCAACATTCACCTTGAGAGCACTTAGCTGACATTGTATTGACCCAACATTCACATTGAGAACACTTTGCTTGCAGGGTATTGAACCAACATTTACATTGAGAACACTTTGCCTGCAGGGTATTGTCCCAACATTCACATTGAGAACACTTTGCTAACATAGTACTGACCAAACATTCACTCTGAGAGCACCTTTCTAGCATAGCATTGACCCAACATTCACATTGAGAACACTTTGCTTGTAGGGTATTGACCCAACATTCACATTGAGAACACTTTGCTTGCGGGGTATTGACCCAACATTCACATTGAGAACACTTTGCTTGCAGGCTATAACTTCTGGCCACAACATTCACATTGCAATTACATTATATTTCACGTTGCGTGTGTCACTCCTACAATATTTATATGACAAGTGACGGTGTTAAATTCTTGCCAACCAATTTAACTGGCACCAATATCATATGACCCTAAACTTGTAAATGTCAATTGTTAATTTTACCTGCGTGGAAACGTGAAGATAGCCAATCCACCAGCCCGGGAAGCAAACATAGATGACATATGGACATGACATTCATGTTACATTAATATATCCCTGTCTGTTTATCTTAGTGATGGAACATAATTGAATCAAACTCTTTCTCACCTGAAAGTTATCATTACCATTTCTTGACAGTTCCACATTTTCTGTCAAAAGTCAAGATCTTGTATGAAAGCTAAAAATATGAATAGTTTTGTTCTGAAAATGTGAGTTTCGGGTATGTGTCAGATTGAATTCATTCACTGGGACGGAAACCCCCACCTCTTTTTAAGAGTGACTGCGAATCTTTCTTTTGCATTATCCTATAGACATAGTCACAAAACCCTTTCACAATCAGATATGAAGCACCGGCCAGAAAGATACACTACTTAGAAGCAGATATTCATCTTACTCGATTAGTGCCTTCATTATAGCGCCTTTATTATAATAACTTTATTATAGGTCAATAATCATAGTGCTTTTTATCACATAATCATTATTATAGTGCATTTATTATAGTACCTTTCTTACAGTATCGTTATTATATTATATTCCCTATCGTGTCTTTATCATGATAGCATGATAGCATTATTGTAGTACCTTTATTATAGTGCAATAATTATAGTGCCTTTATCATGATAGCTTTATAGTGCCTTTATCATGATAGCTTTATAGTGCCTTTATCATGATAGCTTTATTTTAGTACCTTTATTATAGTGCCTTTATCATGATAGCTTTATTTTAGTTTATTTATTATAGTACAATAATTATAGTGCCTTTATCATGATAGGTTTATTTTAGTACCTTTATTATAGTACAATAATTATAGTGCCCTTATCATGGTAGCTTTATTTTAGTACCTTTATTATAGTACAATAATTAAAATGCCTTTATCATGATAGGTTTATTTTAGTTCCTTTATTATAGTACAATAACTATAGTGCATCTATCATGATAGGTTTATTTTGTACTTTTATTATAGTGCAATAATTATAGTGCCTTTATCATGATAGCTTTATTTTAGTACCTTTATTATAGTACAATAACTATAGTGCCTTTATCATGATAGGTTTATTTTAGTATCTTTATTATAGTACAATAATTATAATGCCTTTATCATGATAGGTTTATTTTGTACCTTTATTATAGTACAATAATTATAGTGCCTTTATCATGATAGCTTTATTTTAGTACCTTTATTATAGTACAATAATTATAGTGCCTTTATCATAATAACTTTATTTTAGTATATTTATTATAGTACAATAATTATAGTGCCCTTATCATGATATGTTTATTCTAGTATCGTTATTATAGTACAATAATTATAGTGCCTTTCTCATGATAGCTTTATTTTAGTACCTTTATAATGGTACCTTTATTGTAATACTGTTTACAGTGTGTTCTTTTGTTACACCCTGTGTCTTCTTTGTTACACCCTATCCCAGCACTTCACGAACTCGTCTGCATTGCGACAAACTTGTGAGAAATATTTTTATAAGTGTCGCATTAAAGGCTTCATGATTTAGGAAAGATCAAAGTGCTTTGTTTTGAAAGCTTTTTTGCACAACAGATACAAAGAAAGACATGTCTAAATTTTGGACAAAATGACATAGATATTCAATATTGTATATTTTGGAAAACATGCAGTTCCATATCATACGATTTGGTTGATAATAAATGTTATGACTTCCTTAAGGTTTTCCAAATTAATACTCTTTGTATGGTGACTAAGTACTGTTTTATTTGATCAATATTTCATGTTAACAAATGCCTTGTGTAGGAGGGGAGAGATGAAGTAGTTTCTGAGCATTGATTTGCTTCTAACAAAAGATTTAGTTGGGTATACAGGTTAAACACTTTTATAGATTACCTGGGAAAACATGTCTTTGAACTGCATGAAGTGTGATAAGACAAAGTGGTATTACGTACACATTAAACTTGAATGAACCGATTCTATTACTCTGAATTTACCTGTCTTGTTACCCCGGACGTACTTGTCCTAGTATCCTGGACTTACTTGTCCTATTGCCCAGGACTTACCTGTCCTATTATCATGGACATACCTGTCCTATTATCCCGGACCTATTTGTCCTATTACACTGGACTTACCTGTCCTATTGCCCTGAATATTCCACAAGTGTCAAGGGTCCAGAGGTGGAATAAAGTTAATTGGCATCTTTCAGATATATTTGTCCTGTTTGTACATGGTAACCATGGTGATATGTTTGTATATGGTAACTATAGTGATGTATTGGTATGTGGTAACTATGGTGATATGTTTCTACATGGTAACCATGGTGATTTCTTTGTATATTTGCAGTTGGAGAACTTTGGCGGAGTGCATTCACTGAGAGGACCGGAGCTAGCCAGGAAACTAAGAGAAGATATTGTCCGAGAATTAGAAGATCTTAAAGTTCTGGAGACACAACTTATGGGTCATTTTAACCTTATTCAGGTAATTAAGAAGACGAGAGACCTTTATTATGATATCTCCACAGCAG
The DNA here is from genome assembly GCA_949316495.1 of Amphiduros pacificus. Classification (NCBI taxonomy): domain Eukaryota; kingdom Metazoa; phylum Annelida; class Polychaeta; order Phyllodocida; family Hesionidae; genus Amphiduros; species Amphiduros pacificus. Next base: position 13,071,204 of record OX439012.1, on the reverse strand, counting down.
TACTATCATAATTACCGGGTGCTTGTAATGTCTGGAAATGATAATATGTTAAGTAAAACAATCAGGAAAAAACCTTGTAGAAGAAACCTATAATAGGGCAATGTATGGTTAGAAGGCGTTTTGCTTCTGTAGTACTTGAAAACCAGAAAGTGCTTTTTTATGATTTAACCTTCTCTGATGTTAGTTATAATAGGAGCATATTGCAACAAAGGTCCTTTATACTGTGGATTATTTAGCTCTATTTTCCTTTAAGAAAGAATTATTGTGTGTTTTGCCTTCATAAAATTAATTGATAAATTGACTAGCTGGTCAACTACCCTCAATAGAAATGCTTGAGTTTTAGTTTACAATTCTTTTAATCTCATAAAAGATTTTTCATGTTTTCAAAATCCATGAAGGTCTACAGATTTAAGAATATCTTGGAATTTCTCTTCAAAACTATAGATTTTCTTCTTCCACAAAATCACAGCAACTCTAATTTTCCAACGTTACTCTAATACTTGGACCTTTGGAATGAATTTTATTTGACAATACGATACAGTTTTGAAATTAAAGATTCTATTTTTATATGTCGTATATTCCCTCATTGTTTCAGGAGAAGAAACGTCAGCTGGAGATCAAGAAGAGACAACCAGTACAGTGTCTTGTAAACATTGTCTCATGCTGGAAGAGGAAGTAAGTACTGCCCATGCGCCAACTGGCCGGCAGTGCCCCCTGACGGCCGCATCATGCATCTATCAGCTCTCCATGAACATTGCAGTCTCATTAAATAAAATCATTCATTAATTTAACCTAAAGAAAAAAAACGTTCTGACTGCATATAAGGAACCAGCAAAATACAAACAAAAAAGAACAAAATTTGAGTTTGTGCCTTAAATATATGCTGGCGTATTGATGGATTTGAGGAATTATATAATTCGTCCGCCTCTTGTTGTCATAAACAGAATAATTATCTTTACAAGGTGGACACTATAAGATCTAACATAAAACAAGACAGACCATGGTATGATAAAAATGAAAGATAAGCTGACCTCAATAAAACCATGGTGACACAGCCAAATAACACCTGGCATCACCAAGTGTAAATATCTTCAATATTATTCTGTGATGTAAAGATATCTGTTCCTTCTTTGAAATTCAAGTGTAATATGAAATCCAAATTTAGCCCTCTGTTGAATGATTAAAGGCCAATAATTTACTGACTGTAATTAAATATACTTAATTTATTGCATCTCATTTTTATCGTTTAGTTATTTGTGATACATAAATCCATATAAAAAAATGATCAAAATATGCATAAAGTCCCTCCGGCATAATATAGTGGCAGAGATTGATACCTTTATTAAGTGTTGATATTTGTGTATATGGGACAGAGGCGAGGACGGGTAAAGATGACGTCATCACATGGAACATGGCACTAGAGGTCCTCACAGTATATCCAGTTAATCTTTAGAAAGAGCGTGGCACTCTACCTTGTAGATCATCATATCAGCGTGCTAAATAACATTGAAAAATTATAACAGATATGGGTAAAGGTCTAATTTGTTGATTTGATGATAAATACAAGTATCTAGATTCTTCATTGATTGTTGGTGTATGGGTTTATGTGTGAGGAGAGCGCCCTGTTCTATGTGATAGACATGCACTATACATTCTGTAGTGGATGATCTAGGCCTATGCATCCTTCACAATAATAAAGTTTACTATACACCCCAAGTAATCTGGCAGTTTCTTATTGATAAAATAAAATAACTGTGTGGTTGGATATATATATATATATATATATATATATATATATATACATATATATATATATATATATATATATATATATATATATATATATATATGCAGGCATATATGTAAATATATATATATATATTTATGCATTACCTATATTCGCCCACTGAAAATACAATGGAGCCTCGTTTCATGCCCCGATTTGATGCTTTGTGACGTCATATCCAGCAAGCACTTCATAACCATTTAAAACATCTCTGACGACTCAAAATAACAAAAGTTATGTGATAAACCACTCATGTTCCTCTAATGACAGACATAAGTCCAAGATCCAAGTCCGAGACACAAACCAAGAACTTGCATTATCGCTCATGGACCATTGGTTGGAGTGAGACATAACTTATACCCATATATCCACCGTCACAATAGACTTGAAATCTGGAGGCTCCACAAGGCAGTGGTACTTCTGATGTCATATGATGTTCCTCCCTTTGCGTTTCCATGACGTCATCACTTGGACTCTTCTAAATGCTATTTCACGTTGTCAAGTTCGATATCGGGTAAAAATCTGAAAAAAAACACTACAAAATGCACACGAATTTGTATTCATAGACATCATGACTTGGAAAGATCGTTGCATGGGTCAGAACTGCAACAGTCAATCGCCGGAGGTCGAGTTCAATTAGTAGGGAAACTTCAATATGATGGGCAGTGCATGGTGTTTCTGGAAACAGTGGATTTCAAGTCTATTTTACCGATGACTATTGGTATAAGAGCATATTTTTCCTTTCTCAAACACATCAATGTGCTAGGCCTCAAATGATCTTGAGTCAATTTTCAAATAACTTTTCAACCATCTTGAATTTAGTGCTGTTAGCTCGGCTTCCACAATCAAATAGGATTTAGTCCCAAACAAAGTACCTGTGAATGCACTCGCGACTCAACACCTTTCAAAATCTCAATCCCCCACGCCTTTTCCTGACTCTGGTGTGGCGCCTCCAAAGTCAGGTTTGTTTTATTAAGGAAAAACACATCATTCTGCTGCTTCAGTTATTTTTTTCCACTCCAGAATCGAACTCCATTGCCAAGACTGAGCCACGTCCCAATTCCTGAAGTATTTACTGTAGCATGTGTCAATCAACTGTAAGATTTTGTAAAAGAACAATTCAAATTTGGCTTTTTATATTAAAACATTACGTATTAGGCCCTTTAAATACTTGGATGCAATATTCGACCAACTTACAGACACCATGTTTAGTGCTTTCACAGTTTGGCTATCACAAATTTTGTTGGAAATAACAGAACATGTGGGAGTGTGTTTGCTGCTTTTTAATTTCTTTATCTTCACGACTGTTCCGGATTCCAGTGTTTCACCTTTAATGTCAGATATATTCCCTTATAGAAAAAAAACATATAAAGTGTGAACTGATTTTATTCTCTGAACCAAAGGAATAATAATAGTTTATATTCGTTAATGCTTTTGTAGATAAGAACATTTAAGAATAGCAATTGCAGATAGATTTCAAACGTTAATAATAAGGATGTTAAGAAATGACAACTATTGTATTTATATTGGCTAAAAATCCATAACAGAAACACATAACAGAAAAAAAATACCTGATTCTATCAACCAACTATCGGCCATCTTGATTTCATTACTCTTAGCTTGGCTTCCACAATCTAAAATAATTTCGTCCCAAAACCATTAGCTGTGAATGCACTCGCGCCTCCAAACCCTTCAACATTATGATCGCTATGAATGTATAAACCGCCCTTGGTGTATTTGCACAGACAAACTATGGTGCGAAGAAATCCCAGCTTATAAGACAGCGACTAGAAATGCGACGTTGAAATTTATTTCAAGAATATTTTTTTTTTGCAAGAGAATGATTGATCACATCAACATGACTCTCCATGTAACTTGATTATTTATGTGATGCTAATACAATACATCAATTATAACAACTAAAACAGACTCAAGTGAATTAATCTGATACATATTTGTTCTACTGTTTAACTCATTAGAAGCTTACTGAACTTACATTACTGTCAATTTTAATCACTTGTCATGACATTGCCCAAATGGGAAAGCCATTCTTTAAACATCAAATACACGTGATGTAATTAAGCTTTTCAGGCAACACGTATATACATTTAGAAAGAAAAATCTAACATATATACGTTTGGGAGCTTTTAACTGAAATTTGGTAGGAAGAAGCTTTACCTGAGAGTAACAATACTAGGGCTTTACTGGTGAGTATAAGTGTCCACTATTTTAAGATGTTCTCCCATGTTTCTTTGTATTCATTATCAGGTTTGAGTGTTTATATAATCTTAAGAAAGTGGTTCTTAATGGTCACGTGATTTTCTCGTGATTTTCTCGTGAAAAACATGACACCGAAAAAGTACCTATATGTTAACTGAAGACTGTAACAAATAATATTAAAGAGTCTATGCACAGAGTCTCTGAGTCTCGCTCAATGACAAAATAATAAATAACAATCAACAGTTCATATGGCATATGTACTGTGAAATGTCTAATAAATATTCAAATGCGCAACTTAAACAAGAACATTCATCTGGTTTGTATGGCCTAGTTTGAGAATGTTGATTGATATTTAGAACTTTGATCTAAAAACTATCATTCGATAAGTTATTGTTGGCTTCTACAGTTGGCATGGTAACACCAAGAAAAAGAGAAGAGAGCGTCATCAGAGACTCATTTCCTTAATATCCCTCATTAATTTACTCTCGGCAGGATGCCAATTGGTTTTGCCGAGTGAATTTATAGATGTAGACGTACCAGTCTGGTACAATATCTTTGTAGTCTGATGATGTTTAACTGCGGGGCGATAGGGTTCCGGTAAATGATCCCAAGAGAGCGCTGCTGATGCAAAAAGTATTCTCTAATTGGAGTTGAAATAACGAGTGATATTGTTAACGATGATTACTCAGAATTTTGCGATCTCTTCCGGTAACAAGACACGAGAGACCAGTAGCAGGGCTTGGAGTGCTTGTAGTCCGGGCCTTCCTTTGGACGGGTCTCCTCCATCAGATCGTAGTCTGGTTCCATATCGCTCAGAGCTGATATCAACATTTCAAACAACCTGGGCTCTTTCCTTGGTGGCTTAAAAGACATCTGGAATTAAACAAACAAATCTGCGTGTTAATGTAGAGAATTAGAGATTTTATCTGTATTGATTCTAGTGCTGTACACATCATCTAAGACTAGATTCATGATGTTGCTTCTAAAATTTAGATAATTAACAGCCTACGCTATCGTCCCCCGTACAAATCAGTGTTTACAATGTCCTCTTAATATTCAACAATTTTATTTCAACAACGCTTTGGTTATTATGCAAAATACATTTCGCTTGAATAAAAAAAATCAGGAGCATGAATTGAATTAAACAGAATGAGAAATTGTTATATGAAAATAAAAATATCACCAAGCATTATGATTTTGTGAATGAAACTTTTCCCATTTTAACTATGTCACAAATATACATTTTAACTATATCAGAAATATATATTTAAATTGGTATTTTTAGTATTTTAGTCAAACATGTCATATTTATATTTCAGTAAAGAACAAATTGTCTTTTGATATTGAGGGGAACTAGTAATGGAAACAAGAAAAGTAATAAAAATCAGACCAGAATTATATGATCCGATTCACGGAAGGAAAGTATGTCCCACATTCAAGACAGAAGACTGCACAAACTCAGCCTAATTAACACGTTAATATGAAGCCAACTAACATCCTGTTGTACCCCTGACTTCATTTATGACAGCCCCACAGGTGCGGGGCTGACAAATTCCAAGACAGGGGTGCTGAATTGTCATCCTTTAACTTGCAGAATTTTTAGCAAATCCAATAATGGTTATTGCTTGGTTCTTAGGGAAGTGGCCATTTTGTTGTAAGCTACTTATCGTAGTCACGTCCAAGTCGCAGACTTTAGGGGTTTCTCTAACGTTAATCTACGTGACATGGTACTTTATCGCCCACGTAGTTACAACTGACAAATTAATCACCATCTGTTCTAGTTGGAATGACCGTTAACCTTCATGGCGTCTGCCACTTCTTTTATAAATACCCAATATATATATATATATATATATATATATATATATTAGGATAGAGACTGCACTAATCACACAGGAACCTGGGGCGAGAGAATATGACACAAAACTGTTAATGTTTTAACATTTTGTAAATAAGAAGGAAAGTTTAAACAATATCTATCCTGCTATTAATGTTTCATAGGAATAAAAGCTGTTATTTCACAAAAGAATCAAAAATACAACAACAAACAATACAAAAAAAACAATGGATATCAACTGTCTTTCACATTATATTTATATCTTGTCTCATACTTGGTGCTTCAATAGGGTGTGCGGCACCGATGAGATATTCTTTCACTGATCACCCTCTGCCGAACTTCTTCTGCAGATCATACCTGCTTTTTTCACCAGAACCATATGATTGCTATGAATACATAGGACCTCAGGGGGCGGATCCAGGATTTTTTTACCCCGGCGGGCTCAAATGTACTCTGAAAAAAAGACGAAGGGGGGCAGTGGGGGGTCTCCAGTTCTCAAAAGCCCCCTACCCACAGACCCCTGGCGGGCTTCAGCCCCCAAAGCCCCCCGCCTGGTTCCGCCACTGGACATCAAACCAAAACTTGTCTTTGTCTCAAACTTAACTACCGCAGATGGTTTATATATGAAGCAAACCTGTATGGATCTATGTTGTTATGTGGCCTTCCAATATAGAGTGGTGCTTTGCCCACCTCTAAATGACATCATTACGTCAAATAATATATTTTGTAATTGAGCATGACGTCATTAAAAAGGGGCGTGGCATTGTTTATATTGTTTGACACACACAACATCGATCTGCACTTGCTGCAATGTTTGCCACACAACATAGGCTGGGCAGCAAACCAAAAGCATTATCTCACACTTATCTGCACTAGAGAAGTATGAGATAAAGACAAGAACATGGGTTTGTGCAGTGTTCAGGGAGACAGATCTCTCTCATTGGTTCTGGTGGAAGGATCTCACTCGTCATTCAGACTCTTGAGATCCTTCCACCAGAACCAACTTGAGAGATCTGTCAGCCTGAACACTACACAAACCCATGATCTTACCTTAATATTTTAATCAGAAAGATATGCCTAAAACTAAATATCTTTCACAATATTTAATACTTGGCATTCATGGAACTAATAAACTAAATCACTACATTGTCCCAGTCTAAAGGTGCCCCACTGTTAGCAAGACTTCACTAAGCAGATGTTTGCACAAGATAACTGGTCAGCTGAACAGAGTTTTTTGACAAAGTATCCAATGGATAATTAAGATTTTAGCAGAAGACTTCAAATGGCACAAAAATCAATATAGGGGAAATATAATGGGTAATAACTTTCAACCACAAAGATTGGGGTATAAACATTTATTTTGTGCAAGGAAAAGTGCTTGAAAACCTCATTTCATGAATGCTTTAACTTTTAAAAGGCCGTTGTACCACCCCTGAATAATACCTTGTTAAGGCTGTCTGGTCTGGTTTCCACTAAGGAATTAGCCAGCACAAAATGCTCAACATCAGTCAAGAGAAAGCGCATTTGATTATATTTTCTCTCAATATCTGATTTAATTTCCAAGCAAGTGGAGCAAAACAGGGTATGTCGTCAAAGCTCTTATCTGAATCCTGCCGTCTCCCAACATGAATGTTTCTGATTGCACTTGTCAGTTGTAATCTATTAAAATTTAAGGTTATTAAAATACAGGGACTGTATAGAAATATAACAGCTTATGAGAACGATTTCCCAGTAAGTGTGGATGTTTTATTATTTTTAAATTGATTAGAATTTTGAATATCATGTTTGCCAATTAAGAGGAACATAATAAGATGATCAGATATCATACACATATATCAAAATGTCAAGCTAACTGTTTGAATAGTAAATAGCGAGATCAAATGTCTAATTAGATATGCAAATTATAAGTAGTGATAATAATGTATTTAACCTTTTAAATAGCCAGTGTGTAAAGAAAGCGTGGTGATTGTTTTGGGCGTTGTGCTAAATGGTTAGTTTGATAATCAACCAAAATGGTTAAACTGAAAATCATATAAAATGGTCATTTTAGAAATCACGCAAAAAGGTCATTTTGAACATCATGCAAAAAGGTCATTTTGAAAATCATGCAAAACAGTCTTCTTGAAAATCTAGCAAACATTCTTGTTGAAAATATTGCAAATTGTTCACATCGAAAACCATGCAAAATAGTCCTTTTGTGTATTGTGCATAAAAGTTCAAAATAGCCTCAAATGTATTTTTGGCCATCTTTGTTTTGGTGCTATCCCAACACAAATTATATTCTTGGTACTATATTAGGTGTGAATGCTTTCGCCGCTATCCTTTATTCACTCCCCCCCCCACAATATCAAACCCAAACATAAAATGATGTGATCAAGCTAGAAAATTCAAGAAAACCTTCATTAAAAGGACACCAAGTTGATATTCAACAGATCATTTTTTGATGTTCATAGTCTACAATTATTTATTTGTCAATAATATGAGTGTGTATTAATCAAAATGTTCCAATTTATACACATATGTGAATATATATATATATATATATATATATATATATATATATATATATATATATATATATATATGATGAAAATAATGATATATATTCTATTATTTATATATTCAAATTATTATAAGGAAGGTAACTAAATGAAAAACAAATTTGTGATATATGATATATTTAATCTTTTGAAATGTTTATGAATAGATAAACACATTTTATGAGAATGAGATGGAAATTTTCTTTTCACCCTTTCCAATATTCATGTAAAAGCGCCACCCAGTGGCTGAATAGATTAAAGAAGATTACCAAAATGAATTACATGGGGTGAAAATACATTGGCATTCTATAGACTGACTGATTCAGAATTGAAAGTGAAACGTTTCATCATTGTCCCCTATCATTTAAAATGGAATCAATATGAGCTAGCGACCCCTGGTGTCTGAATTGGTAATCCTCCACCAGATGGCACTGAAGTTTGAGGAACCAGGTGGCACCCCTGTAGACCAGAAGACTGGTGATAGATTTTATTATATAATAGTAAATTGCAGTGGTAAGAAATAACTAAATGGTTTACTTTTTATTTGTTTACATTCTAATCAACAAATGGCACGTGGTAGATATAATAATTATTTGTTAGTATGAGTCAGAGACAATGTTAACTTAATCTTTTTTAATCTCATTCCACACATGATAAGACAGCTTTGGAACTCCTAACAGACAGTTTATCGATGAATAACTTACGCGTCTATTTAGTTCAATAATCTGGGACGGTGACAAACAGTCAAATAGACATGAAAAATACGTTAAATATGAAGATGACATGTACTGATGTTTTAGTTATATTAGCATTCATCCTATGTCAAATAATGATAATATCTTATATTTACCACTGAACATTAAAAGAACTGTGTTTGATGGTTCTGTCAAGCGAATATAAGGATCCGTGTTTATAACTCTTGTGCTTGCTGCAGTGTTCGCTATAGTCTCCTTTTTATGTACATATTGCTATCATGTTTTGTACATTAGTCTTACACACATTTGAAGGCTCTGAGATGTGAGGTGAATAATGTCAGAATCAAATTAGATTATGCTCCTACATACAGTTTGAGAGCGCTTCAATGTAAAAAATATTCATAAGGGATGAAAACGGACAAACATACATTGGAGTCAAAACCTCAGAAATTGCTATAACATACTTTGTTTCTGTGAGGCATGATACATACAAAAACAAACAGAATCATATACTCACACTCACACAAACACACGCAGTCATATACTCACACTCACACCAACACACACAGGCATATACTCACAGTCACACAAATACACACAGTCATATACTCACACTCACACAAACACACACAGGCATATACTCACAGTCACACAAATACACACAGACATGTACTCACACTCACACAAACACACACAGGCATATACTCACACAAACACACACAATCATATACTTACACTCACACAAACACACACAGACATATACTCACAGTCACACAAACACACATAGTCATATACTCACACTCACACAAACATACACAGTCATATACCCACACTCACACAAACACACACAGTCATATACTCACAGTGACACAAACACACACAGTAATATACTCACACTCACACAAACACACACAGGCATATACTCACAGTCACACAAACACACACAGTCATATACTCACAGTCACACAAACACACAGTCATATACTCACAGTCACACAAACACACACAGTCATATACCCACACTCAGACAAACACACACAGACATAAACTCACACTCACACAAACACACACAGACATATACTCACACTCACACAAACACACACAGTCATTTTACCCACACTCACACAAACACACATAGTCATATACTCACACTCACACAAACACACATAGTCATATACTCACATTCACATTCACACAAACACACACAGGCATATATTCACACTCACACAAACACACACAGGCATATACTCAAAGTCACACAAACACACACAGGCATATACTCACAAACACATCCATACACATCCATACACAAATACGTATGCATACATGCATCGAAATATACATGCAAACGCATACATGAAAACACATGCAAACATACACATATGCAAACATACACACATAGATGAATACATACACACACATACATACACACACACATACATATACACACACACATACATAAACAATCGTGTTTCTGATAGAAACACCTAAAATAAAAATGGCTATTCTTTTTGTAAAATATAACAATTAAGCTGAGAGTTTCATCTCGTTTTCAATCAAACACGCCGGTTAAGTAATTCTTTTCATGGATAATAGAGACCGATGTGAACGCAAGAAAAACATGGTGCCTGAAATTTGAGGTAGAAATGCCTCAAAGATCCTAGCACGTGATGCTGATAAATGTTTTGCTGCCGAGATCTGCGTTAGTGCAATTCATCTGTGAAAACTGAAACCATCTATTCATTGTATATATGATACTGCAATCATCTCTACATGCTTATCAGTTGATTTCAGTTACCAGTATAATTATTATTTATAGTTGGTGTTTTATCATATATCATCCTGTAATTTTTATCAAGAATAATAAAAACTAATTTCATTCTTGGAAGATATCAATTGAAAAGGAAAATAAACAGTTCACCATAAATAATAACAACAACAACAACAAGATTTATGTGGCGCTGATGCAAATAATGGCTTTTCATAGTCCCCACAAAATATCGATATCAATCAATCAACTCTTTTGCTTAGTTTGACAATGGTATGAAGTCAGTACAATAACCAAATTAATAGGAAAGCTTCAGGATTTCAACATACTTATCTGAACTCACACTCACTGCAGTACCTATTCTGAGTGACCCCAACCCTAACAACAGCTGGTTTTATATTCGTCATTAATGAATTTCCGTTGGAAAGCCCATGTCACTTTTGCCCTGATTTCCATCCCAAATGTGTCCTGTCAGATGATGTACTTTGATATATAAATGATTTTGACATTGCTTTTTTATATTGGATTATGTTATGTAGACATCCATTATTTACAAGTTAACACAAATGTTATAATTGTTAATTGACTTCTCGAGGTCAATTAACGTGAAATTGACTTCTATCTCTAAATTCCCATTAAAATGTATCCTCATGTGATAACATCAAAACAGGGAGTATTTTTCTGGGTAATAATTTCATCTGAAACTAGCAAATGATTGACATTTATGTAGCTTTAAGGATATGTATCCATAAATGAGTAATTGGCAGCTGTAAATGTAAAATTATATTTTCTAAAAATGTTAACAGTAGGAGAAGAATATATTTATGGACGTAGAATGGTTGTATGGTGATGTTTGTGGACGACTGTCCAAATTTACCACAATTTACCGCAAAGTCAGTCTTCGTTAGGGACAAGTTTATAGTTTAAAAAATAGTTTATGCATGTAACATTCAGGCATGACTTTCGTGTTTCTTTATATACAATAACTTTAGTTCACCCAATAGTCAGCATATGCATGGCACAACATTGCAAAAGTCATCAAGATAAGAAGATGTTGAATAAATTGAGGACAATGTACATAGATTGCCTGGTTACCATAGTAACACAGTTTATGTCAAATGCTTTAGGACATTCAAGAGTGGGCTGAGGTAGCTGGTACATTGCCATTGAGATCATGAAGGTCAAAGATGTCAAATTTACGAAAAAGAGATGGCTTTTGAATGACTTTGAAATGACCTGCACCAGAACTAGGCATATTTCCTTTTGGTTATCTTTGTTCACATTGGTCTTTTAGAACTGTGATTGAAATATTTTAAGAATCGATTTGATTCAAACTTATGTCAATACCTTTGTAGAGAGTAATAAATCTGTTAAAGTGAGTCAAATATGTCTGATACATGTCATTTTGAGCTTAAGGACAAAAACACTTGCCAGTCCAAATATTTTGGAGTTGACCTATTCTGATGGTTAATTTTAAAGAGACTGTTTTCACCATGTCCTCATCCAAGGAGCTAATAATAAGCTGATATATGAAAGATTCAATCATTATACATTCGCCAACTCAGAACTCAAAACTCAGAAATCAATCTATTTGACCCTAGATTTTTCATTTTTTTCAACAATGAGTATTATTTATGGGCCAAGGCGATCCCTATTAAGACAAATGGCTGTCGCTAGAATAGGACCCTACTTTGTGAGACCAGGTATGCTTGAAGCATTTGGTATGACATAAGACATCAACTACAATAACCTGTAGTGGTGAGGTCATATTGTTTGAAAGATAAACATTGATAGATGAATGTAACACATAAACCCATTTTCAGGGAATTATATTGCATAAACTGACATAAATAATCAAATGTGTTGGTGCATTGGAATGCAAAAATTATCATATTATAATTGTTCTGTGTCAAATGATCTTGACGTGACTGCAACTATAGGTGATAAAGATAACTGACAAATTATAGATTGTTTTACCATCACAATTCTTTGCCGCGTGACATTTTTTTTCCACAAGCAAATATACTTGGCATCAGAGGCGAATTACAGGTGAGCAACAGTCGTCGGGAATTAAAAAGTTAAATTGGTAAAAGCATTCCCACCTTTTGTATGACATCATTTGTGATACTGAAAGCACCGAAACCAAGATGGCCGACTTTGGGCGAATATTGCACCAAAATCATCTAAAACGTAATGATTGATGTCAATTACAGCACATTTTTATATATAAGACTATTTTCTACTTGATAATTATTTCTGTTATCAAAAGCAGAAGAGAGTAAATAAGTGTGTAAACTATAAAATGGATGCTCAATGAAGTGACCATGATCCTGTGTGTTAATCCTATGGCAAAGTAAAATATATCTCCATCTTGTGATTTCATCGTTTAATGTACTAAACACAGATCCACCACAAACATGTTATCTGAGGTTGTAAATAAAACACCAACATGCCCGGATGTGATGAGAGTTAGCCCAACACAAATCATAAACTGATGTGTCGTACTTGAGAGGAATTCTTCATGACTATCTGTGAACCCCATATATGGTCACCCAGTCTTGCCTTTCCAAAGTGACCTCTGGTGGCAGAATGTTTCATTGTGTTGAAAGGGGGCAAAAAATCGCAAACTCGACTTATCACACTGATGTGTGTTTGACGAAACCTTTGAGAATGTCAGTGCATTTAGGTCATTCTCGTTGTAACTATCAATGTATCTCTTTCACATTAAGAACGGCAGAGAACCTAAGCCTGCTGTTCACAGCTGACCTGATATATGTTTGAACGATTAACCAATCTCCAAAGAAGAGTGTCTTATGGTGCAACATAGTCTGGTTCCCGACCTAAATCACCTATTCCTTGGAGACTTGAGACGGAGCCCAGTCTAGGTGGCTCAAGACATTTTTGCACAAAGGTACATAACATAAATATCATTCTGATTATTATGATTTTCTTTGTATCATGAGATCATTTATATCATATCATTTACATTGTATCATTTATATTATATCATTTATTTTATATCATATTTATTATGATATCTCATAAAGATATCATTTAGATTGTGATATCATTTATTTCATGATAACATTCATATTAGGATAGTATGCAAATCTCTCAAGTTGATTCTGGTGGAATGATCTCAAAATTGCGAATGACAGAAAACATACTGGACAGACAAAAATACTGGACAGACAAACATACTGGACAGACAAACATACTGGACAGAAAAACATACTGGACAGACAAACATACTGGACAGACAAACATACTGGACAGACAAACATAATAGACAGAAAAAAACATACTGGACAGACAAACATACTGGACAGACAAACATACTGGACAGAAAAACATACTGGACAGACAAACATACTGGACAGACAAACATAATAGACAGAAAAAAACATACTGGACAGACAAACATACTGGACAGACAAACATACTGGATAGACAGACATACTGGGCAGAAAAACATACTGGGCAGACAAACATACTGGACAGACAAACATACTGGACAGACAAACATACTGGATAGACAGACATACTGGACAGAAAAACATACTGGACAGACAAACATACTGGACAGACAAACATACTGGACAGACAAACATACTGGACAGACAAACATACTGGACAGACAAACATACTGGACAGAAAAACATACTGGACAGAAAAACATACTGGACAGACAAACATACTGGACAGACAAACATAATAGACCAACAAGCATTTTTCATACACATCTACTACAGGTGGTTTGGTTTGCTTTAACCTTGTAAAAATTGAAGCAAGTGTTATTTTGTAACACCATTACATAATAGAGCAATGTACTTGAGAAGTAGGTTTGACGCCATTAAACCATAACAGATTAGCTTAAATTCTGTTGATTGGCAGGACTTATTAATCGTCATCGACGCATAAAATTATCAACTCAAATATTGCTTGGAAATGCTTCCGGATCAATAAAGGATAGAATTCTGAGAAAATTTAGTTCAAATTTAATCTAAATCGGACATTAGAACAGAAATGACAAGCAAAAATCTGATAGTTAGTAGCGTTAGCACATGGGCGATATAAGAGGTTGTTACATAATCAAGATTTAAACAGAAATTCGTTTGTATACCATATTAAATGTTTTTAAAAGAAGAATAAAGATGATTTCATTATTTCAAATTAAATCAACTTTTCGAAAAAAAAAACATTTTGGAATTTTACAATCACGGAATATCATTTGCCTTCAAAGGTTAGGAATTTCTTTCCTCCCCTGGTATATATCATATTTGCGTATGTATCGGTATCCCTAAACGTGCGGTGAGAGGCTGGACATGCTGGGAGCTAATGCAGTTCTCTATGCATCCATTAGGGGCGATAATGGGATGGCCTTATTTAAATTGGTGCCGGAAATACGTATTTGATGCCTGTTTTGCTTTGCATATAGAAACATGTTCATCAGCCAAAATTGTATTGCTTTTGATTTCTTTTAAAAAGATTCTTTCCGCTTTCCTTGATGATTTTCTTCTCCAGTAGGTGGCACTTCCATAAGACTATTGCTATAATTAAAAGCAAGATGAAATATTGAGTTTTAGAACTACATATATGTATTATTTCATCGTCAATTATAGGATTGATAAGAACTATGATATACAAATAAGCTCACGAAAAACCTCCTTCAATATTGAAGATAAAACCGGAGATCTTTCCTTAACCTTCACCTTTTTCCACCTGCCTGTTGTATGTGCATACGAAACAACAGAAAAAATGAAGATAAGATTTTATTTGGTCATCACATGTGTTGTATTCGTGTCGGTGATAGGTCTATTAGCTGATTGAGAAAGAGAGAACTTACCATTAGCTTCCACATAAATAGTACCTTTCAGAATATTAATATGTAATTGCATTATGTTCTGATGTTATGTGATATTTCTCTGCTTACAAGTACAGGGAAAATGATTTCACAAGATGAATACCATGCTTGGATATGAATGCCAGGATTGGACATAAATACTAAACCGGGATATAAAAACAACGCTTGGACATGAATAGTAACTTGGGTATAAATACTATACTTTGATATGAATACTAAACTTGGATATGGAAACTAAGCTTGGATGTGATTGATATGAATACTAAACTTGGATATGAATATCAAACTTGGATATGAATAATATAATAAACTTGGATATGAATACTAAACTTGGATATGAATACTAAACTCGGATATGAATACTAAACTTGGATATGAATACTAAATTTGGATATGAATATCAAACTTGGATATGAAAACTAAACCTGGATATGAATACTAAACTTGGATATGAATACTAAACTTGGATATGCATACTAAACTTGGATATGAATACTAAACTTGGATATGAATAATAAACTTGGATATGAATACTAAACCTGAATATGAATACTAAACTTGGATATGAATACTAAACCTGGATATGAATACTAAACTTGGATATGAATACTAAACTTGTATATGAATAATAAACTTGGATATGAATACTAAACCCGGATATGAATATCAAACTTAGATAAAAAATAATATAATAAACATGGATATGAATAATAAACTTGGATATAAAAACTAAATTTGAGCATGAAAACTAAATTTGGACAAAAAAACAAAGCATTGACATGAATACTAAACTTTGACATGAATACTAAAATTGGATATGAAGATTTAAGTTTTGGACAAGAAAACAAAGCATTGACATGAATTCTAAACTTTGACATGAATACTAAATTTGGATATGAAGTTTTAAGTTTTCTTGGAATGGATTTTTATTGTAATCTTTTACTCTCATTTTGTAGTGTTAAAGGTTTGTAGTGTTAAAAGCTTTGTGACGAAAACATTTAATATCTGAAGTATTTTGATAACCTTTCATATTGAAAAAATATAAACCAAATTCGGAGAGAGATTTCTCATGTTCATGACTTCCAAATAGTTAATTTGACATTTAGATATATTGCTATTGGCAAAAGCTAATAGAACACTACAGTTTTCTTGGAGTAACCCTGATAGTTTTAAATGAAAAATAAATGATTAAATGTTGATAATGGTATCAAATTTGCTGTCATTTAGCTGCCAGGAGCCCGAGTTCGAAACATAAACTATTTTGTAGGGACTTGTTTTTGTGACTGTGATCAAGATTCTTTTATTAACTCAAAGAATAGAAAAAAATAAAGAATTGTTGATCAGAAACAGAATCCTGCAGAATTGGAAAATTAACAATTCAATGTACAGTGACCGGCAGTCAAATCCGGACACTTTAATGTTTTTCACTCCTGATTTTCACAAAATTTTTCAAAACCGAGTAAAAACTACTCACATCGATAGTAGATCGTTAAATTTATATGCTTGTAGAGTAAAATTGATACATGTTCAACACATACAGAACTAGCGGGAAATTCACGCATTCAATTAACCTGCAGATTGTCCGAGTTTACATTGAGTTATACAGGACAGTGATGCGATCATTCGTGCCGTTGAAAGGAATAGGAATTACAAGGTGACATTTGAGGCACAATATTCAGCTCAATTGCAATTAGTACATTAGTACCTCTGTTTACCAATCATAGAGGCTTAAAATGTGGCCAGCTACCCCAAAACCTCACTCTAACCCCAAAAATATCACTGCAACCCCAAACCACATTCCCAATCCTGATTACTTACTGCAACCCAAAACCTCACCACAACTGAAACCATAGTACAACCTTGGAGTAATTATTACTCCAAGGTACAACTAACCCAAAACCTCACCGCAACCTCAAAATCTCACCGCACACCAAATCCACAGACTCAACCTCAAAACCACAACTCCAACTTTAAAATCACTGCTCCAAGCCAAAAACCCAAGCGTCAACCCCAAACCTTTGGTTCTTTAATTGGGTCTGGGTTTTTTGAGTTGGGTCAAAGTCCCAACCTGAAAACCCCAGCCACAACACCAAACCCCAAGACCCAATGTGACAGAACAAGTAATTGGAAGCATGAAAATGATTCAAATTGGTGTAGCTGGGAACATAAACTTGAGGTTGAACTGATCAGGGGTCGAGGAGTTCTGGGCAGTAAATTAGAATCAATCTGGACAAATCACATCAGAGCTCTGTTCTGGCCAGTAAATTTGAAACAATCTGGACAAATCACATCATTCTGGATGCTCACAACAGAGCTGGACACTAAATTGCGTCATTCTGGATGCTCACAACAGAGCTGGACACTAAATTGCGTCATTATGGATGCTCATAACAGTGCTGGGCACTACATTGCGTCATTCTGGATGCTCACAACAGAGCTGGACACTAAATTGTGTCAATCTGGATGCTCATAACAGAGCTGGACACTAAATTGCGTCATTCTGGATGCTCGCAACAGAGCTGGACACTAAATTGCGTCATTCTCGATGCTCATAACAGAGCTGGACACTAAATTGCGTCATTCTGGATGCTCGCAACAGAGCTGGACACTAAATTGGGTCATTCTGGATGCTCGCAACAGAGCTGGACACTAAATTGCGTCATTCTGGATGCTCACAACAGAGCTGGACACTAAATTGGGTCATTCTGGATGCTCGCAACAGAGCTGGACACTAAATTGCGTCATTCTCGATGCTCATAACAGAGCTGGACACTAAATTGCGTCATTCTGGATGCTCGCAACAGAGCTGGACACTAAATTGGGTCATTCTCGATGCTCATAACAGAGCTGGACACTAAATTGCGTCATTCTGGATGCTCGCAACAGAGCTGGACATTAAATTGCGTCATTCTGGATGCTCACAACAGAGCTGGACACTAAATTGGGTCATTCTGGATGCTCGCAACAGAGCTGGACACTAAATTGTGTCATTCTGGATGCTCATAACAGAGCTGGACACCAAATTGCGTCATTCTGGATGCTCGCAACAGAGCTGGACACTAAATTGCGTCATTCTGGTTGCTCATAACAGAGCTGGACACTAAATTGCGTCATTCTGGATGCTCGCAACATATGTGGACACTGAGTGTTGCAGTACGGTGAACAATGGCTAGACTATAAAATCTGTTTTTTTTTAACTCCCAAGGGACAAGGCTATATATTTTTTGTTGATTGGCTCGACTAACCAATTCTATTCTAGATTTGTGTATCTACATACTTAATTGATAAAAATGATAACCTTGGTTATTCAATATGCTAAATGAAGTGCTGGGGTCAAAAGTTCATGATCGACTGAGTTACAAAATTATGTCATTGAGCCAGAACAATGGGGACATCAATGTCCCTTCTGTCTGTTACTGGTGGTTGACGTTGTCGTCCTTACCGTCATTTTGGGGTTTAACTTCATATATCAACAATAGCATCAAATTATTTAAGAAAATAACATGCTCATCAGCTACATTTAAGAATATGGTCCTCTAGAACTGCATTTTAACGAGATTTTTGCGTAGTTTTAACACAGGAAGCCTCAGTGTAGAAATAGCATAACGAGGACTAATTCAGACTTAAGGGTACATATATTACCGTAAAAACGGTAAAGATTTACTTTAAAATGTACACCATCATGTTTAGCACACTGAAATACACTCAACTGTATCGAAATTTGGTAAATTTTGTAATGATTTTGAATCGATTTTTATCCCTTTTGTAAAGAAAGTTATATAACAGAATAATCCAGAAAGTTATATAACAGAATCATCCAGAAAGTTATATTACAGAATCATCCAGAAAGTTATATAACAGAATCATCCAGAAAGTTATAAAACAGAATCATCCAGAAAGTTATATAACAGAATCATCCAAATTGGATCAGAATTTGTGTAGAACAATAGTATGACGTCATACCATCCAGATATGTTTTGATTCCTGTCCAGAATGGTTCAGAGCTCTCCCACCCCTGAAGATAGAACAAATGATAGAGTGTAAAGCATACTGTAAAGATCAAAACCTCTACATTAAACCTCACTTTGCAACTTAGTGTGATAAAATGATAGCTCTTCTCTGTGCGGAGGAAGGAAGTGGCAACAACGAAAGTGAGAAAAATGTAAGTCAAGAACCAGAAGTGAGGTATGACAAGTGGTGATGTAATTTCCTGCCAGATTTCTCACTTTCTGTTCTATTTCCCATGTACGATGCTTGTACTTCAGGCATCACGAGCAGACATGGTTTGAAATGATGCTCTTAACCTGCTCTAAAACTGTTATGACGTCGCAAGCAAGGTAAACTCAGTTGCGTGAGGCTACGCGATGCACAATTCTTTCAACCGGATATTATATATACAAAAGACCATACTTTCGTCAATAGTTGGAGTAGATGTTTTTTCTTGCTCTTAATCTGTATTGACATTGCAAGCAAAATAAACATGATGACGTCATACATAAAAGTGTCATCATAGTGACATTATACCCAAAGACATCATCCAAAAAGACTTGAAATCCACTGTTTCCAGAAACATCACGCACTGCCCATCCAATTTAGCTCACGCCTCTTGAAGAACTTGAGTTCCAGCAACTAACAATTAAACAATTATGTACTTTTTATATCAACAGCAGATGTCAGTCCTGTTTGAAAATATTTCTTTGTTTTTTCTTGATCTCAGCATCGTTTCGCCATTGTTTACGAGTTTGCGCAATCTGGTGAAAGTGGGTCAGTTTATTCATGGGAGTGACAGCAACGATCTGAAGCTCAACAACGTTGTGGTCCTTCTGACGTCATATGAAGATTCTCCCTTTGTGTTTCCATGACGTCATCACTTGGACTCTTCTAAATGTCATTTCACGTCGTCAGGTTTAATATCGGGTAAAAAACTGGAGAAAAATCACTACAGAATGCTCACGGATTTGCATTTTTAGACATTATGACTGGGAAAGATAGTGACATGGGTCAGAACTGCAATCGCCAGAGGTCGAGTTTTTATACTGGGGAAACTTCAATATGATGGGCAGTGCGTGGTGTCTTTAGAAACAGTGGATTTCAAGTCTATTTTGCCGATGTCTTTGGATATAGACAGGAAAGTGTTGTCATAATGAAGTCAGACGGGAAAGTGTTGTCAAAGTGACATCAAACATGGAAGTGTCAACATAGTGACGTCATAATAACATAATAAATTATCATGTTAACCCCTAAGGGACTACAGTGACCGGCAACTGTCCGAAACCGGCAGATCTAACTCGGACATTTTTAACTCGGTCAAATATCGAGTAAAACTGTGCTGTACTAATTGCAATTGAGCTGAATATTGTGTCTCACACGTCACCTTTTAATTCCTGTGCCTTTCAAAATGTTAGAAGTGTTTCACGGGACGAGTGATGTTGTCACTGTCAAATGACGTCAGAAGTGATGACGTAGCCAAATTCTCCGTATAAGTCAATGGAAACTCGGACAATCTGCAGGTTTCCTGAATGCGTGAAAATCACGCTATTTCTGTTAATATTGAAGTGGTACCATTAAAACTTCACAGACCGTTTAAGTCGAAGATCTTCTTTCGATGTGAGCAGTTTTTACAGAGTTTTAAAAGGTATTGTGAAAATCGGGAGTGAAAAACATGAAAACGTCCGGATTTGACTGCCGGTCAATGTAGGCTATCTACATTTTGTTGATTGGCTGGACTAACCAATTTTTGTCTTATAAAATTTATAACCATGGTTACTAAATTTGTTTAATGAAGTGCTGGGGTCAAAGTTCATGATCCAGTCAGTCTGACGTCATTATCATGATTACATTGTACCAAGTTTCAGCCTTTCAGAATGTTACAAATGACGTCATCAAGCCAGAACAATGGGGACGTCAACGTCCTTCCCGTCCGTTGCCAGTGGTGGACGTTGCCGTTCTTCCGGTCCGTTAGGGGTTAAGCTTCTATATTGTGCTGTCGCCTATAAATCTATTTGCTGCAACCAGAAACTGATAAAAAAAGCATCTGTCTTTAGGTAAGACAACATATTTGTATTGTTGCCATGGCAGCAACTGTATGTCGTCATGGAAACTAGTGTGACATCATGAATTACTTCATATTGCCAACTCAGTGCATAATATCAATTTTTATAAGAATGACACACACTCGCTTTCAACAGAACAGAATAACATGAAATGGGTTCCAAAATCAGGTAATTGTACAGTGACCGGCATCCAAATCCGGACACTTTCATGTTTTTCACTGCTGATTTTCACAAAACCTTTAAAAACTGTGTAAAAACGGCTCACATCGAAAGAAGATATTCGACTTTAACGGTCTGTGAAGTTTTAATGATACCCGTTCAATATTAACAGAAATAGCGTGATTTTCACGCATTCAGCAAACCGGCAAACTGTCCGAGTTCACATTGAGTTATATGGTGATGTTGGTTACGTCACCACTTCTGACGTCATTTGACAGTGACTCAATCAATCGTGCCGTGAAAACAAATAAACACTTTTAACGTTTTGAAAGGTATAGGAATTGCAAGGTGACGTGTGATACCTGACATTCAGCTCAATTGCAATTAGTACAGCAAGGTTTGTTTGATGTTTGAGTGTGTTAAAAATGTCCGAGTTTAATCTGCCGGTTTCGGACAGTTGCCGGTCACTGTACATCATGTGTCAGGAGCTATTATCAGTTGTAACAAAAAATACTTGCCCTTGGATTTTATGTGAAAAGAATGGCTATATTCTGTCAACATCTGACTTCCTTTGTTTGGGCCTTTATTTATAGTTGAATTCTGGTTTATAGATATGTTTAATGTAACTTTTTAGCTGTGTTTCCATATGTGCAGTGCGTAATGCAGTCTGTGATGCAGCGCGTCAAGCAGAGCGTCATGCAGTGTTCACATGTATGTGTCAGTTTTGTGATGTTTTCATGGGCAAACTTCCAATTTGGCGCCAAAATTAGACTTGCAACCTATGGGAAACCTATGCGTCACCCTATGCGTCAGATTTTCATTCGCTACCCTATGCGAAAGGCTATGCGTCAATTTGCTTACGGACGTCATTACGGACGGCAATACGCATACATGGAAACACCTGCATTGTTCAGTATGGTGTGCGAAAAAAATTGACGCACTGCATGACGCTCTGCATGACGCGCTGCATGACGTACTGCACATATGGAAACACAGCCTTTATTGACTAAGTTGCTAAGACCTCTGTGTTACGTGCAGGTCCAGTGTTTGAATTCCGATAGGGACAAGTACTTCAGTAATGTTGTTTGGTAGAGAAAGGAAGATGTCTGGAACTAAATTGTTTCTCATGTCTTACCCAGCTTTACTAGGTCTCTTCAATACAGGCCTCTAGCGATGACGCGACCAATTGTCGTATTATCTGGGCGTTCATGAATATTAATGAGCTTGAAATTCGAGTTGCGTCATCGTATCATGCACTTGCCGTCAGACTCATAGGCTGTAATTATGCCATCACATCATCCACGTGCATCTAGTTACATTCAGCGGGCGGGGCTTTTAGAACAGGCCTATTTGAGCATATCTGATTGCGTAATCGGAGAGGGTGTTAAACTGAGCCCGATGCAAAGGAGAGTACTCATGTCTACACGATAATGCAAAACAAGGATCTGAGTGGGAAAAGGCCGGGCATTGAGTCCCGATGGAAGGCATCTGTCTATCATGTTATAGTCTGAACAGTACTGAAAATGCAATAATTGTACAACGGTTACAATGTACTACTCACATTTAGGGTTCTATATGTTAGCTTTCACTATGTACTCACTATGTAGGAGTACACTTTTCCATTCATCAAATATGATGGAGCGTGATGGAGGGTGAAAGTCTCTTAATCTAAATGCTCTGAGAATACATGATACTCCACTACACCTATTAATCAACAAAACCTTCAGAAAAAGTATCAATTCCAGAAACATGATCTTTAAAAATGCCATGAGTAGATTCAGTCTGGTATATATTTATGTACATGCTCACTATCATCATTGTTATTAGACACAAGTCTTTTTGCCCCATTTGTGTCTTTTTCATCTACTGAGACAAATCTTAGATAAATCAGTTGATATGTCACTTGTTAAAGTAGATGTGTCATTTTGCCATCTCATATTTGCTCAGTTGTCATCTCATGTATGCTCAGCTGTCATCTCATATTTGCTCAGTTGTCATCTCATGTATGCTCGGCTGCCATCTCATATTTGCTCAGCTGCCATCTTATATTTGCTCAGCTGTCATCTCATATTTGCTCAGATGTCATTTCATGTATGCTCAGTTGTCATCTCATGTATGCTCAGCTGTCATCTCATATATGCTCGGCTGTCATCTCATATTTGCTCAGCTGTCATCTCATATTTGCTCAGCTGTCATATCATATTTGCTCAGATGTCATTTCATGTATGCTCAGATGTCATCTCATATTTGTTCAGATGTCACCTCATATTTGCTTAGTTGTCATCTCATATTTGCTCAGTTGTCATCTCATGTATGCTCAGTTGTCATCTCATGTATGCTTAGCTGTCATCTCATATTTGCTCAGATGTCATTTCATGTATGCTCAGATGTCATATCATATATGCTCAGCTGTCACCTCATATTTGCTCGGCTGTCATTTCATCAATGCTAAGCTGTCACCTCGTACTTGCTTAGTTGCCATCTCATATTTGCTCAGCTGCTGTCATCTCATACTTGCTCAGCTGTCACCTCATATTTGCTTAGCTGTCATCTCATATTTGCTTAGGTGTCATCTCATATTTGCTCAGCTGTCACCTCATATTTCCTCAGTTGTCATCTCATGTATGCTCAGCTGTCACCTCATATTTCCTCAGTTGTCATCTCATGTATGCTCAGCTGTCATCTCATATTTGCTCGGCTGTCATTTCATGAATGCTAAGCTGTCACCTCGTACTTGCTTAGTTGCCATCTCATATTTGCTCAGCTGCTGTCATCTCATACTTGCTCAGCTGTCATCTCATATTTGCTTAGGTGTCACCTCATATTTGCTTAGCTGTCATCTCATATTTGCTTAGGTGTCATCTCATATTTGCTCAGCTGTCACCTCATATTTCCTCAGTTGTCATCTCATGTATGCTCAGCTGTCACCTCATATTTCCTCAATTGTCATCTCATATTTGCTCGGCTGTCATTTCATGAATGCTAAGCTGTCACCTCATACTTGCTCAGCTGTCATCTCATACTTGCTCAGCTGTCACCTCATATTTGCTTAGCTGTCATCTCATATTTGCTCAGCTGTCATCTCATGTATGCTCAGCTGTCATCTCATATTTGCTTAGCTGTCATCTCATATTTGCTCAGCTGTCATCTCATACTTGCTCAGCTGTCACCTCATATTTGCTTAGCTGTCATCTCATATTTGCTCAGCTGTCATCTCATGTATGCTCAGCTGTCATCTCATATTTGCTTAGCTGTCATCTCATATTTGCTCAGCTGTCATCTCATACTTGCTCAGCTGTCATCTCATACTTGCTCAGCTGTCATTTCATGTTTGCTAAACTGGCACCTCATATGTGCTTAGTTGTCACATCATATTTGCTCATAGTTGCTCAGCTGTCATCTTTAAATTGTCATGACTTAAATGATAAGCTAAAATTTAGATTCATGCGTAGCGTTGACAATTCATGGTCATTCCAGGTGTTGAATATGTATTCCTGACATCTTGTAGTTCATGGGTGGCAGATCTCTGAACCGATCTGTGCAGTAAATCTGAACCATCAGTTCATAAGCTATATATATAAGTATAAGATCATCTGAAATTGATTTTTAATGAGATTATTGCCATATTTTAAGAGTGCATTAAGAGGAATAATTCCCAACTTGGGGGCACAAATATTACCGTAAAAAACATTATTGATTTATCATAAAAATTACACTATTATTAACAAGACACTGTTATACACTCAACTGTTATGAAATTTGTTAAATTTTGTGATGATTATTATGTGATTTTGATGCTTTTTATAAGATATAAAAAAAGTTGTTATATAACAGCACTGCCCAGATTGGAACAATTGCTTCAGAACAATGGTATGTATCCCAGTTATGTATCGGTTATCGCCCAGATTGGTTCAGAGCTCTCCCACTCCTGTTGTTAATACTGCAGAAATATAATAACTGTGTTATGAAAAATATGTAATATGTGAGAAAAAAGTTCTTCTTTCTGTCTGGGTCTAAAAACAGATTTTTTCGGGACAGGAAGGTTAAATAGTGACAAAAATCAAGTTATTAAGTTATTTTTCATATGATATGGGATTGATTATTAACTTGAAACAAATATTATCTGTCAAAAACTAAATAACGATAAAAACTAATGGCATTTAATTTGTAAGGGATCAGGTGATTGATTCAACCACTGGCTGATTACTTGAAAAAGAGCCATTTATTTAGTTTCCACATGGAAGTATTAATAGTGATTACTTCTGAAAAGTAGGAATTCATTTGCTTCTTCCTGTGATTAATTTGGGATATTCGTTAAGACTCTTTAAATGAACAGAAAACGTTAACTATTTTGCCCTTTTCTAATTTGAACATTTACAAGTGGATCACTTAACAATTTTCATTTTAAAGGTGTCACTAGCAATTTTTTTTCTACATTCATGAAATATATTTTGAGTAATATTATGAATATTTACATTATGTCAGGAAACAATTTCTTGCAATATGATTTTATAAATGCTGTAAGTGGAGAACGGGGGGTTGTGGGTTCGATTCCCACTGTTTGGACTTTTACCTTTACACTGGTTAAATGCTTTAAGTTCACCAGATATGAGCATTGCAGGTGAGAGTGATCGAAGAATTCCATTTCACAATCTACCTCTCAAACTAGTAGGGGAGCCAGGACCTGAAAATCTGATTTTATCTTTCCTAGCAGAACACGCTGCTGGGTTTAGGATATGTTGAAGAGGGATATCTGAAGTTATTTATTTATTATTATTAATTTTATTATTATTGTAATTATTATTTTTTGATTGTTTAAGATAACATATCTGGTCTACCTTTTAAAAATCAGGATCACAATGGCAACCAAGCCAATTTTAGGGATATCTGGCAACCAGAATATTTCTTTGATATTTTTTTAGTACTATGTCCAATAAAATTCATATTTGGCATCATGGTAGAACACAAAGAGATACATCCTACATCATGCTATCAGGTAGTTGCTATGGTGATACCATGTTGAAAACATTCTTATTAAAAAGACCCAATTAATTTCAATTTGGACTTCATAAAGTTTTCCCTCACACCAGAATATCCAGTTATATGAGCTGCTATCTGAGTGCATTCAAAGATTGGACTCTTCAGCTTCACAATTTCAGCATTGAAGCATGTATACATATAAATTAAGGTTTCCATGGTAACAGATTACAGAATGTTAGTATTTTCATAAAAGCTACTACCAGAAGCTGTGGTTTTTAACAAACATATTTCCATGTTGAGAAATAGCCAGAGAAAGATTATTTTACACCTAAAAAGTTTACCCTGGGACTTTGTTTTGAATTTTGTTGTTTGACCTTCACCTGAATTTCAATTCACCTTAAATAACCTTGACCTTGAAAAACTATTTTTTATCTTATTTCTCCTGTTTATATTTTGCGGTATTTCATAGAGTGGTCTTATACTTATTGCAGTCCATTTACCTTTGAAGTGACAGGTGGTTCGCGCCAAACTTTATCAGGGCAGGTCGTGTCCAAAATCTGACAGGAGGAAATTACCAAACATTTCTGCATAGGAAACGAATAAAATGACAACCATTGTTTGTGTTCAAAATGTAGGGTAGGTAAATGAAAAAGAAAGTGTTGTTTTTTTCTTTTTGGAAATATAGTGGGGTTATTGTCTAATCCAAAAGTTATTTTTTGAGAACGAGGAATGAACTCATCTTAAAGTTTGTCAACATTTGGACAATGAACAAATCATACCTCTGCCGAACTACTTTTGCAAATCACGCCTCTGCCGAACTACTTTCACAAATCACCCCTCTGCTGAACTACTTTCACAAATCACCCCTCTGCTGAACTACTTTTGCAGTTCATACCTTTACCCAACTACTTTTGCAGTTCATACCTTTACCCAACTACTTTTGCAATTCACTGCTCTGCCGAACTAAATTCGCAAATCACCCATGTCAGGCAAGATAGAAGCCTGTCACAAGGACACAATTCCCAACTCCTATAACAAAACATACCGAGTCGGGAAGCTGGGTGAGCGGATTCAGTGAGTTGGTGATTGCGGACGGATACCCTGAGCCGAAGGCGAAGGGTATCCGTCCGCCATCACCAACGAACTGAATCCGCTCACACAGCTGACCGACGAGTGTATGTTTTGTTTTTATACCTCAGACAACTACTGTATTTTTTAAAAATGATACATGAAACAAGATATTTATCGTTACAAACATTTGTAAACAAAGCGCACCTCATTTGACCCCGTCACGTGACCCGAAAATGGCGCGTACAGCCATAGACTGGTTGCCGCCATCTGTGTATATACACGATGTTCTTGACACTCGATGGGGAACCAGTCTAAAGATGGCTAATCAATACTTTACAAATAATTGACATGCGCGTATTCATTCGAAATCGCATAAATACGCGCATCACTGAGGTATAATTATGAATAGTGATTTGGGATCTTTCTTTCAGAATGAGAAACAAGCATATGTCCACCTTTCTCGATCATGAAACTCAATCGTTAACATAACATTGCATGAAGTGTTATTCTTTTTAAATGAAAATACTAAACATTAAGAGGAACATATTCAGTAAGAAACTATTAAAAACTCTATCTGCTACAGGTAGGTCTCTACTATTAGTTGTCCATTGTTTATGCCTGAGTCATATTAACCCATACCGTGCCCATACCGTGTAGGTTTGTGGTACATGACAAACAAATCAAATTAAGCAAGCTAAGTCTGCAGTCTCATGTCAGATGAGGTTATCGTCATCTTGCTCACGTCTTTCTCAATCTTCTCACTGGTCTTTGTCGGTTCCCTTAAAATCTTTCACATATCATACAGTTGTTAATTTACGGTCTGGCCGTACCAAAGGGCATATATTCTGGGACAGTGATATCAAACCTTCATCTGTAGTTGCGGAAATCCGCAAAATGGTGATCACCTGGTTTTCATAAAAAACATAAGAGCAAGAATCGATTTAGATGTGAGAGAGACACCTGAACTTGTCATATTACGCAGAAACAATTATATCATAAGATATTATGTTCCGCCACTTATATTCTTCAAATATACTGACTATGCTGCAAAATATCGACTAACTCGAAATCTCACACAACAAATTAAACGAGACATTTTTTTGCAGCTGCCATATTTTTTCCCTAACACGTGTGTGCACTTTTTATTGGCTGATATCTGATGACGTCATCGATAGAGTCATTTTGAACAATCATTATAAAATGTTGAAGTTGAAGATCCAAGTTGAAGTTCTCAAAAGGTAATAATTTTTGCAAGGACATAGAGCCTAGTTTTTAGTTAGTTTTGATGAATATGTTTCATAATTGCTGGATTAATGTTTAAGTTTGGAGCCACGTGAATTTACTTAGAACCATTTCCGGTTACATCTTCCTCTGGGCGTTGGTTCCGGCCTTTTAGTAATAAACTATTATGTCACAAACTGCATGGTGCAACCTCTTCAAATAACTGAACGTGCTCTGACAGCAACCCTGTGCCGAAACATAATTTCTCAATAATTGTCAAAAACACACACATTTCTACCACTTTGACGTATTGTTTTATATTTGAAATCCTATTTTCTTACCATGTATCTAATAAAATGTCAAAAACTTCTATCTTTCAATGATACTATTTGTTGCCTCATTTGCTCATATGTGACCTTGTGAGCATTGAAATGTCTTTTTGCGTTAGTGTTCACATATGTGCTGCATTAAGAATATAACTGCAGGAATTTTGAATTTGGCGCTAAAATCATACAGGGCATCTACGTGCAAGTTATCATGCATTTACAATCGCATACCAATCTATCCAAGTTATTCATGACAAGCATAAAGCATTGAGGGGCTACAATGTCTAAAGTTGGACAATTGGCTGTCAACAATTCTGATTCTGAATTGCAGATATCTGTAAAGAAAAGAGTAGGAAAAAGAAATTGTGAAATGGTGTTTTTACGACCCCTTCAGCAACTATGGTCATATTAGAACTTTCGAGCCAGTGTGACCATAACACTGCCAGTAGTGGAAGTCAAACCCACCGCCCCCGTCCTCCGCGTATATAACCATTAAAGGAACAGAACCAACACTCTACCAACCGTTTCGATGGGGCCGGTGAGAAAACAGTAGATATCTATAGAGAGAATGGTAGATATTTGTTGTGAGAATGAAAGATATCTGTTTCGTCTCACGCAAGCCAGTATTTCATGCATGATTTTGATAATGTGAAACAATAAGAATGCAAGACCCCGGTTACTCATCAAAAAGAGAAGGGCATCGCAGCCTGGTGACAGGTTTCTATTTGTCCTGTTAAAGCCTCAGTGTGAAAAAGGTCTTAATAAAAAAATAAAAACAAAAAGATCTGTCTCTAACCTTGATATTGCTAATGGTCAGGTCTCACTGCCACATATCTGACTGCTTATAGTAAGTATATACTTTGGTCATTTCTTGGAATACATCCATCAGATCTCTCAGTGCATGAAACTGATGAGATTCACTTTGACAGGAAGTGACATTTAACACTCGCGGTCCATTGGGTTTGCCACCAAACGTTTATATGGCTGTGGTATGTGGTCACGTGACGTCTTTGTTTCTAATGGACTAAGCCACTGGCCAATTAGTCGATGCCATAAATACAATAAATGGTAGCCTAGTTATAAGATATTTCCTGGTGGAGTGTGTCTTGAGACAGACCTCCATGTTTGTGTGAATATAGAAACTCTGTGTTGTTCATAGTGCTCTATTGCAATGATAATAGTTTTATCAGATATGTACCCATTCCAAATTTATTTGTATTTGTTATGGGAAAAAGCAACCCATGTTTATGAAATAATTTTGTGTGCCTTTCTGGAAGAAAACAATATAGAATATTGGAGCATAATAAGACACTTATTGCGGTCTTTGAGGTGACATTTAGAATAAACTCAAAAATTTAAAATATGGAGATTGGTGAAATAATTATTTCTGGAATTCTACCGAACCATCAAAGCAGTTTTTTTTCCTTCGATTCTATTTGTGCTGAGTTTGTAATATCATAAATGAATACTGAAGATAAAGTATGGTACATGAGATGGAGTATGGTACATGAGATGGAGTATGGTACATGAGATGGAGTATGGTACATGAGATGGAGTATGGTACATGAGATGGAGTATGGTACATGAGATGGAGTATGGTACATGAGATGGAGTATGGCACATGAGATGGAGTATGGTACAAGAGATGGAGTATGGTATATGAGATAGAGTATGTTACACGAGATGGAGTATGGTACATGAGATGGAGTATGGTACATGAGATGGAGTATGGTACATGAGATGGAGTATGGTACATGAGATGGAGTATGGTACATGAGATGGAGTATGGTACATGAAATGAAGTATGGTACATGAGATGGAGTATGGCACATGAGATGGTGTATGGTACAAGAGATGGAGTATGGTATATGAGATAGAGTATGGTATATGAGATAGAGTATGTTACATGAGATGGAGTATGGCACATGAGATGGAGTATGGTACAAGAGATGGAGTATGGTATATGAGATAGAGTATGTTATACGAGATGGAGTATGGTACATGAGATGGAGTATGGTACATGAGATGGAGTATGGTACATGAGATGGAGTATGGTACATGAGATGGAGTATGGTACATGAGATGGAGTATGGTACATGAAATGAAGTATGGTACATGAGATGGAGTATGGCACATGAGATGGTGTATGGTACAAGAGATGGAGTATGGTATATGAGATAGAGTATGGTATATGAGATAGAGTATGTTACATGAGATGGAGTATGGTACATGAGATAGAGTATGGTACATGAGATGGAGTATGGTACATGAGATGAAGAATGGTATATGAGATGAAGTATGCTATAAGAAATGGAGTATGTTACATGAGATGGAGCATGGTACATGAGATGGAGTATGGTATATGAGATGAAGTATGGTACACGAGATGAAGTATGGTACACGAGATGAAGTATGGTACATGAGATGGAGTATGGTACATGAGATGGAGTATGGTACATGAGATGGAGTATGGTACATGGGATGGAGTATGGTACATGAGATAGAGTATGGTACATGAGATGGAGTATGGTACATGAGATCGAGTATGGTATATGAGATAGAGTGTGGTACATGATATGGAGTATGGTACATGAGATGGAGTATGGTATATGAGATAGAGTATGGTATATGAGATGAAGTATGGTATATGAGATGGAGTATGGTACATGAGATATAGTATGGTACATGAGATGGAGTATGGTACATGAGATGAAGTATGGTACATGAGATGGAGTATGGTATATGAGATAGAGTATGGTACATGAGATGGAGTATGGTACATGAGATGGAGTATGGTACATGAGATGAAGTATGGTACATGAGATGGAGTATGGTACACGAGATGGAGTATGGTACACGAGATGGAGTATGGTACATGAGATAGAGTATGGTACATGAGATGGAGTATGGTACATGAGATGAAGTATGGTACATGAGATGGAGTATGGTACATGAGATGGAGTATGGTACACGAGATGGAGTATGGTACACAAGATGGAGTATGGCACATCAGGTGGAGTATGGTACATGAGATGGAGTATGGTATATGAGATGGAGTAGGGTATATGATATAGAGTGTGGTACATGAGATGGAGTATGGTATATGAGATGAAAGAGAGAGAGAGAGAGAGAGAGAGAGAGAGAGAGAGAGAGAGAGAGAGAGAGAGAGAGAGAGAGAGAGTGACACTGCCCTATACATATAGGCTGTGCTATACACATATAGATACAGCTGCCTTACATATATGAGGGGTTTCCCTACACATATAGATAATGCTGCACTGTTGATATAGATGGCGCTGTCCTACACATACAGGTGACCCTGCAGAACCTATGTTGACTCAACATGATGGGGATTTAATCTCAAATTATGTGCTATCTGACCATCTTTAAATCACTTGTCATTTGAATATGGCATATAATTTGGAAACAATTTTGACAATGAGTTCCTGATAGAAACCACCCTAATGATTAGACACATTGAAGTCAATCACTGTATTTATCATGTAATGGAAGTACGTCACACCCCTCCTTATCTTGATTATATTACCTGATCTCTTTATCAGAGCAAAATGTCACTGTTACATAAACCAAGTACAGAACCATTGTATTTATGACCAAAACTTGATATAATATTAAGAGCTCAATTTGTGAGTTAAATCCTGATTGAATCCCTCATAAGATCACATATTCACCTAATACATCCAGCATCATGTTTAAAGCTTGCCTCAAATCACAGAGGTCACATACAATTTTACAGAGATTTGGATATTTGGGGTGTTTAAATGATGTACCATTCATTTATGATTTACAGACATTTATGTCTTATTAGACCAAAGCATAGCTCATTGCACTTGTTAAAAATAAATACTCTCATGACTTTATTAATTTCGATGTGATATATATGATAATAAGCTTATCCTCTTTCAAAAATATAGAAATGAAAAAAATTATTGATAGAATGTGACCAATGTCAATATGGGCCTAGTTTGATGGGATGCACTGCCCATCCTTTCCTATTAACCCTCTAGCTAATCTAAAAACTCCCATTTTGCATTTTGTCAAAGTATCAACCTTTCAGAGACGAAATACATATATTTAATTGTGAGATTTTGGAATCGAGTAAGGAAATTATGATTCAAATAAGATATTGATAAGAATGATGCATTACAATCTGGAGCAAGCATTGTAGTTACCACTTAAGAATTGTAACAGATATGATTGTCAAAATGCTATCAATGTATCAGATATACATGAGATATTAAAACAGAAGGAATGAGAGTAGTATGAACAGTGATACTGATACTGTGAAGATTTTCAATCAAGAGCTTATTGACATGTCCATGTGATGTGACAACCCAGATCATGAGCGACAGCATCTCACACAAGCCGGCTTAATGGTACCTAGGTATCACGTGACTTATCCATTAGATCCTCCCTAATTATGCACTCCCATACAACTTCCTTAAATTCGTGTATTCTAGTACCACGATATTATGAAAGAACACCTGGCAATATAACGCTACTGGCACGAGGGACAAGAGACTGAAACCTGGTATATGAAATAAATATAACCTACTGAATCTAGTTGTTTTGGTATGAACATGGTCTTATGAATCTGATTGCTCCAGATAAAACATACCTTATGAACCTAATTGTGAATGATATAAATAAAACCATATGATTCTAACTGTAAATGATATAAATACAACCTTATAAATCTAATTGTATATAATATAAACATAACCTTATAGTTCTGATTATATATGATATGAATATAACCAAATGAATATAATATGATATTATTAATACTTAATGTATCTTATTGTATATGATATAAATACAACCTTATGAATTGAATCAAATTGTGAATATTATGAACATAAGCTGGTGAATATAATATTATAAATAGAAATATAACCGATTATAATGGTGCACTTAATAATTGGGTGATCTTATCAGAAACTGACCAAAATCTCGCCTATATGCTGAACATTAAAATGTACATTTCTGTTCATTAAAATGTACATTACAGTCAATCACACTTAATTATTAAAAAATATTTTAATTTAATCTACAAGAATACTTATAATGACATGTTTTGGACGCATTGATTATATATATACAATGTACAGAAACATCAAGAAGGCAAAAGTAAATTAAAACCTCTATTGTCACTCCAGATACTACTCTGTCAGTATGCCAAAATATCTTGTTTTTATTTAAGTTACTAACACTTATTTGTTTATGTAGTGATATGAATTTAAAAAACCCGCTTCAAATCCATTAATGCGGAGGGAAATTCTCTCTCTTTTCAACCAGTGAGCATTGTTTTATATCATGGACATGTTATCCTAAATCATCGCCTTCGGCAATAAAACATCTGGATATTTTAAATCACACAAATGACAAGTTGATGTGAAACAAAGTTACAACATGACCCTACAGAATGACCTTGCACAATCTGTGTAAACTGTCAGGCCTGAATAAATGAACGCTGAATAAATGAACGCTGAAACTCAAATATCATTTAACTTAGATCGAAGACTCACATTTAAGGTCACAGTGGGGATGGTATGAGATGAATGTAAAACAGAGCAGACCCTGCTCACGTTACAACTCTCGCTGTCTACGAGACAACAGACACGTCTCTATGTCAGGACATTACTTTCTTTGATGTACCTGTACAGCATCGCTGAGTTATCTTCTCGTTCTCTCAGTGAAATTGTGAAATATTACTATGTTGATTTGGTATCTTTATATTCTAATGGAGCCTGACATATGCAAAACTGACATGTTAAAGGGCTTATAAAGACATGCTTGTCATCGAAAATTGAATAATTTGAGATTTTGAAAAGAAAAAGTATTTTGGCAAGTGCTGATTAATTAAATATTGGTAGCATCTAAAGAAATTACTGTTTAAACAAGGGTTTGTTGAATTAATTTCTATATACTTTGATACATATACATATACTTTGATAAATGATCATTTTACCGATAAGTAGGAAATAGTAGAGACTTTGATGTGAAGCTGAGTCGTTTAATTTTTATTTGGTTATGTGTGCTGTCTTGTTAAAGGGATTAAGCGCCAAGTTTGCAAAAATACGTTTAAAATGCACATATTGGTGATAAATGTAATTGTCTTTCATGTCTATTTTCTATTTTATTAACGCATCCCCATGTTTGCCTGTTAATTCTATTTTGACAAGACCCTAATATTTTGCCCCTTTATGAAAGCACACTTCTCTCTTGGATACTGCCAGAATGACGTCAAACAGTGCTACCCTACTATGAGCCTAAACGGAGGTCAAACAAAGTTCACGCTACCCGTGTTTACCCGTCATGTGCAGCTTATGGCTCAGACAAACCTCTGCTGGGATTGCAACTTTTATGTCTTATAACAACTTATATTATTACTCTATTATAATTTCAATTTGCCATGATGTTCACATGTGGCTAAGTTTTCAATACACCAAATTGTAGAATTGATGCTTAATACCTTTAAGACAGAACACACAACCACAGAGAGATGGGTAGACATGTATCTTGTAGTCTTTAGGCATGTGTATATCACCAACCCAGCCTGGTTCTTAATAACATTAGCAGCAGACAGATTACCTTTGGATTTATTCACTGGATTTTAAAGAAATAATATGGATATGAAGTATATCTTTCAAAGAGCTGAACACGTTCTGGCAAGAATATGAAGATGTTTGATTGTCCTCAGAAAAACTCAAATTAAAGGAATTATGTAGTGATTAAAAATAAAATATATAGAAATCATAAATGGATGATAAAGGTATTTGCCT
Source organism: Amphiduros pacificus (assembly GCA_949316495.1). Taxonomy (NCBI): domain Eukaryota; kingdom Metazoa; phylum Annelida; class Polychaeta; order Phyllodocida; family Hesionidae; genus Amphiduros; species Amphiduros pacificus. The sequence goes on along the minus strand of OX439012.1, from coordinate 13,034,878 downwards.
TTGATGTTTATCTGCGTTTTAGAATGATACATTTTTATAGGTGTCTGTAAAACCTTTTTGAACAAACTCCTTATGAATATCTCCGTTTTTTAAAGCACACTCTTTGCTTGGCGTCCCCATAATGTGGAGTGTTAGCATAGAGGCACTGAAAGGTAAAATGACAATATGCTTATGACGTCATCAAATACATTGTCATTTGAATAGCACTAGAATAACATTAAATTGTTTGACCTACGTTGAGCATCACCTGAGTTCTCAAGGAGTTCGCCCTACCCTTGTTTGCCTGTCCCTTACAGTTTTGGCCTGAAGCAGACCTTTGCTATTTCTCATTACAAAGTTCTTTTCTTGTCGCCCCATGTAAATCTGTTATGCAGATGTATAATTTGAGGATTGGCAAAATAGACTTGAAATCCACTGTTTCTAGAAACACCTTCATATTAAATCACGACTCTGGTACAACTCGACTCCTGGCACCTAGCAATCAAATAATTAGCTTGGTTAGTTCCATTGTTATCCTGACACTACTATCACAACTGTGCAGTACGCTTTGGACGGGACTGTACTATAACAACTGTGCAGTACGCTTTGGGTGAGACTGTACAATAACAACTGTGCAGTATGCTTTGGGTGGGAATGTACAATAACAACTGTGCAATACGCTGTGGGCGGGACTGTACTATAACAACTGTCAAGTACGCTTTGGACGGGACTGTACTATAAAAACTGTGCAGTACGCTTTGGGTGGGACTGTACAATAACAACTGTCAAGTACGCTTTGGACGGGACTGTACTATTACAACTGTGCAGTACTCTTTGGACGGGACTGTAGCACCTTGTAGGTTGGTTAGCGTGGTATATCCCATTGTTTTCCTGACACTACTATCACAACCATGCAGTACGCTTTGGGCCAGACTGTACTATAACAACTGTGCAGTATGCTTTGGGTGGGAATGTACAATAACAACTGTGCAGTACGCTTTGGGTGGGAATGTACAATAACAACTGTCAAGTACGCTTTGGACGGGACTGTACTATAACAACTGTGCAGTACTCTTTGGACGGGACTGTAGCACCTTGTAGGTTGGTTAGCGTGGTATATCCCATTGTTTTCCTGACACTACTATCACAACTATGCAGTACGCTTTGGGCCGGACTGTACTATAACAACTGTGCAGTACGCTTTGGGTGAGACTGTACAATAACAACTGTGCAGTACGCTTTGGGTGAGACTGTACAATAACGACTGTGCAGTACGCTTTGGACAGGACTGTACAATAACAACTGTGCAGTACGCTTTGGACGGGACTGTAACAGACTGTAGGTTAGTTAGCGTGGTACATCCCATTGTTACCCTGACACTACTATCACAATGGTGACAATTGACACTGGAGATTAAATGCCTTGTAGCGCCCCCTGGGAGCTGATCACACGAGCACCTCTCGTGCCAACATTTCTCGCCTCATGTTTATCGCGCTAATTAGCATAAACACATTACCTCTCGGGGTCTGTTGCCGCAAATATTTTTTTCGTATCTAAATCTTGATAAATGAATATCCGATTCAGTAAGAAATATCTTGCGATAGAAGCTTGATTTGTTTCTGTTGATTCTTGTTAAGTTGATATAAAACTCATTCCAAGAATCAGTTTTTTTATAGCATTCCTTTTTTGACGTGTTGTGGCAATGCATGTCATAAATGACACTATCATTGTTACTCTGTGGTCGGAATGGCCATGGAAATGTGTAGTCATTTCCTGTTGGTTGTAATTCGTTCTTTTATTTGTTGTCAAAATGGTATGGACAATGCTTCATTTTGTGTTCTTTTTTCATTTTTTAAAATTTATTTTAATTTTGTTTTTGTTTGTTGTATTTTTTGTTATTTTCCCCATCCGTGTAACATGCAGGGTGCCACTTTGTCTTGTTTGTTATAAAAGGCTGTGGTTTATAATAATAAACTATTTATGTTATTGATACAAACAACTCAAATCCAGGTTATTTTCCTGAATGTTTTTGATTTTGATTATATCATATATATCATACATTATTGTCTCTGTCTCTGATCCATACCCTGTTTCTGATCCATACCCTGTCTCTGATCCATACCCTGTCTCTGATCCATACCCTGTCTCTGATTTATCTCCTGTCTCTGATTTATCTCCTGTCTCTGATTTATCTCCTGTCTCTGATTTATACCCTGTCTCTGATTTATACCCTGTCTCTGATTCATACCATATCTCTTATTCATACCATATCTCTTATTTATACCCTGTCTCCTAGTTATACCCTGTCTCTGATTCATACCCTGTCTCTGATTTATACCCTGTCTCTGATGTATACCCTGTCTCTGATTTATACCCTGTATCTGGTTCAACATATGTCTGCTGGGCATGTTTTTATTTCTAATATGATTTCATGAGGTGCATTCAAGTATTCAGGCTTCCTAATCTTAGTTCTTGGCCACAGGAAAAGGTCAATTTCAATCAACTTCAAGCACTGGTTTTGTTCCCATTCAACTAGCATACTAAATATAGACAGAAACTATTTTGACGTCATATAAAATATCAATGGTTCTCAAAATATCACCTTTTGTAATATTTTATCAACAGGAAATGAATGGACTTGCCCATGCACTCTGTATATTAATGCAATATTTCAATTTCGAAATTAGGTTCTATAATGACACAACTTTGACTTTGAGCCTCTTGGCTGGACACATGGTCAGTATGAAAAGGGTTAATCTTTGGACTGTATAGAAAGGTTTAATCTTTGGACTGTGTAATCCCCTTGCAAAGAAGAGAGTAGCACAGAGCCTATGAGTGCTGGAGTGTTAGTGAGGGATCATGGGAATGGTGACTTACAAATGACTGAACTCAGCGATAGAGTCAGTAGAGATTAACACAGATACGATACACAGGCAATGAGAAGTGACAATGAACACAGAGATCGGAGAATTCATTTCCTTTTCCTACCTGAATTAACCACATGGATTAACCTAATATAAATGATCTCAGTAAATCTGAAACATCAAAACGTCTCCCCCCCACACATCACGTGATTGTTGGAACAGGCTGTCCATTGAAACTCAGGGTGGAATGTTAGATAGATAACACTGGCTTGATTGACCTTGCTTGTTAAATGTTGTCATTAATTGTTTGATATTATTTTTATTTATTTATTGCTTTAGTTCCGAATGAGGGTTTATAATCGATTTCTGATTGTTTTATGAATAAAATGTTTTGCATTGAATATCTTCCAGATCCGGTCCTTTGATGTGGTAATTGTGAGTTGAGAAAGGTTGAGGCATGACAGTATAATATTGTCACAAAGATAAACATTATGGTGAAAAATAATCTGAATTGAGCTCACATTCTCTTACCATGATAATTGATATAAATGATTTTATCTCATTATATGATTAACTGTAATTTTGTTTCAGTTCAATGTGTATGTAATTCAATTATAATTATATTGTAAAAACATAAAAACCAGGTCTGATATATATATATATATATATATATATATATATATATATATATATATATATATATATATATATATATATATATATATATATATATATATATATATATGTATATATATATTATTAATATTATTATTATTGTTGTTGTTAATATTGTTATTGTTATTATTATTCTTATCACTTTTTAAGTAACTAGAGGAACAAGTGGGCAAGCTCACAAGGCAGGTCTTTCAGGTAGATTTTAATGGATTACTCCCACAGTTACTGACTGACCAGGCGTCTCTCTGGCTTGCTTGTAAGACCAGGAAATGTCAGAACATGCAAGGAAATGGTATGTCCTTGTTGCTTAATGTGTCACAACTGTCAGAGATACAACATGTGGTAATGCTCAATGCACAAATGTTTTTATTGTGACTTATTCATGAATGAGAGTTATCTTCCCACATATCCATAAAAGCTGAAACCAAAATATAAATACTCAACAAATACCTTGTGGGCTACTCTATGCATTATATACTCCCATATTCCAAATCCAATATTATAAGACTTCCGGCAAATATGGTAAGAGCAGAAAGCGAGATGTATAAGTTACCCACAGCGTTTTGTGTTTTTTGATTTATAACATAGGGGAAATAAATATCATGGAACAAAAGAGTGCCATCACAACTCCTCCAATTCATGTTTACTTGTATGTCATCATGACATATCATTTTAGACATCCTTTGCTTGAGGTACAAGAAGCATATATTCTTCAATCTAGATGTACACATGTGTTTACAAAATATAAGAGTAAAAAATAAGTGCAAAATCACAAATCAAAAATAAGTGCAAAATCACAAATCAAAAATAAGTGCAAAATCACAAATAAAAAATAAGTGCAAAATCAAAAATCAAAAATAAGTGCAAAATCAAAAATCGAAAATAAGTGAACAACTATTATTAAAATATCATAACATTGGTTTCGAGAAAATCTTTTTTTCAGATATTATATCACTTCAAGGGCGAAGTGCATCAGGCTATAAAATATCTATTAAAATAAGATGTGATATTTTCTATCTAATATCATTGTCCCGCAGGGTTGTCCCACTAACAGTGTTGACTATGGCTTGCATAGTAGAAACACAGCAGCAATTCTATGTAGAGGCTAACTGAATGTGTACTAAGTGCCAGGATAAACAGTATCAGATTGACTCCTTGGAACAGTAGATGAGTAAAATAAAAATAAAAACCTTTACCAAATGAGAGAGTGTTTTGGTTGAGATATGAAAAGTCCATTTCATTAGAAATCCCACATTCCTTTGGCTCCACTTCCCGTAATATTCAGAAAAAATGGTGCAAAAGTCTGTCTTACCATCCGAGACTGTTATCAGAGTACAACTATTTGTTAATAAATATGATGTGGTTTTAGGTTATCGTGCATATAGAAGTATGTAAATGTCAGACCCTCTGAAGCTTGCATATCTGAGGTCTACTCATGAAGATCAAGCTCAATCTTATCACATGAGAAGCGATTCAGGTGTTTCATGCATGCACGCCTATAAGGATTTGTTTGTTTGTTTGTTTGGGGTTTTACATCACTTTCTACATTATTTCAGTCATTTCGAGATGAGACCTACTTGTAGCAGATATAGTGCTGCCTCACTGAATTGTCATGTCGCAGGTCCTTGACATGACAACCCACCCGGTCACAGATTTACAAGGACAACGGGTTAACCCTTTTGGCACGGGCCTCAGCTCATATGGGAAATTGAATCATGAGTTCAATCTCGGCATCCCGAGGGTTCGAACCCACGACCTTTCGATCACCACAGAGTAACTGGTGCTAGTAAGCTGGCGCTCTAACCAACTGCGCCACGGCCCATGGCCTCGCGTATAAGGAATGTTGCTTCTTTAATCCCAGGACAAATGTTACAGTCCCATATGCATTGCTCCTCTCTCCATGGCAAATGAACTATTACATTATGTTCATTACTTTGGGGACGTCAAGTACTAGTTAATTGATCAATATAATTTTATCACCAATGCTTGGTTAGTAGATGTTCAGATGAATGCATGCTTGTCCACAGACAGTATCTTATTGAATATGTTAGCTCTGAGCTGTGGTGCATAATTCTTGTGAAAGCTCCCACATTATCTTCAAACCCATACGCAGCTGTAAACAGAACTATATGAATGAAATTCAATGTCTTTTTTGCCTGCACTGTTTAATTGTTAACTTGTTAAATTATCAGTTACTATGTTTAAGTATTATTGATTACAAATGAATATAAGCATTGTACAATCTATATCCCACCAGTCCTTCTCTCCTATACCCCACGAGAGGGCTCTCTTGCGAGAATAAAAATCTGTATTCGTATTTGTATTTTGTATACATTTCAGTGTAAAGTTGTTTCAATAAGACAAGTAACTTTGATTGTTTTTGAAGGAAACCATTCAAGAGATACAAGGTTAAGGATAAAGGGTGTAATGATAGCTCAAAATCCAGGATTGATCCAGTTGTTAGCATAGGTCATAGTAATATATGTAGCATCTCACAGATAGGGTGAGTATTATCCAAATAGTGCAACCAACAAGTGAACGAAGGAGGACCACTCCCGCTGCATGTACAAGTGTTATTAAAAAGTCCAAACAAAGAGTAAAATTAGTAGAACATTACTCAAAGTCCATATTGAAAATACAACTCTATGAGGTCCTCAGGGACCTACTCAGTTGAGTTTCAACACCATTTTTCAACTCACTCAGCAGGCGGCGTCCATTGATTGACACAGTGCACTCAGTTAAAAGCCTTGGTTGAATTAAGTTATATGCACTTGACATTCTCCTAGTTTGTTCTAAGCATTAAGATTATCAGTCATTTTTCCTTCAAATTACATTTCATTTAATTCTAAATCCATGACAAGTCTTCACATTCTTAGATGTCATCCATAATGGGCATGACAAATGCAGAGCATCTGAACATTTGAAGTATCCAATCACATAGATTGTGTAAGCCATTCAACACCATGATTAAGTCATATTGTGTTATTTCTGGAATACCTGAAAGGTCATAAGGAATTAAAAAGTTGAATGGTAGAGAGCGACTTTGTCTTGAAGGGAAAATCATTTGCGGTTGTGTTATAGCCAAGCTGTGAAACAACAAAACATCAAATCTCACAAGGGTCAACAGTAATGTGTACATTGTGGCCAAGCCCTCAATATGGGCGTTTTATATAAAGGTAATGTAACTCGTATTATTGATTTAGATGACCGGCAGAAAGGGAGTGGAAATGGTTTTTACCTTTTTCACAATTGATTTGGCAAGACACGAAATGGGAAAATGTGTATATGCTCTCCAAGATTCAACTATCTAATATTCCTCATACCTAATTTAGTTTAGAGCTAGACTTCTCCCAATAAAATATACTTTATTTTGAGGGTAAGGTTTGTCATAGGTAATCGACGAATCCCTAACCTCTTTCAAAGATCGCATATAGATCATATTTGGTGTTTGTATAAATAAATTGTTTATTCTATATCAGAATAAACACGACTAATGTAATGATCATGTGACCATATCTTAAAACCCAAGATAAAATACGACACCATTTATCTGTTATGTAACGAGTTCTAGACTATGCTAGTCCAAATATTTATATTATGACTATCAAGGACCTTTCGTGGGGTGGATTGCTCTGATTGGTTGACATAAATATAGAACAAGGAAACCCAAAACAACGAGCACATATTTCCAATGACGTGTGACCGGAAATCCGGTCACAGCATACGGGCACCTGCGAGGTGGTTTACTGTCCCTTTATGTGTATGGGACAATTATTAGTGTCCAGGGGAATTTTTGCCTGTGTCAACTCGGCGTCATCAAAACAATGATGTAGCAGGAAACATCCTATTAGTTATATTAATTTTATGAATACGTTTTAGTACAGATTTCAGCTCACTAATTGTTAAAGATAAATATGCGTCTTTTCGAGCAGTTACATTTTGATCAAGCATGTGAAATCCTGTTAAAATATCTTATATGAGACACAACAATTTTAGAAAATACCAATTGCTTACCATTACGTGTTTTCCCCTTAAGCCAACATATGTACTCAATGAGTTCACTCATAACAGAAATCAAGATGGCCGAATGTTGGTTGAGAAAGTGCTTGATTTCTCTTAAGGGGAGTACACGTCATGAAAGACATTTCTGATCAGATTTTGCTGCAGAAAAAATGTCAATGAAACATTAAAAGAAATTGAAATTTGAGGCTTGGTGTAACTTCTTTAATTTCCATTTAATTTTCATTCAATATATCATTCAAACCTGTCTTAGGAGGTAATGTATCTTAGTGGATTGTTTTTATTCTATCCTCAAGACTTCTCAAGATTTCATGAGATTTCATAAATCATGTCCTCTCAAATATGTTAGATTCTTCTGAATAATCACAAAACACTCTTTTTTTAAAGAAAAGTGATGGTATATTTAGAAATGTTTGTATGGGTGTATGATATTAGTTTTGCACAAATATTATATGGAGTGGCCCACGAAAATATATAAAAATGAAGAAATCCTATAAAATATATAAAAATGAAGAAATGAAGAAATGTCAGCCGTTGGTGCTGCGGCAAATATATTCCTACGCACAGCCGAGGTAACTGACAGAAAATAAGTCTTTCCTTCATGTATTTCATGTATTGATTAATCCTTGGTTTTTTGTAGTTCAATGACCAGCGTTTTGTTGTACATGTAGCTCCAGGGTATCTTGTATCATAGATTTATTTCTCAAAATCTGTTTAAAACAAAATACTTTTGTGAAGTATAAAGAAGCATTTCTTTGAAATCCTAACCAGAAACAGATCTGACAGAAAATCTGTCTGTCTATTCTCTCAGCAATGTTCATGTATTCATTAATCTTGGGAAAATCAGAGATATCATATGATAAAAGTCAGATTTGTATCAAATTTCAAAAAGAAAAACACATAAAATGAGACTGTGAAAACAGACCATGAAAACTGACCATCAGGAAGGGATCACAAGGAAAATAATCATGGTGTTTTGCACCTGGTCAATATGAACTTCTTCAATGTAGATACCTAACAATTTAGTTCACAATAAAGAATCCTGGAGAGTTGAAACTTTGAGGCGAATGCTCTTCTGTGATGGCATAAAATGGGATGAAGTTAACCTATCCATGGCAAGCACCCATGTGAAATCCCCCATAAGCTCATCACATGACAAGTTCAACTGATTTTGATAACAATTGTCATCTATGTACTGGTAAATGAACTAGCCTTACATGACCAACAGTCCTTTGGAGCTGACATGCTTGTGTCTGTGATGTCATACAAACTTTCAATCATCTTCCTGATAAAAGAGATTTGACATGTAATTTTTGTTGTAAATATATATTCCAAAAATAGTTTGGGTATATCCTGGAGTAGCCCTTACCTGTATAGGCGCAGTTGGTTAGAGCACCAGCTTATTAGCACCAGTTATGTGGTGATCCAAAGGTTGGGGGTTCGATACCCAGCCAAGCCGAGATTGAATTCATGATACAATTTCATACATGAGATCCGTAGGGTTAACCCATTGTCCTTGTAAATCTGTGACCCGGATGGGTTGTCATGTCGAGGACCTGCGATGTGACAATTCAGTGAGCAGCACTATATTTGTTACAAATAGATCTCATCACGAAATGACTGAAATAATGTTGAAAGCGATGTTGAGTAAAATAACAATTCATAATTGCATTTTGAGTTCAATGAGTGCCACCAAAGTCTCTTAGTGTGCAATTTCAAAATTGTGCACAACTTTAAGCCATTTGAAATGATATTTAATAAGTGGTAGTGACCCTGACCTAGATCAGATGACAATGACAATGACAATGACAATGACAATGACAATGACAACTTCCCATCCTGGGCCCCTCTCTGTTCTGATTTGAACATTGGGGCACCAGTATATCTGCCATGGCTGCCAGTTCTTAAACTGACTGAAAAATATCTATAATTGGTTGGATTATAAGGAATGAATTTTAAAACAGGAGGTGAACATTTTTCTAGGCATGCAGATGATCATCCTCGTTACATGTATGCAATTAAAGGTACAATTTTATTTGTGAAGCTTGCTAGTGCACTTAGAAGTTGAGTCTATCAGGCTGTGTATTGAAACTCTCTGAGACTAGAATGTTATTTTGCCATTCTGTCTCCTGAGGTGAGTAAATGAAACTCAGCTTCATTTCTAAAGACCTTCCCCATCCCTGATTAATCATAATGTTCAAGGTCAGTGATTTGAATCCTAGTTTGGACCACTTATTCTGTTATGTATTCTCCATAACAGGACCTCTCTCTCATATCAGTCCATGCCTCCAAAGTTATAAAGCTGCGCACAGGATCGGTTGCAAGTCATCAGTATTCATACAAATCTGGCTGTTGCCTGATTTGTGAAAGAATATAACAGATTTGTTTTGGCAGTTGTACTAATTGGTCAGTGTCTGGGTCAGACACCTGATTACAGTTAATAGCCCGATGTTGGTTAATTCGGATTTAATAATATTGTGGTGAGGAAAGCAGTATGTTTAACTAAAGAATTCCAAATTTTGAATGGTATCAAATATAGGGCAATGACTGCAGGTAGTAAGTGAATACTACCGATGTCATGCAGAGTATCAATTATGCTACATATTTGGAAAAAGTGGATTTCTGCTGCCGAGTTGTTTCACAATCCAGCCAGTGCTCTGACTGGTTTAAAAAGGCTGTGATTTGTATTGCCTTGTTTATATGATAATACAAAAGAAAGCTCTCCAGTCACTCTTAGAAAGGAGCAATGACTGACTTCCAGTGACAGCCTCTTTTTGACAAGATGTGGTTCAAAACAGTGATTTGTACAAAATAAATAATTTCAAATCAAAATCGTTATGGATGGTAACAGAAATAAGCTGAATCCTATAGTAAGTTAACCACTAAAGGACTAGCCTATCTAAGTTTTGTTGATTGGCAGGACTAACCAATTTTTTTCTGGATTAGTGTATCTACATAATAAATTAATAAAATTTATAACCACGGTCATTCAATATGCTTAATGAAATACTGGGGTCAAAAGTTAATGATAAAGGCAGTCTGACGTCATTATCATGATAACATTGAAACAAGTTGCAGCCCTTCAGAATGTTACAAATGACGTCATCAAGCCAGACCAATGGGGACGTCAACGTCCTTCCGGTCCGTTACCAGTTTTGGACGTCAACGTCCTTCCCATCTGTTAGGGGTTAACTGAGAATTATTGAGGCATTACTGCAGTCCTGTGTTTAGGACCCCGTGACCCTGAAGACCAATTATTCTAGCAGAATGCAGGACTAATAAATTGTCCACTTATTAGTCTTAAAAGCTATTTGAATACATGGAAGGATATTTTGAAATCCACTATTTTCATTTATACCTGTCTTCACCCTTTTTACCCCTTGTCTCATACATGAGCTTTTGCCTGATTTATGCATAATTCATAAATCTTAACCCCTTATCAATTTAATGACCACTTGTCTAATGTATGGCCCCTTGTTTAATACATGACCCATGTTTGATCTATGACCACTTATATTTACTTAATATATGACCCCTCGTCAGATATATGACCCCTTGTCTAATATATGACCCCTTGTCGAATATAGCAGGCCCCAGACAGTGGCGCAGTTGGTTAAAGCGCCAGCTTATTAGCACCAGTTCCTCTGTGGTGATCCAAAGGTCATGGGTTCCATCCCCGGCCGTGCCGAGATTGAACTCATGATACAATTTCTCATATGAGCTGAGGCCCGTGCCTAAAGGGTTAACCCGTTGTCCTTGTAAATCTGTGACTGGGTGGATTGTCATGTCAAGGACCTGCGATATGGCAATTCAGTGAGGCAGCACTATAGCTGCTACAATTAGGTCTCGACACTAAATGACTGAAATAATGTTGAGAGTGATGTAAAACCCCAAACAAACTAATATATGACACCTTGTGGAATATTTGGTCCCTTGTCTGATCTTTATACTTTTGTGAGTTTAATCATGGATGTATTATATTAACGAGGCATCTGTTACCATAGTGAGTTATATGTAATCCCTGCTCAGATCTCTTACACGTTTTTTATTTCTTTATTTAATGCAAATTTTAATCTACTTTGTATTCATTTGGAAGAAACAAACCAATGAATTTGTGTGTCTCTTTTCACTAATTTGCAATTTAAATCATCAAAATGCAACAGGATCAAGTGCTTGATAATGAGTGTTTATCTGAATTGCACATAATGTTTTATACATTTTTAAAAAGTGGAATGGAACCAGTTCTGAGGAGTGAGTATTCCATATTATGCATCTCTTTCCAGAGATGTATCACCTTTTGAATATGTATGAGTCTTCTTCAAAATGGAAAGCAAACACTTAACGAAAATTGTCTCAAAACTACACCATCATGATATTATCCTGCACCATCTGGTTCTTTCAGTGTTTGTCAGAGAGGCAGATGCGTTGTATTTGTCACGTTTTGTCCTAATGTAGGCACAACCGATGTGGTAAACGTCTTCAGTTTGACAGCATGTTATTTTGCTTCTTGCAAAAATCTATACATATAAGTGTCAGAATACATATTAAGAATTCCATTAATACACTGGATTGTCATAATTTCATTGTGAAAATAATTTGAATACTTTTTTATAAAATGTGTTTTACATTTACTTTATTTCATGTTTTCAGTGTTCTACCTACTAGTTACCTAATTGCATATTTTCATCTCTGTGTATTATGTTTTGAGATAAATCACCAGTAAAAGGCAGTTATGAGGTACTCTAAATAAATATTAAATAAATTGGCAAAAGGCAGTTCCACTAGCAAAAAGAAGTTGATCAATTGCTCTCAACAGTATCCATATAAAAACACTACCAAAGGGCAGTTCGTAATGGAGCAAAACAGGAAAATGAGTTTTGATTTTATACGCAAAATGTCACTTTGGGCATAACTGCCTTTTGGCACAGGAAGGCATCGTTCATCGTTCACTAGCAATCTCTAACAAAACGTGAGGCTGACATATTAAATGGAATTATGAAGTGAATTGTGAACTCTTGACTTTGAATTATTTGTATTTACGTACTTTCCAGCGCTGTTTAGGCTTTATCATGTAAGATAGATGCCTGCCACCGGGCCTCAATGCCCGACACTTTTTGAAGAGTGACTTGGGTTCTTTCTTTTTTGTTATCGGATAGACATGATAGTACAATCAATGACCAGAATAGAGCACTGGCTGGAGTGGGCAACATCTCTGTAGCAGATATCAACCTTTCTCCACCATGCTTTATGCCTGAAGCACTCAATGGTGCCAGAGATCTGAATGGTGCCGAACAGTAAACGCAGCTTAATTGAGTGATATGTCAGCAGCCTGTTGTTCTGAATTAAGCCAGACACTAATTGTAAAGGAATCGAGGTGATTCTGCTTAATAATGACTTCTTGATTACCTGATACCTCCAGTGATCTCATGTAATAGAGACAGATTTCTGGAGAGTGATCTGTACTGTTACAGGCTGATCACAGCATCTGCTGAGCAGAACATGATCTCCCTGATAAGCAATATCATGATCTGCTATGTGTACATGCAGAAAAAATTCTAAACAGTTTGGGAATCTTAAAAAAAATTGAAAGATTGTTACAATAAACTGATTGAAATTTGTTAATGGTTATTCTTTTACTTCTGTGAGCCAAGCTTGCATGTCCACAAAGGTCTCTCATGTGTGACAAATTTTCACATTTTGCCCCAAAATCATTCACTTTGATTGTCCGATGATCTCCCTGTTATACAATCATATGATACTCATCAATATAAGAAAGATCTGCTCATCAAATTGGGGCTCACTGATCTATCATTTGTTTTCTGTCATTTATCTATTATCTATGTGTACAGGCCTCTGTCTTGATTGTTTTCCCTCAATATTAATTGAACTGTAGATGGTGACGGATTGAATCAAATGCTAAGCTTATGATGTCACAAGTTCCCAATGACCCGTACAACGTCTCGAAACTGCTGAATTCTGGTCGATGATCTCCCAGTGTCCTGACGGCTCCCTGGCGTGCCGGACGAGTTGCCAAAAAACATCGGCCGGATATCTTTACTGTAATCGCCACAAATGTGACTGGGGTATAAGTCCTGCAGACCAATCGAACAGGGTGTTCATCCATCTGAACCTATACCCCTGTGAGCCATGCAACACAGTCTAACAGGATGTTAAAGGATGTTTATCCATCTGAACCTCTACCCCTGTGAGCCATACAACACAGCCTTTCAGAATGTTTGCCCATCTGAACCTCTACCCCTGTGAGCAATGCAACACGGTCTAACAGAATGTTTACCCATCTGAACCTATACCCCTGTGAGCCATGCAACACAGTCTAACAGGATGTTAAAGGATGTTTATCCATCTGAACCTCTACCCCTGTGAGCCATGCAACACGGTCTAACAGAATTTTTGCCCATCTGAACTTCTACCCCTGTGAGCCATGTAACACGGTCTAACAGAATGTTTGCCCATCTGAACCTCCACCCCTGTGAGCCATACAACACAGTCTAACAGAATGTTTACCCATCTGAACCTCTACCCCTGTGAGCCATGTAACACGGTCTAACAGAATGTTTGCCCATCTGAACCTCCACCCCTGTGAGCCATACAACACAGTCTAACAGAATGTTTACCCATCTGAACCTCTACCCCTGTGAGCCATGTAACACGGTCTAACAGAATGTTTGCCCATCTGCACCTCTACCCCGTGATCCATGCAGCCATCATACTCTGCTAATAGCCCTTGATATATTAAAAAAGCTACATTGATAAACTGGTTTTATGAGGATTGTGATTTGAGCATGATAATTCTTGGTATATCAGGTTTTTGTTATGCATTTCTGCCTCCAAATGGCAAAACCACAACTACATACAAGTGTCTTCTAACAATGGTAGAATATGTTGGATATATTAGTTTCACAAACTTTTCAGGTGGTTTAATGTAACACACTGTTTATCAAAAACTCTATCCTTCCTCATTTTCAGATAATGTTACATGATCCCATGCTTGAAGGGCTGGCTAAATATTTGTCCTTGTGGATCTGTGAATGTGTGGGTTGTCATGTCTAGAACTATGACATCAACATTCATTAAATGACTGAAATATATTTGAAAGTGATATCAAACTCTACACACAGGTTTCTGTTACCAATATTTTTTTAATTGAGAAATCTTTAGCTTTTCATTCAAACATGAAATTGTGACCTGGAAACAATGTTGAAACTCTCTTTATTGAAATCATGGAGAATCTCAAAAGGTGTGATAGTACAAAAATATTTTGATCAATGTGAAGCAAATTTTCCTTCTTTCAAATACAACTAAAGGAATGAAAACTGAAATAACAACCTTGGATGAGAAGATTATTTTTAATCCATGTATAAAGTGGATGTTTCAGTTCATTACTATCCAATCCTCATATTTAATGTTTCAAAACAAATCTAAGAACCAAATCTAAGAACACTTATATGACAATCAAAATGTCTGTGATCCTTTTGAGTGAATTATATAATTTATTTCCTCTTGATTACTATATTTAGAATGAGATTGATTTCAGTTTGATATCTCAGATGATGTATTTTGATAATTCTTGAGATAATTAAGAGATGGGAAGTTATTGAAAATTTGATACTTTTGTTGGTTTGTTTGGGGTTTTACATCACTTTCAAGATTATTTCAGTCATTTCGTGATGAGACCTACTTGTAGCAGATATAGTGCTGCCTCACTGAATTGTCGTGTCACAGGTCCTTGACATGACAACCCACCCGGTCACAGATTTACATGGACAACGGGTTAACCCTTTAGGCGCGGGCCTCAGCTCATGTGGGAAATTGTATCATGAGTTCAATACCGGCACGGCCGGGGTTCGAACCCACGACCTTTGGATCACCACAGAGGAACTGGTGCTAATAAGCTGGCGCTCTAACCAACTGCGAAGTGTTATTGAGCAAAGAAGGGGCACAAAATGTGTTAACTTTCTTGGGTATAATATTTTTAATTGAGTGCTCCTCTATTTATTCACAGGTTTCTTTCATTTGTCTTGGAACACAAATTACAAATCCATGAAAGAAATATTTCAATTAGGCTAAGGGTAAAGTTTACAGTTTTTAAAATTCCTTTATCTAAGCATTGTCTGGGTTATATACTTTTAATTTTAGGATATCACAATCTATTCTTCACTTATGTAATAATATATTTAGATACGTAGCTGGGATCAAACCTATCCTCATCATTTCGCTTGCAGATTATTATTGAGACAGGTTTTTAAAAAAATATTTAGTTTAGGAAAAGTCATTATTAATATCCATTTTATTAATATCCACATAATATTCCACATCATGTATGAATGTAAATAATATGATTAAATTCTGAGACAATCGGTCAACGTCAGCTAGATTAATTCTGATTATGATATTTTTCTCAATTTCATTGAAAGAATTAGGACATTTTGCAGCTGAGTAGATATTGATATTCCAGTGGAATAACTCATACATCATAAATCTCGGAGTAATGGGATTGGGCACTTACGTACTAAAGACCGGACCATAATGGGGAGGGAGGGAGGAGGGGGGTGGGTAAACTGTATATGTAATTAAAAATATCACTATGATGTTTCTGTCAGAAAATGAAATATTGAAATCCTTTACATTTTTGAGAGGGAAACATGATTGGTTATGTGCATGAAATCTCAATCCCATGCAATAATTGGCCATTTCTTGGCACCCCCAATTATAAATGATCACTTCCTCAGTGCCAAAGCTTTGCGTCGGTTATTTTCTGCTTAAATGCACAATTGTAAAGTAAAACAAAGTGATATAAAGGGTTTTGGGGTTCATTTGATGAGTAAATATACTTATTTCTGGGCAATGAGCATTTGGAGATAACTTATTGGTTAGACTGCGTGGTTCCAATGCTGATAGACAGGAAATTACAACAACCAAAAGGAACAGGCCAGCCAATAGGAACAAACAGCAATCAATAGGAATACACAGCAACCAATAGGAACAAACAGCAACCAATAGGAACACACAGTAACCATTAGGAACAAACAGCAACTAATAGGAACACACAGCCACCAAAAGGAACACACAGCAACCAATAGAACACACAGAAACCATTAGGTCAACACAACAATTAATAGGAACTCGTCAACCAATAGAAACACACAGCAACCAATAGGAACATTCCAACCAATAGGAACACACTACCCATTAATAACACGCCAACTAATAGGAAAACGCCAACCAATAGGAACACACTAACCAATAGGAACACGCCAACCAATAGGATCATGTCAACCAATAGGAACATACCAGTAACCAATGTGAACACATAAGCAACCAATAGAAATACACCAACCAATAGGAACACACAACAACCAATAGGAACACACTAACCAATAAGAACACACCAATAAGGAAACAACAAGAAACAACCAGACTCAACACAACTCTGAGTGCTGCAAAAAAGGGGACATTTTTGTGTTTTCCCTTCAGGGAAGATAATTGATTTAGACGGGCGATAAAAAGTTAAATATTGGTGTGTTAGGAGTGCGTTCAACCGTTTTGTTTGAGGTGTAAAGACAATTATGCTTTGAATGCCAAGTTGAAATTACAAAGCTGTGAGGTTGGCTTCCTCGTATATATTAAATATGTATCGGATTTCTGAAGTATCTTATGAGTAATTTATTATAATTAAGTCACAACATTCACGCTGCATTTATCTAAGAAGTAATTGATGTCCCTCTGAAAGATAAAGCTAATGCAAGATGAATAAAAGTTGGATGTAAACCCAAATCTCGTGTCTCCCACGTGGGCAAATACACAAGTCTCGCGTCTCCCACGTGGGCACATACTTGAATCACGTGATTCCCACATGACCAAATCATTGAGTCACGTGACAGAAGACATAGGCTGAGTATGCTCATCAATGTTCACTTTACATACATTAGTAGTGAAATTTTAGGTGTCATTTTCTGATAAAGAGACACAATAGACACAAATATGCTTTGTGTTCTGTAAGGAGGAACAAATTAGCTTTCCCCGCCAGAGGGGGCAAATTCAATTCAGTGTTAATGTGCCTTAAGAGTTATCCACTTGATATTGACAGACATGCTTGCTCTATAGCCTTTCAACACTGAACAATGCCCATAACAAGTGTTATCTTGACAAGACCTTTAGAACTGAAGTAACACAAGTATGGTTCTGGCGCCGGAGAGTCTACATAACAATGGAGATCTATTTGAAGGAACAAAATAATATGATTTTTGCACAAATCGGTTCTACGAATCGGAAAGACTTTTCCAGATCACATGTATCAAATACGTGTATGTCTGTATGTGTTTAAACAATCATCAATTGGGAACAAGTTATTGGTATCTATTAATCTTTTTGATTTGGAAATCTATCATTTGTATTGGGAAATTGAAGTCAACCTTGTTCAGTTTCTGAATACATTTCAGACCGCTCAATACAATTGTACATCGCAATCTGACATTTTTCCAAACAATGTTTACTTGCAACCAATTTATGGTCATTCAAAATGTATTCAATCATGGGGAATCTGAAAAGCTAAGATGGTGCAGTTATTGTTTGAAATCCTGTTTAGGGAATTATGGAAATGAATAGTGTCCAAAAGAAAACTATTCAAATCCTTTGCTCAGTTGGGCAAAACAATACTTAGTTGTGTTTTGCAATTATTTGAAGCAATTGAGCAAAGGGGCGCACAATTTGTAAATATTCTAGGGAATAATTTTTTTTTTGTTCTACCAATCAATCACAGACTTTTTCTCATTTCTCTTGATTCAACTATCCCACGCTATTCACACCTTCCCCATCACGTGACACGTGGCACTGGTAAAGCACTTATGTATTGACAAGTAGTGTAACACAGGGTGGTCATCCCCTGACTTCATAAGGTTTACACCTTCCTACTTTATGCTTAAAACAAATAGGTTTGTTTGTTTGTTTATTTGGAGTTTTACATCACTTTCAACATTATTTCAGTCATTTCGTGATGATAACTACTTGTAGCAGATATAGTGCTGCCTCACTGAATTGTTATGTCCTTGAATTGTTAGCTCCTTGAAATGTGAAATTGTATCATGAATTCAATCTCGGTACGGCTGGGCATCGAACCCACGACCTTTGGATCACCACAGAGGAACTGGTGCTAATAAGCTGGGGCTCTAACCAACTGCGCCACGGCCCATGGCCTTATCTTTGCGTAAAACAAACAAATATGTGCGCCAATATGCACAATGTGCTTTCATCTTGCTGAGAGAGGACCAGTCTGGGTCAACCTGAGTATCAGTACCTGTCAAAGCCAACCACTCATACTCTCCATAAAATGACGATTCTACCATACCAGTCCCTGCCCCCCAGATGTAAAAAGGTGTGCACAGGATCAGCTGCAAGTCATGCATATTCATGCATATCTGTCTGTGAACTCATTGGTGAATAATAAATGACTATTAACATTGATCCAATATAAACAAGAATTAGGATAACGCAGTCAGTCCCCATCCAACTGAAGAGATCAAATCAGATCGAAACCGTTGTTGGTCTTGGCTAGGGACTGTGATCGTCGTTTAGCTTATTCTTGTGGATCCTTGCCTTTTTTACTGACTATTAACATTGACTCTGCCTGGTACTGGCAGTTGTACTGATTGGTCACTTTCTGGGTCAGTCACCTGATTCCAAGTTATAACCTGATATAAGTCAATTCGGATTGGATAATATTTGGGTGAGCAAGATGAATATATTTGACTCGGGAGTTCCAAATTTCGAATGATACAAAATACAGGGCAATGACGGCAGTGAGAAGATTGAATTAGGCACATCCTGGACTTAGGCCTTAAAACCCACTTCACATTATCCAGGAAATGAAATTAATGTTTGTGCAGGTATCATATAATAATATCGGTTCGGGTATGATCAGTTGAAATGATAACATCCGACATCTAAATAGCAGTCCATTTTCAATGGAGAAAGGCTTATATCAAGTATGTATCATATTCAACAAAATATAACTGGAAATGGCGTCCTTGTAAAAGAATCTCATTGTTCATTAATCAGCTTCCATTTCACTAATAATATTTGAGACATATACTGAAATTATAGTAAATGAAACTTAAACAATCATATATATATATATATATATATATATATTCTTAATTACTTAATATTCTTTATTACTTAATTTAAATGTAAAAAGGTTATTCAGTGTGCAGTTTGTAGTAAATCCCAATGGACTGAACATAGACATAGCCATGTAAATCAAATTTTAAAATTTCCACAAAATAGATTTAGAAATGTTTATCTGATGGTGTAGATTTCCAGGTAATCTGAATGGTGCACTGTAAATAGTAATAGCAGTAAATTTGTGTTAATTTACAGCAAATGCACCCGGCAGCACAGTACCAACAATTTACCGACAATTTCTTTAATATGAATCTACAGTAACTTTTGTTGAAAAAATTAAAGATCGTAATTTGCTCTGATTAGTTATTGGCAATGTATTGGCAGATTTCCCTTACAATCTCATGAGAGATCTCTTTTATTGTTTAGATCACGAGAGATCTCTTTTATTGTTCAGATCATGAGAGATCTCTTTTATTGTTCAGATCATGAGAGATCTCTTTTATTGTTTAGATCATGAGAGATCTCTTTTATTGTTCAGATCATGAGAGATCTCTTTTATTGTTTAGATCATGAGAGATCTCTTTTACAAAGGATTAATATAACAGCACGTGTTGCTGTAGATATTACAGTGTTGTAATGTTACAGTATTGTAATGATTTCCAGTGCAGGCATCTATTATATGACAACAATATATTCTATAGTTACACAATAGAGTAGATATTGCTCTAAAAGTACAGAAATTGTATTCCCTCAGATATAAGCAAATGTGTGTGGATACATTTATCAATGGCCATAAAGCATAACGTGTCAACCATCTGCCATTTGCTTGAGTACACCCACAGAAAACATTTGATATTAAACCCGACAAAGGGAATTCATGAGAGAATTGATTGTAATTTTAGTATGATTTGTCATTAAGCTGATTACAATTCCAGACATATATGTATAAAATAATCTTAAAGTTGAAATCAGATATCGCCCTGATCATTTTTGTCTCAAATCAAAATGGACAAAAATGGCGAATATTGATAGTTGGTAGCATGGATAGATCTCGTTTTCAACTGGTCACGTGGCACGGGATATCAAAGTCGGTAAAACTCACGCATGCGTAGAAACAACTCCCTGACTTTGATAAGTTTCTTTGTGTTTTAACCATGGACGTTTACAACGTGGCGTATACTGCTTATAGAAAGTTCTACGGTCCGTTTCAAGGTGACCTTCACAATATCATTGCAATGTGAGACGCTCCCTTTGTGAGTTGACGGGATGCGTTCAAAGATAAACGCACGCGCGCCACT
Source organism: Amphiduros pacificus (assembly GCA_949316495.1). NCBI lineage: Eukaryota > Metazoa > Annelida > Polychaeta > Phyllodocida > Hesionidae > Amphiduros > Amphiduros pacificus. Next base: position 13,013,901 of record OX439012.1, on the reverse strand, counting down.
TAACACCAAGCTGAGGGACTTTGCTTGAGGATCCATCCACAACTTATAATGGCACAACTGGAGGTGACCATGCCTCAGACATGCCCGGCGTCATTTAGATTTATAAAGCGATATTCTAAGCCCCCGGGAACAAGACAGAATATCGCCTTCCCTATCCCTGCCTACGCATACTCCCCCTGGTGTCGGTGATTTATGGAGTTCTATATAAGCCCTGTCTCCGCGCTTAGTTCTATCTCGATAATAATTAATTATTTATTACGTTCTTGAGTCAGCAGTTAGTCTGACAAAAGACAATCTAGGATTCTTGAACACAGCATTTATTTAATTATTTTCCCCCTTTTTTCCTTTGTTACTTTTGTTTTCTTTTTTATAGATTGCAAAGAGGGATCTATAATCTACCCTCCAGATACAAGTTCAAATTGTTGTTTTTTGTGGTTTTTTTGAGGGGGAGGTTTGTTTCAGTACCTGATAGCTGCTTTTCACTCTCTGAGGATATCGGTACAAAAAAAAACCCAGAACCATCTTTTGTGTCTGCCTTAAATTTTTAATCCATATTTATTGGTTAGGATATTCAACAATGAAAATGGCCTGGCAGAGAAATAATAATCAGACTTGGTGTGTGGTATCATGTTTATGTGATAATGCAAAAGAAAGATCCCCAATCACTCTTCATCTAGAGTAGGGCAATGTGTCTGAGTGGCAGACTTATGTTTGTACTTATAAAGATTGTTAAAGATATAAATCAATTCAAAATCAATTTTAGCTAAACATTTTATTGTCACATGTGAATGTGAACATATATGTTCACATCATGGGACCATGTTATGTCATTCATGATGCGGATGTTCAAACAGATGTCACCGTCACGTTATAAGCCCCGAAGAAAATCTTTTGCCAGCTTTCAGCCATCTTGGTTTTATTACTTTCACAGGATTGCTCCCATAATCACAATTTCCACAATATCTGAAACACAATCTCTGCAAATGAACTGGCGACTCTGCCTTATTCAACTTTTACTCCCCCACGCCCACTCCCTAATGCCAGTTTGGCACATCCATGACAAACATCATGAAAAAAAAATCATTGAAAATATGAAAAACCCAAGGCACCTTTCATATTCATCAAGTCAAAACGGGAGCTCTGAAAAAGAAAATTGTTTGCTGCATTCTTGAAGCATGATCAGAGATGAGAGAACATTTGGGCGGTAAGAGACATTAGAAAATTAAGCAGCATTAAAATGCAATTTATTTGTACTCTAATCGCATATTATCTTAATGTTTTCAAGGAACAACACAGAAATAAATCAATCACCTCACTCCCACTGAATAATCTGAAGAGGGTTATTGCTGTTGTGATTTAATAATCAGATTGAATGTCTGAAATTGTCTGCTTTATTATAATGTTAGGGACTAATAAAGTTCAATTAAAGGAAGACCCATTTTTCAAGTTTCTGCGATGACAGACACACAAATATGCCTTGCAAGTTTACCTCAATAAGCCTGAAATACAAAAGTAATGGCTGATGATGCAATTAGGTGACAAAGACGGTAGACAGAACAAGATATCCACATGATCTGAGGCTAAATAAAAAACATCATATTCTGCACAAAACAATGAGACTTGTTAAGCAATCGTCCGGAATAAACATGCTAATATTTGATTGTAGGCGCAGCAAATTTGTCCTTCCCAGTTGGAGCCATTTTTGTAGATACACTGATATCCTTTACTAACTGATTTTACCTCATTGTATTGAAATACAAAGGTGGATCTGATGAATGCTTCTTTGAGTCTGCAAGTGACAAATTGATAACAGGTGTGTATATCCTAGATCGAGATTATGGAAACTGAAATATTGATATTGAATCATGATTAATTTATAAAGTTGTCAATGATTCTTTTATGATAGCATGGGATGACCTTGTGTAAGAAAATTTGACAAATGAATATCAGTTGAAATTTGATAGTTTCATTTTACAATATAATGATTTGACGTGTTATCTCTAAAGAGGAAATGCCAAACCTTAAAGGAAAGTGTTTTAAATAGAACCAGTGTGATTACTTGATTAAAGTTATTTTCACTTTATATCATCAATAAATATTATAAGGTTTTTTGTTTTAATTTAAAAAACAACAACTAATAATATACTTTTTGCAGTCTATGTATGCACCGGAATTGGTTTTGAGACTATAAAATGAGAAACTATGGAATTGAAGGCTTTTACAGAATTCGAATTAAGCATTTTGAATATCACAGTACAAAAGTTATAAGATCTAAGGTTACATTTGAAAACTGAAACAAAATTGGAGCCTTCTCATTTTAATTAGAGACTGAATGTTTTGGCCAGCTGTATTGATGTCATATTTCAAATAGATTTACATTTTAACGTAACATAAATATATATTTGCCCATTTCAAATTATTTCTAATGTGAAGATCAGCCCGGTTAATCTAATAATCCTTCTCCATTCTCCATTGTATTATTTGTTATCCTCTTTTTCATGATCTTTTCATTTCTATTTGGGTCAATACACAATTGATATAAGATTGCAGACAAGTATGGCTGTTATTCAGATGTGCCGGAATTATGACAATTGTTTCCAACTATTGCGATTTCTTATATTGCAATGCAATAATATGCCAACAATGTGGTCAATGAATGTTATATTTGAATAAGATTTTTTGATGGATTCTTTTTAAACGGAATACACTTAAAAGATCTTTTGATGACTCTTAAGCACATAATAGAGCTCAAGTATATTAAATCTCAAGATATCTGTATATTAGGTACATGGTATCTTACTAGTTATTAGGTAAAACATATCTTACTAGGAATGGTATTAAATATATATCTCAAGATATCTGTGTATTAGGGGCATGATGTCTTACTAGTTATAAGGTAAAACATATCTTACTAGGGATGGTATTACATATATATCTCAAGATATCTGTGTATTAGGCACATGGTATCTTACTAGTTATTAGGTAAAACACTAGGGATGGTATAAAGTACATATCTCATGAAATCTGTGAATTAGGTACATGGTATCTTACTAGTTATTAGGTAAAACACTAGGGATGGTATAAAGTACATATCTCATGATATATGTGTATTAGGTACATGGTATCTTACTAGTTATTAGGCAAAACATATCTTACTAGGGATGGTATTAGGTACATATCTCATGATATCTGTGAATTAGGTACATGGTATCTTACTAGTTATTAGGTAAAACATATCTTACTAGGGATGGTATTAAATATATATCTCAAGATATCTGTGTATTAGGCACATGGTATCTTACTAGTTATTAGGTAAAACACCAGGGATGGCATAAAGTACATATCTCACGATATCTGTGTATTAGGTACATGGTATCTTACTAGTTATTAGGTAAAGGGACTAGGGATGGTATTTGGTACATGTACATCTGATATAATGTATCTAACGCCATAACTAGTTAGAAATAATTTTCCTAATAACAGAACTAGTAAGATACAAGATATCTAATTCCATGACTGGTGAGATATAATATATCTAATGCCATTACTAGTTTTGTTTGGGGTTTTACATCACTTTCAACATTATATCAGTCATTTCGTGATGAGACCTACTTGTAGCAGATATAGTGCTGCCTCACTGAATTGTCATGTCGCAGGTCCTTGACATGACAACCCACCCGGTCACAGATTTACAAGGACAACGGGTTAACTCTTTAGGCACGGGCCTCAGCTCATATGGGAAATTGGATCATGAGTTCAACCTCGGCACGGTCAGGGTTCGAACCCACGACCTTTGGATCACCACAGAGGAACTGGTGCTAATAAGCTGGCGCTCTAACCAACTGCGCCATGGCCCGTGGCCTCTGCCATTACTAGTAAGATGTAATGTACCTAATACCACAAAATACAATGCACAGAATACCATCAATAGTAAGATATAAGGTATCTAATACCATCACTAGTAACATATAATGTACTTAATACCTAATAAATATTAAGATGTAATGTTCCTGATACCTTTAGTTTATCAGTAAGATATAGTGTAACTATAACAAGTGAAATGCAATGTTCCTGATACCTTTAGATCTAGTTCATCAGTAAGATATAGTGTAACTATAACAAGTGAAATGTAATGTTCCTGACACCTTTCGATCTAGTTCATCAGTAAGATATAGTGTAACTATTACAGTGAGATGTAATATTCCTGATACCTTTAGATCTAGTTTATCAGTAAGATATAGTGTAACTATAACAAGTGAAATGTAATGTTCCTGATACCTTTAGATCTAGTTCATCAGTAAGATATAGTGTAACTATAACAAGTGAAATGTAATGTTCCTGATACCTTTAGATCTAGTTCATCAGTAAGATATAGTGTAACTATTACAAGTGAAATGTAATGTTCCTTATACCTTTAGATCTAGTTCATCAGTAAGATATAGTGTAACTATAACAAGTGAAATGTAATGTTCCTGATACCTTTAGATCTAGTTCATCAGTAAGATATAGTGTAACTATAACAAGTGAAATGTAATGTTCCTGATACCTTTAGATCTAGTTCATCAGTAAGATATAGTGTAACTATAACAAGTGAAATGTAATGTTCCTGATACCTTTAGATCTAGTTAATCAGTAAGATATAGTGTAACTATAACAAGTGAAATGTAATGTTCCTGATACCTTTAGATCTAGTTTATCAGTAAGATATAGTGTAACTATAACAAGTGAAATGATATATTCCTGGTACCTTTAGATCTAGTTTACCAGTAAGATATAGTGTAACTATAACAAGTGAATTCTAATGTTCCTGATACCTTTAGATCTAGTTTATCAGTAAGATATAGTGTAACTATAACAAGTGAAATGATATATTCCTGGTACCTTTAGATCTAGTTAATCAGTAAGATATAGTGTAACTATAACAAGTGAAATGTAATGTTCCTGATACCTTTAGATCTAGTTCATCAGTAAGATATAGTGTAACTATAACAAGTGAAATGTAATGTTCCTGATACCTTTAGATCTAGTTCATCAGTAAGATATAGTGTAACTATTACAAGTGAAATGTAATGTTCCTGATACCTTTAGATCTAGTTTATCAGTAAGATATAGTGTAACTATTACAAGTGAGATGTAATGTAACTTGTAATGGTTGTCTCCATAACAATATAGAATGTACCTAATGGAATTCAACTGATATAAAATACCTAATATCATCACAATAAGACATAATACATGTAGAAAGATATAATGTATCTAATATCCAAGATGTAATGTTCCTGAAACCTTGAGATCTGTGTCATCAGATTGGTTGGCATGCAAATTTTAAATTCTTGTAAGTTAACAAGTTAAAAAGTTAGTTGTTCTGTTTTATTATCTATTAGACTAAGAGAGGTTCCCAAGTGGGATATAAAAGATTATCCAATGTTTAATCCCTTACCTGATTCAGCGGCTGTGTGTCCTGAGGATTAACAGCTTCGTTATCTAGTCTTGACAGGTATCTGGCTGTTGTTATGGATACCTGAGTCAATGAAATCAACACGATTAACAAAACTATACTAATCCATCTTGCCAGGAACATGTTTGTCACACCTTTGAGCTGAACACCTTTGAGCAGAAACTTTCTGAGCAGAATGCTTCAGTGTAAAAATCCTCTGAGCAGAACTGGATGCAGTTTTGTTTTATAATTTTGCAAAGAGATTCAGATATTCATTACGTCTAAGTGTCTGGTATACTAAAAGAAACAGTATGCTATTCCCAGACTTCTCGTGGTTGTACGGGCCTTTGTCAAAGTTTCCAGCTCCAAAATGAAAAAGAAACAAAAAACAAAACAAACAACAAAATAGTATGTGTCTTTTGATGACAGTGTTAGTGAATGAATATACAGCCAAAATATCTCTATACTTTTTTTGGTGGAGAAATGCTTATAGTTATATAGACTTTCCAACACCCCTGTATCGCTATGACTGGCTATGTACAATACTGGCCGCTGAATTGGTGTGGCGTCTCGCTCTTTCAAGTGGCAATGCTTAACTTGTGTGGTTTCCCTTGAGCCAGTTTTCGTTTTATCTGCCGCCAGCGTCTCAGTTATCAAGCAGACGACGTGTGGCTAGTGGAGGAACGCCGCGTCTCTCTCCTACACGTTATCAGCACTAACTTTCATACTCCGGGCCCACGCACTTCGCTGCAATCTGATTGGTTGATTACTTTGAAGACGTATAAACCAATTAGAATCCGGTGTAACAGAAATAGCAGGTAAATATCATAAAGAGATGCAATCCCTTTAAAGAGGGGATTAAACCCAGAATTAAACCCACCTTCGTTAACGTTATGTGTAAGACATCTTAAAAATCAAGATTCATAATATAAGACTTCAGATTTGATAAATGATTTTTCAGCTTTTAGATCACTCTTGAAGTATGTGATGAATATCTTATAAATTGTTTATCTTAAAACACTACACACGTGACATGTATATATGACGTCAGTGCCGCCATCATTATTATTAATCACCCATCTGCCACAACTGAAGATCTGTTGGTTGCGGCCATGAGAAGTTAAAACTGCCCGTAAGGAGATTTTCCATGGTTGCCAAAATGTTATGTCACCGATTCAATGTTTTTGGTAATACATTCCTGGGCTTGTGGGTCTAATTTGAGTCCAAGTGGAGCTCAAATCAATGTATTTTTTCATGCATGTCTTCCTTTACAAAGCGCCTTTTTATTTTGAAAGTATTTATAATTAGATAATTACCACTAGTTTCAGACCATCTGTGTACTCTTAAGGAGGTATACGGCAATCAATATTTGGAATAAATCTTATGTTCTTTAAACAACATTTATAAAGCGTTGGTGCCAAACAGATTCTGGTCTGAGCTCTTTTCAAAGTAATGGTTCTGAAATAGATGTTTGTAAGCGTTTGAGGTCATTTAGCGGCAATAACCAAGAAAACCCTGTCCACTACAGTTGTTAACAGAGTGCGGGGAAGTACAAGGTCTAATATACCGTTAGACATTAGATTTCTACTTGACAATTTAATTGTAAGATCATTAAGTTAAGGGAGTGCTTTACAATGTTGGGCCAACCAAGGATTTATCAACAAAACATACAAGGATATATTAACCTAAAATAAAAGGATTTATCAACATAAAATACAAGGATTTATCAACATAAAATACAAGGATTTATCAACATTAAATACAAAGATTTACCAACATAAAATACAAGGATTTATCAACATTAAATACAAAGATTTACCAACATAAAATACAAGGATTTATCAACATAAAATACAAGGATTTATCAACATAAAATACAAGGATTTATCAACATTAAATACAAGGATTTATCAACATTAAATACAAGGATTTATCAACATTAGAAGGAAACAGAACACCTCAATAACTGGTCACAAATGATTTATTTAGCCACTTACTACAATAAATCTGTCCTACACTGTTACAGTAGCTGCGACCATTGTGGTGCTACACACATCAATTATACATAAATCCAATTTACCAAAACATTGCAATTACCCTGGCTGTGACTTATTGGGTGTGACCTCTAACCACCTTTATAACATACATATAAAGCTTCCTTAAATAAGCTATAGTCGTTAAGAATCCCGTAATGTTCTCCTTCTTAACTTTTACACTCCAATACACTGAGGTTGTACATCAAATTGCTATCATAATCATCACTTGATACAGGTAATAGGAATCATGTGCTTGTCATATGGCACACAATCCATTTGAATGTAGAAATCTAAATATATAATATATATATATATGTTAATCACTTCACGTGCAGAAGAAGTTATATTGCTCTTTGTACCATGGACAGAGTATTTGCTTTTTTGGTATTTGGTATTTTGGTTCTGTGGTAAAGCAGTTATAGTCCTAACATTATACGTGAGATTAAATATTAATGTGAATATCTGTAATTCTGTTTAACGACAACGTTTCATCCCGTTTTTTTATGGAACTCCATACCTATTCACAGCACATTTCATGTAAATGTTGTTGGGTAATAAATGCCGGTCGCCATCTTGCCCCATTGAAACAACATAACGGAAATGCACAAAAAAACCGGAAATGCACATAAAAAAATCTCTCCAAAATTTAATCATTAAAAAAATGATAACCAACAATCACACGTTTTTCAATATTATTTTTTCATATCTATATATATATCATAAAAATATGTTTGACAAGTTTTCTTTCATGCATTTACTTTGAAAAATACTATTGAGTAAAATATATAATTCGTAACATTTCGTAATATTAAAAAACTTGATTTCAAGGTTTTAAAGATTTCATGCACAACACATACATACCTAAAATGTGATGGTGCACATGTTAGGGTTTTACATATCGATGTAGTAGATCATATTAAACTATCACGTGATCATAATATGGCGATTTGGTAGATTACATTAAACTGTCACGTGATCATAACATGGCGATTTAGAAGATTCAATTCAACTCTCAAGTGATTTTAATATGGCGATTTAGAAGATTCAACTCAACTCTCACGTGATTTTAACATGGCGATTTAGTAGATTGAACTCAGCTCTCACGTGATTTTAACATGGCGATTTAGTAGATTGCACTCAACTCTCACGTGATTTTGACATGGAGATTTAGTAGATTACGCTCAACTCTCACGTGATTTTAACATGGCGATTTAGTAGATTGCACTCAACTCTCACGTGATTTTAACATGGAGATTTAGTAGATTACACTCAACTCTCACATGATTTTAACATGGCGATTTAATAGATTGCACTCAACTCTCACATGATTTTTACATGGAGATTTAGTAGATTGCACTCAACTCTCACGTGATTTTAACTTGGCGATTTAGTAGATTGCACTCAACTCTCACGTGATTTTTAACATGGCGATTTAGTAGATTACACTCAACTCTCACGTGAACCATTGATGAGATCTGATGAGACATGTCTCCGTGGACACCGCCTTCAGGGGAATCTAGCATTAATAAGATTATCTCCCAGAATGATATAGCTTTTATATGGTCTGAGCCTTAGTCATTCATTTGTTTAGATATCATATCTCTTTCTGTCATCACAAAACCTTTAGGAATAGGAACCTTCCTCATATTGACAGATGATACAAGTTAAATGTCATGTGATTCCTTGTATTGAATATTTAATAAGGAACTCTTTAATCTTGAAAAGCTTCTTAATGACTAGATGATATCCCCTCGTTAGACGTCATTTGATTTCTTCTTATGAATGTTGGTGGAATGAATATGTTGCCTTGCGTCATCAACAGTACTAACGTGTCTCCAAAAGAACATGGGCGCCCCTGTCTGAGAGTGGGAGATGGGTGATTACATGGGTGACAGGTAAGTGATCAGATGGTTGATCAGATGGGTGATTAGATGGGTAATTAGATGGGTGATTAGATGGGTAATTAGTTTGGTGACAAGTAAGTGATCAAATGGGTGAATAGATGGGTGACTAGATGGGTGATTAGATGGGTGATAAAATGGGTAATTAAATGGGTAATTAGATGGGTAATTAGATGGGTAATTAGATGGGTGATTAGATGGGTAATTAGATGGGTGATCAGATGGGTGATTAGGTGGGTGTTTAGGTGGGTAATTAGATGGGTGATTATATGGGTGATAAAATGGGTGATTAGATTGGTGATAAAATGGGTAATTAAATGGGTAATTAGATGGGTAATTAGATGGGTAATTATATGGGTGATTAGATGGGTAATTATATGGGTGATTAGATGGGTAATTAGATGGGTGATTATATGGGTGATCAGATGGGTGATTAGATAGGTGATTAGATGGGTAATTAGATTATATGGGTGATTATATGGGTGATTAGATGGGTAATTAGATGGGTGGTTAGATGGGTAATTAGAAAGGTGATTAGATGGGTGATTAGATGGGTAATTAGTTTGGTGACAGGTAAGTGATCAAATGGGTGAAACACACATACATATACATATACCAATGGCATATATATATATATATATATATATATACATTATCATAAACATTAATATATATATATATATATATATATATATACATTATCATAAACATTAATATATATATATATATATATATATATATATATATATATATATATATATATATATATATATATATATATATATATAATCAGATGCCATGGGTATATGTATATGTAAATGTATATGTATATTCAGATTTATAAATCTGAATACCTTTTTAGTGTTGTTAAAGCAAAGCGAGGTCAAGAAGATTCCAGCATTCAGACGTTTATCTGAAGGACGAACCATTGATCATAAAGGCGAGATCTTTTGCTGGAAAATATTGAGAATGCCAACATTCTCAAAAAAAGGAAAGGAAGAAAAAATTGTTAAAGGGGTTTAGGGGAAGTCAATTTTAGAATCTAAAGGCAACAATGAAAATGATTTGTCTTCGTTTCGCCCGTATGTACAACCTACCCAAAGAAGCAAGTTTGCATTGGGGGGATGAGTGGTTGGGGGAGGGGGGGGGTGGTAGCAGTTTTTGAGGCATCAGCAACGTATACAATTTATCAAATTACTTTAATCCATCTATTGTTGTTCTGTTATATTTATCTTTGCAAGATATTAAGATCTTATTATCGTAATTAATTTCAATTTAATTAACAATTTAATTAGATATTGTGCGATATGACTGAAATAAATGATGATATATCCATTAAAACACATATAACTATGAAAGTTAATGTGCACAAAGAAAATAAAATGGTGAGATTGGTACAGAAAAAAATGGCAAATTTATTTTCGTTCTTCCCATGTGACTGTCAATATGATGTATAAATCATAACCCGGAAGTACATGTATATTGGGATCTTGAAATACAACCGTTACAATTGCGCATGTGCAGGTCCTTCGACAACTGCATTCTGCCACTCGCAATACGTGTTTTTAAACTTTGCCAAAAGAAATATAATCTAGAATATGTAGAAAGTATAGCTCAACATGATATACGTAAATCACAGTGATGCCTCAGAGAAGCACAGGAGGCGTGTCCAGAATCCCCCCTAAGTCATACCCTTAAATCATATATATCTGCCACATAGATTCACCCAATAATGTATTTGGTAGCTCCCTCTAGTAGCAGAAATCTGGGTCCGCCGCTGATGATAATTATACTGCATGCATATCAGGCCAGGTTTTTACGGTTACAGTCTACATCAAAATGATCTTCACAGCTTTCCTTTAAAAACCTCATAACATTGGCAGGTACGGTAGTTTGTGCTGTCCTTGTGCAAACATAACTTCCTGGAATCCGTCATAGTATTGGCAGGTACGGTAGTTTGTGCTGTTCTTGTGCAAACATAACTTCCTGGAATCTGTCATAGTATTGGCAGGTACGGTAGTTTCTGCTGTTCTTGTGCAAACTTAACGTCCTGGAATCCCTCTGTATTGGCACGTACGGTAATTTCTGCTGTTTTTAAAAAAAACATAATGTCTGGAAATCTGAGCACGGTATAAATTCAAGGTTATCAAAAATACTTCAATCACAATACACGTTAACTGAAACTAGACTGTTGTTGTGATTAATTATCCTAATTCTGGCTGTGATATGTAATATTAAAAAAAATATTAAATAAATATATGTAATATTAAAAAAACTATGAAGATAACTTGGCATGTCCGCTATCCTGATCACTTAATCAGTTCATATTGCTTGAAGCCACCATCAGTGTCTGCAGAGTACTGAACTGGGCGGCGACCTTATAATCGCAACATGAAAACAGCCCTCGTGGTCAGAATGCTTGGGGATGACGTATAGGGTTACAAATTATATTAGCGATGAGGGGCACACACCATTTGCCTTGTCACCAGCCCCTGTCACCTTTCATTCTCACCACCTTCAAGCTCACATACACTCTCAAGCCAATGTGTTTAATAATTATAATAAACATTTATATCTATCAGATTAGACTAGGCCTGCTCATGATGCTTTTGCAGGTAGTATTTCTGAAAAAAGTATATTTTTAGAAGGTGTCCATTTATTTTCATTTTTCACTTGGAAGAGCAGGGCATTTCACTATTTTGGAGCGTATACCTTAATATGTGTTTTTAAAAAGCATGGAGTACCACTGATGGGCAATGTCCAACCCCTCTCTGTTTCTCTCCTATATATAAGTAGTGATAGTGCTGTCAACAGATGTCGCTCCGTCTGCCTGTGGCTTGAAACTAAACAAAATATATTTAACTAACATATTTTGAAAATATTAGGGTCTTGTTTTGAGAAGTAGTAATGATACTACCAGCAGATGTCGCTCTGGCGACAAAATATATTTATCGAACAGATTTGGAAATAAGTTATGGTCTTCAGATATATTGTTTACATGTGTTTAGAATGGTATTTAAAGGGGTTGAGAGTGTAAAACGATGCTGCATCGATAATCATCGATATTTATATGGGGTTGCTAGGTCCGCTTGCCATGAAGTCAGATTAAGGTGACAGCTCAATATACGATCAATATGGCATTGTCCTGGAACAACAATAACCTGTGTAATGTTTCCGCCCATAGCAGTGTATTTCATTATTGTTTATCGCAAATCTGTGGCAAGAAAAGGAAGCTATCATGAATTGGATTCATACAGTTGGAAGGTTTATAATGATATGTATTGTATCATGCACATTTCTTTATATTTGTCAGTACCAATCCGAAAACATGGTTGCTGTGTTAGTTTATTCATCAGATTCGTTTATTGCAGAAATTACATTACAATCTTTGAAACATATATATATATATATATATATATATATATATATATATATATATATATATATTTATATATATATATATATATATATATATATATATATATATATATATATATATATATATATATATATATTAATTATTTTATCAAGAAATCGAAAGTTGCAAACATTCCGGGAAATATGCAAAAACGATACACAATTAAAATATATTCATTAAGTATTTAAATGTCATCACGATTTTCAACATTTTATATGAAACAACCTCATATTGGAATTTCGTTTTGGGATAAAAACATGGGGAATACGAATATGGAGATTATGGAACCAACTGCATGTTAATTTCACCAGTATTAAGAAAGTTATTACATTTTGTGACATATGAAGATTATTGCAGCAAAAGGTGTTTGTGCATAACTTGTGAGGTTGCAAAATTATTTCAAAAGTTTGTTTCACAAAAATACATTCACAACAAAGTAAAACAAAAATGACATTAAGATTTTATTTCTGATATTAAGATGTGATTTGTTATTTCTATTTTGATCCCTCAATCTGCAATACTTTAGTTGTATACTTCATATTAACAGGATAAAGCAAATCTTACAATGATATTTTTTTCCTAGAAAGAATTTTGCTTGAAAAGGTGTGTCAACATCATTGCAATACTCGAGGGTTGACAATATAAGTATAGTACCGAGAAATGTCCTCTTATAATGTAGATTTTACTTCACATCTCCAAATCTCAGAATTTAGATTCCATCTAGTTCACCATATCATTTTATACAGTCATCTGTCTGTTATAGTCATCTGTCTGTTGAAGTCATCTGTCTGTTATAGTCATCTGTCTGTTATAGTCATCTGTCTGTTATAGTCATCTGTCTGTTATAGTCATCTGTCTGTTATAGTCATCTGCTATATCACTGTATATAGTCATCTGTCTATTATAGTCATCTGTCTATTATAGTCATCTGTCATATTACTGTATATAGTCACATGTCTGTAATAGTCATCTGATCGGTTATAGTCATCTGTCTGTTACAGTCATCTGTCTGTTATAGTCATCTGTCTGTTATAGTCATCTGTCTATTATAGTCATCTGTCTGTTATAGTCACCTGTCTGTTATAGTCATCTGTCTATTATAGTCATCTGTCTGTTATAGTCATCTGTCTGTTATAGTCATCTGTCTGTTATAGTCATCTGTCTGTTATAGTCATCTGTCTCTTATAGTCATCTGTCTGTTATAGTCATCTGTCTATTATAGTCATCTGTCTGTTATAGTCATCTGTCTGTTATAGTCAAATGTCTGTTATAGTCATCAGTCATATCATTGTATATAGTCATCTGTCTATTATAGTCATCTGTCTATTATAGTCATCTGTCTATTATAGTCATCTGTCTGTTATAGTCGTCTGTCTGTTATAGTCATCTGTCTGTTATAGTCATCTGTCTTTTATAGTCATCTGTCTGTTATAGTCATCTGTCTGTTATAGTCATCGTCTATTATAGTCATCGTCTATTATAGTCATCTGTCTGTTTAGTCATCTGTCTGTTATAGTCATCTGTCTGTTATAGTCAAATGTCTTTTATAGTCATCTGTCTGTTATAGTCATCTGTCTGTTATAGTCATCTGTCTGTTATAGTCATCTGTCTGTTATAGTCATCTGTCTGTTTTAGTCATCTGTCTGTTATAGTCATCAGTCATATCATTGTATATAGTCATCTGTCTGTTATAGTCATCTGTCTGTTATAGTCATCTGTCTGTTATAGTCATCTGTCTGTTATAGTCATCTGTCTGTTATAGTCATCTGTCTTTTATAGTCATCTGTCTTTTATAGTCATCTGTCTGTTATAGTCATCTGTCTGTTATAGTCATCTGTCTGTTATAGTCATCTGTCTGTTATAGTCATCAGTCATATCATTGTATATAGTCATCTGTCTGTTATAGTCATCTGTCATATCATTGATTAAGTCATCTGTCTGTTAAAGTCATCTGTCATATCATTGTATATAGTCATCTGTCTGTTATAGTCATCCATGGAGACTTCGTGACAACATTTTCTGCATTTCATCAATTAGTAATATATTATAAACGTATAAATGTCACCTGTAAGTTATAAATATTAAAGATATTAGTCTGAAGATTTCATTATAAGTGATCAAATTCTTCGCAAATAGAAAATACACGTACCTTATCATAGTTCTGTCTTCTTTTTGCTGTGCAGACCACTTATGTTTGAAATTTGTGATAGAGAATGGTATCAACTTTCCTAATTTTATACCTAAAATAATCATGTAAAGTTAATTTCATCACTGCTCCATGATGGTATTTTGTTGATGTGTCATGCAAAAAGAGTATCCATTCACATCAAATTACTTGCAAGACGTACGGATCATTTCTCATCTAAGCATATTTGATACTACGAATCCAAGAAGGCAAAACAAAAATTCCATCTTAAGGTTCATCATGAATCATCCTCCCAAAATTAAATGGAAATTTAGCTCTCAATTCACACAGGTTATCTCAAACTTAAAATGCATTATTGTGAGAGACACATAAAATCCAAGGCTCGTCCATGCCACAAAGGTATTTTGTTTAAGAAAGAAAGATATCAATATGAAATATTTGGAAGGTTGAGCAATTTTCTAATATATATATCAGACGATGCTATCTCAAAAGCTGGCAACAATATGTATGGTTCAGTTTGCAACCTTAGATTGATAATTCCTGCACTTTGGAACAAAACAATAATGCATATAGGTAATAAGTAGTGTTTCCTGTTACCTATTCAACAATTCTACATTCTACAAGGTCATGGACGTGATTTTCTCTTGTCTGCTCAGGTAATCCCCCATGGATAAGACTGCAAACCGGAAGTGTCCATTTATCCTCTTTACGTTTGTAATGTGTCTGAAGCAACTACTTCATGTGGATTGCTCTGTATATCTGGGTCAGAACATGTCAAGAGCCAGGTATTTTGCTGCAGTTAATTTTCTCCGACCTGACACAATGTTGTGCTGACAAGGGAAGGACAGAAACCTTTTACCTGCCATAACGACATGATGTTAAGACCACAGTCTGTCTCACTTGGCCACTGGAGAGGTTCTCTCTAGCAGTTGGTAGACACAGTCAGTCTCACTGGCAGCTGGAGAGGTCCTCTCTTGCAGCTGGTAGTCACAGTCAGTCTCACTGGCAGCTGGAGAGGTCCTCTCTTGCAGCTGGTAGTCACAGTCAGTCTCATTGGCAGCTGGAGAGGTCCCCTATAGCCGCTGGTAGTCACAGTCAGTCTCACTGGCAGCTGGAGAGGTCCTCTCTAACAGCTGGAAGTCACAGTCTGTCTCACTGGCAGCTGGAGAGGTCCCATATAGCCGCTGGTAGTCACAGTCAGTCTCACTGGCAGTTGGAGAGGTCCCCTATAGCCACTGGTAGTCACAGTCTGTCTCACTGGCAGCTGGAGAGGTCCCCTATAGCCGCTGGTAGTCACAGACTGTCTCACTGGCAGCTGGAGAGAGAGTGAGTGATTGATATTCTATGTAAAGTTCTTCCCAGTTCATGAGGACTTATCAGTTAATTAACACATCTTACATAAACATAAAGAAAGTTTCAGCACCCTGTGAAGCTTATGGTTACTTAGCAAAGTTAACATTTGTACATAATATTTTGTTCCTTTTCATCCAGGCTATTTTTACCTATGATTCCCATTTTATCCAAAACATAAATTTCTCTTACTCCTATCTGAATTCATATACATGACATTTACCAAATTGAAAATTGAAATTTATCTTTGTTTAATGTAATTTACCATTTGGCATACTCTTTGATCTAACTTCTTATTTCTAAATCTACCAATTCCAACCTTACACCACATCTTAACTGTGCAATTAAACTTCTACGGTATCATAAAAAGCATATCGTCTTCAGTTTATTCTTGAACATGACATTTGTTCTCAGTTTCGGTTTTCCACGAAGATAATTTTATCCATTTTGTTAAATATAGATTTATTTATATGATATGAAGATTCTCCACAGCAGAATTTGGTATCTTTTATTGAAACGATCAGGGACATTTACCTTGTTAAATACACTTTTCAGCTGGGAACACCAATTATCAAAGTTTGTGGACATATTCATATTAGAGGCAATCAAATCACTGATAATCATGACAAATAGTTTGGATATCTATGGTTGAAATAAGATTAATGCCACTTGCAAGTAAACTTTTGTGAACACTATTTAAATACACATAGATGGTACTGCATCCTTCCTGGTTAATTTTGATGTGTTGGTGAATGTGTTTATGTAAGATGCAAGAGAAATGCTGTGCAGTATAATATAATTACATAAATGAAGATATTTTATTAAAATAGAAAAAATGATAGATTTGAATGCAGCTTTTAATCTTGATTGCCAAACATAACATTCCTCTCACGCCTTGCAGATATTAAGCTCAAAGCAAGGGATAGATTGTTGATAAACATATTTATAATTGCTATCTGACTGTTAATCCAGTACGATGTAATCCATGAGTGTGATCTTCTCTCTGAGCTGGAGTGAGAAGTAACTCCGTCGCTGGGACTCAATGCCCTACTCTTTTCGAAGAGTGACTAGGGATATTTATTTCGTATAATCACATTGGCATGATATCACCAAACACGGCCTTTGATAGCCAGTAATGGTTTGAATGAGAAACAATTTAGTAGCAGATTCACCTCTCATGACTTTGCAGCATGGCCAAGGTACTTGTCCCAACCGGATTCGTCCTTTA
The DNA here is from genome assembly GCA_949316495.1 of Amphiduros pacificus. Lineage (NCBI taxonomy): Eukaryota > Metazoa > Annelida > Polychaeta > Phyllodocida > Hesionidae > Amphiduros > Amphiduros pacificus. The sequence continues at coordinate 12,996,385 of OX439012.1, read as the reverse complement.
GCTGGGTAATATCATATCATAAACGTTACGTCAACCAAAATAGGACAATCACGGAGCTCTCTTTTAAACGGTTTTCCACGTGGAATTCATGCAAATAGAATGCATGTAGAAAGGATTATGGGTGGAAACTCAACCAAAAGGAATGAGAGAGACTAGTCACACGTGCCACCTGGTGGCAATGAAATAATTCATACTGTAGCACCACTTGCGGAACATTACTAGCATTTGGTTTTGTTAGTCTCCTTTGAGGAATGTATGAAGTAATAGGTTTACATGCACTTTATTTGCTTGACTTGAATAATAGAAGTATCATGCATGTCAGCATAATTATAATCTTTGGTGTAAATCGTGGAGCAGACGATAATTTCTGCCAATCAAAATTCATTTTACATATTAAATACAACCCCAACACTTGGAGCAGACGATAATTTCTGCCAATCAAAATGCATTTTACATATTAAATACAACCCCAACATTTGGAGCAGACGATAATTTCTGTCAATCAAAATGCATTTTATATATCAAATACAGCCCCAACATTTGGAGCAGACGATAATTTCTGTTAATCAAAATGCATTTTATATATCAAATACAACCCCAACATTGGAGCAGACGATAATTTCTGTCAATCAAAATGCATTTTATATATCAAATACAACCCCAACATTTGGAGCAGACGATAATTTCTGTCAATCAAAATGCATTTTATATATCAAATACAGCCCCAACATTTATCTCGCTTCTCGAGGCTAATATATGTTAGGTCTCCTCACAGGTTCAGATAAGGTCTCCCACTGGCGAAGATAAGATCTCCTCATTGGCGAAGATAAAATCTCCCCGCAAATAGATGAATGGAGAATGTAGCAACAGATATTTCTGCAGCAGGAGATAGAAAGATTAAATATAGAATGGATATTGAGATACGTTTTACTTTTTTGCTTAATATAGTAAATGAGTGTGATGACAAATGAAACAAATATAATACAACTGGTTCATTTTAAAATGGGCCAATATCTCATCTGAAATGGAAAAAGGTAATAATTTAATTATCAAGAGTATAGACCTCAACAAGGGCAACAATATGTTTGGCTTAATCTCGAGATATTTATTAGACCAACTATAAATATTATGTTTGCATCAATCTGATAATATATATTATGATATATCAATTTAGCCAGGGACAATCCGTCACCTCACACAAATCAAGTAAAATGACTTATTGAGCTCAAGAACCTTTCATGACAGGAAGTAATAATATACACATATGTTATACATACTCATAAGGTTTTATCGGAAGTTCACCCGGTCAATGGCATTATTTCATATGTATGATTGGCATTATTTCATATGAGTGAATGTACATGTATTTTACAATCTTTCCTGTTAAAATATACTTTACAATACATGTAAAATGACGAGATAGTTAAGAAGTTTATGTCTCAGCCTAAATCCGTCACGTTCACCCGACTGTATTTAAGTTATCTTTCAACATAATAACTGTTTTAAGAAATCTAGGAATACAATTTGAACAAAAAAGATAAGAGCATGTTTTAATAGAGACATATTTGAGAAGTTCTCAGCTGCATCAAGATTTTACCAATTGAGAAAAGCTTTTCTGAATAAAGCCCTGGTTTTTGTTTTTGTTTTTCTTAGGACAAGGAAGTCATTTAGTACATAAAATCGCAATAAATAAAACACTTGAAATATTGACTCCAAACACAATATGTGAACAAACCTAACAGGACAGAAATTATTTACAATATGTTAATACGTTGTTTTATAGACTCTCAATAAAGTATGTTTAAATGATTCATTATAGCTGAATATCTGTGATGCGTACCAATTATTCAAATTGATGTGAACTATCTATCAGTGATGAATTGATTCAAATTTATTTAAATTCAAATTTATTCAAATTTATTTAAATCAATATGCAATAGACCATGTCATTACACACATGCTTGCAATTAGGTCAGCAACCATTTTCCTGATCCTCTAAATGTTTTCCTACTAACTGTACCTAAACCTTTGTGATCATACTTGAAGTAGTCCGGTAGGTATGGTGATTTATACTCACTCATGTTTGGAAATAAGGTGGCTGATTTAAGTTGATTTATCTTAAAGATAAGCATGCCATGAATGGCACATATTTAATGTGTTTTACTAACTTCACTATATAGCACTGCTTACATTTACATAATGATAGAGCTATTGTTCAAATAGTGTTAATGGGACGTGACTCAATTGTTAAGATACATGTCTCCCATGCTAAAGGTCTGGGGTTCTTTTGTTACACTGCATGGTGGAGAAAAGTGAATATGTGAGTTGTTCTCATTCAAGCCAGTGCTCTATGACTGGTTATCAAAGGCCGTGTTTGGTGTTATCACGTCTATATGATTATACAAAAGAAAAAATCCCAAGTCATTCTTCAAAAAGAGTAAAGCATTGAGTCCCGCTGACAGGCTTCTATCTGACCTGGTATGGCTTAAACAGTGCTTAAAAATCAAATTAAAATCTGTTCAGATGGTATAATTGCTTTTATATGGTATGTCTATTAAATGATATTGGTAAGATAATGCTACAACTTTATGACTGAATAGCTATTGTCAGTTTAATGAACATATCAATATTATATTACTGGAGGATTTGCCAGTGCACCATTATCATATACTAAATATATTAGAGCAATAACATCCTGAACTTCCACATCTATATATTTTGATGGGAAGGCTTAATTGACGTTTTTCTCAATTATTCATGGGAAGTTTTCTAAATTCGACCTTTTTGTACATATGACCTTTGTAATTATTTTGACCTTTGCAATAATTATGACATGACATTTGAAACACAGTTATATTGCTTTCATGTTAAAAAGGGTATAATCATAATACAATTTTATTGTTTAAGGTTGACACCAGATTTATGAGAAATATTGGTTGTTTCCAATAAAGCACATGATTTGGAACATGCTTCATATATCTTATAATCTGCAAATCCAAGATATTTTTATTCTTATATAAAAATCAGTTAAATAAAAAAAATACAGATTATAAAAATTTTACAATCAGCATTGTCTCCTTAATTGGTTAATATATATTAGGTCCATCTAGTAAAAATGAATACAGCCACATCTAGTCTGCTAGCGGTTTACACACACACACACACACACACACACACACACACACACACACACACACACACACACACACACACACACACACACACACACACACACACACACACACACACACACACATACATACATACATACATACATACATACATACATATATATATATATATATATATATATATATATATATATATATATATATATATATATATATATATATATATAAATATATATATAGCTATTATTTAAAGCTGTTTATCTTATAGCAACATACTTTAACCTAATTTATGGCGTGGTAAATGTTTATATAATATTATACTCATTATATAACGAGTACGTGTTTGAACATAAAAAAACAGTTTAAATTCCTATTAGTGATACACCGTTTGCTGCAAACGGGATATTATCTATGCAGCAATGTTTGTACAAATAGTATTTCTAGATATTTTTGTTTATCAACGAAAGTGTGACGTCAGAATGAAGCTCAACGATAGCAACATTGTAATGCTAATTAGAGCTAGCAAAAAGTAAATTACCCTAATCATAGACATGGGGTTAGCTGAGTGGAAAATGACGATGCTGAAAACAAACACATTAAGTCAGTGGTGGGTGGGCCTTGTAATGGCGCCTTCATACTAACTCGATTTACTTGCTGAGGAGACATGGTGCAGATATGTAACAATCCAATAGTTTACAAGACACAGCTACCAACTATGGCGGACAGGGTCTTGAGTCATCCTTAACACTGGGTACCAACTGTTAGATGAAAGAGGACCGTAAAATAAAAAAACAACAATGTTTATTTTACACAGAATGTCTGGCCTTTTTATATCAAATTACATATTTTGCATATGTATCTCCAAGATATATATGCATGGCAGATTTCTTTACTGAATTTGGTATATTTCCTGGTTCATTAATATCACAATATTCTTTGCTGTTGAAATTATATCACAATGATGTTGAGTTGGGCTCCTCATGGTTAGAATGTGACTCATAGGTTAAGTTTATTGTAAATGAAAGTGATCATATCATACACGACTGATTTACCAATATTGCGTTGTTTCACATTCCAACAAAGGTCGTGTGTATATGACGACTGAAAAAGTAAAATCTTAAAATCTAAAAGATTAAATTAGGGCCTGGGATATATATTTGATTGTTCATATTCATTGTGAAAGATAAATGTCTGGAAAAAGTGTGATATGTCAGAAAGTGTGATTAGCCAGAGTGTGATTAGCCAGAAAGGGTGATTCGACAGAATGTTCGATTAGGCAGAAAGGGTGATTAGTCAGAAAGTGTGATTTGCCAGAGAGTGTGATTAGTCAGAATGGATGATTAGTCAGAATGGGTGATTATTCAGAAATGGTGATTAGTCAGAAAGTGTGATTAGTCAGAAATGGTGAGAAGTCAGAATGGGTGATTAGTCAGAAAGGTTGATTAGTCAGAATGGATGATTAGTCAGAATGAGTGATTAGTCAGAATGTTCGATTAGGCAGAAAGTGTGATTAGTCAGATTGTGATTAGTCAGTGTGATTAGTCAGAAATGGTGATTAGTCAGAAATGGTGATAAGCCAGAATGGATGATTAGTCAGAATGGGTGATTAGTCAGAATGGATAATTTGTTAGAAAGTGTGATTAGTCAGAAAGGGTGATTAGTCAGAAATGGTGACTAGTAAGAAGGTGTGATAAGTCAGAAAGTGTGATTTGCCAGAGAGTGTGATTAGTCAGAGTGTGATTAGTCAGAGTGTGATTAGTCAGAGTGTGATTAGTCAAAAATGGTGATTAGTCAGAAATGGTGATTAGTCAGAATGGATGATTAGTCAGAATGGGTGATTAGTCAGAAATGGTGATTAGTCAGAATGGATGATTAGTCAGAATGGGTGATTAGTCAGAAATGGTGACTAGTCAGAAATGGTGATAAGCCAGAATGGATGATTAGTCAGAATGGGTGATTAGTCAGAATGGATAATTTGTTAGAAAGTGTGATTAGTCAGAAAGGGTGATTAGTCAGAAATGGTGACTAGTAAGAAAGTGTGATTTGCCAGAGAGTGTGATTAGTCAGAGTGTGATTAGTCAGAGTGTGATTAGTCAGAGTGTGATTAGTCAGAGTGTGATTAGTCAAAAATGGTGATTAGTCAGAAATGGTGATTAGTCAGAATGGATGATTAGTCAGAATGGGTGATTAGTCAGAAATGGTGATTAGTCAGAATGGATGATTAGTCAGAATGGGTGATTAGTCAGAAATGGTGATTAGTCAGAAATGGTGATAAGCCAGAATGGATGATTAGTCAGAATGGGTGATTAGTCAGAAATGGTGATAAGCCAGAATGGATGATTAGTCAGAATGGGTGATTAGTCAGAATGTTCGATTAGTCCGAGTGTGATTAGTCAGAGTGTGATTAGTCAGAGTGTGATTAGTCAAAAATGGTGATTTGTCAGAAATGGTGATTAGTCAGAATGGATGATTAGTCAGAATGGGTGATTAGTCCGAATGGGTGATTAGTCAGAATGGGTGATTAGTCCGAATGGGTGATTAGTCAGAATGGGTGATTAGTCAGAATGGGTGATTAGTCAGAACGGGTGATTAGTCAGAATGGGTGATTAGGCAGAATGGGTGATTAGTCAGGGGAGAGTTAGAAGCAGCCTTGAAGACCCATCAGTCCCCTTTCAAGAGTTCAATATGTAATTGACAATGAGGAGTAGGAATCTAATGGTCAATTTGTGAATTTGTCAAATGGTGTTTTTGAGATATTTTCTGCAATAATGGCAACATTAGGTTAACTATCAGCTCGGTCGACTGTAAACCAGTTTGATGAGTTTGAAGGCAACACTGCTGGCAGTTGGAATCGAACCCACCATCTCTATTCCTCCACTAATATAATAAAGAAAAAGTGCTCCATTAAATATATTAAGGAAGAAAGGTCAGGAAAGATATAATGGGAGATGGAAAATATCATTTAAGGTCAGGAAAGATATAGTGGAAGATAAAATATACCATTTAAGGTGTTTTAGGTTAATTAACCTCATATAAGCATGCACAATAGACATTGTAGGCCAGTAGTTTAAACCTTTTGATATCCGGGCATTCGTCCATGACTAACATCAATGATAACGGGATCGTCACGTGTCAATCGATGTACACTGACTGTTTCAGGGAGCATAGCCACAGCGTCTTCATTAATAGTACAGGTCTCTCTTGGATACAAGACACAGTTATATGAATACAGATGGACACAAACAATAAGGGTGAGTGAAAATGGAATTAGTGGCAAATATGAGGTCAGTTATGGGTGTTTAATGATGAGTAGATATGACTTTGCTGGTCAATATGAGATCGGTTGTGAGTTTAATGGCGAGTAGATATGACTTTGTTGGTCAATATGAGATCGGTTGTGAGTCTAACGTTGAGCAGATATGACTTTGTTGGTCAATATGAGATCGGCTGTGAGTTTAATGGTGAGTAGATATAACTTTGTTGGTCAATATGAGATCAGCTGTGAGTTTAATGGTGAGTAGATATGACTTTGTTGGTCAATATCAGATGGGTTGGGAGTCTAACGTTGAGTAGATATGACTTTGTTGGTCAATATGAGATCGGCTGTGAGTCTAATGGTGAGTAGATAGGACTTTGTTGGTTAATATGAGATCGGCTGTGAGTCTAATGGTGAGTAGATATGACTTTGTTGGTTAATATGAGATCAGTTGGGAGTCTAATGGTGAGTAGATATGACTTTGTTGGTCAATATCAGATCGGTTGGGAGTCTAACGTTGAGTAGATATGACTTTGTTGGTCAATATGAGATCGGCTGTGAGTCTAATGGTGAGTAGATAGGACTTTGTTGGTTAATATGAGATCGGCTGTGAGTCTAATGGTGAGTAGATATGACTTTGTTGGTTAATATGAGATCGGCTGTGAGTCTAATGGTGAGCAGATATGACTTTGTTGGTCAATATGAGATCGGCTGTGAGTTTAATGGTGAGTAGATATGACTTTGTTGGTCAATATCAGATGGGTTGGGAGTCTAACGTTGAGTAGATATGACTTTGTTGGTCAATATGAGATCGGCTGTGAGTCTAATGGTGAGTAGATAGGACTTTGTTGGTTAATATGAGATCGGCTGTGAGTCTAATGGTGAGAAGATATGACTTTGTTGGTTAATATGAGATCAGTTGGGAGTCTAATGGTGAGTAGATATGACTTTGTTGGTCAATATCAGATCGGTTGGGAGTCTATAACGTTGAGTAGATATGACTTTGTTGGTCAATATGAGATCGGCTGTGGGTCTAATGGTGAGTAGATAGGACTTTGTTGGTCAATATGAGATCGGTTGGGAGTCTAACGTAGAGTAGACTTTGTTGGTCAATATGAGATCAGTTGGGAGTCTATAACGTTGAGTAGATATGACTTTGTTGGTCAATATGAGATCGGCTGTGAGTTTAATGGTGAGTAGATATGACTCATTGGTCAATATGAGATCGGCTGTGAGTTTAATGGTGAGTAGATATGGCTTTGTTAGTTAATATGAGATCGGCTGGCAGTCTAACGTTGAGTAGATATGACTTTGTTGGTCAATATGAGATCGGCTGTGAGTCTAATGGTGAGTAGATATGACTTTGTGGTCAATATGAGATCGGTTGGAAGTCTATAACGTTGAGTAGATATGACTTTGTTGGTCACTATGAGATCGTTTGTGAGTCTCTAATGGTCAGTAGATATGACTTTGTTGCTCAATATGAGATTGGCTGGCAGTTTAACGTTGAGTAGATATGACTTTGTTGGTCAAATGGTGAGTAGATATTGTAATATGACTTTGTCGCTCAATATGAGATCGGCTGTGAGTTTAATGGTGAGTAGATATGACTTTGTTGGTCAATATGAGATCGGTTGGGAGTCTATAACGTTGAGTAGATATGACTTTGTTGGTCAATATGAGATCGTTTGTGAGTCTCTAATGGTCAGTAGATATGACTTTGTTGCTCAATATGAGATCGGTTGTGAGTCTATAACGTTGAGTAGATAAGACTTTTTTGGTCAATATGAGATCGGCTGTGAGTCTAATGGTGAGTAGATAGGACTTTGTTGGTCAATATGAGATCGGTTGGGAGTCTAACGTAGAGTAGACTTTGTTGGTCAATATGAGATCGGTTGGGAGTCTATAACGTTGAGTAGATATGACTTTGTTGGTCAATATGAGATCGGCTGTGAGTTTAATGGTGAGTAGATATGACTCTGTTGGTCAATATGAGATCGGCTGTGAGTTTAATGGTGAGTAGATATGGCTTTGTTAGTTAATATGAGATCGGCTGGCAGTCTAACGTTGAGTAGATAAGACTTTGTTGGTCAATATGAGATCGGCTGTGAGTCTAATGGTGAGTAGATATGACTTTGTTGGTCAATATGAGATCGGTTGGGAGTCTATAACGTTGAGTAGATATGACTTTGTTGGTCAATATGAGATTGGCTGGCAGTTTAACGTAGAGTAGATATGACTTTGTTGGTCAAATGGTGAGTAGATATTGTAATATGACTTTGTCGCTCAATATGAGATCGGCTGTGAGTTTAATGGTGAGTAGATATGACTTTGTTGGTCAATATGACATCGGTTGGGAGTCTATAACGTTGAGTAGATATGACTTTGTTGGTCAATATGAGATCGTTTGTGAGTCTCTAATGGTCAGTAGATATGACTTTGTTGCTCAATATGAGATGGGTTGGGAGTCTATAACGTTGAGTAGATATGACTTTGTTGGTCAATATGAGATCGGCTGTGAGTTTAATGGTGAGTAGATATGACTTTGTTGGTTAATATGAGATCGGTTGTGAGTCTATAACGTTGAGTAGATAAGACTTTTTTGGTCAATATGAGATCGGCTGTGAGTCTAATGGTGAGTAGATAGGACTTTGTTGGTCAATATGAGATCGGTTGGGAGTCTAACGTAGAGTAGACTTTGTTGGTCAATATGAGATCGGTTGGGAGTCTATAACGTTGAGTAGATATGACTTTGTTGGTCAATATGAGATCGGCTGTGAGTTTAATGGTGAGTAGATATGACTCTGTTGGTCAATATGAGATCGGCTGTGAGTTTAATGGTGAGTAGATATGGCTTTGTTAGTTAATATGAGATTGGCTGGCAGTCTAACGTTGAGTAGATAAGACTTTGTTGGTCAATATGAGATCGGCTGTGAGTCTAATGGTGAGTAGATATGACTTTGTTGGTCAATATGAGATCGGTTGGGAGTCTATAACGTTGAGTAGATATGACTTTGTTGGTCAATATGAGATCGTTTGTGAGTCTCTAATGGTCAGTAGATATGACTTTGTTGCTCAATATGAGATCGGCTGGCAGTTTAACGTTGAGTAGATATGACTTTGTTGGTCAAATGGTGAGTAGATATTGTAATATGACTTTGTCGCTCAATATGAGATCGGCTGTGAGTTTAATGGTGAGTAGATAAGACTTTGTTGGTCAATATGAGATCGGCTGTGAGTTAAATGGTGAGTAGATATGACTTTGTTGGTCAATATGAGATCGGCTGTGAGTATCAAATGATGAGTAAACATGACTCAATAAGGAGATCGTAGGTATTCTATGAGTGGATGTGATATTTCCAGTTAATATAAGGTCAGTTGACAATTGAATAAAATCCACAGCATTTAATGACCAATGAGGAATCACTTAGTAGTTTCTACCTTCCTGAGTCATGAGATCATACTCCACACTAATGACCCATGACCCAATTAGTCAGGGGTCATTAGTGTGGAGTATGTTCTCATTTGAGAAATATGTCCTTTTATGTTTCTGTGATACCAAGATGGCTGAATGTCGGTAATAAAATGACCCAAATATTTCTTAATGTAATATGTCCGATTGTTTCTTATGTATTGAATAGTGTCTCCAGGAAGCTTAGAAATTTCATAAAAGGGATTTATGAATTACCTGGGCTGCTACCAAATGTCATGTGACTAATCACCTATCCCAAAAATGTATACACCCCCTTCAAAGTTCTGTCCAAGCCTCCATTTTTAGTTAATATGTACAAATGAGATTGTATGAATATGAAAAAGTTTGCCAGATGGGACTTATATATCGGAAAATGATTAAGACTTTATTGACATTTATATCATGCAAGGAAAATGTGCTTAAAAACCCCATGTCATGAATGCTTTAAGAAAAAGAGCAACGAGTGACATTTTGACCTTTGCAATGGGCATGATATTGACCTTTGCAATGGGCATGATGTTGACCTTTGCAAGGAGCATGATATTGACCTTTGCAAGGAGCATGATATTGACCTTTGCAAGGAGCATGATATTGACCTTTGCAAGGAGCATGATATTGACCTCCTTTGCAAGGAGCATGATATTGACCTCCTTTGCAAGGAGCATGATATTGACCATTGCAAGGAGCATGATATTGACCTTTGCAAGGAGCATGATATTGACCTTTGCAATGGGCATGATGTTGACCTTTGCAATGGGCATGATATTGACCTTTGCAAGGAGCATGATATTGACCTGTGCAAGGAGCATGATATTGACCTTTGCATGGAGCATGATATTGACCATTGCAAGGAGCATGATATTGACCATTGCAAGGAGCATGATATTGACCTCCTTTGCAAGGAGCATGATATTGACCTTTGCAATGGGCAAGATGTTGACCTTTGCAAGGAGCATGATATTGACCTTTGCAAGGAGCATGATATTGACCTTTGCAAGGAGCATGATATTGACCTCCTTTGCAAGGAGCATGATATTGACCATTGCAAGGAGCATGATATTGACCTTTGCAAGGAGCATGATATTGACCTTTGCAATGGGCATGATGTTGACCTTTGCAATGGGCATGATATTGACCTTTGCAAGGAGCATGATATTGACCTTTGCAAGGAGCATGATATTGACCTTTGCAAGGAGCATGATATTGACCATTGCAAGGAGCATGATATTGACCTCCTTTGCAAGGAGCATGATATTGACCTTTGCCAAGGGAATGATGTTGACCTTTGCAAGGAGCATGATATTGACCTCCTTTGCAAGGAGTGTCATATTCATTATATTCATTTATAATATTCATTATAATTCCATAAACTTAATCGATATACACAGCACATTTGTGTGAATAACTGCTTTTCATCTATTGATAATTTATGTACAAACTGTTCACTTATGGATTTTTTTCTGGGCCATGCACCTAACACTAAAATTCTCTTTAAATGATATCATATTATAATTTATTTCAAATACAAAATATGGATCTGCTTTTACTTCTATATTCTAGTCATAAACATGAAAATTCTCAATCCGATGATCACTGGAATTTATCAAAAAAGTAACCAATATGTTTAATACTATATGTTTATAACAAAATATGAACCTGAAGCATGTATGTGATAAACATCTCAATTCTGTTATTTTACAGATGCAGTGGACCATTGTGGAATTGTTATTTGATGAGACTAATTTGGATGGGAATAGAGTGTGTCCATGGGATCTGTTTTACTGATATCAGTCATACATAAAATATAAACACTCATCACAGTAGCTTTAACTCATATAATGTGAATGAAGCTATGTGCTTGGTGCATTGAACCTTATCTGATAACGTATGCTTGATGCATTGAACCTTATCTGATAACGTGTGCTTGATGCATTGAACCTTATCTGATAACGTGTGCTTGATGCATTGGACCTTATCTGATAACGTGGGCTTGATGCATTGAACCTTATCTGATAACGTGTGCTTGATGCATTGAACCTTATCTGATAACGTGTGATTGATGCATTGATCCTTATCTGACAGCATTTACTTCTGAATTCAAGCAAATCAATGAGGTACTAATGTATATTAATGGAGCAATAGTGTGTTGACTTGTGGCACTGGAGGAAAAGTGCGGAATTATGGGATGGTAAGCATGGGATCATGTGATGGTAAGCATGGGATCATGAGAAATATGCAGGATATGTCCGCAAAGTTTCAATCAGTTTGTTTTCAATCAGTTTGAGGCAATTAAGGGGTGAGCAAGCAAAACATTCCAGCAAGATAAAATACCGAACAGCGATGCTGCGTCCCTCTGTGATACTAATTGTCGTCTGTGTTACGGCCGACATGGTATCCGGCCAAGTGTATAAAAGAAACTACGCCGAATTAACCAAAGTTCCACGTAAGATACCAAGCGATACTGTTGAGATTTTTTTATCTCATAACTGGATAAAATCTCTTCCATCCGGGTCCTTTTCCAAATGTCAGCAGGTACAGAACTTAAGCTTGGACCACAATAAACTTTCCGTCTTGGACGACGAATCATTTAAGGGCATGGATTCGCTGGAAAATATCATTTTGACATCTAATCAATTTGAAGAGTTTCCCGTTTTCACATCTGTGGCAGGGACGCTGAAATCAGTCAGTCTTGGAAATAATTTGATATCAGTCATTGATGCTACCAGGATCTCAAGTTTGACTTCTTTAGAGAGGCTAACTATCAATAGTAACAGACTAGCTGGTGAGTTGTCTCTGCCAACCTTACCCTCCCTAAAGGTCCTGAATGTTGGACTCAACGAACTGACTGCACTCCCTGACCTCACAGGCTGGGATTCGCTTGATTACATCACCTTAGCAGAAAACCTCTTTGTATCTCTGCCAGATTTTACTGATGTGAAGGATACCCTTAAGTTCATTAACCTCAATCACAATGACCTTCAGGACCCCCTTGACCACCTCAGTGGCATGATCAACCTGGATACGCTTTATTTGAAGGGCAATAAAATCAATGTCATGCCAGACCTCAGCGCCTCCTACCAACTATTAATTCTGGATATGGATCAGAACTCTATTGATGACGTCAGAGCTAGTTCATTACCATCATCGTTGGAACTATTATCATTATCTTTCAACAATATCTCTTCTATAGAAGATACCACATTTATGACAATGAATTTGGAAACACTTAATATTGACCATAACATTTTAAGCACAGTGCCCCCTCTCGGTGGTCTGGTGAACCTCACCCACTTCAACGCACAACAGAATGATATTTCCATGTTTCCTGATTTGAGTGATCTGGAAAGCCTAATCCATGCCGACATTTCATATAACAAAATAACAAATCTGAACTCCCCCTTGCCTTTCTCCCTGACCTATTTTGATCTTAGTGTAAACAGGATCAGGTCAATATGTGAGGAATTCTTTGTCAATGCCTCCTCTCTTACTCAATTTTATCTTCAATATAATCATTTAGAGCAAGTCCCAGATACATCAGGACTTCTCAGTATCAACATTATTGACCTATCACATAATTGGCTTTCTGCCATTCCTGATATCAGAAATATTGATACTTTAAGATATTTTTACATTGACCATAATAATATCACAAATACTTCAACAGTACTACCTTCGTCTTTATATTTGGTTGACATCTCTCATAATGACATTGAAATATTTTTTCCTAATTGTTTTAACAGTTGTCTTTCCCTAAAGACTCTAAATGCGTCCAATAATCGACTTAAGAAGCTTCCAGATCTAAGATATTTGCCCAATCTAAAAAATATAAAATTCAACGCAAATGAATTACAAATCCTTCACTTATCATATATACCGCCTCAAGCGACAATCGTGAGATTCGATGACAATTTATTACATCAGAATGCTACCTACATTGATGTACCTAAAACGTATTTCACCCATAAGCCTCATTTGAGTATCCAGAATAATCTGTTTACTGATTTGCCAAAATTTGGTGATTTAGGCAGCTCAATTCCAAAAATATACGTAGGAGAAAGTAACATTACGAACCTAATGAGAGATCATCTAGTTGGATTAGAATCAACAACTGTTTATGCAAGGGAAAATCAAATCTCTTGTGATAGAAACCTATGCTGGTTTATATTGGAGAATCATAGATTTTCTGTGCTTTTCGATTGTTCCTCTCCGACAGAACTGGCTGGTCGTAGCAACAATGATATCACCAAGGAAGAAGTCTGCCCAGGTAAATATGTTATATTATATAAAACAAGTGCCTTCGGCTGGGAAGGGATGCTGTCTCTCTCTGTTGTGGCTATCTCTTACTTATGCAGCTGTCTCTCCCTTGTACAACTATCAGTTCAGTTATGTGTTATAACTGTCTCACTTTTGTAAATATCTCGCACCTATGCAGCTGTCTCTCCCTTGTACAACTATCTCTAACTGATACAGCTGTCTCTTACATGTGCAGCTATCTCTCACTTATGCAGCTGTTTCTCATTTGTGCAGCTATCTATCTCTGCTGTAACTACCCCTCACTTGTGCAGCTATCTATCACTGTTGTAACTATCTCTCACTTTGCAGTTATCTCACTTATGCAGCTGTCTCTCACTTGTTCAGTTATCTATCTGTGTTATAACTGTCTCACTTTTGTAACTATCTCTCACCCATGCAGCTGTCTCTCCCTGGTACAACTATCTCTCACCCATGCAGCTGTCTCACATATATGCAGCTATCTCTAACTTATGCAGCTGTCCCTCACTTGTGCATCTATCTATCTCTGCTGTAACTGTCTCTCGCTGTTATTATCTCTGACTTATGCAGCTGTCTCTCCCTTGTACAGCTATCTCACTGATGCAGCTGTCTCTTACATGTGCAGCTATCTCACTTATGTAACTCTCTCATCTGTGCAGCTATCTCTCACTGCTGTAACTATCTCTCACTGCTGTAACTATCTCTCACTGCTGTAACTATCTCTCACTGCTGTAACTATCTCTCACTGCTGTAACTATCTCTCACTGCTGTAACTATCTCACTTATGTACCTGTCTCTCATGTATGCAGCTACCTCTCCCTGTTGTAACTGTCACACTATTGCAGCTATCTCTCAATATTGCAACTATTGTAACTATTTCTCACCTGTTGTAACTATCTCTCACTTTTTCATGTCTCAATGCAACTATCTCTCAATTATGCAGCTAGCTCTTATTCATGCAGCTATCTTTTATTTATACAGCTATCTCTTACTTATGCAGCTATCTCTTATTTATGCAGTTATCTCTTATTTATGCATCTATCTCTTATTTATGCAGCTATCTCTTATTTGTGCAGCTATTTTTCATGTCTCAATGCAGCTATCTCTCAGTTATGCAGCTATCTCTTATTTATACAACTATCTCTTATCTATGCAGCTATCTCTTATTTATGCAGTTATCCCTTATTTATGCAGCTATCTCTTATTTATGCAGCTATCTCTTATTTATGCAGCTATGCAGGGCCTCAATAATTAGATCAATAAATAGGTCAATTTACCGATGGTTGAAAACAAAGCTCTAATACAGAAATATAGGCATATTGGAGGTAATATTTCATTTCTAGTGTAATTATGATAACAAATAAATGATAATTGTGCCATTCATATTTGGAGATTAGTTTAGCGTCACTTCCACCAGAGGGCAGGCAACGTGGTGACGGAACTGCAAGATCACACACTCTTATCAGTGGCCAATTTTATTGCAGCCCATACCTCACACTGCAACTTTTTGTTTTCAAATCTCGTCACCCTTCCTCTCTGATCACGTTCATATATGTATGTAAAACTATATCTGGTGACTTTCAGAAAATGCTGTAAAAGTTAATATATGCCATCGAATGCTTTTTAATTGTTTCACAATGGGTTCCTTTGGATTACATCAGAAGTATCGGCCCTTCCCAACTTTGTGTCCTTTCCGTACGAAGCCAGAGCCAAGCCGGATTTTCCAAACCAATTCGGGCTCTTTTTAGACACTAATAACTGTCCATATATGGTCAGTAAACCACCTCGCAGGTGCCCATATGCTGTGCCCTGAATTCCGGTCACACGTCACGTGCACTGGAAATATGTGGTTGTTGTTTAGGGTTATATTTATATCAATCAATCAGAGCAATCCCCTCCAAAATCAGGGGCTCACCACCAATATTTTTGGGGATTTTCTTGATGATAAAATGAAAGGAATCAGTCGTCACTGAAATATGATGGACAGTGCTTGGTGTTCTTGGAAACAGTGGCTTTTAAGTATTTAAGTATCATGATGAATTATGGAGATATCGTTCAACTAGCCTTTATTTTACATTGTGAGGCCTTCATTTATCACCAGATAGGTGATAGGTGATCTGGAGGGGTTTGTGGAACATGCAGGTACTTCTTTCTCAACTAAAATTAAGTCTGGTGGAGTTGATAGAGCTCATATTTAAACAGGTTCCACTTTAAACTGATTTGACTCAGTTTTTGCAGCTGGAGACTGATGTGAAATGTATATATTTTCTTTATTTAATGTTACACAAATAGCAGTAAAGCTTTTTTGTGAGATTTTAGATATAATCATACATAAAATACGAATTACAACTGAAAGAGTTGGGTATTCAAAAAAAATCATCTGCAAACGGGATTTGTCATACTAAGCTCCCTCAGTTTTGAAGTTGTCTTCACATATCTGACATATTGTACATGGCATGGAATGCTCGAAGTTGACAGGAATAGTGAGCAGATAGGCCAGAAACGTATATATTTGACTGGAAGTTTTTAGCAAAGAAATAAAAAGGTTGGGAAGGCCACCGTGGTGCTAATCATTCGATCTTCTCACTACCCCTACTGCCATTTTCCTATTTTTAAATATGCCATTTTGTATAGGAAACTCACAGAAATCAATCCGGAAGAGAAATATATGCAGCTCCAATCGATGACATCCTTGTTAACACTATAACAACGATATTGTGACCAAATTACTGTGGGGACCAGACGGGCATTCATATAACATCGTGACGTCACAATAGTATAGTCCAGTGGAAAGGCTTAATGTTTGTGCACTTTTGGAAACAAACATGAAACAGTTACACACATTGGCATTGTGATTAAATTCAGCTATAGAAACATTCTGTCAACTCCTGTCTCTCAGCACAGTATCTACCAAACTTTGGGTCTACTTCACCTTTTAACATTCTGATTTCAGATTTGGGCTCATGATTCATCTCCTAAAACATCTAGCATATAGTTGTGGTACCCTGGGCAAAACTAATGTCTCCATAATTAATATTGAGAAAATGGCATACTAAAATATGCAATTTATTTTGTATTGATACAAATCATTTTGTATTATTTTGATTCATTCATTACATACTTCATGTCATTTGTGCTTCTTGGTCCCTGACTTGACTATAATACTAGAGTTCATTTAGCTCTTCGCTTGATAGTGGTAATATGTGTTAAAATGCTTCTGAATACATAATATCCGACAAGGTTCAAATGTAGGTTTGGTTTGCTTGGGGCTTTACAGCTTATTAGCACCAGTTCCTCTGTGGTGATCCAAAGGTCGTTGGTTCGATGTGGCGTCATGGTGCAAAATTTGCAGCTGTTTTAATCTTTTCCAATTTTTGATGAAAATGTAAGCAAGGACTGTAAGCAACTGCATCCTTGCTTGTGATCTAAGCACAAACCTGTGATGTAAGTAAAATATATTTGCTTGGAAGTGTTTCAAAAACCAGACGTTAGTTAAAGAAGTGGAGGATGGGAGATGGTGGGTTCAACTCCCATTGCCGCCAGTGTTACTTTTACACTGGCTAAAGGCTTGAAAGTCGACCTGATATGGCCATAGTTGCTGAAAGGGTCATAAAAACACCATTTCACAATTTCACTATACTGGGAAGCTTTGAAATTTTCTTCTGCTGTTAAAAAGTTTTTGCCAGAGTCTGTCTTCATGGATTTTGCTGGACATTCAAGATCAAGTGAATTATCATCTTGGCAAAATATGCACTGGTCCCATCAAATGGGTGCATATGTAGAACATGCCATGTTGATATAGGCTAAATAGTCCAAACATGGTGTGATGCTGATTTCTCAGAACAAAATCTCAAAATATGTAGACCTAACAAGAATTACTGCAGATGTACAGAATAAATCTGATTGGTAGCAATAGAATAATAGAATCTATACAAATTATGCACAAACCTCAAGTTGATGGGAAAATCCACATTATGTGTACATGTGTTAATAATAGGTAAATTTCTAGAAGAAAACTATTGTTTATAAGAAACATATCATGTAATAAATTGTTTGTACTGTATGAGATATTTGCTTCCCGAAATCTGCTATGTGTAACATGTGCTTTATGTACCATTTGCTTACTGCTGATGTTGTGCTGATCAAATTCCTGGAATATGGCATCTTGACCCCATGACCTATATTTGATGGCCTAAGTCAAACCATTGTCACAACCCAATGTAGTAAAATATATCATACGAATAATATAGGAATGTACATATAATACTTTTCAAGTGATACAGGCATTTTACAGAATATTATCAATTATTATCGATTAGTATTATTAATAATTTTGTTTGATTATTAAATTAAGATACAGTCATAATAATGTCACAGTTTGGGTATATAAAAGTCTACACTGTTTAATACCGGAAAAGGTCAATACCTTGAAAACAGTGTATCATTAAATCAAATAATGTTTCTGTAAAGAATAGGATTTAATACTACTCTAGTTATCAGTAACACCAAAACAAATGAGAAAATTAGGAAATGAGTAACAATACCCAACTAAAAGGCTGATTGTATTTTTTGCCAGGTTCTAATATTATTCTGATATATTTTCATAAATATCATACAGGGGGCGCCACCAGCCACCAGGGGGCATTGTGAGGGTGCTTCTACAGCTAGAATTATTCATAATGCTTATATGTATATGTGTACTTTTATTTTAAAAGTGTAAAAACATGGCCATTTCTGGGCTTACCCATTGGGCTACAAGGGAGCGTTTGTAACCTTATGTATAGATGCTTGAATCCAAATTTTTAAATAACTTCAGAGCTGTTAATATATTACTCCCACATAGGCTGATTGCGGGTCGCCATACTGCCTCAATTAAAAGCAAAGTGCTCAGAAAAACTCTAAAATCCAATCATTAAAATTAAACAAGATGGTAACCCGCAATTGCACTATGGATCTGTGTACACTTAAGATATATGGTCCGAATGCTTGAGGAATTTAGTAGTTCAGTCATGTCATGATGAGACCTATTTGTAGTACATAAGTTTAATTTTAAAAAATAAAATAAATGTAGCTTGTACATATTATTCAATAATTCCATTTTGTTGCAGATGACATTTACATCGTACATATTGCAGAAAATATAGACGTGTGCTCTTATCAAGATGAGGACGCAAATAAAGTGGAATTTAGATTGAAGGACAATGACAGAGATACATGCCTGCAAATGCCAATAACACCAGCGTTTCCATATCACACGCTTCTTGTACCATCTATGAATGTATCTAGCGAGAAGGCTTATCTGTCACTCATCGGATACAACTTGGGATGTCATCTTGAAAGTGGGGTGATTTTGTTTGCACAGACTAACTGTGCAGCTGATGGGAGGAACTGTTTGGATAAGCTCCTGTGTTCTCTGGTGACTCAGGATTTGACGATAGGTGGCGCTCAGAGATGTTGGTTTTGCTGTGTCTGTGTGAATGGGTGCACAAGTTTTTTGCTACAAATCTCAAGTGGCATTAACAACATTGTCACTGTGTGTGAGGTGGGGCAAAGCTAACATACCAGAGTTAGGTTCTAGATGAGATGCACAAGCAATTTCTTTTATTTTGTAAAATTACGCTTTTAAAGAATCCACAAGATGGAGTAAAAGTTAGAAAAAATGTGAAGGTCACAACTTTAAATTGATATGGTCAGTCACAGCTTTATGATGGTATGGTATAACTTGGAAGGTCACAGCTTTATATTAGTACGGTGTAACTTTGAAGGTCACATCCTCAAAGTGATTTGGTATAATGTATAAGAAAGGTCACAGTCTTAAGATTAATATGGTATACTGTGGAAGGTCACATCACAGCCTTGGATAGGTATGACGTAATGTGGAAGGTCACAGCCTTAAATTGGTATAGAATATGGAAGATTACAGACTTAGATAGATAAGGTCACAGCCTTAGACTAATAAGGTCACAGCCTTAGATAGATAAGGTCACAGCCTTAGACTGATAAGGTCACAGCCTTAGATTGATAAGGTCACAATCTTAGGTATGGTATGATTTTACTTTTCTTACACTTATTATTATTAACTGTAAGGTGAGTCAAACTGTGGAGTGAATTTAAAAGATTAGTGTAGTGTTCTGATTGAACAAAATAAACACAAATAAATGCTCATGAGCAATGTTTTCAATCATTGAACAGTGTTCACATATAGGTGCCCACAAAATCCAACTGCTCTGATTCATATTTACTGTGATTTAATTGCCATGTTTGTCATTGTTAACTGGAATATATATCCATATATTTCAGACAATAGCATCAAATGCCAGTTGCTAGAGACTCCAGAATGGACAGTCCTGGCAGAGCAACTATATATGGCAGAAAACAGCCAATTTTCTTCACAGCTGAATGTATAAAAATGTAGAGATTTCTCTTGTTTGTATATTCTTTGTTGTTAAAATATATCAAATGGAGGTGATGATGTGATAACACAACATGATTATAACTTGCTGAGCATTTGCTAACAACATGCTCACAATGTGCTGAGCACATTCTCAAAACAATGTGCCACAACGTGCTCATGTTATCTTGTGTTCACAGATCTATGTCCTCACAACGTCAGGTAACAATGTATTTAGAACCGAAACACATGCCCCTATTGTGGAAAAAAAACCAGAGTTGTTAACTCGGTTACACTCCTGGTGCATTACTTCAAGAATGGAATGTTAATCCCTTAAAATTAAATAAAATGTTGAATAGGGTAGAGGTGCGAATGCAATCACACGTACAAAATTGTTTTGTGTCAGTGGCAAAATCATTTGTGACACTGGTAGGCAAGTTGTGAAAGACCCCAAAACATGGTGGCTGAAAGTTGGTTAAAAATGCCTTAAGATTACTCAAGGCCACACGAATAATTTTACATTATCTTGAAATGGTTTTATAGACTTGATACAACTGTTTAGAGCATAAGCTTTTTTGTAATTTCCAAACATACTAAGATTGAATTTATGTTACAATTTATCATAAGAATAGGTCTGTGCCTGAGGGATTAAAGTGTTTTCCTTGTTCATTTGTGACTGGTGGGTTGTCATGTCAAGGACCTGCAGTATAAATGAATGAATGAATGAATGAATGAATCAGTCAATCAACCAATCAATCAATCAATCAATCAATCAATCAATCAATCAATCAATCAATGACACATCAAAGTCAAGTATGCAGCCCAGGCACCTATCCTGTACATCTATATTGCCTCCTTGAGGGGTTTTGATGGGTTTACAGAGCCTCTCAGATTCATAGCTGATTGGGGCAAAATATGCCAATGACAGTTTCTCTTTGGATTTAATACAAATGTGACTTAAAATGTTTTTAAAAATCATTAAAATGTCTTTATTGTGTCATGATCTATTTGTGTAAGTAACAAATTACATTAAACAGATCTGTAAGCCAGAATTCAACTGTAATAAAGGTGCAAACAAAGAAAGTCAGATGTTGCCAGACTATAGTCATTCTTCAAGACTTTCCAAATAAAATCCCAAGGCAAGTATGTTTTGTTAAAACTGATAATAGCTCTTGACACATGGTGTACGATTACTTGATTTTTGAACCTATTTCCATGCTATTCTGTTCAGTTGTAAGTGAACGCTTGTACAAATCCATGTCACTCTTAAAACGTTATTATGCACTGAGGTCTTTATTGACGATTGAAGACTTTAGCCAAATGACCCTACCAGAAAAGTGGTATATTTGGTTAGACAAACATGGGCAAGGCTACAGAACAGAGGACGTGTCACCTTTAGTCTGAAAATGGTGTCTGGATTCAAATCACAGAGAAAGTAGTTGATGCTATCAGAGATGAAATAGTAAGCCTAAGGAAATATGTCCAAGTTCTGATGTCAAAAATGCGAATGAAGGATAATATGCCAAAATATTTTCTGTTCACTGAGTGGAAGGATACTGTTGGTGAAAAACAACAAAGTCGACACCTAATAAAGCTCAATACTCACATTGATAAAGCTTTGTGGTTTCTTGAAAGCTATGATATAAACATTAATATTATTTCCCTCCAAAATACCAGAACAAATGAAGAACATATCCTTGGACCGATGAGACCAAAGCATGAATACAAAGACCTCTCTCCCCAGAAGATAAATAAAAGATCAAGTCAATATTATTAAAGGGTAACATTCACTTTCCTGTTACACTCTGTAGTATCATAGAGAATTATAATGCACATTGATCTGTGGCTCTGTTTGTATGACCGCACAAGGGAAACATGTTTTTGGGGAGAAAAATAGCTCTTTTAAATGAACGTGCTGAAAAAAAATGGATGACATCATCGTGGGGCAATTATCTACTTGCATAACTAATTAGTAAACAAAGAAGAATGCAACCGAAAGAGTGATCTTACGATTTTTGGTCTTAAAATGAACACAATAAGCAATGTTTATGTGCGTTGAGAACAGAAAGAACATTAAAAATGCAATATTTTGGTGTAAAAAATGTGTCAATTGGACCAGTATTAGTAAAGTTATGACTTGTTTTATGAAAATTGAAGATCATTGCAGCTTGAGTTGCATGTGCATTAAATCAACCACGATGACGTCATTGCCACTAATTGCAATAAATGATCATATTTTATGGCGGTTGCAAGATTAGTTTTTATATGTTGGTTTGTGTTTCCATGTTTACTGATTTATCTTTTTGGTCTTTGAATTTCAATGTATTTCTGCATTTATGATAATTTAATCATTTAATTTCAGGAATCTATTTTACTAGAAAGAAACACTTTAATAATGAATAGATACTGCACAGGAGATACAGCATACCATGAACTCTCCATGTTGATTGTTGGCATGTTTTTACAGCAATTGTAGGATATAGATTACACACCAAGAGACTCTTATATCCTTCACTGTTTAAGAAGATCCTGAACAAATAGTGCATCCTCTATGTATTGTTAAAACCACAGAATCGTATGAAACATAGAACAAGATACTCTACAGCTTGACGACAAGCTTTTACCCATCACCTTCTAAATGTCTGCTGACATGAAATTCCTTCTGCTGATTATGGGTCGCACAAGCGCAAATTTCAAATTTGCATGTCTGTGGTGTTACGTGTTGTCAGATGAGAGATGGGATAGTTTAAAGCCAGAATTTTATTACAGTAGAGGAAATATGAAAAGAACATTAAAGACTGAAAGAGAGCATTTATTATCTGAGAGCTATGGGTGCAGGCATACACCACTATTAAATATTGAAATATGCTATCTTATTGTTGATGAGCTTCATCTTCTGTTGAGGATCACAGACGTCCTAATTTCAAATCTTATTGAATGTACCAGAGATTAAGACAAAAGAAATGTAATTAAAGGTAAAAAAGAAAAAGACCAGCATCTCTGTAATCTTATTCGGGTAATAACTGATTGTGGAACAACTTTTGAGGTGTGGGTTGAAGAAAAGAAGGATAGATTTACTCTGCTCACAGGAGATTAAAAAAAAAACTTTAAAAAATTACCCAACAAAATGAATGAAATTTTCGAAGATATAGAACTGGCGGGAAATGTTTCAGATATTTGGCGAAGATTCTACACCCTGTATAAAATCCTCTCAAGTGACTGTCCATCTCAAGATGGCATTGATAGCTTTTTCAGCAATGCAAAGGGGTGGATCGATTTGTACTTATCTCTTGGAGGAAGACTTCCCGGGTATGAGAAAAGGTCAATAAAACTATACATGCATATTTTTCTGTACCATGTTGGTCCTATGCTTCGAGCCCAGGTAGTATCAAACCCTTCACCACTCAAGCTGTAGAGAAGACCAATGATATTGTCAGAAGATCTCATGCTCTGAAATCCAATCACAAAGACCCATGCCGTACCACTCTGGAGACCGTGAATTGCTAGAACGTGCTACGTGGAACCAACAAGAACATAACAAGAAAGGAAAAGGAACAGGAAAAAGGTTGAAAGTCTGGGAATTTAAGTTAAAAAAGAAAACATGCTGGCTCAGAGAGACATGCTGTATGATTGTTCTACAACTGAATTAAAACAAAAACTTCAAAATACATACAGCACTGAAACACAAAACAAGAGCCATAATGCCCTGGTTGAGCTCAATATGCATTACATGAATGCTAATGTTAATGAAGTATAAAATACATGTATCAGTCGTCAGTGAAGTGTTTTTTATATTTTTACATTATATTTTAAAGGTTTATTTTTATTATTTTATAAACTCAACCTTTAATTGTTGAGTCATTAAGAATAATCTTTCTCTTTGTTAATGATATTTATAATAATCAACATTTGTCATTTCTTTCATAATGAAAGGTCATGTAATGTTGAATGCAATTTATATTGCTTTTTGTATATATGTTGCATTAAAATGTTAATTAAATTTGCTAAATATACTGCTGTGTGTTTATAAAATATTCAATTAGTAAACTAGGGAGAAAGTAGGTTACAATAAAAATTGTCATGACCAAATACAAAGATAATATTTCCTGATTTTCGAATTTTGCCAGCTATCTTATTCAAATTAGCTCAATTTGCATGTGTTGTGAGTCTTTAAGAGCATAACATGTAGATACCTTTTAAAAAAAAATTGTCTTTATCATGAATATTAAGGGAGATATTTTTCTGATTTTCGGAAGATTATGGCAGCCATCTTGCAATTTTGGTGCCATCTTGAAATTTTGGCACGTTGTCTAGTATTTTATAGTAAATTTTAGATTGAATCATCGATTAGAACTGCCAGCACAAGTCAAACTGATATTGCATCTACGTCAGTTATTGCATCTATGTCATTGACGTCACTTGGCAGTCATCTTGGATTTTGGCAGCCATCATGGAATTTAAATTTCTCAAAAATTGTTTGATAACTAATTAATGAAATATTTATGTATTGAATAATACCTACAAGTAGTAAAATTAATCAAATAATAGTACAAGTTGACTATATTTCCCATATAAATGGTGCCATATATACATTTGAATAGGATTTCCAAGGGGTATTTTGCTAAAATTCATTGTAGTTTATGGTAATTTTTCAAATAATGAAATTATAATGATGAAAAGTGTCCCATATTATGCTGGAAATATAACTCTGATAGCATGCAAATCAAAAGGAATTTTAATAGTTTGTTTGGTAGATTTTTTGCCTTTTGGATTTCAAAGATATATATAATATATAAGGCAGACGATTTTACAATGGCATATGTACCAATAATGGCTTAAAAATTGGGCTATACATCCCCCTAATATATCCACATGGGACACCTCTTAAAGTGATGGCCAATTTTTCACAAAGTGAAAATTTCAATTTTTCAATGGAAAATCCTCGTGACCTTGGGCCGAAAATCCAAAGGCCCATAAAATCTGTTCTATTATAGCTACAGACTTGACCTTGGGCTTGTTTGTTTCGCTTTGGAGAGATCTTTCAAAATATGACTTTAAAAAATGAGATTCTTAGTGTGTGACAGCATTTTCTTCTTTCAAGGCCATGTCAAGGTCATCCCAAGGTCACAGAATATTTTTTTAAATCGTATTTTCAATTGCCAAACACCCCTATAATTTTTTGGCCAAATTTTATTTTAATTTTATATGTAATTCATTTATGACAATTTATTACCATAAAAACGTTATATATTTACAATACCTCATAAGAATATCCAGTCCAGTATGGGTTAGCTTCTTTCCCTTGTGGGGAAAGTGACAGGATGTAACACACATGGCTAATTGTCATACCACATGTGGTCAATGCGGTCAGCAGCCACGATGGGATACAGAAGGGGATCCGCAAAAGGTGAAACATCATGATGTTTGATTGTATGTTCTAGCTTAGAATAATATACATTTTGCAAAATAATGCAATCATGAAATTTCTGTCATTTTCTAACATTGTTGGAATTCAACATTCATGCATATTTCATACATATCTGTATGGGGAAGTTGGAAAGTTAATCTGCAAGCTGACAGGAAAGATGGTCAGAGAGGGTAAGGAACACGGTTTGTGATCTGGCTGGCTGCCAAGTGTATGAGGGTGTGAAACCACCCTGCTGTGGTGGCAACCAAGCTTGGACCCTTGATGCATCTCTTGTCACCTCTGGATATATTACTCTAAGGTTCTAGCTTGTTTCATGTAATCAGCAAAGAGATCAATTATAGCAATAAATATATAAATGTATTGCTACAATTTAAGTGGTCCTTAAATTATGGTAAGATATATATAAATTACATTTTTTGTTTTTAATAGTTATATACATTGTTGCTAACTCTTCTAATAACATTGTTTGAAATGGGTTATTAAAGATATATCTTAGTCTGCCTTAGGTACATCATGGATAGCAAGAATTCATCTCACCTTTTGTTCAAACTATACCGAGCAAGAACATCTTTTAGCTTTAACTTTACACTTGTATTCATATTCCTTGACATGTGCTTCTAGCTGGTCAGCTCAGCAGATATGATATTGCCCTATTTCACCTCAACCTGGCCTCTTTCAGGGTGCAACACACATCCACATGGGACTGTCACCATGACTACGGCCAACTGACCCCAGTTATCTATTGGTTACAAGTGCATCTCAGAATAGCTAATCCTCGGTTTAAACACTCAAAAGACCATGCAATTTCTCAGAGGAAAACCTTTTGTTACAAAACTTATCAAAACACACTTAAAGACATCATAAATGAGTTTCTTTACCCTCAAGGTCCAAGAAAACATATTAAGGATACATCTCATCCAAAAATAAAAACAATTATCATATTGGAAAGTATATTTTTGAAGCTGCAAACTACAGCTTTGCACTTGTTTACCTTACACGTCGAGGATTAGAAGACATTGGATAAACCTTTTATATGTAAATACTGTTTTGCATGACCACCCATTGTATGGGTAGGGTAGTCTCTGTAGTGAACTAGCAACCAAAAATATGGACCTCATGTATTTTTATGTATATGTAGAGTCTGGAATAAAGAGTTTGAATTGAAAATTGAATTGAATTACTTCCTCTGCAGTCACTGCCCTATATTTGATACCATTCTAAATTCATCAACATCAAACCTTTGGAGGAGGGGACTGATGTGAGAGAGGGGTCCTGTTATGGAGGGTATTAATTGTATGATAATGGTCATTTCATTATTTTTACTGGGCCTATTACACAGGCACAGCTCTCCATACTTTTGGTTGGTGAACACTTCAGTTTTGAAGATTGTTAAAATTGATCAAAAGAGTTTTTGATCACAGTTTAAAAAGTACATGTGCAATCAGCATGTTTGATACATCTTTGGAAAGCTCAAGAGATTTCAATTCTAAAAATTGTACTTTTAAGTCTGGTCACATGACTTAATTAGCATATTGATACATCATTAAAATATGTGATTTAATTTTACAGAAACTTAAATTCTTAAGTTTTCATGGGGAAGAGTATAAACTTCTAGCTGGATTTCATAATTTATATGTGGAAATCAAAACATTATTTATTGCTTAAATGGCATTCAAAATAGTAGGCGGAGCTTGAATTCAATATGATTTTAGGCCCTGCCCCTTTTTTCAGGTGCTTTTTATGCATTTTTATAATTGTCCGATTATCTTTTTAGAAATATCAATTTAAATAAACTAGAATTTTATGTAGTATCAGAATAACATACCATTTCTTACTTTACTTCAAAAGTAATTCTTTCTAATTTATTCATTATGTAAAATTATGCAAATTAGGTCATGTGATAAAAATGTTTAAAATAATTTTGAATCTGGAAAATTTTCAGTTTTTTATTGATGTATTGTGCATGTTGATTGGCCAATTATTTGAGAAATTATCATTGATTTAATGGTTACTACCTGCAGACACATTGCCGTAGGTAGTTCATTTAGGTTATTACAGTAAAACATGTGCAAACTGTAATCTACAATAATGTAAAGAAAATAATATTGTAATCCACTATAATGTACATCAGTTGTAATCCACATCAAAGCATATTCTTATCAGGAACAATGTTCCAGATGCATTATCTGCAATCCATTTTTTAAAATGAAAATCACAAATATCTCTCAATATTCAAACACTACATACCATGCATCATAATTGGGAAGGAAAACTGTGTGATAATAAATGGTCGCTTCCCACCACTGCAGCAAACCAGTCTCTCTGGAGTAAACCTGGAATGAGGGGGCAACAATGGCAAAATTCCCTGTGGAAATAACAATATAAAAAACTACATTCATGATACGTCAAATGAAACCCGCTACGAATCATTTCAATATGAAACAGACATGCTTGATTTCCTGTATATAAAGGTTTGAATGCAGACCCCACTTCACTGATTAATTTTCATATCAATAGATAATGCACAGCCACAAATTGACAAAAATCATGTGGCGATCAGTGAGATAATGTTTCTTAAAAGGTAAGTTCAGTAGCTTCTCGTGCGTCTTAAGTCAATTGTATTACTCATAGATTCATGAAAAAATCTGATTGATGGACAAGTCTCTTGAAATGAAAATCATCATATTAGGACAGGTCTCCCATCCTTATATTGTAATGAACAGAACAATGACTTTTCCACACTCACATGCGGTTCTCCAGTGTATGTGTAATATCTACATATCAGAGCAGGAGCTATTTATATGTATCTCAGCGATTATTCATGTTTCTTTTGGGTGAGTTAGCATTTGTATGGCGCATATTGGTGGGTCTATATGCTACATATTGGGATGAGTTAGTGTTTGTATGCTACATATTGTGGTGAGCTAGTGTTTGTATGCTACATATTGGTGAGTTAGTGTTTGTATGCTACATATTTGGATGAGATAGTGTTTGTATGCTACATATTGGTATGAGTTAGTGTTTGTATGCTACAAGTTTTGGATGAGATAGTGTTTGTATGCTACATATTTGGATGAGATAGTGTTTGTATGCTTCACATTGGTGAGTTAGTGTTTGTATGCCACATATTTGGATGAGTTAGTGTGTCTCTATGCTACATAATGGGATGGGTTAGTGTCTGTATGTCACATATTGGTGAGGTAGTGTTTGTATGCTACAACTTAGGGTGAGTCTATGTTACATATTGGTGAGTTAGAATCTGTATTTTTCATATTGGGGTAAGTCGGTCATTGGTAATTATTGGTGGGTTATTATTTGTATGCTCCAAATTGGGATGAATAGTTTGAATTTGAGTGGTCTAATTGAGTTTGTACGATTTAAATCAATAATTTTTCAATGAAGATATCAGCACCTGGGTGCCACGATACAAGGCTATGGAACTCGCATGTTGGAGTCATGCGTATCAGATGACTCTCAGGAGTCATATTTGCGCCGATTTCCCAAAAGGCACCCTGCCATTTTTTATTCCCCCACAAAATCTGGGAAGCATAAATAATGAATGAATAAATGGATTTTTATGGCACATCAGAGCAAATTAATATGGACATGTTCTACAATAACAAATTACACGACACAATAAAATCACACTTTAAAAAGACATAGTAAAGGTGCATACTATGATGAGTAAATGAGTAATTAAGCCAACCCATAATTACCACACCATGAGAGTGATTTAACAGGCCAATTTATTTTGAAAATAATGATAATAGAGGTATTAGCTTTGTCCAATAAATCTTCCATTTTTTTACCTCGGAACAGTTACCTCTGGCATTGTCGATTTCAAACACGATGTGCTTGACTGTCAATGAATGAATGAATTCTTAACGGGACATCAACACCACAGGGAATCTGAAAAGCTAAGGTAGTGTCGGAAAGACAGCTCATGATCAACACATTAAGGTCATTTTGTTTGTTTGTTTGGGGCTTTACATCACTTTCAACATTATTTCAGTCATTTCGTGATGAGACCTACTTGTAGCAGATATAGTGCTGCCTCACTGAATTGTCATGTCGCAGGTCCTTGACATGACAACCCACCCGGTCACAGATTTACAAGGACAACGGGTTAACCCTTTTGGCACGGGCCTCAGCTCATGTGGGAAATTGTATCACGAGTTCAATCTCGGCATGGCCGGGATTCGAACCCACGACCTTTAGATCACCACAGAGGAACTGGTGCTAATAAGCTGGATGTTGCCAACTTCTAAAACTGATGTAGGGCGCCCACTATCAAACTGGTGTTTGTTTGTTTGTTTGCCGTTTTACATCACTTTCAACATTATTTCAGTCATTTCGTGATGAGACCTACTTGTAGCAGATGCTGCCTCACTGAATTGTCATGTCGCAGGTCCTTGACATGACAACCCACCCGGTCACAGATTAACAAGGACAACGGGTTAACCCTTTAGGCACGGACCTCAGCTCATATGAAAAATTGTATTTTGAGTTCAATCCCGGCACGGCCGGGGTTCGAACCCATGACCTTTGGATCACCACAGAGGAACTGGTGCTAATAAGCTGGCGTTCTGACCAACTGCGCCACGGCCTGTGGCCCTCAAACTGGTGTAGGTCGCCCATTACCAAACTGGTGAAGGTCACCCACCATCCGTTTGGGCAAAGTATTTTGTCATGCAGCGCTGATTGAGAGAGTAGGAAAGGTACTATCTCCTCCCCAGTGCCCCAAAACTGTTTACAAAAGTGCCCACTGGTTGAAAGAGTAGGCAATCTACTATCTCTCCTCCAACCAGTGCCCCAAAACTGGCTACAAAAGTGCCCACTGGTTGAAAGAGTAGGCAATCTACTATCTCTCCTCCAACCAGTGCCCCAAAACTGGTTATAAAAGGCAGTGATTTCTGTTGTGATTATGCCTGCGTGATGATGCCACGCAAAGATCCTTTTCACCTTTCCAATGGAGTGGTGCATTGAATCCAATTGGCAGGCTTCTGATTTAGAATATTCTTGACTATCCGTAGTTGTCTCAAATGACTCTATTGCCAGTTAATTCAAACATTTTTTTCGTCAGTTGTTTAAAAAAATCGTCCCTGTTATTTATTCTGAGAAAGCGATCTTATGCGATGCTGAAATGTAGACATGTGGTGATCGCCGCTTCCCGCCATTGTTAGCTGCTATCTGATTGGTCTAAATAATTGTTATTGTCTCCCACCATTGTCTCGACTGCCGTGATTGGTCAGCAAACCAGATGGTTCTTGTTAATAATATGGACACGGAATCTAGACAAAAAGGGGAAATTATATAATTCCTGGTAAAAGTATTATGAACATTAATCACTCCACTTTCATTTTAAAATGTTCAAAAGCTCAAAGGTTTCTGATATGCTCAAATGTCTTTTCAGCCTCAGCAAACTGTCCAGATGCACACCAAATGCAATGATAAACCTTAAACACCTAAGGAAAACCAATGACTGTTTGGACAAAAAAAACTGAGTTCTCTTCTACAATAGAAGTATTTATCTGGACTAATCAAATAAAGAGGAGAGTATTTAATCAGGCCACCTACCGGTCAGTTCAGGGAATAAGGACAAAACAAATAAGGACAACACAAATCACATAATCTCCACAGGACAAAACAAGACACGTCAATTAAGGACAACACAGATCACATCAAATAAAGACAACACAGGACAACACAGAACAGATAAAATACGGACAACACAAAACACATCAAATAAGGACAACGTAGGACATATTACTAAATAGGAACAACACAGAAAATTAAATAAATGCAACATAAAACACATTAAATAAGACCATAGAACACATCAATTACGGACAAAAGAACACATCAATTAAGTACAACATAAAACATCAAATAAGGATAACATAAGATATCAAATAAGGACAACATAAACATCAAATAAGGACAACATAAAACATCAAATAAGGACAACATAGGACACATCATCAAATGAAAACAGAATACATCAGTTAAGTACAACATAAAACATCAAATAAGGACAACAGAACACATCAACTAAGGACAACATAAAACACATCAAATAAGGACATAGATCAAGCCAGACCATGGTGGCGCTTACTTTAGGCATATATTTAGGGATGGTGCATCTCAGTCAAGCTGTGGAACAATATGACTACAGTGGGAAGAACCTTCCAGATATCCCTACCATCCCTGAGGATGCTGAGGTCGCAAATCTCGACAACAACGACATCCGGGTAATCCAGGCATACAGCTTCATTGGAAATTTCAACATCCAACAACTCTCGTTTCAAAAAAACAAAATTGAAAATATACATCCCGATGGTCTCTTGGGTTTATCAGTAATTGTTTCTCTTGGCTTTCGTAAAAACAAGTTCACAACATTTCCCGAATTATATAACGTTTATGATACACTTATCAGTATCGATTTGGGAGGAAATGAGATTGCGTTTGTCGATTCGGCCATTTTGGAGAAATTCATGGTAATTAGATCAATATTTTTGGATAATAACCAAATAACAAGTTTAGCATTGCCAGGGATACCTTCACTGAGAGTATTCAATGTGAAAAGAAATAAATTAAAAAATCTTACCGGAAACACATTTCATGAGGACTTAAATTCTCTGATGTCAGTTGATTTCTCATTCAATGAAATTGTCCAATTGCCTGACCTGACCAATATAAAAAACACGCTAAAAGTTCTAGATTTTACTAAAAATAAAATAGCAGATTCTCTGGACACAATAAGTTCCTGCACCAAATTGGAAACTATCAACATGGGTTATAATAGAATTGCTGAATTTCCTTCTCTTCAGAGTGGAACCGCGCTGATGATAGTAGATTTTAGTTTTAATGCGATCACCAGTTTAGATGCCAATTCTTTATCGCCTTCGGCACACGAGCTCCATCTTGAAGGCAATTTTATTGCTGAAATTTCAAATGAGTTTCCAAAGTCAGATATAAAACAACTTTTTCTGAACGAGAATCGCCTTACAAGTATTCCCTCACTGGACAATTTGCCTCGTTTGACCCATTTGTATCTGCAGTATAATCTGCTGAACGTGTACCCAGACCTCAGCTCTTTGGGTGAACTAACCTGCGCTGACTTCTCCTACAACGAACTGGAAGACATCACCAGCCCGTTGCCTAGCAACCTCACCCACCTCTCAATGAAGCGCAACAAAATTACCCGCTTTGTGGATGATTTCTTTCATCAATCTACTTCTTTGATCTCCGTTAAACTCCATGAAAACTACCTCCTCAAAACGATTCCAGACCTTTCCAGGTTAACTGAGCTAGAATACCTGGATATCTCCTGGAGTATGTTGTCTGAGGTCCCGGATGTATCACAATTGAACTCTTTAGATACTTTTAACGCTGAACACAATATCATTGAGTCATTAAACTTTACTCTCCCACCAGCGCTGACCAAACTGGTCATACACGACAACCGACTAACTGTTATTCCAGAAAACGTTTTTCAAAACTCCATAGAGATAAACAGTTTGTTATTTTACAACAACAATCTAACAGCTCTTCCAAGAATGTCGCATTTGGTAAATCTAAAAACTGCTGATTTCCACAATAATGACCTTAAAAGTCTACATCTCTCCTTACTGCCACCAGGTGTCACTACTGTGAATGTCAGCCACAATGACCTAACCCAAAACGAGGTTCATGCCGACGTGCCTGGGACATATTTTGCAGATTATCCTACCCTGGATCTGTCCTACAATCTCCTAGAGAGCGTCCCTCTCATGTCTAACCTACCACGGTTCATAAATCACATCCGGCTTGGCAACAACCTGATCACATCTCTTGAAAAAGGAGCAACTGATGGATTGGCACAATTCAGTCATATAAATCTCTTGGATAACCCCTTTTCTTGTGATGTTGAGGCATGTTGGACTAAGGCTAACAACTACCAGTTTACACTGGAATTGAGGTGTGAAAACCCCGCTAATCTGCGGGGAAGAGTACTTACTGAGATCACTAATGAGGACATTTGCCCTGGTAAGTCTATTTCAATTTATTTCATCACCTTCATAAAGTATCCTGAAAAGATTGAGCAAGATCTAACCCCAATTTAAACCATTTTTTTCTCTGTAGCATTGTTATATCTTTCCAATGATCAATGTTTGTATCCATGGCAGCAACATACCATTTCACAACACAGAAAATGAAAAACTTCTCACGTGGAATTTCAGAGTTTTAAAGAAACTTGAATGTTCGCATGTTTAGACACTGTTATCCTCAAAATCAAAACCTAATAATTCAATAACACAGCTATATCTTCAAAATGAACATGGTTGAACATAATATCAGAATCAGGCATCTTTAATAGCACTTTTATAAAGAAATGAGGTTCATGCATCCTTAACAGAGCTTTTATAAAGAAATAAGGATTAAGCATCCTTAACAGAGCTTTTAAAATGAGATCAGGATCGATAATTCTTAATGGTGCTTTGACAAATAAATAGGTTCTAGGCATCCTAAACAGTGCTTTGATGAAGAGATTAGGATCAAGCATCCCAAACAGTGCTTTGACAAAGAGATCAGGATCGAGAATTCTTAATGGTGCTTTGACAAAAAATAGGGATCAGGCATCCTTAACAGTATTTTTAAAAAGAAATAAGGATCAGGCATCCTTAACAGTGCTTTTATAAATATATCAGGATCGAAAATTCCTAAATGTGCTTTGACAAAGAAATAGAGTAGGTATTTTTTTTTAGTTCAGGGTCGTTCTTCCTTATCATTGATTATATATATTTTATTCCAGCAATAAAACAAAAGCGTTTATCTCATTTCAGATGTTTCGAAGCTAACATGGACTTGCAGAGGATTGGCCATTTGTTCGTTTGCAGAAGATCAAGCACAGACCATCCACTTTGATATGAAGGATGACGACTTGAGCACATGCTCCTCCTTGGACAATGATACCCTCATATATATGCCGAGCAGAGATGTTCTCAGCCTCGATGTGAGGTTCGTATCGTTGCTAGGATACGACATATGGCAGTCCTCAGCCAGCATAGAGCTTGTGTCGGTAGCCAATCAGAAAGCTGCTAATGGTTGCGATGGCAACGATAGAACTTGTCAGGTTGTTGACTGTAGTCAAAAGGACTCAAATGCTTTGCAGGAATGTGTCTACAAATGTCTCTGTATAAGTGGATGTAAATATTTTCTACTGCATTTAGATGCACTCTCACCCAGCAAGCAACCAAGAGTCTGTGAAATTATTGAAAATTAGACAATGAATATGGCACTTTTCAGCTAAATTTGATTGTGTCTTATAAAAGGTTTTCGTAATAAGCTTTGAATTTGACTGCACAAAATAGCATTGCACTTGCAGGTTGAATATTCCAATAGAATATATTAGGTTTCATGAATAGTTGTTGGTGAACTAATCTCAGATTAATATTTACATTTCCACATTTCCACATTATTTCAGTCATTTAATGACAAAACCTACTTGTAGCAGATACAGCATTGTTTCTTTGAAAATGTATGATGCCACAGTTCCTCGACATGGCAATCCCCCCAGTCTGCAAAATGCCACAATAAACCTATCCTCTCTGAAAAAGTCAGGCATACTAAGGTGTAAGTGACCAAAGTCAATCTTTGCCTAGCTGGATGGACTAAAATGATACACATGTCCATATTTTATCCACAGTTCTCCCTTGACATGTCACTGCAAAAGCCTTTATCATTTCTTCATGAATTCCAGTGGCAGCACCTGATGTAGCTGTTTTATTCTATGCTGCAGGCTGTTAAGTGCACTTGTACTTTGATCCAATTCACAGACATTTAAGGGTATTTATGGGTGTTGGTAATGAGTGTCCTCTGGTGGAAGATTTTCTGAGGGAACTAATTTCTATTTACGCCAAAATAGAATGTTTTCAAAAAGATACAGGAAAATTTCTCAACTGTCAAA
Organism: Amphiduros pacificus; assembly: GCA_949316495.1. Classification (NCBI taxonomy): domain Eukaryota; kingdom Metazoa; phylum Annelida; class Polychaeta; order Phyllodocida; family Hesionidae; genus Amphiduros; species Amphiduros pacificus. Next base: position 12,960,486 of record OX439012.1, on the reverse strand, counting down.
AAGAGTTTCCTTTTCATTAAGACTTTCTAGTCATTTAATGACATTTTATTTTTGCAAAAAAACTATTGATTTATCCTTGGAAAACCACAATGAAAACATCTCTGATATATTAAAAGCTTCATATCTTTTTAACTCATAAAAAGTGGCGTAGTAATATGTCACTGCTCCAAGATTTCTTTTATCATGTCAAAATGTTATAGAGAAAAGGTTTTGCAGAATGTGGGGCCATAATAAAGTGGATTTCCAAACAACTTGGTAAAAGTGATCTCAATAATATTTACTGTGATCCTTGTGAAACAGATTTTCTATTTTTCAAAAAACATTAAGAGAAAAATAGAGGTAAAGTACACACTTGATCATTTTGAAAATGTGAATTTTTTTACCTCTCTTAGCATATCTGATTGCCAAACTTTATATTTCCAAATTATACAAATTAAAATAAGCAAATCTGTTTTTCTAGTATCAGTATCACAATAAATCTTCCTCCCAGTGAAATGAAATACATACAGCTAAAAACAAGTCCACTCCTGTTTTGTAATCTGCAGAACTGATTTGTTTGTCTTCTTCATTTCTCATCAAAATTATCTTCAAGGACAATTAGGACAAAATACTATTTTGAAACAAATATACTTGTAATCATACCTTATAATTCAAATAATGTAATGTTTAAAGATTAATTAAAGTCATTAATACTTTTATTCTAATAGGGTATGTATTTTAACACTGTAACTGTACCAATTCCCATCAAGTTCAGTATTTAGGGGGCCACTTAGGGGGCACTCATTGAACAGACCCATAAATACCCTTAAATCATCCACATGGCAATGGCCTGGATACAGATAACAACAAACCTAGTCTACTGTGTGGCTTGTTTAATGCCACACAGATCTGTTTGAGACTGTGTTCTGAAATGTTCCAAACATATTGAGTTGATGTCCATACATGATATGAATAAGCCCCTGGTGGGTTTTTCCCTGTGGGGAATCTTTTTCTGTGTGGTGGCAGCACTGCACAGAAAATACCACCTGATAAATTCACAAAATGTATGGACATCAGGCCAATCTTAATTTAGGACATTTTTTTCTTTTGTCAAGATAAATCATTAAATAATTCAGGTTGATGATAAAAGGGTTTCGTAAAATGTCAAAATAAATGATTAAATGACTCCAATTGGTCAGAACCTGTCATTACCCCAATGCACGTGGCCTAAATTAACTTCTATGTTGCAAACTACAACTCAGGCAAAATCTCATGGATGCTCAGATGGCTTATATAAAAAGTTGGGTAACTTATATAGAACACAGTTCCATTTGAAGGGACAAAACAAGAGGTCACAGACACACACACACACACACACAAACACATGCACAGAGCAGAGTAATGTCTTCAAGATACTGGAAGTAACCTTCCTCAATCATATAAAATTTATAAAATCCTGGTTTCAATTTTGATCAGAGTCGCAATCAACATGTAAAAGCTTACTTTCTATAAAATCTTCTCATCCTTATTTTTTATATTTGTCCTATGAAAGTACTCAAATGTGTAATATACTTTTGTCAAATTCCTTTCCACTCTACGATTTATGTGCTTTACGATCACGTCCTCTATATATATTTGACATTAAATGTTAAGGTGTCCTCAATGTTGGATGCCCAGACCCATTTGGAACTGAAGAATTATTTGTTTGTTCTTCATAAACTCACATGTGAATTTAAATATTGTTTGTATACAGCTCTCAGAGCAGTGATATATATGTGATAATAAAAACTATATTATAACATACTGTATACTATTTGATCAGAGATGACGAGGGCTGATGTGTATACGTCACAATTTCTGTGTACTTTTCGGTTTGGAGCACCACCATCCCCAAAAAATACAAATCGAATGCGGCTTCATTAATGATGGCTGTTGGCGTGAAAACAAACACTTTTAATGTTTTGAAAGACATTGGAATTACAAGGTGACGTGTGAGACACAACTTTCAACTCAATTGCAATTAGCACAGCAAGGTATGCTAGATGTTTGACTGTTAAAATGTCTGGGTTTCAACTGCCGGTTTCAACATCGTCTATGATTTACAGCAACTTCAAAATGATAAGAAAATATATATATATATTATTTTCAAAAAGGAAACTGCACAAATTCTTTTCTTTTTTTAACAATGTTATTTTAAAGGCTAGACTTTCAAAATTATTTCAGTCATTTCGTGATAAGACCTACTCATAGCAGATAAAGTGCTGCCTCAATGAATTGTCATGTATGATGAATTCAATCTCGGCATGGCCGGGAATCTAACTCATGACCTTTGTGTCACCACAGACGAACTTGTGCTAACTGCACCACGGCCAATGGCCTTTCATGCAGGTCTCACTGAGGAGTATGCTGATCATTGCTTTTTTGTAATGTTGTATATATTTTCTGGAAATGTATAGATTTTCTGAAAATCTTTTCCCATAGTTGAGATGATAATTTTGACCAATCAAACATTGAAATCAAACCAAGTAAACATTGCTAAAAGACAAAACTCCCAATTTGATGTAATGGTGTCACCAATACTTTTCTCTGTATACATGGATGGGCAATTTCAAAGATTAGAGAATAGTGGAGTTTTGTGCCATATGGGAAACCATTATACAGGAGGTCTGGGATATGCAGATGACATCTGTCTACTGACTCCTACTCTGTTAGGTCTAAGAATGCTGGTGCCCATATGTGAGCAATATGCTAAGGAATACAATATGATAAAAGATTCATTTTTTAACATTCAGAGGACAAAGATTGTATTGCCAAATTCTGGAGAAGTTTTAATATGTTTAATGCAGATTTTGGTCATAATATATAGTGTATAAATAAGTTTAAAGTTTAGATTTAAATTTTTCTAACTTTCTGCAGTTTTTCACTTCAAGGGGCAGGGCATTCCAGGTTTTGGGCCCATATGCTGCAAAAGCACAGTCCCCATATGTTTTCATATTAGTTTTTGGTACCTTATATTCATTATTATCTGCAGACCTGAGGGATCTTGCCCCATTTTTAGGTATCAATAGCTGTGATAGGTACCCAGGCGCACAGCCATTCTGTACCTTCCATGTCAATAATGCTATTTTAAAATCTATTTTGCCTCCACCAGCAGCCAATGTAATTCCATCAGCTTGCCAGTTATATGGTCATTCTTCATTTTCCCACTACCCTGCCTTCAGAGTTTTGCAATTTGGCCTTTTGACATTCCTGCTAACAAGGAGTTCCCATAGTTTAGAGTTGATGTAACAAATTCATATCAGATCTTGCTATGTTTCAGCCCATACTGTCCGATGATTTCTCTTTTTGTTGAGCTGCATTATGGTCACTAAAAGGCAAAAAAAATTAATATATTTGTACAGCATTGAGAAAAATTTGGAATTTGTCACATTTCGCCCATTGTAATAGTAAAGCGAATTTGTTGCATGAAATGAGAGATGGTACGAAAGTGTGAGAAGTTTTAAGCAATGAAGATGTTTTAGAAGCAATTAATGATATAACTCTAGCTTATATGTTCTTATTTTTTGTATTAGCTCTTCTCTTTTCTGTACATAAACTATTTATTGCCATATTTTTTACGTGCATACAAAAATATTATAAGAATATTAAAAAGATAAGATGTTATTTCATCTGATAGGAATAGTGAAATAACCAATCTGAAAGAAATAATTCTAGATAATTTTAGAAAAAAGTAAATAAATTGAAGTGTTGAGAACCAGGAATTGTTTTATGGATTTGCAAGGAAATGTTCCTAGATATTTAAAACTAAATATATTCCTACTGTCATTATGTATCAGGATCAGTGGTGAACAAAGCAAGCATGCAAATATTGAAGTCATACTTCTGAAGCAATTATGTAGAGAAATAAATCGATAGTAAATTCACAGGTTCTTTGTATGTGGTGGTACAGTAACCATTTCTCAATAAAAACATGCAAGTATGCATGAAAAAGACAAGTCAACAAAAGTTGTAATGGTCTTTTTAAGCCATTTAGAGCTACAATGGCCATATCAGACCCCCACCTTCCACATGTGGGGCTGTTTCTCTTTTAACAATTTAATTATTTTAAAATCATCAAATTTGATGCTGATCATCCTTCACTGTTACATCTATTTCTTTTATTCTCATAAGTGAAAATGTAAAAAAATATCTCCTACATTTAAAACACAATAAATCTTTAAACCCTGCATTACTTATTATGTAGTACTATATATTCAATTTTCACTGTCTTCAGTTTACCCAGCTTATCTACGAAGTGATAAAGTGTATACCAAAATTATAAATTCTCACATTACCTTGAAGGCAAATTGAAATAAATAACATACAAATTACAAACTTCATTTTACATCAGTCCTGTATTAATGATGCATTATAAATTTATTACTAAAATCTGAAATAATCCTTTAATGTTTCTGTGTTTTTTAAGAATCGGAATGAGCTGCCAAAGATATTTCAGCATTATAGCAGTATACCATAATTCATGTTAACAAACCAGTTTAATTAAAAATGGTAACACAAAAGGCTGTCACAATATTAGAGAGATGTTTATACCTGAATAGCTCATTCCAGGGATTCCTAATTAGAAAGCTGACAAGTTACTATCAAGTGCCATGAGCAGACATTGTTAGATTCATACATAACAACTATTAGTTATCATATGAAGCTCTTCTTTAAGTAAAAGCGCAAAATACAGCTTAACCAGCAAACTCGGTCTTTTTTACAATCATCAATTAGTCATATATGCATGAATGTGACCATATACGTTCACGCCTTGGCATTGGGTTACCATCTTATATCACACATGAGATATGTATGCACAGATATGGCCAAGATGCAGCTTAATATTACCAGATGTCATGTATCAGCCATGCATGACCTTATATCTTGTCACGTATGTCATACATGACCTTATATCTTGTCATGTATGTCATACATGACCCTATATCTTGTCACATATTAGCTTTGTATGACCTTACATCTTGTCATGTATGAGTTATACATGACCTTATATCGCGTCACATATAATCCATGCATGACCTTATATAATCACATTTATTCTGGATCATTTAGATGTTTAGCTGGACCTTAAAAAGAAACTGGACAATTTGTGATCATATGTTTCTGTAATGCCTACGGACTCATAAATGCTTCATGAACACATGCACTTTGTTGCGTATTATAATCACGCTATTATTTAGGGTTGTACCTGTGATAGTGGTAGGATATCCAAACCCACCTTAATTAACTGGGGTCTCCCTGGCCTCATATCTTTATTAAGCTTATTTGTACAACAAACTGTGTTGACATATTGTATCTAATTAAGACCAAATAAATGACATCAGAGTTCTGAATTGTCTTAATGGTATTTAGCTCACCTTAATGGGGGTTTTCCTGGCCATATCATATCTATGTATATACTTACATATTATGCAAAACATTAGGAAACATGTACATGGCTGAATACTTTGATTTTGGGTTGAATTTTAAATTGTCATGAATCCCTCCAACCAGTTTCAATGGGCTAATCTTCTTAAGTCAAATTTAAACTAAATATCTATCTGATGACACACAGACTTGACACAACCAAGTCAGATGTGTGCATTCTCTGACTACACAGGGTCATGCTCAGCATGTGTAGGGCAATAAGTCCTTTCTGAACAAATCCGGCCAAATATATGCGTGACCAAACATATGCTTGCTTCGACTATATTGAATAAGTCCTCTCATGGGGAACATTAGTTCAGTTCTATTTAGCTTCTTATTCCTGCTTTTATGAGATAACTTTCCATGATAATGTTCCTCCCAGCTACACCAGCCTTCCCCTGGGTAAATATAACAGGAAGAAGCTCTGCATGCTGAGCATAATGTCTCATACTGTGATACACCTCGCGGCTCCTTCACATTTCACCACACTGAGATATTAGCACAGGGATTTTGGGTTTGTTGTTGGGTCCTGTTGGAACATTCTCGATTTTTCGCAGCACTAGCAAGCCATCAACCACACGACCTGAAATACAGATGGACACACTCTATCTCAATATCTCTGTGTTATATTTGTATGTCAAACAACTTCAATGTATATATGCGCCATTATTATTATCATTATTACTATTATTACTATTATTTTATTATTATTATTATTATTATTATTATTATTATTATTATTATTATTATTTTTATTATTATCATCATCATTACATTTTGTGGATTACTGATTTCATCACACATCAGAGCATTTTAAAAGTAAATGTATAAGCTTCTTACCAAATACAACATGTTTAGAATCCAGGAAGTCGCACTTGGCACAGGTTATGAAGAACTGGCAGCCATTTGTATTTTCACCACTGTTAGCCTGTCAAATAACAAATAAAGAATTCAGAAACAAAATACACAATGCGTGCAAATTTGCCTGTCAAATAACAAATAAAGAAATCAGAGGAAAAAATACACAATGCATGCCAATTTGCCTGTCAAATAACAAATAAAGAATTCTGAGAAAAAAATACACAATACATGCCAATTAATTTTCTTCTTTCTCTTTGTGACTTTTTCATGATTGTGGTGAAAATTAACATATTTTCCTACGTTTTAAACGAAAAATTTAATGTTCCATTTCACAAGAAGTATTTGGAATTTAAGTAAATATCATTATCAATTACATAATTGAACATATTTTGGGGTGTACAACACAACTCTCCAGCACAAATAATGCAAAGAGAGCATACCAGGTCAAACATACATTAAATAAAGAGAGCATACCAGGCTAAACATACATACCATAGAGAGTATACCAGCCCCAACATGCTTCAACTTGAAGTTTTCATCCTCGAAAGGGCCCCCGTATATACTGTTCAGACCTGTACCATCTCCCTGGAATAAAAATCACAGTGCAGGAATAATATGCATCTCGAAATAATTTGATTCTTGATAAATTAATCATTATTGAGCATTCAAAGAGAACATGGTTATTACATTGGATGATGTTATTCTACCAATGCAATTAATTCAGTTAGGGTCTGACAGGTATTTCCTCTTGAAAGTAGTTGTCATAAGATGTTGAGAAAGGATTTTTGATGACAAACCTTTTACACCACATACATTATATATGCATGTTTAATAGATGTAATAAATAAAATATATGATATGCAAAATAAGCTTACATTAACAAAGTCTCCTCCCTGAACCATGAAACCCTTAATCACTCTGAAATAATACATGTATTTTTTTAATATTATTTATAAATAAATCAATTAATTACTGGAAGTATTCCTAAATTTCTTTGTTGATTCATCACATTTCAGAAATGCTAATTAACAGACAAAACACATTTTCAATTATTCATTCGTTTGGCTTATACACAACTCTGCCAATTATTCTTTTAATAGATATCATATTTGTCAAATGTCTAAAGAAATTAACTTGTGATAAATGTCAGTTTTTGGAATATAATAAATAGATCTTTATTCTATTCTTTAACTCACCTGTGGAATGTGCAGTTTTTGAAGCCTATGGGAATGCTATCTTTCCTATGTTCTCCAGTACAAAACTGTCTGAAATCATAGATTCTATTTAATCATAATCTGCTCCATCACTGGAGAATATTTTCAAATGCACAATTTGATTACATCCATAATAATTTCACTGTCACAGTGACAACAATTTTATAATTATTTCAATTATCAATATTTCTCAAGAAGTTGCAAAACACATATGAAATTAACCCACCCCTATCAGAAAACTGTCCAGCATGAAATAAGTTTAATGATTATTCATCAATGTTTAATAATGTTTACTGAATTCTCAAAACTTTCCTATTTAACTCAAATAAAAACCTAGTAAAATCTTATACATACCTGAAATTTTCTGCAGTTCTTGGGACATAGTCTGCAAACAGCTCAAATTTTACTCTTCCAATTTCCTGTGAAAAATATATAACAAAAAGAAATGATCATTCAGTCAAATGGCTGAAACCTGCAGGTTTCGCAGCTTTTATAGAGCCAACTGATCAGCTAATAATATCACATGCTTCATACTGTGGCCATGGCACGAAACATTGAAGTAATCACTGAAGTGTGACTGTTCGGTGAAGCATGATTTTCTTCTTGGTTACCAATTCCCTATTTTCTTATTGTTCACTGACTCTGAGGTGTGATTGTTGTTCGAAATTCTTCTTCTGTTCCCGGTGCCATTTTGTGTCTACCACCCTGTCACATCGCACACCAGTCTCCTTTCACGAATGTGGTCAATGCGTAGTATGAAAAGTGAGCTTCGATGCGCCAGACTTCAGCATGGACCAAGCCAAAAGCGTTCCGCATGAACGATTCTGATTGGTCAGTTTCAGATGCCTTTGACCAATAAAATTAGTCGACACATCTATTACATCTTCCTTTTAAACGTGATCGTTACGTCATCTGTAGTATAACGGACTAGCATCGGTACAAGGCTTTTCTTTTCAGCCAGTTTATATTTATAAAAGACAAAATGATTGTGAAATCAGTTCACACCAACTGAATTATTATGTGATTATATACCCCTGTTAGACTTTTCAGAATTAAAAAGTCATTTAGGGTCAAAGAAGAGAACTTGACATATCGGACCTTGCCTTGCTGGAGGCTGTCAATCAACACTGCTACACTTTTGAGGCATGCATATTTTGACAATTTTGATGAGTGCATGTGGTAATACAGACTAGTATCTCTGTACACTGTGAATGTGTAAGTGGTGCAATGTGTAGTTAAAAAGTGTAGCAGTGTTGACTGACAGCCTCCAACAAGGCAAGATCTGATGCTTTCATCCATTGGTTTCAATGGTACAGACGAGTTAAAGCTGTTTTCTGAAGCATCCGCGCATATTTACAAACACTTAGTAACCAAATTTATGAATGGTATCTATGTAGTTCGAAACGAGACAAAATGCAAAGGCAATCAGCCGTTGAAGGGCGGCTCGATCCTGACTGCTACTAGCAGGCAAGACAAAAATTGTCCTTTATCCTTTTAGTGTCTGCCAAAACTTTTTGACCCACATCAGACAATATGTCTGATGTTCAGCCAGCCAACATCAGACATTTATCTTCAACATCAGACATTTCAACGCATACTTTTTCTTTTTAATTTTCGCAGCTTTTTCGCACTTGTGACAGATAATAATAATAATAATAATAATAATAATTATAATAATAATGATTTGTATAGCGCTATATCAGACTAGGTCTGCTCATGGCGTGATATTCAGCTTATAAAACCTACATACCAACCTACATACCTACATATCTACCTACATACCAACCTATATAACTACCTACATATCTACCTACATACTTAACTACATACATACCTACCTACATATCTACCTACATACTAAACTACATACCTACCTACATACCTACCTACATATCTACCTAAATATCTACATACATACCTACATATATATTTCTGATCATTTCTCAATCGAAAATTAATCAAATATGCATTTAATAAAAAGCTAAGAATATCCAAAGTTGTAAAATTGTCGCTCTTTTCAGGCTTTTTGACTGGTGCGTGACGTATTTTAATATGAATTTGAACTAAAAATAATGATAGGGGACCAGATTACGAACCACATTTGATTTATGTGTAAAGTCGTGCACGTTTGTTAAACTGTTAAATGGGTACGAATCCCGAAAACTTGCTCGACTTTTGAACAGGAGTGAACGCGGCGGAAATAATCAGGCGGGGACAAACGTAATGACCCGGATATAGCTCAAACCATGGAGTAATTAAGATGGAGGAACAGCAAGGGGCAGATCAAAGGTACTATGTGCGTTGTCCCGTGACCCTTATCTAAACAGCCTCGCACCCCCACTAATTGGCCACAGGCCGGCTGCCAGGCCCTGCCACGGACTGCTGCTGGCTTGCTGCAGATGTGCTCACACTGCTGACACTTGTCAAAGTGATGATTCAAGCTGTCAAATATTCACAATTGTGTAGTTAGTATCAAAGTTTGAAATTATGTGGTCATATGTCAGATTAGCAAGCTACCTGAAAGATGGATGATGATGATTTCACTCAGATTTATTGCCATTGCTTGCAAGCTGAAACACCAGAAATGATAGCATGTGATAGCCCAACTTGTGATTTAGAATGGTTTCACTTGAGTTGTGTGGGATTGACAGAGGAGGAGGTTCCTGAGGGAGAGTGGTTTTGTGAGGAATGCAGGCAAAAAACAGGTAAATGTTTAATCCCTTTTGAATTTTGTAAACCAAAAAGTAGCTCTATAATCATGATTTTAAACTATGAAAATATTAACAGTAAGAAACAGGAGAAATATTTTACATTGTCAGACTTTTAAGTTTATTGCAATAAAAAATACATATAAACACTTGTACAGCACTAATCATGCTAATATTCATCTCAGAACATATTAAATGTAAGGTATACATTTTCAAATAAATGTCTTACTTTATGATCATATTGTGATCATGTGGTATTCTCACTGTCATTATTGTTATTGCATGTACAATTATCAAATTGTGATCATGTGGTATTCTCACTGTCATTATTGTTATTGCAGGTACAATAGTCAAAATGTTACAAGTATTACAGTTTCTAAAACTTGATCTTTACTCCATGCTCAAACTTTACAAAATGGCGGCAACCGAAAATCTCCGAAAAACGAACCAATAAAACGTATTTGTGACGACTACAATGAGAAACTGCGCAGGTAAAGAATGGCGGACAATTTGGCCGCCGTTTTCAGTCATTATCGCCGGACAATGTGAAATAACGGCCGGCTTTGTTCGACGGGCCGACGACTTTTGGGGAACACTGTCCTTTGATTTTTTTGTGTTTGACACACCTCTTCTCTGGCTTCACATATAAATTTGCGAATTGTTCAGTACTTCAAAGCCTAAGATGAAGCTCTTGGAGTATAACTAAGAGGTTTTGTAAATGATAATTTGAAATCTGTTTACAAGTCTTGTCCTCCCCATGCAGAAAACGTCACATTATCGCTCACCGGTTTTTGCATGCTTCATACTGTCGTCATTTAAGATAAAAGTACCGCAATTAGAGCACCACAAACATTTGATAAACCAAGATTAACATATCAAGTAAATTATAACGTAGATTATTCACCGTGCTTCCCACTGTTATATCGAAGAAAACAATTGGATTGCTTGGGTTTGGTTTATCGGACATAAGCACCGACATTTTGAAAGTTGATCTGCACTGTAGATTAATAATTTCCAATCAGCCTAGAAGTCTAGATGGTAACTTATTTTATTATTTTTGTACTTTTAGGTAATAAGTTTGGTAAATATCCGTGTAAAGGGACAATTTAAGGTCACCGAAATATAAAAGTAATACTAAAGAATTAAAAGCAGGTGCCCAAATTATTAACCAATCATATCGCGACTTTGGCGCGTGTCCGAGCAGTTGGAATCCAACCTAAACATCCTGCAAAACATTTGTGAATTATTGTACAAAATTTGTCAAATTTTGACCGAACACTACACTGAAAGTTCTTGATAAGGATATTTATATGTTTCTATACCAAAGGAATATATAATTGGTGAGTAGTTAGTATCGTACATAAAGCGGTGAAAGAGAAACGATGGATCAAAGTGGTTGCCAATGGACATGTTCAGTCAAATTGCACATGATTGACATTTGAGATTTTGACATCTCACTTCTCAGTCATCTATCAGTCAGTATTTAGTGAGTGATGAAGAATCAATCCCAAGAACCTTGTGCTACATACTGGTAGTTTACTCATCAAAATAGTTCCTAAGCTTTGTCACGTACTGTTATTTTGTGTCTGGGCTCTGGTAGTGGTACTTTATCAAAGTTTATGTCATAACTATTTAGGCTCAGCCTGAGGTCTCAAATTATCAAAGCATTTGGAATGCCATTCCTATTTCTAAGAACTGTAGGTGTAGGGGTTGCTGGCATTTTCGACTGTTCACATTTTCAACAATTGTGTGTTTGACTCTCCACTAACTCTTGGCGGGATGCCAATTGGTTTTGCCAAGTAAACTTATAGATGTAGATGTTGACAGTAGAGAAAAAAATTGTCCTCCAGTTCGACTGTGGCTAGAAGTAGGCCCACAAGAAGTTGGCTGAAATCTCACGAAATATCCTTCATCCCCCACTCAGTTTTAGCCACAGTTTAAACAAGAAAAAGTGGTGCTTTACATGTAATACTCATTAAACAAGAAAAAGTGGTGATCCACATGTAACACGGATGAGGACAAAATATAAAAGACCAGAATTGACAACAAACAGAACACAAATTAAAATAAACAAAACATATATATATTACAACAAACAAAACAAAATTAAAATAAACAAAACAAATTAAAATAAACAAAAAAACACAACATGAAACAATCATTGCAAACTGATGGATAAGTTGAAATTATCTAAATCAAATGTTTTATTTAATTAAAAACATTTAATTTGGTATATGAACGAATTTTTTAGCACAACTTTATGCAAAGATGTGCCTTTCCAGGCTCGATTACGTAAGTTGCTCTATTATCGCTCAGGCGCTATCGCAAATCATCAATCAGACCTTTGCCAGCTGTTTTGCGAACATGTCATTTCTGTTCTAATTGTCCGATTTTCACCAAATTTGAACTAAACTTACTTAAATTTCCTTGTTCTATCGATTGGGAAGCATTTTAAAGGGATTTAAAGGTATAATTTTGTGCAGCGATGGGCGATGACGATGTTGTCATTTCAGCGGGATGCCTATTGGCTTTGCCAAACCGGTAAACTTGTAGATGAGTATTTTGACATCACACACTTCGTTACCTTTGTTTGCAAGTTATAGGAACGCATATTATCGATCAGCATTTCATGCTCTATCAATTGGATAAGATTTCCAAGCAATGTGAATTGATAATTTCGATGACGATATTGCCGTCTTCAAATTTTTTTCATCACGCACTTCTTTTCTTTTGTTTACTTCTTTTATTTAAGTATTCATACGCCCGGGCGCATGCGCAAATTGGAATCTTGCATGCACACGGACGAACACTCCACAGTGGCGTCAGTTGCTTTAACAATAATGACCACAGAAAAAAACGAATTACAACCCACAGGATATGACTACGCATTTCCCACGATCGTACCGATCACAGAATAACACTGTCGGCAATCATTGTCAAAAAAGGAACCATCCGTGTTACAAAAAAAGATTATCAAACAAAATTTACAACAAACAAATCAAAAGTTAGAATAAACAAAACAAAAAAATAATAAATGCAACAAAAATGAAGCAATCACTACAAACAGATGAGGTAGATTGTCAAAAGATCTTTCAAAACTACCCATATCCAAAGTAAAATGTCTACTTTAAAGGCATGTAGAGTTAAATTGAGACATGTTTTCTATGTACAGAATTATTGAGAAATTGACACAGGTCCCACATTCACCTGACCTGCAGTGTTGTTGAAAAAGAAAACATTAATTTCAAGGGGTATTTCCAGACTACTTTTCTGGCACAGTTTGTCCAAGTTTTGTGTTTACAATGATGTTTGGTCACATAACCACTCCTGATGTTATTTTACAGTGACGTCAGTCATTATTTCTGTTTTAATTGTCTGATTTACACTAATTTGAACTAAATCTACATAGAATTCCATGCTCTATCGATTATGGAACATTTCCAAGCAGTTGAACAGATGATGTTTGCATGATATAGGAATGTATTCATATGTGCAAATTAATCTTATTTATGGTCCACGATGAACACTCCACAGTGGCATCAAATAGTCAAACCATTTTGACCACCAAAAAAGCTGAAATACAACCCACAGGAAATAAGTATGCATTCCCCGTGATAATATCAATCATAGAGTGACACAGATTTCAGCTCCTTTCAGCCAATGGACAGTGGATATAAAAAAGGACCATTCATGTTACAAAAAAAAAATATACACAAATAATATTGAATTTCTTAATTTTCAGGGGATCAAACATGTCGGGGGTTGTGGCCTTTGAGGGAGAACTTAACACCATAGTGCGAGAGGTAAGAATAATCATTTTTACTAAATTAACATGATTATCTGTATTGTTAGAGTTTATTCATAAAGGTTTGTGAGAAATTTGTAATATTGCTGCTTACAAAAAAAAAATTTCCTGCTAAAGACTATAAATGTTTAATAAATGGCCACAAAACCCCAAAAATAGAGTCCTGTTTATCATAAAAAATGATAGGGATTGGAAGGGAAGCTTCTTTTTTTTTTTTCTTTTTTTCTTTCTTTCAAAGTCATGTGAAACAGTGAAACCTCTCCATGATAATAAGTTTACCTTGTGAGTAGTTGTTGCACCTGAATTGTTTTATATATTATATCTCAAAAGGCATTGCGTCTATTGAATTCTTGAATAAGAAATTTCAAATCAATAAATGTTTGCTTCTCCTTGACTTTGCAGTACTTAGAATTCAACGAGTTTGAGAAAACTTTGAGTTCCTTCAAAAGAGAATGTCAGGAGAAGGGAAAGCCATTCGCACCTGGAACTACAAAAAGACAGGCCAACCACGCCCTGGTACAAGTACAGGTAGGTACACATGACAGGCCAACCACGCCCTGGTACAAGTACAGGTAGGTACACATGACAGGCCAACCACGCCCTGGTACAAGTACAGGTAGGTACACATGACAGGCCAACCACGCCCTGGTACAGGTACAGGTAGGTACACATGACAGGCCTACATGTATATATGACAGGCCAACCACAACCATGCTTTGGAATAAGAATACACATGTACATGTATAGAGAAAATAATTTAACCAACATATTTTCATTTGTTTTTAATATACAATTTTTTTTCGTTTTTTTTCATAAGATACAATTCTCGAAGAAAGATATCTCAGTTATGTTTAAATTTGTGACACAAGTCAAAATATGATTTTTCTATGAACATAAATGCGATCAAATTGAAGTTTTCTCAGTAACTTTTCAGCAGTCAAGATCAAACATAAGGTTAACTCTGAATAGTCAGTTACTGATTTTTTGTCTGATTTTGGATTATTTTTGCAGAATGATATGTTACAAAACTTTGTTGGTGGAAGGAGAATGGATTTCTTTCTGATGTGGAATGAATATGTTCCAAAAAACATCAGGAACAATGACTCAGTGGCCCAGAAACTGGAATTCTACCTCAACATTTACTTTGCCATTTATCCCATCAAGAATAACCAAGAGGTAAGAAATACTATGATAAGTAATATTTATTAGTCTGGGTCGAATACTTTTCAGGCTAGTTGGGCAAGTAAGTGGAGATTTGCACTTGCCCAAATGAAAGTGTACCAGTCCAAACAAGTACTGTACTTACTTAGGGCAATTCATATTTAGTAAAATGAATCAAATGACAAAAGGACATTTTTTACCAATACTTGAAAAATCATGATTAGCTACTAGACAGTCAGGTTAGCATCAGGAGAAGATGTACTTGCCTGACAATATTTCTACTAATCTGGGACAACAGGCTAGTCCCAAAATCCCGGACTGATTTTTCTTCTACATGTATACATCTTTACCAAACCTTTACCAAGTAGCAAAGCTCTTATAACCATTATAAACATGATTAACTAGATAACTGATTAGCAAATGTGAAACATTGCAACACACACTCCACTAGAGGCACACGCAAACTAATGATAGGTTAACCATGTCACCCTCTGGTGGAGTTTGACATTGCAATATGTGTGTGTGTGTGTGTGTGTGTCTGTCTGTGCGTGTGTGTGTGTTTCATTTAAATAAAGTTGACATTTGTGTTTTCAGGACAAGGAGAGTGGAATGAATGCTTTCAAGACATATCTGGAGACGCGGGGATCTGGTCTGAGTCAGACTACCGAGTTCTTGCCATTCTACGCACTGCCGTTTGTACCTAACCCACGAGCCCACCCGGCCTACAAGGAATTGTTCACCGTGAGTAATCCTCAACATTTAACATGATGAGTGTTAAAAGTAGCGCAAGTTCTATAATCAGTTTCAATCAAACAGCTATAGGTTCATGTGATAAATTTAAGAATATAATCAAAACAAATGTTTACCACCAAATGATGATATTGAAATAGCATAATTGTCCTGTAACTCACAAGGATAGGGTAATGGTGTATTAATACTGATTTATTGTTAATACAGAGATGTGCTTAGGTCCAAAAAATAATAATAACCTTGTTTTCAATAGCATGCCCTAAAACATAGAATGGGGGGATATTTTTATTTTGATTTGATTTTGTTTTTTTTTGTTAAAAGTAATCAAATTTATTGAAAATGGAAAATATTTTTTACTGAAAAAGTGACAGAAAAAAATAAAGAATTTTAGGATATTTTAGGAACTAGGGTAAGTAGGGAAATTGGAAACCAGCTTCTTTTTTGGGCCTTACAAGGCAATTTTTATATCTTGAACCCTGCCATATATGGCCTGACACTATTACAGATAATATGGACATGTTAAGAGTTAATGTAGAGATGTTTCATCTGTCTGAAGGTTTGTAGCAATCAGAAGGGGGTGCCACTGTGCACCATTATCATATATAATTAAACATACTCTGATAAATAATTAAAATTAGATTCAATTTTAATGACAAAAATGTATTTGACACCACTGCAGAACAAGGAAAAGGTTTGTAGCAAGTTAATTGAAGCTCAAGCACAAAGATTCAAACATCAGGCAAGTCCAGATAAAAACTATGATCACTGTATAAAGTTGCAGGGTTTTGACCATGTTTAATCAAACTAGTTTTCCTTAGGCTGATTGTGGGTCACCATACTGCCCCATTGAAAACAACACACCAGAACTCACAAACAAAATCGGAAGTGCCAAAAAAAAACTCTCTAAATTCCAGTTATTTAAAAAAAACAAGATGATAACCAGCAATCGCACTATTCTTGTATCCTCAGCATGTATAGCGATTAAAAATACCGTAATGATAATTTTATCTGGACTTGACTGGAGATGAATTTCCATTCTCTAAATCAAGATTTTTATGCAACAATTTTTTAGGGGGTTAAAAGTATCATTCTGTGAATGATTCCTTGTTTAGTATTTTCTCCTGCAATTATTTCAAATTATCGCACATGTCAAGAATGTTTTACCACAGTTTCATATGACCTTATGACCTATTGACCTCGATCTTTCCTCTCAGTTCTTCTGTTCTTAAATGTCAATTTATTCATCTTAAAAGTTACTGAGACACAAGATTTTGAAAATATGCTTTTATTTTTTTGTAATAAAATTTGATATTATACACTTTTTAAAATCATTATTCCTGTGAAAAATGACAATATAAAAAACATAAACTGAATGTGAAATATTAGCAATTATTAAACAATTTTTATTGACATTTGTTTTGGACAGTTAACCATTCTGAGGAAGAAAGTAATGTTTACTTTGAATAGAGTCTCACCTAGATTTTTTTAGCTGTGCTGATATATTTGCTTGTACATGTATAGTGAGAGGGTTCAGTCATTCTGTCTGTCAACTTTGATCTTATCTTTTGAAACTACCAGTCAGAGTTCTTACTATTTTGAATAACATGACAAATATCAGCCACTGAGAATCAAGATAACAATTAAATTCAATATGTAACATACATTTTGATTGGACATAATTGTCTTCTACTCAAGTTTGCTCCAGGAAAAAAGTTAATGTTCATTTATGAAGCAAATTTAGGCATTTCCAGAAATTGTTCACAAACATTACAGAAAAACAGTGATCAGGCAATTGGCCTTTTGTTTTTATCATTTTTTTTATGGATAAAAACGAATGATAGGTTCGTGAAACATATTCAATCAAAAGATTGAAAATAAATGTAATTTTTGCAATTTTCCAGGATAAATGGACCCCAGATTTACAGAGTCGACTTCAGAAGTTCCTCACATTAACACTCCAGTCAACGCCTCAGCCTCGTCTATTTGAACTTTATGTATCCTTTATATCACGTCGAATGATGTACATCATTAGGCTACGTATATTAAAAAAAGGCCAAGAATATATATCTCGGACTCATATTTAATTATGCTGTATGGTTATCAAAGGCTATGGTTTGTGTTAGCATATCTATATGATAATGCAAAAGAAATATTGCCATTTACTCTTCAAAAAGAGTTGGGCATTGGGTTTTAGTGACAAGCTTCTATTTGACCTGAAATAGCCTATACAGTGCTGAAAAAGTCATTAAATCAAACAAATCAAAATTTAAGGCTAAATACATGTAAACTAATTATCACTTGAGATATCAAATTGTTTATATTGTTAATTGTTAATTCCAGCAGAGGGCACCACCTCAAGGAAGAAATGTAAACCACAATCTTACAGAAGTATAGTTTAAACCACCAAATGGTAGCTATCTTCTGTAATGAATCAGAATTGAATCTCAGAATGTCACACTGAATATTTACATTACATTCACCAGGGGACGTTTTTATCCTTAACTCTTGGTTTCAGAAAGGAGGAAGCAGAGGTAAGGTTAACTCATTATAACAGATGGTTTTAAATCAAACTTTTATTATCTACAAACTGCTAATTAATAGATAAGTGATAAAAACTTTCATAGTGTTCTTGCTACCTTTTTAGCTCTGCTGAGACTTTAGCTCGCAGAGCTTTAGGAGGGGGAAAATGTCTGTCTGTCCGTCTGTCCGTCCGTCTGTCAACATTTCTTTAAAAATCTTCTTCTCCAAAACTACCAGTAGTACATCTTTCATATTTTATATAGAGGTAGATATATAGTTGAAGATTCAGATTCCTTCAAATCTTAGTGATGTCACCATTGACCTTAGTGCAGTGACCTTGAGGTCACAAATTTTGTACTGAGCATATCTCAGCAACTACTTATTACAGGATATTAAAACTTGGTATGCAGAAATGTCATATGTTAAAGCTGTGCCTTGTCATACAATTTTAGTCATGTGACCTTTGACCTTGACACATTGACCTTGAATTCAAAATTTGTGAACATGCCACATCACAACCATCAGAAGTGAATAAAAAACACTTCATATCTGTTATATACTAACACTATGTTTAAAAATCTTCTCCTCCAAAACTACCAGTAATATTTGTTTCATATTTAATACAGAGGTAGATAGAGGGTTGAAGATTCAGATTCCTTCAAATCTTAGTGATGTCACCATTGACCTCAATGCAGTGACCTTGATGTCACAAATTTTGTAAGGAGTATATCTCAGCAACTACTTATAAGAAGAAATTAAAACTTGGAATACAGAAATGTTTCAGGTCATAGCCATGCCTCATCATACTTTCTTAGTCATGTGACCTTTGACCTTGACACATTGACCTTGAATTCAAAATTTGTGAACATGCCACATCATAACCATTAGAAGTGAATTAAATGCACTTCATATCTTTTATATACCAACACTATTTTATACAGAGCTAGATAGAGAGTTGAAGATTTAGATACCTTCAATTCTCAGTGATGTCACCATTGGCCTTAGTGCAGTGACCTTTATGTCACAAATATTTTAAGGAGCATATCTCAGCAACCACTTACAAAAAGAAATTAAATCTTGGTATACAGGAATGTCTTAGGTCATAGCCGTGCCTCGTCATACTTTCTTAGTCATGTGACCTTTGACCTTGACACATTGACCTTGAATTCAAAATTTATGAACATTCCACATCATAACCATTAGAAGTGAATTAAATGCACTTCATATCTTTTATATACCAACACTATTTTATACAGGGCTAGATAGAGAGTTGAAGATTTAGATTCCTTCAATTATCAGTGATGTCACCATTGAGCTTAGTGCAGTGACCTTGATGTCACAAATTTTGTAAGGAGCATATCTCAGCAACCACTTACAAGAAGAAATTAAATCTTGGTATACAGGAATGTCTTATGTTAAAGCTGTACCTCGTCATACAATTTAGTCATGTGACCTTTGACCTTGACACATTGACCTTGAATTCAAAATTTGTGAACATGCCACATCACAACCATCAGAAGTGAATAAAAAACACTTCATATCTGTTATATACTAACACTATGTTTAAAAATCTTCTCCTCCAAAACTACCAGTAATATTTGTTTCATATTTAATACAGAGGTAGATAGAGAGTTGAAGATTCAGATTCCTACAAATCTTAGTGATGTCACCATTGACCTTAATGCAATGACCTTGATGTCACAAATTTTGTAAGGAGTATATCTCAGCAACTACTTATAAGAAGAAATTAAAACTTGGTATACAGAAATGTCTTAGGCCATAGCCGTGCCTCATCATACTTTCTTAGTCATGTGACCTTTGACCTTGACACATTGACCTTGAATTCAAAATTTGTGAACATGCCACATCATAACCATGAGAAGTGAATTAAATGCACTTCATATCTTTTATATACCAACACTATTTTATACAGAGCTAGATAGAGAGTTGAAGATTTAGATTCCTTCAATTATCAGTGATGTCACCATTGACCTTAGTGCAGTGACCTTGATGTCACAAATTTTGTAAGGGGCATATATTTCAGCAACCACTTACAAGAAGAAATTAAATCTTGGTATACAGGAATGTCTTATGTTAAAGCAGTACCTCGTCATACAATTTTAGTAATGTGACCTTTGACCTTGACACATTGACCTTGAATTCAAAATTTGTGAACATGCCACATCACAACCATCAGAAGTGAATAAAAAACACTTCATATCTGTTATATACTAACACTATGTTTAAAAATCTTCTCCTCCAAAACTACCAGTAATATTTGTTTCATATTTAATACAGAGGTAGATAGAGAGTTGAAGATTCAGATTCCTTCAAATCTTAGTGATGTCACCATTGACCTTAGTGCAGTGGCCTTGATGTCACAAATTTTGTGAGGAATATATCTCAGCAACCACTTATAAGAAGAAACTAAAACTTGGAATACAGAAATGTCTTAGGCCATAGCCGTACCTCGTCATACTTTCTTAGTCTTGTGACCTTTGTCCTTGACACATTGACCTTGAATTCAAAATTTGTGTCACTTCATATCTGTTATATACCAACACTATGTTTTAAAATCTTCTTCTCCAAAACTGCCATTAATTTATGTTTCATATTTTATACAGAGCTAGATAGAGAGTTGAAGATTCAGATTCCTTAAATTCTCAGTGATGTCACCATTGAGCTTAGTGCAGTGACCTTGATGTCACAAATTTTGTAAGGAGCATATCTCAGCAACCACTTATAAGAAGAAATTAAAACTTGGTGTACAATAATGTCTTAGGTCATAGCCCTGCCTCGTAATACTTTCTTAGTCATGTGACCTTTGTCCTTGACACATTGACCTTTAATTCAAAATTTGTGTGCATGCAAAATCTCACAACCATTAAAAGTGGAGCAGACTTGAGCAGATGATGATTTTGACCAATCAAAATGCATGTTACATTTCAAATTTGGCCCTAACTTGTTATCTTGATTCTCATTGGCTATGTTATTCAAAATGGCAGCCTCCTTGACAACTTAGTGATAGCTATTAGATTTTTGAAAAAAATCATGACAAAATGGAAAAAGAACTGAGTCTAATGGAAAATAGATAGAATTAGACCTCAGAAAATACAACATCTTGCCTACTTTGGGATCTTGTATGGAAAATCATAACCTGGTTGCTTGTTGTACTTAATCTCAGTTCATGTGTTTTCATTCAAGTCAGCAGAGCTATCAACCCATGGGGTTATGTTTTTAACTTGTTTTCTTCTCAAAATCTGCATCTTATGATGTTTTCAGAACTTTCTGTACTTTTCGAGCTCTTTTGCTTTCATATATCTATAACGATTTCTTCCCAGAAAATAGTTAACATATATTCTAATTTTTGGTTTCATGAGTGCATCTCACAGATAGAATGATTCTTGTACCACAATGCATCATTCTGACCTACTTTTTGCAACATTTCCATGTCAGTGACATCTGAATATAATAAATTTATACCAAATGATTTTTCAGAAACTTATTTTTCAATAAACACAATGTTCATATTATGTCTTCACTGATCAAAACAAAATTTAACGTCTCTTGATGTGACTACTGACACGTGATGTGATCACTGACACGTGTGGTTTTCTTGCTTTTTTCTCACTTCACACCTTTTTTCAGCACTTTCAGATTTCTCTGCCATTGGTGAGCTCATATACATTCTGGGTATCTGTGGTAGATTAGCATGCATGCTGGATTATCACTCAGATTAGATCATCTAAGTAGGTCAGGCTGGGATTATCTGAGCTTCTACTCATATAAAGAAAAAGTAGACTAAGTATTTAATTGATTGGAAATTAAATAGATTATCAAGAAAACATTTGCAACCAATGTACAACCTGATTTGTGCAACTATTTTACCTCTGCACTTTACAATGAGGCAGGTATATCATGCTCAGCATAGACCAGCTAGATGCTCCAATAAAAGTGATAATCAGTGAAATTCAATATAGCCTTTGTAATAGTTTATATAAAGCACAAGTCTTGGTTGGAGACTGGATATTGTATTCAGATGTTCCAAAGATGGATAAGGGATCCATCTTTGGTTGTTCCCAATATACATATATACACCAACAAACATGTGATCTGCAGGAGGCCATCTTGAATCAAATTGATATTCATGAGTGGCTCTGTCAGGTTGCTGATTTGCTGATTCATATAGGAAGTGGGCTAGCCGGTCTACCAGCCAACTCCATCTAGCAGCAGATAAATCTGTGCGATCCAGTAGGGCTGGTTGGGGGCAGTGGCCATTTTGCTCAATCCAACAGGAATTCCTGTTAGAATTGGTGATGTCATTTTTTCTAAACCTGACCAGTTGAATACGTCAACTTAATGTTATTAATTTGAAATATTAATAAAAACTTATTATGACAAAACGCTTTCAGCAAAGTGGGTATATAAAAAACAAATCTTGATACCCCAGCATGCCCTAAAGGGATTCCACCAATCTATTAATAGTCTAACCATGCGGGACGGCTTCCACCAATATATAAATAGATTAACCAGTCAGGAAATTCATTGGAATAAACCAATCAGAGCGGCTCTTATGTAACAAACCTTAGGCCCTGAAGCTTCCATCTGGACTTGGCCTGATTGGAGGTTGGTAAGCTTTAAGGGTGGGCAACAGGAAGTGCACCTAGAAACCAAGGGGAGAAGGTGGTGACTATATCTGCTAATTGCTGTCATTTTGTGTGTGGAGATTCTGTTAGCATGTCCAGTGCATGAGGTTTTGCACCATTGGCTTGCTTTATATTTTACATACATGTAGTAGAGGAACAAACACATATTTATCATTACTTTGTTTGTGGTTATTTTGTCTTGTTATTTGAGTGGCATAAATTTTACTGGGATCTAGTGTCCCAAAGTGAGATAATGATAGAAAAACTCAGGGACCAGCTGTCTCCCCGTCAAATAAAAAAAAAATAACATTATTGTATGACTGAACTGCTGCGTTTGTTGTATCAGTGAAAAAGTACTGAAGCACCAAAAATACTGAACATGTATTATTAAATGGTTAATTTTTCACAGGCTTTTTTTGTAGAAAAAAGAAATTAAATAGATTATTTAAACTAAATTGCATCCAATTCATCATTCAAAAGATCTGTTCTATAGTGTGAACTTGACAACCAGAAATGGCATTGATTTATTTTTTATTGACTTAATTTTTGACACGGACATCCTCTTTGCTAAGAGAGCCAAGGATTGTGATTTTTCTGATGATTCAATCTTCAGGTTGCATGCGAATTCACTATGAGGATGTGGAGGAATACTACCGCCTCATCCAAGGTCCATATAACACAGCCAAAAGCCACTGAGAAACTATTTATATTCAAGAGTTTTCTTTGTTTTTTGTTTGTATTATTGATTATATCACCATACTACCTTCATTCAGATTTGGACAATAATATTTTGACATTATTTTTCAAATTTATTGTCAACTTAGTTGTACTAACATTTGAAAATGTTATTCATAAATTGAATATTAATTAAAATAAAAAATGTAAGATCCCTGATGAAATTACCATTTAAAATGAGAAAAGATAATGTAATAGTGAATAAAATTTGCAAGATAAAGTAAAATAGCTTGAACTTGGCAACAGATTCAGAAAGTGGTTATGCTTTTTAAAGCTTCAGAGTATGATGTGAATATGAATACATCTATAAATGGCAATATATATGGCAATATATATTATATAAAATTTAATGTTCTTACCCCTTCTGAAGACGATCCCACGATGCAGTTAGAATGTCAAGTAGATGAGGGATACTTAGACATGCTGTTGGTGAACGAGCATGTAGTTAAAAGTAGGTCAGGCTGACCTAGTTGTAACAGTTGTATTTATTTATATTTTTTTTATATTTGAACCAACCACTGCAAATGTTTCTGTGGTGTCATCTTTCATGTTTGTTATTTTTGTACAGTAATTGTTTTGACAAGTTCATGATTTTGTGAATTATGTTCTTCCAGTGGAGCCAAGTTACAGATTTTGTATATTTATATAACGCCTGCACTAATCTGATATTTGTACAGAGAACTTTGCTCCTTTGACACCTTGTAATGGATAACTGGTCACATTTAGACACCATTTAATGGGTTACTTATCACATTTTGACTGTTTAATCATTACTCGTCACATTTTGACACTATTTAATGGATTATTTGTCAGATTTTGACACTGGTTAATCATTACGTGTCACATTTTGACACCATTTAATGGATTATTTGTCAAATTTTGACACTGGTTAATCATTACTCGTCACATTTTGATACCGTTTAATGGATTTCTCGTCACATTTTGACTGTTTAATCATTACTCGTCACATTTTGACACCATTTAATGGATTATTGATCGGATTTTGACACTGGTTAATCATTACTCGTCACATATTGACACCATTTAATGGATTTCTCGACAGATGTGCAGACTATGCAGCAGCAGATTATGGACGCGGACAGGAAGTGCAGCACCTACGTGAAGCGATACAACCGCATCCAGACAGACTACCACAACCTGATCGGAATCACGGCCGACCTCGTAGATTCCCTGGAGAAAACAGTACAAGGAGATCCCGTAAGTACCATTATGCCGCACTCATATCTCATCTCACACTCCACACAGCGGCCATTTACTCCCTGGAGAAAAGAGTGCAAGGAGATCCTGTAAGTTCCATTATGTCAGACTCATCTTATCTCACACTCTATACAGCGGCCATTGACTCCCTGGAGAAAACAGTGCAAGGAGATCTGGTATAAGTACCATTATGCCGGACTCATATCTTATCTCACACAGCAGCATGTTTGCTGACCTCAGGATGACCTCTCCACTCTAACCATTAAGCTCTTGGATTTAATACATTGTAGATCATATGACTAAGGCCCTTTGGGATGAACCAACTCTAGGTCATTTTTTCAATATGTATAGGATTGGTCGAAACATTCTTCGTAGTTTTTTTATTTTGTATGATTTATGCATGCGAGTTGAACAGAATAACGTTTTATTAGATTATTATTATTTATTTTTATTTTTATTTATTTATTTTTTTGGGGGAGGGGTTGGTATTATTGAAGCAATTGTTTGGTTTTTATTTATTATAATATAGATTATAAGATAGGACTGATTTTCTGTTTTTGTTTCTGTGACCACCAGGTGTCACCAGAGTACCTGCAGGTCATCTGTATGCGGTTATTCAGTAATCAGGTGCGGCAGTCGGTGGATCTTACTCGCCCCGGAACAGCCGCCGAGGTCTTACGACAGAGCGTCATACCACCACAGGGGTACGCAGATTTTTTTAAAAATTGAATTCCTCTCAGTCTAGATCCCTGTTAATTAACAAATATTTTTTTTTATATAATTCCAGTATATTATTAATCGTCCTTACTCATTCTGATTAATCATTCATCATATTTTGTTGGGTGATTTCAGCCTGGAGAAGAATGCGACCACGCCTGGCACGTCACTGGACTTTGAGAAGATCAAGAAGGACGTAGCAACGGGGCCAGATAGGATAAAAGCTCTCCTGCTTCAGGCTCTCAGATGGGTGAGCTTGCCACAACTCACTAGGGGGCACTGCAGACCCCCTAGGGGGCACTGCAGCCTGTCAATTGGGGGCACTGCAGACTCACCAGGGGGCACTGCAGACTCACTAGGGGGCACTGCAGATTGTTACTAGGGGGCACTGCAGACTATTACTTGGGAGCACTGCAGTCTGTTACAAGGGGGCACTGCAGACTTTTACTTGGGGGCACTGCAGACTGTTACTAGGGTCACTGCAGACTGTTACTAGTTGGCACTGCAGACTGTCACCAGGGAGCACTGCAGACTGTCACCAGGGAGCACTGCAGACTGTCACCAGGGAGCACTGCAGACTGTCACCAGGGAGCACTGCAGACTGTCACCAGGGAGCACTGCAGACTATTGACAGGAGGATTTATGATAACTCATGATTAGAATTTGAAAAGTATACTCATTTATAAAGATTTCCATAACATTATGTTTTGATGTTTATTTGATATTTTTCAGAAATTAACAAAATCAGCTCCTTCAGAAAGGGATAGTATGATGGCAAACTACATTAACTGTGATATGCTTGGATGCCGGGAGGCTGGCCCCCACAGGGTGAGTAGAAAATGAGAGTGACATTGGTTAGGATGGCCCCCACAGGGTGAGTAGAAAATGAAAGTAGCATTGGTTAGGATGGCCCCCACAGGGTGAGTAGAACATGAGAGTGACATTGGTTAGGATGGCGCCCACAGGGTGAGTAGAAAATGAAAGTGACATTGGTTAGGATGGCCCCCACAGGGTGAGTAGAAAATGAGAGTAAGATTGGTAAGGATGGCCCCCACAGGGTGAGTTTTCTTTCAGTATGATGTATTTTGTTACAGCATATTTGTATGACAAAAAATACATATAATTTTAATCAGCTTTTTTTGGTGAGACAGAATTCATACATAAAATTGTATGATTTTTTTTCCATTTCAGAATGACATATTGAAGTTATTATTGTCAGATTCAGAGGTTGTGCGTCAGTACATAGCAAGGCTGTTCAACACAATGGCTTCTCTCGCGGATGGTGAGTTCTGCTCAGCAATTTGAGTTTAACAATTATATGGTAACCTGTAACTATGACCCAGTCAGGTCATGGTTAAATTGTGTGACATTTATGACCATCATGTGACCTCTATGACCATCATGTGACCTCTATGACCATCATGTGACCTCTGTGACCATCATATGACCTCTGTGACCATCGCTTGACCTCTGTGAAGAGAGTTTGCATATTGATAATAAAGATTTCTTTAAAAAAGAAATTTTGGAGATTTTTTCATAAAAACTAACAAAATTATTTTTGCAACGATATTTTATAATTCATATTTTACAAGATAGTTCTATTTAAGATTTTTTTTTTTTCAGCAGTTAACATTTTTTTCCAGAAAGGTACAGTTCTCATTCCTGACAAGTTAACAATCTCAAATGTAGCCGTAAACATTGCATTTGCTCCAACTGTTTTCAGGTCGTTCGTATTTGGCGCAGAACCAGGAGCTGATGCGAGCTCTGATGGGGAACCTTCGTTCAGAGGATCGCGACTCGCTCACCAGAGAAAACGTCCTCGGCTGCCTTCAAAAACTCAGCCTGAGGTATGTAGAGGGCCTCACATGTATTCTGCAGATTGAACTCTTTCACAAGGTCATGGCCCTGCATGCTAAAGAAAAACAAAGCAAGATATATTGGTTTACAACCAGTTTTATTTCAACAGTTCAAAAACAAAGTATTATACATATAAAATAGACTTGTAATCTTTTACAATAACAACAAAAATCACAGATTAATATCACAGCTCTGTTTCAGAAGCTCTTAGGGAATTGATTTATTTACAGTTAAAAGTGTCATCCAGTAGTTAAGAGCCTCAGATTTTGTATCACAGTCTTTGAAGTTAAGCACCACATTCTCTTTGGAATCAATTTGCATATTGATTTCTTCACAACACGGCTAGTGTTTCTAGGTGCATAGAAAGGCTGGTGGCATTGCGGATAGATCGGCCAATCGTCTTGAGTCTTTTGGCGATGGACTTGTTACGGCGCTTGTCGTTTGCAACGCTCTGCCGACACAGAGGTTTCTTCATAAAACTGCTGCCATCAGAACTTGTGGAGAGACGAGCCTCACTGAGTTGACGACCTTGACACACATAATGTGACCTCAGGTCAAGGTCATCATCTGAAGCCTCAGTGTCCCAGACCGATGTGGCACATGATGCATTGAGTGACTCGGCAGAGCTGAGGTCTACATCCTGGCACCGGGTGGAATTATACGGCATACTGCAGGCCAGGAACTCACTGCTGATGTCTTGGAACCGGTGGCTGCCGGAAGAATTATGGGTGATAGCACTGACTGCACTCAGAGAGGTGGCGCTGCAGTCTCCTTGTGGTGTATAACGTCTGGGTGAAGCTGAGCTGCAGTCACTCTGTGGTACACAATCGCTCAGAGAGTCAAAGCTGTAAAAATCTGAAGATAACTCAGCGGAGTCATCATCCATCACCTGAGTCACAGTATGAGAGATGCACTCTGCCACACTGGCACTGTAGTGTCCTCTAGTGGTGGAGCTGAGACGGTTTCCATGGAGATGAGACATTGTAGTAGATGAGATTATGTTAGCTTGCTTATTGAGAGACTGTTCACTGTAGTAGCACAAGGTTGTATGACTGACTTTGGTGATTCTACTCTTATATATAACTCTGACTGGGATCAGGACATATGTCATCATGCTGCCACAACCCCTGACATTCACACCTCCAGTGTCACTCAATGCTCCTGTAGAGTTTCACACCTCTGTCAGTTCTGCCTGCCACTTTTCAAACCTTCAGATAAGTGCCAGTATCTTTCACACCTGCCTGAGTAGTTGGGGTTTTCACACCTCTGCCTAGGTGTGACAATATGAAACATAAATGTTCACACCTCTGTCACACTCAGACATTACGACTTAAAGGAGGTGTGACTACAGAAATAAAAGCTAGTGAACTTAAAGCTACTAGCATAGAGATTTTTACACAAACGTCCCTCACTCCTACAGTCCATACAGGCTGCAGCTTGTCAATAGAGGGCACTGTAGACTGTCACCAAGGGGTACTGCAGACTGTTACTAGGGGGCATACTGGCCAAAATGTGTGGGTTTTTTTGTATTGTACATGTACATGTACTTCTCAATTATATCATCACAAAAAAACATGATAGTAACAGTTTAAAGTCATGTTATATCATATATGTATCTTTGGCAATGTCTCTATCATGATTAGTGTGAAAAAGATAATAAATATTGCATGAGATATTTCAAGTTAAATAAGATTTCAATATTAATGAAACAATCAATCATATGAGACTTTATAAAGTATTTACCCTCCTATTACTTAAATTCAAGAATTGATTAGGAGGTGAGAAATTCACGCAACAGTTACATCACCCTTATATTTGACCATGACAGAATGTTTCCGGTCGACCCCTACATTAGGATACAAGGCTTACAGTCTTTCTTTTGATGTTTCAGGCGGCAGTTGCAGTCGTCCATGATAGACCACGATATAATCGCGTGGCTCGTCATGGTGCTGGAGGACAACGACTCCTTGTCAGATTACACCCTCGAGTATTCAGTCGCCCTCCTTATGAATCTCTGCCTCAGATCTGCTGGTAAGTGTAGACTTATGGTGGTATGTGTAGGCATCTGCTGGTAAGTGTAGACATCTGCTGGTAAGATTTTTGCATAAGATTATGCATAGAAAGTTTCAAAATCTAATTTGAAAATTTGAGATGATAGAGCTTTTGTGGTAAATGTATCAAAATTGTGGACTGTCCTTCCCCGAAGAATTCAAAACTATAAATCATTAAATCTAATACAAATGTGTTCTAATATACATGTAGTTTGGTATGTTCTGATATTGTCTCATATGTTCTGATATTGTTTGATATTGTCTGATATGGTCTGATATTGTCTGATATGTTCTGATATGTTCTGATATGTTCTGATGTGGTCTGATATTGTCTGATATTGTCTGATATTGTCTTATATGGTCTGATATTGTCTGATATGGTCTGATATTGTCTGATATTGTCTGATATGTTCTGATATGGTCTGATATTGTCTGATATGTTTGTGATCTGATTGTAGGGAAGCATAAGTGTGCGGACAGCGCAGCTCAGGTTCTGAAGGTGCTAAGCGACCTGCTGGGCCACGACAACCAGGAGGTACGTACCGAGAGTGGGCACTGCTCAAACAATTAAATGACCTACTTTCTGTTTTTGACAACATTAGTTTGGTCCTCAGGCCTTGACATAAAGAGAAAAATGTTGGTTGCCCAGTTGGGCAAGTTTCTGAGGATAATAGGATGTGTGATATAATAAAGAGCATTGGACATATGACTGTATAGTGTCTGAGTGGGGGATACTTGTCCCAATCAGAAAATTAATATGGTTGCCCAACTGGGTCACTACAACAGAGCATTCACTGGCCCGAACAGAGGATCTGGTGGCCCCGGGCCACTGGGACAGTGCGCATGTCAAGCCCTGGGTCCTAAGAATCAAATACACCACAGTCCAACAGGCCTGTGCAGTCACGCAAGAAACCATGCTGGGCCAAACATTGATACAGTCACACATAAATATGACTAAATGTGCTTACAAAAGGTCATTACGTGACCATATTGTGCCATGCAAGAGCAAAATGTTAAATAAATTAATAAACCATGAAATTAGCAAATAAAAACTTGAAGCCAAACAGCGATTTGGTCATACAACTGATGAAAAAGGGGAATAAGACACCAATTAAAATTTGTTAGTTTTTGGTCATGAATATGTGATGAATATAAAAATGGATTTGATGATTGGTTTGCATTCATGAAATACCTGCTTGTCCTTATATGGCTTGTCCTTATATGGTGAGGCCAGATATATTCTGGGTCACACTTAAGTATATCCAGGGATAGTTATACAAATAGGTCATGTCTCTGCGTCACTCTATTTTATTGCATCATGTATTGCTCCCCGGTTATGTGATTGCCCCAAGTCATTTCTGCTTTGCCATGTGTGTATCGGAACCTCGGTTAGGTTAGACCAACCATAGTAGGAACAATTAATGAAGGTGGTGGGTTGAACTCCCACTGCCGGCAGTGTTACTTTCACACTGGTTAAAAGGCTCGAAAGTCGACCTGATAAGGCCATAGTTGCTGAAAGGGTCGTTAAAACACCATTTTACAATTTTTTTTTCACAATTATTGAGCTCTCCTTTAAAGGGGTTTGACTGGGTTGTTTTAATGGGTTTGGCTCGGTCGTTTAAATAGGTTTGACTCCTTTGGTGCAGCTGGGGACTTTAGGATTGCTCTGATTGATTCATCTAAATATAGAACAGGGAAACCCTAAGCAAATTATGAAGTAACACCCTAAAGTTATCATTAAAGAAGCAATTTGCAGACATTTCCAGAAATGAGTAAGCAATTTGCAGACACTGTAGAAATGAGTAAGCAAAATACATACATTTCTAGAAATGAGTATGCAAAATACAGACATTTCTAGAAATGAGTAAGCAAAATACAGACATTTCCAGAATAAGTAAGCAAAATACAGACATTTCTAGAATAAGTAAGCAAAATACAGACATTTCTAGAAATGAGTAAGCAAAATACAAACATTTCTAGAAATGAGTAAGCAAAATACAGACATTTCCAGAATAAGTAAGCAAAATACAGACATTTCTAGAAATGAGTAAGCAAAATACAGACATTTCTAGAAATGAGTAAGCAAAATACAAACATTTCTAGAATTGAGTAAGCAAAATACAGACATTTCCAGAATAAGTAAGCAAAATACAGACATTTCTAGAAATGAGTAAGCAAAATACAAACATTTCTAGAATTGAGTAAGCAAAATACAGACATTTCTAGAATTGAGTAAGCAAAATAGACATTTCTAGAAGTGAGTAAGCAAAATACAGACATTTCCAGAAATAAGTAAGCAAAATACAGACATTTCTAGAAATGAGTAAGCAAAATACAAACATTTCTAGAATTGAGTAAGCAAAATACAGACATTTCCAGAAATGAGTAAGCAAAATACAGACATTTCCAGAAATAAGTTAGCAAAATACAGACATTTCCAGAATTGAGTAAGCAAAATATAGACACTTCTGGAAATGAGTAAGCAAAATACAGACATTTCTAGAAGTGAGTAAGCAAAATACAGACATTTCCAGAAATGAATAAGAAATTTGCACACATTTCAAGAAATGTTCACAGACATTGCATAGAAGGGGTGGTCAGCATGGCTGCTGGGCCTGTATAATAATAAATCTTTATTTAGTTTATTTGTACATTGGTTTTAAAAACAAGAAACATTAGCTGTGAAGTTCACTGTCACAGCCTGTGGCCTATGTTTAGAGTATATGTTTATTTATATCCAGGAATTTGTTTTCATCATGTGTGAATCTATTCAGTGATGAAAGTCTTCAGGAAATAGCCTGAATTCAGGTTTTTTCTTCAAATGTGAAATTCAAAATGGTCTGAACTCAGTCTGAAACATCCAAAAATGACATTTCTGGAAGGGAATAGGGGTATCTTCTGGTTAATTTTTAAGGGTTTTAGGTTTTTTTTCCAAATGCCGACTTTCATCACTGTCTGTTATATGTGAATGGTATAAGATATCACAGCAATTGATTTCTTTAGTGCACAGAGTGTTCTCTGGGGCGCCGCTGTGTCAAAGACGAGGTATGACCTCTGACCTCTGACCTCTGACCTCTGATCTCTGACCTCTGCTGTCTTTCACACTGGTGTTTGGTGTAGGGCTAGGAATTTTTGCAATCACTCTTGGATTTTTTCTCACTTCTATAATCTGAGGCCAAAAACAATAATAATCTTGTTTCCGATAACATACCCTGAAAAAACGGGACAAGTGTAGATTTTTTATTTTATCTTATTATTATTATTAGTATTATATTTTTTTTACTTTTTTTATAATTATTATCATTTTTTTTATAAATGTGGTCAAATATATAGGAATTTAAGAATTATACCTGATTTTTTTTTTACTGAAACTATCAAATTTTTTTCTCACCTAGAAAGTCTAAAAAAACTTCAGGGTCCCTGGTTTGGACTTGGGGTTGGTTGGAAAATTGGAAACAAGTTTTTTTCAGGGTTTTGAGGCCAAAGAAATATCTTGTCACATTCACATGTTAACATATATATTGACCTGATTTCTTTTGTCATTAATCAAATTCAAAGCAGGCTCACAATTTACAGAAATGTGTATCTTCAACTTGCGAGTGTGAAATGAATTAAAAAATCTTATTTGGGAATTCAAGATAGAATTAGACATTAAATTGATTGATTTAAAGATTTGACTGCATTAACCTTTGTGATGTTGTGCATGCATTAGCTCACAAAATTACCTTGACCTACTTATTTCTTACAAACCAGATGTGTTACAAACCTCAGATGTGTTAGTGTGAACAATTTCACGTTTGAAAAGTTGAATCCTTTCTACTGACGATTTAACCCTTTTCCGTGCAGTGGAAATTGCCACTTCATAGAGACCTAATCTTTATTAAATGCAGGCTATTTTCTTTCTAGAATTTTGTTTAAATGAATTTGTGAGGAATTCTCTAATAAAAGCCAATGATTAAAAGCCATTTTATAGACATTTGTTTGGAATATGACATGCTTCTATATTATATTCCAGTCAGGGTATATATGATTATCAGTCAGTATCAGTATGGAACACATTAACTGAAAAAACAAAGGCAGCAAACAGTGTTGAATGTTTCAAGACAAATGCTAGGAAAGAGATACTGACATATCACGGAGTAAACAAGTAACTTAAACTGGTTTTAATCTAATGCATGTGTATTATATGTGACATGATGGTATTTAATGTATTTTATGTTCTTATGTTTTATGTTTTTAATTGCCATTTTAAAGGGTTTTAACTGTGTATCTCTAGTCATAAGTGTGAATGTATGTATGAGTGTGAGAGTGCTGGACGTATATGAAAACCAGTGTAAACTGATATGCTTTCCAGAATAAAGATGTTTTATAATAACAATAATAATAATATGCGTAGTTCCCTGCTATTACAGTAAGTTTTGTTGGTATAATTTTCAGATCATTCCATATGTTAATGGGGCTCTCTACAGTATTCTTGCGATACCATCGATCCGGGAGGAGGCCAAGGCAATGGTGAGGCACATGTTTGTTTCTTTTGGCAATCACTGCATGTTTTAACCTGTAATGGACATGAAAAATGTAAATTCCCATTGTTTTATCAATTTAGAATGCAGATACAATTCTCGCTATCTGCTCTCCCGGATTTTTAGCTGGTCCGTACAAAAATGACGAAATTGGCACGAGAGAGCAGTGCATACTGGGGAAATATGTTGCATTGTAAACTTCCGCCTGCCTTGCTTCAAGATGGGAGGGAAATTTCAGACTGACATCGTACATTGACACCCTAATGTCAGCGATAAAGCATGTTTGTTGTGTAATCTTTATATTAGTATATTGCAATCTACGTAATGTATGTCAATATTACGGAGGCAAAACTGACAAAAACAACGATGGAAAGATGAAAGGCAGAGGCGACGATGCCCCAAACAGGCTGTCGCCGCTGTTCCCGGATGTGCCGTGTGCAAAGATTTGGGTCAAATACGATCGCAGCGCTCTGAAAATGCAGTGTATATGGTAGAGCAGATAGGGAGAATTGTCCAGAACATCATCTAGTCATATAATATTCTATCTGTTTGTGTATATCCCCAGATTGTAGAAGATGCTACCCCTTGACTAAAAAAACCACTAAAAAATTATAATTCACTTTAAAAAAATATTAAAGGCATAAAACAGAGATCTGGTCTTTATAAGACTGTATTTTTTATATATATTAAGTAACATATATTTTCAAAGATTACGATTGAACAG
This sequence comes from Amphiduros pacificus, assembly GCA_949316495.1. Lineage (NCBI taxonomy): Eukaryota > Metazoa > Annelida > Polychaeta > Phyllodocida > Hesionidae > Amphiduros > Amphiduros pacificus. The sequence goes on along the minus strand of OX439012.1, from coordinate 12,925,554 downwards.
CCCATATTAATAAAAAAAAAAGCAAAAACTACTCTATGACTGTGTCGATAACATTAATTTTGGCACAGAATTCTTTTTTTTTTTCTTTTTCAAAGAAATGTTTCTTGTTGTTATATGGTATGTTTATTGTCAGGGGATGGAGGAGATACTGAAGTGCTTCATCAAGGAGGGACAGGCTGATATGAACCGCCAGATAGAGTTCATCATCAAACAGCTCAACTCAAGTAAGTACCACAGCCCCCTGCAACGTGCAGCAATAGGTCCGTAATTACGCCCCCCTGCGAAGTGCAGCAATAGGTCCATAATTACGGCCCCCTGCGAAGTGCAGCAATAGGTCCATAATTACGGCCCCCTGCGAAGTGCAGCAATAGGTCTGTAATTAAAACCCCCTGCAACATGTGGCAATAGGTCTGTTATTAAAACCCCCTGCAACATGTGGCAATAGGTCTGTAAATAGGGCCCCCTGCAACATACAGCAATAGGTCAATCACCATGGCCCCCTGCAACATGCAACATTAGGTCCATAATTAGGACCCTCTGCAATAGGTCCTTAATCAAAGCCCCGGAACATGCAGCAATAGGTTAGTAATGAGGGCCCCCTACAACATGCAGCAGTAGGACAGTAATCATGACCCCCTATAACATACTGCAATAAGTCCTTAATCAAAGCCTCGGAACATGCAGCGTTAGGTCCATAATCATAGCACCCTCCAGGTCTCTTGTGCATTATTTATAAGCATTTTGCTGAGATTTGGCTCTTGTTTGCTTCAGATGAGGAGCCAGATGATGCAGATTCTGATGATGAAGACGATGAGGAAGATGAGGTGAGGAATATATCAACACCCAGCCTTAATGATGTATCTAAACCCAGCCTTAATGATATATCTACACCGATCCTTAATGATATATCCAAATCCAACCTTAATGATATATCTACACCGATCCTTAATGATATATCCAAATCCAACCTTAATGATATATCTAAACCCAGCCTTAATGATATACATGTATCTACACCCAGTCTTATTGGACTAGTCTTGACTAAACATATATTTGACGAGATTGTTGACTCACGAGATTGTTGATACACATATATTGGACTTGACAGTTGACTCACCGTACACGTATATTCGTCTAGACCATTGACTCACCATACACATATATTGGACTAGACGTTTGACTCACCATACATATATATTGGACTAGACCGTTGACTAACCATACACATATATTGACTCACCATACACATATATTGGACTAGACCGTTGACTCACCATACACATATATTGGACTAGACCGTTGACTCACCATACACAAATATTGGACTAGACCGTTGACTAACCATACACATATTGGACTAGATGTTTGACTCATCATACACATATATTGACTCACCATACACATACATGTATATTGGACTAGACCGTTGACTCACCATACACATATATTGGACAAGACCGTTGACTCACCATACACATATATTGGACTTGACGGTTGACTCACCGTATACATATATTCAACTAGGCCGTTGACTCACCATACACATATATTGGACTAGACCTTTGACTCGCCATACACATATATTGGATTAGACCGTTGACTCACCATACACATATATTGACTCACCATACACATATATTGGACTAGACCTTTTGACTAACCATACACATATATTGGACTAGACGTTTGACTCACCATACACATATATTGACTCACCATACACATATATTGGACTAGACCGTTGACTCACCATACACATATATTGACTAACCATACAAATGTATATTGGACTAGACCATTGACTCACCATACACATATTGGACTAGACTGTTGACTCACTATACACATATAAATTAGACTAGACCGTTGACTCACCATACACATACATGTATATTGGACTAGACCATTGACTTACCATACACATATATTGGACTAGACAGTTGAATCACCATACACATATATTGGACTAGACCATTGACTTACCATACACATATATTGGACTAGACTGTTGACTCACCATACACATATATTGGACTAGACTGTTGACTCACCATACACATATATTGGACTAGACCGTTGACTCACCATACACATATATATTGGACTAGACCGTTGACTCACCATACACATATATTGGACTAGACTGTTGACTCACCATACACATATATTGGACTAGACCGTTGACTCACCATACACATATATTGGACTAGACCGTTGCCTCACCATACACATATATTGGACTAGACCGTTGCCTCACCATACACATATATTGGACTAGACCGTTGACTCACCATACACATATATTGGACTAGACCGTTGACTCACCATACACATATAATAAATCAGACTTTTGCTGGATGTTTTCAGGAGGACCAGGATGCAATGGAGGCAGACCTGGACAAGGCTGAGCTGCTGAAGCCCGGCTCTGGGGAGTTGTGTGGGGATCGGCTCCTTAACACACACTATGTGGGAACCACCTCCCCAGCCAGGAAGAAACGTGTACGTACCACACCCATTGTCACCTTGAACTCTTTTTGATAAAAGCAAGGATTTTTTTTAAATTTTTATACTGGCCATCTTGACCTTTTGCCATTGTATTTTATTTATGTAAAATCTTGAATAAGAGGCAATATAGTTTAGCTGGGAAAATTATTTTGATACATTTTATGAAAAGTGTACACAAGTTTGTGTAAATAACATCATTTACAATACAATATAAGAAATCTTTCTTGTTATAAAAAGTAAAGATAAAGATTGTTAGGTCATGCACACTATATCTTACATTTAACATTTAAATTCAGGAATTGTGAGAGTTCTTTTTTGGCTTGATTTGTGTCAGTTAATATCACTATGTTTCACAAAAGCAACTTTAAGATGTATTAAACAAATGACAACTTTGTATTATTGTCTAAGATTATTTTTTAAAAATACGAGATTTGCTTCCACCTATTTCTATCAAGGCTTGTGAATTGCTTTTTATAATATATTCTGTTGTGTAATATAAGGCAAATTGACATCAAAGTAATGAAGATATGGGATCATAAAGTTATGTGTACAAATAATTAGAGCATGTTACAGGTATTTTCCCATCATGACTTCTTGTTATTCTCTGAGGAGACTACGGTATATTGCAGGTGGGGGACGCTCTCCAGGAGGAGCTGCTGACGAGACCCGTGACGCCGAGTCAGCGCCGAGGAGGAGACAGTCCCGTCGTCCACGTACAGCCCAGGTCACGGTGAGAATCCTGTCTTGCCTAATAGTCTGTGTGTCCCTCTGGTGGACAGTGTATATGTGTGCCTCTGGTGGACAGTGTGTATGTGTCCCTCTGGTGGACAGTGTGTATGTGTCCCTCTGGTGGACAGTGTGGATGTGTGCCTCTGGTGGACAGTGTGCATGTGTCCCTCTGGTGGACAGTGTGTATGTGTCCCTATGGTGGACAGTGTGTATGTGTCCCTCTGGTGGACAGTGTGCATGTGTCCCTCTGGTGGACAGTGTGTATGTGTCCCTCTGGTGAACAGTGTGTATGTGTCCCTCTGGTGGACAGTGTGTATGTCTGCCTCTAGTGGACAGTGTGTATGTCTGCCTCTAGTGGACAGTGTGTATGTGTCCCTCTGGTGGACAGTGTATATGTGTCCCTCTGGTGGGCAGTGTGTATGTGTGCCTCTGGTGGACAGTGTGTATGTGTCCCTCTGGTGGACAGTGTGTATGTGTCCCTCTGGTGGACAGTGTGTATGTGTCCCTCTGGTGGACAGTGTGTATGTGTCCCTCTTGTGGACAGTGTGTAGGTGTCCCTCTGGTGGACAGTGTGTATGTGTCCCTCTGGTGGACAGTGTGTATGTGTGCCTCTAGTGGACAGTGTGTATGTGTGCCTCTGGTGGGCAGTGTGTATGTGTCCCTCTTGTGGACAGTGTGTATGTGTCCCTCTGGTGGACAGTGTGTATGTGTCCCTCTGGTGGACATTGTGCATGTGTGCCTCTGGTGGACAATGTGTATGTGTCCCTCTGGTGGACAGTGTGGATGTGTGCCTCTGGTGGACAGTGTGCATGTGTCCCTCTGGTGGACAGTGTGTATGTGTCCCTCTGGTGGGCAGTGTGTATGTGTGCCTCTGGTGGACAGTGTGTATGTGTCCCTCTGGTGGACAGTGTGTATGTGTGCCTCTGGTGGACAGTGTGTATTTGTCCCTCTGGTGGACAGTGTGTATGTGTCCCTCTGGTGGACAGTGTGTATGTGTCCCTCTGGTGGACAGTGTGTATGTGTGCCTCTGGTGGACAGTGTGTATGTGTCCCTCTTGTGGACAGTGTGTATGTGTGCCTCTGGTGGACGTGTGTATGTGTCCCTCTGGTGGGCAGTGTGTATGTGTCCCTCTGGTGGACAGTGTGTATGTGTCTCTCTGGTGGACAGTGTGTATGTGTCCCTCTGGTGGACAGTGTGTATGTGTCCCTCTGGTGGACAGTATGTGTCCCTCTGGTGGACAGTGTGTATGTGTCCCTCTGGTGGACAGTATGTGTCCCTCTTGTGGACAGTGTGTATGTGTCCCTCTTGTGGACAGTGTGTATGTGTCCCTCTGGTGGACAGTGTGTATTTGTCCCTCTGGTGGACAGTGTGTATGTGTCCCTCTGGTGGACAGTGTGTATGTGTCCCTCTGGTGGACAGTGTGTATGTGTCCCTCTGGTGGACAGTGTGTATGTGTGCCTCTAGTGGACAGTGTGTATTTGTCCCTCTTGTGGACAGTGTGTATGTGTCCCTCTTGTGGACAGCGTGGACGTGTCCCTCTGGTGGACAGTGTGTATGTGTCCCTCTGGTGGACAGTGTGTATGTGTCCCTCTTGTGGACAGCGTGGATGTGTCCCTCTGGTGGACAGTGTGTATTTACTTATTAATGACCTGTTTTATTTTTTTTAGGCCCCCTTCAGGTCAGGGGTCACGACCTACTTCATCCTCTTCTCGTCCGTCATCCCGCAGCCATGTGCACCGTCCCCCGACCCGGAGTGGCAGTCGACCGGGGTCCGCAAGGCCGGACTCCTCCCTGGATGAGCTACCAGAACCTCCCCCAGTCCGTCAGTACTCTCTCCTCTATATATTCTATCACCAGTTTGGTCTGGCCACATCTGGTTTCACACATTCTTTCATAATTCTAAGCAGCTTGTGCATAAAAATCAAAATGGAATTACAAAATTACCTCAAAATGACAAATGGCAATTTTCTTTAGCCAGGGTGATCTTTGCTGTATTGGATTTAATCAATTTGAATGCAAATTGGGTAAAATTCTCTTTGACCCCAGCCTTGATGAAGACAAAGTCAAATTTGGGTGTGGTCCATCCGTTCGTTAGTTTGTGAGTTCATATGTAGTGTTAGTGCCAAAAAGTCCTGGGGATTACATATGGGCTAAGGGTCAATGCTCTTGTTTTCTACATTGTATTCCTTCATGTATCAACTAAAACATACCTGGCAAATGGAACAACAAAATATTGATTTTGGCCTTATATTTGTTTGTTTGTAGCTACAGACCCAGAAGCTTCCAATCTGGTAGCCAAGGCAACCGGATCGCAGCGATCCTTGGCCCAGGCCGTGGACAGCCCGAGCATACGACCCTCCACTAAAGCCAGGGAACAGAACAGCAGAGAACACACAGGGTGCGTCTCACTCAGTATATTCTGTCATGTTGCCCATCAACTTTGATCTTCTCTGGTTGGAATTATTAGAAGATCTTTAAGTGTATTTTCTCTGTAAACTTTTCCATTATTAATTAAGAAAATTATCAATTTATTATGATGTTTATTATTATATGCACATTAACATAAAATAAGGAAGAATTGTCAATTATATTAAAGGGATAAAGCACCGATTTTGAAAAAAACGTTTAAAATATATGGCCAAGCTTTGAATATACCAAATTGTAGAATTGATGCTTGATACCTTAAAGATGATATCATCTGGGTAATCCAATGTTACAATAGTCAGATTGTAAGGATTTCAATTCTTGTTTAAAGATAATATTTGCCTTTTGTTTTCAGTGTGGAGGAGTATTCGGCAGCGTTTTCTTCTCGGCCTCGTATTCCCCGCACCCCGGAGGTGGGAGGTAACTCTGCCACCCGCCCCACGAGTCGAGGCTCTATAGGAGGAGGCTCACCACCCATGCCAAAATACTCCGACTCTCTCCCCACGTCACGACCCAACTCGGGCGGCAGACCCTCGTCGTGTAAGTATCCTGAGAAATACTCTGACTCTCTCCCCACGTCACGACCCTTCTCATGTAGGTATCCTGAGAAATACTCGGACTCTCTCCCCACGTCACGACCCTTGTCATGTAGGTATCCTGAGAAATACTCGGACTCTCTCCCCACGTCACGACCCTCGTCATGTAAGTATCCTGAGAAATACTCGGACTCTCTCCCCACGTCACGACCCTCGTCATGTAAGTATCCTGAGAAATACTCGGACTCTCTCCCCACGTCACGACCCAACTCGGGCGGCAGACCCTCGTCATGTAAGTATCCTGAGAAATACTCGGACTCTCTCCCCACGTCACGACCCAACTCGGGCGGCAGACCCTCATCATGTAAGTATCCTGAGAAATACTGGGACTCACACATTTGACAGGCTTCATCTATAGAAATATTCAAACAAAAACGATATAGAATTTCCCACACTGGTTAGTAACCAGTTAGTAAATATGACATATAGTGTTCCACATCTCTATCATGACCTGAACCCAATATTTAGGCTAAGTTTTTGCTTGATAAAATTGAGCGTGATACTGAAATTTAGTAGACTTATTTGAGCACAATATATTTATGCTAAGTCTAAATTTTTCTCAATGTTGGGCCCAAGACACTGTATATCGAAATGTTTGGTATTTGTCTTTACCACTTCAATATCTTTGTGATGCTTTAATACTTTTAGATTCAATACCTTTGTAATGCTTCAATACCTTTGTTGTTTCAGCCTCAGGAAAGAAGACCCCACAGTCTCCGGGACCTAGACAGGCAAATGGCAGTAAAACCGGCAGTAAAAGCAGCAGTAAAACTGGCAGTAAGCCATCCAGCAGGCCGAAGTCTAAAGGGGACAATTTATAAAAGGAACTTTTTAAAATATACATGTATAATATTTCTTTGCACTGGTTAAAAACAATATTCCTGATATGTTGTGAGCTTTGGTGGAAAAAGGCAAGAATATATCTCAGCACTGTATAGATTATATATTCATATACATGTATACTCTACACTATTGCTTCAATGGCTGCTTGTTCTTCCTAAGCATGTATGTGGCTGTGATAGCTATTAGTACACGTGGTGTTATTGGTCTCAATCAAATTGTTGAATTAAATCGGGCCTCAATGTCCAATTGTCAACTTAAATCAGGCCTCAATATCCAATTGTCGAATTAAATCAGGCCTCAATATCCAATTGTCAACTTAAATCAGGCCTCAATATCCAATTGTCGAATTAAATCAGGCCTCAATATCCAATTGTCAACTTATATTAGGCCTCAATATCCAATTGTCAAATTAAATCAGGCCTCAATATCTAATTGTCAACTTAAATCAGGCCTCAATATCCAATTGTTGAATTTAATCAGGCCTCAATATCCAATTGTTGAATTAAATCAGGCCTCAATATCCAATTGTCGAATTAAATCAGGCCTCAATATCCAATTGTTGAATTAAATCAGGCCTCAATATCCAATTGTCAAATTAAATCAGGCCTCAATATCCAATTGTCAAATTAAATCAGGCCTCTATCCAATTGTTAAATTAATTCAAGCCTTAATATCTTTATTGATTTATTTTTTTTTTTTTTAAATTTCAATATTTTAAAAAAAGCGTTCAATCCAGCAATAGGTTGTTGTGTACACTGAGCGATTACAGTACTGAGTCTGAATAATAGGGCTAGATGGGGTCATGCGAGGGCAAGGTCAAGGACATAGTATAACATTGAGACAGATATTTGTCTCAATGCTTTTCCAAATTTATTGATTAAAACTTATTGTAGGGATTTTTATAATTATCGCCAACTTGTCCCATTTGCCAATTAAGAGTGCAAAATTAGCAATTTATTTGAAGATCACAGTTGTTAGCAAACATGTTTTCTCGTGACTCCTTCTATACAACTTTTGCACCTTTTGAATAATATATAGGAAATCAGCAAAAAAGGACTTAATTAAGAAGAAAAAAGTTCTGTGTTCTCCGTCCATAGGAAAATCATTGCCTTAGAAATACTCCATCCATTTAATGTAACAGAAACTACACACAGAATTGTTTGCAAAAACAGGATAATTGTTCTGTTCATTCAAAAAAATGAATGTGTGTACCATGTGATGCCTCTCGCTGTCTTGTCAATTTGACACATTATTTATTAACTTATCATTATTGGTAATTCATTTTATCATTGTTGGTAATGTTATCATCTTACAAGTGGAACAGGTGCATTCCTGCCGATGTTTACTTCAGGATTGTTACTAATATTATATCCGCTTATGGCAGCCATTTTGTGGCTTATAATTTCATTCTTGCTGCTGAGTTCACTCTTGTAATTTAAGTTAAGGTCAAGAAAGTTATATCTTTGTTTCTGGTCACTGCAAGCATTAGAAATTTGGCCTGATGGGCAGGAAAAATAAATTGAATAAATTACAAATAAATTTGAATAAAAAAATAAATAAGCAGTTGTAAAGCAAATATTCACTGTTTCAGTTCTCTGCAGGCGACTGGAAACCAGGCAATAATTAATCTTGGCCTTATGCTTATAATAGGAGATTATGTTTTTCTGCAGACACTGCTTTTTATCAATTGTTTTTATGCATGATAGATGTACATTTTAAACAGATTTTAATCTCAATTTTGTCATTCTTTTAACTTTCTATTAATAAATGTCTCAAAAAGTATTTTATAGCAATATATAAATTGTCATTCAATAGTGAATTTTAACATTTCTTTCTTTAGTCAACTCCACACCAACTGACTTAAGATAAGAAATATCAAATATGTATGAGCATGCTGTTTTGACCAATCAGAGGCAACATCTCTCAGTATGATTGCAATGTGCATTCTGATTGGATAAGGTAATGCTGACTTGACAGAATAAAAGTGCATGCAGACTAAAGAACTTCTACAGTAAAAGCACTATGAAAGCCCTTTGATAGAAATAGATCTCAGAAAAAAAGAAATTGTATTGAGAGAAAATCATATTGAGAGAAGCAACATTAGTGAATGTAAAAGAAAGAGAGGTGAAATGTGTAAATATATTATATTTGTTTTTTTTAATGAATTTCAACATATGTTATGTGAATATGTAAAATTTTCCAACTTTTGTAATGTTTTGATAACTCTGTTCTCATTGATTATCTTACTTCCATTGCTCTATTAATGATAAATTTGATGGGTTAATGAGTCCAATACAATACCAAGAACAAAGTTAACAAGCACCTACATACAAATATGTGCCCAGTAAAGACAATTATAGAATTCATAGATTTTAAATATTGATTTTGAAAGAAAAATATGTATAGTTAGGTAAGAAATTAAAAAAATAATATATTAAGCAACAAATATTTATTTTAGACTAATACTTGTATGTATTAATATTTGTTAACATTTGATGCCTCCGATTAAGTAAAAGAATATTTGGGCTCAAACAGAAAGTGGCATCCAGTAGAATAGCAATAGCCTTAAAGGGCAAAATACATTTTCTTGCCAGTGAATTGATAAAAATGTATAAAAACCTGATTAATTGCAAAACTTTCTTCGTCAATATTGTATAAGAGGAACTTTCCAGGTTCCTTGTTTTGTTTTGTTAATCAGCAAATTAACTGTTCATTTCAATTTAGTATGAACAATATTTGGCAATAAGTCAAAGGTTATACAATCCACTGTACTTCATGAAAATAGATAAAAAATAGAATATATTATTGCAAATATTTTAGATTTTGTTGTTTATTGTGGGATAATGTTATGGATATTGTGAAACAAAATTTTGTTACTTCACATTTGTCATGGATACTGTTTTTTATGTTATGAAGCACTGTGACAAGTGTGAAGCTCATTTGATGTTTGATATTTAACTTATGTATGTATGTGTGTGTGTGTATGTATCGAACATCCTTGTCATCACGATAATAATGGCAGCTTCACAAAACTTGACACACATAAGCATCTGGTGAAAACCTTGGATGAGTTTGATGGACGGTGACCTTCACCTATTTTTCAAGGTCACAGGGACAATTATGTGAAATCCTAGGATCTCTGTATGGTTATAATTATTATCATTTTGAGTGGTGTTTAGACATGTTAATTGGTTGACATGTGGTCCTTTCACTTCTACCATGAGTGCCAGTTTGAAGCTCTGAGAAGATCCATGTATGGTTCTATTTCTTATCACTTTGATTGGTGTTTAGACATGCTCATTAGGTGACATGAGGTCTTATCAATTATACAACTAGTGCCAGTTAAGAGTTCACTAAAATTGCTGCTATGATTCTATTTCTTAACACTTTGATGTTTAGACTTGATCAATACATGGTTTGTGGTCTTGTATATTTTACTTATAGTGCCAGTTTAGAGTTCAATAAAGTTACTTCTATGGCTCATTTTCATTATTGGTATAAAGGTGCTTCTTTTGGAAATTATCCTCATTCATCTCCAACATGGGTTCCTGTTTATCATTCTCTCGCTGCTGGCCATCTCTGGAAAGTAGTTCTCCTCCAAAGGTTCATGCTTCAAGACAAGTCAATTACTCCTGTCCAAAGGATACCACATTGATCCCTCTTGAACCAACAACACCAATGTACTTTTCAGGCCATGCGCACATATTTTCCACAGAGACTGCAATGAGGTGGTTAAAAGACCTAAATTTTGAATCTCAAAAAAAAAAAAATAACAATGCCATTGATTTATATCTGCTTTTGATCTTCAAGTACAAATGTATGTCTTGAAATCTGGAATGTCTAATGTCGTGGCCATTTGACTGACATAAGCTTCAGTGAAACACATATATTACAAACATGTTTAGTCCACCTGAAGGGTATGAGGTCTCGTGACATGCTACAGTCAAACCTCAATTTTAATATGCAATTATACATGCTAAATATATTACACAAGTCCGGCTTATTGTTATTGCCCGTTATTTATTCAATTGAATTTAAATGTATAGAATGATCCTTTGCCTGAAACAAGCCTCAATGGGAGATCAAATATTTTTTAATGGAATGGTATGGACTCTATTGGCCTGATGTGATCTATTGGGTGGGATAACCGTGCTCAAGCAGGAGGTATAACACCAGCCAATTTCTTTTTATTGTCTTTAACTTACTCAATAGATTTCATGACATAAAGCTTCACTGAGAGATTTATTACATATATAATTTTTAATCTGACCGAAGGGTATGAACTCTCATGACCTAATGTGGTCTGTTGGGTGGGATAACCCTGCTCAAGCTGAACGTATAACACAAGTCCAATTTCTTTTTATTGTCTGTTATTTATTTGATAGACCTTTGAACAAAAATACACCTTCTTACTTGGACCATATCAAAATCCATATCAACGCAATACATACAATTAGAGCAAAGACCTATAATTGAATATAGATATGATGACCAAATGTTACCAATCACAATGGCTGGTCTTTCATTGCCCAAGTATTTGGTTGTGGCAATCAGCAAATGTGGTGCCACAATGCCAGCCGACTGTCCAGCTCTTCCTATGCCTTCACTGCTGCCATTTGTTTCGTAGATGCCAGTCTCTCTTATGTTAGTATTTCCATCTCCATTGCCTTTTTTTCGTTCATCTCTTCACTACCTGGCAAAGGTTGTGTTCTTATAGAACCTAGCTGTTCTTGAATGTGTCCATCCTCTTTGTTCTTAGCACCACGAGTCTGAAAATCCTCCCACTCAACAAAATCAGAGGCATCTTCCCTCCTTTTCAGTGACATTGAAAAGAGTGTAAGTTGGGAATTTTTATCTAACCACACACAGAGGTACTTTGGCTCCTTGTGACTGAAGCAGCAAGATCTTGTACTTATGCATCGGTCTGTGTCTCTTACAGTCCAGTGGATAAATATGGAGTCTCCCCCACTTCTGAAATGAACTTGTAGACGTGCTGACATTAAAACATAAATGGCATCAGAATTGGATATATCAGATACTACCTCTATACACATGCTGCTCGACAAAGATTCTCCTGGCATAAAAGTCAATGCCACTTGTCCAAGCTTCTCTATCAATGAATCTCCTCTACTGAAGGAATTCTCCCCTGAATTGAGTCCCTGTTTCATGTGAGACTCATCTGACACGGTATTGCAGAGAAAGAGATCCGTTGTCTACATCTTCAGCAATGCACACTTGCTCTGATAGGTCAAATGTGTGGTGTGAGTAATCACTGTCCAGTTCATATTTGAATGAGAAACTTCTCTTGGCAAATGTCATTGAGGCAGCAACCTCTTTAAGATGGAAAGATGCACATATCATCCCCATATCCTTCAACTTGGTCGTATAGTCACTGCCATACATTGTGCCATGAAAATAAAGAGTAAATATGATATCACAATGTACTTCATGATGTTAAGGTTGATGCTTTTAACCTCATTTTTCCGAAGAATCATTATACAAGAAAATTTATGTGAGGATGTAAAAACCTATTTTCATCCATTTATCCCTTGTTGAGATTTCATGTTAGAGTAATGGTAAGTGGCATCACTTGTACGACCACAGAAATAAAGGACAAAGTATGTTTGGTTATATGTTTCAATCCATAAAATTAAAAAAAAAATTCAGATGCACAAAGCACATTCTCTAATTATAACAATGACATGAGCTATAGGTTTTTCATATTCTGCATTTTATTTGATTAATTTGTGTGCTCATGTCATTGCCACCAAAAAGTTATCAATAATATTAATCATCCTAGAATTTGATTTGGTAGTGATCAAGTAAAGAATACATAATTTGTCATCCTAGAATTTGATTGGTTAGTGAATAAGAAATGAATACATAATTAGTCATCCGAGAATTTGATTGGTTGATTCACTACATGTTCACTCATGTGAAAAGTATGAAGCTTCCAGATAACTTCAAACTCATCATTCCAAGAAAAGAAGTATTATCATTACCACCACAAACAATTTGTGATAATGATTTTTAACATGAGAGCAGACAGTTCTTCTAAGATCAAAAGGGTAAGGAAGAGAAAGGCTCGCAAGACTAAAGAAAATACTTCAAAGCATTTTAAGAGAGCACTAGAGGAGACACCTGATGAAACCAAGTTGCCCACCAAAAGGATTTGTAGGGAACAGCAGGCAGATAACCAAGGGGAACTGTCATGCAATGCCTCTGGCACTGATGAAGTCAATAGACTGAGTGTTTCTTTGGATTCAAACACACACTCCTCAATCTTATGAGATGAACTGCACAACTCCATCAAGTACTGCAGTGAATGCCACAGAGAAAAACACAGAACCTATGAATATTTGATACTCTTGCATCATTCCCTAAACAACATCTGATAACATCATTGCTCAAGCCCACAAAGGAAAATTGAAGATATCTAATAGGGCCATACAAGCATGAACTTGCCAGAATGGACTGCAAGTCATTTAGGTTTTTGTCCTTGGAGCAACCAAACATGTGGCTGGACACCTGTAAAGATGAATAGGCTGAAACCACTACAGATGAGCCCAGTGGTGAGGATATGGCTGATTTGATGTTTGCATATCAGATATTAGCTGCAGAAAATACAAGAGTTGTGGATCAAGATACTAGTTGTTCCAACATTCCAAAAAATGTCAGCTGTGTGGTGGTTGGTGACCCCAACTGGATAGCCAGCACGTTTGATGGGTCATTATCATACTCTGATGCCTGTGACCGAACATACAGAAAGGTGTTTAGTTTAAAACCAGAAGTGGACACCAAGTCGATTGGTGTCCACTTCAACTCAATGAAAAACCTGCTGACAGCACAGGGATATTCTATAAGGTCAGCGAACAAGACCAAGACCAAGCCACAGGTTAGACACCATCTTGTATCAAGTATATGATGCCTGAATATGGGTTTAATTGTTCCCACATTAAAATCAAAATCAAAATTAAATTGTACTGTTACGTATGGTTTGTAACCCTACTGGTGTATGGGGAATGTCTCCGTCGTTGGGCTATGTGGACGGGGATCAGAGATATGATACTCGCTGGCTATGAATGGGGCTCTTAACCTAGCTACCCTATCTACCTATGTGAGTTGGGAGGTAATAAGGACTGCAGACACAGAGTATACAATGCACAAGGGTCTCCTTTATATTCGGTGCTGTATACACTAGTCTGGCTAGGTCGGCATGGCAAAGAGCGTGGCATATGAAATACATGAATGCATGATACTGACAAAGTCCTGAGGATGCATAAAACACCCAAATCTATACAAGTGTGGCTGTCACAATGCTGAGTGTCGTGGATCTTCTAGGCAAGTGGATTCTGGCTCCTGAGTAGCGATTTCGGCGCCTTTTTAAGGAAAACTGAGCATCTGTCTGAGGGCTGCCTATGTGGCATCTTCTCCGGCTTCGGGGCTGTGCATCTCCTGCCTGTGTGGCTTGGAGGATCACATCATCTCTATTCGGGGAGAGTAATGCGTCTCCTCAGCCTGCACTTGTTGGCCTAACGTAGCACTCAGTAACCGCATATGGTTTCTTGCCAAAGATCGTAATTGTCTATGATTGTCTATATATGTTTATAAGAGTCTATAGGTAGGTAATCTATATCCTACAGTACATGCTTATATATTCTAGCCCTGTGGTGTTTCAGTCTAAGTTCATAATCCATTGGTTTATGGTATGATGCTGTGCTATAATTCTTTTTGGTTCAGGGTTTTACAATCTGTGCTGGGTATATGCACGGGTATCATGTTTTTACAGACGCACTATAAAATAGCCAGTATATAACAGTTACAGTGATATTTTAACTGGCATTTGGCATGGTTATGATTTAAACTAGATGTTTCCGCTTAAGCGCGAGGATGTGCTTTGTCAATGGCGAGCCTTATGTTAGACACCAAGTGACTGTGTATATGAGAGACAAGGTCAGCAGTGATCCCCCATCTCTGAAAGGTATATAGGTATATTGGCCCTCAAATCACAGCCAGCAAGTTCCCATACCCCAGATAACATTATAACATTCTGCCCTTTTAAACTGGTGAACCTGTTGACGTATATATTCCATCATGGAACAGTCTCATTGAGAAATGGCACATTGGACTGGTGTTGAACATATTGTGTACATTTTACATCATGTAACAGTCTCACAGAACAAAGATAGCACTGGACTGGTGGGTGTACATTCCATCATGTAAAAGTCTCATATTAGACTGGTTAGACTGGTGTACATCTTGTGAGAGTCGTAAGATGCATGATGTAATAATAATAATAATAACAATAATAATAATAACAAAATTTCTACAGCGCGTATACCAGACAAGTCTGTTCATAGCGCTGTGTCAGGGAAAAGCTTCCTGAAGAGATAGGTTTTCAGTTTACTCTTGAAGGATACAACTGATCTACTTGTCCTAATCTCATTAGGAAGTTGATTCCACAATCTCGGCCCAACAGATGAAAAGGCTCTTTCACCCACTGTCTTGAGCCTAGTCCCAGGGACCTGAAGGTAAGTACCATCATTTGATCTGAGAGACCTCTCCCCTTGTTTGACAAGGAGCAGATCGCATAGGTAAGGAGGCGCCTTACCATTTAATGCCTTCCAGGTTAAGAGAAGGATTTTAAAATCAATCCTGGCCTGGACCGGGAGCCAATGGAGCTCCTTCAATTTTTCAGATATATGATCAAACTTTCTGATCTTACCCACTACACAAGCTGCAGAGTTCTGTAGGTATTACAACTTCTTGATGTCCGTCTTAGGAAGGCCAGCAAGGAGGCCATTTCCATAATCCAATGTGGATGTGACAAAGGCATGGGTAAGTGTGATAGCCGTTTTCTCGTCTAGACAGTTCCTGATAGCCGACAGATTCCGGATGTGGTAATAGCCCTTCTTACACATCCTAGCTATCTGAGCCTTCATGTCTAAATTTGAGTCTAAAGTGACGCTGAGGTCAACTACTGAGTTACTAGGTGATATATCAGTACTGCCCACCTTAAAAGTGTTTGGGACACTGCCACGATTGGCAGTATTGTGCCTGTCAGTACATACTAGCATCTCAGTCTTGCCATCATTGATCTTCATTTTATTTGAAATCAGAAAGTCCCTGACCTCACAGACACATTCTTCCAATTTGCATCTGCTGATTTCAGCCTGCCTGGCAGAGCAATGGTCAATGGGGATGTAGATCTGGGTATCATCCGCATAGATATGGTAGTTGAGACCATATTTACCCAAGATGTCTGCAAGAGGTGTCATATATATGGTAAAGAGAATAGGACCAAGGACCGAGCCTTGTGGGACCCCATACTTTATGTCCTTTACAGAGGACCTTTTCATTCCAACTTTGACACATTGTTTCCTATTTCTAAGGTATGACCGTATCCAAGTAAGAGCATGACCTTTGATATGACATCTACCCTCCAATCTGTTGAGCAGGATTTGATGGTCAATGGTGTCAAAGGCAGCAGACAGGTCTAGCAGAAGTAGGATTACCGACTTTCTTTCATCTAGATCCCGAAGGATGTCATTTTGTACCCTGATTAAGGCAGTCTCTGTGCTATGATGCTCCTTGTAGGCAGATTGAAACTTATCAGTTAGACCATTCCTTACCAGACGGGGAATTAATTGCTCAGATACTGCCCTTCCAGTTAGCTTTGAAATATAAGTAAGGTTAGAAACTGGTCTATAGTTACATTCGATCAGTTCTAGACCCAATTTCTTCAGTAAGGGTGTAATAATGGCCATCATCATGTTATTTGGCACTGTTGCATCCATTAATGATTTATTTATAATGGATGCAATTATAGGTATAAGATCATCCAGGATGCTGAGCAGTAACCATGTAGGGATTGGATCCAGCTCACATGACTTATTCGCAGATCCTTTGATTTACGAACCTCCTCATTGGATAAGGGGCGAAATCTATCAAGGGGTTCTGTCACCGGAGCATCACTATTGTTCGTAGTGTCACCTGGTGGTGGGAAAGTCATTTGTGGATTATTGTCCATATCAGAGCGAATTCTCTCAATTTTTTCAAGAAAAAAGTCATTGAAACTCTCGGCCAAAGCGACTTCACAGTCAGTTTCGGGCATTGGGGTGTCCTTTTTCTTGTGTCATGCTTGTTTTCTTCAACCAAATTGGAGAAATAGTTTGATTGAGCCGATTTCAGCATGGAGTTATATTTGTTTCTTTGAACATTATATAATTCCTTATCAATCTGGAGTTTGGTTTTTTTCCATTTCCTCTTAAGCCTCCTCTTGAGAGATCTCTCATGCTTTAATTGGTTGTTCATCCAGGGTACTGGTTTACGTTGGGTAACTCTGGCATGCTTGAAAGGAGCATGCTTATCCAAATATTTTGATAGATTTTTTAGATTTGATAGATTTTTTAAGGATTGTAGGGGCTGTGATCCCCATGTCTAAAATGATCATTTTATGATCAGAGATATATTCATCTACTATGTGACTTTTGAAGGATTTATTACCTTTGAAGGTAATAATGAGATCAAGGGTGTTTCCTAATCTATGAGTAGGCTCAGTCACCCATTGATCTAAGTCAAAGGTAGAAAGAATATCCATAAATTTGATCACATCAGGCTTATCTGGCTTATTTACATGGAAGTTATAGTCACCCAGGAAAATTACTTCATGATTAAATGAGCCATAGTGAGCGACCAGTTGAGTGAATTCATCATAGAACTCGGAATAGGTATATCTATTCTTATCACATGGCTCAGGTCTGTAAATGGTCACAAAGGTAAGTTTTTTTCCTTTAAGCAAGATGGATGATTCCATCAATTCCATGGTTTTAACCTCTGGAGGATTTACAGAGTTGGTTTTGAAAGGGAGCTCCACCCGGTGGAGAAGTCCCAAACCACCTCCAGAGCGCCCTCTCCTGGGAAAAGAATGGGACTTCAGGGACCCCTCTTCAAGTTCCCTTTTTACCCTATCATCAGACTCATTTAACCAAGTCTCTGTTATGAAGAGAGTGTGTAGGTTATTTTGAAAGAAATAATCTCTGACCAAAAGAACCTTATGCTTAATGCTTTGAATGTTGCAAGAACCAATTTGAATGTGGTTATTTAGTTTAGCAACATAAGGCCCCCTAATGTGAGTGATAGGGTTTGTGTCGTCCTCTGCATGTGCATGTAGGGCAGTGCCATCTGTTGGTGGCAATGTTTGCATTTCTGAGCTCTCTAGGAGAGGAGAGAAGAAATTAGCGGTAACCGTGCTGTTTTCATTAGCAGGAGAGTGGCGACACCTATGTTTATATCTTTGAGGCGTGCCAATCCTACATGGATTACCCAGGGTTCGATTTATAGTTAATCTACGATTATTATGAGGTGAGTACTCATTAGTTATATTGTTAACCGTGAGATAAACCCATCTAGCTTCCTTGGGGGTTGCTAGAAAAGAATGGGAATTGAGATAAAACGATGTCTTTGTGATCTTTAGATCATACCGGCCAGCATCGTGTAAAGATAGTAGACTCGTAATGTGTATAAAAGGGGTAGAGTCTAAAACGTATCTATTTTTAGCAGGGTAAAGTTCAATATATTTTTGCCCCAGATTAATTAACATAAGTGATATGTTGTCAGGTTTACACGCCAAGAATCTAGCATGTGCAGGGGTAAAAATATTGAAATTAATGTTTGATAGAGAGTTGGTCATGTTAAATGTTCTTAAATGATCTTTGCAAACAATAATACGACTTGATTTAATGCCCGAATGGGGCAGTGGAATAATCTCGTCATTAATATCAATGCTGTTTTCATTTATTTGATAACATGAACAAATACAGACAAACATATCCCTGTCCAGGTTCAAACATTTATTTTTGTACATACTGTGAACTTCACAGCTTTCATAACATTCATCCGACATTTGATTATGTGAGAAAATATTATTGTACATATAATTATTCAGGTACATACAGTTACTTTCATCATACATATCACAATGTGAGAATGATAGGCTGGAATTACTGAAGTTACAGTCTTTAGAGTACGGTACTGACTGATAATGTCAATTTTCTTCACTGAAACATTTTTGAACCTCTATTTTAGCCTTGCGCACTGCCTCTCTCGATCCCTTGAAAGAGACAGCACTGAATTCAGTCCCATCCTCTAACTTCTGGCGATCAACCACAGTGGTGGCGCCAGTGGCCGCCTTGATTCTTCTTATGTTTTTGCCTCCTTTACCAACAATTCTGCTTGCAACTTTGCTTGACACATATAGGATACTTCCCGTTGATTTAGGGATGGTATGTCTCGCAGTAGGCCTAGCAGAGCTGGTCGAAGGCTGCTCCTCGTCACTAAGTAGGACGGTGGATTTTGGCGGAGATGAAGGTGTGACCTTCTCCGGAATAGTGGTGGAGTTTTATGGTAGAATCAAGGAGCGATCCATCCTTTGCAATACTCTTGTCCAAAGATCCGGAGAAGATAGGAATAGTTACATAGGAGAAACCGGGTAATGATTTGTTGCTAATCATACCTGTGAAAATAACCCAATCACGTCGCACAGTAGCATTTCTCATAGGTGGAGGGGTAAGCACGGCAACGGTGGGCCCCTTCGATCTAATGGTTTCCACATACTCTATGAATCTGTCATAGGAAGCAGCGCCATCCTCTCCAGCATGGAGGTCGGCAAGGTCCGGTACGATCACTACATGATCGGCTGATTGGACCCGATCCGATCGGGTGGACATGAAATGCAGATTTTCAGCGGATGCCTTTATAATGCAATCCGCCCTAACCAATCCGGCTGAGATCTCATCTTGTCTCCCATCTTTAGGCAGGATCACTAGCAGAGACTTCTTCAGATCCAATGAGATGGCCCCTAATCCCTCAGCAGAGGGTTTCGGCACGAAGGTAAGAAGGACTTCGTTCTTCTCATTGATGGTTGTGAGGGCAGTGGCCAAGTCTTGCGTGAGGATCTGCTTATCAGCCTCCCATGTCGCCTTGTCTGCTTGAAGCGCCTTGATGGTAGCATTCAGGCGTTCAATTTCTGCATTCGCCTCATTAGAAGTGGCAAGGAGCCTATCATATGAAGCTTGCATGACTTCCCTACTGGCGGCAGCACCGAGGGTCTTGGTCGTGGCAGAGGATTTGACGGCCGGACCACCCATAGTAGACGACTTGGAGGTCTGCCCAGGGTTAGGTTTCTTCAAAACAGAGGTGCTAGGTACAGGGGCCTCAGCCTCATCAGATGGTAGGCCCATGCTACGTAGCGATGGGCCAGAAACACTGGATTCTCTCAATTCTCTGTTTGCCATGGTACTGTCAGCACAAAGTTTAGCGTAAGAGTGGCAGGAGAGAGTGTATTCAAGTCTATATGCCCAGTTAAGGGATTAATATTCAGATAGATTTAAGACTGAGTCTATCAGGTAGTCAGACTTGTATGTTAAGTGTCAGCTCAAACTAAAAGCTGTTAGACACAATTAATGGTACAAAGGTCACCAGCCCGAATAGTGGGGTGACCGTCTGTTAATATGTTGTGAAGTGTAATGGGAAACATATGGAAGGAGGTAATATATAGCTTGTGCTGTCATACTCCATCCTCTAACAGTCTCATAGAAGGATGCTTTACTGAACCGAGGTAGTACATATCCTGTTTTGTAACAGCCGGAACAATGTCATACTGTACACTGTAATGTACCTTGGTGGGGTACATAATTCATCACATAACATTCTCATAGTGAAATGTCACATTGGACTTGTGTGCTTCATATTTCGTCACATTACATTCTTATGGTGGAATGACATATTGGACTGGAGTTGTACATATTTTGTAGCATAACAGTTTTATAGAGGAATCCTACAATGGGCCAGTGTAGTACATATTTGGTCACATTTGGTAACATTATTATTATTATTATTAATATTATTATTATTATTATTATTATTATTATTATTATTATTATTATTATTATTATTATTATTATTATTTTATTATTATTATTATTATTATTATTATTATCATGGGCCACGGGCTGTGGCGCAGTTGGTTAGAGCGCTAGCTTATTAGCACCAGTTCCTGTGTGGTGATCCAAAGGTTGTGGGTTCAAACCCCAGCCGTGCCGAATTTGAACTCATGATCCAATTTCCCATATGAGCTGAGGCCTGTGCCTAAAGGGTTAACTTGTTGTCCTTGTAAATCTGTGACCGGGTGAGTTGTCATGTCAAGGACCTGCAACATGACAATTCAGTGAGGCAGCACTATATCTGCTACAAGTAGGTCTAATCACGAAATGACTGAAATAATGTTGAAAGTGATGGAAAACTCCAAACAAACAAACAAAATTATCATCATCATTATTATCATCATTTTTAGTAGTAGTAGTATTAGCAGTAGTAGTAGTGGTGCATCTTCCAAGGAAAGAAATTGAAAAATTGCAAAAAAATGCAAAATGCGACAGCTAGGATAGTCACAAAAACTAAAATATTTCATCATATTACCCCAATTTTAAAGGAATTACATTGGCTCCCTGTTTTAGCTAAAATTGAATTCAAATTGTTACTTCTTACTTGGAAAACTCAAAATGGTATGGCTCCAATATATTTAAAGGACCTCTTAACCAAAAAATTAAATTGTCGCAATTGTATTTTGTATGAAATAGCGTATGAAACTCAAATCTTGCTTTCAAAAAAGATGACTTAAAAGTCATATGACAAGAATTTTTTTAAGTGGTAAATCTTTAGATTTCATACCTCTGAGAAACATCTGACAATTTTTTCTGCAGTCTGATGTTTAGTTTAGCTATAATCCAAGATCTTTGAACCCCCAGGGTAATTAACCTACTCCCTTGACCAAGAACTGGGTCAGCAGGCTGCCTACGTCATTGCGCCCCGCATGCATCTCCTGAACACATATTCCTCCTATGTCTGTACATGTATAACACCTGATGTCCTTACTTCTACATAAATAACATCCATTGAAAATATGATTAATGGCAAAACTTAAGGCTGTAAAATAGAGACTTGCATTTACATCAGCTTCCCATCCCACAATCCTTACTTTAATTGAAGAAAATAAACAAACATGACTTAATTGGGTACAGTGTCTAAAATATGGCCTGCTCTACTCTTATCAGTTTCAAGACACTTATTAGCTAGCCCAAAACATCATGGAATGAAGTTTAAGGGTTTTCAAACTGTAAATGGAACATTGAGATGACACTTTTAAAATATCTATGAATTATTTTTAGTTGATATTTCCATATTTTTTTACACTGAAAATTTATTTATTTATTTGTTAACCAATGACCAGTAACAATATCAATTGGTTGAATATTATTCATATTCAGTAATGTAGAGCTAAACTTCGTATGACATAATTGAAAAAAAAGTTTTGAAAGCATTCGACACATATTTTTAGATCTGTTTCATTGCTGGAAATTATTTTGACTTCTAAATTTTGAGGTCTGGTTATATATTATTTATGCATTGCAGTTGTATTTCAATGGCCATTTGAAATGTTTAGTTTGGTATTTTTTTAATGTCTGTCATTGCGTGTCAGTGGGTACCCAACTAAATCATATATCAGTATTTATATACAAACAGACAAAGGAATTTTGAATAAAAATAGAAATTCCGTAAAAATTATACTAAACTTTGAGATTTCAACATTTCTTTCTCAACAAGGAAATGACTTTGACCATAATGTTATGATAAAGAATAGTTCAGTCCCTTGAGGGATCTAAATAATCTCAATAGGCAGATGTAAGTTTGCCAAACCCAACTGGGAGGCTGGCTGTATTCCTGTCTTCCCCATCACTACAGGCAGAATCCAAGTGACTATGATGTGAAACATGATCTGACCTACTATCCACATGTGCTAATTAGGCCACCAGTGGTTCAAAGATGTCATCAACACTCTTGTTATTACTTATAAATTACAATCCCTCCAGACTTTCACTAGCTTGGAGTGGTTTGTTTTGAACATGAAGGGCGAACATGCGTCACTTCCGGCAAAATCTCAGCAGCCCTGATTTGACCCACATAAAAAGGGGCGTGTCCAGCAAATCACTTTGATCCACTATAATTCTGTACTCCATTTATAAAAATGTGTAAAACATGTTGAAATGCAATGTCCATGTATTGTAATATATTATGGCTCAATATAAACATTTTCACAATTTTCTTGTCATGTGACTTTTAAAATACAATATTCATGTAAAAATATAGTTGTATGAAAGTCTTTATGAAAGGGAAAAATGTCTTTGAAAAAAATCATGATGTATGAAAGAGCGTATGAAACACAAATCTGTGAAAAAATAATTTGAGAATAAATGATTAAAATATAGTTGTATGAAAGTATATGAAAGACAAAAATCAAGATGTTGTATGAAATAGCGCATGAAACACAAATCTTGCTTTTAAAAAAGATGACTTTGAGAATAAATGACTAAAATATAGTTGTATGAAAGTCTGTATAAAAGAGAAAAATGGCTTTGAAAAAAGATGAATTCAAAATTAAGTTATTGAAAATAAATGAAATAAGTTTCCAACTTAGATATGCCAAACAATAATAGAAATCAGTTCTAATAAATGTTGTATGAGAAAAAGTAAAGACACACACTCGTTTTTTTTTGGTCTTATTTCCTGACATGTATCACCCCTATACGTCTCTGGACTTAATCATGGTAGACACTGGTAGACACTGTCCCATATTCATATTGGGACAGTAAACCACCTCGCAGGTGCCTGTATGCTGTGGCCGGAACTCCAGTCACACGTCATTGGAAATATGTGATCGTTGTTTGGGGTTTCCTTGTTCTATATTTATGTCAACTAATCAGAGCAATCCCCCAAGAATAGTGACATTATTCGCCCGCTGCACAAACCCATTACAACGAGGGCTCCTTGATGGTCCTAGTATAGATATTTGGACTAACATGTGTCCCACAGAATATTATAATCCTGCGCTTACTTACTTTCTGTTCTGTGATAATGCCTTGCAGTTCTTTGCAAATAGTATGAGCAATTAAACAACAGGGGGCACAAAATTTGTAAATTTCCTAGAGAATGATTTTATTTACAGGGTGTTCCACCACTCAATTACCGGTTTTTCTTATCTCTCTTGGAACACAACTCCATGAAAGAAATATATATTTTTTAAATTAGGTAAAGTATACACTTCCTAAAATGCTTTGCTATCTCAGCATTGTATGGATCATATCCTTTAAATTTTAGGATTTACCTAACTATCTTTAATCTAATTTGAAACATCAGATTGACAGAAATGTGATGCAAGTGTCTTCATATATATGTATATATATATATATATATATATAATAATAATAATAATAATAATAATAATAATAATAATAATAATAATAATAATAATAAAATTTATATAGCACTGAATACCAGATAAATCTGTTCATAGCGCTTCCCTCAAAACATGTGTTTTGAAAAGATGTGTTTTCAGCTTACTCTTGAAGAGGTCAGCTGAAATGCAAGTCCTGAGGTCAGTGGGGAGGTCATTCCATAGCTTAGGACCCAGTCAGAATGATTTTGAATTTTATTCTGGCGTGTATTGGTAGCCAGTGTAATTACCTTAAATTTTGTGATATATGATCAAATTTTCTTATCCTTCGCACAACCCTGGCTGCTGAATTTTGTAGGTATTGCAGTTTTCTAATTTCTGTGTTCGGTAGGCCAACCAGTAGTCCATTCCCATAATCCAGGGTTGAGGTTACAAAGGCATGAGTTAGGGTTATGGCTGTTCCCTCGTCTAGACATTGTCTGATTGATGAAAGATTTCTGATATGATAATATTCCTTTTTACACATTTTCTTTATTTGGGCCTTCATATCCATTTTTTCATCAAAAATGATGCCTAGGTCAGTTATGGATGAAGAGGAAAATCCCCTACATTGATTGTGATGACATCCCCTGGCAGGGGAGTGCTATGTCCGTCATGACACGTTAACATCTCAGTCTTGCCGTCATTAATTTTCATTTTATTCGATATTAAAAATTCTCTGACATTTTTCTAATTTTTGTTTGCCCATTTCATAATTTTGTCTTGAGGTGTGATCAACAGGTATGTAGATCTGGGTGTCATCTGCATATATGTGGTAGTGGCAGGTCATATTTTGCTAGAATATCAGTCAGGGGTGACATGTACAGTGTGAAAAGGATTGGTCCCAGTACCGATCCCTGAGGGACCCCAAACTTAATTTTTTTTGGACCTTTGGACCTTTTGCATCCTACCTTCACACACTGTTGTCTATTTTGTTAGTATGATTTTATCCACGAGAGAGCATGAACTCTAACTCCATACCTGGATTCCAGCCTATCAAACAGTAATTGATGGTCTATGCTATCAAATGCTGCTGATAGGTCTAGTAAAAGTAGAATTACCGTTTTTTAAGGTCTAAGTCCCTTAAAATGTCATTTTGTACCCGCAGTAGTGCTGTTTCAGTGCGGTGATATTCTTTGTATGCTGATTGAAATTTGTCAGTTAGGTCATTAATTATGAGATATGATATTAATTGATCTGCAACTGCTCTTTCCGTTAACTTCGAGACATAACTGAGGTTCGAGACCGGTCTATAATTCTTTTCAATGAGTTCTAGACCCAATTTTTTTCAATAAAGGTTTAATTATTGCAATTTTCATATTCTCAGACACCTCAGAGTCCATAAGTGATTTATTTATGATGGCCGTGATGATTGGAAGAAGGTCATCAATCAAGTCATGAAGTAGCCATGTTGGTATTGGGTCTAACTCACAAGATTTGTTGGACGCCTTTCATACAAGCTTACGATTTTGTTTGTTTGTTTGGGGTTTTACATCACTTTCAACATTATTTAAGTTATTTCGTGATGAGACCTACTTGTAGCAGATATAGTGCTGCCTCACTGAATTGTCATGTCGCAGGTCCTTGACATGACAACCCACCCGGTCACAGATTTACAAGGACAACGGGTTAACCCTTTAGGCACGGGCCTCAGCTCATGTGGGAAATTGTATCCTGAGTTCAATACCGGCACGGCCGGGGTTCGAACCCACAACCTTTGGATCACCACAGAGGAACTGGTGCTAATAAGCTGGCACTCTAACCAACTGCGCCACGGCCCGTGGCCCACAAGCTTACGAATATCATCCTCAGTCAGAGGTGTAAATCTTTCAAGGGCTGGTTGGTTTTGGTTTGATATTGGTGACATGTTATTAGTGGTGTCCTCTAGTGGTGATTTTCCATTTATATTGTGCTCATCAATATTTTTCCAAATTGTATCAATTTTTTCAAGGAAGTAATTGTTGATTTTTTCCGCAAAGTGCTGCATCACAGTTTGAGGATGGCATAGGGACGTCCATTGATTTGTGCATGACCTTATCTATGACCTTAAATAGTTTTTTCGGGTCATGCTCTTTTCATTTACTAGATTGGGGAAATAATCGGATTGAGAGGTTTTCAATAAAGAATTGTACCCATTTCTGCGGAAATTATATATTTCCTTATCAATTTGTAATCCAGATTTTATCATTTTTCTTTCCAATCTTCTTTTTATTGATCTTTCCTGTTTGATATGGTTATTTACCCATGGCGCAGGTTTACGCTTGGATATGTTGGCAAGCTTGATGGGAGCATGGTTATCAATTATGGCTGTTAACTTTTCATCATAGAATTTTACCATTTCCACCAGCGATAAGGACTCCCATGCTGTGCTATCTGTCATAATTGTTTTAATATTGCGCCTTAATGCTTCCATTTTAATATTTTTGTAGTTTCTATATTGTATATTTTTTTAGTAGGTTTTGGAGGATACATGTCCAGCACCATGAGAACCATTACGTGATCAGATATGTATTCGTCCACTGTATGACTCTTAATAAATTTGTTCCCTTTGAAAGTGATGATCAGATCAAGTGTTTTACCCAATCAATGTGTTGGTTCAGTTACCAAATGGTTCATATCGAATGTGGCCAAAACATCAGGTTTTTTTGGTTTATTTACATGAAAATTATAGTCACCCAAGAATATGACTTCATGATTATAGGAGCCATAGTGTGCAATCAGTTGAGTGAGTTCATCATAGAATTCTGAGTAAGTATACCTGTTTCCGCCAGATGGCTCTGGTCTGTATATGGTTACAAAAGTCACCTTTTTACCCTTACGGTGCATTCAGAAGGCAAATTTTATTTTGCAATGAATTAATTTTATGCAGGTTACTCTTATTTCTTCCAATTGTTTTCAATAAAATTTCTTCAACGTTAGTTTTGTTGACATGATCTGAGGTGATGTTTGTAGGGGCAGAGAAAAATCGTATAATGCAATATTTTCTGATATCATTTTAACATTTTTAATTAACATGTTCAATTTTTTTGATTTGTAGATGCATAGATTACTAAGTCTGTTGCTAAGCAAATTGCTTGGTACAAGGGCAACTGAGGTTTGATATGGACCATTGTATATTGGTATGGTAAATGTTTCGTCATTTATTATGGAGTAATATAGTAGAATATTGATACCTATGTTAGGTATAGACACTTCATTTGGTTTAATTTTTCTAACCTTTGTTAAATTCATGTTTTGATTGCGTTGAATGCAGTTACATGAGTTAGTAATAGTGACTCCATTTAATATTTCAAATAATTGTACAACAAGATCCTGATGTTTGTCACTAATGTTGATATAGAGTTTATTGATTTCCTGATGATGTCTACAGTATGATTATATATAGCAGTTTTTTTATTATTACATTTAACATGAATTTTATCTTCACTAATACATACAATATATCTATTTTTTACACCTTGATGACAATTTTTACAATTTATGATATTCAATTTAACTCTTGCACCACTGTGAACATTTTTTCGTTCTTTTCGCATTCCTGTACGATTGTGTTGGGGACCTCATAGTTTTGTTCCTTCTGTCCCTCACATCTCTGGGATTTCCACGCTCATTTCCCTTCTTTTTTCCTTGAAGGTGCTGATACTCGGCATCATGAAGATACACACAGTTATCCCCATTTTGGCAGTTACCACGTTTATAGTGGTAACAGGGCTCATATGATTTTACCTTCGATCTTGCCCTTTCTTGTCCCTCCCTTACTTTGTCTCTGATGAGAACCAGAGCCTTAGCTATGCCCATTGGAGAGCCTTTAATGGTGATTTGGGCAGATTTGACATTTTTACCACCGAATCTATTTTCCGCAGAATTGTGGAAGAGTTCTTTTCCATGTCCTGTGTGGTTTTCCCTCCATGTCCTATAATTACAGCAGCCATATCATTTGGTATATCAGTTTTCACGAGTTCATTCGGGTAATCAGAATTGTTGAAACCGGGGCTAAGATCATCCGCTGTATCAGAATCTGATTCCGATTCTGAAATGGCATCAAGTGGATACGTGTCTTTACCCAACTTGATTCTGCTGGCGATACTGAGGGCCCAAGTTTTGAAAGGTTGCTCCTGCAGGGCATGATTGGTTACAGATATAACAGTTCTGCTGGTGGATGGTTTAGTGACCGATGGTGGCATTACTAATACGAGCACCGTACCCTTACCTTAGCATCTATATTGTATGAGACCTTGGTTGAATGTCGTGTGGTTTGTAATAAGGGTTGGCTCACAGTTTACTGAAATGGGAGGTATTTGACAGAGGAACACATTGCAGGTTGCAGATTTTGCCAGATCCTCTGCAGTTTTTACCAAATCTACTCTAGCACCGTTACCATCTTTACCATTACATATTTCATTAAGACCAAGACATATATAACAATAGCTGCATATGTTGACAATTTAGACAAGTTACTGTCTTTCAGAGCATCTTTCAGCTCATTTATGGTCGAAATGGATGGGTCTTGCTCATTAACTCGGTCATCCTTCATTTGGACCACATCCAAGCCTCTGTACATGTCATGCACAAGATAGTGTTTCCAAATCGAGACAGATATTGTGTTTCATTTGACACACATTAATTGTGACAGTGTAGTAATAGCAGTTTGATCTCTGTATAATGCAGATCGTCTCAAAAATTCTACCAAAATATTACGTTGATTGATTTGTGAGATTTATTCAGAAAAATCCAATCAAAAGATAACGTTGATTGGTATATCAGCATGTATAAAAATTGTCGTTTATACCTGGATACCTGGATACCTGGATACCTCTTCTACTGAAGAAAGATGGCTGTAGCCATGTCGTGACTTCAGGTCTAGCATCTGGTGCGACTTACTGCTATGCTAACCTAAAAGGAACTCTATACTGTTCCTCTATCCACAGTTTATCTAAACCATCTTTGAACTGGTTCAGAGTCTCTGACTGTATTACAGATCCAGGCAGGGCATTCCAATCGTCAATTACTCTGGCACTGAACGAGCATTTCCTGACCTCTAACCTGCATCTTGGCTTGAAAAGCTTCTCGTTGTGACCCCTGGTCCCCTCTCGTCTCGGTGCGGTGAAGAACATCTTTGGGTCCAGCCTGTCGATTCCCTTCACGATCTTAAATACCTGGATCATGTCACCACGACGGCGCCTGTGATGCAGTGATGGCAATTTCAAGGCCTTAAGGCGTTGCTCGTATGTGAGACCTGCAAGCTCTCAGATCATCCGCGTAGCCCTCCTTTGGACATTTTCGACTGCTTGCATGTTGGTTGTTAGGCGGGAATGCCACACAACGTGTCCATACTCCAACAGTGGTCTCACAAGGCCTTTAAACAGCAAGGTAATTGTCTCTGCATCTCTCGTCTCGAAGGTGTGCTGTATCCGGTTCAGAATCATACTGGCCTTTCTGGTCTTCTCTGCCACATGCTTGGTAAACTTCAACTCATCGTCTATCACAACACCGAGATCTTTTTCCTCATGACTTGCTGCTATAGGAACACCATCCAGGGAGTATTCCTGCTTGACATTGCCGTGCCCCATGTGCAGTGCCTTGCATTTCCCGGCATGAAAACTCAGCTGCCACTTCTTTGACCACTCTACCAGGCTATTTAGATCTTTTTGGAGCTCGATCCTTTCTGCCTTGTTTGCCACACTTCTGAACAACTTGGTGTCATCTGCAAAGATCTTGGCTGTACTGCTGACCACATCAGGCAAGTCGTTTATGAAGATCACAAAGAGCAAGGGGCCTAGCACGCTGCCTTGAGGGATGCCACTCTTCACGGTTGTCCAATCTGACACCTTCCCGTTTACCACCACTCTCTGACGTCTTCCTAGCAAGAAATCCTGAAGCCAGTTCTTCAGATTCCCTCCGAACCCATACGCATCAAGCTTGGCCAACAGCCTCTGGTGAGGGACAGTGTCAAATGCCTTTTGAAAGTCTAGGTACACTACATCCACCGGTTCACCTCTGTCAAGCGCAGCTGTCCACAGCTCCATTGCCACCAGCAGTTGGGTCATACATGAGCGACCTGGTACAAACCCGTGTTGTGCATCACAAAAGAGTTCATTTGCCACCATGTTTCAGTGTTAGACCAAAAATCTCTACGAGTATCAGTATTTGGCTAACAGCTGGAATATTTTCACAAATACACTATCTATTTTGCCGAGCAAACATAGATGTTGTTGATATCGTTCTATTCAAGTTCTAGAGCATCTGCGCAGGATTTATTTCATCACCCACACCGACAGCAGAAAAGTCACTTTCACCCATTATCGTCCACTTTATGAAACACTATAGTTATGTGATGATTACAGCCACAACGCACAATTGATATATACACTATGTGTGTGAACTTTGTTACTTATTCACTATTCACAGTTCATTATTCAAATTTTTTCCTAAATATGTAGTAAATTATGTCAACATGTCAGATTTCCAAAATTATGTTCCAAATATGACCGAGCTGAATTTTGTGCCATAATATGTGAAAGGAAATTATAATAATAATAAAAACCAAAATATAATTTAAACAAGGGGTAAAAAAACAAGTGCAGGTCGATTCAATGTTCACCAAATTTGGTATACGGGTCAAGGAGGGTCCCATAATGTCATTTATCAAGCGTTTCCCCGGCGCTATTTACGGTGACAAGATGGCGCCACTCACAACTTTAAGATTTAAATAATTAAATAAAATGAATCCTGATATTCCAAGTGAAATAGACGTGGCGCAGGTCGATTCAATGTTCCCCAAATTTTTCAAACGGGCCAAGGAGGGACCCATAATGTTGTTTATGAAGCGTTTCCCCGGCGCTATTTACGGTGACAAGATGGCGCCACTCACAACTTTCAGATTTCAATAATTAAATAAAATGAATCCTAATATTCCAAGTGAAAAAGACATGGCGCAGGTCGATTCAATGTTCCCCAAATTTTGCATATATGCCAAGGAGCTCCTGTGTTAAAAAATGATGTGTTATATGACTCACTGAATGTGTGTCAGACACACATTAAATAATTTACCAAAACATGAAATATGTGTTAAATGTGTTTTACCCACATTTGGTATGTTATTTGACACATTACAAAATATGCGAAACACCAAAAATGTTTTTGAAGTGTGTCATGTTGCAAATAAAGTACATTACTAACACACAAATAATGCTTCTTTGATTCACATATGAATTCACAAATCATGTAAAGTGTGTCAACATTGCAAGAACATTACCACTGGGGAGAAAAGGGGGTCTTAGCCCCCACCCCTACCCAGTTGCCCCCCCCCAACCCCGACCCCCCACCCTCACCTGGTCACCCACATTTACCCACTAAAGTAATTTTGATCCCCCACTCATCACCTTTGGCCATCTTTATCTCCCATCCCCACCAAATAACAATTAGCAATATATCAAATGAAAAAAATAATATATAATTCATTACAAAATGGCTCAAATTTAACTGTGATACCAATAATCTTCTGTGGGTAATTTAATATAATATCCATTTCATTATCTATGAGATTGACTGTTTTCATTAAATATGGGAATAAGAAATTTTCCCAAATTACATTAATGATGAAACTAACATATATCACAGTAAGGTCCTGCAAGGTCCACACTGACCCAGAGTAATGTCACTGTTTGCCACTAGAGGTCGCTCCCGGCCACATGGGAGCCACCTGGTGGCAACTGCTCGCACCAGCAGTGACCTACTTATTAACAGCCCGCCAAAACAACACAATGGATGCCAGCTGAGAGTTTAAATTTCCAGAGATTGTCACTTCTAAATTGGTGAGTAACATATATATCATCATGCCTTAAAGTCAGAAACTTTCCTGATGTCTGAGTGTACTATTTGGAGGTGATTATTGGTAAAACAATTAACAAAACCAGTAGGATATCTGGCCAGACAAAAGATTGCAGCATATTGCATCATTACATTGAGTCAGTTGACCTATATTGTAAACCCACCAAAACTAAACTATCATGTACATTATAACCAAAAGTCCTATGTACAATACATTTCTTGGGTGTAAACAAATGGTCATGCATTACGATCGTTACGATCTGTATTAAATAATGGCCCTACATTGTCATTTTCCATTTTATCTTTAAGAGATTTAAATACTGAGCATGCCAGTTTTTAAAGTTTGTTTCTATCATTATTGGTTCCTGAGATATACTGCTTTAAAGTTCTAACATAATTTGCCTGAAGATTATGAAATTATTATGTGTTCAAAGTCTACTCTTTTTTCCCTATTTTACAGGAGCTGATGCCAGAATCATTGACAAGACACCAGTTGATTGCAGCTTGGCCAAATCCAGCCTCAAAATGTGGACTCTCTACAATGACTGCCTATGACTAGAAACCCATCTCCTAGACCAAGATCGAGGCAAAGTCTGATATTTCACCATGGAGCAAACTATACACCGTTGCCCCTTTTGCTGGTCCAAAAAGTTTTGAAATCGGTTGGTAATTTTACAGAGAAAAGTGATTTTTTCAGAACCCTGTTTAAATTGTTTGGTCAATTTTGTGAGTGCGCATTTTGCTCATAAAATCTATTTTGTGGTCTTAATCTTAGTCCTTAGAATATGTGATAGAACTCTCATTGTTGTTCATTTACTCCAAAACTCTTATAATTATAGACTACCAAATTAATGTTTAATTACTTCTTTGCAGAAGCAGAGGTAACAACCGGTCATCTGGACAGAACTTGGTACATCATCAACTGAGGCTTAGCATTTGGATCCCACAGTAAGAAACATGTT
The DNA here is from genome assembly GCA_949316495.1 of Amphiduros pacificus. Classification (NCBI taxonomy): domain Eukaryota; kingdom Metazoa; phylum Annelida; class Polychaeta; order Phyllodocida; family Hesionidae; genus Amphiduros; species Amphiduros pacificus. Next base: position 12,892,336 of record OX439012.1, on the reverse strand, counting down.
GACATTAAAATTAACCAATCAATCAATGTGAAATGTAAAAACCTGTTTTCAAACAAAGTAAGAAAAAAAATTATTGACATTAAAATCAGTTAATAAGTCTGTAGAGTGATTTGTGTAGTGAGGGTGAAATGTTATAATCACAAATACAAAGAAAACATTTAATTCTTATAAAAAACTTTTAGTCTTTCTTTCCAAGCAAAGACACCTTGCTCACCAAAATTGAACAATTGTCATTATTACTAGCTTGTAAAATGCCTTTTCTTTTTTACAGCCCATGTTCACCAGCCCAACACGGGAGACCTCAACCCCTAAGCTGTCGGAGCAGGAGGAAGGAGAGCTTCTAGACAAGATGGTCCGAGAGCTTGCGAAACCCAAGGACACCAGGGACAACCAACATCTTCTCATTATGGTCAAGGTAAAAAATAACTAAACAGTTAGAGCAGATCCATTTTAAAAAGCTGGGTAGGTGGGTACTGGAGAATTTTCTGACACCCCCACCTACAACTTTTCATCAAATATAGATGAATACACAACTAAATTGTAGCCAGCAAATTTTAGAACAGGAAACAGTAAATTATATTTCCTTTTTTTATTGTGATTTGATTACGTATTAGATACTGTATCCTATCTAATGAGCGCCCCCTCCCAAATCTTCAACTTCTTATATCTTGACAACGAAAAATGATAGAAACAAACTTTGAAAAATATGGTAGGCTAAATGCAATGTTCAGTTGAATTCTAAAACCTCCAGCACCCCCGACAGTGCCTGAAGCATTCAAAGTTACAGTGATGCTTTCATTGTTTTTCTTTTTAGGAAACCTTTGTAAACCGGAATGCGTGGAAGGAGGAAGAGGAGCGCCAACAGAAGCTGTGCATCATGGCCAAGATCCTGAACCAGTACCCTGTGCTTGGTCATAGCCTTCCCGTAAGTTTCATAAAAGATATGAATGGATCATAAGTAAATGGGTCTGAAGTAAAAGTCTTTATATCTTGGTGCTGTGTATCACAAATGTTACAATTATATTTTGCGCATAAAGGGTCATGTGTTACTTTGTACCACATTGATTCAGAGTTACATGATAAACATTTTTTGTCACTATTGTACTGCTCAATTCAATAAAAAACTGATTAACCTCAGATTCTAATATTATGCCACCTGTACTTTATTAACAAAAATATTTGAATACAGTCAAACCTGTGATGTAAGACTGCCCTCTGCATGTGCAAATAAATACAAATGTGAGACGGGTTATTAAAAACATGGTCTCTCATCACAGGTTTGAGTGTATATAAAATCATAGCGAGGTCTGATAAGTGTACAGTACATTTTAATTGTATTAATTTATTATTTTGGTTTGTGATTTTGCAGATATGGAAGGAGTTCGGACTCATCCTTGAACGTTCAAACAAGGACATGAAGGAAGTGTCTGAGCGTTTTAAGGGCATCATTGACAAGGTGGAAGAGGAGATGCCCATACGACAACAGAGAAATGTAAGTATACTTGAGCATGGTCTATGAGAGCTGTTCCCTTTCTGGTTGTTTGCTGGGGGATTGTCATGAATACGTATTTGAAATTCACTAGGGGACCAGTGATATCTTTAGGACCAACCTTCCCCTACGCAAGATGGAAATGCAAATTTGACATTGGCTGAAATAATTAGGAATTATAATTAAAGATTTTTTTTAATGAAAATTTCTCTAAAAACAGCATATTTTGGCAAAAAAAAAAAAAAAATTCAGTGGGGGTCAGGCAAACAAATTGAAATTCAGGTTGGCTCTTTTGGATTATTCAGAATTCGGGGGCGGGGGGTGTCTTTAAATTTCTTCAGGACCACCCCCACCCCCAACCAAAAATGGAATAGCCCTTATGCTTATCTAAAGCGTTTTGTTGAACTTTTTTGATCATGATGAGACTGATTCCAACTATAGAAACATATAAAGTATTAAAACAATTGGTATTTATATGTACTATATGAACATTTTTTATCATCACATTCTTTGATTTTTATGCTTTCAGGGTGACATGAGGATAGCATGCCATGAAGTATCTTGAGAAGCTCACAGGGTATAAGGCATAACTGCATAACTATTTAGTCAAATACTGACCAAGTATCACTGGTGGATTAGATAATGACCTAATGTATTATTATACTTTTTCTACTTAAATGAAAAATGAAAAAAATAGCTTAACAATTATATTTTGTGTGTGCTATAGTTTTATGTCTTTTGTCTTTTGTTTTAGACATTTTATGTCTTTTGTAAAGAAGTAAAAGAGTGAATGGAGTTAATTTGTTTGTAAAATGTGAAAGAGTGAATGGAGTTCATATAAAGTGGCTATTGTAATTATTTTTCAATGTTTGCAGCCAGTGCACTTTTTGTATTTATTATCAATGATATATTAGAAATTTTGTATACAGCATAACAGGAATGAATTGGAAATGCTGACAGAATGATTTGTTTAAAAAAAAATGTAATTTTGAATAAATATATTAATCTTTACATCAAATTTTATGTCTATCTAATTTATTTCAGTGCATTGACAGTGATTCATAGGAAGAACATCATGTGTACAGTATATATTTTATTTCATACACAAGATGTGCTTTCTGTAATTATTTTCAATGTTTTATGCAACACATTAGCAAATCACATATTGTGATTTATATGACCCACATAAAGTGTGTCATTTTTATAACAAAAAAGTGTTTTACATGTGTGTCAATTTACATATATAAAGTATGTCATTTAACATACTTGCAAAACACAAAATGTGATTTATTTGACACACAAAAAGTGTGTCATTTTTATTACAAAAAAAGTGTTTTACATGTGTGTCAATTTACATATCTAAAGTATGTTATTTAACATACTTGCAAAACACAAAATATGATTTATTTGACGCACAAGTTGTGTTTTTTTTTTATTACGAAAAAAGCGATTTATATGTGTGTCAATTTACACATTTATTTTTTAGAGTGAGGGACCCATAATGTTATTTATGAAGTGTTTCCCCGGCGCTATTTACGGTGACAAGATGGCGCCACTCACAACTTTAAGATTTCAATAATTAAATAAAATGAATCCTGATATTCCAAGTGAAAAAGACATGGCGCAGGTCGATTCAATGTTCCCCAAATTTTGCATACGGGTCAAGGAGGGACCCATAATGTTATTTATGAAGCGTTTTCCCGGCGCTATTTACGGTGACAAGATGGCGCCACTCACAACTTTAAGATTTCAATAATTAAATAAAATGAATCCTGATATTCCAAGTGAAATAGACGTGGCGCAAGTCGATTCAATGTTCCCCAAATTTTTCAAACGGGCCAAGGAGGGACCCATAATGTCGTTTATGAAGCGTTTCCCCGGCGCTATTTACGGTGACAAGATGGCGCCACTCACAACTTTCAAGTTTAAATAATTAAATAAAATGAATCCTGATATTCCAAGTGAAAAAGACATTGCGCAGGTCAATTCAATGTTCCCCAAATTTGGTATATGGGTCAAGGAGGGTCCCATAATGTTATTTATGAAGCTTTTCACCGGCGCTATTTACGGAGACGAGATGGCGCCACTCACAACTTTAATATTTAAATAATTTAAAAAAATGAATCCTAATATTCCAAGTGAAAAAGACATGGCGCAGGTCGATTCAATGTTCCCCAAATTTGGTATACGGGTCAAGGAGGGTCTCATAATGTTATTTATGAAGCTTTTCCCCGGTGCTATTTACGGTGGCAAGATAGCGCCACTCACAACTTTAAGATTTAAATAATTAAATAAAATGAATCCTGATATTCCAAGTGAAATAGACGTGGCGCAGGTCGATTCAATGTTCCCCAAATTTTGCATACGGGTCAAGGAGGGTCCCATAATGTTATTTATGAAGCGTTTCCCCGGCGCTATTTACGGTGACAAGATGGCGCCACTCACAACTTTAAGATTTCAATAATTAAATAAAATTAATCCTGATATTCCAAGTGAAATAGACGTGGCGCAAGTCGATTCAATGTTCCCCAAATTTTTCAAACGGGCCAAGGAGGGACCCATAATGTCGTTTATGAAGCGTTTTCCCGGCGCTATTTACGGTGACAAGATGGCGCCACTCACAACTTTCAGATTTCAATAATTAAATAAAATGAATCCTAATATTCCAAGTGAAAAAGACATGGCGCAGGTCGATTCAATGTTCCCCAAATTTTGCATATGGGCCAAGGAGGGACCCATAATGTTATTTATGAAGTGTTTTCCTGGCGCTATTTACGGTGACAAGATGGCGCCACTCACAACTTTAAGATTTCAATAATTAAATAAAATGAATCCTGATATTCCAAGTGAAAAAGACATGGCGCAGGTCGATTCAATGTTCCCCAAATTTTGCATACGCGTCAAGGAGGGTCTCATAATGTTATTTATGAAGCGTTTCCCCGGCGCTATATACGGTGACAAGATGGCGCCACTCACAACTTTAAGATTTAAATAATTAAATAAAATGAATACTGATATTCCAAGTGAAAAAGACGTGGCGCAAGTCGATTCAATGTTCCCCAAATTTTTTAAACGGGCCAAGGAGGGACCCATAATGTCGTTTATGAAGCGTTTCCCCGGCGCTATTTACGGTGACAAGATGGCGCCACTCACAACTTTAAGATTTCAATAATTAAATAAAATGAATCCTGATATTCCAAGTGAAAAAGACATGGCGCAGGTCGATTCAATGTTCCCCAAATTTGGTATATAGGTCAAGGAGGGTCCCATAATGTTATTTATGAAGCGTTTCCCCGGCGCTATTTACGGTGGCAAGATAGAGCCACTCACAACTTTAAGATTTCAATAATTAAATAAAATGAATCCTGATATTCCAAGTGAAAAAGACATGGCGCAGGTCGATTCAATGTTCCCCAAATTTTGCATACGGGTCAAGGAGGGTCCCATAATGTTATTTATGAAGCGTTTCCCCGGCGCTATTTAAGGTGACAATATGGCGCCACTCACAACTTTAAGATTTCAATAATTAAATAAAATGAATCCTGATATTCCAAGTGAAATAGACTTGGCGCAAGTCGATTCAATGTTCCCCAACTTTTTCAAACGGGCCAAGGAGGGACCCATAATGTCGTTTATGAAGCGTTTTCCCGGCGCTATTTACGGTGACAAGATGGCGCCACTCACAACTTTCAGATTTCAATAATTAAATAAAATGAATCCTAATATTCCAAGTGAAAAAGACATGGCGCAGGTCGATTCAATGTTCCCCAAATTTTGCATATGGGCCAAGGAGGGACCCATAATGTTATTTATGAAGTGTTTCCCATGCGCTATTTACGGTGACAAGATGGCGCCACTCACAACTTTAAGATTTCAATAATTAAATAAAATGAATCCTGATATTCCAAGTGAAAAAGACATGGCGCAGGTCGATTCAATGTTCCCCAAATTTTGCATACGGGTCAAAGAGGGTCCCATAATATTATTTATGAAGCGTTTGCCCGGCGCTATTTACGGTGACAAGATGGCGCCACTCACAACTTTAAGATTTCAATAATTAAATAAAATGAATCCTGATATTCCAAGTGAAATAGACGTGGCGCAAGTCGATTCAATGTTCCCCAAATTTTTCAAACGGGCCAAGGAGGGACCCATAATGTCGTTTATGAAGCGTTTCCCCGGCGCTATTTACGGTGACAAGATGGCGCCACTCACAACTTTAAGATTTCAATAATTAAATAAAATGAATCCTGATATTCCAAGTGAAAAAGACATGGCGCAGGTCGATTCAATGTTCCCCAAATTTGGTATATGGGTCAAGGAGGGTCCCATAATGTTATTTATGAAGCATTTCCCCGGCGCTATTTACGGAGACGAGATGGCGCCCCTCACAATTTTAATATTTAAATAATTAAAAAAAATGAATCCTAATATTCCAAGTGAAAAAGACATGGCGCAGGTCGATTCAATGTTCCCCAAATTTGGTATACTGGTCAAGGAGGGTCCCATAATGTTATTTATGAAGCGTTTACCCGGCGCTATTTACGGTGACAAGATGGCGCCACTCACAACTTTGAGATTTAAATAATTAAATAAAATGAATCCTGATATTCCAAGTGAAAAAGACATGGCGCAGGTCGATTCAATGTTCCCCAAATTCGGTAAACGGGTCAAGGAGGGTCCAATTATGTTATTTATCAAGCGTTTCCCCGGCGCTATTTACGGTGACAAGATGGCGCCACTCTCAACTTTTAAGATTTCAATAATTAAATAAAATTAATCCTGATATTCCAATTGAAAAAGACATGGCGCAGGTCGATTCAATGTTCCCCAAATTTTGCATACGGGTCAAGGAGGGTCCCATAATGTTATTTATGAAGCGTTTCCCCGGCGCTTTTTAAGGTGACAATATGGCGCCACTCACAACTTTGAGATTTCAATAATTAAATAAAATGAATCCTGATATTCCAAGTGAAAAAGACATGGCGCAAGTCGATTCAATATTCCCCAAATTTTTCAAACGGGCCAAGGAGGGACCCATAATGTCGTTTATGAAGCGTTTTCCCGGCGCTATTTACGGTGACAAGATGGCGCCACTCACAACTTTCAGATTTCAATAATTAAATAAAATGAATCCTAATATTCCAAGTGAAAAAGACATGGCGCAGGTCGATTCAATGTTCCCCAAATTTTGCATATGGGCCAAGGAGGGACCCATAATGTTATTTATGAAGTGTTTCCCTGGCGCTATTTACGGTGACAAGATGGCGCCACTCACAACTTTAAGATTTCAATAATTAAATAAAATGAATCCTGATATTCCAAGTGAAAAAGACATGGCGCAGGTCGATTCAATGTTCCCCAAATTTTGCATACGGGTCAAAGAGGGTCCCATAATGTTATTTATGAAGCGTTTGCCCGGCGCTATTTACTCTGACAAGATGGCGCCACTCACAACTTTAAGATTTCAATAATTAAATAAAATGAATCCTGATATTCCAAGTGAAATAGAGGTGGCGCAAGTCGATTCAATGTTCCCCAAATTTTTCAAACGGGCCAAGGAGGGACCCATAATGTCGTTTATGAAGCGTTTCCCCGGCGCTATTTACGGTGACAAGATGGCGCCACTCACAACTTTAAGATTTCAATAATTAAATAAAATGAATCCTGATATTCCAAGTGAAAAAGACATGGCGCAGGTCGATTCAATGTTCCCCAAATTTAGTATATGGGTCAAGGAGGGTCCCATAATGTTATTTATGAAGCGTTTCCCCGGCGCTATTTACGGAGACGAGATGGCGCCACTCACAACTTTAATATTTAAATAATTAAAAAAAATGAATCCTAATATTCCAAGTGAAAAAGACATGGCGCAGGTCGATTCAATGTTCCCCAAATTTGGTATACTGGTCAAGGAGGGTCCCATAATGTTATTTATGAAGCGTTTCCCCAGCGCTATTTACGGAGACTAGATGGCGCCACTCACAACTTTAAGATTTCCATTATTAAATAAAATGAATCCTGATATTCCAAGTGAAAAATACATGGCGCAGGTCGATTCAATGTTTCCCAAATTTGGCATACGGGTCAAGGAGGGACCGATAATATTATTTATGAAGCGTTTCCCCGGCGCTATTTACGGTGACAAGATGGCGCCACTCACAACTTTAAGATTTCAATAATTAAATAAAATGAATCCTGATATTCCAAGTGAAAAAGACATGGCGCAGGTCGATTCTATGTTCCCCAAATTTTCCATACGGGCCAAGGAGGGACCCATAATGTCATTTATGAAGCGTTTCCCCGGCGCTATTTACGGTGACAAGATGGCGCCACTCACAACTTTAAGATTTCAATAATTAAATAAAATGAATCCTGATATTCCAAGTGAAAAAGACATTGCGCAGGTCGATTCAATGTTCCCCAAATTTGGTATACAGGTCAAGGAGGGTCCCATAATGTTATTTATGAAGCGTTTCCCCGGCACTATTTACAGAGACAAGATGGCGCCACTCACAACTTTAATATTTAAATAATTAAATAAAATGAATCCTGATATTCCAAGTGTACAAGACATAGCGCAGGTCGATTCAATGTTCCCCAAATTTGGTAAACGGGTCAAGGAGGGTCCCATAATGGTATTTATGAAGCGTTTCCCCGGCGCTATTTACGGAGACAAGATGGCGCCACTCACAACTTTCAGATTTAAATAATTAAATAAAATGAATCCTGATATTCCAAGTGAAAAAGACATGGCGCAGGTCGATTTAAAGTTCCCCAAATTTTCCATACAGGTCAAGGAGGGTCCCATAATGTTATTTATGAAGCGTTTCCCCGGCGCTATTTACGGTGACAAGATAGCGCCACTCACAACTTTAAGATTTCAATAATTAAATAAAATGAATCCTGATATTCCAAGTGAAAAAGACATGGCGCAGGTCGATTCAATGTTCCCCAAATTTAGCATACGGGTCAAGGAGGGTCCCATAATGTTATTTATGAAGTGTTTCCCTGGCGCTATTTACGGTGACAAGATGGCGCCACTCACAACTTTCAGATTTCAATAATTAAATAAAATGAATCCTGATATTCCAAGTGAAAAAGACATGGCGCAGGTCGATTCAATGTTCCCTAAATTTTGCATACGGGCTATTTACGGTGACAAGATGGCGCCACTCACAACTTTTAAGATTTCAATAATTAAACCCGTATGCAAAATTTGGGGAACATTGAATCGACCTGCGCCATGTCTTTTTCACTTGGAATATCAGGATTCATTTTATTTAATTATTTTAATATTAAAGTTGTGAGTGGCGCCATCTTGTCTCCGTAAATAGCGCCGGGGAAACGCTTCATAAATAACATTATGGGACCCTCCTTGACCCGTATACCAAATTTGGGGAACATTGAATTGACCTGCGCCATGTCTTTTTCACTTGGAATATAAGGATTCATTTTATTTAATTATTGAAATCTTAAAGTTGTGAGTGGCGCCATCGTGTCACCGTAAATAGCGCCGGGGAAACGCTTCATAAATGACATTATGGGTCCCTCCTTGGCCCGTATGCAAAATTTTGGGAACATTGAATCGACCTGCGCCATGTCTTTTTCACTTGGAATATCAGGATTCATTTTATTTAATTATTTAAATATTAAAGTTGTGAGTGGCGCCATCTTGTCTCCGTAAATAGCGCCGGGGAAACGCTTCATAAATAACATTATGGGACCCTCCTTGACCCGTATACCAAATTTGGGGAACATTGAATCGACCTGCGCCATGTCTTTTTCACTTGGAATATCAGGATTCATTTTATTCAATTATTGAAATCTTAAAAGTTGAGAGTGGCGCCATCTTGTCACCGTAGATAGCGCCGGGAAAACGCTTCATAAATAACATTATTGGACGCTCCTTGACCCGTATGCAAAATTTGGGGAACATTGAATCGACCTGCGCCATGTCTTTTTCACTTGGAATATCAGGATTCATTTTATTTAATTATTGAAATCTTAAAGTTGTGAGTGGCGCCATCTTGTCACCGTAAATAGCGCCGGGAAAACGCTTCATAAGTGATATTATCGGTCCCTCCTTGACCCGTATGCTAAATTTGGGAAACATTGAATCGACCTGCGCCATGTCTTTTTCACTTGGAATATCAGGATTCATTTTATTTAATTATTGAAATCTTAAAGTTGTGAGTGGCGCCATCTTGTCACCGTAAATAGCGCCGGGAAAACCCTTCATAAATGACATTATGGGTCCCTCCTTGGCCCGTATGCAAAATTTAGGGAACATTGAATCGACCTGCGCCATGTCTTTTTCACTTGGAATATCAGGATTCATTTTATTTAATTATTGAAATCTGAAAGTTGTGAGTGGCGCCATCTTGTCTCCGTAAATAGCGCCGGGGAAACGCTTCATAAATAACATTATGGGACCCTCCTTGACCCGTATGCCAAATTTGGGGAACATTGAATTGACCTGCGCCATGTCTTTTTCACTTGGAATATCAGGATTCATTTTATTTAATTATTGAAATCTTAAAGTTGTGAGTGGCGCCATCTTATCACCGTAAATAGCGCCGGTAAAACGCTTAATAAATAACATTATGGGTCCCTCCTTGGCCGGCATGCAAAATTTGGGGAACATTGAATCGACCTGCGCCATGTCTTTTTCACTTGGAATATCAGGATTCATTTTATTTGATTATTTAAATCTTAAAAGTTGTGAGTGGCGCCATCTTGTCACCGTAAATAGCGCCAGGGAAACACTTGATAAATAACATTATGGGTCCCTCCTTGACCCGTTTACCAAATTTGGGGAACATTGAATCGACCTGCGCCATATCTTTTTCACTTGGAATATCAGGATTCATTTTATTTAATTATTGAAATCTTAAAAGTTGTGAGTGATGCCATCTTGTCACCGTAAATAGCGCCAGGAAAACGCTTGATAAATAACATAATTGGACCCTCCTTAACCCGTATACCAAATTTGGGGAACATTGAATTGACCTGCGCCATGTCTTTTTCACTTGGAATATCAGGATTCATTTTATTTAATTATTGAAATCTTAAAGTTGTGAGTGGCGCCATCTTGTCCCCGTAAATAGCGACGGGGAAACGCTTCATAAATAACAATATGGGTCCCTCCTTGACCCGTATGCAAAATTTGGGAAACATTGAATTGACCTGCGCCATGTCTTTTTCACTTGGAATATCAGGATTCATTTTATTTAATTATTGAAATCTTAAAGTTGTGAGTGGCGCCATCTTGTCACCGTAAATAGCACCGGGGAAACGCTTCATAAATAACATTATGGGACCCTCCTTGACCCGTTTACCAAATTTGGGGAACATTGAATCGACCTGCGCCATGTCTTTTCCACTTGGAATATTAGGATTAATTTGAGTTAATTATTGAAATCTTAAAGTTGTGAGTGGCGCCATCTTGCTACCGTAAATAGCTCCGAGGAAACGCTTCATAAATAACATTTTTGGACCCTCCTTGACCCGTATACCAAATTTGGGGAACATTGAATCGACCTGCGCCATGTCTTTTTCACTTGGAATATCAGGATTCATTTTAATTAATTATTGAAATCTTAAAGTTGTGAGTGGCGCCATCTTGTTACCGTACATAGCGCCGGGGAAAGGCTTCACAAATGACATTATGGGACCGTCCTTAACCCATATACCAAATTCGGAAAAAATTGAATCGACCTGCGCCATGTCTTTATCACTTGGAATATTAGGATTAATTTGAGTTAATTATTGAAATCTTAAAGTTGTGAGTGGCGCCATCTTGTTACCGTACATAGCACAGGGGAAAGGCTTCACGAATAACATTATGGGACCGTCCTTAACCCATATACCAAATTCGAAAAAAATTGAATCGACCTGGGCCATGTCTTTATCACTTGGAATATTAGGATTAATTTGAGTTAATTATTAAAATCTTAAAGTTGTGAGTGGCGCTATCTTGTTACCGTAAATAGCGCCGGGGAAAGGCTTCCCCATTAACATTATGGGACTGTCCTTAACCCATATACCAAATTCGGAAAAAATTGAATTGACCTGCGCCATGTCTTTATCACTTGGAATATTAGGATTAATTTGAGTTAATTATTGAAATCTTAAAGTTGTGAGTGGCGCCATCTTGTTACCGTACATAGCGCCGGGGAAAGGCTTCACAAATAACATTATGGGACCGTCCTTAACCCATATACCAAATTCGAAAAAAATTGAATCGACCTGCGCCATGTCTTTATCACTCGGAATATTAGGATTAATTTGAGTTAATTATTGAAATCTTAAAGTTGTGAGTGGCGCTATCTTGTTACCGTAAATAGCGCCGGGGAAAGGCTTCACAAATAACATTATGGGACCGTCCTTAACCCATATACCAAATTCGGAAAAAATTGAATTGACCTGCGCCATGTCTTTATCACTTGGAATATTAGGATTAATTTGAGTTAATTATTGAAATCTTAAAGTTGTGAGTGGCAAAATCTTGCTACCGTAAATAGCGCCGGGGAAACGCTTCATAAATAACATTATGGGACCTTCCTTAACCCGTATACCAAATTTGGGGAACATTGAATCGACCTGCGCCATGTCTTTATCACTTGGAATATTAGGATTAATTGAAATTAATTATTGAAATATTAAAGTTGTGAGTGGCGCCATCTTATCACCGTAAATAGCGCCGGGAAAACGCTTAATAAATAACATTATGGGTCCCTCCTTGGCCGGCATGCAAAATTTGGGGAACATTGAATCGACCTGCGCCATGTCTTTTTCACTTGGAATATCAGGATTCATTTTATTTGATTATTTAAATCTTAAAAGTTGTGAGTGGCGCCATCTTGTCACCGTAAATAGCCCCAGGGAAACACTTGATAAATAACATTATGGGTCCCTCCTTGACCTGTATGCAAAATTTGGGGAACATTGAATTGACCTGCGCCATGTCTTTTTCACTTGGAATATCAGGATTAATTTCAATTAATTATAGAAATCTTAAAGTTGTGAGTGGCGCCATCTTGTCACCGTAAATAGCGCCGGGAAAACGCTTCATAAATAACATTATGGGACCCTCCTTGACCCGTTTACCAAATTTGGGGAACATTGAATCGACCTGTGCCATATCTTTTTCACTTGGAATATCAGGATTCATTTTATTTAATTATTGAAATTTTAAAAGTTATGAGTGACGCCATCTTGTCACCGTAAATAGCGCCAGGAAAACACTTGATAAATAACATAATTGGACCCTCCTCAACCCGTATACCAAATTTGGGGAACATTGAATTGACCTGCGCCATGTCTTTTTCACTTGGAATATCAGGATTCATTTTATTTAATTATTGAAATCTTAAAGTTGTGAGTGGCGCCATCTTGTCCCCGTAAATAGCGCCGGGGAAACGCTTCATAAATAACAATATGGGTCCCTCCTTGACCCGTATGCAAAATTTGGGAAACATTGAATTGACCTGCGCCATGTCTTTTTCACTTGGAATATCAGGATTCATTTTATTTAATTATTTAAATTTGAAAGTTGTGAGTGGCGCCATCTTGTCACTGTAAATAGCGCCGGGCAAACGCTTCATAAATAACATTATGGGACCCTCCTTGACCCGTATGCAAAATTTGGGGAACATTGAATCGACCTGCGCCATGTCTTTTTCACTTGGAATATCAGTATTCATTTTATTTAATTATTGAAATCTTAAAGTTGTGAGTGGCGCCATCTTGTCACCGTGAGTAGCGCCGGGGAAACACTTCATAATTAACATTATCGGTCCCTCCTTGACCCGTATGCCAAATTTGGGAAACATTGTATTGACCTGAGCCATGTCTTTTTCACTTGGAATATCAGGATTCATTTTATTTAATTATTGAAATCTTAAAGTTGTGAGTGGCGCCATCTTGTCACCGTAAATAGCGCCGGGGAAACGCTTCATAAATAACATTATCGGTCCCTCCTTGACCCGTATGCAAAATTTGGGAAACATTGAATCGACCTGCGCCATGTCTTTTTCACTTGGAATATTAGGATTCATTTTATTTAATTATTTAAATCTGAAAAATGTGAGTGGCGCCATCTTGTCACCGTAAATAGCGCTGGGGAAACGCTTCATAAATAACATTATGGGTCCCTCCTTGACCCGTATGCCAAATTTGGGAAACATTGTATCGACCTGCGCCATGTCTTTTTCACTTGGAATATCAGGATTCATTTTATTTAATTATTGAAATCTGAAAGTTGTGAGTGGCGCCATCTTGTCACAGTAAATAGCGCCGGAGAAACGCTTCATAAATGACATTATGGGTCCCTCCTTGGCCCGTTTGAAAAATTTGGGGAACATTGAATCGACCTGCGCCATGTCTATTTCACTTGGAATATCAGGATTCATTTTATTTTAGTATTTAAATCTGAAAGTTGTGAGTGGCGCCATCTTGTCACTGTAAATAGCGCCGGGCAAACGCTTCATAAATAACATTATGGGACCCTCCTTGACCCGTATGCAAAATTTGGGGAACATTGAATCGACCTGCGCCATGTCTTTTTCACTTGGAATATCAGTATTCATTTTATTTAATTATTGAAATCTTAAAGTTGTGAGTGGTGCCATCTTGTCACCGTGAGTAGCGCCGGGCAAACACTTCATAATTAACATTATCGGTCCCTCCTTGACCCGTATGCCAAATTTGGGAAACATTGTATCGACCTGAGCCATGTCTTTTTCACTTGGAGTATCAGGATTCATTTTATTTAATTATTGAAATCTTAAAGTTGTGAGTGGCGCCATCTTGTCACCGTAAACAGCGCCGGGGAAACGCTTCATAATTAACATTATCGGTCCCTCCTTGACCTGTATGCAAAATTTGGGAAACATTGAATCGACCTGCGCCATGTCTTTTTCACTTGGAATATTAGGATTCATTTTATTTAATTATTTAAATCTGAAAAATGTGAGTGGCGCCATCTTGTCACCGTAAATAGCGCCGGGGAAACGCTTCATAAATGACATTATGGGTCCCTCCTTGGCCCGTTTGAAAAATTTGGGGAACATTGAATCGACCTGCGCCATGTCTATTTCACTTGGAATATCAGGATTCATTTTATTTTATTATTTAAATCTTAAAGTTGTGAGTGGCGCCATCTTGTCACCGTAAATAGCGCTGGGGAAATGCTTGATAAATGACATTATGGGACCCTCCTTGACCCGTATACCAAATTTGGTGAACATTGAATCGACCTGCACTTGTTTTTTTACCCCTTGTTTAAATTATATTTTGGTTTTTATTATTATTATAATTTCCTTTCACATATTATGGCACAAAATTCAGCTCTGTCATATTTGGAACATAATTTTGGAAATCTGACATGTTGACATAATTTACTACAAATTTAGGAAAAAATTTGAATAATGAACTGTGAATAGTGAATAAGTAACAAAGTTCACACACATCAAATCTACAATAGCAAAATACCTGCAAAAGCTCATTCTAAGGATCTAAAGCATAAAGAATAATTATTTTTTCCTCTTGTTGCAAAACACAAAGAACCCACATCACATTAGCTACCATTCTTATATAACTACGTTATATATAAAGTATTTTCATCCTGTTACAGGATGAGAGTATTGAGTGAACAGTAAAACTGCATCTACCTACAAATCTACAATCTCAAATATCTGCAAATCTACAATCACAATCAATTCTACAATCGCAATCACAGTGGGCTTATATCAAGTGTACATTTATGGCCACACAGACAAATCTTGCACCCCAGAAAGAGGTCCCTTGAAATGAGGGTGCTTTGGGGGCATGGGCTCTGAAGGCATTATCACATGTAAACTATACCCATTCAAGTCTTATATGCAAAGAATTTCATATGCCAAAACAGTTTAAAATGAGAATGAAAAATCTCTATCATTTCATATAATGTTAAGACAGCATACCCATGCCTCAGTCAAAGCCCTCAATCGGTAATTTCTACAATAATTTCTCAAAAACATACACCAAAATCAATGGAAAAAAGACAGATTCCTCACATTCTTCAATTATTATACCACATTATAAGAAAGACTTTCACAGTACTATATACTAAGTGGTCAGAGACGAGGGCTGATGTGTGAACATAGTAAACGTCAGCCAGTCCAGCGATTTCTGTGTAAATGTCATTCTATACAGATTGCATGCGTGCCACAAATTTGTAGCAGTGTTGAATTCTGAGGGTGCAGATCCAGGGTTAAGGTGTGTGAATTAGGTCACACATCTGTCTTGACCTCCACCACAGGCAACCAGAGTGACATCTACTGCCATCACTACTTTTATGTGATATTGTTACCCATGATTTGTGAGTATCCGTCGTTGGGGGACGTGGACGGGGGATCAATACTCTACTCTGACTCTACTTTACTCGCTGGCTGTGAGGCGGGGCACGGAACCTAGCAACCCTATCTACCCATATAAGGTGTGAGGTAATAAGGACTGCAGACACAGGATAAACACTGCACAATAGTTACCTTTTATTCGGTGCTATGAATCATCCTTGTCTGGCTAGGCCGGATCCCCTGTGGATGCGGGGATTAAAGAATAGCCCCACTGCCCCCCAGCATGTCGTAAAAGGCGACTAAAGGGGCGTCCTGTTTGCCGTGGGATGCGACCTGTGTCGGGGAGGATATGGAATCCTGACGGGCTGAGCACTGGGCTGGTTTGGCAGTAATACCGGTCCAGTTGCAACACGCCTGTCTTGGATCCAAATGTTCACCAGACAGGCAGATCAGATTAGGCCTGGGTCTGATTTAACCGGCTTGTGGTATATTTCCTTTAATGTATTCTGGCTATTTTATTTTTATTAGTGACAATTTCAATGTTTAAAATTTAAGAATAATTGATAAATTTTTGATTGATATTTCCTGAAAGTAGATTACTGCTTATTGGGTCAATCGAGGGATATAAATAAAATCCGAAAGGGTGGAGTTTTTTTTCTTAGAGTATGTCATGTTGGGTATCCTCATGGCGTCAGGGCTTGGAGTTACCGGCCCAGAAAGGCGTCCCCTTGTTGGGCTCCTTGGTGGGTAGGGGACCTAACTGATGAAATTTAAAATAACACTCATGGCGCAAAACAAACAAAAACGACCTAGGAATGACATAGATAGTGATGACGACTCAAATAAAACAGAAAAATGGCCTAGATTTTTAATTGCGGAAAGTTCCGATGCTGAACATACCTTGGCAAAAATGTCCCCCTTTGCAATTGCAAAGGGGATTCAAGGCATTGCCGGGGTGCCGAAAACAGTTTAAAAAATGGGAACGCGTTTATTGATAGAAGTTGAGCGGAAGAGCCATGCGGACAATCTTTTAAGATGCAGAATGTTGGCCACAGTTCCAGTTTTGATAACGACTCATAAGACCCTCAATAGTAAAAAAGGAGTGATAAGATGCCCAGATCTGGCGGGAGTTTCTGAAGAGGAAATAGTGGATGAACTAAAAGATCAAGATGTGGTCCAGTGCAAGCGAATATTTATTAAAAAGGATGGAACCAAAGTTCCAATCAATACATTCATTCTGACATTTGAAGCAGCACAGCTTCCAACATCTATTAAAGTTGGCTATTTAAACGTCCGAGTTGATGTTTTTATCCCAAACCCTCTGCGCTGCTTCAAGTGTCAGAGGTATGGACATGGATCTGATGGATGCAAAGGAAATCTAACTTGCCCAAAATGTACAGCCCAGCATAGTGGAGAAGAGTGTTCTTCGGAAACCATGAAATGTGTGAATTGCCAAGGCAATCACGCATCGTATTCGCGGAATTGTCCTTCCTTTTTAAAAAAAAAAGGAAATTCAGCGAATACGTCACACTGAGAACATTTCTTTTCCTGAGGCACGTAAACGAGTAGAAAGTTTTAACAATTCCAAAACATCTTATGCTACCACCTTAAAAACCAAAGAGACAAAAACAATAGCAATACAGACAGAAATAACCTGGCCAATCAATGAAAAGAATTATTCCTATTTTTCAAATACCTCCAAATCTTCAGGAACATCCACTCAAACCCAAACACCCACTACCCCAGTAATAAATGTACCAACAGTTCAATCCACTAAAACCTCTTCACAAACTCCCTCCACATCATCTAGTAATAAAAACGTAAATAGCAATAGACCAGTTAAGAAATCAGACAAAAAAGAAATCAAAGATCAAAGCAAAACTAAAATAAATAGAACTAAATCCTTAGAAAGGATGGACACAGGTGATCCTTCTGATATACATTTTACACCTGTCCACTTAAAACATAATCATAAACCTAAATGATTATGTTAAATCCTATATTAATACTCATTATTTTTAATATGGCTACCAGCAGTATCATACAATGGAACTGTAGAGGATTTGAGGCAAACAGGCCAGAACTGGAGTTATTAGCCCAAATATATAATGCATCGGTAATTTGTTTACAAGAAACTAAATTCAAAGATAATTCCACAACATTTAAGGGATATGTACTGTATAATAAAGTCGGTTCAATTGACATTATGGACCGAGCACATGGCGGAGTTTCTGTTTTTGTTAAATCCTGTATACCCCAAAGTAAAGTAACATTAAATACTAATTTACACGCTTCTGCTGTTAGGGTTACCTTGCACAATACATTGACAATATGTTCAGTGTATTTACCACCAAGTGAACCAATTAATATTACAGATTTAAATAACCTAATAACTCAGCTGCCACAACCATACATGCTAGTTGGTGACTTTAATGCTCACAACTATCTTTGGGGTGGCAGAAATAATACTGATGCCAAAGGACGTATAATAGAAGATTTCTTAAATAATAATAGTTTGTGCCTTTGGAATAACGATTCTCCAACATATTTACATCCTGCTACAGGCTCTTTAACATCAATAGATCTCTCCATGTGCACTCCAAATTTATTTTTAGACTATTCTTGGGAAGTAGAGGAAGATCAGTGGGGTAGTGATCATTACCCCATTATTTTAAATAACCATTTTCCTCCACCAGGCGAACGAATCCCTAAGTGGAAATTTCATCAAGCCGATTGGGCAAAATTTCAGTCATCCTGTTTTAATAAAATAACTCCAGAAATTTTTAACAACGTAAATGATCCTCTTCAAGTTTTTACGGATACATTGTATGATTTTGCTGATGGGTGTATTCCCAAATCAAAGCCAAATTATAAAATTAAAGAAAAACCCTGGTTTAATGATGAGTGCAAAAAAGCTGTCAAGGAGCGGAAAAAAGCTTTGAAAATATTTAATCGACAGCCAACTCAATATAATTTGCACCAATTTCGTATATAAAGAGCTAAAGCCCGTTATATTATTAAAATAAGCAAAAGAAAAAGTTGGAAAGATTACGTTTCTAAATTAAATACACGTTCACCAATAAAAAAATGCTGGGATATGGTGCGTAAAATTACTGGGAAGGGAGGTGAAGCAAGGATCAAACATCTAAATCATAATGGCCAATTAATTACAAATCCCACCGAAATAGGTAATACAATAGGTCAAACAATTTCCAAGAATTCCTCATCCAATAATTATTCTGCCAAATTTCAACAAATAAAAAATAGAAAAGAAAGAAACCAACTAAATTTCATATCTAATAACTTGGAACAATATAATAAGCCATTCACAATATCAGATTTAAAACTTGCTTTAGATAAATCCCATGATACCGCTCCTGGACCTGATCATATACACTATCAAATCCTCAAACACCTCCCTGACCAAACACTTGGGCATCTTTTGGATATTTTTAATAATATTTGGGAAAGTGGTAATTTTCCTCCTTCATGGAGTGAGGCCACTATCATTCCTATTCCCAAACCTGGCAAAGACTCGTCAGATTCAAATAATTATCGTCCCATTGCGTTAACAAGTTGTATTTGTAAATCAATGGAACGAATGATTAACGAGCGTTTAGTTTGGTTTTTAGAAACTGCGGCTTATATTTCTGTTGCACGAAGTACTGTTGACCATCTGGTACGTTTAGAAACGTTTATACGAGAGGGTTTTATAAAAGGCGAACATGTGGTTAGTATATTTTTTGATTTAGAGAAAGCTTACGACACCACATGGAAATATGGAATAATGAGTGATTTATATGATATGGGATTAAGGGGTCGTTTACCCCTTTTTATTCAAAATTTTCTATCAAACAGACATTTTAAAGTTCGAGTGGGTGCATCACTTTCTGATGCTTTTGATCAGGAAATGGGTGTTCCACAGGGTAGTATATTATCAGTGACCCTTTTTATTATTAAAATTAACAGCATTGTAGATTGTATGAGGCCTGGAGCAGATTGCTCACTTTTTATTGATGATTTCAACTTAAGCTACAGGTCAGCAAGCATGCATACAATAGAACGACAGCTTCAACAACACCTAAATAGATTACAAGAATGGGCTGATAACAATGGATTTAAGTTTTCTTTGAAAAAGACTGTATGTATGCACTTTTGTAAAAAGTGGAAGGCTCACCCAGATCCTGATCTACACCTTGGCCAAACTCGAATCCCTGTTGTCGAAGAAACCAAGTTTCTTGGACTTATATTTGATAGAAAACTATCTTTTATCCCTCATATTAAATATGTAAAAAAGAAATGCCAGAAGGCATTAGATTTATTACGGGTTCTCGCCCATACCGATTGGGGAGGGGACCGTAATGTTTTATTACAATTATATAGAGCACTGGTACGTTCCAAACTTGATTATGGGTGTATGGTATATGGATCAGCACGTCCATCATATATTAAAATGCTCGATCCTGTACAAAATCAAGGGTTAAGACTATGCCTTGGTGCATTTCGTACCACGCCTGCAGATAGCTTGGCAGTAGAGGCAGATGAACTGCCTCTTGATTTAAGAAGAGAAAAGCTTGCCCTTCAGTATGCTGCAAAAATCGCTGCTTGTTCAGACAATCCTGTACATGAATCTATATTCAATCCAAATTATGTTGATCTTTTTGAAAATAAACCAACTACAATACCGACTTTTGGCATTCGCATTAAAGAATCTTTACAATCTTTAAATTTAAATCTGAATCATGTAGCTAAATTTCAATATCCAGAAACACCTCCATGGACCTATGCAACTTTAAATATTAATCTAGCCATGTCAGAATTAAAGAAATGCTCAACAGATCCATCCCTTTATATAAATAGATATAAAGAAATTAAATCTATTTTCACTGGCTATCAGTGTATATACACTGATGGATCATTTGACGATGAGAAGGCTGCTGCACCTGCTGTTAAGGGCAATCATATTTATTCAGAACGTATGCCAAATAAATCATCGATTTTTTCTGCAGAACTACATGCTTTGTACCTTGCTTTGGATCATGTGGAGACTTCTCCACATCAAACATTTTTAATTTTTTCTGATTCTTTGTCTTGTTTACAAGCATTGAAAGCAAAGGATTGGAAAAATCCCTTTATTTACAAAATTCTCGAACGGTATCATAGACTTTGTACATATGAAAATAAAGAAATTTGTTTTTATTGGATCCCCAGTCATATTGGAATCCATGGAAATGAGGCTGCTGACCAAGCTGCCAAAGCAGCATTGGACAAACGCCCAATAGATTTACTTATTCCATATACAGAGTTTAAGAAATATATTACTGTTTTTTTACGTTCTAAATGGCAGTTGCGCTGGAACGAAGCTATTTTTAATAAATTACATGAAATTAAGCCCGTTCTAGGCAAAACTAAAGGTGCTATTAGAATTAACCGTAGGGAAGAGTCAGTTTTAACCCGTATTAGAATAGGACATAGTCATTTGACGCACTGTTATCTGCTTAAAGGTGAAGATCAACCTGAATGTATTGGTTGTCAAAGGGCTTTGACTATTAAACATATTTTAATTGAGTGTATCGATTTTGATAATATACGAACTCAATATTTTAATGTACAAGGTTTACATACGTTATTTGATACTGTAGATACTTCTGTGATAGTATCGTTTTTAACTCACATAGGACTTTATAATCAGTTTTAAGGGCAGAGCTTTTGTTTATTTATGTCATCGACTTATTTATCAAGAACTGCAAAACATCATACTGATAAAGTCTTTTAAACAAATTATACATTTTTATAATATATGATTGATATTATATAATTGCTGATGATAAATTCTTGTGTAATCTACATATTGTATTAACATTTACATTTTGTTTCTAGTCAATATTACGTTTCTGTTTTTACTGTTTTGGCACTGAATGACCATATTGTGTCGATGTGCCGTTAAGAAACCATTCATTCATTCAAACACCTCCCTGACCAAACACTTGGGCATCTTTTGGATATTTTTAATAAAATTTGGGAAAGTGGTAATTTTCCTCCTTCAATGAGTGAAGCCACTATCATTCCTATTCCCAAACCTGGCAAAGACTCGTCAGATTCAAATAATTATCGTCCCATTGCGTTAACAAGTTGTATTTGTAAATTAATGGAACGAATGATTAACGAGCATTTAGTTTGGTTTTAGAAACTGCGGCTTATATTTCTGTTGCACAGAGTTGTTTTAGAAAAACGCGAAGTACTGTTGACCATCTGGTACGTTTAGAAACGTTTATACGAAAGGGTTTTATAAAAGGTCAACATGTGGTTAGTATATTTTTTGATTTAGAGAAAGCATACGACACCACATGGAAATATGGAATAATGAGTGATTTATATGATATGGGATTAAGGGGTCGTTTACCCCTTTTTATTCAAAATTTTCTATCAAACAGACATTTTAAAGTTCGAGTGGGTGCATCACTTTCTGATGCTTTTGATCAGGAAATGGGTGTTCCACAGGGTAGTATATTATCAGTGACCCTTTTTATTATTAAAATTAACAGCATTGTAGATTGTATGAGGCCTGGAGCAGATTGCTCACTTTTTGTTGATGATTTCAACTTAAGCTACAGGTCAGCAAGCATGCATACAATAGAACGACAGCTTCAACAACACCTAAATAGATTACAAGAATGGGCTGATAACAATGGATTTAAGTTTTCTTTGAAAAAGACCGTATGTATGCACTTTTGTAAAAAGTGGAAGGCTCACCCAGATCCTGATCTACACCTTGGCCAAACTCGAATCCCTGTTGTCGAAGAAACCAAGTTTCTTGGACTTATATTTGATAGAAAATTATCTTTTATCCCTCATATTAAATATGTAAAAAAGAAATGCCAGAAGGCATTAGATTTATTACGGGTTCTCGCACATACCGATTGGGGAGGAGACCGTAATGTTTTATTACAATTATAAAGAGCGCTGGTACGTTCCAAACTTGATTATGGGTGTATGGTATATGGATCAGCACGTCCATCGTATATTAAAATGCTCGATCCTATACAAATTCAAGGGTTAAGACTATGCCTTGGTGCATTTCGTACCTCGCCTGCAGATAGCTTGGCAGTAGAGGCAGATGAACTGCCTCTTGATTTAAGAAGAGAAAAACTTGCCCTTCAGTATGCTGCAAAAATTGCTGCTTGTCCAGACAATCCTGTACATGACTCTATATTCAATCCAAATTATGTTGATCTTTTTGAAAATAAACCAAATACAATACCAACTTTTGGCATTCGCATCAAGGAATCTTTACAATCCTTAAATTTAAATCCGAATCAAATAGCTAAATTTCAATATCCAGAAACACCTCCATGGACCTATGCAACTTTAAATATTAATCTAGACATGTCAGAATTAAAGAAATGCTCAACAGATCCATCCCTTTATATAAATAGATATAAAGAAATTAAATCTATTTTCACTGGATATCAGTGTATATACACTGATGGATCATTTGATGATGAGAAGGCTGCTGCAGCTGCTGTTAAAGGCAATCATATTTATTCAGAACATCTGCCAAATAAATCATCAATTTTTTCTGCAGAACTACATGCTTTGTACCTTGCTTTGGATCATGTGAAGACTTCTCCACATCAAACATTTTTAATTTTTTCTGATTCTTTGTCTTGTTTACAAACATTGAAAGCAAAGGATTGGAAAAATCCCTTTATTTACAAAATTCTCGAACGGTATCATAGACTCTGTACATATAGAAATAAAGAAATACGTTTTTATTGGATCCCCAGTCACATTGGAATCCATGGAAAAGAGGCCGCTGACCAAGCTGCCAAAGCAGCATTGGACAAACGCCCAATAGATTTACTTATTCCATATACAGAGTTTAAGAAATATATTACTATTTTTTTACGTTCTAAATGGCAGTTGCGCTGGAACGAAGCTATTTTTAATAAATTACATGAAATTAAGCCCGTTCTAGGCAAAACTAAAGGTGCTATTAGAATTAACCGTAGAGAAGAGTCTGTTTTAACCCGTATAAGAATACGACATAGTCATTTGACGCACTGTTATCTGCTTAAAGGTGAAGATCAACCGGAATGTATTGGTTGTCAAAGGGCTTTGACTTTTAAACATATTTTAATTGAGTGTATCGATTTTGATATTATACGAACTCAATATTTTAATGTACAAGATTTACATACGTTATTTGATACTGTAGATACTTCTGTGATAGTATCGTTTTTAACTCACATAGGACTTTATAATCAGTTTTAAGGGCAGAGCTTTTGTTTATTTATGTCATTGACTTATTTATCAAGAACTGCAAAACATCATACTGATAAAGTCTTTTAAACAAATTATACATATTTATTATATTTGATTGGTGTTATATAAATGCTGTTGTTAAATTCTTGTGTTATCTACATATTGTATTAATATTTACATTTTGTTTCTAGTCAATATAACATTTTTGTTTTTACTATTTTGGCACTGAATGACCTCATTGTGTCGATGTGCCGTAAAGAAACCATTCATTCATTCTGGCTAGGCCGGCATAGCAATGAGCGAGGCATATGAACTACCCAAATGCATGATACTTATAGAGTCCTGAGAATACACAAAACACCCAAGTCTATGCAGTCACGATGCTGAGAGTCGTGGATCTTTCGTGGCAAGTGGTCGCTGTAACTCTGCTTCTCCGGTCTCCAGGTTCTGCTCTCCGAGGATCCAACGGTTGCGGGCCCTTTTAAAGGATCACTGCGCGTCATGTGTGGGGTTTGCCTGCGTGGCTTCCTTTTGCGACACTGGATGGACTCGTCTTGTCTGCGTGGCTTCCTTTTGCGACACGGGGGTTTTGCATGGGCTCGTCTGCCTGCACGTGATCTCTCATGTCCGGTGAGTCATCTCCAGGTGTGGTGGTTAAAGCGATGCATCAACCTGCACTCGTTGACTTCACAATGCACACAATCTCTAGACATGATGTTCTGCCATTGACCGTGATTGTCTATGATTGTCTATATATTCTCAAGTGTCTCTGGGTAGGTAATCTATATCCTACAATATACCTTAGTCACCATGGCTTGCATCACATCACTTGTGCGGTGAAAACAAATAAACAATTTTACTTGTGCCGTGAACAAAATTTAACAATTTTAACACTTTGAAAGACAGTAAAATTACAAGATGATATGTGAGACTTAACATTCAGCTCAATTGCAATTAGTGTTGGGTATTATAACACAGAGCTTTGGAGCAATATGTACTACTGAGGGGCCGACAGATCACAGACCTAGCTGTCAGTGTCACAGACTGGCGGACATCTCAACTGCATAAACATAGAATTGAAATATTTTTTGCAAACATAGAATATATGAAAATTAATAACTTTATTCACAAAAGAAAGGTATGCTAGATGTTTGACTGTGTTAAAAATGTCCGAGTTTCAACTGCCAGTTTCAGACAGTTGCCAGTCAATGTAGTCTACATTTATGGCAACTTCAAAATAAGAAAATATAAATATCATTTTCAAAAAGGTAACAAATGCGTACAAATTCTTTTTTTTAAAAAAAAGACTGTCTTGTTAATCAAGGTACCGATGTCAATGAACATAGTTGCCTTCATCTTCTCCATCAGTCTGTGCTGCTCATTCAAACTGCATACTTTCGAATATACTAATAGTAAAACTGGAAAAACAAAGGTGAATAATTTGAATAATTTGCAAACACTGATTGGAAGGGAATAAGAGTAGGGAATAAGACAGAATATATAAATCTCTACATAAATGAAAATAAAATAGATTTTTTTTTCATTACTGAAATGTTAAATGAAATGGATGATAAAATAACTATTTGAGATGAATAATTATAAAATAAACATGTCTCCTCGTGCTTCAAAATTTGGAAGGGTCTGGTGGTAATACATAGTGCTGAATTGGATATTGCAAGGTTAATCATAATCATAAATTATTTACCACGGAACTTGTTTTTTTTTTTTTTTGGGGGGGGTTTTACATCACTTTCGACATTATTTCAGCCAGGAGGGTTCTTTGTTCTATCTCCATACTCACTGTTGTCAGGATATTCCCTTTCATCTCCACATCCACTTGTAATTGGATGATTTCTCCTGTCAACGCTTCTTCTTTAGGTTTTTCGATATCCTCCATCCTCATGTTTTCTGCCAATGTTTTTTCAATGTATCCTCTGTGAACTAGGCCAGAAAATCAAAGTCCCAAAAAACAAAGGTTTGCAATTCTAAATTGTCTTACCTGTATTTTTATCTGTGAAAAAGCTTTACTCAATCCATGACAGGGAAATCCCATTCATATATGAAAGAAATCATATTTTTCAATTTCATGATAAAGCCTTATTTATTTAATTTGATAAAAGTATTGTCACCAATCAAATTAAATGACAGGGAGAACAAAGATTATAAAATAGAAATAAGGAAAACATTAGAATTCAAGAATACCATTTGTGTCTGATTTCTTCACAGTCTGATATATAAAATGTAGATTTCTGTATTGATATTTTCAATAAAATATTTGTTTAAAATAACAAAATAAAGGGAAGAGATCACATTTGATCATGTATTATTGTTTTAAATAAATCTACTTT
The DNA here is from genome assembly GCA_949316495.1 of Amphiduros pacificus. Taxonomy (NCBI): domain Eukaryota; kingdom Metazoa; phylum Annelida; class Polychaeta; order Phyllodocida; family Hesionidae; genus Amphiduros; species Amphiduros pacificus. Next base: position 12,865,892 of record OX439012.1, on the reverse strand, counting down.
ATTCTAAATGTAATTTAATTATTATGTATCTTTCATTTTTATCATTTTAAACTTGTAATAAACTTATTGGTGTATTTCATGATATTTTTATATATTTGTTTATTTATTTGATTGTTAAAATTTGGATTTGTAAAATGAGGTATTTGGTTTGACCTGTGTATACTGCATTCCGATAAACACCTCCACATCTAAGGGTGTCACCAGCACACATATTGTCACACTCTGTATCATCAGCTTGTCCATGTTTACCATATGAATCTCCACACCAGCACTCTCCGTCACCTTGCAGACTACAATAATTGTAGCCTGCACACAGTAGAAAGCATGAGCCAGGCGTGTTGCCACCTTGGCCTTTATACACGGGTAAGTCTCGAGATACAACATCATCAATGAAACAACCAACGTAAATAAAAGGTTTCTCTGAAAAGGAGTAATTATTCATACATGATAGACAGAAGATTTGTTTGTTTGTTTGGGGTTTTACATCACTTTCAACATTATTTCAGTCATTTCCTGATGAGACCTACTTGTAGCAGATATAGTGCTGCCTCACTGAATTCTCATGTCACAGGTCCTTGATATGACAACCCACCCAGTCACAGACATGACATGACAACCCACCTGGTCATAGTTTTACAAGGATAAAGGGTTAACCCTTTAGGCACAAGTCTCAGCTCATGTGTGAAATTGCATCATGAATTCAATCTTGGCATGGCCGGGGATCAAACCCATGACCTTTGTATCACCACAGGGGAGCTGGTGCTAATAAGTTGGCACTCTAACCAACCGCACCACGGCCTTTGGTATATTGATATATACTCAATACTATTGGAGAACAAATGCATACTTTATTGCACCAACAACATAATATAATGACAACTAAATAGAATGACAACTAAACATGAAAATTCCATATAACTTATTAAATTATAATTGAAGCTTACCTGTTGTGGTACAAAACGAAACATCACAATGTTCTAATCGAATATTGGGATCTGTGGTGAAACACCAAGGTTCTACTTCATCCTGATCACCATTTGGCAGCCTACAGAAGTTGTTTGCATCAGCTAAAGTCTTATCTGGCAGCTGATATGCAACTATTTCATGCTCATGTGGTGACTGTTGATCCCATCGTTGGCATGTTAAACCACTCACTGTAGTATTCTTTTTTCCAATATAATTAGATCCAAATGTGTTAGATGTGCAATCTACACCTGCCACCATGCTTGCTGAATTCATACAAATATTCATTTCCAATCTTAAGAATTATATAACACATGATATAATTTAATATTTTACTGAATAAATTTGCTTTATATTCTTGAAGGATAAAGTGTAAGTTTAGCTGACCTTACCAAATGCATCCATACTTAATTTCTTATTTACAAGTGTCAGATTCAAGTGTAGATCATTTATTGTTTAAAACAAATGCTGATAATCAATTCAACTGCTGTAGCCCACTGGCTATTTCTATGCTCTAATTCTGATTCATTGTTATCAAATACAAATTATTTAATAAAAAACCAGGGCATTGTCCAGGGAAGAAATAGCTATTTGATGAAAAAAGACATTCATATTGAGCACAAGAAATTCTGTTCAGATAATGGTATTGTATGTAATTTTTTCAAATTTAATTACAAATCTATATGGTCATCGCAAAAGAATGGATTGTTCTGCATTCAAACAACAACACATGGGAAAAAGGTACGCTTGGTATGTCCATGATCAGAATTGGTTCTAAAGAATATGATTCCTTTAAGGTACACACAGAAAGAATATATGACTGATCAATGTTTCAAAGCTATATCACATATATATATATATATATATATATATATATATATATATATATATATATATACATCTATATATCCAACCACATTGGGCACACGGAAAGAAAATGTTAACATAAATGAACTTGTAAGCAGTAGGTGATATCATTCCTATTCATTTATGTTTCTCAAAAACACCTGAGACAGGAAATGTATATTGTGCTTTAAGTAATGATCCTTGCTCAGACTACATGTACAGGTGGGGTGAAGTATAAACTCTGAATTCTAAATTAATAACAAATATTAAAAATTAAAATGATATCTGCAGCCATTTCTCAAGGAGCAGGAATATTGGTTATATAAATTAATCCCAACCTTGACAAGTCATTATGTTAAACTTTTATATAGTGCCAATAACACTTGATGCCTTCATATTATTCTAGGATGTATAATATGGAAATGAAATTTTGCTTACCAATATAATTGTTTTGCTCACTAGAATGTATTCCTTTAGCAGAAACACCGAAAATAAGAATGAAAGCATACCATGTTTTGTGCAGATTGGAGCATCACATACTTGGTATCGCACATCGGGGTCAGTTGTGTAACACCAAGTTTCCCATTTCGCAGGGTGTTTGATTAATACCCTGCAGAAATTAGCTGCATCAGATAAGGATTTATCTGGTAGTTCAGAGCTCTTTATTCCATGTACATGAGGATATTGCTGGTCCCATCTTTGACAAGTTAAACCGCTCCTTGTTTTACTCTGTGTTCCAATATAGTTTGATTCAGTATTGGATATGCATTCAATATTTTCTATTCTTCTGTCTAAATGAGAAAGATTTACATAACAATTTTTGCATGAATGAATAAATGTGATAAAATGTCACAGTGAATATTTTTAACATTCATTTTTTCATCATTGCTAACATGTCCCATAATTCAGTGTCTGACTGTTTTTTTTAATTGGTCCAATGCCCACTAATGATATCAAACCAGATAAGCAAAATATTGTTTTCCCAAGAAAAAAATTCACATTTTTCACTTTGACATGACTTTCTTCAATTTCATAATACAGCAGAGAAATCTGCAAGCATATATATATATATATATATATATATATATATATATATATATATATATATATATATATATATATATATACATAAACTTAACAGCAGATGGCCGAAAATACACAGCAACTGCTAAAACCCTTTTATAAAATATTTTCAAAATATAATGCAATGTTTGACAGCAGATAATCTCATTACCAAAAATCTTATCATTCATTCAAGCCCTAATATCAAAAATTGCATAATTTTTAAAATCAAATTTTAAAAATTAATTTAATTTTTAAAATTAATTTTTTATTTACATTATGGTTGTAATTAAAGGATACTAAAGGTCTTTTGTGCTCCACAGTCTGAAAACCCTTTAATTTCAATAAGGGAGAGCACATAGTAAATTTCACTGATGCCAATTATCAGCTTTCATAAGATTACTCTACAAAGTCCTAGTGACGTAAGGCAAAATCTGTGATCAAAGGTTATTCTGTCATTGTTTCCATACCCAAGCCTTTACAGGGGATTCTACACAACATTTGAGTCATGTTTTCTCATTTAATAGTATTAATCTCATTGCAAAAGGAACACCTTTGTTTTGACAGAAAGAATCTACATAAGTGAGATATTTTCCACCTGAGATATTTGTGAACAGTATCCCAAAATTAAGTGAATAACAATTTTAAAGATTTCACCTTAATATGTGAACATATTGAACATTGTGCAGATTGAGTGATGAATGCAGTGACCACCACAGCTCAGCCATTGATAAGAAATACACAAGTACACAATCCTGTGACAAGGAGGCCTCAGTTTAGTATAAAGAAGGTGAGAAATCCCACCAAAATACATAGAACAAATGCACAAGGTCATATGGCATTTAATATCAAAATCTGAGAGAGAGAAAACCCTGCAGTCATTCATTCATAAAATAGATAATCTTCACCTATTTTTTGCAACCATAAAAGTATTTCTCAATTATTAATATTTGCCCTTCTTTGTCAGTTTTTTTTGTTCAATTCTATTTGATATCTTTGTCAAAATTGAAAGTAACTTGCATCTCAGCACTTTATGGCCAATTATTTTGTTTTGTTTTTTTTTCTTTTTCAATATTCTTGTCAGTTTTTACACAATTATTTGAACATTTTGCAGATTGAAGGGATGAATGCTTTGACAACCATGGGTCAGCCGTCAATTAGAAATAAAGTACACAAACCAGTGAGAAGGTCTCATTTCTGTATGATAAATATAAGAAATCCCACCGCAATAATGGAACATTGACCACCATGGTCCAGCCATCAATAAGAAGTACACAATCCGGTGACAAGAAGGTTTCATTTCTGTATAAAAAGCTAAGAAATCCCACCGTAATACATGGAACAAATGAAGCATTTGATATTAAAATCTGAGACAAATCCCAGCGGTCATTCTCTCAAAAATAATAATGTTCATTTTCAGTTCTTGCTACCATGAAAATATTTATTTATTTTATATTATACTCTGTTTTATGAGCCGTTTTATGAACAATTCTTTAAATATTTTTGTTAGAATTGAAATAATTGTACATCCAAGCATTTTTGTGGGTTTTTTTCTTCTTCAATATTCTTATATTTTTACACAACTATTTGAACACTTTTGCAGATTGAAAGTACAAATGCATTGTCCACCACAGCTCTACCATTGATAAGAAATAAAGAAATTCACAATCCATAAAGAAGTACACAGTCCGGTGACAAGAATGCTTCATTTCTGAAGCATTTAGAATGTAAGAAATCTCACCAAACTACATGAAACAAATGCATATCATATAGGATTTAATGTCAAAATCCGAGACAAATCCTGAGACATCCACTCAGAAACAAGTAAATGATATTCACCTTCTGTTCTAGCTACCATGAAAGTATTTTTCATTTATTTCATATTTTCCCTGCTTTCGAGGGGGTAAATTGTTTAAATATATAAAGTAATAATATTGGTATTGAACAAGCAGATTACACTTCAAAATTGTTAACTGTATGATTGTAATAATACTATTGAAATGCCTATGATGAAGTAATATTAAAATGCTGGTTGGTCCTTATATAATCATGAACATTTATGATTTTTAAACATGGCAATAGTGTTTGATCATTTGTTTTAAACACATCAGATTTTATAGTGCAAATTTTAATCTAATTATTTATATGTGGATAGAACACTGGTGTATGGATTATTCTTTTAGTATATTCTTGCTTAGAGAGTAAACAGGAGTGTATAGGAATTACATATTCAAAGTTTTTCACCAAAACATTTGTTTAGTTTTAAACTGTAAACACCTCAAGCTAAATGCCAATCCTGTTTAGAAATCCGGTACATGAAACTGTTTAGACTTTGTTTAGTTCCTAAACATGTTGGAATGAGAGTATACGTACCCATGTGGAATTCAGTACAATGGTTTCAAATCTTGATATGTCAACTGTTCAGTTGTTTGGTATGTGTTTCATCTCAATCTTTGATTTTAAAATTCAATAAAGTTAAAATGAAAATCCAAACAAAAATATAACTAATTAAAAAAAAAATCACTAATGGTATGTGCTTGTAATTACATTTCACCATCTGAGATTTTGAGATATGAACCTTAAAGATTTTTACAGTTATTTTATATTTTGTTAGTCAAAATATCTTTTCATGGAAAATACAGAAAACCATACCATTCTGAACATGTTTCCTAATATTTTTTGTCAATCTCAATATATGATGTGCTTTATTCTTCGTTATTGCCTTGGAGTAATGATGAATGGAGGCGTAACAGCCATTATATGAGATATGATATCAAGGCAACGCATTGTTTTACATTGCACAATTATATTTTTTTATATAAATTGGGCAATGTTTTATTGACGTTTTGCACAACATTTTGGTTTCTTTTTTTTTTTAATCAGAATAGTTGCTCTTTTCAGGCTTACAATACTATCCACTTCAAATATATCTGTTCATTTCTGTTTTAATTGCTTCAAAAATAAATATTCTGAAAAAAGGAAAAACATATTCCAAACCTTTCATTTGTTATACATGTTTTAAAACATGTGTCACTATTCATGTTACATTGTAAACACATTTAAAACAAAATATTGTTTATGTTATAGCATTTGTTTATTGTTATTTTTGTTGATTTTAGATTATGACATAACACGCTGTAAGTAAATTTATTTCTGATGGCGCATATATTGTCAGAGGCATAAATTACATTTTCTAATAGTAATTTTTTCACTGAACAACATGATGTATTTCTTTAAGCTGCCAATATTTGATTCAATAACTAAAAATGAACTGTAAAGAAACCATAACAACAAAACGTGTGATATTCTTAGTATCTGAGGTTTTTTAATACATTTTCATTGCTTTGGTATGAATATACGAATCTTATCATAAAATCGTCTAAACTTGAAGCAGAGAAATAAAATGTATATCCCTTTGATCTGTGTGAAAAAACAAACATTTTATTCGCGCTATGTTTAACTCTAAATAATTTTTTTTTAAAATTATGTCAAAACTTTCATATGTTGCATCTATATGGAGTCATTATAACATCAGCTCACTCTACTTCTTTGTAGTCATGTGGGCCTGGGGTTAGAATGATCCTTTGATTTTTTTATTCCCTGTTTTTTTTGTCAGTTCGTAAGAGGCGAACAAAAAAATAAACCATGGTGCCTTGTTTGCCGTGAGGTGCGACACGCAAGGGGAGGATATGGAGTTCTGCAGGTTGAGCACTGGACTGGTTTGGCATTAATACCAGTCCAGTTGCAACACACCTGTTTGGACCCAAATATTCACCCTAGACGGTGAGGACTTAGGGCCCGATATTGTCCAACCAGCTTGTGGAATATAGCTCCACACATTTCTCCATATTTAAAGCTCAAGTTTGATACGGTTCAGCTTGTTATATTTTAGAGACTTTATCAATGATAAATACTACATGTTTTTAAGTATGGTATCATAAACAAATTTTTCAAAACAATTATTGGCATTGTCTACAAGTTTAGCATGACAGATGTGTGGAGCTTGACTGCTGAAACGGGTCAATCTGGGGTACATTTTATGTATTCTTGAGTATATTGTCTAATGAAGCCGAGTTTTATAGGTGTGCTGATGGCTCTGCTCCATATCTAACTCCCTATTATTAAAATAGGGAGTTATAGATAACACATATGGCATCCAACAAACAAAAAAGACAAAGGGCAGATACAGAAACAGACTCCTGGCAAAAATATTCCTCTTTGCAATTGCAAAGGGGATACTAGGCATTGCCGGAGTACCAAAAACTGTTAAAAAGATGGGAAATAAGTTATTGATTCAGGTTGCACGGAAAAGCCGTGCAGACAATCTACTAGGATGTTGGCCATTGTTCCAGTTTTAATAACGGCTCACAAGACCCTCAATAATAAAAAGAGAGGTATAAGATGCCCAGATTTGGCTGGAGTTTCTGAAGAGGAGGTAGTGGATGAGCTGAAAGACCAAGATGTTGTTCAATGTAAGTGGATATTTATAAAAAAGGATGGTGTCAAAATTCCTATCAATACGTTTATTCAGACAATTGAAGCAGATCAGCTTCCATCATCTATTAAAAGTGGATATTTGAACGTCAGAGTCGATGTATTTATTCCAAACCCTCTGCGCTGCTTCAAGTGTCAGAGATATGGACATGGATCTGATTGATATAAAGGTAGTGTGACACGCCAAAATGTACTGCTCAGCATAGTGGAGAAGATTGTTCTTCAAGCATAATAAAATGTGTGAATTGTCAAGGCAATCACCCATCATATTCGTGGAGTCATCGTTCCTTTTTAAAAGAGAAGGAAATTCAGCCAATACGACACACTGAAAATGTATCTTTTCCAGAAGCATGCAAGTGAGTAGAAAGTTTGAACACAACAAAGACATCTTATGCCAGTTCTGTACAAACTAAACAAACAAAATCAATAGCAATTCAGACCGAAATTACATGGCCACTCAATGACAAAAATTGTTCCTTTTTTTTAAAAAACCTCTTCAGCAATGTCTACTCAGACTCTTACATCCACTATCCTAGTAATAACTCAGCCAACAGCAACATCCACTAAACCCTCTTCACAAACTCCCTCTACATCATCCAATAATAAAAATATCAATAGTAATATACCAGTACATAAATCAGACAAAAAGAAATCAGAGATCAAGTTAAAAGTAAAATAAATGGAACCAAGTCCTTAGAAAGGATGGACACAGGTGATCCTCCAGATATGTATTTTACTCCTGTGCACTTGAAGCATAATCGTAAACTAAACAAGTGATTATGTTAGATCATATATTTTTTCTCATTATTCTTAATATGGCTATTGGCAATATCATACAATGAATTTGTAGAGGATTTGGGGTAAACAGGCCAGAACTGGAGTTATTAGCCCAAAAATATAATGCATCTTTTATTTGTTTACAGGAAACCAATTCTAAAGATAACTCATCAACATTTAAGGGATATGTACCAAATAATAAAGTTGGCTCAATAGATGCAATGGACTGAGCACATGGTGGAGTTTCTAAGTCCTGTATACCCCAAAGTCCTGTATACCCAAAAGTAAAGTTACATTAAATACTACTTTACAAGCTTCTGCTGTTAGGGTTACCTTGCACAATACATTGACAATATGTTCAGTATATTTGCCACCAATTGAACTAATTAATATTACTTGTTTAAATAACTTAAAAACTCAGCTTCCACAACCATATATGCCAGTTGGTGACTTGATAATACTGATGCCAAAGGACGTATAATCAAAGATTTTTTAAATAACAATAGTTTGTGCCTTTGGAATGATGACTCTCCAACATTTACATCCAGCTACAGGCTCTTTAACATCAATAGATCTCTCCATGCGCACTCCAAATTTACTTTTAGACTATTCCTGGGAAGTAGAGGAAGATCAATGGGGTAGTGATCATTACCCCGTTATTTAAATAACCATTTTCCTCCACCAGACAAAAGAATCCCCAAGTGGAAATTTCATTAACAATTTCTGGAGTTATTTTATCAAAACAGGATGTTTGAAATTTTGCCCAATCAGCTTTAAAGCATTCATGCAACCTGGAAGGTTCCAGGCAATTTTACAGTGGTTTAAGGCATCTGAAAACAATATATGATCTTAAAATTGACATACATACAGGCAAAAGAACATCTGCTCTGAGAATTATGATTTTTTGTGACCACCAAGTACTGCCAGTACTGGACAGGAAGTGTGCTGTGTGACCTTGACCTTTGGACTGTCAGGGGGCTCCGTAAGTCACAGGAGGTGTTGTTTACCAATTGTTACAATTGGAGTAACACATTTTCGGCCAATTTTTTTCACTATTTTGAGAATGAATTAGAAGATAACACTTATCAAGATGATAGTGCCCTTTCTTGGCTTTCTTTTGGTGGTAAAATTGATAAAAGTAGATAAATATTTATGAAGTTATGAGTACAAACATTCAAGAAGATTTTGCAGAAATTGCCAATTTAGTTTTATATGTTCTGATGTGTATATCACTTAAATAGAACCCAATATGAAGATTTCATCTTTGTCTTCTATATAAAGTCATTATTCTTAATATTTTCTATGTTTGCAAAAAATAATTCAATTCTATATGTTCTGATGTGCATTTCTCTCAAATAGAACCCCATTATGAAGATTTCATCTTCAGTTTCTGTACAAAATTATTCTTTTTTATATTATATATGTTTGCAAAAAAAGTTTTAAAAAATCAATTCTAAACAGCCCAGTCTTTAAGGGGGAATCCATGCAGCCTTTGATGTCTTTGCATTCAGTGATGTGAAAAACCCCAAATTTCATCAAAGAGGGTCAAATCATAAATTTCACTGATACCGATTATCAGCATTCACAGTCTTGCCATTCAAAGTCCTTTAAGGCCAAACCAGTGATCAAAGGGTTTAATGTCACTTTTTCCACATCTCAGCCTTTAAGTTAAGGGGGATTCCATGCTGCCTTTGAGTCATGTCTTCCCTTTTTGACAGAAAGGTTTTCACATGCATAAGATATTTTTCAAATATATATTTTACTTTTCCCATAAATGATATATCTTTCACAACCATAAGATATTTGTCACAACCATGACAGTTATTTCATTGATTCAAATAATATTAATATAATCTTATGTTGTCACCAATGAAGTATACTCCTGGCAATAAATTGTACAAAACATCTTCAACTCTGTTTTCCAAGCCGGACAGGTGCCCAACTGGTAACTTATTAGGCGTTTACATGAGATAACTGACCAGCTAAACAAAGCTTCTTGACAAAGTGTTCAATTGCTGGTGTAGGTTTCTGCAGACAACTGATCAACTTTCAAATGCCACAGGAAGTTGTTAACAGGGAATATTTTGGGTAATACTACATACAAGCACTGTTTAGGGTATAAACATTCATGTAATGTAAATAAAATGTGTCTAAAAGTCTGGTTTCATGAATGCTTTAAGATGTAAATGATCCTCAGATACATTGTATGATATTGCTGATGGGTGTATTCCCAAATCAAAGCCAAATTCTAAAATTAAAGAAAAACCCTGGTTTAATGATGAGTGCAAAAAACCTGTCAAGGAGAGCAAAAAAGCTTTAAAAAAATTAAAGCGACAGCCAACTCAATATAATTTGTACCAGTTTCATATGAAAAGAGCTAAAGCTCATTATATTATTAAGATAAGCAAAAGAAAATGTTGGAAAGATTACATTTCTAAATTGAACACAATAGGTCAAACAGTTTCCAAGAATTCATCATCCAATAATTATTCTGCCAAATTTCAACAAATAAAAATAGAAAAGAACGAAACCAACTAAATTTTATATCCCATAACTTGGAAGAATATAGTAAATCATTTACAATAGAAGATTTGAAACTTGCTTTGGATAAATCTTGTGATACCGCTCCTGGGCCTGATCAAATTCACTACCAAATCCTTAAACACCTCCCTGCCGATCACTTGGGCATCTTTTAGATATTTTCAATAAAATTTGGGAAGTGGAGTGAAGCAACTATCATTCCCATTCCCAAACCTGGCAAAGACTCACCATATTCTAATAATTATCGTCCCATTGCCTTAACAAGTTGTATTTGTAAAACAATAGAACGAATTATTAACGAGCGTTTAGTTTGGTTTTTAGAAACTGCAGCTTATATTTCAGTTGCACAAAATGGCTTTAAAAAGACTTGAAGTACCATTGACCATCTGATACATTTAGAGACATTTATAAGAGAGGGTTTTATAAAAGATGAGAATGTCATTAGTATTTATTTGATTTAGAGAAAACGTATGATACCACTTGGAAATTTGAGATAATGAGCGATTTATATGATATGGGATTAAGGGGTTGCTTACCCCTCTTTATTCAAAATCTTTTGTCGAATAGACAATTCAGCGTCCGAGTTGGTTCATCACTTTCTGATGCATTTGATCAGGAAATGGATGTTCCACAGGGTAGTATATAATCTGTTACCCTATTTTTTTATAAAAATCAACAGCATAGTAAATTGTGTAGACCTGGAACAAATTGTTCATTATTTGTGGATGATTTTAGTTTATGTTACAGATCCACAAGTCTCTTGTACTATTTTTTGACAGGAAATTATCTTTTATACATCACATAAAATATGTTTTAAAAAAATGCTAGAAAAGCATTAGATTTATTACGGGTTCTTGCCCATACCGATTGGGGAGGGGACTGTGATGTTTTGTTGCAATTATTATGAGCGCTGGTACGTTCCAAACTTGATTATGGATGTATATATATATATATGGATCACCATCTCCATCATATATTAAAATGCTTGATTCTGTACAAAATCAAGGTTTAGGATTAATGCTTGGTGCATTTCGTACATCAACTGCTGATAGCTTGGCAGTTGAGGCAGATGAACTGCCTCTTGATTTAAGAAGAGAAAAGCTTGCCCTTCAGTATGCTGCAAAAAACTGCTGCTTGTCCAGACAATCCTGCACATGATACTATATTCAATCCTAATTATGTTGATCTTTTTGAAAATAAAGCAAATACAATACCAACTTTTGGCATTCGCATCAAGAATCTTTAAATCCAAATCAAATAGCTAAATTTCAATATCCAGAAACACCACCATGGACCTATGCAACTTAAAATATTAATGTAGCCATGTCAGAATTAAAGAAATGTTCAACAGGTCCACCCATTTCTATAAATAGATATAAAGAAATTAAATCTGTTTTCACTGGATATTCAATATCAGTGTATATACACTGATGGATCATTTGACGATGAAAATCCTGCTGCAGCTGTTGTTAAGGGCAATCATTTACTCAGAAGCTATTTTTAATAAATTACATGAAATTAAGCCCGGTCTAGGCAAAACTAAAGGTGTTAAGAGAAGAGTCTATTTTTACTCGTATAAGAATAGGACTAAATATTTTAATGTACAAGATTTACATATGTTATTTAATACAGTAGATACTTCTGTGATAGTGTTATCTATAGTTTGGCTATCTATGGGGACTTGGGGGAATATGACTAGGATGGGGATACTCGCTGGCTGTGAGGTTGGACCTATCTAGCTGGCTATCATACCTAACAGAGGATATAAGAACCACTGCAGAGTCAGATATATGCGTGTTTGTTTGTTTGTTTGGGGTTTTACATCACTTTCAACATTATTTTAGTCATTTCGTGATGAGACCTACTTGTAGCAGATATAGTGCTGCCTTACTGAATTGTCATGTCGCAGGTCCTTGACATGACAACCCACCCGGTCACAGATTTACAAGGACAACGGGTTAACCCTTTAGGCACAGGCCTCAGCTTATATGGGAAATTGTATCATGTGTTCAATCTCGGCACAACCGTGGATCGAACCCACGACCTTTGGATTACCACAATGGAACTGGTGATAATAAGCTGGCACTCTAACCAACTGTTCCACGGCCCGTGGCCTTATATGCATGTACTATGATCACTTTTTTTGGGGTGCACAGCAACATACATAAGCAGACTAGACTAGGCATGACATGAGTGAGATATTTGTGAGTGCGATGCCGATAGGAGCTCTCATGGGCCGGTGGCTAAGTCTAAGATAATGCCGGTTGGCAACAGTATTTGGTCAGAGAGCTGACTGACGTGGACCATATAGCATGTGGAATACTGCACGCTGAGTGTCAATTCTGGCCCATTAAGTAGGTACGCATCTGCATCTATAATGCAGCTGACCTATACTGCTCATCTCCGATTGGTGTTATATCCTATCCTGTTATTTCTCACACATGATCATTCTGTGTCCCACAATAGTTTCGTTTTTAAACCAAACAGGACTAATCAATTTTAAGGGTGGAGCTCTTGTTTACTTAGATCATTGACCTATTTATCAAGAACCACAGAACATCAAATGGTATTCAAGTCTTTTTAATAATTTATGCATATTTATTTTATACATAGCTAGTATCTTCAAATTCTGTGATGTAAGAATTGTTTATATATAATATTGTTGCATATTAATATCTAGTCAATATTTTTATGTTTTTACCATTTTTTAGGCACTGAATGATCTTAGTGCCTTTTATGTGCCTCTATTCAGCCATTCATTCATTCTACTTATTTGTGAGTTATTCACCTTTGCAAATAAGATTGGCTATGAAGTTTCATTGGAGGAGTCTGCAGCATCTAGATATTTATTTCTGTTCACACATTATTAAGTCATACAAAAAATGGCTTTGAATTGGACTGGAAAATTCTATATCTAATTCTATTTTAATGAGACATTAAAAATGATGTAATATTATATGCATGATAAACCTAATTATATATTACCTTAAACAATGTTGATGAGTATTACCGGCCAGGTATTAAATTCAGCCATTTAAATGTGTGTGGACACCATAATAAACCATACCCACATATTAAAACAAATGTTTCAAAAATAAAATATGTGTTCAAACCTTTAAAACTATGAAATCTATAATTTGGTTTGAAATTCAAATTAATTATGGTAAAAAAACATCTTCAAATAACAACAGTAAATTTAAGTGCAATAAGTGATTATAGCTTACCTGGTTGTGGGCATAGGGGTATATTACAAAATGCCCAACGTATTCCTGGATCAGGATAGTTTTCAATGTAACACCACGGATGTCGAGCATCATCTGGGTTTCTGCAAAAGTTTTCTGCACTCGCTGCCGTTTCTCCAGGAAACCAATCTTCAATATTCTGTAAAGTTGACCACCTCCTGCACGAATAGTTCCCTGGGTATATTCTGTTAATTGTTCCTTTATATCCCTTGCCATCCATATTTATGGTGCAGTCAACATTATAGATGATATTGTAACATTCTATAGCAAACAAGAGATAAAATGTCAGAAAAAACAATGAAAGTGTTTCAATATAATGTGGTTTAAACTATCCTAAATGTAAATATCATGACATCATGCCAATCAATAGGTGTGCTCTAGTGTGCTAGCATTGTCTTCTGTTTCTCCCATTATAAATACAAAACAACATTGGTTTGTTTGAAGATTTTGTAAGGAATGGCTGAGAAAAAGTATAATAACATGAATATAAGTACATGTATCATGTATGGTTTTTTTGGGTCAAACACTACTCTGACAATATCTTTGGGGCGATAGTAATTAGAATCAGATGCATCTTTTCTGGGCTTTGGCATTAGTTTAATGTTGCATCACTCCAAGAATGTGCAAAATCCCCACTCTCCCAGATATTATCAGAAATGTCCAGGGGATATGATAATGAAAGGTCAAGAAGGGATTTCAAGGTTTAGTAGTCAGTTTGATCAGGTCCTTGAGATGTGTAATTTTTGGCAGTTTTGAGATCTTAAAGATATATATTGCATTTGAAGATTGCTCTCATTCTCTTCCAATTTGGCTTTGTTAGAATTGAGGGGGATAATATGTTGAATAGGATTTGGTTGATATTGAGCAACCTATGGCATAAGCATGTTATGAGTATTTGTATTTTAATAGTCTAGTCATTATTGAACTGAGTAATGTTATATTGATCCATATAACAGTGAATTTATCATTGTTATGCCTTTTGTCATCACATACTTGCCAATTGGCTTTTCTTTCTGTTAAATTGGAGAAAAGATATACCTTGGTTTGCACATAAATGATTTATTTTTAATTAAACCCTACTACAAATAAATCTACCATGTAGTCAGTCATGTCTTGAATAACCTTAACCACCTTTACTTACCGTATAATGGCCACCCCTTGTCATGTGTGATACCTTTCCTACTACAATTTGTAAGATGATAAACAAGATTGTGGTAGATAATGGCAACCGCACTTGTTTTTTGTTTTTTTTTGACATGTGTGTATCTCATTCGTTCATTCAAAGAGAACAAAAACATACAAAAATCGACTTGCAAAACTTTGTAAATTTTACACTCCGTAACTCATCTGCTCGGCCTGTCCGCGACAGTGAGTCCATTCCTTACAACTTTTCTGTGCAACTGTAAAGCTGCGGTCTCACTGTAGCAGACAAAAGCGGATGAAAGCAGAGTCGAATATTGTGCTCGTCGAAATGAATTCGGAAGTCTACATAACTCAAACGCTTTCTCCGTATTTCCTTCTAAAGCCATGCATTTAGAGTTCGGTGCAGTAGACACATCAAATCCACAGCAAAACTTTTTCAACATGTAGAAAATTTTGTGTGGAAGAGATGCAGATGGCCAGTTCGCACTGGCTTTGTTACACGTGCTGATTGCGTCCGGAATGCGAATGTTTTCTTCGTATCTCATCCTGAATGTGTCCTGACTCATCCTGAATGTTTCCTGACTGTGTCTGCTGATATTCGCTGAAAACGAATGTCCCTTTTGGTCAGCTTCTCATTCATGTTCTGTCTGCAATACATCCGTCTTGTCTGTATATATTCATTATTTTTCTGTGTGTTTTCTCCTGAATACTTTCACTGTAATACTGTATCAGTGTTCATCTGAGCTGTTCGCTTTGGTTTTTTTTTTAATTGTGTGTACCTCATTTGTTTCTTCAAAGTGCACAAAAGCGAACAAAAAGCGAACATGAAGTTTTCCACTCAGCAACTCTCTGCAACTCATTAGCTAAGCCTGTTTGCTACAGTGAGACCAAGCCTTAATATAAGCTGCAGTTAAACAAAAACATGAATTAATAAGCCTTTTAACCAGTGTGAAAGAGAGAGTGGTCAAACCCACTTGCTCCCATCTCCTACTAAATCAGGCATACTTTCAAACTACATGAGTAATACGTCCAATTTTTTTATGGAGCTTGGAGTCTCTACTGTGCATGTCACTGCTTGCCCCCACCCCAAACAAACTAGACATCATACCCACACTATTTATACCCAAAGACATTGTCAAAATAGACTTGAAATCCACTGTTTCCAGAAACATTACGCGCTGCCCATCCAATTTAACTCACGACTCCATTAGAACTTGACTTCCGGCAATTAACAATCAAACAATTATGTTCCCTTTAAGTAAACATAAGATGTCAGTCCTGTTTGAAAATTTTTTTTTTTTTTTTATCTCAGCATCGTTTCCCCATTGTTTACGATTTTACGCAAAGACGTGAAAGGGGGTCAGTTTATTCACACGAGTGACAGCAATGATCTGAAGCTCAACAACGTTGTGGTGCTTCTGACATCATATGCTGTTTCTCCCTTTGTGTTTCCATGACGTCATCACTTGGACTCTTCCAAATGCCATTTCACGTTGTTATGTTTGATATCGGGTAAAAAACTGAAATAAAAACACTACAGATTTCACACAGATTTGTATTTTTAGACATTATGACTGGGAATGATAGTGACATGGGTCATAACTGTAACAGTCACTCACCGGAGGTCGAGTTTATTTACTGGGGAAATTTCAATATGATGGGCAGTGCGTGGTGTTTCGGGAAACAATGGATTTCAAGTCTATTTTGCCGATGTCTTTGGGTATAGTCACAAACCTTGTGTGACTGATGTGTTACCAAGTAATTCTACAGTCAAGCTTTCGTCCGTTATTTAAAAATGCTATAATTGAAACATTTTACTTATCCAAGTATGTATTGTATGTAGAAATGATATGTAAAGCTTAACAAATATAAGCATACCTTTGGATTTAATGGAGAGTCCTATAACAAACACATAAGTTAGAAATCTCATGCCTGCTATGGTTGTTAATTTCATGTTCATCATTGCTGATATTTTAAGACACAAGCAGGTCATGTTTCACTCCAATGCTTATTCTATTACTGTTGATATCATTGCTATATTCATCTGGCATACATCGCACAGTGCAATACAAGAAAGATAGATTAATAACATCTACCAATTTCTATAAATATTCATTTCATTAATTCTTGGAAAATTCTGACAAGCAGTAGAAAAGCACTCATTTACCCTTTTAATGTTTAATTTTGATGTTTATTTATCATCTCATACAATGACCTTTTCCCATCGTAAACAAGATGACCTTTTGTTGCGTCTTCCGACACAGAGGGGATATTTGTTCATGTTTTATGATTTAAAAATATTATACTGTAAAGTTGTCATTTTTACAGGCAAATTTACCAGTGAGGTCATAAGACGAGATATATGATGTATAAAATCAATGCAATATGTACGCACAGAATTTCATCCCTTTTTAAATTTTACACCACAAATGTTACATTGCTATCATCAGATGATGTTCTCAAGCTAATTAGGAAGGCACCAAATAAGTCAATTATTTATAAATCGCTTTCAGATGCAACAATACCTGTCAATATGAAAATAGGTTTAATTGCCTCACTTTTAAATAAGTAATAGTTCAGCAGCAGAACGGTGGTTTGGAGCAATGCATGGATTTTAAGTATATACAATGTTTTATTTTATATAGTCCTTGTAAATCTGTGATCTTTTTATATTGTCTGGAGATTGAATTTAGAGGGTGACAGTTTATCACCCTTGGGGAAAATCTTTTTCAAGCAAAACGCGTTGCAGCTGTCAGACCATGGCTTTTCACCGATTCTAACCACAATTTTTTGTAGATTCAAAACTGATTCCAGAGAAGCATGCCTCACATTCCAAGTAACAACATTGCTCAATGCTAGCTATCATACATGCAATAACATTGTTATGAATTGTTTATTGACTTTTGACATTTTCACACTGTCAACTTCTTGTCTTTTTCAGAATCCAGCCTAAAAATGTCTAAACAGTGACACTTATCAATGACAGGAGGAGAATAGACAATTTTGTATGTTGATGTTTATTATTGTGGAGGTTGCATATATATATATATATATATATATATATATATATATATATATATATATATATATATATACTTGGATAGATAAAGTATATCGTTAACATACTACCCTAAAATATTATACAGTAAATAACTCTTTGATATATCTTTGTTTATATGTCTTTTATTGGCACTCCTACTCTAATACACCCCTACTTAAACATCACCCTATATTTATGCGGTAACTATGGCTGAGAACACAGATCCACAAGCTGACCCAGGCCTTCATGATAAGTCTGACCAGGAGGTCCTGACATCAAGGTTGTGCACGTGGAGAAAGTACTGCAGGGCAAATTCAAGCTACTACAGAATAGTTATGACTGTCTTGAGGTCATGCACACTGACGCCTCTCAATACAACACTGAGCTGGAGGCCAAAGTTTTGCCTAAAGGCCAAAGGTCTTTTTCCCATACCATTGACATAACGAAAATGCAACACATTTCATGTACTCCCCTTAAGAGAAATCAAGCACTTTCCCAACCAACATTTGGCCATCTTGATTTCTGATATGAGTGAACTCATTGAGTACATATCAACACATTAACTCCCTATGAAACTAACATCCTACCGGACTACTTTCCATATGACTTCTCCAGAAAAATGTGCACCACTCCAGTAACTGATTTTCTTTGGCTTATTACAATTCTCTGTTTTATGAGTTCAAGTTAAATATTTAAATGTGTATGGACATTATATGACACACCTCATATTCAATATAAATAACTACAGGCTAACCTTATATACCTACCTACAGAGAATCAACCAGAAAATGGTTAGATTTGAATGAGGTAATGAGTTATAGATATCTATTTCGTTTGATCTATTTGCATTACTATTGATATCATCTTAGACAAACATATTTTTGGAAAATTTTACTCTACAAATTAACCTTTGGCTGTTGTGTGGAATATCTGAATATCCCTTTATAAAATGACTTGACAAAGTGATAAAGATGTTGACTATTTGTGTGATGTATCAGCGAGAAGGTCAAGTCATAGTATTCAACATGGCTCAGTGGGTAAGACATCTGTCTCACATGCTAAAGATCTGGGTTTTTTTTTTATTTATTCATGCTGAAACTGAAATCTACATTTTGAAGTTTTTTTTTCGCAATATGCGCATCAGAACATATAGAATAAAAATGTTTTTCGTTTTAATAGAAATTATAAAAAAATAATGACTTTACACAATAGAAAAGGTGAAATCTTCATGTTGGGATCTTTTTAGAGCAAAATGAAAGTCAGAACACATAAAATGTGTGTTTTTTGCAAATGGAGAAAATACAAAAAAATAAAATAAAATATCTTTATCAGCAAAGAAATGGAACAATTTCAATTTGCATACAATGATGTGACTCCAAGTTTTCTACAGTACTGACACAAGGTGATACATGGCACAGTGGTAAAGATGTCTTCTATGCTAAAGGTCCAAAGTTCGAATCCTGCTTGGGAAAAGTATTATTTTCATGCTGAAGGTGAAATCTTAATATTGGGGTTCTGATTGAGTGGTGTGTACTTCAGAAAACATGAATTGATTTGTCTATTGCAAATGCAGAAGAATATAAAATAATAAAAATGACTTGATACCAAAAAAAAAGATGAAGTCGTTTTATTGGAGTTCTTATTGAGTAATTTGCATATCAGAAGAATATATATTTTTTTATTTTATTTTGCAAACATATACAATATGAATAATACTAGTAAACAAATATAAAATCTTCATACGGGGGTAATATTAGAGCAATATGCATGTCAGAACATATGGAATTGAATAGTTTTTTTGCCAACATAAAAATATAATGATGATATGCTTTTCTCATGGCAAAATTGCTCACTCAACATTCAGCCTGGATTCACATTTAAAAATAAACATGGACTGTACCTATCCAAGGTGTTGTTACAATTCAACAACCCTTAAAACATACCTGCAAACAATGCTCATTCTTTAATACATTCAATCAGATTGGTATATTATATATTCCAAAACAATATTCAAGATCTTCAAAATGTGGATATCAGTCACTGACAGGATGGAAATCAACAGGTCACATGTCACCTGTATGTGCATTTCTTTGTTGTCCAGTGAGATCAGCCAACAATGCATGTACTCATATGTGCAAAGATCATCTCTTGGAAATGGTGTCAATGCCTCTAAAATAGTTCTCTAGTTTCACAGTAGTTTAAACACTATTAACAATAAAGAATCAGAATATCTATATTTTAAATAAGTTCAAATAATGCAATCATTATTTTAATTGTCAAATAAAACCACAATTTGATTAAAGAAACATGTGTAGTAATAATGCTCAGATGTGTGTTCAGTGGTTAGCCCACTATTGATGACATGTGAAAGTGACCACACACCCCACTAATCTGAGTACTAATCTCAGCAAGCAAGTGTTCCCAGCAGGACACCAGCTCATATTTTTAATCTCTACCAATGGTACCCTTGCTTACCTGAGACTTTCCTCTTTTTGTCAGGTATGTTGGCTGAAGGGAAAAATACGGAATGACGAACTGGCCGAAAGGAAGATGATGTCGTAGGTCACAGGGGCAAGCCTAGCCGAACCTCCAACCTCTTCTGGTAAGACAATCTTGATTTCAATCCCTAAAGATGGCCATCAGGATCTAGTGGCGGAGGGTAAAACTAGGACTGACTGCAAGATCCTGACTATGGCACAAGACCTGGATTTTCTTGATAAAATATCTGACCGTATTGATAATGCTGATCATGTGATAATAATTCCTGACATATCTGGGATAAAGAAAATGGATCTGGGTGTAAATGTTTTCAAGTCGCTTGCTGAGTTGATCGATCACATCAGGACCCATGGGCTTACAGTAGGGGGTGTTACTCCCCTCCCCCCTCTCCTGAGGGGTGATACAGCCAGAAGAACCTGGGTAGTGTTTAACTACTTCCCATTGACCAATGTGAAGGAATTCCCAGTTTTTTTCTATCTCAATATTGAAATGTTTCATTCTTATATAATCAAGTGTTATACATGGGGAATAAATCAATCAAAATCCTTCTTGATGTTTCATGTGGGTTGCTTTATTTGTCAACAAATGGCTGGAATCTACAATACCATAAATATAGAGCAATCACTAATAGATCTTATAAATTACTCATTGGATGTTATAAGTAGCTACATTTTTTCTTCAAAATATTGAAAACAGGCAGGAATGCTGGCTTACTTGCACCAGTTCTTCGATTCCCGGCCTTGCTGACATTTTATTTATGTTGTCAGTTTTGATATGAGCTAAGGGATAATTATTTATCCAGTGAGGCAGCACTTTATCTACTTCAAGTAGGTATTGTCATGAAATGACTGAAATAATGTTGAAGGTGACAAAAAATCCAAATCAAACTCATTTGGCTTGTTGAGGGCCATAGTATTTTAAATGTTACACTTATGTTTCTCTATAACAGTTAATTTGGATTTTTTTTTCATTTAATCATATCTTTTTAAATGGTGAGCATGTGGTTAACATTTTCTTTGATTTAGAGAAAGCGTACGATACTACATGGAAATTTGGAATAATGAGCGATTTATATGATATGGGATTAAGGGGTCGTTTACCCCTTTTTATTCAAATTTTTTTGTCAAATAGACAATTCACTTTCTGATGCTTTTGATCAGGAAATGGGTGTTCCACAGGGAAGTATATTATCAGTCACCCTTTTCATTATTAAAATTAACAGCATTGTTGATTGTATGAGGCCTGGAGCAGATTGCTCACTTTTTGTTGATGCGCATTAAAATTTTTTTTTTTTTTGAGTTTCAAAAGTTAGGTCGGGCCCACACTAGACCATATCGAGGGTAAATGACACATGTTTTCATGGGAATGAATGAATGAATGGTTGCTTAGAGGCACATCAACCACTAAGGTTATTTAGTGCCTAAAAATGGTAAAAATGAATGAATGAATGGTTTCACATTAACACAATAAAGTGCCAAAACAGTAAAAATAGAAACGTAATATTGACTAGAAACAAAATGTAAATGTTAATACAATATGTAGATAACACAAGAATTTATCAACTGTGAACAGCATTTATATAATATCAATCAAATATAATAAATATGGATGATTTGTTTAAAAGACTTTATCAGTATGATGTTTTGCAGTTCTTGATAAATAAGTCAATGACATAAATAAACAAAAGCTCTGCCCTTAAAACTGATTATAAAGTCCTATGTGAGTTAAAAACGATACTATCACAGAAGTATCTACAGTATCAAATAACGTATGTAAATCTTGTACATTAAAATATTGAGTTCTTATAATATCAAAATCGATACACTCAATTAAAATATGTTTAATAGTCAAAGCCCTTTGACAACCAATACATTCCGGTTGATCTTCACCTTTAAGCAGATAACAGTGCGTCAAATGACTATGACCTATTCTTATACGGGTTAAAACTGACTCTTCTCTACGGTTAATTCTAATAGCACCTTTAGTCTTGCCTAGAATGGGCTTAATTTCATGTAATTTATTAAAAATAGCTTAGTTCCAGCGTGATTGCCATTTAGAACGTAAAAAAACAGTAATATATTTCTTAAATTCTGTATAAGGTATTAGCATATTTATTGGCCGCTTATCCAATGCTGCCTTGGCAGCTTGGTCCGCAGCCTCATTTCCAAGGATTCCAATATGACTGGGAATCCAGTAAAAACGAATCTCTTTATTTTCCTCAGTACAGAGTTTATGATACCGTTCAAGGATATTTAAAATAAATGGATTTTTCCAATCCTTGGCTTTCAATGCTTGTAAACAAGACAAAGAATCAGAAAATATTAAAAATTTCTGATGTGGAGAAGTCTCCACATGATCTAAAGCTAGGTATAAAGCATGAAGTTCTGCAGAATAAATAGATGATTTATTTGGCAGACGTTCTGAATAAATATGATTGCCCTTAACAGCAGCTGCAGCAGCCTTGTCATCATCAAACGATCCATCAGTGTATATACACTGATATCCAGTGAAGATAGATTTTATTTCATTATATCTATTTATATACAGGGATGGATCGGTTGAGTATTTCTTTAATTCCGTCATGGCTAAATTAATATTTAAAGTTTCATAGGTCCATGGAGGTGTTTCTGGATATTGAAATTTAGCTATTTGATTCGGATTTAAATTTAAGGATTGTAAAGATTCCTTGATGCGAAGGCCAAAAGTTGGTATTGTATTTGGTTTATTTTCAAAAAGATCAACATAATTTGGATTGAATATAATATCATGTGCAGGATTGTCTGGACAAGCTGCAATTTTTGCAGCATACTGAAGGGCAAGCTTTTCTCTTCTTAAATCAAGAGGCAGTTCATCTGCCTCAACTGCCAAGCTATCTGCAGGCGAGGTACGAAATGCACCAAGGCATAATCTCAAACCTTGATTTTGTACAGGATCAAGCATTTTAATATAAGATGGGCGTGCTGATCCATATATCATACACCCATAATCAAGCTTAGAACGTACCAGCGCTCTGTATAATTGCAATAAAATATTGCGGTCCCCTCCCCAATCAGTATGGGCAAGAACCCGTAATAAATCTAATGCCTTCTGGCATTTCTTTTTAACGTATTTAATGTGAGGAATAAAAGATAATTTCCTGTCAAAAATAAGTCCAAGAAACTTGGTTTCTTCGACAACAGGAATCCGAGTTTGACCTAAATAAAGATCAGGATCTGGGTGAACCTTCCATTTTTTACAAAAGTGCATACACACAGTTTTCTTTAAAGAAAACTTAAATCCATTATGATCAGCCCATTCTTGTAATCTATTTAAGTGTTGTTGGAGCTGTCGTTCTATTGTATGCATGCTTGTGGACCTGTAGCTTAAGTTTAAGTCAACAACAAAAAGTGAGCAATCTGCTCCAGGCCTCATACAATCAACAATGCTGTTAATTTTAATAATAAAAAGGGTCACTGACAATATACTTCCCTGTGGAACACCCATTTCCTGATCAAAAGCATCAGAGAGTGATGCACCCACTCGAACTTTAAAATGTTTGTTTGATAGAAAATTTTGAATAAAAAGGGGTAAACGACCCCTTAATCCCATATCATATAAATCGCTCATTATCCCATATTTCCATGTGGTGTCATATGCCTTTTCTAAATCAAAGAAAATACTCACCACATGCTCACCTTTTATAAAACCCTCTCTTATAAATGTCTCTAAACGTACCAGGTGGTCAATGGTACTTCGAGTTTTTCTAAAGCCACTTTTTGCAACAGAAATATAAGCTGCAGTTTCCAAAAACCAAACTAAACGCTCGTTAATCATTCGTTCCATTGATTTACAAATACAACTTGTTAAAGCAATGGGACGATAATTATTTGAATCTGATGAATCTTTGCCAGGTTTGGGAATGGGAATGAAAGTGGCTTCCCTCCATGAAGGAGGAAAATCACCGCTTTCCCAAATTGTATTAAAAATATCTAAAAGATGCCCAAGTGATTGGTCAGGGAGATGTTTAAGGATTTGGTAGTGAATTTGATCAGGTCCAGGAGCAGTATCATGAGATTTATCCAAAGCAAGTTTCAAATCTTCTATTGTAAATGATTTATTATATACTTCCAAGTTATGGGATATAAAATTTAGTTGGTTTCTTTCTTTTCTAGTTTTTATTTGTTGAAATTTGGCAGAATAATTATTGGATGAGGAATTTTTTGAAATGGTTTGACCTATTGTGTTGCCTATTTCGGTGGGATTTGTAATTAATTGGCCATTATGATTTAGATGTTTGATCCTTGCTCCACCTCCCTTCCCAGTAATTTTACGTACCATATCCCAGCATTTCTTAATTGGTGAATGTGTATTTAATTTAGAAACATAATCTTTCCAGCTTTTTCTTTTGCTTATTTTAATAATATAACGGGCTTTAGCTCTTTTTACTCGAAATTGGTGCAAATTATATTGAGTTGGCTGTCGATTAAATTTTTTCAGAGTTTTTTGCGCTCCTTGACAGCTTTTTTGCACTCATCATTAAACCAGGGTTTTTCTTTAATTTTAGAATTTGGCTTTGATTTGGGAATACACCCATCAGCAATATCATACAATGTATCTGTAAAAACTTGAAGAGGATCATCTACATTGTTAAAAAGTTCTGGAGTTATTCTATTGAAACAGGATGTTTGAAATTTTGCCCAATTGGCTTTATGAAATTTCCACTTGGGGATTCTTTCATCTGGTGGAGGAAAATGGTTATTTAAAATAATGGGGTAATGATCACTACCCCATTGATCTTCCTCTACTTCCCAGGAATAATCTAAAAATAAATTTGGAGTGCACATGGAGAGATCTATTGATGTTAAAGAGCCTGTAGCAGGGTGTAAATATGTCGGAGAATCGTCATTCCAAAGGCACAAACTATTATTATTTAAAAAATCTTCTATTATACGTCCTTTGGCATCAGTATTATTTCTGCCACCCCAAAGATAGTTGTGTGCATTAAAGTCACCAACCAACATATATGGCTGTGGCAGCTGGGTTACCAAATTATTTAAATCTGTAATATTAACTGGCTCACTAGGTGGTAGATATATTGAACATATAGTTAATGTATTGTGCAGGGTAACCCTGACTGCAGAAGTTTGTAAATTAGTATTTAAAGTTATTTTACTCTGGGGTATACAGGATTTAACAAAAATAGAAACTCCGCCATGTGCTCGGTCCATTGCATCTATTGAACCAACTTTATTATAAGGTACATATCCCTTAAATGTCGTTGACTTATCTTTAAAATTAGTTTCCTGTAAACAAATAACAGATGCATTATATTTTTGGGCTAATAACTCCAGTTCTGGCCTGTTTGCCTCAAATCCTCTACAATTCCATTGTATGATATTGCCGATAGCCATATTAAGAATAATGAGAAAAAATATATGATTTAGCATAATCACTTGTTAAGTTTACGATTATGCTTGGAGTGCACAGGAGTAAAATTCACATCTGGAGGATCACCTGTGTCCATCCTTTCCAAGGATTTACTTCTATTTATCTTACTTTTTACTTGATCTTTGCTTTCTTTTTTGTCTGATTTATGTATTGGTCTATTACTATTGATACTTTTATTATTGGATGATGTGGAGGGAGTTTGTGAAGAGGGTTTAGTGGATATTGCTGTTGGTTGAGGTATTACTGGGATAGTGGATGTCGTGGTCTGAGTAGATGTAGCTGAAGATTTTGAGGTTTTTGTGAAAAAGGAATAATTTTTGTCATCGATTGGCCATGTAATTTCGGTCTGAATTGCTATTGATTTTGTTTCTTTAGGTTTTACAGAGCTGGCATAAGATGTCTTTGTTGTGTTCAAACTTTCTACTCGCTTCCGTGCCTCTGGAAAAGGTATATTTTCAGTCTGTCGTATTCGCTGAATTTCCTTCTCTTTTAAAAAGGAAGGACAATTCCGCGAATACGATGGATGATTTCCTTGGCAATTGACACATTTTATTATATTTGAAGAACAATCGTCTCCACTGTGCTGAGCGGTACATTTTGGACATGTTTCATTACCTTTACATCGATCAGATCCATGTCCATACCTCTGACACTTGAAGCAGCGCAGAGGGTTTGGAATAAATACATCAACTCCAACGTTCAAATATCCAACTTTAATAGATGTTGGAAGCTGCGCTGCTTCAAATGTCAGAATAAACGTATTGATAGGAATTTTGACACCGTCCTTTTTTATAAATATCCGCTTGCATTGAACAACATCCTGGTCTTTGAGCTCATCCACTATCTCCTCCTCAGAAACTCCCACTAAATCTGGGCATCTGATTACTCCTTTTTTATTGTTGAGAGTTTTGTGATCTGTTATAATAACAGGAACTGTGGCCAACATTCGGCATCGTAGTAGATTGTCCGCATGGCTTTTCCGCTCAACCTCAATCAATAATTTATTTCCCATCTTTTTAACGGTTTTTGGTACCCCGGCAATGCCTTGTATCCCCTTTGCAATTGCAAAGGGGGACATTTTTGCCAGGGTATGTTCAGCATCGGAACTTTCCGCAATTAAAAATCTAGGCCATTTTTCTATTTTGTTTGAATCATCGTCGCTGTCTATGTCATTCCTTGGTCGTTTTTGTTTGTTTTGCGCCATGTGTGTTTTTTTATATTTCATCAGTTAGGTCCCCTACCCACCACGGAGCCCAACAAGGGGACGCCTTTCTGGGCCGGTAATTCCAAGCCCTGACGCCATGAGGATACCCAACATGACATACTCTAAAAATAAAAACTCCACCCTTTCGGATTTTATTTATATCCCTCGATTGACCCAATCAGCAGTAATCTCCTTTTAAGAAATATTTATCAAAAATTTATCAATTGTTCCTAAATTTCAAACATTAAAATTGTCATAAATAAAAATCAAATAGCCAGAATATATTTAAGGAAATATACCACAAGCCGGTTAAATCAGATCCAGGCCTAATCTGATCTGCCTGTCTGGTGAACATTTGGATCCAAGACAGGCGTGTTGCAACTGGACCGGTATTACTGCCAAACCAGCCCAGTGCTCAGCCCGTCAGGATTCCATATCCTCCCCGACACAGGTCGCATCCCACGGCAAACAGGACGCCCCTTTAGTCGCCTTTTACGACATGCTGGGAGGCAGTGGGGCTATTCTTTAATCCCCGCACCCACAGGGGAGGTTTTCATGGGTCCAGAACATGGCAGAACATGGCCAAGTCACCAAGTGGCCCTTTTGTGCATATGAAAAGTGGCAAGTCTCATCTAAAAGGCTACCTCGGGGTAGCGGAGGCACTAGGGCGGGCTAACACTAGTCACTGCTCACCAGTTTCAGCACAGCCTTTTTAGGGTGAAATGGTACTATTCACCCTATGTCGGGCTAACAGGCATTTACAACATTTTGAGTTCACACCACACCAAACTGGCACTTGGTGTCTTATTTAAAAAAAAGACCAAAAACATGTAATAATTAGCATCATAATTTCTTTTTTTATCTCCCTTTTGAGGGTTGTGGTGGATCCATCAAAAGGACAAATGAAAAGACTAGACCTGTACTAAATTGCTACAACATTTAAGACTTTTTCAAAATAAGACACCAAGTGCCAGTTTTGTGTGGAAGCATTAAAAATTTTTTTTTTGAGTTTCAAAAGTTAGGTCGGGCCCACACTAGACCATATCGAGGGGAAATGACACATGTTTTCATGGGTCCAGAACATGGCAGAACATGGCCAAGTCACCAAGTGGCCCTTTTGTGCATATGAAAAGTGGCAAGTCTCATCTAAAAGGCTACCTCGGGGTAGCGGAGGCACTAGGGCGGGCTAACACTAGTCACTGCTCACCAGTTTCAGCACAGCCTTTTTAGGGTGAAATGGTACTATTCACCCTATATCGGGCTAACAGGCATTTACAACATTTTGAGTTCACACCACACCAAACTGGCACTTGGTGTCTTATTTAAAAAAAAGACAAAAAACATGTAATAATTAGCATCATAATTTCTTTTTTTATCTCCCTTTTGAGGGTTGTGTTGGATCCATCAAAAGGACAAATGAAAAGACTAGACCTGTACTAAATTGCTACAACATTTAAGACTTTTTCAAAATAAGACACCAAGTGCCAGTTTTGTGTGGTAGCATTAAAATTTTTTTTTTTTTGAGTTTCAAAAGTTAGGTCGGGCCCACACTAGACCATATCGAGGGGAAATGACACATGTTTTCATGGGTCCAGAACATGGCAGAACATGGCCAAGTCACCAAGTGGCCCTTTTGTGCATATGAAAAGTGGCAAGTCTCATCTAAAAGGCTACCTCGGGGTAGCGGAGGCACTAGGGCGGGCTAACACTAGTCACTGCTCACCAGTTTCAGCACAGCCTTTTTAGGGTGAAATGGTACTATTCACCCTATGTAGGGCTAACAGGCATTTACAACATTTTGAGTTCACACCACACCAAACTGGCACTTGGTGTCTTATTTAAAAAAAAGACAAAAAACATGTAATAATTAGCATCATAATTTCTTTTTTTATCTCCCTTTTGAGGGTTGTGGTGGATCCATCAAAAGGACAAATTAAAAGACTAGACCTGTACTAAATTGTTACAACATTTAAGACTTTTTCAAAATAAGACACCAAGTGTCAGTTTTGTGTGGTAGCATTAAAATTTTTTTTTTTTTGAGTTTCAAAAGTTAGGTCGGGCCCACACTAGACCATATCGAGGGGAAATGACACATGTTTTCATGGGTCCAGAACATGGCAGAACATGGCCAAGTCACCAAGTGGCCCTTTTGTGCATATGAAAAGTGGCAAGTCTCATCTAAAAGGCTACCTCGGGGTAGCGGAGGCACTAGGGCGGGCTAACACTAGTCACTGCTCACCAGTTTCAGCACAGCCTTTTTAGGGTGAAATGGTACTATTCACCCTATGTCGGGCTAACAGGCATTTACAACATTTTGAGTTCACACCACACCAAACTGGCACTTGGTGTCTTATTTAAAAAAAAGACAAAAAACATGTAATAATTAGCATCATAATTTCTTTTTTTATCTCCCTTTTGATGAAAACAGTATACATTGTCAACTAGCACTAAATCGCGTGAAACATTTGCCTGTACTAGACTTTCCGCTCTTTAAGGATAAAATGTTTCCAAAGAGGTATATGTCATTGTGTATAAAGAAAAATGATCAGTTATCAATTTGCGAATCATCAAAAGGCCACGCATGTCGACGGAATGCATTGGCATATGTGAATGCTGTGTTGGCAGTTAAGGGAACAAAATGCAAGGAGCGTCACACTGGCAAAACTATTCATTCTTGTAGCAAGCACAATTGTCTCTGTTGTCATCACTGTTGCCATATTATTTGGAACAGTCTCATCTAACATGGAAATCTCTAGTGAATGTGACCATCATGTTTGCAGATTTGATGATCCCAGGCTACCCACAGACATCACATGTAAGACAAACAAAGATTGCGAGAGCTGGAACCATCCATGCAAGATGAATCATTGTAACCCATCGGGGACAGCGGCATGCATTTACACGAGCGCAGGAAACTTTGTTTGTCAATGCAAAGATTTCTATAGTGGAAAGTTTTGCGAAACCAACAAAACAGACATATCTATCACATGTCATTACTGTCTCAATGGAGGGACATGTATGCAGAAAGCATACACAAAAGGATACAAGTGCCATTGTCCAGTGGGATGGACTGGTGAAATGTGTCAACAGGGGAAGGTTGATTATGATGAAGATGATAATGCCTGTGAACTGGCAAATTTTCATCTCCCAAAAGACATTTCAAACCACACATGGTATGAACTGGGGCACAGCAACCATTCTCATCTCAACACAGATGCTTGCACCAAGTACTCATTTGATGTAAACACCACTGATGACAAACACATCAGAGCAAGAGTCGATTATCTTCCCCTAAACAGGTTTACATCTAAAAGACAAGGATGGCAGGGGATGACTCTAGATTTTGTCCAAGGGAATGGAAGTGGAAACAATCTAGTTGTCTCAAGTCAACCTTTCTTGCATGCCGAGAAGGAAAACTCTCAGACTAATGCCACAATATATGAACACTCGTCCAATCTTCTAGTGATAATGTTCTGTCGAGTTGATAAAATGTACGGAAAGCAAGAAATGACCATATTGTTGACCAAAGACAAAAATGCTGCAATAGACAATGATTTCGATAAAATCATATTTACCAATCATGATTTGAATGTATGTGAGAATGGCTACAAAAAAACGCAAGAGAAAAGTGAGTGACGACGAGTTGAGTGCCATATGCATACAAGAGTCCCTCTCTGGGAATGGTGGAGTTGATCTACCTAACATACCAATGCTTTGTTCATCCATCATGCCTCTTCCAGGCTTTGATGATTGTGTATCATGTAAAATATGTGAAATTAAAGTGAATGCAGCACATGACATGGATGAAAGAATTACAAGCAAGGGGGCTTCACTTGGTGAGTTTCTACAGATAGCTCATCATCAATTTGATCTTGATGAAGGGAGACCTGCAATGGATATTGCTAAGGAGATAAAAGAAGCTCTCGACAAGTACTCCGACAAATGCGACATGTTAAAGGACATCACAGATGAGGAGGTCTATAGGCACTTTAAATTTGATCATTCAAGATCACAAAAGTCCAAGATAAGAGACAAGCTTTTGAGAGCCCTTTCAAGGATGCTTGATTTGAGTCTATTTGGGTGCTGTGAAAAAATGGACAATGGGAAGGTTTATCTCAATAAGGTTTCTACCATCCTTACATTGAACATTATTGATCGAATACATAGAACTGTAAACATGAAAGAAAACGATGAAACCTAACCATTTTGTTGAATTTTTTTATTTCACATAAGAATATTTGCTATTTGGATTATAGCCACATTTATTGGCTATGTCTACATTCTGCTCCATGCCCACCTCTAATCCCAATCCACATTCTGTCACAAGGCCCAAAAAGAACATCCTCCTGCGCATTTCTCATGGGAAAGAATTCATCTTGCTTCTGATGACATTGAATGTGTGAGTTGAAGTGACATTTGTAAATCTTGTCAAGTATGATCTCTTTGTTCCCTCAATGACATCTTGGTTACAATCCAGACGCATCAGATACACATGTGATCCCATTCTTAGTGGAAACAAATCATGTCTGCTTGACAATAATTGGAACAACATATTCTGATCCACACAATTTATCTGTAGCAATTCCTTTGGTGTTGACCATACATCCAATTCTTTATCCAAAAGACCCTTTCCATCCAACTCTAAGATTTCATTTCGTCTTGCCAATTTCACGCATGTGATCAGATTCTGTCCATCCATTATTTTCTCGATACCCACCTGTAAAGTTTTGACCCCACACCTATGAAAGTTTTCAGCATAGTCACAGCCACCCATGGAGAGGTGCAGCAATAGATCCAAGTGCTTTTGGGGATTGTTGAGCAGATGGACAGGGTTCACAGAAAAGGCAATACTCTGGTTGAAGACAATATCAGCGTCCTTTGTTTTCTCCTTACGCAACAGATATAATCTTGGATCGGCCAGTGCAAGCAAAGTCATAAGCATGTCTGAGTCTGTGGTAACGATGGATGCTGATTGCTCATGATGCCGCAAAAATGACCATAGGTATGGAATGATGGAGTCTGCCTCATAATATGGAACCTCCATGCCATTGTCCCATGGTAGGACATAGGATCCACACACTCGACTGATGAGACCAGGTTCCATCTTAGTTCTTCCTTGAGCCAGATAAACATTTCTTCCTAAAAATTCCACCATTTTCCCCAGCACATTTTCCCGATTCTCTCTGCAAAAGATGTAACGTTGTAAAGATCCAGCCATACGTCCGTCACCAGTCTGTGAAAAGAGAAAAAATCTACTGTATAGATTATCTGGGACCACCTCACCAATGCGGTTGCAGTTCTCTTCTATCTTTCGGCAGATGCTTGATGCATGCGACTTTGTTTGCCTTTGTCTTCTTGTTTCAAATTTTGCCACAGGGCAATCTCCATCCACGGCCAGAAATATGGCATTCAGAGACGACTCCATACCCTTTTTGTCACATGCCATTTTCCATCGCTTATCCATAAGTTCCACTTTATTGGAGAGATAGCTTGCAGCTATGTCTAATGTGAATATGTCAACAGAATTTTTGACTTGTCCCGTTTTCCAATCGATGAACACCTGTCCTATGGGATCTTCAGATGAAAGGAAGTCTATCACACTGCTGTAGCAATACATGTGTTGTTGGACCATTGAGGATAATTGAGATTGAGAGATGTACAAAAACTGTGTAAGGTCGATCAAGACAACAGATGATGATTTCAACTTAAGCTACAGGTCCACAAGCATGCATACAATAGAACGACAGCTCCAACAACACTTAAATAGATTACAAGAATGGGCTGATCATAACGGATTTAAATTTTCTTTAAAGAAAACTATGTGTATAGTTTTCATTTAATCATATCTTTTTAAATGGTGAGCATGTGGTTAGCATTTTCTTTGATTTAGAGAAAGCGTACGATACTACATGGAAATTTGGAATAATGAGCGATTTATATGATATGGGATTAAGGGGTCGTTTACCCCTTTTTATTCAAAATTTTTTGTCAAATAGACAATTCACTTTCTGATGCTTTTGATCAGGAAATGCGCAGGTCACTTAATGGCACTATTTCTGGCTATTTAGATGATCTGGTTTTAATGATATAACTATGATTATGTAATAATATGTTCATTCCTATATCTGCCTTGTTTATGTATATTTAACAATAAATTTTATATGTATGTTAAAGAAGCTTCATTGTTGATATATTCATCATGAAAGGTCATACTGAGGTCAAACATTTATTTCAAGGTCATTTAAAGGTCAGGCAATTGAAAAAATGGACTATTTAGGTCAAGACAAGCCATTGCACAGATTATTTTATATTTTTAAATATCTATGCAGGCTATTTTTATGATGTTGTATATGTCCTGTATCTACAACCCAAAACACGTTTTTGATATCTAAATAATTTACTCTATGGGACCCCTGAATATGATGGAAGGTGTGGATCTGAGCTCCATGACATTCTATTATTTCCCTATTGTTGAGACCCATGAGGAAATATCAACTGAGTAAGTGCGGTTAATTAAGACCTGTGTCAAGCCTAAACAGGTCCCAACCTCATCAAGGTGATTCGTCATGTGTTCTTTGTGTGCCACGGCAATCTGTGCTTACCTTCTTTACTCGATCACATTTTACCAGTTATGCCACATTTGTCCACTAGATGGAGCCAACTGCGCATTTTTTTTATTACTCACATTTCAACTCCTTCTTGCAACTGTTATGGCGGCAAATTGCAGCAGGTCACGTGGTTGCAAGTCACATGCACAGTGTAATGCAGTTGCAGCTCCCTCAGGTGAGAAAAAAAATTACTACCCTGCATTAACCAACCTGCGTGGGTGTTCCACAGGGAAGTATATTATCAGTCACCCTTTATATTATTAAAATTAACAGCATTGTTGATTGTATGAGGCCTGGAGCAGATTGCTCACTTTTTGTTGATGATTTCAGCTTAAGCCACAGGTCCACAAGCATGCATACAATAGAACAACAGCTCCAACAACACTTAAATAGATTACAAGAATGGGCTGATCATAACGGATTTAAATTTTCTTTAAAGAAAACTATGTGTATGCACTTTTGTAAAAAATGGAAGGTTCACCCAGATCCTGATCTTTATTTAGGCCAAACTCGGATATCTGTTGTCGAAGAAACCAAGTTTTTTGGACTTATTTTTGACAGAAAATTATCTTTTATTCCCCACATTAAATATGTTAAGAAGAAATGCCAGAAGGCATTAGATTTATTACGGGTTCTTGCCCATACAGATTGGGGAGGGGACCGTAATATTTTATTACAATTGTATAGAGCATTGGTACATTCTAAGCTTGATTATGGGTGTATGGTATATGGATCAGCACGTCCATCTTATATTAAAATGCTTGATCCTCTACAAAATCAAGGTTTACGACTTTGCCTTGGTGCATTTCGTACATCGCCTGTAGATAGCTTGGCAGTTGAGGCAGATGAGCTGCCTCTTGATTTAAGGAGAGAAAAGCTTGCCCTTCAGTATGCTGCAAAAATTGCTGCTTGTCCAGACAATCCTGCCCAGGATACTATATTTAATCCTAATTATGTTGACCTTTTTGAAAGTAAACCTTATACAATACAAACTTTTGGCATTCGCATCAAAGAATCTTTACAATCTTTAGATATAAATCCAAATCAAATAGCTAAATTTCAATATCCAGAAACACCTCCATGGACCTTTAAATATTAATGTAGCCATGTCAGAATAAAAGAAATACTCAACCGATCCATCCCTTTATATAAATAGATACAAAGAAATTAAATCTGTTTTCACTGGATATCAGTGTATTTACACTGATGGATCATTTGATGATGACAAGGCTGCTGCAGCTGCTGTTAAGGGCAATCATATTTATTCAGAACGTCTGCCACATAAATCGTCTATTTATTCTGCAGAACTTCATGCTTTATACCTAGCTTTAGATCATGTGGAGACTTCTCCACATCGGACATTTTTAATTTTTTCTGATTCTTTGTCTTGTTTACAAGCATTGACAGCAAAGGATTGGAAAAATCCTTTTATTTACAAAATCCTTGAGCGCCATCATAGACTCTGTACTGAGGAAAATAAAGAGATTCATTTTTATTGGATTCCCAGTCATATTGAAATCCATGGAAATGAGGCTGCTGACCAAGCTGCCAAAGCAGCATTGGATAAGTGCCCAATAGATATGCTTATACCTTATACAGAGTTTAAGAAATATATTACTATTTTTTTACGTTCTAAATGGCAATTGCGCTGGAACGAAGCTATTTTTAATAAACTACACGAAATTAAGCCTGTTTTAGGTAAAACTAAAGGTGCTATTAGAATTAACCGAAAAGAGTCTGTTTTATCACGTATAAGAATTGGACATAGTCATTTGACTCACTGCTATCTGCTTAAAGGTGAAGATCAACCTGAATGTATTGGTTGTCAAAGGGCTTTGACTATTAAATTATGACTATTAAATTATGACATATTTTAATTGAGTGTATCGATTTTGATATAATTAGGACTCAATATTTTAATGTGCAAGATTTACATTCGTTATTGGATACTGTAGATACTTCTGTGATAGTATCGTTTTTAAACCAAATAGGACTTTATAACCAATTTTAAGTGTGGAGCTCTTGTTTACTTAGGTCATTGGCTTATTTATCAAGAACCGCGAAACATCAGATGGTATTTAAAGTCTTTTAAATTGAATTTATTTATACAAATTTGTTATGTCTATAACTGATATATTGAAAGGATTTTGTTGAAATTTGTGTTGTTAAGATTATTTACATATCATATTGATTTCATAAACGTGTATGTTTTACCACTTTTAGGCACTGAATAACCTTAGTGGTTGATGTGCCTCTAAGCAACCATTCATTCATTCATTAATCATATCTAGATGTTAATTTTTTTTTGGTACTTTGCATGTAACTATGTTTAGATAACTGCTGACTTGATACTTCTTACTTTTCAAATAAATATATCTGGATATCTGTTTTTCATGGTTATTAATGATTTCTTGTTTGGGCATTGGAGTGTTGATCTGTTTTGCTATCCTTATTTCAGAAGGTCTCAAATTGACAAATAAATTTGAAGGTGAGAATCAACTTGATATATTGAATACTTAAATTAGTAAAAGAAAATAAATTATTACACTGAACAATTCAAATGGTATTTCAGATATATTTGTTATATTGAGCAATTGTAATGGTGTAAGAGAATTGATTAAAATTATTGAGCAATTCAAATGGTAAATGAGAATTAATTTATTATTGTAACATTCCTCTTTTACATAGAATTTACATAGAATTAACATCACATTTGACATGATACAACATTACTGGTTCCTGTCCTCTGCCAGATAGGGTAGGAGATGCCCACGGTAGCAAAAGCATTTGTACCTCTTTCAAACAGCGTTATGAACATTTGTTTAACTCTGTTAAAACCTTAGATGATAAGAATAAAGTTTTAAACTATTTAGAAAATGTACCTTTTTCTACTGACATGAATGTTAATGTAGCAGAGATTGCAGAGAGCATTTCTGCTTTGCCATGTAATAAGTCTCCTGGACATGATGGACTAATGTCTGAGCACCTGAAATATGCTTCGTTTAGATTTAATATTTTGTTATCTTGTTTTTTTACTTGTATGTTAAAGCATGGCTACATGCCTGCTGATATGATGCTTACAATGTTGGTACCTATTGGTAAAAATAAATGTGCTGATGTCTGTGATGAAAATAATTACAGGCCTATTGCCCTTGCCGCAGTTTGTACAAAAGTATTAGAGCATTGTATAATTGTGAGAATTGAGGATTATTTGTACACAAATGACAACCAGTTCGCATACAAGGGAAATCACTCAACTGATATGTGTATTTTTGTGTTAAAAGAAACCATTAGTTACTATGTAAACCACAAAACACCTGTCTTTGTATGTTTGCTTGATGCCAGCAAGGCATTTGATAGGTTGAATCACTGGAAACTGTTCAGATGTCTCAAAGAGAGAGATTGTCCTAAGTACCTTGTGCGGTTTTTAATGTACTGGTATCAGACACAGTGTATAGTTGTAAGATGGGGGAATGAAACACATCAAAGTTTTAATGTCTCAAACGGCATAACGCAAGGTGGTGTACTTTCACCAAAGCTTTTCAATGTCTATGTTCATCAACTAAGCACCAAGCTAAAAACCTGTAATATTGGTTGTATAATCAATGAGACTGTTATTAATCACTTGTACTATGCTGATGATTTATGTTTGATTGCTCCAAGTGTACATGGAATGCAAAAACTAATGAATATATGTACAGATTTTGCTGTTAAGTATGACATACTGTTTAATAAGAAGAAAACTTTTTTTCTTTTATATATGCCAAAAGGTTGGAAATTTAAGCCTGTTAAACTTAAGATGAATGGTAAAGATATTGATTACGCTGAGAATGCTAAATATCTTGGTCATAAATTGTCAAGTGATATGTCTGACAATTTTGATATTAAAAGGCAATTAATGTCTGTATATGCCATGGGAAACATGTTGCTGAGAAAATTTTCCCACTGTTCTTATAATGTAAAACTGTATTTGTTTAATACATATTGTACCAGTATGTATACCTGCCAATTATGGTGTAACTATACAAAAGCCCAATACAAGAAACTTGTTGTCGCCTATAATAATATCTTCAGAAAATTTATGTCATATGACAGGTACCATAGTGCCAGAGGCATGTTTGTTGAAAATGGCTTAGATTCGTTTGAAGTGCTAATCAGAAAGAATGTATATAATTTTAAAGTAAGAATGGAAAATAGTGAAAACAAATTGGTTATGAGTGTGTTGTCTGGAATGTGTTGGAACGAATCTGGACTGAATACGTCTTGGTGTATGAGATTATATATTTGATGCCATATCATGTACCTTATGCTATAAATGTATATTTTTTTTTTTTCACATGCTATGTTCTATAATTTACTCACATATTTTATGTGCACCATCATTATTATATGGGATCATTGTAAAATGAAGCCCGAAATAAAGACTTTGAATTGAATTGAATTGAATTACTTAATGAATGGTCATTGGAGAACATTAGCAGATAATTTACAGTCTGTCTCTTACCAACTCACTATATTTTACACATTGTACTTCAAAAAGTGTATGAGCCTTAAATATATGGCATTTAAAATTGTAATTGAATTTACATTTGTTCTGCAGGAACACAAATTGGTTTCATTTTTATTACATTCAAACATCTTTCAGAAATTGTGACTATAAAGTTAATTATTAAAATTTAATTGTTGCCCATAATATATTTCTTGGTTCTGTGGAGCTGGGATACTTAATACAAAATTTTAGAAGATTATTCTCTGTTTCTAATGCATTATGTAAATATAATGCTGACATCTGCAAATAAGTGTCAGCATTACAGGGACAAGTATCATCGGTTTCATCTGTGGCATATTTTCCTCTATAGAATATTAAGATGTACCCTCTGTAGAATATCACCAACATCATTATCATCATTATTGGTAGTTTCCCTCCTATCCAAGTTCATAATAATTCATTTACCACTACCAGATGGCGATGCATGTAGCGTCCGCTTAGGAGTTCTGCTAACCCTATACATCTCCAGACCTAATCATGGAAATCAATAATGTCCCACAGAATATTATAATCCTGTGCCCAATAGTGTGTGACAATGCCTGTAAATTTCCTTGAGAATGATATTATTTACAGGGTTCCACCACTCAATCATCATTGTTTTCTTATCTCTCTTGGAACACAATTTTCAACTCCATGAAAGAAATATTTTTTTTTAAATAGGGAAAGTCAGCACCTCTTAAAAATGCTTTGCTATCTCAGCATTGTATGGATCATATCCTTAGAATTTTTGGATTTACATAACTATTTTTAATCTAATTTGAAACATCAGATTCACAGAAATGTGGTGCAAGAGTTTATATATATAATAATACTATACTATACTACATTCTCTAGTGAACAATAATATCGCAATAAACTACAAATCTACAATAGCAAAATACCTGAAGAAGCTCATTCTAAGGATCTAAAACATAGAAAATAATTATTATTTTTTCCTCGTCTTGCAAAACACAAACAGAGAACCCACATCACATTCGCTACCATTTTTATATAAATATGTTACATATAGAGTATTTTATACTGTTGCTGATAAGCTGGCGCTCTAACCAGCTGCGCCACGGCCTGTGGCCCGAGAGTACTGGGTGAACAGTACTATTGCATTTACCTACAAATCTACAATCCCAAATATCTGCAAATCTACAATCACAATCAATTCTACAATCACAATCACAATTGGCTCTCTTATATACAATATTGTTACCCATGGTTTGTGAGTATCCGTCGTTGGGGGACGTGGACGGGGGATCGGTCCACTTGCCTAGAAGATCCACGACACTCAGCCTCGTGACCACATAGACTGGGGTGTTTTATGTATTCTCAGGACTCTATTAGTATCATGCATTTGGGTATTTCATATGCCTCGCTCATTGCCATGCCGGCCAAGCCAGACAAGGATATACAGCACCGAATAAAGGTAGATATTGTGCAGTGTATATTCTGTGTCTGCAGTCCTTATTACCTCACACCTCATATAGGTAGATAGGGTTGCTAGGTTCCGTGCCCCGCCTCACAGTAGCCAGCAAGTAGAGTATTGATCACCCGTCCACGTCCCCCAACGACGGATACTCACAAACCATGGGTAACAATTGTCAGCGAGTAGAGTAGAGTAGAGTATCGATCCCCCGTCCACGTCCCCCAACGACAGATACTCACAAACCATGGGTAACAATATACATTTATGGCCACACATAAACAAATATTGCACCCCAGAAAGAGGTCCCTTGACAAATGGGGATGTTTCAGGGGCATGGGCTCTAAATCATTATCACATGTAAACTATACCCATTCAAGTCTTATATGCAAAGAATTTCATATGCAAAAATAATTTTAAATGATAATGAAAAAAACTCTATCATTTCATATAATGTTAAGACAGCATACCCATGCTTTAGCAGTCAAAGCCCCTCAATCGGCAATTTCTACAATAATTTCTCAAAATCATACACCAAAATCAATAGAAAAAAAAACAGATTCCTCACATTCTTCAATTATTATACCACTAAAATAAACCATTAAAACTTTCAATTTCATCATTGAACAAAATGATTAAACCTCTGTAATATCAAATGCCATTCATAAATGCAAATGAAAATGAAAATAAATGAAAATTAAAATGCACTCTTATGCTGATGTTTAAGAAATAAAAAGTGATATCCAACCCAATACACTATATTCTTTTCATGGACCAAGCATGAGTATATACAAATCCTGTCCACAAATGCCCATGAGGATGCATAAAAGCAGCATTACTCTAATAATGGTTCTGAACAGAGTGAAATTGGATTATGTGGAGAAACGCATAAGGTAAGACAATACAATATTTGTTTTTATACAGCTCTTAGGGCAGTAAGAAATATATGTTATAAGTAAGATTCCGTTCTCACAGTACTGTATACTAAGCGGCCAGAGACGACAAGGGCTGATGTGTGAACATAGTAAACGTCAGCTAGCCCAGCGATTTCTGTGTACATGTCATTCTATCCAGACATCTGTCTCAACCTCCACTACAGGCAGCCAGAGTGAAATCTACTGTCATCACTACTTTTAATAAGGTTAATAGGTTAATTCGTATATAGGACAGAGATAGAGAGGGGCTAGAGACTTTCACTCTCTGGCAACCTGTGATATAACTACCTTAGTCATCATGGCTTCCGGCACATCACTTGTGCTGTGAAAACATATAAACACTTTTAACACTTTGAAAGACAGTGGAATTACAAGATGACATGTGAGACACAATATTCAGCTCAATTGCAATTAGTGGTGCGTATAATAACACAGAATTTTGTACTTCTGAAGGGCCTGTACTTCTGTACTTCTGATGGGTGAAAAAAATGCAGATCATAATATTGTTCATTTTATATGAAAGCTATATTGCAAAAAGATAAAAATGAAGATAAAGTATAGAAACTATAAAAAAAATCAAGGAATTTGTAACAGATGGGGCAAATATCTTTAATGAGGATCGAAACTATGACAACAGTGGGTTATTGATTAAATATAATGAATTAACTAACATTTTGAATATACATGCTCCAGTTGTTGAGAAAACCATAAATATGAGAAATCCTGCTCCCTGATTATTTGATCAGATAAATGAAGAGAAAAGACATAATGAAGATAAGAGAGAAAGATGAATAGAACAGTACTTGTCACTAATAAAATACAATATCATATACAAAAATAAATAAATATGACTTGCTAAAATCAGCAGAAATCAGTAAGACAGGACCAAGATCCCTAAGATCGATAGATGATAATCAATACATTGTACCTAGAACTGACATGAAAATGTGTGGTGATAGGGCCTTTGAGGAAAAGGCCCCCAATATTTGTTAGTTACCTAATATCACAATTTGGATAAGAAATTATTGAGCCTTGATTTCACTTCTGATAATCATGTACTGGTTGGATAACAAAATAATCATCACAATAGGTATCAAAACTGAAATATATAATACTTATTTGTATTGTCATGTATAAGCTCAGAATATTTTGTTTAAGACCACTGGCAATTTCAAAATCTTCAAAATGAGTTTTTAGTTTATTTGTTTTCTTTGATTTATAACTCAAATTCTATATATTGTGTCACAGTTTTTCTATATATATAGATTATTATAGACTATCTTTAGAAATAATAGAAATCTACATCTTGAATTGCAGGCCTAAAACTGTTTGCATATATTTCAATGTTAATGTAGGAAATACAGGTGATTTAGTCATACCTGTATACTTGTTTCTTATAAACATCTCCACACCTTAATAATATTGTCATACTCATGACAGTGTCTACTCATTGTTATTTTAGTGTCTTCAGAACAGGTTTGTTTGTTTGTTTGTTTGTGTGTTTGTTTGTTTCTTATTTCAGACAGAAGGGGCTCTTTCTTCTATCTCCATACTCACTGTTCTCAGGATATTCCCTTTCATCTCCTCATCCACTTGTAATTGGGTGATTCTTCAATGCATCTTCTTTAAGTTTTACTATCTCTTCCATCCTCATCTTTTCTGCCAATGTTTTTCTTCCATCAGTGTATCCTCTGTGGAGTCTATCTTATAGAAATGGCCAGAAAGTCCCAAAGCATAAAGGTTTGCAATTCTAAATTTGTCTTACCTGTGATAAATGTATTTTCATCTGTGAAAAAGCTTTACTCTAGGCATGACAAGGAAACCCCATTCATTAATTAATCAAAGCAATCTTATTTTTCAATTACCTGATAAAGCCTTATTTATTTAATTTGATAAAAGATTCGTGTCACCAATCAAATTAAATGACAGGGAGAACAAAGATTATAAAATAGAAATAAGGAAAATATTAGAATTCGTTTTGTGTCTGATTTCTTCAGTCTGATATTGAAATATAGATTATTTTATAGATATTTTCAATAAAATGTGTTTTTAAAAGAACAAAGTAAAGGGAAGAGATCAAGTTTGTTCATGTACAATATTCTTAATTATTGTGTCAAAAAAATCTACTTTATTTTAAAATGAACATGAAATTCATGGTAGGTTATTTATGTATCTTCCATTTTATCATTTAAATTTGTAGTTAACTCATTGGTGTATTTCAAAATTTCAAAGCTATTTATTTGATTGTTAAAATTTTAATTTGTAAAATAAGGTATTTGGTTTGACCTGTGTATACTGCATTCCGATAAACACCTCCACATCTAAGGGTGTCACCAGCACACATATTGTCACACTCTGTATCATCAGCTTGTCCATGTTTACCATATGAATCTCCACACCAGCACTCTCCGTCACCTTGCAGACTACAATAATTGTAGCCTGCACACAGTAGAAAGCATGAGCCAGGCGTGTTGCCACCTTGGCCTTTATACACTGGTAAGTCTCGAGATACAACATCATCAATGAAACAACCAACGTAAATAAAAGGTTTCTCTGAAAAGG
Organism: Amphiduros pacificus; assembly: GCA_949316495.1. Taxonomy (NCBI): domain Eukaryota; kingdom Metazoa; phylum Annelida; class Polychaeta; order Phyllodocida; family Hesionidae; genus Amphiduros; species Amphiduros pacificus. The sequence goes on along the minus strand of OX439012.1, from coordinate 12,822,589 downwards.
AGTAATTATTCTTACATGATAGACAGAAGATTTGTTTGTTTGTTTGTTTGAGCTTTTACATCAATTTCAAAATTATTTCAGTCATTTCCTGATGAGACCTACTTGTAGCAGATATAGTGCTGCCTCACTGAATTCTCATGTCACAGGTCCTTGACATGACAACCCACCCAGTCACAGACATGACATGACAACCCACCTGGTCATAGTTTTACAAGGATAAAGGGTGAACACGCCTCAGCTCATGTGTGAAATTGGATCATGAATTCAATCTTGGCATGGCCGGGGATCAAACCCATGACCTTTGTATCACCACATACTGGTGCTAATAAGTTGGCACTCTAACCAACTGCACCACGGCCTTTGGTATATTGATATATACTCAATACTATTGGAGAACAAATGCATACTTTATTGCACCAACAACAGAATAGAATGACTACTAAATAGAATGACAACTAAACATGAAAATCCCATATAATTTCTTAAATTATAATTGAAGCATACCTGTTGTGGTACAAAAGGGAACATCACAATGTTCTAATCGAATATTGGGATCTGTGGTGAAACACCAAGGTCCTAGTTCATCATGATCACCATTTGGCAGCCTACAGAAGTTGTTTGCATCAGCTAAAGTCTTATCTGGCAGCTGATATGCAACTATTTCATGCTCATGTGGTGACTGTTGATCCCATCGTTGGCATGTTAAACCACTCACTGTAGTATTCTTTTTTCCAATATAATTAGATCCAAATGTGTTAGATGTGCAATCAACACCTGCCACCATGCTTGCTGAATTCATACAAATATTCATTTCCAATCTTAAGAATTATATAACACATGATATAATTTAATATTTTACTGAATAAATTTGCTTTATATTCATGAAGGATAAAGTGTAAGTTTAGCTGACCTTAACAAATGCATCCATACTTGGTTTCTTATTTACAAGTGTTAGATACAAGTGTAGATCATTTATTGTTTAAAACAAATGCTGATAATCAATTCAAATGCTGTAGCCCACTGGCTACTTCTATGCTCTAATTCTGATTCATTGTTATCAAATACAAATTATTTAATAAAAAACCAGGGCATTGTCCAGGGAAAAATAGCTATTTGATGAAAAAAGACATTCATATTGAGCACAAGAAATTCTGTTCAGATAATGGTATTGTATGTTATATTTTCAAATTTAATAACAAATCTATATGGTCATCGCAAAAGAATGGATTGTTCTGCATTCAAACAACAACACATGGGAAAAAGGTACACTTGGTATTTCCATGATCAGAATTGGTTCTAAAGAATATGATTCCTTTAAGGTACAAACAGAAAGAATATATGACTGATCAATGTTTCAAAGCTATGTTTGAAAGCTATGTTTCATTTATTTTTCTCAAAAAACACCTGAGACAGGAAATGTATATTGTGCTTTAAGTAATGATCCTTGCTCAGACTACATGTACATGTTGGGTGACGTATAAACTCTGAATTCTAAATTAATAAAAAATATTAAAAATTAAAATGATATCTGCAGCCATTTCTCAAGGAGCAGGAATATTGGTTATATAAATTAATCCCAACCTTGACAAGTCATTATGTTAAACTTTTATATAGTGAAAATAACACTTGATGCCTTCATATTATTCTAGGATGTATAATATGGAAATGAAATTTTGCTTAACAATATAATTGTTTTGCTCACTAGAATGTATTCCTTTAGCAGAAACACCGAAAATAAGAATGAAAGCATACCATGTTTTGTGCAGATTGGAGCATCACATACTTGGTATCGCACATCGGGGTCAATTGTGTAACACCAAGTTGCCCATTTCGCAGGGTTTTTGATTAAAACCCTGCAGAAATTAGCTGCATCAGATAAGGATTTATCTGGTAGTTCAGAGTCTTTTACTCCATGTACATGAGGATATTGCTGGTCCCATCTTTGACAAGTTAAACCGCTCCTTGTTTTATTCTGTGTTCCAATATAGTTTGATTCAGTATTGGATATGCATTCAATATTCTCTATTCTTCTGTCTAAATAAGAAAGATTTACATAACAATTTTTGCATGAATGAATAAATGTGATAAAATGTCACAGTGAATATTTTTAATATTCATTTTTTCATCATTGCTAACATGTCCCATAATTCAGTGTCTGACTGGTTATTTTAATCGGTCCAATGCCCACTAATGATATCAAACCAGATAAGCAAAATATTGTTTTCCCAAGAAAAAAATTCACATTTTTCACTTTGACATGACTTTCTTCAATTTCATAATACAGCAGAGAAATCTGCAAGCATATATAGATATATATATATATATATATATATATATATATATATATATATATATATATATATATATATATATATATATATATATATATATATATATATATATATATATTTCCCAATAGAAATATCACCTTGGATATCTAAACAAAACTTTACAGCAGATGGCCGAAAATACACAGCAACTGCTAAAACCCTTTTATAAAATATTTTCAAAATATATTGCAATGTTTGACAGCAGATAATCTCATTACCAATAATCTTATCATTCATTCATGCCCTAATATAAAAAATTGCATAATTTTTAAAATCAAATTTTAAAAATTAATTTAATTTTTAAAATTAATTTTTTATTTACATTATGGTTGTAATTAAAGGATACTAAAGGTCTTTTGTGCTCCACGGTCTGAAAACCTTTTAATTTCAATAAGGGAGAGCACATGGTAAATTCCACTGATGCCAATTATCAGCTTTCATAAGATTACTCTACAAAGTCCTAGTGATGTAAGGCAAAATCTGTGATCAAAGGTTATTCTGTCATTGTTTCCATACCCAAGCCTTTACAGGGGATTCTACACAACATTTGAGTCATGTTTTCTCATTTAATAGTATTAATCTCATTGCAAAAGGAACACCTTTGTTTTGACAGAAAGAATCTACATAAGTAAGATATTTTCCACCTGAGATATTTGTGAACAGTATCCCAAAATTAAGTGAATAACAATTTTAAAGATTTCACCTTAATATGTGAACATATTGAACATTGTGCAGATTGAGTGATGAATGCAGTGACCACCACAGCTCAGCCATTGATAAGAAATACACAAGAAGTACACAATCCTGTGACAAGGAGGCCTCAGTTTAGTATAAAGAAGGTGAGAAATCCCACCAAAATACATAGAACAAAGGCACAAGGTCAAATGGCATTTCATATCAAAATCTGAGAGAGAGAAAACCCTGCAGTCATTCACCCATAAAATAGATAATCTTCACCTATTTTTTGCAACCATAAAAGTATTTCTCAATTATTAATATTTGCCCTTCTTTGTCAGTTTTTTTTGTTCAATTCTATTTGATATCTTTGTCAAAATTGAAAGTAACTTGCATCTCAGCACTTTATGACCAATTATTTTGTTTTGTTTTTTTTCTTTTTCAATATTCTTGTCAGTTTTTTACACAATTATTTGAACATTTTGCAGATTGAAGGGATGAATGCTTTGACCACCATGGGTCAGCCGTCAATTAGAAATAAAGTACACAAACCAGTGAGAAGGTCTCATTTTTGTATGATAAATATAAGAAATCCCACCGCAATAATGGAACATTGACCACCATGGTCCAGCCATCAATAAGAAGTACACAATCCGGTGACAAGAAGGTTTCATTTCTGTATAAAAAAGCTAAGAAATCCCACCGTAATACATGGAACAAATGAAGCATTTGATATTAAAATCTGAGACAAATCCCAGCGGTCATTTTCTCAAAAATAATAATGTTCATCTTCAGTTCTTGCTACCATGAAAATATTTATTTATTTTATATTAAACTCTTTTTTATGAGCTGTTTTATGAACAATTCTTTAAATATTTTTGTTAGAATTGAAATAATTGTACATCCAGGCATTTTGGGTTTTTTTCTTCTTCAATATTCTTATATTTTTACACAACTATTTGAACACTTTTGCAGATTGAAAGTACAAATGCATTGTCCACCACAGCTCTACCATTGATAAGAAATAAAGAAATTCACAATCCATTAAGAAGTACACTGTCCGGTGACAAGAATGCTTCATTTCTGAAGCATTCAGAATGTAAGAAATCTCACCAAACTACATTAAACAAATGCATATCATATAGGATTTAATGTCAAAATCCGAGACAAATCCTGAGACATCCACTCAGAAACAAGTAAATGATATTCACCTTCTGTTCTAGCTACCATGAAAGTATTTTTCATTTATTTTATATTTGCCCTGCTTTCGAGGGGGTAAATTGTTTAAATATATAAAGTAATAATATTGGTATTGAACAAGCAGATTACACTTCAAAATTGTTAACTGTATGATTGTAATAATATTATTGAAATGCCTATGATGAAGTAATATTGAAATGCTGGTTGGTCCTTATATAATCATGAACTTTTATGATTTTTAAACATGGCAATAGTGTTTGATCATTTGTTTCAAACACATCAGATTTTATAGTGCAAATTTTAATCTAATTATTTATATGTGGATAGAACACAGGTGTATGGATTATTCTTTTAGTATATTCTTGCTTAGAGAGTAAACAGGAGTGTACAGGAATTACATATTCAAAGTTTTTCACCAAAACATTTGTTTAGTTTTAAACTGTAAACACTTCAAGCTAAATGCCAATCCTGTTTAGAAATCCGGTACATGAAACTGTTTAGACTTTGTTTAGTTCCTAAACATGTTGGAATGAGAGTGTACGTACCCATGTGGAATTCAGTACAATGGTTTCAAATCTTGATATGTCAACTGTTCAGTTGTTTGGTGTGTGTTTCATCTCAATCTTTGATTTTAAAGTTCAATAAAGTTAAAATGAAAATCCAAACAAAAATATAACTAATTCAAAAATAAAATCACTAATGGTATCTGCTTGTAATTACATTTCACCATCTGAGATTTTGAGATATGAAACTCAAAGATTTTTACAGTTATTTTATATTTTGTTAGTCAAAATATCTTTTCATGGAAAATACAGAAAACCATACCATTCTGAACATGTTTCCTAATATTTTTTGTCAATCTCAATATATGATGTGCTTTATTCTTCGTTATTGCCTTGGAGTAATGATGAATGGAGGCGTAACAGCCATTATATGAGATATGATATCAAGGCAACGCATTGTTTTACATTGAACAATTATATTTTTTTATATAAATTGGGCAATGTTTTATTGACGTTTTGCACAACATTTTGGTTTCTTTTTTTTTTAATCAGAATAGTTGCTCTTTTCAGGCTTACAATACTATCCACTTCAAATATATCTGTTCATTTCTGTTTTGATTGCTTCAAAAATAAATATTCTGAAAAAACCAAAAACATATTCCAAACCTTTTATTTGTTATACGTTTTAAAACATGTGTCACTATTCATGTTACATTGTAAACACATTTAAAACAAAATATTGTTTATGTTATAGCATTTGTTTATTGTAATTTTTGTTGATTTTAGATTATGACATAACACGCTGTAAGTAAATTTATTTCTGATGGCGCATATGTTGTCAGAGGCATAAATTACATTTTCAAATAGTAATTTTTTCACTGAACAACATGATGTATTTCTTTAAGCTGCCAATATTTGATCCAATAACTAAAAATGAACTGTAAAGAAACCATAACAACAAAACATGTGATTTCCTTAGTATCTGAGGTTTTTTAATACATTTTCATAGCTTTGGTATGAATATACGAATCTTATCATAAAATCGTTTAAACTTGAAGAATCTTATCAGAAAATCGTTTAAACTTGAAGCAGAGAAATAAAATGTATATCCCTTTGATCTGTGTAAAAAAAAAAAACATTTTATTCGCGCTATGTTTAACTCTAAATAATTTTTTTTTTAAATTATGTCAAAACTTTCATATCTTGCATCTATATGGAGTCATTATAACATCAGCTCACTCTACTTATTTGTAGTCATGTGGGCCTGGGGTTAGAATGATCCTTTGATTTTTTTATTCCCTGTTTTTTTTGTCAGTTCGTAAGAGGCGAACAAAAAAATAAACCATGGTGCCTTGTTTGCCGTGAGGTGCGACACGCAAGGGGAGGATATGGAGTTCTGCAGGTTGAGCACTGGACTGGTTTGGCATTAATACCAGTCCAGTTGCAACACACCTGTTTGGACCCAAATATTCACCCTAGACGGTGAGGACTTAGGGCCCGATATTGTCCAACCAGCTTGTGGAATATAGCTCCACACATTTCTCCATATTTAAAGCTCTAGTTTGATACGGTTCAGCTTGTTATATTTTAGATACTTTATCAATGATAAATACTACATGTTTTTAAGTATGGTATCATAAACAAATTTTTCAAAACAATTATTGGCATTGTCTACAAGTTTAGCATGACAGATGTGTGGAGCTTGACTGCTGAAACGGGTCAATCTGGGGTACATTTTATGTATTCTTGAGTATATTGTCTAATGAAGCCGAGTTTTATAGGTGTACTGATGGCTCTGCCCCATATCTATAACTCCCTATTATTAAAATAGGGAGTTATAGATAACACATATGGCATCCAACAAACAAAAAAGACAAAGGGCAGATACAGAAACAGACTCCTGGCAAAAATATTCCTCTTTGCAATTGCAAAGGGGATACTAGGCATTGCCGGAGTACCAAAAACTGTTAAAAAGATGGGAAATAAGTTATTGATTCAGGTTGCACGGAAAAGCCGTGCGGACAATCTACTAGGATGTTGGCCATTGTTCCAGTTTTAATAACAGCTCACAAGACCCTCAATAATAAAAAGAGAGGTATAAGATGCCCAGATTTGGCTGGAGTTTCTGAAGAGGAGGTAGTGGATGAGCTGAAAGACCAAGATGTTGTTCAATGTAAGTGGATATTTTTAAAAAAGGATGGTGTCAAAATTCCTATCAATACGTTTATTCAGACAATTGAAGCAGAGCAGCTTCCAACATCTATTAAAAGTGGATATTTGAACGTCAGAGTCGATGTATTTATTCCAAACCCTCTGCGCTGCTTCAAGTGTCAGAGATATGGACATGGATCTGATTGATATAAAGGTAGTGTGACACGCCAAAATGTACTGCTCAGCATAGTGAAGATTGTTCTTCAAGCATAATAAAATGTGTGAATTGTCAAGGCAATCACCCATCATATTCGTGGAGTCGTCGTTCCTTTTTAAAAGAGAAGGAAATTCAGCCAATACGACACACTGAAAATGTATCTTTTCCAGAAGCATGCAAGTGAGTAGAAAGTTTGAACACAACAAAGACATCTTATGCCAGTTCTGTAAAAACTAAACAAACAAAATCAATAGCAATTCAGACCGAAATTACATGGCCACTCAATGACAAAAATTATTCCTTTTTTTACAAAAACCTCTTCAGCAATGTCTACTCAGACTCTTACATCCACTATCCTAGTAATAACTCAGCCAACAGCAACATCCACTAAACCCTCTTCACAAACTCCCTCTACATCATCCAATAATAAAAGTATCAATAGTAATATACCAGTACATAAATCAGACAAAAAGAAATCAGAGATCAAGTTAAAAGTAAAATAAATGGAACCAAGTCCTTAGAAAGGATGGACACAGGTGATCCTCCAGATATGTATTTTACTCCTGTGCACTCGAAGCATAATTGTAAACTAAACAAGTGATTATGTTAGATCATATATTTTTTCTCATTATTCTTAATATGGCTATTGGCAATATCATACAATGGATTTGTAGAGGATTTGGGGTAAACAGGCCAGAACTGAAGTTATTAGCCCAAAAATATAATGCATCTTTTATTTGTTTACAGGAAACCAATTCTAAAGATAACTCATCAACATTTAAGGGATATGTACCTTATAATAAAGTCGGCTCAATAGATGCAATGGACTGAGCACATGGTGGAGTTTCTATGTCCTGTATACCCCAAAGTCCTGTATACCCCAAAGTAAAGTAACATTAAATACTACTTTACAAGCTTCTGCTGTTAGGGTTACCTTGCACAATACATTGACAATATGTTCAGTATATTTGCCACCAATTGAACTAATTAATATTACTTGTTTAAATAACTTAAAAACTCAGCTTCCACAACCATATATGCCAGTTGGTGACTTGATAATACTGATGCCAAAGGACGTATAATCAAAGATTATTTAAATAACAATAGTTTGTGCCTGTGGAATGATGACTCTCCAACATTTACATCCAGCTACAGGCTCTTTAACATCAATAGATCTCTCCATGCGCACTCCAAATTTACTTTTAGACTATTCCTGGGAAGTAGAGGAAGATCAATGGGGTAGTGATCATTACCCCATTATTTTAAATAACCATTTTCCTCCACCAGACGAAAGAATCCCCAAGTGGAAATTTCATTAACAATTTCTGGAGTTATTTGATCAAAACAGGATGTTTGAAATTTTGCCCAATCAGCTTTAAAGCATTCATGCAACCTGGAAGGTTCCAGGCAATTTTACAGTGGTTTAAGGCATCTGAAAACAATATATGATCTTAAAATTGACATACATACAGGCAAAAGAACATCTGCTCTGAGAATTATGATTTTTTGTGACCACCAAGTACTGCCAGTACTGGACAGGAAGTGTGCTGTGTGACCTTGACCTTTGAACTGTCAGGGGGCTCCGTAAGTCACAGGAGGTGTTGTTTACCAATTGTTACAATTGGAGTAACACATTTTCGGCCAATTTTTTTCACTATTTTGAGAATGAATTAGAAGATAACACTTATCAAGATGATAGTGCCCTTTCTTGGCTTTCTTTTGGTGGTAAAATTGATAAAAGTAGATAAATATTTATGAAGTTATGAGTACAAACATTCAAGAAGATTTTGCAGAAATTGCCAATTTAGTTTGATATGTTCTGATGTGTATATCATTAAATAGAACCCAATATGAAGATTTCATCTTTGTCTTCTATATAAAGTCATTATTCTTAATATTTTCTATGTTTGCAAAAAATAATTCAATTCTATATGTTCTGATGTGCATTTCTCTCAAATAGAACCCCATTATGAAGATTTCATCTTCAGTTTCTGTACAAAATTATTCTTTTTTATATTATATATGTTTGCAAAAAAAGTTTTAAAAAATCAATTCTAAACAGCCCAGCCTTTAAGGGGGAATCCATGCAGCCTTTGATGTCTTTGCATTCAGTGATGTAAAAAACCCCAAATTTCATCAAAGAGGGTCAAATCATAAATTTCACTGATACCGATTATCAGCATTCACAGTCTTGCCATTCAAAGTCCTTTAAGGCCAAACCAGTGATCAAAGGGTTTAATGTCACTTTTTCCACATCTCAGCCTTTAAGTTAAGGGGGATTCCATGCTGCCTTTGAGTCATGTCTTCCCTTTTTGACAGAAAGGTTTTCACATGCATAAGATATTTTTCAAATATATAGTATACTTTTCCCATAAATGATATATCTTTCACAACCATAAGATATTTGTCACAACCATGACAGTTATTTCATTGATTCAAATAATATTAATATAATCTTATGTTGTCACCAATGAAGTATACTCCTGGCAATAAATTGTACAAAACATCTTCAACTCTGTTTTCCAAGCCGGACAGGTGCCCAACTGGTAACTTATTAGGCGTTTACATGAGATCACTGACCAGCTAAACAAAGCTTCTTGACAAAGTGTTCAATTGCTGGTGTAGGTTTCTGCAGACAACTGATCAACTTTCAAATGCCACAGAAAGTTGTTAACAGGGAATATTTTGGGTAATACTACATACAAGCACTGTTTAGGGTATAAACATTCATGTAATCTAAATAAAATGTGTCTAAAAGTCTGGTTTCATGAATGCTTTAAGATGTAAATGATCCTCAGATACATTGTATGATATTGCTGATGGGTGTATTCCCAAATCAAAGCCAAATTCTAAAATTAAAGAAAAACCCTGGTTTAATGATGAGTGCAAAAACCTGTCAAGGAGAGCAAAAAAGCTTTAAAAAAATTAAAGCGACAGCCAACTCAATATAATTTGTACCAGTTTCATATGAAAAGAGCTAAAGCTCATTATATTATTAAGATAAGCAAAAGAAAATGTTGGAAAGATTACATTTCTAAATTGAACACAATAGGTCAAACCGTTTCTAAGAATTCATCATCCAATAATTATTCTGCCAAATTTCAACAAATAAAAAATTGAAAAGAAAGAAACCAACTAAATTTTTTATCCCATAACTTGGAAGAATATAGTAAATCATTTATAATAGAAGATTTGAAACTTGCTTTGGATAAATCTTGTGATACCGCTCCTGGGCCTGATCAAATTCACTACCAAATCCTTAAACACCTCCCTGCCGATCACTTGGCATCTTTTAGATATTTTCAATAAAATTTGGGAAGTGGAGTGAAGCCACTATCATTCCCATTCCCAAACCTGGCAAAGACTCACCATATTCTAATAATTATCGTCCCATTGCCTTAACAAGTTGTATTTGTAAAACAATAGAACGAATGATTAACGAGCGTTTAGTTTGGTTTTTAGAAACTGCAGCTTATATTTCAGTTGCACAAAATGGCTTTAAAAAGACTTGAAGTACCATTGACCATCTGATACATTTAGAGACATTTATAAGAGAGGGTTTTATAAAAGATGAGAATGTCATTAGTATTTATTTGATTTAGAGAAAACGTATGATACCACTTGGAAATTTGAGATAATGAGCGATTTATATGATATGGGATTAAGGGGTTGCTTACCCCTCTTTATTCAAAATCTTTTGTCGAATAGACAATTCAGCGTCCGAGTTGGTTCATCACTTTCTGATGCATTTGATCAGGAAATGGATGTTCCACAGGGTAGTATATAATCTGTTACCCTATTTTTTATAAAAATCAACAGCATAGTAAATTGTGTAGACCTGGAACAAATTTTTCATTATTTGTGGATGATTTTAGTTTATGTTACAGATCCACAAGTCTCTTGTACTATTTTTTGACAGGAAATTATCTTTTATACATCACATAAAATATGTTTTAAAAAAATGCTAGAAAAGCATTAGATTTATTGCGGGTTCTTGCCCATACCGATTGGGGAGGGGACTGTGATGTTTTGTTGCAATCATTATGAGCGCTGGTAGGATTAATGCTTGGTGCATTTCGTACATCAACTGCCGATAGCTTGGCAGTTGAGGCAGATGAACTGCCTCTTGATTTAAGAAGAGAAAAGCTTGCCCTTCAGTATGCTGCAAAAAACTGCTGCTTGTCCAGACAATCCTGCACATGATACTATATTCAATCCAAATTATGTTGATCTTTTTGAAAATAAAGCAAATACAATACCAACTTTTGGCATTCGCATCAAGAATCTTTAAATCCAAATCAAATAGCTAAATTTCAATATCCAGAAACACCACCATGGACCTATGCAACTTAAAATATTAATGTAGCCATGTCAGAATTAAAGAAATGTTCAACAGGTCCACCCATTTCTATAAATAGATATAAAGAAATTAAATCTGTTTTCACTGGATATTCAATATCAGTGTATATACACTGATGGATCATTTGACGATGAAAAGCCTGCTGCAGCTGTTGTTAAGGGCAATCATTTACTCAGAAGCTTAAATTAGAGCTACTCAAGACAAAGAGACAATGCTCAACATGAATCTCCCAACCAATAAGGTTGAGTGTCATAACATCAATAATAACGCAAACAATGACCATGTAGACCTCAACTTAGATCTAGAAAATGAAGAAAACTTCAATGACAACTTACCTGTAATGAATCAAACCAGAAATAAAACTGTTACAAACCAAAAAATCACTTTCTCGTTCTTTAACAAATCAGTTACTATTAACCTTGACAACAAGGAAGAACGTTCAGTCATTAACCTATCAAGCCATGACTTGACACATAATGAAAGAGCTATCCTCCTAAAAGGCCTCAAGTTCTGCCCCACACCGGGTGAACCCAAAATACATGAAATACAATCAGACTTGAGATCCTTTTACAGAAGAATGAGACTCAAATCATTTTGGCACGATTCAACCCCAGACACTCTGGAAAATCAGAATATACCAAATCAAAATCAACCTAGCATAACAACCCATTTTGCCCCTACCAACCACCCATCCTCTTCACAAACTGCCCCGACCGCCTCAGATCCACAGGCAAAATTCAAACCGAAAAGCACGTGGGAACCTAATACCACATCTAGAGATCCTGTGCTCGAAACCTTCTTCAAGTGTGTGCAAAAGGACATACAAAAATTTGTCCCCAGGGCACCCCGCACCCAAAACCTCACAAAAGAGGAAAAATCCGCCTTAGAAACCCTGAGTAAAAACACCTCCATCACTATAAAAAAGGCCGACAAGGGCTCAGCCATAGTGATCATGGACACAGAAGATTATATAAAAGAAGCAGAAAGACAACTGAATGACGTAAACTTTTACGTCAAGACCCCCAATGACCTAACAGAACAACATAAAACTAGTGTAAGGAACATACTGAATGAAATGTATGATAAGGACGAAATCGACAATGACGTATACATGTCATTGTGTCCACATGAGGCAAGAACAGCCAACTATTATTTCCTACCCAAAATACACAAGAAACAGGTTGTAGGGAGACCCATCATCAGTGGTAATGGGTCACCCACAGAACAAATTTCTGCATTTGTTGACGAGCATATCAAACCCTTTGTAAAAGAAACCCCTTCCTACGTAAGGGACACCACAGATTTCATTAGGAAGATCTCCTCCTTCCATAGTAACAATGAAATCATTGTAGCCACAATGGACGTGACTAGCCTATATACAAACATTCCTCACAGTGAGGGCCTAAATGCAGTATATAGATGTCTGGTGAGAAACTACAAAGGAAAGGCCACAATAAAAAGCCTAATGACCCTATTAGAGGCAGTACTGAAAATGAATAACTTCACCTTCAATGGTGATCATTTCCTCCAAATAGGAGGTACAGCAATGGGTACCAGAGTAGCCCCCTCATATGCCAACCTCTTTATGGCACATCTAGAGGACAAACTCCTAAAGAATGCCCCATCCAAACCAGCTCTCTACCTGAGATACATAGATGACATCTTCATGGTATTCGACCAGGGAGAAGAAAAACTCCTTGACTTCATTGATTATTGCAACACCTACCATGCCAAAATAAAGTTCACCTCAAAACATTCCAAAAACGAGGTAGAAATTTTGGACACATTGGTAAAGGTCGATAGTACCAACGGTACCATCTATACAGATCTATACACCAAAGATACCGATACACACAATTACCTTCACTACACTTCTTCCCACCCAAAACACTGCAAAACAGGTGGCCCCTATGGGGAATTCCTAAGAATTAGAAGAAATTGCAAAAATATAGAAGACTATGACACCCATTCAAAACTAAGAGTGGAAGACTACAAACGAAGAGGGTACCCCACTGATACCCTTGAGGCCGCCAGAGTAAAGGCCAGAGAGAAGAAACGAGAGGATTTGCTCACACCAAAAGAAACTAAAAAGAATGAGCAATCAAAGGTACCATTAGTTACCACCTACAATGAGGCCAACCCAAACTTCCAGCAAATCCTAGGGAGATATTGGCCCCTACTAAAACTGTCACCACAAAAGGATGCATTCCCAGAAAAACCACTGGTAGCATTCAGACGCCCAAAGAACATCTCAGATAAACTCATCAGAGCATCTTGTAACCAAACAACAATAACAAACAATACAAACTGATCTGCACCACCCTGCAGAAGACCATGGAGGTGCCAATTCTGCCTCAAATGGAAACTCCACAAAACTGTGAAAAGCTCAGAAACTGGAAGAGAGTACAAAGGTCCAGAAAAATACACCTGTAACACAAGAAACCTAGTTTATCTCATTACCTGCAAAAAATGCAGGAAACAATATGGAGGTGAGACTTACAGAACATTCAAAGAGAGAATTAACGAACACTTGGGATATGTCAGAAGAAAAGAACATGACCAAGCAACAGGTCATCACTTCAACCAACCAGGTCATAGTATAGATGACATGGAATATCAAGTGGTTTACATACTATACAAAAAACCAATCCCTCACGACCAAACCAGAGTTGCTAGAGAACTGGAATGGATAGACAAGCTGAGAACATTTAAACCAAATGGTTTGAACGAAAAAGGCAGATAAAGGGATTATTTTCCTACCCTACGCAGACAAACTATTGAAAAATAGATTTCAATCTAGTCCAACGTCTGTCTTTAACGGCAAATAGTACACGATCAAACACTGAACCATACCATTTATTTTAAATAGGTTCAAAAACACCAGAAAATCAGTCATAACACTGTATAACAACAATACATTAATTTGACAAAAAAAACGAATTTTCAGCGCTATGTAGTATTCCAACTAGGCTTTAACAGGAATCAAGCAAGAAACCCTGAATCAAGCCGGCCAAATTCGATTTTTCGCATCCCGCGATGGACTCTGGAGCCTAAAACACACACGGCCCGAGCGACGGCGCGTAGCAACAATGCCCCGTTACCCGTAACAACAATGACAATACACAATGGTCTCGCACAACATCCAAACCAAACACGATGGCGCCCAACCAACAGGTTTACCCCTTTTGCGACTTCTGTGGCCAAATATACACCACAAGACGGGCGCTTTTACGCCACAGAAAGACCGCCCATACGTCACAACCCGTGACATACAGATGTGACCGATGTAACATGTGTTATTCCAGACGGGATAACCTGAAGAGACACCAACGAAGGAGCAAAGTCTGCTCCAATGGAATAAAAAACGCAAGTATGTCATTGACTACCACACAAGAGTTTTACATAAAACAGTCTAGAAAAGTGACTGCAAGAAACTCAAAACTAAATAAGACATATATACACAACCTGAACAATCTAAACCACAGGGTTATAGGTTCACAGTACAAGAACCAAAAACCCACAACATGAAACCCATGTCGCTAAGATTGAAACTTCCAATTTTTAGAACCAACAACAGAAGAACAGGACAGATTGAAGGTCGAAGGGAGGGAAACCAACAATGTTCTCCCCCCACAGGATCAACCTATCCCAGACCAAACTCCCATTCACCCCCAGGATTCGGATACCCTTGATGATATCCTGGAGGCCCAATACTGGGACACAAGCAACCCCCCCGCAGAATGGAGCAAAATCATGGAGGACCTCCTGAATACTCTAAATGAATAAACTGTTTCTATGAACTGCAAAACCCAATATGTCTTAAAACAAAATATTGTACCTTGACAACAACAAGGAAACACCGAAGAAAAGATGACACGAAATAAATAAATATTTCCAAAAAAAATCTTTCTTCTTGACAGAGTCTTATATCCCCCAAGGGGGCAAAAATCATAGGCAAATACACACCTATGCCCACAAAAAATTGGTTAAAAAATGGCCAATAACCCAACAAAAATAATGGTATAATAATTTCCTAAAAATATTGAAAAATCCTCATAGAAAACAATAGAAAACATGGGGTTCAATATATCCAGCTTAGAAATGGACATTCCGACTCCACACCGGAGTCGTAGGCAGCGCGAAAAAAACGAAATAGTCTGGTGGCTTCAAGGGAGAGGGTCCGTAATTTAAAAACATTAAATCAACCAATCAAACCCGCTGTAAAAGCAAAATTTGCTTCAAAAAAAGTCCCAAATGCCTCGGGAAACGTTAAAAATATAACGTTTCATACGTTACAATCATTTTGGTCGCAAAAAACGCACTCCAAACCACGATAAAACGTTTTTTTCATATAGCACCTCCACCAGGAGCTAGAAAAAAAACAATAGCACCTCCAGACTGGAGGCGCCCTAGAGGAGGTGCCAGGCACCTCCAGAGGTGCTAGCAGCTCCACGCTTTCCTATATAAGCATGAATTAGGATAACGCAGTCAGTCCCCATCCAACTGACGAGATCCAAAGAGATTGAAACCAGTGTTGGTATTGGTTGGGACTGCGATCGTTGTTCAAGATCGTCTTATGCAGCATCGCCTACTTACATTTACTCAGAAGCTATTTTTAATAATTACATGAAATTAAGCCTGGTCTAGGCAAAACTAAAGGTGTTAAGAGAAGAGTCTATTTTTACTCGTATAAGAATAGGACTAAATATTTTAATGTACAAGATTTACATATGTTATTTAATACAGTAGATACTTCTGTGATAGTGTTATCTATAGTTTGGCTATCTATGGGGACTTGGGGGAATATGACTAGGATGGGGATACTCGCTGGCTGTGAGGTTGGACCTATCTAGCTGGCTATCATACCTAACAGAGGATATAAGAACCACTGCAGAGTCAGATATATGCGTGTTTGTTTGTTTGTTTGGGGTTTTACATCACTTTCAACATTATTTTAGTCATTTCGTGATGAGACCTACTTGTAGCAGATATAGTGCTGCCTCACTGAATTGTCATGTCGCAGGTCCTTGACATGACAACCCACCCGCTCACAGATTTACAAGGACAACGGGTTAACCCTTTAGGCACGGGCATCAGCTCATATGGGAAATTGTATCATGTGTTCAATCTCGGCACGACCGGGGATCGAACCCACGACCTTTGGATTACCACAATGGAACTGGTGATAATAAGCTGGCACTCTAACCAACTGTTCCACGGCCCGTGGCCTTATATGCATGTACTATGATCACTTTTATTGGGGTGCACAGCAACATACATAAGCAGACTAGACTAGGCATGACATGAGTGAGATATTTGTGGAACTCTCATGAGCCGGTGGCTAAGTCTAAGATAATGCCGGTTGGCAACAGTATTTGGTCAGAGAGCTGACTGACATGGACCATATAGCATGTGGAATACTGCACACTGAGTGTTAATTCTGGCCCATTAAGTAGGTACGCATCTGCATATATAATGTAGCTGACCTATACTGCTCATCTCCGATTGGTGTTATATCCTATCCTGTTATTTCTCACACATGATCATTCTGTGTCCCACAATAGTTTCATTTTTAAACCAAACAGGACTAATCAATTTTAAGGGTGGAGCTCTTGTTTACTTAGATCATTGACCTATTTATCAAGAACCACAGAACATCAAATGGTATTCAAGTCTTTTTAATAATTTATGCATATTTATTTTATACATAGCTAGTATCTTCAAATTCTGTGATGTAAGAATTATTTATATATAATATTGTTGCATATTAATATCTAGTCAATATTTTTATGTTTTTACCATTTTTTAGGCACTGAATGATCTTAGTGCCTTTTATGTGCCATCTAATCAGCCATTCATTCATTCTACTTATTTGTGAGTTATTCACCTTTGCAAATAAGATTGGCTATAAAGTTTCATTGGAGGAGTCTGCAGCATCTAGATATTTATTTCTGTTCACACATTATCAAGTCATACAAAAAATGGCTTTGAATTGGACTGGAAAATTTTATATCTAATTCTATTTTAATGAGACATTAAAAATGATGTAATATTATATGCATGATAAACCTAATTATATATTACCTTAAACAATTTTGATGAGTATTACCGGCCAGGAATTAAATTCAGCCATTAGAATGTGTGTGGACACCATAATAAAACACATATTAAAACAAATGTATCAAAAACAAAATATGTGTTCAAACCTTTAAAACTATGAAATCTATAATTTGGTTTGAAATTCAAATTAATTATGGTAAAAAAACATCTTCAAATAACAACAGTAAACTTAAGTGCAATAAGTGATTATAGCTTACCTGGTTGTGGGCATAGGGGTATATTACAAAATGCCCAACCTATTCCTGGATCAGGATAGTTTTCAATGTAACACCAAGGATGTCGAGAACCATCTGGGTTTCTGCAAAAGTTTTCTGCACTCGCTGCCGTTTCTCCAGGAAACCAATCTTCAATATTCTGTAAAGTTGACCACCTCCTGCACGAATAGTTCCCTGGGTATATTCTGTTAATTGTTCCTTTATATCCCTTGCCATCCATATTTATAGTGCAGTCAACATTATAGATGATATTGTAACATTCTATAGCAAACAAGAGATAAAATGTCAGAAAAAAACAATGAAAGTGTTTCAATATAATGTGGTTTAAACTATCCTAAATGTAAATATCATGACATCATGCCAATCAATAGGTGTGCTCTAGTGTGCCAGCATTGTCTTCTGTTTCTCCCATTATAAATACAAAACATTGGTTTGTTTGAAGATTTTGTAAGGAATAGCTGAGAAAAAGTATAATAACATATGAATATAAGTACATGTATCATGTTTGGGTTTTTTTTGGGTCAAACACTACTCTGACAATATCTTTGCCCATTATAAAACCCTCTCTAACAAATGTCTCCAATAGCACAGATGGTCACTGTTGCTTTGGGTCCTATTAAACCCACTCTGGGCAGCTGTGGGGCGATAATAATTAAAATCAGATGCATCTTTCCTGGGCTTTGGCATAAGTTTAATGTTGCATCACTCCAAGAATGTGCAAAATCCCCACTCTCCCAGATATTATCAGAAATGTCCAGCGGATATGATATTGAAAGGTCAAGAAGGGATTTCAAGGTTTAGTAGTCAGTTTGATCAGGTCCTGGAGATTTGTTATTTTTGGCAGTTTTGAGATCTAAAAGATATATATTACATTTGAAGATTGCTCTCATTCTCTTCCAATTTGGCTTTGTTAGAATTGAGGGGGATAATATGTTGAATAGGATTTGGTTGATATTGAGCAACCTATGGCATAAGCATGTTATGAGTATTTGTATTTTAATAGTCTCGTCAATATTCAACTGAGTAACGTTATATTGATCCATATAACAGTGAATTTATCATTGTTATGCCTTTTGTCATCACATACTTGCCAAGTGGCTTTTCTTTCTGTTAAATTGGAGAAAAGATATACCTTGGTTTGCACATAAATGATTTATTTTTAATTAAACCCTACTACAAATAAATCTACCATGCAGTCAGTCATGTCTTGAATAAGCATGTGGTTAAGAGCTAAATCTCTTGCTGGGATTCATATCTCCTACCTTAACCACCTTTACTTACCGTATAATGACCACCCCTTGTCATGTGTGATACCTTTCCTACTACAATTTGTAAGATGATAAACAAGTTTGTGGTAGATAATGGCAAAAATCGACGTGCAAAACTTTGTAAATTTTAAACTCCGTAACTCATCTGCTCGGCCTGTCCGCGACAGTGAGTCCATTCCTTACAACTTTTCTGTGCAACTGTAAAGCGGCGGTCTCACTGTAGCAGACAAAAGCGGATGAAAGCAGAGTGGAAAATTGTGCTCGTCGAAATGAATTCGGAAGTATACATAACTCAAACGCTTTCTCCGTATCTCCTTCTAAAGCCATCCGTTTAGAGTTCGGTGCAGTAGACACATCAAATCCACAGCACAACATGTAGAAAATTTTTAGTGGAAGAGATGCAGATGGCCAGTTCGCACTGGCTTTGTTACACGTGCTGATTGCGTCCGGAATGGGAATGTTTTCTTCGTATCTCATCCTGAATGTGTCCTGACTCATCCTGAATGTGTCCTGACTGTGTCTGCTGATCTTCGTTGAAAACGAATGTCCGTATTGGTCAGCTTCTCATTCATGTTCTGTCTGCAATACATCCGTCTTGTCTGTATATATTCATTATTTTTCTGTGTGTTTTCTCCTGAATACTTTCACTGTAATACTGTATCAGTGTTCATCTGAGCTGTTCGCTTTGGTTTTTTTTTTAATTGTGTGTGCCTCATTTGTTTCTTCAAAGTGCACAAAAAGCGAACATGAAGTTTTCCACTCAGCAACTCTCTGCAACTCATTAGCTAAGCCTGTTTGCTACAGTGAGACCAAGGCTTAATATAAGCTGCAGTTTCTAGAAACAAAACTAAATGTTCACCATTCATTCTGTCGGTCTACAAATGCAATGGGTTGATGCAATGGGGTGATAATTATTTGAATCTGATGAGTCTTTGACAGGTTTAGTATTGTAACTGATACTGGCTTCACTCCATGAAAGGGGAAAATCACCACTCTCCCAGATATTATTGAACATATACTATAAAGTGATTGGTCAGGGAGGTGTTTATGATCTTTTTTTTTTCTTTCGCTTAAACTAGGTGTATACTATGGTCGCATGGTTTTACTCACTTCATTGTTTTATTGTCTTTTAACTTTTATTATGTAACTTATCTTATATGTGTAATCTTTAATCTTTTATATGAGTCAAACTAGACATTGTATAAATTGTATAAAGGCATACATCACACAGTGCAATACGAGAAAAACAGGTCAATAACTTCTACTAATTTATATAAATATCAATTTTATTATTTCTAGGAAAACTTTAATGAGCATTGGAACAGTACCTTTTGTATGTTTCATTTATGCCTATAGTGCCTGAATGCTGGACATATATGATAACCAGTTATGCTGATACATCTTCCAGAATAATTTTTAAACAAAAACATGAATTATTAACGAGCATGAAATTCTTTTGATATTTGATATTTGATATTTGACGTTTTTTTTCAAAAGGTGTCAACAAGTATGTATCAGTGTATCTTTTTGGGACATGGTGAAAAAAGTTATGTAAAAGGATATATATCCTGTCAAAAACGGATATATCCCTTTTCCTGTGACAAATGAGTTTTTCAGTATGATTAATGGCCTTCTCAACCTTGTAGCACAGTCTTAATCATTTATTATCAATATATTAATGGGGAATAACTGTATACACATTCATACCCTTTTGGTATTTGGGTAGAAACGTTATGTAAAAGGATATATATCCTTTAAAACACTAAAATGTACCTTTAGCTATCACAAACACATTTTTTTAGCATGATAATGATTCCCAAGCATTGTTGCACAGCCTTCCCAAACATGAATATACTAATAAAGGGTTAGACACACTTGCTAGACATGTCTAGAACATATCTAGTGACATAAGAAGGCGAGGAAAAATATATGAGTAGGAGATATAGCCCTTTTCCATTGGCAAAATGTGCATATCCAATACAGCACATTCTAAGAGTTGCCGCACTGTCTTCGCAGATTTTGAGGGACTAATGAGGGGTCAGACATACTTGCTAAACATGTCTAGAACATATCTAGTGACATTAGAAAGCGAGGAAAAATATATGAGTAGGAGATATGGCCCTTTTCCCGTGGCAAAATGTGCATATCCAATACAGCACATTCTAAGAACTGCCGCACTGTCTTCGCAGATTTTGAGGGACTAATGAGGGGTCAGACATACTTGCTAGACATGTCTAGAACATATCTAGTGACACTAGAAGGTGAGGAAAAATATATGAGTAGGAGATATGGCCCTTTTACTCTGCTAAAATTTACATATTTCAACATTTTTTGATTTTTCAAATGCCAACATTCTAAGAGTTGCCACACTGTCTTCGCAGATTTTGAGGGACTAATGAGGGGTCAGATATACTTGCTAAACATGTCTAGAACATATCTAGTGACATTAGAAAGCGAGGAAAAATATATGAGTAGGAAATATGGCCCTTTTCCCGTGGCAAAATGTGCATATCCAAAACAGCACATTCTAAGAGTTGCCACACTGTCTTCGCAGATTTTGAGGGACTAATGAGGGGTCAGACATACTTGCTAGACATGTCTAGAACATATCTAGTGACATTAGAAAGCAAGGAAAAATATATGAGTAGGAGATATGGCCCTTTTCCCGTGGCAAAATGTGCATATCCAATACAGCACATTCTAAGAACTGCCGCACTGTCTTCGCAGATTTTGAGGGACTATTGAGGGGTCAGACATACTTGCTAGACATGTCTAGAACATATCTAGTGACATTAGAAGACGAGGAAAAATATATGAGTAGGAGATATGGCCCTTTTACTCTGCTAAAATTCACATATTTCAACATTTTTTTATTTTTCAAATGCCAACATTCTAAGAGTTGCCACACTGTCTTCGCAGATTTTGAGGGACTAATGAGGGGTCAGACATACTTGCTAGACATGTCTAGAACATATCTAGTGACATTAGAAGGCGAGGAAAAATATATGAGTAGGAGATATAGCCCTTTTCCATTGGCAAAATGTGCATATCCAATACAGCACATTCTAAGAGTTGCCGCACTGTCTTCGCAGATTTTGAGGGACTAATGAGGGGTCAGACATACTTGCTAGACATGTCTAGAACATATCTAGTGACATTAGAAGGCGAGGAAAAATATTTGAGTAGGAGCTATGGCCCTTTTACTCTGCTAAAATTCACATACTTCAACATTTCTTGAGTTTTCAAATGCGAACATTCTAAGAGTTGTCACACTGTCTTCGCAGATTTTGAGGGACTAATGAGGGGTCAGACAAACTTGCTAGGCATGTCTTGAACATATCTAGAGACATAAGAAGGTGAGGAAAAATATATGAGTAGGAGATATGGCCCTTTTCCCTTGGCAAAATGTGCATATCCAATACGGCATATTCTAAGAGTTGTCGCAATATCTTCGCAGATTTTGAGGGACTAATGAGGGGTCAGACATACTTACTAGGCATGCCTAGAACATATCTAGTGAAATTAGAAGGCGAGGAAAAATATATGAATAGGAGTTATGGCACATTTCCCTTGGCAAAATGTGCATATCCAATACGGCACATTCTAATGTCTTCGCATATTTTGAGGGACTAATGAGGGGTCAGTCATACTTACTAGGTATGTCTAGAACATATCTAGTGACATTAGAAGGCGAGGAAAAATATATGAGTAGGAAATATAGCCCTTTTCCCTTGGAAAAATGTGCATATCCAATACGGCACATTCTAAGAGTTGCCACACTGTCTTCGCAGATTTTGAGAGACTAAGGAGGGGTCAGACATACTTGCTAGACATGTGTAGAACATATCTAGTGACATTAGAAGGCGAGGAAAAATATATGAGTAGGAGATATGGCCCATTTACTCTGCTAAAATTCATATATATTTCAACATATTTTGAGTTTTCAAATGCAAACATTTCAAGAGTTGCCACATTGTCTTAATTTTAGGTCAGATGTAATTCCCAACAGTTCCCGACCTTCTTTTTTGTTTGTTTTTTTGTTTCAACATTATTTCAGACATTTCGCGATGACATCTACTTGTAGGAGATAAAGTGCTGCCTCACTGAATTGTCATGTCGCAGGTCCTTGACATTACAACACATCCGGTCACAGATCTTCAAGGACAACAGGTTAACCCTCATATGGGAAATTGTATCATGAGTTCAATCTCGGCACAGTCAGGGATCAAACCCACAATCCTTGGATCACGACAGAGGAACTGATGCTAATAAGTTGGCACTCTAACCAATTGTGCCACGGCCATAGGTCTTAATGCTTTGTTTGTTATTTGGGGTTTTAAGTCATTTTATGATGGGACCTACTTGTAGGAGATATAGTGCAGTCTCATATATTAAAGTGCAGCCTGAATTGTCATGTAGCAGGTCCTTGACATGGCATCACACATATACACAGATTTACAAGGACAATGAGTTAACCCTTTTGCAAGGACCTCAACTCATATGAGAAATTGTATCATGATTTCAATCAAACCCATATCCTTTGGATCACCACAGAGGAATTGGTGCTAATATGCTGACACTCCTACCTAACTGCACCAAGGTCCATGTACTATACTACTGGTAGTTTTGAAGATTTTTAAAGAAATGTAGACAGATGGACAGACAGACATTTTCCTCACTCCTAAATCTTTAAAGACGTCAGCAGAGTGCATAAGTTGTAATTATTAACTAGTTGTATTGATAATATAATAATAATTAAAATATCTGGATGACTTGGAGATGAATAGTTAAAAAGCGTTCATTTTGGTTTTTAGAAACTGATGCTTCTTTTACTGTACAAAACGGCTTTTCATATAGCTTGACTAAGTAGGGCAAGAAATTACTTTTCACTCTCAATATTTATTGTGTGAGAAAAAATGCCAGAAGTTGGTTTCAGATTTATAATGTTTTTTGTCCATATTGTGTAATTGTATAGAGGCTGTCTCTCTGTCTTGTCACGATCATACAGAGCACCGTTTCCTTTTTAACTTGATCATGGATATATGGTGTATGGATCAACACATCATGCATTAAAATTCCAATCCAATATAAAGGTTTGGAACTATGCCTTGGTGGATCACTTGCAGATAGTTTGGCAGTTGAGGGAGATGAGCTGTCTTTTGATCCAAGAAGTTTTCTTTCTTTGAATGTGGTTGTGATAATTTTGACGGTTGGGCGTTTTTGTGTTCAAAAATAATCTCACCATTTCAGCTGCAATTCACAAGCTGGTCTTGACATGTGTTTTGATAATTCCATTTTGAAACTCAGATGAAATCATCACTATGAAATCACAGTTATATATTTTACTACATTGTATGGTGTATACAAATATTGTTGGTGAATAACAAAGATTGACCAATCTAAGCTGTTACATCATGAATAATCATCACCCTAAGGAAAACTTGTATGCTAGTGATTAATGCATTCAAATTTGCATCCAATCTATCAACTTTAATAGGAGTCCTTGAGGCCATCATGAAGGCCAATGATGGGTTAAATGGGAACATATACGAAGAAATGTGCATGTTCAAGGATTTGCCTCAAAATTCATACATAAAAAAGACATTATTTAACTCAACTTTAACCTACTATATGGCAAATCTTCCAGCTCCAAACCTAAGTCCAAATAGGAATTCATTAATTAAATTTATTAGTTTCATGATCTAAATAAGCAGATAAGGTAGGAGATATTCAGATCTGCAAACCCCAAACAGGACTTATAAAAAATTAAAATTGTCTACCGGCTATGTGCAAATTTTAAACAAATATATCATTGCATAATGAAGTAAACAAAAAAGTGAATATGTTTGAAAAAATGTTATACTTTGATGTGGAAACGTCTAGACATTATCAAGTCTTGACTAGGAAGTATGTCTGACCCCTCATTAGTCCCTCAAAATCTGCGAAGACAGTGCGGCAACTCTTAGAATGTGCTGTATTGGATATGCACATTTTGCCACGGGAAAAGGGCCATATCTCCTACTCATATATTTTTCCTCGCCTTCTAATGTCACTAGATATGTTCTAGACATGTCTAGCAAGTATGTCTGACCCCTCATTAGTCCCTCAAAATCTGCGAAGACAGTGTGGCAACTCTTAGAATGTTCGCATTTGAAAAATCAAAAAATGTTGAAATATGTTAATTTTAGCAGAGTAAAAGGGCCATATCTCCTACTCATATATTTTTCCTCGCCTTCTAATGTCACTAGATATGTTCTAGACATGTCTAGCAAGTATGTCTGACCCCTCAATAGTCCCTCAAAATCTGCGAAGACAGTGCGGCAACTCTTAGAATGTGCTGTATTGGATATGCACATTTTGCCACGGGAAAAGGGCCATATCTCCTACTCATATATTTTTCCTCGCTTTCTAATGTCACTAGATATGTTCTAGACATGTCTAGCAAGTATGTCTGACCCCTCATTAGTCCCTCAAAATCTGCGAAGACAGTACGGCAACTCTTAGAATGTTGGCATTTGAAAAATCAAAAAATGTTGAAATATGTGAATTTTAGCAGAGTAAAAGGGCCATATCTCCTACTCATATATTTTCCTCGCCTTCTAATGTCACTAGATATGTTCTAGACATGTCTAGCAAGTATGTCTGACCCCTCATTAGTCCCTCAAAATCTGCGAAGACAGTACGGCAACTCTTAGAATGTTGGCATTTGAAAAATCAAAAAATGTTGAAATATGTGAATTTTAGCAGAGTAAAAGGGCCATATCTCCTACTCATATATTTTCCTCGCCTTCTAATGTCACTAGATATGTTCTAGACATGTCTAGCAAGTATGTTTGACCCCTCATTAGTCCCCCAAAATCTGCGAAGACAGTGTGGCAACTCTTAGAATGTTGGCATTTGAAAAATCAAAAAATGTTGAAATATTTTAATTTTAGCAGAGTAAAAGGGCCATATCTCCTACTCATATATTTTTCCTCGCTTTCTAATGTCACTAGATATGTTCTAGACATGTCTAGCAAGTATGTCTGACCCCTCATTAGTCCCTCAAAATCTTTGAAGACAGTGCGGCAACTCTTAGAATGTGCTGTATTGGATATGCACATTTTGCCACGGGAAAAGGGCCATATCTCCTACTCATATATTTTTCCTCGCCTTCTAATGTCACTAGATATGTTCTAGACATATCTAGCAAGTGTGTCTAACCCTTTATTAGTATATTCATGTTTGGGAAGGCTGTGCAACAATGCTTGGGAATCATTATCATGCTAAAAAAATGTGTTTGTGATAGCTAAAGGTACATTTTAGTGTTTTAGAGGATATATATCCTTTTACATAACGTTTCTACCCAAATTTCAAAAGGGTATGAATGTGTATACAGTTATTCCCCATTAATATATTGATAATAAATGATTAAGACTGTGCTACAAGGTTGAGAAGGCCATTAATCATACTGAAAAACTCACTTGTCACAGGAAAAGGGATATATCCGTTTTTGACAGGATATATATCCTTTTACATAACTTTTTTCACCATGTCCCAAAAGGGTACACTGATACATACTTGTTGACACCTTTTGAAAAAAACGTCAAATATCAAATATCAAATATCAAAAGAACTTCACGCTCGTGAATTATTAAGCCTTTTAACCAGTGTGAAAGAGAGAGTGGTCAAACCCACTTGCTCCCATCTCCTACTAAATCAGGCATACTTTCAAACTACATGAGTAATACATCCAATTTTTTTATGGAGCTTGGAGTCTCTACTGTGCATGTCACTGCTTGCCACTACCCCCAACAAACTAGACATCATACCCACACTATTTATACCCAAAGACATTGTCAAAATAGACTTGAAATCCACTGTTTCCAGAAACATTACGCGCTGCCCATCCAATTTAACTCATGACTCCATTAGAACTCGACTTCCGGCAATTAACAATCAAACAATTATGTTCCCTTTAAGTAAACATAAGATGTCAGTCCTGTTTGAAAATATTTCTTTGTTTTTTTTTATCTCAGCATCGTTTCCCCATTGTTTACGATTTTAAGCAAAGACGTGAAAGGGGGTCAGTTTATTCACACGAGTGACAGCAATGATCTGAAGCTCAACAACGTTGTGGTGCTTCTGACATCATATGCTGTTTCTCCCTTTGTGTTTCCATGACGTCATCACTTGGACTCTTCCAAATGCCATTTCACGTTGTTATGTTTGATATCAAGTAAAAAACTGAAATAAAAACACTACAGAATTCACAGAGATTTGTATATTTAGACATTATGACTGGGAATGATAGTGACATGGGTCATAACTGCAACAGTCACTCAGCGGAGGTCGAGTTTATTTACTGGGGAAATTTCAATATGATGGGCAGTGCGTGGTGTTTCGGGAAACAATGGATTTCAAGTCTATTTTGCCGATGTCTTCGGGTATAGTCACAAACCTTGTGTGACTGATGTGTTACCAAGTAATTCTACAGTCAAGCTTTCGTCCGTTATTTAAAAATGCTATAATTGAAACATGTTACTTATCCAAGTATGTATTGTATGTAGAAATGATATGTAAAGCTTAACAAATATAAGCATACCTTTGAATTTAATGGAGAGTCCTATAACAAACACATAACTTAGAAATCTCATGCCTGCTATGGTTGTTAATTTCATGTTCATCATTGCTGATATTTTAAGACACAAGCAGGTCATGTTTAACTCCAATGCTTATTCTATTACTGTTGATATTATTGCTATATTCATCTGGCATACATCGCACAGTGCAATACAAGAAAGATAGATTAATAACTTCTACCAATTTTTATAAATATTCATTTCATTAATTCTTGGAAAATTCTAACAAGCAGTAGAAAAGCACTCATTTACCCTTTTAATGTTTAATTTTGATGTTTAATTATCATCTCATACAATGACCTTTTCCCATCGTAAACAAGATGACCTTTTGTTGCGTTTTCCGACACCGAGGGGATATTTGTTCATGTTTTATGATTTAAAAATATTATACTGTAAAGTTGTCATTTTTACAGGCAAATTTACCAGTGAGGTCATAAGACGAGATATATGATGTATAAAATCAATGCAATATGTACGCACAGAATTTCATCCCTTTTTAAATTTTACACCACAAATGTTACATTGCTATCATCAGATGATGTTCTCAAGCTAATTAGGAAGGCACCAAATAAGTCAATTATTTATAAATCGCTTTCAGATGCAACAATACCTGTCAATATGAAAATAGGTTTAATTGCCTCACTTTTAAATAAGTAATAGTTCAGCAGCAGAACGGTGGTTTGGAGCAATGCATGGATTTTAAGTATATACAATGTTTTATTTTATATAGTCCTTGTAAATCTGTGATCTTTTTATATTGTCTGGAGATTGAATTTAGAGGGTGACAGTTTATCACCCTTGGGGAAAATCTTTTTCAAGCAAAACGCGTTGCAGCTGTCAGACCATGGCTTTTCACCGATTCTAACCACAATTTTTTGTAGATTCAAAACTGATTCCAGAGAAGCATGCCTCACATTCCAAGTAACAACTTTGCTCAATGCTAGCTATCATACATGCAATAACATTGTTATGAATTGTTTATTGACTTTTGACATTTTCACACTGTCAACTTCTTGTCTTTTTCAGAATCCAGCCTAAAAATGTCTAAACAGTGACACTTATCAATGACAGGAGGAGAATAGACAATTTTGTATGTTGATGTTTATTATTGTGGAGGTTGCATATATATATATATATATATATATATATATATATATATATATATATATATATATATATTATATATATATATATATATATATATGTATACTTGGATAGATAAAGTATATCGTTAACATACTACCCTAAAATATTATACAGTAAATAACTCTTTGATATATCTTTGTTTATATGTCTTTTATTGGCACTCCTACTCTAATACACCCCTACTTAAACATCACCCTATATTTATGCGGTAACTATGGCTGAGAACACAGATCCACAAGCTGACCCAGGCCTTCATGATAAGTCTGACCAGGAGGTCCTGACATCAAGGTTGTGCACGTGGAGAAAGTACTGCAGGGCAAATTCAAGCTACTACAGAATAGTTATGACTGTCTTGAGGTCATGCACACTGACGCCTCTCAATACAACACTGAGCTGGAGGCCAAAGTTTTGCCTAAAGGCCAAAGGTCTTTTTCCCATACCATTGACATAACGAAAATGCAACACATTTCATGTACTCCCCTTAAGAGAAATCAAGCACTTTCCCAACCAACATTTGGCCATCTTGATTTCTGATATGAGTGAACTCATTGAGTACATATCAACACATTAACTCCCTATGAAACTAACATCCTACCGGACTACTTTCCATATGACTTCTCCAGAAAAATGTGCACCACTCCAGTAACTGATTTTCTTTGGCTTATTACAATTCTCTGTTTTATGAGTTCAAGTTAAATATATAAAATGTGTATGGACATTATATGACACACCTCATATTCAATATAAATAACTACAGGCTAACCTTATATACCTACCTACAGAGAATCAACTAGAAAATGGTTAGATTTGAATGAGGTAATGAGTTATAGATATCTATTTCGTTTGATCTATTTGCATTACTATTGATATCATCTTAGACAAACATATTTTTGGAAAATTTTACTCTACAAATTAACCTTTGGCTGTTGTGTGGAATATCTGAATATCCCTTTATAAAATGACTTGACAAAGTGATAAAGATGTTGACTATTTGTGTGATGTATCAGCGAGAAGGTCAAGTCATAGTATTCAACATGGCTCAGTGGGTAAGACATCTGTCTCACATGCTAAAGATCTGGGGTTCAATTCTTGCCAGGAACAAGTATTTTTTTATTTATTCATGCTGAAACTGAAATCTACATTTTGAAGTTTTTTTTTCACAATATGCGCATCAGAATATATAGAATAAAAATGTTTTTCGTTTTGATAGAAATTATAAACAAATGATGACTTTACACAATAGAAAAGGTGAAATCTTCATGTTGGGATCTTTTTAGAGCAAAATGAAAATGAAATGTGTGTTTTTTGCAAATGGAGAAAATACAAAAAAATAAAATAAAGTATCTTTATCAGCAAAGAAATGGAACAATTTCAATTTGCATACAGTACTGACACAAGGTGATACATGGCACAGTGGTAAAGATGTCTGTCTTCTATGCTAAAGGTCCAAAGTTCGAATCCTGCTTGGGAAAAGTATTATTTTCATGCTGAAGGTGAAATCTTAATATTGGGGTTCTGATTGAGTGGTGTGTACTTCAGAAAACATGAATTGATTTGTCTATTGCAAATGCAGAAGAATATAAAATAATAAAAATGACTTGATACCAAAAAAAAAGATGAAGTCGTTTTATTGGAGTTCTTATTGAGTAATTTGCATATCAGAAGAATATATATTTTTTTATTTTATTTTGCAAACATATACAATATGAATAATACTAGTAAACAAATATAAAATCTTCATACAGGGTAATATTAGAGCAATATGCATGTCAGAACATATGGAATTGAATAGTTTTTTTGCCAACATAAAAATATAATGATGATATGCTTTTCTCATGGCAAAATTGCTCACTCAACATTCAGCCTGGATCCACATTTAAAAATAAACATGGACTGTACCTATCCAAGGTGTTGTTACAATTCAACAACCCTTAAAACATACCTGCAAACAATGCTCATTCTTAAATACATTCAATCAGATTGGTATATCATATATTCCAAAACAATATTCAAGATCTTCAAAATGTGGATATCAGTCACTGACAGGATGGAAATCAACAGGTCACATGTCACCTGAATGTGCATTTCTCTGTTGTCCAGTGAGATCAGCCAACAATGCATGTACTCATATGTGCAAAGATCATCTCTTGGAAATGGTGTCAATGCCTCTAAAATAGTTCTCTAGTTTCACAGTAGTTTAAACACTATTAACAATAAAGAATCAGAATATCTATATTTTAAATAAGTTCAAATAATGCAATCATTATTTTAATTGTCAAATAAAACCACAATTTGATTAAAGAAACATGTGTAGTAATAATGCTCAGATGTGTGTTCAGTGGTTAGCCCACTATTGATGACATGTGAAAGTGACCACACACCCCACTAATCTGAGTACTAATCTCAGCAAGCAAGTGTTCCCAGCAGGTCACCAGCTCATATTTTTATTCTCTACCGATGGTACCCTTGCTTACCTGAGACTTTCCTCTTTTTGTCAGGTATGTTGGCTGAAGGGAAAAATACGCAATGACGAACTGGCCGAAAGGAAGATGATGTCGTAGGTCACAGGGGCAAGCCTAGCCGAACCTCCAACCTCTTCTGGTAAGACAATCTTGATTTCAATCCCTAAAGATGGCCATCAGGATCTAGTGGCGGAGGGTAAAACTAGGACTGACTGCAAGATCCTGACTATGGCACAAGACCTGGATTTTCTTGCTAAAATATCTGACCGTATTGATAATGCTGATCATGTGATAATAATTCCTGACATATCTGGGATAAAGAAAATGGATCTGGGTGTAAATGTTTTCAAGTCGCTTGCTGAGTTGATCGATCACATCAGGACCCATGGGCTTACAGTAGGGGGTGGTACCCCCCTCCCCCCTCTCCTGAGGGGTGATACAGCCAGAAGATCCTGGATAGTGTTTAACCACTTCCCATTGACCAATGTGAAGGAATTCCCAGTTTTTTTCTATCTCAATATTGAAATGTTTCATTCTTATATAATCAAGTGTTATACATGGGGAATAAATCAATCAAAATCCTTCTTGATGTTTCATGTGGGTTGCTTTATTTGTCAACAAATGGCTGGAATCTACAATACCATAAATATAGAGCAATCACTAATAGATCTTATAAATCACTCATTGGATGTTATAAGTAGCTACATTTTTTCTTCAAAATATTGAAAACAGGCAGGAATGCTGGCTTACTTGCACCAGTTCTTCGATTCCCAGCCTTGCTGACATTTTATTTATGTTGTCAGTTTTGATATGAGCTAAGGGATAATTATTTATCCAGTGAGGCAGCACTTTATCTACTTCAAGTAGGTATTGTCATGAAATGACTGAAATAATGTTGAAGGTGACAAAAAATCCAAATCAAACTCATTTGGCTTGTTGAGGGCCATAGTATTTTAAATGTTACACTTATGTTTCTCTATATCAGTTAATTTGGATTTTTTTTCATTTAATCATATCTTTTTAAATGGTGAGCATGTGGTTAGCATTTTCTTTGATTTAGAGAAAGCGTACGATACTACATGGAAATTTGGAATAATGAGCGATTTATATGATATGGGATTAAGGGGTCGTTTACCCCTTTTTATTCAAAATTTTTTGTCAAATAGACAATTCACTTTCTGATGCTTTTGATCAGGAAATGGGTGTTCCACAGGGAAGTATATTATCAGTCACCCTTTTTATTATTAAAATTAACAGCATTGTTGATTGTATGAGGCCTGGAGCAGATTGCTCACTTTTTGTTGATGATTTCAACTTAAGCTACAGGTCCACAAGCATGCATACAATAGAACGACAGCTCCAACAACACTTAAATAGATTACAAGAATGGGCTGATCATAACGGATTTAAATTTTCTTTAAAGAAAGCTATGTGTATAGTTTTCATTTAATCATATCTTTTTAAATGGTGAGCATGTGGTTAGCATTTTCTTTGATTTAGAGAAAGCGTATGATACTACATGGAAATTTGGAATAATGAGAGATTTATATGATATGGGATTAAGGGGTCGTTTACCCCTTTTTATTCAAAATTTTTTGTCAAATAGACAATTCACTTTCTGATGCTTTTGGGTGTTCCACAGGGAAGTATATTATCAGTCACCCTTTTTATTATTAAAATTAACAGCATTGTTGATTGTATGAGGCCTGGAGCAGATTGCTCACTTTTTGTTGATGATTTCAACTTAAGCCACAGGTCCACAAGCATGCATACAATAGAACGACAGCTCCAACAACACTTAAATAGATTACAAGAATGGGCTGATCATAACGGATTTAAATTTTCTTTAAAGAAAACTATGTGTATGCACTTTTGTAAAAAATGGAAGGTTCACCCAGATCCTGATCTTTATTTAGGCCAAACTCGGATATCTGTTGTCGAAGAAACCAAGTTTTTTGGACTTATTTTTGACAGAAAATTATCTTTTATTCCCCACATTAAATATGTTAAGAAGAAATGCCAGAAGGCATTAGATTTATTAAGGGTTCTTGCCCATACAGACTGGGGAGGGGACCGTAATATTTTATTACAATTGTATAGAGCATTGGTACATTCTAAGCTTGATTATGGGTGTATGGTATATGGATCAGCACGTCCATCTTATATTAAAATGCTTGATCCTCTACAAAATCAAGGTTTACGACTTTGCCTTGGTGCATTTCGTACATCGCCTGTAGATAGCTTGGCAGTTGAGGCAGATGAGCTGTCTCTTGATTTAAGGAGAGAAAAGCTTGCCCTTCAGTATGCTGCAAAAATTGCTGCTTGTCCAGACAATCCTGCCCATGATACTATATTTAATCCTAATTATGTTGACCTTTTTGAAAGTAAACCTAATACAATACAAACTTTTGGCATTCGCATCAAAGAATCTTTACAATCTTTAGATATAAATCCAAATCAAATAGCTAAATTTCAATATCCAGAAACACCTCCATGGACCTATGAAACTTTAAATATTAATGTAGCCATGTCAGAATTAAAGAAATACTCAACCGATCCATCCCTTTATATAAATAGATACAAAGAAATTAAATCTGTTTTCACTGGATATCAGTGTATTTACACTGATGGATCATTTGATGATGACAAGGCTGCTGCAGCTGCTGTTAAGGGCAATCATATTTATTCAGAACGTCTGCCACATAAATCGTCTATTTATTCTGCAGAACTTCGTGCTTTATACCTAGCTTTAGATCATGTGGAGACTTCTCCACATCGGACATTTTTAATTTTTTCTGATTCTTTGTCTTGTTTACAAGCATTGACAGCAAAGGATTGGAAAAATCCTTTTATTTACAAAATCCTTGAGCGCCATCATAGACTCTGTACTGAAGAAAATAAAGAGATTCATTTTTATTGGATTCCCAGTCATATTGAAATCCATGGAAATGAGGCTGCTGACCAAGCTGCCAAAGCAGCATTGGATAAGTGCCCAATAGATATGCTTATACCTTATACAGAGTTTAAGAAATATATTACTATTTTTTTACGTTCTAAATGGCAATTGCGCTGGAACGAAGCTATTTTTAATAAACTACACGAAATTAAGCCTGTTTTAGGTAAAACTAAAGGTGCTATTAGAATTAACCGAAAAGAGTCTGTTTTATCACGTATAAGAATTGGACATAGTCATTTGACTCACTGCTATCTGCTTAAAGGTGAAGATCAACCTGAATGTATTGGTTGTCAAAGGGCTTTGACTATTAAATTATGACTATTAAATTATGACATATTTTAATTGAGTGTATCGATTTTGATATAATTAGGACTCAATATTTTAATGTGCAAGATTTACATTCGTTATTGGATACTGTAGATACTTCTGTGATAGTATCGTTTTTAAACCAAATAGGACTTTATAACCAATTTTAAGTGTGGAGCTCTTGTTTACTTAGGTCATTGGCTTATTTATCAAGAACCGCGAAACATCAGATGGTATTTAAAGTCTTTTAAATTGAATTTATTTATACAAATTTGTTATGTCTATAACTGATATATTGAAAGGATTTTGTTGATATTTGTGTTGTTAAGATTATTTACATATCATATTGATTTCATAAACGTGTATGTTTTCCACTTTTAGGCACTAAATAACCTTAGTGGTTGATGTGCCTCTAAGCAACCATTCATTCATTCATTAATCATATCTAGATGTAAATTTTTTTTTGGTACTTTGCATGTAACTATGTTTAGATAACTGCTGACTTGATACTTCTTACTTTTCAAATAAATATATCTGGATATCTGTTTTTCATGGTTATTAATGATTTCTTGTTTGGGCATTGGAGTGTTGATCTGTTTTGCTATCCTTATTTCAAAAGGTCTCAAATTGACAAATAAATTTGAAGGTGAGAATCAACTTGATATATTGAATACTTAAATTAGTAAAAGAAAATAAATTATTACACTGAACAATTCAAATGGTATTTCAGATATATTTGTTATATTGAGCAATTGTAATGGTGTAAGAGAATTGATTAAAATTATTGAGCAATTCAAATGGTAAATGAGAATTAATTTATTATTGTAACATTCCTCTTTTACATAGAATTTACATAGAATTAACATCATATTTGACATGATACAACATTACTGGCTCCTGTCCTCTGCCAGATAGGGTAGGAGATGCCCACGGTAGCAAAAGCATTTGTACCTCTTTCAAACAGCGTTATGAACATTTGTTTAACTCTGTTAAAACCTTAGATGATAAGAATAAAGTTTTAAACTATTTAGAAAATGTACCTTTTTCTACTGACATGAATGTTAATGTAGCAGAGATTGCAGAGAGCATTTCTGCTTTGCCATGTAATAAGTCTCCTGGACATGATGGACTAATGTCTGAGCACCTGAAATATGCTTCGTTTAGATTTAATATTTTGTTATCTTGTTTTTTTACTTGTATGTTAAAGCATGGCTACATGCCTGCTGATATGATGCTTACAATGTTGGTACCTATTGGTAAAAATAAATGTGCTGATGTCTGTGATGAAAATAATTACAGGCCTATTGCCCTTGCTGCAGTTTGTACAAAAGTATTAGAGCATTGTATAATTGTGAGAATTGAGGATTATTTGTACACAAATGACAACCAGTTCGCATACAAGGGAAATCACTCAACTGATATGTGTATTTTTGTGTTAAAAGAAACCATTAGTTACTATGTAAACCACAAAACACCTGTCTTTGTATGTTTGCTTGATGCCAGCAAGGCATTTGATAGGCTGAATCACTGGAAACTGTTCAGATGTCTCAAAGAGAGAGATTGTCCTAAGTACCTTGTGCGGTTTTTAATGTACTGGTATCAGACACAGTGTATAGTTGTAAGATGGGGAAATGAAACACCTCAAAGTTTTAATGTCTCAAACGGCATAAAGCAAGGTGGTGTACTTTCACCAAAGCTTTTCAATGTCTATGTTCATCAACTAAGCACCAAGCTAAAAACCTGTAATATTGGTTGTATAATCAATGAGACTGTTATTAATCACTTGTACTATGCTTATGATTTATGTTTGAATGCTCCAAGTGTACATGGAATGCAAAAACTAATGAATATATGTACAGATTTTGCTGTTAAGTATGACATACTGTTTAATGAGAAGAAAACTGTTTTTCTTTTATATATGCCAAAAGGTTGGAAATTTAAGCCTGTTAAACTTAAGATGAATGGTAAAGATATTGATTACGCTGAGAATGCTAAATATCTTGGTCATAAATTGTCAAGTGATATGTCTGACAATTTTGATATTAAAAGGCAATTAATGTCTGTATATGCCATGGGAAACATGTTGCTGAGAAAATTTTCCCACTGTTCTTATAATGTAAAACTGTATTTGTTTAATACATATTGTACCAGTATGTATACCTGCCAATTATGGTGTAACTATACAAAAGCCCAATACAAGAAACTTGTTGTCGCCTACAATAATATCTTCAGAAAATTTATGTCATATGACAGGTACCATAGTGCCAGAGGCATGTTTGTTGAAAATGGCTTAGATTCGTTTGAAGTGCTAATCAGAAAGAATGTATATAATTTTAAAGTAAGAATGGAAAATAGTGAAAACAAATTGGTTATGAGTGTGTTGTCTGGAATGTGTTGGAACGAATCTGGACTGAATACGTCTTGGTGTATGAGATTATATATTTGATGCCATATCATGTACCTTATGCTATAAATGTATATTTTTTTTTTTTCACATGCTATGTTCTATAATTTACTCACATATTGTATGTGCACCATCATTATTATATGGGATCATTGTAAAATGAAGCCCGAAATAAAGACTTTGAATTGAATTGAATTGAATTACTTAATGAATGGTCATTGGAGAACATTAGCAGATAATTTACAGTCTGTCTCTTACCAACTCACTATATTTTACACATTGTACTTCAAAAAGTGTATGAGCCTTAAATATATGGCATTTAAAATTGTAATTGAATTTACATTTGTTCTGCAGGAACACAAATTGGTTTCATTTTTATTACATTCAAACATCTTTCAGAAATTGTGACTATAAAGTTAATTATTAAAATTTAATTGTTGCCCATAATATATTTCTTGGTTCTGTGGAGCTGGGATACTTAATACAAAATTTTAGAAGATTATTCTCTGTTTCTAATGCATTATGTAAATATAATGCTGACATCTGCAAATAAGGTTCAGCATTACAGGGACAAGTATCATCGGTTTCATCTGTGGCATATTTTCCTCTATAGAATATTAAGATGTACCCTCTGTAGAATATCACCAACATCATTATCATCATTATTGGTAGTTTCCCTCCTATCCAAGTTCATAATAATTCATTTACCACTACCAGATGGCAATGCATGTAGCGTCCGCTTAGGAGTTCTGCTAACCCTATACATCTCCAGACCTAATCATGGAAATCAATAATGTCCCACAGAATATTATAATCCTGTGCCCAATAGTGTGTGACAATGCCTGTAAATTTCCTTGAGAATGATATTATTTACAGGGTTCCACCACTCAATCACCATTGTTTTCTTATCTCTCTTGGAACACAATTTTCAACTCCATGAAAGAAATATTTTTTTTTAAATAGGGAAAGTCAGCACCTCTTAAAAATGCTTTGCTATCTCAGCATTGTATGGATCATATCCTTAGAATTTTTGGATTTACATAACTATTTTTAATCTAATTTGAAACATCAGATTCACAGAAATGTGGTGCAAGAGTTTATATATATAATAATACTATACTATACTACATTCTCTAGTGAACAATAATATCGCAATAAACTACAAATCTACAATAGCAAAATACCTGAAGAAGCTCATTCTAAGGATCTAAAACATAGAAAATAATAATTATTTTTTCCTCGTCTTGCAAAACACAAACAGAGAACCCACATCACATTCGCTACCATTTTCATATAAATATGTTACATATAGAGTATTTTATACTGTTGCTGATAAGCTGGCGCTCTAACCAGCTGTGCCACGGCCTGTGGCCCGAGAGTACTGGGTGAACAGTACTATTGCATTTACCTACAAATCTACAATCCCAAATATCTGCAAATCTACAATCACAATCAATTCTACAATCACAATCACAATTGGCTCTCTTATATACAATATTGTTACCCATGGTTTGTGAGTATCCGTCGTTGGGGGACGTGGACGGGGGATCGGTCCACTTGCCTAGAAGATCCACGACACTCAGCCTCGTGACCACATAGACTGGGGTGTTTTATGTATTCTCAGGACTCTATTAGTATCATGCATTTGGGTATTTCATATGCCTCGCTCATTGCCATGCCGGCCAAGCCAGACAAGGATATACAGCACCGAATAAGGGTAGATATTGTGCAGTGTATATTCTGTGTCTGCAGTCCTTATTACCTCACACCTCATATAGGTAGATAGGGTTGCTAGGTTCCGTGCCCCGCCTCACAGTAGCCAGCAAGTAGAGTATTGATCCCCCGTCCACGTCCCCCAACGACGGATACTCACAAACCATGGGTAACAATTGTCAGCGAGTAGAGTAGAGTAGAGTATCGATCCCCCGTCCACGTCCCCCAACGACAGATACTCACAAACCATGGGTAACAATATACATTTATGGCCACACATAAACAAATATCGCACCCCAGAAAGAGGTCCCTTGACAAATGGGGATGTTTCAGGGGCATGGGCTCTAAATCATTATCACATGTAAACTATACCCATTCAAGTCTTATATGCAAAGAATTTCATATGCAAAAATAATTTTAAATGATAATGAAAAAAACTCTATCATTTCATATAATGTTAAGACAGCATACCCATGCTTTAGCAGTCAAAGCCCCTCAATCGGCAATTTCTACAATAATTTCTCAAAATCATACACCAAAATCAATAGAAAAAAAAACAGATTCCTCACATTCTTCAATTATTATACCACTAAAATAAACCATTAAAACTTTCAATTTCATCATTGAACAAAATGATTAAACCTCTGTAATATCAAATGCCATTCATAAATGCAAATGAAAATGAAAATAAATGAAAATTAAAATGCACTCTTATGCTGATGTTTAAGAAATAAAAAGTGATATCCAACCCAATACACTATATTCTTTTCATGGACCAAGCATGAGTATATACAAATCCTGTCCACAAATGCCCATGAGGATGCATAAAAGCAGCATTACTCTAATAATGGTTCTGAACAGAGTGAAATTGGATTATGTGGAGAAACGCATAAGGTAAGACAATACACTATTTGTTTTTATACAGCTCTTAGGGCAGTAAGAAATATATGTTATAAGTAAGATTCCGTTCTCACAGTACTGTATACTAAGCGGCCAGAGACGACAAGGGCTGATGTGTGAACATAGTAAACGTCAGCTAGCCCAGCGATTTCTGTGTACATGTCATTCTATCCAGACATCTGTCTCAACCTCCACTACAGGCAGCCAGAGTGAAATCTACTGTCATCACTACTTTTAATAAGGTTAATAGGTTAATTCGTATATAGGACAGAGATAGAGAGGGGCTAGGGACTTTCACTCTCTGGCAACCTGTGATATAACTACCTTAGTCATCATGGCTTCCGGCACATCACTTGTGCTGTGAAAACATATAAACACTTTTAACACTTTGAAAGACAGTGGAATTACAAGATGACATGTGAGACACAATATTCAGCTCAATTGCAATTAGTGGTGCGTATAATAACACAGAATGTTGTACTTCTGAAGGGCCTGCAGATGGGTGAAAAAAATGCTGATCATAATATTGTTCATTTTATATGAAAGCTATATTGCAAAAAGATAAAAATGAAGATAAAGTATAGAAACTATAAAAAAAAAATCAAGGAATTTGTAACAGATGGGGGAAATATCTTTAATGAGGATCGAAACTATGACAACAGTGGGTTATTGATTAAATATAATGAATTAACTAACATTTTGAATATACATGCTCCAGTTGTTGAGAAAACCATAAATATGAGAAATCCTGCTCCCTGATTATTTGATCAGATAAATGAAGAGAAAAGACATAATGAAGATAAGAGAGAAAGATGAATAGAACAGTTCTTGTCACTAATAAAATACATTATCATATACGAAAATAAATAAATATGACTTGCTAAAATCAGCAGAAATCAGTAAGACAGGACCAAGATCCCTAAGATCGATAGATGATAATCAATACATTGTACCTAGAACTGACATGAAAATGTGTGGTGATAGGGCCTTTGAGGAAAAGGCCCCCAATATTTGTTAGTTACCTAATATCACAATTTGGATAAGAAATTAATGAGCCTTGATTTAACTTCTGATAATCATGTACTGGTTGGATAACAAAATAATCATGACAATAGGTATCAAAACTGAAATATATAATACTTATTTGTATTGTAATGTATAAGCTCAGAATTTTTTGTTTAAGACCACTGGCAATTTCAAAATCTTCAAAATGAGTTTTTAGTTTATTTGTTTTCTTTGATTTATAACTCAAATTCTATATATTGTGTCACAGTTTTTCTATATATATATATAGATTATTATAGACTATCTTTAGAAATAATAGAAATCTACATCTTGAATTGCAGGCCTAAAACTGTTTGCATATATTTCAATGTTAATGTAGGAAATACAGGTGATTTAGTCATACCTGTATACTTGTTTCTTATAAACATCTCCACACCTTAATAATATTGTCATACTCATGACAGTGTCTACTCATTGTTATTTTAGTGTCTTCAGAACAGGTTTGTTTGTTTGTTTGTTTGTTTGTTTGTTTGTTTGTTTGCTTGTTTGTTTGTTTGTTTCTTATTTCAGACAGAAGGGGCTCTTTCTTCTATCTCCATACTCACTGTTCTCAGGATATTCCCTTTCATCTCCTCATCCACTTGTAATTGGGTGATTCTTCAATGCATCTTCTTTAAGTTTTACTATCTCTTCCATCCTCATGTTTTCTGCCAATGTTTTTCTTCCATCAGTGTATCCTCTGTGGAGTCTGTCTTATAGAAATGGCCAGAAAGTCCCAAAGCATAAAGGTTTGCAATTCTAAATTTGTCTTACCTGTGATAAATGTATTTTCATCTGTGAAAAAGCTTTACTCTAGGCATGACAAGGAAACCCCATTCATTAATTAATCAAAGCAATCTTATTTTTCAATTACCTGATAAAGCCTTATTTATTTAATTTGATAAAATATTTGTGTCACCAATCAAATTAAATGACAGGGAGAACAAAGATTATAAAATAGAAATAAGGAAAATATTAGAATTCCATTTGTGTCTGATTTCTTCAGTCTGATATTGAAATATAGATTATTTTATAGATATTTTCAATAAAGGGAAGAGATCAAGTTTGTTCATGTACAATATTCTTAATTATTGTGTCAAATAAATCTACTTTATTTTAAAATGAACATGAAATTCATGGTAGGTTATTTATGTATCTTCCATTTTATCATTTAAATTTGTAGTTAACTCATTGGTGTATTTCAAAATTTCAAAGCTATTTATTTGATTGTTAAAATTTTAATTTGTAAAATAAGGTATTTGGTTTGACCTGTGTATACTGCATTCCGATAAACACCTCCACATCTAAGGGTGTCACCAGCACACATATTGTCACACTCTGTATCATCAGCTTGTCCATGTTTACCATATGAATCTCCACACCAGCACTCTCCGTCACCTTGCAGACTACAATAATTGTAGCCTGCACACAGTAGAAAGCATGAGCCAGGCGTGTTGCCACCTTGGCCTTTATACACTGGTAAGTCTCGAGATACAACATCATCAATGAAACA
Organism: Amphiduros pacificus; assembly: GCA_949316495.1. NCBI lineage: Eukaryota > Metazoa > Annelida > Polychaeta > Phyllodocida > Hesionidae > Amphiduros > Amphiduros pacificus. The sequence continues at coordinate 12,780,485 of OX439012.1, read as the reverse complement.
ACCAACGTAAATAAAAGGTTTCTCTGAAAAATAGTAATTATTCTTACATGATAGACAGAAGATTTGTTTGTTTGTTTGTTTGAGCTTTTACATCACTTTCAAAATTATTTCAGTCATTTCCTGATGAGACCTACTTGTAGCAGATATAGTGCTGCCTCACTAAATTCTCATGTCACAGGTCCTTGACATGACAACCCACCCAGTCACAGACATGACATGACAACCCACCTGGTCATAGTTTTACAAGGATAAAGGGTGAACAGGCCTCAGCTCATGTGTGAAATTGGATCATGAATTCAATCTTAGCATGGCCGGGGATCAAACCCATGATCTTTGTATCACCACATACTGGCGCTAATAAGTTGGCACTCTAACCAACTGCACCACGGCCTTTGGTATATTGATATATACTCAATACTATTGGAGAACAAATGCATAGTTTATTGCACCAACAACAGAATAGAATGACAACTAAATAGAATGACAACTAAACATGAAAATTCCATATAATTTCTTAAATCATAATTGAAGCTTACCTGTTGTGGTACAAAAGGGAACATCACAATGTTCTAATCGAATATTGGGATCTGTGGTGAAACACCAAGGTCCTAGTTCATCATGATCACCATTTGGCAGCCTACAGAAGTTGTTTGCATCAGCTAAAGTCTTATCTGGCAGCTGATATGCAACTATTTCATGCTCATGTGGTGACTGTTGATCCCATCGTTGGCATGTTAAACCACTCACTGTAGTATTCTTTTTTCCAATATAATTAGATCCAAATGTGTTAGATGTGCAATCAACACCTGCCACCATGCTTGCTGAATTCATACAAATATTCATTTCCAATCTTAAGAATTATATAACACATGATATAATTTAATATTTTACTGAATAAATTTGCTTTATATTCATGAAGGATAAAGTGTAAGTTTAGCTGACCTTAACAAATGCATCCATACTTGGTTTCTTATTTACAAGTGTCAGATACAAGTGTAGATCATTTATTGTTTAAAACAAATGCTGATAATCAATTCAACTGCTGTAGCCCACTGGCTATTTCTATGCTCTAATTCTGATTCATTGTTATCAAATACAAATTATTTAATAAAAAACCAGGGCATTGTCCAGGGAAAAATAGCTATTTGATGAAAAAAGACATTCATATTGAGCACAAGAAATTCAGTTCAGATAATGGTATTGTATGTTATATTTTCAAATTTAATAACAAATATATATGGTCATCGCAAAAGAATGGATTGTTCTGCATTCAAACAACACATGGGAAAAAGGTACACTTGGTATTTCCATGATCAGAATTGGTTCTAAAGAATATGATTCCTTTAAGGTACAAACAGAAAGAATATATGACTGATCAATGTTTCAAAGCTATGTTTGAAAGCTATGTTTCATTTATTTTTCTCAAAAAACACCTGAGACAGGAAATGTATATTGTGCTTTAAGTAATGATCCTTGCTCAGACTACATGTACATGTTGGGTGACGTATAAAATATTTAAAAAATATTAAAAATTAAAATGATATCTGCAGCCATTTCTCAAGGAGCAGGAATATTGGTTATATAAATTAATCCCAACCTTGACAAGTCATTATGTTAAACTTTTATATAGTGCCAATAACACTTCATATTATGCCTTCATATTATTCTAGGATGTATAATATGGAAATGAAATTTTGCTTAACAATATAATTGTTTTGCTCACTAGAATGTATTCCTTTAGCAGAAACACCGAAAATAAGAATGAAAGCATACCATGTTTTGTGCAGATTGGAGCATCACATACTTGGTATCGCACATCGGGGTCAATTGTGTAACACCAAGTTGCCCATTTCGCAGGGTTTTTGATTAATACCCTGCAGAAATTAGCTGCATCAGATAAGGATTTATCTGGTAGTTCAGAGCTCTTTACTCCATGTACATGAGGATATTGCTGGTCCCATCTTTGACTAGTTAAACCGCTCCTTGTTTTACTCTGTGTTCCAATATAGTTTGATTCAGTATTGGATATGCATTCAATATTCTCTATTCTTCTGTCTAAATAAGAAAGATTTACATAACAATTTTTGCATGAATGAATAAATGTGATAAAATGTCACAGTGAATATTTTTAACATTCATTTTTTCATCATTGCTAACATGTCCCATAATTCAGTGTCTGACTGTTTTTTTTAATCGGTCCAATGCCCACTAATGATATCAAACCAGATAAGCAAAATATTGTTTTCCCAAGATAAAAATTCACATTTTTCACTTTGACATGACTTTCTTCAATTTCATAATACAGCAGAGAAATCTGCAAGCATATATAGATATAGATATATATATATATATATATATTCCCAATAGAAATATTTCCCAATAGAAATATCACCTTGGATATCTAAACAAAACTTTACAGCAGATGGCCGAAAATACACAGCAACTGCTAAAACCCTTTTATAAAATATTTTCAAAATATATTGCAATGTTTGACAGCAGATAATCTCATTACCAATAATCTTATCATTCATTCATGCCCTAATATCAAAAATTGCATAATTTTTAAAATCAAATTTTAAAAATTAATTTAATTTTTAAAATTATTTTTTTATTTACATTATGGTTGTAATAAAAGGATACTAAAGGTCTTTTGTGCTCCACGGTCTGAAAACCCTTTAATTTCAATAAGGGAGAGCACATGGTAAATTTCACTGATGCCAATTATCAGCTTTCATAAGATTACTCTACAAAGTCCTAGTGATGTAAGGCAAAATCTGTGATCAATGGTTATTCTGTCATTGTTTCCATACCCAAGCCTTTACAGGGGATTCTACACAACATTTGAGTCATGTTTCCTCATTTAATAGTATTAATCTCATTGCAAAAGGAACACCTTTGTTTTGACAGAAAGAATCTACATAAGTAAGATATTTTCCACCTGAGATATTTGTGAACAGTATCCCAAAATTAAGTGAATAACAATTTTAAAGATTTCACCTTAATATGTGAACATATTGAACATTGTGCAGATTGAGTGATGAATGCAGTGACCACCACAGCTCAGCCATTGATAAGAAATACACAAGAAGTACACAATCCTGTGACAAGGAGGCCTCAGTTTAGTATAAAGAAGGTGAGAAATCCCACCAAAATACATAGAACAAATGCACAAGGTCATATGGCATTTAATATCAAAATCTGAGAGAGAGAAAACCCTGCAGTCATTCATTCATAAAATAGATAATCTTCACCTATTTTTTGCAACCATAAAAGTATTTCTCAATTATTAATATTTGCCCTTCTTTGTCAGTTTTTTTTTTTTTTTTTTTGTTCAATTCTATTTGATATCTTTGTCAAAATTGAAAGTAACTTGCATCTCAGCACTTTATGGCCAATTATTTTGTTTTGTTTTTTTTTCTTTTTCAATATTCTTGTCAGTTTTTACACAATTATTTGAACATTTTGCAGATTGAAGGGATGAATGCTTTGACCACCATGGGTCAGACGTCAATTAGAAATAAAGTACACAAACCAGTGAGAAGGTGTCATTTCTGTATGATAAATATAAGAAATCCCACCGCAATAATGGAACATTGACCACCATGGTCCAGCCATCAATAAGAAGTACACAATCCGGTGACAAGAAGGTTTCATTTCTGTATAAAAAAGCTAAGAAATCCCACCGTAAATTAGTACTAAACCGGCTGCTGTATGAACTAGGGCCCTTTCACCACAACATCTTCGGGTACATTAAGGCAGTCAGCACCACCCACAGTATAGCCACACTGCTTTCCATCATCACGACAGGTCAAAGCATTGCCATCTTTTTAGACCTTGAGAAAGCCTTTGAGTTAGCCAGCCCAAAAGCAATTTTATCCACTTTAGCCAGCAAGGGCATCAAAGGCAAGCTACTTGCCTGGGTTGCTTCCTATCTCACAGGCAGGAAAAGTAGGGTGCGCTATCAGGGAACTTATAGTGCTTATCATGCTCACGAGAACGGCACGCCCCAAGGTGGTGTCCTGTCCCCCACTTTATTCAACATCCTCATGAGCAGATTAGTCTCCCTCAAATTCCCCCCAGGTGTACAGCTGCTTTGCTATGCTGACGACTTGGTATTGACAGTCACAGGTAAGGGATTGACCCTCAAAGCTCAGAACTCGCTAGACATCCTATCTAGAGAATGCACAAACTTAGGGCTCAAGATATCTGCCTCCAAAACAAAAGCAATGTGCATCAAAATGAACACACCCAGCTCACAGCTCCAAATACAGGGCCATGCCCTGGATTGGGTCCCTGTGTATCAGTATCTGGGGGTGTGGATAGATAGCGCCTTTAACATGCACTGTCAGGTCAATTACCTCAAGGAAAGATGCCAAAAGAGAATAGATGTCATGAGAGCCCTCTCTTCCATCAAGATAGGCCCCAAAAGTGAGATTCTCAGACTCTACTATTTAGCCACTACACGTAGCCTAATAGACTATGCCACACCACTGTTAGCATTTGCCTCAGATAGTGCAGTACAGCAGGTTGAGGTCATACAAAACAAAGCCCTCAGGCTCATATTAGGTGCCCCGTTATGGACTAAAACTGAGAATTTACAACTTGAGTCAGGCATCCCAGCTGTCCGAGTTAGAATAGCTCAGACCACAGCATGCTTCTTAGCCAAGGTTATGCACTCCCATGTAGTAACACCTCTTAGGAAAAGTACCAAGATAGCCCTCGGTGATGGTGGCAAAATGCCCTCCAGGAGAAATCACTGGGCCACCAGGGCTGCTTCCCTAGTGCTAGGGTTTAGAGATGGACTAGTATTACACAAAGGTGCAGACACTCCAGCCTCCAACTATGTCATCCCTCCACCCTGGAAGCCACTCCCGTATAGCATTACATACATGCCTATGGCCAGCAAGAAATCAGACCTAGATAGGGCAGACATGCTCAGACAGGCTCATGCATCCATAGATATTGTTCGCCCCCCGGGAGCAACAGTGTACTACACTGATGGCTCAGTTCAGGAAGATGGCAGGTCAGGCTCTGGTTATTGTCAGGAAGGTAGACAGGAATTATGGAGAAATAGTGACAATTGCTCAACCCTGCAGACTGAGCTCATTGCCATTTCATTTGCCCTCCTAGATGCCCTTCACAACAAGACAGGTCCAGTACTAGTAATCACAGACTCACAGTCATCCCTCAAAGCACTAGAGAAAGGTCACCCCTTAGACAATGTTAAGCTCATCACGGGAGTTTATGTTACCCTGTATAAGTTACAATCAGACAATAGGGCTGTTGTGCTACACTGGATCCCCAGTCACATTGGACTTGAGGGTAATGATATGGCAGACGAGGCTGCGAATGCAGGCTCCAAGCTATCCAAGATATCAGCCCATGTCCTCCCCTCTCTTAGCCAGACCAGACGACTTTTTGTCTCTGACTCAAAGGAAAGGCACTATCTCAGGCACAAATACAGTGTACCCGGTTCAGGAACTGCCAGATGGTATGCCATAGCCACTAGATACATGCCACTCCCCAGACTAGCTGAGAACCACAGATCCCTACAGGTCACCATGCATAGACTTAGACTAGGCTACAAGTGCACTTGGGAATTGTTAGGAGATATGGATAGAGCCTGCGAGCATTGTAGTAGGCCCACCAGTAAACCACTGTGGCACTACCTGCTAGAATGCTTTTACACAATGCCTCTTAGACAATATGACAATAGAGTATATGATGTGGAAGATGGCGCTGACCACACCCAGGCTGCAGCTGAGGTGGTCTATAATGCCTTAAACTTTGTGGATCTGCATTATATCCTGACTCAGTATCCTGTGCCCAGATAGGAACTGGAAAAGATCCCACTAGAACCCATGAAGTAGGCAGCCTGCATGACTGACTGACTGCGGATGGTCAATCAATGGTCACTTAAGAGATCAGGTCACAGTGGCCACTGGCTGATTCCCCGAGGACACATTGACTAATTAAAACGGAAACGAACCTGATCCTACCACTGGCTGCAATGATGGAATGTATGTCCTACATCCCTACATTGACAGCCAGGGTAGATAAACCTAACACATTACTAACACATGCCACCCATAATAGTGAAAATGCCTGGCCTGGGTCACAGATTGCCGGCTTTGGTTTCACAAGAATGACCAACAGCGGTTGCAGAGATATTCAGTGTATATCCTGCCCATAGTCGGCTTTCAGTGCCCCAAATCGGGCCATTTGCACCGATAATCACACACCACCCACCCCATAGCAATTTCAAATAAACTATAATTAGGCATTTATACACATAATAAGATGGAACACATAATAATATAAATCTTCTGAATTATTCTGTCATTCAAAAGCAAACAAAACAAGCATAAACAAAAAAGGTTCACTTTTGCCTATGGACACCCCACTGGGTAAAATGCAATTCTCACTACTTTTTAATCAAAATTTCTACATAACTTCTCATATATGCAACCCACACACAAAGTCTGAACACAACATAAAACCACCTCTAAACTCACTATGGGTAGGTCCCCCTTTGACAATGCCTGGTTAAATTGTCCCCCAGCAAGGTTATTGCTCGCCCGCTCGGATTGGGCGTAAAACGTCGTGGTCCCGTGTATCTGACCCTATCCCAGAGCACGTTAAAGAACCCAGTAGCACTTATCGAAAAGAGTAGGGGGAACCCGGTGCGAATGGTCTCTGAAAAAAAACCTTTCAGTTAACCAACTCACAACAACAATAGTCCATTTGTCAACAGCAATAATCAATGACCAAATTTAACAATACATGATTGCAATTCACAGCAATCACACTGCAGGGCCGCCTCTCCAGGCTACGGCCCTCTTGCAATTTAATATTGCATAGATTTCATTCATTCATTCATTCCCACCGTAATACATGGAACAAATGAAGCATTTGATATTAAAATCTGAGACAAATCCCAGCGGTCATTCTCTCAAAAATAATAATGTTCATTTTCAGTTCTTGCTACCATGAAAATATTTATTTATTTTATATCATACTCTGTTTTATGAGCCGTTTTATGAACAATTCTTTAAATATTTTTGTTAGAATTGAAATAATTGTACATCCAGGCATTTTTGTGGGTTTTTTTCTTCTTCAATATTCTTATATTTTTACACAACTATTTGAACACTTTTGCAGATTGAAAGTACAAATGCATTGTCCACCACAGCTCTACCATTGATAAGAAATAAAGAAATTCACAATCCATAAAGAAGTACACAGTCCGGTGACAAGAATGCTTCATTTCTGAAGCATTCAGAATGTAAGAAATCTCACCAAACTACATGAAACAAATGCATATCATATAGGATTTAATGTCAAAATCCGAGACAAATCCTGAGACATCCACTCAGAAACAAGTAAATGATATTCACCTTCTGTTCTAGCTACCATGAAAGTATTTTTCATTTATTTCATATTTGCCCTGCTTTCGAGGGGGTAAATTGTTTGAATATATAAAGTAATAATATTGGTATTGAACAAGCAGATTACACTTCAAAATTGTTAACTGTATGATTGTAATAATACTATTGAAATGCCTATGATGAAGTAATATTGAAATGCTGGTTGGTCCTTATATAATCATGAACTTTTATGATTTTTAAACATGGCAATAGTGTTTGATCATTTGTTTTAAACACATCAGATTTTATAGTGCAAATTTTAATCTAATTATTTATATGTGGATAGAACACTGGTGTATGGATTATTCTTTTAGTATATTCTTGCTTAGAGAGTAAACAGGAGTGTATACGAATTACATATTCAAAGTTTTTCACCAAAACATTTGTTTAGTTTTAAACTGTAAACACCTCAAGCTAAATGCCATTCCTGTTTAGAAATCCGGTACATGAAACTGTTTAGAATGAGAGTGTACGTACCCATGTGGAATTCAGTACAATGTGGAATTCAGTACAATGGTTTCAAATCTTGATATGTCAACTGTTCAGTTGTTTGGTGTGTGTTTCATCTCAATCTTTGATTTTAAAGTTCAATAAAGTTAAAATGAAAATCAAAACAAAAATATAACTAATTCAAAAATAAAATCACTAATGGTATGTGCTTGTAATTACATTTCACCATCTGAGATTTTGAGATATGAAACTCAAAGATTTTTACAGTTATTTTATATTTTGTTAGTCAAAATATCTTTTCATGGAAAATACAGAAAACCATACCATTCTGAACATGTTTCCTAATATTTTTTGTCAATCTCAATATATGATGTGCTTTATTCTTCGTTTTTGCCTTACATTGTTTTACATTGAACAATTATACATTGAACAATTATATTTTTTTTCAATTATATTTTTTTATATAAATTGGGCAATGTTTTATTGACGTTTTGCACAACATTTTGGTTTCTTTTTTTTTTTAATCAGAATAGTTGCTCTTTTCAGGCTTACAATACTATCCACTTCAAATATATCTGTTCATTTCTGTTTTGATTGCTTCAAAAATAAATATTCTGAAAAAACGAAAAACATATTCCAAACCATTTCTTTGTTATACATGTTTTAAAACATGTGTCACTATTCATGTTACATTGTAAACACATTTAAAACAAAATATTGTTTATGTTATAGCATTTGTTTATTGTTGTTTTTGTTGATTTTAGATTATGACATAACACGCTGTAAGTAAATTTATTTCTGATGGCGCAGATGTTGTCAGAGGCATAAATTACATTTTCTAATAGTAATTTTTTCACTCAACAACATGATGTATTTCTTTAAGCTGCCAATATTTGATCCAATAACTAAAAATGAACTGTAAAGAAACCATAATAACAAAACATGTGATTTCCTTAGTATCTGAGGTTTTTTAATACATTTTCATAGCTTTGGTATGAATATACGAATCTTATCATAAAATCGTTTAAACTTGAAGAATCTTATCAGAAAATCGTTTAAACTTGAAGCAGAGAAATAAAATGTATATCCCTTTGATCTGTGTAAAAAAAAACAAACATTTTATTTGCGCTATGTTTAACTCTAAATAATTTTTTTTTTAATTATGTCAAAACTTTCATATCTTGCATCTATATGGAGTCATTATAACATCAGCTCACTCTACTTATTTGTAGTCATGTGGGCCTGGGGTTAGAATGATCCTATGATTTTTTTATTCCCTGGGTTTTTTGTCAGTACGTAAGAGGCAAACAAAAAAATAAACCATGGTGCCTTGTTTGACGTGAGGTGCGACATGCAAGGGGAGGATATGGAGTTCTGCAGGTTGAGCACTGGACTGGTTTGGCATTAATACCAGTCCAGTTGCAACACACCTGTTTGGACCCAAATATTCACCCTAGACGGTGAGGACTTAGGGCCCGATATTGTCCAACCAGCTTGTGGAATATAGCTCCACACATTTCTCCATATTTAAAGCTCAAGTTTGATACGGTTTAGCTTGTTATATTTTAGATACTTTATCAATGATAAATACTACATGTTTTTAAGACAGAATGTTTGGTATCATAAACAAATTTTTCAAAACAATTATTGGCATTGTCTACAAGTTTAGCATGACAGATGTGTAGAGCTTGACTGCTGAAACGGGTCAATCTGGGGTACATTTGATGTATTCTTGAGTATATTGTCTAATGAAGCCGAATTTTTTAGGTGTGCTGATGGCTCTGCCCCATATCTATAACTCCCTATTATTAAATAGAGTTATAGATAACATATATGGCATCCAACAAACAGAAAAGACAAAGGGCAGATACAGAAACAGACTCCTGGCAAAAATATTCCTCTTTGCAATTGCAAAGGGGATACTAGGCATTGCCGGAGTACCAAAAAATGTTAAAAAGATGGGAAATAAGTTATTGATTCAGGTTGCACGGAAAAGCCATGCAGACAATCTACTAGGATGTTGGCCATTGTTCCAGTTTTAATAACGGCTCACAAGACCCTCAATAATAAAAAGGGAGGTATAAGATGCCCAGATTTGGCTGGAGTTTCTGAAGAGGAGGTAGTGGATGAGCTGAAAGACCAGGATGTTGTTCAATGTAAGTGGATATTTATAAAAAAAGGATGCTGTCAAAATTCCTATCAATACGTTTATTCAGACAATTGAAGCAGAGCAGCTTCCAACATCTATTAAAAGTGGATATTTGAATGTTAGAGTCGATGTACTTATTCCAAACCCTCTGCGCTGCTTCAAGTGTCAGAGATATGGACATGGATCTGGTTGATATAAAGGTAGTGTGACACGCCAAAATGTACTGCTCAGCATAGTGGAGAAGATTGTTCTTCAAGCATAATAAAATGTGTGAATTGTCAAGGCAATCTCCCATCATATTTGTGGAATCGTCGTTCCTTTTTAAAAGAGAAGGAAATTCAGCCAATACGACACACTGAAAATGTATCTTTTCCAGAAGCATGCAAGTGAGTAGAAAGTTTGAAAACAACAAAGACATCTTATGCCAGTTCTGTAAAAACTAAAGAAACAAAATCAATAGCAATTCAGACCGAAATTACATGGCTACTCAATGACAAAAATTATTCTTTTTTTACAAAAACCACTTCAGCAATGTCTCCTCAGACTCTTACATCCACTATCCTAGTAATAAAAGTATCAATAGTAATATACCAGTACATAAATCAGACAAAAAGAAATCAGAGATCAAGTTAAAAGTAAAATAAATGGAACCAAGTCCTTAGAAAGGATGGACACAGGTGATCCTCCAGATATGTATTTTACTCCTGTGCACTCGAAGCATAATCGTAAACTAAACAAGTGATTTTAGATCATATATTTTTTCTCATTATTCGTAGTATGGCTATTGGCAATATCATACAATGGATTTGTAGAGGATTTGAGGCAAACAGGCCAGAACTGGAGTTATTAGCCCAAAAATATAATGCATCTTTTATTTGTTTACAGGAAACCAATTCTAAAGATAACTCATCAACATTTAAGGGATATGTACCAAATAATTAAGTTGGCTCAATAGAAGCAATGGACTGAGCACATGGCGGAGTTTCTATTTTTGTTAAGTCCTGTATACCCCAAAGTAAAGTAACATTAAATACTACTTTACAAGCTTCTGCTGTTAGGGTTACCTTGCACAATACATTGACAATATGTTCAGTATATTTGCCACCAATTGAACTAATTAATATTACAGGTTTAAATAACTTAAAAACTCAGCTGCCACAACCATATATGCCAGTTGGTGACTTGATAATACTGATGCCAAAGGACTTATAATCAAAGATTTTTTAAATAACAATAGTTTGTGCCTTTGGAATGATGACTCTCCAACATTTACATCCAGCTACAGACTCTTTAACATCAATAGATCTCTCCATGCGCACTCCAAATTTACTTTTAGACTATTCCTGGGAAGTAGAGGAAGATCAATGGGGTAGTGATCATTACCCCATTATTTTAAATAACCATTTTCCTCCACCAGACGAAAGAATCCCCAAGTGGAAATTTCATTAACAATTTCTGGAGTTATTTTATCAAAACAGGATGTTTGAAATTTTGCCCAATCAGCTTTAAAGCATTCATGCAACCTGGAAGGTTCCAAGCAATTTTAGAGTGGTTTAAGGCATCTGAAAACAATATATGATCTTAAATTTGACACACATACAGGCTGTCTGAAATCCACAAAAGAACATCTGCTCTGAGAATTATGTTTTTTTTGTGACCACCAAGTACTGCCAGTACTGGACAGGAAGTGTGCTGTGTGACCTTGACCTTTGAACTGTCAGGGGGCTCCGTAAGTCACAGGAGGTGTTGTTTACCAATTGTTACAATTGGAGTAACACATTTTCGGCCAATTTTTTTCACTATTTTGAGAATGAATTAGAAGATAACACTTATCAAGATGATAGTGCCCTTTCTTGGCTTTCTTCTGGTGGTGAAATTGATAAAAGTAGATAAATATTTATGAAGTTATGAGTACAAACATCCAAGATTTTGCAGAAATTGCCATTTAGTTTTATATGTTCTGATGTGTATATCACTTAAATAGAACCCAATATGAAGATTTCATCTTTGTCTTCTATATAAAGTCATTATTCTTAATCTCCCCTGTGGGTGCGGGGATTAAAGAATAGCCCCACTGCCCCCAAGCATGTCGTAAAAGGCGACTAAAGGGGCGTCCTGTTTGCCGTGGGATGCGACCTGTGCCGGGGAGGATATGGAATCCTGACGGGCTGAGCACTGGGCTGGTTTGGCAGTAATACCGGTCCAGTTGCAACACGCCTGTCTTGGATCCAAATGTTCACCAGACAGGCAGATCAGATTAGGCCTGGATCTGATTTAACTGGCTTGTGGTATATTTCCTTTAATATATTCTGGCTATTTGATTTTTATTTATGACAATTTTAATGTTTGAAATTTAGGAACAATTGATAAATTTTTGATAAATATTTCTTGAAAGGAGATTACTGCTGATTGGGTCAATCGAGGGATATAAATAAAATCCGAAAGGGTGGAGTTTTTATTCTAAGAGTATGTCATGTTGGGTATCCTCATGGCGTCAGGGCTTGGAGTTACCGGCCCAGAAAGGCGTCCCCTTGTTGGGCTCCGTGGTGGGTAGGGGACCTAACTGATGAAATATAAAATAACACACATGGCGCAAAACAAACAAAAACGACCTAGGAATGACATAGACAGTGATGACGAATTAAATAAAACAGAAAAATGGCCGAGATTTTTAATTGCGGAAAGTTCTGATGCTGAACATACCCTGGCAAAAATGGCATTGCCGGGGTGCCGAAAACAGTTTAAAAAATGGGAACACGTTTATTAATTGAAGTTGAGCGGAAGCCATGCGGACAATCTTTTAAGATGCCGAATCTTGGCCACAGTTCCAGTTTTTATAACGGCTCATAAGACCCTCAATAATAAAAAAGGAGTGATAAGATGCCCAGATCTGGCGGGAGTTTCTGAAGAGGAAAAGATCAAGATGTAGTCCAATGCAAACGAATTTTTATTAAGAAGGATGGAATGAAAGTTCCAATCAATACATTCATTCTGACATTTGAAGCAGCGCAGCATCCAACATCTATTAAAGTTGGCTATTTAAACGTCCGAGTTGATGTTTTTATTCCAAACCCTCTGCGATGCTTCAAGTGTCAGAGGTATGGACATGGATCTGATCGATGCAAAGGAAATGTAACTTGCCCAAAATGTACAGCCCAGCATAAATGTGTGAATTGCCAAGGCAATCACGCATCGTATTCGCGGAATTGTCCTTCCTTTTTAAAAGAGAAGGAAATTCAGCGAATACGCCACACTGAAAACTTTTCTTTTCCTGAGGCACGTAAACGTGTAGAAAGTTTGAACAATACAAAAACATCCTATGCTAGCACTGTAAAAACAAAAGAAACCAAATCAATAGCGATTCGAACCGAAATAACATGGCCAATCAATGACAAAATTATTCCTTTTTTACAAAAACCTCTAAATCTTCAGCAATGTCAACTCAGACTACAACATCCACTATCCCAGTTATAACTCCACCAACAGCAACATCCATTAAACCGTCTTCACAAACTCCCTCCACATCATCCAGTAATACAAGTATCAATAGCAATAGACACAAATCAGACAAAAAAGAAATCAAGTATCAAGTTAAAAGTAAAATTAATAGAACTAAATCCTTAGAAAGGATGGACACAGGTGATCCTCCGGATATGAATTTTACTCCTGTGCACTAAAAGCATAATCGTAAACTTAATAAGTGATTATGCTGAATCATATATTTTTTCTCATTATTCTTAATATTGCTATCGGCAATATCATACAATGGAATTGTAGAGGATTTAAGGCAAACAGACCAGAACTGGAGTTATGAGCCCAAAAATATAATGCATCTTTTATTTGTTTACAGGAAACTAATTCTAAAGATAACTCAACAACATTTAAGGGATATGTACCTTATAATAAAGTTGGTTCAATAGATGCAATGGACTGAGCACATGGCGGAGTTTCTATTTTTGTTAAATCCTGTATACCCCAAAGTAAAGTGACATTAAATACTAATTTACAAGCTTCTGCAGTCAGGATTACCCTGCACAATACATTGACAATATGTTCAGTATATTTGCCACCAAGTGAACCAATAAATATTACAGATTTAAATAACTTAATAACTCAGCTGCCACAACCGTATATGCTACTTGGTGACTTTAATGCTCACAACTATCTTTGGGGTGGCAGAAACAATACTGATGCCAAAGGACGTATAATAGAAGATTCCTTAAATAACAATAGTTTGTGCCTGGAATGACGATTCTCCAACCTATTTACATCCTGCTACAGGCTCTTTAACATCAATAGATCTCTCCATGTGCACTCCAAATTTATTTTTAGACTATTCCTGGGAAGTAGAGGAAGATCAATGGGATAGTGATCATTACCCCATTATTTTAAATAACCATTTTCCTCCACCAGATGAAAGAATCCCCAAGTGGAAATTTCATAAAGCCGATGGGCAAAATTTCAAACATCCTGTTTCAATAGAATAACTCCAGAACTTTTTAACAATGTAGATGATCCTCTTCAAGTTTTTACAGATACATTGTATGATATTGCTGATGGGTGTATTCCCAAATCAAAGCCAAATTCTAAAATTAAAGAAAAACCCTGGTTTAATGATGAGTGCAAAAAAGCTGTCAAGGAACGCAAAAAAGTTCTGAAAAGATTTAATCGACAGCCAACTCAATATAATTTGCACCAATTTCGAGTAAAAAGAGCTAAGTTTGTTTGTTTTTTTGGGTTTTACATCACTTTCAACATTATTTCAGTTATTTCGTGATGAGACCTACTTGTAGCAGATATAGTGCTGCCTCACAGAATTGTCATGTCGCAGGTCCTTGACATGACAACCCACCCGGTCACAGATTTACAAGGACAATGGGTTAACCCTTTGGCACAGGCCTCAGCTCATGTGGAAAATTGTATCATGAGTTCAATCCCGGCACGGCCGGGGTTCGAACCCACGACCTTTGGATCACCACAGAGGAACTGGTGCTAATAAGCTGGCGCTCTAACCAACTGAAAGAGCTAAAGCCCGTTATATTATTAAAATAAGCAAAAGAAAAAGTTGGAAGGATTATGTTTCCAAATTAAATACGCATACACGGATTAAAAAATGCTGGGATATGGTGCGTAAAATTTTGGGGAAGGGAGGTGGAGCAAGGATCAAACATCTAACTCATAATGGCCAATTAATTACAAATCCAACTGAAATAGGTAACACAATAGGTCAAACAATTTCCAAGAATTCCTCATCCAATAATTATTCTGCCAAATTTCAACAAATAAAAAAAAGAAAAGAAAGAAACCAACTAAATTTTATATCTCATAACTTGGAACAATATAATAAATCATTTACAATAGAAGATTTGAAACTTGCTTTGGATAAATCTTGTGATACAGCTCCTGGGCCTGATCAAATTCACTACCAAATCCTTAAACACCTCCCTGATCAATCACTTGGGCATCTTTTAAATATTTTTAATAACATTTGGGAAAGTGGTGATTTTCCTCCTTCATGGAGTGAAGCCACTATTATTCCCATTCCTAAGCCTGGCAAAGACTCCTCAGATTCAAATAATTATCGCCCCATTGCTTTAACCAGTTGTATCTGTAAAACAATGGAGCGAATGATTAATGAGCGTTTAGTTTGGTTTTTAGAAACTGCAGCTTATATTTCTGTTGCACAGAGTGGCTTTAGAAAAACTTGAAGTACCATTGACCACCTGGTACGTTTAGAGACATTTATAAGAGAGGGTTTTTTAAAAGGTGAGCATGTGGTTAGCATTTTCTTTGATTTACGATACTACATGGAAATTTGGAATAATGAGCGATTTATATGATATGGATTAAGGGGTCGTTTACCCCTTTTTATTCAAAATTTTTTGTCAAATAGACAATTCAGGGTCCGATTTGGTTCATCACTTTCTGATGCTTTTGATCAGGAAATGGGTGTTCCACAGGGAAGTATATTATCAGTCACCCTTTTTATTATTAAAATTAAAAGCATTGTTGATTGTATGAGGCCTGGAGCAGATTGCTCACTTTTTGCTGATGATTTCAACTTAAGCTACAGGTCCACAAGCATGCATACAATAGAATGACACCTCCAACAACACTTAAATAGATTACAAGAATGGGCTGATCATAACGGATTTAAATTTTCTTTAAAGAAAACTATGTGTATAGTTTTCATTTAATCATATCTTTTTAAATGGTGAGCATGTGGTTAGCATTTTCTTTGATTTAGAGAAAGCGTACGATACTACATGGAAATTTGGAATAATGAGCGATTTATATGATATGGGATTAAGGGGTCGTTTACCCCTTTTTATTCAAAATTTTTTGTCAAATAGACAATTCACTTTCTGATGCTTTTGATCAGGAAATGCGCAGGTCACTTAATGGCACTATTTCTGGCTATTTAGATGATCTGGTTTTAATGATATAACTATGATTATGTAATAATATGGTCATTCCTATATCTGCCTTGTTTATGTATATTTAACAATAAATTTTATATGTATGTTAAAGAAGCTTCATTGTTGATATATTCATCATGAAAGGTCATACTGAGGTCAAAAATTTATTTCAAGGTCATTTAAAGGTCAGGCACTTGAAAAAATGGACTATTTAGGTCAAGACAAGCCATTGCACAGATTATTTTATATTTTTAAATATCTATGCAGGCTATTTTAATGATGTTGTATATGTCCTGTATCTACAACCCAAAACACGTTTTTGATATCTAAATAATTTACTCTATGGGACCCCTGAATATGATGGAAGGTGTGGATCTGAGCTCCATGACATTCTATTATTTCCCTATTGTTGAGACCCATGAGGAAATATCAACTGAGTAAGTGCGGTTAATTAAGACCTGTGTCAAGCCTAAACAGGTCCCAACCAGTGAGATCAGCCAACAATGCATGTACTCATATGTGCAAAGATCATCTCTTGGAAATGGTGTCAATGCCTCTAAAATAGTTCTCTAGTTTCACAGTAGTTTAAACACTATTAACAATAAAGAATCAGAATATCTATATTTTAAATAAGTTCAAATAATGCAATCATTATTTTAATTGTCAAATAAAACCACAATTTGATTAAAGAAACATGTGTAGTAATAATGCTCAGATGTGTGTTCAGTGGTTAGCCCACTATTGATGACATGTGAAAGTGACCACACACCCCACTAATCTGAGTACTAATCTCAGCAATCAAGTGTTCCCAGCAGGACACCAGCTCATATTTTTAATCTCTACCGATGGTACCCTTGCTTACCTGAGACTTTCCTCTATTTGTCAGGTATGTTGGCTGAAGGGAAAAATACGGAATGACGAACTGGCCGAAAGGAAGATGATGTCGTAGGTCACAGGGGCAAGCCTAGCCGAACCTCCAACCTCTTCTGGTAAGACAATCTTGATTTCAATCCCTAAAGATGGCCATCAGGATCTAGTGGCGGAGGGTAAAACTGGGACTGACTGCAAGATCCTGACTATGGCACAAGACCTGGATTTTCTTGCTAAAATATCTGACCGTATTGATAATGCTGATCATGTGATAATAATTCCTGACATATCTGGGATAAAGAAAATGGATCTGGGTGTAAATGTTTTCAAGTCGCTTGCTGAGTTGATCGATCACATCAGGACCCATGGGCTTACAGTAGGGGGTGTTACTCCCCTCCCCCCTCTCCTGAGGGGTGATACAGCCAGAAGAACCTGGATAGTGTTTAACCACTTCCCATTGACCAATGTGAAGGAATTCCCAGTTTTTTTCTATCTCAATATTGAAATGTTTCATTCTTATATAATCAAGTGTTATACATGGGGAATAAATCAATCAAAATCCTTCTTGATGTTTCATGTGGGTTGCTTTATTTGTCAACAAATGGCTGGAATCTACAATACCATAAATATAGAGCAATCACTAATAGATCTTATAAATCACTCATTGGATGTTATAAGTAGCTACATTTTTTCTTCAAAATATTGAAAACAGGCAGGAATGCTGGCTTACTTGCACCAGTTCTTCGATTCCCAGCCTTGCTGACATTTTATTTATGTTGTCAGTTTTGATATGAGCTAAGGGATAATTATTTATCCAGTGAGGCAGCACTTTATCTACTTCAAGTAGGTATTGTCATGAAATGACTGAAATAATGTTGAAGGTGACAAAAAATCCAAATCAAACTCATTTGGCTTGTTGAGGGCCATAGTATTTTAAATGTTACACTTATGTTTCTCTATATCAGTTAATTTGGATTTTTTTTTCATTTAATCATATCTTTTCAAATGGTGAGCATGTGGTTAGCATTTTCTTTGATTTAGAGAAAGCGTACGATACTACATGGAAATTTGGAATAATGAGCGATTTATATGATACGGGATTAAGGGGTCGTTTACCCCTTTTTATTCAAAATTTTTTGTCAAATAGACAATTCACTTTCTGATGCTTTTGATCAGGAAATGGGTGTTCCACAGGGAAGTATATTATCAGTCACCCTTTTTATTATTAAAATTAACAGCATTGTTGATTGTATGAGGCCTGGAGCAGATTGCTCACTTTTTGTTGATGATTTCAACTTAAGCTACAGGTCCACAAGCATGCATACAATAGAACGACAGCTCCAACAACACTTAAATAGATTACAAGAATGGGCTGATCATAACGGATTTAAATTTTCTTTAAAGAAAACTATGTGTATAGTTTTCATTTAATCATATCTTTTTAAATGGTGAGCATGTGGTTAGCATTTTCTTTGATTTAGAGAAAGCGTACGATACTACATGGAAATTTGGAATAATGAGCGATTTATATGATATGGGATTAAGGGGTCGTTTACCCCTTTTTATTCAAAATTTTTTGTCAAATAGACAATTCACTTTCTGATGCTTTTGATCAGGAAATGCGCAGGTCACTTAATGGCACTATTTCTGGCTATTTAGATGATCTGGTTTTAATGATATAACTATGATTATGTAATAATATGTTCATTCCTATATCTGCCTTGTTTATGTATATTTAACAATAAATTTTATATGTATGTTAAAGAAGCTTCATTGTTGATATATTCGTCATGAAAGGTCATACTGAGGTCAAAAATTTATTTCAAGGTCATTTAAAGGTCAGGCAATTGAAAAAATGGACTATTTAGGTCAAGACAAGCCATTGCACAGATTATTTTATATTTTTAAATATCTATGCAGGCTATTTTTATGATGTTGTATATGTCCTGTATCTACAACCCAAAACACGTTTTTGATATCTAAATAATTTACTCTATGGGACCCCTGAATATGATGGAAGGTGTGGATCTGAGCTCCATGACATTCTATTATTTCCCTATTGTTGAGACCCATGAGGAAATATCAACTGAGTAAGTGCGGTTAATTAAGACCTGTGTCAAGCCTAAACAGGTCCCAACCTCATCAAGGTGATTCGTCATGTGTTCTTTGTGTGCCACGGCAATCTGTGCTTACCTTCATTACTCGATCACATTTTACCAGTTATGCCACATTTGTCCACTAGATGGAGCCAACTGCGCATTTTTTTTATTACTCACATTTCAACTCCTTCTTGCAACTGTTATGGCGGCAAATTGCAGCAGGTCACGTGGTTGCAAGTCACATGCACAGTGTAATGCAGTTGCAGCTCCCTCAGGTGAGAAAAAAAATTACTACCCTGCATTAACCAACCTGCGTGGGTGTTCCACAGGGAAGTATACTATCAGTCACCATTTTTATTATTAAAATTAACAGCATTGTTGATTGTATGAGGCCTGGAGCAGATTGCTCACTTTTTGTTGATGATTTCAACTTAAGCCACAGGTCCACAAGCATGCATACAATAGAACGACAGCTCCAACAACACTTAAATAGATTACAAGAATGGGCTGATCATAACGGATTTAAATTTTCTTTAAAAAAAACTATGTGTATGCACTTTTGTAAAAAATGGAAGGTTCACCCAGATCCTGATCTTTATTTAGGCCAAACTCGGATATCTGTTGTCGATGAAACCAAGTTTTTTGGACTTATTTTTGACAGAAAATTATCTTTTATTCCCCACATTAAATATGTTAAGAAGAAATGCCAGAAGGCATTAGATTTATTACGTGTTCTTGCCCATACAGATTGGGGAGGGGACCGTAATATTTTATTACAATTGTATAGAGCATTGGTACATTCTAAGCTTGATTATGGGTGTATGGTATATGGATCAGCACGTCCATCTTATATTAAAATGCTTGATCCTCTACAAAATCAAGGTTTACGACTTTGCCTTGGTGCATTTCGTACATCGCCTGTAGATAGCTTGGCAGTTGAGGCAGATGAGCTGCCTCTTGATTTAAGGAGAGAATAGCTTGCCCTTCAGTATGCTGCAAAAATTGCTGCTTGTCCAGACAATCCTGCCCATGATACTATATTTAATCCTAATTATGTTGACCTTTTTGAGAGTAAACCTAATACAATACAAACTTTTGGCATTCGCATCAAAGAATCTTTACAATCTTTAGATATAAATCCAAATCAAATAGCTAAATTTCAATATCCAGAAACACCTCCATGGACCTTTGAAACTTTAAATATTAATGTAGCCATGTCAGAATTACTGAGGAAAATAAAGAGATTCATTTTTATTGGATTCCCAGTCATATTGAAATCCATGGAAATGAGGCTGCTGACCAAGCTGCCAAAGCAGCATTGGATAAGTGCCCAATAGATATGCTTATACCTTATACAGAGTTTAAGAAATATATTACTATTTTTTTACGTTATAAATGGCAATTGCGCTGGAACGAAGCTATTTTTAATAAACTACACGAAATTAAGCCTGTTTTAGGTAAAACTAAAGGTGCTATTAGAATTAACCGAAAAGAGTCTGTTTTATCACGTATAAGAATTGGGCATAGTCATTTGACTCACTGCTATCTGCTTAAAGGTGAAGATCAACCTGAATGTATTGGTTGTCAAAGGGCTTTGACTATTAAATTATGACTATTAAATTATGACATATTTTAATTGAGTGTATCGATTTTGATATAATTAGGACTCAATATTTTAATGTGCAAGATTTACATTCGTTATTGGATACTGTGGATACTTCTGTGATAGTATCGTTTTTAAACCAAATAGGACTTTATAACCAATTTTAAGTGTGGAGCTCTTGTTTACTTAGGTCATTGGCTTATTTATCAAGAACCGCGAAACATCAGATGGTATTTAAAGTCTTTTAAATTGAATTTATTTATACAAATTTGTTATGTCTATAACTGATATATTGAAAGGATTTTGTTGATATTTGTGTTATTAAGATTATTTACATATCATATTGATTTCATAAACGTGTATGTTTTACCACTTTTAGGCACTGAATAACCTTAGTGGTTGATGTGCCTCTAAGCAACCATTCATTCATTCATTAATCATATCTAGATGTAAATTTTTTTTTGGTACTTTGCATGTAACTATGTTTAGATAACTGCTGACTTGATACTTCTTACTTTTCAAATAAATATATCTGGATATCTGTTTTTCATGGTTATTAATGATTTCTTGTTTGGGCATTGGAGTGTTGATCTGTTTTGCTATCCTTATTTCAAAAGGTCTCAAATTGACAAATAAATTTGAAGGCGAGAATCAACTTGATATATTGAATACTTAAATTAGTAAAAGAAAATAAATTATTACACTGAACAATTCAAATGGTATTTCAGATATATTTGTTATATTGAGCAATTGTAATGGTGTAAGAGAATTGATTAAAATTATTGAGCAATTCAAATGGTAAATGAGAATTAATTTATTATTGTAACATTCCTCTTTTACATAGAATTTACATAGAATTAACATCACATTTGACATGATACAACATTACTGGTTCCTGTCCTCTGCCAGATAGGGTAGGAGATGCCCAAGGTAGCAAAAACATTTGTACCTCTTTCAAACAGCGTTATGAACATTTGTTTAACTCTGTTAAAACCTTAGATGATAAGAATAAAGTTTTAAACTATTTAGAAAATGTACCTTTTTCTACTGACATGAATGTTAATGTAGCAGAGATTGCAGAGAGCATTTCTGCTTTGCCATGTAATAAGTCTCCTGGACATGATGGACTAATGTCTGAGCACCTGAAATATGCTTCGTTTAGATTTAATATTTTGTTATCTTGTTTTTTTACTTGTATGTTAAAGCATGGCTACATGCCTGCTGATATGATGCTTACAATGTTGGTACCTATTGGTAAAGATAAATGTGCTGATGTCTGTGATGAAAATAATTACAGGCCTATTGCCCTTGCCACAGTTTGTACAAAAGTATTAGAGCATTGTATAATTATGAGACAACCAGTTCGCATACAAGGGCAAATGACAACCAGTTCGCATACAAGGGAAATCACTCAACTGATATGTGTATTTTTGTGTTAAAAGAAACCATTAGTTACTATGTAAACCACAAAACACCTGTCTTTGTATGTTTGCTTGATGCCAGCAAGGCATTTGATAGGTTGAATCACTGGAAACTGTTCAGATGTCTCAAAGAGAGAGATTGTCCTAAGTACCTTGTGCGGTTTTTAATGTACTGGTATCAGACACAGTGTATAGTTGTAAGATGGGGAAATGAAACACCTCAAAGTTTTAATGTCTCAAACGGCATAAAGCAAGGTGGTGTACTTTCACCAAAGCTTTTCAATGTCTATGTTCATCAACTAAGCACCAAGCTAAAAACCTGTAATATTGGTTGTATAATCAATGAGACTGTTATTAATCACTTGTACTATGCTGATGATTTATGTTTGATTGCTCCAAGTGTACATGGAATGCAAAAACTAATGAATATATGTACAGATTTTGCTGTTAAGTATGACATACTGTTTAATAAGAAGAAAACTTTTTTTCTTTTATATATGCCAAAAGGTTGGAAATCTAAGCCTGTTAAACTTAAGATGAATGGTAAAGATATTGATTACGCTGAGAATGCTAAATATCTTGGTCATAAATTGTCAAGTGATATGTCTGACAATTTTGATATTAAAAGGCAATTAATGTCTGTATATGCCATGGGAAACATGTTGCTGAGAAAATTTTCCCACTGTTCTTATAATGTAAAACTGTATTTGTTTAATACATATTGTACCAGTATGTATACCTGCCAATTATGGTGTAACTATACAAAAGCCCAATACAAGAAACTTGTTGTCGCCTACAATAATATCTTCAGAAAATTTATGTCATATGACAGGTACCATAGTGCCAGAGGCATGTTTGTTGAAAATGGCTTAGATTCGTTTGAAGTGCTAATCAGAAAGAATGTATATAATTTTAAAGTAAGAATGGAAAATAGTGAAAACAAATTGGTTATGAGTGTGTTGTCTGGAATGTGTTGGAACGAATCTGGACTGAATACGTCTTGGTGTATGAGATTATATATTTGATGCCATATCATGTACCTTATGCTATAAATGTATATTTTTTTTTTTTTCACATGCTATGTTCTATAATTTACTCACATATTTTATGTGCACCATCATTATTATATGGGATCATTGTAAAATGAAGCCCGAAATAAAGACTTTGAATTGAATTGAATTGAATTACTTAATGAATGGTCATTGGAGAACATTAGCAGATAATTTACAGTCTGTCTCTTACCAACTCACTATATTTTACACATTGTACTTCAAAAAGTGTATGAGCCTTAAATATATGGCATTTAAAATTGTAATTGAATTTACATTTGTTCTGCAGGAACACAAATTGGTTTCATTTTTATTACATTCAAACATCTTTCAGAAATTGTGACTATAAAGTTAATTATTAAAATTTAATTGTTGCCCATAATATATTTCTTGGTTCTGTGGAGCTGGGATACTTAATACAAAATTTTAGAAGATTATTCTCTGTTTCTAATGCATTATGTAAATATAATGCTGACGTCTGCAAATAAGTGTCAGCATTACAGGGACAAGTATCATCGGTTTCATCTGTGGCATATTTTCCTCTATAGAATATTAAGATGTACCCTCTGTAGAATATCACCAACATCATTATCATCATTATTGGTAGTTTCCCTCCTATCCAAGTTCATAATAATTCATTTACCACTACCAGATGGCGATGCATGTAGCGTCCGCTTAGGAGTTCTGCTAACCCTATACATCTCCAGACCTAATCATGGAAATCAATAATGTCCCACAGAATATTATAATCCTGTGCCCAATAGTGTGTGACAATGCCTGTAAATTTCCTTGAGAATGATATTATTTACAGGGTTCCACCACTCAATCACCATTGTTTTCTTATCTCTCTTGGAACACAATTTTCAACTCCATGAAAGAAATATTTTTTTTTTAAATAGGGAAAGTCAGCACCTCTTAAAAATGCTTTGCTATCTCAGCATTGTATGGATCATATCCTTAGAATTTTTGGATTTACATAACTATTTTTAATCTAATTTGAAACATCAGATTCACAGAAATGTGGTGCAAGAGTTTATATATATAATAATACTATACTATACTACATTCTCTAGTGAACAATAATATCGCAATAAACTACAAATCTACAATAGCAAAATACCTGAAGAAGCTCATTCTAAGGATCTAAAACATAGAAAATAATTATTATTTTTTCCTCGTCTTGCAAAACACAAACAGAGAACCCACATCACATTTGCTACCATTTTTATATAAATATGTTACATATAGAGTATTTTATACTGTTGCTGATAAGCTGGCGCTGTAACCAGCTGCGCCACGGCCTGTGGCCCGAGAGTACTGGGTGAACAGTACTATTGCATTTACCTACAAATCTACAATCCCAAATATCTGCAAATCTACAATCACAATCAATTCTACAATCACAATCACAATTGGCTCTCTTATATACAATATTGTTACCCATGGTTTGTGAGTATCCGTCGTTGGGGGACGTGGACGGGGGATCGGTCCACTTGCCTAGAAGATCCACGACACTCAGCCTCGTGACCACATAGACTGGGGTGTTTTATGTATTCTCAGGACTCTATTAGTATCATGCATTTGGGTATTTCATATGCCTCGCTCATTGCCATGCCGGCCAAGCCAGACAAGGATATACAGCACCGAATAAAGGTAGATATTGTGCAGTGTATATTCTGTGTCTGCAGTCCTTATTACCTCACACCTCATATAGGTAGATAGGGTTGCTAGGTTCCGTGCCCCGCCTCACAGTAGCCAGCAAGTAGAGTATTGATCCCCCGTCCACGTCCCCCAACGACGGATACTCACAAACCATGGGTAACAATTGTCAGCGAGTAGAGTAGAGTAGAGTATCGATCCCCCATCCACGTCCCCCAACGACAGATACTCACAAACCATGGGTAACAATATACATTTATGGCCACACATAAACAAATATTGCACCCCAGAAAGAGGTCCCTTGACAAATGGGGATGTTTCAGGGGCATGGGCTCTAAATCATTATCACATGTAAACTATACCCATTCAAGTCTTTTATGCAAAGAATTTCATATGCAAAAATAATTTTAAATGATAATGAATAAAACTCTATCATTTCATATAATGTTAAGACAGCATACCCATGCTTTAGCAGTCAAAGCCCCTCGATCGGCAATTTCTACAATAATTTCTCAAAATCATACACCAAAATCAATAGAAAAAAAAACAGATTCCTCACATTCTTCAATTATTATACCACTAAAATAAACCATTAAAACTTTCAATTTCATCATTGAACAAAATGATTAAACTTCTGTAATATCAAATGCCATTCATAAATGCAAATGAAAATGAAAATAAATGAAAATTAAAATGCACTCTTATGCTGATGTTTAAGAAATAAAAAGTGATATCCAACCCAATACACTATATTCTTTTCATGGACCATGCATGAGTATATACAAATCCTGTCCACAAATGCCCATGAGGATGCATAAAAGCAGCATTACTCTAATAATGGTTCTGAACAGAGTGAAATTGGATTATGTGGAGAAACGCATAAGGTAAGACAATACACTATTTGTTTTTATACAGCTCTTAGGGCAGTAAGAAATATATGTTATAAGTAAGATTCCGTTCTCACAGTACTGTATACTAAGCGGCCAGAGACGACAAGGGCTGATGTGTGAACATAGTAAACGTCAGCTAGCCCAGCGATTTCTGTGTACATGTCATTCTATCCAGACATCTGTCTCAACCTCCACTACAGGCAGCCAGAGTGAAATCTACTGTCATCACTACTTTTAATAAGGTTAATAGGTTAATTCGTATATAGGACAGAGATAGAGAGGGGCTAGGGACTTTCACTCTCTGGCAACCTGTGATATAACTACCTTAGTCATCATGGCTTCCGGCACATCACTTGTGCTGTGAAAACATATAAACACTTTTAACACTTTGAAAGACAGTGGAATTACAAGATGACATGTGAGACACAATATTCAGCTCAATTGCAATTAGTGGTGCGTATAATAACACAGAATTTTGTACTTCTGAAGGGCCTGCAGATGGGTGAAAAAAATGCTGATCATAATATTGTTCATTTTATATGAAAGCTATATTGCAAAAAGATAAAAATGAAGATAAAGTATAGAAACTATAAAAAAAATCAAGGAATTTGTAACAGATGGGGGAAATATCTTTAATGAGGATCGAAACTATGACAACAGTGGGTTATTGATTAAATATAATGAATTAACTAACATTTTGAATATACATGCTCCAGTTGTTGAGAAAACCATAAATATGAGAAATCCTACTCCCTGATTATTTGATCAGATAAATGAAGAGAAAAGACATAATGAAGATAAGAGAGAAAGATGAATAGAACAGTACTTGTCACTAATAAAATACAATATCATATACAAAAATAAATAAATATGACTTGCTAAAATCAGCAGAAATCAGTAAGACAGGACCAAGATCCCTAAGATCGATAGATGATAATCAATACATTGTACCTAGAACTGACATGAAAATGTGTGGTGATAGGGCCTTTGAGGAAAAAGCCCCCAATATTTGTTAGTTACCTAATATCACAATTTGGATAAGAAATTAATGAGCCTTGATTTCACTTCTGATAATCATGTACTGGTTGGATAACAAAATAATCATCACAATAGGTATCAAAACTGAAATATATAATACTTATTTGTATTGTCATGTATAAGCTCAGAATTTTTTGTTTAAGACCACTGGCAATTTCAAAATCTTCGAAATGAGTTTTTAGTTTATTTGTTTTCTTTGATTTATAACTCAAATTCTATATATTGTGTCACAGTTTTTCTATATATATAGATTATTATAGACTATCTTTAGAAATAATAGAAATCTACATCTTGAATTGCAGGCCTAAAACTGTTTGCATATATTTCAATGTTAATGTAGGAAATACAGGTGATTTAGTCATACCTGTATACTTGTTTCTTATAAACATCTCCACACCTTAATAATATTGTCATACTCATGACAGTGTCTACTCATTGTTATTTTAGTGTCTTCAGAACAGGTTTGTTTGTTTGTTTGTTTGTTTGTGTGTTTGTTTGTTTCTTATTTCAGACAGAAGGGGCTCTTTCTTCTATCTCCATACTCACTGTTCTCAGGATATTCCCTTTCATCTCCTCATCCACTTGTAATTGGGTGATTCTTCAATGCATCTTCTTTAAGTTTTACTATCTCTTCCATCCTCATGTTTTCTGCCAATGTTTTTCTTCCATCAGTGTATCCTGTGTGGAGTCTATCTTATAGAAATGGCCAGAAAGTCCCAAAGCATAAAGGTTTGCAATTCTAAATTTGTCTTACCTGTGATAAATGTATTTTCATCTGTGAAAAAGCTTTACTCTAGGCATGACAAGGAAACCCCATTCATTAATTAATCAAAGCAATCTTATTTTTCAATTACCTGATAAAGCCTTATTTATTTAATTTGATAAAAGATTTGTGTCACCAATCAAATTAAATGACAGGGAGAACAAAGATTATAAAATAGAAATAAGGAAAATATTAGAATTCGTTTTGTGTCTGATTTCTTCAGTCTGATATTGAAATATAGATTATTTTATAGATATTTTCAATAAAATGTGTTTTTAAAAGAACAAAGTAAAGGGAAGAGATCAAGTTTGTTCATGTACAATATTCTTAATTATTGTGTCAAATAAATCTACTTTATTTTAAAATGAACATGAAATTCATGGTAGGTTATTTATGTATCTTCCATTTTATCATTTAAATTTGTAGTTAACTCATTGGTGTATTTCAAAATTTCAAAGCTATTTATTTGATTGTTAAAATTTTAATTTGTAAAATAAGGTATTTGGTTTGACCTGTGTATACTGCATTCCGATAAACACCTCCACATCTAAGGGTGTCACCAGCACACATATTGTCACACTCTGTATCATCAGCTTGTCCATGTTTACCATATGAATCTCCACACCAGCACTCTCCGTCACCTTGCAGACTACAATAATTGTAGCCTGCACACAGTAGAAAGCATGAGCCAGGCGTGTTGCCACCTTGGCCTTTATACACTGGTAAGTCTCGAGATACAACATCATCAATGAAACAACCAACGTAAATAAAAGGTTTCTCTGAAAAGGAGTAATTATTCTTACATGATAGACAGAAGATTTGTTTGTTTGTTTGTTTGAGCTTTTACATCACTTTCAAAATTATTTCAGTCATTTCCTGATGAGACCTACTTGTAGCAGATATAGTGCTGCCTCACTGAATTCTCATGTCACAGGTCCTTGACATGACAACCTACCCAGTCACAGACATGACATGACAACCCACCTGGTCATAGTTTTACAAGGATAAAGGGTGAACACGCCTCAGCTCATGTGTGAAATTGGATCATGAATTCAATCTTGGCATGGCCGGGGATCAAACCCATGACCTTTGTATCACCACATACTGGTGCTAATAAGTTGGCACTCTAACCAACTGCACCACAGCCTTTGGTATATTGATATATACTCAATACTATTGGAGAACAAATGCATACTTTATTGCACCAACAACAGAATAGAATGACAACTAAATAGAATGACAACTAAACATGAAAATTCCATATAATTTCTTAAATTATAATTGAAGCTTACCTGTTGTGGTACAAAAGGGAACATCACAATGTTCTAATCGAATATTGGGATCTGTGGTGAAACACCAAGGTCCTAGTTCATCATGATCACCATTTGGCAGCCTACAGAAGTTGTTTGCATCAGCTAAAGTCTTATCTGGCAGCTGATATGCAACTATTTCATGCTCATGTGGTGACTGTTGATCCCATCGTTGGCATGTTAAACCACTCACTGTAGTATTCTTTTTTCCAATATAATTAGATCCAAATGTGTTAGATGTGCAATCAACACCTGCCACCATGCTTGCTGAATTCATACAAATATTCATTTCCAATCTTAAGAATTATATAACACATGATATAATTTAATATTTTACTGAATAAATTTGCTTTATATTCATGAAGGATAAAGTGTAAGTTTAGCTGACCTTATCAAATGCATCCATACTTGGTTTCTTATTTACAAGTGTCAGATACAAGTGTAGATCATTTATTGTTTAAAACAAATGCTGATAATCAATTCAACTGCTGTAGCCCACTGGCTATTCTATGCTCTAATTGTGATTCATTTTTATCAAATACAAATTATTTAATAAAAAAAACCAGGGCATTGTCCAGGGAAGAAATAGCTATTTGATGAAAAAAGACATTCATATTGAGCACAAGAAATTCTGTACAGATAATGGTATTGTATGTAATTTTTTCAAATTTGATTACAAATTTATATGGTCATCGCAAAAGAATGGATTGTTCTGCATTCAAACAACAACACATGGGAAAAAGGTACACTTGGTATTTCCATGATCAGAATTGGTTCTAAAGAATATGATTCCTTTAAGGTACACACAGAAAGAATATATGACTGATCAATGTTTCAAAGCTATATCACAGCTATATATATCCAACCACATTGGGCACACGGAAAGAAAATGTTAACATACATGAACTTGTAAGCAGTAGGTGATATCATTCCTATTCATTTATTTTTCTCAAAAAACACCTGAGACAGGAAATGTATATTGTGCTTTAAGTAATGATCCTTGCTCAGACTACATGTACAGGTGGGGTGACGTATAAACTCTGAATTCTAAATTAATAACAAATATTAAAAATTAAAATGATATCTGCAGCCATTCCTCAAGGAGCAGGAATATTGGTTATATAAATTAACCCCAACCTTGACAAGCCATTAAGTTAAACTTTAATATAGTGCCAATAACACTTGATGCCTTCATATTATTCTAGGATGTATGATATGGAAATTAAATTTTGCTTACCAATATAATTGTTTTGCTCACTAGAATGTATTCCTTTAGCAGAAACACCGAAAATAAGAATGAAAGCATACCATGTTTTGTGCAGATTGGAGCATCACATGATTGGTATCGCACATCGGGGTCAATTGTGTAACACCAAGTTGCCCATTTCGCAGGGTATATTATTTTTTCCCTGCAGAAATTAGCTGCATCAGATAAGGATTTATCTGGTAGTTCAGAGCTCTTTACTCCATGTACATGAGGATATTGCTGGTCCCATCTTTGACAAGTTAAACCGTTCCTTGTTTTACTCTGTGTTCCAATATAGTTTGATTCAGTATTGGATATGCATTCAATATTCTCTATTCTTCTGTCTAAATAAGAAAGATTTACATAAAATTTTTTGCATGAATGAATAAATGTGATAAAATGTCACAGTGAATATTTTCAACATTGTCCCATAATTCAGTGTCTGACTGTTTTTTTTTTAATCGGTCAAATGCCCACTAATGATATCAAACCAGATAAGCAAAATATTGTTTTCCCAAGAAAAAAATTCACATTTTTCACTTTGACATGTCTTTCTTCAATTTCATAATACAGCAGAGAAATCTGCTTTATATTCTTAAAGGATAAAGTGTAAGTTTAGCATATATATATATATATATATATATATATATATATATATATATATATATATATATATATATATATATATATATATATATATATAATAAACCCTCAATATATATTATATAATAAACCCTCAAGTTAAGTTGGGGTTTTTTTACCCCAAAAAAATGATTTTGATGAGTTTTTGTGATTGGTTAACATTTTATACATTCATGCCCTAATATCAAAAATTGCATAATTTTTAAAATCAAATTTTTAAATTAATTTAATTTTTTTAAATTAATTTTTTATTTACATTATGGTTGTGATTAAAGGATACTAAAGGTCTTTTGTGCTCCACGGTCTGAAAACCCTTTAATTTCAATAAGGGAGAGCACATGGTAAATTTCACTGATGCCAATAATCAGCTTTCATAAGATTACTCTACAAAGTCCTTGTGATGTAAGGCAAAATCTTTGATCAAAGGTTATTCTGTCATTGTTTCCATACCCCAGCCTTTACAGGGGATTCTACACAACATTTGAGTCATGTTTTCTCATTTAATAGTATTAATCTCATTGCAAATGGAACACCTTTGTTTTGACAGAAAGAATCTACATAAGTAAGATATTTTCCACCTGAGATATTTGTGAACAGTATCCCAAAATTAAGTGAATAACAATTTTAAAGATTTCACCTTAATATGTGAACAAATTGAACATTGTGCAGATTGAGTGATAAATGCAGTGACCACCACAGCTCAGCCATTGATAAGAAATACACAAGAAGTACACAATCCTGTGACAAGGAGGCCTCAGTTTAGTATAAAGATGGTGAGAAATCCCACCAAAATACATAGAACAAATGCACAAGGTCATATGGCATTTAATATCAAAATCTGAGAGAGAGAAAACCCTGCAGTCATTCACCCATAAAATAGATAATCTTCATTCTGAACATGTTTCCTTATATTTTTTGTCAATCTCAATATATGATGTGCTTTATTCTTCGTTATTGCCTTGGAGTAATGATGAATGGAGGCGTAACAGCCATTATATGAAACATGATATCAAGGCAACGCATTGTTTTACATTGAACAATTATATTTTTTTATATAAATTGGGCAATGTTTTATTGACGTTTTGCACAACATTTTTTTCTCTTTTTTTTTTTTTTTTAATCAGAATATTGCTCTTATCAGGCTTACAATACTATCCACTTCAAATATATCTGTTCATTTCTGTTTTGATTGCTTCAAAAAAAAATATTCTGAAAAAAGGAAAAACATATTCCAAACCTTTTATTTGTTATACATGTTTTAAAACATGTGTCACTATTCATGTTACATTGTAAACACATTTAAAACAAAATATTGTTTAGGAACCCTGTCTGTTTTTCGGGAGTTTGCTAGTCTTGCTACAAACATGGCAAGATTGAACCCAGTTCATGATGTCACTATGCATACCCGGCCAATAATATTTTTGCCGTATCGTAGAATAAAGTTTGTCAGTTCCCAAATGAGCACCCATAGAACTATCGTGGAAAGCTTCAAGCAAGGCATTACGCAAGGTGGGTGGGATGACTAACTGCGTTTTGCATCTATCTTTCGCAGGACCCTTACCCGGGGTAACATACAAATGGAACAAAACATTCTCTCTCAGGTAGTAATCATCAACCTGTGCAAGGAGTTTGCGTGCTTCACGCTGAGTAGAAGGGAGATGAGCGTCTTTGAAATAATTGATGAGGGGTTGGAGAGAGGGATCTGCTGTCTGTTTCACACTAATATCGTCGAAAGTGTACGTGGTGCCAGTCGACTGATTAAGATCCGTCAAACAAAGGTCACCTTCAGCCGGTGTACATGTATCAGGGAGTGTCTCAACACTATCAGGCAAATCAGAGACAGCTGCTAATTTAAGCTTTAACTCAGGGGTGGGGTCAGATTCTAGTGGATAAGTGCAGCGACTAAGACTGTCAGCATGTGGGATTGAATTTCCTAGTTTGTGAATGATTTCGTAACGAAACTGTTGCAAGGTCAACATCCATCTACCTAATTGTCCTTTTGGTTCTGAACGAAATAACCATTGCAAAGCGGAATGGTCAGTCACTATAGTGAACTTATCATATTTGAGGTAAGGCTCGTGTAGTTTGCAAGCAGCTATGATGCTGAGGCACTCACGTTCAGTGCATGTAAAGTTTTGTTCAGCCGGATTTAGGGCGCGACCTCCATATGCTATGACCCGCTCAACGCCTGCATCTGACTTAAAACATTCCCGATTGCAAAAAGGCTAGCATCCGTTGTGAAAACGACAGGGTTGTCAGCCTCGATTCGGGGGAAAGCTAAAATAGGGGCAGAAACTAACTTAGCTTTGAGGGATTCGAAAGCTGCCTGCTCCGCATCATCCCATTCGAAAGTACTCTTTTTGCTAGTGAGAATATTGAGTGGTTGTGAAATTTTTGCGTATCCCTCAACAAATCGACGGTAATAACCTGACAATCCCAAAAATGCTCTAACATCTTTGCAAGAAGTGGGGACGGGTATTTAACCTGTTTCCTCCAGGTATTTAACCTGTTTCCTAGCAAAGAAACACTTATCAGTACGGAGCTTCAGTTTAGCTTTACGGTCAGCTAGATGGCGTTCGAAAGAAGGGCTGTGGACGAGGACATCGTCCAAAATATATGAGACAGAGATCGGAGAGGCCTTGCAACACAGTTTCCATGAGCCTTTGAAATGTTGGGGGTCCGTTGATGACACCAAACGGGAGACGTTTGTATTCGTAAAGCCCACAGTGAGTAATAAAAGCAGTAAGCGGGCGGGAATCAGGGTGGACACTCACTTGATGAAAACCGCCCATGAGGTCAAGCGTACTAATGTGAGTTAATTTACGAGCTCCCAAGCTGTCTAAAGTGTCTTGAATATGTGGCAGAGGGAAGGAATCAGGGACGGTGACCTCATTTAACTTCCTAAAGTCTATACACATGCGATAAGAGACAGTACCATCTTGAGCCGGTTTCTCTACTAAAACTGCGGGGAAAGCCCACGGACTATTGGAAGGTCGAATAATATCTTTGTCTAAAAGGCGTTGAACCTCCTTGTCTATAATACCTCGTTGCTTATACCCTGCATGATAAGGTCTTAATTTGATAGGACTAACAGAACCCTTGAGATAGATTGTATGCTGCACAACATTCGTGTCTCCAAACTCGCCATCTCTAGTTGTAAATATGTCACTAAACGAAGAAATGGAAGTCAAGTCTGAATCAGTGAGATCTATCTAATGATGCGAGTCGAGGTCAGTGGGGGAGGTGGTAATAGGAGCTACCTCTATATCGCCTGCACCCGCAGTTTTAATGGCATCCCAGGTAAGGTCTAAGGTGGGAAGCTCTTGCGGCTCGGAACCCAGAGGGATTGGGTCGAAATATCCGTCCGAGACACCTTTTGGTAATGTTACAGCATTTTCTCCCATATTCATTAATCTAACAGGAACCCTCTGATCATCATGAACGGTTGCGAAAACTCTGGCCATGGCAATCTCAGGATATGAGGGCAATTCACTCTCCATAGTGCAGACTCCTAGAATGCCAGACATGTTACTTGGTTTAACTCGAGCGTGGGTGATATATTCAGATTTAGCCGGGATTCTGATGGTTTGAGACAGACGCAACTCAGGTGTTAGCTTGAAAGCAATACCACTTTGCGCGAAATTTAGGACTACGCCATAAGTGGTCAAAAAATCTCGTCCCAATATTACTGGGTATTGTAAGTCAGGAACTACTTGAAAGCAAATGTTACATAGCTGATCTCCAATAAATAAATCAATATGAGTCTGAAAATGGATGGGAACAGA
Source organism: Amphiduros pacificus (assembly GCA_949316495.1). Taxonomy (NCBI): domain Eukaryota; kingdom Metazoa; phylum Annelida; class Polychaeta; order Phyllodocida; family Hesionidae; genus Amphiduros; species Amphiduros pacificus. The sequence continues at coordinate 12,745,665 of OX439012.1, read as the reverse complement.
ACTAACTTCCGCGACAATTACTTTTCTGCTATCTGATACTTCTTGTGAGAAGGAATTGTCAGGGCATAATTCACGCAAGGAGGCAAGAGTAATAATACTACGTTGTGCACCAGTTCGTTCTAGTCGTGATTCGACCATCTTGGGAAAGAGGGAGGAAATTAATATCATTGTCTGAAACAGCAGGGATTTCCTCCGGTGTCAATATAGGGCAAACAGGCACTTGTGAATTGTCCTGTGGGCCAGGGGAACTAGAGGACATCTCTGCGAAATAACAGTGAACCTCGTTCAATATGTCTGGTTTGCTCTGATTTATTGCTATATTAAACGAATCACTACTCCTATCACGTGGCTCACAGGTCGGGACAGGAGTTAATAGTTTTCCTGTCGGTACGGTGACCTATTGTCCATTCGGGGCATAGGACGACGCTGGTCATTCCAGGGAGGGCGTCCGAAGGTGTTCCTCCCGTCGCCACCTGGTCTGTTCCCCTGATAAGGCCTGTTCTGGAATGGGCGTTGCCCATATCGACCATTATTGGGCTCATAGCGACCACGACCGTCTCCAGGCTCAAAGTGACCATCAGACCAATAAGGCCGATTGTCAAACCTCGGAGGGCCATGAGAGAAATGGTCACGAGGGCCTCGGGATCGTACAGTGCAATGAACAGACATATGGGTATCCCGACCGCAATGCATGCAACCATGGCGCACCTTGCAATCTCTCATCCAATGGCCAGGATTTTTACAGTAAAAGCAGAAAGAATCGCCACCGCCTTGCTGACCTTTAAGATTAAGAACCTCTTTTGATACACCTGCGACCTCTTCGCGAATAGCTGCAAGAGTGGAACTTTGCTGGGATAAGAATTGTGACGTCGCATCAGGCAAATCTAAGCCGCTCAAAGCGACGGATGAATCGCTGGACATCGTGCAAACGGTCTCAGCAAGCTTAATCTGCTGGATAATGTCCTCAAGCAGTTTGGGTGATTTCCCTACTACAAAAGCTTTTAGTTTGGGGAGAAGACCCCGGACCAAGATCTTTTTTGTTTCCATATCATCCTTCTGTAACCTCTGACACTGGCTTAAAACATCATTAATATAGGTCTCAGCGGATTCTGCCTTTTTCTGAGTTCTAGCGTCTAATGATTGCTCGAGAAGCCAAGCATTTGTCTCACTACCGAAAAACTTTAGGAAAGCTGCATATAACGAATCCCATGAGCTAGTGACATCTGCCGGCAAGGAGGTATACCAAACGTCTGCCGCACCATGTAACAACATACGACAAGCGGGAACTTTCAAGTCTTCAGATGTATGTGAGAGTTGTGTGTAAGTAAGAAATTTGTTCATGAAATGAAGGGGATCATCTGTGGATCTGCCAAAAAACGGGGCGGTAGACTTAGAACCCTGTCTCTGGTGATGAATTCTATTATCTCTAGACTGTGCCTGAAGCATATCTAGAATGTCGGTTTTAGTACCTCCCAAATCAATTTTGCCCAGGTGGCCCAGCACTTGCTGGAGCATATCTTGGACATTTTCAGCTTCGGCACAATCAAAACGGCACAATCAGAGCCCGACTGATCAGGATCAATATGGGGAGTAGACACCTCAGAAAAGGTGAAAGACTCCTGGTCACTATCCGCAAGGTGGAAAGGACCAAATTGGACGTCAGAATATGAATCAGACGAGTTAGAAGCCTCCGGCCGTAACGTGTCGGGCTCAGATGAGTTTGTGCTACCTGTACTTACAGACGTATGAGACAACGTGGCGACACCCGATGAAACGGTGAGATCCGACTATGGAGAACTAGATGGAGGCACACCTCGTACAGAATCACTCACTTATGCTGCTCAGACAAAATGGGAAAAAGTAAATCTGACTCACCTTGTAATGAATAATCGTCATCTGCTACCGGTGAGTTGTGCGCCACTTGCAGCTTGGTGGAAAGCTTTTTCGAAGATCTGAGCCACACAGACTTAAAATCAAGTAACAGGGTGGCTAACAGGAACTCCATACAGTATCAGCAATGCTCAAAGCCATAGATCGTTTCGGATATTCTCCACCAAATTGTTACCCATGGTTTGTGAGTATCCGTCATTGGGGGACGTGGACGAGGGATCGATACTCTACTTTATTCTACTCGCTGGCTGTGAGGCGGGGCACGGAACCTAGCAACCCTATCTACCCATATGAGGTGTGAGGTAATTAGGACTGCAGACACAGGATATACACTGCACAATAGTTACCTTTATTCGGTGCTGTGAATCCTTGTCTGGCTAGGCCGGCATGGCAATGAGCGAGGCATATGAACTACCCAAATGCATGATACTTATAGAGTCCTGAGAATACATAAAACACCCAAGTCTATGCGGTCACGATGCTGAGAGTCGTGGATCTTTCGAGGCAAGTGGACGCTGGAACTCTGCTTCTCTGCTCTCCGGACTGGATCCCCTGAACACCGTCTAACAGTTGCGGGCCCTTTTAAAGGATCGTTGAGCATCATGTGTGTGGGGTTTGCCTGCGTGGCTTCCTTTTGCGACACTGAGTTTCACATGGACTCGTCTGCCTGCGTGGCTTCCTTTTGTGGCTTCCTTTTGAGATACGGGGTTTCACATGGGCTCGTCTGGGGGAATCACGTCATCTCTTATGCCCGGTGAGTCATCTCTAGGTCCGGTGATTAAGGCAATGCATCAACCTGCACTTGTTGACTTCACGCGGCACACAATATCTATGCCTGATGTTCTGCCAGAGACCGTGATTGTCCATGATTGTCTAAATATATTCTTGAGAGTCTATGGGTAGGTAATCTATATCCCATTTGTTTATTGTTATTTTTGTTGATTTTAGATTATGTCATAACATGCTGTAAGTAAATTTATTTCTGATTGCACATATATTGTCAGAGGCATAAATTACATTTTCTAATAGTAATTTTTTCACTGAACAACATGATGTATTTCTTTAAGCTGCCAATATTTGATCCAATAACTAAAAATGAACTGTAAAGAAACCATAACAACAAAACATGTGATTTCCTTAGTATCTGAGGTTTTTTAATACATTTTCATAGCTTTGGTATGAATATACGAATCTTATCATAAAATCGTTTAAACTTGAAGAATCTTATCATAAAATCGTTTAAACTTGAAGCAGAGAAATAAAATTTATATACCTTTGATCTGTGTGAAAAAAACAAACATTTTATTCGCGCTATGTTTAACTCTAAATAATTTTTTTTTTAATTATGTCAAAACTTTCATATCTTACATCTATATGGAGTCATTATAACATCAGCTCACTCTACTTCTTTGTAGTCATGTGGGCCTGGGGTTAGAATGATCCTTTGATTTTTTATTCCCTGTTTGTTTTGTCAGTTCGTAAGAGGCGAACAAAAAAATAAACCATGGTGCCTTGTTTGCCGTGAGGTGCGACACGCAAGGGGAGGATATGGAGTTCTGCAGGTTGAGCACTGGACTGGTTTGGCATTAATACCAGTCCAGTTGCAACACACCTGTTTGGACCCAAATATTCACCCTAGACAGTGAGGACTTAGGGCCCGATATTGTCCAACCAGCTTGTGGAATATAGCTCCACAAATTTCTCCATATTTAAAGCTCAAGTTTGATACAGTTTAGCTTGTTATATTTTAGATACTTTATCAATGATAAATACTACATGTTTTTAAGACAGAATGTATGGTATCATAAACAAATTTTTCAAAACAATTATTGGCATTGTCTACAAGTTTAGCATGACAGATGTGTGGAGCTTGACTGCTGAAACGGGTCAATCTGGGGTACATTTTATGTATTCTTGAGTATATTGTCTAATGAAGCCGAGTTTTATAGGTGTGCTGATGGCTCTGCCTCATTTGTTTGTTTGTTTGTTTGGGGTTTTACATCACTTTCAACATTATTTCAGTCATTTTCGTGATGAGACCTACTTGTAGCAGATATAGTGCTGCCTCACTGAATTGTCATGTCGCAGGTCCTTGACATGACAACCCACCCGGTCACAGATTTACAAGGACAATGGGTTAACCCTTTAGGCACGGGCCTCAGCTCATATGGGAAATTGTATCATGAGTTCAACCCCGGCACAGCCGGGGTTCGAACCCACGACCTTTGGATCACCATAGAGGAACTGGTGCTAATAAGCTGGCGCTCTAACCAACTGTGCCACGGCCCATGGCCTCCTCTGCCCCATATCTATAACTCCCTATTATTAAAATAGGGAGTTATAGATAACACATATGGCATCCAACAAACAAAAAAGACAAAGGACAGATACAGAAACAGACTCCTGGCAAAAATATTCCTCTTTGCAATTGCAAAGGGGATACTAGGCATTGCCGGAGTACCAAAAACTGTTAAAAAGATGGGAAAGAAGTTATTGATTCAGGTTGCGTGGAAAAGCCATGCGGACAATCAACTAGGATGTTGGCCATTGTTCCAGTTTTAATAACGGCTCACAAGACCCTCAATAATAAAAAGGGAGGTATAAGATGCCCAGATTTGGCTGGAGTTTCTGAAGAGGAGGTAGTGGATGAGCTGAAAGACCAGGATGTTGTTCAATGTAAGTGGATATTTATAAAAAGGATGGTGTCAAAATTCCGATCAATACGTTTATTCAGACAATTGAAGCAGAGCAGCTTCCAACATCTATTAAAAGTGGATATTTGAACGTCAGAGTCGATGTATTTATTCCAAACCCTCTGCGCTGCTTCAAGTGTCAGAGATATGGACATGGATCTGATTGATATAAAGGTAGTGTGACACGCCAAAATGTACTGCTCAGCATAGTGGAGAAGATTGTTCTTCAAGCATAATAAAATGTGTGAATTGTCAAGGCAATCACCCATCATATTCGTGGAGTCGTCGTTCCTTTTTAAAAGAGAAGGAAATTCAGCCAATACGACACACTGAAAATGTATCTTTTCCAGAAGCATGCAAGTGAGTAGAAAGTTTGAACACAACAAAGACATTTTATGCCAGTTCTGTAAAAACTAAAGAAACAAAATCAATAGCAATTCAGACCGAAATTACATGGCCACTCAATGACAAAAATTATTCCTTTTTTTTACAAAAACCTCTTCAGCAATGTCTACTCAGACTCTTACATCCACTATCCTAGTAATAACTCAGCCAACAGCAACATCCACTAAACCCTCTTCACAAACTCCCTCCACATCATCCAATAATAAAAGTATCAATAGTAATATACCAGTACATAAATCAGACAAAAAGAAATCAGAGATCAAGTTAAAAGTAAAATAAATGGAACCAAGTCCTTAGAAAGGATGGACACAGGTGATCCTCCAGATATGTATTTTACTCCTGTGCACTCGAAGCATAATCGTAAACTAAACAAGTGATTATGTTAGATCATATATTTTTTCTCATTATTCTTAATATGGCTATTGGCAATATCATACAATGGATTTGTAGAGGATTTGGGGTAAACAGGCCAGAACTGGAGTTATTAGCCCAAAAATATAATGCATCTTTTATTTGTTTACAGGAAACCAATTCTAAAGATAACTCATCAACATTTAAGGGATATGTACCAAATAATAAAGTTGGCTCAATAGATGCAATGGACTGAGCACATGGCAGAGTTTCTAAGTCCTGTATACCCCAAAGTCCTGTATACCCCAAAGTAAAGTAACATTAAATACTACTTTACAAGCTTCTGCTGTTAGGGTTACCTTGCACAATACATTGACAATATGTTCAGTATATTTGCCACCAATTGAACTAATTAATATTACTTGTTTAAATAACTTAAAAACTCAGCTGCCACAACCATATATGCCAGTTGGTGTCTTGATAATACTGATGCCAAAGGACTTATAATCAAAGATTTTTTAAATAACAATAGTTTGTGCCTTTGGAATGATGACTCTCCAACATTTACATCCAGCTACAGGCTCTTTAACATCAATTGATCTCTCCATGCGCACTCCAAATTTACTTTTAGACTATTCCTGGGAAGTAGAAGATCAATAGGGTGGTGATCATTACCCCATTTTTTTAAATAACCATTTTCCTCCACCAGACGAAAGAATCCCCAAGTGGAAATTTCATTAACAATTTTTATCAAAACAGGATGTTTGAAATTTTGCCCAATCAGCTTTAAAGCATTCATGCAACCTGGAAGGTTCCAGGCAATTTTACAGTGGTTTAAGGCATCTGAAAACAATATATGATCTTAAAATTGACATACATACAGGCAAAAGAACATCTGCTCTGAGAATTATGATTTTTTTGTGACCACCAAGTACTGCCAGTACTGGACAGGAAGTGTGCTGTGTGACCTTGACCTTTGAACTGTCAGGGGGCTCCGTAAGTCACAGGAGGTGTTGTTTACCAATTGTTACAATTGGAGTAACACATTTTCGGCCAATTCTTTTCACTATTTTGAGAATGAATTAGAAGATAACACTTATCAAGATGATAGTGCCCTTTCTTGGCTTTCTTTTGGTGGTAAAATTGATAAAAGTAGATAAATATTTATGAAGTTATGAGTACAAATATTCAAGAAGAATTTGCAGAAATTGCCAATTTAGTTTTATATGTTCTGATGTGTATATCACTTAAATAGAACCCAATATGAAGATGTCATCTTTGTCTTCTATATAAAGTCATTATTCTTAATATTTTCTATGTTTGCAAAAAATAATTCAATTCTATATGTTCTGATGTGCATTTCTCTCAAATAGAACCCCATTATGAAGATTTCATCTTCAGTTTCTGTACAAAATCATTCTTTTTTATATTATATATGTTTGCAAAAAAAGGTTTTAAAAAATCAATTCTAAACAGCCCAGCCTTTAAGAGGGAATCCATGTGAAAAACCCCAAATTTCATCAAAGAGGGTCAAATCATAAATTTCACTGATACCGATTATCAGCATTCACAGTCTTGCCATTCAAAGTCCTTTAAGGCCAAACCAGTGATCAAAGGGTTTAATGTCACTTTTTCCACATCACAGCCTTTACGTTAAGGGGGATTCCATGCTGCCTTTGAGTCATGTCTTCCCTTTTTGACAGAAAGGTTTTCACATGCATAAGATATTTTTCAAATAAATAGTATACTTTTCCCATAAATGATATATCTTTCACAACCATAAGATATTTGTCGCAACCATGGCAGTTATTTCATTGATTCAAATAATATTAATATAATCTTATGTTGTCACCAATGAAGTATACTCCTGGCAATAAATTGTACAAAACATCTTCAACTCTGTTTTCCAAGCCGGACAGGTGCCCAACTGGTAACTTATTAGGCGTTTACATGAGATCACTGACCAGCTAAACAAAGCTTGTTGACAAAGTGTTCAATTGCTGGTGTAGGTTTCTGCAGAAACTGATCAACTTTCAAATGCCACAGAAAGTTGTTAACAGGGAATATTTTGGGTAATACTACATACAAGCACTGTTTAGGGTATAAACATTCATGTAATGTAAATAAAATGTGTCTGAAAGTCTGGTTTCATGAATGCTTTAAGATGTAAATGATCCTCAGATACATTGTATGATATTGCTGATGGGTGTATTCCCAAATCAAAGCCAAATTCTAAAATTAAAGAAAAACCCTGGTTTAATGATGAGTGCAAAAAAACCTGTCAAGGAGAGCAAAAAAGCTTTACAAAAATTAAAGCGACAGCCAACTCAATATAATTTGTACCAGTTTCATATGAAAAGAGCTAAAGCTCATTATATTATTAAGATAAGCAAAAGAAAATGTTGGAAAGATTACATTTCTAAATTGAACACAATAGGTCAAACAGTTTCCAAGAATTCATCATCCAATAATTATTCTGCCAAATTTCAACAAATAAAAAATAGAAAAGAAAGAAACCAACTAAATTTTATATCCCATAACTTGGAAGAATATAGTAAATCATTTACAATAGAAGATTTGAAACTTGCTTTGGATAAATCTTGTGATACCGCTCCTGGGCCTGATCAAATTCACTACCAAATCCTTAAACACCTCCCTGCCGATCACTTGGGCATCTTTTAGATATTTTCAATAAAATTTGGGAAGTGGAGTGAAGCCACTATCATTCCCATTCCCAAACCTGGCAAAGACTCACCATATTCTAATAATTATCGTCCCATTGCCTTAACAAGTTGTATTTGTAAAACAATAGAACGAGCGTTTAGTTTGGTTTTTAGAAACTGCAGCTTATATTTCAGTTGCACAAAATGGCTTTAAAAAGACCATCTGATACATTTAGAGACCATCTGATACATTTAGAGACATTTATAAGAGAGGGTTTTATAAAAGATGAGAATGTCATTAGTATTTTCTTTGATTTAGAGAAAACGTATGATACCACTTGGAAATTTGAGATAATGAGCGATTTATATGATATGGGATTAAGGGGTTGCTTACCCCTCTTTATTCAAAATCTTTTGTCGAATAGACAATTCAGGGTCCGAGTTGGTTCATCACTTTCTGATGCATTTGATCAGGAAATGGATGTTCCACAGGGTAGTATATAATCTGTTACCATATTTTTTATAAAAATCAACAGCATAGTAAATTGTGTAGACCTGGAACAAATTGTTCATTATTTGTGGATGATTTTAGTTTATGTTACAGATCCACAAGTCTCTTGTACTATTTTTTGACAGGAAATTATCTTTTATACATCACATAAAATATGTTTTAAACAAATGCTAGAAAAGCATTAGATTTATTACGGGTTCTTGCCCATACCGATTGGGGAGGGGACTGTGATGTTTTGTTGCAATTATTATGAGCGCTGGTACGTTCCAAACTTGATTATGGATGCATGATATATGGATCACCATGTCCATCATATATTAAAATGGTTGATTCTGTACAAAATCAAGGTTTAGGATTAATGCTTGGTGCATTTCGTACATCAACTGCTGATAGCTTGGCAGTTGAGGCAGATGAACTGCCTCTTGATTTAAGAAGAGAAAAGCTTGCCCTTCAGTATGCTGCAAAAAACTGCTGCTTGTCCAGACAATCCTGCACATGATACTATATTCAATCCAAATTACGTTGATCTTTTTGAAAATAAAGCAAATACAATACCAACTTTTGGCATTCGCATCAAGAATCTTTAAATCCAAATCAAATAGCTAAATTTCAATATCCAGAAACACCACCATGGACCTATGCAACTTAAAATATTAATGTAGCCATGTCAGAATTAAAGAAATGTTCAACAGGTCCACCCATTTCTATAAATAGATATAAAGAAATTAAATCTGTTTTCACTGGATATTCAATATCAGTGTATATACACTGACGGATCATTTAACGATGAAAAGCCTGCTGCAGCTGTTGTTAAGGGCAATCATTTACTCAGAAGCTATTTTTAATAAATTACATGAAATTAAGCCCGGTCTAGGCAAAACTAAAGGTGTTAAGAGAAGAGTCTATTTTTACTTGTATAAGAATAGGACTAAATATTTTAATGTACAAGATTTACATATGTTATTTAATACAGTAGATACTTCTGTGATAGTGTGTTATCTATAGTTTGGCTATCTATGGGGACTTGGGGGAATATGCCTAGGATGGGGATACTCGCTGGCTGTGAGGTTGGACCTATCTAGCTGGCTATCATACCTAACAGAGGATATAAGAACCACTGCAGAGTCAGATATATGCATATTTGTGTGTTTGTTTGGGGTTTTACATCACTTTCAACATTATTTTAGTCATTTCGTGATGAGACCTACTTGTAGCAGATATAGTGCTGCCTCACTGAATTGTCATGTCGCAGGTCCTTGACATGACAACCCACCCGGTCACAGATTTACAAGGACAACAGGTCAACCCTTTAGGCACGGGCCTCAGCTCATATGGGAAATTGTATCATGTGTTCAATCTCGGCACGACCGGGGATCGAAACCACGACCTTTGGATCACCACGGTGGAACTGGTGATAATAAGCTGGCACTCTAACCAACTGTGCCACGGCCCGTGGCCTTATATGCGTGTACAATGATCACTTTTATTGGGGTGCACAACAACATACATAAGCAGACTAGACTAGGCATGACATGAGAGAGATATTTGTGAGTGCGATGCCGATAGGAACTCTCATGGGCCGGTGGCTAAGTCTAAAATAATGCCGGTTGGCAACAGTATTTGGTCAGAGAGCTGACTGACGTGGACCATATAGCATGTGGAATACTGCACGCTGAGTGTCAATTCTGGCCCATTAAGTAGGTACGCATCTGCATCTATAATGCAGCTGACCTATACTGCTCATCTCCGATTGGTGTTATATCCTATCCTGTTATTTCTCACACATGATCATTCTGTGTCCCACAATAGTTTCGTTTTTAAACCAAACAGGACTAATCAATTTTAAGGGTGGAGCTCTTGTTTACTTAGATCATTGACCTATTTGTCAAGAACCACAGAACATCAAATGGTATTCAAGTCTTTTTAATAATTTATGCATATTTATTTTATACATAGCTAGTATCTTCAAATTCTGTGATGTAAGAATTGTTTATATATAATATTGTTGCATATTAATATCTAGTCAATATTTTTATGTTTTTACCATTTTTTAGGCACTGAATGATCTTAGTGCCTTTTATGTGCCTCTATTCAGCCATTCATTCATTCTACTTATTTGTGAGTTATTCACCTTTGCAAATAAGATTGCCTATAAAGTTTCATTGGAGGAGTCTGCAGCATCTAGATATTTATTTCTGTTCACACATTATTAAGTCATACAAAAAATGGCTTTGAATTGGACTGGAAAATTTTATATCTAATTCTATTTTAATGAGACATTAAAAATGATGTAATATTATATGCATGATAAACCTAATTATATATTACCTTAAACAATTTTGATGAGTATTACCGGCCAGGAATTAAATTCAGTGTGTGGACACCATAATAAACCATAAACACATATTAAAACAAATGTATCAAAAACAAAATATGTGTTCAAACCTTTAAAACTATGAAATCTATAATTTGGTTTGAAATTCAAATTAATTATGGTAAAAAAACATCTTCAAATAACAACAGTACATTTAAGTGCAATAAGTGATTATAGCTTACCTGGTTGTGGGCATAGGGGTATATTACAAAATGCCCGACCTATTCCTGGATCAGGATAGTTTTCAATGTAACACCAAGGATGTCGAGAACCATCTGGGTTTCTGCAAAAGTTTTCTGCACTCGCTGCCGTTTCTCCAGGAAACCATTCTTCAATATTATGTAAAGTTGACCACCTCCTGCACGAATAGTTCCCTGGGTATATTCTGTTAATTGTTCCTTTATATCCCTTGCCATCCATATTTATGGTGCAGTCAACATTATAGATGATATTGTAACATTCTACAGCAAACAAGAGATAAAATGTCAGAAAAAAACAATGAAAGTGTTTCAATATAATGTGGTTCAAACTATCCTAAATGTAAATATCATGACATCATGCAAATCAATAGGTGTGCTCTAGTGTGCTAGCATTGTCTTCTGTTTCTCCCATTATAAATACAAAACAACATTGGTTTGTTTGAAGATTTTGTAAGGAATGGCTGAGAAAAAGTATAATAACATATGAATATAAGTACATGTATCATGTATGGTTTTTTTTGGGGGTCAAACACTACTCTGACAATATCTTTGGGGCGATAGTAATTAGAATCAGATGCATCTTTTCTGGGCTTTGGCATTAGTTTAATGTTGCATCACTCCAAGAATGTGCAAAATCCCCACTCTCCCAGATATTATCAGAAATGTCCAGGGGATATGATAATGAAAGGTCAAGAAGGGATTTCAAGGTTTAGTAGTCAGTTTGATCAGGTCCTTGAGATGTGTTATTTTTGGCAGTTTTGAGATCTAAAAGATATATATTACATTTGAAGATTGCTCTCATTCTCTTCCAATTTGGCTTTGTTAGAATTGAGGGGGATAATATGTTGAATAGGATTTGGTTGATATTGAGCAACCTATGGCATAAGCATGTTATGAGTATTTGTATTTTAATAGTCTCGTCATTATTGAACTGAGTAATGTTATATTGATCCATATAACAATGAATTTATCATTGTTATGCCTTTTGTCATCACATACTTGCCAAGTGGCTTTTCTTTCTGTTAAATTGGAGAAAATATATACCTTGGTTTGCACATAAATGATTTATTTTTAATTAAACCCTACTACAAATAAATCTACCATGTAGTCAGTCATGTCTTGAATAAGCATGTGGTTAAGAGCTAAATCTCTTGCTGGGATTCATATCTCCTACCTTAACCACCTTTACTTACCGTATAATGGCCACCCCTTGTTGTCATGTGTGATACCTTTCCTACTACAATTTGTAAGATGATAAACAAGTTTGTGGTAGATAATGGCAACCGCACTTGTTCTTTGTTTTTTTTTACATGTGTGTATCTCATTCGTTCATTCAAAGAGAACAAAAACATACAAAAATCGACGTGCAAAACTTTGTAAATTTTACACTCCGTAACTCATCTGCTCGGCCTGTCCGCGACAGTGAGTCCATTCCTTACAACTTTTCTGTGCAACTGTAAAGCTGCGGTCTCACTGTAGCAGACAAAAGCGGATGAAAGCAGAGTCGAAATTTGTGCTCGTCGAAATGAATTCGGAAGTCTACATAACTCAAACGCTTTCTCCGTATCTCCTTCTAAAGCCATGCGTTTAGAGTTCGGTGCAGTAGACACATCAAATCCACAGCAAAACTTTTTCAACATGTAGAAAATTTTGTGTGGAAGAGATGCAGATGGCCAGTTCGCACTGGCTTTGTTACACGTGCTGATTGCGTCCGGAATGCGAATGTTTTCTTCGTATCTCATCCTTAATGTGTCCTGACTCATCCTGAATGTTTCCTGACTGTGTCTGCTGATATTCGCTGAAAACGAATGTCCCTTTTGGTCAGCTTCTCATTCATGTTCTGTCTGCAATACACCCGTCTTGTCTGTATATATTCATTATTTTTCTGTGTGTTTTCTCCTGAATACTTTCACTGTAATACTGTATCAGTGTTCATCTGAGCTGTTCGCTTTGGTTTTTTTTTTAATTGTGTGTACCTCATTTGTTTCTTCAAAGTGCACAAAAGCGAACAAAAAGCGAACATGAAGTTTTCCACTCAGCAACTCTCTGCAACTCATTAGCTAAGCCTGTTTGCTACAGTGAGACCAAGCCTTAATATAAGCTGCAGTTTCTAGAAACCAAACTAAATGTTCACCATTCATTCTGTCGGTCTACAAATGCAATTGGTTGATGCAATGGGGTGATAATTATTTGAATCTGATGAGTCTTTGACAGGTTTAGTATTGTAACTGATACTGGCTTCACTCCATGAAAGAGGAAAATCACCACTCTCCCAGATATTATTAAACATATACTATAAAGTAATTGGTCAGGGAGGTGTTTATGATCTTTTTTTTTCTTTCGCTTAAACTAGGTGTATACTATGGTCGCATGGTTTTACTCACTTCACTGTTTTATTGTCTTTTAACTTTTATTATGTAACTTATCTTATATGTGTAATCTTTAATCTTTTATATGAGTCAAACTAGACATTGTATAAATTGTATAAAGGCATACATCACACAGTGCAATACAAGAAAAACAGGTCAATAACTTCTACTAATTTATATAAGTATTAATTTTATTATTTCTAGGAAAACTTTAATGAGCATTGGAACAGTACCTTTTGTATGTTTCATTTATTCCTATAGTGCCTGAATGCTGGACATATATGATACATCTTCCAGAATAATTTTTAAACAAAAACATGAATTAATAAGCCTTTTAACCAGTGTGAAAGAGAGAGTGGTCAAACCCACTTGCTCCCATCCCCTACTAAATCAGGCATACTTTCAAACTACATGAGTGTTACGTCCAATTTTTTTATGGAGCTTGGAGTCTCTACTGTGCATGTCACTGCTTGCCCCCACCCCCAACAAACTAGACATCATACCCACACTATTTATACCCAAAGACATCGTCAAAATAGACTTGAAATCCACTGTTTCCAGAAACATTACGCGCTGCCCATCCAATTTAACTCACGACTCCAGTAGAACTCGACTTCCGGCAATTAACAATCAAACAATTATGTTCCCTTTAAGTAAACATAAGATGTCAGTCCTGTTTGAAAATATTTCTTTGTTTTTTTTTATCTCAGCATCGTTTCCCCATTGTTTACGATTTTACGCAAAGACGTGAAAGGGGGTTAGTTTATTCACACGAGTGACAGCAATGATCTGAAGCTCAACAACGTTGTGGTGCTTCTGACATCATATGCTGTTTCTCCCTTTGTGTTTCCATGACGTCATCACTTGGACTCTTCCAAATGCCATTTCACGTTGTTATGTTTGATATCGGGTAAAAAAACTGAAATAAAAACACTACAGATTTCACACAGATTTGTATTTTTAGACATTATGACTTGGAATGATAGTGACATGGGTCAAAACTGCAACAGTCACTCACCGGAGGTCGAGTTTATTTACTGGGGAAATTTCAATATGATGGGCAGTGCGCGGTGTTTCGGGAAACAATGGATTTCAAGTCTATTTTGCCGATGTCTTTGGGTATAGTCACAAACCTTGTGTGACTGATGTGTTACCAAGTAATTCTACAGTCAAGCTTTCGTCCGTTATTTAAAAATGCTATAATTGAAACATTTTACTTATCCAAGTATGTATTGTATGTAGAAATGATATGTAAAGCTTAACAAATATAAGCATACCTTTGGATTTAATGGAGAGTCCTATAACCAACACATAAGTTAGAAATCTCATGCCTGCTATGGTTGTTAATTTCATGTTCATCATTGCTGATATTTTAAGACACAAACAGGTCATGTTTCACTCCAATGCTTATTCTATTACTGTTGATATTATTGCTATATTCATCTGGCATACATTGCACAGTGCAATACAAGAAAGATAGATTAATAACTTCTACCAATTTTTATAAATATTCATTTCATTAATTCTTGGAAAATTCTAACAAGCAGTAGAAAAGCACTCATTTACCCTTTTAATATTTAATTTTGATGTTTAATTATCATCTCATACAATGACCTTTTCCCATCGTAAACAAGATGACCTTTTGTTGTGTCTTCGGACACCAAGGGGATATTTGTTAATGTTTTATGATTTAAAAATATTATACTGTAAAGTTGTCATTTTTACAGGCAAATTTACCATTGAGGTCATAAGACGAGATATATGATGTATAAAATCAATGCAATATGTACGCACAGAATTTCATCCCTTTTTAAATTTTACACCACAAATGTTACATTGCTATCATCAGATGATGTACTCAAGCTAATTAGGAAGGCACCAAATAAGTCAATTATTTATGACTCGCTTTCAGATGCAACAATACCTGTCAATATGTCAATATAATAGTTTTAATTTCCTCACTTTTAAATAAGTAATAGTCCAGCAGAATGGCGGTTTGGGGCTATGCATGGATTTTGAGTATATACAATGTTTTATTTTATAGTGTGTCACTTTACAGTGTCTGGATATAGAATCTGCAGCGTGCTAATTTGTCACCCTTGGGGAAAATCTTTGTCAAGCAAAATCCATGGCAGCTGTCAGACCATGGTTTTTCACCGATTCTACCCACCATTTTTTGTAGACTCAAAACTGACAGCTATCTTACATGCAATAACATTGTTAGGAATTGTTCATTGGCTTTTGACATTTTAACACTATCAACTTGGGACACTTTTTGAAGCCAGCCTAAAAATGTCTAAGCAGTGCTACTTTTCAATAACAGGAGGAAAATAGGCAATTTTGCATGTTATTGTACATTGTTATAACGTATGAGATGGAGGTTACATAGTTAAAGTTAAATCTGTGAAGAGAAAACGTCGCTCCTCTCTTGTATTTCATCTCATAGTGCAATGTTTGTTTTGTGATGGATTATGCTAACTAGAACCTGACCCTTGTCATTTTGAAAGATAGCAAAATGTTGTTAATATCAAACTGATGACAATTTTAAAGGCTCCATACCAAATGATGAAATCGCAGAAGTCCGTGTTTGTGTGCAAGAAGTTATCAGTGACCTGAAGGTGCTGTTTATCATGTGTCATTCAAAATTGACACAATGTGACAATAGCATCCAGACATTGTTTGGAAAAAGTTGAAACCAATGATGAAACATTCACCTTGGTTTGTTTGGGATTTTACATCACTTTTAACAGTATTTCAATCATTTTGTAATGAGACCTACTTGTAGCAGATATAGTGCTGCCTTACTGAATTGTCATGTCGCAGGTCCTTGACATGACAACCCACCCGGTCACATATTTATAAGGACAAGTATTCATATTCAGTAGATTCTGAGTCAGTCATTTTCTTCTGTTTATATAAATTATCTCGAAAATATATTGATTTCATTATTCCTAAAGTGATCTATTCAGATTTTTTATGTTTGTATTTATTAAATTTCACTACTTTTTCTGACATATACTTGTGTTTTTGGCATATTGTATGACATTATGCAAAACATTGTAATTTTGATTGGGATCATTCATATTTGCATTATAAATTTGATTCAACTGTCGGGAATTCACAATTTCATTCTGAAGGACTGATCGTCTCCTTGGTAAACTTTTATATTAGTTGGTTTCACTGGTTTTATATGCAGGCTATTCAAAATTGTAAAATATGGTTGATGATCTGAAAATAGTTTAAGCATAATTCCTGATAGCGTATCTATTGATATCTCACTCTATTGATATCTCATTTACACACAAAGTTGTCTATCAGTGTCCCATGTTTGTTTGAAAATCTAGTAGGTAATGTAATTTTTGGAAAAAAACTATGACTGGTTAACATATCAAAATACTCACTAAATATTGGTCTCTAAATTAATTTTAGAAGATCTATATTGTAATCTCCTACAATGAAATTCTCACTGTTCCCAATTTGTAGAGATTTAAGTATTGGGGAAAATTCGTTTATGAAATCTAAAGAGTTGCTTTGCAAGTGTCTCGGGGGTCTGTAGATGTTACTAATAATTATTGGTTTAGCTGAATATTCACTTTGTTTGATTTTTATAATTTGTCCTTCCCATAGTTCATATTTATATTCATATTCATATACAGTTATTTTATTCAAGTAATAGAATTGTTGAGAAATCACATAATCATTCTGCAACCAAGAATCTTTTTTTTTGCACTTTTTTAAAACATAGGAATAACTCTTTGATTTTACTTTCTGCACTGATTTCATGAAAATGGAGAATTTTGTCAAATTTTAGCAGTGTCATCTGGTGTTGAATATGTTTCAGTGGTGTCACGTGGTGTTGATAAGATATAGGTCTATTCATTGTTGTGGTAACGACGGATAAAATCTGATCTAGAGGACCCAATCTGTCAATCAGCTATGTAAACATATTCATAAATTACTCCAGTTTTTTTCAAGAAAAGAATGAATTTAGATATATTTGATAATGTTTTGATATTTTTTATATTCTTTTGAAAAATATGTGATATACACTTCAAATTTAGTATTCCTAATATTTCCCTTGGTGCTGTCCTTGCTATTTATTCTTTGCATACAATCTATTGATACATTTACTTATCTCTGAAACCATTTTTAACTATTATTTAAAGTAATTGTATCTCTCATCTCTTGTTGATGGATGACATTAGACAAAACCTTTTTCTTCAAAATATTGAAAAAGTTAGGATTGCTAGCTTACTTGCACCAGTTCCTCTGTGCTTCGATTCCCGGCCTTGCTGACATTTTATTTTTGTTGTAAGTTTTCATATGAGCTGAAGGTTAACTTTTTTATCCTTATAAATCTGTGACTGGGTGGATTGCCATGTCAAGGCACACCAGCATGTCAATTCAGGAAGGCAGCACTTTATCTACTACAAGTAGGTCTTGTCCTGAAATGACTGAAATATTGTTGAAGGTGACTAAAAATCCAAAACAAACTCATTTGGCTATTTAAGGGCAATAGTATTTTAAATGTTACACTTATGTTTTTCCATATATGTTAATTTGGATTTTTTTTGCATTTAATCATATCTAGATGTTAATATGTTTTTTGGTACTTTGCATGTAGCTGTGTCTAGATAACTGCTGATACTTCTTACTTTATCAAATAAATATATCTGGATATCCATTTTTATGGTTTTTAATGATTTCTTATTGGGGCATTTATATGTTGCTCTGTTTTGCTGTCCTAATTTCAAAAGGTCTCATATTGACAAATAACATGGAAGATGAGAAACAACTTGATATATTGAATACTTTAAATAGTAAAAGAAAAAAAATTATTACACTGAACAATTCAAATGGTATTTCAGATATATTTGTTATATTGAGCAATTTAAATGGTGTAAGAGAATTGATTTAAATTATTGAACAATTCAAATGGTAAATGAGAATTAATTTATTATTGTAACATTCTACCTTTACATTATTGAATTAACATCACATCTGACATGATACAACATTACTTAATAAGTGGATTAATGAATGGTCATTGGAGTACATTAGCAGATCATTTACAGTCTCTTACCAACTCTGTCACTACATTTTACACATTGTACTTCTAAAATTGTATGAGCCTTAAATATATAGCATTTAAAATTGTAATTGAATTCACATTTGTTTTGCAGGAACACAAATCGTTTTCATTTATATTACATTCAAACTTCTTACAGAAATTATGACTAGAAAGTTTATTATTAAAATTTAATTCAGAAAGTCTTTCACATGTATTTTCCATCACAGCATATCTTACTCTGTTGCCCATAATATATTTCTTGGTTCTGTGGAGCTGGGGTACTTAATACTAAATCTGAGAAGATTATTCTCTATTTCCAATGCATTACGTAAATATAATGCTGACATCTGCAAAATAAGCGTCAGCATTACATGGATAAGGATCATGTGTTTCGTCTGTGGCATATTTTCCTTTGTACAATATTAAGATGTACCCTCTGCTGAATACCATCAACATGAGTCATCAACATGAGTCATCAACGTGAGTCATCAACATGAGTCATCAGTCGTCAACACAGCACTCTGGTGTTAGTTTATTGAACTGTGAGTGTTCTGACCAAAGGGTGTATGAAGACCATTCACTTTTACTGGAACAGATTCTTTGTAAATATTCAAGGGTGCAAATGTTTGTCTTCGAGAATTTGGTTTTGGTCAATTCATGGAAATAATAAGGGAGGCATCAACTGCCCCAAAAACCCATTTGCTCTGGTTACATTTTTGTGGCATAGACAAGGTCAAGGTCATGACGAGGTCAAGGTTAAGGTCATGTCTGAGAATACCAATTATATGCCTTCATGAGGGTATAAGTGATAGACATATTGGGTGTGTATTAAAGATAGGTGTCCAGAAATAGGAAAATATCATATATCTATCAATGAACATGCAAACGCAGGTTCGGTAGATAGATCATGACGACCGACCCCACAAGCACAGTTGGTAGAGTGTAGGATCTGTTCCTTTGATGGTTACATAAGTGGAGGTTCGACTCCCACTGCCGGCAGTGTTACTTTCACACTGGTTAAAAGTCTCGAAAGTCGACCTGATATGGCCACTGGTGCTGAAAGGGTCGTAAAAACACCATTTCATTTAATTTCATAGATCATGACGCATTACCTAGGTAACACACTACATAGAAATAACGTAGAAATTAGGTTTAGTTGTCTTTCTACATGTTTTAATGTGCTTAGCACATAAAATGATGACGCTGTGGTCCGACCTGATAATAATAACATTGTCCTTTTTTTTTTGTTACAATGTGCTTAAAATGTGTTGAGTGTGGAGAAGGAAAGACATGTCGAGGTTATCTTGGTTGATAGGTTGCTGCAATACCAAACTGCATGCTCCATATTTGAATTCAACATCAACTCACCAATGACTGCTCTGCATTTCATAGGCGGTACTCAATTACTACCTCTGCAGTCATTGCCCTGTTTTTGATCTCATTCAAAGTTTGGAAAGACCCGAGTCATACATCCTTGCCTTGTTCACAAAAATATCAAATCTGAATTGACCAACATAATAAACTGTAACCAGGTGTCTGGCACATATACTGACCAATCAGTACAACTGTCAATACAAAACAAATCTAAATTCTTTCGCGGCTGAGTTGACAGCCAGATTTTTCTGAATACTAATGACTTGCGCTGGATTCTGTGCGCACATTTGTAGCTTTGGTGGCAGGGACTAATATGATAGAGAAGTCCTGCTATGGAGGGTAGGCAGGGACTGATATGATAGAGAAGTCCTGTTTTGGAGGGTAACCAACGACAAACAGCAGCTCTCTCCTCAGTCTTATATAACAACTTTAAGTATCAACAACTGTAAGGTAAATGAGTTGACAGTGAATATAACAGACTGGACAAAGTGAATGAACAAAATAATATAAACATAACTCATGAGCAATGCCTTCCTTCAGCCGATAGGTGCACACAAAGTCCATCTGTTTTGATATATGTTTGTTCATTGTCATTATTGACTGCAATATGTATCAATATAATTTCAGACAATGTCAGCAATAACCTGCCTGTGGATATGCTGGAAGAACTCCGGAAGGAACAGTCCCAGCTGAGTAACTACATATGATAGAAGACAGCCGATTTTGTTCACAACTGTATGTATATATAGTCAAAATAATATTTAAGTGTTGAGCTGTGTTATGTGACATGTTGCAAAATATATCTTGTGTGTATTTTCATTGTTGTCATAATGTATCAATACCAAGTGACAATGCGATAACAGCGTCTTGAGCACGTGATGACAATGTACTGAGTACAAACTCATAATGTTCTACCACAATCTGCTTACAGCATTATTTCCACAGATCTTTATCCTTATACCGTTGGGTAACAACTTGCATAGCACCAAAACACAACGTACCCACAACGTAGAAACAGTGTAGAATTGTTAGCTGGGTAGGCGGGTGTTAGTTTTTTGAGAAGTTGTGTTCAGCCTCTGCTTGAGTGTCTCTATCTGTTTAAATTATAAGATGAATCATTCTGAATCTATTGTTACTAAGGTTACCGCCTCAGATAAACACAGCCATCATTCATGCATTGTGGATTACCATCTTGTTTTTTTTATGATTTCATTTTTTGTGAGTTATACAGTTCCGGTTCCAATTTCAGTGTGCAGTTCCGGTATATGTTTTCAATGGGGCAAGTTGGAGATGGAAAATACTTAAATGTCAAGATTGGTCAGGTTTATTCACAACAACTGTGAATTTAGCAATTGTGGATTTAGTGATCATATCTATAGTATTTATACCCTCATGTTCGCAGTTTTCATGTCATGCACTGTGATAGAGATCTGCAAATTTCATCCAGCTTTTGATGGACTGTCCATAGCTTATTCTGAGAGCTTCTGATAGCTGATTCGGTATCTATTTGGATTAACAGTACAATTCCATGAATCAATTCAGGATACTTAATGGCACACTCCATGTGTGGATAACGCTTTTTTACTTTTAAAAATGACAAATTTAAACACAGTGAAAGATGCAATCGGTTGTATGCTGGAAGACCCGGTAGTATCAGTCCACAGAACCAAGACGTGAAGAGAAGGTTTAATTCAGCACATAGATTCAGCCCATAGACTATGCCAATAGACTTAATCCTTGGACTTAACTATAGACTTAGCCCATAGACTCCATGGTCCGTAGACTTGGTCCATAGAATTAGCCCATAGATTAAGTCTATAGACGCAGTCCATTGACTTAACCCATATATTTAACCCATAGTCCGTCAATAGACTCAGCTAATTCATTGAACCAATGGACTTAACCCATAGACCTATCTTATATACTCTAGAGATCCATCCCATAGACTCTAAAGACCAATCTCGTAGACTCTATCTGATAGACTCTAGAGACCCATTTCATAGATTCTAGAGATCCATCTCATACACTCTAGAGACCCATCTCATAGACTCTAGAGACCCATCTCAAAGCCTCTAGAGACCCATCTCATACACTCTAGAGACCCATCTCATACACTCTAGAGACCCATCTCATACACTCTAGAGACCCATCTCATAGCCTCTAGAGACCCATCTCATACACTCTATAGACCCATCTCATAGATTCTAGAGACCCATCTCTCATACACTCTAGAGACCCATCTCATAGACTCTATAGACCCATCTCATACACTCAGACCTATCTGATAGATCCATGGATTTAGTCCATAGACTGATCTTAATATTCTAGAGACTTATCCCATCGATTCAGCCAAGCACTGTAGAGCACTGACTATCTCCTCGTGGTCCATGGGAACACTCCCTCTTCGTTGTTGTACAATCCCACCATGGAAGGGCGGCAGAGGAGGGAGGGAGGGTCTGGGGTGGAACTGTCCTAGAAGGGGAGGGCCTCCTGTGGTGGGTATGGGGGTGTGGGGTAAGGTCATGTGTGGGGCGGTAGAGGAGAGGCTACTGGCTACCTGGGGGTGAGATAAGGGGGAGGACAGCTGGGGCATGAAGGAGGAGAGACTTGGGCGATGATGGGGGTGGGAGCCGTGATCCATGCTGAGGGACCGGGAGATGGGTGGATGACGCAAGAGGTCGCTCGCCGCGTGTGGGGAGGTCACTTCACGACCCACTGATAAATGCTCGGACATGTGGCTCCTGTGATCCAGCATGTGGTTCCTGTGATCCAGCATATGACTTCTATGATCTAACATATGGCTCCTGTGATCCGGACTCCTGTGGTCCGGACTCCTGTGATCTAGCATGTGGCTCCTGTGATCTGACCGGTGATCACTGTGTGAATGAGAGTCTGTCATGTGTGACCTGTGATCCGGTCCGGCCTGGGTCTGGGAGAGCGTATGGCTGTCCGGGAGTTTGGGGAGTGGGGAGTGAAGTGGGGAGTGCATTGGGGATTGCATTTGGGAGTGGCTTTCAGGATGTTTAGGGGGTGGCGAGGGCGTGTGGTCACTGCTGTCATTAGAATGAGGCAGCGTGCCGCCATTACTACACACCATGTCTAGCGGGCCGTTAGACACGTCTACAAGGCCAGAAGAGGTCGGGAGAGGTGACCTCAGATCCGGGTGACCCCGGTCTAGTGGGAGATGGGGTGAACCAAGTGAGTTTGCGAGGGGTGACATTGGGGAGAGCGGAGACATCCCCGAAGGACCGGGGAGAGGGTCGCGACTTGTTAATAGACTTTCCTGAACGGCGTTCTGTCGTTCGATCAGTCTTCGACGAAACTCTCCTAAAGCACTACTATGTTCTGGGTCTAGTTTCATCTCCATATGCCGCTCCAAGTACGTCTCTTTGGTGAAAACCTTCTGGCACACATTACAGGACCACAATCTCATTTTGAGGCTTTCATTTTCCGGGTGAGACGCCATGTGTTTGAGGTAGCCAGTCTCGTGGCTGTACTGCTTGTGGCATATACTACACGTGTACTTCTTCTCGCGATGTTGGACCTCTCGCGGCGGCAGAAAGACCTCCAGAGGGCGTCCTCCCGAGAACTGAGACCAGAAGTCCGGGTGCAGCTTGTGTATGTGCCGGATGTAGCGCTCATCACTCTGGTACTCCTTGCCACATATCTGGCACTTCCGGTCGGGAACCCTCATCATCATAATCCCAGCATGCAACTGAAAACATCACAAGAAGCAAACATATTTTATTATTATATTTATATTACTGTTTGAAAGTCAAATACTTCAATATTTAAATAACATATTAATGTTTGAATAACCCATCAATATTTAAATAATCTATTAACGTTTGAATAACCCATCAATATTTAAATAATCTATTAACGTTTGAATAACCCATCAATATTTAAATAATCTAGTAATGTTTGAATAACCCATCAATGTTTTGATACCCTTAGATGTTTAAGGGACTCTCCAATGTTTAAAAACCTATCCATTATTTATAATACCTTTCAAATGTTAGAATTCCTTCAATGTTTGAATACTCTCGATATAATATTGAAATATATATTGAAATGCCAGGCCCCTTAATAGTTGAATACCTCTTTTATTTTGAATACCCCGTTATTATTTATCTAACTAAAATACCACATGCTGGAATACCTGTTTGCAATATTTCAATATATCATTAATAGTTAAATACCTCTTTAATGCTTGAATACCCAATAATATTTGAACATCTCTCCTCCAATACTTGAATAACCATTTAATATTTGAATATATAATCATTTCTTGAATATATATACCATTAGCGAAGGAATGCCTGTTTAAAATATTAAAATCCCCCTTAAAATTGAATACTTCTTCAATGTTTGAATAACCCATTATTTTTTTTAATACTTCTCTTATTTCGAAATACTTCTCCACTGTTTGAATATCTCTTGAATATTTAAATATGATCATTATCATTATTGTTGGAAAACTTCTTTAAAATGTTTATAAATTCCATTAATGTTTGGATACCTCTCCAATCTGTGGTTAACCCATTAACATATTGATACTTTTCTTATGTTTTAATATCTCTCCAATCTTTGAATTTATTACTCATGTTCGAATCCCTCGTTAGTAAATAAATACTACTTCCTCACTCATTTTGTCGATATTTAAACTTATCTAATATTTGAATGGCTTTTCTTCAATGTTTAATGGCCGATCGATGATTTTTAATACACTCTAGATGAATAAATCTATAGATCCTCGTGAACTTTTGGAAATATCCCAGGTTAAAAGCCTTTCATTAAGGTTTCCAAACCTGGTAAGTTATCCTCATACATCATGATTGGTTATCACAAGCCATCAATTGTTTTAAATATCTTTGTCATAATGCAAAAGAACGTTCCCCAATCACTCTTCGAAAAGAATAAGGCATTGAGTCCAGGTGGCAGAATTATACTTATACTGGTGTAGCCAAAATTGTGTAAAAGTTAATGCAAACATAATGATTGTTAACATCGCTCTCAGAGGTTCATAACCTAATCCTGGTTGTCACTGCACATTGACATTATATAAAATGTAGTCCACCAGGGTATTATAATGTACAGTGAAAAGTGGCACGAGTATTCTGCAGATGACAGCACTGCATTGTTTTAAACACATCATTAGATGATGATTAGACTTCTAAAATTAAATTGCACCGCCAGAAGGCAGTGCTGTTCTTATTGGATAATATGTGTGTATGATATATATGAGATATGGTTGTCAAAGCAAATAGCTCAATATCTTATATATATACCAATTTGTTGTTTCAAAAAGAACATTGTGTAAAGGAAAACATGTGTATTTCACACCTGATATTCTATACGGTCTTGTATCTGTAGATCACGTGATATTTAGAGGATTTATTAATGCTTAACTAATGCTGAAAACACAATTTCTAAATCTTAACTAACGCTTAATCTTAACTTACGTTGAGCGATATCAAGTTTAAACTTGAATTCTAGAATTCTAACCAATGCTAAACAATTTCCAGTCCTATATTCACAGATCACAAAGCTTGCTGAGTAATAGTGTTACTCTGTATTTTAACCAAATGAAGTCCCAAGTCGTGCAGTGTTATATGATACAATGCAGCCTTGCTGCCTTTTTATTTCACTTTAATGTATGATATCTTAAAAATAAGAAAATATGTTATAAGGCCAAATATACATATTCTGGTTTCCATTGTTCTTAACACTGTTTTTATCATAGAGAATAAAAATTCAATACACTAGATTTTGTGACCCAGAAATCTTAGCCCGTCCCTGTCGTTGGTCATAAATTATTTTAATGGATTCTGATAGTAAATAGTTGGATGATAATGATAACCAGAATATGTGTTATTGGTGTTATAATGACATACAGCTTAGCTGCTACAATGTATGGAAGGAAGCGTAAAGCAACAACTTGTATACACACATCAATGTAAAATATAGAAAATAATTCCTCTCTCCACACACACACACATACACACACACCTACACACACACATTCACTCACACACACACACATTCATACACACACACACACTATGGTGTGGTAGTTCATTGTTTGACAGCACCGGAAGTTTTATAGCAGGATGACCTTGGGCCGCTGCTTTGTAACAACAAAGGTGTAGTATTAGACTGCCCCCTATCGGCAGTTTGTGTCCCCACAACAGTCATGAGATCACGAACATTCCACAAACAGCCCAATTATTACAAGGACTAGCTATAACATCTTCATTTCTGGCAGACATAAGGTATTAGCAAATGCGTATTTGTCGTGTCCATAGAACAGTACATGCCATACAAAGACAGGGGTTATTACACTATTGGTGAAATGGAATATATCCACGTGACATCAGGAAATATTATTTAAATTTTATAATTTACTGATAATGGCAAATATTTGCATAATTGGAAAATTAAGTCTGATTCAAATAATGCAAAAGAGTTTAAACAGATATTATTTACACATCAAGCCTATAAAAAAATTCAGTAATATGTTAAATTTAGAAAATTATTAATAAATAACATTTTTTTCTCAAATTCCTCTATTCCCCATCATTGTGGATTTTCTATGATTAGTTTTTCTTGTTGATATAACAGACCTCTGATGTGGAAGATGTATATTCTTGTATATATAAATTTAACTTACAAGATAAAATGTTTATGGCTAATCGCCTTACATTTGAAGCATGTCTACATATAAGAAAAGAAATAAAATGTATATGATATATATGTATGTATGAATATATATATTCGAAAACTACTGATTTCTGATGAGCCGGAAATGAATTAATATTTTCCAATGAAATGATACATACGCAACAATATTGAATTAAATCTGTAACACCCACCAATGTTCTTGATTAGATTAAATTTCAAGCAGAATCCTACACATTTGAATAAATAATGGGTATTGTTATTTTCAATTTTGATAAAAGACGATACTTGTTGAACATTGAGTCACAATAGGGGAATGACCTTGGCATCAGAAAGCCCAAGGTCACTATCTCATTGGAGAGTGATGTATTTGATCACAAAGAACGCCCTTCAGTCTGCTTCTGGTTGGTGAATTCAATTTATACACAAAACATATCTAAACCCCAAAGAGCAATGCATTGTTGGACATCGTCTCACCTCACATGACATGTTACAATATCAATCAAACAGAATCGCTGTATTTAAAGATTGCATTAAGCAAACTCATACCAATTAATTGCGGTTTTCATAGGTGGAGATATTACCACGCTGTACATATGACTTTAGTTTGCCGACAGTATATTATATAGATTATCAAGCATACTATACGTTATGGCAATATAATATGTTAAATGACGTTAACTTTGAGGTTATGTGGAATATAATAAAATGACGGTATAACTTAATGTCGTATTGTGTAATTGTATTTAAATCAATGAGACCTTGTCAGTGCAATGGCATGATTGCACACACACACACATACACACAGATATACTGTCATTACTGTCATTATATATATATATATATATATATATATATGATATTTTCATGAATGACGGTATTTTCATGAATCCTCTGTGAGAGGGTAATGAATGATCTGTGGATTATGACAGTGAGGTGGTAATATATGATCTGTGGATTATGACAGTGAGAGGGTAATGCATGATCTGTGGACTATGACAGGAAGAGGGTAATATATGATCTGTGGATTATGACAGTGAGGGGGTAATGCATGATCTGTGGATTATGACAGTGAGAGGGTAATGCATGATCTGTGGATTATGACAGTGAGAGGGTAATGCATGATCTGTGGATTATGACAGTGAGAGGGTAATGTATGATCTGTGGATTATGACAGTGAGCGGGTAATGCATGATCTGTGGATTATGACAGTGAGAGGGTAATGCATGATCTGTGGATTATGACAGTGAGAGGGTAATGCATGATCTGTGGATTATGACAGTGAGAGGGTAATGCATGATCTGTGGATTATGACAGTGAGAGGGTAATGCATGATCTGTGGATTATGACAGTGAGGGGGTAATGCATGATCTGTGGATTATGACAGTGAAAGGGTAATGCATGATCTGTGGATTATGACAGTGAGAGCGTAATGCATGATCTGTGGATTATGACAGTGAGAGGGTAATATATGATCCGTTGATTATGACAGGGAGGTGGTAATGCATAATCTGTGGATTATGACAGTGAGAGGGTAATGCATGATCTGTGGATTATGACAGTGAGCGGGTAATGCATGATCTGTGGATTATGACAGTGAGAGGGCAATGCATGATCTGCGGATTATGACAGTGAGAGGGTAATGCATGATCTGTGGATTATGAGAGTGAGAGGGTAATATATGATCTGTGGATTATGACAGTGAGAGGGCAATGCATGATCTGTGGATTATGACAGTGAGAGGGCAATGCATGATCACTGGATTATGACAGTGAGAGGGTAATGCACGATCTGTGGATTATGACAGTGAGAGGGTAATATATGATCCGTTGATTATGACAGGGAGGTGGTAATGCATGATCTGTGGACTATGACAGGAAGAGGGTAATGTATGTTTGGATTATGTATCTTTGGATTATGGTGGTATTTGTACGCATTTGAATTAATGTATATTTTGTGATCAAATAGTATTTTCATGCAG
Source organism: Amphiduros pacificus (assembly GCA_949316495.1). Lineage (NCBI taxonomy): Eukaryota > Metazoa > Annelida > Polychaeta > Phyllodocida > Hesionidae > Amphiduros > Amphiduros pacificus. The sequence continues at coordinate 12,717,102 of OX439012.1, read as the reverse complement.
CTGTAGTGTATCTATTTTTATCATTTGATTATGAGATGTATATTTTATGACTAATGTATTGTCTGTGGATAGATATTGTATTATGTACGTAATATGAAGGTAATTAATTATATGTTTGTATAATGTACATGATGAAATAACAGTATTTTTAGCCAGATTATATGGTATATGTAAAATGAAGATATTTGTGCGGACATTCTTTGCAATACACATTAGATATAACAATGACTTCCGGTTACAAATGATATATACGACTTTATAACCCTGGAGTGAGACATCGACTCCATGACGAAAGCAGACAGAAAAGTAGTCACAAATGATAACAATGTATGATTATACTCACAACAAGTGCTGCTAATAGGATCAATCTATAACCAATCGGTTCCAAACATATATATGGTCATGCATGAATGTGACTCAATAACTTCACACATGACCATTGCGTGACATCATTTGGTTACACATAGCTGTTCCGTGGCATTATTTGGTCATGCATACCTCATGCGTGAAACTATATATTCACAATATGGTTGGGCGTGACCTCATTTGGTCAAATTTATGTGTGACCAAATACATGTTAGGCCCCAACTGACAAACAGATACTGGATGGACAATACATATAGTTTCACGCTGACTCAAAAAGTTATGGCATTCTCCTTCACGCATTTCATGTATAAAATGTATCCAGTTTATTTCAGTTCAATAGTCATAGTGTGTGTACGATGTCTAATTATTCCGCTATATTAAGTTGTAAGCCCTACTAAGAGATATTGAGACAATTTTCAGCCAACTGTCAGCCATCTTGGTTTCACGGCATTCACCGCTTGTCACCTATAAACGCAATTCACAAAAAAACAAAACGTGTGAATGCACTGCAGGCACACTGATATAATACTTGTTGATTTTTAGTTCCCACTGAAACCTCTATCAAGTCAGTAAGCTTCTCTTCATTGAAATGAAGAGTGACAGCATGTTCATCACAAACACAGCAAACAAAATACAGGAAAGAAAAAAATCTAGTTTTTTTTAGAAATATTTATATCTATTTTTCAGGAGTTTTGGTATTTTGCAAACATTATTAACAGCTTTGCCAATGTTATGACGTCACATTTATTGGCTTAGCCACATGATGTTATACCGACAAGAATTTCGTCATTTTGGCCTTTCATGACATATATAGTACAACAAGAAATTCAATAATGAATATTTTATGCTTTTAAGTGGGGTTTATATTTCACGAATACACAGTTCAGATATGACTTTGATACATTTTCTTAATACACAGGATGAATTTAAAATTTCTTGAGAATATGATTCTGCTGAAATCGTGGGTTTTTTTTTCATTTTCCTCTATGTAGTTGTCCTGACATCATGACGATAGCTCTGAGTGCCCACGAGACAAAAGTGGAGCGGCCAGCATATCAAATCAAATCAAATCAAATCAAAAATCAAAAATCCAGCTTGCAAAAGATATAATATTATTCCAGTCCGTATTCGGTCATCAATGGTATTTGATTTGATACCTTGTGCCGTGATCTGTTATCCTGTCCTTTCATGACTTGCTTGAGGTGCCATATCGGGTTTGTAGGTCATTTTAATACAGATTTGGTTAAAAATTCTTTTAAAAAGTTGTTACTGTGTCTGAGTTTATTTGTCTACGTAACAAATGATATTTAAAAGATGAAAAGAAATCATGATTGGAGTGATAATATAGCTTAGGATACATGGAATCAGATGTTGATAGTCTGAGTACATGAAGAATACATGAAAGGTCAGAATGGGTTTTGCCTTCATGGGCGTCCCTCTGACCTAATTTATCAGTGTTGACCTATTTGTTGCTTTGTGATTTATTTAAATTTGTAATAATGTGATAACTTGGTCAAATAAATGAAATTCTGACTTCTGAATACTGTTCTTTAAAACCTTCCCAAATATTTGATTGGAAATAATGTGAATGTTATAATTGATCCTGAATTCAGATCCAGTTTTGGAGGTCTGTTTTGACCACTCATATCTTGAACACTCTAAATGAATTCAATAATATACTGCTGTTGTTTAAATATTTAATCCCTAAAAGAACGAGAGAGCACTGTACAACTATATTGAAAATAAGCGTTCTTCAATTTGACTGAAGCGGCTTGATGTTGCAATAACCAAAAAAATAAGAATGAGTCATGATTCTCTGCATGATAAATTATAATCTCGTTTATAGTCTCGTTAAATAACGTGAACATTTCCTCAATGCTAGGTGTATCAAATTACCTAAACCTAATGACCTAAATAAATTAATGAGCTACTGAAATGTTATGAAAAAAGCTTTTGAGTTTTTTGAGGATACTGTAGAATAAGTAGTCATGACCTCCGCTCATATGCAGGATATGTCATTAAAGCAATGTATGAATTCAAATAATGTCTGTTTTAAAGCATACATGGTTACAAAAACATAAACATAATGACCATTCAAACATTTAATAGTTTACGTCTATTATAATGTCACGAGGTTTGTGTTACCGTGGGTTAATGTAATAGAAAGATCTCTTCGAAAAGAGTAAGGCATTACGTACCGGTGACAGGCTTCTATCGGACTTGATAAAGCCTAAATAGCACTGAAAATCATATACGAGTTGGAAAGCTTTGTGTAAGGATAGTTTTCACGCGTTTGGTTTGGAGGGCTAACCGAATTGTGGTCATGGTAGCCCAACTGTGAAAGCAATGAAAACAAGATGGCTAAAAGTTCTATCAAAATTGCCTCCAAATCCCTTTCGGTCCTTGAAATAATAAAACTGGGTGGATCTAATAGTATTTCAGGGGTTCATTTTATCCGAGACAACACGGTCCAGCTGGAATAGTTTGAGATAAGCTCTGCAGACTAAATAATTGTGCAATACACTCTCACCCGGATGTGTTAAGAACCTGTAATTGAATTGAATAGTTTAAAACTAAAAGTACTTAGGATTGTGTTTAGGTGTTTAAATAGGATGAGAGTGTGTCAAAGGTCAAATACGTGTTCTGTCTCAAGTATTTGAATAGAATTACCCAGAATGCTATCATATAACATCATAGACTTACTGGGGCAAACACATGAAATGCACACTGCAGTTACGTTTTATACAATTATCAAACTAAGTACACAGTCATAAGCACATGCACAACAAGAAATTTATACACATAGTTATAGTAAAACAAGACAAATGTGTTGATGTAAATGGGGAATTGAGTAGTTTTAAACTGTTTTGTGTTTATATATTCTTCTTTTGTACAAATTGACCTGTGAGTAACATTTGAAATGTTTTCAATGGTCATAAACTGGTCACCACTCACCCTGTATAACAATGTTTACAATGTTTAGACTGGTCTCCCAGAACATTTTAACGATATATTCTAGAATAGACGACTGCCATACATTTAATCCTAATCACATTAATTGTTCTTGTCATTAAAATAAAATAGGAGTTTTTTTAAACCCTAAATATAAGATATCATTTCAATTATAAACACTCTCACCTTGATGTGTTTAGAGTTTTACCCATGTACCATTTTATGGTGTTTGGATTCAATTTTTTGAAAAATAAAAAAAATAATTAAGCAGAATGAGAGCGATACTACAAAGTAATCGGTCCAGTGTCTTTTTAATCATTATATTTGATTTAGAAACGGTTTTTATAAAATGAGAAGAGTTGGCTCTGGGTAGGCCAGCCTTCATGTTTTGCTGATTGAAACGAGTACAGCCGACGACAACAGAGCTGCGGACGACGACAGAGCTGCGGACGACGACAGAGCTGCGGACGACGACAGAGCTGCGGACGACGACAGAGCTGCGGACGACGACAGAGCTGCGGACGACGACAGAGCTGCGGTTTCATTTTCAAAGCCTTTTAAGTGTGTCTGCACTCACACCAAGTTGTTTTCTGACACTTGCATGTGCAAACAAAGTCAAATGGTGATAAACATCGGTAATCAATTGATAAACTGAATCACAGCTCTGTTGTCGTCCGCAGCTCTGCTGTTGTTGGCTGTAACAGGTTAACGCCGAGTTACTGGACCATCTACATTGCTTAAAAGTGCAATCTTATGTCGTAGGCTTTGAGTGCCCATAAGACACAAGTGACATGGCCTACTTAAAAAAATCAATCAAATCAAATTCAATTTAAGTCAAACTCACGATTACTGATAAAGTCTGGCAATTTGTCTTATTTGTGTGTTCGATGTCACGACAGCAAAATGTCAATGCACAATAGTACACACAATAGTAAATAGCATTCTCTTATTTATGTATTATCTGTACTTTGATACCAATCTAAATTTAAATATGACATGTCTAAAATTAATACTTGTAAGGTTTAAATTCTGTCAGGTAAGGCAGATTTTGGCCAAAATTAATCTTTCCTAAAAGAAAGGAAGATATTGTGAAGACCTTTAATGAGACATCATTTTTAGTATCAAAAATCGACAACATTTAAACTTCACATTATCAAATAATAAAGATATTTTCGCTATGGGACAAGTCCTGGTGACGTCATGAAGCAGGTCCTGATGACGTCATGGGAAAAGCCCTTCTGACGGCATACCCGGCATCAGGGCATTTGGGGAGAACCATACATGGACTGGTGTAGATGAGGCACTTGTGAGGGGAAGTCATAGAGGCTAGCACGGGAAAACCTCAGCAAGTTGAGATCCCGTTTGCTTATCTCGCTCAGCTTGGCCGCCAGATCCCTTATGTCTGGTTGAATTGGGGCAGCTTGTCCGCAGAGCATGTCAGCAGTGCCAGCTGGGGTACTAACTAATATCTCGGCATGGCTATTATGTTCTTTCATGATGGCGACGTCCTTGACCTTCAACGGCGAATCTGTCCTCTCATTGGCTGTGGGCTGTGTCACGTGATGACTGTCAATGCCCTCTGGTGGCCGGCGTTGTGCATGAAGGATGGCATCTTCTATGGCAGCATCACACATATTCAAGGGGGGTGGAGAATCGGGTTTGTGCACCTGTAGAACCAAACCATAAAAGGGACGCTCATTAGTGACTCAATACCGCCACAAGTTACTCAGCATTCTAGAAAGACATCCCTTGTCGTCCAAATGTGTTCTTTTTGTGTATTTTTTCCATATTTTGTTTTTTGAAATTCACAGATTAAATGACATAATTCCCTTTTATGGTAATGATTCGTGGTCACAAAAATACCCGGATGCACATACCATTTAGGTTTCTTTTTTTTTATTATTTTTTTTTTTTTTTTTGGCAAATGAATAACAAATATGATGAAATCAACAAACACAAAAGCACATGGGATATCGAACCGGCCTGAAGGAATGCCTCATAACCCAACATAATACAAGCAAATATATAGAGAGAGAAACAGACAGCTGCAAACAATGGCGAAGACCAAGACAATCACATTACATGCATGATCATTCCTCAGATTATCATCAACTATTCTTCACTGTTCATTGTTCAGATTATTGTGAACTATTCATTGTTCAGATTATCATGTAAAATTCATTGTAAGATTATTATAAACTATTCATTTTTCATTGTTCAGACTGTCATGGACTATTCATTGTTCAGATTATCATGTACTATTCTTCATTGTTCATAGTTCACATTATCATGAACTATCCTTCATTGTTCATTGTTCAGATCATTATGAACTATTCATTGTTAATTGTTCAAATTATCATGATCTTTTCTTTACTGTTCATTGTTCAGGTTAGCATGATCTATTCTTTGTTCATTGTTCAGATTATAATGAACTTTTCCCCATTGTTCATTGGTCAGATTATCATAAACTGTTCTGAAGCCTTCAACAACACCTAATCTTTTAAAGGTGTAATGTGTTATTACTGTAAAATTACAGCACATATTGTTAGCTACTCACTTACTAGTAACTGTTATGTATGTAGGTAACTGATGTTCATATGATCTGAAGTTCTCACAGCTGATCTCTTTAAAAATAACTTCAGAAATCTCTTGAAAAATCTCTTGCGAAAAGGAAAAGATGCAATATCAAATTAATCTATTGATTATCCTTTTTACTTCAGTATTATAATGGTATGATGATTAACAGCACAAATAACAGCAATATTTTAGTAGACATTGCTGTAAAAAGGCAAACGTTGCTGATAATGACACTGTTGCTGATTACTACTAACATTGTTGCTACTAACAGTGTTGCTATGCATTGACTAATATCTACATCCTCTGTCATATATGTCACCTGAAATTGTCATATTTTGGTCCAGCAAGTGAAACATAGACCTGAAACAAGAATATTTTGCTTTTAATATCATCTAATTCCATCAGATAGCATCAAGAATATGAATCTCGCAATGAGCTGACTGTGAGCCGCCAGATATGTGTCAGAGATGTGAAGTCAATGGAATCGGAAATTAAGCTGAATGTGATGTCAAAGCAACCCTACAATCCACTAGTATTCTGTCAAATAAGTCATTTTAAAATATCTTGTTTTTCAAAGCATCTGAAGATATTAAAGTTCATCAGTGTGGTGTCTAAAAGTTAGAAATGTCTGTAGTGTGATGTCTAACAGCTGATCATGTCTGTAGTGTGATGTCTAACAGCTGAACATGTCTGTAGTGTGATGTCTAACAGCTGAACATGTCTGTAGTGTTATGTCTAACAGCTGAACATGTCTGTAGTGTTATGTCTAACAGCTGAACATGTCTGTGGTGTGATGTCTAACAGCTGGGAATGTCTGTAGTGTGATGTCTAACAGCTGGGAATGTCTGTAGTGTGATGTCTAACAGCTGGACATGTCTGTAGTGTGATGTCTAACAGCTGAACATGTTTGTAGTGTGATGTCTAACAGCTGGACATAACTGTAGTGTGGTGTCTAACAGCTGGAATTGTCTGTAGTGTGATGTCTTACAGCTGAACAGGTCTGTAGTGTGATGTCTAACAGCTGGACATGTCTTTAGTGTGATGTCTAACAGCTGAACATGTCTGTAGTGTGATGTCTAAAATTCGGACATGTCTGTAGTGTGATGTCTAACAGCTGGACATGTCTGTAGTGTGATGTCTAACAGCAGGACATGTTTGTAGTGTGATGTCTAACAGATGAAAATGTCTTTAGTGTGATGTCTAAAATTCGGACATGTCTGTAGTGTGATGTCTAACATCTGAACATGTCTGTAGTGTGATGTCTAAAATTCGGACATGTCTGTAGTGTGATGTCTCACATCTGAACAGGTCTGTAGTGTGATGTCTAACAGCTGGACATGTCTGTAGTGTGATGTATAACAGCTGGACATGTCTGTAGTGTGATGTCTAACAGCTGGAAATGTCTGTAGTGTGATGTCTAAAATTCGGACATGTCTGTAGTGTGATGTCTAACATCTGAACATGTCTGTAGTGTGATGTCTAAAATTCGGACATGTCTGTAGTGTGATGTCTAACATCTGAACATGTCTGTAGTGTGATGTCTAACATCTGAACATGTCTGTAGTGTGATATCTAACAGCTGGACATGTCTGTAGTGTGATGTCTAACAGCAGGACATGTTTGTAGTGTGATGTCTAACAGCAGAACAGGTCTGTAGTGTGATGTCTTAAATTTGAACATGTCTGTAGTGTGATGTCTAACATCTGAACATGTCTGTAGTGTGATGTCTAACAGCTGGACATGTCTGTAGTGTGATGTCTAACAGCAGAACATGTCTGTAGTGTGATGTCTAACATCTGAACATGTCTGTAGTGTGATGTCTAACATCTGAACATGTCTGTAGTGTGATGTCTAAAATTCGGACATGTCTGTAGTGTGATGTCTAACAGCAGAACAGGTCTGTAGTGTGATATCTAAAATTCGGACATGTCTGTAGTGTGATGTCTAACAGCAGGACATGTTTGTAGTGTGATGTCTAATAGATGGACATGTCTGTGGTGTGATGTCTTTCAGCTAAATATGATTTCAATATAATATATTTGAATTAACACACATCAACATCACAGACTTCTTAATGTATACTTAAAAGGTCTAGATATTATTCAAACACATGTATCATGAGACAAGAAATTCATCTTATTTTTTTCACACATTAAATATGTTATTTGGTCACGTGATCCTCCGTAGTAATGTTGCCTGGATATACTTAGCTTGATAGCAAGATAAAAAACACTACCTTGACATTTGAGACAATATTTGCAAAAGCATTTCAGGCTTCTTTAATATGAGTCAAGAATTGCATAAAAGCTAAACACGGTTTCAGATATTTAGCAAAAAATACTGAAAAGATTTATTATGAGACAAAGGAATTTTCATTTTAGTCATTTGAATTGGCAAGTCTACATGTTGATATGGAAGTATGTGTCTCTAATCTGATCTACATGATTTCATATATTAGCAGAACGCTTCTGAGGTTTTATAGAATAATGAATTTGAATTAAACTAATCCGTTCTTAGCAATCTACTGAGTCTAGCATAGGGCGACTCTGAAGCACACAGGATATATACAAACATACAATGTATGGGCATGCGCGGCACGAGTTCCGGTTAAAAACTGACTATCAAAGACGAGGTGAAATTCGATGTACCAATTACGTCTGTCCATCGATTTTACATCGTGTCATTTACGCTCTGCTCTCCTTCACAAACCTTTCCTTTCCAAGAGGATCTTGATCGTTAAAATTTAGCTTCTCAAACCATCCAAAATGAAAGAATAGTGACTGATCTATAAACCACTGTGACATCCATCAATGACATTTTCTACATAATGTGTAACGATAAAAGTAATTGGGAATTGATACGTTATCCCATTATTTAACCAGTCTCGCCCTTATTCAGTACATTTCCATCTTTTTAATCTAAGGTTAAAACCATTTTCGTCAGCATATTTGTTCACATATGTTTCTACTTGAAATATTTTGTTGTGGTCAAGAAAATGACGTCATATGGGGCGACAGAGAGTTTATCTGGGGTTAGATGTCAATAGCTAGGTTCAGCTGACGTCATCAGTTACGTTATATATGCTCCTAATGTCTGTGAGTAACAAATGGGGAAATATATAGAAAACACATTGTTATATCCTATTACAGGACACGTTAAATGATATTTCCATATCATTGAGGAATGTCTATTCAAGTGCAGGGACACCATTAGAGAATAGAATGACTGGTTAAGTGTAAACAAAAAAAGTCAGGATTATTATCAGGGAACACTCTCCATCTTGCTTTCTATTGGGATCTATTCAAATGTTATTCAAATGGATTGATGTCTACTCAAATTCATAGGGAAATATGTATATTCAAATGTTATTCATAGGGAAATATGTATATTCAAATGTTATTCATAGGCAAATATGTCTACTCAAATGTTATTCAAAGGGAAAGATGTCTACTCGATATGTTATTCAAAGGGAAAGGTGTCTACTCAAATGTTATTCAAAGGGATAAAGGGCTTTGTGGTTATGTATCACTTATTGTAGAACTCAAGGTTGGACAATTTATGGCGATTTGGTTTTCTTAATATAAAAACTATTTTGGGTCATTAGTATTATGCCTTTTGCCAGTTTATTTTCATAAATGGCCCTTCCTTTTTAGAAGTCATTCACGTACCTTTGTTCTAACTGTTCTCAGATTAAAATGTGAACATACACAGATAGCTATCCTTAATTGCTACATAAAACTGACCAGTATAATGAAACGCTGATCTGTACAATAGACCGCTGACTTATAAAATGGAACACTGATCTATATGATGAAATGATGACCTATGTATTGGAACGCTGAACTATATAATGGAACGCTGACCTATATAATGGAACGCTGACCTATATAATGGAATACTGACCTATATGACAGAATGTTGACCTACCTAATGGAACACTGACATATTTAACGGAACACTGCTCTTAATAATAGAATGTTGACCTACATAATGGAACCCTGACCTATATAATGGACTGCTCACCTTTGACACGTGGTTGTTGAGACTGGCCTCGGTGGCAAAGCGCCGGTCACAGATTGTGCAGAGGTAGGGTTTGCGCTCCGTCTGTGCTTTCCGGTTCTCGTGGTTCCGCTGATGTTGTTGAAGGTTGGAGAGCTGGGCAAACGCCTTCCCACAGTCCTCTATCATACACTTATATGGCCTCTCCCCTGTAGAGAGAAAACAAAGTATTCTAATATCATCCTTTTATATGGCCATTGGTTTTTAAAAAAACATATACACTCTCATAACGATTTGCTTAGAACCGAAATAAATATACTTTAATGTACTTTAATGAACCTGTCTTAAATCTTATGTTAACCTGAGATTAACTTGATGTTAACCTGAGATCAAATTGATGTCAACTTGAGATCAAATTGATGTCAACTTGAGATCAAATTGATGTCAACCTGAAATCAAATTGATATCAACCTGACATTAACATGATCAATTTGATGTCAACCTGACCTCAACATGATTAATTTGATGTCAACCTGACATCATCATGATTAATCTGATGTCAACCTGACATTAACAATGTGAATTTGATGTCAACCTGACCTTAACCTAAACTCTCTTTCAGATTCGCGATAACATTTTTTGTACCAGATTTCTAAAATGTTTTAATGTTGAGTCTGCATTGTTTTAAAAAGTGAGTGTTAGGATTGTATAAGGCGGCATCAGAGTGTTGGCCTCATTGACTTTATTAATGTAACTTCCTGTTAAGGACTGTCCTATTTAGTAGTATGTTGTTTGTTCTGTTTAGAATATTGACAATCGGTATATTTCAAAACTCTGACAATTTAAACCATGAACATTATAAATATCTAAGTTTGGATTAGATAAGAAGAATTTTCCCAGGGGAAATATTATATCAGGGGCATTTTATGATATGCATGATGCAAACAGAAGTTAAGTTGAGGCATTGACATATTGACATTCAGGTTCTCAAAATAAAAAAATAAGTCTTATTTCTCTCAGATGGGTCAGTATTAAGATCACAATCATCCCAGTTTTGTCTGACTTAATAACTGATGTTCTCATTGACTTTTACGTTATTTGATCATGTTATCTGATTTTATTTATTCTATTTTTAATTATGTTTTAGTCTTGATGATAATCAAATTATATTTAGATAAATCATCAAATTTATGTGAAACTATATGAGAACTTAATCAGTTAGCAAGAATATTTTTGCTGTAGATATGAAGCAAAACAACATTTTAAATTCGGTTAATTGTGGCGTGAACAATGCCAATATATCTTTAAAATCACGCTTTTCATCTTATAAATGAAAATTAATTAAGCATTCTACAAGTTAGGGAAGACATTATGTTGATGGGAATGTTATGTAATTTTCTGCCAGACACAGCCCGGCAAGATTTGAAGAAACCAAAAGACTGACGTCATAACTGAGTGAATAAATCGATATCACGTGACAGCCCACACTGTGGTGTACGTGTATCATCACAATAGTTTCACAAAGTATCATATGTTAGGTAATTTTACTTGTCATGTCTCATCATGTTAACTTATGAAGTAAAAAAATGATTTTTCTTATAGTTCAAACATCCGCCACCAGATGGAGTTATAGTGTTCACATTGCAACCAACAAGCAACAATCAATTCCATTGATGATCATCTTACATCTTTTATCAGGCATTTGAACAATTTTATGTATTTTTTTCAAATATTAATTATCTTGTGAAACCTTATATTGATTAAAATAATAAGTAATGTTCAAATAGCTAGTTTTAAGACGTTTGTAGGCTATTAACACTAATATGTTTTAAATTTATAGCATGAATTTTGATCACTGATATCGTAAATATATAATTGATGATAAATGTATCTCTAGAGCTAACACTGTGATGACTCCAATAGAAAACTATGGGCATGTTTATGTAGTTTTTATACGCAGGTACAGGTGGAACGTTTTTTCTCTGACCACAAGTCGATGACCCACTAACACAGATCTGGTGAAAAACATGTCTGGAGTGGGCCTATAAAAAACGCGTGTTGGTTGAGTTGCGCGATGTTACATCAGAGTTCTCAGTGACCCGGCCTCGGTCTGGGCAAAAACAGCTCACCAACTCAGCAACAACCAGCCTTGGAGGTACTGACGGGCATTCACACAACTCAGCAACAACCAGCCTGGGAGGTACCGACGGGCATTCACACATCAATCTCCTTTCAGATCAAAGCTGAGATGTATCTAAGACTTATTACAGCATCAAGAGTGCATCAACATTATTGTGTCTTTTAGCGAGGTCTATGATCATTTTTTTACAAATATTTTTGTAATCATCGTTATTAATATTAACTTGAATTCATTCACCTACGTATTTTTGATGTGTGACAGTAAATAGGGAAATCTTCTTAAGTTCAGAGACCTGGGATGTCTACCGTTTGCTGAAACCGTTATGAGCATAGTTTGCCATTTCACATGTCTCCATGTAATTGTTCATTTCCAAAGTACACGTGTAGCCATATATATTCAAACTTGTGTTCATATATTTTCACTGTATACCTATACTCCCACCTGTATTCCCACCTGTATACCTATATCTTCACCTGTATACCTATATCTCCACCTGTGTACACCCACCTGTATGTCTGTATACACCCACCTGTATGTCTGTATACACCCACCTGTATGTCTGTATACACCCACCTGTATGTCTGTATACACCCACCTGTATGTCTGTATACACCCACCTGTATGTCTGTATACACCCACCTGTATGTCTGTATACACCCATCTGTATGTCTGTATACACCCACCTGTATGTCTCTATACACCCACCTGTATGTCTGTACACACCCACCTGCATGTCAGTATACACCCACCTGTATATCTGTATACACCCACCTGTATGTCTGTATACACCCACCTGTACACACCCACCTGTATGTCTATACACCCACCTGTACACACCCACCTGTATGTCTATACACCCACCTGTATGTCTGTATACACCCACCTGTATGTATATACACCCACCTGTATGTCTTTATAAACCCACCTGTTTCTCTATACACCCACCTGTATGTCTGTACACACCCACCTGTATGTCGGTATACACCCACCTGTATGTCTGTATACACCCACCTGTATGTATATACACCCACCTGTATGTCTTTATAAACCCACCTGTTTCTCTATACACCCACCTGTATGTCTGTACACACCCACCTGTATGTCGGTACACACCCACCTGTATGTCAGTATACACCCACCTGTATATCTGTATACACCCACCTGTATGTCTGTATACACCCACCTGTATGTCTGTATACACCCACCTGTATGTCTATACACCCACCTGTATGTCTTTATAAACCCACCTGTTTGTCTCTATACACCCACCTGTATGTCGGTACACACCCACCGGTATGTCTGTACACACCCACCTGTATGTCGGTATACACCCACCTGTATGTCTGTATACACCCACCTGTATGTCTGTATACACCCACATGTATGTCTGTATACACCCACCTGTATGTCTGTGTACACCCACCTGTATGTCTGTATACACCCACCTGTAGCCACCCACCTGTATGTCTGTATACACACACCTGTATGTCTCTATACACCCACCTGTACACACCCACCTGTATGTCGGTATACACCCACCTGTATGTATCTATACACCCACCTGTACACACCCACCTGTATGTCGGTATACACCCACCTGTATGTCTGTTTACACCCACCTGTATGTCTGTTTTCACCCACATGTATGTCTATACACCCACCTGTACACACCCACTTGTATGTCTATAAACCCACCTGTACACACCCACCTGTATGTCTATACACCCACCTGTATGTCTGTATACACCCACCTGTATGTCTATATACACCCACCTGTATGTCTATATACGCCCACCTGTATGTCTGTATACACCCACCTGTATGTGTATATACACCCACCTGTATGTCTGCGGTGATGTTGCTGTACGTGGGAGAGTTGTTTGAAGGATTTCTCACAGTAGTTGCATTTGTACTTCCTCATATTGTTGTGTACTAACATGTGCTGTGTCAGCTGTTGTGATGAGGGAAAAGACTTGAAGCACTTTTCACACTTGTGGGACTTTTCCTGAAGCATGTGAATGTCCCTGGCGTGCCTCTGCATCCCAGACTTTGTAGGGAATTCCTGTAACAAACAAAATCATCTCATTTTATTAAACATTGTCATCACATCTGTCCCTGTTATAATACAGATTTATGACCTGTATTCACAGACTTCCCACCTATATACAGACTTCCAACCTGTATATAGGCTTCCAACCCGAATACAGACATCCCACCTGTATACAGACATTCCACCTGAATACAGACTTCCCACCTGAATACAGACTTCCCACCTGTATACAGACCTCACACCTGTATACAGACCTCACACCTGTATACAGACTTCACACCTGTATACAGACTTCACACCTGAATACAGACTTCCCACCTGTATACAGACTTCCCACCTGTATACAGACTTCCCACCTGTATTCAGACTTCCCACCTGTATACATACTTCCCATCTGTATACAGACTTCCCACCTGTATACAGACTTCCCACCTGTATACAGATTTCACACCTGTATACAGACTTCCCATCTGTATCCAGACTTCCCATCTGTATTCAGACTTCCCACCTGTATACAGACTTCCCACCTGTATTCAGACTTCCCACCTGTATACAGACTTCCCATCTGTATCCAGACTTCCCACCTGTATACAGACTTCCCACCTGTATCCAGACTTCCCACCTGTATACATACTTCCCATCTGTATACAGACTTCCCACCTGTATACAGATTTCACACCTGTATTCAGACTTCCCACCTGTATACAGACTTCCCACCTGTATTCAGACTTCCCACCTGTATACAGACTTCCCACCTGTATACAGACTTCCCACCTGTATTCAGACTTCCCACCTGTATCCAGACTTCCCATCTGTATACATACTTCCCATCTGTATACAGACTTCCCACCTGTATTTTTCAGACTTCCCACCTGTATACAGACTTCCCACCTGTATACAGACTTTCCACCTGAATACAGACTTCCCACCTGTATACAGACCTCCCACCTGTATACAGACCTCCCATCTGTATCCAGACCTCCCATCTGTATACAGACTTCCCATCTGTATCCAGACTTCCCACCTGTATCCAGACCTCCCACCTGTATACAGACTTCCCACCTGTATACAGACTTCTTAACTATGTGAGACCTTCCCACCTGTATCAGTCTTATCTACCTGTATGCCTATATTCTATACCTGTATACCACAACTTTCTAACTACCTATATCTTCTTACCCATGTACCTATATCTTCTTACCTGTGTTCCTATATATTCTTACCTGTGTGCCTATATATTCTTACCCATATACCTATATCTTCTTACCTGTGTGCCTATATATTCTTACCCGTGTACCTATATCTTCTTACCTGTGTACCTATATCTTCTTACCTGGGTACCTATATATTCTTGCCTGTGTACCTATATCTTCTTATTTGTGTACCTATATCTTCTTACCCGTGTTCCTATATATTCTTACCTGTGTACCTATATCTTCTTATTTGTGTACCTATATCTTCATACCCGTGTACCTATATCTTCTTACCTGTGTACCTATATCTTCTTACCTGTGTACCTATATCTTCTTATTTGTGTACCTATATCTTCTTATTTGTGTACCTATATCTTCTTACCCGTGTACCTATATCTTCTTACCTGTGTACCTATATCTTCTTACCTGTGTACCTATATCTTCTTATTTGTGTACCTATATCTTCTTATTTGTGTACCTATATCTTCTTACCCGTGTACCTATATCTTCTTACCTGTGTACCTATATCTTCTTATTTGTGTACCTATATCTTCTTACCTGTGTACCTACATCTTCTTACCTGTGTACCTATATCTTCTTATTTGTGTACCTATATCTTCTTATTTGTGTACCTATATCTTCATACCCGTGTACCTATATCTTCTTGCCTGTGTACCTATATCTTCTTGCCTGTGTACCTATATCTTCTTACCTGTGTACCTATATCTTCTTACCTGTGTGCCTATATATTCTTACCTGTGTACCTATATCTTCTTGCCTGTGTACCTATATCTTCTTGCCTGTGTACCTTTATCTTCTTACCTGTTTACCTATATCTTCTCACCCGTGTACCTATATCTTCTTACCTGTGTACCTATACTTTCAACCTGTGTACCTATACTTTCAACCTGTATACTTATATTTTTACCTGTTTGTATATACTTTCTGTTTGTATGCCTATAGAATATTGCTTGAGGTGAGAGAGAAGAGGAAGATTTATGAAGTGGGAGGAAAACTCATTAATATTGCGATGAATCTCGGTTATTATAAAAAGCTTAACATAATATGTTTGATTTATCAGTTATGTGCCTTGCATTTGGTTAAATATTAAATATTTTGTCACGCATGAGGTATCCATGACCAAATAATGTCATGCAACAGCTATGCGTGACAAGATTTTGTCATGCAATAGCCATGTGTGATCTTATTTGACCACATTCATGCATGACCTTATTTGATCACATTCATGCGTGACCTTATTTGATCACATTCATGTGTGACCTTATTTGGTCACATTCATACGTGACCTTATTTGATCACATTCATGTGTGACCTTATTTGGTCACATTCATGCATGACCTTATTTGGTCACATTCATGCGTGACCTTATTTGATCACATTCATGCGTGACCTTATTTGATCACATTCATGTGTGACCTTATTTGGTCACATTCATGCATGACCAAATAAATGTTTGGCTGCACCTGCTTATTGTAGCACGGAAAACTCATCAAGAACATCATCCAAACATCAACATCATACAAATGATGAGTCAAAACATGACAAAAGCAGTCTTGCCCAGGTGACCAATTTGTATGATGTTGATTTCTTTGTTAGTTTGGGGTTTTACATCACTTTCAATATTATTTCAGTCATTTCGTGATGAGACCAACTTGTAGCAGATATAGTGCTGCCTCACTGAATTATCATGTCGCAGGTCCTTGACATGACAACCTGCCCAGTCAGAGATTTACAAGGACAACGGGTTAACCCTTTTGCACGGACCTCAGCTCATGTGTGAAATTGTAAAAAAAAAAAAAGTAAAGCTGACATTTATATACCGCTGATACCAGACAATGTCTGCTCATAGCGGTTGAAATCATATTGTATCATAAATTCAATCTCGGCACAGCTGGGGATCAAACCCACAACCTTTGGATCACCACAGGAACTGGCGCTTTAACTGCGCCACAGCCCATGGTCCTGTATTATATTGAAAACACCTATGGGGCATAAAGGCAAAACCTGACATATCTTCTCACAAAATGACCAAGATAAACCTCGACCAATCAGAAACCTTCATTAAAACCGACATGTCACTTGATTGGATGCTGTAAAACTCAGTATATAACTCGCCTTAGTGTGGCTGAAATATCAATATCATTAGTGATGTATTAAATCGCACTAAATTATTCAAGTATCTTAATTCTATATCGTTTTACACTTATCACATGATATATGGTCAATTAGTACTCTGCCTCCGGTTTGTGCTCAGAGATGTTTACTTCGATAAGCCCTTACACTTTGATCAAATTAACAATTAGCAAAACCATGACTCATTTTCCACATAAGAGAAATCACCTAACTTTATGAGGTCACCAGCTCGTCTTAACATGTTGCCCTGATAATTGAATGACTGGGATTCTATGGTTGAATATAGGGTAAGAATATGGCTGATTTCTCTTTAGAGAATAGAATGTTATGAATTAAAACTAAAGAATCATCATGCTTGAGATGTCAAGCAATAAAGGGATCGAGAGACTTCGTAGATTCACAGATAACACCTGCTTAAAGTGATTGGCTAATCTACGTCTCCTGACCATTTTATGTCACAACGTAAATAAAGCAACTTGATTTCATGCTAAGAATTGATCCGTGGTATTTATGGAGATCAAATGCAAGTAGAAAGAGAAAATGAATAATTTGAAAATATATCACATTTGATAATGAAATAATAATTGATTCATAGATAAATTTGTTAAAAAATGATTCATTAATAAATGAAATGGAATTAATTTTTTATTTTTATCTTGTCATGGTATTTTACTTATTGGCTATAACCTTCGTTAAGTATTAGTGCCTGTGACCTTCTGGAAGCATTATTGGCTATAACCTTCGTTAAGTATTAGTGCCTATGACCTTCTGGAAGCACTATTGGCTACGACCTTCATTAAGTATGAGTGCCTGTGACCTTCTGGAAGCATTATTGGCTACGACCTTCATTAAGTATTAGTGCCTGTGACCTTCTGGAAGCATTATTGGCTACGACCTTCATTAAGTATGAGTGCCTGTGACCTTCTGGAAGCATTATTGGCTACGACCTTCATTAAGTATGAGTGCCTATGACCTTCTGGAAGCACTATTGGCTACGACCTTCATTAAGTATGAGTGGCTATGAATTTCTTGAAGTATTAGTAGCTATGACCTTCAATGACTTTATCATAATGCATTAATGGCTATAACCTTTATCTAGTTTAATACCTATGACATTAACCAAGCTCAAGGTGATGAGGCTGTTTATAGATTTAAAGTATCTTTGTTTACACTTTATCACCCAATATACTCTTTGTATAGAACCTACTGTCAGTACAATATTAAATAGATTTATGGTAATACAACATAGTTATAAATATTTATGTATGATTTAATTAGGATATGTGACCAGGCGGAGGAACTTGTAGATAAATTGGTTTGTTATATACTGGGTAGAAATGGGGACATTGTGGTATATCTAATTATGAGGCATTTTATTTTATCTTGCTATTAGTGGTATACTAGGCTTTCTATAATACTGGACAGAGAAGGGAAATGTTGTTATATCTCATTGTGATGTACTTCGTTTAATCTTGCTATTAATGACATATTTGGCTTTCTTTGCAATGAGCAGAAGTATTATGATATCTTATTGTGATGTATTTTGTCAATCTTTATTCTTAATAGAGAGTTTACTTACACTTATTATCTGAATTTTGACAAAGACAATATCTATGGTTCTATTATTGCTTGCGCATGTTATAAAGCAAATATCTAGTCAATAGCTATGTTTTTGATTTCATTTTATTGCTGACATTTTACCTACATTGTCCCACATTGTCCTACATTGTCCCAAATTGACCTATATTTGATAATTGACCTATATTGACCTATATTTGATTGACCTATATTTGACCTATATTTGATATATATATATATATATATATATATATATATATATATATATATATATATATATATATATATATATATTTAGAAGCTGTTACAGATATGAGGTACTGGAGGTATTTTTGTCAGACCTCATTATGGGGTACCATCTCATACCTTATTGTGTGTGACAGGAGAGTGCCATCTGGTGTTAATAATGAAATTGTTTTACATACCTCACAAATCTAACATTCATATCAATGGCGCTAATGCCATTATCCACCACTAGGGCACTTATTACTACATGTGACACTAGATGGCAGTGATTTATATAGTTATTGCCTGGTTATATAAATATGCTTCTCGGACATGTTTGTACAAAAAGGCCTTGTACAGGTTACTTATGTAACTGTGATTAAGCAGCTGCACTATGAAGAGTGGGGTATTTTATATGCCTCACAGTACGTCAATGCCCCACAAGACAGGTCTGAGATTGGTGAAAACCCCATATCTGATACAATCTCTTTCTATATATATATATATATATATATATATATATATATATATATATATATATATATATATATATATATATATATAATAATAATAATAATAATAATAACGATTTATATAGCGCTATTCCAGACTAGGTCTGCTCAAAGCGCTTTAAGGTTATACAAGCATGTTAAACTAATATGATGGCTCTATCCAAACACTGAATATAAAAGAAATTCAAGCACCCAAGATAATTAATGTACACATTTATGTGATGGAATTAAATGGAAATCAATGACATAAAAGATATTGATTTCTTAACAGCTGATGTATAATCCTTTACTTGATCTCTTTACAGCTAGTATATTAGATATTGTTTGATCTTTTATCAGCTGACTTCTTTTTTTCTTAGTACCTCTTAAAGCTGATGTAGAATTGATATATTTTGAGAGTGTTTAGTATATTGAGAGTGTTTAGTATATTGAGAGTGTTTAGTATATTGAGAGTGTTTAGTATATTGAGAGTGTTTAGTATATTGAGAGTGTTTAGTATATTGAGAGTGCTTAGTATGTTGAAAGTGCTTAGTATGTTGAAAGTGCTTAGTCTATTAAGAGTGCTTAGTATGTGAAGAGTGCCTAGTATGTTAAGAGTGCTCAGTATGTTGAAATGCTAAATCTGTTCAAAGCGCTACCTCTTTTCAGAGCATTTAGTTTAAAACAGGCCCCACTAGCACTGTTGGTAGAGCTTAGGGTCTGTGCCTTTGTTGGCTATATAAGTGGAGAATGGGGGGTGGTGGGTTCGATTGTTTAGAATGCTGAGGTACATATGTAAACAAATATACTTTCTGAGAGGTTGATACACAATTCACCTTATGATTGGGAAATTCAGGGCACTGTCAGCGTTTTATTTTGTGTTGAATTATATCCAATTCTCTTCATTGAATTATATCCAATTCTCTTCATTGAATAAACATTATTGGATTATGTGTAAGATAAGAATAGCTGGGGGATTGAGACACTGCATACTTTAGAAGTCCGAGACTTTCCTTTTTCAGGTTTCCAGTAACCATTACATGTACAGGTCCATGAAGAAATATATTATGTTTTCTTTAATTGTGAAGAGTTCAGGTTATACTTTTGCTACCAGTAAATGTTATCTTTACCAATTTAAAAAACTGTTTTGGAATAAAACTCTTGGTATCTTTTTCCATCTTAATTTCCTAAGCACTGCCCTTCCCTAGCAGTATATATATATATATATATATATATATATATATATATATATATATATATATATATATATATATATATATATATATATATATATTATTATTATTATTATATATATATATATGAATAAATAAAATATGACTAGAGATGTAAAGCTTTAGGCCTTTCGGGGCTCTTTAATTCCTTATTAAAAATTGTACATATTCCATATGTCTTGTCCCCTCTTCAGAAAAAGTCATATATATATATTGTTCATTTAGGTAAAAATGTCAGCCAGCGGTTGTCACACATAAGAACTAAACTATCAAAGCTCGAGATAGCTGGTAAAAAAGTGAAGTGAGTTCACAGAGTGCTAGGCCATCTGGGTCTCAGAGAAGCCAGGGTTATGATTGTCCTAATTGATTTTTCTTGTCATAAAATACCTTCAGATAAGTTTATGTTATAACAAATATTGGCACGTATAGAAATAGGTGACCACTAGAGAAGATATATAGAACATTTACATTTAGCACTTACTCACTTCTACATTTATATATATAGAGAGTGTGAGAAAGAGAGAGAGACAATCATATATATGTGTGTGTGTGTGTGATATATGTGTGTGTGTATGTGTGTGTGTCAAAATGTGTTAAAAATGTTTAAAATGTGTCAATTAAATATACATCTTGAAATTCACAAACAAACTGTAAGTCATATTGTACAGCAAAGGTCATACTTAGTTCCATTAAGAATCATTTATACACATCATTAGTAAATGAAAGATATATTATAGATGTAAATATTGGTCATGCAAATGTGCGCAGCTTTACAGCCTCCATAGAAGATCCTAGTGATAAAAATAAGCATATTTGTAAGTTTGAACTTAAAACGTAATCACATTTTATATTACAAATATGATATATTCGGAATATCCAAAACTTGGATTGATAGCACAATTCAATCTGGTTTATCAATTTGATGGGTATCACAAACCTATTCGGAGAGATTTTAATCAGCACCAAATAGGCATTATGGTTTATATATCAAAATCTGCACCTGCTTTCAGAAGAGATGACTAAGAAACCTCCATAGGTGAGATAATATATGTCGAACTCCAGATAAGAAACAAAAAGATTCTTGTATGTAACTGTTACAGAGTCCAGGATTATGATATGGTGGACCTTTGTGCTGATATTGATACAATTATTGATAAAGCCTCAGAGGAATTTGGTAACATAATCTTCCTAGGTGACATGAATGCATGCAATCAACTTTTCTGGAATCAAAATATTACTAATACTGAAGGTTGTGCTCTCTACTCAGCCTTCAAATCGCTTGACTTTGACCAAATGATCACAAACCCACTAGAATTGTAGGTGATAGAAAGTCTTGTATTGACCTCATATTAACCAATAACGCATATTTTTTTTTTCTGAGGTTGGCACTCGTGACAAAATTGCTGAAATTTGTGACCACCATCCTATTTTTGCAACCTTAAAATATTCTATCAAAAAGCCTAAGAGATACCAAAGATGGGTTTGGAATTTCAAAAATGGAGACCTTGATAGATTTATACAGCTGGTTTTGAATGCTCCTTGGCATACATGCTATGACAAGAATAATGTAAATGCCATTGTTCATATTTGGATTGAAATGTACATGTTCTGTGCTGAGGCATGTATTCCCCACTATCAAGGAACTATTAGACCTGGTGATAAGGACTTTATGAACACCACCATTAGAAAAGCAATGACGAAAAGAGATAGGCTACGTTTGAAATACAAACTGGCATCGATGTAACTGGTGAAGAATATCTTAAACAAAGGAATTTAGCAGTATCCGAGACACAAAAAGCAATGAAAGAAAATGATGCAAAGCTTGATGAAATAATGTTCCAGTGCTGATGTAACATCTAAAAGTGGTGGAAAATGTTCAGAGGTGTAATTGATCAAAAAGTAGATAGTCTAGATGGTCCATAAGTGGTAAATGGTAAACTGATTACTGATGACGAATACAAAGCAAATATTCTGAATGATTATTTGTTACCATATGTGGAACTTACAAAATGTACAGTTAAGCCTAATTTAGCTCTTTTATTGTATGGTAAGAAATCAGTGTCAGAAAATGTTAATATTTAAGTTTGTGTATGACTTCATCCAAAATACAAATAGAATTGCACAGCTCAACCCATTTTACTCTATCACTCCATCATATACTTACTTGACATAATCATCTTAACCTTCTCACTCCAATTGCTATTGTCAGCAGCCTCTATGTTCATGATACATCTTATGTGTAAAAACGTGAACCACTTGTTAGCATGTATGCTATTTGGTTAAAAATAAATATGTTTAAAACAAATGAAAGATATTGGAAGTTTTGTCCCAACCAGAATATTGAGAATGAAGAGCATATACTCTGTGAATGTATTTGATATAATGATATAAGGAAGGCAGTATATGATATATTAAATTTACACATCCATTTATTTTGTAATATAGATGATAATGATATATTTGGATACTTGCTACAAAATGAATGGTAACAAGTAGTAACCATTTTGGACAAAACATGGGAATTGAGATCTAAAATATTATATGCTAATAGGTCATAGATATCTACATGGTTGTAGGGGGTCTTGCAATTGTTCCATTTATAACGTGACTGATAGGTCCTTTAAGGGCTGGGTATATTTTGTATACTTTTATGAGAAAATAAAATGTATTTTTGTAACAAATACCATGTGACTATAATGAATAAATACAATACAATACAATACAATACAAAGAATACAACAAACTACAATACATTATTATGTGATACAGAGAGGTCTGGACAACCCTAATATCATATTGAGACTTTATCTTCAAGAAAAAAAAAGTTCTCTACATCAGCTGATAAAATGTCAAGCAATAATTGATATACTAGTTGATACGAGAAGTACTCGATTAAATATCAGCTTTTAAGAAATCAATATCCATAATGTCATCGATTTCCATGCAATTTCATCACATAATAGTCTATTAATCATCGTTGGTCCTTGCTTCTATATAAGGTGGTGGGGTAAATCCATTATATTAGTTTAACCCTATATATTTATATGTCATATGCACTTATCCAAAATTGTCAATGTAGGTCCTGCTTACAAGAAATATTAGATCGGCGCTAAGAGCAAGAATGTATAATGTTCACCCAAATCGGATGTGGGAAGTACTGTTAAGAAAGACAATAGAGCTAAAACCATCAATTACACATTTCGGGGAGTAGTGTTCTAAAAGAATTACTGTAACATGACATTGAGGCGATGTCATCCAATATATTACCGGAAGTGACACAAACTGCATGCTAGGCGCCATTTATGATGGCGTCATCACAAAAATGATGAAATTTTCACATAAATCTGATATTAGCACAAAAATGATGACCTCCTCACAGAAAGCTGACATTGGCGCAAAAATGATGACCTCCTCACAGAAATCTGACATTGTCGGAAAAATGATGACCTCACAGAAATCTGACATTGGCACAAAAATGATGACCTCACAGAAATCTGATATTGTCACAAAAATAATGACCTCCTCACAGAAACGATGACATAAAATATTGACATCCTCACATAAATCTTACATTGTCATAAAGATACTAACATCTTCACAAAAATGCTGACATAGTAAAAATGACGACATCGTCACAACTAGACACAGAGCCATTGAATGTTGAGTACATAGCGACGCTCTTACACTACAGGAGAATCTCCAAGGGATAAAATAAACAAATTAGCAGAGATCTTTGTTGCTGTAGTTAACATGTACTTAGAATTAATATCTACTCGTGTAAATATATTTGAAATTATGTTTCAGAGCATTTTCTTTTGTTTATCTATTCACAGCGCCTTGCTTTTGCACCATCTTTATCTTAATGTTGAAAGTGTACATTAAAATGATAAATATTTCAAATATTTCTAAATCATCTTGATTAGATATGTATGCAATGCAAATTGTCGATAAGCCTGAGTAATCAAGACGTGTTGTTAAACTAATCAATTTGGTTCACACAGCCAACCCTGATTAAAGGCATTGGAATTGACGGACCACAACATTGAGAATTTTTTCCCGGATATTAAATAAAAATATTACCCTGACTTTGATGTTCGCTTTTAGTATGTTTATCTCGTTTAATCATTTGCAATTTTACAGTTGTGAACGTATATACGATTAACACAATTCAAGTCATCTGAAATAAGCGGTTTTCAACCATATCATGACTTAAATAAACATTTAATTTGCTGGCATTCCTATCATGTAATAAACAAGTGCCTTCTCTGAACACTCATCCTGCAGAGGTTTTTTTAGTAAATATTACATTAATATTTAGCTCCTATTTGGCTTCACAAAGC
Source organism: Amphiduros pacificus (assembly GCA_949316495.1). NCBI lineage: Eukaryota > Metazoa > Annelida > Polychaeta > Phyllodocida > Hesionidae > Amphiduros > Amphiduros pacificus. The sequence continues at coordinate 12,691,805 of OX439012.1, read as the reverse complement.
ATGCAAATGAGAAGATACATGGGAACGGGCTTTAATATTGCGCTCTTATTTCAAGATGTGCACTCACTGTAGGCTGGCGCATTTGTTATATTTCAAACATGTTAACAACGTTTTTAAAATCTGCATTAAATCGCGACCGTTAGCATTCATATGATATTTATCTATTGGAAAGATTAATGATTAAAGCATAGTTATTACAAATAATGTGACTCTCTCCGACAGCACCAAAATGTTTTCTTCATTGTAAATCACAAGATAAACATGGTTTATGTTTCAGCTATATATTATATCCATTATTTTCATTTCAGATATTCACAGGTTCTGATATTTCAATGACGCGTTGGCCGAATGTGTTAATCTTTATATCTAATCATCACATGACTCATTTGATTTGACCACACCACTTCTGTCTCATGGGCACTCAACGCATTATGCGTTAGGACCTGTAGATATTTTAACTTCCAACCACCATGTTTTTAGCGCATTTATAGTTTGGCCACCACTGTCACATCTGATTTCTCCGCCAACACGATACATTTGTGTGACTGTGAATACATTCGCGCCTCTAACATATCTAACATTATGATCGCTGGTTCCATGCATCATACTGTCTTTAAAGATTTTGGTATTTTCTCTAAAGGGAATAGCACGTCATGTTTAGAAAGATAATATCTCTAATTTTAATATCTTAATCCTGAGACCCCCAAACAAGCTGATACCGCCCCCTGGGGGCCGATATTGGATGACATGCATTCTTTTAAAGTTTCCAAAAGTTGTTTATCAGCACAGTGATCGACATGGGGATAAGTGAGAGACATTTGATCTAATTTTCAAGGTCTCATCACGAAATGACTGAAATAATGTCGAAAGTGATGTAAAGCCCCAAACAAACAAAAAAAAATTTTCAATTGTTATTTTTAATGATTTGAGGTAATGGTAGATGTAAATGATTTTAAAATGTGTAGAATTGTTTGATACCAAAGTAAAATAAAATGATCGATTTGAAAAAATTCATATTGTATCAAATTTGAATCATGTGGTTAGCATTGATCAAAGTCAAATTGATACTTAGTTAGACCTTAAACTCAGTATGACCTTCACCTTAAACTCAGTATGACCTTCACCTTAAACTCAGCATGACCTTTACCTTAAACTCAGTATGACCTTCACCTTAAACTCAGTATGACCTTCATCTTAAACTCAGTATGACCTTCACCTTAAACTCAGCAAGACCTTCACCTTAAACTCAGTATGACCTTCACCTTAAACTCAGTAAGACCTTCACCTTAAACTCAGTATGGCCTTCATCTTAAACTCAGTAAGACCTTCACCTTAAACTCAGTATGGCCTTCACTCTGAATTCAGCAAGACCTTCATCTCAAAGTCAGATTGAACTGGAGCTGACATTATATGAAAATGATTTTAATTGTGATTTGATCTGTACAACAGTAAAATAAATAGACCGATTTATTCTGAGAAATGTAAATTATAAGACAAACTCATAACTTTAATTGTTCACAAACATAAAAACTAGATCATGGACGCAGGCCGTGGCGCAGTTGGTTATACGGTAAGCTTATTAACATCACTATCTCCATGGTGATCTACAGTTTGTGGGTTTAATTCCTAGTCGCTCGGCATTAGATTCATGATATAATCTCTCATATGAGCTGAGGCCCGTGTCTGAAGGTTAACCCATTGTCCAAATCACCATATTAGCCAGTTTCATCTACATGATGATTTTAAAATCCCAGTGGCGTCCTTCATTTGTATAAATATACATTTTTTCAAGTCTAATTATTACTGTCTTGGTTGGTGCTAGTTACAACATCATATCAAATTTTACAAACATGTTTTTTCTTTAACTCTTTTGTTTGAATTTTTTGTTTTAAAAATTAATTTCTGTTATGATATATGACCCGTCAAATTTTGTAATTATTAGTCCCTATCTTTTGTCCCTAATTAAAGGAGAATGACATCTATCTCCATCCAGAGTTAACAGCATAGTCAGAGCTTCTGTAATTACTAGTAATCCCTGCAGTTTTTACACCCCATTCTTGGATTGTCTTTTTCAAACACTATAAATGAAAACTTTCATATTAATATACAAAAATGTAGCAGATGTAATGTGATCCTTGCCTCATACATGTATAGTAATTGCTAATAATGTGAACAATGGCTGAGATAATTACAAACCATTCATTCCTGACCGCCATGTGTATAGTTTGGGTGCACGCTGATTTTCATTTCATAATGTGGTCCATTACCATATCATTTACAACAGGAAGATTACAAAAAAATAAGACTGCTCTGTATATATATATATTAGAAATCAAACCATTGTAATCAAAACAATATTTAGTCAGATTTACATCCTTGTCTCGTCGCGTAGCCCCCACCCGTTTATCCCTTGTTTTAAGGTACCTCTGGTATATTATACCATGGCTGTTGACTTCATCATCATGTACCTTATCCCAACACCCTCCATTGATATCTCCCTGAACCCCATTTGATGCTGCCTGTTTGCCTGCTTGCTTGTTTGTTTGTTTGCTTGTTTGTTTGCTTGTTTCGTAATAGAGCTTTACCATATTAATCAGTCTGACTGCCGAGGTCTCACACACGAGTTATATAATGGTCCACCCCCTATTAATGTCAGGGTTATGTAATGGTCCATCCTTTTTGAACCCCCTATTTATGTCAGGGTTATGTAATGGTCCATCCTTGCCGAACCCCCTATTTATGTCAGGGTTATGTAATGATCCACCCTTGCCGAACCCCTATTTATGTCAGGGTTATGTAATGGTCCATCCTTGCCGAACCCCCTATTTATGTCAGGGTTATGTAATGGTCCATCCTTGCCGAACCCCCTATCTATATCAGGGTTATGTAATGGTCCATCCTTGCCGAACCCCCTATTTATGTCAGGGTTATGTAATGGTCCATCCTTGCCGAACCCCCTATTTCTGTCAGGGTTATGTAATGGTCCATCCTTTTTTAACCCCCTATTTATGTCAGGGTTATGTAATGGTCCATCCTTGCCAAACCCCCTATTTATGTCAGGGTTATGTAATGGTCCATCCTTGCCGTACCCCTTATTTATGTCAGGGTTATGTAATGGTCCATCCTTGCCGAACCCCCTATTTATGTCAGTGTTATGTAATGGTCCATCCTTGCCAAACCCCCTATTTATGTCAGGGTTATGTAATGGTCCATCTTTGCCGAACCCCCTATTTATGTCGGGGTTATGTAATGATCCACCCTTGCCGAACCCCCTATTTATGTCAGGGTTATGTAATGGTCCATCCTTTTTTAACCCCCTATTTATGTCAGGGTTATGTAATGGTCCATCCTTGCCGAACCCCTTATTTATGTCAGGGTTATGTAATGATCCACCCTTGCCGAACCCCTATTTATGTCAGGGTTATGTAATGATCCACCCTTGCCGAACCCCTATTTATGTCAGGGTTATGTAATGGTCCATCCTTGCCGAACCCCCTATTTATGTCAGGGTTATGTAATGATCCATCCTTGCCGTACCCCCTATTTATGTCAGGGTTATGTAATGGTCCATCCTTGCCGAACCCCCTATTTATGCCAGGGTTATGTAATGGTCCATCCTTGCCGATCCCCCTATTTATGCCAGGGTTATGTAATGGTCCATCCTTGCCGATCCCCCTATTTATGTCAGTGTTATGTAATGGTCCATCCTTGCCAAACCCCCTATTTATGTCAGGGTTATGTAATGGTCCATCTTTGCCGAACCCCCTATTTATGTCGGGGTTATGTAATGATCCACCCTTGCCGAACCCCCTATTTATGTCAGGGTTATGTAATGGTCCATCCTTTTTTAACCCCCTATTTATGTCAGGGTTATGTGATGGTCCATCCTTGCCGAACCCCTTATTTATGTCAGGGTTATGTAATGATCCACCCTTGCCGAACCCCTATTTATGTCAGGGTTATGTAATGATCCACCCTTGCCGAACCCCTATTTATGTCAGGGTTATGTAATGGTCCATCCTTGCCGAACCCCCTATTTATGTCAGGGTTATGTAATGATCCATCCTTGCCGTACCCCCTATTTATGTCAGGGTTATGTAATGGTCCAGCCTTGCCGAACCCCCTATTTATGCCAGGGTTATGTAATGGTCCATCCTTGCCGATCCCCCTATTTATGCCAGGGTTATGTAATGGTCCATCCTTGCCGATCCCCCTATTTATGTCAGGGTTATGTAATGGTCCACCCTTGCCGAACCCCCTATTTATGTCAGGGTTATGTAATGGTCCAGCCTTGCCGAGCCCCTATTTATGTCAGGGATATGTAATGGTCCAGCCTTGCCGAGCCCCTATTTATGTCAGGGTTATGTTATGGTCCATCCTTGCCGAACCCCCTATTTATGGTTTGCTCGCATGTCATTGTGTTCCCATATAATTTGGCATTGACATTTCACGGCGTGGCCTTGACTGCTTTGATTCATTGCTTTACTGGGAATCGAATGAAATATGCGCTTTTAATAGTTCAATAATTTGACTCTTCCATTGTATGCTGTATGCCATTATGCCCATTATGCCCAGGTATTTTTGCAATGTATTGCACTTTTTGCACGGGTCAATTCTCTACTATGCACTGCACTAGGCCATTTCTTTGCTACTAAGTGCACTTATGCCTAGGCCATTTCTTTGTTACTAAGTGCACTTATGCCTAGGTCATTTCTTTGCTACTAAGTGCACTTATGCCTAGGTCATTTCTTTGCTACTAAGTGCACTTATGCCTATGCCATTCCTTTGCTACTAAGTGCACTTATGCCTTGGCCATTTCTTTGCTATTAAGTGCACTTATGCCTAGGTCATTTCTTTGCTACTAAGTGCACTTATGCCCAGGTCATTTCTATGCTACTTCTAAGTGCAGTAAGTAACCTGGACATAATAGCATAGAAACAACCTGGATAAAAGTGCACTCTATGTCCAGGTTATTTCTATATGTGTTGCACTTAAACCCAGATCTTTACGTCGATTGCAATATCAAATCCAGGTCATTTTTATGATGTCTATTGCACTTACACCCTGGTCAAAACAATAATTTCCACTCCACTTAAACGCAGGTAAAATATATATCCTCTATATTCCATCCATACAAAGTGAACATCATGTCTTCAGCCACACTCCCTGCATGTGCTGTGATCGGAATTACATAACCAGGCCGTGTGTATGCTGCCTGGAGAGTGCTAAACCACGCTCTGTGCATGCGCTGCATCGCGGTACTTACCCAGGTCACGTCCTGCACTTACCCAGGTCAGGCTCTGCACTTACCCAGGTCACATTCTGCACTTACCCTGCATTGTTTTGTTAAACTTTTCTAATGCACTTACCCCTGGCGATACAGAGACAGCGTGAGGTTGGGGACTCAGAGATTCTGGACCAAGTTGCACCAATTTCTCAGTCATTGTTACCAAACTATCTAGTATGGAAGTGTACAAATCCCGCCAGTATACCTATCCACTAGTGCAGGGTGTTATCAGATGGATATTATCAGCAGCAGTAATATTAAACAGGAGTAATATCCATAATTATTTCACCACTTTGTGCTCACACTGTTCACAATAAAACCAGTTTTAATATTCAATGTTGAAAAAAAAATCATAATGGCCTAGTGTGAGGCGGCTTCCAATCAGGCAACACTGCCCTACTTTTGCAAACCAGCTGAAAAAAAAATACCAAAAAAAAAACTCACGGAGCCAGACACCTGGCCCGCTGTAGTGTCTGTACTCCAAGCTGTAAAACACACAAGTGGAGCGCGCACGTTTTATAGGCAGAAATCTCAGGTCACACAGCATACAGGCAATGCTGCAGAGAGGAGATGGGTCGGAACATGATGGGGGAAGAAGGGGGAATGGGTCGGAACGTAATGGGGGGAAGAAAGGGGAATGGGCTTGAGCATAATGGCTGGAACGTAATGGGGGGAAGAAAGGGGAATGGGCTTGAGCATAATGGCTGGGGGGGGGGGGGGAGAAAGGGGAATGGGCCAGAACATAATGGGGGGGGAGAAGGGGGTATGGGTTGGAACATAATGGGGAGAAGAAGGGTGAAGGGGCTGCAACATAATGGGGGGGGGGGGGGGGAGAAAGGAGAATGGGCCAGAACATAATGGGGGGAGAAGGGGGTATGGGTTGGAACATAATGGGGAGAAGAAGGGTGAAGGGGCTGCAACATAATGGGGGGGAGAAAGGAGAATGGGCTGGAACATAATGGGGTAAGAAAGGGGAATGGGTCGGAACATAATGGGGGGGAGAAAGGGGAATGGGTCGGAACATAATGGGGGGGAGAAAGGGGAATGGGCCAGACTATAATGGGGGGAAGAAGGGGGAATGGGCCGGACTATAATAGGGAGAAGGGGGAATGGGTGGAACATAATGGGGGGAAGAAGGGGGAATGGGCTGGAACATAATGGGGAGGAGAAGGGGGAATGGGCCAGAACGTAATGGGGGGAAGAAGGAAGAAGTTTGGAGGACGATAATACAGGAAAATACCATTTCTGCTGGATTAATGTCTAGTTAGTTTTTGGTATCCGCTTTTTTTATATATTTATGTCTTACACATAAATATCTGCACAGATAACAGTAACACAACAGTAACGCAAACAATGAACTCAGAGCTCATGTGACAAAATATGGAATTTAACCTGAAACTGAGTGTCAATTACATATTTATTCTGTGAAGGCTTTTCCCTATAGATCGTTCTAGAATTTACACAACGCAAAGTTTAGGGGCGATCCATTTGATTTTTGTGGGGTGGGGTGGGACAGCAGTACTGGATGAATAAATTTTTTTTCTTTGGTAGGGTGGATGAATAATTTTTTTTTCTGGTGTGGGGTGGGTGAATAAATTTTTTTTCTGGTGTGGGGTGGGTGAATAAATTTTTTTTCTTGTTGCTTCCCCAGACTCTGATCCTTCATTTCAAGCAATCCATATAGAAGATAGAAAAACTGGAAGGAGGTGGATGAATAATTTTTTTTTCTTTGGTAGGGTGGATGAATAAATTTTTTTTCTTTGGTAGGGTGAATGAATAATTTTTTTTTCTGGGATGGGGTGGGTGAATAAATTTTTTTTCCAAAATCTCCCACCCCACCCCACAAAAATCAAATGGATCGCCCCTTAAAATGTAATTTGTGAATCTATATCAAAACAATCTAAAACCTTATTTGTGCTATTGATGACATGCCTGCATAGAATTAATTAAAACTGTAAATGGTTTCAAATATGTCATTTACAGACGTTTTTCTTTTCTTTGGTCATATGTGAGACATAAAACCTTGAAAAAAACATATGATCCATGTTTTATCTTTATGGGTTAGTATATAGGACAGTATTCCGGAAGCGGTGTTGGGCAGACAATACATGAGAGTATTTTATGGGAAATTCTACACAAATACTGCGTTCCACTTCATATCAGGAAGTGAAGATAATTTCATCTTTAATAATAAAAATAATAATAATTTATTCATTTATTTTGGACATCGAGTTTGGGTTAAACTCTGGAAATTACCATGGACCTGTGTCAGAATATAATAGATGAGATAACTGGCATGAGTAAATTGAACTCAAATCCTCTATTGACAGACTTCTGAAGTGATATAGACCATGATAGACCTGTAACATGAGGCAGTGGAGTGATATATACCTCTGACATGAGATAATGGAGTGATATAGACCATGATAGACTTCTGACATGAATTAATAGAGTGATATAGTGACCATGACAGACCTATGACATGAAATAATAGAGTGATATAGACCATGCCAGACCTATGACATGAGATAATGGAGTGATATAGACCATGACAGACCTATGACATGAGATAATGGAGTGATATAGACCATGACAGACCTATGACATGAGATAATGGAGTGATATAGACCATGACAGACCTTTGACATGAGATAATAGAGTGATATAGACCATGACAGACCTATGACATGAAATAATAGAGTGATATAGACCATGACAGACCTATGACATGAGATAATGGAGTGATATAGACCATGACAGACATATGACATGAGATAATGGAGTGATATAGACCATGACAGACCTATGACATGAGATAATGGAGTGATATAGACCATGATAGACTTCTGACATGAATTAATAGAGTGACATAGTGACCATGACAGACCTCTGACATGAAATAATAGAGTGATATAGTGACCATGACAGACCTATGACATGAGATAATAGAGTGATATAGACCATGACAGACCTATGACATGAGATAATGGAGTGATATAGACCATGACAGACCTATGACATGAGATAATGGAGTGATATAGACCATGACAGACCTATGACATGAGATAATGGAGTGATATAGACCATGACAGACCTATGACATGAGATAATGGAGTGATATAGACCATGACAGACCTATGACATGAGATAATGGAGTGATATAGACCATGACAGACCTATGACATGAGATTATGGAGTGTTATAGACATTAGATAATGAAGTAATAACTCTATTATACCCAAGGCCATTCCTAAAATAGACATGAAATCCACTGTTCCTAGAAACACGGCGCACTGCCCATCATATTGAAGTTTCCCCAGTAAATAAACTCGACCTCCTGCGATTGACTATTGCAGTTCTGACCCATGTCACTATCTTTCCCAGTCATAATGCCTAAAAATACAAATCCGTGTGCATTCTGTAGTGTTTTTTCTCCAGTTTTTTACCCGATATCAAACTTGGCAACGAGAAATGACATTTAGGATAGTCCAAGTGATGACGTCATGGAAACGCAAAGGGATAATCTTCATATGACGTCAGAAGGACCACAACGTTGTGGAGCTTCCAGACTGTTGCTGTCACTCCCGTGAATAGACTGACCCACTTTCACCTGATTGCGCAAACTACTACAGTGACTGGCAACTGTCCGAAACCGGCAGATGAAACTCGGACATTTTTAACTCAGTCAAATATCGAGTAAAACTGTTCTGTAATAACTGCAATTGAGCTGAATATTGTGCCTCACACGTCATCTTGTTATTCCTATTCCTTTCAAAACGTTAAAACGGCACAAATGATTGCATCACTGTCAAATGACGTCAGAAGTGGTGACATAACCAACATCACCGTATATCTCAATGCAGACTATGACCGGGTGGGTTGTCATATCAAGGACCTGCGACATGACAATTCAGTGAGGCAGCACTATATCTGCTACAAGTAGGTCTCATCACGAAATGACCGAAATAATGTTGAAAGTGATGTAAAGCCCCAAACAAACAAACAAACAAATCAATGCAGACTCGGACAATCTGCAGGTTTGCTCAATGCGTGAATATCCTGATAATTCTGTAAATATTAAACGCCCGGGGGGGGTACTCTCATGATTTTAACCCGCGGAGGCTGGGATGGAACTGAAAACCCCAGAGCCTGAATTAGGGAAATATTCTAGCATTATTGGTACCCTGATTTAGGACTAGCTGAAATTTGGTACCCTGATTTAGGACTAGCTGAATTTTTGATACCCTCATTTAGGGATGATGCAGAAGGAGGAGATTTGGAAAAGGGGATTGTGATCCCTGTTTTAAGGAGAAATTTGAAAAACAGTACCCTGTTTTAGGGAAAATGATAAAATATCTTTACCCGGATGGAACTGTAAACAGCAGAGCCTGATTTAGGGAAATATTCTATCATTATTGGTACCCTGATTTAGGACTAGCTGAAATTTTGATACCCTCATTTAGGGATGATGCAGAAGGGGGAGATTTGGAAAGGGGGATTGTGATCCCTGTTTTAGGGAGAAATTTGAAAAACAGTACCCTGTTTTAGGGGAAATGATGAAATATCTTAACCTGTTTTAGGGAAAATATCAGCGAAAAGGACCCTATTTAGCCCAGCTTCCCCGGTAACGCTGACTATGAGAGTACCCCCCGGGATTAAACGTGTATCATTTTTACTCCACAGGCCATTTAGACTGACGATCTTCTATTGACGTGAGGAGTTTTTATCCAGTTTTTAAAGGTTTTGTGAAAATCAGGAGTGAAAAACATGAAAGTGTCCGGATTTGGCTGCCGGTCACTGTAAACAATGGCAAAATGATGCCGAGATGAAGAAATAACAAAGAAATTATTTCGGACAGGACTGACATCATATGTTTACTTAAAGGGAACATAATTGTTTGATTGTTAGTTGCCGGAAGTCGAGTTCTACTGGAGTCGTGAGTTAAATTAGATGGGCAGTGCATGATGTTTCTGGAAACAGTGGATTTCAAGTCTTTTTTGACGATGTCTTTGGGTATAACGTTATGGTCTTCCAAAGTTCCTTTTCTTGCCAATATATCATGAACCCACATTTGAACCTGAAAGGGACACAGTGTAAGATAATTGTTTTGTATAAAAATAACTAGATTTTAATTTATCAAATGCCAAGTGATGTTTTTTTTTCTTTTAATTTGTTCTTTTTTCTTTTATTTATTTTTAGCATTTTATCAATTTTAATCATTTTAGATTCAAAGATGAAGTAAAAATCAGAAAAAAGGGGTTTTTTGGCAACAAATAAAAAAGGAGAGAGTTATCTTGGAAAACATTTTGGGATATCACCAATCTGCATAGCTGAGGCACTTAGCTTTAACTATGTTATTTAGTTTAAAAAGTATTATAACTTGGGTAATTTGTGTTTCTGTAAATAAAATAATTCAAATATATGTAAACTTTTGATACCATTTGGTAATTTTTTACTTGACTTTGGAGAAAGTTAGATATTTCAAAATATAGAGTGACCACAAATCAAAAATCCAGAATTGTACAATATTTGGATTAAACATGTTCTTAAATTTTGACAATCAAACTTGTAAATGTTCTCTATTTGTGCATAAAAATCATCGGAAATTTTGAGAAATATGTTATTCTGTTGTTTCTAATTTTGTATCACTGGGCAGTGATAAGGCCTAATGCAGCAGCCACTGGCTAATGGATAAGTCATAAATGATCATTAAATGATGTTTCCATGTATATATATATATATATATATATATATATATATATATATATATATATATATATATATATATATATACAGTGACCGGCAACTGTCCGAAACCGGCAGATTAAACTCGGACATTTTTAACTCGGTCAAACATGTAGCATATCCTTGCTGTACTAATTGCAATTGAGCTGAATGTCAGGTCTCACACTTCACCTTGCAATTCCTGTACCTTTCAAAACGTGAAAAGTGTTTATTTGTTTTCACAGCAATAATGTTTGAGTCACTGTCAAATGACGTCAGAAGTGGTGACGTAGCCAACTTCTCCGTATAAGTCAATGGAAACTCAATCTGCAGGTTTATTGAATGCATGAAAATCACGCTATTTCTGTTAATATTGGTCGGGTATCATTCAAACTCCACAGACCATTAAAGTCGAAGATCTTCTTTCGATGTGGGCAGTTTTTACACAGTTTTTAAAGGTTTTGTGAAAATCAGGAGTGAAAAACATGAAAGTGTCCGGATTTGGCTGCCGGTCACTGTATATATATATATATATATATATATATATATATATATATATATATAGGCAATGATCCCCTCTAAACAGCCTGAGTAAGTACACTTCCTATTTAGTAGGATTTTGTACGTTTCAAAGGTACACTATTTCTACCCAGCTTTACTAGGCCTCTTCAATATAGGCCTAGCGATTACGTGATCAAATGTCGTACTATTTAGGTGCTCATGAATATTAATTAGCTAGAGATTCAAGTTACGTCATCGTATCATGCATGTGCTGTCCTACTGAAAGGCTGTATTTACGTCATCGCATCGTGCACTTGCATCTGGTTACATTCAAGGGGAGGGGCTTATGGAACGGGCCTGTTTGATCATATATGATCGCATTATCGGAGAGGGTGTTATGTACTGAGCCCGATGCAAAGGAGAGTACGCTATTTCATGTTGTTGAAGAAGCAATGGCATCAATGAAATAGTGACGTCATAGTGACATCATTTTGATATCTTAGCCACAGTCAACAACACATTTCATACAGCTGTGATTGTGATCCTTTACAGTGACTGGCAGCCAAATCCAGACACTTTCATGTTTTTCACCCCTGATTTTCACAAAATCTTTCAAACTGAGTAAAAACTACTCACATCGACAGTAGCTCGTTAACTACGTATGCATGTATAATAAAATTGATACATGTTAACGTTCAATATGTACAGAGTTATCGGGAAATTCACGCATTCAGCAAACCTGCAGATTGTCCGAGTTTACATTGAGTTATACGGGGATGTTGGTTACGTCACCACTTCTGACGTCATTTGACAGTGACAACATCACTCGTGCCGTGAAAACAAATAAACACGTTTTGAAAGGTACAGGAATTGCAATGTGACGTGTAGGACCTGACATTCAGCTCAATTGCAATTAGTATAGCAAGGTATGCTAGATGTTTGACCGAGTTAAAAAGGTCCCAGCTTAATCTGCCGGTTTCGGACAGTTGCCGGTCACTGTATATGAAGTGTCCCTGCCCCCCCTAAAGTTAACATCCATTGTGGTTGTATCATGAAATAGGGAAAATGTCTCAAGAAACTTAAAGGATTGACTGATTTTGACAAAAACAATTAATAAAATTCCTAAATATCGTATTCCATATTTCTCCTGGGTGTAATTTTCATTTGCCATTACTCCTTCTGTAGAATGAAAAAAATTGGTAATTTGGAGTGAATTGTAAGTTGGAGATACCTAATACCACTTGGCTTGCTAATTAAGATGAAGTCAACCCAGGTCACAGATGAGTTCTGAAATTGTCATTGTTATGTACTTTTTAATAACACATACTCAAATGTCAGAGCCTCTATTAAAGTTGTTCTGATCAAAAGTAATTTGATAGAAGCCTGTCACTTGGACGCTATGCCCCACTCTTTTCGAAGAATGATTGGAGATATTTCTTATGTATTTTAACAACACAACTCATATGAAATTTGGTTAACAGTTGTTGAGCACTAGTTGGAGTGAAAAACACCCCAGTAGCATATACTGCAGCATTCTCAATCAACATATCGTGGAATCAAACCTATCCTCCGAGCTTGGAAGAAAGATATCTCCCCAAACTGAGTCACATTCCATAAACACTTGTTCTATATTGGTTGGAATAAAGTTATGCATAAAATCCCTTACCAGCAGCAACATGGGCCATATAAGGTCTGAAATAATCCCTGGTGGCATTTGGATTTAAACCCACAACCTCTTGTCCTGCACTTAAATAATGTGTCATCTGGGTGTGTCGTGCACACATCACGAGGTGAAATTGGAGTCGTTGAACATGAAATGGGTAGTAAATGGCTTTCTATTACAGTGGCAACCTTTATCCAGCATAAAGGGCGCCAAAAAGAGAACACATTGTAAATTTTATACACATATTTATGAATTAATATAAGCATTTTCACAATATCTCAGAACAAAATAAATGTATGAAGATTTGTGGAAAGCTATTTCCTGAGGAAATCCATTTGTGTCTTCATATAATACAATTTTTTATATTTATTTTCTTTTGTAAATTTGGTCCATTTGATTAGAAATGTTCTTGTATTTTGAGAGTTTGTTATCAGTTTTTGTCTGTACTATTATGATTACAGTTTTTAACCAGTGTCAAAATTCTGTTCTGTGTAGTATAATATTTACATAAATATAAATTGAATGTAACAATAATTGCTATGATGGTACTTGCACCACATTGCCAAACAGACTTTGGGTGTATTATGTAAATGCAACATTCTTACTGGTTGCTGTTGACCTTTTCAGCAACATGGGCCATATGAGGTCCTTAAAAACACTGGCGTCATTTGGATTTAAACCCACAACCTCCCATCTTGCACCTAAATAATAAACTCTGTAAAAGCAATTACTGGACCAGCTGCTGAATAATGTATTGCTTATTTGTAAAGCATATTACAAAGGGGATTGATCAGTGCATATTCTATAGTTAAATTAGAAAATGGGTTAGAATTCATCTAATTAACCTATTCAATCTGTAGACCTAGTCAATCTATTCACTATGTTGACATGACTAATTCTACCCAATCGTTAGAAGAATCAACAACTTTGACACTACTAACTCAGGATCTCTTCAGACTCTAAACAGAGCCAATCTGTTCACAGTACAGTATACCTTTTCTTTAGAGAGTACAGTATACTCTCTCTGTAGACAGTACAGTATACTCACTCTGTAGACAGTACAGTATACTCACTCTGTAGACAGCACAGTGTATTCTCTCTGACAGTACAGTATACTCACTCTGTGGACAGTACAGTATACTCACTCTGTAGACAGTACAGTATACTCTCTCTGAGAGTACAGTATACTCACTCTGTAGACAGTACAGTATACTCTCTCTGTAGACAGTACAGTATACTCTCTCTGTAGACAGTACAGTATACTCTCTCTGTAGACAGCACAGTATACTCACTCTGTGGACAGTACAGTATACTCACTCTGACAGTACAGTATACTCTCTCTGTGGACAGTACAGTATACTCACTCTGTAGACAGTACAGTATACTCTCTCTGTAGACAGCACAGTATACTCTCTCTGTAGACAGCACAGTATACTCTCTCTTTGGACAGTACAGTATACTCTCTCTGACAGTACAGTATACTCACTCTGTATACAGTACAGTATACTCACTCTGTAAACAGTACAGTATACTCACTCTGTGGACAGTACAGTATACTCACTCTGTAGACAGTACAGTATACTCTCTCTGTGGACAGTACAGTATACTCACTCTGTGGACAGTACAGTATACTCTCTCTGACAGTACAGTATATTCTCTCTGACAGTACAGTATACTCACTCTGTAGACAGTACAGTATACTCTCTCTGTGGACAGTACAGTATTCTCACTCTGTGGACAGTACAGTATACTCTCTCTGTGGACAGAACAGTATACACTCTCTCTGACAGTATAGTATACTCTCTCTCTGTGGACAGTACAGTATACTCTCTCTGTAGACAGTACAGTATACTCTCTCTGACAGTACAGTATACTCGCTCTGTAGACAGTACAGTATATTCTCTCTGACAGTACAGTATACTCTCTCTGACAGTACAGTATACTCACTCTGTAGACAGTACAGTATACTCACTCTGTAGACAGCACAGTATACTCACTCTGTGGACAGTACAGTATACTCACTCTGTAGACAGCACAGTATACTCACTCTGTGGACAGTACAGTATATTCTCTCTGTAGACAGTACAGTATACTCACTCTGTAGACAGTACAGTATACTCTCTCTGTAGACAGTACAGTATACTCACTCTGTAGACAGCACAGTATACTCACTCTGTGGACAGTACAGTATACTCTCTTTGTAGACAGTACAGTATACTCTCTCTGTAGACAGTACAGTATACTCTCTCTGTGGACAGTACAGTATACTCACTCTGTAGACAGTACAGTATACTCTCTCTGACAGTACAGTATACTCACTCTGTAGACAGTACAGTATACTCTCTCTGTTGACAGTACAGTATACTCACTCTGTAGACAGTACAGTATACTCTCTCTGACAGTACAGTATACTCTCTCTGTAGACAGCACAGTATACTCTCTCTGTGGACAGCACAGTATACTCACTCTGTAGACAGTACAGTATACTCTCTCTCTGTGGACAGTACAGTATACTCTCTCTGTAGACAGTACAGTATACTCTCTCTGTGGACAGTACAGTATACTCACTCTGTAGACAGTACAGTATACTCTCTCTGTGGACAGTACAGTATACTCACTCTGTAGACAGTACAGTATACTCTCTCTGACAGTACAGTATACTCACTCTGTAGACAGTACAGTATACTCACTCTGAAGACAGCACAGTATACTCACTCTGTAGACAGTACAGTATACTCACTCTGTAGACAGTACAGTATACTCTCTCTGACAGTACAGTATACTCACTCTGTAGACAGCACAGTATACTCTCTCTGTAGACAGTACAGTATACTCTCTCTGACAGTACAGTATACTCACTCTGTAGACAGTACAGTATACTCTCTCTGACAGTACAGTATACTCACTCTGTAGACAGTACAGTATACTCTCTCTGTTGACAGTACAGTATACTCACTCTGTAGACAGTACAGTATACTCTCTCTGACAGTACAGTATACTCTCTCTGTAGACAGCACAGTATACTCTCTCTGTGGACAGCACAGTATACTCACTCTGTAGACAGTACAGTATACTCTCTCTCTGTGGACAGTACAGTATACTCTCTCTATAGACAGTACAGTATACTCTCTCTGTGGACAGTACAGTATACTCACTCTGTAGACAGTACAGTATACTGTCTCTGGGGACAGTACAGTATACTCACTCTGTAGACAGTACAGTATACTCTCTCTGACAGTACAGTATACTCACTCTGTAGACAGTACAGTATACTCACTCTGTAGACAGCACAGTATACTCACTCTGTAGACAGTACAGTATACTCTCTCTGTGGACAGTACAGTATACTCTGTAGACAGTACAGTATACTCTCTCTGACAGTACAGTATACTCACTCTGTAGACAGTACAGTATACTCTCTCTGACAGTACAGTATACTCACTCTGTAGACAGTACAGTATACTCACTCTGTGGACAGTACAGTATACTCACTCTGTGGACAGTACAGTATACTCTCTCTGTAGACAGTACAGTATACTCACTCTGTGGACAGTACAGTATACTCTCTCTGTGGACAGTACAGTATACTCTCTCTGACAGTACAGTATACTCACTCTGTAGACAGTACAGTATACTCTCTCTGTAGACAGTACAGTATACTCTCTCTGACAGTACAGTATACTCTCTCTGTAGACAGCACAGTATACTCTCTCTGACAGTACAGTATACTCACTCTGTAGACAGTACAGTATACTCACTCTGTGGACAGTACAGTATACTCAATCTGTAGACAGCACAGTATACTCACTCTGTAGACAGTACAGTATACTCACTCTGTAGACAGTACAGTATACTCACTCTGTAGACAGTACAGTATACTCACTCTGTAGACAGTGAAGTATACTCTCTCTGTGGACAGTACAGTATACTCTCTCTGTGGACAGTACAGTATACTCTCCCTGTATACGATACAGTATATTCTCTCTGACAGTACAGTATACTCACTCTGTAGACAGTACAGTATACTCTCTCTGTAGACAGTACAGTATACTCACTCTGTAGACAGTACAGTATACTCACTCTGTAGACAGTACAGTATACTCTCTCTGTAGGCAGTACAGTATACTCACTCTGTAGACAGTACAGTATACTCACTCTGTAGACAGTACAGTATACTCACTCTGTAGACAGTACAGTATACTCACTCTGTAGACAGTACAGTATACTCACTCTGTAGACAGTACAGTATACTCTCTCTGTAGTCAGTACAGTATACTCTCTCTGTAGACAGTACAGTATACTCACTCTGTAGACAGTACAGTATACTCACTCTGTGGACAGTACAGTATACTCTCTCTGTAGACAGTACAGTATACTCTCTCTCTCTCCCTGGAGACAGAAGTTAACTCACTCTATGTTTGTTACATGTCTGCAAATGAGTGCAAATTGCTTCTCAAATGATCATTTTCGCTCGCGTTTGTTTTGACTTTAGGTCTTAATGTTCGAGGTTTTGATATGATTAAGCTGTAAGTCTATGGAGCTTACCCCGATTATCGGTCCATGGCGGCCATGTTTTGGCTCAATAGTTCTGCTTAACACCGTCAGATGTCGCTTTTGTTTGAGAAGTGATTTGTGTGTGCGTAGTAGAGTAAGAAAATTTTGCCTTGGGTTTGCCTTGGGATATTGCAAACTTACGCGAGCTTGATTTTTTAAAATCAACACTTGTTAAGTTTGAACGCAGATTTGCAGGTGGAGACCAGTCAATGCGGTAAAATGTGGGGTTGACTCCAACAGGTACTTCAGATGTCTCAAACTGAAGTGATAATTAGATTAGTATAATGAGACACTGGATGTTCCAGATGGATACTCGTATGTAAAACAATTCAGTGCTTGTCATTGTATTTTTCTTAATCTCACTCTCGTGGAAAATAGATAGAAACCATTTCCTAACAATACTACATCTTACCTAAGAATATTCAAGAAATCAACTGAATAGTTTCAGTGGAAAAGATCAATGATATATTTGTTAAACTGATAAGAAAATTCTTATTGAGTTTTAAATGCATTATGGCAGCTACTCATTTACCACCACCGCACTTTTCGGTTTATAAGTTTTTAAGGCTGTGATTAGATTACAGGAATGAGACACTGGAAGTTCCAGGTGTTTGATATTTCCAATGCCAAGGTGGAGCTACTTCATTGCATACTTGACAACTCAGTGGAAGTTATAGATTTTTTTTTTTCAAATAATAAGAAATGGAAAAATCTGAGCCTCATAGAAAATAGAAAAAAGCAGTCCCCTGAATATATAACATCTTACTTACGAATATCAGTCAGAGGAAATCAAAATTGACGGACAGAGCGACAGAAAATCTCCCCTTGTTGCTGTAGATTTGCTCACATAGTCAGCACAGCTAAAAACGGTCGTTTCTCACTTAAATCATGTTACATCATACCCTTTAAATGTTGATTTCTAATACATGTCAAGCATTTAAATCTCACTTGATTCATCTTATGAAATATTTTATATTTGCCAATTTAACTAAGCTTTGATGACTAACACTTCACGGGCCTTGTAGGTTAAGATGACACACTGCCAGACGCGTTCAGAGAAGTTGCCGCAGTAACCCAATACTTCCATAGTTAAGAGATGCAAAATGGGGAACTGTGTCTTTGAAATATTTTACTGATGACTTAAAGATTTCTGCACAGACGAAAATGACAGAATTCTATGTAGCATTTCGCCAGCAGGTGGCACCAATGTGCATCATGATATGTCCTCTAATATGTACATTGAAGCAGTGAATTAATAACATTCAACATGACAATAGTTTTATCAATTTTTTAATAATGTTAATATTAATTTTTGGCGATGGTGATATAACCTTTTGACAATAGTGATATAAATGTTTGGCGATGGTGATATAACTTTTTGCCAGTGGCGATATCAATTTTTGCCAATTGCAATATCAATTTTTGCCAATAGGAATTCTGTGTGCAGGTTGATATGGCACCAGACCAGACTGGTGATATATAGAATTATAAAATGGATAGAAAGAAAGACAGAAAGAAAGAAAGAGAGAAATACAGAGTATATATGATCTAATCTTCAATTATTGCTCTGCATGATAATATGAAATAAGTTAAAAATTGCATCATGCTCAAAATGTATTGAATTCTACGAAATGACAAAACAAATTTCATCAAAATATTTAGGATTTAAATATATAAGATTAAAATCATAAAAAAGGTTAAACTTTGTCTCATACTTATATTATATACATTGTACATTGTTTCTTACTCATTGAAATCTTGTTTATCAGTTCACATTGTAGCATCTGTCTAGGGATACCATAAGGTGAATTTAAGGTGCTTTCTGACTACCACCTAGTGGATCTTCATTAAAGGCATTCATGAAATGAGGTTTTCAAGCACATTTTCCTTGCATAATATAAATGTTTGTACCCTAAACCTTACAATCAAATGTTATTACCCATCATTTCCCCTACATATATTTCTGTGCCATTTGAAAGTGGATGAGTCTTCTGCTAAAATTCAAATCATCCATTGGACACTTTGTCAATCAACTTTGTTTAGCTGACCACTGATTTTGTGCAAACACCTGCTTAGTAAAGTCTTTCTAACAGTGGGCAACCTAAATTGGGACAATGGAGTGATTTGGCATACAGAGCCCTGTTTTCCCATTAATACATGTCCAATGGTAGAGGCTTAACACCCTGACAGACCACAATAGAGTTCACATGATTGTATACATGTGGCCACCTGGTGGTCAAAAGAGTACATGCAGTACTTGGCATTTTCAGCAAAACACAATAACCATGGTCGGTATATTTTGGTTGATTTCAGTGAGATAGCTTAATTGTATCACAGTTACATGGCCACATATCATTGAAGCATACCCCAAACCTCTGTAAAATTGCCTGTGACGTATGTGGTTTCATGAATGCTTTAAACGTCCACTTGGGATTTCCTCATATCCTTTACTCTGGTTAATTGTGCAAAGGAATTTAGCATTAGGTATAAATCAATAAGTTTCCAAATGTAATCTCTACAGTGTACTAGGTTTAAGATTTCAGTTAAATCAGCAGATTCTTCAAATATAAAATTACAAATTGTGTACATCTATTTCCAAAAATGAAAAAATAATTTGATCTTATTTTTATATGATTTTTAAAATCAAAAGAAACTTATTCTTATTTTACTTAATCTCGATATCTAAATGGTGTCAGTTAACCATCCATCCCTCCACACCCACACCCACACACCTACACCCACACCCACACACCTACACCCACACCCACACCCACACACCTACACCAACATACACACCCATGTCAGCAAGTATGCATGCAATGAGGTTAAAATCAAGACAAGAGTATCTGCATCTATAAGTTTACTTAGCAAAACCTATTGGCATCCCACCCGAAAATGACTATTCCTACTGCTCACACTAGGCTTTCCACTCTGGCAAGGTTGTTCCTGAAAGATGCTGAGCTTCCAGTTTCCAATGTGGTTAGACTTTTGGTAAACCCACAAGGTTCGGTTAGTGTCATGCGACAAACTATCAAGATCATATGAATCTCATTAAACGAACTATCAAGATCATGTGAATCTCATTAAACGAACTATCAAGATCATGTGAATCTCATTAAACAAACTATCAAGATCATATGAATCACATTAAACAAACTATCAAGATCATATGAATCACATTAAACAAACTTTCAAGATCATGTGAATCTCATTAAACAAACTATCAAGATCAAATGATTCTCATTAACCAAACTATCAATATACCAACATTAATTGGTGATATTCATTATGCATTAGAACCTCAAGATATGTTGATGCCATATTTGACCAACTTGTTTTTAGTGTTTTCACAGCTTGAGTACAGCTATCAAAAATAATTTCTCTGGTAACACAATAATTGTGAATGCTTTGGCCAATCCCCCTTTTCACATTTTAAATATTTTCCTACCTCAGCCATTGTTTTATAATTGTCTATCAAAATCCCTAATTGGCCATCACATGCCCAGGTGGTAATGCAAAGAAAGGCCACAGTCGTGGACCTTATTACCATGTGTTAATGTACATAACACCGAGGTGTGAATTAGCTGTGGTAAATGCTACTTGAAGACCATTTCTCTTTTTTATTTGATTAAAGACAAACCAGAGGATTTTAAATATACATAATATTTGACCATGTTCATTTACCATTGATATTCGTTACTAGCACTTCCTGTTTTGATCTATATCCGGTATGCATCAACATATATGTGGAATATTTTAAGTCTAAATTTATGCTCAGGACAGGACCTTAGAATCATAGATGAATACTACATCACTAATACTTTGTAACATTAGTCAAGCCTTTCACTCTTCCCATGGCATTAATCTTATACATTAACCCAAATTGGCATCCTGTAGCATCCCATTGTTAAATTCTACTGTCATAAAACATGGTTACAATTTATATGATAGTACATTCTATGGACCTTTCTGGGGACTTTGTAGCATTTCTTTTGTTTGAAATATTTTCTTCTCCGTGGTTACGTCATTGAAACAGCTTGGAAGCAAATGGAAGATCATAATGTTAGGAGAGACCATTACAAGTGCAGAGGGGGCTGGGAGGAAAAGAAAAAAATACCTTTGAAAATGCGCCAATTTCATTATTTTTATCAAACAAGATATGCCAATATTTTCATACTGTACCCTTAATGACAGAAATGCTGAAGTCCTTCATATCTTTTTTTACTGAAGAGGTCAATATTCTTATCAATTTTATCAATACCCCACAAAGTTGTTATTGGTCACCCCTGACGTATATGCTTGTTCTGATATTTAAACGAGGTCACGAAGGCAGACGACTTGTATAGAACCATTATTTTCTCAATGAAATTTTATAATTTCAAGCTCATGTTTCTGTTCCCAGAATCTTAGCTTTCAAATGAGGGATTTCATAATATTAAATGGGATTCACAAAAGGAAGACTTTTTTTCAAATATACGCTGCATCACATTTGAAAAAAATCTATTCTATACCTAACTTTGAATGTTTTATTCACTATACACCAGGCAGCTCTCAATACACTATAATACATCTATCTACTTAATGTGTCGATGGATATTAATTGTACGGTTTGCCGGCTTCCTATTGACTAGTAAAGATGCATTATGCCAAGTGCAGTGTTGTTTTGAAAAGTTAAAAAGGTCCCTGATCACTACAGGTTAAATATTATCCATTGTTAACTTTCTATTTCTCAACAGGCCGAATGACAGTCGCTATTTTTTTTTATTTGTTTCAGAGAAGTTGTACATTTGTTTTTGTTCACTTCCGGTGTGGAGTTTTAAATGGAAAGAAACTAAACGAAAACCAGTCTATGGTATGTATGGTATCGCCCCCTAGTGGTAGGAAAATTACTCATGGCGTCCTGAGACCACGACTCAGATAGGTCCCTAATCACATATGAATATGATGGCAACCTTGAGATTAAAGGGGCGTTGAACTAAAAGTAACTTTTGTCACCGTGCAATACTCTTCTAAGAAAAATATATACAGAATGTTGTGATTTATTTCAATGATTTGACAATTGAATATGACAATGATATGTTATATGTCATCCATATTGACACATAATTAAGGAGTGAAATGAATCAAGCAATCTGTTTGCCGTCCCTGTGAAACTAAACACGTCAGTTACTGGTTAGCAATCATATTGAAGATTTAACAAACATTGACAATAAAGCAGGTCTTTATTGCATATATTCCCTTAATTCATATATAACTCTATTAGTGTTAAGGAAAGCAATGGAACAGTCAGAAGAGTTGTATGGGTTGAACCGAATTTGCTTTATACAATAATACAAATGGCGACTGGCTGTTGCAGATTCCCACAATGCAATGCGCTCCAGGTCTTCTCTCGTTTCGCCAGGGTTTTTAAATATTTTTTTTTGTTCTGGTTTCAACAAAATGCAAATATGAGTCTAATATTTCATTTAACACTATTAGCAATTTTGGATTGATAGTAATGGTGAATTTGTGTTATGTTTTCTGGTGAACTTTATAAAACTGGAACTGATAAAATATCGTATAAACTGGAGTTTTTTGCACTCATTACTGAAGTGTAATTTGAAATGTATGGTTTATTACAGAGAAGGTTAAACTGTTACGTCTGCAGAAGGAACTAATCATTGTCCTGAATAGATTTGAGGTTAAAACGTGAATTTTAACGTCACTGACATATCTTTTCAGGGAAAGATGCTTGCCACCGAGTCACAATGCGCAACCCTTCTCGTAGAATGAGTGAGAATCGATCTTTTACATTACCATATAGACATGATAATGGATCATATAAATATGAAAATATGAATAAAAAAATAACTACGTTTTGCCATTGACACTCTTTGGTCGTTGGAGAGCAGAGATCTACCTTCCATAACAGGACTTCTCTCTCATATCAGTCCCTGCTCCCAAAGTTATCAAGCTACACACAGGTCATCTATATTCATAAAAATCTGGCTATCCACTGATTGGTTAAAGAATATAAATAGATTTGATTTGTATGGGCAGTTGTTCTGATTGGTCAGTTCTATGTGTCCAACACTTGATTACAGTTTATAACCTGATGTTGGTCAATTCAGATTTGATATTTTTTGAGCAAGTGAAGTATTTATGGTGAGTTCCAAATTTGGAATGGTATCAAATTTAGGGCAACGACTGCAGAGGTAGTAATTGGATACTACCTATGTAATGCCGAGTAGCAGTCATTATATCATATGGAAATTGGTGTGTATGACTCTTACGTTGCTGGGAGTTTTACATGATTGGAGATACCAATGCTTGGCTGATTTTAAGTGTCTGGTGGGGGGAATATACAAGAGATACTGATATTTGATTCATTCTTAGTTCAGTACTGAAGGGTTCCAGATTAATTTTTATATCAATTTTAACCTGAAACTATAAATATACGAACTTACCCGATTGACAGTAGTAAATTTAATTACTGTGGTTTTAAGTTGCATGAATAGATAAGATATCCATTAAACCTTTGTCTGAATAAGATTTCAAAAAGTTCACATCTAGTCATAAATCACTGTGGCTCCCTCTATCAACCAAACTAGGCATTACTTCATAAACAAACAACACAAAGACATAAGATTTTCTATCAAACTTTATTCACCAAAAGCTTGGAGCTATCAAGCGAGGGACAATAAGGGGAAAATAATCTTACTTTGAATTAACTTTAAATAGCTTTTTTTAACCATGAAGCCTGTCAAACATGGCCGTTTACCGTCTTCTTGCATTCTGACCTCTAATTTCTGTCCCCTGACCTACAGATTCTGGATGTTTGCCTTCTCATGAGTGACTCACGTGTTACATATAAGATGCTATTAAGCTTG
Organism: Amphiduros pacificus; assembly: GCA_949316495.1. Classification (NCBI taxonomy): domain Eukaryota; kingdom Metazoa; phylum Annelida; class Polychaeta; order Phyllodocida; family Hesionidae; genus Amphiduros; species Amphiduros pacificus. Next base: position 12,667,207 of record OX439012.1, on the reverse strand, counting down.
GTGGCCTTAGACCCATTATGTGTACCTTATATGTGGATATGGTGGTCAGGGGCTCAGTAAATGCAATCGGAACCACTTTCAGCGATGCATACATTATGTATACCAGTGTGGATCGCCTACAACACCATGTTTGAATTGTCCATGTTTAGAAGCTGCATACATGTATATAGAACTTGATTAAATAAATGCGGACGAGAAAGAATGCAATAACATACATTGTTTGTTTTTTGTGTTTTTTAGCACAGACATTGTAATAATACCTTGTCATCCTACAGCTGTCATGCATAAAATGAAGTGAGCTCAGCATGGTTCCCCACAGGGTTCCCAGGATGGTTCCCCACAGGGTTCCCAGGATGGTTCCCCACAGGGTCCTCATCATGGTTCCCCACAGGGTTCCCAGGATGGTTCCCCACAGGGTTCTCAGCATGGTTCCCACAGGGTTCTCAGCATGGTTCCCCACAGGGTTCCCAGGATGGTTCCCCAAAGGGTTCTCAGCATGGTTCCCCACAGGGTTCCCAGGATGGTTCCAAACAAGGTTCCCACATGGTTCCCAGCAAGGTTGGTTCCCTACAAGGTTCCCCAGATGGTTTCTAGCATGGTTGTTTTCCACATGGTTCCCACATGATTTCCACATGGTTCCCAGCAAGGTTGGTTTTCCCAGCAACTTTCCCACATGGTTGGTTTTCCCAGCAAGTTTCCCACATGGTTCCCAGCAAGGTTCCCAGTGGGGGTCAAGCTCACACCATTTCACTGCTGACTTACAGTCTTGAGTAATGAACAGAAAAAAATGACAAAGCGGAGAGTTTTGATTTGACTTGCTGCTAGAGGGTTCTAGTTTGCATGCACGTAACTGCCCGGTGAGATCACGCGGTTATTTACAAACAGAAAACAGAAGACATATTGCCAATGGATGCTGCATGCAGTAGAAATTTGAACCTCCTGTTTTGACAGGAAAAAATTACACAGAAATATAAATTTAAAATGTTAGAAATACAACATTCATTTACACTGTAATAATAATAAATATTTATATTAAAGAACATAGTTTACAATGCCATGGAACCTGTGGTTGTCGTTCAAAAAATACACTTATCATATTATTGCATAATACAAGTTATATATCAAAAGTTGATTGTATGGTAACAGGTAGAAGTAACAACTGGTGCGTGAGTCATTCCCAACGTTATCGAGGGTACAGCCATACAAAGTGCTATGGTATAGTACCACATATGGTGGTATCAGGTATGGTATCACATATGGTATTGTCTTGCATGGCACCACACATGGTAGTGTTAGATATAGTACCACACAGTTGCATTGGGTGTTGTATTATAATGGTATCTATTGGTACTGTACCATCAATGATATCTGTATACCAAATATAGTAGTGCAGCTATGGTAGTACCATGACAAGTTGTGGTATTGCCATGACAAGTTGTGGTAGTGCCATGACAAGTTGTGGTAGTACCATGACAAGTTGTGGTAATACCACTGAGTGACATGCTTGATGGCTTGTATGGGGCAAAAACCCTGATTTCGGGAAATGACTTCACACAATTGTTAATTTTACATTGACAATTAATATGAACACATTCAGCTGCAGAAATATGGTACCACGTGACAGAGATTAACCAGATAATGACCATCCAATCCACTGCATTCCCACTGCTTTGAGAAACACCATAACCATGTGCTCCAAAACAGCCATAAATCTTGATTTTTTTTTTATCATATTTTTATCATATTCAAATATAAAATGTTTGATCTTTGATGGATATCATAACAGAGAGATGGTTTTATGACTGGTTGTGTTTCTTCAAATGGTGCTATATTTCAACACAATGTACCTCTCTCAGTGTATCACACTACGACAGACTCTGATCTCATACCCCAATGTCACGCACACCTACACCTGCTATTTACACCTCTACGCTACCTTAGCCGAGAAAAACATCCGGTGCCAATTTAATCCAAGTTGCTACTTATCACAATGTAGCCTCTAACGGCAAACGCTTTGGTTAGAATGAAAAAAGTCGGCCATTTTTTTTCCTTCATATCAATTTATATCAATCAGAGGAGTTAAACTCCGAATTATAAAAGTTTATTAGTTAACTCAAGAGAAAAAAAACAGCTTTGCTGTCTAATTGGGCGCCCCCTAGTGGCGGACTAAATTAGAGATTTATTTCCTTCATTAACTAGTGTGACACGTGTTCCTGGAGGAATACATTGGCAAGATTGTTTATACAAGCATCTATGGCTTGGTCAAGTTGAACTTAACTACCACAGACCTATTCACAGTACCTACGGTGGCGCACTAATAGTTTATGGAGTAAATGCATGCTCCCTTATGCTTTTTTCTGGAGTAAATGCATGCTCCCTCCTGCCTAATTAAATCTATTGCAAAAGGCCTGCACTCAAAAAGAAAAAACAAAATTTAGAGTCTAGCATGACTGGTTTTTAAAAAAAACATCTGACTGGTTTATGCGTCAACTAAGATGCTTTTAAGCATAATCAAAAAATTGCAAAAAGGGTGAAAAATATATATTTTGCTTTTCCATCTACACATTGCTTTAAGCTTGTGAGGTTTTGCAGATGATGATGATGATGATGATGATGATGATGATGATGATGATGATGATGATGATGATGATGATGATGATGATGATGATGATGATGATGATGATGATGATGATGATGATGATGATGATGATGATGATGATGATGATGATGATGATGACGAAAGTGTCTAGAAGCACCATAATACTCACAATATCAAGCTGGTATTCAAAGAAATAATCTGACATTGGGGTATCCTCAACACAATCACACAAGATACCATCAACTCAACCCTTATTTTTACATTCACATCTTGTTTTTTTACAATCGGGCTGTGCCCGTAGACATGGCTCCATACATTTTCATGCACCAGTCTAACCTCCATATCAAAAAAACTCTAGTGGTGCCCTCTCTTTGTTTATACACTTATCACTACCACCTTAAGTGTCGCATTATTCACACATATACATGTATATATAGATATATATATATGTTTTTCAAACACTGATTTCCAAAATCTATGAAAAAATTTGACATAACGTTCCTTGGCAACAATATAAATGACAACAACGGAGATCAAATATTCACATTTTCCATAAAATATCACAATAATTGATTAAAATTTGAAAAAATAATACAATGGCCAAAGTGATATAGAAAAATGGATCACATAGAAAAAAATGTTTTGGTTATGATAGAGTTAGTGGAGAGCGCGAGAGAACGGAAGCTGCTAGGTTTTGCGGCACTGTTTGTAGGACCAGGCATGTGGTAGTATTATTGTTTGGTGTCCACATTCGTCTTGCATAATGATGCTGCATTATCACTCACTACACAGGGGGCAGCACTAGTGGGGCTATATATAAAGTAGGACTACTACTGCGGCAGCGGGCGTGAGCGTCCAGGTTCACAGCTGCCATGCCCTTGTTTGACAAGAAACGCATGACATGTGTTGGAATACATATGTATATAAACGTATATATATATATATATATAAACATATATGTATATATGGAGATATATATATTGCTATATACATCTACCCCAGTGCCTCAGCCTTGCGTTCAATGCCCTCTATATGCAGAGTTTGTGCATTGTCGACACCCGCGTTCATCCGATTGCTACCTAAGCCTGCTTTACCCTTACTGACCGCTACCTACTCACAAGACTGTGGCCACTGCTCTACTTTGTAAGATTTTGTGTATTCAGAGCTCACACCCGCTGCAATAATAACACATATACAGAATATAGTACAAAACAAGATGGACAAAGTGACCTACATCACAAGCTACAAGTTGGAACTTGTTTCTCTGACGCTTATTTTGGTGGTTCTTCATCCATGCCGCATTGTTTACACTCAATAAGATTATAATTTGACATGGACACAAAAAAGTATATACACCGGACACCAGGGGGCACCACGGCGGTGGAAGTCCAGACTGATCTGCATAAAACAATGTGGCGATGCATATTGTAAAAATAGCACATAGTAAAATCAATACCAAGTATTGAGAACCTTTGGGGTCCGTGCGTGTCAGAGACGTCCGTCTTAGGTTGTGTGTTTGTATGTGTGTGTGTGTGTGGCTACACGGGGAGAAGTGTGATGTCATGGTTATGTAGCAGTGGCGTAACATTGACTAGAACACACAATCTGTCACACTACTACTGGTGCCACCTATACACTATCTTCTGCATACACCGGTCAGCGCCAACACCATCAGGTCGTCAGCATAGTACAGATCGGGACATCTCTGACAAGCACAGGTCACCGGGGACAACATCAGTAAATGCACAATGAACATAAAACTCGTGTTGACATAGAAATATTACTATTAGTACTATAGTTTTTTATAAGTAATAATAATAATAATTTGCATTAGTCCAGTACCAAATAGCAAATTCTGGTTCTCACCAACTAGCAATCTATTGTAACTACAGGCAGAGCACCTAGTGATCAGGCTAAACATTATATCTCATCAATAGTTAAAAAACATAGGAAATCTCACAAATATTCTGACAATACAACCATGGTTATAACACAACAATTTGGCGGTGTTTGTTGCCAGAGGGCAGCAGCAGTAGTAAGAGTACACGCCCCCCGAGTCGCTTCTGCCGGGCCGCAGTAAGAATTATGCCAATGTTTTTTATTTTTAATGTACGTTGCCTTGCATGGGTGTAATGTCTTATATAATACAATGTAAGTGTGTTTCCTTATTTCACAACTCTATATATATACATTTACATACAGCTGTGACGTGATAATATACACTATTATATTACTTGACAAAATAACACAGAGGATGTGAAGAAGAGCAGGTGGTGCCATCTCTAGGGGTGTTCTTCGCCTAACAGACCTTTATGTCCCAATGGACAGTAATGAAACAAGCACCATTACATGATTGACTTTACAATGATTTGAGCAAGGCTATAATTGACCACTCATTACTAATCTTAAATACATTGGATTATATCTATAACCTAGTCTACGTTAACTGTTTACAATATATAATAAGCACTGTTATATTACTCATATTTTACAATGTACAAAATCTATTATATTTTTTTATGACAAACTCACAGAATTATTGTTATATCATATATGCCAGTAATAGAAATGAAGAAATGCTGCCTTAGTCAATCACGTGTTGTTTTATCATAATCACCCCAGCTACTGAGTGCAACTGCCCTTAATCCGTACACAACATTGAGTGCAACTGCCCTTAATCTGCACCCAACACTGAGTGCAACTGCCCTCCATCTGCACCTAACTCTTGAGCGCAATTGCCCTCCATCTGCACCCGACACTGAGTGCAACTGCCCTCCATCTGCACCCGACACGGAGTGCAATTGTCCAAAAACTCAAAACTCGGAACTCAGAGGGAGTTGTGGATAAGATTTCCCCATTTTCTCCATAGTGAAGTTAGTCCAGCCATAACCTACTTCTTCAGCCACCTCAGTAGCCAGCTGCCCTTCAAAGCAATCCCTAATCTCCCCTCCTTAACCACCCTAAGCCCCCTGTGCGCAATCCATGAGCCTATCAGAAATCCCCTGTGGTCAGATGTCTGACAGCATTGTGTGTCTGACAGTGTTGAGTGTCGGACAACTTTGTGTGTCAGACAACTTTTGTGTGTCGGACATATCACATTGTACTGGGCAGTTTGCGCCTTCTTGCTTCATATCTACTTGCATCTAACTTCCATCAGCATCTGGTTGGACACCCCTACATTTATTTCTACCCTCCCCTATACAAACCCACCCTATATAATACAAATATGCCATAGAATTTGCAAGGTTTTTTTTTACATCATCAGATAAAATGGTTAATTATCATTAATGTACATGCAATGACAATTATATTTTTCTATATATATATATTTATATATATAAAAGTCCATATATTTGCGTGGCCTCATTATGTTGCTCTGTAATTTACCCTAAATGGTCCCCTACTTAAGTCACAACCTCAGCGGAAGTCACGAGAGGGCACCACCTGCTGGTTTTCACCAATACCCACTCCACAACTACATAATCAAAAAATAACAACATGAACGTGAACAGTATGATATGTTATGTCAAGAAATCTACATATACAATGGGAGAGTGGTGACAGAGAAACTGTGGGGTCTGCCTCGAGGTCTGCCCCGGGGTATACCTCGGGGTCTGCCCAAGGGGTGGGGGGTGTTATGGGGAGAGTGCATACTACTTTCAAATCACCGCCCAAAAGAGTCAAAATTAGTAAATATTAAAAATACAAAAATTGCCTTTGATTGAATGAATGAATGACTTTGTGTAATATTTACCCTTGCAGAGAAAATGGAGGACCCCACACTTTCTCTGTCACTTAACATAGACCTTTTTGTTCAGCATATCATGAATATAATAATCATCATATCATCATCCTTGTTATTATTATTATTAGAATATAATTAACTATGAGCAAATGTTGACATCATCACACAAGTCATCATTGTATAATCACAATAACCACCAGATTTGAGGCACTAATATATATGATAATAATTGTAATGAAATGTAAGTTTGACGCATGTCGGTAATCAGTTTTTTTTACACAAATACACAACCTAGATTGGTTTCCACAGATTTCACATATAGTGTTATATGTCAATATGCATACGTAACACTGTCAACTGATTCAATGTATTGCTGTAGGAAATGGTGCCTGTTGTACATATATATATATATATATATATATATATATATATATATATATATATATATATATATATATATATATATATATATATATATATATATATATATATATATATATATATATATATATATATATATATACATATATATATATACATATCCATATATATATATATATATATTTGTATATATTCATATATATATAATATGTATATAAACATAATAATAATGGATGGGCAGACAGGGCCAGTGGCACCCCCAAGTACGCCATCTGGTGGACTTTCTGCCATATATCCTAGAGACATTATCTATGTTTGCACACTGCGTGCAGGGCCCCGCCCTCGGGGGGGGGGAGGGGTAAAGGGGTAATTATTGTCACTCTGCTATTGTAACTCTTAACGAAATGGAGGGGCGATGGACAGGGGCGTGTGTCGATAAAGTCGTATATTGAACAAGTTTTTCCCCTGGTCTATTACAAAAACGCCCCGTCACATTGTCTGACAATATTTCCTGCGTAGAGATAGGCTTTTATGTACAGGCTGAGTGCGGGCTCAACATTTTCCTGGTCTGTTTTCAAATGACATGTTTAAATAGTTTCTCAGTTGCCACAATTTAGGACCTATATACACTGATGCCTTGTATAATAGTTGTAATAAATAACTTATTATTACTTTTCCATTTCTCTGATTTTTTGTCACTGTTGCTAATGTTTAAGTTTTGCATGAATGTGTCAAATCTAATTAAACTTGTGCACAAAAATCTGGATGTTTAAAACTTAATATAAATGTTTATTTTAATATAAGCCGTGCATAACGGAGCTGATTTCTGCATGAATATATCTTATATGTCGGTGCCTAGATGTTTCAAAGATAAGAATTATTAACAGCCTCTCTCACCTTGGCAAAGAAGCATTTTTTTTCAACTTTCAAAAGATTTAAAACTTGAAAAGTGAAGGAAAAAAATGGCATCATCTTGAGAGGCGTGTGTTGAGAACGGCAGAATTCAGTGCAAATGTGATCACAAGTGGCTATGCATACTTCAAAGACATATGCACAACTGGTGCCCATTGTGTTTTTTAATTGTGAACAAAGCGTTCAACACTTGGTATCTGTGATCAGGTGTGGCTTGAGGAGCAATGACGACGTCGGGAGGAGCAGCGATCCGTTCTTTGCCAAACTGAAATGAGGTCTCACACAATCCATCGCTTAAATTAAAACGAGTCCCTGATAGAAGTAACAATTGTTTGCTTATCAGTGTCACGTAACATGGATAACAGTAAAAAAATACATCGCTGGAAGCTTTATTAGTATCGTTTTGTCCATATTTAGATTGAATATTAATTATGGTATATATTGAGCAGTATTGAGCACGCGTGGGTCTGTGAGTGTGTGTTTGGTTGGAGTTATGTCACAGCATGTTATGAGATGCGCGCAGATGTTGTGCTTGCCTGCAATGCCGATCCTTGCCTGCGATGCTTCTCTGCAGCGTGGTTACATAACACGTCCCCCGCATGCATGCATGCATGCTACACTCCCAGGCCTGCGTGGCTGCCCTGCCCGCGTGCCTGCCTTGCCTGCGTGGCTGCCTGCATGCATAGCCTGCATACGTACCACTCCCAACCAGAACATCAGTCTCTCCTGCAAACTTGCACGACTAATATTACATCTGCCCTCTAAACAATGCTGGTGCAATCATCTCTGCCGTAATAAAATATCACTTTTTCGGCAGTAAAGTTATACTAATTAGGCAGAAGTACTAGCTAAATCTTGAAAACAAATTTCATTCCTTTCAATGCTTCAAATAAATGACTCTGAAAAAAGTCGCCTTGGAAAATGGTTCATCATTCATGGAAAATGTCAGTTAAATATGATGTTTTTAACAAATTAAATTTAAAGGCTCTTGAATTTAAACAGCACACCCCTCTGTTCTGCCACAACAAATTTAATCCTGTAGGGATTAAGATTACACCTGCTGCTCTGGGTGTAAAAAGTTGTTGTTTTTCCCCCCAAACAGTTTCCTTAAGAAAGCTATGAATCGCCAATTAGTCAGTGATCGGACATATTAGACCCCAGGCCATTGTCCTATCTAACCTTTGTCCACGCTTAGCAACAAGGGCTTCATTCATCCGTGCTGCATTGTTTCCAACTTGCCGTTTATTTTCAAAAACGCCCTCCCTCTCAAGTTAAGATTTTAATTATTTTTAATTTGTTTAACAATGACAGATTGCTTTTTTATTCCGGGTTATTATGTAAGGCATGTGGCTCCCACACTGGAGACTGCCTGGAATTCCGAATTGGCAACATAGAACATAAAGAGAAACATCTCCAAAATTCCTTCCCAAATATTTATAAATATATATGTATCTATACAAATGTATAATCATATATCATATTAATATAGATAAAAATATATTTATACATGTATATGTATATATCGAAATAAATCCAGTTTTTTCAAGATATATATCTCAATATATATCTAGTTGATATAAACTGTGCACGGTGGCAGAAGTTGTGGATTACTATATTTGCATAAATAAAAATGCAAATATTTTCTGACTTTCCCAGGTTTCTATTCTAAGCATGGCACATGCGATATTTTTAATTGCATTAAAACATTAATCTTTATTTGAAATTTAAATCGTAGCACATCAATCTTTTAGCCCGAATCAGCGCATTCAATTCTTGAAAACCACAAAGTAATTCACAGGAGTTTGTAAAAGAAAGCATCTGGCAAGAAAGAGTTAATTCTTTAAATTTAAATTTAATACCACCCCAGGGTGCAGGCGGAATCCAGGCAAGTGGCTCTTCCTTTTGAAAAACACCATCCCTCCCTTTTTAAAAACCTGCCATTCAATTTAAAAAGCATCCTCCCTCCGACTATCATTTTGCTCTCATCAATTTAAAATTTAAATTCCGCAGAATGCATCTAGCCATCTGGGATCGGCAGGGAAACCTGGAGCGCTCTGTGTGTAATAGATGGGTTGTCGTGTGAAGTGCAAGGTCGGCAGAAAGTGTCACGATGGCGGGATCAGGCAATATTGAAGCATTATGTAACCTGGCTGAGAGGAGGAGGCTGTGTCATGCTGAATCACCGCCTCATCCTACCGACAACGACGACGACGACTCACACCATCGCTTGGCTCACACAATGTGAGCAAATCCCAAAGAGAAAAATCTGAACTTGTTTTTTTTTTTTCTCCGATTCTTGGATCTCTGCATTAATAGAGCCAATGACTGTTTTTGTTATCAACACACTCCTCGTAAGCAGAAATAACTATGCACGTTTTGTTAATATGGCAATAAGATAAAAATTAAAAAAATTTTTGTTCTTTCTATTTTTGCAACAAATTGTCATGAAATGATAATTGTGCCACAAGCTTTGACATGATATTGGTCGGCAACTGCTCGGAAACTATCAGCCATTGTTTGTCAGACCAGGAAAATGTGGAAGAAATGATCAATCAAATGGGATTATTAAAACTATTTTGTCATTGTACAAAACAAGTTGCTGTACATTATTGATTAATTACAAGATAAGAAGATAACTCTATTCCATGTATTAATAATAATTTCCTATGTGTAATTGTTCCTATGTAGTGAAAGGCTGACATACTTTAAGTGTTTGACCTCGGTAACCCAGACTTGAATAAAAGGCACGCTCCCAACCAGAAGAACCAATCAGGTGAACTCATATGTACAGATGGGACTAACGAACGTGGTCACGACGCTTCCGATAGGTCAATCCTTTTCTGCCCCGCTATTCTGGTGCCATTTGTCATCATATATGTACTTCTAGCTGGCTTATGTCAGGCCAGAGGAAAGAAAAAAATAGAATCTTGTTTCTCGTTTCTGCCCTCCACAATTTTTTGGTGAAAAAATTTTCCAGAGCTAAGCTAATCTGATAATTATTTTAACAATATCAATGAGGCCAAATGTATGCAAAACCAAGAAAAAAAGTGAGAGAAGAAATTTCAAGGGCAAATTGATGTGAAACAAGCTTCTTTTCTTCCTGGCCTTAGTCAATGTGTCCACCCCACAAATGCTAATAACTCAATAAATGCAAAACAAATGCCGAGACTTGGAGCAGAAGATATTGCTAATAGGGTGAAATATATCTGAATTCTTTTTAACTTGTGTTCATGTTATGATTAGAATACTCAAAAATGCCAAATATTTCATTTTGAAGAAGAAAAAAATGTGATTTTTTTTTTTTCAAAATTTCATTGCACCTCTTGGGGAGAATACAGCACCACACAAGCACACACTCCTAATTTTGTATACATATATATTCTCCTCTGGACAGAGTGTGCCATTTTGGCAAACTGGAGGAGTGTGTTCAGTGACTGAACTCTTGGTGGATACGTGGTGGAGGGGGGGAAATATGGCCGACATCATACACATATATCAATACCATGACTTCTCGGAAGCCTTCTAATCAGTACAAAATATATCAAGCCCAGTCCTCAAAAACCCTCAGGACTCTGACATACACCCTCTGAAAAGGTCAAAAACCCTCAGCACCCTCTGAAAAGGTCAACCTTACATTACAAAGTCTTTAGCAGTCTTCTGATTTGAATTATAATAACAAAAATTTGCCATAATCACGCACCACTTGAATCCGCCATTTTGTTTCTTCTCCGTCTTTTTCTTTTTCTCCGAGGGGACCTTCTCTGGTTGTTTTTTTCCTCCTTTTCTTTTCCCATTGTCAGATGACCACCCACCACATTGGATACACACATATATGTATATGTATATATATATAAATATATATATATATATATATATATATATATCACACAGCGACGTGCCCAGTTTTAATGTTTGTCTATGTTTATATATACTGTCAGCAGCACCGATTCATTATCAGAAGTCCTTGTGAACTGGCGAGCTGGGTTCGCTCTTGGGAAACACGGCAGACGCGTGACTTGAAGACACCCCGTGACTCTGAGAAAAGGTTTTGATTTGTTGAAGGCTTAGGAGGCTGTTAGCGATCATGTTGCCGTCGCGGGCGATACTGCGTTCCATGGGTTCCCGCTTGGGGAAACTGACCGGGTCGAAGGGGAAGTACGGCCGGGAGGTGCTCACGGACGAGATGTGGGGCAACGGAGAACTCAACGTCGACTGCGGGATCCTCGGAGGCGGGAACGGGAAGTTGGAAGGCACGGAGCTGTTGATCATGTTGTGGCCGGGGTACTGATGTCCCAGGGGCATGAAGGCCGAGCCGGACTGGCGCGGAGAATCCGTCGGCGACGTCACCAGGCCGTCCAGCTGAGGGGACTTGAGTTCGGTGATGTCCGGCTGTCCGATCCCCTGAACCAGTTTGGACTGCGCGTTGGTCATCTGGTTGCGACCTGATTGGTCGAACGAGTGCTTCTGCATGTGGCGTGTTAGGTACGTCTCCTGTGTGTAACTCTTGCCGCATATGTGACATATATGCGTCTTCAAGTGCTTGGTTTCTGAGTGTTTGGGGATGTGTTCGCGTAGTCCCTGTTCGTCCGTGTAGCACTTGTAACACGAGTTACAGCGGTACGGCTTGTCTGTCATGTGACTGCGGGAATGGGACTGCAGATTGGACAGTTGCGTGAACGCCTTGCCGCAGCCCGGGTGCTGACACTTGTATGGCTTTTCTCCGGTGTGCGTGCGCATGTGTTGCTGAAGATGGCAGAGTTGCGTGAACTTTCTTTCACAAATCTGACATTTGTACGGCTTGATGCCCGCGTGGATACGATTATGCTGGCTGAGATAAGAACTGTTGGCAAAACATTTATTGCAGGTGGGGCACTTGTAGGGTTTGGGGTCCTGTTTGTGCACGTGCTGACTGTGGACCAACAAGTCCGACTTGGAATCAAATATCTGCAACAAGCAGAAAGGAAGCAAAGTATGAGTTACGAATCTTCCCTCGCAGACATCACAGACACCTGCCTGCAGCGACCAGCCAAAACACATTGTCGACTCCAAATTTACAACTTGTCCAAAAAACGATACTTTCAAATTTTTAATTTCTATATGTTTGGCAATGTTTTTTTTTCTTTTTTTCAATTTTTTTATATATATTTTTTTAATTTTGAAAAGCATAATAATTAATTAATCTATAAATGTTGATGATTTTCTTCTGAATTTTGATGAAATATACATGATCCGTTGATAATTATGGGATGTCAAATATTTTGATGAAATTTGGAGCTGATAGTTTCAAATACCAACAGAGTTCAAATTTTTGGAATGTTCAGAAAAGTTGTGCATTTTTGTTGAATTTGCCTCCTTTCTGCCCAGGTGCACTAGCTAATTAACAGAAGTAATTAAACTAGGCAACACACAGGCCGTGGCAGTCAGAAGGCGAGAGTCTACACAATGACTGACAGCTGCAAACAAATGCCATATCTAGCAACAGAAAATACAGCACAAAAAACTCTCTCATTTCTCTCTCTTTTCTCTCTTTTTTTCTTTTTTTTTCTCTCTTCTCACACACTTTTGTCCGAGATCACACACACACACACACACACACACACACACACACATACACACACATTTGACCCAGATCACGCTCACATTAACTTATTTAATTAAAATTGACCTCCTGATCACAAAAAACATGTGTTGAGGTTACACGACCTTGACCTGGATATAGGGTATTAATTTGTCATTCACACATCTACATATGGGTCAAGGTCAGACAATCAAAGCAGTGCCCCATGTTGTACACATAAGGCAGTCTAGACTACAAAACAACACATAAGCTCAGGCCTCAAATCTTAACACATAATTCAATCTTATCTTATTAATAAACTGACAATAAAATTTTAAATTTTGAAGAAGAAAAAAAAATAGACTGCCCACTGTGTGCTGTTGCCATAAAAATGAAAATTTATAATCATGATACATGTATCTATTAACAACCAATCAAAATGAAGGAAAGGCTGAAAATGACGAGGAATATAAGTCAACATAAATGGAGTCCATTTTAGGTTTTTCAGACTTGGAACCCACCGTGCAAGTGCCCTTTTTCATCCCTAGTAAATGACGGTGTATTTCTTTAAAAGATTTATCCTAACTGACATCACTTTCCAAAGATATTGTGTGTATATCCTTTATGCATTTCTTGTGCAGAAAAGTTCTCCTTGTGGCATCCGGGATAAATCAGAAATGTTGTAAAACTCACTCAAATGACAGGTCCAACTGTAAACTGCAAACATCTTGATTTCCTAATGTTTTTCTTTTCTATTTCATTTCAACCCCATCCGAAATGTATTAGCATTCATTTTTATACTGCCTATTATACTGTTTGTCCAACTAAGACCATTTTGTGCCATCTGATGCAATTCACCTACATGTACATGTGTATGGTTCAAGATGGCAGTACCTCACATGCTAGATTTATTTCTATACATTTCATTATAAAAGAGTGAAAATTCTATCTGACTTGAAAACTACTGTGTTATATCAGAGGACTGGCTCAAAATGGGGTCTGATGAGGTCATTGACTCATAATGGGGGCCTGATGAGGTCATTGACTCATAAATGGGGGTCTGATGAGGTCATTGACTCATAAATGGGGTCTGATGAGGTCATTGACTCATAAATGGGTGTCTGATGAGGTCATTGACTCATAATTGGGGTCTGATGAGGTCATTGACTCATAATTGGGGTCTGATGAGGTCATTGACTCATAATGGGGGTCTGATGAGGCTAATATTTAAATTGAGGTCAATATCTAAAAAGGTCAATAACTTAACTGTATGAAGACGCTTTTACATCACAAGCTTAGTCCACAGTGAGGTCACTTACATACCAATTGATCTACATTTGTTCAGCTCAAAGGTTGTCTGACCCACATTTCATGAACTTAGAGGTTGCTTGACCTACATTTAATCAGCTCAAAGGTCATTTGAGCAACACAGGTACTGCACATGGTAGAAGTGAGGTAAGGTGGTATACTAACCTGGTCACACATCCGGCAGTGGTATGTCTTATTAGTTCGTGTCATCTTGACCGGATGAGGCACCACGAGGGGACTGGACGTACTGGACGCCGTCGGGGCGCTGGTGCTAATCCCCATAGGGCCCCCGTGTGCCGGGATGGGATTATCCAGTGACCGCGGCACCTGAGGGTTGTACATATGGGCACTAGGTGGCGGCACACTCATCGGTCGGTTCAGGTGTGGACCTAGAAGTAAAAATAACGCGCAATATTACAATCTCCGCACATCAAAATACCTCAATCTAAACTCGTAATTTAAACTCGTAATTTAACCTCGAAATTTAAACTCGCAATTCAAACTCTCAATTAAAACTCTCAATTAAAACTCTCAATTCAAACTCTCAATTTAAAACTCTCAATTTAAAACTCTCAATTTAAAACTCTCAATTTAAAACTCTCAATTTAAAACTCTCAATTTAAAACTCTCAATTTAAAACTCAATTTTAAAACTCTCAATTTTAAAACTCTCAATTTTAAAACTCTCAATTTTAAAACTCTCAATTTTAAAACTCTCAATTTTAAAACTCTCAATTTTAAAACTCTCAATTTTAAAACTCTCAATTTTAAAACTGCCAAATTAACCACTTTTCTCATACATCTGTACAATAATTTCTGAAGGAGTCCACAATAATCTCAGCAACTTTACACATTTTTTTGTGATGAGTTAGTAAAAAAGTAAATGATAAATATCGTCAAATGTAAATATATCATATCAATTATGGATTTTAACTGTAAAGATACAAACACAAACAACACGGGAACAAAAGGATGTGAAAACAGGCAGAATAGTTATATCAAAGTTTGACACTGGGACGCGAGGTCATGTGACCTGGACACGCCCCCCAGGGACAGAAATATCTCTTAAAGCTTACTCCAAAAGATCTTGTCAGAAGCATTTGTTTTTTGGGCCTATCTAAGTTTCTGAAAGCAAAAGTGCAGGATAATCTCTTGTGAAAAACATACTCAGTGAAGGATATACTCTAGTGAAGGATATGATCTAGTGAAGGATATGAGCTAGTGCAGGATATGATCTAGTTAGTACAGGATACATTCTATAACAGGATAAGTCTCCTGTGACTGAACAATCCGCTGTCTCTAACCATGCTCAGCTGGGCGGAAGTCTGGACCATCCAGTGTCTCAGTACAAGGGGCATTCTGGGGCTGAGGTTTAGATTCCACTAATCAGATGTCCAGTTGGCAAGAAGAGGGGATGATATATGTGTGTGGGGGTTACAATATGATAAAATGTGGACAGGTATAAAACATTTGAACTTGTGTTACATAACTAAGGTCATCACTCAGTGAGAAGGTTGGGTAGGATATTGTAGGGCTGTGAGGTTGGGTAGGACATTGTAGGGCTGTGAGGTTGGGTAGGACACTGTAGGGCTGTGAGGTTGGGTAGGACATTGCAGGGCTGTGAGGTTGGGTAGGACACTGTAGGGCTATGAGGTTGGGTAGGACATTGTAGGGATGTGAGGTTGGGTAGGACATTGTTGGGCTGTGAGGTTGGGTAGGACATTGTAAGGCTGTGAGGTTGGGTAGGACATTGTAGGGCTGTGAGGTTGGGTAGGACATTGTGGGGCTGTGAGGTTGGGTAGGACATTGTTTGGCTGTGAGGTTGTGTAGGACACTGTAGGGCTGTGAGGTTGGGTAGGACATTGTGGGGCTGTGAGGTTGGGTAGGACACTGTTGGGCTGTGAGGTTGGGTAGGACATTGTAGGGCTGTGAGGTTGGGAAGGACACTGTAGGGCTGTGAGGTTGGGTAGGACACTGTAGGGCTGTGAGGTTGGGAAGGACACTGTAGGGCTGTGAGGTTGGGTAGGACATTGTGGGTCTGTGAGGTTGGGTAGGACATTGTAGGGCTGTGAGGTTGGGTAGGACATTGTAGGGCTGTGAGGTTGGGTAGGACATTGTTGGGCTGTGAGGTTGTGTAGGACACTGTAGGGCTGTGAGGTTGGGTAGGACATTGTGGGGCTGTGAGGTTGGGTAGGTCATTGTAGGGCTGTGAGGTTGGGTAGGACATTGTTGGGCTGTGAGGTTGGGAAGGACATTGTAGGGCTGTGAGGTTGGGTAGGACATTGTAGGAATGTGAGGTTGGGAAGGACATTGTAGGGCTGTGAGGTTGTGTAGGACACTGTAGGGCTGTGAGGTTGGGAAGGACATTGTAGGGCTGTGAGGTTGGGAAGGACATTGTAGGGCTGTGAGGTTGGGTAGGACATTGTAGGGCTGTGAGGTTGGGTAGGACATTGAGAGACACTGTTTACAATATATAATAATAACATAGAGTGCACATTCACACACAATGCAGTCATAACACCTACTTTTTAATCTGTTGGATCCGTAAGGGAAGGAAGTTGGTATCCCTGTGGAAGACAAAAACATTATGACCTTCATTAGAAATGAACGCTATTACATATGACCTTCAAAAGAGTGTGAAACACATATGACCTTATTTTCAGACAATATCAGACATGACCTTCATTAGAATCCAAAACACTTATGTATGACCTTCACATTTGCCTGTGACCTTCAACAATCACATTTGACCTTCATTAAAATCTAACACACATATGACATTCATTAGATTCCAACACATTTTCATATGACCTTCATTGGAATCCGACACAAAGAAAAATGACCTTTCATTTCAATTTGGCCACTGTTCATGACCTTCACACTAATTAGACAATCTCATCACCCCCGTCGCTGAGGCTAATCCCGATCAAATACCACTCTCCTCCAGTGAACAAACCAACAATCAAAAAGACCCTGAACCCACCACACTCTAAACAGTGATCACACGTCTCTCATCTCTTTGTGCAAAAAATATTTTACACAAATGACGAGTAGTTCTTTATGAAAAAAACTCCTTGCTATTTGATGCAATAAACAACCTTCTTGGCTGCTGCACTTTAACACGGTGGACATCTGCCTCTGAGACAGATCTGACCATCTCCATATTAGCAGCAGCTACCATGCTTCTTTTTGGAAGAAGACTGACCCTAAAAACTGTCGACCACCTTATAACACTGTAGTCATGGCAACCAATTTTTTTTTTTTGCACGATTCTTAATGGTCACTAACCTCTGCAAAATATTGGGTCATACCTAAATAATGTGATCCTGATGGTGATTTTTTAAAGGCTGTAGACAGTGAGGCAGTGTTGAGCCAGTGTTGAGCCAGTGTAGTGCGGTGGTAGATGTTTACTACGATTCCTAGCAGTTACCTGATGGGCAGGCAAGAGAGACTAGCATATTTGGACGTCGGCCAAGATGCCAAAACATAACAACACATGATATAACGTAGTGTCTACCCCACCAGCGTGGTCCTCCCTGAAAGATACCTTACCTGCCACGGTCGGCGACCTGTCCACACGCATCACCGAACTCGAAGCACGGACGAGGAGAGCATTAATGTGTGTGCAGGCAGGCAGGCAGGTAGGTAGGCAAGCCCGGACCAGACAGTGTTGTCAATACTCGCCAGACAAGAGGTCTGCCAGTACCACAGTCTGGAGGCAAAGACGTGATGGTCCCTGCCAACCACCAACAGTATTACACTGGCACCCGCTCAATGTGGTCTCCAATACGACCACGCTTGTGTTCACTAGAGGTCAGCACTGGCTCTGTGTCATTCCCCCCTCAACTCTGACCTCCTGAGGTCATCCCTGTACCATTCTGCCAGAGGTCATTTCTCAAGGTCACTAACAGATGACCTCATAGACACATACAAAGCTTCTCATTGTCCTAACAACCCCGGTTGCTCAAGGTCGTCATCGCTAATGACCTCTACATTACGGCGGCCAGACGTAAAGGTCAGCGTGAGGTCACGACAGACATGACCTCCGGCTTCCTCAGACCTCTTGCTCATTACATCAATTAGCATGAGATGCAAACAAGAAAAGTGTCTCCAGACAAAAGCCGAATAAGATAGTTCAAGAAACAGAAGATCTGCTTTAATATATACAAGAATGATGGTCTCATCGTATCATCAATTCCCAGCATCCACTAAACATCACAGAATATTACCATTGATAGCTACATGATAAATGCTTAACATTAAAAATGGACCTCGCGGGAAAAAAAACCCAATTTAATCACGTCTTTAAGAGGGTGTTTATAGTCGAGCACTACAATTAAAACGGATAATGATTGCCTATTACCGGATTGCAGCCTCACTGCCGGGTCCGCCGAGAACCTCAAACGGTTGTAACTTGTCATTCTGAACATATTCCTGAACGGTATACATCATTTCTAGCATATTATGCAACAATCATCCATAAAAACACACACACACACATATATATGTATATATTATAGAGGCATATGCATGTATGTGTGTATTGTCGTGCATACCGTTGGTGACTGGCAGGCTATACGTTGTTACCCAATCTTACAGCCACATTAATCACCCCCGTAGTTCTGATCTCGCTGATCTAATCATACTTTTCATATAATTTGACACATTATCATGACCTGTCACTCTATTTTAACCTCACAGTGAATATTTTATCTGACATAATAAAAAAAATAAATAAAAAAAAAGTAAAATAAAACAAGAAGGTTGTTTTTTTTGGCGGAGTATGTTTGGAGGGAGGTATAGAGGTATAGTGTGCTGTACCAGACAGCAGACTGTGACCCTAGACAGGGCCATCAGCAACGATCAATACTCCACAGTGAGACGAGCCACTGCCTGGACTGCGCTGCCCACCATAACAGCCACACTCCTGCCACCAACACTACCAAAACCTACCCAAAACTCTTCATGATTTTTTTTTTTTTAATATTTTTTTTTTTTAGAAATGTTTGATATAAGATGGTAGATGTTTCTAGACGGTTGTCCTTATGAAAGGTAAATGAGGAGATAAAAAGATGTGGACTGAGATTGGCCTGAGGCAGACGAGCACCTTATCCGTCAGACTCGTCTACTTCCTGTAGCGATCTTCCACCATCGCGAGTATCTTATGTAATACCTGCCTGCTCACTGCTAAAAACAACTCCGTCTCTGCAACGATCTTCTCCTTACGCAAACATGGATATACATTTCTCCATTTTCTATCCTAAAATTTTCATGGTAAATGGAGAAAATAGAAAAAAAAATGTCTGACTGTTCAGCAGCAAATTACTATATATGAATATATAACCCTAGTTTGTTTCTTATCACTCCCTATTTCTCTGATTATCGCACAAGACAAACATGGACATGCATTTCTCCACTCTTACTCATAAATTGTTGTGATAAACAAATAAAATTGGAGAAAAATTAAATTGATTTTTTAAGAAATCCATAAAATTCAGCAGCAAATCACTATGAATATATAACCATGCCTGCTTTGCTTCACACAATTTTTCATACTTTCATGATGTTTAATATTTCAGTCTTATTGTGTCGATGTCTAAAATTATTTATACGTTGCAATGACATTTATATTGAAAAAATCCAAGCTTTAAAATGGAGGTGGTTCACCTTTACCAAGACATCTTTATCAGAAATCACTAATTCTGAATACAATCTTCAATTCTTCAATTGGATTCATCGAATGAAACATCGAATAATATGCAACTCATTTCCTACTTTCTCCAATAAAACATTTGAAATTAAATATCTAATGATAATTCTTACCAATACATGATCCATGTCATTTATATCAAAATGCTAAATATAAAAATCAATATTGAAAAATATGCAAATTAATATTTCAATTGTGTGGGTCTCAGATAGCTAGCATGTAAATTATGTAAATAATTAAAAATTATGTAAATAATTAAAAATGAAACCCTTTGCAATAATCCTCAGCAGACCTGATAAATAACTAGTCTAAATTTGGAGTAAATTGTGACCTTTTATGTCCTAATAAACAAATATTATGACTCAATGCTTTCAGTCCCTGCAATGTCAGATTATTCATCACATAAAATCTGTAACCTCCCTGGCCTGCAAGATTTAACATAAATTATAATAGGTTTCAGGACACTCATCACAACAGCAAGATTTTCTTTGCATTTCAAATCTAATTTTAATCCTATCCCATTTATAATTATATACCTAAATATTTCTAAATATCCCATATATACATCTAAATATCTCTAAATATCCAATTCATACACCTAAATATTTTTGATTATCCCATTTATACATCTAAATATCTCTAAATATCCCATTCATACACCTAAATGTCTCTGATTATCCCATTTATACATCTAATATCTCTAAATATTCCCTTTATACATCTAAATATCTGAATATCCCATTTATACATCTAAATATCTCTAAACACACCATTGATACATCGAAATGTTTATATAACTAAATACATGAATTTCCAGCAAATATTATATCCAAAATTTCTTACAACCTCATTTGAAAAAAAAAATTCACATCACATTCTATAAATATTTCAAAAAAAAAAAGTCAAATCATGGCTTTGAAGCCTCAAGATTTACATGTTAAAATATTATTCAAATGGTTCTCTGAGGTCATATTCGCGTAATACCAGGAGGACAACTTCTTCCTTCAGCATTAATTACAAACATATCAGACTTCTATATATTACTGTTGATATTTTTTTATTTCCAGTTGTACTGTGTGTTACTGATTTTTTTTCACCCCATTTCATTTAATATCTTTCCTAAATGAAGAAAAACAGCTTTCTCATTAGAAGGAAAGTAATTCTTCATTAGAGACTAAACATGAAGATATATAAAATAGAAACCTGAAATTCAGCAAGTCTCTTCGCTAGGTGAGATGTTGAAATCCCAAATTTTATAGGAAATATTTGCATTTGCAAGTAGCAAGTCTGTACCTAAAGTATGACATTCATGCATGTCAAATAACATTAAACCCCCCAAATTCTGGATACCGAGACCACCGTGTTTACGAGAAAATAAAATATATTATATTGCCCCGAAACTCCCATTAAGGTAAAGAAAGAAAAGAAAAAAGTAAAAATAACTGTATTTTACTGTCCATATGTTTGTTGTATTGTCTTTGAGTTTTTTTTTTTGTCTGGAAAATGTCTAAAACTAAAGAAAAAATACGACCAAAAAAGATACACAAAGAACAAAACAGGTGGAAGGTGACTTGTGTATTCATATTTGCCAAATTTGTCTATTTCTAAACTTAGATATGCTAACATAAATTCACTGCAACCATATCTTCTACAATAAGACTGAGTTCATTTTGTTCCAAGAATCAGGTAATTAGAGCAGAGAGCATTTCAGACCTATGTTGTTTAAACGGCTGAGAGAATTTAAGAGATATGTCTGAAGTGATAGCCAAATATCCAGCCGAAACCTCACTCTAGGAACACCCCGACATCTTAAATTGACACATTAAACTGTCACTAGGTCTTAATAGCTTTGTTTAAGTGATTCATGCCAATAAAATTGACTTAGAAGCTTGTTTTTCTTCTTCTCATACAGCCATAAAAAGTACCTCTTTTTTCTTTCCGCTGGTGTCGGTTTGGAGGCATTTGTTAATCAAACTGCTGTGACCCTGAGGGCAGTTTTTAAACCAAAAAAGTCATGCTTACCGCGATATTCATTCAGCTTTTTTGCTGGTGAAAAACGTTACAACTTCTTCAAACAACCTGGCAACCCTAGAGCCCCAAGAAACGACCTATCTGTGTCATTATTCATCCCCCTTACCTTGCAGGATCATGATATCGACCATGATTTTTTACGGATGTGCGGTGACTCGCGCAGTGTGTCCTTACGAGGGTGTTGGTTGGCTGACGGTGGTCGACTGGTCCCCTTTCTCTCTGCCTGTCTTTCTCTCTATGTGCCTATGTCTCCCGAGCGAGAGAGAGAAAGAGAGAGCAGAAAAAACCACCTGGATGTGTACCTGTGTGCCGGTGCCTGGCCTCAACCCTGGTTGTGCTCAGCCACGCAGGCCGGGCAGGCAAGTAGGCTGCAGCCTGCGTAGCTTCCTCCAATGTCTGCCTGCATGGCACCTCATGCCTCCCTTGCCTCTATCTCTCTCTCTCTTTCTCTCTAAGCGATTACATAACTACACAGTGGATGCCCGCTATAAAAACACAACCCCCCGCATGACCGGGCTGCCGAGGCGAACCACTGCTGATTGACTGCCAGTGCTTTTGCTATGTGCCGCCTGGCGATAAAAGATCGCCACTCCGCTAGTAGCCTCGTCAGGTGACGTCGGTGACGGACCGACGCGCTCGCCGCTGGTATAAATGAGAGGTGGACACTTACAGGTATTGGCCGCGTCCAGGAAGAGATAGCGGAGATAGTCCTGCATGATGTTATGGGGGAGAATCGGCGTGTGACAGGATCTCTTCTCACATGTTCCTCCCAGCCCACTCCCTCCACTTTCTGCCATATACTGCCTAGTATTCACCATGACAACCAAAGCCTTGCACAGCCAATTCCATTTTTATGCAAACATCATTCATGAGTTAAATAAAAAAAAAAAAAACACCGGGAAAAAAATTGCTGCCAGCACTTTGTCGAGGCACAATGGATTTAAAGAACTCAGAGCTACATTATCAATTTATCAATTACCAGTTTGGGAGAGGAGGAATTAATTTTCACTTTTGTTCACTATGACGACATGAGCTTAATTAGTTTTTTAAAAACAAACCGAAGCCGGCATTGTCAGGTACTTAAGCCTCCGAAATTTGTTGAGATGCATTTTGTGTTGCAAAACAAACAACATGCAAAAAAACCCACGAATCCAATGAGTGCGCTTTAATTATTCACTGCGGAGATGCCAGGCTGGGAAAAAGAAGAAGAAAAAAAACCTGCCCAGTTTCTTCTCTATTGAATTTGTTTTTTACAAGTAAGGAGACTTTTTTTAAAAGTGTAATTCTTGATTGTAGCTTAGCAAATAGGTTGGCCACTATTTGAATATCTTCCCCTTGTAAGAAAACATTATTGGAAACAAATTACGGAAACGCGAGAGGCCCTGTTGTAAGCTTTGGTTATTGACATTAATATTGCCGTAATTATTGCCGGCGGTTTTTATCCCCCCCTCTGTCGCTGCCACCCCTTTTTCCATATTTAATATGGAATGAAATTTAATGCCATCATTTATTGATGTCATTATATACAGGCAGTTTTAATGAGATGTGCATTTTTTATTTAAATTTTTTAAGTGGAATTTAGCGAGGTGGTTACGTAATGTATGTGAGAGATGGCTCAGCATGCTGCTACAACTGTCTCTATTTCTAAACCGCCATCAACAGGACATATATATATCCACATTAAATATAGAAAAATATATATATATAGACAAATATATATATATATAAAAAAATATATATATATAGAAAAATAAATATATATAGACAAAAAATAGGTATTTTATCATTTTATCTATATATAGATAAAAGAAACCTATATATTGACAAACCAATAAACCTAAATATCTACAGAAAAAGAAATCTCAATATCGATATTTATAATTTCTACACATGAAGAAACCTATATATAAAGAACCATTTAAAGAAACTTATATATAAAAAACCTATATATAAAGAAACTTTAACAATATGTATTTTTGTCACCTAAAATGTCAACAACATAATTATATAAATGTCATCTTATTTGGGACATTAGCATGTGAATCTGAAACACATCAATGATTTTCCTCTGAATTTTTCTCATCCCTTTATGTATGTATTAGTATACTAAAGATGACTGTAGATAGTTCTTCTCCAAGTACACAAACAAAATATAAATTAAGAAATACTGGGTTAGTATTGGGTACAGGGCCAGTAGGGGACTAGGGCCAGTAGGGGAATAGGACCAGTAGGGGAATAGGACCAGTAGGGGAATAGAGCTAGTATGAGACTAGGGCCAGTAGGGAAACCATGTCTAAACTGAAACCATGTCTATACTGGTACCATATGTCTAGAGATGTCTATACTGGTACCATGTCTTCACTGGTATCATGTCTCTACTGGTACTATGTATCTAAATATGTTTCTTCTGGTACCTTATCTCTACTGGTACCTTATCTCTACTGGTACCTTATCTCTACTGGTACCATGTCTCTACTGGTACCTTATCTCTACTGGTACCTTATCTCTACTGGTACCTTATCTCTACTGGTACCATGTCTCTACTGCTACCTTATCTTTACTGGTACCATGTCTCTACTGGTACCATGTCTCTACTGGTACCATGTCTCTACTGGTAGCATGTCTCTACTGGTACCATGTCTCTACTGGTACCATGTACACATTTCTTCTATTCTTCAATTCTCTTTTTCAGTATGAAATATAAGGTAAGTGTGGTGAGGTTCACCTGCTGAACAACTACAGCCAAGGAAAGATCCCAACAACCTCAGTGCACTGAACCAGGGACCTAGCTCCATGCAGCAGCCATTGTTGGGACCCCTGATAAAAAAAGACCCAATAAAATCCCCCGTCTTCTTGCAGAAGTACACAGCATTGCCAACAAATATCTCCTAACTCTGCTAATTACAAATTAAAGAAGAAAATCAGCAAAAATAACAATCAATCATCATGCCAATTCCCGTAATGATCTCGGAATGTGACAGTTGAAGGAATTCCCAGCTGATAAAGTGATTTCTCTTCATCATGTTCATATCATATAAATGTATGTTTACAGGTACCCAACAGAAGATTTATGGAAAAAAAGATACATCAATCTAAAAATAGCCACCACAATATGTGTGTATGCAAGATTAAGACTGTAGTTCTGTATGGAATTTAATGTCCAAATCCTCCATGTTTGATTACAATATCTTATGGTCTATTCAATATGACACCCAAAGGAAAATAACAAAAATATATTTTCAAAATAATATCTTGGGGAGATTTTTGTATGCAATAATTTTTTTTTTGGGCAAAATTTTATTTGTGGATTTAATAAGCTTAAAAATTCTATCAAAACATGCATCTAATATTTTTTTTTTTTTTTTTTTTGTCCAGTTTTTTTTTTTTTTTATCTCAAAGAAAACATGCAGTGGGTGGATGAGTTTCTCTCAAGATAAATGGTGGGATTTCTTGCAGCTTTGTTGAGTAAATGGGTATTTATTTAGATTGGTAGGATAGTAGCAGATTTAAACGAACTGCCTTGAAACTCTTGTCTATCTTCAAAATATGTAAATTAATTCAAACAATTTCAATGATTGGATTTTTTTCTTATTGATTGGATTGGATTTGTGATGTTGGCCACTCCACTTTTGTCTGGTGGGCACTCAATGCCTACACAGCGAGATTAGATGAAGTAAAACAAAAGCTCACCTGACGAGGCGTCCATTTGTGGCACGTCGGAGCTAGTGCCCCCTGGTGGCCCGCCCTGAAAACATACAACCAGCGCAAAGATTAGTCAAAATAATTTTAAACAAATATAAAGATATGCTGGATTGAGGAAAGATAATATATTTAATGATGTTAATAGTCCACGATTATAACACAATTTGTACATCACAGCCTAGAGTCTTCTACTTAAGTAAAAAACAAGGTGTTTACAAGGTTATCATTCCATTCAACATAGACACCCTCCTGGTTGCCATAAAAATCACATTAATTTTCCAATTGTTCAGAAATAACAAGAAAAAACACAATATTGGTGTAGAAATTTAGTCACATGTTCATATTCCAATGAGTTGTTTTGTATAACACAATGCGCAGACCTTTTTGTAGGATAAAATACTCTTTTTTTTTTAATTTCTTGCTCTGATATAGATCGTAACATGTTTTCTTCTTTATGAACCTTGAAGTCCTTTTTTGTGTGACAAAGTAATCTGACCGAGCTTTGTGCCTATAAAATTTGCTTCATATAAAAATATCCGTAAGCTGAGATATCAATAAGCAAGCCTTTTGTTTCAACGTTTTTTCCTTCTAACTTTCTTTGTTTGTATTTTAACTATCTGTGAAGCAAGCATTGCATTTTCTACGAGCAGTGTTGTAATTTGAGCTTGCCCTGTTGCCCTAGGCAAGCAACTTTAGACCAGGGCCAGCAACTTATAAGATCTTTTTCAACTATTTTATTATAAGTTGACTGATTAAAACATAAAAATGGCAAGCAACATTTCAGACAGTGGCTACAAGGTAAAAGGGTTTGATCTTATCTTGAGACACTTTGAAATCACAAGTATGATTATATATACATGATGTCACATGCTCAGATCTGCACCCTCCAGGCAGTGCAGCCTCAAGCCACACTCCAATCATGTCATTTAGGTGATAATTAGGTGAAAATGCAATGTTTTATGCATCCTGTCAACGGGGTGTCAGAAGAGATAACACATACCCTCTGGTAAAAGTAGCACCCCAAACGCCCCCCAAATGGCCCCCATTGCCCCTAAACCCCAAACATGTCCCACACCTCAACAAACACTTTGCTAAAATATCTCGCCCGATGAAATGAACTCTTATATATGAAAATTAATGTGCAGTTAGTATCTATGGCAACTGCTTAGCTCCAATCGTCTGTGCTTTGAAAAGGATTTTAATATAATCAAAAGCAATGTAGAAAACAATGCTATCACAGACAGAGAGGATTGCTATGATAACGGATATGAGGGAGGTATATTGCAAACTTTTGAAATTCTATTTCTGGAAATCAAGGGCATGGAAAATGTTGAATAGACCACAACATAATTGAGCGGTGACATCAAAGTGCTCACAATATGGGTAATCACACCGCAACAAAGGTGTGACATCAATAAGCTCGTATGGCAATCACAAAATAAACAATTGCAAAGTAACAACTTCTGTGACATCACCTATCTGCATTAAATAAAAAAGGATTGTATGATATCAAGGATATATGATGTCACCATGACATCATGGAAATAAAGATGACATCAAGGTCAAGGTGACATCAGACTGTAACTTCACCAAGGAATTTAAGTACAATATTCAGAGTATGCTGCGACATCAAGCTGACATCAGAGTGTGACATCAGGGAGATTGACATCACCAGTCGCACATCACTGTGACTCAGGGAGATTGACATCATCAGTCGCACTACACTGTGACATCAGGGAGATTGACATCACCAGTCGCACTACACTGTGACATCAGGGAGATTGACATCACCAGTCACACTACACTGTGACATCGGGGAGATTGACATCACCAACACTACACTCTGACATCGGGGAGATTGACATCACCAGTCACACTACACTGTGACATCAGGGAGATTGACATCACCAGTCACAATACACTGTGACATCAGGGAGATTGACATCACCAGTCACACAACACTGTGACATCGGGGAGATTGACATCACCAGTCGCACTACACTGTGACATCAGGGAGATTGACATCACCAGTCGCACTACACTGTGACATCAGGGAGATTGACATCACCAGTCACACATCACTATGACATCGGCGAGATTGACATCACCAGTCGCACTACACTGTGACATCAGGGAGATTGACATCACCAGTCGCACTACACTGTGACATCGGGGAGATTGACATCACCAGTCACACATCACTGTGACATCGGCGAGATTGACATCATCAGTCGCACTACACTGTGACATCAGGGAGATTGACATCGTGGAGTCAACCCACATATTCTTTGTTCCATCATTTCACATGCTTGTGGGATAAACATGTCTCATATTAAAGGTCTCCAATTTAAGCTCTCTTTAGAAATCAAATTACAATAAAGCTATTTCATTCTTAAATCTCTTACTTGCATCAAACAGAAAATATCACAAGACTTGTTGAAAATTTTAGAGGCAATGACATCAAATTACAATAAAAATCACTTGTTTTTAATTCCAACATATGATTGAAGTATACAAGTCAGTTGCGGAATTATTATTAATGATGATTGGGCTATAAATCAAGCGGTATTATAGCTGGCCTGGAAGCCACTTGCGCCTAATTTAAACCAATCACAGTTAAGCATGTGTTAAATGAAGCAAAGACGTTGATTTCTCTGAGATTAATTCTTGATGACTTTTTCATTAATGTCAAATAATTACAAAAACATGTCAAGTACAACCTGCCAGGTTTCCATTCATACTTAATGCATTTTATTCAAAATGAAATTCAATTTAAATTGAATTTCAATCCGAGATCGCCATAAACGACATATTTGGCGAGGATGAGATTTGTGGTCTCCCCTGTAGAGGGCGCTGCAATCATATATCATCGAGCCACTTTACTTCGTATTAATGCGTATATGTGTCTGTGGCTTAACTTCTGAACACAATCACATGTATTAATACAAGATTTATTACATAATATTCACAATTTTATAAAATAGGGAAGAACAAAAAACGTATCAGATTCTGAAACTTTATAATATACAATTCATCTGTTTTTGGAAGGTTTTACATATTTGAAATATATTCCTAACTTTTTTTCATTTGCATGCATGATCATATCTGCATATATAAATGCATATCGTAAATATGGAAATATTAATGTTACATGTGTATGCATGTAATACATGTAACCTGAGAATACATCTATATAATTCCAGGGATATTTAACATTACATCACTTTCTCTCATGTGAAAAGTCATATAATATTTGCAACTTTAAAACATTTTTATTATAAATTTCTAGTTTCTATATTTTAAGAAATGAAAAATATGAATATTGCATGTCGCATATTAGATGAATGTAACATACATGTACATGTCAGAATAGGATGCATGTAACATAGCATGCATGTAACATGCATGTCGGAGTGGGATGCATGTCGGACTGGATGTATGTCGGAGTGGGATGCATGTCGGAATGGGAAGTATGTCGGAGTGGGAAGTATGTCGGTGTGGGATGTATGTCGGAGTGGGATGCATGTCGGAGTGGGATGCATGTCGGAGTGGGATGCATGTCGGAGTGGGATGCATGCCGCAGTGGGATGTATGTCGGAGTGGGATGCATGTCGGAGTGGGATGCACAGTGGGATGTATGTCGGTGTGGGATGCATGTCGGAGTGGGATGCATGTCGGAGTGGGATGTATGTCAGAGTGGGATGCATGTCGGAGCGGGATGCATGTCGGAGTGGGATGCATGTCGGAGTGGGATGCACGTAGGAGTGGGATGCATGTCGTATGCATGTCGAGTCTTTCTGTCACCTGGATCTCAACTCTCGTCTGTCAATGTCTGACTTTGACAAAGCTGTTGTATTACCAGCTCGTAACTACTTAAAATTCTCATTAAATATTTCAAATAATAAGTGTAACCATGGTGACTGAGCATGTAGATTTTGATTGGAGAAAAACTAGGGTAGAGGCTGATGGTGGGGAGACAAGCTTTGCCTGGTAACTCTCTGAATCCAGCAGGCAGAACGCTGCCAAACCTCTCCCTGAATATTACTAATAGCTAATCTCATTAGCATCCAGATCACAGAAATCACAGCCCAAACCTGCAGTTGGTTTTATATTATGATATATTTGATATAAATCACTTGATTTTCTAATAATCCTTTGTTTGAGCTGCAACAAGTTTTGCGTCAACTTCAACTCCGGTGATATTTGTTTGTTAGAAAGTTACCGGAGTGGAATGGACATGTTTGTTTCGGTGCTATAAATAGCGACACTTGTGAGATATGTGTACGTAACAATCACCGATATAACGGGAGTGAGTGCACCTCGAAGCAGCGGGACATCATTGAGTGGGTGGAGAGTGCACACTCTCAGCGTCTCACCCTCCACGGCCCCATAGCTTGACTTCAGACCAGAAATCAAACTTTCAAATTGCTGGGAAAAAAATAAAAACAGCGGAGCGGCAATCTGAGGAACGTGAACGAGCCGGCATTGGCGATGGAGAGAGCAGAGTGATGATGGTATCCACATGTGGAGTGTGAGCACTCTCCATTATGGCCAAGAAGAACGGGGGGCTAGCCACTGTCCACGTTCTCTGCCGCCGACTCTCTCGCGTCAGAACTTACCTCTACCTTGATGAGGGTTGGTTCCACCACACTGACAATGAAGTCCCTCATGGTAACGGGGGGTCACTGTGAGGGAGGGAGGGGGGTAACGCAGGCAGGCAGGCTGGTAGGCTCGGGGTAGCCTGCGTGGCTGCCCTGCGTGACTGCCCTGCGTGGCTGCCCTACCCGCAGCCTACATGTCAAGCACACACCAGACAGTTACATCATCTCTACCACTGCCCACCCGCCACACTCCGCCACCTTTCTAACGCTCTCCACTGTCCCACTCTAATGTCATATTGATCAGTCTGCGATCTTTATTGCCATGAAAAAAAAACACGAAAAAATAGTGTTCTCCTGCCAGGACTAAGTACACTGCGATCGAGCGACGTGAGCACATGGCTGCAACAGTGCAGTCATTGTTATGTCATAATCAGCACATGGCAAGGCGCGACCCCAGGGTGGGGACAAGCTTCACGCCAGAGAAATAAATACAAGGGAGGCAAGACTGGAGCAGAATATAGGCGGAGCGGGACATTGTCTGAGACTGCCAGCGTTATCGAGACAACAACACTTGTTATGCAACCGTTGCCCCCCAACTAGGTCAGCCTGTCTACCGGGCTTGTATGGTACCTGTCTGTCGGGCTTGTATGGTACCTGTCTGTCGGGCTTGTATGGTACCTGTCTGTCGGGCTTGTATGGTACCTGTCTGCCGGGCTTGTATGGTACCTGTCTGTCGGGCTTGTATGGTACCTGTCTGTCGGGCTTGTATGGTACCTGTCTGCCGGGCTTGTATGGTACCTGTCTGCCGGGCTTGTATGGTACCTGCCTGCGGGCTTGTATGGTACCTGTCTGCCGGGCTTGTATGGTACCTGTCTGCCGGGCTTGTATGGTACCTGTCTGCCGGGCTTGTATGGTACCTGTCTGCCGGGCTTGTATGGTACCTGTCTGCCGGGCTTGTATGGTACCTGTCTGCCGGGCTTGTATGGTACCTGTCTGCCGGGCTTGTATGGTACCTGTCTGCCGGGCTTGTATGGTACCTGTCTGCCGGGCTTGTATGGTACCTGTCTGCCGGGCTTGTATGGTACCTGTCTGTCGGGCTTGTATGGTACCTGTCTGTCGGGCTTGTATGGTACCTGTCTGCCGGGCTTGTATGGTACCTGTGATCAGATAGATGTATGAGTTGCATAACACCACGTTGCCCCGAGCCCCTACGACAACGACGAGAGAGTTCAAACTAGCTACCCCGCTTAACTTTAAACCCTCTCTGTTATATTATACACCCCAGCTGTCGAGGTGTTGTGACACCCTTGGTGCGAATCTACCCGGCCTCTAGGTATTGACAGGAGACAGCCAGCGAGCGAGCGGGGAGGGATCTCTCCTTCGCTCAATACAAGTCACTCTGTGTCGTGGCTGTGCGAAATAGACTATAACATGCCGCCAACTCTGGCCGGCAGGCTTGCAGCGCCACCATGCAGCAAGTGGTCACACTACGCCACACAGCTCCACCTAGTGGTGGTCAGCGTGATTCACGGCCACCACCATGTCGTAGCAGTAATAATCAAACTATTACGGGAGATAAGACATGAGACAAAAACATGCGACAAAAAAATCTCTCCTCTTTAACAACTCGCCATTAACCTTGACCCTGACAATATGTTGACTTTTCGTGATGACACTGACACATGGTGACAATTGGTATATAAATATATTCTCATATCTCTGAAATCTGAAATCTTTTTCATGTAATCAAATGATAATAATCTATTTAAGTTGGTCATTACTTAAGTTTGTCATAAATTGTTGTCAGTCAGATACTTGCATTTTATCCTATTGATAAATGTTGAGTAATCTGAATTAAAGCAGAAGTTTTATCATTCGACACATTACACACAAAGACCAAATCAGGAGTTGAACAATTCTGGCTAATTTCTATTTAATTTAGCAAGTAAATGTTACGCATGGCTCGAACAGTTAATGAGCAAATCAATCTACTCTGATGGATACATCTGCGAGTCTAACTCTCCCAGGTGTACTGGTATATACCCTCACAAACTTGTTACCGTGACGATGAAGAATGGCACGTGTGTCTTCCTCATTAACACGCCAATTGCCTGGTAGATTACGTAATCTATTCAATATCATCGTTCTTGTATATCAAGTGCATCTCTTAATGGCTTGTCAGGTGCTATTATATAGTCAATTGACCGTATCTGAGAGTCACTTGACCGTAACTGAACCTCTTTTCCACTTCTTTTCCACCCTTTATATTTCTCCATGATCGTATTTGTAAGAAACCTTGTCAGAACAACAAGTATTCTTATCAAAACAATCCATATTATCAAAACAATCCATATTATCAAAACAATCCATATTATCAAAACAATCCATATTATCAAAACAATCCATATTATCAAAGATTTCCAATTATCAAAACAGTCAAATTATCAAACACATCAGTTCCTGCCATCATTGTCATCAACTATCCCCCCTCTAAACTCCCCCCAATCCCCCCTCTAAACTCCCCCAATCCCCCTCTAAACTCCCCCAATCCCCCTCTAAACTCCCCCCATCCCCCCTCTAAACTCCCCCAATCCCCCCTCTAAACTCCCCCCAATCCCCCCTCTAAACTCCCCCATCCCCCTCTAAACTCCCCCTAATCCCCCCTCTAAACTCCCCCAATCCCCCCTCTAAACTCCCCCCAATCCCCCCTCTAAACTCCTTCCATCCCCCCTCTAAACTCCCCCCAATCCCCCCTCTAAACTCCCCCCAATCCCACGTCCCAACTTAAAATCCCCCTCCCAACTCAGGATCCCCCTCCCAACTACAAATTCCCTCCAAACCAACTCAAAACCCAAACTACAAATCCCCCTCCCAACTCAAAATCACTTCCAATCAGCTCAAAATCCCCATCCCCAACTACAAATCCCCATCCCCAACTACAAATTCCCATCCCAAACTACAAATCCCCATCCCCGACTACAAATCCCGATTCCTCGCCCTCAGCAAAGAGCAGGATCATGAGAAGAGAGGAAGTCAATTCACGTGACATAATTACAAAGAACACCTGCGCGTGTGTTTATCATTATTTTAATTTTATAAATAAACACAACAAATCAAGAGGGAACATCTTGATGCACTTCTCACGATCTGTGGAGCAGTATTCAATCCGGTTTATTGTATTATTCTTCGTACTCATAAGATGGGGTTCTGGCAATTGTCATCTAACTTTGATATTTTAAACTATTTTCTTAATTTAATTCAAAAGGCAGTTTGTCATTTTTAAGATTTACTCATCAAACTAGATGGAGTGTCTCCCACTTCCTCAAAATATAGTCCTTATAACACATCCCCCTTCCTTATAACACAGTCCCCTTTCCTTATAACACAGTCCCCTTTCCTTCAAACACAGTCCCCTTCCTTATAACGCAGTCCCCTTTCCGTATAACACAGCCCCTTTCTTTATAATGCAGCCCCCTTCCTTATAACACAGTCCCCTTTCCGTATAACGTAGCCCCCTTCCTTAGAATGCAGCCCCTTTCCTTATAACACATTTCCCTTCCTTATAACACAGTCCCCTTCCTTATAACACAGTCCCCTTCCTTATAACACAGCCCCCTTCCTTATAACACAGCTCCCTTCCTTATAACACGACCCCATTTCTTATAACACATTCCCCTTCCTTATAACACAGCCCCCCTTCCTTAAAGCACAGCCCCCTTCCTTATAACACAACCCCCTTCCTTATAACGCAGCCCTCTTCCTTATAACACAGCCCTTTCCTTATAATGCAGCCTGTCTCCTTATAACACAGCCCCCTTCCTTATAACACAGCCCCTCCTTTAAAATACAGCCCTAACACCTTGAAAGGTTTCCTTTTTTCCGCCAACATGCTGCTTTTCTCCTTTTCCCTCCAGAACACATTTTCCCTCAAACATACTCCTTGACACTCCATATCGACCTCCTCCCTTAAGCAAACCCTTTTCCATCTAGCACCCTATTTCCCCCTCCATGATATTTCTCCCTCCACCACATTATTTCCCCCTCCAACACATTATTCCCCCCTCCAGCGTGTTATTTCCCCCTCCACCACATTATTTCCCCCTCCACCACATTATTTCCCCCTCCACCACATTATTTCCCCCTCCACAACGTTATTTCCCCCTTCACATTATTTCCCCCTCCACCACGTTATTTCCCTCTCCACATTATTTCCCCTTCCACGTTATTTCTCCCTCCACCACGTTATTTCCCCCTCCACCCCGATATTTCCCCTTCCAGCATGTTATTTCCCCCTCCACCACATTATTTCCCCCTCCAACACGTTATTCCCCCCTCCAGCATGTTATTTCCCCCTCCACAACGTTATTTCCCCCTTCACATTATTTCCCCCTCCACCACGTTATTTCCCCCTCCACATTATTTCCCCTTCCACGTTATTTCCCCCTCCAGCACGTTATTTCCCCCTCCAGCACATTGTTTCCCCCTCTACCACATTATTTCCCCCAGCACGTTATCTTCTTCCAGTCCTCCGTCTCGTGTATTTCACATCCCAGGCCTGCACACACTGCAACCTACATCAAGCGTCTGATTAATTACTTAACCACCAGTTATCAATAATAATTATTATTACATTGCCATTGTGCGCTGTGCCAAATTCCCTCGCAGCCATAAATTGTTGATCAAGGCTGGTGTAGCGGGAATGCCCAGATTTGCCAGCCTCCGCAACCCAGGGATGAGATCTCTTAAGAGGCACTGAGACAGCATCCACCAGGGGGAGCCGGATACAGAGGTACAAGGCAACACTCATATCACTCAAACATCAGCTGCCAAACCCACGCTTAAAGCTGTCACTAACGGTTTACACGCAATGACATCATGTTACGCAATGAGGGCCAAATGCAGACCGTGAGGTCCCTATGATACACAGTGAGGTCCCTATGATACACCGTGAGGTCCCTATGATACACTGTGAGGTCCCTATGATATGCCTTGAGGTCCCTATGATACACCGTGAGGTCCCTATGATACACCTTGTGGTCCCTATGATACACCATGAGGTCCCTATATATGATACACCGTGAGGTCCCTATGATACACCGTGAAGTCCCTATGATAAACTGTGAGGTCCCTATGATACACGGTGAGGTCCCTATGATACACCGTGAAGTCCCTATGATAAACTGTGAGGTCCCTATGATACACGGTGAGGTCCCTATGATACACCATGAGGTCCCTATGATACACTGTGAGGTCCCTATGATACACTAAAAGATCCCTATGATGCACCTTGTGGTCCTTATGATACATCGTGTGGTCCCTATGATACACCGTGAGGGCACTATGATACACCGTGAGGTCCCTATGATACACCGTAAGGTCCCTATGATACACTGTGAGGTCCCTATGATACACCGTGAGGTCCCTGTGATACACCGTGAGGTCCCTATGATACATCGTGAGGTCCCTATCATACACCTATGATAAACTATAAGATCCCTATGAGCAAGGGCAAGTAAGTTACCTCAGATATAGGGCAAGTAAGTTACCTCAGATATAGGGCAAGTAAGTTACCTCAGATATAGGGCAAGTAAGTTACCTCAGATATACGGCAAGTAAGTTACCTCAGATATAGGGCAAGTAAGTTACCTCAGATATAGGGCAAGTAAGTTACCTCAGTTATACGGCAAGTAAGTTACCTCAGATATACCGCAAGTAAGTTACCTCAGATATACCGCAAGTAAGTTACCTCAGATACAGGGCAAGTAAGTTACCTCAGATATAGGGCAAGTAAGTTACCTCAGATACAGAGCAAGTAAGTTACCTCAGATTTACGGCAAGTAAGTTACCTCAGATACAGAGCAAGTAAGTTACCTCAGATATAGGGCAAGTAAGTTACCTCAGATATAGGGCAAGTAAGTTACCTCAGATATACGGCAAGTAAGCTACCTCAGATATAGGGCAAGTAAGTTACCTCAGATACAGGGCAAGTAAGTTACCTCAGATATATGGCAAGTAAGTTACCTCAGATATAGGGCAAGTAAGTTACCTCAGATATAGGGCAAGTAAGTTACCTCAGATATAGGGCAAGTAAGTTACCTCAGATATAGGCCAAGTAAGTTACCTCAGATATACGGCAAGTAAGTTACCTCAGATATACGGCAAGTAAGTTACCTCATAGCGAGAGTAAGTCAGCTATCTCAGATCTAAGGTAAGTAAGTTACCTCAGATATACGGCAAGTAAGTTACCTCAGATATACGGCAAGTAAGTTACCTCAGATATAGGCCAAGTAAGTTACCTCATAGCGAGAGTAAGTCAGCTATCTCAGATCTAAGGCAAGTAAATTACCTCAGAGCTTGGGCAAGAAAGCAGGATGAGTAAAATGAAGTATGGTTGGGGGTAATCTTTTTTTTTCGTCTTTCCTGAATTTAACTGTATTGACTGTTTTTTTTATTAAATCCGGCATTCCTCCGGCAATTACAGTAAACATTACACTGGCTTGACTCAGGTTTTTAATAAAGAAATCTACTGACACATGCTTTCTGTCATTTGATCAATTCTTTAATATGTGTATGGGTGTATTAGGATGGTTGATTAAATAAGTTTTTTAAGAATGACACACCTTTGTTAAAGATCTCACAAAAAAGTACTGCTGTGGAAAAGGTGCTAGAATTTCACGATGATAATATCGCAGGGGCATCATTTTACACCTTTGTGCCTTATTTATACAGCAAAAAATGCCGGAGCCGATTTCAATATGTTTGCACATGTTAATAAACATTCTCAAACTGTATTTCTCAATCGTAATCATTCCTGCAATACTCAAATCTAATAATGTATACAGTGGTTTGCTTGGTAAGGAAAGAAGGAAGGCGGAAAACCGGATGACCTGGATGAATCCGGGCACAGCTGAGACCAGGTAATTACTAGTTCCTGAAGTGAACAGCCCCGTTTGATGTGTGACCTATAGGGCCCCATGACACAATGCTCAAGATCTTATTGACCTAGGGGGCTATCAACATTGTGTAATCACCCATTTCATCAACACTGCCGGGGTCGCAGTGTGCGGTAGTGTAGATGGCGCCACACTGACTCAGGTCAGAGGACAGGTGGATGACGGGTGCCCTATCGTGTATGTATTGCATGACGGGTGCCCTATTGTGTATGTATTGCATGGAATGAGGTAACACAGTCATTTATGTGATGGAATCGTCCAACTACAAAGCAGAGTAAAGTGGCCGTACCATACAGGGCCGTAAACTTTGCCCCAGTGGACGGGTCCCCTATCTTGCCATACATCTGAGCAGGGCCTGGTAGAGAGTCGGCGATCGCATGCCGACTCTGCTGATCTATTCAATCTCTCCCCACCTCTCCATTATGACAACAATTACACTCTCCATATGCCTAATTGACGACATTTTCTTCTCGGCACAAAAACTCAGGCATCACCATTAGTCAGGTGGAATCGGTTCGGGGCACATTTAATGCGACTCTCATTGTGTGTCTCTCTGCCTCCGTAATCACAGAACATCATATATCTCTCCATGATGACACAGTCTCTGTGACACATACCGTAGCAGGCAAAAGTTGTCACTTCCCACTCGCGAGGTGATGTTTAGCTTAATTAGAAACAAAGGCCTTGAGCCACATCCAACCAGACACGGTGCTCATTAACTAACAAACACAATTGACAACTTGTACTGGCTTTTTTGAGTAGACAATTTAAAGTAGTTGGGTATACACTGTATTGGCTTGAGCAAACACAATCAGCGACTGTCTCAACTCCCGCGTCACCTCCATACAAATGCTACTTTTAACGCTGCCCGCAACTTCTAAAATCTAAAATAGCTTCTTAATTCTAAACATATTCAAGAATTTTATGCATAAGTAAAATTTAGACTAAATTTGCATTTCTTTATACTTTAAAACAAAAGTAGAGTTTATAAAAGCACATGGAATTGTAAAACTTGACGGCAGAAGCTAAGAAATGATCCATCAATATTCCCGAACACCATATGTTAGCTCCGCAGCGAATCATGCTTGATTGGCCGGTAACAAAACAAAAAGAAATGTAAAAAAAAGAAGAAGGAAAACCATGGCTGAGGAAACAGTGGTCGGAGAATCGAGGGCTGTTCAACTTTGCGTGACGTTGTGTTCTTGGCGTGGCATAGTTTTCTTAGAGTTGTCAGCGGTGGTGAACTCGGTATGTTGCGTACCTTGAGGGTGTGGTCCATACTCTTCAGTTTAAGGAGATCTAACCACTTCTACGCCATTCACTATTTTACTTTCTTACTCTGTGGAGCTGTCGAGATATTCACTTTTTTAAATATTTCAGCCTTCAAACATATTAGATATCAAAATCTTTGAGACTTGTGGGACTGATGAAAATAATCGTTTAATATTCACTGAGCACTGGTATTAAGTTTGTCCTAAACATTAAATTTAACAATCAACTCTGAAACGTATCTTCTGATTTTGACTTAAACATTAAACAATCAATTCTAAAGGGAATAAACAAACAATCCTTAAAAAGAGGCATTTGAACACAAAATAAAATGTACTTTTATTCATAATCTATAACCAGGCCAAAGTTTTCCTCAGATTTTGACTCATTTTCATCGTTCGTACAGCATGGTTAACTGCACTGTACATAAACCAATAACTCCTGAATTTCATTGTGTTGTTATAATCTTTTATGAATCTACATAAAGCTTAGATATTGGAATACTTTCAAATGGGGACACATTAACTGATATCAGCAGATTATTTATATTATTTATCATAGAGCATCACCGAGGTATTTGCTTGTAATGAGACCTACAGAGATTTTATTTATATATATATACATTAGGTCAATATTCAATATGTATTGCAATTAAGAGTCAAATCGTGATTCGAACATATTACAACTATTTCTGGACTTTTGTTTTGTCAGATTGTAATACAGACAGATCTTGTTCGCCATCTCCCGCCATTGTTACTATGGACACTTCTTTTAAACATTTGTTAGAGTGATGTCTAATTAATAAAAAAAACTGTTATCCAACCCTAACATTACTTCTGATGCAGTGATTGGTCAGTGAACTGGAGGTGTGTTCGCCAGTCATATTATTATTTCTCTACTTCATCATGTATTCTGAGCTATTCTGAGGTGACCGTCGGTAATTGAGTATACATGTATCTATGTCTGTCTATATTAGCATGCTTATTGTACTTCTGACAATATAACTACTTGATCATGAATATGCATGAATATGCATGACTCCGTTGAATATTCATGACTAGATTGATGATTGAACTTAATACATATTTATATGGAAATTTATAAACATAACTTGTGACAGATACAATCTTTTGTTACTGGTTGACGTGATTATTATAATCTTGTTTTGTGATGGGTGTAGTTATAAATAATAATAAAAAACCGTCATGGCGGCAAAAGTTGGAAAGGGAGGAGAGTGTATGTGACTTACATCCATGCCACTGTCCCACATGTAAGGCAGGCCGGGGTCCTGTCTGTCCGCCATCCGGAAGTCAGGGAATACAAAATCTGAAACACACAGTAAAATCAACCTTCATTCAACTTTCCAATATAAAAAAAATACAGAAACCTTCATTCAACTTTCCAATATAAAAATACAGACATAAAAACTTAATTGTTTAAAAATGTTTTAAAAAATCATTTCAATGTTATTGTTTACATGTACTAGATCTTCAAATAGAAATTTACTGCTGCAAAATAAATAGTCCTTTTTTATTTCAGCTGTATATTTTATCTTATTTATAGGTTGTTTTTGATC
The DNA here is from genome assembly GCA_949316495.1 of Amphiduros pacificus. NCBI lineage: Eukaryota > Metazoa > Annelida > Polychaeta > Phyllodocida > Hesionidae > Amphiduros > Amphiduros pacificus. The sequence continues at coordinate 12,626,864 of OX439012.1, read as the reverse complement.
ATATGATGTGATACTTATACATAGAACTGTTATCATATTAAGGACAAAAAACACTGCAAAACCACAATCTGACTTCTGCATGTTTTATCATAGTTTGATTTCTTTTTTATGTTCTTTTTTAACTACTTTTTTGCCTGTGTCTCCCCACAATAAAGAAGACCTCAGTGTCAAGGTCAGGAAGGTCATGGCTAGGGGTGGTCCTAAAACATCATCACAGAAACATAGAAACTAATACAGTCATCAATCTATCAGCCCTAGCAGGGGGACTATCACACCTACCAGAGGGCTCTGACACCCACCAGAGGGTTTTGACACCCACCAGAGGGCTCTGACACCCACCAGAGGGCTATCATATCCACCAGGGGGCTCTGACACCCACCATAGGGCTCTGACACCCACCAGAGGATTCTGACACCCACCAGAGGGCTATCACCCCCACCAGAGGGCTGTGACACCCTCCAGAGGACTCTCACATGCACATTCTTTTTCATCTTATTTTCAAACATCTCCTTTCACTTTGTTTATTGAGATATCAAAGCCACTGTGCACATTTGAGTTATCTGAGATATGTAGGCTATTACTTACATATAAAACTAATAATATGCCTTTTTCCTACAATAACGCTTCAAGTTACAAACCCACACATCTTTATGCATTTTCTCATATCAAGAAAATGGGACGGCAGAGAACAAAGAGTTCAAAGCCAATAAATGGACGTGTGGCGTATTTATGAGATAATTTGGTGCCCAGAAGTATGGAGGTCTGAATGGAGGAGAGAGGGCTGGAAGTCTGGAGAACCGGATCAAAGGACACGCACTCAGCGACCATGCCACATGATGGAAAGTGACCAACTCAGCCGCAAAAAGCGGTAACTTTTTCATAATGTGGAAAGAACAACACAAAGAATTTAGGTTCTAATTGTATAGAGCATCAACTGCATTGACATCGCATAGTATTTGCTTCAGAGAACCAAAATTATCATCCGATCTTAATAGAATCTTTTAGTTATTTTAAATATCCTATTTAAAGGGTGGCCATCTTATCAATGTGACCGCATAGATTCACGCGATGGCCAAGTGTGCCAAGGATGGCATAAAATTAACGCTCAGCTATTTATAGAGGATTTGACCACATAGGTAAAGTTACTTATGACGTCAGACAGTTTATTGGTAAATTTGCCTTGAAGTGGAGCCCCATATATCAGCAGGGATCACTGACAATGGCCAAGACTAAGTCAAAACATTATTTAATTTATACATGGATATTAAACTTCCTATTGAGTACTCCCACACCTCAATCATGTCATATTGAGTAATAGTTGATCGTAAAGGTAGCTTTATATATCCTGGTGACATCTGTACCCTCCCCTCTATCAATGCCGTCTATATAATTCCCGTATTGGCCGTTTCTTTTGATGCGTACAGCGCGTTGCAGTGGGGTTTTGTATCTTATGTTTTATGGTGGTGCCAATTTTTCTGGTCTTGTTTCTACTATTATTGTCGGGATTAGAATTGGTCGTCGTTTATGATGTAAACGGGTCATAAAAACATCGAGGCCAAACAACTTTGATCACTTCCCACCATGCTGTTCTCCTTCTGATTGATTTAATACAGGCTAACTCAAAGATTTCGGAGAGTTAGACTTGTGGATAAAAAGATTTCTTTGACAGAATATGTATCAGCTCAAATGATGATACACCAGCAAATGTTTACTGTGTATCAGTCCAGTCACACCTGTCACTGCATCAGTCCAGTCACACCTGTCACTGCATCAGTCCAGTCACACCTGACACTGCATCAGTCCAGTCACACCTGACACTGCATCAGTCCAGTCACACCTGTCACTGCATCAGTCCAGTCACACCTGTCACTGCATCAGTCCAGTCACACCTGACACTGCATCAGTCCAGTCACACCTGACACTGCATCAGTCCAGTCACACCTGTCACTGCATCAGTCCAGTCACACCTGACACTGCATCAGTCCAGTCACACCTGTCACTGCATCAGTCCAGTCACACCTGTCACTGCATCAGTCCAGTCACACCTGACACTGCATCAGTCCAGTCACACCTGTCACTGCATCAGTCCAGTCACACCTGACACTGCATCAGTCCAGTCACACCTGACAGAGCATCAGTCCAGTCGCACCCGTCGATGTATCAATGAGCAGTCATGTGATAGGTACAAGAGGGAGATGTGGATCCCTTAGAGACGGCAATATGAGGATGGGTACCTGAGTACCTTTGCATGAGTCGCGGGGTTAACATGCATGCGAGGAACCAGCTATACCTTCATACTGAACATGTGAGCAGATACAATGTGATACGCCGCACGTATATGTATATTGCATGCTGGGATACGGGGACGAAGTCTGCGTGGTCGCATCAAGCTGTGCATGGGCGATCTCATGACAAGCTCACGCAAATCTTCAATGGTCTAACATTACAGCTGTGCCAGTGTCTTGTATCGCTGTGTGTTATCCACTGGCTTCTTGAAGCCTTCTTGCTGTCCCCAGTGTATGTAAATGTAAGCTATACATACCGCTTTTGTCTCAGACAAAAAGACAATAAAGCCGAGATGAAATAGCATAAACAATTTGCGTTTTTGCAACGTGGTCATCACCATTGTTTGAGGTTGAGCAATACGTAAGAGGGTGTTTTAGTCGGCGTGTGTTTTTTGTGTTTTTTTTCAGTGAGAGTTTGCATGTCATATCCATCAGCGATGGTCACTTAGGGCCGGGAAAAACTTGTACAAACAACTGTAAGCAAAAAGCCATCAACCTGTGAGCGGCAAAAACACACACATACACAAACCTAAACTTCGTACTCAAAAACAGAACACGGCAATCACCGCCTGCCATTAGATGAAGGGAAAAAGTCCACAAAAAGCGGCCGCGAGATGGAAAGTTCCACTTTGGCTAAGAGACAAAGCAGTAACATCAAAACTGTCGTATTGTGTAAGAGAGGCAGAGTGCGGCATAAAACGTTAACTTGTGCATTAAGCTCCTCCCAGATGCTAATGGTCTCGGACCACCTGATCTGACAACCAGGGTAGTTTAAGAAAACGGGTTGATCTGCTAAGGTGAAGAAAACGCAGGGTTTCTTTGTGTATGTCTTCATAAATATATGTCATCCAGGCAATGACCCTATAATGATGGGGTATTAGGGTCCAGGGTATGTGAGATTTTGTCGTTTAGAGTCCACGCATTTTCCGGTATCACCGCTATGAGTGAGACTCACAGAGTGACGGAGATTGTCTCAAGAGATGAAGCTTCTTTTGGCGTCTTTTGACTTCTTTTATAGCCACTCACGTTTCAAGCCTGTCACCGTGTCAATGTATAGACACGCTTTAACAGCTAAGGTGGCATAATCATACGAATTGCAGGATAAAAAGTGCAACAAAAAAAATCTATGCAAAAAAGTGGAGTTGATACCATGAAAGAAGTGTGATACCACGAAAGCAGACGACCAAGAAAGTGTCTGCAGATGAGGTGTATTATGTTTGTTTATTAGGTAGTGATACAATGAGAACGCTTATCGTGTTCCGCCCCTTTGACCCCATCACGCCCTCGTGCCCGCGATACCTGTCCCGTTTTTGCCGCCTGACTGGTGGTCATCAAGGCTGGCGTGTGGCAAGTTGGCGGATGCTTTTGTCCGCGAGGCGTGCACCCTCCAACAGCACATGCCCGCACTGGACAGCAACCAGGCTCTGACAATGCAAAAACCCACACAAGGAGTGCTTACTGCCTTTTTATCACCCTGCATATTATCCGCGTGATTTTGCAAACAAAAACTTAACGAGCCCCTTGATGTGGACGGCGTTGTCTTGCGACGATTCTATTTGCAATCCTTCCACTTGTTACAGCCCCACGCATGTCAGCGCCGACCACAAGAAAACAAAACGGCATGCGAAATCGCATCCTTAAATTACAATCGACTATTGTTTCTTTGGAGAGTTGATTTGTTTCACGTGTTTGTTCCGAGCCAAATGATGAGTGAAAAAGAATGGCCGGAAATATAATAGGAATGCTAGGATTATTGTGGTTTTTGGCATCAGATGTTGCCGCAAGTCTTTTCTCTGCCAAATCTGGACGCATATTCTTCCCCATAAAAAACCCTAAAGTCTGTCTCCGTAAATCTGCTGCCCGAAATATGTGTGAGAACAGAAACACGCTTCTATATGAACATTACATACGTATTAATTACAACTCATAAATAGTAGACAAGTCTATTTCCTTAATTATCATCGCGGCATTAACTCGTTATTTCTGAATCTGTTTCTTCATCAAAGAAGGGACGTGGGTCAGTTGAACCTGAATATGTAGTTTGCACACTTGTCATATATTTCTGGGTAAAAAGTAACAGAAAGATTAAAATAATTTAAAAAATGCAAGACATTTATAGCTCTGACTATTTCTATACTAACTAGCATATGTCTATATATCGATCAATATAAGTACTAAAAAAGATAGACTCTGCTGAAAAATGATTAGAATATGCAAATATACAAGCTATATATATGTGTATATATATATATATATATATATATATATATATATATAGCTGATGCAAAATTATCATGTCTGTCTCATAAACTTATACTTTTTCAATTGGGAGAGAATGCCATCTTTTACATAACTTCGTTCCGTTATTGTAAATTCTTTCTGCATTCTTTTTGTTGTTAGCGGGGTCAATAAAAATTGGCAATAGATGGTGGCAAAACGTAACTTGTGCAAATGTTAATACTCTTAAGGTTTTTCTTTTGATGGATAGGTACACAGATAGATTTTTCTCCAAAGGGAAGTCACACGTTAAAAACTTGTCTCTATTTCAATTTATTTGCAGTCAGCTACCCAAGATGGAGTGATACAGACAAAGTGAGTGTCATTTCCCTATCATATTTTACGAATTACATCCAAATCAAATTTCATGATATCGCTGTAAATAAAATGTTAATAAAGTTAATACTGAGAAATTCCATATAAGGAGTTCTCCATAATCTTAATATCATCACATAAAATCAGGAAGATTCATCACCCTGACAACGCCAGTTTTAAATATTAAAATTTCAATTTGAGTGGATGGTAAGTGTAGGTGGCGCTGTGTGCAGTGAGGGTCCCCAGGGGGCGCTGTCGATGCCAAATCCAGGCAACTCTCCTCAACCCAGGCAGGAAGTGGCAAGTTGTGTGAGGGGACACCCCAGCCCGGGACACTTGCCACACTCCGCCAGTGACAGGCAGTTACGTAATCACATATACTTCAGGCTGTGTTGCATGGAGCAGGAAGGATGCGCACTCCCTCCCAAAATGCCATTCTATGAAATCATCAAGCATAGACATGTACAGAATTTGCCGACAAGCCACTCAGTGCATTATGACACCCCCGACCATGAGGGTACCAGTCAATACTTCAGTAAATATCCAAACTCTTCCTCCTTGAAAACATTTTTTTAACAACAGAAAGCTATTTCAATTATTTCACACATCCATGTTGATGCGAGCTCTAAAATTCAGATCTATTCAATGAAAAGATCAATTTGAGGCACTGAAAAAAATCAAATGTATATTTGATAATTGCACTGAAGCTCCCAATGTTGACGGAAGATTTGTCTGTGTGATCGCTTCCCAAACAAGTCTGAGTGAGAACGGAATGTCCTTTCTGTATGTACGTATATATATATTATATATGTAATATATATATATATATATATATATATATATATATATATATATATATATATATATATATATATATATATATATATATATATATATATATATATATATATATATATATATATATATATATATATATATATATATATATATATATATATATAGCAATAGATGGTGGTAGTACATACATATGTACACACACACACACACACACATACACACACACACACATTATCAGATCACCATAGTTGAGTCTGACTCACTTCTGTGTTATCTTCATAATCGTCTTATGTATTCTGAATCACCATTCTGTTCTGAGTCTGAATTGACTAAAAACTAAAATAACAACATTACGGCCAGCCAAGCATGACAGCATGGGGTCACGTGGCGGCCATGCGTGACTTTAGCTGGTCACATTCAGGCGTGACCAATTAGACCCTCACACTTGGCTGGTATGTAAATAATTATGTCACTGCGGCGACATACATAACAGGGGCTTTCGAGAGTTAACAAGGACTTTGTCCCGTCACTAAATAAGCAGCGATTCCTGAAAGAAGCTTGAATTCTTCAAGGCAATTAGTGATGCCTTTTCTTTGATGATCGTTACATCTATAATTAGTTAATTGAATTGCAAAATATTTGGACATCTTTTCCTTCTGAACTGTATTTCAATTACTGTTTGTAAAGTACCAAATCTGTGCTTAGTTTGTGAATAAGGAAATCCCTGTATATGATATATTTGTTTGAGTGAATTCTTTAGTATAAACATCCCACCAATCTGTAGGGCATACATGGTCTGAGATTTAACCTAGAAACCTTATATTTTTGAGGCAAAATTGTTCGCTCCGTGGCTTATAACAAACAAGTTATACAGACAGTCACCCAATATTTAAAAAAAAGGAAAAATCAAAGATTCTGCAATACATGTTCATCAATCACGGCACCTATTGCAACACCAGTACCTGGAACTAACCCCTGCACCTTTGATTACCCATGCACCTGTGACTATCCCTGCACCTGTGACTACCCCTGCACCTGTGACTATCCCTGCATCTGTGACTATCCCTGCACCTGTGACTACTCCTGCACCTGTGACTATTCCTGCACCTGTGACTACTCCTGCACCTGTGACTACTCCTGCACCTGTGACAACTCCTGCACCTGTAATTATTCCTGCACCTGTGACTACCCCAGACAGCTGGTGACTAACCCGACACCTGTTTTCTCAAAATCTATGAGAAACCTATTGTAAACTCAATGCACCTTGTAAGTTACACTGAAAATAAAATGTGAAAGCCATTTAGGAATGTACTGTAGGGTGCTATTTTGGCCTCCTTGGGGGATAAACATTGACTCGTAGGATCTGGACGCGACGACTTTTGAGGCAAACCATATTTAGCCCAGTGTGGGTACGGTGGTGTCTTTCAGCATTCTGACTCGGAAAAGGACAAAGCCGAGTTCACCTCAGTGTGAGAAGATTCACATTGCAGGTTTCTATATTTGTGCTGCGAAAAGTGTTAGAACCTGGGAACTGTCCCAAAGTGGCTTGCTAACACATCCTGAAAACCCCCCTCACAGTCCTCATCTATCAGACCAAAACACGGCTGCTCCTGCTAATTCTAAATGCAAAACACAAACATTAAAATGTTTGACAAAGACGGGCCACAAGATGAAGAGATCTATAAATCAAATATTTTATGCTACGACATAAATATATCACTTAAAATTATGGCAGTTTTGCTAGTTTTTCACGATTAATCAGAACTTTTTGCACTTGTCACCAGGCATGTGCATTCGTCAGCTTTCTTGTGTTGTTGGCAGTTGTTTATATTGGAGTGTGCAGGTTGCGGAGTGCGCAGGTTGCAATGCCGTTCCTGCATACAGAGAATTCTAATAGATGAGTCTGATACTCAAAACAAAGAAAGGCTCATTAAGATCAAACTTAATATTCCTCATCCCTATCCCAACCCTACCCAACACTTAACTGTCCTCATCCCCATCCTAACCCACACTTAACTGTCCCCATCCCCATCCTGACCCACACTTAACTGTCCTCATCCCCATCCTGACCCACTGTCCTCATCCCCATCCTAACCCACACTTAACTGTCCTCATCCCCATCCTGACCCACACTTAACTGTCCTCATCCCCATCCTAACAACCCACACTTAACAGTCCTCATCCCCATCCTAACCCACACTTAACTGTCCTCATCCCCATCCTGACCCACACTTAACTGTCCTCATCCCCATCCTGACCCACTGTCCTAATCCCCATCCTAACCCACACTTAACTGTCCTCATCCTAACCCTAACCCACTCTTAACTGTCTTCATCCCCATCCTACCCCACACTTAACTGTCCTCACCATCATCATATTCCACACTTAACTCTCCATCATGCCTGAATTTGACCGTCCCCCCTTGACACCCTTGACCTCATTGAAAATTAACACCTGATAATTACATGTTGTAAGTGACTAAGAATGAAGTTAGCGGTCAGGATTAGGAAGTGACTGCCTTCATTACAGTGTACCAGCTGACCAAGTCAAGGCATCCCTCAAATTGCCAATTAGAACAAGAAAAGTGCTTATCAGGGCAGCAGAGGTCAGTAATAGAGGTCAGCAGTAGAGGTCAGCAGTAGAGGTCAGTGATAGAGGTCAGTGGTAGAGGTCAACAGAAGTCAGTAATAGAGGTTAGCAGTAGAGGTCAGTGGTAGAGATCAGCAGTGGAGGTCAGCAATCGAGATCAGTGGTTGAGGTCAGCAGCAAAGGTCAACAGAAGATGTCAGCAGGAGAGGTCAACAGTAGAGCTGAACTCTACTGAATTCTAATTCTAATAGCTACAGAACATCAGTGGAGGTCAGCAGCAGAGGTCAGCAGCAGAGGTCAGCAGTGCGGGGCATTATAAGATGGGGAGAAGCATCGCCACATCTTGACAACTACCTGACTTCGCTAAGATTGCTAGGACAAAGTGGCTTTGAGACTCGGCACCTAGCAGGCTTCACTACCTGAGCCGAGAGGAACAATGGCAACAAGAGGCAAGACGCGGCGTGTATGGGACGCTTCACAAAGACGGGGATGTGTTGTGTCTACAGGGCACGTGCTATCAAAGCCCTCCCATACACCTACATGTATAATATATAATATAATATATAATATATATATATATATATATTCATATGTATTCCACAGTATGTGTTATAACCAAGCTATCACCACTTTCATATAATAACAATTCCGGCTATCTGACGATGCTGTCATCTATCCATCCACTGCAAATTTGACTAAAAAGCAAAGAAAAGATTTCCAAAACGAGAGTCATGTGCATTGTCGGGGGAATTTTCTCACAGCGCCGCCGCACCCCACAAAGGGAGTGTGCATTGTGTGTTGGTATGAGGCGTGGGGTCAGGTCGGGAGGGTGCTCTGTAGTCACGGTGGTGACTGAGCCGTCTGTGGTCGGTTGGTTGCGCAATGTGCCGGTCGGTGTTTGAGCTGTAGACTGAGCATGCCAGGGTGTATGTTTGCCGTGCGTGCCGTCGACCCTTTCTCCTCCCCTCTCTCTCTCCTGTTCTTGCTAGTTGCGTCTAACCCCACCACAATATGCCTGCGAGCTTCTTTTTTGTTGTGTTTTTGTTTTTGCCAAACATTTGCAAAATTTGCCAGATTATCACAGAGTATGTGCATAACTAATGAAGCTAGCTCAGCAAGATTTGCCTAACCCTGCAGATTAACAGATGATCCTAACCCTGGCAGATTAACAGAAGTTAACCCAGACACACACCTGCCCCTCAATAACAGGGTGATATGCACAAAGAAGACAGCTCAATGCATATCATATAAATGTTCAGGGCAATATGCCTATTATATACAAATAACAGGGCAATATGACTATTATATGCAAATAACAGGGCAATATGACTATCATATACAAATAACAGAGTAATATGTGTATGTTACATGCAAATTACACCGCAATATGCCTATTATGTAAAAAAAGGAGGGCAATATGTATATTATATGCAAATTACAGAGCAATATGCATATCAAATCACCTCTAACCAAGCAGTTTACTCATTTTTTTTCTCCAAATAGTACTAAAATCTTTTAGTGTTTGTGATGACAATGTCATGACATGATAACATTACCGCACTGCTAATTTTCTTGTTATCATATTAACATTAAGCTATCAGCTCATGTAACCTGACAAAGTCAATCTGGGTAAATACGTACACGACGATTTCTCAACACAAAGCAATACACTTCTTAACACTAATATGCTGTACGACAACCAGATTGCATTAATTTGTTATAAACATTATTATCTCCTAATCTTTTTTCAAGCCATCTCGTTTAACACCTCGTAAAAAACTATTAGCGTATAATGCAATCCTTTTTACGCCTTCCAAAACATAATGTATCTTTAAAAACTTTTGACAATTGCATACGCAAAAGTTGCGCAAAAAGTTGATTTGCTTATGTTTCAAAGTTTCATAATAGCTCCTCGTATTATTCATATTTTTGCAGAACAAAAGTCACGTTTCTAATGAAATACACAGTGGATTATGAGGTGTGAATGCCATGTTTATGCAGTAGATGGTAGACGACTTTAACATGGAGATTGGGCCATTCACAGCAGTGATTGTGGGCCATTTTTTGTTTGCGGGCCATTTTGGCGGCTTACCCCGTCCCGCTAGTGTGTGAAGATTGATATATTTCTCGAGGAGACCCACAGCGACTTGCGGCGCTTAACGAAGCCAACTCTGTAGCCCGCCTAGCTAATTGACAACGATTGTGCTGACTGGTCACCTCTCTTCGCCCGCTCTGTTTCAATATTTCATAGACAGTATTAATTACCTGGTACCCGTCCAAGCCCCATGAAAAAGCCGACCTTAAACATCAAATTACAAAATCATTATATCATTAAGTGGGACTGTGGAAACGGTAGCATTTGTGATTGTATTGCCTCCCGGCACTTGTAAGTGACCCACAGAAACTGGCGCACATGCTAAAACGTATTGAATGACGGTGGCCGATTTGTGTGGCACTTTTCTCGGGGAAATAATGAGACGCTACTCATTCCTCTGACATGTCATGACACCGGGGTACAACTTCCTAATAAAAATCAATTCTCATCAAGGCTACATTTTTCCGACCATAAAAATGCCGACAAAGACGGGGTTTTTAATTAAGAAGAAGATACAATGATAGGACAAGATATGACAAGACACGCACGTCGGGGAAGCCGGCAATTGTCTTGTCTTGGAATCCTCACAACTGGACAACGTCTCAAAAAACACTTGTTTGATGTTTCTTGAGAACTTCCACTTGGGGCGACAAGTAAAACAGATTTGTGCTAAGTTGTTATTTACCCAGACCTCGGCACGGACCCCACCATGAGACGTAGACGGGTCCCATCCCCAGTATCGGGTACCCTACCACACGGAACCTGTGTAGACGGGGTTCCAGTCCTTGTGTCTGATCCTCTATCTACAAGCCTGTGTTAATACCAACCCACACCAGAATGTTTACAGCTCGGCCTATACATCCTACAAGATACTTTCTCCCTGCATCGGCCTAAGCCGGCCTATATTCTTTTCCTCAGCCTAGCCTATGTCTTATTTGATTTCACCCAATTTAAGATTTCTCTCCTGCCAAGTTTGTCAAACAAAAGAAGTTTCTCTCTGACCCGGCCTATATCTAACACTTTCTCTCTGACCCGGCCTATATCTGACACTTTCTCTCTGACCCGGCCTATATCTGACATTTTCTCTCTAATCCGGCCTATATCTAACACTTTCTCTCTGACCGACCCTATATCTGACACATTCTCTCTGACCGACCCTATATCTGACACTTTCTCTCTGAATCAGCCTATTTCTCTCTGACCCAGCTTATATCTCACGCAGTCTCTCTGACCTGGCCTATATCTGACACTTTCTCTCTGACCCAGCCCATATCTAACACTTTCTCTCTAACCTGGCCTATATTCAATACTCTCTCTCAGACCCGGCCTATTTCTCTCTGACCCAGCCTATATCTGCACTTTCTCTCTGACCTGGCCTATATCTGACACTTTCTCTCTGACCCGGCCTATTTCTCTCTGACCCGGCCTATATCTAACACTTTCTCTCTGACCCGGCCCATATCTAACACTCTCCTGTTCTGTTAACAACATGTTTTCCCTTGGCGCGAGACGACAAATGAAACATAGTCAGTCTAATTAACTGTCTGATGTTCTGTTTGACATCCACAGAATCCTAAAACCTCCAGGTGAAAAAGTTTCCTTTCTCAGAGATCATGTCTATGTATATGTATACCATTGTATAGAGTACAATATCTAGTTTATAGTTTGATATATAGTTAACCAGCACACACAGTATTTCTATCAGAATAACTGCAGGTATGTTCTATATCATGATATAATCATTTTATATCTATAGCTACATACGTTACCATTATATATATAGTGCTAAATCTATACATGTAAACTTTATATAATGCAATATAACTATAGGTAAATACTTTGTACTTTTCCATATACATCACTGTAAAAATTATGGTGCCGAAAATTTCACCTGACACCAAATCCACAAAATGTTATTTCTCTTCAATTAATGTGGCTCTCAATATAAGTAAAGTTGGGCTAATTATAAGTAAGGTGATATCTTCTCTCATTCATGACCTGAAGGAAATATATACTACAAAGTGAATTAAAACCTCTAATGTTTAACCTTACAAATTAGAATTGTCCAAATTGTCACTTCTGCATATTATGATTTTCATTTTTTGTTTGTTTTAATATTTTCCTGGATATTTCTTTTTACCATACCACAAATGGCTTGTTCTGTTAATTTAATTGTACGACAAAGAAAGTTCTCTTGATCGCAATTATTAAAGTCAGAGCGTCCGAATGATGATACCAATTAGAGGAAGATGAGACGTCGGGACAAAAAAAAAGGTCAACAACACTACGGAGCCTGCCAGAATTCTAACCACACAGAATCCGAAATAAGGTCATTATTTCAGGGCAATCAATCAAAATGCCCTTCATTCAAAACAAAAAAACAGGTCATAATTGTGAAGACAACAGGTGGAATTACGTTTACATTTCAATTTACTATGAATACTTGCCCTCTGAAATTAAACTATTGCACAATTAGAAAAGGCTACAAAGACACTAATCCCTACAATCCCTAAAATAGATCCCTATTTTCTGTATTTAATTGCAAATCCCTATAATGCCTATATATATATATATATATATATATATATATATATATATATATATATATATATATATATATATATATATATATATATGTATATAAATGGATATCAGACACAAATCCCTATGATCCCTATGATCCCTATGATCCATATATATATATAGAGAGAGAGAGAGGGATCCTTATTTCTGCATCTCAGAAAAACATTCCTATAATCCCTCTATATATAGACCCCTAATCTCTGTATCTCAAACATCCCTTTAATCCCTGTATATAGGTCCCTGATTTCTGTATCTCAAACATCCCTTTAATCCCTGTATATAGGTCCCTGATTTCTGTATCTCAAACATCCCTTTAATCCCTCTATATATAGATCCCTAATCTCTGTATCTCAAACATCCCTTTAATCCCTATATATAGGTCCCTGATTTCTGTATCTCAAACATCCCTTTGATCTCTCTATACATAGCGAGATCCCTACTCTCCGTATCTCAGAAAAACATACCTCGGATCTCTTCATGTCCAGAGAATGTTGAAATTGAGTCCTAATATTTCTATACATTATTGATTCTTTCTTAAAGGAATATGCAGAAATCTCAATCCGCTAATTCTCATTATTGAGGTCGACCATCAATCTAATGACCATTGGAATAGATCCGTCACCCTCCACTTCGCGTCAGTCTCGCCACTGTCAGGAGGGTGAAGTTGTGCCACACACAGACATATCCAGAACAAAGCAAGGTGCGTACAGTTTTGTCCATCTTTTAATCTTTCTCTGATCTTATCATTTGATAGCTACAAGAGTTAATGGATTAAACAATGTCAGATTCTTGTATAATCCGATTCTTGTATAATCCGTATCACGCTTTATCTACTGGTACATAAATCTTTAGATTGGTTTCAAGAGCCCTTCTTACAGACTTTACTTGTAGATTTCATTGTATTCTTTCATCATTATTTCCATCTTTTTTGTGCCGATGTGCACATATTAAAGTAAAAAAACGATTAAAAAAAATTTCTAAACTTTTTGTGGGATAATTTGCACCAGTGGACATTTTCATACTGAAAGTAGTTTGAATGAAGATATAACTTATTTCTAACTCAAACAAAAGGTTAAGAAACAATCTTTTGAGAATGTATATTAAATGATAAACTTTTCTTATAAATATTTAAAGGAGAAAGATGCAGAACCCTCCATATTATAAAATTGTCTTGATAATTGAAATGAATTTGATATTTCTTACGACCTAGTGGCATATTTCATTATTCTCTTGCGCATTCTCTGGATCAGATCAGACCAGATAGTTATACAAATTCTGTCATTAATTCATCATTTACTTGACACGATCTTGTTGGTTTTTCCGCCGCTCTGGGCGGGGAAAGCTTTCCTTTCTGTAATTACTTTATCATGACTATTTTCATCAGTTGCATCAACGTCGTCAAAGAAAAACTGCAGTTTCAAAAATTAAAAAAATATGCAATTCAAATTCAGTGAATCAATTGAGATGAGAGTTAAACTGCTTCCATGTTATTTGATGGTTATTCAATGGTTACTAAACGCAAACATAAGACAAACAAGCTTACTACCGAGAATGTTCTGTAACATACATAATCAAGTATTTACAGGCGTTTTTTCACAGCTTTTTTGTTGTTTTTTCTTTATGTTATTTTATCACTTAGATGAGGACCTGGATAAGCTGAGATATTGCAAAAAAATGATGAAATCACACGGTTACCACTATGTCACTCCTATCCCCTGAGACAATATCATTTACCACCTTAACACCGCTCTAATGTACTTTAAGAGCATTTTCCAAAACTTTGTCGCAAAGAGAACAAGAAATATGAGGCAACAACTGAGACGGCAGATCAGATTATGGTGCAAATGTCATATTAAGGTGTATTGGCTGGCATAGACACGGAGAGGTTTTACGTGTCATTAGCGCCACGGGAAGATAACGCTTAAACAAGCTACCTAATGCAAACATTACACTTATTAGGCCACCGGCTGAAAAAAGCTGATCATTGAGGGAGAATCGGCAACAAAAAACTCCAATCAAAACACTCAATTGCTTTTTCAAACGCAGTCGAGTCATGATCCTTATAGAAACCTAATTTGCCTTATAAAACCAATTAGTCCGTTTTGTGACATCGCTCAGATGAGAGGCGACGTTAAGATTTGGCCGTGGTTATGTGTAGATGGATTGTCAAGCCTAATTCAGAGCAGCACGTCGGTGACAGAGTGACACGCGGGCATTAAGACACATTGTCATCCATAACACAGGATCTACCTACCTCAATTAACATGTAAGAGTCTTTGTGGAACAATACCATAGCATAGCTAGAGGATTTTAATTATTTGAGAATGTTGTATGTACAGTTTTAGAGAGACAAATGATTAATATGTTATTTTTTTTTTAAACTTTTATCCGCAATTAGACGTCTCATAATGTGGCCTGTGTTTTAATTTTTCCTCTGTCTATATATTAAAATGTAATTTAAGCCTGGTTAACTTATGCTTTGCAATATCCTCCCGCAGTTAAAAAAAAAAATCCCAAGATGGCAAAAATGCTTCAACGCAATATCAAAGAAGACCACATCATTAAAGCCGAAGATGAAAACAAGAAGACAACAAAAAAGGTAAGAATAACAAGATTTTTGATTTCTGACCATGGTTACCTGTAGAATGCCTCGCTGCGAAGTATTGCCAGTTTTCCACGATGTCCGCCTGCCGCGGTCGTCCGTATACCATCCTTGCCGACGCGTTTCCGTTATGGTCCCAGGCCGTTTTGCGCTGAGCCTTCATCATCATGTTCTCATGCATCTTGATGCCCTTGTCCTGCGATTCCAAATCCTCTCTTTTTCTCTCCCTTTTCCTTCCTCTCTATTCTCTCTCAAGAGAGTTCTCTCCGGATATTCAATTGTTCTGTTATGTCACTGTGGTAGGTGTGAGTACCGTTCTGGTAAGCTCGAGGTGTGACAAGCCTCTGTCACACTCCACCGAGCACAGATTGCCACGCGAGGACAGTGGTGACTACAATATGTCTGTCACAGTATCGGCCCTCGGACAGGCAACAAGCTGACGTCCTGCAAGCGCAGGTCAATGTGCCTACTCAAAGACAACTGCTATGCACCCAAACTTCAAGTCTTTTCTGCCTTATGCGCTTAATAGCAAATATCTGCCATTGATAGCTTTTTATGAACACTTTTAAAAAAGCCCAAATTGAAACAGTTATGGCACACTGTGTGAAAACTCACTGCTCTAAATTAGGCTGACGGTTTTTAGGCTCATTCTGTCAATAGTGACAAAACAAAAATGTGGGTGAGAGTTTTTGGAGTGGAGATCATATGTTGGTGTGGGGTGTCTATAAGCGGCGTGGAGTGTGGTGGGGGCCGGACTGCCAACGTTGAGGACACACCTCCAGGCCCTGGCCGGACACATCCGCTCAGAGTCTCTGTGCTGAGGTGGGAGGGTCGCTGGTTCTGCTGCTAACGATGAGGGTCGAGGCTGCAAGCCGAGGCTGGCGTGGAGTCTACGAGATGATGACGGAGGCCGCGGGTTGCTGATGCGCGTGAGACATTCTCTTCTCTTCTCTCTCTCTGCCTGCGTCGCCGTCGTTCACATCCCTGGAGTGTGCGTCTCCGTCACACCCTCCATCCACCACTGACATACACACTCCACTCCTCACTCCTCAAGCGATCTTTATTTCCCGCTCAACAAAAAGCTCTCGCTCCGAGATAAAATTTTCCAAATTAGGATCACAATGCGACTGGGGGTGTGTTTGTTGTTTACATGTGTTAAGCTTGGCTTCCAGACCTCCGCTCCATTACCATGCAGCTCTTCCTGCAAATGATTCTTCACTTTATTGTTCACATAATTAAACACAAAAAGCTTTGGCCTTGGATTTGGGTTTATGTGTCTATAGCAATGCATGCTGGGAGACCAGTCGGTGGGAGGATTGCAGACGTCTAAGTCACACAAATAAAGCTTTTAAAATCAAACGTTTTTCTGCAGCACAATGTAATATCATAATAATTAACAGCATAAAAAGCGGCGGCGTGTTGGAGGTGAGTTTTGCTTGCCTCCACCTGTAAGATGCCAAGTTAATTACAATCGCTTCCTCTCCATATTATGTCTGCTCAACACGCGCAGATTATCCGTTAAATAAGGAAGAGATTGTCCCCTGTCGATTAGCATATCATAAATAATCTCGTCAACAATATCCGTAAAGATCTCCTTGACTAAGTACACAAATAAACTCGGCTAATTGACGGAGACTTCTCGCCGATCACTCTAATAAAGGTATCATAACAACGCTATTTACCACTGTCCCCTCCGACTGAAAATGTCACAGTGTCTTGTCAAGATTAGTAAGGATTATCACAGACAGGGATTAAGTGTTAAACAATTGAAAAAAAACTATGCCCATGCATCTGTGTTTACAATATGTGGTGTAAAAAAAAATCAAATAGATTGCAGACGATCGCAGATTCCATGTTAGCGGCATGCATTCCCAACATAAGGACTTCTCCCTTCATAAACAGCACAACTCTTAAACGTCTGATAATTCCTCGACATAAAAGGAACCGCTCACTGGAAAATATTATAGTTTTAACAAAACTTGGATTCTGACCAACATATGGCTTATGGCAACCGATTCATCTAAGAAAATTTTCAATTTTTTTATTTATTTTTTTTTATTTTTTTATTTGACAGATTGTTTCATCTGATTTCTTATATTCTTAGAAAGCGCTTTTGACTTCTGGATGGAGTGTGCACATAGCCACTAATCAGTAAACGCTGACTTTTGAACCAGTAAACGTGTACCACTCAGCAAAGCTGTGACGTCTTCTTTTAATCAATCTTGAAAGATATCTTGATAAAAGTGAGCTCTAAATTAATATTAAAGTCACATCTGAGCAAACAGGACTATCAGGTAGCTGAGGTAGCCTTTATAACTCGCTGAGACGAAGTGTTAATGATTCTATTGTGTACCGTATGCCCCTCGATTAATGCCCTGGGCATTACCAAAGATATCACAATGGAAGCCTCCAACTTTAAATCTACCAACATAAATTTTTTTTTATAATGTCTTGCCAAACTTGTACTTTAAAAATATCAACATCAGCGCTCTTATGGTAATGTGAAGATATGAGTTATTTTAATTCCTTAAACTTTATATATCTTTTTTTTTATTAGAATCTAACTTTTTGCACATATGTCACAATTTGTTAATTAGGGTGAGATGCTGTTTTTTTAAGATATCTGAGAGGACATTTTTCTCGTGACACAATAGGAGCCCTGGTAGGTCGGTATATTGTATATACCTCGTCATATCTCTGCCTTAACAATTGCGCGTTAATGGAGACGGCAGGACCTGGATTACAGCAACAATGCTGAGACAATGCTTGCCGGCGCTTTGTGAGTTAATGGCGGAGAAGGGGTAGGAGAGAGGAATCAGGAGCGCTACTCTCTGCACGCTTACCTTTGTCTGTCTATACCCCCATACTGTGCGCCTCAACACACTCCCCACCCTCCACGCATCATCACACTTCCCACCCTTCATGTCTCACTACAATCCCCACCCTCCATGCATCATCACATTCCCCAACCTCCATCACCCTCCTCATCACTCCCCACCCTCCACGCATCATCACACTTCCCACCCTCCACGCCTCCCCACACTCCCCACCCTCCACGCATCATCACACTTCCCACCCTTCATGTCTCACTACAATCCCCACCCTCTATGCATCATCACCCTCCCGATCCTCCACGCCTCATCACACTCCCCACCCTCCATGTATCATCACATTCCCCACCCTCCACGCCTCCCCACACTCCCCACCCTCCATGCATCATCACACTAACCATCCTCTACGCCTCACCACACTCCCCACCCTCCATGCATCATCACACTTCCCACCCTCCACGCATCATCACACTTCCCACCCTCCACGCATCATCACACTTCCCACCCTTCATGTCTCACTACAATCCCCACCCTCCATGCATCATCACCCTCCCGATCCTCCATGCCTCATCACACTACCCACCCTCCATGTATCATCACATTCCCCACCCTCCACGCCTCCCTACACTCCCCACCCTCCATGCATCATCACACTAACCATCCTCCACGCCTCATCACACTACCCACCCTCCATGTATCATCACATTCCCTACCCTTCATGTCTCACAACAATCCCCACCCTCTATGCATCATCACCCTCCCGATCCTCCATGCCTCATCACACTACCCACCCTCCATGTATCATCACATTCCCCACCCTCCACGCCTCCCCACACTCCCCACCCTCCATGCATCATCACACTAACCATCCTCCACGCCTCATCACACTACCCACCCTCCATGTATCATCACATTCCCCACCCTTCATGTCTCACAACAATCCCCACCCTCCGTGCCTCACCACACTCCCCACCCTCCACGCCTCACCACACTCCCCACCCTCCACGCATCACCACACTTACCATCTTCCACGCATCATCACACTCCCCACCCTCCATGCCTCACCACACTTCCCACCCTCCACACCTCACCAAACTCCCCACCTGTGCAACAATCAGTCCTCATTTTGTCAAGCACACTTTAGTTTCATGGCCACATTGCAAGCTTTACCCCACACATCTCATGAGTGACACTATATGATCTTGCGTGAACTTATTTTGTCACATTTATGCGTGACCTGACAGAGGCCTGGCTGGAACCGATGCAATGTTACCTGTACAATAGGGTCAGGTTAATTCTCCTTTAATTCTATCTACTTTAAGCGGTAATTGTCACATCTGCTGCGATGCAAGCGTTATTGTCTGTGCCGTCACAATAAGCATATTGCTTCCTTCCAAGATTTCCGAGCAGCCCCACTAGGACAAATTTAATGTTTTCACAAACTAAAGCTGCCACACACAATACCCAGCATCATATAGGGTGTAATGAGATCAGACGAGATCAGACGAGATCAGGTGAGATCAGGTGAGATATATGAATAATGTCTAATATTAAACTACATATAACAAACTGCCAGATTTGGCCGCGGAAACAATCTGCAATGTTCACACTTTATCTTCCTTGTGTTATTCACACATTAACATGAAATTTTATATTCATTTGTATCAACAGCATAAAGATAAAATTTTAATTGCCGGGACAATGTAACACACCAAACTGCCCCGAGAAAAACATAATCTTCCATTCACACCTTTTTTCGTCATGCCGACAGTCTACAAGGAAATATTTTCATGAAAACACTGTTTAAATTATATATGGCCCAAGAGTTTCAGGGTTCATGTCAAACAAAGTCTTGGATTAAATTACAACGCGATTTTTATATCTTCATGGCCAGACGATATAATTCTCACAAAACGTTATGATATTTTTAAGATAAAGAAGAGGGAATCACCAGGCTGACTAATCTTACCTTTTTCTTTCTAATCTTCAGAAAAAAATTAATAAAAAACTAGCAGTAAATGGAAACAGTCAGGTTAGCTGTGACAAAATAGAGTCACGCTTGGTCAGTATTTGGTCATGCACAGCTGCTGTGTGGTTATGTGTGACCGTTTAGATGTTTGCCTTGAACTGATGATGGCAATGGTGGTTAATGGGAGGACTGGACAGTGGTCAATGGTGGCATGACTGCATAGGTTCACGCTGGATTACTGTGTGTCTATGATTTATCGTTTATCATATATATGCTGGATACATGTATAAGATATCATGTTCAGCATGATCATGTTATGTTCAGTCATGTTCTGAATTGTGTGACTGGCCCCACTAGCACAGTTGGTAGAGGGTAGGATCTGTGCATTTAATGGTTGTATAAGTGGAGGACGGGAGGTGGTGGGTTCGACTCCCACTGCCGGCAGTGTTACTTTCACACTGGTTAAAATGCTCTAAAGTCGACCTGATATGGCCATAGTTGCTGAAAGGGTCGTAAAAACACCATTTCACAATTCTTTTTTTTCTGTCATGTGTGGTCATGTTCAGTCATGTGTGGTCATGTTTAGTCATGTGTGGTCATGTTCTGTCATGTGTGGTCATGTTCTGTCATGTGTGGTCACGTTCTGTCATGTGTGGTCACGTTCTGTCATGTGTGGTCAGTTCAGTCATGTGTGGTCATGTTTAGTCGTGTGTGGTCATGTTCAGTCATGTGTGGTCATGTTCAGTCATATGAGGTCATGTGTGGTCATGTTCAATCATGTGTGGTCATGTTCAGTCATGTGTGGTCATGTTCAGTCATGTGTGGTCATGTTCAGTCATATGAGGTCATGTGTGGTCATGTTTAGTCATGTGTGGTCATGTTTAGTCATGTGTGGTCATGTTCAATCATGTGTGGTCATGTTCAGTAATGTGTAATCATATGTGCTCATCGCGTGGCTTCATCTACTCATGCACATCAGTTGCGTGACATTATTTGGTCATGGCCCTACATGACCCCTGTGTGTGTGTGGTCCCATTTATTATCAACCAATTAGATGACTTTAGGAGGTCATCAATTCCAAGTCACTTATTTTGATAATTCTATAGAAATCCTTCCTCAACTGTTTTAAGTTTTTATTCATGTACTAATATATAGATGACGGCTGGTTTCCGATGATTAAATCAGAAAAAAAACTAGAAGCAATAAGGACAATTTTAGGCCGATATAAGAATGTGCCGACAAAACATGTACATGTACACTTTATGCATTAAACACTGATGCTTTTTTTCCTTCTCTGTTTAGTGCCAGTTTAAATATGGCAAAAAACATATATGCACAGAAAAGATAACTGAATAAAATCCTGAATCTTAAAGCCAATGTGGCACAGAAAAAAAGTTAAAAACATAATTTGATAAATTCACAAATATAAAAAAATATTATACGATAAAAGGTATAATATAAGAATGAGAATATTATGCCTCATTGTCTCATTGTATCAAATATCATTTTTTTACATTTTTTAAATCATTTCTTTTTCAATCTTTTTTAAACACAAGCTTTGATTTGTGCTGTTTGAAGCAGCTGTTAATCTGATCAAATACGATGTTGTGTTTGACCACCTTCATGCAGAGCCTGATTGTGATATCATTAAACTCGCGATGAGCAAAAGAGATCGTGATGAAAGGGTGAGAATACTAACAAGACTAGGGGGATCCAGGGTGAGAGAGATACCCTACACCCTACCTGTTTCCTACCCCGACACCCCACATCACCTCCCAGCTTTTATTACCACGTTACAACCAGAGATAAACGAGTCAATTAGCAAGGTGAGCGGCCATGTTGCCGGTGTCCAGGTCAGGGTAGAGTTGCATTCTGGGATATCGGATATCACAGGCGTGACATTATTGCCAGGGTTAAGTGGGGACCTATTGTCTGATACAATACCGGGGGCAAGTTTAAAGGGAATCTCCCACCAAGGTGACAAGGCTTGCAAGACAGGCAACTAGACCTCACAGGCTGCAACGCTGGCAACTAGACCTCACAGGCTGCAAGACAGGCAACTAGACCTCACAGGCTGCAACGCTGGCAACTAGACCTCACAGGCTGCAACACAGGCAACTAGACCTTAGAGGCTGCAACACAGGTAACTAAACCTCACAGGCTGCAACACAGGCAACTAGACCTCACAGGCGGCAACACAAGCAACTAGACCTTAGAGGCTGCAACACAGGCAACTATACCTCACAGGCTGCAACACTGGCAACTAGACCTCACAGGCTGCAACACTGGCAACTAGACCTCACAGGCTGCAACACTGGCAACTAGACCTCACAGGCTGCAACACAGGCAACTAGACCTCACAGGCTGCAACACAAGCAACTAGACCTTAGAGGCTGCAACACAGGCAACTAGACCTCACAGGCTGCAACAAAGGCAACTAGACCTCACAGGCTGCAACGCTGGCAACTAGACCTCACAGGCTACAACACAGGCAACTAGACTTCACAGGCTGCAACACAAGCAACTAGACTTTAGAGGCTGCAACACAGGCAACTAGACCTCACAGGCTGCAACACAGGCAACTAGACCTCACAGGCTGCAACAGCTAGACCTCACAGGTAACTAGACCTAACTAGACCTCACAGGTAACTAGACCTAACAGGTAACTAGACCTAACAGGTAACTAGACCAAACAGGTAACTAGACTGGACCTCACAGACAACTAAACCTTACCGGTATCTAGACTTTTCAGGCATTATAAAGCTATCTCTTGTAGGCTGCAGCACAGACAAAGAGACAGAGTTATCCAGCTGGTGAGAGAGGCAATGCAGGCATTCTGTGCCCAGAATCAATGAGGGGAGTTTGAAGCTTTGAGTGAAACAGACGTAGGAGGACGTTATGGGTCACACTCCCCCACATAAACCCCACTCTCCATCACACTCCACTACACTCCCCACACACCCCCACATAATCCTACTCTCCATCACACTCCACTACACTCCCCCCACTCCCCCACAAAAACCCCACTCTCCATCACACTCCACTACACTCCCCACACTCCCCCACTCTCCATCACACTCCTCCACACTCCACTACTCTCCCCACTCTCCCCTTACTCCACTACACTCACCACACTCCCCCACTCTCCCCACACTCCACTACACTCCCCACACTCCCCCAAATAAATCCCACTCTCTATCACACTCCACTACACTCCCCACACTCCCCCACATAAACCCCACTCTCCATCACACTCCACTACACTCCACTACACTCCACTCAGACTCAGATCTGCATTTTATGTGTTTGTATTTTTGCATTTAATGTTTAAAAATTCAAAGCAGTTTTTTTACTCAAAAATGTCTTTACCCTGAAAACCCAATCTCTGTGCATGTATGCCACGATGCCAAACCTATACAAGTGTTGACTGTAAACATGGTGTTTTGTTTTGCCTCCTGTGTAATTATTCAGGGTTGTCCCAAAAACACATTCCACTTCACATAACTTACTTACATGGATCTTGTTTGGGGGGAGACATGAGACAATTGCTTACCAAAGTCAGAAATGTCTCATTCTGATCCATGCCTGAGGAGACAATGGACTCATCTAAGTTTTAACATAATTTGTTACATTCTTCAAGTATTTCACACTCATCAGTTGGCTAAGAAATTGCATATCGGTGAAGCAATGAACAGTGATCGGTGGCTGTCCGATCAAAAATGCCCTCTGAAAGCCTTACATACAACATTGTCTCATTTAAATCTGAATTGTCTCATCACATTTACTTTTTATGGAGACAAAAGTCACATCAATGTATTCTTCTAGCAATATCTCTGTTTGCAGGTATGTTCCTTTCACATAATGCAGACAATTCTTTTTTAAAAATTCACAAAAGAAAGATGGGCTGAGCAGACGGCATCACTTAGTGTCTTCCTTGGCATGTTGCGAGAGGTTGGAGGGAGAAGGAGACGTACATAGGGAGCACCATCTGGTGGCAGAGAGAGGGACCATTATGAAACCTTAGGCCTCGTCTCCTGCAGAGTTACCTCATAACCCTGGCCGTCCACTCACTCACATATACACTACAGTCCAGTCCAAAAGTGTCATCACTATAGTCCAGTCCAAAGGTGTCATCACTACAGTCCAGTCCAAAAGTGTCATCACTATAGTCCAGTCCAAAAGTGTCATCACTATAGTCCAGTCCAAAAGTGTCATCACTATAGTCCAGTCCAAAAGTGTCATCACTATAGTCCAGTCCAAAAGTGTCATCACTACAGTCCAGTCCAAAAGTGTCATCACTACAGTCCAGTCCAAAAGTGTCATCACTACAGTCCAGTCCAAAAGTGTCATCACTCATGTCCAGTCCAAAAGTGTCATCACTACAGTCCAGTCCAAAAGTGTCATCACTATAGTCCAGTCCAAAAGTGTCATCACTACAGTCCAGTCCAAAAGTGTCATCACTACAGTCCAGTCCAAAAGTGTCATCACTACAGTCCAGTCCAAAAGTGTCATTACTCTAGTCCAGTACAAAAGTATCCACACTCCAGTACAGTACAAAACTATACCAAAACTATTCTTTACTAAAAATGTTTATACTCCAGCAGCCCAGTATAAAAGAATCTGACATCAAAAGACAATCCAAAGGTTTATTGCAATCATCTGGTATAACTCAAGTAGGATCAACAACTATCTTCACCTTGAAAAAATCTGTCAATAGTTTGATTAAGTTCCCAGTCTGGACTTAAAAGTGTACTCATCTTGACAGCTATTACAAAACATAGTATATTGAAGCTGACTCTTTAATATGGTATTGCGTATCTAGCGTGGCACTGTACTTGCCTATCTAGCCTGGCACTGTACTTGCCTAACTAGCCTGGCACTGTACTTGCCTATCTAGCGTGGCACTGTACTTGCCTATCTAGCCTGGCATTGTACTTGCCTATCTAGCGTGGCACTGTACTTGCCTATCTAGCATGGCATTGTACTTGCCTAACTAGCCTGGCACTGTACTTGCCTAACTAGCCTGGCACTGTACTTGCCTATCTAGACTGGCATTGTACTTGCCTATCTAGCGTGGCACTGTACTTGCCTATCTAGCATGGCATTGTACTTGCCTAACTAGCGTGGCACTGTACTTGCCTATCTAGACTGGCATTGTACTTGCCTATCTAGCATGGCACTGTACTTGCCATTCTAGCCTGGCACTGTACTTGCCTATCTAGACTGGCATTGTACTTGCCTATCCAGCGTGGCACTGTACTTGCCTGTCTAGCCTGGCACTGTACTTGCCTATCTAGCCTGGCACTGTACTTGCCTATCTAGCCTGGCACTGTACTTGCCTATCTAGCCTGGCACTGTACTTGCCTATCTAGCGTGGCACTGTACTTGCCTATCTAGCATGGCATTGTACTTGCCTATCTAGCGTGGCATTGTACTTGCCTATCTAGCATGGCCCTGTACTTGCCTATCTAGCATGGTATTGTACTTGCCTATCTAGCATGGCATTGTACTTGCCTATCTAGCATGGCACTGTACTTGCCTAACTAGCCTGGCACTGTACTTGCCTATCTAGCCTGGCATTGCACTAGCCAATTTAGTCTGGCACTGTACTTGCCTATCTAGACTGGCATTGTACTTGCCTATCTAGCCTGGCGAGACAATCAGTACTGAGAAAACATCTGATAAACACTAAATAACAAAGTGACAAGATAACAGACTGAACTGCTCATCACAAACCAATAAAATCAAACAAGCTATAACCAAAGCACTTATCATAGACTGTAAATCTTGTATCTGTAATCACTTTTAGGTATATTTTGTATCTGTAACCAATTTAAGGGACATCTTGTATCTGTAACCACATATTGGTATATTTTGTATCTGTAACAACATTTAGGTATATTTTGTATCTGTGACCACTTTTAGGTGACTTTTTGTATCTGTAACCACATTTAGATATATTTTGTATCTGTGACCACTATTGTTTCATATTATCTGAGTTTGTTGAGTTAGCTTCCCTGTAGCTGACTGTGAACGAGGCACCTGTCCTGAAGCCGACCCAGGGCCCTACCGACGTCGACAGCCGCCGACCTGGAAAACAATCAATACCCTGCTCCTCACCAGATCATCTAATAACCCCAGAGAACATGACACCATTAATGTATTTCATTAGTTTGTGATTCTAATTGAAATGAGAATGAGATTATGTTCCAGCATAAAATACACTGCTGATAGTGGCAAGATTAGGTGTGAAATATCAAGCGGTATATTCTCTTATATTGTGTTTCACACCTACTGACAAAACTGATCACTGCTTAATGGCCCAAGGTGTGCAACGAGTCAAGTGGGTGATTTGCCTTTGTCAATGATCACAAGTCAAGTAGATGATTTAACTTTGTCATTGATCACAAGTCAAGTAAAGTCAAGTAGATGATTTAACTATGTAACTGATCACAAGCCAATTGAGTGATTTGCCTTTGTCATTGATCACAAGTCAAGTGGGTGATTTAACTTATTGATCACAAGTCAAGTAGATGATTTAACTATGTAACTGATCACAAGTCAATTGAGTGATTTAACTTTGTCATTGATCACAAGTCAAGTGGGTGGTTTAACTTTGTCACTGATCACAAGTCAAGTGGGTGATTTAACTTATTGATCACAAGTCAAGTGGGTCATCTAACTTTGTCATTGATCACAAGTCAATTGACTGATTAACTTTGTCATTGATCACAAGTCAAGTAGATGATTTAACTATGTAACTGATCACAAGTCAATTGAGTGATTTACCTTTGTCATTGATCACAAGTCAATTGAGTGATTAAATTTGTCATTGATCACAAGTCAAGTAGATGATTTAACTATGTAACTGATCACAAGTCAATTGAGTGATTTACTTTTGTCATTGATCACAAGTCAATTGAGTGATTTACCTTTGTCATTGATCACAAGTCAATTGAGTGATTTACCTTTGTCATTGATCACAAGTCAATTGAGTGATTAACTTTGTCTCTGATCACAGGTCAATTGAGTGATTTGCCAATGTTCATCCTTCACATGTCAATCTTACTTAATGTTTATGACCTGACAAGTCAAGTCACAAATAATTGATCTCAGAATAGAATTCAAGGGTATGGCCTCATCATTATTACAAGTCAAGAGTATGACCTCACTTTGTGTTCAAGTCCAAGTGTATGACATCTTATTTTGTCCAAGTCAAGATTATGATCCATTTAGACCTCACATAAACTAGATGCATTTCAATCATAAATGTGCTAAGTTGACCTTAAAGTGACCTTGATGTGACCCTGATGTGACCTTAATGTGACCTTGATGTGACCTTGATGAGACTTCCTCAGACTTCCCGCCCCGCAAGGCGTTGTGAAATGTGCCAGACAGTCCACTCTTAATGTTTTATTCCAATGTTTCATTTAGGTCCCATTCAAACAAATAGACAACGGCAAGCGGCAGAAAAAACACTTAAAATGCACACACATCTCACACAGCCCAGATGTCCCACCTTCTAAAAACCACTGAAACCAAACATCCCTTTGTTTTACATCTAATGTCATTTTCCATATTACATTAAAGATGAGGAATTAATTTAATCATGTACATGGAAACACATACGGTGTATCATCCTAAATTAATCAAGGGAGTTATATTTAAGAAGCTATGATGAGCTGGACATTTGTGATATGTCATTCTAGAGCTGAGCCTGGCCAGTAGTGTACAAAGTTGGGGCTGTGTGCACCTGCACCTCAGTCGGCCCTCCTTTAATCTAATGCACTATCAAATTGTTCTAATAAATTAATCCGTAACCCGAGCTACCTTCATTTATTAAATTTGTCCTAATTGAGAAAGTTTGCAGGCAATTTTCATGAGCCATGTCTCACATGTCCCAGATAGCATCAACCAATGCACCTATCAATGCCTGGAACTGATGCACCTGTCAATGTCCTCAGCTGTTGCACCTATCAATGCCCAGAACCGATGCACCTGTCAATATCCTCAGCTGCTGCACCTAGCAATGCCCAGAACTGATATGCACCTGTTAATATCCTCAACCAATGCACCTATCAATGCCTAGAACTGACGCACCTGTCAATATCCTCAACGGATGCACCTATCAATGCCTAGAACTGACGCACCTGTCAATATCCTCAACGGATGCACCTATCAATGCCTACAGATAACACACCTAGCAATGCCTGGAGCTTATACACTGCAACTCTCAGATCCTGATGAATGAATTATTTGTTTTATTATAATCTTAAAATGCCGTCATTATGGATGTTTTAAAACATGTCTGAGTTTAGTAGTGGGGTAAGGTAAGGTGCAGGAGCTGTCTGATTAGATTCAGGGGCTGTCTGATTAGATGTAGGAGCTGTTTGATTAGATGTAGCTGTCTGATTAGTTTTAAGAGCTGTCCGATAAGATGAAGGAGCTGTCTGATAAGATGTGGGAGCTGTCTGATTAGATGTAGGAGCTGTCTGATAAGATGTGGGAGCTGTCTGATTAGATGTAGGATCTGTCTGATAAGATGTGGGAGCTGTCTGATAAGATGTGGGAGCTGTCTGATTAGATGTAGGAGCTGTCTGATTAGATGAAGGAGCTGTCTGATAAGATGTAGGAGCTGTCTGATAAGATGTAGTAGCTGTCTGATTAGATGTGGGGGCTGTCTGATTAGATGAAGGAGCTGTCTGATAAGATGTAGGAGCTGTCTGATAAGATGTAGGAGCTGTCTGATTAGATGAAGGAGCTGTCTGATTAGATGAAGGAGCTGTCTGATAAGATGTAGGAGCTGTCTGATTAGATGAAGGAGCTGTCTGATTAGATGAAGGAGCTGTCTGATTAGATGTAGGAGCTGTCTGATTAGATGTAGGAGCTGTCTGATTAGATGTAGGAGCTGTCTGATTAGATGTAGGAGCTGTATGATTAGATGTAGGAGCTGTCTGATTAGATGAAGGAGCTGTCTAATTAGATGAAGGAGCTGTCTGATTAGATGTAGGAGCTGTCTGATAAGATGTAGGAGCTGTCTGATAAGATGTAGGAGCTGTCTGATTAGATATAGGATCTGTCTGATTAGATGAAGGAGCTGTCTGATTAGATGAAGGAGCTGTCTCTGTCTGATTAGATGAAGGAGCTGTCTCTGTCTGATTAGATGAAGGAGCTGTCTCTGTCTGATTAGATGAAGGAGCTGTCTGATTAGATGAAGGAGCTGTCTGATAAGATGTGGGATCTGTCTGATAAGATGTAGGAGCTGTCTGATAAGATGTAGGAGCTGTCTGATTAGATGTAGGAGCTGTCTGATTAGATGTAGGAGCTGTCTGATAAGATGTGGGATCTGTCTGATAAGATGAAGGAGCTGTCTGATAAGATGTAGGAGCTGTCTGATTAGATGAAGGAGCTGTCTGATTAGATGAAGGAGCTGTCTGATTAGATGTAGGAGCTGTCTGATAAGATGTAGGAGCTGTCTGATTAGATGAAGGAGCTGTCTGATTAGATGTAGGAGCTGTCTGATAAGATGTAGGAGCTGTCTGATTAGATGTAGGAGCTGTCTGATAAGATGTAGGAGCTGTATGATTAGATGAAGGAGCTGTCTGATTAGATGAAGGAGTTGTCTGATTAGATGTAGGAGCTGTCTGATAAGATGTAGGAGCTGTCTGATTAGATGTAGGAGCTGTCTGATTAGATGAAGGAGCTGTCTGATAAGATGTAGGAGCTGTCTGATTAGATGTAGGAGCTGTCTGATTAGATGTAGGAGCTGTCTGATAAGATGTGGGATCTGTCTGATAAGATGTAGGAGCTGTCTGATTAGATATAGGAGCAGGCAGGTTGGATGTCAAAGAGGTCAAGTTGTATGTCAGAGAGGTCAAGATGGATGTAGGAGCAGTCAGTTGTGATGTAGGAATGGTCAGGTTGTATGTATTATGTGGGGTGGAGTGTTTTGTGGGGGTGGGGGTGTTATGTGGGGGTGGGGCATTATGTGGGGTGGCAGTGTTAGGTGTGGTGAGGTGGCAGTGTTATGTGGGGTGGGGTGGGGTGGGGGTGTTATGGGGGGTGGGGGCAATATGTAGGGGTGGGAGTGTTGGCAGGGGGTGTTTGTGTTGGCATCAGAGCTGGAGGCAGTGAGAGAGGCAAGCTGGGCAGCACGTGATGTCTGATGTCGGAGAGGAACACCAGACGACAGCTTGTCAAGACAGACTCTCTGGCCCCAAATCTCCAAACTCTGTCTGTCTGTGTGTCTGCCTCCCGCACCAGCAAACACAGACACCTCTGCTCGGCTTGGCCCCAGCGCTCTCACAATATTCAACTCAGCTTCTACAGAGGAGAATATTCACTCCCAGAAAACTCCTCCTACACAGGAACTTAAATAATGAATAAAGCACCAAAACTCACACTTCCCTCCGATATAAAATAACAATAAAATAAATTTCACTCTTAATCAGATGGCAAGTGCTAACAATCAAGATTTTTGCTCATTAACCTTGATCCTAACACTTACACTTTGATTGGTTACCCAGCACTAACACTCACTTTGATTAGTAGCCAGGTACTAACACTTAGACTTTGATCAGAGACCTGGTACTAACACTCAGATTTTGATTAGAGACCTGGTACTAACACTCAGACTTTGATTAGAGACCTGGTACTAACACTATGACTGATTAGTTGCCAGGTACTAACACTTAGATTTTGATTAGTGACCAGGTACTAACACTTAGACTATCTACCTTTGAACAGGTACTAACAGCCATCTTGAACGAGGACTTGTCCACGTCTGATATGCTCTTCAGTTGTTATTCCTATGGGTGCAGGTCTAATTGGTAGGACGGGACCTAGCGATAGTCTTGGCTCATATGATAGGACCTGGTGCAGGTTTAGCAGCCAGACAGACCCTATTGATGCCTCCTGGTGCAGGTCTAGCAGCCAGACAGACCCTATTGATGCCTCCTGGTGCAGGTCTAGCAGCCAGACAGACCCTATTGATGCCTCCTGGTGCAGGTCTAGCAGCCAGACAGACCCTATTGATGCCTCCTGGTACAGGTCTAGCAACCTGACAGACCCTACTGACACGTCCCGTTGCAGGTCTAGCAGCCAGACAGACCCTACTGATGCGTCCCGGTGCAGGTCTAGCAGCCTGACAGACCCTATTGATGCCTCCTGCTGACGTGTCCTGGTGCAGGTCTAGCAGCCAGACAGACCCTACTGACGCGTCCCGGTGCAGGTCTAGCAGCTAGAAAAACCCTACTGATGCGTCCTGGTGCAGGTCTAGCAGCCAGACAGACCCTACTGATGCGTCCTGGTGCAGGTCTAGCAGCCAGAAAGACCCTACTGATGCGTCCCGGTGCAGGTCTAGCAGCCAGAAAGACCCTACCGACGCGTCCCGTTGCAGGTCTGTCTGCCTCCATCATGCTCTGAGGTCAGCGCCAATGTTTGGTCGCAGCCGGGCGGCAGACGGGACTGACATACCAGCGTCCACATTGAGACCTGACCATTGATTTTAGCATCAGGCCACAATCAGACATTCTGCCCACCTCTGTGACAGCCGCCCCCTTCCTGACCAATCAACTCCCCTCTGTATTCACGGCCAGTCCCGTCCTAACCCCTATCCCACCATGCAACACTAGACTGAACCAAGTCATACATACTCCGTATTTCAACTATTGGTTTCATGACACATACAACTTTACAGTTTGACTTGGCTTAGACCAGAGATAAGATGTGTGTCTTTCAGCCTGATGTCATGAGTTTGGTTCCCATTTTTGGTGAAGACGCTGGAGATTCTATATTATTGTGAAGGTAGAAATCAACTCAAGGAGTTCGTTCTCACTCTGAAGGAACTGCACACAATTGGGTATCGAACATAGTGTGTTATAATCATGGCTAAGTGATAATGCAAAAGAAAGACCCTCAGTCACTCTTTAAAAAGAGTAGGGGATTGAGTCATAGTGACAGGCCTTTCTAACCTGATGCAGCCCAAATCATACCCAAAAAAGTTGTTAATACAAAAAAACACATACAAGTCAAGTTTCACGCCAGTAATTGTCTACTAGTTTTGCCTGACTCTGAGATGTCACATGACAAAATTTGTGCACAGATTGATCCCGCTCTCATACATGATTAATATCCAAATATTAATTTGCAATCAAAACCTAAAACTCGTCCAGATCATGTGCAGTCCATCCAGGGTATACGATCTGATGAGATACCAGTGTAGGCATCAACAAGCTCTGAAATTTCAAACAAACCCACCAGAAGAAAATGCACAATTTTTTAGATAAAGGATTAAGTGGTGTGTGGATGGCTTTGTTTGGGTCATAATGGCGGTGTCCATTACTCTCACAGAAAATCTCGAATCTCTTGGAAATTTCTGCATCATGATGCGCAAATTTTGCATTCTGCAGTGTGACCAATGTTGGACTGTTATATAAAGGCAGGAGATGGCCACAAAGCTGAAAGTCAAAAGCTTAAAGTCCTACAGTCAGAGGTCCAACAGACAGAGGTCCTGCAAAGGTCCTGCTGTCTGAGGTCTTGCGGCCAGAGGTCCTGCAGTCAGACATCCTGCAGTCAGAGGTCCTGCAGTCAGAGGTCCTGCAGTCAGAGGTCCTGAAGTCAGAGGTCCTGCGGTCAGAGGTTGTGCATTCAAAAGTCAGGCTACAGGCTACAGATATTTTATAAAATAATTTCAGGATATTTCACTTTAAGTATAATGATCCACCTTCCTGAACGAATTTGATTTTTTAAATCACCACTTGCTCATACTCACTTCTGATTCATTTATATTCTCAACTTTTAATTCATCTGTTCCCTTACTCACTTTTAATTCACCTATATCCTTGACTAACTTTCAGTTCATCTCTGTTGCTCACTCACTTCTTCTTCAGCTCAGTGTTTCACATAATATTTTGACTGGTTGACCTACTGTATACAGAGAAAAATTCGCGCCTAGTTATTTTCGCGCCATCGCCATTTTCGACAGGTTCGCACCGTTTTATTTTCGCAAATTTTGGATTTCTAGTACATAATATTATCACAAATTACGCTTTGCAGGTCGAGAACAGAACAAAACCATTCATTATTGCGCAATATATTTCAATGCGAGTTAATAACAATCATTTTCACGCTAAAAACAAGAGCCTCTTCCCGTCACTTCCGCCTTTCAAAATTGCGACCACGTGTTGCGTTGAGTTGTGTCTTCCCTTTTTGACAGAAATGCCAGGTCGAGAATTTCTCCACGATGTAGAACGTAATACGATGTACGTGACGTCCTTGATCTTAGCGTCAAAACTAACACGTGGTAGAATATTTCTTTGTGTATTATAAAGCCAAAGATATTCATTATATCGCTTTTAAGTATTATCGTTTTCGCACTCGATCGGCTGTAAATCATCATGATAATATTGGGTAAATACCTTTATTTATCATTTAAAATGCAATTAAAATCGATCCACGTGTGAAAGCATTTCTTTCATAAAGGGAAGACACGACTCAAAGCAGTGGAAACAAATGCCATAAAACTGTGAAGGCTGATAATTGGTATCAGTGAAATTTTACTAATTTTCACACCACTGAATGGGAAGACATCAAAGGCAGAATTGAATTGTGCGATATATCTAAATAATGATTTTAATTTTAATAGACATAGAAGTAAAAGTAAAACGTAAATACGATGTCCGTGACGTAGCGGATCGATTGGCCACGTGGCTCACAAGTCATGTGATCATTGACTTTGCAGATTTGCCAGAGAATTGCGTTTTAAATGATAAATAAAAGTATTTACCCAATATTAACACAAAATACGCTTTGCAGGTCGAGAACAGAACAAAACCATTCATCCATTTAACATGCATTACGCAATACGAGGTCGTCATGTTAAAAAGCGGGAGTGATGGGGACAAGCTCTTATTTTTGGCACGAAAACAATTGGAGTCTATCAACACGAATTGAAATATTAATATATTGCGCAATGATGGATCC
Organism: Amphiduros pacificus; assembly: GCA_949316495.1. Taxonomy (NCBI): domain Eukaryota; kingdom Metazoa; phylum Annelida; class Polychaeta; order Phyllodocida; family Hesionidae; genus Amphiduros; species Amphiduros pacificus. The sequence goes on along the minus strand of OX439012.1, from coordinate 12,592,537 downwards.
CTGGTTTCTCCTCGTGTTGCAGACATGAATTACCGCGACGTCACGTACATGATATTTACGTTTGACTTCAAGGATAAATTCTCGACCTGCGAAGCATAATTTGTGATAATATTGGGTAAATGCCTTTATTTATCATTTAAAACGCAATTAAAATCAATCTGCTACGTCTGATATTTGTTATATTTTGTTTTGATGCTTTTTAAAATGACGACCTCGTGATGCGTAATGCATGTTATAAATGGATTTATGGTTTTGTTCTGTTCTCGAACAATTTGTGATAATATTGGGTAAATACCTTTATTTATCATTTAAAATGCAATCAAAATCGATCCGCTAGCTGTCACTGGGTCAATATGGTCATGCTTGGTATCAAAATGACCAGGAGAGTCCCCTCTTCAATTTCGCGTCCATTTAATTTCGCGAATGACGTCCTGGCGCGAATTAACGCGAAAATAAAAAGGTCGCGAAAATTTGTCTGTATACAGTACATCACAGGGGTAAACATTCTGTTTGACAGCTGTAGTGGCTTACTCCCATTTTGCGCTACAGAGCGTGGCGCAATTGCGCCACCCAGAGCACTGGCACAAAATACAAGATTGTCAATTCAGGGTCAGATAAAGGTCAAATAGCCCTGTCAGGGAAGATTTTGTGAGCTTGTTAAACTATTGACAAACATCTCAACGTACATGTAAGTCTGATGTTTATGTTTTTGTCATCCTGTACATAGTAGATATGTGGCATCGTTGCATTTTGGCGCTGTGCCATGTGGCATAAAATAGAAGTCGGCCCTCTAAGTCTGGCTATTTATTGATCGGGTTAATTGCGCGTTCAATATAGGTCAATATGTGTTTTTTGCTTGACATGATTTCATGGTCAGGTGCACATGATCAGAAAGTAAGCAGGAACTCGGGTTCACACATGCTGACCTTTCGATGCTATCCAAACAGCTGTGACATTGAACTTTTTAAAATTATTCTAATGAACCTATCACCTTGATAAGTCACAACTTAAGCTACTTTTAAATAAGAATGAACCTCAGAGGAACTGCTTCGCATACACCCCGGGTTATTTGTTCCATATCTAATTTAATTAACATTTAAAAACATTTTCCAACTCAAACTTCTCTCTGAAATGAGGTCGATATTTTTCTTATTATAACAACTTCTATTTTCTTCCAACAGATTTGATATATGAATTCATATAAATATATATATATATAATATCACACAGCGACACACAGTTTTAATGTTTGTCTATGTTTATATACATTGTATACTGTCAGCAGCACCGATTCATTATCAGAAGTCCTTGTGAAGTCCTTTTTAGTCAGAAAAATTCTCTTTACAAGGATATAAGACAGTACATCTTATTTATTGGATTATTGATAAGTATATCAAACAGTAATGAAATATTCATCATAAATATACTTTAAACATATAAACCATACTGTTCTATTTTATGTAAATGTAAGATTTTGCACGTAAATTGGTCTGTCATAAATAAATAATTCTTAAGATTTGAAAAGCACAAAATATACAACTCGCACCATACTTTTCGGGCAATATCACCATTTTAATCAGTTTGAGCCAAACATCAATTAGGTCACGCAAAATGCAACTAAAATTGACCACGCTAAGCAGTTAGTTGCATGGTTCTATTTGTTCCCTGGTCAGACAGAAGCCCTGTGTGACCTTATTTGTTCACATTCTTGCCGGACCAAATAGAGGTTTGACTTCAAATGATAACCTGTGAGATGAAAATATACCATCTCAATGAAAAACACCAGAAGTCGACAGAGAAATATCATTATTACAAAACAATGTGTGAGAGAGAGTGAGAGACAGTGAAAATCAAACAAATCCCACAAGAAAAGGAGACTAACCTTGGGGAAATTTACAATGACACGTCACACTCAAAGATTGGAGGGGGAAGAGGGAGAGAGGTAAAGGGGTAGAGGGGGAGATGGGAAGGGGGAGGGGGAGGTAAAGGGGTAGAGGGGGAGAGGGGGAGAGAGGAAGAGGGTAAGGGGGAGGGAGGTAAAGGGGGAGGGGGAGGGAGGTAAAGGGGGAGGGGAAAGGGGGGAGAGGGGGAGGGAGGAAATACGGGAGAGAGGAAGAGGGGAAGGAGGAGGGAGGTGGAGGGGGAGGGAGGTAAAGGGGGAGAGGGGGAGGGGAAAGGGGGGAGAGGGGAGGGATGAAGAGCGGGAGAGAGGAAGAGGGGAAGGGGGGAGGTAAAGGGGGAGAGGGGGAGGGGAAAGGGGGGAGAGGGGGAGGGAGGAAGAGGGAGAGAGAGGAAGAGGGTGGTCTATACCATGATAAACATGTCAGGGACAAGCCACCAGTCACAATATTGGCTCAGCTACATGAATTGTCCTGATACAAGGCTACTGAGAGAAAAAAGACAAGGACAAGATTAATGACATCAGGACAAGGGCAACAGGACAAGGACATCAGGACAAAGGCATCAGGACAAGGACATCAGGACAAAGGCATCAGGACAAGGACACCAGGACAAAGGCATCAGGACAAGGACAACAAGATAAGGACACCAGGACAAGGACACCAGGACAAGGACATCAGGACAAGGACACCAGGACAAGGGCATTAGGACAAGGGCATCAAAACTGAGGACAATAGACAGGAACACAGCAAGTGACCACTGGATGGCATGGTGGTGGGATGAGCAAACGACTTGAGACATGACTAGACTTAACATTTACTAGACGAGAGTCCAGAAATTAGACGGAGGATGACGGGGGGTACATCACTAGACACACAAGTAGACAATTACTAGACGAGAGTCCGGGGATTAGACGGAGCATGTGGTGGGTACATCACTAGACACACGAGTAGACACTAGCTAGACGAGTCTGGGGGGGTTACTTACTGTGGGGCTGGTCAAGTAGCCACGTGACCACGGGGTGCATAGACATTGGGGGTTGGGGTTGGTGACTACTCACGCCCCAGCTCACTCATAATGCCACGTCTAGGCATCCCTTACCTACAACAGAGAGAAAAAAACATCACCCGCCAGTCACCGCCAAACATCTATATGGTCACGCATGAATGTGACCAAATAAGGTCACACGTGACTCAATTTTGGTCATGTGTGACTTAATTTTCATTATGCTCATATGGTCAGGCATGCTTTATGCATGATACAATGTGGTCATGCTATGTGTGAATATATATGGTCACATTTATGCGTGACCCAAGAGAATCTTGTTAAGGAACAGAGCGATATTTTACACATTTACAGATTTCTGAAGCATTAACCAAATATCTTTTTTTATTTGCCCAACCTAATTTTTGTTCTGTTTTTATTTTTATTTTTGATAGATTTTAATAAAACCACTAATGAAATGTACTTATTATGATTAAAGGGCTATAGCTTTTTAGGAATATCAACATTGATAATTTTGTGACAAACATAACTGTAATGAAGCTAAATGCATTAAAAATTAATATGCTTCTTTTCATAAATAAAAAAATTAATAAAAAACAGATCGGAAAATGCCTTATTACGGAACACATGAGCTGCAGGATTATACTTGGGACTTATTATAATAATATTATAATAATAATAATAACTCTTATATAGTGCAAACTCGGCCTGTTCATTGTTCAGCCCTTAGTATCTCCTGAATAGGAATGCTTTTATTACGGAACGCATTAAACATTACGGAACACATGAGCTGTGGAATTATATTTGTGACTTGATCTCACACAATACAGGGTGAGATATAAAAGACCTGACCTTAGATGATACAGGGTGGGTCATATAAAACATGACCTCACACAATACAGGGTGGGATACATAAGACCTGACCTCAGTTGACACAGGGTGGGTCATATAAAATCTGACCTCACACAATACAGGGTTGGATATAAAAGACCTGACCTTAGTTGATACAGGGTGGGTCATATAAAATCTGCCCTCACACAATACAGGGTGGGATATAAAAGACCTGACATCAGTTGACACAGGGTGGGTCATATAAAACATGACCTCACACAATACAGGGTGGGATATAAAAGACCTGACCTTAGTTGATACAGGGTGGGTCATATAAAATCTGACCTCACACAATACAGGGTGGGATACATAAGACCTGACCTTAGTTGATACAGGGTGGGTCATATAAAACATGACCTCACACAATACAGGGTGGGATACATACGACATGACCTCAGTTGATACAATACATAGATATATAAGACCTGACCTCACATAATACAGGGTGGAACATATTACACCTGACTTCACATAATACAGGGTGGGACATATTAGACTTGCCCTCCCACAATACAGGGTGTGTGTATATATACTAGCTGTGACTGGGGCCAGACAGTGGTCGGTCATTAGCCCTGTGGCAGCAGGTTTTGTCCAACTATATGTGGGACTGGCTTTCACACCGGGCAGGTTGGAATCAATAGTCTATGAGGTGCAATTGAATTTGTGGGCTGAGGGCCAGAATAGGTGATGTCTGGATGTGATGTCTGGGGCCAACACTACCGCCACACACCAACACAACAGCACGGCCATCTTCCACCAGGTGCCACCCGGTGCCTTCCACCGGGCACTTTCCACCGGGCACCTTTCACTGGGCGCCTTCCACAGGGCACCTTCCACCGGGCACTTCTCCACCGGGCACTTTTCCATCGGGTACTTTTCACTGGGCACTTTCACCAGGCGCCTTCCACTGGGCACTTTCACCAGGCGCCTTTCACTGGGCACCTTTCACTGGGCACCTTTCACCAGGCACCTTCCACCGGGCACTTTTCACTGGGCAATTTTCACCGGGCACTTTTCACCGGGCACTTTTCATCGGGCACTTTCATCTCTAAGTCAATAGCATTTTCCCACTATATACCACTCAACCTATCCACCACTTCAGCACCATTCCCCGCCAACGCCCATGTCAGGGACAAATGCCGATAGCAACACCCCACACCTAATACCTGCCGTAGCCTTGAGAAGACAAACAGCCCACACATGAAGTTGATCCGCCATTGGTTTGGTTTTAATCGCGAGGCAGTTTTACCTAGCACCAAATATAGGTGGGACAGGCTCCGGCTGTGTTGGAAAGGGAGGGACGGGTCTGTGTGTATGTCTGTGCTGTATGTAATGGCTGGGCCTGTGTGTAAACACAGGTAACCATGGCAATGCCACATTTCACCAGCCTTGTTATGTAATCACCATGTACACCCAGACACGTCTAGTGAGTAATACTAACAAAACCAAATCCTGCCGTTTCCCAGTCTAAGGCCTCGTCGTCGCCTGGTCGTACATTTATCTGTCGTGAATTTTATCTTATCTGATCTCGCTCATCATGACGCCCCTTCAGGACAATCAAAAGAAACATGTCACACTGACATTAGAGACAGCCTAGCTGTAGACCAGACAGGGGATAGCAAGGGGTCCTGACAGGGCTATGTTTCCTAACAAGGGGTCCTGACAGGGCTGTGTCCTAACAAGGGGTCCTGACAGGGCTGTGTGTCCTAACAAGGGGTCCTGACAGGGTTGTGTCAAAACAAGGGGTCCTGACAGGGCTGTGTGTCCTAACAAGGGGTCCTGACAGGGCTGTGTCCAAACAAGGGGACCTGACAGGTCTGTGTGTCCTAACAAGGGGTCCTGACAGGGCTGTGTGTCCTAACAAGGGGTCCTGACAGGGCTGTGTGTCCAAACAAGGGGTCCTGACAGGGCTGTGTGTCCTAACAAGGGGTCCTGACAGGGCTGTGTGTCCTAACAAGGGGTCCTGACAGGGCTGTGTGTCCTAACAAGGGGTCCTGACAGGGCTGTGTCCAAACAAGGGGTCCTGACAGGGCTGTGTGTCCTAACAAGGGGTCCTGACAGGGCTGTTTGTCCCAACAAGGGGTCCTGACAGGGCTGTGTGTCCTAACAAGGGGTCCTGATATGGCTGTGTGTCCCAACAACGGGTCCTGACAGGGCTGTGTCCAAACAAGGGGTCCTGACAGGGCTGTGTGTCCTAACAAGGGGTCCTGACAGGGCTGTGTGTCCTAACAAGGGGTCCTGACAGGGCTGTCTGTCTTAACAAGGGGTCCTGACAGGGCTGTTTGTCCCAACATGGGGTCCTGACAGGGATGTTTGTCCCAACAAGGGGTCCTGACAGGGTGGTTTGTCCTAACAAGGGGCCCTGACAGGGCTGTCTGTCCCTACAAGGGGTCCTGACAGGGCTGTGTATCCTAACAAGGGGTCCTAATAGGGCTATGCGTCCCAACAAGGGGTCCTGACAGGGCTGTGTGTCCCATCAAGGGGTCCTGACAGGGCTGTTTGTCCCAACAAGGGGTCCTGACAGGGCTGTGTGTCCTAACAAGGGGTCCTGACAGGGCTGTGTGTCCTAACAAGGGGTCCTGACAGGGCTGTGTGTCCTAACAAGGGGCCCTGACAGGGCTGTGTCTCCTAACAAGGGGCCCTGACAGGGCTGTGTCTCCTAACAAGGGGCCCTGACAGGGCTGTGTCTCCTAACAAGGGGTCCTGACAGAGCTGTTTGTCCTAACAAGGGGCCCTGACAGGGCTGTCTGTCCCTACAAGGGGTCCTGACAGGGCTGTGTATCCTAACAAGGGGTCCTAATAGGGCTATGCGTCCCAACAAGGGGTCCTGACAGGGCTGTGTGTCCCATCAAGGGGTCCTGACAGGGCTGTTTGTCCCAACAAGGGGTCCTGACAGGGCTGTGTGTCCTAACAAGGGGTCCTGACAGGGCTGTGTGTCCTAACAAGGGGCCCTGACAGGGCTGTGTCTCCTAACAAGGGGTCTTGACAGGGCTGTGTCTCCTAACAAGGGGCCCTGACAGGGCTGTGTCTCCTAACAAGGGGCCCTGACAGGGCTGTGTCTCCTAACAAGGGGCCCTGACATGGCTGTGTGTCCCAACAAGGGGTCTTGACAGGGCTGTGTGTCCTAACAAGGGGTCCTGACAGGGCTGTGTCTCCTAACAAGGGGTCCTGACAGGGCTGTTTGTCCCAACAAGGGGTCCTGACAGGGATGTTTGTCCCAACAAGGGGTCCTGACAGGGCTGTGTCTCCTAACAAGGGGCCCTGACAGGGCTGTGTCTCCTAACAAGGGGCCCTGACATGGCTGTGTGTCCCAACAAGGGGTCTTGACAGGGCTGTGTGTCCTAACAAGGGGCCCTGACAGGGCTGTGTCTCCTAACAAGGGGTCCTGACAGGGCTGTTTGTCCCAACAAGGGGTCCTGACAGAGCTGTTTGTCCCAACAAGGGGTCCTGACAGGGCTGTGTGTCCTAACAAGGGGTCCTGACATGGCTGTGTGTCCTAACAAGGGGTCCTGACGGGGCTGTGTCCAAACAAGGGGCCCTGACAGGGCTGTGTCTCCTAACAAGGGGTCCTGACATGGCTGTGTGTCCTAACAAGGGGTCCTGACGGGGCTGTGTCCAAACAAGGGGCCCTGACAGGGCTGTGTCTCCTAACAAGGGGTCCTGACAGGGCTGTGTCTCCTAACAAGGGGTCCTGACATGGCTGTGTGTCCTAACAAGGGGTCCTGACGGGGCTGTGTCCAAACAAGGGGCCCTGACAGGGCTGTGTCTCCTAACAAGGGGTCCTGACAGGGCTGTGTGTCCTAACAAGGGGTCCTGACAGGGCTGTGTGTCTCAACAAGGGGTCCTGACAGGGCTGTGTGTCTCAACAAGGGGTCCTGACATGGCTGTGTGTCCTAACAAGGGGTCCTGACGGGGCTGTGTCCAAACAAGGGGCCCTGACAGGGCTGTGTCTCCTAACAAGGGGTCCTGACAGGGCTGTGTCTCCTAACAAGGGGTCCTGACATGGCTGTGTGTCCTAACAAGGGGTCCTGACGGGGCTGTGTCCAAACAAGGGGCCCTGACAGGGCTGTGTCTCCTAACAAGGGGTCCTGACAGGGCTGTGTGTCCAAACAAGGGGTCCTGACATGCCTGTGTGTCCCAACAAGGGGTCCTGACAGGGCTGTATCCTGATATGTATTTACAGTGGCAATGTTCCTGACAATATGTACTTTCAGTGGCAATGTTTCTGACAATGTGTCCTGACAATGTGTCCTGACAATGTGTCCTGACAATGTGTCCTGACAATGTGTCCTGACAATGTGTCCTGACAATGTGTCCTGACAATGTGTCCTGACAATGTGTCCTGACAATGTGTCCTGTTGGAGGCAGTCTCCTGACAATGTGTCCTGTGGCATCGGGTCCTTGCAATGTTTCCTAACAGTGGCTCTGATGACATTGCTGAGGTGTGGACATTCAACTCAGTACAAACAGATCACATTACATAATGTACACATCTAATCTGACTTAACTGAATTTCACATGTGGTCATTATAATCATTTAGTTCAAAAATTGAAATATTAACTTTTTACAGGGTCATGAAAGCAGGATTAATCTTGCTTAAGTGGAGGTCCCTCTGGCTCTAAGTTTAACTGGTTTTTTTTTTATTATATATATTACTCAAGCATTCTCAGGTGTAATTATCAATTATCAGTATATAGTTTTATAAGCAATTAATCATTTCCTTGTTTGTGAATATTGGCTGAACAAATCTGTTTTGAATCACGTAAACGTAGCATCCTCCCGCTTTGCATGTTTGCCTATCCATGAAAAGGATATGAGATTTTTTCCCGGAGAGAATTATTTTCCAGTGCATAAAGGCATCAATATTTTTTTGAATGGCACAATTAGGAGGTCTAGTGTATAATCTGATTTGGCTCCTGTAGGAATTTTGGTCAGTCATGAATGAAGACCATTGGATTTAAGGGCTGATGAATGATTCCATATGGTGTCACATGCACAAACCTGATCGGAAATCAAATTTCTAACCACCAGGTAATACAACTTTTCAACTTTTTTTCTTTACCTGTTTTTCATACTTGTTCCCTCGATAGAGTTTTCTGCACCGATGAGTTACTAGTATTTCTTTGCAGATCACCCCTATGTTAAATCATTTTAAAATACAGATCACCCCTTAGCCGAACCCGAACTACTTTCCTGCATCAACCCTGTGCCAAACTAGTTTGGAGATCACCCCTGTGCCGAACTACTTTTACACATCACCCCTGTGCCAAATTAGTTTAGAGATCACCCTTGTGCCGAACTACTTTTCCAGATCACCCCTTTGCTGAACTACTTTTACAGATCACTTGTGCCAAAGTTTTTCACAGATCGCTCCTGTGTTGAACCACTTTAGCAGATCACCCCTGTGTTAAACTATTCTCCTTCTACTTTTTCATGATTCTTTTTCTATTTATATCATTTCCAAAGGGAAAAATGCTTGACTGAATATGATATTGCTGTATACACATGTCATAATATTTGTCAATTCCCAATAATTGTAATTGACAATTAATCTTGGCCAAGATCCTCAATAAATATTTTGTTTATTTCTCTGTCAAGCTATTAAACAGATCACCCCTGTGTTGTACTATTTTACTTTGACATTTTTTGTGATTCTAATTCTATTTATAACATTTTCAAATGAATAAAATATTTGAATGTATACATAATATATATCACTTACATTATAAATTTATTTGACAACTAGTCTGGGGCCGTTTCATCAATAAATCATTTGTTTATTGATGAATGTCTGGGTTTGTTGTGACCGGTAGCAGACAACATTTCCGATTTGGGTTACTCTTCCTTTCCACTCTTGAAATCCTTGCACCAAAACTAACTTGAGAGATCTATCAGCCTGAACACTGCACTCACATGTTCTTGCCTTAATAAACTTGCAAGATTACCAAATACTCATAAGTAAAATAAAAGCAAATTTGCTCGACGAATAATCCCTCTATGTCATCATGACCCATGAGGCAAAATTTGGCACTTGGCCAAAATGCACTAACCTGCTCAGCTTCCTAATTGTTCCCAGTTTATTGCTCAGCCTTATGGGGTCACAGACCGAAACTCAACAGACTGAACCAACTGATATCTGATCAAACGATGAACCTTTTTGATAAAGACAAGTCACTCCAACACATTGATACAAAATATTTTCATAATTTTAGAGCACTTTTCTTCTTCAATCCACCTGATTTTATTTTTTCTTCAATCTGTTTAAAGTTTTTTTTTCTTCAACCAGTTGAAGATTGTAAATCTGTAAATAAGAAGTATCCTTGAAGGCCATAATCGCCTTGAGTTGAAGTCATCATTAACTGTCCAGACGGGACAGTGATTGTGTAAGTGGGTATAGCACTGTCTTATCAGGGGCAGCAAAACACCGAGCAAAGAGAAAGGGAACGCAGCAAGACCATATCTGACTTTAATGTCATGGTCAATCTAATGTTGTGGTCACCCTAATGCTATGGTCAATCTAATGCTATGGTCACCCTAATGCTATGGTCACCCTAATGCTATGGTCACCCTAATGCTATGGTCACCCTAATGCTATGGTCAATCTAATATCATAACCACTCTAATGCCACAGTCACTAATTTCATGGTCATTCTGAATGAAGCCTTCATAATACTGACCACTATGCAAGTTTACTGACCACTATACAGGCATACTGACCACTATTAAAATATACTGACCACTATGCAGATATACTGACCACTATACAGCTATACTGACCTCTATACAGCTATGCTGACCACTATACAGCTATACTGACCACTATACAGCTAAACTGACCTCTATACAGCTATACTGACCACTATGTAGCTATACTGACCACTATACAGCTATACTGACCACTATACAGCTATACTGACCACTATACAGCTAAACTGACCTCTATACAGCTATACTGACCACTATACAGTTATACTGACCACTATGTAGCTATACTGACCACTATACAGCTATACTGACTACTATACAGCTATACTGACCACTATGCAGCTATACTGACCACTATACAGGCATACTGACCATTATTAAAATATACTGACCACTATGCAGCTATACTGACCACTATACAGCTATACTGACCACTATGCAGCTATACTGACCACTATACAGCTATACTGACCACTATGCAGCTATACTGGCCATTATACAGGCATACTGACCACTATTAAAATATACTGACCACTATGCAGATATACTGACCCCTATACAGCTATACTGACCACTATACAGCTATACTGACCACTATACAGCTATACTAACCACTATGCAGCTATACTGACCACTATACAGATATACTGACCACTATGTAGCTATACTGACCACTATGCAGCTATACTGACCACTATACAGCTATACTGACGCTGGTAGGTGTGAATATATTTTCCTGAGCACTGTACACAAGCCTGTGGCATCTCTTGGGATTTGACCTCAGAGAGCAGACTACTTTGTGTTAGAGCCTAATGTACAGTACCTTCGCAAAATGTCTGCACAATTTGACAAGAAAGGCAAAATAAACATAGGGGTTATATAATATCAGGCCATGAGGACTGACTTTGTGGCGGATACTGGGCAAGTTGAGAATGTGGCTTGCATTGAGGGTGAGACAGTGGGAGGCAGTGGGTGGTGGTGTCAGACAGACTGGGTACAGGGTAACCCCGACAGAACACGCTGATCATTCTAAAAGCTCCAAACTACAAGTGACTGGCAGACATCTCAGCCTTGTTGCCATGGCAACCAGCAGACCAGTGCCATGCCAACCAGACCCTTGACAATTGTGCCTTCCCACCCAGAACCCAAAACTACCAACATACATCTCACTGCTTTTAAACTTGAAAAATTCTCTTTTAGAGATCGACTTGTAGAACGCTTTCAAACCTTGAATAATGAAAGCAAAACAGCCAGCACTCACTTTCCAATGCCGTCACCTTAAACAATGTGCAATGTGTCACATTTGCAGAACCTTAAACAATTACTCATTATGTAAACTGAGTCTGGTCAAGTTGATGTGTAATATCAATTAATGCCGTTGAGCTTTGGCCTATACAATGACTGGAGGCAGGTGTGTTGCTCACGGCAACCAATCTTGGCATTGATGATATGAAATATAATACACCTATCAGAGCATCACTCCATACTCCCATCTCACCTGACTGCAAAGCATTTCCCAGGTACATCGAGGAGTTTACTGGGCAAAGCTATTAAGCATCCTGCTGAGATGAAATACACCTATTTATGGCATATGCTTTGCTTAGAAGCATGCATTGCTTTCATACATGTGATAAGTTGCTTCTGACATGAACCTGTTTGCTGCCTAAACAGGTGCTGTTATTAACAGAATTCTGTGTGAGCTATCCAAACAGGGTCTATTGAAAACAGGCATCAATATGAGCTGACTAATTTGATGCAAACAGGTATCAATGTGAGCTGATTAAAGAGGGTCTGGCCCAAACAGGTATCAATGTGAGCTGACTGAAGAGGGTCTGGCCCAAACAGGTATCAATGTGAGCTGACTGAAGAGGGTCTGGCCCAAACAGGTGTCAATGTGAGCTGATTAAAGAGGGTCTGGCCCAAACAGGTATCAATGTGAGCTGACTGAAGAGGGTCTGGCCCAAACAGGTATCAATGTGGGCAGACTAAAGAGGGTCTGGCCCAAACAGGTATCAATGTGGGCAGACTAAAGAGGGTCTGGTCCAAACAGGTATCAAATTGGGCAGACTAAAGAGGGTCTGGCCCAAACAGGTATCAATGTGAGCAGACTAAAGAGGGTCTGGCCCAAACAGGTATCAATGTGAGCAGACTAAAGAGGGTCTGGCCCAAACAGGTATCAATGTGAGCAGACTAAAGTGGGTCTGGCCCAAACAGGTATCAATGTGGGCAGACTAAAGAGGGTCTGGTCCAAACAGGTATCAAATTGGGCAGACTAAAGAGGGTCTGGCCCAAACAGGTATCAATGTGAGCTGATTAAAGAGGGTCTGGCCCAAACAGGTATCAATGTGGGCAGACTATAGAGGGTCTGGCCCAAACAGGTGTCAATGTGAGCTGGATAAAGAGGGTCTGGCCCAAACAGGTATCAATGTGAGCTGGATAAAGAGGGTCTGGCCCAAACAGGTATCAATGTGAGCTGGATAAAGAGGGTCTGGCCCAAACAGGTATCAATGTGAGCTGGATAAAGAGGGGCTGGCCCAAACAGGTATCAATGTGGGCAGACTGAAGAGGGTCTGGGGCAAATAGGTATCAATGTGAGCTGACTAAAGAGGGGCTGGCCCAAACAGGTATCAATGTGGGCAGACTAAAGAGGGTCTGGCCCAAACAGGTATCAATGTGAGCTGATTAAAGAGGGTCTGGCCCAAACAGGTATCAATGTGAGCTGATTAAAGAGGGTCTGGCCCAAACAGGTATCAATGTGAGCTGACTGAAGAGGGTCTGGCCCAAACAGGTGTCAATGTGGGCTGATTAAAGAGGGTCTGGCCCAAACAGGTATCAATGTGAGCTGATTAAAGAGGGTCTGGCCCAAACAGGTATCAATGTGAGCTGGATAAAGAGGGTCTGGCCCAAACAGGTATCAATGTGAGCTGACTGAAGAGGGTCTGGCCCAAACAGGTATCAATGTGAGCTGGATAAAGAGGGTCTGGCCCAAACAGGTATCAATGTGAGCTGACTGATGAGGGTCTGGCCCAAACAGGTATCAATGTGGGCTGATTAAAGAGGGTCTGGCCCAAACAGGTATCAATGTGGGCTGACTGAAGAGGGTCTGGCCCAAACAGGTATCAATGTGGGCTGACTGAAGAGGGTCTGGCCCAAACAGGTATCAATGTGGGCAGACTAAAGTGGGTCTGGGGCAAATAAGTATCAATGTGGGCAGACTAAAGAGGGTCTGGCCCAAACAGGTATCAATGTGGGCAGACTAAAGAGGGTCTGGCCCAAACAGGTATCAATGTGAGCTGACTGAAGAGGGGCTGGCCCAAACAGGTATCAATGTGAGCTGATTAAAGAGGGTCTGGCCCAAACAGGTATCAATGTGGGCAGACTAAAGAGGGTCTGGCCCAAACAGGTGTCAATGTGAGCTGGATAAAGAGGGTCTGGCCCAAACAGGTATCAATGTGGGCTGACTGAAGAGGGTCTGGCCCAAACAGGTATCAATGTGGGCTGATTAAAGAGGGTCTGGCCCAAACAGGTACCAATGTTAGCTGGATAAAGTGGGTCTGGCCCAAACAGGTATCAATGTGAGCTGGATAAAGAGGGTCTGGCCCAAACAGGTATCAATTTGGGCTGACTGAAGAGGGTCTGGCCCAAACAGGTATCAATGTGAGCTGGATAAAGAGGGTCTGGCCCAAACAGGTACCAATGTGAGCTGGATAAAGAGGGTCTGGCCCAAACAGGTATCAATGTGAGCTGGATAAAGAGGGTCTGGCCCAAACAGGTATCAATGTGAGCTGACTGAAGAGGGTCTGGCCCAAACAGGTATCAATGTGGGCTGACTGAAGAGGGTCTGGCCCAAACAGGTATCAATGTGAGCTGGATAAAGAGGGGCTGGCCCAAACAGTAAACAGGGCCTTTGGAAAGCAGGTATCAATATGAGCTGTCCAAACAGGGTCATTAGCAGACAGGTATCCCATGTGAGCTTCATTAACTGGGACTGTTCTCCTGTGATCTATATTAGCATGGTCCACTCTCACCTGCCTTCCACTATGAAGGTATAAGACTTCACATATCTAAAATCAGTTCTATGTCTGACTTAAGGAAGCAAAGACTTTGAACACAGGATCCTATATTTAATGTCCACTCACAGAAAGGCAATTATCTATATTATAACAATTAAAACCTGATATGCCTCATACATCTGTCAGGCTTTAAATCTAATTTGTCTAATTAAACATTTGAAATGATTTTCTTTTAATATGACTAAGAAAAACATTTTTTGGTAGTTTTACTCAAAAACCTCTACTTGACTGAAATCTTTAAAATCACAATTTATGCTGAGAGATTTGTTTTGTTTGTCTGGAGTCTTATGTCATTTTCAGCATTATTTCAGTCATATCATGAAGAGACCTACTTGTAGCAGATGTAGTGCTGCCTCACTGATTTGTCATGTTGCAGGTCCTTGGCATGACAACCCACAGAAATACAAGGCCAACAGGTTAACCCTTTTGGCAAGGACCTCAGCTGATTTGAGAAATTGTAACATAAATTTAATCTCGGCAGGGCCCGGAATCAAACTCACAACCTTTGGATCATTATAGAGGAACTGGTGCTATTAAGCTTGCCCTCCAACCAAGTGCACCACAACATAGCATAACTCATTTCTCCAAAAATGACACATCTGTTTATGGCATTAGAATTGGGAGAAGTTATATTTGATAATGGTAATATGCAATGCAGTATGCAATACATGATATGAAATAAAACATTGGAAATTTATTGGATTTTTTAGGAGTAATTGTTCAGGGAGAATTTGAGGAGCCAATCTGTTGATATTTATGATTACAAATTAAACGTTTGTTTTTATTTACATATGCAATATTACAAAATGTTATATAGATGGTTTGTTTGGTATTTCATGATGAAATATGAAATGGTATTTCATAATGAAATATAAAATGGTATTTCATAATGAAATATAAAATATCATTTGTGTAGTATCTCCAACTTCATCATGAAATAATAAACTGGCTTCATTATACTGAGATTAACAAATTGAAAGTCAGTTTATAATATTTTTGATGTATAAATAACCTATATTTCTAAAATATTAAATAAGCTATTTCCATTTTACATGTGCAAAATTTATAATGGAATTCCATTAAGTAGTACACTGGTATTTTCTTCAGTCTAATTTAGAAGTTTTTAGTGTAATTGACGCTAATTTAGAAGTTTTTAGTGTAATTGACGCTATATAGATCCCGTTACAGGGTCACAATGCCTTTCTCTCTTTAAAGAATGTCTTTTGTATTGTCATTCAGAGATGTATGTCTCTAATAA
The DNA here is from genome assembly GCA_949316495.1 of Amphiduros pacificus. Classification (NCBI taxonomy): domain Eukaryota; kingdom Metazoa; phylum Annelida; class Polychaeta; order Phyllodocida; family Hesionidae; genus Amphiduros; species Amphiduros pacificus. The sequence continues at coordinate 12,576,705 of OX439012.1, read as the reverse complement.
ACAGACTGGTTTGGAATAACAAATCATTCATAACTAAATGCATACTGCTCTAACATTATGTCTCGAAAATATTAACATGAAATCTTGGTTGCTTATTTTGGATTTACTAGTTTTTATTTGGTTAGTTTCAAATTGATATGTGTCAGGATGTTGGTAAGAATATTACCTTGAGTGCAGACAGTGTTTTGTGTATTCATGGCTATAATATGCTAAACAGTAATAAGATATAATATAACTTATTGTGTGACCTTACTTATACTAATGGTGAAATAAACTTTTTGAACTTATTTATGAGATATAAAAGTATGTGAGCTGTACCAATGGTCAATGTGAGTTGTTTTAAGGAGACAGAATATGAATATGAACTGAACCAATGGTCACTGTAAGCAGTTTCTTTCACGATAAAAAAGAATTATGTATATAGGATTTTCACACTTTCATTGGTACTCATGAGGAGTATTGTATGGTATTCATACTGGGAATGTTAACTGATCAAATATTAGATGTCTCAATAAGGCTGTATATATGAATTTATGTAAGAGGTAGACCTACTTGAATGAAAGGTGCCTTATCATTGCAGGTAATATTCTGGGAAACTGCAAGTCAAAACTTATCCATCTTCATATTTCGCTGGAGAATGTTCACTATATTTAGTCATTGATATAAGATTTTATTGAAAGTTAGCTTATTTATGGCCGAAATAGCTCAATTGGTAGAGTATTCGCCTTGAGATCCAGGGGTTCTAGGTTCGAATCCTGGCCAGTTACTATCAACCGCTATGAGCAGACATTGTCTGGTATCAGCGGTATATAAATGTCAGCTTTACTTTTACTTTTTAACCTGGTCACTGACACAAATATTCGCAGAAAGTTAACTAAATCATTGATTAAGTCATTAACTAATTAATATCAATCCCTCCTGAATGTTTACTGCACTTATTTACTGAATTATCAACAGAAAGTTAACTTTCACAACTAATCAATTAAAAATCATAAGTATTTCTATACAAAGTCTTTAATATAGGACTCCACAGAATGCAAACCTAATGAAGTCATTGATAAATATCTTTTTTGAAGGCGAACTATACCAAGTAATCAATATAAATCTCCACGTTATGTTGAATTTCTCAATATGAATTGCCATTGATTGTTAACTTCACCAAATCATTGATATAAACTTTTTTTTTGTGTGTGTACATATGGGGATATATACGGTACATATATTTATTTATATATATATGTATATATCACTTGCATATTTGCACATTCTATTCATTTTTCAGTCATAAATATAAATCTTCACAGAATTTTAACTTTATCATATCATCAATATAAATCTTCATAGTATCTTATGTTAACAGAAGTAGATAGAAATATGGTTCAATACAGAATGTTAACTATACCAAGTCAACAATGTAATTATCACAGAAGGCTAATTGTATAACATTGATTGTTAACTTTACCAAATCTTTGATATAAAGGCCTGCAGATCAGATATTATGCTCATCTATATATGGCTCTTAAGCTAATATCAAGAACTCAATGGGCTGTAAAGCATGACTAAATCATGCATATAAACCTTAATTGAATTGAACTATACCAAGTAATTAATATACCTATTGAAAATGTACCAAGTCATCATTATAATTCTCCATAGAATGTTAATTATACCATGTCATTAGCATAACTCTATTGAATAATTACTGAACCAAGTCATTAATGTAACTCCCTATCAAATACTAACTATACCAAGTTATCGATATAAACATCTTAATAGAATGTTGAATATATCAAGTCATTCATCTTTACTCTCTCAAAAGATAACTAAACCAAGTCGTTAATAAATATCTCCATAGAATGGTGAACACACAAAGCCATTAATATAATTCCCTATTAAATAATAACTATGATAGATTATCAAGATAAATCTTAATAGAATGTTGAATATTAAGTCATTAATATAACTCCAATAACTGATACCTGAACCAAATCGTTAATAAATATTATGATAGAATGTTGAAAACACAGTCATTAATATAACTCCCTATTAAACAATAATGACTATAAATCAATATAAATCTTGATAGAATGTAAAATATACTAAATAATCAATATAACTCTCTATTAAATGATAATTGAACCAATTATCTTTTTGGAAGGCAAACTGTACCAAGTTATTGATAATAACCAGTTATCAATAATCAAGTTATCAATCCTCATAGAATGTTAACTATACTAATTCATTAATGTAAATCGCAGATGGATGCTAACTATGTCGAATCATCAAAATAAATCACCATAAAATGGTAACTATATAGACTTTAAAAAATAGTTAAGGAATGTTTACTTGATCAAATCACTAATATACCGGTACATGAAAATGGGATGTTAAACAGAACTCATATCCTGACCAGGTCATCGGTATGAATCTTAACAGAATGTTAATTCAACCAAGTGTGTATATGTCTATAATTGCTCTTAGATCAATGTCTAGAACTCATTAAACTGTTAAACTTGACTAAGTCATGCATACAAATCTTAATCTAATTGAACTATACCAAGTATTTGATATATCTATTGACAGCAAATGTATCAAGTTATCAATTGATATAAATCTCCAGAGAATATTAATTATACCAAGTCATTAATATAATTCCCTATTAAGTCATGATGCAAATCTCGAATGAATGTTAACTATCAATATAAATCACCACAGAATGGTAACTATAGACTTTTCAATAAAAAAAATAGTACAAGAATGTTTACTCAATCAAATCACTAATATAAATGAAAATGGACTGTTAAATAGAAATTATATCTACATAGACAATTAGTTCAACCTAGCCAATATGCATATATATATATATATATATATATATATATATAGATATATATATATATAGATATATATATATATATATATATATATATATATATATATATATATATATATATATATATATATATATATATATATATATATATATATATATATATATATATATATATATATATATATATATATCCATAGATCAGAATAAAAATTCTAAACATACTAAACAAAGACAGTGTAATATAAATCTCCACAGATGTAGTTGTATTCTGAATAAAGAATATCAGCTGTTCCAACATTTGCCATTATAAGTATATATATATATATAAAAAATATATATATATATAGACTGTGCTTCATATTATGGTGTTTGCTTTGTTTGGAATTCGAAGGGATCCATATAAATAATGCATATAAGGAGAATAAATAAATGATCTCATTTATTGGTATGAACTGTATAGAAAGCAGCTTGTCTGGTACAAGTACATCAAGGCTGGTTGGTTATATTACAGGCTTATTAGAACCATTTCCTATGGGATGATCCTAAGGTTTGGTGTTCAATTCCCAGCCATGCCAGAGATTGTATTTATGATACAGTTTCTCATGTGAGCTGTGGCCCATGCCTGGAGGGTTAACCTGTTGTCTTGATAAATCTATGTCCAGGTGGGATGACATGTCAGGGAACTGTGATGTTATTCCTGCTGCAAGTAGGTTTTGTGAAATTACTGAAATAATATTGAAAGTGATGTAAAACCCAAAACAAACAAAAACATTTGCTTTCATCACCGTGCTTGTATAATCACCTAATTTTGCTCAACGATCTTTTCAAACATTATCCCTTCTCTTCTATTGTTTTCTAACTTTTATATACAATTACAGGGAAAAAATCTCATGGTGCACATATATACTACGGTAGAACCTATTTTTAATATAGTCAATTTTAGCAGGAATTATTTTTTGCTCATTCCATATTTATCTCTGTGTAATTTGATTATCAGCCAAATAAATAATACAAAAAGCAAAGTGCCTGTGGTTCTTGCCATTATTTCATATTCATCTAATTTTCAAAATTAGCTGCTCTCAGGTTGTTAGTATAACTTGACAATGCAGAAGATAGCAAGTAAATTTATTGTATTCATGTCATTGATAATGTGTTTTGCATGTGTGACATTTGTATACCACGATAAATAGCTTGTTAATATCTCAAGCATGTGCCCATATCATCCCTCCACTCATCTAGAATATTGCCTTAGTTATTTTCCACCTAAGCACTTTGCTTTGGCGTTTCTTTTTGTTCTATAAATGCGATTTGTTCACCTTTTTTTGTTGCCGCCTCAATATACTCTACCTGGTTTCATGGTCACTGCAATAATTAGAGGGTCAGTTAGGCTGCTGTCATTCCGCCAGTGTAAATCTCCATGACATTTGCACCATTATATTGTCCGAGGCAATGTTCATTCCTTTACTGGTTGGTGCATGGCTCACCCTGATGTATGCTTTCCCTCCATTTTTCTGAAGCAAGGACAGCAGAGGGTGGGAAACTTTGACATGACGTATGCTGGCTTTGATTTATGCGGTGTTGGACACAAAACACCCAACTTTATAGCGCTCATCCATGTACTAAATCAAGCCCGCTCATCCTTTTATCTGTATCAACACACTCATGCAGTCCCAGTCTTGCTGTATTTTATCATATTTGAACTTCAAAAGTTGCCATTGAAGCCTATTTCAACAAAATAACTATACACTACATAACAAAGAACTTTTGAATTTGACTGCCTTGCCTGGCTGTTTGGGAGTTGACATGTTTTTTTCACAGTTGGTACCCAACTTGTTTTTTTTTCACCTTCTGGGGGTGCCTACAGGTAAATTGGAAATGGTGTGAGAGTGAAGTGTCTGGTGTTTATTGCTATGAGTTGATATCTGGCTATTCTATTCAGCTGTGGTTCAGTATGTGCTGTGTGATGGTATGGATTATGGCATGCTCAATGCTGATGAGGGGGTGGGATTAAGATATCGTGCAATAATCAAGCACCCCTTCTGTGGGCCCCCGTGTCTCACCTTACAGCCGATGATGTCATGAATAACGAATCACAAGTGACCCAGATACACAGTGACCCAGATGAGAGCCGTGTGGAGGTGGAGAGAGAGACCATGAGGCCTGTCTAGCCAGGAGAGCTAAGAGGGGCATGGCGATGCAGGGGGAAACACCCCGGTGGTCACCCGCCGCCCGCCCCGCCGCTCTGCCCGCCTGCGTGGCCCCGTCTTGACCTCCAGTCCGGGTCAGGCGAGGTATGTCGGCTTGACATGCAGAGTGGTCAGGCGGGCAGGCCAGACATTGCTATCGACCAGGCCAGGCGAGCCCAGACAACTCGGTCAACCCGTGATCAGCTGCTGTCTGGGTGCGATGCGAGCCTGCTTGCTGTGGAAACTAACTCCGGCCGCCACTCCGATGAGTTAAAACTTAACCCCTCGCCCCTGCCCTTAATACGACATAACACTCTTAACCAACCCTGCATCTTTATTCTCACATCTCTGATGGACCCACGCAGGCTGCTTGCCGGGCCGAGACATCTGTCTATACCTGACAGCAGCTCCCCATAACATCCCGGTGTCCACCCTGTTAAGCACAGTTTTCTGTCTCTGTATTAAAAGTGGTCTGGTACAAACACGCGGGTAGCGAAATAACAGGCCAGCGAGACCTTAAGCAGGTCACGGGCAGTCCGCCATTACGGCCTGCCTTACGTCGCCTTAACCACGTCCCGACATCATCACATGTTTAGTTGCGTAACCTCCTGTTCCCTTCATACGCTACACACTATAGCAATAAAAAGCTACCAACCTGATTTTTTAGCCCAGACAGTCAAAGTTTAGATGGACGCCATGTTGAAGAACAGGCAGCTTTTATAGCGCGTGCGCGAAGAGCTCTCGTTGCCAATAAAAAAACTAGCTCTTCTGGTTGCGTAATCAACCCACAAACAGGCAGACGGTTTTTTTCACCTTGTGTCCTCAATTCCCCCACTACCCGCTCAGAAAGAAGATCTCACATCCAAAATGGCACCCACAGACGCGCACATGGCCTCGAGATGGGGTGGAAAACTTCAAACACTCACGTTTAAAGTCTTGAATATTGTTGCTGTTTTTTTCTTCACAAAAGTATATCGGTTACTCACAACATGACGGCGAAGAAAAAAAAGTGTTGTGGTGGAGGAGAAAAAGTGCAGACTTTTCTGAACTAAAGTGGATAATGATTATTCTTGTTTGTGGGGGGGAGCCAGAATAGTTCACATACCTAGCCCAACTTCGTACCCGTCTGGACCGCCATATGCACGCACCCACCAAAACCTTAATTACTTCAGTTTTAAAGTTCATAAAAAAACTTGCTGTCAGTTGTCCGGTGCGAATTTCGTCTTGTTATCGACGTTTTCACGCGATAGTTGATGATAAAATTGCGAATGGCGGCATGTTTTAGCCCTCACAGCCGCGATGCGCCAGTGGTCAGTGCCAGACCGGGGCGATGGTCGCTTTCACTGGACAGTCCCGATACGCTTAACACTTATTAACATATCTATGCATATGCTGCATAAATTATCGCAAAAATTGGTTATTCGTTAGATTATTAGTATTTAATACTAAGGATGTGACTTTTGTTTTGTATAAGTTGACAAGTTGTGAAATATTGATTGGTTAGTTACGGTCCATACTTGAGGTCAGTTGGTCAGTGTGCGGTGGTCAGTCGCGCCACCGCAAAATTATATCTCGTGCGAGAACGCTAAGAATTTCACTCTAAAATAGATTTTTTGAATTTCACTCTGAAAAAGATTTCTTGTTCGCCATATTAAGGAATGTATCAGTTTAAGATTGTGTTATATGAACAATTTTGATAGGTTTTCAAGAATGAAGATATATTACAAGTAAATTTGACCGATCATTGAATATGTGTTTTATTAACGAAAAGGTCTTCGATTTATTTGATAATTTCCTTTGTATGGAATAAACATTGAAATTTTACCTCTCACAGAGAAAATCCTATCACAAATAAATGTTCTTTTCAATTAAAAAACGTAGATATCAATAATTTAAAGTAGAATTCATACTTTTCTCTTGTGGTTGTTTATCGTGGCACTATTAGTGAGATCAAAAACACCTTGACTTTTTGCTAAAGTATACATGTGACAACATTACAAAAAACTTTATTTCATTTTAACATCTTAAAACTGTTTATAGAATAGTCCATAATATCGCAATGTATACTTCTAATGTTACACTGTAATCAATCAAATCTACAAATTCCCGAAGTTATCTGAATAGAACAGGTAAGTTCCTGTGTTATCGTATTAGTGGTAATGAAATATACATAGTTTTTGAATAATCATTAAAAATCCCAGTTTCCTTTTGATGTTATAATCTGATGTTTGTTTCCCCATGGATGTAATATCCAGATTTTCCCTCGGGATGGAATACCCCTATTTTGCGTATATGGGTGTCATATCCAATTTTTCTTTCTGGATGTAACATCCATATTTTCCCTGTGGACGCAATGTCCATGTTTTTACCTACAAATAGAATGTCTACATTTTCCCTTTGGATGCACAAAGTATTTTTCATTGTGAGTTCTATTTCTCACATAATACATACACCAGATCTTAAATGTCATTCTTGTTTGTGTCATACCTCGTGTACCTGAAGGCTGATAATGACCACATGCCAATAACAACAAAATATTATTATTTGGTTAAATATTATGATCTGCATATTTTATACAACTTTTCCCCATTGCCCCGTGCCCAAACATACACACCTATATCTAACAATATTTAGCAATGCTTTATATATGCAAAATTAAACTAAAAATGATGATTGACAGCTTATAGTTAACAGATATATAAATATATCATTTATGATTAAAGGGTTAAAGACATATTTGAGATTTATCCACTGTGTGATTTAACTACTTGCTAGTTAGTATTTATTATTATTATATATGCATATTATATATATATATATAAATATATATATATGTATATATATATATATATATATATATATATATATATATATATATATATATATATATATATATATATATATATATATATATATATATATATATATATATATATATATATATATATATATATATATATATATCGGTCTATCTGTCTGCAAAAAGAGGGCAATATACACCTGGCTGCACATGTCATTAACCCCTGGTCCCCAAACATTGCTTTGGTAACCGCCTTGTAGCCTGTCTCTGAGATGTTCTGCTATTGCACTGCCAACTAAATGAGGCTTTATTTTTTCTCACCTGTTGAGATTTCCAAGATGCTATATATGCTATATATTCTATATTAAAAAACAAAAAACTTTGAGCTCCGGATAAACTTCCAATGTACCTTTTAACCCTTTAGTCACAGATGATATATTTACAATTCATAAACTGTTAACTTATATGTTGTAAAAACCAGGTTGAATAAACACTAACTAACTGGCAAGTAATGAAATTGTGGGTAAATTTCACATGTTTCTTTAACCCTTTAATCATGAATGATATATTTCCACTTTTGTTAAGTTTTTATAAACCAGGTTGAATAAATACTTACTAGCAAGTAATGAAATCACACAGTGGATAAATCTCAAATGAGTCTACTAAAAAAACTCTTTAATCATAAAGAAATATTTATATATTTGTTAACTAAGCTGCAAAACCAGGTAGAATAAATACTTACTGGCAAATCTCACATGCTTCCATAACCCTTTGATCTTAAATAACATACATTTCATGAATTTTTAACTAATATATTGGAAAACACAAACTAGTGAGGCCAAATAAAATAATATCTTTGTTTCAGTCCTTCAGGCATGTAACCTGAAACAAAGATATCATTTTATTTGGCCTAAATAATGAAATCATATTATGTTGTATGTTGAAAGTCAGAGCTGTAAAAATCTCATTGTGTGCAGGCATAGATGTCACTTTATATCATTGTTATTGCATATCATGATCTATTCTGTGTTTTCTGTTCATAAATAAGATTCAAATGATTAAACCACAAACTTTCGCCAACAAAAATCTGTTGCAAATTCAAGAATTTAAGTGAAAAGCGATGAAGAACGTTTAAATTTGTCATTTGATGATCGATTTTTATCAGGGTAATGAAAAGACTTCAAAACTTATACTTAGACAAAATAATGGTGGAAGATAATACAGGAAGAATAAAACTAATAATATGTATTCTGCAAGTATTTTGTGTAAGTTTGACAACATCTATGTCATCCTTATCTATGTGTTCAACAATATATATCTCAGCTTTTAGTCACTGTCATGCACATTATGTGTTTGATGATTATTTATTTTTGATATCAAACAAAGAACATACTGAAATATGATTTTGATCATTGAATAGAACAAACACTTATATATTGATTGAATTACATAAACCTCGAAATTGTAATCTCCATTTCATCCATATATATATATATATATATATATATATATATATATATATATATATATATATATATATATATATATATATATATATATATGGGATCGAAGGTAACTGCATAATATATTTGTCTAGCATCATCATAACACAGACAATGGTTTCTTGATCTTGGTTTGATATCGGTCTTGTCCAGAAAGTGTTTCAAGTAGGTTTTGATAAGGCACCCACGTAGACCCAGATGACTGCACGCTTGGATTCCAAGCATCCGGGACTTTTGACAGATAACACCTGCCACAACTTCCAGAATCTCATAAGCCGTGGACAAGAGAAGGTTGTTATATTGTGAACGCCAAGATGGACACACTTTGTGATGTCCACGTTGCAGATAATCTGCAGATTATCAGATTAGCATCTGTTCCTATGGTTATTCGTTAGATTATTAGTATTTAATACTAAGGATGTGACTTTTGTTTTGTATAAGTTGACAAGTTGTGAAATATTGATTGGTTAGTTGCGGTCCATACTTGAGGTCAGTTGGTCAGTGTGCGGTGGTCAGTCGCGCCACCGCAAAATTATATCTCGTGCGAGAACGCTAAGAATTTCACTCTAAAATAGATTTTTTGAATTTCACTCTGAAAAAGATTTCTTGTTCGCCATATTAAGGAATGTATCAGTTTAAGATTGTGTTATATGAAAAATTTTGATAGGTTTTCAAGAATGAAGATATATTACAAGTAAATTTGACCGATCATTGAATATGTGTTTTAGTAACGAAAAGTTGTTTGTTTGATTTAGTTAATAATTTCCTTTCTATGGAATAAACTTTGAATGCTGACTTTGAGTAGACACTATCACAAATAAATGTTCTTTTCAATTAAAAAAGTAGATATCAATAATTTAAAGTAGAATTCATACTTTTCTCTTGTGGTTGTTTATCGTGGCACTATTAGTGAGATCAAAAACACTTTGACTTTTTGCTAAAATATACATGTGACAACATTACAAAAAACTTTATTTCATTTTAACATCTTAAAACTGTTTATAGAATAGTCCATACTATCGCAATTTATACTTCTAATGTTACACTGTAATCAATCAAATCTACAAATTCCCGAAGTTATCTGAATAGAACAGGTAAGTTCCTGTGTTAATGTATTAGTGGTAATGAAATGTACATAGTTTTTGAATAATCATTAAAAATCCCAGTTTCCTTTTGATGTTATGATCTGATGTTTGTTTCCCCATGGATGTAATATCCAGATTTTCCCTCGTGATGGAATACCCCAATTTTCCGTATATGGATGTCATATCCAAATTTTCTGTCTGGATGTAACATCCATATTTTCCCTGTGGACGCAATGTCCATGTTTTTACCTTCAAATAGAATGTCTACATTTTCCCTTTGGATGCACAAAGTATTTTTCATTGTGAGTTCTATTTCTCACATAATACATACACCAGATCTTAAATGTCATTCTTGTTTGTGTCATACCTCGTGTACCTGAAGGCTGATAATGACCACATGCCAATAACAACAAAATATTATTATTTGGTTAAATATTATGATCTGCATATTTTATACAACTTTTCCCCATTGCCCCGTGCCCAAACATACACACCTATATCTAACAATATTTAGCAATGCTTTATATATGCAAAATTAAACTAAAAATGATGATTGACAGCTTATAGTTAACAGATATATAAATATATCATTTATGATTAAAGGGTTAAAGACATATTTGAGATTTATCCACTGTGTGATTTAACTACTTGCTAGTTAGTATTTATTATTATTATATATGCATATTATATATATATATATAAATATATATATATGTATATATATATATATATATATATATATATATATATATATATATATATATATATATATATATATATATATATATATATATATATATATATATATATATATATATATATATATATATATATATATATATATATATATATATATATATATCGGTCTATCTGTCTGCAAAAAGAGGGCAATATACACCTGGCTGCACATGTCATTAACCCCTGGTCCCCAAACATTGCTTTGGTAACCGCCTTGTAGCCTGTCTCTGAGATGTTCTGCTATTGCACTGCCAACTAAATGAGGCTTTATTTTTTCTCACCTGTTGAGATTTCCAAGATGCTATATATGCTATATATTCTATATTAAAAAACAAAAAACTTTGAGCTCCGGATAAACTTCCAATGTACCTTTTAACCCTTTAGTCACAGATGATATATTTACAATTCATAAACTGTTAACTTATATGTTGTAAAAACCAGGTTGAATAAACACTAACTAACTGGCAAGTAATGAAATTGTGGGTAAATTTCACATGTTTCTTTAACCCTTTAATCATGAATGATATATTTCCACTTTTGTTAAGTTTTTATAAACCAGGTTGAATAAATACTTACTAGCAAGTAATGAAATCACACAGTGGATAAATCTCAAATGAGTCTACTAAAAAAACTCTTTAATCATAAAGAAATATTTATATATTTGTTAACTAAGCTGCAAAACCAGGTAGAATAAATACTTACTGGCAAATCTCACATGCTTCCATAACCCTTTGATCTTAAATAACATACATTTCATGAATTTTTAACTAATATATTGGAAAACACAAACTAGTGAGGCCAAATAAAATAATATCTTTGTTTCAGTCCTTCAGGCATGTAACCTGAAACAAAGATATCATTTTATTTGGCCTAAATAATGAAATCATATTATGTTGTATGTTGAAAGTCAGAGCTGTAAAAATCTCATTGTGTGCAGGCATAGATGTCACTTTATATCATTGTTATTGCATATCATGATCTATTCTGTGTTTTCTGTTCATAAATAAGATTCAAATGATTAAACCACAAACTTTCGCCAACAAAAATCTGTTGCAAATTCAAGAATTTAAGTGAAAAGCGATGAAGAACGTTTAAATTTGTCATTTGATGATCGATTTTTATCAGGGTAATGAAAAGACTTCAAAACTTATACTTAGACAAAATAATGGTGGAAGATAATACAGGAAGAATAAAACTAATAATATGTATTCTGCAAGTATTTTGTGTAAGTTTGACAACATCTATGTCATCCTTATCTATGTGTTCAACAATATATATCTCAGCTTTTAGTCACTGTCATGCACATTATGTGTTTGATGATTATTTATTTTTGATATCAAACAAAGAACATACTGAAATATGATTTTGATCATTGAATAGAACAAACACTTATATATTGATTGAATTACATAAACCTCGAAATTGTAATCTCCATTTCATCCATATATATATATATATATATATATATATATATATATATATATATATATATATATATATATATATATATATATATATATATATATATATATATATATATATATATATATATATATATATATATATATGGGATCGAAGGTAACTGCATAATATATTTGTCTAGCATCATCATAACACAGACAATGGTTTCTTGATCTTGGTTTGATATCGGTCTTGTCCAGAAAGTGTTTCAAGTAGGTTTTGATAAGGCACCCACGTAGACCCAGATGACTGCACGCTTGGATTCCAAGCATCCGGGACTTTTGACAGATAACACCTGCCACAACTTCCAGAATCTCATAAGCCGTGGACAAGAGAAGGTTGTTATATTGTGAACGCCAAGATGGACACACTTTGTGATGTCCACGTTGCAGATAATCTGCAGATTATCAGATTAGCATCTGTTCCTATGGCCAGCATTGTGTCCATTTGTCAATAAAAAAAAACATATCCTTCTCCTTATCATAATGGCGATTATCAAATAACAATCATGTAAAAATCTGCATTATCAATTAACAATCATGAAAATCTGCAAGATAATGGATTTTTACCAGAAATCTAATCAGCGTTACAGTTACCGGACAGGAAGTCTGGACCTTCGTGATATCAGTCAAACAATAGGCAATCTCATGTCGTGACTTCTCGGCAGTGGGTCGGAAAACAACCAATTCTTGTCAGCTGTATCACTGAAGTAAGTGTCACTTGTCAATATGGAAAGAAGAATGGTTATGGTGATGTGAGACAGGGAATATGGGTATACCTGGCATTTACTATAGATATATAGATGCACATGACATATTCCTGGCAGACTCTATACAAATGTCATCTCTCTATCTATATATGTACCGTATTTGGGTCCTAGAACACTAGACCACAGTAGTTACATTACAGCCCTCGTATGTGGATCTCAGACCACAGTAGTTATGTTACAGCCCTCGTATGTGGATCTCAGACCACAGTAGTTATGTTACAGCCCTCGTATGTGGGTCCCACACCACAGTAGTTGTGTTACAGCCCTCGTAGGTGGGGCCCCCAGACGTGTTGTCTGATCACGTTCCACGCCACCCCTTACCACCCCGCTCACCCCCCTCCCCACCCCGCTTACCCCGTCTGACAGACAACAGCCTCAGTTACGTAATCGTCAACAACTCCAAAACCCAGCACCACATAACGATGTGTTATTCAGGCCCAGCCCCATCAAACAGAACAGAAAATTATATCTGAACTGTATCTGTATGGGACATTACATATAATCTATCAATATGAATTCAATTAATAATCATGTCCCCCTCTTTCTGTGTCGGCATGGAGAATTCATATATTTGCACATATATAAATGTCATCTCTCTATAAATATATACGTCTACACCTACTCCCAATGTTTACACAGACCTTCTTTGTTTACCACAAAAGTAATAGATGTAGATAAATGCAAAACTTATACATGAACACATTCTGTGTTTACATGTTTCTCTGTGTTTACAGTTTTCTCTATGTTTACAATTTTCTCTATGTTTACAGATTTCTCAATGTTTACAAATTTCTCTGTTTACAGTTTTCTCTATTTTACAGTGTTCTTTATGTTTACAGAATTCCTCTCTATGTCTATATATTTTTCTATCTCTCTGGAAAACATATACATATGGCATATCTTTAGTTGACATAATACACATGACATATTCCTGGCAGACACTATACATATGACATCTCTTTGGTAGACACTATACACATGACATCTGTTTATAGTACATATGACATCTCTTTGGTAGACACTATACATGTATACCCTAACATATTTTGCTTATGACACATTCGGTAAGGGAATATATGGCAATAAATAATGATGTCGAAATAACATTCTGATCTTAAACATAATCTTGATCTTAACAATGACATAGGGTTAAAAAACGTTTTGTATCATTAGAGACCAGGATTAAACAATGTTTTGATTTCATTAGAGACACAGAGTTAAACGATGTTTTGATCTCATTAGAGACACAGGGTTAAACGATGTTTTGATCTCATTAGAGACAAAGGGTTAAACAACGTTTTGATCTCATTAGAGACATAGGTTTAAACAACGTTTTGATCTCAGTAGAAACGGAAGTTTAAACAGTTTCATCTTATCAGAGGCACTGTAATAAACAACATTCTGTTCACTGTTCAGTGTCAAAACACAGAATGAACTTATTGGAGAAAAGGGGTCATGCCAGCCATGTTTTTACATAAGAGAAACCACCTGACTTAGATCAATCTAATCAGGTGGGGATTTAACATTTTCAACTATATTCTAAACATGCTAAAGGTTCCCCTTTACTTGAATATATGTGTCATAAACAGGACCCATCTCATACTACTTACTGGGCTAGCTTGAGAGAGAAAATGGGACATATAGCACGTTGTCACGTGATCAGAACAGATCCCTTTTAATGTAGTTTCTCCTGTAGTGTAGGGTCACAGGTTCCTCTTAATAGGTTGCTCATCTTTCAAGCCTCTGTTTGAAATACACAAATCTCAATCAAGGTGAAAGGAATGTATGAAATAACAAAAAAATATTTTTGTAAAAAAGAAATCATATTGTGTCGTTATATAATTTTTTTATATTTTCAAACGGATATACTTGACTTTTCAACCAAAATTATTTGTCACAACGAAATTTTTAAAATCACCTTTGAATATATAGAAATTCTAACAATTGTTGTTTTCTTTTTCTTTGTTTTCCCCGAGCCTTGCTTCAGTGTGATTCAAATGTTTTCATGATTAACTTGCAGGAAATTACACAAAGAAACATGGGCCCATGCTGTGATTGCAGGTTACCATCTTTGTTCTAATCATAGAGCGTGCAGTTACACTGGAAGTGTGCACATTGATTGAAGATACTGCAAGAATCAAAACAAACACAAATGGTGGGTTGTTAGCGTAAGTACTAATTACATATTTAGTACCATATTAGTACCATTAGCACCTTAATTAGTATTAGTAACATAATTAGTACTCATAAAATAGTTAACATCAAAGGTAGTTAGTGTGTATATAATTTATTGTGTAATTTGCTGGGAGCAAAATGATCACATGGCTATAAATCATTCAGATCATTTATTTAATACTGGCTTTGAAATATCTCTCTATATTTTGTCTCTTGGTCGTTTTGATGCTATGTATTCCCAAATAGCAACAATCTGCATGATACAGTCACGTTGCAAATTTGCTTTAATTTGACTAACAGTGTGATTGGTTTTGCTAATTCTCTTTAACAATATAAAGCAGTAGTTATCGGCCTGCGCGGAGTGTAATTCATGTCACAGACTCTGCCACGATCAATCAGAACACAAGCCGTGTTATTAGTTTAAGTAATTGTTGCGTTGTTGTCTCTCCGTTGAGCACTTGCTTCTCCCTTGCTGCGCGCCAGGCTCCGTGCGCAATAATGCCTGCTCCCCGCGTGATGGATGGAGTGTGCCTGGTTACGTAACAGTGTCGCGTTGCCACGTGCGACTTCTCAATCACCCGGCAACCAGGGGCTCAGCCGCATGACCTATTTCTACATATGCACCTCACGCCACTCACATCCCATCCCCTCTTCTCTATAACTCTTGTTGTTATATAACGCTGCATTTTGCCAGCGATTCGTCCCGATGCTATTGCATTTCTTGTGCATGACAATGCACTGTGCTACCATGTGTATCTCACTTCGAGGAGAGCTCTTTAGGCACTCAAATAATTATGCAATTGATTCTGTCTGTTCTAGGACAGTCGCTTTTGCAGTTTATGTCTTCTTGTCATCATCTACATCTATATGTTCATCTATATGTTTACTCGGAAAAACCAATTGGCATCCCGCCGAGAGTGCAAAATTGCACTAGGGGTGCAGCTGGTCAATACCTAGGGGTGCAGCTGGTCAATACCTAGGGGTGCAGCTGGTCAATACCTAGGGGTGCAGCTGGTCAATACCTAGGGGTGCAGCTGGTCATCATCCTAGCCTCTGTTCTAGCCATGGTCACAGATCGTATCGTGTTCCACTGAGTAATGAGATAGGTTTAAGCATATCTTATCCAATAAAATTTAATCTGTTCATTTTACCCACTGAACTTACAACGAGACTAAAAGATATCTAGTCTCGTTGGTACTAATGGAGAATTTATGCTTTGTACCAAATAATGTTTGGGCAAATATACACATAATAATAATCCTGAAGATTTGCACCTAATATTTCAATTCTCTGAATTAGTGGACAATTCAAATTGTATTAAAAGGAGATATCAGATACATTTAAAAAATGATATTTCTGCCCTCTGCGCTAATAATAATTCATATCATGTTCCATGGAGACATTAAATGCATTTATTTCCAATACAATATAAACTGATATTTCTGCCCTCTGAACTAATGCAGAGTTCATACTGGGTTCCATGGAGACATTTAAATGAATTTATTTCTAATACAATTTAAACTGATATTTCTACCCTCTGTATTGATAGACAGTTCATACCATGGAGAAACAAGATACATTTATATTTATATAAAAAAGATAATTTGATCTTTGTACCATTTTTACTTCGGGCGATTCGCATTTTGTTCCATAAAGTATTATGGCATATATCCAATCCAATATATTTTTATTTGACTAATACCGAGACAAATCATATTTTGTCCCATGTAGAAATGAGATATATGTTTAATCAGATAAGATTCAATCAGATCTGTCTGCCCAATCGACTTAAGGAAAGTTAACATTAAGTATCATTGTGCATTAAGGCAAATATAAGTTAGTTAGACTTAGAGTTAGAGATACATTCACCAAAACAATCTGCCCTATGCAACTAACTATAAATTAAGTTTACATCATTTACCGTTGAACTACCACGCGACGTGTAATTCCATTCAGTGAAAATACCAAAAGTTTGAGAGGAAAGTCGTTGATGTTGAAATTGAATCAACGTCAGGTATTAAGACGTAGAATAGGGAAGAGCGGCGAAAGCATTCTCGCGTATTGTGCTACGGTCAAAATCATTTGTGATAACGTTAGTCACGATGTGAAAGCACTAAAAACATGGCAGCTGGAAGTTGGTTAAAAAATGGTTCAAAATCTCTAAAGGGCCTAACACGTGATGGTTTATAGTTCAAAGTGTTCTTTGTTTTCTCTGTGACATAACTTTTCCTTTTGATAAAACCATGTAATAGTATAGCTGGTATGCCATACATAATCGCTTCACCTTGGCCTTATGTGACCTTTGTCCTCTTTAAAATAGTACTGAGATTAATCTACTTTAAGTGTATTTCCCAAATTTCACATTTATCATATACTGGCTCTGTCACTATGGAGATTAAGGATTGTGTATCATTCCCAGTGTATCTGTTTCACAGCTTAAGACGGTTCACGTTTCAAAATTCTATACAATATTTAATCCCTTTAGCCAGCATTTGTTGGTCTTTATATTTGTAAAGATCTTGTTGTTGTGGTAAACTGAGTTAAATCATTTATTTTGAATCATTCCCCACTTTATCATGTATCACGTACATTTAGAAGCACAACCTTTGTGATTAACTCATTGAATTAAAGGTTACTATATCCATTATACACGACTGAATGAGTATGTTTCCATTTGCCAGGTTCTTTTAAATGAGTATCTGATTTCTCTATATTGACTCAATAGTTGTGATCTTTAAGTTTTATATTCCCTCAATTCTCACTGCTTGAGAGATCACTACCGCCACCTGGTGTGTTAATATCTGTCACGCACAGGAGAACTATGGCTAATAATGTCAATTAGCATGTCATTTTATTTCGATCAGTACATTACACCCATGTTTTTTTTCTTCTCAAGGTTCCAAAACTGATTTTTTTCTGTTTGAGTATTTGTCACCATTAATGTATTCCCTTCACAGTATACCAAATGACAGTCATCATATCAGTTGGCATGTCTACAAACCTATCCCAGCATGCATTTTAAATGACACAAGGGATGCCTGGTGGATCACAGTGAAACTCAAGCAGGGTGAATTATATCTATCGCAAATGTAAATATCTAAACACCTGCACAGAAGTCTCTGGTAAAATATATAAGAATTAGTTACAGGTCTTTCTCTTCTATGACATTTCACTCTGATATGATAAATTAGAAATAGCTAAAGCCTTTCTCTGAAATAACATTTCTCTCTGATAAGATATATAAGAATTAGTTAAGGGTCTTTCTCTTCTGTGACATTTCAATCTTATGTCAATATCCTTATATCAATACCACTATGTCAATATATTTATGTCAATATCCTTATATCAATACCACTCTGTCAATATCTTTATTTCAATATCCTTATATCAATACCACTATGTCAATATCTTTATTTCAATATCCTTATATCAATACCACTATGTCAATATCTTTATGTCAATATCCTTATATCAATACCACTATGTCAATATCTTTATGTCAATATCCTTATATCAATACCACTATGTCAATATCTTTTTGTCAATATCCTTATATCAATACCACTATGTCAATATCTTTATGTCAATATCCTTATATCAATACCACTATGTCAATATCTTTTTGTCAATATCCTTATATCAATACCACTATGTCAATATCTTTATGTCAATATCCTTATATCAATGCCTTTATATTAATACCCTTATATCCCTATGTCAATATCTTTATGTCAATATCTTTATATCAATGCCCTTATATCGATATCAATATCCTTCTGTTAATATCTTAATGTCAATATACCTGTGTCAATGTCTCTATGCCAATATGCTTATGTTAATATTTTTATTTTGATATCAGTTGAATATAAGTGATCAAACAATTCGAATGCTATAATCTGTGATTACAATTTGCCACATACAGCTGAGGAAATTATAATCATCAGCAATTGGAAATGCTTTATTCGCAGTATATCTAAATATTAAACATATTCAACATTTATACGAAGATACAAAAGGCACTCTGTTCTAATCCTTAAAGAGTTTATAGCATGGGTTCAGGTCTATATTTTATATTTTAACTACAATGTATTGTTTGAAATTTTATGAATCTCTCTACTTTTCTGTCTATCTCTATGTCGCTGCCTCTCTATATATATCCCTGTATATATCTCTATATCTCTGTATATCTCTCTGTATCTCTGTATCTATCTCTCTATATCTCTGTATCTATCTCTATCTCTATCTCTATATCCCTGATTCTATTTCTCAACATCTATATTTCACTGAATCTATCTCTCAATATCTCTATTTTTCTGTATCTATCTCTCTATATCTCTCATTCTATCTCATTGTCTGGTTTTTAGATACTGAAATATCATCGCTCTTAATTGTGTGTACATGTCAGTTGCACTTGCCTGGGGAGTTCTCTCCACACGTATTTCTTTCATAAATTATATTTGTGGATGTATTAAAAAGATGAATTAATTGAAGACAGTTCTTCGGCTCTTGCAGTATCAAATTAGCATCTTAGTCATATCACCTGGACAGCGGCATTTGGCTTGTGGTCCAAAGTTGGCCCATTTCTAGATATCTTTTTGAAGGGATCCTTGAAATCTGAACTTTACGTGTCAAACTTGCGTCGCGACACCGCCATTTCTGTAAATATCTATTGGTTGTTTTTAAGTGGCAAATTCTGGGAAGTTCAAAGTGAGTTCAAGATGCTTTCAGGAATACGAAATAGATTAGATATCCTCAGAAAAAAAAGATATGTTTTAACGTAAAAGCGTTGCGCATTCCTTCCTAATGCCACATTCAAAAATAAAATTTATTTTTATCTTCTTTAACTACAACTCAATTAATGTGTTAGGATTTAACAAGTGTCTATGTTTTCTCAAGCTGTAGAAGATGTTGGACTGCGTTGGTGATAAGACTTTGGGTTCATCGTGTGCATTTGAGTTGTACTTTGCTCTGGGAGAGAGAACAGTGTGGGTTACATAATGGAGTGTTTTGCGCACCTACTGCACTGTAAGTTATCATAAGATATAGAGCTGCAGAGGTCATAGGTCATCTCCTTCACACAACCACCACTGCTATTACAACAATAAACAAAAGAAAAGAAAAGATAATGTGACAAATCTTGTATGAATATGAATATATTGTATATATTACTTTAGCCCTGGATAGATTTTTGTGATATATATTTAACTTTGGCCTCACTACGTAACCTGTGTACACAAAGCGCAAAAAAAGTTCATAAAAGCAGCACACAGAAATGTATCGTATATTGCAAAACTGTAGCTTATAAGTGGACGATTTTTTGGGCTACAAAGGCTGCGTAAAATCTAGACCTTTTTTTCTCTTTCTGTAGTAGGTGAACGGCAAAAAGAAAGCGATGTTGAGGAGAAGTGTTTTTGAGTGTGTGCAGAGATGTTGGGGGTTATATAATGGTATCGCGGCTTACCTGTATGTAGTTTGGCCAACATGGGCACTGTCTTTAGTACGAAGCCATTGGTGACGGTGTGTGGTTGCGTCAGACTTCACTGGCCTTAATACAAAGTGAGAGAGAGACAGAGAGAGAGAGAGAGAGAGGGAGAGAGAGAGAGACCGGGGCGATGTGCAGCCGCGAGTCTGGAAGCAGGTCACTGGTTCAGTAGGTGAGAAGGGGGGGTACGGTGGGGGGGCCCGCCGCTAACACACCAACAAAAATCATTTTAAAAAAACGTCCTAACCGATTGCATTTCTAACACCCTGTTGTTCTTCTCATGGTGGCAGTTTACAGGAAGTTTTTGACAAGCGTGGACGTTGTTAATGATGTTATTTATTATAAAGCATGTTGTTAAGGTGATGTTTAAAGTTACTAATGACGATGAGCGAAGAGCAAGACTTTATAAGGATTGGCTGTATCTTAACAAAGCTTAAAGCTGAGAGGCAGTGGAGCAGCAACTTTCAACCTCAAGCGATTATGACACACAGCCATGCCAGGCCTGAGATTTATCGAGTAAACAAACCATTGAGTGAACGTGTTTGTTAGATTGAGACAATAAGCTGCTGGTCTCTGCTGGTGAGAAGAAAAGATGTTGGATTTGGTATTATGGTCAGATGGTAATCTAAAGCGGTGCAATAAGGCATTGTCTAATCCTGCAACAATCAGGAAAAAATGGCAATTATATTCTCCTAAAAACTGAGAGAAGAATGATTGTGTGGACATACAGAAGAAAAACAAGTAGAAATTATAAGACTTTAGGAGACAAATAGTTGAAAACCGATAACCGTGAAACTATTCATTTTCACTGACTTTTGCACACTTATTTTGTGACCTTGTACGTATTATAACCTTGAAGAAAGGAAATCAGATCTAACTAGAAACTGTTGTATACGGATGAGCTATGATGAAGGTTTTCCTTGAATATTAACTACACTTACACAGGACTGAGGTATACCTGGATCTAAGTCAACCATCTCTGGCCGGGGACCTGAAACTAACTATAAGCTTGGTCATACATAACGTAATTTCCATGCTTCCTTGGTCAATATCTTTCCTAATAGTTTCAGCATAAGTTGCATGTTCTACCTCAGTTATATCATATTCACACGATACATATTTGTACCAGTCCTGCGCAGCCTGCCCAATAATTCTTTGATAGAGAGGACACCTATTGTATTCGCCATATGACATAACTTGTCATCACCTTGCCTTGGATATATGACATGACTTATGATCACCCTGTTTTGTATATTTCACATGACTTGTCATCACCTTGTCTTGGGCATATGACATAACTTGTCATCACCTTGCCTTGGATATATGACATGATTTGTCATCATCTTGTCTTGGATATATGACAGAACTTATAATCACCCTGTGTTGTATATTCCACATGATTTGTCATCATCTTATCATCACTTTGTTTTGTGTTTATGAAATAACTTGTCATCACCTTGTCTTGGCCATATGACATAACTTGTCATCACCTTGTATTGACCATATGAAATAACTTGTCATCACTTTGTCTTGGACAAATGACACAATGCATAACTTATGGTCACCTTGTCTTGTATATATGACAGAACTTATGATCACCCTGTTTTGTATATTTGACATAACTTGTCATCACTTTGTCTTGGCCATATGAAATAACTTGTCATCACCTTGTCTTGGCCATATGACATAACTTGTCATCACCTTGTATTGACCATATGAAATAACTTGTCATCACCTTGTCTTGGATATATGACATAACTTGTCATCACTTTGTCTTGGCCATATGACATAACTTGTCATCATCTTGTCTTGTCTATATGACACAACTTATGGTCACTTTGTATTTATGAAATTTTTGTATTTATGAAATAGCTTGTCATAACCTTGTCTTGGACAAACTATATAATTTGTCATCACTTTGTCCTGGACAAATGACATAGCTTGTGGTCACCTTGTCTTGTATATATGACAGAACTTATGATCACCCTGTTTTGTATATTTGACATAACTTTTCATCACCTTGTCTTGGCCATATGACATAACTTGTCATCACCTTGTCTTGGCCATATGACATAACTTGTCATCACCTTGCCTTGGATATATGGCATTATTTATGATCATCCTGTTTTGTATATTTCACATGACTTGTCATCACCTTGTCTTGGGCATATAACATAAATTGTCATCATCTTGTCTAGAATATATGACAGAACTTATGATCACCCTGTTTTGTATATTTGACATAACTTGTCATAACCTTGTCTTGGACATATGACATAACTTGTCATCATCTTGTCTTGGCCATATGACATAACCTGTCATCACCTTGTCTTGGCCATATAACATAACTTGTCATCACCTTGTATTGACCATATGACATAACTTGTCATTACCTTGTCTTGGATATATGACATAACTTGTCATCACCGTGTCTTGGATATATGACATAACTTGTCATTACCTTGTCTTGGCCATATGACATAACTTGTCATCACCTTGTCTTGGATATATGACATAACTTGTCATCAGTCATCACCTCGTGTATATACCATGTCGTGTATATGTTCGTCTTGTAACCTTATTGATTAGTTTGTGACCATTCTCAATTGGGAAAAGAGACATATTTATGGAGCAGGTTTATATAAGTCAAAAGTGAGCAAAAAACATAAAGAATAAAACGTTGTTTTGGGTCGACCATTTCCATCCATTTACACTTGGCCACGGAAGTATGACGAAGAAAATTCTGTGACGGCTCATATAATTTTGACATATGATCTGTCAATAATCAGACATCTCTAAAGCTTGGCAGAGTAGGAAGTTAACCCCTATGACCTCTGACCTTATGACCTTTGCCCCGATGACTGATTCAGACACCAAGCTTCTGTTGTACTTATTACAAGTCCTACTTAAGTGAAATAACTGTTTTAGATCATAGTCTAATTAATCGTTTCCTCCATCACAATCGTCATTAATAAAAAAATAAATAAGAAAAAACGAAATATCACTTGACTTCATAATAATTGTCCTGAACATACATAATTTTGTTTAATCTATAAGGTGTTGTTAAAAGATGTCTTAATATCTGGCGGGAATACCAGGACATTGGTGATGGAAAGAGGATTTCTTTATTTTCATATTCAAAATAACTGTCTTGCAATCTATTTTTAATATTTTTTGTAATCAGATTTTTCCTGGGACTTCCTGTTTGCATTAAGATAACCATTTATTAAAATTGAGACCATTATTTACATACCAAAGAAAGTATGATTCATCCAACCCTTTTTATTTTGCTATTACGTAATAAATACCCTTTGGTGCGAATCGTCCGTATTTCACCACTTGCAAGAAGAAAATGTAATATCTTTGAAATCGCCAAAATTTAAATGGGTTTCCATTTTATCTTATATTTTTCCCTGAAGAGAAAATATCTGAATTAAGAGAACTCTAACCAGAAGCAAACATCTGTATGGGGGATCAATAAGTTGAATTGGGAAAGCACAGAAACCAAGATGGTTGAAACAAAAGTAGGTTTCAACTTGCCTTAAAATCCAGTATGGTTTTAACAGGGAAAGGAATAATAATGTAAAAATTGTTTTAAATGAAGATAAATAGCTGATGATGATAATCACGTGTAAAATATAAAAGGGCACTATACATGTTTATCGTCATCTGGATATATATATATATATATATATATATATATATATATATATATATATATATATATATATATATATATATATATATATATATATATATATATATATATATATATTGCCCTTATATATTTTAATACATATATATATATATATATTAGTTGTATTTTATGAATGATTATAATCTTCTAATTTTATTTTTCTAAAACGAATGTCAGTTAAAAAGGGTCCTTAAGTCGTCGTGGATGACAATGGATATAGTTATAGAACCCCATGGTTAGGTTATAGTACCCTGGATATAGCTATAGAGCTCCATGATTAGGTTATTAAGTATGTACCCTGGATATAGTTATAGAGCTCAGGATATAAAGTAAGTACCCTGGATATAGCTATAGAACCCCATGGTTAGGTTATAGAACCCTGGATACAGCTATATAGCTCCATGGTTAGGTTATAGTACCCTGGATATACCTATAGAGCTCCATGATTAGGTTATTAAGTATGTACCCTGGATATAGCTATAGAACCCCATGGTTAGGTTATAGAACCCTGGATATAGTTATATAGCTCCATGGTTAGGTTATAGTACACTGGATATACCTATAGAGATCCATGATTATAAAGTACATTTATCATCCCAGATATAGTTACAGCTCAATAGTAAGCAGTGCCTTGTATAGCTATATAGTTTATGATATATAACCATCTTGGTTGTGGCCATAGCTATGGCTAGTGATGCATAGACACCCTGGATGTAGCATATACAAAACCAACCACCCTGGATGTAGCATGTACATAACCACCCTGGATGTAGCATATACATAACCAACCACCCTGGATGTAGCATATACATAACCACCCTGGATGTAGCATATGCATAACCAACCTGGATGTAGCATATACATAACCTCCCTGGATGTAGCATATATATAACAACCCTGGATGTAGCATGTATGTAACCACCCTGGATGTAGCATATGCATAACCACCCTGGATGTAGCATATACATAACCTCCCTGGATGTAGCATGTATATAACCACCCTGGATGTAGCATATACATAACAACCCTGGATGTAGCATATACATAACCAACCTGGATGTAGCATATACATAACCACCCTGGATGTAGCATATACATAGCCACCCTGGATGTAGCATCTACATAACCTCCCTGGATGTAGCATATACATAGCCACCCTGGATGTAGCATGTATATAACCACCCTGGATGTAGCATATACATAACCACCCTGGATGTAGCATGTACATAACCACCCTGGATGTAGCATATACATAACCACCCTGGGTGTAGCATATAGGTCTATATATCTAACTGTTCATAACCACCCTGGATGTAGCATATAGGTCTATATATCTAACTGTTCATAACCACCCTGGATGTAGACATCTGTGCCGGTGACACAGCTCTGCTTACTTCACCTAATTGATCATGTGGATTCTGCAATATCTCATATTGTCTGCGAATCATCATCATCATCGCCATCATCACAAAACACTGCACTTTTTTGTGAGCCTTTTTCTTCGGATGCCATTTTTTTTGCCTCGAAGAGCATCAACCCCTGGCAGAGAAGGCGCGGTCACCAGGTGGCACCACTGGATGGCACTGTATCTGGTCCGGCATATTAGGAGCAGGAGGGCACCTCATCTACAGTTCATTCATAGGCATGCTACAAAGCCAGCCCAGAAAGCAACACAATATATCTGCATCCTGCAACATTCATCTACTTTTTCTCCATATCCCAATGACGCTCGCTTTATGTACTCACTCTGGCTGCATCTCCTAGGCTGTCTGGTCTTTTTAATCATTTCCATTTTTCATATACTTAATAAACATCCATGAAATGTGGTGACGATTGGTCACCTGGCCGAACTTTATCATATAAAACCTTTTAACCTAACCTGTTTAGCTCATTTTCATGCTGATTATATATATATATGAAGCGATTTTATTTGTATTGAGTCTGTTCTTGGTTGTTATGGGCCACGAGAGAGGCGTGCACCCTGTGATACCCGCAGACAATACCTTGCCGCCCGCCAGCAGTGACCCCTAGCGGGAGATGACCCCAGTCTGACCACCCTTACCTGCCGCATCATGGTGTAACCACGCTCCGTACATTCCCGCCTGCTTCGCATTCCTTGATAAAAACTTGATCAACTTTTTCAGTCGGAGATTGTTTTTGTTGCCATGACTACCTGAGTAGTTATGGGGACTTATTGGAGGTGGTGTCTGGCTGGGTCGCTACGGACCTATATATATATACCTGGCGAGTCTGGCAGGAGGGGTATATATAGCCCTGCCTGAGAGGACCTCTCTTATGTCAGCATATACCTCCACGTACAGCACGTGTCGTAATACCTGGCGCTGCGGGGGGTAAAGGGTGCATTCAGTTTACTGAGGGACCCGCCAACGTAGCTTCTGAAAGGCGTGACGTCACTAGCGTAGACAGGAGTACGCGAGACGTCAATCAAACTCGCCGCCGTTTTGATGTTCACGCTCCGTCCAGTGCCGTCTGATATATGAATCCTTAATATCCCTATTAAAAACAAAGATAATTAATGATCGCGAGGAGAAGTGTGTCGCAGTTAACATAATTCTGATAAACACAGGTAGTCGATCATCTGACTACCTCTGACCCCAATGACCTTTAGTTGTATTTTTTTTAAAAGTATGAAAACAAACAGGTTATTGATAAATTTGCCGATGCATTCGACATCATGAAAAGCACATCATGAGACAAACTGGTGCCATTATATGCACAAAGAACGGTATTATATACATAATGGTGCCATTATATACATAAAGAGCGTCATTACATAGGTAAAGGACACCATTATGTACACAAAAAGCGCTATTATAAAGACAAAGAGCGCCATTTTGTACACAAAGAGCGCCATTATATATAAGGGGCGCTATTATATAAACAAAGGGTGCCATTATAGAAATAAAGGTCACCATTATAAACACAAAGGGTGCTATTATATATTAGGGGCGCTATCATAAACATAAAGGGCGCTTTTATATATACAAAGGGTGCCATTTTATAAAGGGCATCATATACACAAAGAGCACTATTATATACACAAAAGCCGCCATTATATACATAAACAGTTTATATATACATAAACTATACATGGATATAACGGCACCCTTTATGAACATCATAATGTTAATCGGTGACATTTTATACATATATACATATACATATATATATACATATACATATATATATATATATATATATATATATATATATATATATATATATATATATATATATATATTATTTACATGTCGACACTTGGACAATCGCCAACAATTCTCATGAAGTGTTGATATTCTATTTTTAAAAGGCGAGCATAAAGCAACACTGAGCAATTAGGAGACACTGTTCAAACGAACTAAACCGCTGATACTAGAGCTACGAAGCATCAGCCTCTGTAAAATACCTCTATTTATTTATTAAGTATTCTTAATATCTTATGGTTTTTTTTTCAGGAGAATGTTGCTCTCGATGTCAAATCGTAAAATAAAAAAAATAATTATGATACATAATACTTTTTACAATTTCGTGTATTTTATTTTTATTTTATTTTTTATTTTTATAAATAGATTCTATTTGACCATAAAGGAATCAGGAAATATAGGAGTATGGCTTCACAAGGATAGAAAGCAAGTCAAATATTCCAATATATACCTTATTAACCTATTATGATTTTGTTTATGTACTGAAATCAAGGTTGTTATGCATGTAACACATTTATGCAGAAATATAGACTTTCAATAAGCATTTTATAAAATCCTTTAGAAACTAAAATTATAATGAAAAAATAAACACAATATTGATATTGTTTTTTTTATAAACTCATAATCCAGCTATAAATATACAAGTGCCTAGAACTTCATGCACGTTATTGTTATGTTCTATTCAAGCTGATTGTTTTGCCAATGAAGTGTCTGAACAAAGGTGTCTTCATTATATTGATATCATATCATCATACTGTATACATAACCAGACAAAGCCTATACCACAATGGTCATTCAAGTTATGTTCATTACCTGTTAGGCTCTTAAGAAATTTTGAGGCAAGTTTCAAACAGTTGGCGGCCATCTTTGATTTCAGCGTTTTCAGTTTGGCTTATAAATCTCAATTCATGTTGTCCCATCACAATACCTTGGAAGGCACTCCCGATGTGATGCTATATTTCTTATTTCATATTCAGTTCGGTCTCTCTCAGGAGTCAGGATTTGCTCCAAAGTGGAAAGAAGGTCACAAATATCAGAATGTCATTTTTAGGTTAATCGAAGCATGCATCGAAGCACTGATAGGTATTTAATGAACAAGAAATTGAGAACAGGAGATTTCCTCAATATTAAACAATATGAAGTTGAATAATATGTTGTCATGGGAATTCTATTAGGTTCTGAATTACATTTATAGTGAAAATCATATTTGAATATCTACCAGTTTAAGATTCTACCTGGGTGTAAAATGCCAGAATATAGCAAAATATGTGGTGTAGCAATATAAGTGACCATCACTAGCCTCTATGTGGGTTTAGTGATATAAGTGAACATCACTAGCCTCTATGTGGGTGTAGCAATATAAGTGACCATCACTGGCATCTATGTGGGTGTAGCAATATAAGTGACCATCACTGGCATCTATGTGGGTGTAGCAATATAAGTGACCATCACTAGCCTCTATGTGTGTGTAGCAATATGAGTGACTGTCACTAGCCTCTATGTGGGTGTAGAAATATAAGTGACCATCACTAGCCTCTATGTGGGTGTAGTAATATAAGTGACCATCACTGGCCTCTATGAGTGTAGCAATATAAGTGACCATCACTAGCCTCTATGTGGGTGTAGCAACATAAGTGACCATAACCACCCACTATGTGGGTGTAGCAATATAAGTGACCATCACTAGCCTCTATGTGTGTGTAGCAATATAAGTGACCATCACTAGCCTCTATGTGGGTGTAGCAACATAAGTGACCATAACCACCCACTATGTGGGTGTAGCAACATAAGTGACCATCACTAGCCTCTATGTGTGTGTAGCAATATAAGTGACCATCACCACCCACTATGTGTGTGTAGCAATATAAGTGACTGTCACTAGCCTCTATGTGTGTGTAGCAATATAAGTGACTGTCACTGGCCTCTATGTGTGTGTAGCAATATAAGTGACCATCACTAGCCTCTATGTGGGTGTAGCAACATAAGTGACCATAACCACCCACTATGTGGGTGTAGCAACATAAGTGACCATCACTAGCCTCTATGTGTGTGTAGCAATATAAGTGACCATCACCACCCACTATGTGTGTGTAGCAATATAAGTGACTGTCAGTAGCCTCTATGTGTGTGTAGCAATATAAGTGACCATCACTAGCCTCTATGTGGGTGTAGCAATATAAGTGACTGTCACTAGCCTCTATATGGGTGTAGCAATATAGGTGACCATCACTGTATCTATGTGGGTGTAGTAATATAAGTGACCATCACTGGCCTCTATGTGAGTGTAGCAATATAAGTTACCATCACTAGCCTCTATGAGTGTAGCAATATAAGTGACCATCCCTAGCCTCTATGTGGGTGTATCAATATAAGTGACCATCACTAGCCTCTATGTGTGTGTAGCAATACAAGTGAGCATCACTGGCCTCTATATGAGTGTAGCAATATAAGTGATCATCATTAGTCTCTATGTGGGTGTAGTAATCTAACTGACCATCACTGGCCTCTATGTGGGGGTAGCAATATAAGTGACCTTCACTAACCCTAAAATTTTTAATGACATTTCTCAGAAGTATATTTCAATGATACTTCCATGGTTTTCATGGTGATTAACCTTATGATTAAGGTGGTTAACAAAACAGCTACCTGTATTGTATGTACAACAAGCAAGGTATATTCACTGTCTCGTACCAGGATATATTTAAAGTTCCAGACAATGACATCCATATATCTCTATGTAGTTTGTCATCCCATGGCATACTTTCATGTGATGTGATGTGAAAATTAGTATTTGAATCTTAAACCCATCACGTTACCGTGGTTATCTACATTTCCATAGCAACTATCCCGAAGGGATTACTTCAAGTGCTTAAAATATTTGGTTCCTTCATGTAATTGTCCAGAAAGCCAAAAACAAAATCTGTATTACCTAAAATAAACACCTTTATGCTCTCATGGGTTCTCAAAGGTTTTCTTAATAAGAAGGAAACTATAAGGATAATAATGGTTGGATAATATTAACAGAAAAATAATGTTATATTGAAGTCACTTTGTTGACTCACAAACCTCCAAAAGTATAAGTAAAATCCTGTCCCAGATTTGATTCCAGAATGTTTGACTCTGCAGCAGTCCTTTTTATCCAGGAGAAGCCCTTGTTGCTGTATCCAGTATTAGCCGGATATTCGATCCTCAATGCCTCAGAAGTTTTCATTCCAGAACACCTCTGTATGTTACCACAAGCCTCTATGTGGGTGTAGTGAAATAAGTCAGAGATGATTTAGGAAAAGCAGTGATTATGGAAGCTTGTAAACATCTAGACACCAGACATCGTCTATAAATTACATTTTACAAATGAAATCAGTGACAATTAGAGGGAATCTTCTTTAATTGCAGGTAGACTGTGCGTTATAGGCCCTCTGGGAGGAAGGACGGACTGACACGACAGACTTAATTAAGACATCACGGTGCTACGGTGGAAGGGAACAACGCTCATAAGTCCACGTCGGCTTTAAAATGAAATTTATTTCTTCACATTTTTCTTTTCTTTTCTGATTTTTTTGGGGAAAAAAGATGGCACGTTAGAGAGACATGTATGGCCAGTGTGCACTGACCAGGTAATTATCTTAAATCATAAAAAAGAGATTAAAATGATTCACGTTCCTCCTAAGTTTATGAGGTTTTTATTTGATATATTGATAACTGTTATATTATACCGTTTTATTGATACTGAATGATATTGAAGAGCGTTAATTTAGCAGATGCTTATGACTGAAATAAAAGTTACGTGTTTTACAAATGTGCAGATGGCTATTTTGTGAATATATTTGGGAACTGAAAACTTAAAATGAACAACAAGTGGGTAGAGCATGTTTAATTCAAACTGATAATTTCTTGTTTCTTTATATAACATGACAAGTCTGATTTTTGCGCCTTTAAACACGTCTGTAATAGTCATTTTCTTGGATCATGGTAAACAATGTCGCATGTAAGAGTAGCCCATATGATCTTTGCACAAAAAAAATATTTAAGGATGATTATTCCATAATCACAATATATTGGCCTGTCTGAATTTCATCTTGAGCACTGTGAGTCACTTGTTGAGGTTGTATCTTGAAAAATGTCATTTATACTCATTTGAAGGAATGGCAGTGAATATCCTGGCCCTGCTGACGTGCCATCAAGCAACAAGCAGCTTGACATTAGAGCAGGATCTAAAAGCTTCCCCGTGGGGATACCTCTGATTGTAGTTGTAGAAAACACGCCTTTGTTTGTCAGTCTTAAAGCTTATCAAGGATCAGGGATCAAGGATCAAGGACTCAGAATATTCAACAATTAAAAAGATAGTTATATTCTAATGAAATATATTTTGCCATAATCGTATTGCCAAGATGATTGAGGATTACAAAATGTGTTTTAAGGATGCTGTTGTCCTTTAAGATGTGTTATAGAAAAACAACAACAACAAAAACAAAATTAGTACCAAAAAAAACAAGAAAAAGGCGCATGTGAGAAGTGTAGAGAAAGAGACTGGGTTAAGGAAAATTGAAATTTGATGAAAAAAAATGCTCCCATGACAACCTTCATGATATCTTTATATTCTTTCAGTGGAGAGGTCAAAGGCTGTACAGCCTGGCCTCCACTTTACTCAGATGTTTTCAAGTGACCTGGCCTACATTTATTCAGATGTCTTCATGTGACCTGGCCTACATTTTATTCATATGTTTTCAAGTGACCTGGCCTACATTTATTCATGTGTTTTCAAGTGACCTGGCCTACATTTATTCATATGTCTTCAGGTGGCCTGGCAAATATTTATTCAGATTTTTTTTTTTTAAACAACAGTAGGGTTTCTTTTACAGAAGCATTTGAATCTTACCCTCTCTTTCAGAAATATCTGCATTTATCAATGTGCTCTAGCCACGAAGCCAAACATCTCAGGACAAAATACTTTGATCATGGTTATAATAAATACTTTATTACATTAAAGTTAAAACAGATTTGTCAGCTCTGGGTGGTGTATTTCTCAGTGAGTAGGAATCTTTGGTTTAAAAATTATTTATTTATCTTTCTTAAGATAACATTATACAGTCAACCAGAGAGAATTGTAGGACAACTTTGATGTGAAATTGATTTCTACTTGGAAAGATAGTGTGACTGGGTAGAGTCAGTCTTTCTATTGCTGAGTAGGCACAGTGTCTTTTCTCATGATATGGTGTTTCTACTCAGAGACAGGGGGTATTGCTGGGTAGACAGTGTTTTTACTGATGGAATAGTGTTTAAACTCAGAGCCAGGGGATATTCCTGAGTAGGCACAGTGTCTCTACTCATGACAGAGTGTTTCTACTCAGAGACAGGGGGCATTGATGAGTAGGCACAGTGTTTTTACTCATGACACAGTGTTTCTACTCAGAGACAGGGTGTATTGCTGAGTAGGCACAGTGTCTTTTCTCATGACATAGTGTTTCAAATCAGAGTAAGTTGGTATTGCTGAGTAGACAACAGTGTTTTTACTCATGAAATAGTGTTTCTACTCATAAACAGGGTGTATTGCTGAGTATGCACAGTGTCTCTACTCATGACATAGTGTTTCTACTCAGAGACAGGGGGTATTCCGGAGCGGCTACAGTGTATCTATTCATGACTTAGTGTTTCCATTCAGAGATAGGATATAGTATTTCTGAGGAGATTCAGCGTTTCTACTCAGAGTCAGGAAGTATTCCTAAGCAGGTACAGTGTTTCCACGCATTGTTTCTACTCAGAGGCTGAGCGGATAATCCAGAACCTGTCCCGTGCTGATTGCGAGATTACCGCAGTTCCAGGGACGTCTTGCCAATACATCTATTACATAATTCATTAAGAGGTATTCAATCAAATGTCAGCTGAAATTCCTCCAGATGCGCAGATGCTACTCCGACATCACGCCACTAGATGGCGCAATAAATAAACCAATACAAACGAGATGACAGCGTGATCTATGCAGAATTATTTTCGTGCTTGATTTCCACGTCGGTATCAATAAAGTAAATTGCTTCATACAAACACATTTATAGAATTACGCAAGGTGATTCTATCTGAAATGGTTTTCTGGTGTGCTCTGTGCCTTTATATCTCTATTAGTTCTGTAATAAATTTAATTCATAATATATTTAAAACATCACTTTTGTGACTTATGACAAAATAGACCAGAAATCCTTATTATTTTCTCTATCAATCGTTGAACGCGTTTCATTGATTTGGATGAGTAATAAAATTCAAATTTTGTCTGGGGTGATTTCAGATAAACATTGAGATTTGTGTTGTAATATGGCTTTGAGATAAAATCTGGTTTCCTCTGAACCCAGGGTTAACAAATGCATGCCGGGATAGGCGCGATCAATGTATTGACCCCGAGTTCATCATTTGTAAGTCTGATATAACTTACAACACCTAACTAATCGAACACTTGACAAAAGTTCCTTGCCAAAAAAAACATTTCATTATGTGGTTTCTTTGTGTTGATCGTTGACATTGTTGGTGGGTTTGAAATAGGCAGATCCGCCATTTGAAAGCAGACGACAATTGCCCTCGTGTCAGCGTCTTCTGCTGCGTCTGAGAAGACACACAGACGCGCGTCTTGTCCGCTCCACCTCGTCTTCCTATGACCAAATTACTATCGACAAGCGCTTGTATATCGCTAGATTGAAATTAATTACAGTCACATGAGCTTCAAACGCCGGCATTATTCGCTAATTACGTTGGCAAAGGATTGTTATGACGAGAAGGCCTGTAAGGTCAGAGGGGATGACCTTTGCCTGACAGACGGATTGTACTCCGCATGGAGGTAACCGCAGAGGGCCTTATGAGCGAATATCAGAGCCTCGCTCTCATTTAACACCACTCTGTAATTATACTCAGCTCTATTCAGTCACAAACACCGATTTTTTGGCAACACGGACATCAATGAAAAACCTGAAAACGTAGTTTCTATTGGTGTCTATGATCAAATAAAAACTGATTTGTGTTGTCTTGAAATCATCAAATATCAGTTGAGATACAACAACATCGCATGGTTAGTGGTGTAAACTAACTATAAACTGATACAATAGACTTTGGTCCTTTTTTTCACCATGAAGTATATTGTCATCTGAAGATTCGCGTATAGGACCTTCTCAGAAGGTCATTGATGACCGGATTATGTGTTGACGGATGTGACAGCGTGAGTCGATATGACAGTGAGAGGTATTGAGTTACTCATAACGATAAGATAGTGTGTGGGACTCTGGGGTTCCCAGCATGCAATGTTTCTGCTCATCGTATCGTCATGTGCTGACAGCTGCAGTACCATATCGCCCCATGATGGGCTAAGGTCTACCGTGGTTATGTTAAATGGCTGAGGCTTTTGGAATAAGACAATGTCTCCATCTACGTACACGCAAATTGAGTTGTGAGTGGCGTCTGGACTATATCTCAGTAATCTTAACGGATGAACAGCCGACAGTGGAACATGTACTCTATCCACGTGTTTGAAAATAAGTCGGTAACGGCTCAAAACTCATGAAAAATAAAGGTATTACACGCCAATGCTTATCTGCAGTTTTGTTAAATCTCTATAGTATTTTCGCATATTATATATACGGAGATGAAGTTAATTTAGGAAATGTTTACTCCATTTTTTCATAGATCAGCACTTCAACATGAGTGGGTCATCTTAGCATGTGGTGTCACCTAAAGGTCAATGCGTGCATGCTTGATAACCTGCCTTTAAAGATCTTTATTGCCAAAGAGGTGAAAGCAGACGACAGTTGCCCCCATGTCAGCGTCTTCTGTTGGGTCTGAAAAGACACAGACGCGCATCGGACAAGACAGTCAATACAAGCTAGAAGTTGCAAATGACAATATGAAATGACAATACGAAATGAAAGTTGTAACAAGCTAGATCACGTGATTTTCTCAGAATATTTATCTTTGAAAGCCTCATGTGTTAAATATAAAAGGTTTATCAACATGACGATCTCGTCCATAATTGACCATGATTTGATATCTCCGTTTTTCAAAGAAAAGATTTATCAAAATTAAAAACAATTATTTTGGTTATTATCTTGTCTGTGATAGTCTTATCACATAAAAGCTGAACCTTAATATAGATTTATCCCGACTCCCTGAGAATAGCCATAACTTCACTCAGGTGTCACAGCTTACAAATACAAATTATATATGAATTGACATCTGTGATTTAAGATAAAATAAAGTCGTTTTATGTTTTTATCTAAGACATGATGTATAAGAATATTTCACGCTTTAGATGTCACAAAGGGGTTAGAAGTTTGAGTGGGTTTGCGCATGCGCAGCGATGGCATGATACGCGAAGATTTGGCAAGGCAGCGAAACGGTAACTGATACTCCCAGAAGCAAAAACTAAAACACAAAACCAATCAGACAGGAAACAAGTAATTAAAGAGAGGCGATTGTCGCCGATTATGCTTCTATTACACAAAGCATTTGGCCCTCGCTGCCCCTGTCCTTGCTTTCGTGTCTGCAATAAATGCGCCGTGTGTGACTAAGAAAAAACTCCGCAAACCGCGGAAATATCGTTAGCTTCAATATGAGGGACGGTTTTGGCTGTCGTAGCACCTTTTTATTAGGACATATTTGTGTTTTTAATCTGCTGTGGCTAAATAAGAAAGCGGTGCCTCCTTAGAACAAATAGATGAGGATGTCAGATGTAGTGGAAGGCCACATCCAGACTGTTATTGTGGGTGCGTGGCCTATAGGTTTGATGGATGAGGGAGAAAGTAGAAGTTTATGTACAAATCTATATCTAGCCTCATATATAGGTCTATATATTCATGCTATTCTTGATGTGTCAATATTTGGTATTATCTATACGGCTTAATCTCAGAGGTATATATTAAGTCATTTTTGGTCATACTATGCACCATCGCAGGACTGGAAACTGTTAATATTTGTGTATTTTACATGAAAATTAAAGTTGAAGTTTTCATATTCCTGTGTTGTCCGATTGCAATACCTGTTTATTTTCATGTAAACTTTCACACTCCATACAGTGAATATTGGGGCTGGTAAGAATATAATGGAAGTGGGCACAGATGATGTGGAGAGTGGAAGGGTTGTCAAGTAAATCCAAAATGCAACTCAATTAATTGGAATAAATTGAAGTACCCAAAACAATGTCCGAAAAGGGCAGATTGAACCCCTGAACAATAATAATGAAAATCAGTCAAAACGTACAAATAGAACGTAAAGAAGAAAGTGTCACACTCGCAAAGTCCCAAATAAACACAAACATATTCATTTCTCCGGCACATGCGCAAGTCAACTGGAACCGGAACATCAATTAATTTTTCTGTTGTGGTATCTTGATTCTCTTTATTCTAAATGTGAATTGTGGGTATTCAAAACTCACATGATGAAGACTACCTCATATATCATTTTTTCATTAGGAAGTTCATGTTTGTCAGAAAATGAGAAAATGATATGAAATATTTTATTTAATCTATTCTTGTTGAGTTTAGGTCATGGAGAAATTGCACAAAAAAACTTATATAGTTATACAATGCGATTTGCACTTATATGTATCAATTTATTCATCCCATGCTGGGCTGTATTGATGGCGAGCCAAAAACAACATAATTCTGATGCACCAGTGAACAGACAATGGTAAAACCAACCACGTGGTTCCCTTCACAATGAATGAAGAGGATTTTTACCACATACCAAGGGTGGGTATCAATGACGTCACATGCCCTTGCTAATTGCCATTGTATCTATTTTATAAGAACTTAATTAGAGAAGCATACAGGTATGGTAGTCATCTCTCATGTCCCGGCCTAATATCAGCATAAATAAGTTCTCACTGCAATCAGATGCATATGATTTGAATCCCTTGACATGTCAGGTGAGTCAGTATTCACTGTCTTAAAGCATTCATCAAATGAGATGTTCAAGCACTTTTTCCTCGTATAGCATAAATATTTATACCCTAAAATTTGTGATCAAATATTATTACCCACCATATTTCCCCTACATAAATTTCAGTGACGATTGAAAGTAGGTGAGTCTTCTGCAAAAATCCAAATCGTCTATTGGGCACTTTGTCAACAACCTTTATTTAGCTGACCAGTGATCATATGTAAAGTAAAGTTATGCTGACAATAGGGCAACTTCTGATGGACTAATCGAATGATTTGGCTTACAGATGCCTGTTTGCTCTTTATATTTGTCTATTGGTACAGGCCTAACACCCTACAGGACCTAAAAAAGGTCACATGCTTGTACACAAGTGACCACATAGTGGTCACAAGAGTACTTACCACTTTCAGTAAAGCACAATAGGCATGGTAGGTGTATTTTTGTTGATTTCAGTGAGATAGCACGTTTGTATCACAGTTTTGTGGCCACACATTTAAACATATCCCAAATCTCTGTAAATTTGCCTCTGTGATTTCACCAAACTTTAAACTTATTCCTACAAATAGTTGCTATCAGCTGCTCTTTACAAGAGATTAGATACTCTCTAAACTAGATCCAGATACTCTCTAAACTAGATCCAACAGCGTCGGTATTAACTGATTTAAGCATGCTTCAATAGAAGTATCATAATGATAAACTGTTCTTAGATAATTCCAAAAGAGCTAATTACCCTCTCTAAAATCAACAGAGAGAGGGTAATTAGCTCTCAGAATAAGTTCCAACAGAGGGTAAGTATGAACTGACCACAACACTTCAAATAACTGTGGAACGCCATAATCTATAGTGGTACTATTCCCTCATCCTGAATCATTGCCCGCTATGAATTGACTATTTTCTTGCCAAGACTTTCTGGTCTAAACTGCATGATTATCTTTACTTCTTTACCTTAACTTATTTATCAAATCCAACTCTCAAAGAATTTACCCTGGATCTATTTTGTAAAACTGTGCAATCCAAACTGCTTCTCTCGATAAATTATCTGTTATATTAAAAGCCGGATATCTAATCTGACTTATAATAGAACGTCCCTGAGTTTACGGACCCCTCCATTCCACACGTTTTCAACCATATATGACCTAAATAGAATGCCCCTGTTTTTATAGACGCCTCCCTTCCACACCATATCTGACCTAAATAGAATGCCCCTGTTTTATAGACGCCTCCCTTCCATACCATAGCTGACCTAAATAGAATGCCCCTGTTTTATAGACCCCTCCCTTCTACACCATATCCGACCTTAATAGAATGCCCCTGTTTTATAGACCCCTTCCTTCCACACCATATCTGACCTAAATAGAATGCCCCTGTTTTATAGACCTCTCCCTTCCACACCATATCTGACCTTAATAGAATGCCCCTGTTTTATAGACCCCTCCCTTCTACACCATATCTGAACTTAATAGAATGCCCCTGTTTTATAGACCCCTCCCTTCTACACCATATCTGACCTTAATTATTCAATCAGTTAGTGAGCTGGGCTGGGGATGCTGCGCGGCATACAGTGATGCTGGGGCAGAGTCTTAAAGGAGCTGCTGAGAGGGAAGCTTAGGTTGAAAATGATGCAAACATGATGGGGTATCTGCATAACAGTGTGGCAAACAAACATGTATGGGGGTATTATGAATATAAGGGCTATGACCAATGCTTGGGAATGTTAACTGTTTAAAGGGCTGTCATTTCAATGTAAGGGGGCATTAACTATGTAAAGTGCTATTATCAATGTAAACTATGTAAAGGGCTATCATTAATGCTAGGGAATGTTAACTAGGTGAATAGGTTTCAGAAATGAAAGTGGGTCTTATCTGTTTGAAAGAAGGTACCATCAACGTAGAGTCAAACGCAAATGTAGTCCAAAACTAGCATTGAGTGGGGATTTCATAATTCACATCGTTCTTTTAAGTGAACAAGGTCTGAACCATTTTGTTTAATGAAAAACAAAGCTTTTTATTCGCTGATATTTGCAACTATCAATTAAATGGATACATCCATTTTTCTCATGAGTTGGCTATTTATTTCTTTGATTTGACCTAAATGCTTTTTTCATTTGATTTGACCTATGGGTTATTTTTCATTTGATTTGACCTATGGGCTAGTTTTCCTGTGATTGACAATAAGGTTATTTTTCCTTTGATTTTACCGATATGCCTTTTTCCTTTGATTTGACCCATGGGCTATTTTCCCTTTGATTTGACATTTAGGCTATTTTTCATTTGATTTGACATATTGGCTATTTTGCATTTTACGTCCCTGTTATTTTTCTTTTATCTTTTTATGGGACAGACTTTGCCTTGAAAGTATAGGTTATGGGACCTAGACCATAGCTCTTAATATATCACTGGTATATATATATATGTGGGTTATATATCACTGTTCACATGTCGCATGCACCACAACAAAATCGCTGTCTTTCCGGGGTATTTGGAACATATAGACAAATGTTTTGTTTATATTTACTGCTTGTTAAATATGGGAAAGGGGATTTTTAATATCCCACTAAACCCTCGCAAACAGGCAAGGATCAACAAGAAAAAGCAAACAGACTATTACCTCAAATATCCTCAAATATAACGTACATAATATGATTTAATGAGCACATCTCTGTTATGGAATTTTATTTGGAAATGAATGTAGCAGGTGAGAGTTTGCTGAAACAAAAAGCTCTGGGGTTGTTAGAAATCGCGACATATTTTTCGATCCGGAAAAGAGGTAGCAAGGAATCGTGTTATTACCGGGACTCCATGCATGCATAAAGGCAACCCCGCACATCTACATGTATGTATATCATGTTATATAAACTTAGAAGTTATGTGTTTCACAAAAGGCATCAGGTGACAAACTATTGATCTCCCCACACTGGTTAAGTCCACATAACACGTAGATTATCATGAAATGGAGGCGTGTTTTTTCACAATCAAACGGCACCATACACTCGGCCTTTCTCCATGAAAAAAAATCCATGTGAAGCCAAGTTTGATTTTTACCAGCATAAAGGTCCGGGACAATGGAACGGAGCAAAAGAAGCTCACATCAAACGGAACGGACAGCGTTTTTTGGTGAGCCTATTGCCATGATGCCACGCGCCGCCACAATGGGAGAGGTGGTCTATAATGTTTTATGGACATCAGATTACACGGTGTGTTTACAACACAAGCTGCTAACCGGATTAGTGTATTCAAGGTTAATCTCTTCATGTCAGTGATTTATAACATTCTGTTCCGATTCTTCTTCAGGGAAGAATGAGTTTTCATCAACACAGTTGCAAGTGATAATCACAAAGAAACAATTGACTACTTAATATCTGGTTTTTTTATGATTTAAAATATAAGATTATAAGTGTTTTAAAGGAGTTATTTGGTTTGGTTTCTGACACTTCGTGTTGTGATGGCGAAGGTGGTGATGGCGACGGTGGTGTCACCTTGTGGCGGAATCTGACGGTGCCATAGTGTCTGTTCGTCGTCCTCAGTACAGACTTTCATCTGCGTGTTCACTTTGTGATCACAATATAGTCATCTTCTATGAGAAAAAAATAAATGCATAAAATACATTCGTCATTGTGTATGGAAAGCGAATGTTTGCGGTCACGTGACGATACACGAGATCTCACATTCTTCATGATGCCCAACTGGTCACCTGTCAATTATTGACATAAAATACAAATAATCCTCAATAGATAAGTGGTATGGTGCCTGCCAAATGCTAAAGTGTGCTTTAAATGATAGCCAGTTTGACTTGCTACCAAATCTCCTAACTTTCATTATTAATAAATCGAATATATTTGTATTCAGCAGTTGCCTGAAATTATTCTGAAGTTGCACAAGGTGAGATGAAAATATTCATTTAATCTAGAAACATTATATGCTCACTATAAACAAAGCACTGCGTATCGTTGTTTTGTGCGCAAACCCGGTAAAATAAGTCAATACTATTTGATCCAATGGTGCACAAAAAAGGGATACTTTATCATCGCGCAAAAAGGTGCAACCTGAATGTTACACAATAAGCTGGCTTGACATTTGTATTCAAATACACAACAAAAAATATAATTATCTTTACTTTTTCAAACGCAAAAATGTGGTACTCTATGTATAATGCATTGAGGTTATAACAGCGGACTGTGTGAGTTATTTATTTTGCGCGGTTCATATGTTAAGAGAGGTGAGTAGTTATCGGCGGAAGATGTTCACAGCACGCGGGGAAAGGCATGCCAGTTATTTGTGTCAACTTGTTGCCGAGGTCAAGCCCCGTCACATCGCTCAGCCCGGCGCGGCGGGGGAGGTCAGGCGAGGTCAGGGAGCAGGGCGTGCAGGCAAGTGCCTAGGTCACCAAGGACAAGGGGGCCACGCAGGCTTGACGGGGCTACGCAGGCTTGATGGGGCCACGAAGGCTTGACGGGGCTACGCAGGCTTGTCGGGGCAGGCTTGGCGCGGGGGGGGGCTGGTAGCTCATTAGTCGTCCTGCGGTCATGTACTTTGATCTGCTAAGAAACCGCTGTGCCATTTATCTCAACAAATCAGCCTCTCTGTATCACCCTAACTCTCACAATTGTCGTGGATAATTACTGTCATATTATCATCATTATTATTATTTACATTTTTAGTATATAGCAGTACAAGGGTTTTTACATCTAAAACTAGATCATAGAACAAGGGTTTCACACCCCATACTAGATCATGTCAGTACAAGGGTTTCACACCTCATACTAGATCATATCAGTACAGGGGTTTCACACCTCATACTAGATCATATCAGTACAGGGGTTTCACACCTCATACTGGATCATATCAGTACAGGGGTTTCACACCCCATACTAGATCATATCAGTACAGGGGTTTCACACCCCATAGTAGATCATATCAGTACAGGGGTTTCACACCTCATACTAGATCATATCAGTACAGGGGTTTCACACCCCATACTAGATTATATCAGTGCAAAGATTTCACACCCCATAGTAGATCATATCAGTACAAGGGTTTCACACCTCCATACCAGATCATATGAATACAAGGGTTTCACACCTCATACTAGATCATATCAGTGCAGGGGTTTCACACAATGATTGTTTTAACGTGCTTTTGAAACAAAGAATTTTGCTGGAAAAAATGCTCTGCTTCTGGCCCATTTCCTTGATATTTCTGTGCCAGAAGATTCCAGTTTTCTTCTCAGATTTTTTGTAACTAATCTGAATGTTGGTGTCCTTGCTTTAAATGTACAGTTATTATATGTGAAAGGTACAGCACAAATATTCCAGAAAGGTACAGCACAAATATTCCAGAAAGGTACACCACAAATGTTCCAGAACGGTACAGCACAAATATTCCAGAAAGGTACACCACAAATGTTCCAGAAAGGTACAACACAAATATTCCAGAATGGTACATCATAAATATTCCAGAATGGTACATCATAAATATTCCAGAATGGTACATCATAAATATTCCAGAATGGTACATCATAAATATTCCAGAATGGTACATCATAAATATTCCAGAATGGTACATCATAAATATTCCAGAATGGTACATCATAAATATTCCAGAATGGTACATCATAAATATTCCAGAATGGTACATCATAAATATTCCAGAATGGTACATCATAA
The DNA here is from genome assembly GCA_949316495.1 of Amphiduros pacificus. NCBI lineage: Eukaryota > Metazoa > Annelida > Polychaeta > Phyllodocida > Hesionidae > Amphiduros > Amphiduros pacificus. Next base: position 12,533,182 of record OX439012.1, on the reverse strand, counting down.
ATATTCCAGAATGGTACATCATAAATATTCCAGAAAGGTACACCACAAATATTCCAGAACGGTGCAACACAAATATATAAGCGACTGATTAGTTAAGGGTAAGAAATACCTTTTAACTCTTTACACAATTCAATGAATTATGTGCCATTAACGTGTGACAATCATCCCAGCCCATTTTAGGCTATCGAGATAGGAGCCTGCCGTCAGGGATCAATGCCCCACTCCTTTAGAAGAGTGATTATGGGTCTTTCTTTTTCTTTTGCACTGCTATCCTTCAACAGTACGTGGTAATTCACAGACAAATGCCGAATTTGTTATTTCAACTGCCATCTGGAAATTGAAACTAAAGTATTGCAAATAAATATGTACTTAGTGATTAAGGTACAAAGGTATATTGACCAATTGCTCACACTTTTCAGTTGGGCATTGAGTCACAGTGACAGGTCTCTATCTGATATAGCCTAAATAGTGCCTAAAATCTGGTGAAGACAAACAAGATTGCATGGTGGCTGCTTACAGTTGGTGACAAGAATTTAACTTAAGTTTAACTTATTGTGTTACTGGGTCTGCGATGAGAGCATCTTGTTTATAAGATACAGATTTAGTGTATTCACAAGTTACATTAACCATGGAATAGATATGTCAACTGACATTAGATGTTATCACTAATAAAAAGAGAAGATACTAGAGGCATTAGAGTGGTAATTGAGGAAACAGAAAGCATTAGCTTGCAATGTTCTGTCAATCATTTGCAAAAAAAATGGAAAGGTAAGAAAATAATCTGTCTATTTATGAAAGGAAAGATAATTGTTGAATATGAAACATATCAAATATCCTTGTTGTTATAATCGAATTGATAATTGTCGTATATATATATATATATATATATATATATATATATATATATATATATATATATATATATATATATATATATATATATATATATATATATATATATAAGAATTATTTTATTGAATACTTGGATTAATGATTTGATTAAGACAAAAAATCTATGACACTAACTCCAATCAGCTGCAGAGTCTTGCAACTGTGTTATCAACCTATGTGATAATACAGAATAAACAAAGGTCCCCGGTCATTCTTTACCGAGTGTAGGGCATAGAGTCCCAGTGGCAGGTTTTATCTGGTATGACTTGTCCTGAATAATGCTAAAAAAGTATTGAAAAGAAGCAAACTATAGAATAATTCTATCCTATGTGTAGTAATACAAATAAACATTGTTTAATGGTTTGGTAAGAAGCACATTAATTCGGATGAACACCCTAGGAAGCTTGATATGTTTGTTGGCTTACCAACCTCCTCTATATATCGGACAATATGCGTCCTATTAAGGCTGAAAGTTTGCATCTGAAAAACTTATTCTCATTACTCAAATTACAAATAAATCTGTTTGTTTTATAAAAAAAAGTCTCCAGTCCATTTGGACGGTTTTTACCAAATCACGAATCTCTATTTTTTTTAAGCAACCCGGATTGCAATATAAAGAAGGCTTATATTGTATACATATATACATTTACACACACACACTCACACACACACACACTCACACACACACACACACACACACATACATATATATATATATATATATATATATATATATATATATATATATATATATATATATATATATATATATATTTGTTAGCATATATTTCTGCACAATCAAGGTTGTTTTGTACCAAATGTTACTTATTGCTTGTGCATTAATTGCTTAGCTTAGTAGTCTCCGACTTTCATCTTTTTACTTTTTTACCCTTCTTCACATGACCTGCTCATTTGGACAGATAATATCTCTGTAGAGCTCATATGTCTGAGGAATAAAGAAATATCACAATGTGAATTTTATGACAAAGCTGCAATGGTTAATTACAAAAAAACAATGACTTAGAGATTCTGAAAGGTAAAGACGGTAATATATATAAATATAATATTACTAATCTGCTAATATATACATACATATATATATATATATATATATATATATATATATATATATATATATATATATATATATATATATATATATATATATATATATATATATATATATATATATATATATATATATATATATATATATATATATTAGCAGGAGACTCGTCTATGTCATTTTCATCTATAACTTTACAGGCATCCCTCTGGGATTTAAGCCTTGTTAGAGTGGAGGGAACAATTCAGTCACATTATGGATGAAGGTCACTGCTTGCACAGTAGGGCCCTTAAACAGTTACCAGCATGTGTCACCTTTGTGGGTACATTCTCGCATTTAGACAGTTTAAAATTTGTTGCAGAGGTCATCGAGGCAATTTAACAGAGATTTGAAGTATGTTTGAATAATATGTGAATGACAAAGTGTTCAATGGATGATCTGGAATTTGAGCAGGAGACTCGTCAACTTTCAAACGACACAGAAATTTGTGTAGGTAAATATGATAGGTTATGATACATGTTCGCAAAGTTTTTGGAATAAACTTTTATATCACATTTGATTTCATGACAGCCCTCAGCGTTGTTAGATTAGGAGAAAGTATTATTCAAGCTGCTGTTCCAATCTTGGATAGTAGCTTTATCTCAATGCATATGAATTGCAATCTGGTGCCATTTCTATATATCAGGCTTTTTTGACATATAGTGAGGCATTTACCTTTAACCATTAATCAGGCCTATCACAAACTGTTTCCTGCAGTTCTGGGTCTCACATAATTTTTGGAGGTGGTGACAATTACCTAAGATAGACCATTTTTGTGAAAACCGTTAAACATGTTTTATTTATATATATTTTTAATGTCTTTGCTTCTTGAAAATAGAATCTCAGCTGAGGTCAAATTTTCTGCTGGTCATTTGCTTTGTGTATATCTAGTTCATGATGGTGACTGTGACCGTGAAAGTTGCAGTACATTAAAAAGTCTAGCTTGTACCGTGCTGGAAGGTGCGTGCGCACGTACACTTGGCAACATCCTTCAGTTCTTCAAAGAGTTCTGTTACTTCACTGAGTATCACCGCACTTTTTATATCAACACATTCAGCTAGGAAAAAAAACTATAACAAGAAGAAAACTTTTTTGAAATTTAAGACTATTTTATTAACATGAACATTGTTCAGATTTCCGAATTGGTTTATTGCAGTTACCGAGCACGAAAATAGACGTTCAAAGAAGAGGTATTTGGTATTATAAGGATTTTCGGAGCGATAAAAGAAGGATTGTTGAGGTGGATAATAGTGAGCTAAGATTGTAACATGGATCTTGTCTGGAGCCAGGTGTACTGTTTTCCACAGCCCCTTTGTTATACTGCAGATATATAGCATTGATGTAACTCTACACAGGTATTGTCATGTGTGGTGAAAAATTATCTCTATTTTAACTTAAATCGCCTCATATTCAACGGTCAGAGTCTATTAAAATAATATCAATTCAATTGTGTTGCCTTTTAGTAAATTTATTATAAGCGAAATATCTGGGCAATAACGCAATTCGTTGTTGCTGAAACACAAATTGTGTATTTTTTCTTTCTAATACATGTTTTGTGCTGTTGAAACGATATATGGTTTCATTTTAAGATCATTTTTATTAATATTTTGATATTCCCATATTAAATTACATAGATGTTTTTCTTTATTACTCTTATATTTATCCCCACAGGAAAGATTATTCCTTATACAAAGCATATTTGCGTGTGTTTTAACACCGTTCACATTACATTGAGTTCAATACAGTTGGTTACAAAATTATTTCGTAACACTTTTTCATTCAGAATTTATTTCTCTTCAGGAATTCCTAAACATAAGATTAATTGCTTTTTTATAACTAACATTATTATTTGTGGCTAAATGGTATGTTAAATGAGTCACCATGTATTATATGCAGGGATATAGGTGAATGTCACACAAAAAGGACCATTTAATTATCAGACCTTAATCAGAATATATATATATATATATATATATATATATATATATATATATATATATATATATATATATATATATATATATATATATATATATGTATATATATATATATATATCCCGAGAAAAATATAATGGACAGTAGCATTCCCAAACAATTATTGATTTTCTCCTTTTTTGTCAACTCCTAAGTTACAATCACTTTTTTAAAAAGGAAATCTAATAAGTAAGCATAACGTGGTAGGCTCCAAACTTACGGCCGTCCATCACAAATGATTACAAAACGTCCGAATGCGCTAGCGACCATGCCCCAGTCAACTTTTTGACATCCCACGCTGGTTTCATACCAAAGACTCTCCTCTCAATGTTTGGTATTTTCTCTTAAGGAAATAATACGTCATGAAAGGGTATTGCCTATTTTATTCAGCGCACACCATTAAGCTCATGCACCCTTAACAATGCAAGTGTCTTTCTTATGAATAGTCAGACTTATTTTGTCCAATTTTCTCTTTGAATTTTCTCATGGGAACATTTATTTTTAGTCCTGCATTTCTCTGTATAAGTTTTGATATAATTAGTTTCAGGTCATACATACTTGATATTGGAGTAATTGAGAAAAAGCCATCATATGATCAAAATTGCCCAGTTATGTGCCAGTTATTTACCAATTCTGTCAACGTTTAAATCTCTCTCTCTCTCTGCCTGTCTCTGTCTCTCTCACGATGATTTGAAATTAAGTGTTCAAAATACATCGTCTGCAAATTACAAAGATTTGTTTGAAAAAGAAATATTCGGAAATTTCAAACAACGTACGACAGTAAAACGCTAGACTCCGCAATAATAAACTTTTGTCTTAATTTTTTCTCATAAAAAGCAAAATATGTGTGCATTTGGAAGAAATACTAAATTTTCTGTTTCATATTTTTTCAAAGCACCCATTTGTCAAATGTTTGTTTGGTGGTTGTATGTTGTAGAATGTACGACGATATGAGTGAGTGATTACTTGTCGTAAAATTCATACTACACTCCAAAAGCACAGAGTAAAAAGGCTTTTCTTTTTTAAAAACAAAGAACGCTTCCTTTTATGTGCAAAGCTGAGTTTTTTCAGACATAGTAGAAGGGATCGTAATGGCTGCCGTGATGAATGCCGGGAAGGGCATATGTGGTCGGGACGCTGGTATGACACGTGACTCGCAGACGACCTTCAACATCAATCGTTCATTACCATAAGTCACTGCTCATTGACCTTATAAGGAATGTGTGAAATATCTGACGGCCAATTATGTCCTTCTCACAACCTTACCTTTTTATGACTAACCCATACAACCTTGCCTTTTTATGACTGACCCATACAACCTAGCCCCTTTATGACTAATCCATACAACCTTACCATTTTGTGACTGTCCCATACAACCTTACCGTGTTATGATTGACCCATACAACCTTACCTTTTTGTGACTGTCCCATACAACCTTACCGTGTTATGATTGACCCATACAACCTTACCTTTTTGTGACTGTCCAATACAACCTTACCTCTTTATGACTGACCCATACAACCCTACCTCTTTATGACTGATCCATACAACTTTTCCTCTTTATGACTGATCCACACAACCTTACCTCTTTATGACTGACCCATACAACCTTACCTCTTTATGACTGACCCATACAACTTTACCTCTTTATGACTGACCCATACAACCTTACCTCTCTATGACTGACCCATACAACCTTACCTCTTTATGACTGACCCATACAACCTTACCTCTTTATGACTGACCCATACAACCTTACCTTTTTAAGACTGACCCATGCATCCTTGCCTCTTTATGACTGACCCACAAAACCTTACCTCTTTATGACTGACCCACGCAACCTTACCTCTTTATGACTGACCCATACAACCCTACCTCTTTATGACTGACCCATACAACCTTACCTTTTTAAGACTGACCCATGCATCCTTGCCTCTTTATGACTAACCCACATAACCTTACATCTTTATGACTGACCCATACAACCTTATCTCTTTATGACTGACCCATACAACCTTACCTCTTTATGACTGACCCATACAACCTTACCTTTTTAAGACGGACCCATGCATCCTTGCCTCTTTATGACTGACCCACAAAACCTTACCTCTTTATGACTGACCCACGCAACCTTACCTCTTTATGACTGACCCATACAACCCTACCTCTTTATGACTGACCCATACAACCTTACCTTTTTAAGACTGACCCATGCATCCTTGCCTCTTTATGACTAACCCACATAACCTTACATCTTTATGACTGACCCACACAACCTTACCTCTTTATGACTGACCCATACAACCTTACCTCTTTATGACTGACCCATACAACCTTACCTCTTTATGACTGACCCATACAACCTTACCTCTTTATGACTGACCCATACAACCTTACCTTTTTAAGACTGACCCATGCATCCTTGCCTCTTTATGACTGACCCACAAAACCTTACCTCTTTATGACTGACCCACGCAACCTTACCTCTTTATGACTGACCCATACAACCCTACCTCTTTATGACTGACCCATACAACCTTACCTTTTTAAGACTGACCCATGCATCCTTGCCTCTTTATGACGAACCCACATAACCTTACATCTTTATGACTGACCCATACAACCTTACCTCTTTATGACTGACCCATACAACCTTACCTCTTTATGACTGACCCATACAACCTTACCTTTTTAAGACTGACCCATGCATCCTTGCCTCTTTATGACTGACCCACAAAACCTTACCTCTTTATGACTGACCCACGCAACCTTACCTCTTTATGACTGACCCATACAACCCTACCTCTTTATGACTGACCCATACAACCTTACCTTTTTAAGACTGACCCATGCATCCTTGCCTCTTTATGACTAACCCACATAACCTTACATCTTTATGACTGACCCACACAACCTTACCTCTTTATGACTGACCCATACAACCTTACCTCTTTATGACTGACCCATACAACCTTACCTCTTTATGACTGACCCATACAACCTTACTTCTTTATGACTGACCCATACAACCTTACCTCTTTATGACTGACCCATACAACCTTACTTCTTTATGACTGACCCATACAACCTTACCTCTTTATGACTGACCCATACAACCTTACCTCTTTATGACTGACCCATACAACCTTACCTTTTTATGACTGACCCACACAACCTTACCTTTTTATGACTGACCCACACAACCTTACCTCTTTATGACTGACCCACACAACCTTGCCTTTTTATGACTGAGTACTTCAGCAATATTTATCTGAGTTTCATGCCCCCTCCTCGTGTAAGGTGTATGGACTCACAGCTCAAAGAAGGCTCATAAGGGATGGTCACTGTCAAATACTCACTATGACTTTGTGAAATGTATTGTATACTTGATACAACTAGCCGTCTTTAATATAATCTACCGCCAGATAGAAGTTATCATCTTTATGGTACTGAAATAGATATGAAATATGAAAGTTTTTGAGCATCCTGATAATTGATATGAGAAGTGTTCAAAAGCTCCTAATGATGTTTATGCATGGTAGTATCTTTAAGTTCTATCGTTGAGTAGGAAGTGTCATGCAGCACTGGGTAAAAACAATAATGGCCGCACCAAGGAACACCATCCTGACTTCACTGACACTTAGGCTGAAGAAATAAAAGCTGCCTCAAGCTTGAAATGTGGGATTCTAATTGTTCCAAGTGAAACTCTGGGTCTGATGATTTTTAAATGTCAAATCATCCATGAATATTCACTCAAATTGTATCGTAATGATGTTATATCTAGACACTATAAGAATCACTATATCAATAGGCAGGGTGGAAAGTATTAAAGATCTCCTTGCAGTTGCAATCGTTCTCAGACTTTATGGCCACTCTTATATATAGAGCCTTAGTAAATATTTCAATCCAAAAATGACAATAATCGTCTCCATTTAACTTCAAATAAATATTGAAAATCTTATTCGTTGAGGTGCTTTTTATTGCAGACGTTTCTTTTTGTACACATATTGCTTATTTTGAAACTATACACGAATTAATCCGTTTATTCAGGGCCTCAAAAATATCACATTTCTCAATAACCATATCATTTTTTTCTAAACAAAATATTAATTTGTCATATAGAATGTCACACAATCCCTTAATGTGTTTCTTTGCGGTGCGTTTTTTACTGTTATGAAAAACTCAGCTGTATTTCAATCATTCCACAATAGAGATTTTTGTCCTATAATCAAGTGAAGTGGGGACGAGAAAAAGGTTTCCCCGTCTGAACGGATCACTGTTGATTGCATTGAAAGCATAGGGGTCTAATGATGACACTAAAAAGTACAGAGGCGTGAAAAACAAAGACGAGGATAAGAGGATGATCTTAAGGCAGGTAAGGCGAGGATCGAAGCCGAGCAAAGGGCGGGTTAGCCACACCTTTCACACCTGCATTATCACGCTACCAGGTGAGCCTTTGATGTTGCCGCCCTTGCTCATCTCATCTGAGGTGTTTTGCAGGTAGACGGCTCGTGTTTTGCTCATCAGATGACAAGGCATCTTAGTTAAGTACGGTTGTCATTGATTTTCGGTGTGAGTACCAAGGTGTGAAAACCGCACCAGCCTCAGCCTGTTGCGAAGGAGACAGCCAATGAAATCCCACAAAAGATCTCACTGCGGGATGACAATTTTCCGTTTGTACTTCTCGTAAACTTTTCTTTCTTTGTGTGTAAAAATGGGTCACTATGAAATAAAATCGCCACAAAATATGATATTCGTATTTTAGTTTCAACCTTCTTTAAGTCCACTATCAGGTTAATTGACTCAATATTTATAAAGCACACACGGTTTTTTTTTCATTTTTGTCCATCATATCGCGATGACTTTACACTGTAAACAGTTATTACAGTAAATTTGCTGTTAATTTACAACCATGATGCTGTTAGCTGTACTTTGATGGTAAATTAACTGTAGCTTCGATTTCTTGTGCCTACAGTAAATTTTGCTCCAGCTAAACAACAATTTCTTGTGCTTACAGTAATTTTGGCTGTAAATGTTACAGATATTTGTTTTAGCGCTGTTTAATGATATAACTGACCGTCCATTGGATGTATATTTGCCATAGGCCGATTGCGGGTTACCATCTTGTTTTTTTTAATGATTAGATTTTAGAGAGTTTTTTGTGCACTTCCGATTGTAATTGTGCAGTTCCGGCGTGTTGTTTTCAATGGGGCAGTATGGCGACCCGCAATCGGCCTATTGTCCGGATTTCCCCACAAATCTCACGAGATATCTTGTGAGCGATCTCTTTCAAAACCTTTGCATTAAATATTTTAAACTAAAAATATATATCAGCACTACATAATTCATAACCTCAGTAGTTTATACACAAACTAATACTGCACGTTCATCAGTTAAAAAAACAACGCTTTCTTTGGTCAAATACTGCACCTTCCCCGGTCCAAAAATGAGTCTTTTACATTAGTCTTTATATCTTCTTATGAAGTATCAGTCTTTCTAAAACATACAACAAAATGAATATTATCAGTACAATTGCCATTAGTATTCTTAGAGACATTTAATACAACGAAATTAATATTTAGTATTAATGTTTAAATATCTCTGGTATTCTGCAAACATTGGTCTTATGACATAAGTGTCACTGTTACTATCAGCACAAGTTATTAATGGGCTGTGCAAACATTAGTTTTGCAACAAATGTTACATTTTTATAACTATTATTATTATTATTATTATTATTGTTGTTGTTGTTGTTGTTAGTTGCACTAGTGTAACTCTAGTTGTTATTACTGTATGGTGTATTAGTGTATAGTGCAAACACTAGTTGCATTAGTATAACTCTAGTTGTTATTACTGTATGGTGTATTAGTGTATAATGCAAACATTAGTTGCATTAGTATAACTCTAGTTGTTATTACTGTATGGTGCATTAGTGTTTGTTGCAAACATTAATTACATTGGTGTAACTCTAGTTGTTATTACTGTATGGTGTATTAGTGTATAATGCAAACATTAGTTGCATTAGTATAACTCTAGTTGTTATTACTGTATGGTGTTTTAGTGTATGGTGCAAACATTAGTTGCATTAGTGGGGCCCCCATAGGGGGGGGTATGAAAAACCCAATAATCCCCCTTTTTTTACCTAAAAATCCAAAAATCCTTATCTTTTGTAGCCAAAAATCCTTAAATATTTTTCCCCTCAAATCTAAAAATCCAAAAGTATAAAACAAAAAATCCTAAAATATGTTTACATTTAGTACAAATTTATTTGGCAATGAATTACATAACATGCATGATATAACATGATATTTAGTGTTTCACACAGGTCATGCCACATTACAAAATGTACTTGCAGAGTCCACTTGAGCCCACAGAGTTTGAAATTAACAGTAATCTCACTGTTATAGTGATACGGAGACACCCAATCCTTTTGAACATATTCAAAATTAGTAAAAAAAAGTAATCTGTGTCTTTCCTTTTTTTGAAACTCTTTTAGGCCTAGTGGCCCTTGTGTCACTAGTAAATGACAACTGAGATAATTCCTCACTAATTAACTCTTGCTGCTCATTGGGTGTCTCCGTATCACCCTGATCCTTTATCAGGTCCAAAAGATTGATCAAAACCTCCTCATTCAGATTAATCCTAAACACTTCCCTCAAAATCCAAAAATCCCAGATATTTCACCCCAAAAATCCAATAATCCCTCTTTTTTAGGCCAAAAATCCAATAATCCTAAAACCCTATGGGGGCCCCATTAGTATAACTCTAGTTGTTATTATTGTATGGTGTATTAGTGTTTGTTGCAAACATTAGTTGCATTAGTGTAACTCTGGTTGTTATTACTGTATTAGTGTTTGGTGCAAATATTAGTCTCTCACACTCCCTAAAAGGTACACATTCCGGTTATTTATTACTTAAACATATATTACATGTTCCTTGATACTTTTTTGTTTAGATAACCGAATTCCAATTGTATCTAAGTATATAAATAATTGTCATATTTCCCAGAATCGCATATAAGATAGAGTTTTTTTAGCAGTTTTATAGAAGCGATATACTGGTATGTGACTGATTATTATAAGGAAGGGACAATACCTGGAGGTGACAACACAAAGGCAAATATTGTAACACCACAGCGCTGGCAAGTCACGTGACACCTAGTCACATCTTCTTCATTGCAATCAAGTAAAAATCATGGTGTTATTTTACCAGGGAACATGAACTTAGTCTCAGTGAATAATAAATTCGCAGCTCATAACCTAATTTTTATATCAAATACACAAAAAAGCTTAACATGATTAAGTTTCCGCTGACAAATTCAATTGTTATCAAATCCGTAAGTTTGCAATTGAACAAAAATAGAAATCATATTTCAGAAAAAAGTCGCGTATTTTTGTACGAAACCAACACGCTTATTAAAATAGAGATAGGTTTACATTGAAGTTGCTATTTGTTAAAGGAACAATGGTGTTCTTTCCTGCGATATGCAGACGAGCTTGGTTAGAAGGAGTAATCGAAGGTGTCTATATCGCTATGACAGAAACTACTCATCTTTGACATCTATGGCAGTTTTAAAATGAGTACCATTTTTTAGACACCAGCAAAATTCGTTTTCTGCCATTTTTTTGGCATGTTAATAAAACCTCAGGACACTGATACATGTTAAACGATTAACTCCCTCTGTGGTATGTTAACACGCAGTTATTAGATATTATCGTAAAACATGGACACAAAACCTGATAGATAATTAGATAAATGTATAAAAAGATAAACAAAGAAAACCAGAAAACAGAGTTAATTGTTCTTTTCATAAAAGGCAAAAACATGTAATATAGATGGCTCTGATGACCACAGGATAAAATGTCTTCATTTATTTATTTAATTCGTTTATGTTTTGCTATTGTCATCTGCAATAACTCTCACATTATTGTTTTAGTCTCAGGTGCATGAAAACAAATTTGTTTTGTACTTTTTGATCAGGATGATGTCATTTCGAAGACGAGAAAAGTATTTTGCAATTTATTTTTATTTGAACACATACTAAAGTGCGGCAACCCACTCTACAGTTTAAACCTGAAATTGTCATTATTGTATAAGTTCAAAATTTAAAAAATGTTTTGCAGCATAGTTTGGTTTAGCTGTGATTGGACTTATTGGCAAGGAAACATATACAAATGCGCAGCTGCTAATAAAATCAAACCTTTTACGGATCCAACTTAAATTTAACATTGTAACCTCGTGACAACTTCGCATTTTGGCCCAAAACAAAATATTCAAAAGTTAAATGTCATTTGAAAGTTAGAATTATAAAAACAATTGGTTTGAAGGTGGAATTTTCAGTTCTTAAATTATGGCTAAATGCAACGCACCAAAATATCAAGCAAGTCGCCTGTTCTATGGGCTGTAATATTAACCAAATATAGCCATAACACTTCAGAAAGATTTTTTCTTCTGTTAGAATATTTTTTTTATGTAGTGTTTCACAATAAATGTATTTAAAAAAATATCTGAAATAGGTCAATTTTCAGGGCTAGTTACCTCTCACATTTTGGGTTTTACGGAACAAAAAAGTGATTTTTTCGCCAAAAAAAGTATCAGTGAGAGACTTGTAGATTGTATTATCTTTTATTTTATATCAAAACACTTTTTACAAGTGAAAGAACAGGCAGAAAAATACTTTGCATTCAAACTTTAGGAGCATATTCAAAACATTTAGTAAATCCGAAGAATATTGGGCGATACAGAACAAAACAGATAAAACATGAAACACGACCAGTTTGATATTCGCCTTTTCATGGTATTTTTTTATTCATCTACTCTTTGAAGTGAAATAAATTGTCAAAAGTCTCATTGTTCGGTTGAAATATATTATGTACATCTCAGGTATTGTGATAGATAGCTTTTTATATTATGTATATCTTAAGTATTCGGCTATTTGCACAAATAACAAAACCACCGAAAGTCTACCATAAAAGATGATTGCATTTTTATAACTAACCTCTTCCTTTTTGCGCGATATTGACCTTTCCCTTTTAGCGTGACTCCAAGCTCCCACCTTATTGAATGATACTTTCTCAATAGTTGTGAGACTGAAAAAGATTCAATGACACACATTGTTATTCCGTTGTCATACGGTAATTATACCAAAAAATGGAGATAAAAGGTATTACTTTGAAATATTTTATGTTATGCAATTTAAGAGCAATGTGTATTTCTAGTGTAATGAAATAAGTAAGTTTCGTTAAAAAATATATGAGAAGACTGAGTCAAGGAGACTGAGTCAAGGAGATTGAGCCAAGGAGACTGAGCCAAAGGAGACTGAGTAAAGGAGACTGAGTAAAGGAGACTGAGCCAAGGAGACTGAGCCAAGGAGACTGAGCCAAGAAGACTGAGCCAAGGAAACTGACCCAAGGAGACTGAGGCAAGGAGACTGAGCCAAGGAGACTGAGTCAAGGAGACTGATTCAAAGAGACTGAGTCAAGGAGACTGAGTCAAGGAGACTGAGCCAAGGAGACTGAGGCAAGTAGACTGAGTCAAGGAGACTGAGTCAAGGAGACTGAGTCAAGGAGACTGAGTCAATGGACTGAGTCAATGGACTGAGCCAATTGACTGAGCCAAGGAGACTGAGTAAAGGAGACTGAGTCAAGGAGACTGATCCAAGGAGACTGAGCCAAGGAGACTGAGGCAAGTAGACTGAGTCAAGGAGACTGAGTCAAGGAGACTGAGCCAAGGAGACTGAGTCAAGGAGACTGAGCCAATTGACTGAGCCAAGGAGACTGAGACAAGGAACTGAGCCAAGGGACTGAGTCAAGCAGACTGAGCCAAGGGACTGAGTCAAGGACACTCAGCCAAACAGTCCATGGTATTTAATTGACAAGGAAACATACAAACAGACAGCTGGATCAATCTAATCCAATATCAGAGCCTTGTGTTTTGCGCCATATTGTTTTTAGGAGAAACCAGACAGATATTTTAGGAGAAACCAGACACATGGGCAAAAAATATAATAATTTTCTGTTTATTCACGTATGCATACATTTTGCGTATCACCAGTTAGACTGAGTCAAAGATGCTGAGCCATATATATATATATATATATATATATATATATATATATATATATATATATATATATATATATATATATATATATATATATATATATATATATATATATATATATATATATATATATATATATATACTCAGTCTCCTTGGCTCAGCCTTCGTAACTCAGTCTCCTTGGCTCAGCATCTTTGACTCAGCATCTTTGGCTCAGTTTCCTTGGCTCAGTTTCCTTGGCTCAGTTTCCTTGGCTCAGTTTCCTTGGCTCAGTTACATTCAGTAGGTTTCCTGAGGTCCATGAAAAAGAATGATCATGGTTGTATGCTGGTTACACGGTGAGCTCCTTAACTTATGATCAAATCAGTAAATTATATCATCCAGGTCACACACACACAAAACATTAATTGTGGAAGAAATACAGTTCCACCTTTTTATCTTTTTAATATATACATGTGTATAATTCATCTCAATATTAACATTGGAATTTGGAAATTATTCAAAATATAAATTACTAGATATTGAAGATCTCCAAATATGTAAGACACAGCTGTAGGTTTAGATGAAGAAAATAACCTTCTCCAATTGAATAATACAAATAACTAACATGCGGTATTAACTTAGAAAAACTGAAAATGATGGCAGCGGATACAAATTGATTTCTAGAAATATGTGGTTTAAGAAAACCATCCCTTATCAAACCATCCCTGATCTATCAACGCATCCCAGATCTCTTTAAAAATCCCTGATCTATGAAATCATCCCTAATCTATATAACCATCCCTGATCTATATAACCATCCCTGATCTATGTAGCCATCCCTGATCTATATAACCATCCCTGATCTACGTAACCATCCCTGATCTATGTAACAATCCCTGATCTATGTAACCATCCCTGATCTATGTAACCATCCCTGATCTATGTAACAATCCCTGATCTATCAACACATTCCTCATCCATCCTTAAATTATCTATCCATATTCCTGATCTTTGTAACCATTTCTGTTCTATCATCGAGTGCATAACCTTCCCTGCTGTATATAACCATCTTATATGACCTTCCCTGCTGTGTATAACCATCTTATATGACCTTCCCTGCTGTATATAACCTTGGAGTAATTATGAATGGAGGCGTGACGGTCGTTATATGAGATATGATGTCATGGGAACGCATTGTTTTACACAATGGATTCAAAATCCTTTGATCCTATCATAGTTGCCGACTTTGGAACAGTGGAAAATTGAACATTAATATTAAAAAAAAAAAATTGGCCAATGTTTTATTGAAGTTTTATAGCACATATTGATTTCTTTTTTTTAAAGAAAAAATCAGAACAGTTGCTCTTGTCAGGCTTACAATACTATCCATTCAAAATTACTTCAAATAAATCTGTTCATTTCTGTTTTGATTGCTTCAATAATAAATATTCTGAAAAAAAGATAAATACATATTCCAATCTTTTTATTTTTTTATACATGTTTAAAAAAATATGTCACTATTCATGTTACGTTGTAAAAACATTTAAAACAGAATATTGTTTATTATACAGCATTTATAAAATTCCTGTTGCATTTTTTTATTGTTATTTTTGTTGATTTTAAATGATGACATAACATTTTATAAGTCAATTTATTTATAACAGCGCATATATTGGCAGGGCTATAAATTACATATTCTGATAGTATTTTTTTCACTGAACAACGTGGTATATATTTCTAAGCTGCCAATATATGCGCCAATAACTAAAAATAAACTGGAAAGAAAAAGATAACAATAAAGTTTGTGATTTCCTGATAATGTGAGGGTAAAACGGAATTTTTAACTCATTTTCATAAATATGATATGAATTTTGATATCTCCTCATAAAATCATCTAAACTTGGAGCAGAAAAATAAAATTTATATCCCCATAATCTGTGTGAAATAAGAAACATTTCATTCGCGATATGTTTAGATCTAACTCGTGGTTTTGATGACTTAAAATAGTTCTGAAAAAAAATAACATCAAAATTTTCATATCTTGCACCTATATGGCGTCATCATAACAATGCCCATGGCGGCAACTGTGATGTCCCTTTTGATCTTGTGACGTTGCGCCTCCATTCATAATTACCCCAAGATATAACCATCTTATATGACCTTCCCTGCTGTGTATAACCACCCCCATCTTATATGACCTTCTCTGCTGTATATAGCCATCTTATATGACCTTCACTGCTGTATATAACCATCTTATATGACCTTCCCAACTGTATATAACCATCTTATATGACCTTCCCTGCTGTGTATAACCACCCCCATCTTATATGACCTTCTCTGCTGTATATAGCCATCTTATATGACCTTCACTGCTGTATATAACCATCTTATATGACCTTCACTGCTGTGTATAACCATCTTATATGACCTTCCCTGCTGTATATAACCATCTTATATGACCTTCCCTGCTGTGTATAACCACCGCCATCTTATATGACCTTCCCTGCTGTGTATAACCACCCCCATCTTATATGACCTTCCCTGCTGTATATAACCATCTTATATGACCTTCCCTGCTGTATATAACCATCTTATATGACCTTCCCTGCTGTATATAAACATCTTATATGACCTTCCCTGCTGTGTATAACCACCCCCTATCTTATATGACCTTCCCTGCTGTATATAACCATCTTATATGACCTTCCCTGCTGTGTATAACAATATTATATGACCATCCCTGCTGTATATAACCATCTTATATGACCTTCCCTGCTGTATATAACCATCTTATATGACCTTCCCTGCTGTGTTAACCACATTATATGACCTTCCCTGCTCTATATAACCCCCCCATCTTATATGACCTTCCCTGCTGTGTATAACCTTCCCTGCTGTGTAGACCATCTTATATGACCATCCCTGCTGTATATAACCATCTTATATGACCTTCCCTGCTGTATATAACCATCTTATATGACCTTCCCTGCTGTATATAACCATCTTATATGACCTTCCCTGCTGTGTATAACCACCCCCATCTTATATGACCTTCCCTGCTGTGTTAACCACATTATATGACCTACCCTGCTCTATATAACCCCCCCATCTTATATGACCTTCCCCTATCTTATAAGACCTTCCCTGTTGTGTATGAACATCCCCCATCTTATATGACCTTCCCTGTTGTGTATAACCATCCCCTATCTTATATGACCTTCTCTGCTGTGTATAACCATCCCCTATCTTATATGACCTTCCCTGCTGTATATAAACATCTTATATGACCTTCCCTGCTGTGTATAGCCATATTATATGACCTTCCCTGCTGTGTATAACCACATCATATGACCTTCCCTGCTGTGTATAACCATCTTATATGACCTTCCCTGCTGTGTATAACCACCCCCATCTTATATGACCTTCCCTGCTGTGTTAACCACATTATATGACCTTCCCTGCTCTATATAACCCCCCCATCTTATATGACCTTCCCCTATCTTATAAGACCTTCCCTGTTGTGTATGAACATCTCCCATCTTATATGACCTTCCCTGTTGTGTATAACCATCACCTATCTTATATGACCTTTTCTGCTGTGTATAACCATCCCCTATCTTATATGACCTTCCCTGCTGTATATAAACATCTTATATGACCTTCCCTGCTGTGTATAGCCATATTATATGACCTTCCCTGCTGTGTATAACCACATCATATGACCTTCCCTGCTGTGTATAGCCATATTATATGACCTTCCCTGATGTGTATAACCACACTATATGACCTTCCCTGCTGTATATAACCATCTTATATGACCTTCCCTGCTCTATATAACCACCCCCATCTTATATGACCTTCTCTGCTGTGTATAACCATCCCCTATCTTATATGACCTTCCCTGTTGTGTATAACCATCCCCTATCTTATATGACCTTCCCTGTTGTGTATAGCAATCCCCTATCTTATATGACCTTCCCTGCTGTGTATGAACATCCCCCATCTTATATGACCTTCCCTGTTGTGTATAGCAATCCCCTATCTTATATGACCTTCCCTGCTGTGTATGAACATCCCCCATCTTATATGACCTTCCCTGTTGTGTATAACCATCACCCATCTTATGACCTTCCCTGCTGTGAATAACCATCCCCCATCTTATACGACCTTCCCTGTTGTGTATAACCATCCCCTATCTTATATGACCTTCCCTGTTGTGTATAGTAATCCCCTATCTTATATGACCTTCCCTGCTGTGTATGAACATCCCCCA
The DNA here is from genome assembly GCA_949316495.1 of Amphiduros pacificus. Taxonomy (NCBI): domain Eukaryota; kingdom Metazoa; phylum Annelida; class Polychaeta; order Phyllodocida; family Hesionidae; genus Amphiduros; species Amphiduros pacificus. The sequence continues at coordinate 12,514,895 of OX439012.1, read as the reverse complement.
TCTTATATGACCTTCCCTGTTGTGTATAACCATCAACTATCTTATGACCTTTCCTGCTGTGGATAACCATCCCCCATCTTATACGACCTTCCCTGCTGTATATAACAATCCTCTATCTTATATGACCTTCCCTGCTCTATATAACCATCTTATATGACCTGCCCTGCTGTATGTATCCATCCTCTGTCTTATATGACCTTCCCAATTTACATAAACATTCTCCTTCACATAAACTTCTCCACTTAACATAACCATCCCCACTTCATACAACTATCCATCCTTCACTAGATCATCCTTGCATTATTTCTCCATCCTCATCCTATACATGTCCCTGCTTTAAATAATATGTAAACTTTAAACATCCATCCTCACTTTAATAAAAACTATTCCTGTGTTTTATAAAACCATTTCTGCCTTGTATAATCATCTCCACTCTATATAAAACATCGCCACCTTATTGTACCATCCCAGCTGATCATTATTAGATATGTTAAAGGAGTCGGGAAGACAGAAGAGTCTGCGAGCATTGGACGTCTCTCCTACTTCTTAGCAGGTATAGTTTATATTCTCACCACCAGGTGTCACCTTGAGCAATACAGTGTCATATACATGTCATATAGCTCAGATTGTACGATTACTTTAATATGGTCTTCATTGTAATGTAATTTAACATTTATAAAGTAATTGGCTTGAATGAATTTGACATAGATCCCAAAGTAAGATAGATAATATTTTTAAAGTTTTTTTAAAGGTTTTTTTACATATAAAAACATCTTTTAAGGAAACCTGATAAATGTTTGGTCTCTTTTATTTTAATGGATATATTGATATTTTTCTGTTGAAGGAAAGTTGGTCATGAAGGTAATTAATTTCAGATTGAGTGCAGAAATGGCAATTGACCAAAAAATGACCATTCAATGATTACAATGCAATGGACATATAAAAATATGTAAATGATTTTACATAGTTCATTAAGGATTTTGTATTTTTCACGCAACATAAATAATAAAAAAAATACATTTTCCTTGGTCTCTGGTGAATGCAGTTTGTCACTTAAGACATTAAAAAAGTGCAACTGATACAGAAAATAATCAGTTTATTTCTAAACTCAACAATATCAGTATACATACAAAATATCTGTCACAATATAATGAAAATACTTCAGGACTGGAACCAATCTGAGCTCATCGAAAGAAACCAGACTATCAACATGAAAAATATGCTAGTTTTTGTGCACCTCCAAATAACGATTCTTATTAATAGTAACATGTAATAATCTACATTGAATCGATGATTTATGAGTAGGAAATTATTATTGCTAAGTTTATCAATTATTTAAACACACATTTATGGCAACTTAGTGATAATACTTTAATGCTTTTATATTTTTTTCTTTTCAAATTTTAAAGTAACCTGTTGTCCTTATAAATCTGTGACTAGGTGAGCTGTCATGTCAAGGACTCTGCGACATTATAATTCAGCGAGGCAGCATTATATCTACCAGAAGCATAAGTCAAGACCTAACCGAAATAGCCTTGGAAGTGACATAAAACCTAAACTCAGAAACAATAAAAGGCAAATATAAATATCTTCAAATAAGTTTAATTGAATTAAGGCGGATATAAATGATATTGCAATATATGATGAAAATCAGTTTTCTGGATTCAACCAAAACTGTTCATAAAGGAAATGAAACATGATATAAATATACTCTATTGTTATATACACTGGCCTACAATTATCAGTGTGTTTCACGGCAGCGTTGGTCCACACCTTCTGAACTGATCAATATGCATGAACCTATATGCTCACACCTATTCTGTCACAAATTCTCCATCATTGATGGGGCATACATGCTACCTACTTCCCTTCGGATGAAACTATTTGACCTTAAAACAGAAAACTTGTTCCTCTATATACAAACTACATACACATCTAAATACAAAGATAATCTATACAAAAGGTTTAATTTATAAAAGCACCATGATTGTAGTCTCAGAGTTGGGTACAAATATACAAAAACATTCAGAGTATTGTTATAACATTACAATTGGCTCACACATTACCATCATTACTGGTCCAATATTAAAATATTTTGTCTTTCATATCTTGATTATAAGATCTGTTCACTTCGCACAGCAATTTACATGAACCTTTATAACAACTGCAATCTGAGATAACTTCCTTGTGATTTTTCTCTAACAGCAAATAATCAGTTTTGTAGTGTGTTGCAGCATTTTACAGGTTCATATTCTTGGAGTCGAGATCTATTGTATACTATAACAACAATGTGGTTAATCAACTGGAGACAAACACCTATTTGGTCACACATAAATGTGACAAAATAAGGTCAAGCCCAACACCTAACTTAACCTCAGACCGTCCACTTTTGGTTTCATAAATCTCAGGTAAGGAACAATTTCATCACACCATGGCCCTCAGTGATTTGACCACTTTTCTGCATCATCATTTAAAATGTCTGGCTTCAATTATTCACCTATCTTGTAAACACATGGACAAGTATCCCCCACTCAGACACTATACAGCCTTATGTACAATGCTCTTTATTGTATCACACATCCTATAATCCTTAGAAACTTCGGGCCACCACTTCTCATGCAAGACCTGATGGTATTGCTTTTTTTAAAGAGCAGGCAATCAAATTTCTATCGCGATATGATATCTATCGAGGATTAGAATAATAAAATCAAGATAGTTTGGGCCACTAAAAGACCAAAAATATGGTTGCCCAACTGGACCACTACAACAGAGCATTCACTGGCCCGAACAGAGGATCTGGTGGCCCAGGGCCACTAGGCCAGTGCGTATGTCGAGCCCTGACCATAGAAAACATTCCTCTTTATTCTTAAAATTTCATCTTTTGAGAAGTTCATTTGGACATGGGTTTCTCTTTATGTCCTCTATGAGAGGCTAAGAGTATCCTTGCAATGCCACATAGTTTATGTATTCTAAATAGTCAACTGTGAGATCCTCCTGTCAGTGTCTACTATAACTTGATAGGGAAGGTGAGATCCTCCTGTCAGTGTCTACTATAACTTGATAGGGAAGGTGAGATCCTCCTGTCAGTGTCTACTATGATATCATAGGGAAGGTGAGATCCTCCTGTCAGTGACTACTATGATATCATAGGGAAGGTGAGATCCTCTTGTCAGTGTCTACTATGATATCATAGGGAAGGTGAGATCCTCCTCTCAATGTCTACTATGATATCATAGGGAAGGTAAGGTCCTCCTGTCAGTGTCTACTATGATATCATAGGGAAGGTGAGATCCTCCCATCAGTGTCTACTATGATATCATAGGGAAGGTGAGATCCTCCTGTCAGAGTCCACTATGATATCAGAGGGAAGGTGAGATCCACCTGTCAGTGTCTACTATGATATCATAGGGAAGGTGAGATCCTCCTGCCAGCATCTGCTATGATATCATAGGGAAGGTGAGATCCTCCTGTCAGTGTCGACTATGATATCATAGGGAAGGTGAGATCCTCCTGTCAGTGTCTACTATGACATCATAGGGAAGGGGAGATCCTCCTGTCAGTGTCTACTATGACATCATAGGGAAGGTGAGATCCTCCTGTCAGTGTCTACTATGATATCATAGGGAAGGTGAGATCCTCCTGTCAATGTCTACTATGATATCATAGGGAAGGTGAGATCCACTTGTTGTGTAGACCGGGAGCTGGCACATCCTGGACATGAGTGGAGAGTCTCGTGTATGAATAGATCACAATCTAGACAAAAGACATGATTACACCGCCCACATCTGTAACTCTGAAAAGACATGAACAAAGCCATTAAATCTGTAAAAAGAATAGGACACATATAAATCTGGGTATTTTATATCATAGACCTTGACATTTAAGGCTGCATTCATCTCCATTATCAGTTGGAGGCAAATAGCTATTAAACATGTGAGGTCATAAACATGCGTGATCTCATGATCCATTGTACTAATATATGAGTGGATCATGCAACATACCGTATTTACTCGAATATAAGACGACTCATGTATAAGACGACCCCCAAAAATTGATGTTATTTTGCTTGAAACAACTAATTTCCAAATATTATACGAGTCGCTTTTTCTCGAGATATCGGCACTGCTACCATTCAAGTTTGACTGCCATTTTAAAAGTAAAATGCATGATAAATTATTTGTTTGGCTCAAGTTGATCAGTTTCAAAACTAGCCCTTAGCTATGAAAGACGGCTTCCTTCTTGTTATTCTTGAGTTTTCATTACATGTTCACTCAAGCATGGGAATAAAAAATGGTGAGAAACAAAATATTTTCTACATGTGGCCTTACTTACAGTTGTTTCTGCGATGTCATTCTGGCAGGAGAAGCACCTAGTTTGACAGAAACAAACACATTTTCTCAGTTTGACTGCTTTCACACAAATATCTTTGAACATTATTACTTCTTTATTTTGGATTGTTTCTGCTGAGGACCAATATATTATATAAAATATACTGATCCACAGGAGACGGTTTTGTTACGAGAAACAACATCACTTAGCAATAAAAATATCATTTGTAATTTAAAAACATTGGTAACAGTATTTATCTACTTTTATCAAAAATAACTAATTTCTAGGGAGTGTTGAGGATTACGCCATTGTAATGAGGATTGCAATGGGCCATTGTAATGAGGATTGCAATGGGCCATTGTAATGAGGATTGCAATGGGCTATAGCTAAGAAGATTGCAATGGGTCATTATGAGGATTGCAATGGGCTGCTGCTACAAGGATTGCAGTGGGATGCTACTCTGAAGATTGCAGTGGGCTGTTGTTACAAGGGTTGCAGTGGTCCATTGCTAAGGGGATTTCAACGGGCCATTGTTATGAGGATTGCAGTGGGCTGATACTACAAGGAGCACAGTGGGCCATTGCTGCAAGGAATGCTGTGGACCGCTACCATGCTCACCTGGTCTGCTGTATTCTGGGGTTTGTTGCGGAGGCTGGCAGTTCCTGGAATGTCTCCTGAGGAAATAGATGATGGTAGGAACGAGCGAGATGCGGGGCGGACACCAGCGTCAGACCTAAATACAAGAAAATGCAAAGTGTTATATAATAGGAGAATAATTTTACCTGATAATGGTTGCCAGTAAGTCTATTATGGAGACAGATCATCATGTACATCTACAAAGATAACCAGGCATATTTTGATCTGATAATGGCTGTCACTATATAATCTATAAAGGTTATCACTTTTTAATATTTACCACAAGCCGGGCATTCACTAGTACTTACCACAAGCCTGGCATTCACTAGTACTTACCACAAGCCTGGCATTCACTAGTACTTACCACAAACCTGGCATTCCCTAGTACTTACCACAAACCTGGCATTCACTAGTACTTACCACAAACCTGGCATTCCCTAGTACTTACCACAAACCTGGCATTCCCTAGTACTTACCACAAACCTGGCATTCACTAGTACTTAGTATAAGCCTGGTATTCACTAGTATTTACCATGAGCCTGGCATTCACTAGTACTTACCACAAGTCTGGCATTCACTAGTACTTACCACAAACCTGGCATTCCCTAGTACTTACCACAAACCTGGCATTCCCTAGTACTTACCACAAACCTGGCATTCCCTAGTACTTACCACAAACCTGGCATTCACTAGTACTTAGTATAAGCCTGGTATTCACTAGTACTTACCACAAGCCTGGCATTCACTAGTACTTACCACAAGCCTGGCATTCACTAGTACTTACCACAAACCTGGTATTCACTAGTACTTACCATAAGCTTTGCATTCACTAGTACTTACCACAAGCTTGGTATTCACCAGTACTTACCACAAGTCTGGTATTCACTAGTACTTACTGCAAGCCTGGTATTCACTAATATTTACCACAAGCCTGGCATTCACTAGTACTTCCCACGGGCCTGGTATTCACTAGTACTTACCACGAGCTTTGCATTCACTAGTACTTACCATAAGCTTTGCATTCACTAGTACTTACCACAAGCTTGGTATTCACCAGTACTTACCACAAGTCTGGTATTCACTAGTACTTACTGCAAGCCTGGCATTCCCTAGTACTTACCACAAGCCTGGTATTCACTAGTACTTACCACAAACCTGGCATTCCCTAGTACTTACCACAAACCTGGCATTCCCTAGTACTTACCACAAACCTGGCATTCACTAGTACTTACCACGAGCCTGGTATTCACTAGTATTTACCACGAGCCTGTCATTCATTAGTACTTACCACAAGCCTGGCATTCCCTAGTACTTATCACAAGCCTGGCATTGACTAGTACTTACCACAAGTCTGGCATTTACTAGTACTTACCACAAGCCTGGCATTCACTAGTACTTACCACAAACCTGGTATTCACTAGTACTTACCATAAGCTTTGCATTCACTAGTACTTACCACAAGCATGGCATTCACTAGTACTTCCCACGGGCCTGGTATTCACTAGTACTTACCACGAGCCTGGCATTCATTAGTACTTACCACAAGCTTTACATTCCACTGGGAGTTCGCAGTATTTACTCTTACACTGGGGACAGTAATATCCGCCAGTCCCGAGCTGACAACCAGTCTTAGTATCCAAATGGCTGCAATAAAAACAACCGTCAAATCACGACAAGCTTTCTTTCTGCTTTATATCTACTTGTTCCATATATATGATAGCAATCACTGGCTTAATCATCATGCTTGTCTTGACAAGAACAATGCTTCTCTTGCTCAGTGCTGACACCTATGTTCACTGACTAGCATTAATATATCCTGATATCACCATGTTCTGAAGTTAATTCTTCAGAATTACATACACTTTAGGAGGCAACAATATTACTAAAAAAAACAAAATAAACAAGTGACAAATAATTGTTATACATAACTCTACATATTTAGTTATTGGCTATTTTTACAGACATTAAGCTGGTAAAATATTTGTTTCTTGACAAGGATTTTTGTATGAAAAATATGAAGGGTTATTTACCACATGCAGAATGAAGGTTTCTCTGCTGACTGTCCGCGGGCCATCAGGTGGTGGGGAAAACCTGTCATATGTACGTTAATATATCACATAACTTATTGACTAGGCAGATAAGGAGTCGTGGCACTTTTTATATTAAAGATCGTAAAAAATAGACGAGGTAAAATCATGTCTGCTATATCATGTTATGGAGGATTGTGGTTATTCATACATCAGTTTAAGTGGACAGATCAGAATAAATATAGATCAGAAGATTTGAAAACTGAGAGGAGTTATTAGTTAGGAGCCAACAGGAGCCATAATGAGCCATTAGGAGTTATTAGAAGCCATTAGGAGTTATTAGAAGCCATTAGGAGTTATTAAAAGCCATTAGGAGTTATAAGAAGCCATTAGGAGTTACTAAAAGCCATTAGGAGTTACTAAAAGCCATTAGGAGTTACTAAAAGCCATTAGGAGTTACTAAAAGCCATTAGGAGTCATTAGAATCCACAAGGAGCCATTAGGAATTATCATAAGCCATTAGGAACCACAAGGAGCCATTAGGAATTATCATAAGCCATTAGGAATCAATAGGAGTTATTACAGGACATAAGGAGTCATTGGGAGTTATTAGAAGCCACAAGGAGCCATTAGAAGCCATAAGGAGCCATTAGAAGCCATAAGGAGCCATTAGGAATTATCATAAGCCATAAGGTGTCATTAGAAGACGTTAGGAGTCACTAGAAGATGTTAGGAGTCACTAGAAGCCATTAGGAGCCATTAGGAGTTATCATAAGCAACAAGGAGTCATTAGAAAACATTAGGAGCCATTAGGAGTTAGCATAAGCCACAAGGAGTCATTAGAAGACGTTAGGAGTCACTAGAAGCCATTAGGAGCCACTAGGAATTATCATAAGCCATAAGGAGTCATTAGAAGACGTTAGGAGTCATAAGAAGACGTTAGGAGTCACTAGAAGCCATTAGGAGCCACTAGGAGTTATCATAAGCCACAAGGAGTCATTAGAAGACATTAGGAGTCATTTAAAAGTTATGATATCTGTTAAGAGGCACATTAAACCTTAAAATAACTGACAAAATTTTAAAATTCTTAGTAGCTATGATAATTATTGATAAAATTGTCAGAAGCTAAAATATAATATCAGAGGTTTTAAAAACAGCCAAGAGCAATCTAATTGGCAGTAATTGGTATGCAAAATAACTGTCTGAAACTTGAACTACCCAAGGTGCAGAGTTATGATAAATGTCAATAGCCTTAAAATAAATGTCAGTTTAGGCGCTATGATAAATGTCAAAGATCTTAAGGTATTTATAATATTAAATGTAGCCTTACCCATTCTTATCAGTGAAGATTCTGCATTTGTCTGAAATGCACCAGATTACATCAATTAACTAAGGAGTTAGACAGAGACAGAGAAGCGAGGCTCCCGACACCTGAATATTAACTGATACAATAGTCTAACCTTTTGGAAGTCTTGATCTTTTTTAAATTACAAAAAATTCCCTCAAAACTGATCTGTTTATTTGGATTCTTGTGTGAAATTAATATCAGGGCAAGAGATACTCTGATATTTTTTTTACTATTTAAAAAAATTATTACATGACATTGTTCATTATTTTATGTAATTGACCTTCAGGTTTTAATTTATTAAAGGAGAGGAAATTTGTTATTTTTTATTCTTCATATTCTGTCAATTAATCTAATTTCTCTTTGAATTACACTTTAACATCCCTCAAAAGAAAAAAAAAACAATATCAAATTCTTGTGACATGATAGCCCTTTTCCCAAAAACATTAAGTAGATAGATTTCAATTAATCTTCGTCAATATTCAAAACCAGGATAATGTCGGAGATCCATTTTAAAAATTTTCCTTTGATGAGTTTGAAAAGCATAAAATTTAGTTATGAAAAGATCTGATCTGATTAACACTCAACCACGGAGGCTGGTCAGTGCAGGTTATACTCTAACACTCAACCACGGAGGCTGGTCAGTGCAGGTTATACTCTAACACTCAGTTATGGGGGCTTTAACTCAGCTACTCGAGTACAGGAGTACTCAATGCTTCAACTCAGCCACTCAAGTACAGGAGTACTCAATGCTTTAACTCAGCCACTCAAGTACAGGAGTACTCGATGCTTTAACTCAGCTTCTCAAGTACAGGAGTACTCAATGCTTTAACTCTGCCACTCAAGTACAGGACTACTCAATGCTTTAACTCTGCCACTCAAGTACAGGAGTGCTCGATGCTCTCATACTTACGGAGGCAGGAGGTGGCGCCATGTGTTGAATTAATAAATCCTTGAAGTGTGTCTCATCCAGAATGACGTCGTACTTGCCTGAAATCATCAACACACAATTAATGCCACTGAACTCCACATAGATCTACAAATCTGATTCTTATTCAAGGTCTAAACAAAATGGTTGACAGATTTTACTTACAATGTGTTCGTTGATAGTTTTTACTTACAATGTGTTTGCCGACAGTTTTTACTTACCATATGTTTGCGGACAGTTTTTTCTTTCCATGTGTTTGCTGATGGTCTTTACTTAAGATGTGTTTGTTGACAGTTTTTACTTACCATATGTTTGCGGACAGTTTTTTCTTTCCATGTGTTTGCTGATGGTCTTTACTTACGATGTGTTTGTTGACAGCTTTTACTTACCATGTGTTTGTTGGCACAGGGATTTGCACACCCTAACCTCTGCCGACAGACCAATCACAGAACACCGAACATTGCTGGTTTCCATAGTCTATAATCATAAATAATTACAGAAAAAAATTTGCTATATATTTAGAATTTGATTTAATCATGAAATCAAATTTACATTAGCAAATTGTATAAAATCATCCAATTTGATTTGTTCATTTCCATAGAAATGAACTCTTTATCTTTAATTTGGAATTGGGCTGAAAATGGCAATGATATTTGAAGTTCAATTTGTTTAGAACTTGCAAAAAAAGAAAAAAAAACAAATTCAAAGAGAAAATAAATCTTAAAACAACATTATTAAATGTGAATAATTATTTCTGACTTTGATTACTGATGTAAAATTAGGTTACATCACTTTAAAATGACAGACACGGAGGCATTCAATTCAGCCTTAATATGATGGACTCAGAGCTCAGAGTGGGGGAATGGGGGGGGGGGTGTTACCTTGATCGTCTGGTGAATGTCGCCTGGATCACACGTGGTCAGACTGCCATAGATGACGAGAACCTCCCTACTGGCGTGGCCCGGCATGTGTCTGTAAAGTCAACATAAACAGATGATATGACCCACCATGTGTCTGTAAAGTCAACATAAAACAAATGATACTAATAACATGTCCATATATGGACAGTAAACCACCTTGCAGGTGCCTGTATGCCGTGCCCGGAATTCCGGTCATACTAATACGTCACTGGAAATATGGGTTGTTGTTTTGGGTTTCCCTGTTCTATATTTACAGTCTTCCCGATAACCGCCAGACCGCTGGTCCTGACCGATATTTTTTGCCACGGTCCAGCATCTTTTCCGCCGTAGTCGGACCTCATGTCCGACGTGTATTTTTGTGAAAATTCTAACTTTTCTCAAAATTTATCCCTCGACAAGTTCGGCAGTCATTTTAAAAGTAAAACGTAAATATGAAGTGTCAGGGATCCATCATTGCGCAATACAATAATATTTACTTTTCACGCGTATTTACTTTTCACGCTTTTTTTTTTGGTCCGGGAAAAATGCTTTCGGTCCGGGAAAAAAGTAAACTTTATCGGACCTATGTCCGTTGAAGGTCTGGTGACTATCGGGAAGACTGTATTTATGGCAATCAATCAGAGCAATCCCCTCCAAAATAGTGACAGTATTTGCCCGCTGCACAACGAGAGGTCCTTGATAGTCCTAATATAGATTTGGACGAGCATAGTCTAAATGCCATACATGGCAATTGCACCTGGTGGACAACTGCAGGTGGTGCCATCTGGAGGAACTGAAATAGCTAGATACCTTGTGACGAATGTCATATTAGGTACAGTCAGTACCCCCTCATCTCTGGTACCAGCCTGTCTCCTCATCCCTGATGCTGTCATGTCATGTCCCCTCATCATTGATTTTTTTTTAATGTTTGTGAATATTTTCTGGAAATTGCATCATAACTGACCATTTAAATTCCTTTCCCAGAGTGGACTTGAGCAGATGACAATTTTATGACTGATATTATGGAACCTTATATAACTATCAAACAAATATTCAAAGGATCTGTCAATGGCTGTATGAAGCCAGTGATATAATTTTTGGAACATTCCAAAATATGCATGTGAAAAAACAGAGAACAAATATACATGTTTGTGACTGAAGTTTGGAATGTTCCAATTTAACAACTTGATGTCTATATATGATATGAATTTACCGCTGGTAGGGATCTTCCATGTGGGGAATCTTTTTCCCATGTGGTGGCAGCACTGTACAGAAAATGAACAGATACTCCATTATACCGAATGCTATTTCCCTACATGACAGCCAGAGGATGTGACGACATACCTGAGTGTGTCCAGAGCCAGTTCCAGACAGTTCTGGAGAGAAGGTTCTCCTTCACATGTCTTCTTGGCTAACCCCTTCAGCATGCTAATGTGGCGTTTAGGATTACCTATAAGGCAAACATATACATGTATATATTCTCTGATCATTTTTTTTTTCAGAAAACATCTCTTGTTTTTATATCTAATTTTGGTACCACTAAGCTGAAATGTAAAATTTCTACCAATTATAAAAATATAAAACAGAGGCTAATGGCCTTTGAGCTGTGCTGATCATTTCTAGTATATAGTGTTTGAAAACATTTTCTGGAAATGCCTCCAAATTTCTTCATAAATAACCATTTATATCTTTTCTCTGTGATTTGGATAATCAAAGTGCATGCTACATATTGAATTCAGTAACAATATTCACTGTTATCTTCATTCTCATTGGCTGATATTTGTCATGGTATTCAAAATAACTCAATCATAGATCTATTATATTATTTTTTGTAAAACATAAAAATGTAGAAAAAACTATGAGCGTAATAGAAATGGTATAGCATTGGTCCCCTGAAAAAATAAATTTTTACCTACTATTATTCTAGATCTCCGACCAGTATTAAGAATTACAAATTATTTTTTTAAAGCAAAACTGGCAACTATAAACCTAGATTTTTGGCAAATGAGTCCAGGTGAGCTTTACCTCCGAGCTGAGTGATGGTCTCGGCTCTCTTGTTAAGTGTGGCTAGGATGCCCAGCTGACTGATAGGATTCTGGTCAAAGTATTCCTCAATAAAATGCTCCAACAACTAAAAACAAAATCAGTCACGAGTTTATTAAATTGATTTGGACATCAGTTTGGTTTGTTTTTTAAATATTTCTTTGAAAGGGACGATTGTCGATCTATGTTCTCCAAATTAATTTTATCATTTTATGTCCAGCACTTTCATTATAAAGAGAATATTTTATTCAATTAATTTGTGAACTATTTTATGTGTTATATGCCAAGGAAAAAAATATTCAGAATCCTATTTCCCGACCATGTATTTTAAAATGTGCCTCATCAGAAATTTCACCAATTTTCTGAATGTGCATTAAATAAAATTTGCATGTTTCAGGCATTACTTTGACACAATTTAATATAGTGATATAGTGCACCAGAATAAATGATAACTCCAAATATATAGACTTGTTTCAGTGTACACAATGACAGTGTGATTATTTCAGGGTCAATGTAGTTTCATGTTTGGGGCAATCACATTCAGAATATTTAAAATAAAATAAAAATATATATATTAAGTTACCTTCAGGGTTGCAATCATTCTGGTCGGCTTCAGGTCTTGTTCTTGCATATATTGTGACATGTCCAGTATCACAAATAGATGCCTCATCTTTAAAAACAGAAACATTAAATATAAGCCTCACTTTTCCAAACAAATACATCACCTTGATATGAGCTTTACACCTTGTAAAAACCGTGTAAGCGTGATATATTTTATCTTTAAAGTTTGTTTTTTTCTTCAAATTATTATACATTAGTTAATTGTTAAGTTCAAACATCTAATTAACGTCTCTTTGTGACTTCATATCATCCCAATTATCATCAACAAAAATCATTAATACTTCCACATATTTCATATTTTAATTTTGTATTTACTTGTAATTTTCATGATAAAAACGCATAACAATATAAAATATGAGACCATAAAAAATAAGTTGTTTTTATAAGCAAACATGTGACAATTGCTGGCTGGGTATTTTGCATGGTCACCTGTTCTATTATTTTCGTGTAAGACTGTATCCTGTTCAAGTGTGTCTGTTCAACCTAATAATTTAAATTAGATTAACTTTTTTCTATGTCCAAATTAGTTTTGTTTGGAGGGAGAGTCAGGACTTTTAGTATCAAATAATCCTTTTGAACGGAATGATGACGATTAAGATTTGTGGGTAGTCAGAGTGACGGCTGATCCCACTAAGGGCCTTAATTTGAGGATGACCCTCAGGTTTAATGCACTTGTCATTCTGTATGATACAGGATTCTCTCATCATGTGTAGAGATTTAATTTTATTAATTGCTGATTTTACCATCAATTTGGGGGACAATTTTTGCCACGGTCTAACACTGGATGATCAATCAGGGACCCCTGCGAACATTTGCACCTACCATCCCCAGCCTAATGTTGATGGGTCTTTCCAGAAGCTTCCGTCTCTTGGCATGATGGACGATTTCATCCACACTCGCCTGCAGCGATCCTGTGGAATCCTCCTTGAGTGCCTCCCTGAAGACATAAAATGGACCAAGATAAACAAGAAAGTCTTTTACTAAAAAGAAAAGTTGTGTGCTCGGGGCAACTGAGGGGATTTAAGTTTGAACAATTTGTAGGCCGATTGCGGGTCGCCATACTGCCCCATTGAAAACAAAACACCGGAACTGCACAATTGTAATCAGAAGTGCACAAAAAACTCTCTAAACTCTAATCATTAAAAACAAACAAGATGGAAACCCGCAATCACACAATACAATCTATAAATTGCAAGACTAATTGATTGACATTGATTGAAGATTGGGACATTCATAGGACCTGATAATATATAATAATTTGGAGTTCTGATATTCTGATATTGTGGTTTTTACTTTTCAACGGGGTGAAAACAACAGGGAGATCAGTGATCGGCCTGAAACAGTGATGGAACTGCGAGAAAAACAAAGTGGTTTGAAATTGTTGGCAAAAAAAATGACTGTAATGCACACCAGTGTTAAGTACAATTGATTCAATCAGGCTGATTGGATAGATAGTTTGGTTTTCTTAGTTCTCAGTAGATTTTTACACAACTCATTATATTACTTGCCAGGTTTTTTCATATTCTGTTTCCCACGTGTATCCCTTTTCGCCTTCGTCGTCCGCCATGTTTCAAACTTTGGTATCTAACACCACTAAAAAAATAGTTTCGTATATACTTAATCTATATCTTTTTAATAAATACCTTTTTATGTACAATATACACGATATATTATAATTTGTAATTATCATTTATGTAATCTACATATAAACTAGCAAGTTTTTTAGACCGAATTTTAAGAAAACCTGAAGTGAATAAAATACTAAAATTAATATCGGTATTTTGGTCATATTTCTTCAGGGGGTCAAGGTCATAACATCTTCAGTTTGGTACCCCATCGTATAAGTAGAAATGTTGAATTAGCCTTAAAGATAGGAGGCATGTTAACAGATGTCCTTCCGATTTTTGACAGTTCACAGACAAAAATTATGATATGCTTTTTCCCTGTGTAGATTTGGTTCCAAATTGAACAAGCCCGCATCATGATGCGAATAGTGACAGGGACTTTTGGGTAAGTGAAGGAAAGAGAAAATATCTTCAGTTATTTCACAAGATCACTTCATTTAAATGACAAGACGGGCCGGGCATTTGCATCAGATTCCATATCAAACATGGAGAAAATGTGTATCGGACTTCAGATCCGTTGTATCGGACTCCAGGATCCGTTGTTATGACGGATTAAATGATGTCAAATCCGTAAAATGTACATTATCAAATATATCGGACTACGGATAATGAATTCGTGAATTGATAATTAACGGATTAAAAGAAATGAAGATTCAGGGAAACAAGTCTGGAACATCCAGTGTTACTATTTTTTCTAATTACTTTTCAACACTTTTCAACATGTATAAAGCGATGGGCGATGCAGAGTCGTTTTGGGGTCAAATGGTGGCATATCAACAAGACGGGAAACTTCTGTTCTGCAGTTTCACGGATTGACGGATTTAAGTATATTTAGACATTTCTAACAATAAAAAAACGGAGAATATCGGACATCGGACAAATCCGGTGGTCGCGGATTATCCGTTCACAACGGAGATCCGTTCATAACATCCGTTGTTGTCGGACGTCCGTACTTTACACACCGGCGAAATGAACCGTCTCGACGGGATGCCCAATGGCTTTTCCAAGTAAACTTATATTTTTAGATGAAGATCCATGCATTACCACTGAATGATTTTAGAAGAGATGTGTCTGACCATTGCACGAGCAGAGTCACGACTCCCTGCCACTACTACTAGGAATACGACTTAATAAATCATGTTAGTTGTGTATAAAATAGTATTCTCTCCACATTATTATATTCTGAAGGGGATATTGACTCAAAGTAGCATTAATATTACAGAAAATCCGCAGGATCATTAATACAGCTGACAAGAACAGAGCTGCCAACAACAAGAACAACAGAACTGCATTTCCATTTTCAGAGACTTCGAAGTTCATCTGCACTTTCAAAAATATTTTTGTCACATCATTTACTTAAATGTGCCAACAGGGTTAAAATGACACAGGCCATGGCGCAGTTGGTTAGAGTGCCAGCTTATTAGCACCAGTTCCTCTATGATGATCCAAAGATTGTGGGTTCGATCCCCAGCCATGCCGAGGTTGAAATCATGATACAATTTCACAAATGAGCTTAGGCCCGTGCCTAAAGGATTAACCTGTTGTCCTTGTAAATTTGTGACCGGGTGGATTGCACTATATCTGCTACAAGTAGGTCTCATCACAGTATGACTGGAATAAGGTTGAAAGTGATGTAAAACTCCAAACAAAATGCCAACAGGGTTAGATGGTGTGATAAAGAAAGATCTACAGATAATTGAGAAACTAAAGTGCAGCGTTGTTGTCATGTGCTGTAGTTCAAGGTTAAGAACTGTTGAAGGCAGTCTATAAAGTCACTTTGAAATTTGAACTCTGCCCATAGGTCAATTGTGGGCTACCATCTTGGCCCATTCAAAACAAGAGGATACCAATTGGTTTTTCAGAGTAAGCTAATAAATGTTGATGAAGAAAACAACATACTGGAAGTGCAAATTAGAAGTACTAAAAAAAAACCTTGAGAGTCCAATCATTCCAAATAATTTTTTAAAAGATGCAACAATGTCCAATAGTGATAGTGCTATCTGCAATATTTGGTGGCTGACAAGACTGTGATAGTAAAGATGACATTCACTGATTTCTCTTGGACCCACCACAAGGTTTAACAGTTTCATATCTATTGGTGCAATTTCAAAATGATTCTAAGCTTTTGATATATGTCTTTGCTTAAAAAAATACTCTGATAAATAAACAATTTGTGTTACAGGCCGCACTGTGAGAAATGTCTGGAGAGAGCAGTGGGGCAACTTGTGCGATCGACAAAAGGATGCCGTACAAACTTAGTCCCTGTCAATGGTGCAACACGCCCACATCTAGTTCATTTCTATGCAACCCTGACCATCCCACGCCCGATAGTCACACCTCACCCACAACGATTTTTTGTGTTTGGAGGAACTACCACTGTCAGGCGTTTTGCCACAGGGAGAATTCTTGGGACAATAGGACGATTTTTAAAGATAAGATATTTGGTGTTGACTTCTGCACTGGGAGGAGGAGTCGCTGTACATCAGGTACTTGATTTATATCAGGAGCAAAACTCTCCAAGAAATGAGCATTTTCATTATAAAAAACATCTATTTTAGTGTTAAATGTTCATCTCTTTGGTCACTTTTGAACCTATCCAATAAGTTCAACACATGGCCAACCATAAAAACTTCTTTAAAAAGTCTTTAAAAATTAGTCATTTTTTATATAAACATCCATTTTGATATTTATTTGGTTACTCTTGAACTTGTCCAGTGATGTCAACATGTGACCCATGCGTGAACACATTTAGTCATGCTTTCCAGTTATGCCATTAGGGCTGCCCATATCTCATCAGTGCTTATGGGTGGTATAAAGAACCTTATTGAGTTTTTGTGGTACCAAATATGTGTTTGGCTCGAACTAAACAAATTGCACCAACTTGCATTTTGGCATTCATTCCGAAAAACATAAATGGGTCAAAAATTTAATTTTACATTCTGGTGATTTGTCAATAATTTTTTCTTGTTTCAAATTTCATATTTATATTTGGGTCAAACATTGAATTTTGGATTCTGTTGATTTTTTAATATTTTTTCATCTTTCAAATTTCAAATCAAAATTTTTTTAAAAGATGATATTTACCTACAAATTTTATTCTTAGAAGTTGATTGCAAAGGCTGTAATCCTTATAACATGGTGTAATATTGATTGAGGCCTGAGGCTTGTTTCGTTAATACTTGATGGTAATCATTAATACTTGATGGTAATCATTAATACTTGATGGTAATCGTTAATACTTGATGGTAATCGTTAATACTTGATGGTAATCGTTAATACTTGATGGTAATCGTTAATACTTGACGGTAATCGTTAATACTTGATGGTAATCGTTAATACTTGATGGTAATCATTAATACTTGATGGTAATCGTTAATACTTGATGGTAATCGTTAATACTTGATGGTAATCGTTAATACTTGATGGTAATCGTTAATACTTGATGGTAATCGTTAACACTTGATGGTAATCGTTAACACTTGATGGTAATCGTTAATACTTGAGGTAATCGTTAATACTTGATGGTAATCGTTAATACTTGATGGTAATCGTTAATACTTGATGGTATCCTACAAAGTGGACTTTGCTTTGTTTGAGTAGAAGTATGAGAGTTGGAAGGACAATCTCCCAAGCCTGGGCTGGATGAGAGACTACGTGCCAGACCCCGACAGACTTGACCAGCTCGGACAGGAACTCAGGAAATTCAGACAGAAATTCACCGATTTTTCCTTGCCACAAGTGACACTACCAAAAAAGGTAAAAACTTTGTCTCAGAGAAAAAATCTGTCCTCATAATGAGAGTGTGTATGGTTTACATTTTAATACCACTAAAGCTGCCATTTGTTGTTTATCCACAATTCTTAAGCTGAGTGGTCATTGTTGTTGTCTGTCATAACTACTTTTGTAGATCCAATTTTAAAGTTCAACATGCAAAATTATCTTGAATTTCAGAAAATTAAACAATTGCTTTGGAAAGTATTAAGCAAAGTATCAAAAGCATATAATCCCTTAAACAAAAAAATTAAACAATTGCTTTGGAATGTATTAAGGGTATTTATGGGTGTTGGTAGTGAGTGTCCTCTGGTGGCAGATTTTCTGAGGGAACTACTTTCTTTTTACGCCAAAATGGAATGTTTTCAAAAAAGTACGGGAAAAATGCTCAACTGTCAAAAAGAGTTCCTTTTTCATTAAAACTTTCAAGTCATGAAATGACATTTTATGGTAATCATTTTTGTAATAAAATTATTGATTTATTATTTGAAAATCACAATGGAATTTCTTTGATAATGTTGAAAGCTTCATATCTTTTTAACTAAAAAAAAGTGGCGTAGTAATATGTCACTGCTCCAAAATTTCTTTTGTTATGTCAAAATGTTAAAGGGAAAAAGTTCTGCAGATTGTGGGACCATAATAAAGTGGATTTCCAAACAACTTTGTAAAAGTGATCTTAACAATATTTACTGTGATCCTAGTGAAACAGATTTTCTATTTTTCAAAAACATTAAGAGAAAAATAGAGGTCAAGTACACACTTGATCATTTCAAAAATATGAATTTTTTCACCTCCCTTCACATATCTGATTGCCAAACTTCCTTTTTATTTCCAAATTATACAAATCAAAATGAGAAAATCTGTTTCACTAGGATCACAGTGAATTTTCTTCCCAATGAAATGAAATAAACACAGCTAAAAACAAGCCTATTCCTGTTGTGTAATCTGCAGAACTTATTTGCTTGTCTTCTTCATTTCTCATCAAAACTATCATCAAGGAAAATTAGGACAAAATACTGTTTTGAAAGAAATATACTTGTAATCATACCTTATAATTCACATATTGTAGTGTTTAAATATTGATTCATGTCATGAATGCTTTTAATCTAATATGGAATGTATTTTTACACCGTAAATGTGCCAATTCCCATCAAGTACAGTATTCTGGTAATTTACTCCTCTGCCACTAGGGGGCACTCACTACCAACACCCATAAATACCCTTAAGCAAAGTATCAAAAGCATATAATCCCTTAAACAAAAACCTTTTTACCCTCAGCCCCTGATGTAATCAGGCTGAGGGTATTGCAGTACTCCTGGCGTGGGTATGTATGTATGTATGTATGTCTGTATGTATGTATGTATGTATGTATGTATGTATGTATGTATGTCTGTAGCGAACATCCTTGTCATCGCGATAACTCAAGAACAAATGATGGCAGCTTCATGAAACTTGACACACATATGCATCTGGTGAAAACCTCGGACGAGTTCGATGGACGACGACCTTGACCTATTTTTCAAGGTCACAGGGACAATTATGTGAAATCCCAAGAATCACAATAACTCAAGAACGAATGATGGCAGCTTTATGAGATTTGACACACATAAGCATCTGGTGAAGCCCTCAGAATTTTTTCTATGAAACATGACCTACACCTACTTTTCAAGGTCACAGGGACAATTATGTGAAATCATCTTGTCATCGCGATAACTCGAGAACAAATGATGGCAGCTTCGTGAAACTTGACACATATAAGCATCTGGTGAAAACCTCGGACGAGTTCGATGGACGGTGACCTTGATCTATTTTTCAAGGTCACAGGGACAATTATGTGAAATCCCAAGAATCGCAATAACTCAAGAACGAATGATGGCAGCTTTATGAGATTTGACACACACAAGCATCTGGTGAAGACCTCAGACTTCTCTTGATGGAACATGACCTTCACCTACTTTTCAAGGTCACAGGGACAATTATGTGAAATCATCCTTGTCATCGTGATAACTCAAGAACAAATGATGGCAGCTTCATGAAACTTTACACGCATAAGCATCTGTTGAAAACCTCGGACTAGTTCGGTGGATGGCGACCTTGACCTATTTTTCAAGGTCACAGGGACAATTATGTGAAATCCCAAGAATCGCATAACTCAAGAACGTATGATGGCAGCTTTATGAGATTTGACACACACAAGCATCTGGTGAAGACCTCAGACTTCTCATGATGGAACATGACCTTCACCTACTTTTCAAGGTCACAGGGACAATTATGTGAAATCATCCTTGTCATCGTGAGAACTCAAGAACAAATGATGGCAGCTTCATGAAACTTTACACACATAAGCATCTGTTGAAAACCTCGGACTAGTTCGGTGGACGGTGACCTTGACCTATTTTTCAAGGTCACAGGGGCAATTATGTGGAATCGCAATAACTCAAGAACGAATCATGGCAGCTTTATGAGATTTGACACACACAAGCATCTGGTGAAGACCTCGAGACTTCTCATGATGGAACATGACCTTCACCTACTTTTCAAGGTCACAGGGACAATTATGTGAAATCATCCTTGTCATCGCGATAACTCGAGAACAAATGATGGCAGCTTCGTGAAACTTGACACACATAAGCATCTGATGAAAACCTCAGACATTTTTGTATGGAACATGACCTTCACCTACTTTTCAAGGTCACAGGTACAATTATGTGAAATCCCTATCATTGCTATAACTTGAGAACGAATGATGGCAGCTTTATGAGATTTGACACACATAAGCATCTGGTGAAGACCTCAGACTTCTCTTGATGGAACATGACCTTTACTTACTTTTCAAGGTCACAGGGACAATCATGTCAAATCCATGTCATTGCAATAACTTAAGAACAAATAATGGCAGCTTCATGAAAATTGACACACATAAGCATCTGGGAAGACTTCAGATGAGTTTGATGGACGGTGACCTTAACCTGCTTTTCAAGGTCACCGGCCCATCTCAATAATTCTAGAGTAAATGATGACAGTTTCATGATACTTGACACACCTAAGCTATCAAAGGAAGTAGATTTTATGGGTTTTTTTAACCCCTGCATCAATTTGCCTTGGTGCAGTGACGTTTTGTTCACAAATATTGTGTGGAGCGAATGTTGTGCAATGAGTTACCAGGGCTGAGGGTTGATGCATCTCTGATGCCTATGTTTTTAACTAAAGTATAACATTTTGTTTTTGTTTTTCATACTTCCTTGTTAAATATATACTGTTAGAATTGGGTGACCTGATTTAGTTCTGTCTGTATCTGACCATATTGTGCATTGTCTTGAGAAGGATATTGACCCCAGGGTGACCTGATTTAGCTATGACCCCTGAGTGACCTGATTTAACTATGCCCTCTTGGTGACCTGATTTAGCTGTGACCCATGAGCAACCCAATTTAACTATGCCCTCTTGGTGACCTGATTTAGCTGTCACCCCTGGGCGACCTGATTTAACCATGCCCTCTTGGTGACCTTATTTAGCTGTGACCCCTTGGTGACCTCATTTAGCTGTGCCCATATATAGACATTTTGTATTCTACACAAGGTGAGTTATTGAGTGTTCTGTCTTGCAGGGAAGCTGGGGCCCTGAGCTACCCACGCTTGATGCTATAAACAAATGGCTGGACGAGCTAACAGAAAACGATCCCAACGTATTCTCAGAAGGTGAGTCCAACATTTGCACTTTACACTCCAGCTCCAAAAATAATATAAGCATTAAAGGTGACACAATCTCTTGTTTTTTTCTTTTCTTTTTTTGCTAAAATATCATCACTTAAAAAGATATCAATTTATGTGTTGAATGTCTCCAAAGAAAAGTTACTGTTTACAAGGGCATCACTTCTATCCTGACAAAACACTTGAATGTTTGTAGAGAAAGTTCAACACAAATGAACCTGATGAGAATGACTTGTTTACTAATATTTATACTTAGTCATATTTTCTTAGTAAATAATACAACTAAAAATACTTGCTTAAGCTTTAGCAGGCTTGCTTTAGTAAATATTGATGGAGAAATTGTGTAGTGCCTTTTACAATATATTTAGTTTATCTTCTTCAGTTTATGTGTTTAGCTATATTTATTGCAGTTTAAACATTGGTCTCAAAAAGTACTACAAAGAATTCAAGGAATATTTTGCATTCATCGAGTTACTATTTAACACAAGTTTATATTAAAATAAATGTTATAATGATTGAGGTAAATTTAAATATTGAAATGGAATGAAAACTTTGTGCATTTTTTTATTTGATTGCTTGTGTGTTTTCATTTAATATAATGCACAATGTCTGCTTTGGTGTTTTTTGGCTTTTTGTTACCAGCACCACTTCCTGTTTAGAGTTAAAGTGCTAAGATTGTCAATAGGTTTAAAAAAATAAAAAAAGGTTCAGAATTGTTTTGAACCATTCAAGCTTAGCTTGTAGTTATTTTCTGCAGTAAATTCAGGTCATTCATGCACACGTATATAGATATTTACTGGACCAGATTCCTGGAATTTTGGAATTATTTGGCTGATTTGAATCAGTAGATAAGCATTTTGCCACACATTCATTGTACTTGATTGAATATACAATATAGTCAAGCAACAGCAGATGATTTGTGATCAAAAAGAGGCTATATCATAGTGAGTCATGGTACAAAGAGGAAATGGGAGTCATCAAATGAGTCATATGAGTCATTTAAGGAGTCATGAGTCATTTAAGGAGTCATATGAGTCATCAAATGAGTCATGTGAGTCATTTAACCCCTAAGGGACTAGACTATCTAAATGTTGTTGATTGGCTGGACTAACCAATTTTTGTCTGGACTAGTGTATCCACATAATAAATTTATAAAATTTATAACCAAGGTTACTAAATTTGTTTAATGAAGTGCTGGGGTCAAAGTTCATGATCCAGTCAGTCTGACGTCATTATCATGATTACATTGTAACAAGTTCCAGCCCTTCAGAATGTTACAAATGACGTCATCAAGCCAGAACAATGGGGACGTCAACGTCCCTCCCGTCCGTTACCGGTGGTGGACGTTGCCGTCCTTCCCGTCCGTTAGGGGTTAAGGAGTCATATGAGTCATTTAAGGAGTCATATTATGGAACATTCCTAGTTTCAGTTTCTTCGTACTTGTGTTGTGAATGAGTCATTGTAGTGACCATGGAATGAGTCATTTTTTGAGAGTATGACTCATCTTATTTGCATGAGATGCGAGTCATGCGAGCGTATGTTAAGGCTGGCTGTATGTGTACATCCTTTCTCCCTTGTCATTTCGCAGGTCTCCGGGGCGTACCAGCATTTTTGGGCGGGGAAGGTGTGTACAAATTCCTTATGTCCATCTTCTCATATCAGCTTACAGAAACCCATATCACATTTTTTAAAAAAACATTGAAAACCCAAGAAATATCTCTGAAAAGAATAGATATGAAATAACAGTAATACCGTGCACAGTCACTTCCAAAGTTTTCTTCACATTTCAACACAAAATAATTTAGAGTTATCATCATGATCATACTCTGACAATTTTACACCAATTATCTGATAAATATATATTTGATAATTGGTGTTAACTTGTATTCCACTGATCAATATGACATAGAACACTACAGAGATTCAATGGAATAAAATTCTGATCAAATGTCACCAATTATTGTGAAGGAAATTTTGGAGGAACTGTACTCCCTTTGATTATACTTTGGGTTCAGCCTAGAAGAACTGAGCGATGTAGACATGCAACCATCCTGTGTGTTTCTTGATGTATCTGCATGCTGCTTAGGCCAGGCCAAATAATAACGTTGTTACCAATGAATTGCACCCCAAGAAAAAAAAAGAAATAATGATTGATAGGGTTTTATTTTTTTTATATTGATATTAATTTTATTTTTATAACATGATCAAATATTTTGAGTATTAAGATATTTACCTGAAATTTATGTGTAACTATTACTAAGAATAGTTATAAAAAGGAAAAATTACTTTTTGGAAGGAGGATTTAGCCTTGACTTTGAGTACTGAGTTAGGACATCAGAAACAAGGTTATTTTGTTTTAGGCCTTGTGTGCGCATATAAATGTAGTAGTTTTTGTGTTTTAAGTATTTCAGGCATTTTTGCATTTTTCATTTTTTATTATTCATTGATTTTAATTTTCAACTATTTTTTTGTTTTACAAGTTTATACTTCATTTGAAATGCATAAAAAAAGTGTTCAAGGAAATATAGATGTTGTATTGACAGGGAAAGTTGTGTTTGCAGTGCCAGACGCGGGGACGTCAGTGATCGTCGGGTCCGCTGTGCCTCTCAGTGTATTCTCTCCGAAAAGCAGCTCAGCACAAGAGGTGAGGATGACAATATAACAGCCAAGATAGGGCGTGTCTGATCGGCCCAGATAGGGCATGTCTGATTGGCCTAGATAGGATGTGACTGATTGGCCTAGATAGGATGTGACTGATTGGCCTAGATAGGATGTGACTGGTCAGCATAGATAGGGCGTGACTGGTCAGCATAGATGGGACGTGACTGGTCAGCATAGATAGGGCGTGACTGGTCAGCCCAGATGGGATGTGACTGGTCAGCCCATATAGGATGTGACTGATCAGCCTAGATAGGACGTGACTGGTCAGCCTAGATAGGACATGACTGGTCAGCCCAGATAGGATGTGACTGATCGGCCCAGATAGGATGTGTCTGATCGGCCCAGATAAGATGTGACTGGTTGGCCTAGATAGGACATGACTGGTCAGCCTAGATAGGACGTGACTGGTCAGCCTAGTACAGTTACATGTCTTGAATAGTCAGCACAGTTACAGGACTTAAATAGTCAGCACAGTTACAGGACTTAAATAGTCAGCACAGTTACAGGACTTGAATAGTCAGAACAGTTACAGGACTAGAATGGTCACCAGAGTTACAAGACTTGAATAGTTAGCACAATTACACGACTTGACTGGTCAGCCAAGTGACTTGATTTGAATAGTCAGCCAAGTGACTTGATTTGAATAGTCAGCACAGTTATAGGACTTGAATAGTTAGCACAATTACACGAATTGACTGGTCAGCCAAGTGACTTGATTTGAATAGTCAGCCAAGTGACTTGATTTGAATAGTCAGCCAAGTGACTTGATTTGAATAGTCAACACAGTTATAGGACTTGAATAGTCAGCACAGTTACACGACTTGACTGGTCAGCACAGTTACATGACTTGACTGATGAGTGCTATGTTTTTTGGCAGGGCTCGGGGTCGTCTGATATGCAGGATGAGATGATGGCAACTCAGATCCGGTATCAGAAGGAGATCGACCGTCTGGAGAAGGAAAATAGAGAACTCAAGAAACAACTGCTCCTCAGAGCCCAGCGCAATGGCGGCAAGAAACGCAAAATGAAGGTAAAGTCTTGATTACTACAGAAATGTTAACAAGAAATGCAAAATATAGGTTGACCCTAAAACATGACAGGAATCTTTCTAGTGACTTTTTTGTCTGAATTTAAGGACAAATTCCAAGAAAAACAAATAATATGGTAACAAAATTCTCATGCATGACCAAATAAATATATGTTTCACTCTAAATGATCAGGTGTGCATAACCATTTTGTGTGACCCTCTATTATCATGTTCATGAGTGACCACATAGATGTTTGTCTCCAATTATTGATGCCAGGAGTTTGTGTGTTGATATTAGATGTTTATCTGTTGATACCAGATGTATCTTGATACCAGATGATCTGTTGATATCAGATGTTTGTCTGTTGATACCAGATGCTAGTCTGTTTGTACCAGATGCTCGTCTGTACCAGATGTTTGTCTCTTGACAACAGATGTTTGTCTCTTGATACCAGATGTTTGTCTCTTGATACCAGATGTTTGTCTCTTGATACCAGATGTTTGTCTCTTGATACCAGATGTTTGTCTCTTGATACCAGATGTTTGTCTCTTGATACCAGATGTTTGTCTCTTGACACCAGATGTTTGTCTCTTGATACCAGATGTTTGTCTCTTGATACCAGATGTTTGTCTCTTGATACCAGATGTTTGTCTCTTGATACCAGATGTTTGTCTCTTGATACCAGATGTTTGTCTCTTGATACCAGATGTTTGTCTCTTGACACCAGATGTTTGTCTCTTGACACCAGATGTTTGTCTCTTGATACCAGATGTTTGTCTCTTGATACCAGATGTTTGTCTCTTGATACCAGATGTTTGTCTTTGTTTGCAGAAGTCCCTGATAGATCTCTACTCGGAGGTTCTGGATGAGTTATCAGACTACGACTCATCCTACGACACACAGGACCACCTGCCCAGAGTGAGTAGCGAATCTGCAGTTGCACACCTTCCCGTCTCTTTGTTCTGTGAAGAAAAGAGACTCTAAATGTCCCAGGACCCTCATCTCACTGTGATCTTTTTAAAAAATAAATAGAAAATGAAATCTGTGATTTATCAATCTCAACCTATTGGACTAGAATTTATTTTGTAAAGCACTCGATAAATTATGTGTCTGAGCAGTGATAAAAACAAATTTTCAGCCGGACTAGCCAACTAGTGATTTTGGCGAGTGAATGATTGAATTTAACAAGAAAAAGGCAAATTTAGTCCAAGCCAAATGAATTTAATGCTAGCCTTGGCTAGTTGGCGAATGCTTGTTTCTATCACTGGTGAGATTAAGTGAGATGTTTAGATTATTGAGGGATAACTCTAGCCTCGTGTGATTGATTGTTTTTTGTTGTTTTCAGGTTGTGGTGGTGGGAGATCAGAGTTCAGGAAAGACCAGCGTCCTGGAGATGATAGCCCAGGCAAGGATTTTCCCAAGGTAAAACCCCATCCTTACCCAGTGGTAAAACCCCCTCCTCAGGTAATGATAAAACACCCCTCCTGAATCTGATGTAAAACCCCCCTCCTAACCCAGTGGTAAAACCCCCCTCCTAACCCAGTGGTAAAACCCCCTCCTAACCCAGTGGTAAAACCCCCTCCTAACCCAATGGTAAAACCCCCCTACTAATTAAATGGTAAAACCCCCTCCTAACTCATTGGCAAATCCCCCCTCATAAGGTAGTGGTAAAACTCGCCTCTTATATCAGATGTAAAACCCCCCTCCTAACTAAATGGTAAAAACCCTCCTGACTCAAGAGTAAAACTTCCTCCTAACTATTTACCACTGAATTTCTCTCCAATGAAACAAACATTTCTAAAGATTGATTTTTTGGGTGTTTCAAACAGCATATTTTAGTGAGAATATGGTAAAGACAATTTAGTCTTTAGAATATACAGACTCATTAGCTTCTAATTACAAAATTCTTAAACTCTTCACTTTCTAGATTAGATATTTTTGACAGCAAGGAATCATACATTCTTGGGCAGATAATAAGATTGGGGTGTTTATTTTGCAATGTTCAGAGGGTCTGGAGAGATGATGACTAGGTCGCCGGTCATGGTGACGCTCAGCGAGGGACCGTATCATATCGCCAAGTTCAAAGACAGCAACCGAGAGTATGACCTCACCAAGGAGTCTGAGGTACGTATCATATCGCCAAGTTCAAGGACAGAAACCGAGAGTATGACCTCACCAAGGAGTCTGAGGTACGTATCATATCGCCAAGTTCAAGGACAGTAACCGAGAGTATGACCTCACCAAGGAGTCTGAGGTACGTATCATATCGCCAAGTTCAAGGACAGCAACCGAGAGTATGACCTCACCAAGGAGTCTGAGGTACGTATCATATCGCCAAGTTCAAGGACAGCAACTGAGAGTATGACCTCACTAAGGAGTCTGAGGTATGTATCCAAGGTCGTGTCCTAGGTCGTATCATAGTCTCAGTCTCCCTCTGGTTCAGATGTCTTTCCATTTCCTATGTGCTGATCCAAAGGATCATGGGTTTGATTCCCGGCCGTGTCTGTATTGAGTCATCAAGATACAATTTCTCATGAGCTGAGGCCAATACCTGAGGTCAGGATATCTTTTGAAGACATGTTTCAAGTGTATGCTATCTAAAATTGTAACATGACAATCTGGACACAAATACACAAATCATATGTAAAATGAAAGATACATATATTAAACGTGATTGTACTATGACTGCTGTAAACACATCTGCTTCAGTGACCAATCATGGCTGTCAAGACAAAGGTGGGAGATTAGGAAGATTATTTCGACCAATCAGCGAGTAGCTAACAAACAATTACAAAAAGTGTCCAAAGTAACAATAATAATAATAATAATAATAATAATAATAATAATAATAATAATAATAATAATAATAATAATAATAATAAATTCCTTTATTTATCCTCGGTAACACAGATTAGATACAAATCTAGTTTTCACCATGGCCGAGTCTTATGCTAGGATAAAACATTTATGTACAATATTTAAAAACACATTAAAAATATAAAATCATTTGTGTATTATGACATAAAATATTTCTTAAGGTACCTTGATTTGAAGCAAGACACACTTGCAGACTCTCTAATGTTAACATCTAGTGAATTCCATAAGTTAGCACCTTCATAATTGAAACTCCTAGTGAAATATGTCAAATTTGGTTTTGGTGCTCTCAAATTCCCTCTAGCAGCTGATCTGGTATTGTATTTATGCACAGCTGCAACTGGGGTGAAATTTTGCAAATATTCAGGAACTAAATTTTTGTGAACTTTGTACATCATCAAGCACCGTTTGTACTGTACATGATCATTGAATGGCATCCATTTCATAATTCTAAAGAGTTCTTCTGAGGATTTGTCCCTAATTTTGCATCTTAGCATGACTCTGGCAGCTCGCTTTTGCAGCTTGCATATGCGTTGAACATTGCCAAGGTTGGGACATCTACCCCAGATAATACAAGCATAATCCATATGTGGTAAAACAATGGCATTATAGAGCATTTTCAATGTATCAATATTTACATAATCTCTTACTTTTTTCAATACACCAATTTTCTGTGAAATCTTCTTAGAAACATAATGATAATGATCTTGCCATGTGAGATTGCTGTCGATATGTATTCCAAGCAATTTTGCACTACTGACTTGTTCTAAAATCTGATTGTCGCAATAAACTGATAGCTTTGTGTTCTTTTTCACTCTCTGTGTAGTACCTATCAATTGAGTCTTTGTCTTACCTACATGCAACGTTAATCTATTGTACTTCATCCATTTGGCTACTTTGATAAAATCTGATGACAACTTTGCTGAAATAGTGTCTACATTATTACCAATTGCTTGTAAGGTGCTGTCATCAGCATACATATGTACTGATCCATCTATTACCTCTGGCAAATCGTTTATATACAGTGTAAACATAAGGGGACCCAAAATGGACCCTTGTGGAACCCCTACTGTAACCAGTTGATTTTCAGAGGTTTCTCCTTCCCACATAACAACTTGGGATCTTCTATCAAGATAAGAACCAAACCAATCCCAGCTGTTACCTGTGACAACAGTGGCAGAAAAAGCGATCACCATGTGTTAACATTTCAACATCGCAGATAGATAGCATATATATATTTGTTATATATGAGGATGCAGATTAAATGAGAGTGCATACTTATTCATTAATTTGTTTGCAGCTGGAGTCTCTAAGACGGGAAGTAGAGATCCGGATGAAAGCCAGCGTTTCCAGCGGCATGACCGTCAGCGGAGAGGTGGGTGCCACGCCAGGCAAAATCAAATATACAGGCAAAAAGTCATATATAGAAATAACAAAAAATGCCCAAAAATTCTAAGATATTTAGGACTTCTATGGTAGATTGGTGTTATTTTTATTTTGATTTCTATATCATTTTTGTGTTTTTTGACGATTGTCTTCATACTTTTTGGTAGATATCTGTAATTGATAAATTTATAGAAAAAGCAAAAACTGTTTTGGTGTAGTTTTTGTATTGTCCCATATATAACTCATTTATTTTTTATATATGGTTATGATATTGTCGAATATATATTTATGTAATTTTTTTTTTCTTTCGTTTTTAGACGATCTCGCTGTCAGTGAAGGGTCCAGGAATACAAAGAATGGTGCTAGTAGATCTGCCTGGAGTGATCAGTGTAAGTAACCATGGCAACAAGCAAGGTAACAAGCAGGGTAACAATGCATGGTAACAATGCATACGCCAATTGCTGATCTCCATGTTGTTTTTTTCCCCCATTGAAAAGTACTCACTGGAACTGTACAACTTTGCCGGAACCAGAACTGTAAACTCCTCTATATTTAATCTTTGGTCAGAGAGATTGGCAGGGAGCCAATTATTACTTTATCTATTTTAAAGGTATTTAAGAATGAATATTATTTTAATATTTTGTCTAAATAGTAGTTTCTGGCTGTTCTTTTTGACTCGAAGAGGCGCTAATAGATTCTATGTGTTTAACATTGTGACGAAATTCTGACAAAATTTGTGTACAAACTGCAGTTGATTCTTTTACCCCACCTAAAAGAGGGCATATAGTTGTCCAATTTTCCTTCATCCATCACTTTGTCATACATAGAAAAAAAGATATTTTCTGTTCTAATTTTACCAGAACCAAGAACTGAAAAAAAAAAGAACCAAGAACTGGGTGTGTGAGATATTTAGCTTGATTAAGAAGTCCCACAATATTTACAGTACTTTTCAAATGAGGGTAGGTTGAGAAATTGGATACAAGATAATTTTTATTCGGCCTAAGAGATGTTGTTTGTGTGTTTCAGACGGTGACGACGGGAATGGCCAAGGACACCAAGGACCGGATCCAGCAGATTTGCCGGCAACAGATGCAGAATCCCAACGCCATCATCCTCTGCATCCAAGGTACACACTTTTTTACACCCCCCTTCTGAACAAGGGGATATAGTTATCCATTTTTCATCAGTCCATCTGTTAGTACCTTGGTCCTCTGTGTCCAAGGTACAGGGATACTTGTTTTTACACCCCCCCCTTCTGAATGAGGGGATATAGTTATCCATTTTTTCATCCGTCCATCTGTTAGGTTAGTACCTTGGTCCTCTGTGTCCAATTTACAGGGATGCTTGTTCACCACAATTTGACAGAATTTTGACTTTTTGTAAAAAAAATTGCCATCTAAAACATCTCAAAGTATTATTATCAATTTCACGAAATCAAAGGATCTGGATGTTTCCTGTTGGGCCAGTGCCTATTGAGGACGGGAGGTGGTGGGTTCGACCATTTTATTTTTTCAAGTGTCTATTGATCTCAGCAAAACATTGTCAGAATAGCTTATGCAGGAAGAGCAGAGAATTTTCTGTCATTCTGTCTGTCCGACAAGCTTGATCTTCTCTCTGAAACTACTGGATGGACTTCTTAGTTTCTTTAATACTAGCTCAGTTTATTTTTGTTTATATAGACGGGTCCCTGGACGCCAAGCACAGTAATGTGACTGACCTACATATTGATAACACCTGGTAATATTTGTTTATATAGACGGGTCCCTGGACAGAGTTTAATAATGTGACTGACCTACATGTTGATAACACCTGGTAATATTTGTTTATATAGACGGGTCCCTGGACAGAGTTTAATAATGTGACTGACCTACATATTGATAACACCTGGTTATTTTTCTTAATTTAGACGGGTCCCTGGATGCCGAGCGCAGTAACGTGACAGACATGGTGAGCTCTATGGACCCCAAGGGGAGCCGCACTATCTTCGTTCTCACCAAGGTCGACCTCGCCGAGAGCAGCCTCTACAACCCAGACAGGGTAAGCTCATATTGCAGTGAATATAGAGATCTGTAGCTGAATAAAGACCATTAGAAAAAAAATAGGAAAATGGAAATTGTTTTACCCTCAGGGCTGGATGTTTAAGGTTTCAACTGATTAAGCTGTAAGTCTATGGAGCATACATATCTCCCCATTTCAGCCATATTTTGTATGTGCCCGGTTTCTTTTGCACCACCAGATGGCGCCTTTGCATGTGAGAAGTGATTTATTTGTAAGTACATGGTAGAGTAACAAGGATATCCTTATTCTGCAACACATTGTTTTAAAATGTGCTGATTTTAGATAAAGAAGATTCTAGAGGGTCGGTTATTCCCGATGAAGGCGCTGGGATATTTCGCCGTGGTGACGGGCAAAGGAAACAATAATGACAGCATCAGCACCATCAAGTCATATGAAGAAGACTTCTTCAGGAGATCAAGACTTTTCAGGTCTGCATGCTGCTTGCCAAATTTTTATTTTATTTTCAAGAATTAGAGTTTTTTTTAACTTGAAAATCTAATTTGTTTTGTTATTTTTTGTAGTGTAGATTTAAAATAGTTTTGTTAATTTTAATATTGTTTCATAAAACTTTCTATTTGTTAATTATAACATTGTTTTGGAAATTTGGAAATAATTTAATAATTTTGATATTGTTATGTAAATTTTGATGTAGGTATGTAAATTTTGGTATTGATATGCAAATTAAGATATCATTACGTAAATGTTGCAGGGATGGAGTACTGAAGCCAAGTCAGATGACGACGCAGAATCTGAGTTTTGCCGTGTCGGAGTGCTTCTGGAAGATGGTGAAGGAATCCGTGGAGCAGCAGGCCGACGCCTTCAAAGGTATCCTCATAATGTTAACGTGCAAAACAGGATTTAGGAGAGAAAAGATTAACAAAACAAATTGGCCAAATTCAATATGTAACATGCATTTTCAATGATCAAAATTATTATCTGCCTAAATCTGTCCAGGGAAAGGATTTAAATTATCATTTATAAGGCAATTTGTAGGCAGTTTCAGAAAATGTCCACAAACATTACAAAAAAAGCAATGATCTGCATAGCTCTCAGGGCATTGGCCTTCATGTAGATGAGATAAGAATGCTGAATTTACCTGGATAAAATTAAAGCTAATTATTAATTATTAAAGCTCATTTGCTCTATTTCAGCACTATGAACAGACTTGTCTGGTTTCAGCACTATATCAATTTTATTATTAATATTATTATTATTTTATTTTTTGTAGCCACACGTTTCAATCTGGAGACAGAATGGAAGAACACGTTCCCAAGACTACGGCAGCTTGACAGGGTGAGTGTGTATTGGAACATATAAAAATAAGTTAATATTGGTGATGGCTCATGAATAGATAGACAAATGTCGGAGTCAGTGAAATGTTGCACGGAAATTAGGAACAGAGATGGTCCACCTACACACGCACATCGTGAGGTTGGATTCAGTAACATCTTGATCATCACATAAATAATTTTTAAGTGATCCATGGCTTGTTTGCATGAAGATGAATTTTTTTTAGTTCCTGATTTTCAAAATATAAACTAAAATATAAAAGTCATTTCCTTAATTGGTTTATTTGATTGTTTCTATGTATCACCTTTTCAGCATCATCTACTAGTAGGCTATATCAGGGCAAATGCCCCACTCCTTGTGAAGAGTGCCTGTGGAACTTCATATTTGCATTGTCACATAGAAATGATGACACAAGACACAGAAAGGTTAACAGTATTTTTGTGGCAAAATATCTATGGAGGAGGCTCATGGTGATATTCCAGATGTTTACAGCAATGTCTATATATTACAGGACGAGTTGTTTGAGAAGGCTCACGGTGATATTCCAGATGTTTACAGCAATGTCTATATATTACAGGACGAGTTGTTTGAGAAGGCTCGCGGTGACATTCCAGATGTTTACAGCAATGTCTATATGTTTCAGGACGAGTTATTTGAGAAGGCTCGCGGTGATATTCCAGATGTTTACAGCAATGTCTATATGTTTCAGGACGAGTTGTTTGAGAAGGCTCGCGGTGATATTCCAGATGTTTACAGCAATGTCTATATGTTTCAGGACGAGTTGTTTGAGAAGGCTCGCGGTGATATTCCAGATGTTTACAGCAATGTCTATATGTTTCAGGACGAGTTGTTTGAGAAGGCTCGCGGTGATATTCCAGATGTTTACAGCAATGTCTATATATTACAGGACGAGTTGTTTGAGAAGGCTCGCGGTGATATTCCAGATGTTTACAGCAATGTTTATATATTACAGGACGAGTTGTTTGAGAAGGCTCGCGGTGACATTCCAGATGTTTACAGCAATGTCTATATATTACAGGACGAGTTGTTTGAGAAGGCTCGCGGTGATATTCCAGATGTTTACAGCAATGTCTATATGTTACAGGATGAGTTGTTTGAGAAGGCTCGCGGTGATATTCCAGATGTTTACAGCAATGTCTATATATTACAGGACGAGTTGTTTGAGAAGGCTCGCGGTGACATTCCAGATGTTTACAGCAATGTCTATATGTTTCAGGACGAGTTGTTTGAGAAGGCTCGCGGTGATATTCCAGATGTTTACAGCAATATCTATATATTACAGGACGAGTTGTTTGAGGAGGCTCGCGGTGATATTCCAGATGTTTACAGCAATGTCTATATATTACAGGACGAGTTGTTTGAGAAGGCTCGCGGTGACATTTTAGACGAGATTATCAACCTGAGTCAGGTGACACCTCACCAGTGGGAGGAGGCCTTCACGGAGAAACTCTGGGAGAAAACATCCACTCACATCTTTGAGAACATCTACCTACCGGCATCCCAGGCAGACAACCCCGGGTAAGTAAAGCTCCTTGAAAGTAGACAACCCCGGGTAAGTAAAGCTCCTTGAAAGTAGACAACCCCGGGTAAGTAAAGCTCCTTGAAAGTAGACAACCCCGGGTAAGTAAAGCTCCTTGAAAGTAGACAACCCCGGGTAAGTAAAGCTCCTTGAAAGTAGACAACCCCGGGTAAGTAAAGCTCCTTGAAAGTAGACAACCCCGGGTAGGTAAAGCTCCTTGAAAGTAGACAACCCCGGGTAAGTAAAGCTCCTTGAAAGTAGACAACCCCGGGTAAGTAAAGCTCCTTGAAAGTAGACAACCCGGGTAAGTAAAGCTCCTTGAAAGTAGACAACCCTGGGTAAGTAAAGCTCCTTGAAAGTAGACAACCCGGGTAAGTAAAGCTCCTTGAAAGTAGACAACCCTGGGTAAGTAAAGCTCCTTGAAAGTAGACAACCCTGGGTAAGTAAAGCTCCTTGAAAGTAGACAACCCAGGTAAGTAGAGTTCAGCTCAATACCTGCTGTTTGCTGATACTGATTCAGAAGTAGTTCAATGAAAGCCTGCCACTGTGACTGAATGCTCCGCTCTTTTGGATGATTTACTAGGAGCCGTTCTTTATCTTAAATTGTGACCAGATTTAACATTAAAATCAACATAGAAACATCTTCTGCTACACCCAGATCACTATTAGATTGTTTGAGTGAATGATTTGCTGGTTGTTTTTCAGGGTGTTCAACACGGCTGTGGACATCAGGTTAAAGCAGTGGGCAGACAAACAGCTTCCCAAAAAGTCTGTGGAAGTAAGTTCCTATATATCCATTCTATACATTTATTTATCACCTAATTATTTTGCTCTCCTGATATTTCCCATTGAAATGAATTTGAGCCTCGTTTCAAAACACAGGCGATAATACTTGTTATCGCCCCACACAGGCGATAATACTTGTTATAGCCCCACACAGGCGATAATACTTGTTATTGCCCCACACAGGCGATAATACTTGTTATAGCCCCACACAGGCGATAATACTTGTTATAGCCCCACACAGGTGATAATACTTGTTATAGCCCCACACAGGCGATAATACTTGTTATAGCCCCACATAGGTGATAATACTTGTTATTGCCCCACACAGGCGATAATACTTGTTATTGCCCCACACAGGTGATAATACTTGTTATAGCCCCACACAGGCGATAATACTTGTTATAGCCCCACACAGGCGATAATACTTGTTATTGCCCCACACAGGCGATAATACTTGTTATAGCCCCACACAGGCGATAATACTTGTTATAGCCCCACACAGGTGATAATACTTGTTATAGCCCCACACAGGCGATAATACTTGTTATAGCCCCACATAGGTGATAATACTTGTTATTGCCCCACACAGGCGATAATACTTGTTATTGCCCCACACAGGTGATAATACTTGTTATAGCCCCACACAGGCGATAATACTTGTTATAGCCCCACACAGGCGATAATACTTGTTATAGCCCCACATAGGTGATAATACTTGTTATAATCCCACACAGGTGATAATACTTGTTATAGTCCCACACAGGCGATAATACTTGTTATAGCCCCACACAGGCGATAATACTTGTTATAGCCCCACACAGGCGATAATACTTGTTATAGCCCCACATAGGTGATAATACTTGTTATTGCCCCACACAGGCAATAATACTTGTTATTGCCCCACACAGGTGATAATACTTGTTATTGCCCCACACAGGCGATAATACTTGTTATAGTCCCACACAGGCGATAATACTTGTTATAGTCCCACACAGGCGATAATACTTGTTATAGCCCCACACAGGCGATAATACTTGTTATAGCCCCACACAGGTGATAATACTTGTTATTGCCCCACACAGGCGATAATACTTGTTATTGCCCCACACAGGCGATAATACTTGTTATAGCCCCACACAGGCGATAATACTTGTTATTGCCCCACACAGGCGATAACACTTGTTATAGCCCCACACAGGCGATAATACTTGTTATAGCCCCACACAGGCGATACTGTATACAGAGAAAAATTCGCGCCTAGTTATTTTCGCGCCATCGCCATTTTCGACAGGTTCGCGCCGTTTTATTTTCACGAATTTTGGATTTCTAGTACATAATATTATCACAAATTAAGCTTACAACTCAATGCAACACGTGGTCGCAATTTTGATATGGTGTTAATATTGTCACTGGGTCAATATGGTCATGCTTGGTATCAAAATGACCGGGAGAGTCCCCTCTTCAATAAAAAAGGTCGCGAAAATTTGTCTGTATACAGTAATACTTGTTATAGCCCCACACAGGCGATAATACTTGTTATAGCCCCACACAGGCGATAATACTTGTTATTGCCCCACACAGGCGATAATACTTGTTATTGCCCCAGTTTTGATACTTTGTGACATAGCAGTGATGATATATTGCTCGAAGAAACTACATATGTGACTTTTCTGAAGAGACAACTTAAAGTTTAATGAGACATTGTTATAAGGCTATTAAAGGGCATTTTTTACAGGACAATGTGCAACAGTGTGGAGTGTGGAGTAACTATGTACTTATTTAGGGTCCATAGTGTCCACTGGTCCATTGTGTCCTCTGGTCCATTGTGTCCTCTGATCCATTGTGTCTTCTGGTCCATTGTGCCCTCTGGTCCATTGTGTCCTCTGGTCCATTGTGTCCTCTGGTCCATTGTCTCCACTGATCCATTGTGTCCTTAGGTCCATTGTGTCCTCTGATCCATTGTGTCCTTAGGTCCATTGTGTCCTTAGGTCCATAGTGTCCTCTGGTCCATTGTGTCCTCTGGTCCATTGTGTCCTCTGGTCCATTGTGTCCTTAGGTCCATTGTGTCCTTAGGTCCATTGTGTCCTCTGGTCCATTGTGTCCTTAGGTCCATAGTGTCCTCTGGTCCATTGTGTCCTCTGGTCCATTGTGTCCTTAGGTCCATTGTGTCCTTAGGTCCATTGTGTCCTCTGGTCCATTGTGTCCTTAGGTCCATTGTGTCCTCTGGTCCATTGTGCCCTCTGGTCCATTGTGTCCTCTGGTCCATTGTGTCCTCTGATCCATTGTGTCTTCTGGTCCATTGTGTCCTCTGGTCCGTTGTGTCCTCTGGTCCATTGTGCCATCAGATCCATTGTGCCATCAGATCCATTGTGTTCTCAGGTATGGATCATGATGAGACATTTGTGATTTTATTGAGGCATTGTCGCATGATCCCTGATGACCTCTAAAATTCCAAATAAGATTTTTTTCTGGGCCTTTGTTTTATAGATTGGATGGGAGACATTGGAGGAGGAATTCACCAAGTTACTGGAGCGGGATAAGGCCAAGAAAGACCGCGACGTGCTGTTTGACAACCTGAAGTCTGCTGTGAAGGAGGAGAGCATGAACAAACACAAGTGGGACGAGAAGGCCGAGGAAAGCCTGGTAAGATATGGTTATAACAAGGCCAGGGAAAGCCTGGTAAGATATGGTTATACCTCTATAACAAGGCCAGGGAGAGACTGGTAAGATATGGTTATACCTCTATAACAAGGCCAGGGAGAGCCTGTTAAGATATGGTTATAACAATGCCGAGGAAAGCCTGGTAAGCTATGGTTATAACAAGGCCAGGGAAAGCCTGGTAAGATATGGTTATAACAAGGCCAGGGAGAGACTGGTAAGATATGGTTATACCTCTATAACAAGGCCAGGGAGAGACTGGTAAGCTATGGTTATAACAAGGCCAGGGAAAGCCTGGTAAGATATGGTTATAACAAGGCCAGGGAGAGACTGGTAAGATATGGTTATAACAAGGCCAGGGAGAGACTGGTAAGATATGGTTATAACAAGGCCGAGGAAAGCCTGGTAAGCTATGGTTATAACAAGGCCAGGGAGAGACTGGTAAGATATGGTTATAACAAGGCCGAGGAAAGCCTGGTAAGATATGGTTATAACAAGGCCAGGGAGAGACTGGTAAGATATGGTTATAACAAGGCCAGGGAGAGACTGGTAAGATATGGTTATAACAAGGCCGAGGAAAGCCTGGTAAGCTATGGTTATATCAAGGCCAGGGAGAGACTGGTAAGCTATGGTTACACTTTTATGATATATTATTGATACATATTACTGTGGCACCTCCGCAAGAAGTGAACCCCAGTCATTCTGTGGTGGCTCAAAACTCATAAAATCTCCTTTGAGAAGGCCATTTGATCATAAAAGCCCAACTAATGTTGGCAAGAGAAAGTAGGTAATTTAATTGAAATCACAAGGTCGAACATGGAAATATTTGAAACAGCCAATCACCATTGTCAATCGTGTCAAAATGAAAGTGATTGAGATGTTGGTGTTGTATGTTACAGCGGGTTATTCAGGTGAATACGTTGGAGGACCGATCTGTACACGACAAGTATCAGTGGGACAATGCCGTCAAGTTCATGGAGGCTTCCGTCAAGGAAAAGCTAGAACAAAGTTGGTTTCTATCACTACCATACTATGTAATGTAGACTTCTATAGATACATTTATTTACTTATAAGTTTAGTTTATTTTCAAGTAAAAATATGTTTATTGGACGCAACAAATGACAATCATCTGTTTGTTTTGTTTAATGGCGTATATCTGTTTGTTTAAATCAATGACATTTAACTGTTTGTTTCATTTAAGGACGTTTATTTATTTGTTTGTTCCATTTAATGACGTTGATCTATTTGTTTTTTTCATTTAATGACATCTATCTGTTTGTTTCATTTAATGACGTTTATCTGTTTGTTTCAGTTAATGACATTATCTGTTTGTTTCAGCGGAGAGTAAGATCAGTGAGATGCAGGGACCCTCCGCTCAGGAACAATGGCTTCACTGGAGATACAAGACATCAGAACAGAAGAACCGTGGGGCCACCATACAGGAGCTAGACAAACTACTCGCAGCTGACGCGAAACACAAACCTGCGCTGTCATATGAAGAGCTCACGACGGTCCGCAAGAATCTTGAGACCAGATCTGTCGATGTTGATCCTGAATTTGTAAGCAATTTATAAATCCATCAGGGTCTTTATGAGAGTAAAATAATAATATCAATCATTTAGAAACCGTATTCAACTCTATTGTCAGAGTTACCGCTTATTTACAGCATTTATTTGATAAATATAGTGAAAAATAAATGGAGTGAAATATGGCAAGTGAAATAAATTTTAATAAATGAAATGAATTCACCTGTTTGATTTATAACAGATTCTGATGAATACATTTTTGATACTTTCAGATTCGGGAGACTTGGCACCAGATCTACCGACGACACTTCCTGAGGAAGTCACTCACCACGGCCAACGACTGCAAGAAAGGCTTCTACTACTACCAGAGGGGATTTGCTGATACCGGGGTGAGATAATCTTCACTGTTATAAGCCATGCTGTTATAATCTATGCTGTTATAAGCCCTGCTGTTATAATCTTTGCTGTTATAAGCCATGCTGTTATAATCTGTGCTGTTATAAGCCATGCTGTTATAATCTGTGCTGTTATAAGCCATGCTGTTATAATCTGTGCTGTTATAAGCCATGCTGTTATAATCTATGCTGTTATAAGCCATGCTGTTATAATCTGTGCTGTTATAAGCCATGCTGTTATAATCTATGCTGTTATAATCTTTGCTGTTATAAGCCCTGCTGTTATAAGCCACGCTGTTATAAGCCATGCTGTTATAAGCCATGCTGTTATAATCTGTGCTGTTATAATCTTTGCTGTTATAAACCCTGCTGTTATAATCTATGCTGTTATAATCTGTGCTGTTATAAGCCCTGCTGTTATAAGCCACGCTGTTATAAGCCATGCTGTTATAATCTTTGCTGTTATAAGCCCTGCTGTTATAAGCCACGCTGTTATAAGCCATGCTGTTATAAGCCCTGCTGTTATAATCTATGCTGTTATAATCTGTGCTGTTATAAGCCCTGCTGTTATAAGCCACGCTGTTATAAGCCATGCTGTTATAAGCCATGCTGTTATAATCTGTGCTGTTATAAGCCATGCTGTTATAATCTGTGCTGTTATAAGCCATGCTGTTATAATCTATGCTGTTATAATCTTTGCTGTTATAAGCCCTGCTGTTATAATCTGTGCTGTTATAAGCCCTGCTGTTATAATCTATGCTGTTATAATCTTTGCTGTTATAAGCCCTGCTGTTATAAGCCATGCTGTTATAAGCCCTGCTGTTATAATCTATGCTGTTATAATCTTCCCTGTTATAAGCCATGCTGTTATAATCTATGCTGTTATAAGCCATGCTGTTATAATCTGTGCTGTTATAAGCCATGCTGTTATAATCTGTGCTGTTATAAGCCATGCTGTTATAATCTGTGCTGTTATAAGCCATGCTGTTATAATCTATGCTGTTATAAGCCATGCTGTTATAATCTGTGCTGTTATAAGCCATGCTGTTATAATCTGTGCTGTTATAAGCCATGCTGTTATAATCTATGCTGTTATAATCTTTGCTGTTATAAGCCCTGCTGTTATAATCTGTGCTGTTATAAGCCATGCTGTTATAATCTGTGCTGTTATAATCTATGCTGTTATAATCTTTGCTGTTATAAGCCACGCTGTTATAAGCCATGCTGTTATAATCTATGCTGTTATAATCTGTGCTGTTATAAGCCCTGCTGTTATAATCTATGCTGTTATAATCTGTTCTGTTATAAGCCATGCTGTTATAATCTATGCTGTTATAATCTGTGCTGTTATAAGCCCTGCTGTTATAAGCCACGCTGTTATAAGCCATGCTGTTATAATCTATGCTGTTATAATCTGTGCTGTTATAATCTATGCTGTTATAATCTTTGCTGTTATAAGCCCCGCTGTTATAATCTGTGCTGTTATAAGCCCTGCTGTTATAATCTATGCTATTATAATCTGTGCTGTTATAAGCCCTGCTGTTATAAGCCACGCTGTTATAAGCCATGCTGTTATAATCTATGCTGTTATAAGCCATGCTGTTATAATCTTTGCTGTTATAAGCCCTGCTGTTATAATCTATGCTGTTATAATCTTTGCTGTTATAAGCCATGCTGTTATAATCTGTGTTGTTATAATCCATGCTGTTATAATCCTTACTATTGTAATCGATGCTGTCATAATCTCTACTGTTATCATCCCTACCATTTTAATCCCTACTTTTATATAACAAACTGATATAATCCCTGCTATTATAATGCTTACTATTATAATCCTTACTATCATACTCCCAACTAATATAATCCCTCCTTTTATAATCTCTACTTTTATAATCCCTACTAAAATGTCTACTATTATAAGCCAACTGTTATAATCCCTACTATTATAATTATCCCTTCTCTAATACTCCTCTGACTTTTATAATCCTCCCTACAAGTATAACCCCTACTATAATTCCTAATGTTTTAATCCCTACTATTTTAATCTCTAATGTAATCCCAATTATAATCCCACTACTATAATACCTACTGTAACAATCCTTACTATTATATACCTTATAATTATACCTTATTATAATTCCTATTATTAGAATCCCTACATTAATACTCTCACTCTTAAAATGCCTTCTATTGGAACTCTATTATTGTGATCATAACTCTATTTAATGTAACACTAGGACTGCCATAACTCTGTTTAATGTTACAGTTGGGCTGCCATAACTCTATTCTCTATGGTTTTTTTACAGTTGGACTGCCATGATGTGGTTTTGTTCTGGAGAATTCAGCGAATGCTTCAAGTGACAAGCAACGCACTCAGACAGCAGGTCATGAACAATGAAGGTGAGAGCTCACCATAGCAACATGGTACCATAGCAACATGGTACCATAGCAACATAATAACATAGCATACTGATCATAACATATCAGATGGTGGGGGACAACTTCAAGATGGGAATTTTGAACAGTATTACTCAGCATATTTGAAGAGGGGAAAAGCTATACATAATTTTGACGATATTAATTGTCTTGTATATTATTTATATTAAAACAGAATGTAGATTAGATATCAGAAAGGTTTTTAGCTCTGCTGAGACTTTAGCTCTCAGAGCTTTAGGAGGGGGGAAAATGTCTGTCCGTCCGTCGGTCAACATTTCTTTAAAAATCTTCTCCTCCAAAACTACCAGTACTATATCTTTCATATTTTATATAGAGGTAGATATATAGGTGAAGATTCAGATTCCTTCAAATCTTAGTGATGTCACCATTGACCTTAGTGCAGTGACCTTGAGGTCACAAATTTTGTAAGGAGCATATCTCAGCAACTACTTATAAGAAGAAATTAAAACTTGGTATACAGAAATGTCTTAGGTCATAGCCATGCCTCATACTTTCTTAGTCATGTAACCTTTGACCTTGACACATTGACCTTGAATTCAAAATTTGTGAACATGCCACATCATAACCATTAGAAGTGAATTTAATGCGCTTCATATCTTTAATATACCAACACTATTTTATACAGAGCAAGATAGAGAGTTGAAGATTTAGATTCCTTCAATTCTCAGTGATGTCACCATTGACCTTCGTGCATGCAGTGACCTTGAGGTCACAAATTTTGTACTGAGCATATCTCAGCAACCACCTATTAGAGGAAATTAAAACTTGGTATGCAGAAATGTCTTATGTTAAAGCTGTACCTTGTCATACAATTTTAGTCATGTGACCTTTGACCTTGACATACTGACCTTGAATTCAAAATTTGTGAACATTCCACATCACAACCATCAGAAGTGAATAAAAAACACTTCATATCTGTTATATACAAACACTATGTTTAAAATTCTTCTCCTCCAAAACTACCAGTAATATTTGTTTCATATTTAATACAGAGTTAGATAGAGCGTTGAAGATTCAGATTCCTTCAAATCTTAGTGATGTCACCATTGACCTTAGTGCAGTGGCCTTGATGTCACAAATTTTGTGAGGAATATATCTCAGCAACCACTTATAAGAAGAAACTAAAACTTGGAATACAGAAATGTCTTAGGTCATAGCCGTGCCTCGTCATACTTTCTTAGTCATGTGACCTTTGACCTTGACATATTGACCTTGAATTAAAAATTTGTGAACTTGCCACATCACAACCATTAGAAGTGAATTAAATGCACTTCATATCTGTTATATACCAACACTATGT
This sequence comes from Amphiduros pacificus, assembly GCA_949316495.1. Classification (NCBI taxonomy): domain Eukaryota; kingdom Metazoa; phylum Annelida; class Polychaeta; order Phyllodocida; family Hesionidae; genus Amphiduros; species Amphiduros pacificus. The sequence continues at coordinate 12,471,002 of OX439012.1, read as the reverse complement.
TTTAAAATCTTCTTCTCCAAAACTGCCATTAATTTATGTTTCATATTTTATACAGAGCTAGATAGAGAGTTGAAGATTCAGATTCCTTCAATTCTTAGTGATGTCACCATTGAGCTTAGTGCAGTGACCTTGATGTCACAAATTTTGTAAGGAGCATATCTCAGCAACCACTTATAAGAAGAAATTAAAACTTGGTATACAGAAATGTCTTAGGTCATAGCCCTGCCTCGTAATACTTTCTTAGTCATGTGACCTTTGTCCTTGACACATTGACGTTGAGTTCAAAATTTGTGTACATGCAAAATCTCACAACCATTAAAAGTGGAGCAGACTTGAGCAGATGATGATTTTGACCAATCAAAATGCATGTTACATATCAAATTTGGCCCCAACTTGTTATCTTGATTCTCATTGGCTATGTTATTCAAAATGGCAGCCTTCTTGACAACTTAGTGATAGCTATTAGATTTTTTTTTTAATCTCAAATTTTGTGCATGAATATTGAATTGGTAACAAGATAATGATTTACCAAATACAGTCAGACCTCGCCGGACCGTCCCCCGATGCTCCGGCATATCAATTACCGACAGTGATTTGGCTGCAACCATTCTAATCTTTCTTTATTTGTATTCACCAAACCGTCAAATCCGGATCCCGACACCGGCAGTGATTTATGGGAACAAAAGTGCTAAATCTAATGTAAATTGTATCATCAAACCGACATTAAGTTAAGGGGTGAATAAACATGTTGGGGTAAACTTCCCAGCTGATGAAAGACCCCACGTGGTGCGGGCCAGGCGACAGGCAGGATGTGGCACGTGTCAGTCAACACCGGTCTGTCTGATGTTTGCCGACAGAGCTACCGCTAGGGGGCAGGGCTAATCTGGTGGCAGCCAAGCTGACAGGCGGTGGGGGAGAGGGATGCGGGTAGCGTTCACAGTATACACAACACTTTGGGCCTATGACTGGGGCATGGGAGACACCAGGGAGGCACATCTTCATAGATCAAAGGTTGTCAGGAAATCGTGTCAGTCTGTTATCACAGGTGTCCGTTTCATCAAACCGTCAGACTCGTGAAACCGGCAGAATTATGTGTGACAGACCATGACGGACTGGCGGGGCTTGACTGTATTAATGAATATCTCATCAAAACTGAATTAGGATCTTGTATGGAAAATCACAACCTGGTTGCTTGTTGCACTTTTTCTCAGTTCATGTGTTTTCATTCAAGTCAGCAGAGCTATCAACCCATGGGGTTTATTTTATTTAACATATTTGATATGGATACCAAGTTAAACATGGACTATAATTTTTGATGCTTTATTAATTAACCATGAATGTTGATTCGTTCTATATATAGCGCGGCGGCTGGAGCGTAACATTAAGGAGTTGCTGGAAGACTTCGGAGATGACAAGCAGAGACTACAGAATCTGTTGACGGGTCGCCGCGTCATGCTCGCCGAGGAACTCAGTAAGATATTCTACATACTCCTTTATTTTTATTGATAGGTTAAATTTGATAGACATTTCACGATTTGTAGTGAATTTGCACAAATCATCAAATCTGATTTTGTCCTTTGCATTTTTAGAAAAAGTACGGGCGATACAAGAGCTGCTAGAAGAATTTATTCAGCAACTCAACAAGGAGAAATAAGCAGTCTACAAACTAAGTACTCATGGCAACCACAGACACTTTGTGATTTCTCCTATCATTATGATTCATGACCTTGGAGTGAAGGTCAAAGGTCATTTCATCCCTTTCGCCCAGGAATTCTTATCTCCTGAAATTTTAGAATGAACAAAAGGAAAGAATGAAATATTATTGCATTTTGTCATTGCCTAAATGTGTTAAGATTGTTTTATGAAATGTTTTGATTTTCCAGGCTATAATCTCTTTATTTCATGACCCAGGCATTAAACAAGATGAAGGTTGAGTTATATGAGATATGGCCCAAATATAATAACACGCTCAGTATCTACTATGTTACAAAAATTAGGAAATTTAAGGTTCTAAAGAGATATATTTAGTTATTTTTTTAAATATGTTATTTTCTTCAATAACGTTCATTTGTTTGATAATTTTTGATAATTACCCTTGTGGTTCTTCCAATTAACTTGTGAATATGTAGAGTTTTTACTGCTCCTGCTTTGGATATGAAATATGAATCTTGACATTTTTTTTATTCCTTTAAATCTTGTGTAAACTTTTGCATGGCTCTGGTTGGCTTATAAAGTTGGTCACTTAAATGAAGAAACCATTTGAGGTCTGTAAATATATTCACCAAATAATGTATAACCTATTTCCATGTAGAAATAACTCTTGTTTGTAGATTATTATTATTAGACAGCTTATTATGATAAAAAGAAAAGAAACCCAAAGTATGGTCTGAGTAATATTCAACTTTCATCATAAATTGTTTAAATTAAATTGTCAATAACAAATCAAATGGTCTAAATAAAGAGCATGCTGGTTTCTATAAGTATAATGATTATTAAGGGTGAAAATAAATACCATAAAATGATAACTGAATTAGCTGAAGCAGAGGAGAGTGACAATTTATCTTCATCTCTTCTGGTGTTGTATAGCATGTATTATTAACCAACATAGAACTCTATGCATTTGGAAATGTTACTTTAACCAGCAAGCTTAATGTTACTGTGACATTATTGATATATGGACATATGATTTATAGTACTCTGCTAGTCTCCCTGATAGGTCATACAGTTTGTGACCTACTTAGTGTAATATACATAGAATATTTTAGGTCAGGTTTAAAAAAATAGACTTGTGCCAAATCAAGAACAAAAATGATAAATTCGAGAAAAAAAACAGGAAAGAATGAATCAGAGAAAATAACATGCATTTTTAGTCCCTTTCAAAATTTTCTTAACATTTTCATAGAAAAAATAAGATAATAGAGGAAACAGAACAGTTTATTTGAAAGTTGTGCAGAGAATTTAGCTAGTGATTATTCAAGGCTTCAAGCAAAACCTCCCACTGCTGTACAAAATATAAACTAAATGTCGCATCTGTACAAATGTATAATTTAAGCCTCATTTTGTAAAGTATTTATGTGCTGTAAATTTTCAACTTCCAAAAACATGAATAAACTTGTGAAAAAATAAACTTCCTATCTGTTGTATGATTTGATTTGTGAAGTTGGCCGCACCACTTGTGTCTTGTTATTTATTGGGTATATGATGGACTGGGCTCTGTCTTAATACGCTGCACACGGCCCACATCTGCCTCAATCCAGGTACATATTTCTGATTGGTCAGTTATTTTCACACCTTTATGCCCAGACTGATTGGTCAATTACACTCGCACAAGATTTGTTGGTCACAGTGGCAGATCCAGGATTTTCAACCCCTGGGGTCTCAAATGTGCTCTGAAAAAAAGTGGGGAGGTGGGGGGGTGGGTCTCCAGTTCCCAAAAGCCCCCTCTAGCCACAGAGACCCGGGTGGGCTTCAAACCCCAAAGTCCCCCCCCCCCCACTGGATCTGCCACTACATCCAAACCTAAAACCAATGAGAAGACATTCAATTTGGAAACATTCAAATTATAGTAACCATGCTCTCAATGGCCCATACCAGACCCTATTCATGATTTGGGTCAAGTAGAATACAAGGATGATGAATGTGACTGGGCTTACCTATTGAATAAAATGCTTTATTTGGAAATTAAATACAATCCAGATGTTATAAATTGTTTTGTGTTTGAGTAACATGTACAGTCTTTGATTCAGAGGATTCCCTCTAATGATTAAATCATAGACACAATAAAAACAAGTGTTGATTTAAAAAAATCAATCTCGCGTAAGTTTGCAAAATCCCAATCTTCTAACTCTACTACACACTCACAAATCACTTCTCAAACAAAAGCGACATCTGACGGTGTAATCAGAATTAATCAGCCAAAACATGGCCGCCATGGACCGATAATCGGGGTAGGCTCCATTGACTTACGGCTTAATCACCTTGAAACCTCAAACATCTAGCCCTAAAGGCAAAACAAACGCGAGCGAAAAAACACCTTAAAGCTTTCATGAAACACACAGGTGTGTATTTTGATCAGCTGAAATTATTATCATTATACTCAAGTCTGCTCTGAGAGAGTATTTAAGTGTTTATTTGTGAAACAATTTGCAGGCATTTTCAGAAAATATTCACAAGCAATGATGATCATAGCTCTAAGGCCACTGGCCTATGTTTTGTAATTACATATTGAATTTGTAATCTCAATTCTCATTGGCAATTTACATGTTATTCAAAATTTTGGCCTCCTTGAAAACTCTGTGATGGTGATAGCTATTAGATTTAGCATCATAAAAAGATGGAAAAATTCTGAGTCTAATGGAAAATAGATAGATAGAATTGCACCCAAGGAAAAAACAAATCTTACCTGCTAAAAGCTAAGAACTACAGTAGTTCAGAGAAGATCAAAGTTGACAGACAGAATGAAAGACAATTTCACCCCTCATTGCAGCCAAAGTTTTATTTATTATTATTATTATTATTATTATTATTATTATTATTATTATTATTATTATTATTATTATTATTATTATTATTATTATTATTGTTATTGTTATTGTTATTATCATTATTATTATTATTTTTATTATTATTATTATTATTATTATTATCACAAGTGCCTTCGGCTGGGAAGTGATGCTGTCCCTCACTGTTGTAGCTATCCCTCACCTGTGCAGCTGTCTCTCAATTGTGCACCTATCTCTCACCTATGCAGCCATCCGGCCCTCACCTATACAGCTATCTCTCACATGTGCAGCTGTCTCTCACTTGCACAACTACCACGTGTGCAGCTGTCATTCAGTTGTGCAGTTGTCTCTCACTGTTGTAACTATCTCTCACCATTTGCAGCTATCTCTCACCATGTGCAGCTATCTCTCCCCATGTGCAGCTATCCCTCACCATGTGCAGCTATCTCTCACATGTGCAACTGTCTCTCACTTGTGCAACTACCACGTGTGCAGCTGTCATTCAGTTGTGCAATTGTCTCTCACTGTTGTAACTATCTCTCCCCATGTGCAGCTATCTCTCCCCATGTGCAGCTATCTCTCAAACTGTGCAGCTATCTCTCAAACTGTGCAGCTATCTCTCCCCATGTGCAGCTATCTCTCCCCATGTGAAGCTATCTCTCCCCATGTGCAGCTATCTCTCCCCATATGCAGCTATCTCTCCCCATGTGCAGCTATCTCTCACCATGTGCAGCTATCTCTCCCCATGTGCAGCTATCTCTCCCCATGTGCAGCTATCTCTTACCATGTGCAGCTATCTCTCAAACTGAGCAGCTATCTCTCACCATGTGCAGCTATCTCTCCCCATGTGCAGCTATCTCTCACCATGTGCAGCTGTCTCTCCCCATGTGCAGCTATCTCTCCCCATGTGCAGCTATCTCTTACCATGTGCAGCTATCTCTCAAACTGAGCAGCTATCTCTCACCATGTGCAGCTATCTCTCCCCACGTGCAGCTATCTCTCCCCATGTGCAGCTATCTCTCACCATGTGCAGCTATCTCTCACCATATGCAGCTGTCTCACCATGTGCAGCTGTCTCTCCCACAGCTATCTCTTATTTATACAGCTATCTCTTATTTATGCAGCTATCTCTTATTTGTGCAGCTATTTTTCATGTCTCAATACAGCTATCTCTCAGTTATGCAGCTATCTCTTATTTATGCAGCTATCTCTTATTTATACAGCTATCTCTTATTTATACAGCTATATCTCATTTATGCAGCTATCTCTTATTTATGCAGTTATCTCTTATTTATGCAGCTATCTCTTATTTATGTAGCTATCTCTTATTTATGCAGCTATCTCTTGCTGTTGTAGCAGTCTATCACTTGCTATCTCTCACTTGTGCAGCTAACTCCCAATTGCATGATCGTGGTGGCTAAATATATCTGCATTTCACCCATATAGGCCCCTTTGTACAAAACCTAGCAGGGCCTCAATAAGTAGGTCAATAAATAGGTCAATTTATCGATGGTTGAAAACAAAGCTCTAATACAGAAATATAGGCATATTGGAGGTAATTTTCATTTCTAATGTAATTCTGACAAAAAATAAATGATAACTATGCCATTCATAATATGTTAAAAGCGCCACCCTTCACATAAACTTGCAAAAAAAAAGTGAAGTGGAGATTAGTTTAGTGTCATTTCCACCAGAGGGCAGGCAACGTGGTGACGGACCAGCGAGATGACGCACTCTTATCAGTGGCGACTTTAGTTGCGGCCAATACCTCACACAGCAACTTTTTTTTTTTTTTTTCAAATCTCGTCACCCTTCCTCTCTGATCACGTTCATGCTTTTTTTATATATGTATGTAATCATCATCATCATCATCATCATAATCATCATCAGCATCATCATCGTCATCATCATCATCATCATCATCATCATCATCATTATTATTTTAAACAATTTATAGATTAAAATTTATGGTTGCTGTGCGAACATTTTCAGCTCGTTTGTTATCAACATTTTTAAAAGAAATCTCTCTTGTTAGGCGTAGACTATGCAGTCCAATCTATATATATGGACATGTTATTACTGTCTATGTTAGGTAGTGTTCTCCAATCACCCATCGGCAAAGCCCAGATAGGTGATCTGGAGAGGTCTGAGATTTTTGCTGTTTTGGTTATAATCTCGTTTAGATGTGATTTTTTAAATACCCAACTGTTTAAGTGATAATTCATATTTTATGTATGATTATGTCTAAAATCTCACAAAAAAGCTTGATTATATTTTGGATAACATTAAATAAAGAAAATTAATAATCGCCAGCTGCAAAAATTGAATCAAACCCGTTTCAACTGCCTCAAACCCGTTTTAACGGCAGTTGAAACGGGTTCAATTTTGACGTTTAAACGGGTTTACCAAAGTTTTTGCAGCTGGCGAGTTTTTACTTCACTAGAGCTCAATCAACTCCACCAAACTTTTCTTTGGTTGGAGTTGGTAGAGACCATGGACGTTCGACAAACCCCTCCAGATCACCTATCTGGGCTTTGCCGATGGAATGAATGAATGAATTAGGTTCGTAGGCTTGGCAGGGTGAATATCTGCATCCCACGAGGGCCTTAGTCATCAAGGGACGGCCCTCATGTGGCTGCCGAAGGCAGTCTCGGTTTGACGAGTTGGCTGCTCAAGGTCCTACATGGGTCTGCTGGAAGGTGCTGCGGGAGAAGAATCTTCTTGGTCTGGAGAAGGCGCTTTATATGGTGCTAAAAAGCACCAGGCTGGGTCGGTTTCTCTTGTCTGTGACCAGTCGTCATCAGGCAGGTGTCAGGGGAGCTGAATCTGCCTGGTTGTGGGGTAGGCTGCTTCTACCGGGGAGGGGGCCATTGCAGGATTAGGCTGTGTAGCTCTGCAGTGGTTGTGGCATGGAAGGCTACGGCAGCAGCAGTGGGAAGTAGGTCTGTATCCTCGCTTTCCACGTCGTAGCTTTGCCTGGTGAGGTGTTCGCGAAGAGGTCTGGTATGGTAACACTCTAGTAGATAGTGCAGGAGAGGCCTGGCCGAGGGTCTGCTGCAATGTAGGCACTCGTGGTCCCCGAGGTGGTACACTTCGGTCTTAGTGCATGGGTAGCCCAGGCGTAGCCGGAAGATGTGCACCTCGAGGGCTCGAGTGGCCGTGGATGGCAGAATGATGGGGCTAGGGCAGAGGAGGCTCCACGGGGAGACCTTCGGCAGAGGGGAGATGATCTGTCATCCCCTTCCTTCATGCACTTAAATGTTGTAAGTAGAAAAAAAAAGCCAACCTTGCGGGATGGAAATGTCCAAGGCCCGCAGAGGGGGTAGCGTGGTTTAGTTCCTTTTGTTGTAAGCTGAGCTAATTCCAATTAAGATGTTCATCAATTGGCTGCTAAGCTGCGAATGTTGGGGTTTGCCGATGGGTGATTGGAGAACACTATATGTTAGGCGACGTCACAATTCTATTTATAGAACATGCGGATTTCCTGGGAATCCCCAAAGCCCGGTGAAATATAGACTGGGTTCCATCTCAATCACACAAGTAAGAATAGATGATTTGGGTCGGGTACGAGACTAGGTGAAATAGAAACTATTTTGTGCAAATTCGATCACTGCTGTGATTGTTGCAAAGATTTGATTTGAGTCGATGCGTTTATAAGAATACATTGAAAATGTAAGTCACTGACATTTACAAGCAGGCGGACTTCTCGGAGAATAACTGAAGTGCACAGAAGGTTAGATAAAATCTCCTATATTCTATTCCATCGTCATTTTGTCATTTTTTTTGTCAACTCTCAGACTCGAGTCAAGTTTGACAACAGGAATACAAGTGAAGTCGGCCCCCAAGTGAAGTCGGCCCCGCCGTGGGTAGGTGAACTCGGCCCCCAAGAGAAGCCGGCCCCAGTCACTCTGTACCGGCTCAAAACTCATGAAATCTCCTTCGAGAAGGCTATTTGACCCTAAGGGCATTAACTAACCCTAGGGACCCTAACCCTAACCCTAGGGACCCTCGGTAGCCGTTAATTTTCTTCCGGTAACTTGATATTCTAGTCACCTAAATGTGGGGGCCGACTTCTCCTAGGGGCCGACTTCTCTCGGGGGCCGACTTCACTCAGGGGCCGACTTCACTTGTTACCGACAACAGTACAGGCCAACATTTCTAACCTGCACTGTAGTTCAACTTCATACAGTCATGCTGTCTTGCGCCCGGTAGGAATCACGGCCAAGTAGGAATTCCTACATAGCGCAAGTGCGCTCAGTAGGAATTCCTACTTTGCGCAAAAAAGTAGGAATTAGCTTTTCAGAGGTTTTATGTTTTTAAATCCACTGAGATACCTATTTAGGACCAATACAGCTTACCAGTGACATTTACCAGTGTTGATATTTTATCAGTGATGGCTGTCAGCTGATACCTAAGCTTCGAGTCACTGCCACACCGCATCATTGTCACTTCGGCTCACTACAACTCAGCGGCCTCACAACATCTACATCTACATCTACGGAATACGGGTCTGGATCTGCGGTTGCAGATATCTTGAGTCCCGGATAAACACTCAATTTCCAGTCGTGCCCCCACCACCCACCATTGCTCATGCTCATGCCAACATGCCTATGTACAAAGTTCAATAAATATATATAATCATGATTAGTAGACGGCTCCGCCGGCCATCACAGCTAGGCCGCCGAGAGCTGGTCTGTCCATTTGTCCTCTGGGTGGGACCATCTGTAGCTGTCCTTGTGTGAAGCAATTCTGCAGTCTGCTTTTAAATGTCTCAGCTGTCTCCGCCATTACAACAGTAGCTGGTAGTATATTCCACACTCTTATTGTTCTCGGAAAGTAACTGAATTTATACACATCAACTGTGGGCTGCACAAGCACGTACGGATAGCCATGGGCACAGCGCGAAACTCTGTCAATGGGGGAGATGTATGTGGGGATGGTCACAGCACAGGTATTGTGGACTGCCTTCCAATATATGGTCATCCGGCTGGTAAACCTTCTCTCTTGTAGTGAACGCCAACTGAGATCTTGTTGTAGGCCTGTTACACTTATGTGTCTCTGGTACTGCCCGGTGGTAAATCTGGCTGCCTTTCTCTGGACTTTTTCAATCTTCTGGATGTGGTTCTGTTGATGGGGATCCCACACCGCTCCTGCATACTCTAATATAGGTCTTACTAAGGTTGTGTACGCTTTAGCTTTGGTCTCAGTCTTACAGGTACCTAAATTTCTCCTGAGAAAGTTTAGGGACTTTTGAGCCTTGGCTGCTGTGTCTGTGACATGTTGTCCCCAGTCTAGGTTATGTGTGAGCTCTACTCCTAAGTATGGGTGATGTTTCACTGTTTCTAGGACTGTGTCTTTCATTTTATACCTTGTGATGATTGGTTTTCTCTTGAGTGTTATTCTTAGTAGTTTACATTTATCAGGGTTGAACCTCATCTGCCAGATGTCTGCCCATTCGCTCAGTTTATCGAGGTCCGCCTGGAGTGCCGATGCATCGAACCGATTCGAGATGATTCGATACAGTAAGCAGTCGTCAGCAAATAATCGTATGCTCGAATTCGTGTGTTCCGCAATATCGTTTATATACAATATGAACATTAGTGGTCCGAGTACCGTTCCTTGCGGCACGCCCGATTTTACGCTGACGCCGGATGATGATTCGCCATCGATTATGACACGCTGATATCGTCCGGTGAGCCAGTTTTCGATCCATCGCAAATTACCGTTTCGAATTCCGTAAAAATCAAGTTTCGATAGTAGTCGTCTATGTGGTACCGTGTCGAACGCCTTCGAGAAATCGAGTATGAGCAGATCAAGCTGTTGGTGAGCATTCAGTCCTTTTGCTAGTTCCTCGTTCCTCACAAGGTTATATGAAAGGTGAACACTGGTTAAAATTAACGTAATTGAACTCACTTTTTTTTAAAACGCATCTACATTTCACAAAGAATACGAATACATGCCACATAAAGTTGTATCCTCAAGAAGAGGTTATTAAAACATCGTTATTCATATATCGCGAGTGAACTGCCAAACTGTTATTGTTTACATGTATTGTTCTGATCTCATACTTGTTATAATTGACATACAGGTATAAACATGATAAGAGTAGTTTCCAACACAAATGTAACATTTTCTGTATTATCTTGAGAAAGAATTATGCTTTCCCCTTGAAAATATAACAAAGAATATTTCAGTAACTTGTTTACCATATTATAAGAACATGTAAATATTCATAATAAACTGACAGACTTTGAAATATATATGACTGTGGTATTTTTTACTCAGAATAATAGGATTCATTTTTATCTCATTACTAAAATACTAAAAGTTTTGAGTGGCGCCATCTTGCTACCGTTAAATGCGCCGGGGAATCACTTCATAAATAACATCATAACTTAACCCGCATATAAAATTTGGTGACCTTTGAATTTACCTCCACTTGTTTTTTCCCCCATGTTTAAATACCATTTTTCGTTTTTATAATTATTATAATTTCCTTTCACATAATATGGCACATAATCCTGCATGGTGATATTTGGGACACAATATTAGAAATCTGACATGTTGACATAGTCTACCATAAATTTAGAAAAAAATTTGAATAATGAACTGTGAATAGTGAATAAGTAACAAAGTTCACACACATATTTTCAGGTGGTGTTAATGATGGTGCAATCATAAATGATAATTATCAACGATGAATGATGACAGCTTGTTATATTATTCACATTTGTTGGTTTCGGTCAGAAATATTAAAAAATTATTATGATTTGGGGCAGGAAACTATTCATCTTACATTTTAATACAAAACAGTGACAATATAAGAAATCTACAGGGCATCTCATTTGTGTAGCTATCTCTTACTTGTGCAACTATCATTAGTGTAACTATCTCTCACTTGTGCAGCTATCTCTTACTTTGGTAGCTCTTACTTTTGTAGCTCTTGTGCAGCTGACACATTTGTGTACCTGACTCATTTGTGTACCTGACTCATTTGTGCAGCTGACTCATTTGTGCAGCTGACTCATCTGTGCAGCTGACTCATTTGTGCAGCTGACTTATTTGTGCAATAATTTTGACATTTTGGTATTTATTTAATATATACTTTTTGCAGAGAGTGGGAGCCGCTGGGAAATTATACTGGTTTCCTACAATAAAGCAGTATATTTTTACATGTTTTATAATGAGCATGCACTATATTATCATTATAACAGTTTACGAAATTATTATCTTGTTATATCTAATTACATTTTGTTATGTTAAATGCAGATTAATCTGATGCTAAATTTTTCTTTGCTTGCTTTAAGCCCAGTTTATTTTTTACAAATATGCTTTCTGCACTTGGCCAGAAAAGAATGTTCCTGCGAGTTGATGAAATTGTTTGATGTTATATTTGCTAATGATTGTGTTTTGATTTACATTTTTAAATTTATAAATGCCGTACTTATATTTTGTTTCATTTATATTGTTATAAGCACTTTAATCCGCTGCTTAGTTCTGTTCTGCTTGCTAGATAAGCCCAGTTTTTTCCAATATGCTTGGTGATTGTTCACCCACCAAGCATTAACAATGGTATAGCCAGGTGTTTCAAAGAAAATATTAAGAATATTTATTGAAACCAATTGCTATTCAATATTTGAGATTTGTGAAGTACATGTAATATTATACTGGCTATCCCACTAATTAGGTTTTCTGGGATACCAAAAAAAAAGAAACCCAGTAAATGATGACTGGCCTTGACGTGGCTACTGGGCTTATGCGTTACGAAGAAGTCATCAGTGTGAATATGGAACCTGATCTTTAATTACAATGCAATGAATAATTGTTTGAATTGTGCACTTAATTATGCACTTATTTATGCACTCATCTGGGGTCACAAAAAGGTCACACTACCCGTCATGTGGATCTTTTGATGAAGTTCATTATGCATATAGTCAAGCTGTTTCATTATTGGCACCAAATGTCTGTCACATGATGGATTCCTACATTGCGCAAGTTGCACAATGTAGGAATAACACATGCCAACAAGTGAGAATGACCAAAATGATGCCAAATGTCTGTCACATGATGGATTCCTACATTGCTCAAGGTGCACAATGTAGGAATAACACATGCCAACATGTAGGAATGACCAAAATGATGCCAAATGTCTGTCACATGATGGATTCCTACATTGCGCAAGTTGCACAATGTAGGAATAATACATGCCAACAAGTGAGAATGACCAAAATGATGCCAAATGTCTGTCACATGATGGATTCCTACATTGCGCAAGTTGCACAATGTAGGAATAACACATGCCAGCTTGTACAAGTAACCAAAATGATGTCAAATAACTGTCACATGATGGATTCCTACATTGTGCAAGTTGCACAATGTAGGAATAACACATGCCAACATGTAGGAATGACCAAATGATGCCAAATGTCTGTCACATGATGGATTCCTACATTGTGCAAGTTGCAATGTAGGAATAACACATGCCAACATGTAGGAATGACCAAAATGATGCCAAATGTCTGTCACATGATGGATTTCTACATTGCTCAAGTTGCACAATGTAGGAATAACACAAGGCAGCATGTATAAATGGCCATTTTGGAGTCAAACATTGGTCACATGATGGATTCCTACATTGCTCAAGTTGCACAATGTAGGAATAACACATGCCAACATGTAGGAATGACCAAAATGATGCCAAATGTCTGTCACATGATGGATTCCTACATTGCTCAAGTTGCACAATGTAGGAATAACACATGCCAACATGTAGGAATGACCAAAATGATGCCAAATGTCTGTCACATGATGGATTCCTACATTGCTCAAGGTGCACAATGTAGGAATAACACATGCCAACATGTAGGAATGACCAAAATGATGCCAAATGTCTGTCACATGATGGATTCCTACATTGCTCAAGTTGGACAATGTAGGAATAACACAAGGCAGCATGTATAAATGGCCATTTTGGAGTCAAACATTGGTCACATGATGGATTCCTACATTGCGCAAGTTGCACAATGTAGGAATAACACATGCCAACAAGTGAGAATGACCAAAATGATGCCAAATGTCTGTCACATGATGGATTCCTACATTGCGCAAGTTGCACAATGTAGGAATAACACAAGGCAGCATGTATAAATGGCCATTTTGGAGTCAAACATTGGTCACATGATGGATTCCTACATTGCTCAAGGTGCACAATGTAGGAATAACACATGCCAACATGTAGGAATGACCAAAATGATGCCAAATGTCTGTCACATGATGGATTCCTACATTGCTCAAGGTGCACAATGTAGGAATAACACATGCCAACATGTAGGAATGACCAAAATGATGCCAAATGTCTGTCACATGATGGATTCCTACATTGCTCAAGGCGCACAATGTAGGAATAACACATGCCAACATGTAGGAATGACCAAAATGATGCCAAATAAATGAATATGATAATCCAAAGTTAATGGTTTATTATTTTTTAGAGTCTATTTGTGATGATGTGGATGGTTAGATTCCTTAAAACATTTTCTTAAAATGTCCAGAACATCTTTCCATAATCTCTTGAACCATCATCTACTGTTTAAAGAATTATTCTTAATTGTATTTATATACTAAATTTCCTTTTATCATTTCTTTCTTCCAATAAAATGCAATATTTCCAGGCCACTAGCTTATTCTGTTGCATCAAAATCAAATCTGTTTTGTTCTGATTAATCATGTATACGTGTATGATAATTGGTTCTTGGCTTGGTATGATGTGAAAAAATCACTGACAGTGTTTTGCTGAATGCCATCCTTTGTTTTCAAAATTGGTCCCATAAGTTGGCAACTGATTAAATGTACTGTTTTGACATGTCCTCTGATAAACACATGCTCCAATTGTTAAATCTGCATATCTAAGGACCTTAGATATTTATCTTTCTTTTAGTAATCCATAGTGAATTGGAATTTCCAGGGGCTCCATTGCAAGTATTTGCATGTAATCCAATTTTTAAACCATCTTGGCATGTTAAAAGAAAGAAGCAATTTCCTTGGAATGCCAATTTGGTTCCAAGACATCTTAGATGTGGGATTTTCTCCTATTTTTAATGACCTCTCTAAAACTTCCTTTTTAAATTCCTTCGAGCCACACACAAACATCTGAGGACTTGGTTTGACTGATGGCATTTGACAAGGTTAAATAATGCCCATCCTGATGTCTGATGTCTGACCCCACCCTGGCCATTTATACATGCTGACATGTGCTATTCCTAAATTGTGCAACTTGATCAATGCAAGAATCCATCATGTGACAAAGGTCTGACCCCACCCTGGCCATTTATACATGCTGCCTTGTGTTATTCCTACATTGTGCAACTTGAGCAATGTAGGAATCCATCATGTGAAAGATGTCTGAGCCCACCCTGGCCATTTATACATGCTGACATGTGTCATTCCTACATTGTGCAACTTGAGCAATGTAGGAATCCATCGTGTGAGTTATTTGTCAATTTTCTGTTTTATGAGTTCAGGTTAAATATATAAAATGTGTCTGGACATAATATGACAGACCTCATATTCAATATAAATAAATACATGCTAACCTTATATACCTACCTAGAGAAAAAAATTTGATTACATACATATATAAAAAAAGCATGAACGTGATCAGAGAGGAAGGGTGACGAGATTTGAAAAAAAAAAGTTGCTATATGAGGCCGCAATAGTGTACTCCAATCACCCATCGGCAAAGCCCAGATAGGTGATCTGGAGAGGTCTGAGATTTTTGCTTTTCATGTATAATCTCGTTCAGGTGTGATTTTTTAAATACCCAACTGTTTTAGTGATAATTCATATTTTATGTATCATTATGTCTAAAATCTCATAAGGAAAATATAAATACTTGATAATAATCACCAGCTGCGAAAAATGAGTCAAACCCGTTTTAACGGCAGTTGAAACGGGTTCAATTTTGACGTTTAAACAGGTTTACCACAGTTTTTACAGCTGGCGACTTTTTACTTCACTAGAGCTCAATCAACTCCACCAAACTTTTCTTTGGTTGCAGTTGGTAGAGACCACCCAGCAAACAATTATACGTTTTTAATACGTCTTGAAAACGTTTTGATTTGGTTTACAAAACGTTTTGACAAAACGTCTTGAAAACGTAATTGTGTAGACACTCCAAAATGTTTTCAAAACGTTTTGGCAAAACCTCTTGAAAACGTTTTGACAAAACCTCTAGGAAACGTTTTGACAAAACCTCTCGGAAACGTTTTGACAAAACCTCTCGGAAACGTTTTGACAAAACCTCTCGGAAACGTTTTTAACAAAACCTCTTGGAAACGTTTTTAACAAAACCTCTTGGAAACGTTTTTGACAAATCCTCTTGGAAACGTTTTGATAGGACCTTCCTAAGATATTCATTAAACCTTTCTGAGACCTTCCTACAACCTTTTTGAGAATTTCCCACAAGTCATAACAATATATTTTCATCTTACCTCTAAATTTGTAGAAAAAGAACATAGAAAAAAAAAACTATTTTCTTTTTTTTTTAAATATTTATTAACATCATATTAATTTCTAATTCAATGTTACAATGTATTTCTACATATATCTGATAATTGTTGAAAATGTCCATGATTACTGATAGTGTGAAGTTTTTGAAGAGTCCTCTTCAGATGAGTCCAGACATGAGGAAGCTGGTGTACTGGGAGCAGACCCTCTCTTTGCTGCACTTTCTGAAACAGAAATAACATTTTCTAAAGATTCAATCTCAAACTTTTGATACCACAAGAAATATTCCTTTAAATATTTAACATACAATATTCACCAAACAACCCCCCCCCCCCCACAAAAAAGCTGATTTTGTACAGATATTCTAAAATATCCTACCTGATATTTTGCCCCCCCCCCCTACTTGGTTCAAGTTTGGGGCATTCTTCATTGTTCTTAGGCTTTGCCCCGAAATGGTATCATATTGTCCTTCATGTAGTTTCAGATAAATCCTTCGACATGCTCCTGCAATTATTAAATTCACAGATTTAAAACCTCTTCATAAACAATACAAACATATCATTTAAGACATAAGATATGAATATAAAAAAAATAAATTACACAATCTGAAAACATGTGGTTTAAGTATAAATTAAGTCAAATTCAGTGACTCGATTAAGTCATAAACTTTTAGAGACAGATGTAATGATAAAAAAATAATAGAGCCCAGAATTCTTTAATTGTGCCAAACATTGTATGTGAGGATATGCATAGATTTGTGAATTGGTTTTTCCCATATTTATCACACTTCACAGAAGCTTGAGTGCATGTTGGGGTTGCAGGCCAGTGCAGAAATAGCCACATGTGGGTCACAGCTTGTTGGCTTAACTGGGGTCATACGGGATGCAACCCTCCCTTATGTAATTGGGTCAATTGACTAAGCCAAATTAGATGCACATGTGAAAGATGAATACTCAATGTCTTATCTCAGCATTTAAATATATATTCATGAATGTTCATGCTATAAGTCTCACAATAATTAACACACTCATGTACATACCTTAATTCCCGAATTGTAGCTCTAAAACAAAGATGTGGCCTTGAGTCGATGTTTGCTGTTGGAGAACCAAGTCTTCACTTTTCAAATTTGAGTGGTGACAGAGTCAGCATTACATGGTATAATTATTAATCATAACATCATGTAAAATAATGGCAAATTTAGTAGTATTAACTTATTTTTCTAATTCTAATATGCAGTAAGAATACGAAAATAATATTTGCAGGGGTGTGGAGTAGGACTCCATCTCATGGAGGTGGAGAGGCTATTAATAATCAATTAACCCAGTCATGTGTACATTGGTTTGAAATAACTGTCAAATGGACAACTTTGTAAGTTGTTGGAAGGATTCAGTATAAAATATGAAAATATTACATCAAGGTCAAACATTGTTGTCATGTTTTCTTAACATTACCTGCATGTGTTATTCTTAAAACAATAAAAATTGTGATTATGACCTCAGCAAATAACACCAAACATTCAGTTAAACTATTTCATGCCAGTTTCATGTCACTTTCCATAATTAGTGTCCAACATTATTAAAATATTTACCAACCATAATTTCTGAAGCTAAGCCAAACCAAGACCAAATCATAACGTTTTGTATATGTTTTATCAAGACGTTTCCAAGATGTTTTTGAAAAAACGTTTTCAAAACGTTTACAAGACGTATTTTATAGCCTAGCCAATCCAAGACCAAACCAAAACGTTTTGTAGACGTCTTTTGTTTGCTGGGCATGGACGTTCGACAAACCCCTTCAGATCACCTATCTGGGCTTTGCCGATTGGTGATTGGAGAACACTAAGGCCACGATAAAAGTCGCCACTGATAAGAGTGTGTGATCTCGCTGTTCCGTCACCACGTTGCCTGCCCTCTGGTGGAAGTGACGCTAAACTTATCTCCACTTCACTTTTGTTTTGCAAGTTTATGTGAAGGGTTGCGCTTTTAGCATATTATGAATAGCACAACTTATTTGTTGTCATAATTACATTAGAAATGAAAATAACCTCCAATATGCTGATATTTCTGTATTAGAGCTTTATTTTCAACCATCGGTAAATTGACCTAATTATTGACATACTTATTGAGGTCCTGCTAGGTTTTGTACAAAGGGGTCTATATGGGTGAAATGCAGATATTTTTAGCCACCACGATTGAGAGATAGCTGCATAAATAAGAGATAGCTGCATAAATAAGAGATAGCTGCATAAATAAGAGATAGCTGCATAAATAAGAGATAGCTGATAACTGAACAAGTGAGAGACAGCTGTATAAGTGAGATAACTGGAAAGTGAGAGATGGTTACAACAATGAGAGATAGCTGCACAAGTCAGGGGTAGTTACAGCAGAGATAGATAGCTGCACAAATGAGAAACAGCTGCATAAGTGAAAGATAGCTGCACATGTAAGAGACACCTGTATCAGTGAGACAGCTGCACATGTAAGAGACACCTGTATCAGTGAGACAGCTGTACAAGGGAGAGACAGCTGCATAAGTGAGAGATAATTACAACAGCGAGAGACAGTTACAGCAGAGATAGATAGCTGCACAAGTGAGAGACAGCTGCATAAGTGAGAGACAGCTGTATCAGTGAGAGATAGTTGTACAAGGGAGAGACAGCTGCATAGGTGAGAGATAGTTACAAAACTGAGACAGTTATAACACAGATAGATAACTGAACAAGTGAGAGACAGCTGTATAAGTGAGATAACTGGAAAGTGAGATATAGTTACAACAATGAGAAATAGCTGCACAAGTCAGGGGTAGTTACAGCAGAGATAGATAGCTGCACAAATGAGAAACAGCTGCATAAGTGAGAGATAGCTAGACATGTAAGAGACAGCTGCATCAGTGAGATAGCTGTACAAGGGAGAGACAACTGCACAAGTGAGAGATAATTACAACAGTGAGAGACAGCTGCATCAGTGAGATAGCTGTACAAGGGAGAGACAGCTGCATAAGTGAGAGATAATTACAACAGTGAGAGACAGCTGCATCAGTGAGATAGCTGTACAAGGGAGAGACAGCTGCATAAGTGAGAGATAGCTACAACAGAGAGAGACATCATCCTTTACCAGCCGAAGGCACTTCTAAATTGATAAAGATGTTGACTATTTGTGGGATTTACCAGTGAGAAGGTCAAATCATACAATTCAAAATGGCTCAGTGGGTGAGACATCTGTCTCCCATGCTAAAGGTCTGGGGTTCAATTCCTGGTGGGAACAATTTTTTTTAAATAAAAAATAATGACTTCATACAATAAACAAAGGTGAAATCGTCACGTTGCGATCTTTTTAGAGCAAAATGAAAGTCAGAACACATAAAATGTTTTTTTTTCTTTTTTCGTTTTTCTTTTTTGGCAGATGGAGAAAACACAGAAAAATAAAATATAATGTCTGTTATACAGAAAACAAAGATGGCATCAAAATATTTTGGTTAAATTTGAGCAATGACATATTAGCAAAGAAATGGAACATAGTGCTAATTTCATACAATGCTGTTACTCCAAGTTTCCTAAAAGTACTGACACAGGGTGATACATGGTTGAGATGTCTGTCATCTATGGTAAAGGTCCAGGGTTCAAATCCTCGTTTGGAAAAATATTATTTTCATGCTAAAGGTGAAATCTTAATATTGGGGTTGTTTGTGTGATATGTACTTCAGAAAACATTAATCGATTTGTCTATTGAAAATGCAGAAAAATATAAAATAATAGAAATGACTTGATACAAAAAAAAGATGAAATCTTTATATCGGAGTTCTTATTGGTCAATTTGCATATCAAAAGAATATAATTTTTTTTTTTTTTTTTTTTTTTTTTGCTAACTTAGACAATATTTAGTCAATAATTATAGCAAAATAGATAGTAGCATTGATAATATCAATAAATGATTGGTTGATAAATAATTGTTTGATAAATTGGTCTTTCATGCTCACACTGATGACTTCTTCGTAACGCACAAGCCCAGTAGCCACGTCAAGGCCAGTCATCATTTACTGGGTTATTTTTTTTTGTCTCCCAGAAAAACCATGGGGTAGCCAGTATCAAATCACAAATCTTAGATGTTGAATATCAATTGGTTTCATTGACTGTTCAAAACATTTTCTCTTCAACACCTGGCTATACCACTGATAATGCTTGATGGGTGAACAATTCACCAAGCATATTGGAAAAAACTGGGCTTATCTAGCAAGCAAAACAGAACTAAGCAGCAGATTAAATTGCATGTAACAATGTAAAACAAGCCAAATTTAAGTATAGCATTTAACAATATGAAACAGAACAAACAAAAATATTAGTAAATAAACAATCTATGACAGGAAATATGAATATGGTGATTGTGATAAAACCATTGTGATAAGGTTTGACCGTGCAATATGGCAAAATCTGTATAAAATTTATTATGGGGATCCAATGTTTGAAATCTGGAAATATTGTGATAGTGATGTATTGAATTTTTTGGAATAACTTTTTTTCTTCAAATCATTTATGATTAATGATTGTTTTTACATTTTGATTAAATGTCCTATTTTCCAATAATTGAATTTAAAAATTGAATCTTAATTAAATATAGATAGTTGTAAGGACTGCATTATCCAGAATCAAACAATATTGTCCACTTTTCCCTGTGCATTATTTCTTACTTTGCATGTCAACTGAATGGTGTTCTCCCCAGAATGTGTTGATATTTATTGATATTAAACCAGATTGTCTATAAAATGAAAATATTGAAAGTGATGAATAGGATTTCTTTTTATTTACCAGGAAAACCAAACAGCTGGATAGCCAACAGTATTTTATTTTGTTCCTCATTAAATATTTCCATCTTTGTAAGAATCAGTAAAAATGTAAACATTCCAAACTCCATCTATAACAAGAAAAGGTGGTGAAATTTAGAAATAATACCAATAGAATCAAGAAATAAAATCAACAGACAAAACCAAAAAGTCAACAAAACCAAAGAATATTGGGAAAGAATGGACTTATTTAGCAAGCAAAGCAAATTGTAGCATTGTTTTATTCTGCTTTGAACACTATAAAATCTGCATTAACATATAACTAAATAAAATGAAATAACAATGTGGCACCTCCTTAGCTATCAGATCTACTTGCCATCAAGCAGAGTGGAAGAACCCTGTGATCCAACAGCAAGTCAGATGTATTACAAATACCAATTACTCCCTTGGACAAACATGAAGACTATTGGGGACAGAGCCTATTCAGTCATTGAGTAAATAACTGAAAAAAAATAATAACAGAATTGTAATAAAATTAAGATAGAATGACAGAAAATTTCTCCCCAATTACTGCAGAAGCCATGCTATGCAAATATAGAAAAAAAATATTGCTGATCATCTCTTATCATTCAATACAAATAAGTTCTTTCATCACTGAATTAATGATTTTTACATACATATATAAAAAAAGCATGAACGTGATCAGAGAGGAAGGGTGACGAGATTTGAAAAAAAAAAAAAAAAGTTGCTGTGTGAGGTATTGGCCGCAACTAAAGTCGCCACTGATAAGGGTGTGTCATCTCGCTGTTCCGTCACCACGTTGCCTGCCCTCTGGTGGAAATGACACTAAACTAATCTCCACTTCACTTTTGTTTTGCAAGTTTATGTGAAGGGTTGCGCTTTTAACATATTATGAATGGCATAGTTATCATTTATTTTTTGTCAGAATTACATTAGAAATGAAAATTACCTCCAATATGCCTATATTTCTGTAATTAGAGCTTTGTTTTCAACCATCGATAAATTGACCTATTTATTGACCTACTTATTGAGGCCCTGCTAGGATTTGTACAAAGGGGCCTATGTGGGTGAAATGCAGATATTTTTAGCCACCACGATCATGCAATTGGGAGTTAGCTGCACAAGTGAGAGATAGCAAGTGATAGACTGCTACAACAGCAAGAGATAGCTGCATAAATAAGAGATAGCTGCATAAATAAGAGATAGCTGCATAAATAAGAGATAACTGCATAAATAAGAGATAGCTGCATAAATGAGATATAGCTGTATAAATAAGAGATAGCTGTATAAATAAGAGATAGCTGTATAAATAAGAGATAGCTGCATAAATAAGAGATAGCTGCATAACTGAGAGATAGCTGTATTGAGACATGAAAAATAGCTGCACAAATAAGAGATAGCTGCATAAATAAGACATAGCTGCATAACTAAGAGATAACTGCATAAATAAGAGATAGCTGCATAAATAAGAGATAGCTGTATAAATAAGAGATAGCTGTGGGAGAGACAGCTGCACATGGTGAGACAGCTGCATATGGGGAGAGATAGCTGCACATGGTGAGAGATAGCTGCACATGGGGAGAGATAGCTGCACATGGGGAGAGATAGCTGCACATGGGGAGAGATAGCTGCACATGGTGAGAGATAGCTGCTCAGTTTGAGAGATAGCTGCACATGGTGAGAGATAGCTGCACATGGGGAGAGATAGCTGCACATGGGGAGAGACAGCTGCACATGGTGAGAGATAGCTGCACATGGGGAGAGATAGCTGCATATGGGGAGAGATAGCTGCACATGGGGAGAGATAGCTTCACATGGGGAGAGATAGCTGCACATGGGGAGAGATAGCTGCACAGTTTGAGAGATAGCTGCACATGGGGAGAGATAGTTACAACAGTGAGAGACAACTGCACAACTGAATGACAGCTGCACATGTGGTAGTTGCACAAGTGAGAGACAGTTGCACATGTGAGAGATAGCTGCACATGGTGAGGGATAGCTGCACATGGGGAGAGATAGTTACAACAGTGAGAGACAACTGCACAACTGAATGACAGCTGCACACGTGGTAGTTGCACAAGTGAGAGACAGTTGCACATGTGAGAGATAGCTGCACATGGTGAGGGATAGCTGCACATGGGGAGAGATAGCTGCACATGGTGAGAGATAGCTGCAAATGGTGAGAGATAGTTACAACAGTGAGAGACAACTGCACAACTGAATGACAGCTGCACACGTGGTAGTTGCACAAGTGAGAGACAGTTGCACATGTGAGAGATAGCTGCACATGGTGAGGGATAGCTGCACATGGGGAGAGATAGCTGCACATGGTGAGAGATAGCTGCAAATGGTGAGAGATAGTTACAACAGTGAGAGACAACTGCACAACTGAATGACAGCTGCACACGTGGTAGTTGCGCAAGTGAGAGACAGCTGCACATGTGAGAGATAGCTGTATAGGTGAGGGCCGGATGGCTGCATAGGTGAGAGATAGGTGCACAATTGAGAGACAGCTGCACAGGTGAGGGATAGCTACAACAGTGAGGGACAGCATCACTTCCCAGCCGAAGGCACTTGTTACTTGCAATAAAAATCAGTTAAAAGTTTTTTTCTTCAAATATATATAAATGACTGACAGCTCTTTTTGTAGAACCTAAATTGGAGCACATTTTTTCTGACAAAGTATTTCCATCTTCAACAGAACAGCTGACAGGACCTACATGTGCAGCTTTATCAGACATATCTGATATCAGAAGAATATATGTACTCAGTAAACAATTACAGTTTGACAGTTCACTCGCGATATACGAATAACAATGTTTTACTAACCTCTTGTTGAGAATTCAGCTTTACAAGTCATATATTCGTATTCTTTATGAAATGTAGATGTGTTTTAAAAAAAAGTGAGTTGAATTACGTCAATTTTAACCAGTGTTACTTATGTAAATATACCCTGGGTGGGACTTGCCTTGGGTGCGTGGTGAGGGAAAGTCGGGTACCAGTTGTATATTGTTTGTTTGTTTGTTTGGGGTTTTACATCACTTTCAACATTATTTCAGTTATTTCGTGATGAGACCTACTTGTAGCAGATATAGTGCTGCCTCACTGAATTGTCATGTCGCAGGTCCTTGACATGACAACCCACCCGGTCACAGATTTACAAGGACAACGGGTTAACCCTTTGGCACAGGCCTCAGCTCATGTGGGAAATTGTATCATGAGTTCAATCCTGGCACGGCCGGGGTTCGAACCCACGATCTTTGGATCACCACAGAGGAACTGGTGCTAATAAGCTGGCGCCCTAACCAACTGCGCCACGGCCCGTGGCCCCAGTTGTATAAGGTGCGAGTGTGTAGAAGGTAGACCTACGAGACGACCTGATACTGATCAGCACAGGCCATGACTTGGCCATCCAACAAACCAAACCAGGCCAAGGAGATACTTTCAGTTAAACGTGGTTTCTCTCATTTGGCAATTGAATACTAGGTCTAAGTATCCCCATTTGTATTCCTACTTATTTGCGCTAAGTAGGAATTCCTACTTCTAGTTGCGCAATGCAG
Organism: Amphiduros pacificus; assembly: GCA_949316495.1. Lineage (NCBI taxonomy): Eukaryota > Metazoa > Annelida > Polychaeta > Phyllodocida > Hesionidae > Amphiduros > Amphiduros pacificus. The sequence continues at coordinate 12,446,638 of OX439012.1, read as the reverse complement.
GAATCATTCCTACACCGCGCAAGATTCCTACTTTGCGCATGACAGCGATACACAATACAATGTTCTTCAGCGAAGATTTCCAACTGAACTTTACTTTTCAGAGATTTTAACAGGGTCATCATGGAGGAAATACACAGAAAAGCCATCAAGTTGAACTTTGTGTATTTGACAAATGCAACAAACTTCCGGCTGAGTGAGGCCCTGTCTGCCCACCTCACGCAGAATGGACTCTTCCCGACCCAGTGGCTGGAGTCCATACAGGTCAGTGTTATACCGACATATCACTCAGACAGGTGAGAACGGACATATCACCCACACAGGTGAGAACTGACATGTCACTCAGACAGGTGAGAACTGACATGTCACTCAGACAGGTGAGAACTAACATATCACCCACACAGGTGAGAACTGACATGTCACTCCGTCAGGTGCAAAGAGAACCGCATCAGTTTTTTCTCACTACACGTGCTGGTCAGTGACGTCATGTCAATGGTTGGCACGTGCACGAGGCGATTACGTAACGCAAATATGATGTACTTCAAGAGATGAAACAAGTTTGTCAGGAATTTCTCATCGTAGAGCATACAGAGCATTATGAACGGTGTGCTTTGGACAGCAGATGCAGAATACAAAGACAAAACAATTCCAGAGAAAAATATTCCAAAAAATTTAATATATTCCATGTTTTTGCCAACTTTCTTGGCTGCAGAAAATTCAGATCACTTTTGTGCCCGGAAGTCAGTCTTCTCACGTGCATGCTAAAACTTGATTGGCGAGTTGAAAATATTTGAATGTTGTGGGTATTGTTTTGATTGACCTCACGTGAAAATGTATTGTGACGTTATATAACTCCTTCAGCTACCAATTACTTCCGGGCACCAAAGTGATCTGAATTTTTTTTGATGCCATACCTCTGACTTTGGAACAATATAAAGTGACATTCCTGATATATTTTTGGAATATTAAAATCACAGACCACAAGCTAATTCATTTTCGAAGATGGCTAAATACACATTTGGAGGGAAAGCAATCGTTTGCACAGTTTACAACATCATCTGCCTTGGAAGGTCGGGAAATGCATAGATTTTTGTTTCCTCTCTTGATATATCATCATATTTGCGTACGCATCGATATCCCTGCACGTGCAGTGGTCCACGTGCTGTGAGAGCTGGCTGGAAGCTAATGCGGTTCTCTTTGGTCAGGTGAGAACTGACATGCCATTCACACAGGTGAGAACTGACATATAACTGACAGGTGAGAACTGACATGTCACTCAGACAGGTGAGAACTGACATATCACCCACACAGGTGAGAATTGACATGTCACTCAGACAGGTGAGAATTGATATGTCACTCAGACAGGTGAGAATTGATATGTCACTCAGACAGGTGAGAACTAACATATCACCCACACAGGTGAGAACTGACATGTCACTCAGACAGGTGAGAACTGACATGTCACTCACACAGATGAGAACTGACATGTCACAACATGTCACAATTTTTTCAACTTGGGGGTATTCTTAGCTTTCTTTAAATGAATATTTCATTAATTTTCTTTTGAGAAATGACCAGAAATATGTATGTATGTCTGTATGTACCGTATTTACTTGTGTATAGGACGACTCGTGTATAAGACGAACCCCCAAAATTGAGGTTATTTTGCTTGAAAAAATCAATTTCCGAATATAAGACGAGTTGGTTTTTCTCAAGATATCGGCTCTGCTACCATTCAAGCTGCAGCTGAAGCTTGGCGGCCATTTTAAAAGTGAAACGTAAATATGCTTACAATACAAGATCTTAACGGTCTTATATGCGAGTATTTACGGTAAAACATAAATACGATGTTCATATTTTCGAAATAACGGATATCGGACGTAGCAGATCGATTTTAATTGCGTTTTAAATGATAAATAAATGTATTTACCCAATATTATCACAAATTCGCTTTGCAGGTCAAGAACAGAACAACACCATCCATTCATTTAACATGCATTACGCAATACTAGCGTGAAAGCAAATTATGCTTCGCAGGTCGAGAATTTCTCCATGTTTTTGCGCCCAAAACAAGAGCCTCTCCCGCCTTTCAAAATGGCGATCTTGTGTTGCGTAAATCATGTATGCATGTCGTAATTCTATTTATATTAAAATTAAATTTATTATTTAATTATATCGCACAATTCAATTCTGCCTTTGATGTCTTCCCTTTCAGTGGTGTGAAAATTAGTAAAAGTTCACTGATACCAATTATCAGCTTTCACAGTTTTGTGGCATTTGTTTCCACTGCTTTGAGTCGTGTCTTCCCTTGTTGACAGAAATGCTTTCACACATGGATCGATTTTAATTGCATTTTAAATGATAAATAATGAAAAAGCTTTGTTTTGACGCTAAGATCAAGGATGTTGAGAAATTCTCGACGTGGAGAAATTGTGATAATATTAAGTACATACCTTTATTTATCATTTCAAATGTAATTAAAATCGATCCGCTATGTCCGATGTCTATTATTTTGAAACGCTTTGTTTTCACTTTCTTTTCACTGATTCCAATTATTAGCGTTCACAGTTTTGCATTTCATCATTGTTTTAAATGATAAATAAAGGTATTTACCCAATATTATCACGATGATTTACAGCCAATCGAGTGCTATAAACGATAATAATTAAAAGCTATATAATGAATATCTTTGGCTTTTTAATACACAAAGAAATATTCTACCACGTATTAGTTTTGATGCTAAGATCAAAGACGTCACATACATCATATTAAGTTTTACTTTATGGAGAATTTCTCGACCTGCGAAGCATAATTTGTGATAATATTGGGTAAATACCTTTATTTATCATTTAAAACACAATTAAAATCGATCTGCTACGTTTCGATGTCTATTATTTCGAAACACTTTGTTTTGACTTTGTTTTCACTGATTCCAATTATCAGCGTTCACAGTTTTGCATCTCGTCATTGTTTCTACTGCTTTGAGTCGTGTCTTCCCTTCTTGACAGAAATGCTTTCACACGTGGACCGATTTTAATTGCGTTTTAAATGATAAATAAAGGTATTTACCCAATATTATCACGATGATTTACAGCTAATCGAGTGCTATAAACGATAATAATTAAAAGCGATATAATTAATATTTTTGGCATATAATACACAAAGAAATATTCTACCACTTGTTAGTTTTGACGCTAAGATCAAAGACGTCACATACATCATATTGCGTTTTACTTTGTGGAGAAATTCTCGACCTGCGAAGCTTAACTTGTGATAATATTGGGTAAATCCTTTTATTTATCATTTAAAACGCAATTAAAATCGATACGCTACGGATATGAAAGTTCAATTTGACATGTTGGCCGCTCCACTTTTGTCTCGTGGGCATCCAGATGCAAAAATCAAGGAGCTCACGTACATCGTATTACGTTTTACTTTGTGGAGAAATTCTCGACCTGCGAAGCATAATTTATGATAATATTAATCGATCCGCTATGTCCGATATTCGTTATTTCGAAAATAAGAATGTTCGTAATGAAAACTTGTAGTGCCGTAACTTTTGGGCGTAAATCCTCGTCCACAGGTTGCTCTCGTGTATAAGACGACTCCCCAAACATTAAGTAAGGGTTTTTGTACAAAAACCTTGTCCTATATACGAGTAAGTACGGTAGATATGAAAGGCAAATATATTTATCGTTAATTAATGATACTTGTACATATTTTTCAAAATCACTGCTTAATCCCTTTAATGTAATTCAAGCCCATATACTGATATTGTCATTTCTATGTCAGAAAAAAATCATTATTTATTTTTCAACAGTGCATAACAGATGAACCCAAAAAGAGACGAAAGTTTTGGGAAGATATACCTAAGAGAGGTCCCAAGGCTTGGGGGAAGATATTGACATGTTTACGAGCCTGCGGACAGAGTCATGTGGCCACACAGCTGGAGGCGACAGAACAGGCACTCAGACAAAGTGAGTATATACTAACATTAGGGTTCTCGCATGTATCATTTACTCAGACAAAGTGAGTATATACTAACATTAGGGTTCTCATATATCAGTTACTCAGACAAAGTGAGTATATACTAACATTAGGGTTCTCGCATGTATCATTTACTCAGACAAAGTGAGTATATACTAACATTAGGGTTCTCATATATCAGTTACTCAGACAAAGTGAGTATATACCTACATTAGGGTTCTCGCATGTATCATTTACTCAGACAAAGTGAGTATATACTAACATTAGGGTTCTCATATATCAGTTACTCAGACAAAGTGAGTATATACCTACATTAGGGTTGGAGGTGTCATATATCAGTTACTCAGAGAAAGTGAGTATATACCTACATTAGGGTTCTCGCATGTATCATTTACTCAGACAAAGTGAGTATACACTAACATTAGGGTTCTCATATATCAGTTACTCAGACAAAGTGAGTATATACCTACATTAGGGTTGGAGGTGTCATATATCAGTTACTCAGAGAAAGTGAGTATATACCTACATTAGGGTTGGAGGTGTCATATATCAGTTGCTCAGACAAAGTGAGTATATACCTACATTAGGGTTGGAGGTGTCATATATCAGTTACTCAGACAAAGTGAGTATATACCTACATTAGGGTTCTCATATATCAGTTACTCAGACAAAGTGAGTATATACCTACATTAGGGTTCTCGCATGTATCATTTACTCAGACAAAGTGAGCATATACCTACATTAGGGTTCTCATATATCAGTTACTCAGACAAAGTGAGTATATACCTACATTAGGGTTCTCATATATCAGTTACTCAGACAAAGTGAACATATACCTACATTAGGGTTCTCACACATCAGTATATCAGACAGAGCATATTAAATTCAGTCAATATATACCAATATAACTGTTCTCAAATATCAGTTACTCAGAGACATCCATAATATGTTTCTTCCAAAAGAGAATATATGGAATTGAATGGAGAAAGCATCCTCACTTTTTATCTTGCCGGAAAAATCATAAGTGATTGCTTTTGACCAGCTGTGAAAGTGCCGAAAGCAAGATGGCCGAAAGTTATTGAATATCCACCAAAATCTCTTCAGGGCCTAACATGTAATGGTTAACTCAGACAAAGTGAATAAATACCTAGATTTGTGATTTCAAACATTAGTATCTCAGAGAGGGTAAATAAAACACAACTTCAGTAAATTGTTCTTACCATATATATTATTCTAGACTTGTTAACTTGAAAACGTAATAGATAAAGATTCAATTTTTTTTGGTAAAATAATTAACCTTTGTGTCTTTTTCTGTTTATTTTTCCACTCTAGACCGTAACTTGGAGAAAGCTCCAGCATCAGTAGCGCCACCACCTTATAGTGGTGGAGGGGAAGGTGGCGGAGATGCCCTGCCTTTCTCAATAGAAGAGACATCCTTCGGGTATACCCAGATGGGGGCGCCACTGGCACAAGCCACGGTAGGTGGCAACACCTCTCATTTACTGCTCTCTACATTTATGACATATTTTTGGTTTTTGAAATTTTACTATTTTAAAATTTGTTTGTCATTCGAGAAATGCATTTGAAATTTTACATTGATTAATCAAAAATGTTTTTGCCAATATTTCAATTATTTTAAAGCTTGGTGTAATTGAAGTTCTGCAAGGTAACTTTTAGTACCTCTCAGTAATCCCCCTGTCTGTCCCATGTCCCGTGTTCAGTGTCTGACTATCCGTCCCTATGTCCACTCTAATGCTACACTGTTTTGTGTGGTTCTTGTAGTCATTTAGTGATTTATTTAGACACATTTTTGGCCAAATTGAGATATTTAATGATTTGTTTTGACAAAACATGGTATATTATAAAGTAGGATTGACTTGATGTTCACACAGCCATATTTTCCCTTGCCTTGATGAAGTTGAAGAGGGGGACTTAAATTTGGGTGCAGTTCGTCCGTTCATTATTTAGTGAGTTAGTTGGTCTGCATATAGTGTTAATGCCTTAAAATCCTAGGGATTGCTCGGATTGTTTTCATATTGCACAGGTGCATTTTATATATCAATATCTTGGACGAGTTTGATGATGGCTGTGATTGGATGAGTTATGTTGCCATGGTAATTACTTTACCAAAAATCTTGTTCGACCACATTCAATCGCAGTCAATGTTCATGCTTACTATTAATGTTGCTACCACAGATTATTACTTTTTATTTGTGACAAATTTGTATCTAAATTTTTTTTGGATTGTTGGCTTTAGGATGGCAAATTTGTCACGAGGTATCTAGTTTTTTTATGATTGTTGGCTTTAGGATGGCAAATTTGTCACGAGGTATCTAGTTTTTTTATGATTGTTGGCTTTAGGATGGCAAATTGGTCACAAGGTATCTAGTCTTTTTATGATTATTGGCTTTAGGATGGAAGATACAAGATGCAGTCAGTCCCTAGAGGGTCAATGTTAATTATTAACAATGTCCAATTCGTCCCCTACCACCTGGACGATAGATGTGGCTCCAATGTCGACAGAGATCAACTCAAAAATCTTTTTGAGAATCATCTTGGCTATATAGTGGATGTGAAAGAAGATCTCACAGCACAGGTAAATAGATAAATGAATGTAAAAAGTATGTGAAATGAATAAATATATAAAATGAATAAATAAATAGTAGGAGCATCTAAAGATAAAATCATTTTAAACTTTCTTATGGTACTGTTATCAATCAAATTTTATAGACTTTTCTTATTTATTAATTTTTTTACTCTATTTTAGATTCCAAAAGGCTCTATTTTAGACTCCTATCAATTGTATTCTTGATTCCTATGGACTCCATCTTTGGCTCACACAGGCTCTCTTTTTTGACTCATGTTCAGCCACTATGCCCAGTTGTTCTTTGAAAAGAGTAGGGTATTAAGTCCCAGTAGCAGGTTTCTATCTGACCAGACACCTCGCCTTAATTCTTGTGATAAACTTGTTAATCAAAACAAACTGTTTAAATGACCTTCCAACAGAGCAGGGCATTGAGACCAGGGACAGGCTTCTATCTTACCTGAAGTAGCCTAAAATCGGCTCAAACTAACAGACAAAAACAATGGTTTGGCACCAAAGTCTTCTTCCACCTCATTCTTAGTACAGTCTTCATATCATTGAGCTATATTAACAAGATCAGGGAAGATAGAAAAAAAACATTTTGAAGCCCTAAGAGTTATGTTATGATAGAACTCTAACTTTTGTGGGATTTATATTTGCAGAAAATGGAGGATGAGGTTGAACATTTTGCGAAGACGCTTGGTGAGACAGATAGTTGCGTCCTGGCGCTTCTCTCCCACGGCCATGAAGGAGACCAACTTTTTGGTGTGGATGGGGAGAAAGTTCCCATCTCAAACCTTGTGCGATATTTTGACGGCCACCATTGTGGAGCGATGAGAGACAAGCCAAAGCTTGTCATTGTGCAGGCCTGTAGAGGAAGTAGGTCGTCAACTTTTTTATTTTTCCTTTTCGCTTGTGGATAAAGTTTTATTTTTAACAATATTTTTGGACAGAATATAAGTTTGCTGTCAGATTATTAAATATTTCTAAAAAAATATATTTCTTGCTATATTTTTGTTCCTATTTAGAAGATCCATTTTTCCAATTCAGAACAGGTTTCGTATGCAGTGCCAGACGGTGCAGTGCCCCCTGGTGTCAATCAGGAGCAGCAGTATGAAGAGGCCTTGAAACAGTTTGCAGCCTTAAAACTGAAGTATGATGCTTTACTGGGCAGGGTACCTGCAGAGTCAGATATGCTGTTTGCCTTTGCCACAATACCAGGTAAATCTGTATAAGGCCAGAGAGTTATCTACTTTTTCTTTTCTTATCAGATCCCGCCATCCAGGCAGTGTGAGAGCTAAGGTATCTGGCTCTGTCTGTGTTTCTGTGTGTGTCTGTCAACAAAAACCCATATCTAGTCATACCAGCCTGGGTTATCTAGTCATACCAGCCTGGGTTATCTAGTCATACCAGCCTGGGTTATCAAGCCATACCAGCCTGGGTTATCTAGTCATACCAGCCTGGGTTATCTAGTCATACCAGCCTGGGTTATCTAGTCATACCAGCCTGGGTTATCTAGTCATATCAGCCTGGGTTATCTAGCCATACCAGCCTAGGTTATCTAGCCATACCAGCCTGGATTATCTAGTCATACCAGCCTGGGTTATCTAGTCATACCAGCCTTGGTAATCTAGCCATACCAGCCTGGGTTATCTAGCCATACCAGCCTGGGTTATCAAGCCATACCAGCCTGGGTTATCTAGCCATACCAGACTGGGTTATCTAGCCATACCAGCCTTGGTTATCTAGCCATACCAGCCTGGGTTATCTAACCATACCAGCCTGGGTTATCTAGCCATACCAGCCTAGGTTATCTAGCCATACCAGCCTGGGTTATCTAACCATACCAGTCTGGGTTATCAAGCCATACCAGCCTAGGTTATCTAGTCATACCAGCCTGGGTTATCTAGCCATACCAGCCTGGGTTATCTAGTCAAACCAGCCTGGGTTATCTAGCCATACCAGCCTAGGTTATCTAGCCATACCAGCCTGGTTTATCTAGCCATACCAGCCTGGGTTATCTAGCCATACCAGCCTGGGTTATCTAGTCATACCAGCCTGGGTTATCAAGCCATACCAGCCTGGGTTATCTAGCCATACCAACCTGGGTTATCTAGTCAAACCAGCCTGGGTTATCTAGCCATACCAGCCTGGGTTATCTAGTCATACCAGCCTGGGTTATCTAGCCATACCAGCCTGGGTTATCGTGTCATACCAACCTGGGTTATCGTGTCATACCAGCCTGGGTTATAAACCAACCTGCATCTATATCTATAAGCTAACTCAGCAAAACCAATTGACATCCCACACAGAGTGACCTATTTTGTTTATATTTTAGGATATTACTCCTGGAGAGATCCGGAACATGGAAGCTGGTTCATCCAGTCACTGGTCAAAATCTTCCAGGAGAGAGCACATGACACCAGCCTGCTGGATATGCTGACTAAGGCAAGTGATAAATAAATGATAAATGATAAAAGAGATATGTCATGATAACTTCTATGATAACTTTATGATAGCTTCTTTGATAACTTCTAAGAAAGTTTCTATGATAGCTTTTATGATTATTTCTGTGATATTATCTGTGATAACTTATATGATAACTTCTATGATAACTTCTATGATAGCTTCTCTGATATCTATTATGATAACTTCTATGATAGCTTCTGTGATATCTATTATGATAACTTCTGATAGCTTCTATGATAGCTCCCATGATAGCTCCCATGATAGCTTCTACATGTATGATAACTTCTATGATAGTCTCTATGATAGTTTCTATGATTGCAGGTGAACAATGAGATAGCCATGAGCCATGGGGCAGGAGTGCGACAGGTACCCGCCCCAACCTTCACACTCAGGAAACCCTGGTACTTCAACCCACCCAGCAAGCAAGGCACCTCAGTCTGACAACGACAGTCATGCCCCCTCCTCAATTCATATTATAAAAGGTCCCAGTGGGATAGAAATAGGCAATTATAGACCAGTCCCTGTTAATATTTTTCAGTGAGAAGTCACGTCTAATGAACACTGAAAAAAACACCTTGTTTTTTTTTATTCAGTAGTTTTGACATTAGGTGACAAATATATAAAATATCTGATATTGAGTGACATACAATTGATATCTGTCACAGAGTGACGCATACAAATAATATATATATATATATATTTGAGTGACACATGCAATAAATATGTCATTGAATGACATATACAATTAATATCTGTCACTGAGTGACGCATACAAATAATATATGTCATTGAGTAGCACATACAATTAATTGCTGTCATTAAATGACATTCAATAAATATCTGTCATTGAGTGACACATAAAATAAATATCTGTCATTGAGTGACACATACAATGAATATCTGTCATTGAGGGACACATACAATGAATATCTGTCATTGAGTGACACATACAATGAATATCTGTCATTGAGTGACACATACAATGAATATCTGTCATTGAGGGACACATATAATGAATATCTGTCATTGAGTGACACATACAATGAATATCTGTCATTGAGTGACACATACAATGAATATCTGTCATTGAGGGACACATACAATGAATATCTGTCATTGAGTGACACATACAATGAATATCTGTCATTGAGGGACACATATAATGAATATCTGTCATTGAGTGACACATGCAATGAATATCTGTCATTGAGTGACACATACATGTACATTCAAATTATATAAATAGAACATCACACAAAATGAATTTTGTGAAGATATCAGTTTTACAAAATACATGCAGACACATTTCATTAATCAGAAAACATTTTTACTGCAAGACGGATGGCTGATGTTAGTCACACGGCATGTCAGAATGAAGTTATAACACACCTTATTTCTGTTTGTATAAACATAGACATTACAGATAAAGAAATTGGCAATCGCACAAATATGACAAGAAAGACATGTGAAATATCAGAATCAAGGCCAAAAGTAATTTAACGCTGATGTGGCACAACGATGTCATATGATCTATTGATATACCATAATGTGATCTATTAATATACCATAATGTGATCTATTAATATACCATAATGTGATCTATTAATATACCATAATGTGATCTATTAATATACCATAATGTGATCTATTAATATACCATAATGGGATCTATTAATATACCATAATGGGATCTATTAATATACCATAATGGGATTTATTCAAATACCATAATGGGATCTATTAATATACCATAATGGGATCTATTAATATACCATAATGATAACCCAGTCTGGTATTCTGACAAAATCTGTACTTAGCTTTACAAATTGTAGATAAAATGAAAGGAAAATGTACCATCCTTTTGTGCAAGAGGCTAAAGCATGTGCCATAAATTTGATGTTTTAATCCTATGAGCACAAAGGGAGTGTAGCGATATTTAATTATCAAAAGAAAGAGTATTATTATCTATCTGGATTGTGGTAGATGATTTTGAAATGCATTAAAGCAATATTTGGTCTTTGTAATTGAAGGGAATTGTAAGATCAGCAAAACTTGTTTTTATTAGCTATGTTGACATAATCAGCAGAGAATCTGCAGTGATGGTGGGGGGGATTTTTCTGTCATTCCTTCTGTCTGTCAATTTGATCTTCACCTCTGAAACTACTTGTCGGAGTTCCTAGCTATAAACATGGAAGAGATTGCATATTTAGGGGACTAATTCTATCTATTTCCCACAAGGCTAGGAATCTTTTGCCATTTTGTTATGATTTTTAAAAAAAGCTATCACTCACTTGTCAGGGAGGCTGCCATTTTGAATAACATGGCAAATAATAGCCAAGATAACAAGATGGGGACAAATTCAATATGTAAACTGATTGCTCAAAATTATCATCTGCTCAAATTTGCTCTGTGAAAGGATTTAAATGATCATATATGAAACAATTTCCAGAAAATGTTAACAAACATTAAACAAAAAGCAATGATTAGCATAGCTGTAAGGTCATTGGACGATGCTTTTGATAAAGTTACAGTTAGCAATTATGACCGGACACAAACATGGTAGCCTTGGATAATACCTGGAAGGAATTTGTTCTAAAGTTTCCTTGCAATAATTTGTTATGCTATACACTACCATTAATGTTTTTTATCCTGATTTAATGTTCCAGAAATTACCAAAACTGAGACCTTAATTAAAACCATGATTTTAGCTATTATTTTCAGCCATTCAAGGTTTACAAATTATTTTGACTAAGGTAAACAATCAAATGAGCAATCTGGTCATCAAGCATGGCAATATTTTATTGCTTGCAAATATATTGTTTTGTACTATGGATAAGGAAAATTTTGTTACATTGAATAGATTGCTGAAATAAATGATATATTTTCACATGTTTCTTCTTGTTTTTATTTCTATAAGTTTAGTGACCGTTGTCCAGACATTCTTGAGGATGCTTGCCTCGATTATTATTGCTATAGGAGTTATTTTCTCTGGAAAATTTGTTGAACTTTTATTGAACCATCTTTTGTGTTTGAGTCAATAGAATATCACATTAAGAGATATTTATTTTGTCAAAATCAAATATCCCTTAAACTGCAGCCTTCCTCCTTTTATTATTTACCATTTTATTATCAGTCCAGATTATCAATCAGAGTGTATAGTAGTTGGCTATTTTCTCTGGAGGGATGAGTGTCTAGGGATGTCTCAAAATCTCACTGCTTGAGCCGTACTGTCCACCAGAGGAACATGGACACTGTCCACCAGAGGCACGCAGACACTGACCACCAGAGACACACAGACACTGACCACCAGAGACACACGGACACTGACCACCAGAGGTAATAATAATAATAATAATAATAAAATTTGTATAGCGCTGATACCAGACAAGTCTGTTCATAGCGCTGAGTTCAGGACATGCATCCTGAAGAGATGAGTTTTCAGCCTACTCTTAAACGAGGAGACTGACGTGCTTGTCCTAATATTAGTAGGCAAGGAGTTCCATAGTCGTGGACCTACAGATGAGAAGGCCCTGTCACCTACTGTCCTTAGCCTGGTATTAGGTACCTGTAGGTGGGTGCCATCATTGGATCTTAGACAGCGTTCACCTTCTTTAATCAGGAGTAGATCCCGTAAGTAAGGCGGAGCCTTACCATTAAGGGCTTTCCAGGTTAATAGGAGAATTTTAAAATCAATTCTCGCATGAACGGGAAGCCAGTGCAGTTCCCTTAATTTTCCTGAAATGTGATCAAATTTCCTGATTTTTCCAACTACCCGTGCTGCAGAGTTTTGGAGGTATTGCAGTTTCCTGATGTCAGTTTTAGGAAGACCCGCCAGAAGACCATTACCATAGTCAAGGGTGGATGTAACAAAAGCATGGGTAAGTGTTACCGCGGTCTTCTCGTCTAGACAATGTCTGATGGCCGCCAGGTTCCTGATGTGATAATAGCCTTTCTGACACATTTTCCTGATCTGGGCCTTCATTTCCATATTGGAGTCAAATGTGATACCAAGGTCAACAACTGACTGACTAGGAGCAATATCAGAGTCACCTACTCTGATTGTGGTTGGGATACTGCTATGGGTGGAAGTATTGTACCTGTCAGTACATATGAGCATCTCTGTTTTTCCATCATTTATCTTCATCTTGTTTGATATGAGGAAGTTTCTGACTTCACTGACACACTCCTCCAGTTTGTGTCTGCTCATATCCACATGATGGGGAGAGGCGTGGTCAACAGGGATGTAGATCTGAGTATCATCTGCATAAATGTGATAGCTCAGACCATATTTTGCAAGTATATCAGATAGGGGTGTCATGTAAATGGTGAACAATATAGGACCCAGGACTGAGCCTTGAGGTACCCCATATTTTAAGGATTTGAGACAGGATCTATGGATCCCCACCTTCACGCATTGCTTTCTGTCATTTAGGTATGACCGAATCCAGGAGAGTGCATGACCTGTGACGTTGCATCTATCCCTCAGCCTGTCCAAAAGGATTTGATGGTCAATAGTGTCAAAGGCAGCGGAAAGGTCAAGCAACAACAAGATAACTGCCTTTCTATTGTCAAGGCAGCCTAAGATATCATTTTGCACTTTTAACAAAGCGGTTTCAGTGCTGTGATATTCTTTGTAGGCTGATTGAAACTTGTCAGTAAGACCATTCCTTACAAGATGGGGGACTAGTTGGTCTGCAACTGCCCTCTCAGTTAGTTTAGAGACAAATGTTAGGTTGGAAACAGGCCTATAGTTTTTTTCAACCAGTTCCAGACCAAGTTTCTTCAGCAGAGGTGTTATGATGGCTATTTTCATATTTTCCGATACTGCTGATTCCATCAGTGATTTATTTATGATGGAAGTAATTATTGGTAGGAGGTCCTCTAAAAGGTCAAGTAAGAGCCAGGTTGGAATTGGATCCAGGTCACATGACTTCTTTGCTGACCTTTTGACCAATTTCCGTATGTCGTCAATGGTTAAGGGTGTGAACCTTTCCAGACATGTAGTACTATTGTTTGCAGTGTCACCTGGTGGCGAAGTTTGGCCGGATGGAGCTTTATCAATGTCCAGGCGAATTCTCTCTATTTTTTCAAGAAAGAAAGTGTTGAACTTCTCAGCTTGAGTAATCTCACAGTCAGATTGGGGCATAGGTGTGTCCTTTTTCTTGTGCATGACTGTATCAATGACTCTAAATAGCTTTTTAGGGTCATGCTTGTTTTCCTCAACCAGGTTGGAAAAATATGCTGATTGAGCAGATTTAAGCATTGAGTTGTATTTGTTCCTCTGGGAGTTATACAGCTCCTTGTCAATTTGAGAGCCAGTCTTGCTCATTTTTCTCTCAAGCCTCCTCTTGAGAGATCTTTCCAGCTTTAATTGGTCACTCATCCAAGGTACAGGTTTGCGTTGGGTGACCTTGGCAACTTTGATAGGTGCATGTTTATCCATGAGTGATGTGAGTTCCCTATCATAGTAATTTACCATGTCCTCCAGGGATAAATGTTCCCAAGTTGTGTCTCTATCAGTCAGGGATTTGATGTCCCTTCTTAGGGATTCAAGATCTAATCCCTTGAAATTCCTAAATTTGATAGATTTTTTGGGGGGTTTAGGAGGTATAATATCAAGGTAAATCTTAATCATTTTATGATCAGATAAGTATTCATCTACCAGGTGACTCTTCAGGAACTTATTACCCCTAAAGGTAATGATTAGATCAAGGGTGTTCCCTAACCTATGGGTTGGTTCCTGAACCCATTGTGTTAGATCAAAGGTAGATAGGATGTCATTAAACTTAATGACATCAGGCTTTAAGGGCAGGTTGACATGAAAGTTGTAGTCACCAAGGAAAATGACCTCATGACTAAAGGAACCATAATGTGCAACCAACTGGGTGAACTCATCATAGAACTCAGAGTAGGTATATCTATTCCGATCAGATGGTTCAGGTCTGTATATCACCACAAATGTTATCTTTTTTCCCTTCAGTGTAATAGATGACTCCATGAGCTCCATGGTGGTGACTACTGGTTGGTTGGCCCTATTGGTTGTGAAAGGGAGTTCAGATTTGTATAAAATCCCTAATCCTCCCCCTGTGCGACCGATCCTAGGAAAAGACTCAAATTCAAGTGACCCTTCTTTAAGTTCACTTTTGACTTTGTCAGATTTTGAGTCATGCATCCAAGTTTCAGTCATGAACAGGGCATCAAGGTCATGCTCATTAAAGTAGTCTTTGACTGGCAGGATCTTGCTAGATATGCTCTGTACATTGCAACAACCGATGTTTAATGTCTTGTTCCCATTTTTAACACGAGAAGGTCGTTTGTTTACAAACCGTGGATGACCACGTGGAGCTGAGCGAGCACGTGTAGTCGGGGCTGGCCCCGCCGACCTCGCCACTTTGTGATTGGCCTGTTCAGACCACGTGGTATAGTTGGGCGTGGCTTGTTGAGGGTGTTCAACAGATAAATGTCCATGATAGCGTAGACAATTGAACCGATTACTGTTGCGACTGCCATTCAGATCCATTTTGTGGGGATATGAGCGGGGTTTTGAGCGAGGCAGTCGCGGACCAGCAGTGGTAGAGGGATAAGAGCGACACGTACTGGTGTCGTTCCAATTGGTTGCTTTTGACCACGTGATTGAGGTAGGCGTGGCTAAGCACCCGGGCATTAAGAGTCGCCTCAACCTAGCGCTATTGCACAAGATTATATCATAATGCGGGACGTAGATGATAGACCCGCCAGAGTCATTTTTCATATTTAATAATTCTGGCTTGATGATTCTTTTAAGAGACCAAAGAGAATTATTAAAATTAGTGATAGGAAGAATTGAGGGTTTGTTAAGTTTATCATTAATATGACATTCAGCAGGAAATTTCATGTTAATCATATACATGGGGCTGTTTCGTAAGTGGTCATATTTACTGATAAGTACAAGATTGACATTATTTAAATTGCCTGAGGCGTTTAAAATGTCAAGATGCCATTGGCAGAGAAGAATGCATTTTGTTTTAAAGATGATAGGAATATTTGAGGACTTTATGTGGTTTTCATCTTTATTTGATTGCGATAAGCAAGAACATGTACATACATATGCAGTTTGAGAAAACACATTTTTATTCACATAACGATTGACATAATATTTGCAATTGTAAATAGAAATGTTCTCCGGATAGGATGACTCCGGCCAATCATATCACATGTTATCTATGATTCTCTGGACACGTGCACGTGCCTTCCTTACAACGTTGTGTGGGCCTGCAAATTTAACCAAACTGGATTCGGCATCTACGTTCACAACTTTGATTGTCAGGCCATCAATACTGTTCAACGAACGAATGGTGGCGCCTTTGTGGCCAATGATGCGGCCGGCTGCTTCGGTTGAGACAGCTAGCACCTCACGTGTAATTGTTGGGCCTGCAGGCTTGGAAGGTTTCGTAGACTTGTTTATTGGCGCTCTCCTGGTACGGCGAGGGGGCGCCACGGGAGAAGAGACGACCATCACGTCATCATCCGAAGTGGAAGTAGAGGGAGGAATATACTCTACTTTCTCCGGGATTTGTGCAGAGTTGATGGTGCTAATAATAGTGTCAATAGTCTCTTGCAGGAGAACACCATCAGAGGATCGAACCTTGGTTATGGAGCCCTTGAAGAGAGGAATTTTGACAAAGTTGTAGCCTACCAGCTCATGAGACGATAGAAGGCTGTTTAAAACCATCCACTGTGAGCGTTTATTGGCGGTCAGAGGCGGGGGTGAAGAAATAACGGTGACAGTGGGGCCACGAGCCCGAATTTTCTCTATCTCGTCTATCATCACATTAAATAGCACCTCTCCCAGGCCGCCAGAAGAAATCGAAGAAATGTCAGGTAGGATGACAAGATGGTCTGCAGCAGACGTCCTGTCTGAGCGTGTAGCTAGAAAATTAAGGTTTTCTGCAGAGGTTTTGATTGAACAGTCAGTGCGGACTATACCTGCTGTTATGGCCTCTCTATGTTCGTTTTTCGGCAGTACGACGAGTAGCTGCAGGCTTTTCTTGGCTTTTGGGCCCCTGACGTCTGCCGAAGAGGGTAAGAAAGTGTCCAGTAGTTCATCTTTCTCCTTGATTGTCTTGAGGGCCGATGCCAGCTCTGCAGAGAGCGAGGCGTTGTCAGCTTCAAGCGAATCTTTATCATCAGTTAGCGCCCTAACCCGGTCAGTCAAACGGTTGTTGGAGGCAACATTGGCTTCATTCATTCTGACCAGGTCCTCATATGTTTTCTTTAATGCCTCGAGTTCATCACCGGGTTGAAGGGTAGGCTGCTCGAGAGCTCCCGGGACGGGAGGGGTAGCGGGTGCCTCTGGGTCTACCACCGGCACATCTTTAGCGGCTCTACGTGTTGTCACTGCCATCATGATAAGCGATTCGTTCAGTACAAGGACTTGAAATCAAATGCACAGATGGCGGGATATGTAAAACCTTAGTTTGAAATTATTTAAGTGGATTAATGTCAGGTCTGAGCTGAGTAAGATGTTCTCACTGTGCGGGCTCAGGTGAAAAACACAGGTAATAGAGACGGGTGTCGTTCTATATTTGTATATTGGGTGCCAGAAATAATAACTGGCGATCAATAAGTTTGTGTTAACGTTTGTTGTTAAAATAATATTTATATATAAAGTGTATATATGAATGGTATATATACGTAAGAAATAAAAATATTATCTGCCAACAAATATCAATACGAATTGTTTGGGCAGGATGCTACGATTAAGCAGCAAAGTCGTCTTTGTCCACGAGCGGGACAAGCGATGGAATAATATGGGCCTAGGTGGTTAGGCAGAGTGTTTTCAATATATTGAAAACAGAGATTTGTACCCAGGTGGTTGGGTAGAGCCTAGGTGGTTAGGCAGAGGTTATCTAGGTGGTTAGATAACGAGAAAAGCTAGGAGGTGGTTCCAAGCTTTCAATAGAGGAGTAGTTTTGATGTACGTCTTGCACGAGTACAACCAGATCTGCACCTCGAGCGCCGCGCCTTGTCAAGGCGAAGCTAAATCCGACCCTCGAAACAGATCAGATTTTACACCGAAAAACGCACACTGGAGTCACAAGAACGTATAGAAGTTGAGACAAAAGTGCGACTGAACAGGTGAGCTTGACAACAGAACGTATAGGATTCAATAGAACGTTAGAAATTGCCGACAGTTACGACAAGATCAGACCAAAATCAGAACACGTCCATGTTGCATCTCACGCATGCGCACTCGCACTGTCCACCAGAGACACACGGACACTGACTACCAGAGGCACAAGGACACTGTCCACTAGAGGTACACGGACACTGTCCACCAGAGGTACGCAGACACTGTCCACCAGAGGCACGCGGACACTGACCACCAGAGGACACTGACCACCAGAGGCATACAGACACATTCCACCAGAGGCACACTCGCACTGACCACCAGAGGCAAACGGACACTGACCACCAGAGGACACTGACCACCAGAGGCATACAGACACATTCCACCAGAGGCACACTCGCACTGACCACCAGAGGCAAACGGACACTGACCACCAGAGGTACACGGACACTGTCCACCAGAGACACACAGACCTTAACCACCAGAGACACATGGACACTGACCACCAGAGGTACACGGACACTCCACCAGAGACACTAGGACATTAACCACCAGAGGACACTGATCACCAGAGACACACGGACACTGTCCACCAGAGGTACACTTGCGCTGTCCACCAGAGGCACACAGACACTGACCACCAGAGGCACACGGGCACTGACCACCAGAGACACACGGACACTGTCCACCAGAGGTACACTTGCACTGTCCACCAGAGGCACACAGACACTGACCACCAGAGGTACACGGGCACTGACCACCAGAGACACATGGACACTGACCACCAGAGACACGGACACTGTCCACCAGAGGCACACAGACACTGACCACCAGAGGCACACGGGCACTAACCACCAGAGACACACGGACACTGTCCACCAGAGGTACACTTGCACTGTCCACCAGAGGCACACAGACACTGACCACCAGAGGTACACGGGCACTGACCACCAGAGACACATGGACACTGACCACCAGAGACACATGGACACTGTCCACCAGAAATACACGGACACTGTCCACCAGAGGCACATGGACACTGACCACCAGAGACACGCGGACACTGTCCACCAGAGGCACATGGACACTGTCCACCAGAAATACACGGACACTGTCCACCAGAGGCACATGGACACTGTCCACCAGAAATACACGGACACTGTCCACCAGAGGCACACGGACACTGTCCACCAGAGACACACAGACACTGTCCACCAGAAATACACGGACACTGTCCACCAGAGGCACATGGACACTGACCACCAGAGACACATGGACACTGTCCACCAGAAATACACGGACACTGTCCACCAGAGGCACACGGACACTGTCCACCAGAAGTACACGGACACTGTCCACCAGAGGTTCATGGGCACTGTCCACCAGAGACACACAGACACTGTCCACCAGAGGCACACGGGCACTGACCACCAGAGGTACACGGACACTGTCCACCAGAGACACACGGACACTGTCCACCAGAGGCACACAGACACGGACCACCAGAGGCACACGGACACTGTCCACCAGAGGACACTGATCACCAGAGACACACGGGCACTGACCACCAGAGGTACACGGACACTGTCCACCAGAGGCACACGGACACTGTCCACCAGAGGCACATGGACACTGACCACCAGAGACACACGGACACTGTCAACCAGAGGCACACAGACACTGACCACCAGAGGCACACGGACACTGTCCACCAGAGGCACACGGACACTGTCCACCAGAGGCACACGGACACTGACCACCAGAGGTACACTCGCACTGTCCACCAGAGGCACATGGACACTGACCACCAGAGGCACATGGACACTGTCCACCAGAGGCACACGGACACTGTCCACCAGAGGCACACGGACACTGACCACCAGAGGTACACTCGCACTGTCCACCAGAGGCACAAGGACACTGTCCACCAGAGGCACACAGACGCTGTCCACCAGAGGCACACGGACACTGACCACCAGAGACACACGGACACTGACCACCAGAGACACACGGACACTGTCCACCAGAGACACACGGACACTGACCACCAGAGACACACGGACACTGACCACCAGAGACACACGGACACTGACCACCAGAGACACACGGACACTGACCACCAGAGGTACATAGGACTGTCCACCAGAGGCACACAGACACTGACCACCAGAGGCACATGGACACTGTCCACCAGAGGCACACGGACACTGTCCACCAGAGGCACACGGACACTGACCACCAGAGGTACACTCGCACTGACCACCAGAGGTACACTCGCACTGTCCACCAGAGGCACATGGACACTGACCACCAGAGACACACAGACACTGACCACCGGAGGTACATGGACACTGACCACCAGAGACACATGGACACTGTCCACCAGAAATACACGGACACTGTCCACCAGAGGCACATGGACACTGTCCACCAGAAATACACGGACACTGTCCACCAGAAATACACGGACACTGTCCACCAGAGGCACATGGACACTGTCCACCAGAAATACACGGACACTGTCCACCAGAGGCACATGGACACTGTCCACCAGAAATACACGGACACTGTCCACCAGAAATACGCGGACACTGTCCACCAGAGGCACATGGACACTGTCCACCAGAAATACACGGACACTGACCACCAGAGGCACACGGACACTGACCACCAGAGGCACACAGACACTGTCCACCAGAGACACACAGACACTGTCCACCAGAAATACACGGACACTGTCCACCAGAGGCACATGGACACTGACCACCAGAGACACATGGACACTGTCCACCAGAAATACACGGACACTGTCCACCAGAGGCACACGGACACTGTCCACCAGAAGTACACGGACACTGTCCACCAAAGGTACATGGGCACTGTCCACCAGAGACACACAGACACTGTCCACCAGAGGCACACGGGCACTGACCACCAGAGGTACACGGACACTGTCCACCAGAGACACACGGAAACTGTCCACCAGAGGCACACAGACACTGACCACCAGAGGCACATGGACACTGTCCACCAGAGGACACTGATCACCAGAGACACACAGGCACTGACCACCAGAGGTACACAGACACTGTCCACCAGAGGCACACGGACACTGTCCACCAGAGGCACATGGACACTGTCCACCAGAGGCACACGGACACTGTCCACCAGAGACACATGGACACTGACCACCAGAGACACACGGACACTGTCCACCAGAGGCACATGCACACTGACCACCAGAGGCACATGGACACTGTCCACCAGAGGGACACGGACACTGACCACCAGAGGTACATTCGCACTGTCCACCAGAGGCACACGGACACTGACCACCAGAGGTACACTCGCACTGTCCACCAGAGGCACATGGACACTGTCCACCAGAGGCACACAGACGCTGTCCACCAGAGACACACGGACACTGACCACCAGAGACACACGGACACTGACCACCAGAGGTACATAGGACTGTCCACCAGAGGCACACAGACACTGACCACCAGAGGCACACGGACACTGTCCACCAGAGGCACACGGACACTGTCCACCAGAGGCACACGGACACTGACCACCAGAGGTACACTCGCACTGTCCACCAGAGGCACATGGACACTGACCACCAGAGACACATGGGACTGTCCACCAGAGACACATGGACACTGACCACCAGAGACACATGGACACTGTCCGCCAGAGGCACACAGACATTAACCACCAGAGGCACACGGACACTGTCCACCAGAGGACACTGACCACCAGAGACACACGGACACTGACCACCAGAGACACACGGACACTGTCCACCAGAAGTACACAGACACTGTCCACCAGAAGTACACGGACACTGTCCACCAGAGACACACGGACACTGACCACCAGAGACACACGGACACTGTCCACATGAAGTACATGGACACTGTCCACCAGAAGTACACGGACACTGTCCACCAGAGACACACGGACACTGTCCACCAGAGACACACGGACACTGTCCACCAGAAGTACACGGACACTGTCCACCAGAGGCACACGGACACTGTCCACCAGAGGCACACGGACACTGACCACCAGAGGCACACTGTCCACTAGAGACACACGGACACTGTCTACCAGAGGTACATGGGCACTGTCCACCAGAGACACACGGACACTGTCCACCAGAGACACACGGACACTGACCACCAGAGACACACGGACACTGACCACCAGAGACACACGGGCACTGACCACCAGAAGTACACGGACACTCCAC
The DNA here is from genome assembly GCA_949316495.1 of Amphiduros pacificus. NCBI lineage: Eukaryota > Metazoa > Annelida > Polychaeta > Phyllodocida > Hesionidae > Amphiduros > Amphiduros pacificus. The sequence goes on along the minus strand of OX439012.1, from coordinate 12,424,237 downwards.
CAGAGGCACACGGACACTGACCACCAGAGCTAGAGACACACAGACACTGTCCACCAGAAGTACACGGACACTGTCCACCAGAGGCACACGGACACTGACCACCAGAGACACACGGACACTGACCACCAGAGACACACGGACACTGACCACCAGAGACACACGGACACTGACCACCAGAGACACACGGACACTGACCACCAGAGACACGCGGACACTGACCACCAGAGGCACACAGACACTGTCAGAAGCACACGCAATGTTTTAGGTTCACCACATCGCTCTGCCAGTTGTCTTTTATGTGATGTACAATGCATGCTGGGACAGATTTGTGGACATAACAGCTGATTTGATGACTACTATTCTCTATGCTGTGAAGGGAACATAGTAATATGTTGGCAAGAAATGCATAGGCAGAAAAAACTAATTAGTTTGGGAATTTTAAGAGGAATAGAAAGACAGTTATGGATGTAAACTGATTGAAATAAAAGGGCATGTCAATCAGTATTTGTTATGACTAGGAGACAAGCTTGCATATCTGCCGCAAATTTCCCATACGCATGACAAATTTTAACACTAGGTGGCAGCATGGGCCACTTAATCTGTAAGAATTCTTTCAGACACTTCATATTACGATTTTTCATCATCAATATATAATTTGCGGCCATTAGCTTAAATTATGCACTGATTGAAGTATATTTCTATTTTTTTTTTGAAAATCAATTAACCTTTTTGCAAAGCATTGCAATAATATATACACTGTGTCTGGATTTACTCATTTTTCAGAAACAGACCTGGGTGTCCAACTTTATTTGTTATAGCTTTAATAAGTAAATGGCTTTAATTGTTCACAGAAAAATGTTTAGGACAAAATATTGTAGCAGATTTTCAGGCAAACCTTATATTACAGTCACCAAAGCCACTTAAAATATGTACACATAAGAAAGTACTATCTTAACTTCATCGGAAGCAACCCTCCTACCCCCCCCCCCCCCCCCCCCCCACCCGTCCCTCCCCCCCACAATCCTAATGGTCCAGCTGTATTAGCTATCGAGAGCAATATTATGTAATTTTTTGTGGTTCCTTCAAAATATAATCGTTTCTCTGAAACTGTTTTCTCCTGAGTGTAACCGTGTGACAATTAAAGTATCTATTTTCATCTCTACATTGTTAACAGAGGCTGAAGAGACTTGATCATGTGTGTACCACAAGTGTGTACCACAAGTGACCGCCTTGATCGTCACCACTGTGACCGTCACACCTTGGAGAAAGGTTGGTCCTCTCATCCCTGGTTACTGGGCGGCACCGGGAAGTGTGGATATACCTCGGCGGCCACAATGTCACAACAGTGGCTGATCATATCCCTGCATACCCACGGACTCCAAGTTCGAATCCCGGCCACTTACTATCAAGCGCTGTGAGGCACATATTGTCTGGAATCAGCGCTATATAAATTTAATTTACAGTCGAGGACATGAAAGTTGCGGACGAGTAGGCAGGTTATTTAAAACTGAAAAACCGCATCAGTATTTTAAGTTTTTAGAAATACCTTCAGCATTAATATTCTGACCCTATATTACATTCCATGCTAATTGACTTTATTGGCTCTTAATTATATATAGATATATAAATATATAATTCAGAATATATGATTAAGCCTTTAAAGTTATTTTTTTAAATCACTTATAAAAGTCTTCAAAAAGACCAATTATAAATATGAATCGTGGAATTCATAAGAAAAAACATTAGTGGTGAACCCCTGAATTATCGTTTCAGATTTGTTTTGTTAGTTGTAATTGTTTGTTTTGTTGTAATTGTTTGTTTTGTTTGCAATAATCTTAGTTTTGTTTGTTATTTTCCCCTGCCATGGAGCACCACTCTTTCTTGTTTGTATCCAACAATAGAGAGATGTAAGCAAAGGGAAACAATCATTTAATCGTGGCCAGTTTTAGGGTTTTCTTTGGGATTCTTAGAATTTATTTAAAGTGATTGTTTTTCCAGTTATTTTGCAACATCTGTATATTTTACCAGTATTTGCCATATGTTGATGATTTTTATTATTTAACACGGTCCCAGTAATTCCCTCAGACACATATAAGTGTAATAATCTTTCATCCAAAATCCGCCTGCGAAGGTCTGAGTTCAAATCTCCGTCGGGACACGTACTTCATTAAGATGTTTCCCATTCCAGATTGTGCTCCAGAACTGGTTATTAAAGAATTAAAGACCAAGGTGTGTATTATCATGTCTATGTGATAATGCCGAAACAAAATTATCCCCAGTCACTCTTCGAAAAGAGTAGGGCATTGAATCCCGGTGACAGGCTTCTATATGACGTGATATACCTAAACAGTGTTGGAAATGTCATTAATACAAAATAAACAATCAACTCTCTGTGACGATTGACAAAGTCCGCACTTTCAAATACATGTGAGTAACAATAACAACACACACCACGTGCTAGCTTATTTAGGTCAAAAGGCCACCTAACTCATTCACACCTCCAACCATTCAAACTCCACCAGAGGGCGTTGTGGTGAACCTATCACCTCTGTACAAGGTGCCTTTTGGTGCTGGTTCAGCACATCCACCTAATTTCATGTAACTGACTATCTTTCTTAATTTTTTTTCTTCAGATGTATTCAGATTAATAAAATATGATACATTTGACCCTTTAAATAAAGTTTATTTCAAATATAAATATAATTTAAGAGAAATGAAATACGGAACTATTTCCTCCAGTGGAGTAGCCATTTTCTGGGGTAGTAATCAGGCGGAACAACAACAAAGATGGCTGCTTTGTTTAAATTTTGAATTCTTTTAACCTTTCAAACTTTTGATGGAACAAACCAAGAAATAATGTTTGAAAGTAAATACATGTAGTGTAATACAACTCAGGGCAACTTTGCATTCAACATTAAAGCATGTTATCATGTTTTTCATACAAGTCCAGACTGACAGTTCTGGAGCACATGGCCAGTGAAAGTAGTACCGGAGGAATACTAATTTGGGTTGGCCAGAGGTAATAGTTTGCGTGTGCCTCTGGTGGACAGTGTGCCAACCATTCTCTATGAGGATCCATTCACTCATGCTCTGAGGGGCCCCGGGAAATTATCATAATTTATATGACCTAGTTTTGATCAGCTGTGAATTGACCTAATTGGCACGGTGAAGGAGCAATCTGCCAAAGTTAGTGATGCACTTGAGTATTTGAATAATAGTACTCAAGCCAACAGAAAGTGATCTTTGGACCGCTTTGTGCAGGTCATTGATAACACGCTCGCCTGGCTGGGACTTTTATTTTGGATGGCGATCCACAGAGATACACGGAAATCATTTGGTGAAATTTGGATCGGCCATGGCATTTAAAATCGTCACTTGTGACAGCAGTGTGTCTGATGACAATCCTGGATCATGGTGGAAGGGGCTGGTGGTGGGAGCGGTTTTATTTTCAGCTATCCTGCCCTCATCTGTTGATGCAGTGACGGTGGTTCAGCTGTCTCCCTGCACGGCGACGGTGGATGGTTATATCGTGAACCTGGAACCCTTAGGAAGATCTGATGGAGTGCCAAGGTAGGGAATCCATTAAATTATGTGAGGGTTATGGATAGGGAATCCATTAAATTATATGGGGGTTATATCATGGTTATGGAAAGAACATCTTAACATATCAAACTATATGTTACAAATATTAAGAGTTAGAGAATAATACATTTTATTTTGTTCTGAGTTTTAAAGGAAAGGAGTTCACATAAGGCAAAAAAGCAGAATATTTCTCCTAAAATTCCATTCCTCCTGTATTTCTCCCCCAGTAATATTGAAGACACAGTTTTGTCTCATACCAAATTCATTCTGAATGTGGAATAATTACTTGTCCACCTCTGAAAAAATGCACCAAGTTTCAAAAGAAATGATCTTAGAACCATAGAGAAATATCATTAAATCTTATACTTTCTCTATGATAGAACTATGTACGCACACATACAAAATACATTTTCCTGATATTTTCAGGCAATTTTCTATTTTGTATTTTAAGGGCCAATTAATCTGACTAAGTTAAATAATCTAATAACATTTATTGAACCATATAGTAATAACACACACACTGACTGACTGATTGATTGATAAATTGATTGATTGATTTATTGATAAATTGATTGATAAATTGATTGATTGATAAATTGATTGATACATTGATTGATTTTAATATACTGACTGGAATTTTCTGTAAATAATGTTTTCCTGGGCCAGGATGATTTTTCTCTATGTTCAATCTACAAATATTGATATGTATGTATTATTAAGGCAACCAAGAATGTTATGAAAACAAGTTTTGAAAGGAAAATCTGGATGTTTTTGTGTCTGGAGGTTTATGTAATGATATCTATGATGATGTTGACTCAATACACTGAAAACACATAAAAAATATTGTTTTGGAATGCAGATCAGATGAGCTTCATGACCTAGTGAAGTTTGGAATGATCAACAAATTGTCTTATTATACATGTATAGTGTCAGTGCAGTCCATTTTTGTACTGAGCTGTGGACTTGAATGAAATGTCGTGTCAGAAACTTTGCATGTGAAATATAACACTGACCACTTCCATGGATCATCACAGATCGTTTCAAGGTCACCCTCACAGAGAACAAAATATATTTTTGTATTGAATGCAAAATCTATGGAAAAAAAGGGAAGATGGTCTCTTTTACAGACTTTATACAAGAGTCCTTTTCTGAGATCAGTCTTCACTCCTGCAGAGTGTATACCAGAGATCCTGGGTCTTGTGACATTAGTTTGGTCTCAGTTAGTATTACGTATCATTTTGGTGAAGATTGGGTTTTGTTTGTGTTCACTGACCCGTGAAGTTCTTGTTGCAGTCCTTAATAACTTGTGGTAACATGCTTCAAATAACAGTAAATCAAATTTTTTTCACTTATTGGTTTAATAGGGCTTTTTATGTCATTTGTCACCAGCAAAAACCTAAAAAAAACATTTACTTTTCTTCTCAATGACATGCAATTGCAGATGTGATGACGTGCTTGGCTGAGATTTATTTTTAAAAAATCCAATGTAATTAATCCCAAAAACCAGAAGTTCAGAGCTAGCAATTTGTGTGATACCATCTAGATATGCAATTATTTTGATTTCTATGTAGGTATCCAATTATTTTGCTTTCTATGTAGGTATCCAATTATTTTGCTTTCTATGTAGGTATCTAATTATTTTGCTTTCCATTTAGATATCCAATTATTTTGCTTTCCATGTAGGTATCCAATTATTTTGCTTTCTATGTAGGTATCCAATTATTTTGCTTTCTATGTAGGTATCCAATTATTTTGCTTTCTATGTTGGTATCCAATTATTTTGCTTTCCATGTAGGTATCCAATTATTTTGCTTTCTATGTAGGCATCCAATTATTTTGCTTTCTATGTAGGTATCCAATTATTTTGCTTTCTATGTAGGTATCCAATTATTTTGCTTTCCATGTAGGTATCCAATTATTTTGCTTTCTATGTAGGTATCCAATTATTTTGCTTTCTATGTAGGTATCCAATTATTTTGCTTTCTATGTAGGTATCCAATTATTTTGCTTTCCATGTAGGTATCCAATTATTTTGCTTTCTATGTAGGTATCCAGTTATTTTGCTTTCTATGTAGGTATCCAATTATTTTGCTTTCTATGTAGTTATCCAGTTATTTTGCTTTCCATGTAGGTATCCAATTATTTTGCTTTCTGTGTAGGTATCCAATTATTTAGTTTACCATGTTGATATCCAATTATTTTGCTTTCTATATAGGTATCCACTTATTTTGCTTTCCATGTAGGTATCCAATTATTTTTCCATTCATGATGATAAATCAGTTATCCAGACAAAAGTCTTAGAGTGCTTGGTAATATTTTATGTTATATATTACGCAATTAGTCCACATGTCTGGGCACCAATAATTTTTAAAAAAAGATCCACTATATATTATGGTATATATGAACGAAATAGCTTAATTGGTTATGGATTCACATTGAAACCCAGGGATTCCTGGTTCAAATCCTGGCCATTTGTTTTCAAGTGCTATTTTAAATATTTTGAGAATGTTGGGAGACAACCAAATGTCCAAATGTCCAGAGTCCAAATGTTAGTCCAGAAGTAAATCTGAAAGTCAAGTCCAGGAGTATGTCCAGAAGTAAAGTTGAAAGTCAAGTCCAAAATTTAGTCCAGAAGTAAATCTGAAAGTCAAGTCCAAAATTTAGTCCAGAAGTAAATCAGAAAGTCAAGTCCAGAATTTGAAGGAAGTCCAGAAGTAAGTCCAGATGTTATTCTAGAAGTTAATGTGAAAGCCGAGTACATAAGTGTGAAAATCAATTCCAGAATTTAGTTAAAGATAAATGCAAAAGTCAAGACCAGAATTAAGTTTAAAAGTTCAGTCTAGAGGTAGTCCAGAATGATATGAAAGTCTGAAAGCTGATTCCAGAGATTAGTCACAAAGTACAAGTCCACAAGTTAGTCTCAAAGTTGAGTCCACAAGTTAGTCACAAAGTTGAGTCCAGAAGTTAGTCTCAATGTTGAGTCCAAAAATTAGTCACAAAATTTAGTCCAAAAGTTAGTCACAAAATTTAGCCAAAAGTAGGTCCAGAATCATATGCAAGTCTCAAAGTTGAGTCAAGACGTAAATCTAAATTTAGCGCAAATTTGCATGTGCACATACGTTCAGATTAGGCTGACCAAGACAAACATTTTTTAGACTCATAAAAACCTGGGTCTCAGGGGACCCTTTGTGTGACCCAATATGATCACACATGTCAACAACTTGATGGAACTTGGTAAACAGGTGAATTTTCTTCTTTCAAGTGTTTACAGCTAAAATTGTCTTCTTTCAAGTGTTTACAGCTAAATTTGTTTTCAAATATCTTCAAAATAAAGTCCGCCCCTGTTAACGGTGGTGACACCTCTTAGCTGATATCACAGACAATAGTCGACAGACATTATCAGATAACCGACCAATAAGAGAACGTAATCAAGTGGTGTGTTAGTCTACAAGACAAACAAATGAAGAAAGAAGCGTAAATGATAGAGATTTAACAATCCTATCTGGTACAAGATTAGTAATGATATGTTCACCAAGTACATCTGTCGGTCAAGTTGATTGTAATCACATTGAAGGCATCTACAGGTTAAGTTAATTGTCATGTACTCTGAAGGCATCTACAGGTTAAGCTAATTGTCATGTACTCTGAAGGCATCTACAGGATAAGCTAATTGTCATGTACTCTGAAGGCATCTACTGGCTCAGCAGATTGTCATATGTGTGACTGTGGGCTTCAATAGGTTAATTCTGAGAGCAATCTAATTTATTATTGCTCTCAGGTTAATTGAATTTCCATGTGCTCTGAAGGCATCTCCAGGCTAAGGTCATTGTCATGGAAAATGCCTGTTCATTTTTGCTTGCATGTAAAAATTTAAAGTTTTTGTCAGAAAACTGCAGTTAAATTGATGTAAAAACCTCTATTTTTCAACAAATAAGATTATGACCTTTATTATTGACCTCAATATGACTTTGACATTGGACAGACACTAAATATGCAAATGTTGCAAAGGTCATTGTGTGCTGGAGATTTGAAATGTCAAAGATTTTTTTTTTCTAAATAAATGAAATCCTTCATCATTTAAAGCCCCATAAAAATGAAATTATGGCCTTAACTTTTGAATGACTCTTATAATACAAGTAATATTTGAATTAAAGATAGTAAATCTAACTTTGTCAGCCAAATATAATAGAATCAAACACACATTTGAAGGTATTACATTGAAGAAGTAAATTATCTTAAACATCTACTTTTAGGCTTCATTCAGTTCTGAAATGAGTTTGCTTTCCACATTCAAGTTGTTAAAACTTCATCAATTTTTTATCTCTGACCATCTCAGTAATATTACTGCTTTGGAACTGACAGTGATATTAGTTATTTACCTTCTTTATACAATTTAAAAAAAAAGATGTTTTGCAGCTTTAAAAAATGTTGTCAGTGACAGATAAGGTGATTAAAATATTTTGCTTTCAAGGAAAGCAACAACATTTACAATTTTTATTATAAAAAAAGACAGAATTAGATATTTTAATCATGATATAGTGACACAGCAACTTTAATCAAAAGGTCAAGGTCAAATTCAAAATAAAGTTAAGTTCAAATTTCAAGGAACTTAAAAACTTTTATTGCATTACAACGGTATATGAACTGTGATAGATGTATGATATAAGTCTTTCTCCAGCACCAAGTAACCTTCCCTCATAATTGACACAGTTTTTTTTCTTTTTTTCCCCTACACCAGTTGGTTATTTGCTGCGCAGGGAAACATAAAGTGATAAAGTGCACTGTATATAAAAAAATGTCACCCTAGGACATAAAATATAAATTGTACTGAAAATAATGTGATCTCTCAGCCGAGTTCAAAAACGGCTCATTGCCGGGTGATTTCAGGCTTTAATGACCTGTTGTCATTGACATATAGATGCCTAATATGCAAAACAATTGTTGATTTAAAGAAAAATCAAGCTCACGTAAGTTTGCAAAATCCCAAGGCCAAAAAAACCCAAGGCAAAATCCTTGGGCAAAATCCACGAAAATCTTCTTACTCTACCACGCACTCACAAATCACTTCTCAAACAAAAGCGTTATCTGACGGTGTAAGCAGAAATTTTGAGCCAAAACATGGCCGCCATGGACCGATAATAGGTGTATGCTCCATAGACTTACAGCTTAATCAGTCAAAACCTCGAACATCTCGCCCTAAAGGCAAAACAAACGTGAGCGAAAATGATATTTATTGCAGATTTATTTTGTATGAGATAGTGAGAAGATTGAATGACTGGCAATATCAATATTAATATTAATATTAGCAGAGTATTTAGATAATAGGATCAATATGTATAAATGAGAAGATCAGTTATTTCATGACGGATATTACTTAACATGCCAATAGTGCGATTATCAGCAAGTGATAACATTCATGTTATTTACATTATGCAACTCATTTTCTGTTAAGAATCAAATAGGTTAGTTTAGTGCAGCACTTTGCTATTTGCCATCATCAATGTTTGCCAAAAATTTGACCTATTTGCTAAGAACTTGAATGCACCGAAGTGTTCCTGTTTTCTGCGGTGATTAGGTGAAATAACATATTGTTGGCACGAGAGAAACATGAAATGATGAGCACTCAATGTCATGTTGACATATTACATAAATATCAGTCCGCACCAAACATATATCTGGTCACACATAACACATTTTTCACAAAAAAATATACAAATTATTTGTACAGATTGTTTGTACATTCAAATTTGAACACAGGGCTATTGTTATTATTATCATTATCATTATTATTATTATTATTTTTATTTGGCACCAAAATAAGCCTATCCCATAAATTGGTGAGTTTTTACCAATATTCAAGTGTTCAGTCCCATGTTACTGTAACAGTATGTGTCAATCTTTGATGGATAAATGAGTAAAAGATGGAGATGGCCCAGTATAGAAATAGATAACTCTACTGTTCTGTTAACACGGTCATAATGATGTTACATTATTTACTTCAAACATATTTTGTTCGAACTTTGTAGAAGGTTTCACAATATGTTTACATAATTATCAGAAACACATCTTTATAGCACAAAAACTAATTGCATTTTTCTTATCTGGTGGGGCCGGGTCATTCTGACCAATGAAAATAGATAGCACCTTATAAAAAACAATCAATATCTCCCTGCCACCTCAAACTTATTTTAAAATAATTTGATACGTGGTCATATCTGATCATGGATTAAACTGCGCATTAAGCACTGACTTACAGATCAGCTGGTCAGTATATATAAATACAGGCATATTGTTCTCTTACAATGAATACCTTAACCAACAACCTTAATGCTCCATCACTTACAAGGGTCAGTCCAAAAGTTTCAACACTACATTGCATTGCATGCTCTATAGGATTCAAGTGATTTACTCAATGGTACCATGATAAAATCTAGGTACCATTGCTATGATACAGTCTAGGTACCATTGCTATGATACAATCTAGGTACCATTGCTATGATAAAATCTTGGTACCATTGCTATGATAAAATCTTGGTACCATTGCTATGATAAAATCTTGGTACCATTGCTATGATAAAATCTTGGTACCATTGCAATGGTTTACATCTTGGTACTATTTCTATGATTTACTTCTTGGTACCATTTCTATGGTTTACTTCTTGGTACCATTTCTATGATAAAATCTTTGTACCATTGCTATGATTTACCTCTTGGTATCATTGCTATGATTAAATGTTGTTTAGGCTGACTTAAGAAATCAGGCATTAATTATACTTTATTAATGATTATGATTTTTTAATGATATTTTGATTTATTATGATTGAGTAATCTGATATACTATCTTGATTATGAGTATTTCATAGATAGTCTCTGTCCTCATAAGATAAATGAATAGATCATCATTTTATTGCAATTTTAAGGTAAAAATCAAAGCAATTTGATTTCATCCAAACTTCTATATCTGATCATACTTAGATACGTTCAAGACTTTATATATTCGTTGATGTGAGAAGTTATAGTATTATGTTTATTAAATATATATCTTATAGTTGATCAAAACAAAATAAGGATTGAAAAAATATATGTAAAAAGGGATCAATCATATTTGTTTTATAAATTTACTTATGAACTTATTTACTTATGAAGATTTACTTTTGAAAACCTGGAAGAAAAAAAAAATTACAACACTAGTCACGAAAGGATCACTCCAGTGCACTCTCAAAGCACTTTAATGTAACACATTGGATGTTTTGAGCTTTTTTAAATGACAAAGAATGATGAATATTACTAGAATACAAGGTGTTGTCTTCCTGATCACGTTCTCCCACGCAGTAACCAGGGCATGTCTGCTCCAGGACTTTGGCAACTATTTAAAAGCAATGATTCTTTTGTCACTTTCCGCCCATAAAAATGAAATAAAATGAACATAACTGAAATGACTGCAACAGATAACATATTTCCCAGTGTGAAGGGCACTCTGTTTTCTGATAAACTATTCTAAATGTAGGGTATAGACTTTCATCTCAAGTTCAGTTTGGTCAGGTCTGTCATTGAGGGTTGATGCCCTACTCGTTACGTAGAGTAACTAGGGATCTTTCTTTTGGATTGTAACATAGGCTTGAAAGACAAAACACTACATTTGATATTCAACCCTCCTCGATCAGACAGCATAATTTGAGTTTTCTCAATCAGGCAACATGACTCAAGCTTTCTAAATCAGGAAACATGAGTCAAGCTTTCTAAATCAGGAAACATGAGTCAAGCTTTCTAAATCAGTCACCATAATTCAAGCCTTCTAAATCAGGAAACATGACTCAAACTTTCTAAATCAGTCAACATGATTCAAGCTTTCTAAATCAGTCACCATAATTCAAGCTTTCTAAATCAGTCAACATGACTCAAGCTTTCTAAATCAGGAAACATGAGTCAAGCTTTCTAAATCAGGAAACATGAGTCAAGCTTTCTAAATCAGTCACCATAATTCAAGCTTTCTAAATCAGGCAACATGACTCAAGCTTTCTAAATCAGGAAACATGAGTCAAGCTTTCTAAATCAGGAAACATGAGTCAAGCTTTCTAAATCAGTCACCATAATTCAAGCTTTCTAAATCAGGCAACATGACTCAAGCTTTCTAAATCAGGAAACATGAGTCAAGCTTTCTAAATCAGGAAACATGAGTCAAGCTTTCTAAATCAGTCACCATAATTCAAGCCTTCTAAATCAGGAAACATGACTCAAGCTTTCTAAATCAGTCAACATGACTCAAACTTTCTAAATCAGTCAACATGATTCAAGCTTTCTAAATCAGTCACCATAATTCAAGCTTTCTAAATCAGTCAACATGACTCAAGCTTTCTAAATCAGGAAACATGAGTCAAACTTTCTAAATCAGGAAACATGAGTCAAGCTTTCTAAATCAGTCAACATGATTCAAGCTTTCTAAATCAGTCAACATGATTCAAGCTTTCTAAATCAGTCAACATGATTCAAGCTTTCTAAATCAGTCAACATGATTCAAGCTTTCTAAATCAGACATGACTTGAGGTCAGATAGAAGCCTGTCACAAGGACTCAATGCCCTACTCATTTCAAAAGTGACTAGGATCTTTCTTTTACATAATGCTTATCTGCTGATTTACATATTATGGTCATAAATGGAGCAGTTGTTATAATTTCAGATTTTCTTTCAAGAATGGAGGGTGGGAGAACATATTTAACCCTTGTACCTCATATAACCTACCTTATTTGTTATAATTTAGATTTTCTCTGGGGCATGGAGGATGGGAGTACACATTTAACGTTAGGGGGAACAGTGTCTTCTAAAGTTCTTTTTTCCCGCCAAAAATAGTCATTTGAACCCCCAAAAAATACCTGATGCAAGATAATTGCTTTGTATGAATATAACTACAAAACGGATTTCAGTCTTAACTGTATCAAATGCTCAGGGGTGGATTTTTCTTTTGATTAGATTTTTAATTTGTTTTTAAAATTTTCTCATTTTTAATCACTTTAGATTCAAAGTTGAAGCAAAAATCAGAAAAAGATGTTTTTTTGGTAACAATTAAAGAAATGATAGAGCTTACATGAAAAACATTTTTGGGCATAACTACACTAGCAATCTGCATAACCAAGGCATTAATCTTTAGCTAGAATGATGTTATTTAGTTTAAGTAGACAGAATTTTAAAAGATGTCTTATAACTCAAGTAATTTGTGTTTTTCTAAATAAAATGATTCAAATAAATGTAAATTTTTGACACCATTTGGTAATTTTTTACTTGAATTTGAAGAAAGATAGATATCTCAAAATATAGACCATTAATCAAAATTCCCTCTTATTTAAACTAAATAGAATAATATTTGGAGTAAACCTGTTCTTAAATTTTGGTAATTAAACTTGCAAATTTTCTCAATTTTGTCATAAAAAGCGTGGGAAATATGAAATATGATGTTTAATTTACTTCTAATTTTTTATCACTGGGCAGTGATAAGGTCTAATGCAGCAACTATTGGCTAATGGATTAGTCATAAAAGATCAATACATGATGTTTTCATGTGTATTAATAAGCATTGATTCCATCTGAACCGATATATGGTATTTATTTAGTTGGTTTTGGTGGGTTATAATGGTGCACTATTTCATGCAGTTGAAGGATCAATGACGTCATAATGGTGGTGTGGCTATTTATCAATGAAATAGTGACGTCATGCATTTTTGGTATCTTAGCAACAGTCAACAACACATTTCATACAGTTGTGATCCTCTGCATGAAGAGTCCCTGTTCCCCCTAACGTTAACCCTTGTACCTCCTATAACCTACCTTATTTGTTATAATTTAAGGTTTTCTCTGGAGCATGGAGGATGGGAGTACACATTTAACCCTTGTACCTCCTATAACCTACCTTATTTGTTATAATTTCAGGTTTTCTCTGGAGCATGGAGGATGGGAGTACACATTTAACCCTTGTACCTCCTATAACCTACCTTATTTGTTATAATTTCAGGTTTTCTCTGGAGCATGGAGGATGGGAGTACACATTTAACCCTTGTACCTCCTATAACCTACCTTATTTGTTATAATTTAGATTTTCTCTGGAGCATGGAGGATGGGAGTACACATTTAACCCTTGTATCTCATACAACCTACCTTATTTATTATAATTTAGATTTTCACTGGAGCATGGAGGATGGGAGTACACATTTAACCCTTGTACCTCATACAACCTACCTTATTTATTATAATTTAGATTTTCTCTGGAGCATGGAGGATGGGAGTACACATTTAACCCTTGTACCTCATACAACCTACCTCGGGATGACCCTCACGCTGGTAGTGGAGACCAGTGCCATTTTGTAGCAGTGAGTAGAAATTCAAATAAATTGTATAAAAAAGTCAGAAAACTTCTGTTCATTTTCTGAAAAACTATGAAAAATAGGATAAGGTTATCAAAAATTATACCAGCCAGGCTGATAGGATCAATGTCTTTAATACATTATTGTAAATCAAAAGTGGTAGAATATTTATAAAAAATTAGAAATATGCAATAACCTTAGAGTCCTCTTATTCATTATCTGATTAATTGTGTAAAAAAAAGTCTAAGAAGTTTTGTTCATTTACTGACAAACTATGAAAAATAGGATAAGGTTAAAAATCCACTAATTATACTGGCCAGGCAGATAAAAAATTATTGTAAACCAAAAGTGGTAGAAATATTTTTTTAAAAAAGAAATATGCAATAACCTTAGATTCATCTTATCGATTATCTAATATATTTCAGATGTGTAAGTCTCGTCAGACAGAGTCGGGAGTCTCTGAGTTCTACTCGCTCGGCATACAACGCCATGCCATGATGTACCTCAACAAAATAGCCGCCGCGACCTCAGAGGTGCCAACTTTTGCTTTTATCTTTTTTTTTTTACCTCATTTGTGTTGTTAAGGTTATCTGGCTTTTAATCAGTCCATTTGAGAGTAAAAAAAAAAAATCAAAGGATTTTTATTTAAATTCACAAAGCTCAGACTATCTGCAATTTTGAATATAATTTTTTATGCAGTAGAAAAGTAGGTCATTGAAATGTATTAAGAGGCTGTCAACCCTGTAATGTCTTTGATTTCATGATAATAGGAAGGAGAAACCAGTGAAGAGACCTCAGAAGGGGAAACCAGTGAAGGGACCTCAGAAGAGGAAACCAGTGAAGAGACCTCAGAAGAGGAAAATGAAGAAATGGAGGAGAAAAGTACAGAGGTCAACGAGGAGGATGTTGGGAAAGAGGAAGATGATAAAGAAGAGAATAATGAAGAGGACATTGAAGTTGAAGAGATGAGCGGAGACATGAAAGAGGAAGAAAATGATGAAGAAAATCACGAAAGTGAAAAAGAGGAAGAAGAAACTAAAGGGCAAAATATTGAAAGTCAAAGTAAAAATAACAGTGGAAAAGAAGCTGTTATAGAAGGAATAGTTGTGTCTGAGTTGCTGGGTCGGGGTGATAAGGAGGAAGAATCTGTGAAGAGGAAGGAAGAGGAGACCGTCAGTACGAGAAGATCAGGAAGACGGAGGAAGAATAAAAGAAAGCGCAAAGAAAGGAGTGTCACTAATGATGTGGACAGTCCGAAACAGATGGACGACCTTCCTGACGGACACGGTGCCAAGGAGAGTGATGACTTCGGGTTTGTGGCGGAGGAGACGGAGGTGAATTATGAGAAGGTCAATATCAGTAGAACAAATAGAGAAATGGAAAGGCAGGAATCTGTTCGGCCAGGAACCAGTTCGAATAGTGAGGTGGATTACGCCGATGATAACTACCAGAACTCCATGCTGATACTCAAATACCGGGGGATTAGGTAATCTATTCTCTATTCACGATAACTGCCAGAACTCCAATACCAGGGGATTAGGTAAAATATTCTCTATTCATGATAACTACCGGAACTCCAATACAGGGGGATCAGGTAATCTATTCTCTATTCATGATAACTACCAGAACTCAAATACCGGGGGATTAGGTAATCTATTCTCTATTCACGATAACTGCCAGAACACCAATACCGGGGGATTAGGTAATCTATTCTCTATTCATGATAACTACCAGAACTCCAATACCGGGGGATTAGGTAATCTATTCTCTATTCATGATAACTACCAGAACTCAAATACCGGGGGATTAGGTAATCTATTCTCTATTCATGATAACTACCAGAACTCCAATACCGGGGGATTAGGTAATCTATTCTCTATTCATGATAACTACCAGAACTCAAATACCGGGGGATTAGGTAATCTATTCTCTATTCATGATAACTACCAGAACTCCAATACCGGGGGATTAGGTAATCTATTCTCTATTCATGATAACTACCAGAACTGAAATACCGGGGGATTAGGTAATCCATTCTCAAAATAATAAATGTTCTGTTTCAATATGACTGTCAGTATGTGCTTTTGATGTCTGCCTATTAGGTGATGCAAAGTGATGTTAATTTCTCAGGTCTCAGAGACGTCAGCAGTCGTACGTGCGCCTGGTGTGTGACTTGGACAGGAGGGCCGTCAACGACGCACTCTTCAAAGTCCTCCCCACTGCCCACCCCAGAGAACAGGTAACTATCTAACAGAGTACTCCCCACTCCCCACTCCCCACTCCCCACTCCCCACTCCCCACTCCCCACTCCCCACTCCCCACTCCCCACCCCAGAGAACAGGTAACTATCTAGCAGAATACTCCCCACTCCCCACCTCAGAGAACAGGTAACTATCTAGCAGAGTACTCCCCACCCCAGAGAACAGGTAACTATCTAGCAGAGTACTACCCACTCCCCACCCCAGAGAACAGGTAACTATCTAGCAGAGTACTCCCCACTCCCCACTGCCCACCCCAGAGAACAGGTAACTATCTAGCAGAGTACTCCCCACTCCCCACCCCAGAGAACAGGTAACTATCTCGCAGACTACTCCCCACTCCCCACTCCCCACCCCAGAGAACAGGTAGCTATCTAACAGAGTACTCCCCACTCCCCACTCCCCACTCCCCACTCCCCACTCCCCACTCCCCACCCCAGAGAACAGGTAACTATCTAGCAGAGCACTCCCAACTCCCCACTCCCCATCCCAGAGAACAGGTAACTATCTAGCAGAGTACTCCCCACTCCCCTCCCCAGAGAACAGGAAACTATCTAGCAGAGTACTCCCCACTCCCCACCCCAGAGAACAGGTAACTATCTAGCAGAGTACTCCCCACTGCCCACCCCAGAGAACAAGTAACTATCTCGCAGACTACTCCCCACTCCCCACTCCCCACCCCAGAGAACAGGTAGCTATCTAGCAGAGCACTCCCCACTGCCCACCCCAGAGAACAGGTAACTATCTAGCAGAGCACTCCCAACTCCCCACTCCCCATCCCAGAGAACAGGTAACTATCTAGCAGAGCACTCCCCACTGCCCACCCCAGAGAACAGGTAACTATCTAGCAGAGTACTCCCCACTCCCCACCCCAGAGAACAGGTAGCTATCTAGCAGAGTACTCCCCACTCCCCACTCCCCACCCCAGAGAACAGGTAACTATCTAGCAGAGTACTCCCCACTCCCCACTCCCCACCCCAGAGAACAGGTAACTATCTAGCAGAGTACTCCCCACTGCCCACCCCAGAGAACAGGTAACTATCTAGCAGAGCACTCCCCACTCCCCACCCCAGAGAACAGGTAGCTATCAAGCAGAGTACTCCCCACTGCCCACCCCAGAGAACAGGTAGCTATCTAGCAGTGTACTCCCCACTCCCCACCCCAGAGAACAGGTAACTATCTATCAGAGTACTCCCCACTCCCCACCCCAGAGAACAGGTAACTATCTAGCAGAGCACTCCCAACTCCCCACTCCCCATCCCAGAGAACAGGTAACTATCTAGCAGAGTACTCCCCACTGCCCACCCCAGAGAACAGGTAACTATCTAGCAGAGTACTCCCCACTCCCCACCCCAGAGAACAGGTAACTATCTAGCAGAGCACTCCCAACTCCCCACTCCCCATCCCAGAGAACAGGTAACTATCTAGCAGAGTACTCCCCACTGCCCACTCCAGAGTTCAGGTAACTATCTAGCAGAGTACTCCCCACTCCCCACCCCAGAGAACAGGTAACTATCTAGCAGAGTACTCCCCACTGCCCACCCCAGAGAACAGGTAACTATCTAGCAGAGTATTCCCCACTCCCCACCCCAGAGAACAGGTAACTATCTAGCAGAGCACTCCCAACCCCAGAGAACAGGTAACTATCTAGCAGAGTACTCCCCACTGCCCACCCCAGAGAACAGGTAACTATCTAGCAGAGCACTCCCCACTCCCCACCCCAGAGAACAGGTAACTATCTAGCAGAGTACTCCCCACCCCAGAGAACAGGTAACTATCTAGCAGAGTACTCCCCACTCCCCACCCCAGAGAACAGGTAACTATCTAGCAGAGTACTCCCAACCCCAGAGAACAGGTAACTATCTAGCAGAGTACTCCCCACTGCCCACCCCAGAGAACAGGTAACTATCTAGCAGAGTACTCCCCACTCCCCACCCCAGAGAACAGTTAACTATCTAGCAGAGTACTCCCCACTGCCCACCCCAGAGAACAGTTAACTATCTAGCAGAGTATTCCCCACTCCCCACCCCAGAGAACAGGTAACTATCTAGCAGAGTACTCCCCACTGCCCACCCCAGAGAACAGGTAACTATCTAGCAGAGCACTCCCCACTCCCCACCCAAGAGAACAGGCAACTATCTAGCAGAGTACTCCCCACTGCCCACCCCAGAGAACAGTTAACTATCTAGCAGAGTACTCCCCACTGCCCACCCCAGAGAACAGGTAACTATCTAGCAGAGTTCTCCCCACTCCCCACCCCAGAGAACAGGTAACTATCTAGCAGAGCACTCCCCACTCCCCACCCCAGAGAACAGGTAACTATCTAGCAGAGTACTCCCCACTGCCCACTCCAGAGAACAGTTAACTATCTAGCAGAGTACTCCCCACTCCCCACCCCAGAGAACAGGTAACTATCTAGCAGAGCACTCCCCACTCCCCACCCCAGAGAACAGGTAACTATCTAGCAGAGTACTCCCCACTGCCCACCCCAGAGAACAGTTAACTATCTAGCAGAGTACTCCCCACTCCCCACCCCAGAGAACAGGTAACTATCTAGCAGAGTACTCTCCACTGCCCACCCCAGAGAACAGGTAACTATCTAGCAGAGCACTCCCCACTGCCCACCCCAGAGAACAGGTAACTATCTGGCAGAGCACTCCCCACTCCCCACCCCAGAGAACAGGTAACTATCTAGCAGAGCACTCCCCACTCCCCACCCCAGAGAACAGGTAACTATCTAGCAGAGTACTCCCCACTGCCCACCCCAGAGAACAGTTAACTATCTAGCAGAGTATTCCCCACTCCCCACCCCAGAGAACAGGTAACTATCTAGCAGAGTACTCCCCACTCCAGAGAACAGGTAACTATCTAGCAGAGTACTCCCCACCCCAGAGAACAGGTAACTATCTAGCAGAGTACTTCCCACTCCCAACTCCCCACTCCCCACCCCAGAGAACAGGTAACTATCTAGCAGGGTTCTCCACACTGCCCACCCCAGAGAACAGGTAACTATCTAGCAGAGCACTCCCCACTCCCCAACCCAGAGAACAGGTAACTATCTAGCAGAGTACTCCCCACTGCCCACCCCAGAGAACAGGTAACTATCTAACTCAGTACTCCCCACTCCCCACCTCAGAGAACAGGTAACTATCTAGCAGAGCACTCCCCACTCCCCAACCCAGAGAACAGGTAACTATCTAGCAGAGTACTCCCCACTGCCCACCCCAGAGAACAGGTAACTATCTAACTCAGTACTCCCCACTCCCCACCCCATAGAACAGGTAACTATCTAGCAGAGCACTCCCCACTGCCCACCCCAGAGAACAGGTAACTATCTAGCAGAGTACTCCCCACTCCCCACTACCCACCCCAAAGAACAGGTAACTATCTATCAGAGTACTCCCCACTCCCCACCCCAGAGAACAGGTAACTATCTAGCAGAGTACTCCCCACTCCCCACCCCAGAGAACAGGTAACTATCTAGCAGAGTACTCCCCACTCCCCACCCCAGAGAACAGGTAACTATCTAGCAGAGTACTCCCCACTGCCCACCCCAGAGAACAGGTAACTATCTAGCAGAGTACTCCCAACTCCCCACTCCCCACCCCAGAGAACAGGTAACTATCTAGCAGAGTACTCCCCACTCCCCACCCCAGAGAACAGGTAACTATCTAGCAGAGTACTCCCCACTCCCCACCCCAGAGAACAGGTAACTATCTAGCAGAGTACTCCCCACTCCCGTCCCCAGAGAACAGGTAACTATCTAGCAGAGTACTCCCCACTGCCCACCCCAGAGAACAGGTAACTATCTAGTAGAGTACTTCCCACTTCCCACCCCAGAGAACAGGTAACTATCTAGCAGAGTACTCCCCACTCCCCACCCCAGAGAACAGGTAACTATCTAGCAGAGTACTACCCACTCCCCACTCCCCACCCCAGAGAACAGGTAACTATCTCGTAGAGCACTCCCCACTTCCCACTCCCCACTCCCCACTCCGGAGAACAGGTAGCTATCTAGCAGAGTTCTCCCCACTCCCCACCCCAGAGAACAGGTAACTATCTAGCAGAGTACTCCCCACTGCCCACCCCAGAGAACAGGTAACTATCTAGCAGAGTACTCCCCACTGCCCACCCCAGAGAACAGGTAACTATCTAGCAGAGTACTCCCCACTGCCCACCCCAGAGAACAGGTAACTATCTAGCAGAGTACTCCCCACTGCCCACCCCAGAGAACAGGTAACTATCTAGCAGAGTACTCCCCACTGCCCACCCCAGAGAACAGGTAACTATCTAGCAGAGTACTCCCCACTCCCCACCCCAGAGAACAGTTAACTATCTAGCATAGTACTCCCCACTCCCCACCCCAGAGAACAGGTAACTATCTAACACAGTACTCCCCACTGCCCACCCCAGAGAACAGGTAACTATCTAGCAGAGTACTCCCCACCCCAGAGAACAGGTAACTATCTAGCACAGTACTCCCCACTCCCCACCCCAGAGAACAGGTAACTATCTAGCAGAGTACTCCCCACTCCCCACCCCAGAGAACAGGTAACTATCTAGCAGAGTACTCCCCACTGCCCACTCCAGAGACCAGGTTACTATCTAGCAGAGTACTCCCCACTGCCCACCCCAGAGAACAGGTAACTATCTAGCAGAGTACTCCCCACTCCCCACCCCAGAGAACAGGTAACTATCTAGCAGAGTACTCCCCACTCCCCACCCCAGAGAACAGGTAACTATCTAACACAGTACTCCCCACTGCCCACCCCAGAGAACAGGTAACTATCTAGCAGAGTACTCCCCACCCCAGAGAACAGGTAACTATCTAGCAGAGTACTCCCCACTCCCCACCCCAGAGAACAGGTAACTATCTAACACAGTACTCCCCACTGCCCACCCCAGAGAACAGGTAACTATCTAGCAGAGTACTCCCCACTGCCCACCCCAGAGAACAGTTAACTATCTAGCAGAGTATTCCCCACTCCCCACCCCAGAGAACAGGTAACTATCTAACACAGTACTCCCCACTGCCCACCCCAGAGAACAGGTAACTATCTAGCAGAGTACTCCCCACTCCCCACCCCAGAGAACAGGTAACTATCTAGCAGAGTACTCCCCACTGCCCACTCCAGAGACCAGGTTACTATCTAGCAGAGTACTCCCCACTGCCCACCCCAGAGAACAGGTAACTATCTAGCAGAGTACTCCCCACTCCCCACCCCAGAGAACAGGTAACTATCTAGCAGAGTACTCCCCACTCCCCACCCCAGAGAACAGGTAGCTATCTAGCATAGTACTCCCCACTCCCCACCCCAGAGAACAGGTAACTATCTAGCAGAGTACTCCCCACTGCCCACCCCAGAGAACAGTTAACTATCTAGCAGAGTACTCCCCACTGCCCACTCCCCACCCCAGAGAACAGGTAACTATCTAGCAGAGTATTCCCCACTCCCCACCCCAGAGAACAGGTAACTATCTAGCAGAGTACTCCCCACTGCCCACTCCAGAGAACAGGTAACTATCTAGCAGAGTATTCCCCACTCCCCACCCCAGAGAACAGGTAACTATCTAGCAGAGTACTCCCCACTGCCCACTCCAGAGAACAGGTAACTATCTAGCAGAGTATTCCCCACTCCCCACCCCAGAGAACAGGTAACTATCTAGCAGAGTACTCCCCACTCCCCACTCCAGAGAACAGGTAACTATCTAGCAGAGTACTCCCCACTCCCCACCCCAGAGAACAGGTAACTATCTAGCAGAGTACTCCCCACTGCCCACCCCAGAGAACAGGTAACTATCTAGCAGAGTATTCCCCACTCCCCACTCTCTATTTGTGCTGGCTGGTTTGATGAGCTTATTTCAGTCTTATTTCAGTCCTTATTTCAGTCCTTATTTCAGTCCTATTTCAGTCCTATTTCACAACAAAATGAAAATAAATATATTGAAAACAAGAAGAGAAATGAGTGCATCAATCTTGTGAGTGTGAACTGCTCGGGCACCAGTAAAGAAAATAATGATGTTTCTCCTATGAATACATTGACATTATCATCTACAATGTAAATTTACATTTCAAAATTGATGCACATTTTGTGAACAGTTATTTAGATGTTAGACACTTGATATTGATAAGAGATTAGCAGATAATGTGAGGTCGAGGATTGATGATTTAAGAGTGGATGCCAGTTTCCATTATCATCTGTGAACTCAGTGCATCTCTCATCATATTACATATTATCTTTGTTATCTGAATACTTTCTCTCTATCTTGCTGTGATACTGATATCATTTACCGAGAGATTATCATCAATTATTTCATGTGAATTATCAGTAAATGTATCAAATGTCTATAACATGATAAAACATTCATTTATATTTATGTTATAGTGATTTACACCAAAAAAGATGTTTATCTCCAAATATGATTTTTTTTTTTTTTTTGGTGTGAAAAACAGGTAACTATCTAGCAGAGTACTACCCACTCCCCACTCCCCACCCCAGAGAACAGGTAACTTGTAACTTTCAACATTATTTCAGTCATTTCGTGACAAGACCTACTTGAAGGAGATATAGTGTTGCCTCACTGACTTGACATGTTGTAGTCCTTGTCATGACAACCCACTCAATCACAGATTGATAAGGACAATTGCTAAACCTTTATGGCACTGGCCTCAGCTCATATGAGAAATTATATTATGAAACAATCTCGGCACGGCCGGGCATCAAACCCACAACCTTTGGATCATTGCAGAGGAATTGGTACTAATAAGCTGGCCCTCTAACTAACTGTGCCACAGTGTGTAGCCCTCCAAATATGATTTATTCATCTCTTTTTGTTGTTTCAGTATTTTGAGTTGCATCACAAGTGTTGCTGTCCAGGAGGATGTCCAAACGGCTACCAGGATACGCTGGTCCAAAGTATGTACTCCCTTATATTAC
Organism: Amphiduros pacificus; assembly: GCA_949316495.1. Classification (NCBI taxonomy): domain Eukaryota; kingdom Metazoa; phylum Annelida; class Polychaeta; order Phyllodocida; family Hesionidae; genus Amphiduros; species Amphiduros pacificus. The sequence continues at coordinate 12,401,107 of OX439012.1, read as the reverse complement.
AGCTACCAAAGTATGTACTCCCTTATACTACGGCTACCAGGATATGCTGGTCCAAAGTATGTACTCCCTTATATTACGGCTACCAAAGTATGTACTCCCTTATACTACGGCTACCAGGATACGCTGGTCCAAAGTATGTACTCCCTTACATTACAGCTACCAAAGTATGTACTCCCTTATACTACGGCTACCAGGATATGCTGGTCCAAAGTATGTACTCCCTTATATTACGGCTACCAATGTACTGACTCCCTTATATTATAGCTACCAAAGTACTGACTCCCTTATATTATAGCTACCAATGTACTGACGTCGACTCCCTTATATTATAGCTACCAATGCACTGACTCCCTTATATTATAGCTACCAATGTACTGACGTCGACTCCCTTATATTATAGCTACCAATGCACTGACTCCCTTATATTACGGCTACCAATGTACTGACTCCCTTATATTATAGCTACCAATGTACTGACTCCCTTATATTATAGCTACCAGGACACACTCATGTTTATCAAACACTCATATTTTTCAAACATAAGACAAGGGAAAACTAAATTAAAAAAATAGAAAAAAGATTCCCATCATTTAAAGATGCAACTCTGTATTCAGCATGGCACTTTGAGACTATTGTATTATGAATGATTCCGTTTCTGACATCAGACACGACGGAACCACTGACAGCGTTCGAGCGTCGCATGATGGATCTGGAGGAGAACGGGGCGGGGCATATCTGGATCATCCTGGTGGTAAACGTGGGCGTACTGATAACAGCCATCACCATAGGTCTGCTATGCTTCCGGAAAGGGCGTGGCAACGGACTCTACAACATGCTTCCAGGTAACCATGGCAACCAACACAGCTTGAAATATAAGCACATATTCAGTGATAATTATTCCTGAAAAATGGTCTTGAGCGTGAAGTCTGTGCTAATGTTTCAAGTTGAAAGAAAGAAGGTCTAATTGTTGTTGTTATCACATACCAGTAGCTACATTGTCACCCAGATATTTGTCCATTTAAAATGCATGAGAACCTTGTTTTACACCCCAGGTGATAACAATTGTTGTTGCCATGTGATAACAATTGTTGTTGCCGGGTGAAAACACTTGTTGTTGCCGGGCGATAACACTTGTTGTTGCCTGGCGATAACACTTGTTGTTGCCTGGGATTTGTACCTCAATTTTTAAAGTGTGACATCATAACCAGGCACATCTACATGTACATGTATGACTTTTTTTTATTATTATTATTATATTTTTAATTTATTTATGACTTAAAACAAATGGAATGTGATAAACCACTTATATCCATGATAACAGATTTCGGCCCGTGGTCTAGGGGCTGCCAAATCTGGCCAAAATCTCTTATCAGGGAAATAAGTAGTACCGTAATTGTTCTGTTCAGATATATTGAGATACCTAGGTCATCTCTGACATAGTGGTACTTAATTTGATAATATGAATATTCATGAGTGTATAATATGAATATTCATGAGTGTATTAAAGCTTTCATGAAATCATGGAGGTCACAGACAGGGATTTGGGTCAAATGATATGTGGTCATAATACTGTGCTACATTCAAGCTTATCAATTAAACCTACCTGCCAGTATTATTTATTATTATTACTTATGTGACCACTTTTGTGGTCTGAAAGGGTGTTAGGTCAGTACCAATAGACAAACACTTAGTCTAATGGAAAAACAGGCCTCTGTAAGTCAAATCACTCCAGTGTCCCAATCTGAAGGTGCCCCATTGTTAGGAAGCCTTCACTAAGCAGGTGTTTGCCCTGGATCACTGGTCAGCTAAGCAAAGTTTGTTGACAAAGCGTTTAATGGATAATTGGATTTTAGCAGAAGACTTGTTTACTTTCAAATGATGCAGACATTTATGTAGGAGAATTGTGATGGATAAGAACATTTTACCACAAAGTTTAAAGTATATATAGACATATATATTATGCAAGGAAGAGTGCTTGAAAATTTGATTTCATGAAAGCTTTAAAATAATGATATTGTTGTAATTCCTGAGACAAAAAATATGACAAATAAACAGCTATATTTATATACACTGACAGGAAACATGTAGAACTGGACAAAATGGAATTTGCATGCAGACAAACAGACAGACATTTTGGAGGGGGAAAGTTTATGGCCCGTTTTCAGCAACAGCCTTCAGACAGGTCACATGACTTGCCACTTCACTTTTAACATATTCTAGCATTTGTCATATTACAACAAAAATGAAAAACCATATCAGAGATGATTATGATTATCTTATGATTTGCTTGATTACTTTCTCATGTCTTATATTAACCTAAATATCTCATATTTTATGTTAACTTAAATAATATTATTTTATATTAACAAAATCATTAAAAATTGATTAGTGCACAAAGCTTGATGTTTAACCTTTAATATATTCACAGCAATTGATGCTTTGGCAAATTTATTTAATCATAAGTGGCCTTGCTTCTGCATGATTCTGTTTAAAAATCAGTTTATTTTAGAAATTATGATTTTATATTTATGCTGATTTGTGGTCTAAATGATTATCATAATAAACATCTTAAGACCTGAAAAACAATTTTGTTGATGCAGAAAAGTTGTTTTAATTTAATTCAATGTGTTTCTTCAGTCCATACAATCACATCTTCCTGTGGAAGTCATGCATAATAAGCTCTTCCTTATTTAAATTAATGAAATATATTTTTTGAATTTCTTTTTAATCATTGGAAATATAAAGACGGTCACCCTTTTGAATACAATAAAAAAAATCAATAATAATTCAACAATGAAAGATACATTATGCAGAATTGCAAAGCCAATTTTAACAACATAATACAATTTTAAAAGCAATTATTAACCAAATTTTGCTTTTTAATTTAAGAACTCACAAACATAGTTATGTATGAATGCATTATAGAGTTACTAAATAAAATGAAGTTAAATGTCCATCCTCTTGGCTATTGTTTCATCTTTCACCTCAGTTTGATGCTTATTTAACTTTTTCACTGGCGCAGGAATTGCATATTTACAGCCCGCTTCTCAGCTGTCTTCTTCAAATAAGAAAACATTAACATAAAACCACAGTTTCACTTTTTACTCAGTCTTCTTCTTCAGTCAAAATGAGCCAATAATTTCCACGATAATCAATTTTTTTTATCCCATTTTGATTTTTTTTATCTATTTTGTTTTATCCCATTTTGAAAATCATAACGATTAATTTGAAAATAACAATTATTAATACATATTAACCCTCTTTGTGCATAATTATATACACTTAATGACACTGAAATAAAAGCATCACAGCCATGCCAGGAGGTTAGACCTCCATGGATGTGGAGCCTGCTCAGACTCCCGGTGACACCTGGTGGCAGATAAAGTAGTTATACTCCAGCATTCAATGGCTCAGTTGGGACACCTGTCCACAAAAGGGGAATTGAAAGGGTTAATTTTGATAAAACATTAATACTGCGTAGGCTCTGAGTGCCCAAGAGACACAAGTGGTGCAGCCAACTTCAAAATAAATCAAATCAAACCAAAGTTGGTCAAAAAGATGAAGATGGTCCAAACTGTTGTTGAAGAAAAAAGTTGTGAACATTTCATGGTTCACCAAATATTATGCAAGAAAATGTAACCCTCCATTTTGCTCTCTGCTTATATTTCTTAAGTTCCCTGCTTGGCTTTATATTAATATTGAAAATGTCTAATCTTTATTTTGTCTTGAATATTGTACTTGTCCATTTTGCATGACAAACAACTTGACTATATTGGAAGACAAAATCTTGACAATTTTGGACAACAAAACAACTTGACTATTTTGCATGAAATTTTGCACAACCATTTCACATGACACATAACTTGGCCATTTTGCCTGACATTCAACTTGACCATTTTGTATGAGATTCCAATTTTGAATAGATATTAACCATTTCCACAATTATTGTCCAAACCAATTTGCAAGATATTCCTGTTTATAGATGCATTATTATTTTATTTGAACCCTTTCTTGCTGTGAGGGTCCATACAGGGGCAGGGATAGCATTCAGAATTGTACCATTTTTGAACACTCCCCAATCCCAGATTTCCCAAGTTATTTATCTAAGTCCCACCAACTGACTTTCTTATTCACTAAACTCGCATAGCTCATTAATTAAAGGAATTAAAGGAAGTATCACCTGCAGGGAAAGTCAGACCCGTACCTACTGTTCTAAGTGTTGGTGATATACCAAATTAAGCTGTCTGCTGTCCCAACCTTGAATATAACACTGGGCACACACTTTGTGGGCTTATCAAGTACACGTATATATGAATATCAATGATGAGCATGGCTTGCTTGCAGGAAAGGTCTCACTTAATCAGCCCTCTTCCATGAATGAGAAGATTGAAACTTTGTGAGAGTCTCAAACCTCCTTTTTGTAAAAGGGTCAAATAAATTGTTTCTGAAATCTGGGTTCAGTCAAGTTTGTTTTTTTTTTCAGAAAAACACAGACTAATTTTGTGTTATGCACAAACTCCTTTAATTTTATTTAATGAATGTGAGGCAATAGATATATGAGATTAATATAATGTGTAATCTGTATTGTTTTAGGTTTACATTCGAGTCGTCTGACAATCAACAGCTTGGAGAGCGGTCCCAACACGTACATGAAGCGAACGCGACCGTTAGAATATCGCGAATACTCCTCAAGTATTCTACGGCCAACTCAACTTCCTGTCCTGGATGACTGCATCATTAACCCACATGATTTGGATGTAGGTCAAAGGTCAGTTTGAAAAAAATGGTTTATTTTCATAGATGTTTTTTCTTCCTTTTATGTTAAACACTGCAGCTAAATAGGCATTCGTATGAATATCAAGCTTTTGCATGTATAAAAACAAACAATTTATTTTGTTGAATTGAAAAAAGTTTAAATTTCAGTGCATAAATAAACAAGGATGTTTGACTGAATTGGCCCTACTTTGTGTTGTCCATGAGTGGTCTATTCCTTCATATCATTCAGGTTTTGTGCATTTTCCAGGTTGGGAGGGGGACTTTTTGGGGACACATATGTTGCTGAATGGAAAAACCACCAGGTGGCAGTCAAGAGGTTCACGGTGGGGGTTCATCAAAATCAACTTACTGAGGAAATATTTGATTGGCTGGCCAGAGAAACTGCATACTTAAGGTAAACTTTGTAAATTTGAAACAAGAAAGAGTTTTTATCTCATAGGCTTTCAGCTATTATCCAATAAGTCAAAAATGACCTTTTTTAATCAGCAAAAGTACACTGAACATTTCACTTCACAGAGACTTCTATTTTTGCATCATATTTGCCATAAAATAACATTTAACAATAAAAAATGGAAATATAAACAAAAATTAAATATGAAACAAATGATTTGTTTTTCAGTCGTCAAAGGCACAAGAGCCTAGTAACATTGATGGGGATTTGTTTGGGTATGCGACAGCCCCACCTGGTGAACGAATTTGTGGCAGGACAGTCACTGAAGGATATACTTATCAAAGAAGTCCCAATAATAACGCCACCCAAGAAAATCAAAATGGTGAGAAAAAAGTTTTAAATCTTATGTTTACAATCGCATGATGAATCAGGATCAACTTATGTTTGGTCATGTATTGCATGACCTTGTCATAAACATGACCTTGTATTTAGCATGACCTTGCCACAAGCATATCTATATATCTATGATCAAGGAATTAATATGACCTTGACATACATGACCTTGGCATAACCATGACTCTGACATAATCAGGATCTTGACCTTGCCATGACCTTGATATATCTATGATTTTGACTTAACCATGACCTTGGCAAACCCATTGCCTATTTTCAGGGAGGGCATGAACTCATTTTATCATGGTTTATTTGTACCAATCTAGCAAATGTGTAGCTCTGACTGATACTAAGTGAATTACATCTGTAGGAAAAGATTAACATTTTACAAGAATCTTCTGACATTTTACATTGATTTTAAACAACACAATCAACTGTGGGGTCACAATTTAAATACGAAATAAATATTTACACCACAGTAGATCAATAGAAAAAGACAACATTATTAATAAAAGATAGAATTTAGATGTATATGTATCATGACGTGTACCTCCCTTAAGAGAAATCAAGCACTTTCCCAACCAACCTTCGGCCATCTTGATTTCTGTTATGAGTGAACTCATTGAGTACATATCAACACATTAACTCCCTATGAAACTAACATCCAACCGGACTACTTTCCATATAACTTCTCCAGAAAAATGTGCACCACTCCAGTAACTGATTTTCTTTGTCTTATTACAATTCTCTGTTTTATGAGTATGATTTAAATATATAAAATGTGTATGGACATTATATGACACACCTCATATTCAATATAAATAACTAAATGCTAACCTTATATACCTACCTACAGAGAATCAACTAGAAAATGGTTAGATTTAAATGAGAGATGAGTTATAAATATCTGTTTCTTTATATCTATTTGCATTACTATTGAAATCATCTTAGACAAACATATTTTTGGGAAATTTTACTCAACCAATTTAACTTTGGCTGTTGCGTGAAATAGCTGAATATCCCTTTATAAAATAACTTGACAAAGTGATAAAGATGTTGACTATTTGTGTGATGTATCAGTGAGAAAGTCAAATCATACTATTCAAAATGGCTCAGTGGGTAAGACATCTGTCTCCCATGCTAAAGGTCTGGGGTTCGATTCCCGCCAGGAACAAGCATCTTTTTTTCTTTTTTTTTTTAATTCATGCTGAAACTGAATCTTCATTTTGAAGTTTTATTTTCGCAACATGCATATCAGAACATATAAAATTGAACCATTTTTTTTTATAGAAATTATAAAAAAATGGTAACTTTACACAATAAACAAAGGTGAAAACTTCATGCTGGGATCTTTTTAGAGCAAAATGAAAGTCAGAACACTTAAAATGTGTTTTTGTTTTCTTTTTTGTTTTCTTTTTTTTTTTTGCAAATGTAGAAAATACAAAAAAATGTCTTTATTAGCAAAGAAATGGAACAATTTCAATTTTCATACGATGCTGTGACTCCCAAGTTTTCTACAGTACTGACACAGGGTGATACATGGCTCAGTGGTTAAGATGTCTGTCTTCTATGATAAAGGTCCAGGGTTCGAATCCTGGCTGGGAAAAGTATTATTTTCATGCTGAAGGTGAAATCTTAATATTGGGGATCTGTTTGAGTGATATTTACTTCAGAAAATATAAATTGACTTGTCTATTGCAAATGCAGAAGAATATAAAATGGAACAATTTTATTTTGCAAACATAGACAATATGAATAATACTGACTTTATATAGTAAACAAATATAAAATCTTCATACTGGGGTAATATTTGAGCAATATGCATGTCAGAACATGGAATTGAATATGTTTTTAACCAACATAGAAATATGATAAATAGTAACTTTATGCAGAAAAAAAATATGAAATCTTCATATTCCAATTTTATTTTAGTTCAGACAAAAAAAGAATTACAACATGGATCCAATTTCAAGATTTTATCATAGACTTTAAAATTTGAGTAAGTTGACCATGAGGCCAACCTTGGGCATCAGTGAATATATCCAGTGAAATGCAATAGGTCCAAGTGTTTCAGCACTATCATGTGTCCCACAGGTCTGGTGATATGCTTTAACCTTTTCTCATGGCATGATTGCTCACTCAACATTTAGCCTGGATCCACATTTAAAAATAAACATGGACTGTACCTATCCAAGGTGTTGTTACAATTCATCAACCCTTTAAATATACCTGCAAACAATGCTCATTCTTAAATACATTCCATCAGAATGGTATGTTATATATTCCAAAATAATATCTTCAAAATGTGGAGTTGTCAATATTTGACCATATCAGTCACTGACAGGATGGAAATCAACAGGTCATATGCCACCTGCATGTGCATTTCTCTGTTGTCCAGTGAGATCAGCCAACAATGCATGTACTCATATGTGCAAAGATCACCTCTTGGAAATGGTGTCAATGCCTCTAAAATAGTTCTCTAGTTTCACAGTTGTTTAAACACTATTAACAATACATAATTAGAATTTCTATATTTGAAATAAGTTCAAATATTGCAATCATTATTTTAATTGTCAAATAAAACCACAATTTGATTAAAGAAACATGTGTAGTAATAATGCCTGATATGTGTTCAGTGATTTGCCCACTATTTTTGACATGTGAAAGTGACCACACACCCCACTAATCTGAGTACTAATCTCAGCAAGCAAGTGTTCCCAGCAGGACGCCAGCTCATATTTTTAATCTCTACCTACGGTACCCTTACCTGAGACTTTCCTCTTTTTGTCAGGTATGTTGGCTTAAGGGAATAACACGTAATGATCATATCATTTCAGTTGATACAAGTTGCCGAGGGCATGACCTTTTTGCACTCTGCTAAATTCCCTGTCCTTCACAGGGATTTGAGATGTGCAAATTTCCTGGTTGATCCAGAGGACAGAATTAAGGTAAATACTACATTAAGAATTGACCATTTATCTTTTGAAGGGGCAGGAGGCTAAATTTGAAAAATGGGGATAAATTGTTGGGGGAAAATGTTAAGATTACCATCTCACAAGAAAAAGATAAATTCTTTTCCTCACAAATCCCCTAAATGATAAATGGTCCATCCTAAACTCTATCAAGCCTATGAAGGAAAATTAATATTATGGACCAATTTGACAACCTATTTTTGAACTTGAAATGATAAAAAATGTTTATCAAATTTTAGATTGCCGATTTTGGAGTGACAAAGCTGATGCAGCGGTTACGTCAGGAATGTACCGGACGAGAAGGCTGCTACTGTGAGTACAGCAGCCAATCAAAAAACAGACGAAAACTAACACAGCAACCAATAAAAAAGGGATGAAAACTAAAACAGCAACCAATAAAAAACTAACACTTATGTCACCCTCTTGGCAAAGAAAATTATTTTATTTTTATTTTGCTTAAGGGTCTTGAGATTTGCAAAATAAATCTAAATGTTATATCAATATTTCATTTATTTTCTTTGTTTTATTTGATAAAAATGTCAATTATTTGGGTTTCTAGGTCAGAAAGATCGGAGTGCGTTACCGGCGTCCATTAGGTGGACAGCCCCTGAGGTTTTACAATATCCCAACGCCACGGAGGGCCAGGACGTGCATATATTCACCCCAGCATGTGATGTCTACTCCTTCGCTATGTGTATGTGGGAGCTGGCCACTGGACTCGACCCGTTTGAAGGCGTCCTTGACGGGCATCAGGTACGTACAGGTCTGAAAGTGACATTGAAGGGCATAAATTTACATACAGATCTGAAGGTGACCTTGAAGGGCATTTGGTACATACAGATATGAAGGTGACCTTGAAGAGCATCAGATACGTACAGGTCTGAAGGTGACCTTGAAGGGCATCAGGTACGTACAGGTCTGAAGGTGACCTTGAAGGGCATAAGATCTGTAAAGATCTGAAGGTGACCTTGAAGAGCATCAGGTATGTACAGGATGACCTTGAAGGGCATCAGGTATGTTTAAAGGTGACCATGAGGGACATATCGGGTAAGCACAGATCTGAAGGGGACCTTGAAGATCATTAGGTTTGTATAGCTTTGAAGGCGTCCTTGAAGGGCATCAGGTACGTACAGATCGGAAGGTGACCTTGAAGGGCACCAGGTAAGATAGCTTTATGGGTGAAATTAAAGGACATTGACTAGGTACAGCGTTATGGATGGCCTTAAAAGACATCCCACAGGTAAGTATAGATTTAAAGGTGACCTTGAGAGACATGAGATGAGTTCAGATTTAAAGGTGACCTTGAGGGACATCAGGTAAGCAAAGGTTTAAAGGTGACCTTGAAGATCATTAGGTTTGTACAGCTTTGAAGGTGACCTTGAAGGACTTCAGGTAAAGACAGCTTTAAAGTATGTTGAAGGATGCCAAGTTAGTATAATGATGTAATAAAGCAGAAACCAAAAATTATGAAGCAGAACAGAAACATAAAGAAACCTAAAATTATTCAATTATTTCCATCCATGCACCAATACATCAGCTGTGATAAGTAACTTAGATTATATTTGCAAAAGATTGTCAATGATTGACCTTCATTTCAAGCATGACCTTGACCTTGCAGGTGCTACAGACTGTGATAGAAGGAGGACGACCTTCAGATGACCTTCCGTGGGTGGTGCCACATTACCGTGAGTTGATGAAGGTCTGCTGGGATCAGGACTCCGCCAACCGACCTACATTCAAACAAGTGAGTGACATCTTAAAAGTCAAATTACATGATTTAGAAATAAACAAAATTAGATATAGTCATTGTCTGAATGGTTTATGTTAGGTTTTGGTACTGTTTCAAATTTACTGATATACAATTTAAGGAATCAAGGGAAACTTCATATTTTTATGTGGAGTTTAAAATTTGATTGAACGTTTCCATCATTTGATAAGCTTTTTCATGCACTACTTAACAAAAATGTCCTAATTTGTGAACCTTCCGGTGCTTTCTACCTTTGATTATGAAAGTTATTGATCATTTCAGGTGACAATGCATCTGCGCACTGTGCTACAGGTCGCTAGTAAACTGGAGAAAGCTCAGAGGTCTCATAATGACTCCACTGCCACCAGCTATCTCAAGTCTGCTCTCAGTCTCGCTTAAAGGACAACACAACCTTCCAAACATCACCCTTTAATATCTATTAAAGGAACACATCACCTCCTTGAATTTGGATTGTTCAGCTGACACGGGAAGCTTTGTATCCCATGGTGTTATTATTGATTTAAGGGACAACATTACCTTCTTCATATATAAACAAAATATATAAAGGCTACATCACCTCCTTTTATGATTTAAGGACATTATCTGCATAAGTCATAAAAAGAAAAAGTATGATTTTCAATAAATCATTGATGGACAGAGAACTACTTTCATCAGATCATTAAAGGACAATATCACCTGGATGTATGCAACCAAATGTGCTTAATTGAAACATTTTATGTATTTTTATATGTGTTATTCAAATTACCAAGCTTATTAGGTATGATTTGGTAAAAGGAGCAACTTCTTGTTTTCTTATGGCAGTTAATAAAAAGCTTTTTGCATGCCATTAATTACAGGAAATATTTTGATTAAATAATTCTAGATAATACAATTGTCTAACTGCAAAAACTTGACATGACAAAGACTTACAATGCTGATACAGGACAATATATTTTTTTTATTATCATTATATATGTGTGTTAGGAGGATGAGCTCATTCCGGTGTGATAATGTGAGTGATATGGTCATGTATGCAATAATTACAGTAAATACTCCTGTAATACCTGTATATTTATAACCAGTTGGAGCCAAACTTTAATTTGGTCACGCATGAACATTACCTGATAAGTTCATGCATGAGCACTGTGTGAACATATTGTATCACAAATGAGATAAGTTTGACCAAATAGGGCCACGCAAGAGCTATGTGTGACCAGATGTCATGCAGTAACCATGTGTAACCTTATTTGGTCACGTTTATGCATGACCAAATAGATGTTTGGCTGCAACTGATAAAATATTTTACAAAGAATTTGATGTTGTGACATTGACCACATTTAGTACAAAGTATTTTTTATATGTTTGATATACTATATTGATTACCTAGGATTAAATAGTAATTATGGAATATGTGATTGTTGTGTAACCATGGTAATATCCTCCTCTTGAAAATGTTAATTTTCCAAGTTAAGAGTGTCTGAACAATATATTCCTCCCATACCACCTCCATTATATACTCAAATTTATATGCTAACCATCTGTATAGTGAAACATTAATAGACTTGCATAGCATATAGCTTTTGCAGTGAGGGGAGAAATTTTCTGTCATTCTGTCTGTCACTCTGATCTTCTCTGAAACTAGTGGTTATTCACAGGGAAGATGTTGTATTTTAAGAAGACCAATTTTGTATATTTCTCATGAGAATCGTTTCCATATTTTTTAAACTTTTTTAAAAATCTAATAACAATCATTGGGTTGTCAAGACGGCTGTCATCTTGAATAACATTATAAATATCAACCAATGAGAATTGTGATAAGAAATTCAATTTGTATGTGAATTGTAATTGGCAGAAATTACTATCTGTCCTCTGATCATTTAAAAGGGATTAAATGATCAGTTATGGAGCAATTTGCAGGCATTTCCAGATTGTGTTCACAAACATTACAAAAAAGCAATGATCAGCATAGCTCTAAGGCCCAATAAAACTTTACAAAGGTTTTAATTTTCTGTTGGACATAGCTCTATGAGTTTGTGCATACTGAGGAGTCAATAATTTTATCAAACCTTTGAGAAATTGTATGTTATATTTGTGTATGACAAAATGAGTTGACAAGTTTACCTACCTATGTATATACATGTACCGGTATATATAAATATATGCTGTCTGGATAGTATAATAGATATGACTGTGATATTGGTAGTACTTTCCAGAAAGACACAATTGTTGATGGAAGAAATACCTGTGTATTGGGGGACCATGTCTCTACTGGTACCATGTCTCTACTGGTACCATGTCTATACTGGTACCGTGTCTCCACTGGTACCATGTCTCTACTGGTACCATGTCTCTACTGGTACCATGTCTCTACTGGTACCATGTCTCCACTGGTACCATGTCTCTACTGGTACCATCTCTATACTGATGTTGTGTCTCTGGAGATAGAATGTGTATATTTTTAACTTGTATGTTAGTACCAGATATTGCTTTCAATTGATGTGATGTGAAGAACAAAGACAATTTTGAATCTTAAATAATGAAATCATTAGCATGAGATATCAGTTTAGATTCATATGTACATATACAAATAGTCCGTTTTTAATGACCTTTGAAGGGCTGTGTTTTGGGAATGATCTACTAACAATTTTGATAAATACCCTAATGAAACAACATTGGTAATAGATATATTTGTTGTAAATGACCTTTGACAGGGTTATATTTGTTGTAAATGACCTTTGAGGTTATATTTGTTTTAAATATCTTTTGAGAATGTCATACTTGTTGTAAATGACCTTTGAGAGGGTTATACTTGTTGCAAATGACCTTTTAGAAGGTTTATTTGTTGTACATGATGTAAATGACCTTGGAGATAGTTGCCATTTGTGAGATGACCTGAGGGTAAATGCTAAATATTTGAAATTGCTCTTAGAAAGTTGCAGTTCAGACTGACCCATGAATAACCTTTGATATCAGATTTGTAAATTAACATGAATAATAGAAATAAATATTTTTTAACAAATTTAAGCTTAATTTTTTTCCCAAGTATTTGACTAACAAACAAGACCTTCTCCCTTTGCAAATGAAACTCGTTTATAAATTTGACATTTTGATCAGATCAGGACATAACTAAATAATCAGGACAAAGAATCTTGATCAGGGCAAAGAATCTTGTAAGTAGATAGGGTCAGAGAATCTCATAGAATTTTCATGTCAAATAATTTTAGATTATTTTTGCATTGACCAAAGTAAAAAAAAGTAATTTGGCCCCAAATGTTATTGTCTCATTTCTCATTGTCTGTAAAATTTGACAGGATCTAAGTTGTAATTACGGTAACTTTCCTACTTATAGTTAAGCACTCCGACCAGCAGTTTCAGAGAAGATTAAAGTTGACGGACAGAAAATGTCTTCCTTCTCAATGTAGAAGCTAAATTATTAATTGCTAAAATTAATTCACAAAAGAACTAGAAAGGAGCTTGTTTCTGATTTCCTCACCAGCCGTTTTTCAAACAAGCAACATTAAAGTTTTTTTGACTTTCTAGGTGAAATGTTGACTGTTACTTTCCCTTATGAACCTTTTTATGCTTTGAGGGTCCATTTCTTAAAGGGGGGTGGGGGCTGTAACTCAGTCAAGGTGAAAAGACATAGTTTCAGTACAAAAATTCCTTAATATCTCTCCATCCTCAATTTATTGATCACATTTAAGAATTTTTCTTTTCTTTTCCTATTTTTTTCAGGGCATTTATAGGAAATTTTTTCAGTCTTCACCAATCATGGATCAAACACCTTGTTATTCTCATATGCTGGCAGCATTAGTTTTTGCTGACTACACTAACCAAAATGCAGTTCTCCCGAATTTAAACCAATCTAAGCAAGTTTAAACTTTTTTTGGATCTGAACACCATAATGTCTATGCAGATCTTGTTCAATTTTGTTAACAGGTGGCACTGATTTTTTTGTTGTTGCCAACAGGTGGCATCACTTTACCAATACCAAGGAGGCCAAGCCACAGCAAGATTTGTTTCTTTTAAATGACAGACTTATTTTTAACAATGAAAAGCAAGGGTTAACTTTTTATTGCTTCCTATAATATGATTATTGACACAACAACTCTGTTTGTGTTTATAAATACTTTATTTACAAACAAGACAATGATTGTCCATGAAATACTCAACACATGCTGTTTTTCAGTTTTGGTATCTATAGAAAAATAGAAATTATTTTTTAATAGGTCTCCTGGCAAGAATCTATTGTTTTTAATCTTTTTTTGAAAAATCTAAATATTATCTGTCCAAATTTTACTTCTGCATGATTATTCCTGTGTTTGTAATATTAAGTACTTACTTAAATAAAACTACAAATATTTTGAAAGCTAAGTTGTGCAATTTTTGGTGAACTATGTTTTGCATTTGTGTAGCTGCTCAGTGCTTAAGTGTGCAATTGAATAGGGGAGAACTCCAGGAAAGCTGTGCAATTTGATAAGTTCTGAATTGAGCAATTTATTAGGATCTGAGTGTTGCAATCTACAGAATCAATGCTGTACAATTTGACAGGGTCAAAGCTGGCACAATTTGACAGAGTCAAAGCTAGTGCAATTTGACAGGGTCAAAGCTGGTGCAATTTGACAGGATCAAAGCTGGTGCAATTTGAAAGGATCAATGCTGTATAATTTGACAGGGTCAAAGCTGGCGCAATTTGACAGGATCAAAGCTATGCAATTTGACAGCATCAAAGCTGGCGCAATTTGACAGGATCAAAGCTGGTGTAATTTGACACAATCTGAGCTGTGCAATTTGACAGGAGATTGTATTTCAGTTTGGTCACAGAGGATCTCTCTG
Organism: Amphiduros pacificus; assembly: GCA_949316495.1. NCBI lineage: Eukaryota > Metazoa > Annelida > Polychaeta > Phyllodocida > Hesionidae > Amphiduros > Amphiduros pacificus. The sequence continues at coordinate 12,385,992 of OX439012.1, read as the reverse complement.
GGAAAATAATTTGTGCAGTTTAATAGGATGTACATGTAGTTATGTAATCTAGTTGGAGCTATACATTTCCACCTTTGTAACCTTCACAGCTGACAAGGGGAGCCGACAACAATACTATTGCTTACTTGTGAAAAATCTTGACTAAAATGTTTAGTATTTTGTTTACTCTGTTATCATTCTTTATTTTTTATTTTATCTTTTTACAATTTTTCTTGACAGAAATTATACAAATATACATCAAGATTTACACACTTAGAACATGTATGCTACATCGTTGTTATGTTTGGCTCTAGAGGGATTATCCAGTCAACCTAATAGCATGATTGCTGGTTACGATCTTTGGTCTCTATATTTAATCAAAATGTTCAGTACTGCCGCAGTGTACCAACTTTGATTGAAAATATAAAACAAAGATGGTGACATTACTGGTGACCCAGTTAACAGCTTTGTTCTCTGTATTTAATCAAAGTGACTTTTTCAACCAAAATTTTGAGGGGATACAAATACTGATGACACACCATCACTGAGATACAACCCTAAATTCCTTACATATGTAAATATCTGATCTTCACCAAAAAATCCTGGAGGTTCAAACTTTGATTGAAAATACAAAACAAAAAAGGTTTCCCACAATCACGCTATAATGCATCATGGCTGACAGTCGACACATTTCTTATAATTCAGTAATTTTATTTAATATCTATATATCTAGCTATAGAAGCGGGCATGTCTCTATCTTCAGTCTTCTGTGTCCGAGGGAATCAACTCCTCCGCCCCCTGAAACAAACCACAAACAAAATATTAACAGACAAGCTTTTTTTCTGGATATTTATTTATTTTTATTTTCTTAATTTATGTTGTTTTTTTTAATTTAAAAAAAAAATTTTTTTTATCTTTTTTTTATTTTTTATTTTTTTCTGGATAATAAATATTTGGCTATGGCTCTTCCTTTTTTCTGGATATTTATTTATTTTCATTTTTTATAATTTAAACAAATTAAAAAAAATATTTATTATTTTTTTTTTTTCTGGATAATAAATACTTGTCTACAACTCTGCTGGACTTATATTTTGTGTGTGAACATGAAGAGATATTTTAAACAATTAATAATCTATTTGATGTTGCAACTCACCTCCTGCGTGAGTAACTCATCTTGCCGTCTCTGCTCGGCGATCTCTTCTGCTTCCTGTCTCTCATCGTCGTTGTACTCATCTTTGTCCAGGCGTTCTATCCTCCGCAGGGCGATGAGAACTTCTAATCTATAGTCGTCGTCCCCAGACATCGGATTGTCTGGAATATAAGTTATCATGCAACAATTTTTTGTTCAGAAATTTGCAATACTGAGGCATATGGTCCTGATTTCAAAAAGGAAAATAAAAACCTCTCACTACAACCTTTAAACAATAATAAGCAAGAAAAAATATTTGTTTTTAATTGCCAATCTGAAGAAAATTCTGAGAATAACATGGTGATATTGTTCAAGAAGAATCGGTATGAGTCTTGTCTGTGTGATAAGTCTGAAAAAATGTTTCAATAAATATAACATTTTGGCCTAGACAGCTGGACTGAACACCCAAACATCCAGATACATCCAGTAATAAAAATACCCCCGCTCTTGTCCTTAAAGTGCTGAAGGGTTAAAAGAAGCATAACATCATCAGATTGGTTATCTTTATATATTATGATATATAGAGCAGGCCCGTGCCAAGAGGGGGTTTCAGGAACTCCCAAATCTTAACCCCCCCCTCCATAGTAACTCCTGGCTACGAGCCTGTCAATGAATGTTTTATCAGATGTAGACCACTTTGCTTACCTTTAAACACAACTGCTCTGATCTTTGGTAAAACTTGCACTTTTTTCACTTCCTTTATATCTGATATGTTGTTTCCTCTAGGAAAAAAACAGCGAAATTAAATTTCACATTCAGTACAATGTTCAAAGGAAGAGAAATAAATTGCATCATTTTGAATGTAATTATGATCTTGAGATTAACTTTCAGGTGGCCAACAATAAATATTAGATTTTTGCCTTTTTTAATCCTTGGCCCTACATTTTGGCTTAGCAGGAAGTTAGTGGGACAAAGCTAATAAATGCAAGACAATGATGAGAGGGCTTTTTACATGATGGGAATAAAATGTGATGATTTTTTAAATAAAATTTAGCCATCAATTAAGGTATTTTATGTGTTTCTGATATATCTGATAATAACAACATTGCAGGAACGTAAATGTTTCATAATGATAACAATGTTGATGGGAAGATATCTGATATTAAAAACATCTTTAGTAGGTAGATATCTGTAATCGATAACATTATTGACAATTCAATATGATATTGATAACATTGTAGGAAGGTAGATATCTGATATTGATAACATTGTAGGTAGGTAGATATCTGATATTGATAACACTGTAGGCAGGTAGATATCTGATATTGATAACACTGTAGGCAGGTATATATCTGATATTGATAACATTGCAGGCAGGTAGATATCTGATATTGATAACACTGTAGGCAGGTAGATATCTGATATCGATAACATTATTGACAATTCAATATGATATTGATAACATTGTAGGCAGGTAGATATCTGATATTGATAACACTGTAGGCAGGTAGATTACTGATATTGATAACATTGCAGGCAGGTAGATATCTGATATTGATAACATTATTGACAATTCAATATGATATTGATAACATTGTAGGAAGGTAGATATCTGATATTGATAACATTGTAGGAAGGTAGATATCTGATATTGATAACACTGTAGGCAGGTAGATATCTGATATTGATAACACTGTAGGCAGGTAGATATCTGATATTGATAACACTGTAGGCAGGTAGATATCTGATATTGATAACACTGTAGGCAGGTAGATATCTGATATTGATAACACTGTAGGCAGGTAGATATCTGATATTGATAACATTGTAGGAAGGTAGATATCTGATATTGATAACATTGTAGGAAGGTAGATATCTGATATTGATAACATTGTAGGAAGGTAGATATCTGATATTGATAACACTGTAGGCAGGTAGATATCTGATATTGATAACACTGTAGGCAGGTAGATATCTGATATTGATAACATTGCAGGCAGGTAGATATCTGATATTGATAACATTGCAGGCAGGTAGATATCTGATATTGATAACATTATTGACAATTCAATATGATATTGATAACATTGTAGGAAGGTAGATATCTGATATTGATAACATTGCAGGCAGGTAGATATCTGATATTGATAACATTGCAGGCAGGTTATTCTGACCTCATGTTGAGATATTGCAGGTTGGCCATGGTATCTGAGAAGCCATCACATTTGTCAAGTTGGTTGTCACGGAGATGTAATGTTGCCAGATGTTCTAAGCGTTCCAAACCCTCTAATCGTGTCAGCGAGTTCGCTCCCTACAAAAAAATCCAAAATGGCGATTTAAACAGCGGTCAGATGTCCCGTCCTATGTGGAACGTGAGGTGCAAAACACATCATCTGCCATATTCAAAGCCCACAAATAAAAATTTATTGAATTTTGATAGTTTAATAATAGATCAAGGCTTTGGGCTGCATAAATTAGAGAGAGGGTGTGAGTAGTGTTTTATTTTGTATGTAAAGAAACGATATGGTGGGGACCAAATGTGAACAAGTGTGAACTTAGGCATATACTTTGTAATTTTAACATATTTGAGTATAACTAGATATGCATAACTAACACATTAATCTTTAGCTAGAATAATGCTTTTTAGTTCAAAAAGACAGAATTTTTAAAATACCTTATATCTCAAGTAATTTGTGTTTTTGTGAATAAAATAATTCAAATATTCATAAATTTTTGACACCATTTGGTAATTTTTGACTTGACTCTGAAGAAAGTCAGATATTTCAAAATATAGACCATTAACCAAAATTCCCTCAATTTAAACTAAATAGAACAATATTTGGAGCAAATCCGTAGTCAAATTTTGATAATTAAACTTGCAAATAATCTAAATTTTGTCATAAAAATCGTGGGAAACTTTGAGAAATATATTTTGTTTACTTCTAATTTTGTATCACTGGTGGGCAGTGATGAGGTATAATGCAGCAGCTACTGGCTAATGGATTAGTCATAAAAGATCAATACATGAAGTTTTCATGTGTGTTTACAAACATTGATCCCCTCTGAACCAATATATGGTATTTATTTAGTTGGTTTTGTGGGTTATAATGGTGCACTATTTCAGGAATAATGACGTAATAATGGTGCTATCAATGAAATAGTGACGTCATGCTTTTTTTGGTATCTTAGCAACAGTCAACAAGACATTTTGTACAGCTGTGATCCTCTGTATGAAGTGTCCCTGTTCCCCCAATGTTAAATTTTAAAATGAAATTGCTTCAATAATGTATTCATGCTGTAGAATTAATTCTCACAAGTATGCATGATGATAATAATAAGGTGGGGCAAAAAATACTCATTTAGGTTTACTTACCAAGCAAAGTTAAAACATCCATCCTAATCAAGAAAGCTACTAACCCAGGACAAAGGATAAAGTGAAAGTAGCTGAGGAAAGGTTAATTATTTTGGTCAGGGATTCAACATCAAACTATTTCAAAATCCACAAAAAAGACACTTACCAGAAAGAGATTTTTGAGGTTGGTAAGATTGATTCCGGCCGTGGTTTCTAGTTTGTTGCCTCTCAGTTCCAGCGTGTGTAGACGGCTTAGTTTGACGGGGTCCAGACCCTCAACCTCACGAATCTCATTATCTGCAAAACAAGTGCATAAAATAGTTACCTGAAAAAGAACTAGATGAGAAAATACTAAAAAACACTGTCTGAGAAAACAGAAAAGAGAGTCCCTAAAAGAAAATCAATTTTAAAAAGAGCAAGAATTTATCCATGATATAAGGATAGCATTTTTTGTAGACAGTTTGTTGAATAGAATCATAAACAAATATTTTTTAAAAATTATCTGTGGAATGAAGATGCCAGAAAATGCTAGACAAAGACCTTTGGCAGAAGAGCATTATAAACACGTTTAAAAAAAATTATGAGCACAAAATAACTCTCTGGTTTCTATTGTGAATATGGTGAATAATGATTGATGTGACAAACAATTAAGACGTGGGTTGACAGTCCATTAGAAAACACCTATCAAAATGCTTTGTTTATCCATGATGTTGCTTGATTTCAGAAAGCCTTTGATTTGATATTTTTTCTAATAAGAATTGCTGCTGTACTATGTTCCTACAGGATGTGTAGAAAAATGATATATAAAAACCAAGCTCAGGTGTATACAGACAAAATGAGGTATGAATCATGCATTCTTATCTGAGATGACCTCTAGGCTGTTTAAGCCTCTCTATTCAGGGTTTAGCCCCCAGACTAATCCCTGAGGCTGACAGTTTCAGCTGAGGCTGTTTTAAGCCTCTCTATTCAGGGTTTAGCCCCCAGACTAATCCCTGAGGCTTACAGTTGAGGCCGAGGCTGTTTTAAGCCTCTCTATTCAGGGTCTAGCCCCCAGACTAATCCCTGAGGCTTACAGTTGAGGCCGAGGCTGTTTTAAGCCTCTCTATTCAGGGTTTAGCCCCCAGACTAATCCCTGAGGCTTACAGTTGAGGCTGTTTTAAGCCTCTCTATTCAGGGTTTAGCCCCCAGACTAATCCCTGAGGCTTACAGTTGAGGCTGTTTTAAGCCTCCCTATTCGGGATTTAGCCCCCAGACTAATCCCTGAGGCTTACAGTTGAGGTTGAGGCTGTTTTAAGCCTCTCTATTCAGGATTTAGCCCCCAGACTAATCCCTGTTTTAAGCTTCTAGTTTCAGTGTTGCTTACAATTAAGGCTGAGGTGCTCCAGTTGGGGATGGTTGAGGCCATCTGTCGTCCGGATCTTATTATAGTTGAAACTGGCAACCTGAAGGAGTACAAGAAAATATAACATTCAATTTTTTTTTGTTTTTTCTTCTGAAAGATAGCACAATGAAATAATTTCTCAAGTCTCAGATAATTTAGTAAATTTGAATTAATCATGATGATGGTTGTTAAATGATCACTTCTAATGAAATTCACTTGTGACCGTATACATGTTAAAATCTGACTGAACCTTCAATATGAAAGTAACTTGGATCATGTTGCCTCAACATGCTAATGTGAGTTTGTTAACTTACCAGGAGGAACGGCATATCATCTATACAAGCAGTGGTACGTTTGTTAGCTTACCTGGAGGTATGGCATATCATCTAGACAAGCAGAGGTTAGTATCTTAGCTTACCAGGAGGAACGGCATATCATCTATACAAGCAGTGGTACGTTTGTTAGCTTACCTGGAGGTATGGCAGGTCATCTAGACGAGCAGAGGTCAGTTTGTTCTGGTCGGCCTTCAGTGTAAGCAGGTGAGTCAATGAGTTGAGGGCGGAGATGTCTCGTAAGTTATTCTTGGATAAATCTACATATCGCAAGTGTATGAAGCCGTTCAGAATGCTGATGTCTGTTAACTCCCTACAAAATGTTTGAAAAAAAATCATTGATGAAATTTGCCCTTAAAAAATTAATTACAACATCAAAGAGAATCAATCTAGAAATGAAACTGAATGACAATGATTATCTTGATTGTAATGAAATGATCATGATTACCTGTCTCTGGCATCTAGTTTGGTGTAGCAGTGTGAGAGACCGTCCCCGGTTTTACATAACAATGAGAGACATTCTCCAGTGGTGCCCTCTGTTAGTGGTTTGTCTGGATCTTGCTGCAAAAAAAAGACTTTGTTTCGTAAATGTGAGAAATGTTATATTTGCTACAATTTGAAAAAGTCTGGGCAGAACCACACAAACATATTTTAGAATTTTGGACAGGAATAAAGAAATTCTTTGGTTCTGAAAAAAAAAGCCGAAATAACAACTTTAAAGAGTAAGAATTCTAACCAGTTCTAAGGAAATATTGCAAAATTAGCAAAATAGCCTGTTAGGCAGGCCACAAACTTGTTTGTTGAAATGGTCAGAAATGTATGACGCATCTTTTGTTAAACGAGAAGTATTGTTTTAGATGTGTTTCAAAGAGATATTTATTCACAGTCTTGGATCTATAGGTTTCTTCAGTGATTCTTTCCCTGTGATAAACAATTTCTGAAGCTCTGGGGTGGAACCTGATATCAACAGATTTAATCCTCACTGTGAGAGTGGTCCCTGCTGCCACCTGGTATGTTAAAATCTGTCACATATGGGGAACTTTGGAAACATGCAAGCTTGGCTTATAGAAGTTAAAACAGAGATATTTAAACATGTTTTAAATGTCTCTGGCTAAAATGATGGTCACCATGTCATTTAATTTCAATTAGTTTATAACATGTATAGCTATGTTTCTATTATTTTCAAGATTCCCAAACTAATTTTCTTTTATTTACCGTATATGCAATTGTTGATAAAATACTAAAGCGTTCCCTTAAGAGCTTACTGAATGGTTGTCATCATATTAGCTGTCCTGTCGACAAACCTTTCCTAGCATGCACTATACATGACACAAGAGACACCTGGTGGATAATAAATGTTGAAACTCAAGCAGTGAGAATTGCCCCCAATATATCAAATTTCACTCTCACAGTAAAGTGAGTCGGGCAGTTGCAGAGGTAGGTACATATGACTAAGGGGTAGGTACATATGACTAAGGGGTAGGTACATATGACTAAGAGTCAGGTGCATATGACTAAGGGGTAGGTACATATGACTAAGAGTAAGGTACAAATGACTAAGCCTTGTCATGCAGAGTACACAAATCTTGGTTTCATGCAGAATTACCGTAATCTTTTATCAACGTTTTTCACAAATATTTTCAATGCATATTAAAGTTCCATGAAATTTGGAAATGTTAACATAAATATATGTTGGGGCTATATCATGAGTACTCACAACATTTAGGGTATAAACAATTATATTATGTAAGGAAAAAGTACTTGAAAATCTGATTCCACGAAAGCTTAAACTGCTTATTTCCTGCTAAGTGTTACCCTCTAAGTGGATAAGCTTGTAACAGGTGGTAAGGCGTGTGAATATAAACGATTTGCCAGAGATTTGACTGGAAATAAAACGTACAATGTAAACAATACATTTTCCAGACACCTATTGAGGGAGGGTAAAGCAGAATTTCTGTTAGAGGGTATTGAATTTTAAAAAATTTGTGCATGATCTCCTTTTTTTTTTTTTTTGACCTAAAATTTTCTGCAGACTCTTCAAGATTTGACTAATCCTGATGAAGACAATCAGTTAATCCTGCTGATGATGACAATCAGCTAATCCTGCTCACAAAATAAGGGCAACGGAGGCAGAGGTGGTTGGAGAATCACCTACCTCTGTCATGCAGAGTACGTTTTTGATTCTCTAATTCTCAGTTTTTCATTGCCTGCTGGTCATGTAGGGCTACCTATAGGTATAGTATGAGGTACTACTGGAAGTGGGTGTCATAATTTGAAGGGCTGGTCTTCATTTACATTGATATTAAGCGGAGAGAGTTTACAGCCACTTAAAGGGATTAAGCACCAATTTTGCAAAAATGCTTAAAATTCACATATTGGTGATAAATGTAATTGTCTTTCATGTCTACTTTCTTTATAATTGATGCATCACCATGTTTGCCCGTTAATTGTTAACAAGACCCTAATTTATTGCCCCTTTATGAAAGCACACTTCTTTCTTGGCATCATTTTTATGTGGAGTGTTATCATAGAGGCACTGAAAGGTAAAATGATGTCATTTGAGTATGGCAATATGCTTATGACGTCATGAAAGGTATTGTCCTTTGGATAGTGCCAGAATGATGTCAAACACTGCTACCCTACCTTGAGCCTCAATTGAGGGTGAAAAATGTTCATGCTACCTGTGTTTACCTGTCATGTGCAGCTTATGGCTCAGACAGACCTCTGATGGGAGTGTTATATTACTCTATTATAATGTCAATTTGTCATGATGTTCATATGTGATTAAGCTATAGAATTGATGCTTATTACCTTTAACTTCTTTGTCCATGTTCATGTATATTTTGAATTATTCAATAGTCTGTTAAGAACTTTAATCAAGTTTCGTGTCAAGGGTTAGCGAAGGTCTTTAGAGACAAATGGCTTTCTTGGATTTGTCTTTATGAGTTTTGAGCCATTACAGAGTTATTTTCCTTGAGCATGTTGAGTCATCAAGTATGTGTTCCTCTGTCAGTTGCTCATCCATTTAAATGTAACATCCACTGACGACAAGTATGTTAATGTCCCCATTGTTCTGGCTTAATGATATCATTTTGTAACATTCTCTAGGGCTGCAGTTTCTTACAATGTAACCATGATAATGATGTCAGACAGCTTAGATCAACTCCAGCATATTATTGAATAAACATGGTAACAAATTGTATTAATTTAGCATGTTGATACACTAGTCCAGAAAAAAAATGGTTAGTCCTGCCAATCAACAAAATTTGAACAGGCTAGTCCATTAGGGGTTAAACTACAAATATTTTGTCCAGATCTCAATCCTCAATCATTTAATATGGCCTAACTTATTAGTAATTATAATTGAAAATAAACTTTCCACACTAAACTGACTGAAAAGTCATTTCAGGCTGGGAAATATTGTCCATGTAAATAATTAACTGTAGACGTATTTATCAAAATAAATCCTGTCAGTTTCATAAAATATATTATAGTTGATCATTTTCCTACAAGCTTTGACTGGTGAGCGATAATATGATGTAAACAAACAGCTGTCAGATGTTGACAGACGACAGGTTACCTCTTCTTCAACTTGTTCCTCTTCGAGTCCCTGTCCGCCTTCCTCTTCTTCTTGTTCCCCTTCTCCCTGATATGTTTCTTCGTCTGACATGTTTGATTAATATTTTAAAGTCGATATAATCCTTATTTTTACACGTTTGTAGCCACCCTGCAAAGCCGACACAGGTTGTGTTGAAATGGCGTCGTGGTAACCAAGGCAACACCTGGGTTCTGAAATATGTTTCGTTCCAAACCTTGACTGTCAAACTCTTCTTGTAGGATCCGTGAATTTGTCTTTATCAATAGAGAAATGTGAAACTCGTTTCATTTGATTATACCCCCAAAAACGTACAAATGATAAAGTTACAGAAAGATTCCCAAATGGGTCAGTCTGGTAGATGGGTGCGTTCGATAAATACACTCGAATCGTTGTACGATGCATTGAGACTCAAACAGGTGCGTCAACAGGTGCCATCTAGTGGTAGAAATCATCTCTCTCGAAATTTCATGGATTTACATATCACAAGTTTTAATAAAGGTTTACCGCATCGAATTATAAAAAGAAATGTGGGGGATCTGAAGTTTCCTACGGACATAATTTCCTTGAATACAAGTTCCTCAGCTAGATGTGATCAATTTGAGAGCACAGAGATTATTTGGGTATCTTCTCTAAGACTTTATGTGTCTTTTGTGAGAGTGGCTAGACTGTACAGGTCTAAATATACCATACCGTCAACTTGTTCTCATGTCTAAATTTCTGACAACGAATCTCAGAAATTTGAGTATTTCAAATGTTGAAAGATTTGTACTTATGATGGATCTATGCTTCTCTAGTAGATTAATTCGATAGTGCCAAATTGTCTTGGGATCTCATTTGTGGCGAAATTGTGTAGCATTTCAGCATTGCTTATTTAAGAAATATAGTATTCAAGCTTGTGATAAGCTATATGTAACGGTAAAAGCTTTGTACTATCAGACAAATATTGTTCTGTGTTAAACAAGTTCAAAACAAGAAGTGTTTAGGAAATGATTTAATCATTTTTGTTACTGGCTTTGACATTTATGATTTTTGAGTCTGACCTGCAAGAGTAAGAATTTATTTAATCTGCTGACACATATATACCACTGAAAATGCCAAAAAATATTCACTTAAATCTTGGCCAATAGAATTTTAAATCCATTTACCCATTTAATGCCAGGGGCTAAAAAAAAAAGAAAAGAAAAAAATGATTAACGCATGCTGACTGGAATATACAAAGAGTATTTGCTGTTCTGCAAGAGAACAAATTCAAGCTCAAAATATTTGTAGTTGTTATCTTCATGTATTCTGAAAATCAAAGTGACTACAACTTAATCATGTTGTATTCATACCAATGTCTCTGGTTTTGAGAGATATTTTTTTGAGATCCAAAAATAAAAGTCACCGTTTTTATTTCTAATAATAAGTGTACGTTCCGTGGCCCTGTTTTTATTTCATAGATGGTATACCTTAAATCTATAGATGGTATACCTCAATGTATTTAATTAAATCATATCAGAATATGACCTAATTAACCATGATTTATTTATGTAAGTCTTTCATAGTGCATTTTTTCTATTTATTGTTAGGCACCTCAATATTAAAAAACCTCAAAAAATCGTTTCAAGTGTGGTTGTCTGTTCGAATAAGAATGCTTTTGTATTGACGCTAGAGATAGTAATTGCATGGGATTTTGTCTCATAAGAAAATGTTTCTTTAGGGCAAACATTAACGATATGACGATTTATGCATTTCAATGAGAGAAAAAGTGGAAAATTTGTCAAAGTTTATCTTGATTCAATTATCGATAATTTTGATATTCAATTTTGATATTCTCTGTTGTCGTCGGTTGTAATTTGACTCAGATCTTATAAGCACAAACTCTCGAGTGCACGTGTTTGCAAGCCTACTCGGTACTCGCGAAATCGGCAGATCGAGCGCGGCCAAACTTATGGGTGTTGATTCTCTCCGAACTTCGAACAGGCGACAGGAAAAGAAAGGTAAGTGTGACTTTGAACACTAATTTCTCATGATCTGGGCATTATTTTTAATTTATATTTTGCACAAGGGTGTCTGATGTACTTGACAAGCGATTCATACTAAATTTATGACGTTTCATTTCAATATGTGGAAGTTTGCAGGGAGTTTTGTGGAACAAACTCACGGAATCAGAACCGTTTCCAGTTTGTGTGATTTCAGTCATTTTTCACCCAAAAATGTATTATGATTTTATAGGGGTCAGGACATTTAATGCAGCGCTATATTTGACAAACAGGACACGGGGAGGCCCATCCCAAATAGATGTTTTCAATCACAATACACACAAAACCATAAAGTGAAGCCACTTCATGAAATTTAGGAATTATTTTGAGAAAATTCCGATGGTATTAATCAGTTGAGTGGAGTGGGGTCAAACTTCAGTAATGTGTCAACAAATCTTATCCTGACAAAAGGCTTATATGTTCCCTATGGCAACACTCAGATAGTATCAACACACAAGATAGGACATCCTTATTTAATATATATATATATATATCCCATATTACCATTACATTGTATAATATTGTATTCTTCTCATAACTTCAGGGCCTACATTTCAACACGTGCTAGGACATGCAATTTTTATAAGTTCTTTCACGCTCATCAAGGACATGAGATTTTATTCTTATATTATTATCCCAATAAATGTGTGAGGTTGAAAGAATGTAAAATTTAATGACAAGGGAATGGCCATTATTATTATTATAAAAAGGGGGTTGATTAAATTTTAATGAATATTCTTATCACATGATAAAACTGTAACCATTATAACAACCCATTAATCAATATCTGGTGTTACATTATATAATTTTATCTGATTTATTATATATTCCTAGATTAAATTCACATTTTTTTTTCTAAATTACATGAGTAGTGCGTTTTTGTTTAAATGTAGTAATCCCATTGATGCCTCTGTATGTCCATTGATTTATATTAAGATATTATAATGCATGTCAACTGATGAGGCATCCTCGGTCCTCCCCATCCTCGATCCTCCCCATCCCCGGTCCTCCCCATCCTCGGTCCTCCCCATCCTCGGTCCTCCCCATCCTCGGTCCTCCCCATCCTCGGTCCTCCCCATCCTCGGTCCTCCCCATCCTCGGTCCTCTCCATCCTCGGTCCTCCTCATCCTCGGTCCTCCCCATCCTCGGTCCTCCCATCCCCGGTCCTCTCCATCCTCGGTCCTCCCCATCCTCGGTCCTCCCCATCCCCGGTCCTCTCCATCCTCGGTCCTCCCCATCCCCGGTCCTCCCCATCCCCGGTCCTCCCCATCCTTGGTCCTCCCCATCCTTGGTCCTCCCCATCCTTGGTCCTCCCCATCCTCGGTCCTCCCCATCCTTGGTCCTCCCCATCCCCGGTTCTCCCCATCCTTGGTCCTCCCCATCCTCGCTCCTCCCCATCCTTGGTCCTCCCCATCCCCGGTCTTCCCCATCCCCGGTCCTCCCCATCCCCGGTCCTCCCCATCCTCGGTCCTCCCCATCCTCGGTCCTCCTCATCCTTGATCCTCCCCATCCCCGGTCCTCCCCATCCTCAGTCCTCCCCGTCCTCGTCCTCCCCATCCTCGGTCCTCCCCATCCTCAATCCTCCCCATCCTCAATCCACCCCATCCTCAATCCTCCCCATCCTCAATCCTCCCCATCCTCAATCCTCCCCATCCTTGATCTTCCCCATCCTCAATCCTCCCCATCCTCAATCCTCCCCATCCTTAATCCTCCCCATCCTCAATCCTCCCCATCCTCAATCCTCCCCATCCTCAATATTTCTTGATTGGTAGAAATAATTTAGATGTATAATTATAATGTTTTATTTAGGTAATTTTAATTCACGACACGCCATCCCAGTTACCTTTATAGAGAAGTTAATATCTTATATCAAATAAAATTTTCAAATTTCGAGCATTTAAACAGTTTTTGTATTTGTGTTAAGTATTTTTAGAATATCTTTCACTGACTGACAGAAACCACTGATTTGTAAAATGGAATTATCAACTTTTGATGTTAAATTGCCACTTGCCAACTTTGATGCAATGCAAACTAACTTAACCCTATGAATGTTCATGTCTTTACTAAATTTGGCCTGAAATCACAAGGACATGTACGACAATAAAGTGCATATAAAATGCTTCTAGACCAAGCAGGTCTTACACTCATGAAATATGTATATATTCATGTAATGTTAGGATGCCAGTATTACATAACAGGCACACAACATTTTATTTATAATTGTTGATTGAAGTGCATTCCTACGATATAGATTCTTTTCACTTTTTAACATCATTAGTAATCAGTGAGATATCTGTGAGCAAAATGTTTATAATGATCTGCTCGTAGAAAGCTTGCGATTTGAATAGAGAAATGTACGAGCTATTGATTAGAACAACACAGAGCTGACTGTGGTAATTCAGTTTCCATGGAAACATTTGATATATGCAACAGGAGTAGCATAACGTTAGTGTCTGCATTGTTTGAGTGGCAACTCTATAGTGGTAGTCCCGAGCGCAGAAATCGAACTTCCCAACAGTGTTTTTGGGAAACACAGAGTATTTCTATGGCAACAAGTCAAACTTGTGCTGGGCTGGGTGAGAGATCAATGTTGAGGCATGGGCACGTCTCGTTCTCTTCCCAGCTCTCTGCATCAAGCCAGAGTTCTAGCACGTGAAAGGTGGGCTCGCTTTAATGTAATGAGACCCCCCCCCCCCTCTCCCGCCCCAAACTGCTGTCGAACATTCCTCACTTACATAATAGTAAACTTGAGGAAGACGGGGAAAATAAAAAAATTAAAAAAAATAATGGGAGAAAAATATAACAATTGAAATCTGGGATAATAGGAAATGGCTATGCAGCTGTTGACCTCATTGTTTGCAGCAGGATTATTTATTCATTTTCTCTCTGTTAATGTGAAGCCTAATTCTTATATAAGGGTGAATGGCAAAAGTTGATCAAGTTCAAAAATTAGTGAATACCCCGAGGAAGTGTTGAAATTTTGAAGATATTTTGTGATTTGTTCTCTTTCTGTTCATGGATGTCATTGGGATTGGGATAAGTCTGGCTTTATTTTTTTAATCTATCTAAGTTTAGAAATATTTAATCAGATGGTTTCTATGGCACAGTATATAGCATATTTATATTACTATAGTACCTATCTACATGAGTGGCATGTTTGTCAAATTAGTGTAATATAAATATAATACACAATATAATATATAATATAATATGATCCTAGTCTAATTCAAAGATTCAGTAATCCTGCAAAGATCCAAAATAATATTTTATGATTTTGATAAAAACAGTCTATAGAAGAAATCTAAGATAAGTTTAGTGTTGACCTGCGGTGATATTTTTCTGTCTTTTAGTGCATCAGGGAGAATAAGTGGAGGGAATCTCAACAGTATTTATTGTCCTTTGCTCGTTATTTTGGGAGATCTGTCCCAGAAAAGAATGATCCTTAATATTCTTTTTTGTGGGCAATTCGTGGGAAATATGCCAAATATGTGAAACTAGGTATATATATATATATATGTATGTATGTGTCTGTGAGTGTGTGTGTGTAATCATGGCCACATATATGTTTAATACATACATCAAAGTATACACAGGTAAAATGGAGCTAATATGTAGGAAAAGTATAAAAGCTTGGTCCGTAAAAAGTAAATAAGAGGGAAAAAAGTGGAATTTGTCCTCAAAGTTGCCGTTCCGCACAGTACTCATAAAATAAAAGTAATTTTTCATTTAACTTTTTTGTGCCAAAGTGAAGACTTTATAGAGGATAAATGTAAGACAGAATAAATTAAGGAAAAGTTTGGCGACGGCAGATTGAGTGATTTTATTCAGAGTTGTGTGCATAGCCGCTTTGTTTTGGTAACTATAGAGTTGCCAACAAAAGTTTTAAAGCAAGCATACTTGAAACGCTTTGTGCAACAGATCTGGTCATTTTTATCGGGTCGGCTCAAATATGAATTGGCAGCCATTTTCTATTAATAGAGAGAGGCTTCGATCCATTTAGAAATTCCAATGATCTGTAGAAAGACTATGTGCGGCTTGTGGGAATAATTTATGTAGGTTTTAGTTTATCTTGCCAACCGTGATTGGTTGTCATAGCATTGTGCATATAGCAGTGCAACTTAGTCCGTTCCAAATTGAGGCTATTCAATCAAAAGGCAACAACTGGGTCTGGGACGGCATTCACTCGCATATCAAACTTAATAAATCATAGGTACGTACTCATTTTTATAGGACATATGTTTTTTGGGGATTAAAAAAAAATTAGTTATAGCCTCCCATGTTTTTTGTGAAATATTTTAACGGTTTATTGTATGAATGTGTTAGAAGCTAGGGATCTTATGTATAGATAACTGTCATACCCTTGGGAATAAAAAGCAGATTTTTATATTAACTGATTAGCAGCTGTAGAACGTGATTAAGTAACAGTATTATTGGATGTGAGCGCCACCTGGGGAGAGATTGTCCTGATGAGGTGGATCGCTGACACCAACTCTGAGCGCGGACTGCAGGGTTCAGTATCAGCCCCCAGACTTGGGAAGATCAACAAAAATTTTGATCCTATTTTATTCTGCTAAATAGGCTGAGTCATATCTAAGTTTGTTGGATTGACCAATGACCAGCTGACCAATGACCAGCTAATAATTACATTTGGACTTCATTTTTAAGATGATGAATTTAGATTCGCATTACCTGATTAACGCATTGCATTTCATTGTGGGAGATTTTAAGTGATGTTACGCATCGTTACACAGCCCTTGATGTGATAAAAGTGAGGAATAATGTTAGAAATGTGGAGTTAATGTTTTTTTCTCTTATTCCCCATTATTCATGTTGATCCACTTACCAAGTCTTTATATTTCAAGCCCTGGGCATTTTCAAATATATTATTATTATTATAATTAGACTAAATTTCATATAATTATATATGCACATTAATTTGACTGGTTAATAGAAGATTGCTATTTTGAAAATTTGTAGAAATGAAAAAATAGAAGTTACTTATAATGCTAATAAATGCTGAGGAATATGGTATCTAATAAATATAGAGCGAAGAATGCGGTACTTGATGAGTGTTAGGGGGAATATGGTACCTAATAATGAATAAAGAATATGTCACTTGATGATTATGAGAGGGAATACGGTATCTAATAATAAATGAAGATAATAATCTGCGACGAGTTTTATGAAGAATACGGTACCTTCTAATGAGTGAAGAATATGGTACTTGTTTTAGGGAAAATATGATACCTAATAATGAGTGATATGTCAGTAAATAGTATGTTTGAACACAAGGTGTTGGCAGATAAATTACGTGCCCATATGTCTCTTCTTTAACACACAAAAGTTCCAAAGTACACAAATTTCACCAGTTTGTTCTGGTCCCAGGGAAAAAAACTCAACTTATCTGAGAAATTGATTCATGAAATAAAAGCTGTTTATCTGCACGTTCACAAAGAACACTTTATATTTTATTTGGATATTTTTTTATAATGTGGATTGGCAGTCCCTTTATATATGTTGAATTTCTAATTCTATCTTTTTGATGGACAGAAATTACTTTTTATGATGTGGAACATCAGTTACTAATAATAGAATACATGATAAAAGTGTAGACAGAAAGTAGCTCTGAATGCAGGCTCAGTGGCCTGGATGGCAGGCTCAGTAGCCTGGATGGCCTGGATGGCAGGCTCAGTGGCCTGGATGGCAGGCTCAGTGGCCTGGATGGCAGGCTCAGTGGCCTGGATGGCAGGCTCAGTAGCCTGGATGGCCTGGATGGCAGGCTCAGTGACCTGGATGGCAGGCTCAGTGGCCTGGATGGCAGGCTCAGTGGCCTGGATGGCAGGCTCAGTGGCCTGGATGGCAGGCTCAGTGGCCTGGATGGCCTGGATGTCAGGCTCATTGGCCTGGATGGCAGGCTCATTGGCCTGGATGGCCACTAGATTTTGGTACCAGCTTTAGGCACCAGCTTTAGGTACTAGATTTTGGTACTAGCTTCAGGTTCTATCTTTAGGTACTACATTTAGGTACTACATTTAGGTACTACATTTAGGTACTACATTTAGGGACTAGTTTTAGGTACAAGTTTTAGGTACTAGTTTTAGGTACTAGTTTTAGGTACTAGTTTTAGGTACTAGCTTTAGGTACTAGTTTTAGGTACTAGCTTTAGGTACTACATTTAGGTACTACATTTAGGTACTAGTTTTAGGTACTAGTTTTAGGTACTAGTTTTAGGTACTAGTTTTAGGTACTAGTTTTAGGTACTAGTTTTAGGTTCCAGCTTTAGGTACTAGCTTTAGGTACTAGTTTTAGGTACTAGCTTTAGGTACTAGCTTTAGGTACTAGCTTTAGGTACTAGCTTTAGGTACTAGCTTTAGGTACTAGTTTTAGGTACTAGCTTTAGGTACTAGCTTTAGGTACTAGTTTTAGGTACTAGTTTTAGGTACTAGCTTTAGGTACTAGCTTTAGGTACTAGCTTTAGGTACTAGCTTTAGGTACTAGCTTTAGGTACTAGCTTTAGGTACTAGTTTTAGGTTCTAGCTTAGGTACTAGCTTTAGGTACTAGTTTTAGGTACTAGTTTTAGGTACTAGTTTTAGGTACTAGCTTTAGGTACTAGCTTTAGGTACTACCTTTAGGTACTAGCTTTAGGTACTAGCTTTAGGTACTAGTTTTAGGTACCTTTGGAGGCAGTGACTGATATGAGAGAGAAGTCCAGTTTTGGAGGGTACTGCTTTTATTTTTGATGTACAAATAAACTAATAGTTCAAACTTAAGGCTTCTTGGACATCCCAGACTATATTAAGAATATTAATTGCATTTATTAGTCTATATAGAGGGCTTGACATTAGCACAGACGTTGTGGCCCTGAAGAGATTTTGGAACCTCTGGGCTAGTTAGGCAAGTGGACTTTTATTTTTACTGGTCCAGGTTTCATTGAATATTTCTTGTATTTTCACTATTTTATGTTATGGGCCAGTTGTTTTTGCAAATAGGATACCGGTAAGTAGATAAAAACAGCCAGCCTTTTTACGCCAGTAACCAATAATCTTGTCAAGGCCTGATATATATATATAAAAACTGTTGCCACAATTCATAAAACAAACTTCAACAAAGGATCTGTTGGAATGTGAAAATCCTGAAATAAAGATAACAGAATGAATGAGTACATTTATTCCTGTTTTGTCCTAATTTCAGACACTAATCAGTGCTACATGATCATCATGATACTGACATCTGATTTTGGGCCAAATAATGTTTTTTGATAATTTATCTCTGTTAATTAGGACAATTATGGGATTGAGTTCATGCAAGTTTTTAATTTGGCAGAAAATCACATTTTGTGATGAGATTGATGTCAGGCAGCTGGTTTGGGGCGAGGAAAATCAGTTGGGGGCACTCTGGAAAACCGAAAGCCTGGTAAGTCTGCTGTCAGGGGGAAAATGGGGGTGTTGGCGGAACTAGGAGGGTATGGGGGAATTAGGGAGGGTGTGGGGAAATTAGGGAGGGTGTGGGGGAACTAGGGAGGGTGTAGGGGAACTAGGGAGGGTGTGGGGGAACTGGGGAGGGTGTGAGGGACTAGGAGGGTATGGGGGAACTAGGGAGGGTGTGGGGGAATTAGGGAGAGTGTGGGGAAATTAGGGAGGGTGTGGGGGAACTAGGGAGGGTGAAGGGGAACTAGGGAGGGTGTGGGGGAACTGGGGAGGGTGTAGGGGACCTAGGGAGGGTATGTGGGAACTAGGGAGGGTGTGGGGGAATTAGGGAGGGTGTGGGGGAATTAGGGAGGGTGTGGGAGAACTATGAGGGTGTGGGGAACTAGGGAGGGTGCAGAGGAACTAGGGAGGGTGTAGGGAACTAGGGAGGGTGTGGCATACTAGGGGGTGTGGGGGAACTAGGGAGGGTGTGGGGAACTAGGGAGGGTGTGGGGGAAACTAGGGAGAGAGTGGGGAAATGGGGATGTAACAAGGCAGAACTTTCCATTGTGAGACAGGTTTTAAAGACAAAATGATAAACTAACATTAAATGTAGCACAGATACAAATCAGCGATACATAGAATATCAGGAGAGAAAAAAAAATGAATTTCAAGACAATTCCCACCACAGCTTACAGTAGGGCTGAGCCTTGGAGTGTACATGGAGTGAGTTTTATAGAGGAGGATATGTGAATAGTTGAGGAGTGCTCGGACATGGGGCCGGATTGGGCAGAGCTTCAAATGTGCCAGACACCATCACAAATTGTCATGTTCTGTGGTAATAATGATATATATTTAATGACAGTGACCGTACATCATAGAGAGATGTGTATCCAACATTAATCACCATACACACAATTTTCTGATTTTATATTTTATTTTAATGTTGATGTTGAGAATTATGATGAGTATTTAGTTGCATTACCTTATAAAGTCAGATTTATGCACAGTGAAATAGAAAAATGATGTCAATTTCTTCATCAGTTTGAGCCAGACAATCAACTTGGTGATGTAAAAGTGTGACCCTATAAGGTCACACAAGGTCAGTATTGTGTCACACCTGAGGTAGGTAACCAAGTAATGGTGAAGTATGACCATATACAGTCAAGCAATGGTGAAGTGTGACCATATACAGTCACGCAATAGTGAAGTATGATCATATACAGTCACGCAACGGTGAAGTATGATCATATACAGTCACGCAATGGTGAAGTGTGACCATATACAGTCAGGCAATGGTGAAGTGTGACCATATACAGTCATGCAATGGTGAAGTGTGATCATATACAGTCACGCAGTGGTGAAGTATGATCATATACAGTCACGCAATGGTGAAGTGTGACCATATACAGTCACGCAATGGTGAAGTGTGACCATATACAGTCACGCAATGGTGAAGTGTGACCATATACAGTCACGCAATGGTGACATGTGACCATATACAGTCACGCAATGGTCATATGGTCATGAAAGTTTTAGCTTCACTCAAGTCACCTTGTACTGAGTTGTAGTCATACAAGGTACTGAGACACAAAACAACCTTGGTTTCATAGTCATAGTTACCTTAATGACCTCAAAGTTATAAACAGGCTTGGCTTCATACAAGGTAGATACTGAGACAGATAATGACCTTAGATTTATAGTCATAGTGACCTTAATGACCTCAAAGTCATAAACATGCTTGACTTCATACAAGGTAGATACTGAGACAGATAATGACCTTTGATTTAGATATTTAAGCAAGTTTTTACCGAGATATATTCCTCTCCACTCACGGCTGAGGATAGGATATTGACACTTGACATATCATGCTTCTTTGGAATTATTCATGTCAAATGAAATATAAAAATAGCTACATTATAAAGAAATTAAAATATCTAAATTAATTCTAATTTGGTTTAACTATTTGTAAGTCATGTTTGGTATATTTGAGCAAACATATGAATATAAGTAAATTTCTATTAAATTAGTCAGTAATGTGCAGGTGGAGAGGACATTGACCTGCTGAGACTGCCAAGGTCAGGGTAAGGGCATGCAGATTGGTTAACTGATATGTACCTATCCTACAATGATCCAAACTGAGAGCTATCCTTGTTCTGTGCAGGAAGTCAATGGTTTTCTTATATTGTAAAAAATGTATACATGTCATTGTATCTGTAGCACTGTAAAAACAGTTATTTCTGTGAGGTTACATCATCAGTTAACAGGTCTTTTTTTATAGAAATATCTGTGAACATGTCATTTCTGTTTGAAGCCCATTTTTGTGAAAGGTCAATTCAGTATCATAGTCATTTTTGTGAAAGGTCAATTCAGTATCATAGTCATTTCTGTGAAAAGGTCAATTCTGCATGAAAGTCATTTCTGTAAAAAGGTCATTTCAGGATGATAGTCATTTCTGTGAAAATGTCATGTATGGAAATCATTTTTGTATAATATTGCTTCAGTATGGAATTCATTTCTTGGAAAGTCATTTCTTTGGAAAAGGTCATTTCTGGGAAAAGGTCATTTCTGGGAAAAGGTCATTTCTGGGAAAAGGTCATTTGTCACCTTTTCCTCTCACTCCCATCCTCATTTCTACCACTTGACCATGCCCTAGTTCCTTAAAAAACCACTTCTCTTAATTATCAGGAAACTTTTCAAATATCTGATCCGTTCTTTTCTATCACTCCTCCCTAATTTGTCAAGACACCATTCACAAATCTGCACTGTGAGAGTCTAAATCCTATCATAGCCAACCAGTTCTCAGATCATATATATTTGTTTAACTCTTGGAGTTAAGGAGGTCATTTCTTGTAATAATCTGGCACAGATCATAAGGTCCTTTCTCAGATCATATAAATTGTTTCATCTTTATTCAGGATAGAAGATTTTTTCATTCTTATAAGGTCATTTATGACCTCCCTCAGGTCAGAAGAAAACTTACTAATAAACAAGTCATTTCTCATCCAGGTCCAACAAGAAGGTCATTTTCACTCAAAGCAAAAGGTCCATTTACTTGGTTCTCAGATCTTAAGGTTTTTGATCATTAAGATGGTGTTAGAAAGTTATTTTTATACTCGCTGAAGTCACAAGATGAAGTTTTAAATGTAATTTATTGCAAAGTTGAAGTCAAAGCCGTGTGACATTCTTCCCATCGGATGCTCCAAAAGTTTAGTGACATGCTCCCACTAATTACTGCCATTATCTACTTCTTGGACAGTGATAAACATTATTTAAGGACAAAATGTAATGATTACATTGACAATTACATTGTCATAACAAATGACACTTTGGGGGACATAGAAATCATTGTAAATTATTCATGTTTTCAAAGTTTGCCCTCCGGCATGAATACATAATGAAACGTTTTCCTTGAAATGTGGACAATACCAAGTGAAACATTAGCCACGTTATCAGAAGACAGAATCGAGAGAGTGTTTAATGGCGACCCAGGCCTGATTAAAAAGTAATTATTTGATTTGTTTGTGTCATAACCTGGTCAAAAGGGCAAAAAAGCATTTCTCTCTGGTCGCACTTAGTGAATTATTTAGACACATTGGGGAATTTTCACAAAGGATTTCAAATAGGGGCTATAATTAGATGAACGTTTTCAATTTGGATATCACATAGAAGTATGGTAGACAAATTATCACAAAAGTCACATGTAGGATTTCATAAAAGCTTTGAATAGGACTTCACACTGGAGCTGTTAATAATAATAATTTAAGGTAATGCGCTATAATTAGGGATTATGACAGGAGCGACAATTAGGATATCTCATCGGGGCAATAATTAGGGAATATCACAGGGAATGCCACAGGAGCTTTAATTCAGGAATATTCAGAGTTACATGTTCAGTGACAATTAAAATATTATGTTTTAAAAATAGATAACCACGATACTGCAATGACAAGAAAATCCAATAAAATTTCAGTTTTCAATCTTGTTTCACAGTCGCTAACTTTTGTTAAATCTTTTTGTGTGTGTACCGTGATAATTCGCTTCTTCCTTGTTCATTTTTCTCAGTACATATAACTATATATATATGTGTGTGTCTGTAGTTTATGGCCTGGTATTTGTTTTAGACTCATTATTTTATGGGAAAATATTGCATTTTCTCTATCTTTACACAGCTGGCTGGTGTGAGTGTATGTGACAATTATGACTTCTATCTACGATGTATGCGTCGATGTGTGCGTCGTATAACTCGCCATCACATCGTGTGTTCTTCCAAGTTCCCACAGTGTCCGAGCCACAACTTTTAAAGAATTATAATAAGTTAGAATTGTATCTATGAATGGAGACTTGTTCATCATATATTTTGAACTATTTTTATTCCTTTATTGCAATCTTGTTAAAGCATGTTTTTGTCTTTAAATACCTCCAGAAACAAATAATTATTAGAGATTTTTATAGTCTGATGAATGGCATGTTAGATAATTGATATTAAGTACTTCTTTCTGAGTTGCCTTAACTGTGTCAGCATAAAGCTGTTCTATATTTATTTTTTCTGCTAAAAACAGCTTTCTATTGAATTTCCTCGAGTACAAGATTTTTACAGTGTGCTGTTCATATTACTCTTCAAATAAGGAAAGTTTCACTTTTTGCCTAAAATGGAAACTGATTCAAAAATAGCACAACAGACATTACTTAGAATAAAGATAGCGCGATTGTGTTTCAGGGTCATTATGTCAATTTCGACAAGAATTATATATATATACATATATATTAGTGGCAACAATAGCAGAAAAAAATGTGTTTGTCATATTCTTGTTTTGTAATCTGTTTTAATTGTATTAAATATCTGGCGATGCAAAACCGGCGAGTCAGACAGGTTTGAGGAAAATGTCGACCAAACTAGTGCCACTTGAAAACACACATACAGCAATATAAACTTTATGTACATATCTTCAAAATTACAGGTAAATGCTTTTATTCTCAAGGCAGGCATGCATGGTTGATTTGGGATAAATGTATATGTAATGAGTGAAGAACAGACTTATTATTTTGTATTAGGGGTACCAGCTTGATGTTGCGAATACTTATGGAAGAGTCCATTATGATTAAAACATGCTGGTCATTTAAGAAAAAAAAAGGTGTGTGTGTGTGTCTGTGCACTTTTATTGGTCTTAGTTTAGCATTAAGTTTGGTTTAATGGGCAAGTCCAAACAAATAAAAAGTTTGGCAGCCCTGCACCCCTCCCCAGTTGGGCAAAGATAGACTGGTCCAAAATAAGCCCAACTTGTGTGAAACATGGTTTGGTGTTGTGCTGCTAGGCAACCAATCTGGACCCTACCACCTTGAGAGAATGCTCAAATTCGGGGGACTTATTAACATACTGACAAGCTTTTCATCATAATCTCACAACACCACGGTACAGACCAGGTAGGCCTATAGAATTCATATGTAACTTTTTTGATCAGCAGATTTTGGCAGATCTCATAAGTTTTGTGTGTATGTACATATATGTAAAGGATCTGAGCTGTAATGGGAATTTCAGGTGAAACTGATCAAAAGGACTTGTTAAAATGTTCCTCCAGGTAAGAAACTGGACATGCCTGAACGTATATTACAAAGTATATAGCATTATTTTGTATGTGTGGTTTTTTTTTCTCCAGCTATGCATCTGTGTCATATTAAATTGCCTGGAGTTTCTTTCGTGTTTATGCACATATTTTCAGTGGACATTTTTATTTATTGAAATGAATGGTGTAATTCATTTCTGAAATTTATCACAGTTACAAAGTGCAAAACTTTTGAAGTGCAAGTTGCGATTGAATAACCGTTTGTTACTTGTTCCAGATTTTTGCAATTGTGCTGATAAAAATAAGATAAATAGAAAAGATTCATGATCAATACTGACATTTTTTTCTGATAAAACATAAAGTTGACAGTTTCTCAACCCATTTGTCAAACTATGACGATTGATCGAAATCAGAACCTGAAGTTTTCAAACAATTATTAACTTATCCTTGCCACATTTCATCACAAAAAAAAGATAATATTTATGTTACATTACATTAAATAATTGCAGTAACAAAGTTAGCAGATCAGTGATTTTGTGTAAAAATATTTAATTTATAATTTATTACTTTTATTAATTTCATTACCTTATTACTTTTTTACTTTTCAAAAAAATTATGACATATTTTTCTTCTTGCACTTCTGTTACTTTTATAAGTTTATTAACTTTCATTACTTTTTTGGGAGTATTTACATGTAAAAATTTACATATCTGATCAGCAAGTCACATAACATGATAACATAAAGAGAGTTAAACTTTAGCGAATATCAGTTAGTGATAAACACAGAAGTATTCACACCTCCTGCGTTTGACACACATCTTGAATACTAATCAGACTGGCAGCTTTGTTGTATGATTATCATGGCTGTCATTAATTTGTTTGTTGTTTATGGCATCCAGAAAGCTGTGAGAAAGGACCGGACTTCACAGTCATAGTCAGAGTCTGAAGCGAGCAGTCTCTCTATCGTCGTCTCTCTCTCGCCGTCTCTCTCTCTGTCTCTCATTGAGTATTGCGAGCGCGTCGTCCAGCGGTGATGATCGCTGTGAGCAGGGTGGTGATATTGTTGACTTGTGATCACGACCGTTGTCCACAGGGCTCGTCATTATCTGTCAATCACCGAGCGGAGCAGTTAAGACTCGTCCACTTGTTGCTGTTATCATAACTTGTTGAGGATATTAACCGCAGGTCGGAAATGTGCATGGTTTGATTACATAATTGCCCCCCCCGCCTGGACAAAGTCATAGAGGGGGACTTTAATTTGGGTGCGGTTTGGGTTCTTTAGTTTGTTCGTATATAGTTTTAGCATGATAAAGTCCTAGGGATTGCTCAGATTGTTTTCATATTGCACAGGCAGATTGTATATACCAATACCTGGGACAGGTTCAGCAATGTCTGTAATTTGAAAAATTCTGTTGCCTTGGTAACCACTTTACCAAAAATCTTATTCTACCACATTCAGTGGTGGGGACTAAGATTTAGTGCTCTTGTGATGGATTAGTATTTGCTCTGTGGAAAATTGGGATACTTCTAAAGCAAACTTGCTAAATAACCAAAAAAAAAAAAAATAAATAAATAAATCAGATAGAGGATATTTTTCCTCTTTTTCAAAAAAAAAAAAAATTCATTTCAAACATATGAAAGTGCATGATGTGAGTTTTTTGTTCTGATTTATGATTTATTGTGATGAGAGTTTGACAGATGATTTATTCTGTGTTTTTCAGGATGTTATGAGAGGAGGTGGTGAGAGAAGTAGATGATATTCAAGATGGCCACCAAGTCGGGAGGAATGCTCAACGCCATCTGTGCCAAACTGCTGCAGACCACGAAAACACCCACCAAAAATGGATTATCGGAATCGGATGATTTAAAATCATTAAATGGTTCAAAAAACCTGTCTGTGGATGCTGAGACAGATAAAGAAAATAACAACGAGCCCTTGTTGGGGGATCACAATGACTCGGTGGAAATTCAGAAACCAGAACCTGACGTAGCGACGACTCCCTCAAATGGGATGACGTTGTCTCCGTTCCAGACGTCCAGTGGGCGTAAGAACAGACGCAAAAACACCAAGCCACAGAACATTGCTCAAATCCAGGATCAAGAGGAGAAAATGGCGGATGAGATTGAAGCGTATGAGATTAACAACCAGGGCATCAACCTGGAAGAGATGTTTAATGAGGAGGAAGAAGAGGATGAAGAGGGTCACGGGATGCTGGCCCTCGATCTCAGCGCCACACCTCAGCGCCCAGAAACCAGCCCCAAATCCAACATAGACGCCTCCGCTAATAACGATAACGCTAACGACTCCTACTACATGGATGAGTCTGGAGTACTGGATTTGTCGGTCACGAAAAATGTAGACAACACTGATGACTCTGTTTCTAGCTATGCAAATCAAAGTTACTATGGCAACGGCGATAATGTTTCCGTGGCAACGGATGACGATGATGACAATGATGATGATAATAATGACATTCAGGGATCTTATCAAACTGCTGTTTCGCGTGATTCTGCTCAATTGCCACTATGGGGCGCCACTGTGTCACGCAAGCGCGGTGCCTCGAGCTCCGACAATAACGCTGATGCTGCCGACCTAAAGGACTATGCACAAAACACGGTCAGCGAACTTCTGAGTATCTATGGCCTGAGTGAGGACGAGGCAGAATCCGTCACTCAGAGCGTTCCGCTACTCAACTTTTCCTCGGGCAGGATTTTAGAACGTCATGGTCCGCCCTTGCCGCCATCTTCCAAAATTCCCAAGATTGCCCTCGGTGGCAAAATGAACAGTATTCACTCCGCGCTCGCAAGCCACCTCTTGCGAAATGGACCACAACCATCAATGTCCCCGACAGTTTCCATGGCAACTGCTCAAAAGACTCAAGTGACCCTGTCCAATCATACGCCGCGTAGTTCGGTGGCGTCGCCTTCTTGCTCGACGCCATCGTCTGCGCCCGGCACGCCGACGGGTACCCCATCCTCACAGATCGGCCCAGAGGCTTACTCCAAGTTCATGGACAGCATGACTAAGCTGGCCAACACCTCACCAGGTTAGAACGCTCTTTCCTTATTTTCTCCCACCGTACTTATATTTATTTGTGATATACTTTATAAAATTAGACAGTCATCATGTTAAACTGTGTGAAAACGTTATGTGGATTGCAGCACATTTTGGTAGTTTGTAAGCAATGATTGATTGATTATCATGCAATTCTTTTTGTTTAAAAATAAAATATCTGATACGGTTCAGTGATCATGGTGTTGGAATTCACCTCTGCTCTGTCGGAGCTAATTGGTCACGCAAGTCTGTGACCTTTGGAGGTCAACATGTAGTCTTCACACTGATTGGTTTCATCAATGTTCAGTTGGATTTGCATGATTAATTAGACATCTGGATATTATTTATTAATTAACTTGATCAAAACTTAAAGTGATACCATCAACAAATTTTGTCTGCTGCTTGACAGAAGAATCTGAAAGTTATTAACGTGAAAGCTAATTTACTATTAAAAACATTTAGGATTTTAAGTTTATTAACCCCTTGCATGCAATTTAACCCTGTCAGACCAAACTAACATTGGATGGATTTAAAAGTACACTCTAGGTACAATATATTGATTGATTCTGTTGACAGATAACAGGAAACTTTTGAGGTCAATTTTGAGGTCAATTTTGAGGTCAATTTTGAGGTCAATTTTGAGGTCGATTTTGAGGTCGATTTTGAGGTCAATTTTGAGGTCAATTCAAAGCCCTCAAAATGGAAAAAAGTTTTTTTTTAGATCTAAAAGGTCTTTTGTAAAACAGTCATGTTGTGAAATTTCCCATATATCTAATGGTCTTTGAATGAAAATAGAGAAAAAAAGGGGATTTAAATATATCAATTTTATAGTGTTCCAGTCTGTTTAAAAGTTGCTAAAAAATGAACTTTGAGAATTGGACGGTAGAAATATATCAGACTCTTTGTGTATATTAAGTGGGAAGGTAAGACTGGCTGATTATTCAGAATACTGTGCTACGAGGAGTTCAGTGTCTGGAATAGAAACAAGTTCTCACAGATCTTGATTTTCCCAGAATCCTCCATATTTCAATGTTTGAGCATGTTTCGGTGTGTCCCAGGTTTACACGTGGACGTGGGTCCATTCAGGGTTATGTAACGCATTTGTTAAACCAATGGTGTTTCCATGGATACCACTTATTTCAATACTGGCTGGGCATTGTTTATGCTGTACAAAGCTTTTACAGGTCCAGCGCCCACTAATAACCTGGGCCTTTAATCAGTACTTTAGACTCCAACAATGAACTATATTATATATTAATAGCATCATACTAGTCCTAGAACAGTTATATTTAATTACCTTATTTTATATGGGGCCGTTATTTTTATTGAAATCAGCCATGCCTTTAATGATTCACTTTTGTCTTAGCCTCCACCACGAAAATGTATAAATAAAGAAAAGAAGTTTAGTCTTAAAATAAATATCTTGCGATGTTTAGTATCACTCAGTTTTTATTTTAAAGTTTTAGAAGTCATTAAATTATCGTAAGTTTAGATTTGTTGACTCACCAGGGTGCATTAATGCTCGTAGTATTTTATGGTAATATTAGGAATATATATTTTTATATTGTGTTTTATACAGAATCAGGACATGAAGTTTTAATTGCCATCCTTCACTGTCCAAATTTGGCAAATTGCTTTGGTTTCCATGGCAACCAGCTCATCAAATTGTCCAAAAAGCTGTAATTTCTCCATATAATGGATCGTAATTTTTAAAACCCACTAAACTGCATAATTTGTCAAGAAAAAGTAGACCATGAAAATTCACAACAAAGTACATTTTGAAAATAAATTTTATGAGTATATTTTGCCCTGTAGTTTGTCGGGGATCAGTGGGTTTCTTAGCAAGAAAAGATAGAGACGTTTTCCTCGTATTTTCACATATTTTATGTGCTCTGAAAAATGACAAAATGCCCATTTTTTCCCTCAGTCATGATGATTTAAATTCCAAAGTCGTCATCAGAACTGGAACAAAGCGTATGCACAGGAATGCAAGTTTGGTTTCTTTTCTCTTCTCGCTCTCAGATCTTCTAAATAGAGCCAAATATAACCCTTCATTAACATTCAGATCACAAAATAACTTTATATTAAAAAAAAGCCCATTTATTAATTAATCACAGCAATTTTGTTAAGTTCATGATTTACATGTACTGTGAAAATTATGCACAAAAATATGATTTTGAATAATATTATTTATTTTGTTTATCAATAATGTATGGGAAGAGCGAGGCATACTTTGAATGTGGTTATAGTTCTAGTCAGATAAATTATTTTGTAGACAAAATAGCAAACACTTGACAGATAAGCTGTGTTGCCGGAGAGCACCATTTCTGACTTATTTGCTATATTTCCTGAGAGTTATACAGAACTTAGACCTTTGGAAAGCATTTGATTGCGCACAAAATTGGCTTGGGATTGGAAGTTGTTTGGTTACCATATCAGCTGGGGACAACCATTAGATTCTGTAAAGGAGGAGGGGGGTTGACAAAATATTTAGTGATTAAATATATATGTAACAGTTCAGACAAATCATTAACAGCAAGGTCGACATATTTATTGAGCGTCAGATATGGTAAATTTTTATTATTAATCAGGTAAAAGTTAGGGAAAAATTGATCCCCGAATTTGATAAATCAAAGTTGAGTTCATAAGAATCACCTCGGTATGAACAGATATTTATTGGTAACTTCTGATATTATTTGTCAAGATCTATTTTGTTTAATTATTGTATTTTAGAACAAAGAAAAAAAAAACCAGATAACTCAATTGGAAAAAAAGATGGCCCTTAAAATGGGCTGTCCCGACAAGTACACTCAATGCAACGACCTTTGTTTCAGGATTTCGACTAAAAGATAAAAACGGTACTTTATCCAGTAATCTTGGCAAATACTTCATCTCTATCTTGTCCTGCGTCATCTGTCACTGGCCAGTACAAAAGATTTAAAAATCTCAAATAACCCTCTTTGATTAACGTTCACAAATATTTAATTTGTGATTTCTGTCAAATAAAATTAATTTGAAAGAAGTTATTTTTGTAGATTTATGTAAGAATTAGGTAGAGTTATAGTTTTCAGAAACATGAGCCAAAATGTCATTGTTTGCACAGCAAGATAAGCAGTTTTATAACAAATCGTTTGTTTGTTGGCGGACATTGATTTGTATGAAATATTTGACAAATGATCAGATGATAGCAAGTGCTGATAAGGAAATGCTTCAGATTGTGATAAAATGCCAGTTTTTATGCGTAGGAATGGGACATTTTACGTATAGAGGCATGCCCTAATATGTGCGGTAAATAGAAGGCCCATTCTAAACGCTATCCCAGCATTCATCAGCAGGCCCAGATATACCTCCCCTTTTAAATCCTTGACTCTTCTCACATTCTCAATATTTTAACTTTAATATTTCCAGTGAAAATTCAAGATTTAAAAAGTTTCATGAATCAATTTCAAGGAAATAAGACAATATCATAAATTGTGTTAAAAAAAAGAGAGAGAAATTGATTTGCATGTAAAATCCCCACAGAATTAAGGCCAGAAGTTTAAGTTCACTTGGGACTCATTGGAAATAAGTAGAAGAAGATTTGAAGACAATTAGAATATGTTTTCATTGAGCATAAATAGGTTGTCCCTTGTTCACTCAGTAAAATTATAACCTACATAAACAAATACAGCCATTTTATAATTTAAAGAGATACTTTTTAGTAAAATAAATTTTAGAAATTACATGATTAAATGATAATTCACAGACCAAAAAAAGATATCAGTAACCATGGAAACACAAACCCACATATAAACTAATCTTGCAACCCCTATAGAATATGATCATTTATTGCGATCAGTGGCAATGACGTCATCGTGCGGGAATTAATGCACGTGCAACTCAAGCTGCAATGATCTTCAATTTTCATAAATTTAGTCATAACTTTGTTAATACTAGTCCGATTGACATGGTTTTTACACCAAAATAACACATTTTTCATATTCTTTCCGATGCACATATCCATTCTATAATGCGTCCATTTTAAGACCGAAAATCGTGACACCGGTATTTTGGCTGCATTGTTGTTTGTATACTAATTATTTATGTAAGTAGGTAATTGCCGCACGATGACGTCATTCTTTTTTTTCTAGCACGTGCATTTAAAAGAGCTATTTTTCTCCCAAAAAACATGTTTCCCTTGTGTGGTCATACTAACAGAGCCACAGATCAATGTGCGTTATAATTCTCCATCATACTACAAAAATGTTTCAGAGAAGTGAAAGTTTCCCTTTAACTAACAGTTTTACTTTGAAATTTTAGTCATATTTTGTCTGATTTAGTGAAAGATCTTGTCACTGAGACTTGATGCCCTACTCTTTTGGAAGAATGACTTGGGATGTTTCTTTTGTATTATCACATAGCCATGTTATCAAGACAGTCAATATATTCTATCAAAGTGAAGATTTGTGATATTAAAATCCAGAAAGCTTTTTTTGTAGAAAATTGCAAAGAACTTATTGGAAGATTGAATCAATTGAGGTCTTTTTCTGTTATTGATTTACTGACTATATTTCAGACTATATATCTATATTGCACAAAATTAATAACTTCATATTCAGGTGAACAAAACTGTGAGCGTCTTTTTGGAGCATACCGTGTATTTGTCAAGAGTGAAATGTTAGGTTGTTTAGATCTTTTCATATAATGTTCTCTTATCAGCCTCAAATTAAATAGAGAAACAATCCGCAATGAATCGCAAGAAATGACGTTTAACAATTTATCAGAATTATCATTTGATCAAGGTTCAAACAACCAAAGAGTCATAATGTATTTACAGTTTTTTTCCACCATAAATCTTTTGTTCGGAAAAGCAGAAAGTGTTTTATATGTTCGCTCAATGTGATTCAATTCCACTTTTAAAATTTAATAAGTTGATAAAATTGCGCAAGATATTGACATTATTGACAAATCTGAATGAATGAAAATGATATAATAAACAAAAAGCATATCACATAAAATATCTGATCTTTTTATGTCAGTTGCTAGACCATGTCCTTTTTAAATATGTCAATAAATGGAACAAAAATTTGCATATATATATATATATAATCTTTACTTGTACATAAAAGTGATTCATAAATAAACTCATTCTTGTGTTGAAAAATATAGGTTAAAGTTATATTTAGACTTGAAGCACGGTTACAACTTTGGGGAGAAAAATTCTTATCAGATCTATTGTTTTGTGCTAAATGTCCTTTCCGACACATAAAATATGACTTCACAAAGATTAATCCAAATTTTCTGTTTTCTCCACACTATCTAGTTTAAACATTTTGTCATGTTGACATATAAAAGAAATGATATATCAGAAAATGCAAATTTCCTTAAACATTTATAAATTGAGCGAACATAGATTATGTTTAATGGAATATTTGATGATCAATCACTTCCCATGTTTTTGCTTATTTTACTGGCAGGCACGGTTGAGCGAGCAGGATGTATTGTATTGTATTGTATTGTATAGCTGGATTTTGTTGTGAAAACGTAGGTATCGTTTGATATGTCCCCGTCAGTACCTCGTGTGTTTATCTGGCAATTACTAGTTGCCAACTGCCCGTCAACAACTTCAGAAAAAGACCAATAAAATCGCATTTGCCACGGTCCTAATCATTGAAGAAGCCCTGACAACCGTAGACCTGTTCACACGGAAACCAAACAAAACTTGCAGCACCATACTAAAATATAGATGGCCGCACCAAGCCACATGGGCCAGGGAGGAGGGAGGTTGGGGGGGCTTCGCTCGTCAACATTTGTTTATAAGTCACCATGGAAGTGTTTCCATAGCAACAGGCAGGTATAAACATCCCGCAGTGGAATGTTGGCTATATACTCAGCGTCGGCCAATGCGGATCTATACGATCTATACGAGATATTGTGCACCTCCTGAGCCCCTGATCTTTCACTGATTTGGCATAAAGTACAAATTAAGCAGTGAGATGTAAAAAAAAAACAAGCAGGGATGTCTGAAAAAGAGTTAGGAGTGAGTGATGGGTCGATGAGAGATAGTAATTATTACAGATTATTGTAGGTAATTTTGAGAGGAGAGATTGCAGTTTAGCCCCCTCCTTATATGGAAGTGTGTAGGGACACTCAAGGAATAAGAAAGTCCGTAAGGGGTGGTGACAGTCTGAAGAGCAGATGCATGAAGATGATTACTAATTAGGGCACAGAGAGGGGTAGATGACATGCAGTAGGTGTTGTTCAGTGGGACGTCAGGTTGGTGTTGTGCAGTGGGGAGTCAGGTTAATGTTATGCAGTGGGGAGTCAGGTTGGTGTTGTGCTGTGGGGCGTCAGGTTAGTGTTATGCAGTGGGGAGTCAGGTTGGCGTTGTGCAGTGGGGTGTCAGGTCGGTGTTGTGCTGTGGGGTGTCAGGTCGGTGTTGTGCTGTGGGGTGGCAGGTCGGTGTTGTGCTGTGGGGCGTCAGGTCAGTGTTGTGCTGTGGGGTGTCTGGTTGACATTGTGCTATGGGGCGTCAGGTCGGTGTTGTGCCATTGTGTAAAATCCCTGAGGGGACGAGAGATTTTATTATTAATGAATTACTTTCTGAATACCTGTTGAATAATTTCCTGTAATAAGCAGGAAGCAATTAATATATTTCCATCATAAGTGATTGGGAAAATTTAAAAAAAACAACTCATTTCTAGATATTGATTATACCTGTAATGGGCAGTTATTTAGCTATACTCGTTGATGTCATGTTAATACACATCTTAGAATATAAATGATCAGAAAACGATTTGTTGTATTTTTTTGAAAGATCAAAATGCTAGTTATATAAATTGAATGGATATTGACCCCTTGCAGCTTTGTGGACAAGCAATATTACCTTTAGTTTCATGTATTGATATAAACCATTTGTCATTTTTGAGTGCATATGTTCATAATTTATGAATTTCAGCCATGTATTTTTCTGGTGTATTGTTGCATATTTTACACTGAAACTGGTTGTTGGGCAGCAGACATCAACATATTGATAACACAAATTGTGTTGTGGAAAATGCCATCCTCAATTCCCGCCCCATCGGTATTGTTTTTATTAATCATATTTCTATGTATTAGGTAACGATGTATTTTCAATAAGATTGAGAAAAAAAAATTTTACCATTCAAATACTCTCCAAATTCAAAACATTTGTTTTTTTGTGATCTGGATTTGTGGGAAGAAAATCTGTTACGGTAAATCAACATGAATTTGTTCTCCTCAGTTGGGCTTGTACTATGAGAATTATGGTCTACACTATCCCCAGTTTTCCCATGAATGCACTATCCCCAGTTTTCCCATTAATGCAGTATCCCCAGTTTTCCCATGAATGCACTATCACCAGTTTTCCCATTGATGCAGTATCCCCAGTTTTCCCATTAATGCACTATCACCAGTTTTCCCATTGATGCAGTATCCCCAGTTTTCCCATTAATGCACTATCCCCAGTTTTCCCATGAATGTACTATCACCAGTTTTCCCATTAATGCAGTATCCCCAGTTTTCCCATTGATGCAGTATCACCAGTTTTCCCATTAATGCAATATCCCCAATTTTCCCATTAATACAGTATCCCCAGTTTTCCCATTAATGCAGTATCCACAGTTTTCCCATTGATGCAGTATCCCCAGTTTTCCCATTAATGCAGTATCCACAGTTTTCCCATTAATGCACTATCACCAGTTTTCCCATTAATGCAGTATCCCCAGTTTTCCCATTGATGCAGTATCACCAGTTTTCCCATTAATGCAGTATCCACAGTTTTCCCATTGATGCAGTATCCCCAGTTTTCCCATTGATGCAGTATCACCAGTTTTCCCATTAATGCACTATCCCCAATTTTCCCATTAATGCAGTATCCACAGTTTTCCCATTAACACACTATCCCCAGTTTTCCCATTAACACACTATCCCCAGTTTTCCCATTAATACATGATGCACTAAAACCATAATCTCCAGGACTCAGAACTTAGCATCGACATATTGGTTCCTGCTTCATGGGGAAACTCCATTGCTGTATTATGCAACATGATTAATGATAAACAAAAACAATGATTTTGATCAAAAACTTTCCTCTTTAACATGACCTTATGGGCAAAGTAAATAATAAGACCAGTTCAACTAAAGTATTTGATTCTGTGTTGGGAATGGTGTATTTAAGCTTTAGGATCTGTTTGGTCTACACAATGAAGGGTTGCCATGGCAACACCTAAGTATATTAAGAGACTTTACAGGACTATAGTATTTCGGCTGTTATAATATTTGGACTTTGTTCCCAGTTTTGCTGTTGATCCGTCCCTGTCTGTACACGTTCATGTTTGGCGCTATTGACCAATTTGAAGGTTTAT
The DNA here is from genome assembly GCA_949316495.1 of Amphiduros pacificus. NCBI lineage: Eukaryota > Metazoa > Annelida > Polychaeta > Phyllodocida > Hesionidae > Amphiduros > Amphiduros pacificus. The sequence goes on along the minus strand of OX439012.1, from coordinate 12,349,808 downwards.
TGAGAAATCTAAGCAGTCATTGAAGGAAAACTAACACAAACAAATGCTAACGTAGTATTAACAAAATCCTACAAAACTTAAGTAATCTGGCTTAAAGCCAAAAATTATGAATTTCTAAGTTACTGATACCATCAAAAACTTTGCAGATATATATATATATATATATATATATATATATATATATATATATATATATAAATATATATATATATATATATATATATATACATATATATATATATATATATATATATATATTTGTGTGTGTTTATAATATATAAATATGTATATATATTTTATTCATTTGATTTATCTTGTCTTTAAAAAAAAAAACATTCATAAAAATAATTCATGTATAAAGTTAGACATATATGTTCAGATGGTCTGGGAAGTTGAATATCTTATAATAACTACTAAATTAAAGATACATCCTTCCTAACTCGCACAAAGGTTCAATTGTGTATTTTTGCCTTTTGAAAAATATTTATTATAACGTCAAGTACAAAACATCATGTGGAATTTAATTGTTGAAAATTTGAACACCATACAAGTAGTTCACTTCAAATGTTATATATGCAGTTAAGTATCGTATTGTTGCTATTATTTTCACTTTATTTTGCTGTGATTTAGATCTTTCCCAGGCCGTTGTTATGTTGTAGCCGTTATTTTGGTTTTATTTTGTGGTGATTTTGCTATTTACGTGGACTTGCCACTGATCGATCAGACCAGAAGGATACAACATTCACATCTGGTTATTAAAAATTCAGCATCTGGATCATTTGGTTACCGTGGCGATATAGATTTCCTTTCAAAGCTTATTGAGTCAGTGACCAACAGCCAGCCCAGAATTTTGAGGCATATTTAATGACAGGCAACAATTAAAAAAATATGGACGCAAAAAAAAAAAAAAATCATTCAAGTACACATGATGGCCATTGATCTTTTATAGAATTTTGTCATTGTTTTAAATAAGAGAGAAAGCGTGACTAAACTGTCCTTAATTCCTCCATTAAAACACGGAACTGGACAAGTTACTGGCTCATTACAGCAGTGTTTCCAGCGAGTTTGCCCTCGGAGTGTGTTTCCAGCGAGTGTACCCTCAGGGGGGTGTTTCTAGCAAGTGTGTCCCCTGTGCGTTGTATGTTTCTAGTGAGTGTGCCCTGGGGGTGGGGGGTGGGGCAGGAAGACCTGTTGCACTAAGAAAGACATTATGCGTGCCACAATGTTTACAAACGCAGCAATGATGCGACAAATCTGTGAAAAGGTTAAAATGCCACTTAAGTGGTGCTATTTGTGGACATTTGTGCTAGAACCCCACTTGATATAAAAACCGCTCACTTTGTCTCATGTCAATCCTGGATTGATCTTTCGGTTTTGAATTTGATTAGAACGAGGATGTAAAATTATTAAATAGAGTTAATGTTGAATAATGAGTTGTCATGGATACCAGTTGGCTAGAATTCCCATACAGTGGTACTACAGTGCTGACTTTATTGAAAACCATCAAATAATTAGGGGGTCGAAGAGAATAGTAGTGACTTGGCAAGACCATTTGATAACATCAGGCACTATATACATATTATCAATAAATCAGATGAACGCTTAGAACCTTAATCAGAGCAAAACCTAATTAGCAAAATCCGTCTTCCGAGAATAGGGCATTGACATATCTTAAAAATCATAGCTAAATCATTGGGAAAAAAAAGCTAAACTATCTCTATTGAGACTGGTGGACTGTTTCTCTCTGCCACTCTGTGTGTGTGCTGGTGATGGAGATTGCCCTGATACTGGATGAACTTGTGTCTGGGATTTATAAATTATTAATTTCTCCAATAACGGTTTCTGTGGTGACCGGCCTAACACTGGTCGCCGACCTCCAGTCTGACTCTGCTTTCCACACCAATATCACTGGATCTCATATCTGCCAGGCTATTCAATATATCAGTTTCAGCCAAACATCTATTTGATCATGTGTAAATGAGATCAAACAAGGTCATGCAGGGCTATTGCGTGACCATATAGTTTCACACCTGAGGTATGCGTGATCTGATAGAGTCATGCATCTGACTGTATTACTGTACACAGTTAGATCTTCACTCGAAATATTTACAACCATGTAGTAAACAATGCAGTAAAATGACTCATGATGAAGTGACTCATAGCGGGGTGACTCATGATGAAGTGACTCATGACAGAGTGACTCATGATGAAATGACTCATGATAGAATGACTGTGACATATTATCATTATGGAGTGACTCACAGAGAATTGACTCATAATAAAATGACTCAAAGTGAGATTAACGATCACCTGAGAATACATTGAAATGGAAAGAGATCTCATTTCATAAAGTTTGCACACACATTCCATTGCATTCCGATACATGATTGCTGTTCCAGGGACTGTAGTTTGCAGAATCATTTTTTTTAATAATGGAAGGGATTGATCATGCATGATGTCATAAGGAGATCTACCCCAGAAACGTGGCATCCAGGCCAAGCCAATAGGAATGTATGCTTGACAAGGCCACACCTATTTATTTTCCTATTATTATATGCTGAATATCATCCATCAATAAAACGTCAATATGTCCTAAAAGTATTCATATGAGAATTAAAATCAATTTTATTATGGTTTAAGATATATAAATGGACAGTTTTCTGGGGCAAATATATAAATGGCAGATTTTCTGGGGGAGGAATAAATGTTTAGATTTGAGACGAGAAGCGAATTATTTGTTGGCGTTGGCCTGTGTGTTTTTAGCTCACCATAGTAATATATAAGCCATGTTTCTGCCTGGTTTGTGTCAGTATTGAACTTCTCTTATGCATTATTTATTGGCCAAAAGGATCTTTAGTAAAATTATGATCAACACTTTATGCCATATGAGCCTTTGAAGGTTACATTTTTCTAGGGGATGTTTAACTTGTTACATCACCAAATTTACAGCTTGATTCAACAGAATTATGATTCTCAATGGAAAACAAAAAGTGGTGCTATTTTGGACTGATTGGAACATTGCTTTTATGTGCATAACATGTCATTTTACAATACATTTTTATATAAAAGTTTTAAACTACTAGAAATGGTCAGTTTCTGGGATGGGAGACTTTGGGATTTTAGTTAAAGACAAGAGAACTTAATACATGGATGTTTTCTTTTCATTTCAAGTGAAAATGGCAAAAGGAATCTGACTTTTTAAGTGCACAAATATATTGAAATTGACACTATGCCAGAAATGTGGATAGACAGGAGGATGTTTGAAGATCAATAGTCGTATCTTGCTTGTAATGGCCGCGAGCTGTTTCTATGACAATTTGCAAACCTCAGAAATAATTTAATATTTCTCTGCGCCACTGTGCTGCAAATACCTGAGCTGGCCGGCAGGTTTGGTCGATATCGACGATTACAATTTGACAGATTTGCCACCAACTTGTCCGTGCCTGTAACCGTTGCATATTTATTTACTCTTGGAGTATTCAATCCGACCGTAGCTGATCATAGCCCAGTTGGTTTGGTTTCCCGGGCAACAGTGAGAACGGGGGCCAGTTTGGAATGTATTTGTCCCCTCTCCGAGCTAATATTAAATTTGGCACAATCACAAATATCAGGATCATGAAATGTCCAGGTTAAATCATATATCACCAAATGAGATTAGAAATATAAAAAATGAAGGAAATAAAAGCATTAGTCATTTAAGTGTGATGGCATTCAAAATAATGTTATGCAAATTACGTATTGTACAAAAACCTTAGATTTATGCCGACAAACTGATGTAATTATATGATCCAAGGAGATTATTAATTTATTTGGTATATATATAAATATATATTCCTGAATATTGGATAAGATTACATATTGAATTAGCAGGATCTAATCTTTTGGACTTAAAACTTGCAATATTAATTGGTCTTTTGAGACAGTCCGTCAAGCATTAAATGAAATGTCCAAAGTCTCCTCGACCCAAAAGTCATTTATGTTTCTATTAATTTATGATCACATGTTTATAATTAGGTCAAACAAACATTTTTCTGATTGTGATTTTGAATTCGGATTGTATGATTGGTTTATGGTGATTTGATTTCTACTTCTTTCGAGAAAAGTTAACATTTCTAAATTTCTCCCTTTCTTTTGTTTTAAGTTTGAATGTATTAATTAAGGGACCTTCATGCACACTATAGATTGTTTAGATTTTTTGAACTCTTTTAGACTAACATGCAAATAGTTTTTTTTTTGCACATTTTTACAATTATTTTCTTTTGGAACAAATTCTAATAAATAACCCCAATAAAAAAATTAACACCTAAAATATTGATAAAAATTTGCTGTTTTTCCCCCCACCAGGTGGCATGATAGGCATCTCTCCGAATGTTCAGGCGCTCATCCAACAAGCGGCCATCGCCAGCCGCCAGACGCCCCCTACTGGTGGGCTGCAAAATGTCCCAGAACTCCAAGGTGCTCTATGTTACATTTTATTTATTTTATTTATTTTATTTATTATTTACTTTTTTGTTAGTTTAACCCAAAAACAATTTATCTGCAACATGAGGGTTGTGTTTTGCATTTTTTTAAAATTGAGTTTGAATTTCTTTTATGTTTTATTCCATTAGTGATTGTTCAGATAATCATTCAGAATTAAGATTTGGCTTTTGTCAAGATCCGACCAACAAGTTTGATATTAAATGAACAATTCATGAGAGAGAGAAAAAATAAAACTTGCATATTTGACCAATCAAATTCAGCGATATCCTGCCCTGCTGATCAGTCTGTGATCCATTGTCCCCACATCGTAGTTTACATTGGTTGCCATGGCAACAACATGCAACAACAATGGCGAAGTATAGAATTTCTATAGTTGGGGCCCAACTGGTTGAATTCATACCTACCTTTTACCATATACAGTGTAAGATTGTTGGTAAAATTAGCCCCTCCTCGGTCACGCAGTCACAATTCTTATCAGGAGTCCTTTATTTTGTGATATTCAAATTGGCATTTTATATGATAATGATCATAAGGCAGGGATGGGCTAATTATTCAGAATTGTTTTTCATTTAAAGAAAAGGAATTATTGTTTCGCTAAAATAGATATTGATATATGTTTACTAGTGTTGATGATCACTGCAAACTATGGCACAGAAAGGGTTAAACATGTAAATGGAAGTTCTTAAAATTCTGCCTTGACAATTAACATGTGATCGAATCAACATGTTTTATTGAAATCCGAGATCTGACTAAGGTTGGCTGTAGATTAAGATATAATGACCCAAACGGAGATATTAGAACCTGGAATTATTTACAAAGCACTTACTCTTATGTGTCAAGATACTTGAATAGAAATCTAATAGTTACAATTCATGATATATTTGATTCAGTGTCTCACACTCAAAGGGTTATACTGCAACACAAATCAGCGAGATTTAACCAAATCTGTAATAAAATCTCATTTAAAAAAAAGAATAATAAAAATGATAAAGCAGTCTCATTCAGTATGAGCATTTTTGTAAAATTTCCTTTTTTCATTATATAAAATTTGTCATCATTGACTGAATAAATATAACGGGGAAGCATTTTTTTCTCGATTTGCCATAAATCATTTCGCTTTATTGCCAGTGCAGCTACTGCAAACTTTTGGAATGTTCCGGACCCTGGATCATGAAAAGGAAATTTAAACATAGCAACACTTTCTGAGAATTCCAGCTGAAAAATGAAAATGTGACCCAGGACAAAACACAGAGTTACTACTAGGCCAACTTACCGGTATATACTGTTTAAAGCAAATATTAAATTTCCCCAAAACAAAATATATATTTCACATTAATGCTGATACGAAACTTGAAATTGCGAAGTTCAACAAACTATTTTAGTTGGATGAAATCCCAAAATTTATTTTCTTATTTTTATTCTTTATTTCTTCTTTGAGTTCACAGATTGCATGTCCCCAGGCGAACGGATCCAATTTCTTCCAAATTAATGAATTTATCGACACAGTTTTGTGGTAATTTAAACATATATTACTGACATTATGGATAATTTTCATGATTGTTATTAATGCTATCAGGATTTTGTTATGATGAATGCTTTCGGTTGATATAAACGCACATGGACCGGGAAAGTTAAACTTCACCAGGAAAAATTGAGATCCTTTGTGATATATGTTAGTAATGATAGGCCTGGACCTGGTATTAATACCACCTCCAGGGTCGGTGATAGGCCTGGACCTGGTATTAATACCACCTCCAGGGTCGGTGATAGGCCTGGACACAGTATTAATACCACCTCCAGGGTCGGTGATAGGCCTGGACCTGGTATTAATACCACCTCCAGGGTCGGTGATAGTCCTGGACCTGGTATTAATACCACCTCCAGGGTTGGTGATAGGCCTGGACCTGGTATTAATACCACCTCCATGGTCGGCGATTGGCCTGGACCCGGTATTAATACCACCTCCAGGGTCGGTGATAGGCCTGGACCAGGTATTAATACCACCTCCAGGGTCGGTGAAAGGCCTGGACACGGTATTAATACCACCTCCAGGGTCGGTGATAGGCCTGGACACGGTATTAATACCACCTCTAGGGTCAATGGGTGACTTGGACTTGGTATTGATACCACCTCCAGGGTCAGTGGTGGACCTGTTATTAATACCACCTCCAGGGTCGGTGATAGGCCTTGACCTGGTATTAATACCACCTCCAGGGTCGGTGATAGGCCTGGACCCGGTATTAATACCACCTCCAGGGTCAGTGATAGGCCTGGACCTGGTATTAATACCACCTCCAGGGTCAGTGACCGCACTGACAGGTGTGGACCCGGGATTCATCAGGGTTTATGCATTAGACCCCAGCAAGGTGTTGACACAGATAGCACTGATGTACATTGTCTCAGTGAAACTGAATAGAATTACAAATGACATTCTTTGAAAAAAAATCATTTGTGAGCTTGATATATTCTGGATTAAAATGAAGCATGTACTAACGGTATGCGACACGTCAGGCTTATAGTCCAAATTCACATAATTTATTGAATATTTACCATAAAAAAGACTAACGATTTTTGTGGATTTTGTATTTTCAGGCAAATCTTCGGCAGCTACCACAAAGTTTGCTACAAGTTCCGAGTACATCAAGGCGTGTTTTAATCCGCAGATTGCTCCGAAGTTGGCAGCTGCGACGGCCACAATGGGCAACAGTAAGAACCTGCTCCCAGACTACAGCAAGTACATGAAACGGTAAGAAAAATAGATGGCAGAACTCCTTATCATATTAGTCAGCCTGAGGTAAAGTTTCTCTCTGTAGATGCAAAAGGGAACAAAAGGAAGCAATTGTCTTGTTTTTATAACATTTACAAAATTAGTTGGGATATTAATTTCTGAATTTCATTTTAATTTTTCGAAAAAAGTTGCTCTCTTAATTGGAGGTTACACAGTTTTTGACTTTTTTTTATCATGATGAAATTTTAGAATTTTTTTTTATAGCAATTAGTGCAACATTGATGTTAAGAAAGAGAATATAATCATGATGCAATTGTTTGATCTGTTTTGATAATCCAGTGTGATTAAATGGACAAATAGGGTAGATCACAGTATATGCCCTAAAAAGCGCTCAGTTAACCTCGCTGATTAAATGGTTTTGAGGTAACTTTAAAATTTTCGATAAAGTCATAAGCCATTGCAATAAAACAAAGAATATTGCTCTGATTAGACTTAGAACATAATTTAATTGCATCAAATGTTTGATCTAACCCTGATATTCTGCAGTGCAGTGAGAGGGTTAAGAAACTATGGATTCTAGCAAATTTTTCACAAAAACATGACAGTGCAAATAGTTGGCTGAAAACATCTGTTTCAAGATGTGAAAAAATGTGGTCAATTTGAGCATGTGATATTGATGTTAATTATGATATATATATATATATCAAACTTCAGCCGGCCATATGGGATTTTTCACGTAATATCTGACATGAATACAGAATATTTTTTTAGGAAATCTTGACCAAAATATTGGGCTGATAAAATGAGTTTGTATCTTGTCTGTCAGTAATCAGGTCATCAAGACAGAAAGTTGACAATTTGTCATAAATAATTAAAATAAAAGCGAAAATTGTATTAATGTATGCTAACTTCTTGTTTATTGATCACAGCGATATTTTGAGTGAATTATTTATCTATGATGGCATATCAATAAAATATTAAATGGAAGAACAGAAATAAGAAGAAGAATAAAAGTGTACACAGGTCATGAAGTTAATGCCGCTCTGGTTTTTTTCACAGGATAGGAAACCCGTCCAATATAAAATGATGCGATTTATTATACACCGTACAAATGTGATGGCAACCTTCTCTTGTTCCCAGGTTGATTAAAGTTATGTTACTAACGAGCGAAATTGTTGTGAGAAAGTTGTCACAATAACATTACGATCGGTGTATCTGTGGTGGTCAGTTGTACAAATGGCTGCACGGAAACTCCCCCTGGAGGATTTTCTTGACATCAAGTTTAATCGTAAAAGTCACAAGACAAGATATAATGGATGTTTTATGAACACCTCTGTAAGGTTTGTTGCCTTTTAATGCAGCAACAATTTGGCCTCGTACGGGACGAAACAGTTAAAAACTGCATCGATTACTGATGTGTTCGGTGTTTATTTTACATTTACCACAAAACAATGGGCTTGGATTCGTGGTTTTTATGAGCAAAATCTTCTTTGGGAACACGTCATGGTCAGTTTTTCAACATGCTGCCGAGAGATAATGAGAAATTCGCCTGATTGTGACAATTTGTAATTATCCCACATATCCACAAGGTCATCTTGCCCCGGGACAACACTGCATATTTGGTTTCAATTTCATCACTTTGTTCATAATACTCAATTCTTCATGCATAGAAGTTTCGGTATGTTATTGTTTTCACGTGGCGAAGCTGAGGTGAATGTTAAAACAGACCGCCACAGTGATTAACAAGTATTTGTCATATAGAGACAAAAGGCGGTACAGATATTGTCCAATAAGTGCGTGCTCCCCCAAGCCAATTTTGACGGTCGCAAGTCAACAAAGTGTCGTGTAATTTTGGCAAAAGTTGCATTCACATGTGTGAGGGACCCATAGCGTGAACAGAAGATGTTGTATAGAATATTAATCAAGGCGTAAATATACAGGAATATGTGTATATGTATTAATCATTAATACATGTGTCGCCGTGAACTGAATTTGCTAAGATGACCAGTCTATACACATGAAACCCTGGAATAAAAAAGTCACCAACTCCAACAAAAACCTCTTATGTATATTTTGTGTATTTTCTGAAAGGACTGGATTTTTTTTCCATATTTTCAGTGATAATTGACTAAATTTTAAGAAAACAATTGTAATAATTCAAATTGATTATAATTTTTATTTTCTCATCATGATCATTTAAATATTTCGTAATTAAAGATATTTCCATTTAATTAATGTCCTTTTCATAATTAGACATGCAAATTTATTGGTTTTGGTGTATTTTGAAGATATGCACAAGTTTCCACGGATGCCCTAAGACCTTGGTATAATTGCCTCCTCGGGCAAGTTGAAGCACAGAAATAGTCGGTGGACAACACCGAGAGGTTTTTGTGAAAAATCATGTTTTCAGGCAAAGTGATCTGAAAGTTTATATCTTAAACTTTTGATAGATAAAGAAATTTGAGATGCATTCAAATTTGGGACATATGTTAATTTTTTATTGTCCTTTTATTATAGGTAGTTTAGTTCGTATTTACATGTCATAAAGAATAATTGCCCCAAGAAACTTTTAAATGTAAAATTAATGAAATGAATGATCACATACTAAGGATCATGAGTATATTTGAAAAACTATAAAATTTGATGACAATTGTCAAGATATTTAATTTGGCCCCATTAAACTTACATCTACATGGATTTTACAAGTATATTAACATTTTGTTTATACTCTCTCAAATGGTTAGGAATTTGTCACATTCCCAGCATGCAACAGAAAATATTTTCAAATAGATTTAAGATCTTAAATTTGCAACAAATAATAATGGTTTTAAGTCGATAGTATTAAAGTAACAGAAGGAAACTTCCTTTCACCACTTTTATTTATTTATCATTTTTTTAAAGATAAATTCAAATATATATATTTGGGATTTAAGCAATATGTTTCCTGTCCCAGTAAATTTGACAATAACCTTGATAACCTTTCTGTCGTGTACACGCTTAAAATCAGAAAAAAAAGAGAAAAACAATTAGGTGAAATATGACAAGTAGATATGGACGAGCTTCCGTTAAGATGACGAATCCTCACGCTGAGTCATGGAGGCACTGCCGGAGTGTGGACTGAGGGAGTGTGCGGGCCACTGCCAAGGTGTGACAAACCTCGGTGATGACCAACTTGTTGTCATTCTTCCAAGAAACTATAAAGACTTGTTTGAAGTGCTTTCTCAAAGCATTTAGATGTCAAGAAATCTTGGCGTTATTCATCGAGATATTCAAAAAGAAATTAAAATGGTTAAATTCAGTGTTTGTCCTTAACATTAACTTTTATGAGACACAAGTGAATTTTCCTCCCACAAGTTATGTCAAGAGCGAACAAATATCCCACAGATGAGTTGAGTTTGTTTTTCACATGTTACCATTGACACTCCCCGTCTGCAGTCATATATACAGTGACACGATGTTTATGACATATGAATTGTATTAAAGAGGAAGACTGATAAATTTGTGTTTGGTGCTTGTGAACGTTCCTATCGTAAAGGTCATTCAAGGTCACCACTCGAGAAGTAACAAATTAAGACTTATCAAAAATATGTCATTTTCAGAAAATCAAACAGAAGACAAAAGGTTGAAATATAAGTAGTTGTCCATAAAAAGAGATATCAATGAGATGCCGTTAGATAAAATATCAGAAACCGATTCTTTTGTTCAATGCGGAACAATAGATAATGTGATTTTCAAAGAACTAAGCACACTTGTGTAAAATGTGTTTATCTTATTTTATGGATTTTCGTGTAACATCATATACGCACTAACATGCACTTTTACACAGAGTTTGACATTGATAGTTTTGTGTAAAAAAAATATGAACTGCCAGATCAGCATGCACCATGGGACAGTGGTGCCACCTGTTGATGAAACTGAAATCTTGGAATCCCCCTGGTGGCCAATTTCAATGATATTAATTTTATTTATGATTGAGAAAAACAATTTTGTTGAATCTCTTCTTTATTTTAATAAGTAAGATTTCTTGTATTTTTATGAAACATTATATAAATCAAACACTTTGTTGATGATATCAATTTTCTTTGGTGCTGAAAACAAAATAGATCCAGGGAAACTAAACTTTATATGGGGAAATAGTCAAATAGCGAAGTTTAACACCAAACAGCAAGTCACCATGATCCCTGAGCTCTAATCTAATCCTCTTTTGTTTGGTTTCAGATTTGGCTCGTCGGAGGAGTGTAGCAGCAAGCACTGTGCAGACCTGGGATACAAGGAACACTTCCACTGCCTGGACTGTAACTACAGGGTCAGTACCTAACACCTCCTCATACCTAACACCTCCTCATACCTAACACCTCCTCATACCTAACACCTCCTCATACCTAACACCTCCTCATACCTAACACCTCCTCATCAGTACCTAGTACCTCATCATCACATTACCTAACACCCCCTCATCACAGTACTTAACACCTCATACCTAACACCTATGAGTCATCAGCACCTAACACCTCATCAGTACCTAACACCTCTGAGTCATCAGTACCTAACACCTCATCATCACAGTACCTAACACCTCATCATCACAGTACCTAACACCCCCCTCATTACAGTACCTATCATCTCATCAGTACCTAACACCTCATCATCACAATACCTAACACCTCATCATCACAGTACCTAACACCCCCTCATCACAGTACCATAACCCACCTCATCACAGTACCTAACACCCCCTCATCACAGTATCTATCACCTCCGCAACACAGAACCTAACACCTCATCAGTACCTAACACCTCCTCATCAAAGTACCTAACACCTCCTAATCACACTACACCTCCTCATCAGTACCTAACAACTCCTCATCAGTACCTAACAACTCCGCATCAGTACCTGAATTTGTTGTTTATGTTTCTGAAGTAGGTTGTAGAATTTGTTGTTGTTTATGTTTCTGAAGCAGGTTGTAGAACTTGTTGTTGTTTATGTTTCTGAAGCAGCTTGTAGAATAGGTTGTTGTTTATGTTTCTGAAGGAGGTTGTAGAATTTGTTGTTGTGTATGTTTCTGTAGCAGGTTGTAGAATTTGTTGTTGTTTATGGTTCTGAAGCAGGTTGTAGAATTTGTTGTTGTTTATGTTTCTGAAGCAGGTTGTAGAATTTGTTGTTGTTTATGTTTCTGAAGCAGGTGTTTGTCAAGAAGGAGGAGATGATTCGTCACTTCAAGTGGCACAAGAAGCGTGACGAGTCTCTGCAGCATGGCTTCCTCCGGTACAGCCCCGTGGACGACTGCACAGCTAAATTCGGCTCCTGTACGCACAACGGCCGCCAGACCCACTACCACTGTATGCAGGTAGGCACACTCACTGCATAGATATCGGATTTCCTTTTATTTTATTCTTGCAAATTTTTAATTTTTTTGTGCAATGTGATCAAATTATCGAGAATTAGAATATGTGGCTAAAATTGCTATTCTAAATCCATGGTCGAACAGTTCTATTAATAATTGTGATATTGTTTTTAATTATAATATTGATATGAGATGTATGCCACAATGCATTGGTCAGCAATGGCACTCAGGTGTAAATGAAACATTGATGTGCAATATAAGTGTTCTGAATGAGATGATTAAAATTAGAGATGGTTTTAGAGTATGTGATATTTTAAGTCATGACGATGTAATTGATGTAATTTATGATATAACTGTCAATTAATGTTTGTAAACACACTTTCCATTGTAAATAGTTCCCAAATTGCCATGTGTTTATGTGCGAAATAAAGATATTATTATTATTATTATTATTATTTACAGGAAATTATCATGCAATGTCTTTTTCTCTTAGAAAGTGACAAAAAAAATATGTCTACTGATTTGGACCTCAAGTTTTAAGTACATTGAATACTTTTGTTTGGTTTCTGAAGTTAGGTTGAAAAAAATAATAACCTCAGGTTGATTTTTTTGTTTATGAGCATATTATCCAGCAATAAAAGACATTTTTTCCTGTTTTTTTTTATACCTCTGAAATAAATACGGGAGAGAGTTCTTGACCTTCATGTGATTTTGGAATTCTATTCCAGCGTGGATGTAACAAGGTGTACATCAGCACATCCGATGTCCAGATGCACGCCAACTACCACCGGAAGGACTCCGCGATCATCCAGGAAGGTTTCCAGAGGTTCCGGGCGACGGAGGACTGTGGAACAATGAGCTGTACGTTTTACGGTCAGCGAACCACGCACTTCCACTGCCGACGGAACGGCTGCACATTCACCTTCAAGAACAAAGCCGACATGGGTACGTCATCTCAGCCCCCTAACACAAAAAAAGACAGATTCTAGAATTTATTTTAAATTTATTGAGAGTGTTTTTTTTTTAAATTAATTTTTTAGGTTTTTATTTTAATCAAAATCAAAATTTAAATCAAGATTTAAGGATTTTTTGGGGTTATTTTTTGGGTTAAATTTTATCAAAATTTATGTTAAAGGATTTTTTGTATCAAATTTATTTTTGAGATTTTTTTCCATCATATTTTACTCTTATTTTTACATTTTTGGTTGATATGGTTCATTAGGTTCAATTACAAATTTCGCCTAATATCTTAGAAAAAAAAATTGAATTTAGTAAGTTTCACAATATTGCTATCTTCTTTGCAGAAAAACATAAAACATATCACCAGAAAGATGAGATTCTCTCGAGAGACGGGTTCAAGAAGTTCATGAAGTATGAGTTCTGCAACTTCACTGGATGTCGCTACTCTAAAGTGTCCAATCACATTCACTGTATCAGACCTGGTGAGTAAATCTGACCAATCACAGGAGGTTTAACAAATTTAAAATTCAGGTTTACAGTTTCTATAAGAAAATTAGTGAGAAATCAAAAGTTTAACTTCAAGTTTAGAGTTCAAGAATTGGCAAAACGTTCAATTGATCATTTCCACCTGTAGGATTTTGGCAAAACCACTTTCATTTAAAATATCACTTATTTAAATAACTTGAAGGTCTACAAGAAATACATGGTGTCAAAATCATAGACTCTGCCCTATTTTTTTAGCTTGTTTGGTATTCAGCACAAATTTAACCCCTGTATCAGTCTTAAAAATCCCACAATATTTTGATTCCAAACTGGAGTCCCCTATATTAAGTTTAAATTTATTTGAATGAATTATTTTTTGACGTTATTTGACGTTATGGTTGGCTATTTCAGGCTGTGACTACGTTCTCCACTCTACTGGTCAACTTTACTCCCACAAACGCAAACATGAGAGGCGAGAATTTGAGACCGCCTACCGACGATTTAAGGATGACGGCAAGTCCAAGATGGCGTCAAGCGGGATCCGTCCCATCCTGCCCGCTCCTACCATCTCCACCATTCCCTCCCAAATGATCATGGCCAAACCTCCGCTAGGTGGCGCCTCGCTGGGTCTGGTCAAGAATGAGGCGGAGTACATTGACCTTGAGGACCTTTCCAAGTTTGATCACTCCTCAGATAGCGGTAGGTCGTCGCCCATGGCAACAGACTTATCACCGCAGAAAGCCCTCTCCGATACCTCCATAGGGAACGCCATGGTAACAACGACCCCTTCGACCACAGTGGAGGTGAAATCTGAGCCAGTAGATGGCGTCGCAGGCAGCAAACCAATGCCTTCAACACTAGCAAAGCTTGCTTCTAAATTATCCGGGTCAAGTCTCGGAGATTCTCTCAGTCTGCCCATACCGGAATATGCGAGGAAAGAGGAGGAGCGTGTGGCGCCACCTACCACGCAGTCTCCGGTGCAGCCAGGCATGGCCAGCAAGTCTCCGTCAGTGGCCGGAGTATCGCCGTCTGTGCAGTTTGTGCCGATTACTTCACCCCCGGTCAACGAAAAGAAGGAACGGGACGAATCCTGGAAAAGATATCTGACGAGGTAAATATCCCAATAGATTAGCAGATAAATACCCAGATAAATGTCCAGATATGATAAATGTCCAGATAAATACCCAGATATGATAAATGTCGAAATAAATACTCAGATAAATACCTGGATATGATAAATGTCCAGATAGATACTCAAATAAATACTCAGATAAATACCCAGATATGTTAAATGTCCAGATAAATACTCAAATAAGTACTCAGATTAATACCCAGATATGATAAATGTCCAGATAAATATGCAGATAAATATCCAGATATGATAAATACTCAGAAAAATACCTAGATATAGCAAATATCAAGGAAAATAACCAGATATGGTAAATATCCAGAAAGATAACAAATTATGATAAAATCGCCAATATCCAGTTTGGGTCCAGAGCTTAAATGGGTTGTTGTGATTCAGGTATACGGCTAACGACCCGTGCCACCCTCGCTGTACCTTCCTCTACAAGGACCACTACCACTGCAACATACTCGGCTGCGGCATGATGTTCAAATCTAAAGATGGCGTCCGTGAACACGCAAGGTCTGTATTAAACGATATCCTTAAGTCTGCAACCAAAGGTGTATTCAGTGATGAAAGTCTTCAGGAAATAACCTGAGTTCAGGTTTTTTTTCTTCAAATGTGAAATTCAAAATGGTCTGAACTCAGTCTGAAACATCCAAAAATGACATGTCTGAAAGGGGGTAGGGGTATCTTCAGGTTAATTTTTAAGGGTTTCAGGTTTTTTCCTGAATGCTGACTTTCATCACTGTGTATTGCAGTCCTAGATTAGGCAATTAAGGAGTGATTCCAAATAAGGAGTGCTGTCAATTTTAGGTGAAAAGTCATTTTAAAGAGTGAAGTCATTTTGGAATGAAAGGAATGAACTCAATTTGAGTGTGAAGTCAATTAAGAGTGAATGAAAGAGTAAAGTCAAGAAAAGTTAATTTAGAAGGAAAGGAATTTAGAAGGAAATTTAATTGCAGAGTGAAATCAATTAGGGAGCGAAATCAATTAGTAACTGTATTGAAACAGTTAGTTTGTTTACAGTTTAGTTGCTATGGTAACACCAGGTTAAAACGCCATGAGCAGACCTAGTCTAATATAGTGCTATATAAATGTTTATTGTTGTTGTTGTTGTTGTTGTTGTTGTTGTTGTTGTTGTTGTTGTTGTTGTTGTTATCATTATCATTATCATCATCATTATTATATTACCGTTTGGTTGATATTATCTCAGGTACCACGAGCACCAGGATCGCATCACCACGCTGTCCTACAAGGTCGTAGATGAGGACCAGGAATGTCCCGAGGAAAGCTGTTGCCATGACAACACCAAACACTACCATTGCCTATGGGTACGTACTTACTTTACCACACTTACTGCGTCACAAGTGGAGACATTGTTTGAGGAGAACTTCTGCGGGGAGGGGACTGATATTAAGCATGTTAAGGGAAGAGGATGGAATATTGTTTTGGTATGAATTTAAGGCTTTTGGTCATTCTAGGCCTCAAATTAAGATGCAAGCTTAGTGCTTTGAAATATCTTTTTCTATTAAAACAACAAAAAGTAGAATAGTCAAAATTTGGATGATCGTCATAGTTTAGGGTAGATGCTAGTTTTTTTCCAGATTTGTACTCTTTCTGATTGTGATAACGTTCTGTTTTCAGCCGGATTGCCGGACGGTGATTACAAACAAGGACACAGCATTTGCCCGCATAGAACACCACAAGATTCACGAGTATGCGAGGGCAACGTCCAACAAAGCAACGCGTCCATTCAACGATTACAAGCTGCCGGAAGCCATGAAGAGAAGGCGTGGTCGGCCACCAAAGTATCCAAAGACAGAAATCCCCATCGTCCCTAAGGTAGACATGTCCGAGGAGGAGATCGCTAAGGAGATCGGCCGACATCCGGACGGATCACAGAACTGCCTGCTTAGCGGCTTCCGCAAGTTTGCCCAGGGAGAGATGTGTCCGGATGAGAGGTGCATGTACTTCGGCAAGTCGCACTTCCATTGTGTGCGAGCAAAGTGTCACCACTCGACGGACCGCGCCGACGTCCTCAACCTGCACGCCAAGGACTTCCATAGCTACATCAACATCCTCGACGGGTTCGAATTCTTTGACCGGAACGTGAACTGCCGGCGCCCTCACTGTCACAACAATCGGGCCAACAAGCACTTCCACTGCCTCAAGCCGCGGTGTGATTACAGCTTCGTGCGGTACAGCACCATGGCTCAGCACGACAAGAAGCACAAACTGGCCGAGATCGGTAAACTCATGAACACTCAGCAAGCTCTCGTGGCCAAAACTGTGTTGCCAAAGTCGGCCACTCAGTCCACGACTCCGTCGACGGGTCCTCTCAAGATGGCCGCCCAGAACGCACCTCACGCTCCTTTCCTGGCCACCCCGGACATGTTTGATAAAGATAACGTCATCAAAACGAAAGGAACCTACTTTCCATTGTCGACCTTACCGCAGTCGTCAGCAGCTGCCTTTGTTTTGAATTCTGGCATGCTGCCAACCCAAACGGGGTCGCCGCTCGGGGTCAAGGTCACCTCTCCGGGGATCATACAAGCATCGTCTAACGCGCCGATCCTCATCTCACCTCAGCCCACGATGAACAAGGCCACGAACCTGGTGAATATTGCCCCCAAGCCCTCCATGGCGGCCATTTCGCCGCAGCTGTCCGGGATGCCGCTTACTATGCTGCTACAGCAGCAGCGGCCAAACATGCCGCAGCTGAGCTGGCCGGACATGCAGATGACTATGCACTACAGCGACACGCAGTCTTGCGGACGACCATTCTGTAAGCTCAAGAAGCGATCTCACTTCCATTGTTCTATCTGCACGCAGGCGTTCTCTGACCCAGCCCGCCTCAAGTCACACATCACCAAGCATGGAGTGCGCCTAGACAAGGCAGATAACATCAGCGGACCCATCATGGCAACTGTTGCTAATGGCAACGGAGCAGCTGCCATGGCAACAATGCAGAACCTCCAGCCAGCTTCTATGGTGGAAGCAAGCGAAGACAGCTCAGAAATGTTCAACAGCGATGCAGAGGAGGAGGAAATGACAGCTTCCTCTTCGCTTAACCTTAATCCAGGAACATTCTCAAACTTGCTGAGTCATGGCAAAGTTCTGGAAAGCTCTGGAGGAAACGGAGACGTCATGGACTTGTCTGTGGGGAGTAAGCAAACCGGAAACACTGAAGTGGAAGCGGAGGATGAGGAAGATGACCTGGAAGACGAGGAACCTGAAGATATGGAAGAAGAAGTAGAAGAAGAGGGTGAAATTGGCAGTGGAGAAGGTGCCGAGAGTGGAGAAGGAGGAGAAAAGGAGGACGTAGAGGAGGACGTAGAGGAGGAGGAGGGAGAAGGAGAGAACGGGGAGCAGCAGGCTGGAGAGGGTGACGCCAGGCAGGTGGAATCTGCCTCCGAGAGTGTGGACTCCGAGTCTGGGTCGGTGTCCTTCTCCAAGCGTTCCGGTAGGAAACGGATGCACACTAAGATGCTGGATGGATTTGTAGACAGCAACACAGTGGTCGCTAAGCAACGACGCACATCCAACCCCAAGTCTTCTCCGAAAAGCGAGGAGCCGGCTCCGGAGGGTTATAGCAAGAATCACTTCTCGGAGGACTGCGGAGTGGAGAGGTGCGCATACCGGCTGACCAACACGCACTTCCACTGCGACCGGAACGACTGCAACTACAGCTTCTCTGACCGGTCACGAGCCATACAGCACACCCTGCGCCACGAGAAAACAGACTGCATCATGGGAGACGACTTCGTGCAGTTCCGTATCCACAATGAGTGCGATCGTCCGGATTGCGAGTACTCCGTTAAGAGCTCCCACTTCCACTGTTGTCGCTGTCCATACATCTGCACGGATACGTCCAAGGTCAGTCTGCACCGCAAGCACCATGCCAAGCTCGACGACATCACCGCCAAGGGCTTCGAAAAAATACTGGCCACGGAGGAGTGCCCCCTGGTGGCCTGTAACTTCAACAGGAAGCAGACGCACTATCACTGTACGTCGGAGGGGTGTCAGCAGGCTGTCAGTAGCCCGGCGCAAATGGAACCGCACAGACTCCGACACTCTGCCGACAAACTGTAAGACAGTGACACCTGGAGGGCAAATGATGCATTACTCCAAAGCTTTAAAGAAATGAATGATGATAACATTTGTTATCAAGCAATAATTACCTTTCTGGGATTTGAGAAGGAGGAGAGATTTAAGATATAGGAAAATGGAAAAAATGACTTTGTTCCATCACCTCATTTGAGCATGATTAACTATGCAGTTTGATATATGCACTGAAGAATAATTTGCAAAATCTACTGTACCGTGATATTAAAGAATATGCTAAGAATGCAGTTCTATGTATACGTATATGCAGTTAATGTAGTGATATTTGATATTTTTCTATATCGACACTTGATGCCTGAACCGATAATATATTGTGATCATAATACACAAGACATGTGGTCGTATGCAAAGATTTGCGGTCATTAAGAAAATCATTTGTTTATTTTTTATGTCGCGACTCACATTTCTCTGTCATATTCCGATGTACAGTTAGAGAGCAGAAAGATTTTCAAAATGCTGAAACAGGAAGACATATCAGTGCATGGGGCGCCACCTAGTCAGGGTCTTACTGCTGCTTAACGGGAAACAATCCTCGCAACACTAAAAACCTAACCCATCTCGTCCAAAACCTCAAGTATGCAGCCCAGACAATTATCCTGCTATTCTCGGCAATCAAAAACTGATTTTTAAAAAAAATATATGGAATGTTAGTGTTGAAACTTGTTATGTTTGTAAAAAGATAAGATGGAGATGAAATATATATATAGAGATATGTCTATCTCAGGCAGCAATATATGAATATACCAGAATGCAGCAACTACTCGGATTATCATATTAATGTCGCTGTGAGTATTAACTCGGAAAGTCTTTGAGATGTTTGGATTGTGCATGATGCATTGTTCCGTGTGTATTGGTATCATTTAATGTCAGAACGTCTTTGTATTCTGTCAAACGAGCACAGAGTTAATCATATCAAACAAAAATATTGCCATATTATTGATGGATGTACTTTTACCATCATGTGAGACATTTTCTGTGAAGATTATTAACAAATGTTTGAATTGTAAGTAAAGTAGCCATCGCGATAATCTGTGGTTTGATAATAGCTGCTGATAAGAAGAATGTTATCATGTGATAAGCCAAGCTGGCCTTGTGGTTCAGTCTGTGTGGTCCGAAAAAAAAGACTATGAAGCTCATTTTCAATATTTAGTGGTCCAAACTTTAATTTAATATAAAGAAAAATTCCATTGCCTTAACTGTGTCACACCTTAGAGTTATGTACCTTAATATACCTAGCTAGGTATATTGCTCTTAGGTCACACAAATGTCGTAAAAATAATGGTGATACAAATCAAAATGGGTGACCACCAGCTGAGAGTATAGTAGCCTAATGTTTGTGTTGTCTTCGTGGGTAATTTTGAAACCAGTCTGTAGTTTTAGGGATTGAGGAGATCAGTCCAAGATAAGGGACCAGTCAGAAATGGGACACCAGTCTAAGATGAGGGACCTCTCAAGATTGGGTACCAGTCAAACTTTGGTAGAGTTTAAATAGAAATAAAGTTAAAACCCAGTTAGTCCATAAAACAGGACAAGTGATGGGACCAGTCAAATTATCTGTGATTACTGTTATGTCTGGATATTTGATGACAAATAGAGAAAACAAATACACAGGGGATGAAATTGGATGTATTCTTTACAAAATAGGGTATTGAAGTGCCTTCAGAAGACAAAAACTGGTCAATTATTATTAAAATACAACTTCAGGTTGATATACCTCAATGAAACTAGTTATTACTAGAAACTGCAGGTCTTTTTATAAATTTATGATTGCAGAGAAATGTTTCTTTTTGGGGTGGAACTATTTCAATATTAAATATAAATGTTTCAACATACTGAAATGTAGGGATTGTGTGTAGTTGTGTGACTGGGAAATTATCACAGAGAAAGCTCAGAAAAGTACGGTGGTTATGTTAAAGTAGAAGGATATGTTACCAGTCTAAGAGAGGGATAAGGTACCAGTTTTGACAAAAAAGGGACGTGATACCAGATATGAAAGTGGGGACATGGCACAAGATTTATGATAGGGATGTGGTACCAGATTTTGGATAGGGATATGGTACCAGTTATGGATTATACGAATATTAATTTTTGATAAGAAAGCAAGGTAGTGCTGTGAGTCTTTCCAAATCATTGCATGTGATATGCACAACTCTGTATAAAATATGTTAAAGTATTATGCAATCTTTATTTGTTAAGAAAAATGTAAAACATTGATTTCACATTGTGTTAAACGATAGTACTGCAGAGATATGTCGATTTAACATGTAAGAAATAACTCCTTTGTATTTTTTGTTTTCAAGAGAAATAGTTAGAAATTATATAGAAGTGACATAAATTTATTTTTAACGTTGAAAATATTGAAGACGTCCCATTAAACATTCCGCATGTATTGTTATATCCAGACCATTCCGTTAATTTTATTCTGTGAAATTGATATTTCTGACTCATTAAACTTCCATTGTTTTCTTGTTTTACGATGTTATCTTTGTTTACAAGGAATAACGAAGAGTTTATATATGAGATGAGTGCCTGCTGAAATCTTTTTTAAATGTTTTGTTATGAGGAATATCATTGACTAAGACACCTTGATTATTATAGGGGATATCATTTATGGAGACACCTTGTTAACGTGCATGATATTCGCAGCTGTCAGCGATCTTGTGATAAAGATACGTAGAAAATTCTTCAAATATAATATATTTGTATACTACTACTAATGATGGCATGAACTACTAATATTAGTGTGTTGTTAGTCAGAAAGACCAAAGACTGTTAGTTGAATGGATGTTAGAAAATGTGGTCCGTTCTGGAAATGCAAGATGAGCATGTTATCACATGAGATATATTGACATGTTATTCACATGTTAAAATCAATGTTTGTATGAGAGCCTTATCCTCTATGTATAATTTAGATCTATTTTTTGTAATTTATTTTGAATTTTTTTTTTTTGTGGGGGGGGGGGGGGGGATAGATGGAAGAATTCAAATTGAATATAATTTTATTAAATATCTATGTTATTTATAAAACAAGGAAAGGGTAGATTAAAGAAATCTAAATATGTCAAGAAGAATTAAAATTGTTACCACTAAAGGATATTTCTTGTGATCATGCCTAATAGAAAAATACAAATGATTAAAAGAGAAGATGATTATATTGTGTCCTAGTTAGCTGTGAATGCCACCACGTCATGAGGCAAGTGAAGATGTGTAGTACTCCATGGATACAACCTTGTCCGTGTGACCTAACATGGCTTGCCCTCTTGTTGTTGCTGTTGTTATTGTTGTTATCCATCTGAATGTGCCTTGTTGTTATTATGACAATTATAGTTATTACAGTAGTGGGTTAGAAGAGGCCAAATCAATGATATCCTGCATTTTGAATTGGCTCAATTATAAAACATAGCAGGTTGTTTATTTTTTTGTTTTTTTTTGTTTTTTTTTTGGTTCTAATCAAATGTTATTCTAGTTAATGTGTGACACGAACATGGAGTGCGTTGAAATTGTAAAATTTGACAATTAAATGTGTGAAGTACACCACAGCGTACATGTATGTATAGTTTTTGATAAAATGGGCCATTTCCATTCCTTGTGTTTGCAACATAGTACTGTGTATGCAAGTTAGGCCCAATAGGTATCACTGCTTTGATGGTGCTGCCCTCTTGTGAGGCAATACTGTAAGAAGTGACACCTGGTGGGACCTCAGCAAACCATTCTGAATTTGTCAAAACAGAATGTGTTCACGAAATGTTAATTACTCACTTCGACAAATTAGTGGTTTTGATACTCATAGAAGTTGTGTGACAATTAATTTTGGTTATATGTGTGAAAAACAAGTGTTAAAAAATAGCAGTACTATTTGCTCCAATAAATGGCACTGCAAAAATGCTGTTTTCACATGGCGATAAACAAGCAAGATTTAATTGACATATATAATGTGAAATTTTGCTGGTCTGATTAAAAGTTATGGTTGTATATGGATGGTCTTTTCTTCATGAAATAACTGGAATTTCTGCTGTTATTTTATTTATCAAGCTAAATACAGAAGCAATTAGGAGAATATTTTGTGTCAGTGTCAAGGCAGTTTAGAGATTAAACCATCATTATAAACATTCCTGGGTTTGAGATTGTACAAGAAAGTGAATAAGAATAAAACTGCAAATAAATTGGACACATTTCCAGTGTTATAACTTGTATCCATCTGCTAAATGGTTGGCAGGTTTGACTTCTGAGCTTAGGTCTTGTATTTCATTTTGGCTATATTGTGAATTTATTTGTCATTTTTCATATGTATATTATTTTGTGTTATCTGGGAGTATTTCGTTACTTTTTCAAATGTATTTCATGTTGGTTTTCAGTCAGCCTTTGTTTTTTTGTTTTGTGTAAATAATATGTAATTGCTTGAACTTCTATTTCTATTAATTTATAGCCGAGCAATCAGTCAGATTCAAAACAAAGTATAGTCACGTAGTCTTGAGTCTTTGGACAGTACAACATTTAATTTTCACGGTGATTTAAATATTAATTGAAGTTTTGGGTGGTTTGTATATATAGTGTCAAAACCTCACCAAGAAAAAATATTGGCTGAAAAACTTGATAAAGTGTCCGAGAATTAAATGTTTGACTGTCTTAATGGACTCTTTCATGAGATGAATAGTTATTTAATTTGATTGCTCCAATTAAATGGACTTGTTCTGTTCTGATACAAAGATGTTACAACTGATCATTCCACATATTAAGCTATCTATCTAAGATATATTATATACATATAAATATATGGCAGAATAAATCCTGTATTTTACACAATTCCTCTTGAGTGTTTTTTTCTTACAGAATAATTATTTATTTAACTTTATGATCATTCCTGCTCCATGAAAACATCTTCTACCAAAAATCAAACTAAAGTTTAATTTAATTAATACACAGAAAACTTATAAATAAATCTGTTTATTTTGTTAAAATATACACTGATTTTGCAAAACATTTGTCAGTAAACATATCTACTTTTCTCAATTAACATTTTTTTTTATTTTACTTAAAAATTGAACATTACGTGGAATCATTATTATGACGATTGTTTGTCTGCTTTTCAAAAAATAAATATTAATCAATAGTTTACATAATGTAATAGTTAGGTTTTGGTTGTTAGGCAGACAATAGTTTCATAGTTTGGTTTTGGTTGTTAGGCAGACAATAGTTTCATAGTTTGGTTTTGGTTGTTAGGCAAACAATAGTTTCATTTAATAGTTTGAATTATTTTAATAGTTCTGATTGTCCAGACACATAATTATTGAAACAGGAAAATAAAAATATTGACAAGATGAGGACTGAGAAAAACCTGGGTGTGTATTTAAACTTCAAGTAAATTGGCCACAAGACCAAACATATTTACTATAAAACTGAATAAAACTGTTAAAAATAACCCTGTCTAAACTCTGATAATCAGAACAAAACATCACTTTTCATGGCCTGATATTATCATTTTTACCTTTTTCTTTATTTGGAAAAACAAATTAATTAAGAACTGGTGTTTGCATGTGGTGCCATCTACGTTCAGAATCCTGCATTTAGTTATTGTTTAAGTTGTCCACTTATTCGCTCTGCCATTTAGGACATAATCTGACATAGAACTTTGGTATTAGCATAACTAATAAAAATCTATACATAAAATCCTGTATATTCTCACATAATTTATTTTTCAGTCTAATCGTGTAGGTCACAAGGCACTTGATAAGAGAATAGTTTAAACAAAACCATGGATCACCATAATCTTCAAATACCTGAATATAATATAAGGTATTTAAAAGATTTACAATAAGAATTATGGTGAGAATTATAAGTGGCCTCTCACACTCACACTCTTCTTCAAAGGCACGCAAAAACTAGTGATAGGTTCACCACAGTGCCCTCTGGTGGAGTTTATATCTTATCACTACTGCCACCTGTCAGGCATTTTGCAAACTAACACTTTTCAAAGAATACAATTTTATGAGATATAAAACTGCAGAGTGTGCTGTAAGTCACAGTCCTGTAGTATAAAAATAAAGTTACTCTATGTCCGGAGTTATGTCAATTTACACCTATGCTATAACCAGCACCATGAAATAATATTTACACGTTAATAAAATACGGCAACTATAATGGCAAATCTTACAACAAAAATGGAATGTTTAAAATATTTAAATATATATACTCTGTACACATGCATAAACGGCAAATCATGTAAATATATTCTGCAGTAATTAATTTAAATGTTAAATATTAATATTAATACTTTGAGCATTTTTAATCATTTTTTATTAGAATTATTATTATTGCTATTAATGGTTTTAACAACAATCCTGGAAGACTTCATCACTGACCAGTCTCAACTCTACAGATATCTGATCAGGATATTAACCCTGTTTGACTATTATAACCCCCCCCCCCCCACACATTTTTGTAAATCACAAAACATATAAGAGCAAAAACTAACAGTTTAGCATCATACAAGGTGTTCATATGATGTCAACCCTCTTTGATCTTATTAGGTATATTCACATATTTGCAAAACCCAAATCCATATTTAGACTTTGTACCTAACTCATCTGAACAATCTCTTATTCTGTGTTCCATTCATAAAAGAGTATTTGCTCATTTAATAGTAACAAAGATTAATGGCCAAAGCAGCACTAATATGAATTATTTTGGTTGGTCTCTGGTGTTTTCTTTTTCTCAGTGCTGCATTTAGAGACATAATGTCTAAATAAGCAAATAAAAAAGAAAAATTGTTCATTCCACACTATAATAATGGCTCGACAAATGATTCTAAGTCATGGTCTGAATTTTATAAGTTATTACTATAAACTGCAAGATATTGACAATGTTGCAATAACAACCAACAATTTAATTAATAAACTGACATGAGATTAATATAATCTCACTCTAATAAATCATAAACCCATTTTTTTCCAATACATTCTGACCTTTAAATTCACCCAACAGGTGGCACTGTTGTCTGCCAGACCCAAATATGAGACAAACATTCCAGATTCTCTGGTGAAATATTATGAGACGACTGTAAAGTATTCCATTTCCATCCCCGAAATTGTTCTTATTTACTAACATAATCCACACAATATATTGGACCAATCAGGATCTGGGCCATGGAACGCATCTCCGAGGCATGAGATCGCCTTATTTTAGGCCACAACAATTTGTTTCTCTACTTCACAGATCGTTTACATTGTGAATAATAAATGTATCATAACTCAACATTAGGCCAAATAACATCACTACTATAGTATTAGTAATGTGTAATAGTTCTTATCCACCCACAATAAGAAACCTGATTTTATCTGTAATATCTTTTCATTACAATTCTCGTATTAATTAAACAACCTTCACCTCGATATTTCTGTCAGATAAAAAAAAAAACAAAAAAAAAAAAACATTTTTACCAAACTGACTCTTTCCAAAAATAATGCCAGCAATCTGTTTAGAATAATGCCAACAATCTGTTTAGAATAATGCAATCTGTTTAGAATAATGGCAACAATCTGTTTAGAATAATGGCAACAATTTGTTTAGAATTATGCCAGCAATCTGTTTAGAATAATGCCAGCAATCTGTGCAGAAGAGATCAAATGTTGTTTTGGAATGACTCTAAAAATGCTACTGAGAACTGTGCTCTTCCTTTCCTTAACTCAGTTTAGCTTTAATGCTGACACATGTGATGCTGACACATGTGATGCTGACACATGGGGTGCTGACACATGGGATGCTGACACATGGGGTGTTGACACATGGGGTGCAGGATCTGATTCATTATTGGATGGGATGCTGACATGGAATGCTGACACATTTCAGAGACACTGGGTGAGAGTCATGGGATGCTGACAGACATGTATGGGACACTGAGTGAGTCATGGGATGCTGACAAACATTTATAGGACACCGAGTGAGTCATGGGATGCTGACAAACATTTATGGGACAATGGATGAGAGTCATGGGATGCTGACAGACATTTATGGGACACTAGGTGAGAGTCATGAGATGCTGACAGACATTTATGGGACACTGGGTGAGAGTCATGGGATGCTGACAGACATTTATGGGACAATGGGTGAGAGTCATGGGATGCTGACAGACATTTATGGGACAATGGGTAAGGGTCATGGGATGCTGACAGACATTTATGGGACAATGGGTAAGAGTCATGGGATGCTGACAGACATTTATGGGACACTGGGTGAGAGTCATGGGATGCTGACAGACATTTATGGGACACTGGGTGAGAGTCATGAGAAGCTGACATCTCTGGGACACAGGACAACAGTCATTCATTCAGACTATTTCAAGGACTGATTTTAAGTATTTCTTATATCAATTTGACATTAATAAAAATATCCATCAAAATATTTTCCAATTAATCTTTCTTTCTAGTGGAACTATCTGTCATGTCTGTCCCAAGTTGACCAGGATTTTTCGCCCCTGTTCACTTCTTGGAGGTGACGGTGTGTGAGAGAGTCAGCAGTCGGTATCTCTGTTTGAGGTTGCGAGCCCGCACATGGGCGTTGTGAATCTCTACCGTATGATTGGCTGGAAACCATCCACGCTGACCATCGCGCAATCGCTCACCCTCGTAAAATCCTGAACCTGATATCATCAAAATCACTAATGAGAGGCAATGGAAAAATAATATGATTCTCTCTTCATTACATATTTATTATCATTTCAGAAGTTAATAATATCTCAATGCAAAATTATCTTACAATCTTGCAATTCTTAACTTTTATCAAACGTTGATTGTTAATTAATATAAAAATTAACTATGACACTTTTTGATAAGTGGCAATAAAGTTGGGCTGAAATGTCAGGAATGAAGATAGGAAGAGAACAAACCGTCGTTCATTTTCCTGAGGACGTTGATGATGTCGGATTCCTCCAGACTCAGCTCATCTCTCTCCCGCGGCACGTATTTCCTGATCACCTGAACCTGCGGACAGTCTGAAATATAGGCAGGTAGATGTCATTGATTCATTAACATAAACAGTCTGAGATATAGGTGGGTAGATGTCAATGATTTATTAAAATAAACAGTCTGAAATATAGGCAGGTAGGTGTCATTAATTTATTAACATAAACAGTCTGAAATATATATATATATATATATATATATATATATATATATATATATATATATATATATATTATATATATATATATATCAGGTATCATACCAAACGGTCATATCGTGTTCCATTTCAATAGTAAATGTCAGAATATTACACTTAATGATAAAACTAAATACACATTAAACAGACAAACTCAACATCACACTAAATGGTCAATCTGAGTGTCACACAAAACGGTCAACATGATTGTCATGCGAAATGGTCAACTTAAGTATGATAGAGTTTTCTGTGCCTTCCCCAAATGTTCACCAAGAATAAGGTTAATATTTAACAAACACTCTACTCTATTGTTCTTACCCCAGGTTTCGTATATCTTTTCATCTTCGCCGACCTGTTGTGCCGGAGCCACGGCCTCCACCCATCGTAGCCGGTCACTCCTGAAGAAATCACAGAAATAATGACCACAACTCTTATACATACACTAAGACATTATCGAACCAAACACCAAATATCAACTTCCATGATAAACAATGATTTCTATAAAAAAAATTATTTGAACTAAATTTTGACTGTCTTGTTTAACAATAAATGTTTAACATTGATTTGCCAAGATTAGGAAGTATAATGCCATATACTGTGCTGTCTATCTCTCGATCTTTTAAAAATGAGATCTTGAGAGTATAGAAACATAAAGCAAAGGCCTCAGAGCTGTGTTGACCATTGCTTATTTATTTCCTGGAAATTGTTTGACAATTGTTTATTTATTTCCTGTAAATTGCTTGACCATTGCTTATTTATTTCCTGTAAATTGCTTGACCATTGCTTATTTATTTCCTGGAAATTGTTTGACAATTGTTTACTTATTTCCTGTAAATTGCTTGGCCATTGCTTATTTATTTCCTGGATATTGCTTGACCATTGCTTATTTATTTCCTGGAAATTGCTTTACCATTGTTTATTTATTTCCTGGAAATTGCTTGACCATTGCTTATTTATTTCCTGGAAATTGCTTGATCATTAATTATTCATTTCCTGGAAATTGCTTGATCATTACTTATTCATTTCCTGGAAATTGTTTGATCATTGCTTATTTATTTCCTGGAAATTGTTTGATCATTGCTTATTCATTTCCTGGAAATTGTTTGATCATTGCTTATTTATTTCCTGGAAATTGCTTGACCATTGCTTATTTATTTCCTGGAAATTGCTTGGCCATTGCTTATCTATTTCCTGGAAATTGCTTAATAAATGTAATCAGCACAGCTAAAAATTAATATGCATGATTAAAACCAAGAGACTTACGCCGAGTTGCAGGCAAAATAGAACTCGGAGCTCTTGCCATCGTGGTTCTCCAGTAGTGCCATCACAAAGATGTTTTTACAGTTGCTGGGGACGCCCTTGGGAAGTCGTCGGGGTATTTCTGCTTCCTCTACCACCTGAGCATCGACTGAGATCCGTGTGGCGTAGTCCACAACCTCGTAGTGGTCCATCCCACTTTAAACATAACGGCAGGCGAAATGAGAACAAATAATATGAAATAATTCAATATATACAAAATCCCTCCATGTACCGTGCAATAAAGATCACTGAAAAAAGGCAAAAATCGTTCACGACCAATAAGATTTCACCTCATGCATGACATGTGGATTTGTATAAAAGGAGAATAAACATGAAGTTGAGGTAAAAACTACTGTAGTAATTAACATTTGTGGAAATCAGTCCTGATGGCGTTCCTAACAACACTTTTTTTCTTTTTCAGTGATTTAACTTTATCTTGTATGTAACTGAGTGATAATTTCAATGAAGAAATTTTTATCTTTGAAACGTTTAATTAGGAACGAATTTTGCTATTTTTAAAACATTATCACCTCCCCAAAGAGCTGACATAACAATTGACACTGACATATTGTAAATACAAAATAAATGACTGGCATGGTATTTTTACCTTCTCTGTTTGGTGACGAGGAGAAAGTCATTAAACAGAATCAAATGTAGCGTTTCCTTATTTTTCTTCTTGAGAACTCCTGATGGTTCCTTGAATATCCGCGTCAGAGATCCTTTCTTCACCAAACTCCGAGATGTTGATACAAGAGCAATTTTCTGCAAGAAAAAAAACAATTTCATCCCATGTGTGTAGGTGCACGTAAAATGAGCTGTACATGACGCTAATTGTTTTAACATCTAATGGTATTTGCTCTGTCATCTGGATTATTGGCAATATTTCTTCAAATCCACATTTAATTTATGACTTTGAGATGATTTTTTGGTCAAGTTTCTACCACAGCCATGATAAGTAACACAAGAAGACCGACAATTTCTGAGGGGTGCACAGGCGTTAGCACACCTTGACATCCTAATAAGGAAGTGGCTTCCATGTTGGGTTATCAGAAAAGCTGCATTTTTGTTCATTGCATTGGTCAACCTCAATACTGGAGTTTTTTTGTTCATACAGAGTCAAGCGGTGACTAACCTTCATTCCGGATTTGAACTCCAGGGTGCGGTCTATTGTGGTCAGCATCTCCACGTCCGCCATTTGTTTAGCTCCGTTGTTACACTGGGTTGTCACCTTCATCAATAACAATGCAAATCCCAATTATTGACTTTTTCATAAAATCCTATTTTAATTAATTCTCAATATTCTATTTTACTTAATTCTCCAATCCTAACAATCCTAATCCTAAATATTTTCTGTTGTTTTTTCTTGACCATCTTCAAATAATTAATAGTACATAAAAACATTTCATGAAAGATTTTTTTTTAGAAAAAAATGAGAAAAAACACACAAAAATGCACCAAAATTCATTTGCAAAAAAATGTGCCAAAAATTGCTTATGCACCAAAAATGAAAACTCTTAAAAAATCTAATTTCTTTTTTATAATCTTTTACCTTGTGTTAACAGGGCATAATGGTTTCTATTTTAAAGAAATCTTTCTTGTCAGGTTTGAATCCTGGCCAGTTTATTGCCAGTGTTAAGCTTGCATACCTTCTGCAGTTCATGTAGCACCTGTATGGCTCTCTGGTAGTGGGGTTCGTTGGCATTCATACGGTGACACACTGCGTCCACCAGCAGGGGGAGCCTCGTGATGCGCTGCATGGGGGCGGAGAGGAAGGAGTGGAGCGGGAGACTGCCGCACGATGGATGCTGCTCCAAGGAACGAACGATCTCACTGAAGCCGTACTTCTTCTGCCTGCAAACCGATGCCAACATATATCAATATCATTACATTTTATACCCTCTGATCTGCATGTAAACCTTTTAGAAAAAAATCATCATGATTTAAATAATTTGCATTTTAAAAAATCCAAAGGTTTGAGATTCATTTCTGATAAAAATAAAAAATATTAGGTATTGGAAGTGTGAGTTATAGTTACTCTGTTATTTTTTTTCTCCAGATTTTTAGCATGAATCTGAATTTGGCCACTAGGAGGTGTGACACTCAGGACTTAGGTTTTTCAATTTTAATTCTGGACTTACATAAGGTCTTTATCAAGGACTTACACAAGGTCTTTAAGTCTTTATCAAGGACTTACATGAGGTCTTTCAGTCTGTATTTGGACTTACATGAGGTCTTTCAGTCTGTATTTGGACTTTCATGAGGTCTTTCAGTCTGTATTTGGACTTACATGAGGTCTTTCAGTCTGTATTTGGACTTTCATGAGGTCTTTCAGTCTTAATCAAGGACTTACATGAGGTCTTTAAGTCATTATCAAGGACTTACATGAGGTCTTTCAGTCTGTATTTGGACTTTCATGAGGTCATTCAGTCTTTATCAAGGACTTACATGAGGTCTTTAAGTCTGTATTTGGACTTTCATGAGGTCTTTAAGTCTTTATCAAGGACTTACATGAGGTCTTTCAGTCTGTATTTGGACTTTCATGAGGTCTTTAAGTCTTTATCAAGGACTTACATGAGGTCTTTCAGTCTGTATTTGGACTTTCATGAGGTCTTTAAGTCTTTATCAAGGACTTTCATGAGGTCTTTAAGTCTTTATCAAGGACTTATATGAGGTCTTTCAGTCTTTATCAAGGACTTACATGAGGTCATTCAGTCTTTATCAAGGACTTATATGAGGTCTTTCAGTCTGTATTTGGACCTATATGAGGTCTTTCAGTCTTAATCAAGGACTTACATGAGGTCTTTGTCTTAATCAAGGACTTACATGAGGTCATTCAGTCTTTATCAAGGACTTATATGAGGTCTTTAAGTCTTTATCAAGGACTTACATGAGGTCTTTCAGTCTGTATTTGGACTTTCATGAGGTCTTTAAGTCTTTATCAAGGACTTACATGAGGTCTTTCAGTCTGTATTTGGACTTTCATGAGGTCTTTAAGTCTTTATCAAGGACTTTCATGAGGTCTTTAAGTCTTTATCAAGGACTTATATGAGGTCTTTCAGTCTTTATCAAGGACTTACATGAGGTCATTCAGTCTTTATCAAGGACTTATATGAGGTCTTTCAGTCTGTATTTGGACCTATATGAGGTCTTTCAGTCTTAATCAAGGACTTACATGAGGTCTTTGTCTTAATCAAGGACTTACATGAGGTCATTCAGTCTTTATCAAGGACTTATATGAGGTCTTTAAGTCTTTATCAAGGACTTACATGAGGTCTTTCAGTCTGTATTTGGACTTTCATGAGGTCTTTAAGTCTTTATCAAGGACTTACATGAGGTCTTTCAGTCTGTATTTGGACTTTCATGAGGTCTTTAAGTCTTTATCAAGGACTTACATGAGGTCTTTCAGTCTGTATTTGGACTTTCATGAGGTCATTCAGTCTTTATCAAGGACCTACATAAGGTCTTTCAGTCTGTATTTGGACTTTCATGAGGTCTTTCAGTCTGTATTTGGACTTTCATGAGGTCATTCAGTCTTTATCAAGGACCTACATAAGGTCTTTCAGTCTGTATTTGGACTTATATGAGGTCTTTCAGTCTGTATTTGGACTTTCGTGAGGTCGTTCAGTCTTTATCAAGAACTACTTGCATGAGGTTTTCAGTCAGTATTAAAGTTTAAATGAGTTCATTCAGTTTTTATCAAGGACTTGATCAAGGACATGAGGTCTTTCAGTCTGCATTTGGCCTTTCATTAGGTCGCTCAGTCTTTATCAAGGACCTACATGAGGTCTTTCAGTCTGTATTTGGACTTTCATGAGGTCTTTCAGTCTGTATTTGGACTTACATGAGGTCTTTGAGTTTGCGTTCCTGGTAGAGGGAGTTGCTGCAGTACTTGACGTAGTCGTTGAACTTGCTGTGAGCGTATAGGTACACGATGTCAAGGACGTCACAGTCGAGAACAATGCTACGATTCCATCTCCTCTCCAGGTCCAGCAGAAACCTGGAATAACAAGAAATCGATCTTTAAAAACTAACAGAACCGCCATTTCAAACCTCAGTCATTAAATCCTTGCATTAGCTCTTTTCAAAACACCCAGTTGTTGACCTATGACCCCCTTGTATTTTCAAATGTTTTACAACAAAAATCTGACATTTCCCTATTACAGCCTTCTAAATTTTCATAGTAATTCACATCATGGTTGAAATAAGTTTCAAAAGGAGGGTAATTATAGCATGGTCTGCACTTCAAAGAAAAAATCTGCATAGGAGGGGGCAAACTGATGTCACTTGCGGTTGGCAACACAGTGGCCATATCGGATAAATTAAAAACAAATCACCTGCAGTGCATGCATACAGCATCATATGAAATCTTTTAAAATCTTATTACATTGTTCGCAATTATGGCAGTCATTTTCAGAGCCAAAACAAAGCAAAATACAGGATGAAAGTGTCATGGCTGCCATAAAAGCATGTTTCAATTATTTGTGATTGTCAAAAGCTTGTGAATTTTAATTTAAATCACTTTTCATTGTATATAATATTTCGCCATAGAACAATCAACAAAATTAACATTTTAGAAGCCTCAAACCTGTACCATACAAAAGGCAAAGTGTGATTTATTTTCTACCAGTTAAAATGGCCAGCTATGGTCACAAAGACCCAGGCACATCACCTTTCTTAACACACTGTCCACCAGAGGCACACGCAAACTATTAGGTTCACAAGGTCGCCCTCTGGTGGAGTTTGCTTTCTTAACCACATTTTAAAATGGCAAGATGACCTAGATAAAAAATTGTACTGTGTTTGTGGTATACAATGATACTGATACATATATTTTTGGATTTATTTCACCACACTTTTATTGTAATTTGCAATTAATTTATGACATATTTCTGATTGGCTGGTACTGTTATAATCCCCTTGACAAGAAGTCCGCCACCAGCAAAAGATGATTAAAAGTTAAGCAAATTTGACCACAGTAAATGTACTAAAATGATATCTCAAAGTCTTTTCATGTTATGTATGTGTCACACTTATTTGTTACTGGTATAGTATATTCCGTGATGTATGTCACACTTATTTGTTTTGGGTATGATACACTCTGATATATGTCACACTTACTTGTTACTGGTATCTCGCACGGCGTGAACATTGGAGAACAGATTGTTGCGTTCTTGCTTGGTGATAAAATCAAGTTTTTCTGACTCGTAGAATATGTTAATGAGTACATCGAGACTCTTAAGGTAGGAAGCCTCGGAGGTGATAATCTCAAACAACGCCTGAAACGGGAAACAAGAAAAATTTCTTTAAAAAAATATGTTACTCTGCTGTAAAGTGATGACATTTACTCATGTAGAAGAATTTTCATAAAAATATTACCAAGAAATTATCAAAATCGCATTCAGAAATATACACATATTCCTCCATACAAGATTTTTATATGTGTGTATCAATTTTGAGATGTTTTTCATTAACAACGCTCAATGAAATTCATATTGGTGCCAAATTAAGACAATGTTCGCACACTGATGGCATTTAACATGTTGAATGTGCCAAGATCAGAGCGTCCATCGCCATATACTGTGCTGTGTTTATCTCTACTTTTAGCATGACACAAGAGACATCTGGTGGATGACAAAATGTGAAACTCAGGCAGTGAGAAGCCTTGTCAGTTAGAGACAGGGTTTATATTATTTTACTTACCTCCTGGATTTTCTTCTCCTGATCCGTCATTCTCTCCAGTACTCCGGTACTTTTAACCTTATGGAATAAATCATATGAACAACATTAAACTTGTCATCTGCGGAAATGAAGCAATGGTAGTTACCATATATGAAAAGAATATTTGCAGATAAACGAATACATCCCATAGGCCGATTGCCGATCTCCATGTTACAGAACTTCCATCAAGTGGCATAAATGTGAAAAGATGGCTGCCAAACTTATAATTTGGGGTGGTGTTACTAAATTACTCAATTTGACTTGTACCCTATTTAGTTTAAATCTCCAGCCTCAGAGGCAAAACAAGCTCCAGGGAAAAATAAAGTGGTGCCCCCTGGCAGAAGTATTTGCCACCACTAGGGGACAGCACTGTTATTACCTCTTCCATTTCACACCAGAGGGTGCGATATCCTGCACTGCACTTGACTAGTGTTGTGAGTGTTGACTTAAACTCGTCGTCCGACAGTCCGTCATTCTGCGTGAGATGGTCAAACGTGCCATATACCGACTCGTAGCTTTCCTGTTCATAATCCAAGGCCTCGTCATAACATTCCTCGGGTTCTGTCATACAAATCCAATCACAATTAATTATCTTTGCCATCTTTGCAGCAATTCAATTTCTTTTTGATAAATTAATTTTCTATTAAAAATAAAAGGAAAAGCTGAGGAACACAGGAGCATTTTGGAATTCTGCATGTCAACTTTGCAGTTTTTAATCTATCTATACGATGCATATAAAAACCACTTTGGGTGCATTTCCGGGTACATTGATTTTCATTCCCAAATTAAAAATTCAACATATATTGATGTTTAAACTTTCCAACAAAGCTTTTGTATCTGGGCAAAAAGTACAATGTTGAGTGAAATTTAACATATCTACATATGTTCATCCTACAGTGGCGCGCTCTATGTTGGGAGCTGTGTACTAACGCATACCTTGGTCTTCCATGTTGTGTCTCCAGACATCACGCGCCACCATGCCGCAGTGGTAGATCTGATAAAGAGGCTCGTCACGGAACCTGGACACGCCCATCATGTCCGTCCCATCCTCGTAATCATCATCATCATCCTCGCTGTCACCAATCTGACAATATAATATGCAAACTCCATACAACATCATTCCTCCCTTTCAAATAACAGCGTATCATTATTTTTTATGATATTATTTTATATATAGTAAACATCGACCTCAGAGCTGTGCTGATCATTGTTTTAAAAAAAAAAATTAATTTTCTGGTAATGCCTACAAATTGCTTCACGAGAGATCATTTAAAGTGTTTACCCAGCTAACACATCTAATATCTGATTTATCTACAACTTAAGACTCTAATGTTATGACCTAGTTTAGCTTAACAGGTTAAGGTTAGTTAGCA
Organism: Amphiduros pacificus; assembly: GCA_949316495.1. Classification (NCBI taxonomy): domain Eukaryota; kingdom Metazoa; phylum Annelida; class Polychaeta; order Phyllodocida; family Hesionidae; genus Amphiduros; species Amphiduros pacificus. Next base: position 12,313,013 of record OX439012.1, on the reverse strand, counting down.
TGGTGTTAATTTAGATGAGTGAAAGGGCACATTGTGAAGTGCTTTGGGTGAAGATTACTGTAATCTGTTGAAAAATTAAATCTGAAAATATTCACCTTCATAGTTGTGCAGTAATTGTGTAATATATGAAGATTGTGTGACAAGTAAATTATATCTACAGGCTGCATTTTATACAAAACTGTACAACACTTTGCGTGTATAGTATATGTACATTTAAGTAGTCATTGTATGTTATGCAGTCATACAATGATAAGCAGTTATATTGATTTAGTATGCAGTGATTCTAAACAAAATACAATTGTAAGCAATTGAGTAAACCATATATATTTTTATTATGATATGCGATAATTTTATAATATGCAGTGATTCTGTAACATACAGCAATTCTATGCATCATTTATATGATTTGCATAAAATCTATAATTTACGACAATTTATATTTATATACCGGTACATATTGTACTCGAATATTATTCATTAATTAGTGCGATATGCAGCAATTGTGAACTAGGCATTAAAAATATATGATGCAGTAATTGTGCAGTAATCATATAAATGTGTAGTAATCAAATTATATGCATATCATAATAATATCAATTATATCAATTAATTATATCAATTATATCAATCAATTATATCATAAGCAGTTACTATGCAGTCTTAACTATGTGCCATAACTGGGGTAAGGATCACATAGCGGTGCTAGGAGGTATTACGAGGTATTATGAAGCGTTAGTACCAGTTCCAGGTAGTTAGGGCGGCCCTCCGAGTCTACGCTAGAAGACCTCTGTAAGTGGCTCCCTCTTGGGGACGGTACCTGAACATAGAACTGTGAGGTGCTGCCCTCTACTGGATCTCGTGGCGGCGGCGGTGGCGGCGGGTCTGAATCTGAAGATATGATAGAAAGCATCACTCATCAGCACATACATGTACAACTGAAGGTGATTTTAATTGGTGATTTTATTTTGCCGGGACTTAAGTTAAAAATATTTTACATGTGACTAGCATATTACTAGAACATGTGACTAGCATGTGATTAGCATATTACTAGCATATTACTAGAACATGTGGCTAGCATATTACTAGCATATCACTAGCATGTGACTAGCTTATTACTAGCATTTCACTAGCATGTGACTAGCATATTACTAGAACATGTGACTAGCATGTGATTAGCATATTACTAGCATTTCACTAGCATGTGACTAGCATATTACTAGCATTTCACTAGCATGTGGCTAGCATATTACTAGCATATCACTAGCATGTGACTAGCTTATTACTAGCATTTCACTAGCATGTGACTAGCATATTACTGGAACATGTGACGAGTGTGGATTATTCACCTTGGGACTGACCGTTGCCATGGCTACCAAAGGACGCCCGCTTCTGATCTCTCATTATATTGCTGAAAACAAAGAAACGGAACTATTAAGACAGCAATTAAGAACTCGGACCTGGTGAAATATTTATCACTGCAGTTAAATTATAAAAACATTAATATTTTGTTTATAAATGCATGCACAGAAAAATTTTTGGAATCTTGAGAATAGAAAACAGTTATGGGTGTATTAAAATAATTGAAAGAAAATGGCATATCAATTGTTACTAATATGAGCCAAGCTTGTATATCTACAAAGTTCACTCATGCATGCCATCTTTTGACACACCAGGTGGCAGCATAGCCCACTCGTGAGAATTGAGAGAGACAGATTTAAATATAAACTGAGAGCAATATAACTGCTTTATTATTGCTCTCAGCTATAACTATAGCATAGCAATCCTTATAATCGGCACAGAAAAGCCTCAATCAAGGAGATGGAATATTTTAAAAATAAATTAAATGTAGCAATCACACTGCAAGATGGTCACACCCTATCTACAACTAAAGCTGCAAAAGACTGGAAATTAAGGCATCATCCACCATTTTGGAATTTAGTAACCCTGTTTTGGGTTGTATGATATGTATGCAATAATAAAATGTATGAAGCAGAAGCTTTTTCAGAGACAGCAAAACAAAAAGAGAAAATACACACAAGGGCCGCCATATTTAAAACGTGGTGGGGCACCCTACCGCTTACCACTAGGTGTTTATAGCAATTGATCGGCCACCCGGAGGTGCCGTAGATTACCCACAGCTTTCATGAGAACACAGAGGTCACAGGCAATTTTACACAGGGAGATTTTGGGTATGTTTAAATGTTCATATGGCTGAAAGCTAGGAGATATATAATAAGTCGAATACTTCATGATCTGGAATAAAGCAAGATCTCCTGGCCAAACTCAAGCAGAGGACAGACTAAAATATAATGGCGTAACAAGCAGTGCCCATGCCTACTTAAGCAACACACCTAATAGAGGTCATACTAATAGAGGTCACACCAATAGGTCAGATCCACAAGGATCAAACCCTTCAAAAGAGGTCATACCAATAAAGGTCATACTAATAGTAGCCATACCAATAGAGGTCAAACCCAATGAGGTCATACCCCAAAAGGTTAGCCCCATAGAGGTCATACCTATCATGACATTACTAATAGAGGTTATAATTATTAATGTCATTCTCAAAGGTCATACCAATAGAGGTCAAATTCATAGAGGTCATACAAAACATAGGCATCAGAGATGCATCAACCCTCAGCCCTAGTAACTTACTGCACAACATTCGCTCCACACAATATTTGTTAACAAAACGTCACTGCACCAAGGCAAATTGATGCAGGGGTAAAAAAAAACATAATAGTGCACATCTACTTCCTTTGATAGCTTATGAGTGTCAAATATCATGAAACTTTCATCATTTACTCTAAAATTATAGAGATGATGGGCCTGTGACCTTGAAAAGCAGGTGAAGGTCCTCGTCCATCAAACTCATCTTGGGGTCTGGGGTCAAATGCTTATGTGTGTCAACTCTCATTAAGCTGCCATCATTTGTTCTTGAGTTATCACAACGATCAGGATTTCACATAATTGTCCCTGTGACCTTGAAAAGTAGGTGAAGGTTACCATTCATCAAACTCTGTTGGGGTCTTTACCAGATGCTTATGTGTGTCAAGTCTCATAAAGCTGCCATCATTTATTCTCGAGTGATCACAATGATCGGGATTCACATAATTGTCTGTGACCTTGAAAAGTAGGTGAAGGTCATGTTCCATTAAAAAATGTTTGAGGTCTTCACCAGATGCTTATGTGTGTCAAATCTCATAAAGCTGCCATAATTTGTTATCGTGATGCTTGGGATTTCATATAATTGTCCCTGTGACCTTGAAAAGAAGGTGAAGGTCACCGTCCATCATACTAGTCTGGGGTTTTTACCAGTTGCTTCTATGTGTCAAGTCTCAAAAAGCTGCCATTATTTGTTCTTGAGTTATTGCAATGATGGGGATTTCATGATACAATTGACCCTGTGACCTTGAAAGTAAGTGAAGGTCATGTTCCACACAAAAATGTCTGTGATCTTCACCAGATGCTTATGTTTGTCAAATCTCTTTAAGCTGCCATCATTTGTTCTTGAGTTATTGCGATTCTTGGGATTTCACATAATTGTCCCTGTGACCTTGAAAAGTAGGTGAAGGTCATGTTTCATAGAGAAAATACTGAGGTCTTCACCAGATGCTCATGTGTGTCAAATATCATAAAACTGCCATCATTTGTTCTTGAGTTATTGCTATTCTTGGGATTTCACATAATCGTCCCTGTGACCTTGAAAAGTAGGTGAAGGTCATGTTTCATAGAAGAAATTTTGAGGTCTTCACCAGATACTTATGTGTGTAAAATCTCATTGAGCTACCATCATTTGTTCTTGAGTTATTGCGATTCTTGGGATTTCACATAATTGTCCCTGTGACGTTGAAAAATAGGCCAATGTCGCTGTCCACCGAACACATCCGAGGTTTTCACCAGATGCTTATGTGTGTCAAGTTTCACGAAGCTGCCACTATTTGTTCTTGAGTTATCGCGATGACAATGATGTTTGCTACAGACATACATACATACATACAGACATACATACATACATGTACATACATACATACCCACGCCAGTAGTACTGCAATAACCTCAGCCTGATTACATCAGGGGCTGAGGGTAAAAAAAGATTAGGCTCTTAGAGATAATACAAATAGGTCATAACCATTCAGTCATCACCTTAGAGATCTTAACCAAAGCAGTAATACCCACAGTGGGCACACCCATGGAGGTCATACCTTTATAGGTTAAACCCATAGTGGTCATACCCAGGGTCATACATATGGAGGTCATTACATAGAGGTCATACCTACAGAGATCATATCCATCTACCTTCTCATTTGCACATCCGACCATGTTTTCAAAACTTTTCTCAACAGTTTTCTGAAATCAAGTACCGGTAGTCTTGGTGTTGGTTACTCAAATCTACTATTTTAATCATACCAGTCAGATGATTATAAATGTCTGAAAACAGCTATAAAATCCTAATGAACTGAGTCAAATCAGCACAACCTTTTGGTCAAACCCTCGAGTGTAATGAATGGAGTTCTGCCAATCCACTGTTTACTATGAGCCCACATCAACCAAGGAGAAGAATATGACAATATTTAACTTTGTCAAGATTTTAACTCATCATTTGCATTTAGACCTGAACATATCCCTGTTATGCAGATATACATTTTATTTCTCCACTCCAAATATCGCCAATTTTAGAAAATAACAGAAACATTTTAGAAAATAACAGACATCACATCAAAGGAAAATTATACCATTGTTTCAAACAATTGGTTGCTATGGCATCATTTGCACTAATATTGACATGACAAGATTTGAATGAAATGTGTATATTGTTACCTGACTGGTATCTCCGACATGGACTGTGTGGACTTCAGAGGTCGTGGAGGGGTCACCAGAGGTCGCGGAGGGTTCACTCCATCATCTGGTGGTAGCGGCGGTAACTCTTTCTGTTTTCCGGTGTTCCTCCTAGGTGGCATTGGTGGTGGTACATCATCGCTGGATTTCAATGCGACATTCCTTGGCACGAGAGGCGGGGTTAACTTTTCTTCCTGATTACTTCTCCTCCGGATCGGAGTAGGGGGTGAATCGGACCCGTTTATTACATTAGCCAGGCTCTTGCCCCGTACTGGAGTTGGAGGTGCTATGCTCCGGTTCAACTCTACTTGACTCACTTTGGGTTGTAGCGGAAAGCCGGTTTTACGCAGATTCATCGGCGAACCTTGCGGGGAGTTTCTGGGACTTCTGCTCCTAGGTGGCGGTAGTGGAGACACTGGACTGGCAGGTTTGGACCTAGAGGGCGGTAACGGTGGGGGAGGTAACCTATTTCTGACTTCCTTGGAACTCGGCTTCGAATGTACGTCTCTGTTTACATATAATCTATCGAGTGCTTTGGGTGTGTGGCGAGGATATAAATGCTTTGGTCTGACGCTCGGAGGCTTTACGGGACATTCCGGATGATGTGACCTTGTGACCTGAGCTATATCTGAAGCATTGACCTCTTCATAATCTTCTGGGTCAAGGTCACTCTCGTCCGTCTCCCAGGAATCTGATGAAAACTGAAATAAATACAAATTAAGTTTAAATATTTAGCACTTGTAACAGGTTTTTTTCAGTTTTATGAAATAAACATGTGACAGGAAAATTCCTGCATAATAAAATGGGGTCATACAATGTTTCTAGCTATCCAGGTCATCGATGACAAGGGTGTGACTCTATTTACTCTGATTTTTCACATAACCTAATCAACTGAAGCCAAACATCTTTGGATTAACCACGTCTGCGACCAAATAAGGTCAAGGCCAGCCACTGCGTGTGTGACCGAATGATGTCACATGATGGCTGTGTGTGACATTATAGGATCAAGTTTCTGTGTGTTCACTTACAGTAGATGCTTGTCTTCAATTGTTAAAGAGCAACAAAACCTCAATTTCCCATTCCAGTCATGTCATAATGTTACCAGTCCATTTAATCCATGCAGTTGGGCATCTAAGACACACCAGTATTTCTAAGTGTTATGCACCAAAAATCTGACATTTCCCAAATACCTCTTAAACAGAGGAATTGTGACCTGGTCTACAATTCTGAATCTGATCTTTCTAAATTTTAAAGTAAATTTTTACATTGTGGTTGAAACAAGTCAGAAAATGACTGCAATTGGAGCATGGGTTGCACACAAATAATCATGCCCATTTCCCATGACTCTCACTAATCAGCATTTCCTGAGAAAGAGTCATGGAGATAGTGCGTATTGGATCTCTTCTCTACCTGTGTAGGCTCTGAGTGCCCACGAGACAAAAGGGGAGTGGCCAACATATCAAATCAAATCAAATCAAGGTGGAGCGGCCAACATATCAAATCAAATCAAATTGTTGTGCGTATTGGATCTCTTCTCTAGCTGGGTAGCCACGCTGCATAGGCTTTGAGTGCCCACAAGACAAAAGTGGAGTGGCCAACATATCAAATCAAATCAAATCAAAATCAAATCAAATCAAATGGCTGCCATGAAAACATGCTATAATTTCTAATAATAGTTTCTGGGGACTCACATCATCAAAGTCTTCTATATCTACGTAGTGGAGGGAGGACCCTGAGGACATGCGATCTCCGGAGCTCACAAGTCTAGATCTGGGTCGCGGTGTCCGCCGTGCAGGACGCGGACGATTATCACTGTGGATCTGTCGTAACGTCACCGTCTTTTGGCTGCAAAGTATCACACAATCATTTCATTCTTTTTTTCTCTGCATATCTCAACATTATCAACATAGCAAAAGTACTGATGCCTAGCCGTTTTTACTCAATTATATTTGATCACATATTTATTTTTTGCATATCGAATAAAAAAAAAACTTTTGTTTTAAAGTGTGCAAAATATTGAAGCACCTGATGTCGGAAATGAAGAACGGACAGTTCGTCTGATTACACACTCCTAACAAGATTGGACACTTACCCATGGGGTCTAAGGATGGCTGGGGGTTCAGAGTGCACACTCCCTGCCAGATCAAGCACTTACCCGTGGGGTCTGAGGATGGCTGGGGGTTCAGACTGCACACTCCATGCCAGATCAGACATTGACTTGTGGGGTCGGAGGATGGCTGGGGATTATTACTGCACACTCCTTACCAGATCGGACACTTACCTGTGGGGCCTAAGGATGGCTAGGGGTTCTAACTGCACACTCCATGCCAGATCGGACACTTGGCTGGGGGTTCAGACTACACACTCCCTGCCAGATCGGACACTTACCCATGAGGTCGGAGGATGGCTGGGGGTTCAGACTACACACTCCCTGCCAGATTGGACACTTACCTGTGTGGTCTGATGATGGCTATAGAGGTTCTAATTGCACACTCCTTACCAGATCAAACACTTACCTGTGGGGTCGGAGGATGGCTGGGGGTTCAGACTGCACACTCCCTGCCAGATCGGACACTTACCTGTGGGGTTCAGAGGATGGCTATAGAGGTTCTAATTGCACACTCCTTACCAGATTGGACACTTACCTGTGGGGTCTGAAGAAGGCTGGGGGTTCAGACTGCACACTCCCTGCCACGTCATCCACATCGACCCATTCTGACCATGCTCCATCATTTTCTGGAATAATATGGAAAAGATCTGAGGTGTGAATTTCAATAATTTCGTACATACTCTATAACATACAAATATAAAGGGGAAAATATCCAAGCCATTTTTTCACTTAAAATGAATGTTAGAAAATACAGCATGACTGAAAATTAAAGAGCACCCAAGCTTTAAAAGTTTAAATGTACAGTGATAATTTTTTAACCTTTTGAAAAGGGTAGAATTATTATGATCATGAAATGGTTTAAAACCATTCTAGTGAACTGTCTAGAAAATTTGTTCTCCATTGTTTAGCTTAAAACATATCCACCTTATTTTTTCTTAATTAAGTCTTACCTTCACCACCAGGTGGACAGAGTGCTGCTGTGCTGCCCCCTATGGACTCCATCCCACTTTCCGTTTCCATGGTTTCCATTCTGGCATTCACATAATCAGATGAGGGCAAGAGAACGTCGTCATAGTTATCACTGTCACTATCAGATACGTTAACATAGTCACTCCCGCAGAGGGTGGCTTTGGGACTAGACACTTGCCGTCTTGGCGGCACTTTTGGGATTAGAGTCTTTGGTTTTGAGGATGTAAGTTTTTTCTTGGCATCACTTGGGATTTGACTTTCTAACTCACTTGGTGCCAGTCGTGGAGGTTTCGGAGGTGGCGCTCGCACCGTCGTCTCTGAACCGAAATCAGGATCAGCCCTCTCAGGGGGATTATTAATCAATCCAAATGTTCTATCATCCAGGGTCATCCCTTCCGATATCGCTCGCGATCTATTTGCGGTCACTCTTTTACGGAATGATCCCTCCTGGTAAGACTTTCGGTTTTTCAGTGGCTTGGGTGGTGGTTTTGGGACTTTCTGGAACTTTCTGGCTTGTGCTTCTGGCGGTGGTGGGAGATCTTTTCTGGGACTCTGTGGCGAAGATTTAACACTGTCATTGTTATTGTTATTATAACCAGGGTGACTACTGCTGGTTTCAAACTTTTCAAACTGACTGAATAGACTCTTAAAGTTCACTCGGGAATCTGGACTTCTGACCTCATTTTGATTTTCAACGCTCGTCAATGAGTCATGGCTGACCTTGACCTTTGTCTTTGACCCATCAGATTCCACAGAAGTCTTCCGTGGGGCAGGGCTTGGCCCTGACACTGATTTTCCTTTGACTTGAGACGGTTTTCCTGCGATACTGGGTTTCTGGGCAAGAATAACTGGCTTTGGTTTTGGTTTTGTTGGCAACTTTGGCGGCTTGGTTAACTTTTCTGGTCCGAGTGATTTTTTTAAATGTTGTAAAAATGGCGCTTTCTTTCGGTCCACTGAACTGTTATCACTATCACTGTGTTCTTTGTCATCACTTTTATTCTCTTTGTTGTCGTTATTTGAGACATCCTGGCAACTTTCCGTTTTGAGGTTTTCGGGTTGTGCTTTTTTGAGACGTTTGGCAAGTATGTTTTGCAACTCATTATCCATCCCTGCAGGGGCCCCTTTGAGAACTTGAGATCCTACAGGGGCCTTCTTTGAGCGAAGTCCACACTTAAAGGATGCTGTTCGTTTGGCCATACCTCGGCCACCAGGGGGCATTGCCATCTTGCTACTTAACGCGTAGGCTTCCTCGTCTCACATTGCTCATTTACCTGGAAATAAAATTATATAACTTTCAAGAAATTTCAAAAATTGATTTCACAAAGCAAGAATATTGAGAAGTGCTAATTAAAAACAAAATAAACTAACAGAAACCAAACTTGTAAACTGTTGTTTGATGTCAATATCAATTAATTAGTAATTTTGATACAGTACACCATCAGTGGCATCATATGTGTATTGAAAATGAATATATATATATATATATATATATATATATATATATATATATATATATATATATATATATATATATATATATATATATATATAATCAAACCCCTCTCTGTATGTGTCTGAAAGATAATATGGTTTAGAACCAAACGAAAGTTGACCACTGAATACTTAACTTACAATACACCTTGAAAACACAAAGTTTTGAAATCTGTAATCTTCAAAGATTAAACCCATCTATCTTTGACACAAACTGAACCACATCTATTACAGATTTATTTTCACAAGTCACCACACAGACATAATATTTCCTTTTTGTAATGGTCTAATATAGGTGAAGTGACAATCCAAATTTTTAACTGGGGGAGAATGCACAAATTCTAATAAATATGAAATGGGAAACTTCATACATGTGTGCTTACTCATCACCAACAGTCACTGATCACGAGGAGTCTAGCATGGTAAGTTCACTACAGTCAAAAAAATTAATCTTCATGAGAAGCCATGCATCACTATTTCAGTTCATTCAAAGCACCCAATAATCATAACCATGAGAATGCAAAGTTTCTTGAGTCCAGACTTGTCATGCTTGTTATCACGAGAAGTCATTCATAGTTTCTTCAGTCCTTTCTTTTGATCATGAGAAGTCATGCATGACTATATGTTGTAACTGAGCCGAGTGACAAACAGATTGTACTTCTCAGAAGTCAAGACCAATTAGAAATGTAGATTTGACTGTCAACTTCCTGTTTAACGTCGATCCTGAAGCGGCCGAATATCAATAAACAATTAAATCTGAGTCATCAAAAATCAGAATCGTCAGCATGGCCAGATTAGAGTAAGCACGCTCTTATCATCCTCAAATAAAATCTGCCTTAATGTTTGATATTGGAGGCATCTTTGCACTAATATACATGCAGTCATATAATATCTGGTGCATTTTTTTCTGGAAGACCACTGCATGGCTCATGCCCTTGGCGTCCATGTCAATCTTCCATTTAAAAAGTGATAATTTTTTATTGGTCAGTATTTTAATCACAAGTTGATATATAAATTTACATATGTTATGATGATAATGTGTTGAGTGCTTAGTTTTTTTTTACATTTCTTTATGTGTAGTTTGATCAGTGCTGCATATATTATCCACTTTATTTCTAAATACCCATCTACCATTTTTGCCTTTTATTTTTGCCTCACTTTATTGGAATCTAAACTTTGTGTAAAAACAAATTCAATCTCAATCTTTAAAAGAATTATTTGATTGTAAAAAAATAGATATACATGAGCAGTAATATCAGACTGGACCTTTGTAGTATCACACTGGACCTCAGTAATATCAGACTGGACCTCAGTAATATCGGACTGGACCTCTGTAATATCGGACTGGACCTCAGTATTATCGGACTGGACCTTTGTAGTATCACACTGGACCTCTGTAATATCGGACTGGACCTCAGTATTATCGGACTGGACCTCTGTAATATCGGACTGGACCTCAGTAATATCGGACTGGACCTCTGTAATATTGGACTGGACCTCTGTAATATCGGACTGGACCTCTGTAATATCATACTGGACCTCTGTAATATCGGACACGACCTCTAATATAGGACACGACCTCTAATATCGGACTGGACCTCTGTAATATTGGACTGGACCTCTGAAATATCGGACTCAACCTCTGTGATATCAGACTGGAGTTCTGTAATATCACACTGGACCTCTGTAATATCATACTGGGCCTATGTAACATGTTAAATGCTGTCAGACTGATTGGCAGTCTAATAATGGGGGTCAATTCTCAACAAACTCCTAACTCAAAGCTTCAGAGAGAAATTTAAAAAAAGATATCCACAAATAAAGGATGACAGAGAACGTTGAATATATTCCAATTTAAAAATATCCTTTTTGATTTCCTTGCGAAGAACTTTGATACATTTTGTGTTCATAACATTATTTTTAAAAGCAGGAGATAGTTTCTTTATTAAAGAAATCTTTCTTGTTAAAGCTGACATCCTTTCATCTTTAGAACCCCAAAGAGAAGCTGATATTAATTTGCAGTGATTTACACAATACTTTCAATTCTCACTGCTTGAGTGGGCCCTACTGCCACCTGGTGTGTAAAATCTGTCATGCATGGAGGAACTTTGTAGACATACTAGCTTGGCTCACAGAAATAAACAATGTTGATTATCATGTCATTTAATTCCAATAACTTTATTTCACCGATAACAGTTTTTCAATTCTTTATTCTTATAATTTCCCAAACTGATTTTTTTTTCTGTACTTACATTTTTTTTGCCATGAAAATAATTAAAGACATATTCCCTTTACAGCATACAGAATGGTAGTCATAAGCTGTATTAGCTGTAATGACTACAAACATATCCCAGCATGCATGATACAAGAGACACCTGGTGGATCACAAATGTTGAAACTCAAGCAGTGAGAATTAATTGCATAGCTTATAATGATGATAATATTTATACTGGAATGCAGGATTATGTACATAATTATGTGAATCACTGAGGGATTCATTTCATCTCCAAAATCCTCCAAAATTGCCTAATTTGAGGCCTTAATCTGAGTTCCTTGATAACTCAATAAAAAATCAATCACACCTTTAATAATATGGGGCATGAAAGCACAGGAACAGGTGCTGAGTTTACATGCAATAAAATATTAGGTATCAGCTGAGTTACTAACTGACAAAGTTACTGGAGTAATAAATAAAAACTATACCTTTTATATTCATGAGTTAAAATCCACCCAATATTTCTTGTTAAAATTGCTTCGAAGTTTCGTTCACAAAAGTTTTATCCAAGTATTTTGCGCGATGTATTAATGATGACAAACAACCTCTGGTAAAATTATCCTCTCATCACAACAGTTAACAATAATATTAAAGGCAGACTAAAGACAGACCAAAGGTAGACCAAAGGCAGACTCAATGCGACATAGATATTCATTCTGTCTATTCGGAAATTGCCATCTCACCCACATATTACTCCCTTACATAACTCGGGATATTGAACCTTGTTATCGGGAATATCAGCTGACGGTACCCGAGATACTCTGCCGTTTTCTATCCCCATATCACGACCATAACATCTGACGGCCACTTTTACTGATGACCTACTTTCTGTGTTTCTTATCACCTGATACGCTCCATGATGTTTTATCTTTTATTGAGGAGATTCCTTATCAAAGTCACACACTTTTGGTGGTGACTTATTCAACAGCTAAGACCTCAAAACCCACTCCTTGTTTGACATCATATCAGGTGGAGAGCTGTCAAAGAGGCACTGATGGTAAAATGACATAAATTGAGAGTGGCATGTTATGGCATGTAATATCATGGCATGTAATATCATGGCATATAATATCATGGCATGTAATATCATCTGTAATATCTGAGTATGATTGATTATTCATTCTTTGTAACACAAGTAAAGTACAAGTAAATACAACCTACTTAGGATGAATGCGGTATTTGTGCTACGTCCTTGATGTCTAACGAGGCTGTGCTAATGACCACATGCACCAAGGATAAAATATGCAGGTCTTGACAACGTCTCATTAGCAGTCAGGTCCACACTGGTATATAGGCAGGAACAGAAAGTTATAATTCTGAGTTCATGCAAATCAACTGGCAATAATAGAGTTTCCTCCAAACACAGCTTAACACTTCGTTTAGAGACAAATATTTATAAGGTCATGCCCTTCAATGTGTGACTTTATTTGATCACATATATATGATCGCAAAGAAATATTTATAAGGTCATGCCCTTCAATGTGTGTTTGTTTGTTTGGGGTTTTACATCACTTTCAACATTATTTCAGTCATTTCGTGATGAGACCTACTTGTTGCAGAGATAGTGCTGCCTCACTGAATTGTCATGTTGCAGGTCCTTGACATGACAACCCACCCGGTCACAGATTTACAAGGACAACGGGTTAACCCTTTAGGCACGGGCCTCAGCTCATATGGGAAATTGTATCATGAGTTCAATCTCGGCACAGCCGGGGTTCGAACCCACGACCTTTGAGGAACTGGTGCTAATAAGCTGGCGCTCTAACCAACTGCGCCACGGCCCGGGGCCTTCAATGTGTGACTTTATTTGATCACAAATATATGATCACAAACAAATATTTATTAGGTCATGCCCTTCAATGTGTGACTTTATTTGATCACAGTCAAACTGTTAAACCACTGCATTTTGTCACATACACTGGCCATATGACCTCCTTCAAATATATGCCTCACTATACAGGTGTTTGGTCCTGACTGAACAAAAGCCTAGGGCTAAGAAATACATGGAACTTGTAAATCCTTCGCATTGAAGTCTGGAAGAGAAAAGTTGAAAGCACTCTCCATGCAGTGAACAGGAGCTTTCTATATTATAAGATGAGGCTTCACCCTCCACACCAAGCCTCTTATAAATCCCCTCTCAGGCCCTCTGGTAAGCACTGAATGCAATCAACAGTTCAAACCAAACATCTATTTGGTCACGCATGAATATAACCCAATAAAGTGACATGTAACTTTGTCTGTTGAGTGGCACTCTACAGTGACTTTACCCTGCATGTGGTCACATGATCACCATCCATGACCTGATATGGTCACATGATCACCCTGCGTGTGACATAATATGGTCACATGATCACCCTGCGTGTGACACAATGTGGTCACATGATCACCCTGCGTGTGACACAATATGGTCACATGATCGCCATGTGTGACACAATATGGTCACATGATCGCCATGTGTGACACAATATGGTCACATGATCCCCATGTGTGACACAATATGGTCACATGATCCCCATGTGTGACACAATATGGTCACATAATCCCCATGTGTGACACAATATGGTCACATGATCCCCTTGTGTGACACAATATGGTTACAAAACAAAAAACATTTTACTCCACCTGTGCACACCTCACAATTTCACTTGACCATACAAATTTGTGAACTAACCAGAACACATCGTTGAAGACAAAACACTACATACCCACAGGGCAGCCATCAACTACATGCATGTCAACTTCAAACACAACACCTGCCTTGTCCCCGAGATAGTTACAAAAAATATTTACGTGCCCTACTTTCCTTGAATGTTTCCTTAAAATTCATTCATCCATTTTACCCCATGTATCCTTATAATTTATTCAACCATTTACCCCATGTTTCTTTATAATTCATTCATTTACCCCATGTTTCCTTATAATTCATTCCTCCATTTACCCCATGTTTCCTTATAATTCATTCATCCATTTACCCACATTTTCTTCCTAATTTGTTTCTCTTTTGATTGTTTGTAAACAATTATCAAATTTATATACTGTATAGGTGCTGATAAGTAAAATAAAATAGCCATTTCATTTCTTGATGTTTCTCTGCTGCTGTTTTATGTTGGTTTACGGCAATAGATCTTTCACTCTTCTGTCACCAGAGGGCACTGAACAGATCTATGCCTTGTCCTTAAAACTTCAAAACAAACTTCATGTTCCTTTGACGAAACACAAAATTTTCTTTTTCGAAAAATAAATTGTTAAAAACATGCAAACTTTTCCACAGAACAGGGTAGATTATCCAGAACAGGGAAACTTATCTCTTAATCTGTTATGTTGTATATTTATACATAATACATATATACTTATAAATACATACATGTATGCAAGTGAGCAACAGTATATATATGTATACATATATATACATACATATACATGTACATACATATATGTATGTATATCTATACTGTTGCTTGTTGCAATGAAGTTGAATTTCTTAAACATCCTCACAATAATACACCTATTGCCATTTAATGTTTGCAAGATCTTACCACGCTTTCAGTCATATTGACAGTTTTCTCTCACATTGCAATGATCAAATTAAATGATTGCTGTCCAAAATTGTAATAGAGTTCTATATTTTGACATCAACAAGCAACATAAACTGTTAGCTCCTGGTCAGCTAAGTAACGTTAGGATACAGCATCTCTTAGCATACACATGTCAGTGATATTGTTATAACAATCATTCACGCACTCTTGGTTACAGAACTAAAAGGCTGAGAAAAAGAAGATGTAGAAAATTGTCCATGTGGATGCAGTGTCTAGTCAACTTCAATGTGCTTTTCCACAAGTCAACATTTTCAAATTCTGTGAAAAATATATTTGTCCTTCAGAATATATATAGGTAATTTAGCATTGAAGGTAATTTAGCATTGAAAGTAATTTAGCATTGAAGGTAATTTAGCATTGAAGGTAATTTAGCATTGAAAACATAGGCATCAGAGATGCATCAACCCTCAGCCCTGGTAACTCATTGCACAACATTCGCTCCACACAATATTTGTGAACAAAACGTCACTGCACCAAGGCAAATTGATGCAGGGGTAAAAAACCCATAAAATCTACTTCCTTTGATAGCTTTGGTGTGTCAAGTATCATGAAACTGTCATCATTTACTCTAGAATTATTGATATGGGCCTGTGACCTTGAAAAGCAGGTTAAGGTCACCGTCCATCAAACTCATGTGGAGTCTTCCCAGATTCTTATGTGTGTCAATTTTCATGAAGCTGCCATCATTTGTTCTTAAGTTATCACGATGACAAGGATGATTTCACATAATTGTCCCTGTGACCTTGAAATCAGGTGAAGGTCATGTTCCATCAAGAGAAGTCTGAGGTCTTCACCAGATGCTTGTGTGTGTCAAATCTCATAAAGCTGCCATCATTCGTTCTTGAGTTATTACGATTCTTGGGATTTCACATAATTGTCCCTGTGACCTTGAAAAATAGGTCAAGGTCGCCGTCCACCGAACTAGTCCGAGGTTTTCACCAGATGCTTATGCGTGTAAAGTTTCATGAAGCTGCCATCATTTGTTCTTGAGTTATCACGATGACAAGGATGATTTCACATAATTATCCCTGTGACCTTGAAAAGTAGGTGAAGGTCATGTTTCAAAGACAAAATTCTGAGGTCTTCACCAGATGCTTGTGTGTGTCAAATCTCATAAAGCTGCCATCATTCGTTCTTGAGTTATTGCGATTCTTGGGATTTCACGTAATTGTCCCTGTGACCTTGAAAAATAGGTCAAGGTCGCTGTCCACCAAACTAGTCCGAGGTTTTCACCAGATGTTTATGCGTGTAAAGTTTCATGAAGCTGCCATCATTTGTTCTTAAGTTATCACGATGACAAGGATGATTTCACATAATTGTCCCTGTGACCTTGAAATCAGGTGAAGGTCATGTTCCATCAAGAGAAGTCTGAGGTCTTCACCAGATGCTTGTGTGTGTCAAATCTCATAAAGCTGCCATCATTCGTTCTTGAGTTATTGCGATTCTTGGGATTTCACATAATTGTCCATGACCTTGAAAAATAGGTCAAGGTCGCCATCCATTGAACTCATTCGAGGTTTTCACCAGATGCATATGTGTGTCAAGTTTCATGAAGCTGCCATCATTTGTTCTCGAGTTATCGCGATGACAAGATGATTTCACATAATTGTCCCTGTGACCTTAAAAAGTAGGTGAAGGTCATGTTTCATAGAAAAAATTCTGAGGTCTTCACCAGATACTTATGTGTGTCAAATCTAATAAAGCTACCATTATTCGTTCTTGAGTTATTGTGATTCTTGGGATTTCACATAATTGTCCCTGTGACCTTGAAAAATAGGTCAAGGTCGCCGTCCATCGAACTCGTCCGAGGTTTTCACCAGATGCATATGTATGTCAAGTTTCATGAAGCTGCCATCATTTGTTCTCGAGTTATCGCGATGACAAGATGATTTCACATAATTGTCCCTGTGACCTTGAAAAGTAGGTGAAGGTCATGTTTCATAGAAAAAATTCTGAGGTCTTCACCAGATACTTATGTGTGTCAAATCTCATAAAGCTACCATTATTCGTTCTTGAGTTATTGTGATTCTTGGGATTTCACATAATTGTTCCTGTGACCTTGAAAAATAGGTCAAGGTCGCCGTCCATCGAACTCGTCCGAGGTTTTCACCAGATGCATATGTGTGTCAAGTTTCATGAAGCTGCCATCATTTGTTCTTGAGTTATCGCGATGACAAGGATGTTCGCTACAGACATACATACATACATACATACATACAGACATACATACATACATACCCACGCCAGGAGTACTGCAATACCCTCAGCCTGATTACATCAGGGGCTGAGGGTAAAAAACAATATTTTCCATTAATTACAGATAAATCGAATGGCTACACCCTAAAAGTGCTAAGTGGCCCACTTATGGTAACTTGCAACAGCGCACTAATTAGTGTATGAGATAACATGATAATACTTTTAATTAATAGCTCACGATTATATGGATGTCATGATTGTATACAGATATCCACACACTCTCATGATTTTAACCCGCGGAGGCTGGGATGGAACTGAAAACCCCAGAGCCTGATTTAGGGAAATATTCTATCATTATTGGTACCCTGATTTAGGACTAGCTGAAATTTGGTACCCTGATTTAGGACTAGCTGAAATTTTGATACCCTCATTTAGGGATGATGCAGAAGGAGTAGATTTGGAAAAGGGGATTGTGATCCCTGTTTTAGGGAGAAATTTGAAAAAATGACAGCCCCATCCACCACAACCACTAAGTTATATCCTGGGCAATAACTTTTTTACAGTGATCACCACTGATGTATGAATGCAAATTCAAGCACAGATAAATCAACAAGCCCTGCAGAACCCATAATAGTACACATTTCCACCAAAATTCATGCATCCATGGATGTTGAACAATATGCAAGATGAAAGACATGTCAGTTTTTTCTGCAACTGAAATGTTTAAGTGCTTAATGAAAGGTGATTGTTTGCTGCAGTATGACTTTCATCATTGTTGCCAATCCTATTCATTAACCCCTAAGGGACTAGGCTATCTATATTTTGTTGATTGGTAGGACTAACCAATTTTTTTCTGGACTAGTGTATCTACATATTTAATTGATAAAATTTATAACCATGGTTATTCAATATGTTCAATGAAGTACTGCGGTCAAAAGTTCATGATCCACTCAGTTTGACGTCATTATCCTGATTACATTGTAACAAAGTTGCAGCCCAAGAGAATGTTACAAAATGACGTCATTGAGCCAGAACAATGGGGACGTCAACGCCCCTCCTATCTGTTACCAGTGTTGGACGTTTCTGTCCTTCCCATCAGTTCATTAGGAGTTTAAAAAATGATAAGTTAAATTCTATCTATAATACGAAGATGTATAATGGTATCATGAGGATGTATAGACCTATAGGTATCAAGAAGATACATCCTGAAGATATAGGTATTATGAAGATATATAGGTGTCTTGAATATACAAAGGTTTCATGAAGATATATAAGTATCACGAAGATATATAATGGAGATACGGTTATTATAAAGATATACGTATAGGTGTCAGGATGATGTTTCGCGATATGTAAAGTGGACTTCTAACCCATAAATGGCAAAAATCAAGAAATCTAGCTGCTTTTCCCTTGAGGTCCAGCACAAGCAAATAAAAAAGACAGTGACCGATTCATACATTTTATAAGTAAGTGATACAATTCCTGGCAGAATGTTGATTTAAACTCACCTGGTCACATGGTCAGCATTCATGACCCGACTCTTCATGACTAAATCAATGTTTTGACTAGCACTGGAGAGTTAAGCATACATCCGTCAGTACATACGAGTTCTGAGAGGGGATTGTTGGTAGTGCTCGGTCTGTAAACACACCACATGACCAGGAAGTAACCCGGGCAGGATATCTACTTCATCCTGTGCCATTACCACAAGTGTAAGGTTATTCAGGGGAATCAAAATAGCCACAATTTCCATGTTATGACTCACCTCAAGACTCATAGTTTCTCCCATTATTGATCACACAAATTCCTTTACTTATGAACTCATTATCTGAATTTATCTCCATAAGTTTTATTTTTTGCTACATCACTCCCGGACATGTAAATTTTGTGTGGTTCACAAAGTGTATGTGCAATAAACAAAAAAATAATGACATTAAAGATTATTAACAAAAATGAAAGGATAATGTGTATCTAATGTTGGATGTTTTTTTAACATATTCCATAAACAATATTCCATTAACTATTGGATCAGCCATATTACACATGGCTGATCCAATAATGCCAATATTTATGGCTACTTACAAAATTATTTTCAGGAAAACATTTATTTGGTCATGCATAAAGTGACCTAATGAGGTCAAACAAGGTCATCCTTGCAAAATGCTTGAAATGTGTATGTGTGACCATATACAGTCATGCATCAACCAAGTATGGGCAATCAGGCCTGCCTAACAAGAGACCATATGGCCCAAATGCCTGCAAATGAAAATGTTTTTAAATTGTTAGGTTTCATTGAACAATGATCACCACCAGAGGGCATTGATCACCACCAGAGGGCATTGATCACCATCAGAGGGCATTGATCATTACCAGAGGTCATTGGGCATTGTTCGCCACCAGAGGGCATTGATCATTACCAGACGGCACTGGTTGCCACTAGAGGGCATTGATCACCACCAGAGGGCATTGATCATTACCAGAGGTCATTGTTCGCCACCAGAGGGCATTGATCATTACCAGACAGCATTGATCACCACCAGAGGGCATTGACCACCACCAGAGGGCATTGTTCGCTACCAGAGAGCATTGATCATTTCCAGAGGACACTGTTCACCACCAGAGGGCATTGATCACCACCAGAGGGCATTGATCACCATCAGAGGGCATTGTTCGCCACCAGAGGACAATTGTGTTATGATGTCATTTTGTGAAATTCCCTAATGCTGCAACTTGCTATAGTACCATGATGTCAGGCCATTTGGATCATGATCTTTTGATGCCAATACATTGCTGGTAATATATTGAAACCATGGTGATAAATTATCAGTCAAGGACTATATATAGGTTAATCCCTGTGATCACTTAAACCAAGGTATGCTGGTCTTTCAGGAATTACATTGGTGATTGTATATTGTGTCTCTTTGATATTGATAACATTCATCAGATACATTTAACACAGAGATTGGAAACAAGCTGAAGTTCTGCGTTATCGCTCAGGTGAACCGATCTCATGGTGGCGCCACAGTCACCACGGTAAATACTACATTTACACCTATAACATGGGCCTGGATCCGGATTCACAGACCCGTGGACTTGTATAAATATGTCTTTTTTGCAAGAAATTAAATTATTACGAGAACTACTTACTTTTCACATATCTATGTTAATCGTACATGAATGACATCAAGAATGGAAGAATTTGTGTAATAATTGCAAAACTATTTATCGCTGATCCACAACAGTTGCATGTCTGAATTGGATGGTGCACTGCGCTGACACCTTGTGGCAGACCTGCTCTTTCCAATCTCTGTTTAACTTCTCTAATTAAGTTTAGTCTGAATCGAAGTAAACTTCCAGAACAAGTAAACAAAATATATAGGCAGGTGCCTGTGAGACTTTTTCTTTGCTCAGTAAATTACAAGGGACAATATTTGTGTCACAATCAACTTAATTAATCTGAAGATCCTCAACCCCTGCTCACCACTTGACATCATGTGAAATTTTATACCCCTGTTAATTCAGTGTCAACGGTGACAATTAATGACATCTCCTGGCTGGGACAAGTTAGCTTCTTGTTGTCTAACAAACATTTCATGTACCCCTTTAGCTCTTCTCTTTAATTGTGACCATGGCCATCATGTTAATCAAATTTAACCCTGATCAGTTTAATGCAAGTACAAGAATTCCCCATTTAAAACTGGGAACAATATAATAAAGTACCGATCTGGTTCAAGCTGAGCTCTCAGGTTAAAGACACAGAATGTATGGTTCTTGAATAGGACCTTTGGTCACTTGTTTTGTTGATCAAATGTGACTTAATTATTTACTCACCATTTTTCCGTGATCGGCCACTTCTGATTTCAAACCTCCATGCTTTAGCAATTACACGTTCATAGTCCAATGTCAGCGATCAAAACTGAGTTTGTGAAGTTCCGTAAAGTTTGGCAAAGAGTTGTTTTGTGAACAAAATTTGACCCGTCTCCGCCTTAACTGGGTCAAGGTGTGACTTCCGCCAAAAAGACGTCACAGGATCAAAGGTCCGCCGACACAGGTGTTCCCAGACCGTAGCGCCCTCTATTTTGTAAAACTTTATTTCTGAAACATCCAGACTCTCCTTTTTCAGAGTATGCTAAGTTACAGCACGGCGGGGTATCAGAGTCAAAGATCCAGGGATGCCAGGAAAAAGCGACGTGGAGTTAGAAATTCGTAAATTTCGCAAGAAATTGCGACAAATTGAGAATTTAGAGAGGGCGGACAAATCGTTGAGTGAGGAAGAAAGAAGGAAGGTAGGTTGACAGAGTCTTAAAATCAAAGACAACAGCAAATCATCGCAAACCAATCGGCCAGTCCAGCCGGGTCAGAGACACTACAGACTGCGTTACCCGGACTCTTCATCCACACCTAGTGTTCTCCAATCACCCATCGGCAAAGCCCAGATAGGTGATCTGGAGAGGTCTGAGATTTTTGCTTTTTGGTTTTAATCTCGTTTAGATGTGATTTTTTAAATACCCAACTGTTTAAGTGATAATTCATATTTTATGTATGATTATGTCTAAAATCTCACAAAAAAGCTTGATTATTTTTTGGATAACATTAAATAAAGAAAATATAAATACTTGATAATAATCGCCAGCTGCAAAAATTGAATCAAACCCGTTTTAACGGCAGTTGAAACGGGTTCAATTTTGACGTTTAAACGGGTTTACCACAGTTTTTATAGCTGGCGATTTTTTACTTCACTAGAGCTCAATCAACTCCACCAAACTTTTCTAAACCCCTCCAGATCACCTACTAGTATCTGGGCTTTGCCGATGGGTGATTGGAGAACACTAATCCACACCTATCATTCGGGTGGACACTCAAAATTTTAAATTGTCCAATTTGCATGTTTTATGAGCCTATTTAATAGAGCTCATTGACAGAAATTAAACAAAAAAAAAGATGAAGAAGATCTGTCCAACGGTTGCGAAAATATTTAATTTTTAAGGTCCAAATTTTAGCCTTTTTTGTGATTCAGCTTCGGCCGCCTGACAAATTTGGGCTCTGAGCCATTTTTGATCAGTCACTTTTTACACAAAAATGATCTCAGAAGTTACCATTTGGTTTAAAGTAACTAACTGGTACTACATAAGCATGTTTCAAAGATATCTAAAGGCAATATGTTAACAGTGGAGAAAATAGAGGGGTCCCAAAAATCAAATTTATTGCATTGGCCATTTTTACGCGTAAAATTACAAAAAGCTATTCTGAACATCACTTTTCAAGATGTGATTAAAAAAATATCATCATAGATACAACCATCATCTTTCGAAATCTCATTAATGGCATATCAGTGAAGAGAGAAATACAGTTAAATGTGTTAAAGTTTGAAATTTCATTTAAATATATTGGTTTAAATTTATAAAATTGTGCATACTGTATACCGAGAAAAATTCGCGCCTAGTTATTTTCGCGCCATCGCCGTTTTCGCCAGGTTCGCGCCGTTTTATTTTCGCGAATTTTGGATTTCTAGTACATAATATTATCAAAAATTACGCTTTGCAGGTCGAGAACAGAACAAAACAAAAAATTTCGAAACACTTTGTTTTGACTTTGTTCTCACTGATTCCAATTATCAGCGTTCACAGTTTTGCATTTCGTCTTTGTTTCCACTGCTTTGAGTCGTGTCTTCCCTTTTTGATTGTGTTTTAAATGATAAATAAAGGTATTTACCCAATATTATCACAAATTGTTCGAGAACAGAACAAAACCATCAATCCATTTAAAACGCAATAAAAATCGATCCACGTGTGAAAGCATTTCTGTCAACAAGGGAAGACACGACTCAAAGCAGTGGAAACAATGACGAGATGCAAAACTGTGAACGCTGATAATTGAAATCAGTGAGAACAAAGTCAAAACAAAGCATTTAGAAATAATATGTTTTAAATGATATATAAAGGTATATACATAATATTATCACAAATTGCGCTTTGCAGGTCGAGAACAGAACAAAACCATACATTATTGCGCAATATATTAACAATCGTTTTCGCGCTAAAAACAAGAGCCTCTTCCCGTCACTTCCGCCTTTCAAAATTGCGACCACGTGTTGCGTTGAGTCGTGTCTTCCCTTCTTGACAAATGCCTTCACACGTGGATCGATTTTAATTGCGTTTTAAATGATAAATAAAGGTATTTACCCAATATTATCACACATTATGCTTTGCAGGTCGATAATTTATCCATGAAGTAAAACGTAAATATCATGTACGTGATGTTGCGGTAATTCACGTCCGCAACACGAGGAGAAGCCAGGGATCCATCATTGCGCAATTTATTAATATTTCAATGTGTGTTCATAGACTCCAATTGTTTTCGCGCCAAAAATAAGAGCTTGTCCCCGTCACTCCCGCTTTTTAACATGACGACCTCGTATTGCGTAATGCATCTTCAATTTCGCGTCCATTTAATTTCGCGAATGACGTCCTGGCGCGAATTAACGCGAAAATAAAAAGGTCGCGAAAATTTGTCTGTATACAGTATCTATTTTTGTACCAAAAAAAAGTGCCTTTTTTCGACAAAATTCATTTTTTCCATTCAAAATACGATATCTTTGCAATGCATAGGAATATTTTCAAACTTTTTGCATCATATTACAGGTAATATTCCTGGCAATATCTTAAATGGATATATGCAAAGTAAAATGCATTCCAATAGCTGAGGTATGGTATTGAATCAAGGCAGGTCAAAACAAATATTCTTCAAAAAATTTCTAAATTTCAGCGTCGCGGTGAAATTTTATGAAGAATGGAAGATGTTAAAGCTAAATTTCTAAAAGCAAACTGGAGGGCAATGAAAAACAAAGAGATTCATTAATATTTAGATACAATATGATTTTGTTTATTATCATTCTATTACATAATAAGAATATTACTGTTTACGTCCATTATTTGAGGTACATATTGAATAAGATCTTATTTCTTGTTCATTCCATGATTTTCTGATGTTTTTTACCAAAAAATTCTATTTTGATTCCAGTGTTCTTCAAGTGATGTTAAATTAGTTGCTGTGCAGCCTATGTAAGATTTTAAAATGGAAAACATGTAATGATCCAGGTCCTGGTAACTGCATTCTTCAATAGGTATAAGGCTTCTATGACTCCATATTAGACTTGAACCTCCTCATCTGCAGTCACGTGGCCTGGCCTCAGGAGGTCTTTCTCACAGAAGTGCTTGATAAGTCTTTGGCTTTGTTTTGTTTTTTGTTGTAGATGGTGGCAGATGTTGTAGATTATTCTGCAAAATAAGTACAAGAAGATTAGGAGAGTTTCACTTGTTCGTGTTGAATGCAATATTTTTTTAAATATTACGATGCATGACCTGAACCTCATGAAAGTTAAAAATTGTTAAATGTTTTTTCAGTTCATTATTATAAGTTTTTAATTTTCAAAACTAACTCTGTTATTTGCAAATTAATATGCTGCTATGTTCTATTTTGCTTGCTAGATAAGCTCAGTTTTCTCCAACATACTTGATGTTAAGCTCAAACATCAAGCAACTTGGGTGGTGTAGCCAGGGGTTTTCAATAATTACAATGATGTTGTAATATGATCTAAAATTGATAGCAGTCATTTCAAATATGCAATACTGGCTATTCCACTGTGTTGGTCTTTCTGGGTAACAAAAAAGAAACCCAGTATGGTGATGGCTGGCCTTGACGTGGCTACTGGGCTTGTGCGTTACGAAGAAGTCATCAATGAGCAATTATAATATTATACTTTATAATTTCAGTACTTTATAATTTCAGGACTGCTGTGGATTTGAGTACTTTAAACTTAAAGGATTAATAAAATATTTTCAAATGGAATAAAGTTATCAGTAATTGTTTTCTCTTTAAAAAAAACATTAATTAAAGGGGAAGGAAACCTTCGCAAATTGTGAAACAACAATTTAAGTTTTATCAATATCCACCTATTTTATATTAAAAGATTTTTGAGATGTTACTTTAATAATTTCTCTCAAGGGGATTAAAGTAATAACAGCCAGTAAGAAACAAGTTATGAATTAAATGCAAATTGTGGTAAACACGAAGTTAATGACAGCCATGACACCTTTATCCCTTATGCTGACCACAGGAAATAATTTTTCAAGTGCAGACAGTGTTTCTATTGCAGTCATTTTGAGACTTGTTTCAAAAATAATGTAATAATTTAGAAGGCCGAATTCTGAATTGTAGACCAGGTGTTAGCAATAATAGGGAAGTTAGCTTTCTCTCAAATGAAATTGGATTTCTCTCGATTGTAATTGACTTTCTCTCGAATGTAATTGGATTTCTCTTGAATGTAATTGGATTTCTCTTGATTGTAAATGACTTTCTCTCGAATGTAAATGACTTTCTCTCGAATGTAATTGATATTCTCTCGAATGTAATTGACTTTCTCTCGAATGTAATTGATATTCTCTCGAATGTAATTGACTTTCTCTCAAATGCAATTGAATTTCTCTCAAGTGTAATTGACTTTCTCTCAAATATAATTGGATTTCTCTTGATTGAAATTAGCTTTTTCTTGAATGTAATTGATATTCTTTCTATTGTAATTGACTTTCATTCAAATGTAATTGAATTTCTCTCAAATGTAATTTTCTTAATTGACTATCACTCCAATGTGACTGGTTTCTCTAATTGGCTCAGCATAGCACACCCGTGTGACGTACCATATAAAGACCTCACCTTAGCTGACTTGGCAAAGAATGTGACTTTTCATAGTATGCGACTTTTCATAGTATGTGACTTGTCAAAGTGTGTGACTTGACATAGTTTGTGACTTGACATAATATGTGACTTGACATAGTATGTGACTTGACATAGTATGTGACTTGTCAAAGTATGTGACTTGACAAAGTATATGACTTGACAAATTATGTGACTTTTCATAGTATGTGACTTGTCAAAGTGTGTGACTTGACATAGTTTGTGACTTGACATAGTTTGTGACTTGACATAGTTTGTGACTTGACAAAGTGTGTGACTTGACATAGTATGTGACTTGACATAGTTTGTGACTTGACATAGTATGTGACTTGACATAGTATGTGACTTGACATAGTATGTGACTTGACATAGTATGTGATTTGTCAAAGTATGTGACTTGACAAATTATGTGACTTGACAAATTATGTGACTTGACAAATTATGTGACTTGACAAATTATGTGACTTTTCATAGTATGCAACTTTTTATGGTATGTGACTTGTCAAAGTGTATGACTTGACATAGTTTGTGACTTGACATAGTATGTGACTTGACAAAGTATGTGACTTGACATAGTATGTGATTTGTCAAAGTATGTGACTTGACAAAGTATGTGATTTGTCAAAGTGTGTGACTTGACATAGTATGTGACTTGACAAATTATGTGACTTGACCAATTTTGTGACTTGACATAGTATGTGACTTGAAAAATTATGTGACTTGACAAATTATGTGACTTGACATAGAATGTGACTTGACATAGTATGTGACTTGACAAAGTATGTGACTTGACAAATTATGTGACTTGTCAAAGTATGTGACTTGACAAATTATGTGACTTGACAAATTATGTGACTTGACAAATTATGTGACTTTTCATAGTATGCGACTTTTTATGGTATGTGACTTGTCAAAGTGTATGACTTGACATAGTTTGTGACTTGACAAAGTGTGTGACTTGACATAATATGTGACTTGACATAGTATGTGACTTGTCAAAGTATGTGACTTGACAAAGTATGTGACTTGACATAGTATGTGACTTGTCAAAGTATGTGACTTGACAAAGTATGTGACTTGACATAGTATGTGATTTGTCAAAGTATGTGACTTGACAAAGTATGTGACTTGTCAAAGTATGTGACTTGACAAATTATGTGACTTTTCATAGTATGCGACTTTTTATGGTATGTGACTTGTCAAAGTGTATGACTTGACATAGTTTGTGACTTGACATAGTTTGTGACTTGACAAAGTGTGTGACTTGACATAGTATGTGACTTGTCAAAGTATGTGACTTGACAAAGTATGTGACTTGACATAGTATGTGATTTGTCAAAGTATGTGACTTGACAAAGTATGTGATTTGTCAAAGTGTGTGACTTGACATAGTATGTGACTTGACAAATTATGTGACTTGACCAATTTTGTGACTTGACATAGTATGTGACTTGACAAAGTATGTGACTTGTCAAAGTGTGTGACTTGACATAGTATGTGACTTGTCAAAGTGTGTGACTTGACAAAGTATGTGACTTGTCAAAGTGTGTGACTTGACAAAGTATGTGACTTGACGAAGTATGTGACTTGTCAAAGTGTGTGACTTGTCAAAGTGTGTGACCTGTCAAAGTGTGTGACTTGTCAAAGTATGTGACTTGACAAAGTATGTGACTTGACAAAGTATGTGACTTGACATAGTATGTGACTTGACAAAGTATGTGACTTGTCAAAATGTGACTTGACATAGTATGTGACTTGACATAGTATGTGACTTGACAAAGTATGTGACTTGACAAATTATGTGACTTGTCAAAGTATGTGACTTGACAAAGTATGTGACTTGACAAAGTATGTGACTTGACAAAGTATGTGACTTGTCAAAGTATGTGACTTGACAAATTATGTGACTTGACAAATTATGTGACTTGACAAATTATGTGACTTGACAAATTATGTGACTTGACAAATTATGTGACTTTTCATAGTATGCGACTTTTTATGGTATGTGACTTGTCAAAGTGTATGACTTGACCAATTTTGTGACTTGACAAAGTGTGTGACTTGATATAATATGTGACTTGACATAGTATGTGACTTGTCAAAGTATGTGACTTGACAAAGTATGTGACTTGACATAGTATGTGACTTGTCAAAGTATGTGACTTGTCAAAGTGTGTGACTTGACAAAGTATGTGATTTGTCAAAGTGTGTGAGTTGACATAGTATGTGACTTGACATAGTATGTGACTTGACAAAGTATGTGACTTGACATAGTATGTGACTTGTCAAAGTGTGTGACTTGACAAAGTATGTGAGTTGTCAAAGTGTGTGACTTGACAAAGTATGTGACTTGTCAAAGTGTGTGACTTGTCAAAGTGTGTGACTTGTCAAAGTGTGTGACTTGACAAAGTATGTGACTTGTCAAAGTGTGTGACTTGTCAAAGTGTGTGACTTGACAAAGTATGTGACTTGACAAAGTATGTGACTTGACATAGTATGTGACTTAACAAAGTATGTGACTTGTCAAAATGTGACTTGACATAGTATGTGACTTGACAAATTATGTGACTTGACAAAGTGTGTGACCTGTCAAAGTGTGTGACTTGTCAAAGTATGTGACTTGACAAAGTGTGTGACTTGACAAATTATGTGACTTGACAAATTATGTGAATTGACAAATTATGTGACTTGTCAAAGTGTGTGACTTGACATAGTATGTGACTTGACAAAGTATGTGACTTGTCAAAGTGTGTGACTTGACAAAGTATGTGACTTGACAAAGTATGTGACTTGACAAAGTATGTGACTTGTCAAAATGTGACTTGACATAGTATGTGACTTGACATAGTATGTGACTTGTCAAAGTGTGTGACCTGTCAAAGTGTGTGACTTGTCAAAGTATGTGACTTGACAAAGTGTGTGACTTGACATAGTATGTGACTTGTCAAAGTGTGTGACTTGACAAAGTATGTGACTTGTCAAAGTGTGTGACTTGACAAAGTGTGTGACTTGACAAAGTATGTGACTTGTCAAAGTGTGACTTGACAAAGTATGTGACTTGACAAAGTATGTGACTTGACATAGTATGTGACTTGACAAAGTGTGTGACTTGTCAAAATGTGACTTGACATAGTATGTGACTTGACAAATTATGTGACTTGACATAGTATGTGACTTGTCAAAGTGTGTGACCTGTCAAAGTGTGTGACTTGTCAAAGTATGTGACTTGACAAAGTGTGTGACTTGACAAAGTATGTGACTTGTCAAAGTATGTGACTTGACAAAGTATGTGACTTGTCAAAGTGTGTGACTTGACAAAGTATGTGACTTGACAAAGTATGTGACTTGACAAAGTATGAGACTTGACAAAGTATGTGACTTGTCAAAATGTGACTTGACATAGTATGTGACTTGACAAATTATGTGACTTGACATAGTATGTGACTTGTCAAAGTGTGTGACTTGTCAAAGTGTGTGACCTGTCAAAGTGTGTGACTTGTCAAAGTATGTGACTAGACAAAGTATGTGACTTGTCAAAGTATATGACTTGACAAAGTATGTGACTTGACATAGTATGTGACTTGACAAAGTATGTGACTTGTTTAAGTGTGACTTGACAAAGTGTGTGACTTGACATAATATGTGACTTGACATAATATGTGACTTGACATACATGTAGTATGTGACTTGACATACATGTAGTATGTGACTTGACATAGTATGTGACTTGTCAAAGTATGTGACTTGTCAAAGTATGTGACTTGACAAAGTGTGTGACTTGACATAGTATGTGACTTGTCAAAGTGTGTGACTTGACAAAGTATGTGACTTGTCAAAGTGTGTGACTTGACAAAGTGTGTGACTTGACAAAGTATGTGACTTGTCAAAGTGTGTGACTTGACAAAGTATGTGACTTGACAAAGTATGTGACTTGACATAGTATGTGACTTGACAAAGTGTGTGACTTGTCAAAATGTGACTTGACATAGTATGTGACTTGACAAATTATATGACTTGACATAGTATGTGACTTGTCAAAGTGTGTGACCTGTCAAAGTGTGTGACTTGTCAAAGTATGTGACTTGACAAAGTGTGTGACTTGACAAAGTATGTGACTTGTCAAAGTATGTGACTTGACAAAGTATGTGACTTGTCAAAGTGTGTGACTTGACAAAGTATGTGACTTGACAAAGTATGTGACTTGACAAAGTATGAGACTTGACAAAGTATGAGACTTGACAAAGTATGTGACTTGTCAAAATGTGACTTGACATAGTATGTGACTTGACAAATTATGTGACTTGACATAGTATGTGACTTGTCAAAGTGTGTGACTTGTCAAAGTGTGTGACCTGTCAAAGTGTGTGACTTGTCAAAGTATGTGACTAGACAAAGTATGTGACTTGTCAAAGTATATGACTTGACAAAGTATGTGACTTGACATAGTATGTGACTTGACAAAGTATGTGACTTGTTTAAGTGTGACTTGACAAAGTGTGTGACTTGACATAATATGTGACTTGACATAATATGTGACTTGACATACATGTAGTATGTGACTTGACATACATGTAGTATGTGACTTGACATAGTATGTGACTTGTCAAAGTATGTGACTTGTCAAAGTATGTGACTTGACAAATTATGTGACTTGACAAAGTTTGTGATTTACCATAGCAAGACCACATGTTAAAGCATCTTACCCTAGGAGCTATACTTACTATTTCCTATGCTTTGAAGCTGTGAAATAGGCCTGGGGGAATGATGATCTTGCAGATCCTCTGACGTCACAATGCTGACTTCAAGGGTACCGCATCGTGTCACGTGACTATCTCAAGAACCTGAGCCAAAGGCTCAAAACAAGAAAAACATGCTCCACCAATCACAGTTTCCACAGCTTAGTTTTCAACCAATCATTGTCAATTTTTTTGTCAACACAGTCAAAGACCTCCTTATATGGAATCCACGTGAGAATTTTAAGTCCCAAACGGGTCCAGGTAATGCTGCAAAACTAAACTCTAAAATCAAATCTACAAATACTTAAAATTAACTTTTTCAAAATTCTCAAACGGCTTTAGAAACCTGTTGATTTGAATTTTTTTTTACTTTTAATTTGAAGAAAATCCGTTCATAACTAAGGTGTGGAAATCAATTTGTTTAAGGCCGTTTTTCATTTACGCAAAAACATGACAAGTGAAAAAACGTCAAACACCTCCTATAAACATCGCCGTAACTCCGAAGATATCAAAGCAATCTTAATTCTGTTTTCGGTAGGTTATAGTTCTTGGGTGTATCTATAATCATGCAAAGTTTCAAAACTGTACATCGTAAAGTTTTTTCATATCGGCGGCCGAAAGTTGGGGAATTTTGGTGAAAAAAACCTCTCGTCACGCTCACTCGCTGCTGTCCGCGACCAGCCTACTATCATGCTATGTTTATACTTGCAAGGGACCAGATTTCCGTTGCTACCAAAAACCGCCGATTACAGCCATATAAAAAGAGGCCCTATTTTAAAGCGTACAGCGACTATGCAGCGCCCCTGCCACTAAGAGACAGGCTCAGTGTGATAATTGAGTGCCCATGCTATTTATTTAAGTCACAATAATATTCGAATGATCGGAAGTTTAACCTGTGACAGCCAGAAGATGTTTAGCAGTATTAGATATTTGTGGTGTCTGAATTTGTTGTTGTGATGCTGCATCGCTGTATCGTTATGCTGTAGCGTTGTAGCGTTGCAGCGTTACATCATATTTTTCAGTAACAGACACACACACAATCACACAAGTTTGCAGCGCTGGCTGGGCGTTGTGGTCCTGTGTGGCGTTGTGTTGAGCGCTGGGAGCAGAGAAAGTGGGTCAATAATTAACTCTTACAGCGGCTAAGCTGGACTGCCAGATGGTATCATAGAGAACCGCATCAGTTTGTTCTCACTGCACGTGCTGGTCAATGACGTCATGTCAATGGTTGGCACGTGCACGAGGCGATTACGTAACGCAAATATGATGTACTTCAAGAGATGAAACAAGTTTGTCAGGAATTTCTCATCGTAGAGCATACAGAGCATTATGAACGGTGTGCTTTGGACAGCAGACACAGAATACAAAGACAAAACAATTCCAGAGAAAAATTTCCAAAAAATTAAATATATTCCATGTTTTTGCCAACTTTCTTGGCTGCAGAAAATTCAGATCACTTTTGTGCCCGGAAGTCAGCCTACACACGTGCATGCTAAATCTTGATTGGTGAGTTGAACATATTTGAATATGGTGCATATTGTTTTGATTGACCTCACGTGAAAATGTATTGTGACGTTATATAACTCCTTCAGCTACCAATTACTTCCGGGCACCAAATTGATCTGAATTTTTTTTGATGCCATACCTCTGACTTTGGAACAATATAAGTAACATTCCTGATATATTTTTGAAATATTAAAATCACAGACCACAAGCTAATACATTTTAGAAGATGGCCAGATACAAATTTGGAAGGAAAGCAGTCGTTTGCACAGTTTACAACATCATATGCCTCGAAAGGTCGGGAAATGCATAGATTTTTGTTTCCTCTCTTGATATATCATCATATTTGCGTACGCATCGGTATCCCTGCACGTGCACGGGCTGTGAGAGGCTGGAAGCTAATGCGGTTCTCTATGGATGGTATGCCATAGCCACTAGATACATGCCACTCCCCAGACTAGCTGAGAACCACAGATCCCTACAGGTCACCATGCATAGACTTAGACTAGGCTACAAGTGCACTTGGGAATTGTTAGGAGATATGGATAGAGCCTGCGAGCATTGTAGTAGGCCCACCAGTAAACCACTGTGGCACTACCTGCTAGAATGCTTTTACACAATGCCTCTTAGACAATATGACAATAGAGTATATGATGTGGAAGATGGCGCTGACCACACCCAGGCTGCAGCTGAGGTGGTCTATAATGCCTTAAACTTTGTGGATCTGCATTATATCCTGACTCAGTATCCTGTGCCCAGATAGGAACTGGAAAAGATCCCACTAGAACCCATGAAGTAGGCAGCCCGCATGACTGACTGACTGCGGATGGTCAATCAATGGTCACTTAAGAGATCGGGTCACAGTGGCCACTGGCTGATTCCCCGAGGACACATTGACTAATTAAAACGGAAACGAACCTGATCCTACCACTGGCTGCAATGATGGAATGTATGTCCTACATCCCTACATTTACAGCTAGGGTAGATAAACCTAACACATTACTAACACATGCCACCCATAATAGTGAAAATGCCTGGCCTGGGTCACAGATTGCCGGCTTTGGTTTCACAAGAATGACCAACAGCGGTTGCAGAGATATTCAGTGTATATCCTGCCCATAGTCGGCTTTCAGTGCCCCAAATCGGGCCATTTGCACCGATAATGACACACCACCCACCCCATAGCAATTTCAAATAAACTATAATTAGCCATTTATACACATAATAAGATGGAACACATAATAATATAAATCTTCTGAATTATTCTGTCATCCAAAAGCAAACAAAACAAGCGTAAACAAAAAAGGTTCACTTTTGCCTATGGACACCCTACTGGGTAAAATGCAATTCTCACTGCTTTTTAATAAAAATTTCTACATAACTTCTCATATATGCAACCCACACACAAAGTCTGAACACAACATAAAACCACCTCTAAACTCACTATGGGTAGGTCCCCCTTTGACAATGCCTGGTTAAATTGTCCCCCAGCAAGGTTATTGCTCGCCCGCTCGGATTGGGCGTAAAACGTCGTGGTCCCGTGTATCTGACCCTATCCCAGAGCACGTTAAAGAACCCAGTAGCACTTATCGAAAAGAGTAGGGGGAACCCGGTGCGAATGGTCTCTGAAAAAAACCTTTCAGTTAACCAACTCACAACAACAATAGTCCATTTGTCAATAGCAATAATCAATGACCAAATTTAACAATACATGATTGCAATTCACAGCAATCACACTGCAGGGCCGCCTCTCCAGGCTACGGCCCTCTTGCAATTTAATATTGCATAGATTTCATTCATTCATTCGGCTAAGCTGGAGAGGACCCTTGTAGCCACAGCCAGTCACTGTCTACTTCATCATGTTCATCGGCAGTAACTGGTCCAGCACAAGTACTGGTCAGCGACCAGTTTCCGCCCTCTCGGATGAAGTGGTCAGTGACTGCCAGCAGCGACAAGGTTCCTCTCCAGCTGAGCTGCTGTAATTGACACTAATTGGTAGCGATGGAAAACTGGTCTAATTTAATTAGATTTTAGAGAGTTTTTTTGTGCACCTCCCATTCTGTTTGTGCAGTTTGCAAAAATCAGAAGTGCACAAAAAAAACTCTCGTTTAAAAGAACAAGATGGTAGCTCGCAATCGCACTATAGTTTTTTTCCCTTATATTTTCACCCTTTTATTTTATGGGTCAGCAAATTTATTAATGATGAATATTTTAGCAGATTCAGGTCATTTCTAGCCAGTGACCTGAATCCACAATGTCAAGGTCTCAACATGTGGTCTTAATTTCAGATTGAGCGTAAGTTTGAGATCCGGAGTCGATTACAGGAACTCTTGTCGGAGTTGTTGATTTCGGAGGATGAGGAGGAGGATGAGGAGGAGGAGGATTACGATCCTCATCCAGAGGATATAGACATGTCCGCAGACCTCAACATATCGGAAGATCAGCCCGAGCTGGAAGGAGGTCAGCAGGGGTCATCATGTGACACGACGGAGACATATATCCCCACCAGTAACCATGGTAACGACCAAGCCGACTCCTCTATGTCCGTAGATGACAGCCATATAAGGTAGGCTCATCCCGTATGTATACAAACATAAACATTAGAAACCAGACTTCTATTAGGTCATGCATGAACATATTGTGCCATGGAATACCAGTGAAGTCGACCCCCAAGTGAAGTCGGCCCCGCCGTGGAAGGTGAAGTCGGCCCCCAAGAAAAGCCGGCCCCGGCCACTCTGTAACGGCTCAAAACTCACGAAATCTCCTTCGAGAAGGCTATTTGACCCTAAGGGCATTAACTAACGCTAGGGACCCTTGGAAGCCGTTAATTTTCTTCTGGTATCTTGATAATCTAGCCACCTAAATCTGGGGGCTGACTTCTCCTACGGGCGACTTCTCTCGGGGGCCGACTTCACTTAGGGGCCGACCTGATAAACATGACCAAAATGGATTTCTCAGCACCAAAATTTGTTACTTTTTTCAAAAAATAATTTTTGCCATTTTTTTGGTTCATATGATGTTTATTTATATGTTATCTTGAAAAAGGTATCTTCAAAAAAATGAAGTCAACCTTTGTTTTATTTGTATAAAAATGTTACTGACTGAGGTTATTTGACTCTTACCATTTCTTATGAAACTTTTTATGCTGTATTTTATGCTGTAAAGATCCATTTAAAAAAGTTCAACCACCCAGTCAGTAAAGCAAGCTTCTTAATCTAAAGAACCAAGGTGTCACCTGCTGGTACAATCAATGCCTATAGGCCGATTGCGGGTCGCCATAATGCCCCATTGAAAACAACACACCGGAACTGCACAATTGTAATCGGAAGTGCACAAAAAACTCTCTAAAATCTAATCATTAAAAAAAAACAAGATGGAAACCCGCAATCGCACTATTGTTCTCAAGAAAGGTGTGACAATTAACCTGTCCACCATCTCACTCTTTATCTCCTCACTGGACCCATACCTTGTGTGTGCATATATGAATGTTAATGATGAGCAGGAATTGCTCTCTAGGACTGCTCAATCTCTCAGCCCCCTTCATGTAATAAATAAGATTTGTGTTTATAGGGTTGAGGGTGGTGGAGCTGACGGGGACCAGGCACCGGCAAACCTCAAACACAGATCACATGACCGGGACCCGACCCCTGACCTCACCCCGCAGAAGAAGGCCAAGAAAGAACCAACCCCAAGTCAAGGTATGAACCAATACTGACCGCCTCCGAGATGCTTGTTATAATTGCAAGGATATTAAGTTAATATATGTGCGTGAGTGACACAAGAGCTGCAAAATACATGAGAACTGCGGAAATACATGAGAACTGTGGAAATACACGAGAACTGCAGAAATACACAAGAACTGCGGAAATACACAAGAACTGTGGAAATACACAAGTACTGCGGAAATACACAAGAACTGCAGAAATACATGAGAATTTATCGTTTAAAAACCGGAGCATTTGTAACAAAATTATCATCAGTTTGTTGTCCAACACAAGCATGTGTCAAAGGACAAAATATTGTTAGAAGTAAATGGCAGTCTATTTATATTGTTTAACTTCATCTTTCGTGTCACTCACTATTATACTTTGTCAGTCTTACGTAAGAATCATGTATAATTCTGCATAAAATTAAAATGAATAACACAATTTTATACTTCATATCATATATAGAGCTTAAACAGAGAATGGTAAACAAAGAGGATGGAAGGAAAATATCTGTTCTAAATTCTGATTGCCCTGATGGAAATTTAATGTTAATTTTATTTGTCTGAACTTGCGCAGGAGGTTGAATATCACCTCCAGACAAGTAGATAATATCAGGCCCTTGATTTTTATATGGACTTATCTGCAGGTTCACCAAAGAAAAACAAGACACAAGAAAAATCAAAGTCTGCCGCAAACAAGGGTAGTAAGGAGGGTGAGTCTTCATGGAAGACAGCAAAGTTTACAGTGGACATCCTGGAAGGCCACAACGACCTTATCTGTTGTGCGGACATCGCCGGGGATTATGTAATCACAGGAAGGTGGGTCACTAACGACCTATTATATACATGTAGTATTATGCTGTAGCAGTTAACGGGGAAAAAAATATGAATCAGCAAGCCATATATCAGGAATTTATTGAAGTAAAAAAAATGTATTTGTAAGATATGAAATGAAGATATTGAGATAGCATTAATTTTATTGGGCTGAAATCTTCTGCATTTATAACAATACTCGCCAGTAGGTGGCTGATTGACAACCTTTAATGCTATACTTAAAGGGGAAAGAAACCTTCACTTGATATTAAGCAACCTTTGAAATATAATTAACAGGATGAAATATAAAAAAAATAATGAAGATTTTCAGGAAGTATTTATTTGCTGTTCTCAAATCTTCTGAATTTATTATCATTTAATAGACAAAGTATAATATCACTCACTTTATTTGGATATCTACTTTTTTTTTAGACTTTTGAGCAGATAAATCCAGTAGAAACCTGAAATTTATGTTTACTCATGTTCAGCAGAGAGATCCACAGGCCCAGACCAGAGATGTGTTCAAACCAGACTCATTTTCCCCCTTTTTTTTCTGGAGACAGATAATTTAATTTTTTTTTTTTATTAAATTTTAATTTTAATCTGTGATTTTGTTTGCAGTCGGGACACAATGGTGAAAATATGGCACACTAGGACAAGGACGGAGGAGAGGTCATGTGGAGGTCACACAGGGTCAGTGACCTCAGTCTTCATGCTGCCACCAGAGGACACTGCCAAACTTTGTAACAATCTCCGATATTTTCCTTATGCCATTTATCAACAAGAAACATTTGTAACCAGAAATATTCAAATACATATAAAAGATAAATCCAAATCTTGTTGTGAACATTAGTAAGAAAACAAAAATATTTTTTTCCCGTTTGATTTAAAACAATCAATTTTAAATTAGGTATTCATGTGTCATAAATCTTTGCAAATATAAAAATGGGTAAAGTAAGGTAAAATGTCAGAGGTCAAGGTCAAACATATCATGATCAGTATATTTTGATTTTAAAATATATTTATTTCTCCTCTAGTTACTTAAAACTAACAGGATATTTTGCCATAGTGCATGACCTTACATATGATATAGATAAACAACATAAGTATCTGCATGGCGATACAGAATGTCCTTGTTTGCCTGCAGGTGGCGCCCTCGGGATGGAGAGAGAAGACAAGTTAATTGTGAGCGGGTCCCTCGACTGCAGCATCCGACTGTGGGCCTTCAGTACAGGTGATACAGATAATAATGAAGAGTCGTGTGTTGCACCGATCTAAATATACAAAATCTTCTCATGATGTGTATACTGGCACATCCCAAGATCCTCCGGTTCCTCGAAGTTCCTAAATTATATGATAAAGTTACTAAATGATAAAGTTACT
This sequence comes from Amphiduros pacificus, assembly GCA_949316495.1. Classification (NCBI taxonomy): domain Eukaryota; kingdom Metazoa; phylum Annelida; class Polychaeta; order Phyllodocida; family Hesionidae; genus Amphiduros; species Amphiduros pacificus. Next base: position 12,274,663 of record OX439012.1, on the reverse strand, counting down.
AGATGATATGGTCATTAAATGACATGGTTCCTGAATGATAAGTTACTCAATGATATGGTCACCAAATAATATTGTTCCAAATTTATTTTATTCCTAAATGAAATGGTTCCTAAATGATTAAGTTACCAGATGATAGGGTCAATAAATGATATGGTTCGTAAATTATATGGTTCCTCAGTGAAATAGTTATTCTTATTTGTCTCTGTAACAGACAGTTCACTTTTGCTTTGAAGTTTTTTCTTCTTAAATAAAGCATAAACTAGTTTTAAAATTATGATACTTAAAAAAAACGAAAATAAAAATGTATTTTATTGTTTGCTATATTTAGTACTCTCTGTGGACAGTTTGAGCTAATATTTTTGGTGTGTTTCAGGATTGTGTGTGAAATCGATATATACGTACAACCCGATCACCAGCATGACGTACCTCCACGCGGCAGGGCTGATAGTGGTCGGATCAGGTGAGTTATATATACGTACAGCCCCATCACCAGCATGACGTACCTCCACGCGGCAGGGCTGATAGTGGTCGGATCAGGTGAGTTATATATACGTACAGCCCCATCACCAGCATGACGTACCTCCACGCAGCAGGGCTGATAGTGGTCGGATCAGGTGAGTTATATATACATACAGCCCCATCACCAGCATGACGTACCTCCATGCGGCAGGGCTGATAGTGGTCGGATCAGGTGAGTTATATATACGTACAGCCCCATCACCAGCATGACGTACCTTGGATCAGGTGAGTTTTTGTTCCTTACTTTCAGGGGGAGGCAAGGTGGAGTTATTAAGAGTATTTGTTCCTTACTTTCAGGGGGAGGCAAGGTAGAGTTATTAAGAGTATTTGTTCCTTACTTTCAGGGGGAGGCAAGGTGGAGTTGTGGGATGCGGAGACGGGAGAATGCGTGCATTCTTTGTCTGCTCATGAGGACACAGTGTCCGCACTACAGGTACAGTTAGCCACGCCTTTCAGGCCATAGAGTATAGAGTCTTGTCTCCGTCTGTCAACATTTTCTTAAAAAATCTTCTTCAAAACTACCAGTGTGTTTCATATTTTATATAGTTTCCTTCCAATCTTAGCGATGTCACCATTGGTCACAAATTTTGTGCAGAGCACATCTCAGCAACCACTCATAACAGGAAATTATTATACAGAAATACCTCGGGTCATAGCTGTACCTTATTATACTTTTTAGTCATGTGACCTTTGACCTTGACACACTGACCAAAATCCAAAATATGTGTACATGGAAAATCTCACGAGAATTAAAAATGAATAACAAGTATTTCATATTTATTATACATCAACACCATATATATATATGTCCATATATATATACTTTTTCTTGTCTCAAATATATATATATATGTATATATATATATATATATATATATATATATATATATATATATATATATATATATATATATATATATATATATATATATATATATATATTCCCACAAAACTACTGAGTGGTAAAAAATAAAACTAAGGTTTGACTTTTTTGTCACCTTTTACAGTCAGAGGGCACTGCAGTGTACAGTTCATCACATGATGGAATAATTAAAGTGTATGAACTTCGAGAAAGGAAACTTCATGTGATGTTTGAGTCAGAAAATGTCAAGACAATATCCGGGAGTAAGTGGGTCGGGCGTCCCGTCAGGTCCATGGTCTCCGTCGGCGACAAGATTTTCTTTGGAGATGATGGGATGAATGTGAAGAAACTGGATTGGAAGAAGGGTAGGTATGAATCCATTAGACAGGTGCCCCGTCCCTTCCCCCCAATATACGGGTACCCTGTCCCCTCCTCTATACACAGGTGCCCTGTCCCCTCCCCCATTACATTGGTACCTTGTCCCCTCCCCATTACACAGGTACCCTATCTCCTCCCCCTTTACACAAGTACCCTATCCCCTCCCCATTACACAGGTACCCAATCTCCTCCCCCATACACAGGTACCCTATCCCCTCCCCATACATACCTACCGAGGTACCCTATTTCCTCCCCAATTGCACATTAGCTGAGATTAAGATCATTGTTAAAATCCTGATTAATAGAGAAAGACATTTGAATGTGTGATATTATTAGAAGCTGTTATATTTGAATATGAATTCACAGAGATCCCTAGGACATCCTATTTCTCACTTTAACCTTGAATAGTATTTTCACAAATATACAAGAAATATATACCAACTACATTGTATGCATAATTTATCCTTTTTGGTCATTTTCAGGTCTGGTGACAAAGCTTGCAAATCACCAATCAGAATTCGGTGCCACTGACTCTTTGTGTGTCTATGACAACATTTTATTCAGCTCAGGGTATGACCTAGATAATGGGCATGGATACATTAACGGTGAGTTGTGGTGAAGAATCAAAATAATTGTTTGTTTTAAAATAAAACCAGTCACAGGATCACAACGATCAGTCCCAGAATAAAGCTTGTTTTAATGTGCTGAAAAAAATTAGGGTAGGGGGGCGACTCATTTATGGCAGTGGGGTAGTAATAGTGACAATTTTCACTAATTTAAACTAATTTTCACTAATTTCGTCTCTTGATGCGTCTCCATTTTACACTTAAGTTCTTGAACTTTGAAGGGGGCAACAGTTAAAGATTATTCGAGTGAGTCAAAAAACTTGAGGGTAGCTGATTTTGACCCAGAGTTGGTCAGAAATCGGAAACAAGCTTCTTTTTTTCGGCCTCATCGAACCCTTATTTTTTATTGTTATTTTTTTTAATTAAATATTTTCTTTAAAATGTCTAGGAAATCAGAGGTTTTGGATCAAGTTAGTTTCAATTTTTATCAAAATTGTTAAAGAGGTACCGTATTTACTCGTGTATAAGACGACTCGTGTATAAGACGACCCCCCAAAATTGAGGTTATTTTACTTGAAAAAAAAACAATTTCCGAATATAAGACGAGTTGGTTTTTCTTGAGATATCGGCTCTGCTACCATTCAAGCTTAAGCTGAAGCTTGGCGGTCATTTTAAAAGTGAAACATAAATATGCTTAAAATATAAGATATTAGCCGTCTTATACACGAGTAATTACGGTAAAACGTAAATACGATGTTCATATTTTCGAAATAACAAATATCAGACGTAGCGGATCGATTTGATTGCATTTTAAATGATAAATAAAGGTATTTACCCAATATTATCACAAAACGTAATACGATGTACGTGACTTCCTTTATCTTAGCGTCTGGGTGCCCACGAGACAAAAGTGGAGCGGCCAACATGTCAAATTGAACTTTCATATCCGTAGCTGATCGATTTTAATTGCGTTTTAAATGATAAATAAAGGTATGTACTTAATATTATCACAGTTACGTCGAGAATTTCTCCACATCATTGATTTTAGCCTCAAAACAAAGCGTTTTCATTATTTATCATATGAAATGCAATTAAAATCGATCCGCGTGTGAAAGCATTTCTGTCAACAAGGAAGACACGACTCAGCGCAACACGTGGTCGCAATTTTGAAAGGCAGAAGTGACGGGAAGAGGCTCTTGTTTTTAGCGCGAAAACGATTGTTAATATATTGCGCAATAATGGATGGTTTTGTTCTGTTCTCGACCTGCAAAACGTAATTTGTGATAATATTATGTATATACCTTTATTTATACTTAAAATAATGTAATACGATGTACGTGACGTCCTTAATCTTAGTGTCACAACCAACACGTGGGAGAATATTTCTTTGTGTATTATAAAGCCAATGATATTCATTATATCGCTTTTAATTATTATTGTTTATATCGATCTTAGCATCAAAACAAAGCGTGTTAATACTCAAAGAAATATTCAACCACGTGTAGACAGTAGTCCGCCTGTCCGATATTTGCTTTCACGCTAGTATTGCGTAATGCATGTTAAATGAATGGATGGTTTTGTTCTGTTCTTGACCTGCAAAGCGAATTTGTGATAATATTGGGTAAATACCTTTATATATCATTTAAAACATATTATTTCGAAATGCTTTGTTTTGACTTTGTTCTCACTGATTTCAATTATCAGCTTTCACAGTTTTGCATCTCGTCATTGTTTCCACTGCTTTGAGTCGTGTCTTCCCTTGTTGACAGAAATGCTTTCACACGTGGATCGATTTTAATTGCGTTTTAAATGGATTGATGGTTTTGTTCTGTTCTCGAACAATTTGTGATAATATTGGGTAAATACCTTTATTTATCATTTAAAACGCAATCAAAAAGGGAAGACACGACTCAAAGCAGTGGAGACAATGACGAAACGCAAAACTGAACGCTGAAAATTGGAATCAGTGAGAACAAAGTCAAAACAAAGCGTTTTGAAATAATAGACCAATAATATTGGGTAAATACCTTTATTTATCATTTAAAACGCAATTAAAATCCATCTGCTACGTCTGAATTTCTTTATTTCGAAAATATGAACATCGTATTTACGTTTTACCGTATTTACGTTTTACCGTAAATACTCGAGTATAAGACTGCTCTCATGTATAAGACGACCCCCTAAACATTAACTAAGAGTTTTTGGAAAAAAACCTCGTCTTATACACGAGTATATACGGTAATCACAAATTGTTTTTTTCTCTGATGTAACCCTTGAATTAATTAAACCCTTGACAAAATATTAATTTTGGTAATGGAAGGTTTTGTCAGCAAGCCAAGGACCCAATATTTTTGTCTTCATCTCATTTTTATGGTTTTGCAGTGCAAACCTTTTGGTTTTGCAGTGCTGACCTTTTGGTTTTGCAGTGCAAGCCTTTTGGTGATGCAGTGCAGACCTTTTGGTGTTGCAGTGAGAACCTTGGGTTGTTGCAGTGCGACCCTTTTGGTGTTGCAGTGCGACCCTTTTGGTGTTGCAGTGCGACTCATTTGGTGTTGCAGTGCTGACCTTTTGGTGTTGCAGTGCAACCCTTTTGGTGTTGCAGTGTGAACCTTTTGGTGTTGCAGTGCGACCCTTTTGGTGTTGCAGTGCGAACCTGTTGGTGTTGCAGTGCGACTCTTTTGATGTTGCAGTGTGGACCTTTTGGTGTTGGTATTTCTGTCTAAATCTCATGTTTATGCTTTTGGTGTTGCAGTGCGGACCTTTCCTCAGGAGAGCTATGAGTGTACGCTGGACGATGATGATGGAAGTCGCATCATGTGTATGAAGTGTGCTCGCAACTCGGAGGGACACCTGGTGGTTGTAACAGGGGGGTTTGACCTTGCTCTCTGGGAACAGGTCAAGGTCAACTCCAGGACAAGGTTAGTTTTATTGATGTTCTGGACAGTAACTCTTTAGTGTTGCTGTCTCTACTCTATACAGCTGATTGTATGTGTATATACTTTAAGGTAGCACTCTTCGAACTGTCCACCAGAGGCACACACAAACTATTGTTGATAGGTGATAGATTTACCACATCGCCCTCTGGTGGAGTTTGAGTGTGTCTCAGCTGGGAGACCTATCAGGTTCTGCGCCATGCACCACATTTGCATTTCAATAAAATTTGTCCCATTAATTTACCCAATATATGCACCAATCATCGCAAACAACAAAGTGCCTAAAAACCTCAATACATCAACAAAATTGATCTGAAATTCTGTCTCCATTATGTCCCATCAGGAACAATCTAATGTTTGTTCGCTGTGTATTTTGCAGAAAAGATGTAGACCTGGTATCAAGCAAGTTTATAAAAGCATATGGGAAGACTCCACCGCCATCCGATGTGGAATCCGAGACTGACCTGAGCGAGGGTGAGGCAGAGGGCGCTGCTGCAGTGCGGTGGCGGAGAGCGCACCAGAGGAACCAGGAACCAGAGGAGGAGGCTCGAGGCTGGATGTCCTGGTGTACCATTGTATAGGGAAATTAAAATGCTACCGTATAACCCTAAGTTATCATGTTGGATGATGAACCATTGTATAGGCAAATGAGAATGCTACCGTATAACCCTAAGTTATCGTGCTGGATGATGAACCATTGTGTAGGTAAAAGAGAATACTACCATATAACCCTAAGTTATCACTTTCACTGTTGTCCCATGCATGGTAACTGTACAGTATGATTCATGTACATATGCTATTGAATATATATCGTCAAAATGATGGTTGTGTAACAATCAACAGTTTAAATATTACTACTTATGCAGACAGGCAGAAGAAAAACATGTATTTGAGATCTTTTTTGGTCCAAGCGACTTTTCAGACAATTTGACAACAGTTAAATGTGGGAAGATTGCATATCAATAAAATAAGAATATATTTTGGTAAAACTGTTGATCAACTGCATGGTTCCCTTGTCTTCCAGTAGAATAAAGAAGTAGAGAAGTTAAGGTGTGGTACCAGTCAAATATGATTATTGTTTGATGCATTCATTTGCCTTTCCAAAAGAGAATGTGTTGTGCAGTTTGATGTTTATTTAGTTCAGTTAAGATTTGTGTTGGTCTGTGTCTTGGGCCTTTAATAATGTTTTTACCAATATGGATCCAGCAATTTTCATTTCCCAGTTAGGCAATCCCTTTTGATACAATGTCAAATATATTTTTATACAGCTCCCAAAGCAGTAATAAATATATGTTATACTATAGACTATATTATAACATACAGTACACTATTATTGCTCAGAGACGACGAGGGCATGTCAGTTATTTTTGTAGATGTATTCAATTCTCACTCTCGTGATCTTAGAAGTTTCTGAGCAGTTTTGTAAACTACTGAAAGAAGGAAATGTGCACGGACTACGCTCATAACATCTGACGCTCATTTAGTCCCATGCTCATACTGGTAAACGCTCATTTTCCAGCATTCTGCTAGTCAATGACGTCTATAATTTATAAAATCTTCAAAATGATGAGAAAATATAAATATCATTTTCAAAAAGGAAACTATACAAATTTTTTTTTCAAGACTTTCTTGTTACACTGCTCAAAGAATTTGAAATTAAAGGCTCAAAGTTGTGCAATGTTTTCACTTATGCTAAATAATTTTGTCTGAGGAAACCAGTTGAAAATGTTCCAAATTAAACGAGTAAATATGTTGTTTAAAAATCTTTGTTAATCTAACCTTTCATTATTTTTAAAGGGATTAAGCACCGAATTTGAAAAAAACATTTAAAATTCATATATTGGTGATAAATGTATTTGTCTTTCATGTCTATAAACTTTTTGAAAAATGCATCCCCATCATTCTCTGTAAAATCTATTTGAACATGAACCTAATATATAGGCCCCTAATGAAAGCACACTCCTTTCTTGGCGTCATTTTTATGTGTAGTGTCATCATAGAGGCACTGAAAGGTAAAATGACGTCATAAGAGCATGGCAATATGCTTATGACGTCATGAAATGTATTGTATTTTGAATAGTACCAAAATGACATCAAACAGTGCTACCCTACTTTGAGCCTCAATTGAGGTCAAATAAAGGTCACGCTACCTGTGTTTACCCGTCACGTACAGCCATGGGCTGAGAAAATCTTATACAGACTGTGCAACTTCTATGTCTTGTAGCAACTTTTCTTGTTGCTCGATGTCAGACTTTAATACGTCATGGTGTTCATATATATACTGTTGCAAAACCAAGAAAACAGGATTGGTGCTTAATACCTTTAAATGAATATTATATCAGTCAAAATTGTGCAGATGTTATAGGACAAAATTTGATTTATAGTGACAGTAGACTTGCCAAGACATCTGAAGATATAAAGTTACAGAGGGCATATTTACAGAGGGCATTTTAGAACAATTTCAAGTGAGCAAGGGTTCTTTTTTAACATAAATGTATCTGCATAATTCTTTACAATGATGCCTTTGATTTTATAATCATTATATTGTCATGGTACACAACTATGCCAAGACATTTCTTTGTGTTATAAAGAAGTTTGCAAAAATAATGTAGACTTGGCAAGTGGTTGAGTGTGGGGATTTTTCACACCAAAATAGGTTTTTCTTTCAGAGTAAGGGAATTGTTTTATAATGGATAATATTGGCATTCTATGAGAGGATTTACGAGGATTAGTATGATCATAATCAAAAATAGACATAATCAAGTATTAAAAAAGATGTTATGTTAAACTTTAAAGTAAATCATATATTTGATATCATGGTATAAAAGTGAATTTTCTCCATTTTGAAAGTTCATCTTATGTTCTGTGTATATATGTTTATTTATATACAATAAATTGATGAAATCAGTAAATGTTTGGACCCTCTGTCTTTTCTTAATCATAAAACAGGGAATTCAGCATTGGCCTGTGCGTGCCAAACATCTAAAATAATTATCAATAATATGAATAGGAATGATAAAGTCATTATTTATTCATACGCTGCATCCGCTGCACCAATCAGCTGGATCTTGGGTTCATTGGAAAGAAAAATATTAAATATTAAGAAAGGTTGAAGGGGCATAGCATACACTCCTTTTATTATTAGTCAAAATAGCCAAAAATTGGTATTTCAAGCAGTACAGAGGGAAGAGCTTTAAAAAGCAGTGTTCATAATTTATGAAACCCTACTCTTTAGCTCTGCTGAGACTTTAGCTCGCAGAGCTTTAGGAGGGGGAAAATGTCTGTCCGTCTGTCCGTCTGTCCGTCCGTCCGTCCGTCTGTCCGTCTGTCCGTCCGTCTGTCAACATTTCTTTAAAAATCTTCTTCTCCAAAACTACCAGTACTACATCTTTCATATTTTATATAGAGGTAGATATATAGTTGAAGTTTCAGATTCCTTCAATTCTTAGTGATGTCACCATTGACCTTAGTGCAGTGACCTTGAGGTCACAAATTTTGTACTGAGCATATCTCAGCAACCACTTATTACAGGATATTAAAACTTGGTATGCAGAAATGTTGTATGTTAAAGCTGTACCTTGTCATACAATTTTAGTCATGTGACCTTTGACCTTGACATATTGACCTTGAATTCAAAATTTGTGAAGATGCCACATCACAACCATCAGAAGTGAATGAAAAACACTTCATATCTGTTATATACTAACACTATGTTTAAAAATCTTCTCCTCCAAAACTACCTGTAATATTTGTTTCATATTTAATACAGAGTTAGATAGAGAGTTGAAGATTCAGATTCCTTCAAATCTTAGTGATGTCACCATTGACCTTAGTGCAGTGACCTTGATGTCACAAATTTTGTAAGGAGCATATCTCAGCAACCACTTATAAGAAGAAATTAAAACTTGGTATACAGAAATGTCTTAGGTCATAGCCGTGCCTCATCATACTTTCTTAGTCATGTGACCTTTGACCTTGACACATTGACCTTGAATTCAAAATTTGTGAACATGCCACATCATAACCATTAGAAGTGAATTAAATGCACTTCATATCTTCTATATACCAACACTATTTTATACAGAGTTAGATAGAGAGTTGAAGATTCAGATTCCTTCAAATCTTAGTGATGTCACCATTGACCTTAGTGCAGTGACCTTGATGTCACAAATTTTGTAAGGAGCATATCTCAGCAACTACTTATAAGAAGAAACTAAAACTTGGAATACAGAAATGTCTTAGGCCATAGCTGTGCCTCGTATTGTTACCCACTACTGGAGAGTATCCGTCGTTGGGGGACGTGGACGGGGGATCAATACTCTACCAAATAGATAGATACTCTTATCTGTCCTACTCTATTGTACTGTACTGTACTTGTTAACCATAGCTCGCTTACTCGCTGGCTGTGAGTTCGGGCACGGATCCTAGCTATCATATCATACCCTCATAATAATGACGGGAAGTAAGGACTGCAGACACAGGATATACACAGTGTAATAGTTACCTTTATTCAGTGCTGTGATCCCTGCTTGTCTGGCTAGGCCGGCATGGCAATGAGCGAGGCATATAAACTACCAACTTTGCATGATACTTATGAAACCCTGACTATATGCTAAACACCCGAGTCTATGTAGTCATGATACTGAGAGTCATGGATCTTCCGTGGCAAGTGGTCGTTGATCTCCTTCTTGGCTCCTAGACTGGGGTCTGTACTGAGAGAGCGTCTACGGTTTTGGAGCCGGGAGCTGGGAGCTGGGAGAGCCCGGATTCACGGTTGCGCGTCTCTTTTAAGGGGCCACTCCGCATCATCTGTGTGTGGTTGCCTACGTGGCTTCCTCACGCGTCATCAAATGGACTCGTCCTGCCTGCGTATCCAACTTCGGCTCGTCCGTCCTACACGTGACTTTCACGGAGTGGTGGTTATGGTGACTCATCAACCATCAGTATCATGTTATTGTCTATGAATGTCTATATATTTCCAAGAGTCTCTGGGTGTGTATTCTATATCCTACAGTATTACTTTCTTAGTCTTGTGACCTTTGTCCTTGACATATTGACCTTGAATTCAAAATTTGTGTCACTTCATATCTATTATATACCAACACTATGTTTTAAAATCTTCTTCTCCAAAACTACCATTAATTTATGTTTCATATTTTATACAGAGCTAGATATAGAGTTGAAGATTCAGATTCCTTAAATTCTCAGTGATGTCACCATTGAGCTTAGTGCAGTGACCTTGATGTCACAAATTTTGTAAGGAGCATATCTCAACAACCACTTATAAGAAGAAATTAAAACTTGGTATACAGAAATGTCTTAGGTCATAGCCCTGCCTCGTAATACTTTCTTAGTCATGTGACCTTTGTCCTTGACACATTGACCTTAAATTCAAAATTTGTGTGCATGCAAAATCTCACAACCATTAAAAGTGGAGCAGACTTGAGCAGATGATGATTTTGACCAATCAAAATGCATGTTACATATCAAATTTGGCCCCAACTTGTTATCTTGATTCTCATTGGCTATGTTATTCAAAATGGCAGCCTCCTTGACAACTTAGTGATAGCTATTAGATTTTTGAAAAAATCATGACAAAATGGAAAAAGAACTGAGTCTAATGGAAAATAGATAGAATTAGACCTCAGAAAATACAACATCTTGCCTACTTTGGGATCTTGTATGGAAAATCATAACCTGGTTGCTTGTTGTACTTAATCTCAGTTCATGTGTTTTCATTCAAGTCAGCAGAGCTATCAACCCATGGGGTTATGTTTTGTATGATGTCGCTATGACAACACTTTCCTGGCTGACATCACTATGATGATACTTTCTTGTATGATGTCATCATGATTATCTTGTTCAAGTCATATCTGGCAGATAGAAAACCAAATGTCATTGATTATTGAGGGAAAGATTTCAGAAAATAAAAATATCAAATATGGAGTCCCTCAGGGTTCTGTACTTGGTCCTCTCCTTTTCATAGCATATTCATGAGAGATGGAACCACTTTCTGAAATCTTTTGCAAGTATGGTCTGAAACATCACTTATATGCTGATGATATGCAGCTGTACATAACAATGGACCCCCAATCTGAAATGGTTAAAAAAAGTCCTGTAAAGAAATAGAAAATTGCATAGAAAAGGTAAGAGAATTCCTTATAAACAACAAAATGAAAATCAATGAAGCAAAAATGGAAATGATACTCAGTGAGAAAAATTCACATATTAAAAATAATTGGGCACCAACAAATATAAAGGTTGGTGAAAAAGATTGTGAGGTCTAGTCGTGTAAAGGACCTGAGAATAATCTTTGATGAGGAAATTACTTGAAGACGCAAACAAAGAAAATATGTAAAAATGTTGTTTTTTTTTCACTTAAAAACGTCCTCCAAATAAGAAACTGTTTTGGTGAAAAAAACCATGAATACACTGGCACATGCTTTCAACACCTCAACACAAGATTGTGGAAATTCTTTACTAGCTCGGCAAGCTAAATTTGAAATAGCAAAACTGCAGAAATTGCAGAGTGCTACAGCTAGAATAGTAGGAAAGATCATGAAACATGATCACATCTCAAGTAAACTAATGGAACTACACTGGCTACCTGTTGAGGCCAGAATAAATGTTAAAATTGCATTACTTACCTGGAAGGTAAGTTGTTGAAACCCAAGACTGGTACCAGAGACCTAGACCTATGATCAATAATAAGTAATAATGAATTTGAAGTACTTAGGACCACGATGAAAATGTACATTTGCATTTGGGGTTTATGCCCCAAAGATTTTGAATGCCCTGCCCCTTCAAGTGAAAACTTCTAAATCCCAGGGCAGCTTCAAATCTAATTTGAAGACCCATCTGTATAAGAAATATTTCTTATGCAAGTGCTAAGAGAAGACTATAAAATGGATGAAGTTCTTCAGTAATGAGGGAGATGGTAAGTAATAAGGGGTAGTTTGTCACAAAGTGGTGAGGGAGGGACAGGTCTCGTAAAAAGGGATAGGGTCACATTGTGGTGAGGGATGGAGAGTTCGGTGATGAGGGAGAGGGTCACATAATGGTGTGAGAGGAACAGTTCAATGATGCGTTAGAGCATCACAAAGTGGTGAGAGAGAAACAGTCCAGTAATAAAGGAGAGGGTCATAGAGAGGTGAAGGAGGGACAGATCAATAATAAGGGGGAGGGTCATAGAGTGGTGAAGGAGGGACAGTTCAATAATAGGGAGAGTGTCACAGAGTGGTGAAGGAGGGACAGTTCAATAATAGGGAGAGGGTCATAGAGTGGTGAAGGAGGGACAGTTCAATAATAGGGAGAGTGTCACAGAGTGGTGAAGGAGGGACAGTTCAATAATAGGGAGAGGGTCACAGAGTGGTGAAGGAGGGACAGTTCAATAATAGGGAGAGTGTCACAGAGTGGTGAAGGAGGGACAGTTCAATAATAGGGAGAGGGTCACAGAGTGGTGAGGGAGGGATAGTTCAATAATAAGGAGAGGGTCACAGAGTGGTGAGAGAGGGACAGTTCAATAATAAGGGAGAGGGTCACAGAGTGGTGAAAGAGGGATAGTTCAACAATAAGGGAGAGGGTCACAGAGTGGAGAGAGAGGGACAGTTCAATAATAGTGAAAGGGTCACAGAGTGGTTAGAGAAGGACAGTTCAATAATAGGGAGAGGGTCACAGGGTGGTGAGAGAAGGACAGTTCAATAATAGGGAGAGGGTCACAGAGTGGTGAGAGAAGGACAGTTCAATAGTAGGGAGAGGGTCACAGAGTGGTGAGAGAAGGACAGTTCAATAATAGGGAGAGGGTCACAGAGTGGTGAGAGAAGGACAGTTCAATAGTAGGGAGAGGGTCACAGAGTGGTGAGAGAAGGACAGTTCAATAATAGGGAGAGGGTCACAGGGTGGTGAGAGAAGGACAGTTCAATAATAGGGAGAGGGTCACAGGGTGGTGAGAGAAGGACAGTATAATAATAAGGGAGAGGGCCACAGAGTGGTGAGAGAGGGACAGTTCAGTAATGAGGGAGAGGGTCACAGAGTGGTGAAGGAGGGACAGTTCAATAATAGGGAGAGGGTCACAGAGTGTTGAGAGAGGGACAGTTCAATAATAGGGAGAGGGTCACAGGGTGGTGAGAGAAGGACAGTTCAATAATAGGGAGAGGGTCACAGAGTGGTGAGAGAGGGACAGTTCAATAATAGTGAGAGGGTCACAGAGTGGTGAGAGAGGGACAGTTCAATAATAGTGAGAGGGTCACAGAGCGGTGAGGGAGGGACAGTTCAATAATAGGGAGAGGGTCACAGAGTGGTGAGGGAGGGACAGTTCAGTAATAGGGAGAGGGTCACAGGGTGGTGAGAGAAGGACAGTTCAATAATAGTGAGAGGGTCACAGAGCGGTGAGGGAGGGACAGTTCAATAATAGGGAGAGGGTCACAGAGTGGTGAAGGAGGGACAGATCAATAATAGGGAGAGGGTCACAGAGTGGTGAAGGAGGGACAGTTCAGTAATGGGAGAGGGTCACAGAGTGGTGAGAGAGGGACAGTTCAGTAATAGGGAGAGGGTCACAGAGTGGTGAGAGAGGGACACTTCAATAATAGGGAGAGGGTCACAGAGTGGTGAAGGAGGGACAGTTCAGTAATGGGAGAGGGTCACAGAGTGGTGAGAGAGGGACAGTTCAATAATAGGGAGAGGGTCACAGAGTGGTGAGAGAGGGACAGTTCAATAATAGGGAGAGGGTCACAGAGTGGTGAGAGAGGGACAGTTCAATAATAGGGAGAGGGTCACAGAGTGGTGAGAGAGGGACAGTTCAGTAATAAGGGAGAGGGTCACAGAGTGGTGAAGGAGGGAGAGTTCAATAATAGGGAGAGGGTCACAGAGCGGTGAGGGAGGGACAGTTCAATAATAGGGAGAGGGTCACAGGGTGGTGAGAGAGGGACAGTTCAATAATAGGGAGAGGGTCACAGAGTGGTGAGGGAGGGACAGTTCAATAATAGGGAGAGGGTCACAGGGTGGTGAGAGAAGGACAGTCCAGTAATAAAGGACTCTAATCAGTGAATCACTGTATGACTGTATGACCTCTTATCAATGACTCAGTGTCCATCCTTTTATCAGTGACTTAGTCTATGTCCCTTTATCTGTGACACAAATGTGTTGTTCATTCAGCTGTTCATTGGAGATTGGATGCATATGCTTATAATAATGGATTATGTTTATGGAGTTTGCAATGATATTAATGTTTACTACAAAAACCCGACATAGTCAATGATGTTTAGTGATACGTCTGCTGATACGACATGTGAGAAGAATCATTGTATCTCTTGATATAAATGTAATCACTCACAGTGAGGCCATCGATATTATGATGGGTGCAGAACTGGTGAAGCGAGATATGCTAGGATGCCAGGGAGTGCATTTTCTGTATCGCCTTCTCATTAGGTTTAATTTACTTAATGGTTATGTACAGGTTAGGTAATATATTTTGTGTTATGATAACAATGAACATAGATAACTCAGCCCAGTATTTACTTTACATGCGCGGTGGATCAACGTAACTGATACACAAACACATACTAGATTGCTAAAGGATTCTGAACATTGTAGACCATATAAAGTGGTTCAGTTTAACCTTAGAATAATATAACTAAGATATAACTGATACTGACTTATACTTGATTGGAATAGGATTCTGAATGTTTTTATTTTATTGTAAGAAGTGGTTCTGTTCAATATGACTGATCATATTTTCATGATACATGAAATGTTTTCATGATACATGAAATTTTTTCATGATACATGAAAAATTGGAGTGATACTAACACACACAAGATTGGCATAGGATTTAACACGTTTTGAGGAGTACAAATTGGCGCTTTCCGCCTCGGCTCCGTTGCCTAGTTGCAGTAGTTTCTGCACCGCCCTCGTATTCTCCATCGTACGGTGGCGGCACGGGCCTCCAGCAAATAATCAGTCAGTCACAATGCAATGAGCGTGCAGATCCGCAGACTCCGGCTCTATCCATCACCAAAACGCTTGATTGCCGTTGTTATTATCGTCGCATTAATCATAATATGGAGATATATCTTATCGTCAGGGCGGTGGTATGATGCATTGCGAGATGGAGGCGGTGAAGATGAAAGAAGGCACGTTACAGGTGAGACATTGTTTTACTTTGAACTCCGCTGCCAGCGTGCTCTATGGAAGATGCAACAGGTAAGGAGGCGGATAATTCTCTCTCCTTCCCACGGTATATGTACATCACCAGCTGAAATAAATACCATTCCCTAATGAGTTACATTTGCATGTGAGCATGTGAGAGGACTCCTGTTAGCCGGCGTGTATTGCAGTATTGCATCAATTCTCTAGTAAATAAATGCTGAGCGATAATATTTAGATATGCCGTGCTACATTTGTATATGGCTGATGCTTTATACAGCCTAGTTTTTAATTTCCTCATATTATATATGTGACAGTATGAAATAACTATATATATTCTTTTTGACAGCAGCGAAGCTAGTTTCTTTATTGCACTGCTGTATGTACATGGCTCGTGTTTGCATTGTATCCATAAATTATACCAGATAAGATAATGCCACAAACATTGAGTATGTGGCATTAAGCCCAGTATTTATTTCAGACCTAGATGAAATCATACTCATTTATTATTATTATCATATTTATCACAGTTATTATTTTCATTTTATCACATTTACTATAATCACTATTATCATTAACTAACTAGTTAACTAATTAGTAATTTTGATATTATACACCGTTAGTTGCATCATATGTGTATAGAAAATGACAAAAAAAATCAAGTTATATATAATATAATCTGCTTTACTATAGCAATCAATCCTCTATATAGAGTTGAGCACCCTCCTTATGTTATCCCACTGCACGAAACATTGGATTTACAAAAGGTTACAACCAATGTATTGGTATTGTAAAGACCAACTACAATATTGGATTACATTTACAATTGTGTAAATACTGTCATCAAATTTACAAGATGGAAATGTCATGTAAATGACTACCTATATCATTTCTAACATTTACATTTAAATACAAATTTGTATATGTCATATAACTCATTTACAATAGTTCAAATGTCATGTAAAAATCTCAAGATCCACAATTGCCGGTGTGATAAACGATCAGTGTTGATTTTTTTTTTATGAGTTCAAACATGGTATTGATAACTACAGGCTGGACACCTGATAGAGATAGGGAAACTTGCTGGCTATTGATTTGGGGGCCAATACCTAGCTGCCTAACATAACTATCTCTAGGGGATAAGAAGAACTGCAGACTCAATATATATGGTGTACAATAGTCGTCTTTATTGGGTATACAACAGATACATAGAGTCAGACTAGGCAAGGCATGGCATGAGTGAGATGTAAGTATAGATAACTGATAACTGCATAGGAACTCTCCGGCCTTGGGCCGCACCTCAGATAATGCTGGTTGGCTGCAGACTCAGTTAAACAGCAGACTGGCGTGGAGCATCTGGACAACTGGGTACTGCGCTCCAGGCAGCGGTTTCAGCCCATTAAGTTTTCCAAAAAGATCATGTATATATCACATTTTCAATACAAAATGCACATTTAAGAGGCTTGTAAATCTCACTTTTCATGCAGTGTCCTCCCCATGAAGTCAGCATGTCAGGGTCATCAGAATATGGACATTATTAACAAATACAAATACAAATAAATATTTTTATTGCTCAGACTTAAAGTACAAGTTTGGAGCACACAGAGTATGTTGAGCTTCTGGGACATCGAGAGGCTCATCCCTCTGGGTATTTACCATCTTCAAGAAGGTGGCATGATAAATTAACATGATTCAGTGGCTGGATCATTTTAAGAGGGGAAATGTCATGTAAAATATAGGAGTTATATCTGACACTGCCTCACTGCTGTTTTTTGTATGAGAGACTTTCACATCATCTGATCATTAACGATTGCAATGGCGGTCTGCCTGCCCAGTCTATTTTCTTGCCTTTGAGTATTGTAGATGAGAGCGCTCTGGAGATGTCCATATATATATTGATTGATAGATATTTGTTGCACGATGTGTCTGAACCTCCCGATCGATATGTTTTCTTCTAGGAATACGCTATCTTAACCAGCTAAGAGTTTTGTTTTGTTTTGTTTTTTCTTTCAGAACTTCACAAGCCATTATGCCCCGAATATCCGGACACCCTGGGTAAGTTCTTTTTCTCCCATCTTAATGTAATGTTTATGTTTGTTTTGTATTTTACAAAGAACAAAATTCGTCCTCCTTGCATGGTGATCACAGTCAAATCAAATCAAATCAAATCACACTAAATAGTACAATATATCGTTATGTGCATTGCCGTATGTCTGTCTATTGACACAATTAATTGTTGACTTTCTGTTTTAGTTGGGCTTGTCAGGGTCAAACAGAAGGAGTCAGCTCTGACACCAGGTGGCGCAAGGTCGCTGACACCAGGTGGCGCATGGTCGCCGCCTGACTGCAGGCCGCGCCAGTACGTTGTCGTCATCGTCCCCTTCAGGAACAGACCGCAACATTTGTCCACATTCACCACGTACATGCATTCATTCCTGGAAAGACAGAAATTGGCATACATTATATATGTGATAGAACAGGTATTAACGGTTAGATTTAATATTCATGGAAATGAATAAAAAAGGGTACGCTTTTGTATTTGAATCTTAATAAGTCAAGAATGAACAGATAATTTTTTATTAATGGTATTTTGTCATTTTTTGGGGGGTTTGGAGGGGGCATCATACTGAATATTGTAGATCTATCAGGTATGAGGCAATTTTTTTTCTTCAAAAAGTGCTAATATAGTGATTTTGAAGAATGATATTGACTAAGTTGCAGTCCCCTCCCCCAAGAAAAATATGGAACCCTCACAACATAAAACAAACTCCACCAGAGGGCGACATGGTGAACCTATCACTAACAGTTAGCGTGTGCCTCTGGTGGACAGTGTGAACATAAAAAAGGTTCATAAGGGAAGGTAACAGTCAAAGAATGATATGGTCAATCTTGGAGTTATCACGACATAATCGGAGTGACCAACTTCTCAAATCATATCACATCAGATCAGATCAAATCAAATTAAATCAAAGCAAGTCACTACACACTGGTCTGATTACTGTGTTGCTTATATCAGAGATGTTTAAAAATTTGTGTTAAATGTCTCTGCTCTGTTTATGTAGATACATCCCAGCGTGTTCAACCGAGCTGCCTTACTGAACATAGGATTCCTGGAGACATCCCGGGATGTGAACTATGACTGTTACATTTTCCATGACGTGGACCTTCTCCCTGAACATGACTATAATCTTTATACCTGTGATAAAAACATGCCACGCCATCTAGCGGCCTTCGTCAGTACAACTAATTACATGTAAGATATGCATTTTTAATGGCATTTATGGGTGTTGGTAGTGAGTGTCCTCTGGTGGCAGATTTTCTGAGCTACTTTCTTTTTATGTGGCCTTCATCAGTATAACTAATTACATGTAAGATATGCATTTTTAAGGGCATTTATGGGTGTTGGTGTCCTCTGGTGGCAGATTTTCTGAGGGAACTACTTTCTTTTTACGCCAAAATGGAATGCTTGTACTGGAAAGTGTTAAAGTTTAGTCCAAGCAAAAATAGAATATATTGTATTTATGTACGATATCATGTCCCACTGATATACATAACTAACGTTTAAGAAGTAACAAAATTAATAATGTTAGAAAACAGTGGAAGCTGTGGTTATTTAAAGTGGTGATATATATTGGTATATTTTGCATTGTCCCAGGTCACCCGGTCCAGCGGTGGGCGGAGTTCTGGCCATGACCTCCAGACAAGTGTTGTGGGTCAATGGCTTCTCTAACAGTTTCTGGGGCTGGGGAGGAGAGGACAACGATATGTATCAAAGGTAAGTACTTCTGGCTGATCTCTGATCTCCATATTGTTTTTTTCCCATTGAAAAACACACAACAGAACTGCAAAACTTTAGTGGAGCAACAATTCTAAAATACATCATTTATAATGGCGACTGGCAAAGGCATACGGTAAACATAATTAAAGGATTATTATTGGGTATATCAAATGTAAACAATACATCACTGCTAGGTATATCAAAGGTAAGAATTGCATCACTGCTAAGTATATCAAAGGTAAGTATTACATCACTGCTAGCTATATTAAAGGCAAGTATTACATCACTGTGAGGTATATTAATGGTAAGTATTGCATGCATCACTGCTAGGCATATTAAAAGTAAGTATTGCATCACTATGAAGTATATTAAAGGTAAGTATTGCCTCACTGTGAGGTATATTAAAGGTAAGTATTGCATCACTGCTAAGTATATCAAAGGTAAGTATTGCATCACTGCTAGGCATATACAAGTTAAGTATTGCATCACTACTAGGTATATTAAAGGTAAGTATTGCGTCACTATGAAGTATATTAAAGGTAAGTATTGCATAACTGTGAGGTATATTAAAGGTAAGTATTGCATCACTGCTAGGTATATTAAAGGTAAGTATTGCATCACTGTGAGGTATATTAAAGGTAAGTATTGCATCACTGCTAGGTATATTAAAGGTAAGTATTGCATCACTGCTAGGTATATTAAAGGTAAGTATTGCATCACTGCTAGGTATATTAAAGGTAAGTATTGCATCACTGCTAGGTATATTAAAGGTAAGTATTGCATCACTGCGAGGTATATTAAAGGTAAGTATTGCATCACTACTAGGTATATTAAAGGTAAGTATTGCGTCACTACGAAGTATATTAAAGGTAAGTATTGCATCACTGTGAGGTATATTAAAGGTAAGTATTGCATCACTGCTAGGTATATTAAAGGTAAGTATTGCATCACTGCTAGGTATATTAAAGGTAAGTATTGCGTCACTACGAAGTATATTAAAGGTAAGTATTGCATCACTGTGAGGTATATTAAAGGTAAGTATTGCAAAACTGTTAGGTATATTAAAGGCAAGTATTACATCACTGCTAGGTATATTAAAGGTAAGTATTGCATCACCGTGAGGTACATCAAAGGTAAGTATTGCAAAACTGTTAGGTATATTAAAGGTAAGCACTTATTATGCTTATGACATCACTGCCATGCAGGTATATATCAGGTATTTCAAAGGCATTATACTCTTCATGCTTAAGGCATCACTGACTATTGGTCTGTTCAGTTTTTACAAGAGGAAAATATGTTATTCAGTAAATTAAATAAAAATTATGGCAGCTGACCTTGATGAATACAGAGACCTTGATAATATTGTGGGATCATACCATAGCACTGCTATGAGCATTGATGATGCGCATTAATGGCAAATAAATCATAGAAACTCCTTTTTTTATCAGATGTTTAAGATTCTTCTGCCAACTATGGTGCTAAATATCCTGGATATTTCTGCTATTGATTTTAGAATCATGCGGTACAGGAGGATGTCCATAGACCGGCCAGTGAGTTTGATGGGAAGATATACAATGTTACAACATGAGCAAGATAAAGATAATCCTCAAAACCCTAAAAGGTAAATAATACGGTACCCAGCTTTACTAGGCCTCTTCAATATAGGCCTAGCGCCGACACGACCAAATGTCGTACTATTTGGGCGCTCATGAATATTAATTAGCAAGAGATTCGAGTTACGTCATCGTATCGTGCACGTGCTGTCCTACTGAAAGGCTGTAATTACATCATCGCCTCGTGCCCGTGCAGTTGGATACATTCAAGGGGTGGGGCTAATGGAACAGACCTATTTGAACATATCTGATCGCATAAGCGGAGAGGGTGTTATATACTGAGCCCGATGCAAAGGAAAGTAATAATACGGTAACCATCCTTAAACATATAGTTAGCACTCCAAAAGCTGACATATCATCTTAATCGTCCTGGAGAAAGCATGTGACTCTTAACCTTTTATAGATATTATATATAACCATGATAACTGTTAATCCTCCAGGATATATCATGCATAACTGTTAATTAGTTCACCTTCCTAATGACATCATACAACTGTTAACCCTTCTGGAGATATCATGTCACGTTTAACTCTTTGGATGTCACATAACTGTTAACCCTTCTGGAGATATCATGTCACTTTTAACTCTTTGGATGTCACATAACTGTTAACCCTTCTGGAGATATCATGTCACTTTTAACTCTTTGGATGTCACATAACTGTTAACCCTTCTGGAGATATCATGTCACTTTTAACACTTTGGATATCACATAACTGTTAACCCTTCTGGAGATATCATGTCACTTTTAACACTTTGGATGTCACATAACTGTCACAGTTTATTACAGGTCATTTACCTGTAACTATTGCAGAAAGCCAGGTCATATTTTTCGTGCATGCTTTCAGGGCAAGAAAAATAATGTCAAATAGGCCAGAAAGCCTGTCAGAAAATCATGGAAAACTGACAGGCAACAACAAGAAAAATCAAATGTTTGTTGCCGGTACAACTGCAAGTCACATAACCAAACCACTATGTCACAATCAGTCAGTGCTATGCATAAATTAGAAACACCACTTGAGAAAAATATGATCAAAGTTACAATCAAAAACAAAACTGAAAGATTTCTCATAGACTCAGGTGCTCACATTTCATGTATCAGCCAAAGTTTTTTGAAGAAAGTTATGGGCAAAAACATAGGCATGCAAGAATCTGATATTAAAAAAGTAGTAGGTGTATGCTCCGAAATTCACTCTATTTTGGGCACAGCTTACATTCCTATTCAACTTGGTGAAACCACAATTCATCAGAAATTTTATGTATTTGAAAGATTACATGTAGATGCACTCCTAGGCATTGACTTCCTACAGGAACAAAAGGCAGAATTGAATTTTGACAAACGAATTCTGTCCATACCTTCAGTGAATGTCACTGTCCCACTTGCATCCTCAATCCAACCAATTGGCTTTGGGAAATCCACATATAGAGTCAAAATTAAACCAAGATCAGAAGTATGGTTACCTATAAAAATTTCAAATGTCAACCCTAAACACACAATCCAAGCTCTCCTGGAACCATCTTTAGAATTACAAAACAAAACACCGCTTTTTGGTTCAAGGAGTGTGGTTACTATAAGAAATGGTCAGTGTATGTATCGATTACTCAACCCACATGACCAAACAATAACCATAACTCAGAATGTCACACTAGCCAAAGCACAGCCACTTGCCGCATATTCAATAAGCCCATTCACAGAAAACCAGCCATCAGCTGATTCACCCAGCGTGTCTACTATGCAGAATTATGCTGCACAAATGGAAAAAACTGGTGCAGAGAAATCTGATGAAGAATATATCGCCATTGCTAAAGAACTCAATTTAAACCTATCACAAAGCTCTTTATCTGAAGAAAACTTAAAACAGTTGCTCATTCTGATAGGCAAGAAAAGAAAAGCTTTTGCAATGAATCTTTTAGAACTTGGGCGCACAGAGAAAATTTTTCACCATATTGATACAGGTGATGCACCCCCTAAACGACACGCCTTCTATAGAACGACACCAGAATAACAGAAAGCTATAGAAAAAGAATTAGACAAATTTGAGAAAGCAGGTATCATTGAACCATCAGTTAGCAATTGGACAAGTCCCCTACTGATTTTAGAAAAACGAAATCAGCCAGGTCAATACCGCATCGCAATTGACTTCAAGCATATCAATAAGGTTGTCAAACCTATGTTCTTCCCACTACCAACCTTAGAAACTGTTGTGGACAGCATTGCTCACAGTCACCCTACTATCTTCTCAACACTTGATCTCATTCAAGGCTTCTTGCAAATACCCCTCACTCCAGAGAGCAGAGAAAAGAGTGCATTCACTACCCATTTAGGGGCATACCAATTCACAAGAATGCCAAATGGTTTGAGAAATGCACCAGCGACATATCAACTCTGCATGAGTGAAGTGTTCAGAGGGCTCAATCACCAAATTATGCTAATTTATATGGATGATTTGATCATCTTTTCCAAAGACTTTACAGAGCATTTACAACATCTAGGGAAAGTTTTCGACCGCCTTATTGAAAACAATTTGACACTAAAACCAAGCAAATGTCATTTTGGAGCCACGGAAGTTCCATATTTAGGTCACATCCTATCAGAAAAAGGCATCTTACCTGATAAGAGCAAGGTGGAAGCAATTGCATCATTGCCAATTCCAAAAGACACAGGTGAACTGCGCAGAGCACTTGGTTGTTTTAATTACTACAGAAAATTTATTCGTGGTTATGCAACAATCTGTTCACCATTGTACTACTTGCTCAGAGACAAAGTAGAATTTGAATGGACTGAAAAGCAAACCACAGCCTTTGAAACACTGAAAAACCACCTACAATCTGCACCAATTCTCAACTATCCAGACTTTAACAAGCCATTCATAGTAACCTGTGATGCATCATCCCACAGCATAGGATATATGTTGTCACAACTAGACAATGACAACAAAGAAAGAGCAATCTCCTTTGCTGGCAGATCTTTAAGACCCTGTGAAACTCGATGGACAATCTCGGAAAAAGAATGTTTGAGCATGGTAGAAGCAGTGAAACTTTGGCATTGTTACCTAGCCAATCAGTTCTTCACTGTCTATACAGACCACATAGCACTGAAATATTTGCAAAAACTCAAAGATGGCAATAGTCGTCTATACAGGTGGTCTCTCACACTCCAAGGTTACAATTATGAGATCAAATTCAAACCAGGACGAATAAATTATGTCGCGGACTGTTTGAGCAGAAGATCATATCCACCAGAATCACATGCTAAGGTCATCGACCTTGATGCACATGATGAACTTCCAGTAGGCAGTATGGATATTGCCTCAGATGACTATTTTGAAATAGTCATAGAAACTGATGACACAGATTCTAATGACAGTGACCTAGCAAGTATACTTCCAATTAATGCAGTTGATATAGATCAAGAAAATGTCAAAGAGTCTGACTCAGCAGACCAATTCTCTCAAAATCACAACATACCTGATTTGCAGAGAAATTGTGAAGATCTCAAGCCAATCATCAAATACCTGGAAGAAGATGTATTACCTTCAGACTCCAGGAAGGCCAAGGCGCTCGTGCTCAACTCAGATCAATATGTCATTATTGATGACATACTTTACCATATCTACGAGCCACGCAGAAAAGGAACACCAAAAAGCCAAAGGTATACCAGACAATTAGCAGTTCCAAAATCATTGAGACAAGAAATCCTGGAAAACTACCACACATCTGCCATTGGAGCCCATCAAGGCTTTGATAGAACATACCAGGCACTATACCTGCTACAAGTAGGTCTCATCACGAAATGACTGAAATACTGTTGAAAGTGATGTAAAAAAAAAAAAAAAAAAAAAAAAAAAAAAAAAGAACATACCAGTCGATCAGAGCTTATTACTACTGGCCAAAAATGTATGCAGATGTGAATACATTCATCAATACATGTGATGAGTGTCAGAAGGCAAAAAGGCCAATACACCAGCATAGAGCACCCCTAGTGCCAATGCCAATTGTCCCAACATTCACCCGCTATCACATGGACCTTTTGGGGCCACTCACTCCATCACACCCAGACAAATACAAATACATCATGTTGGTCACAGACTCATTTTCCAGATGGTGTGAGACATTTCCTTTGAAAACAAAGGAAGCAAAAGAGGTAGCACATGTGCTCTACACTCACATCTTTACTAGGTATGGAGCCCCAGAATCACTAGTAAGTGACCGAGGTCAAGAGTTCATGAGCAAATTAGTCAAAGCTCTTTGTGAACTTTTTAAGGTCAAAAGAATATACACTACTCCTTACCACCCACAGACAAACTCAGCTTGTGAAAGAATGAATCAAACAATAGGACAAGCCCTTAGAACATTGGGAAACTCAAAGCAGACCAATTGGCCAGATATCCTACCAGGAATCATGATGGCATATAGAAAAACTGTACATGCAAGTACAGGATACTCACCATTCTTCCTATTGTTTGGAAGAGAAATGAGAGCTCCTATTGACATTGCTCTCGCTCCAAGGGTTGATACTCCTAAATCGACAAAGGAATACATGAAGGAGGTCATACAAAATATCAAAACGGCAAATGACATTGCTAAGGTCAATGTTGAACAGGCACAAACCAAGGACAAAGGTCATTATGACAATAGGACCAAAATCCCTGAATACAAAACAGGTCAAAAAGTGCTCAAAAACAACTTCAAAGTACAAAAAGGTCACAGTTTTAAACTGACAATCAAATGGATTGGGCCATTCTTCATCACAGAGGTTTGCCCAAATCACACATACAAACTGACAGACTGCAAGACGCAGAAGGCACTCAAAGCCAGAATACATGCTAACAGATTAAAGGCATATCAGGATCCTAACGATCGGCCAGATTATCTGTTTGCACAGAATGGTCAGCACACTGATCAATCCCAAGCATCCCATGATAATGATGCCAACCAAAATGGAACCCAACCAGCACCGACAACACAAGAAGACAATGCGGAAAACGATGATGACACAGAACAATGGTTTCCTGTGGAAAGGTTGCTAAAAGCAACACGATACCAAGGCAAGGTATGGTATTTAGTCAAGTTCACTGATGGAAAAACTCAGTGGACTATTGATGAGAATGTGTCAGAAGCTCTCAAAAGAGACTTCCATGCTAAGTACACATTCAGTGGCCACGTAAAGAAAAATAAAAGAAAAAGTAAGCCCTTATGGACAGGCAAATAAAAGACAAAGTAAGCCCTTATGGAAAGGCATATAAAAGACAAAGTAAGCCCTTATGGAAAGGCAAATAAAAGACAAAGTAAGCCCTTGCGGAAAGGCAAATAACAGACAAAGTAAGCCCTTATGGAAAGGCAAATAAAAGACAAAGTAAGCCCTTATGGACAGGCAAATAAAAGACAAAGTAAGCCCTTATGGAAAGGCAAATAAAAGACAAAGTAAGCCCTTATGGAAAGGCATATAGGAATTTTGGAGAGAGGCCCCCCTCGCTGTGACATAGACACAGGCAGCTCCCGCTCAGACACACAGAAAAAAATCAATACACTAATGGCTGGCCAGCCCCAAAGTGAAACCATGTGCGTGCTCATATGGTCAGAGAATTGTGATGATGAGAATAATTTTACTCTGAGTACAATACAGGCGGGACTTAAATGAACAATTAGATTAAATAATTAACTAGTCAAATAGATACATTGTAATTGATTATTGAAATAGAGCAATCTGATGTCTCGCACTCAAATAGAGTATTTGCTAATTTTACACATACAAAATTCCCAGTTGGGCCCACTTTAGAATCAAAAAGAGATTGATATTAGCCTTACTTTTATAGGTGAGAGACAACAGCTACTGCCACAAATAATCAAAGGACACCACAGACACAAGAAGATGTGGTCAAAATTCTCAACGATCCTCATGGTACTCCTCCTGCTTCACCAAAATGAAGCAATGGAACCGATAAACAGAATCAATTACGGTATATTTTACCGGCCAGTTACATCCATTGTAGCCAGCAAGGACTACTGGTTACACACGTACACTCTACAGTTGCCGGAACTACAAGTCAAGCACTCAATTCCAAATTTCTGCACCACAGACACTCAAAACAGCACGTGTACACAACTAACCAGAACATTACGAAACATTTTCCGGGTTCGAATGGATTTTGGATCCTACGTCCAAGCAGCAATGAACCACATTAAGGTTATTATCCCTGAGGAAGAACTTCCCACAACAAGACACACTAGATCATGGCTTCCCATTGTAGGAAGAGGTTTAAAGACTGTCTTTGGACTCGTCACAGAAAATGATTTCAACTTAATGGCAAAACATGTTCAAAATTTAGAAAAGCAAAATAAAAACATTATTCATGCCTTCCAGAAACACGAAGAAAATTTTTCATCCATGATGAAATTATTTGACCAAAGAATCCATGGTGCACTACAAGGTGTAAACCAAAATCACGAAGACATTGTACAACTTAAAATTGACATGGACAAATCTTTACTAAACCTAGAGAAAGTGTTTCTTAGACTTCAAAATATATTGGCAAATGAAAATCATATTACCCTGAATATTGAAAGGCAATTTGCTAATGTTTACACAGGTCTTCTACAGCTAATCAGTGGAAAAATAACACCCTCAATAGTACCGTTGAACTTGTTGATTAAAACAACCACAAATATTAATCAAGTTCTGGAAAAAGACCACCCAGGTTTCAGAATCTCTGAAGATCCTACAATATTCTATGTTACCTCAAATTATGCTTTATTCAGAAAAGAAAATGCACTTTATATCACACTAAAATTCCCATTGGCATCTGCAAGCTCCAGATTGGATGTCTATGAAATACACTCACTTCATGTACCCGTTCATGATCAAAGTGATCATGTGACACATTTGACCATGCATCCTTCTCACTTTGCTATAAGTGAGGACCATCAATATTACACCACCCTGTCAGAGGCAAATTTAAAAAGTTGCCAAGGAGATAGATTTCGACATTGCCCCTTTCAATTACCATTACGACCAACCACAAGACCGTCTTGTGAACTAAGTCTGTACTTCAATGATCAAATGAGCATAAAGCAAAATTGTAACTTTACATTCATCCACCAAGCGCTGATAACTGATGTTGAACCCCTACATGACAACAGCATTATTCTATACAAAGTACAGCAATACAGGTTGAAATGTGAAACAACAACATACAACTTAAAAGGTTGTAATTATTGCCTAATTCAGGTACCTTGTAAATGTTCATTCATTTCAAATTCTCATTATGTGCCAGCATCTTTACAAAAATGTGGAAAATATTCTAACAGCACGGAACAACTCACACAATTGTTCCCGGTTAACATGGCTATATTATCACACTATTTCAATGAGAAGGAACTTTCTGAGATCAAAAGTGATACACTGTTTACCAAACCATTACAGATAAAGATTCCTGATTTCAAATTTTCAAATCTGTCCATTGATAATATCGTTGCACAAGAAACCAAAGAACACATGAACTTAGCGAAGTTGGTTGAAAAATCTAAACAAAATCAAATAATATATAAAACAACAGCGGAATCATTCATTCATGAGAATCTTCCCTATTATTTACCATCTTGGCCAACTCTTACAGACATCCTTGCCCTAGTTGCCATAACTGCATCAGGTTTGTCATGCATAGGATTCACGGTTCTGTTCATTAAAGGCGTCAAAAGTGAACCGATCCCTATACTACAATTCAATATACCAACCCCCGACAGTTCAGTGGTCACATCCACAACTTTAGACCCCAACTTTTGGACCTATTTTGTTACTGACTTCATCAGCATGATAATGACCACAGTCATCATACTTGTGATCATTATCTATTTGCTGAAAAGGAAATTCTATGCCCCACAGTGTCTCACAACACTGTGTTTGGAAATAACAAATGGAACAAAATGCATCAAACTACCTATCCAAAAACTCCCATTTTGCCCACGTTACTGGCATTTCAAAGCAGATAGATATGCCTCAGATTTCAAAGTTGAGGGAAGACTCTTCAAACACCTCTCTATTGATTTCCACAATCTAACAATTACTAACCGTTGGTAACAAAACAAATCCTTGCCCCACCAAGACTAATTGCCCTGAGCCCCATCACAGCTATCATGCTGTCTGATATAATCAAAGATCAGTTTTGTGCTTTTGTTTTCTTGAAACATGACAACTATAGCTTTTATTTCAATGTATGCCCCACTGATTGTGACAAAGTACATTCACAAGTGACTTCTTCACTCACTCACAGTAATAGTACTGAATTTGAGGATAGATAAATGCCTGATGTCACCATGCGGTTGTATAGTAATGCCGCCAGAATATATAGTAATCGGCCAAGATCAAGAAACGTGACAAACAGAATATTACATGAACAATGACAAGCAGCTGTACTGGGAATGATCCCCGAATAGCATATGACATGCTATATAGACACTAAAAGGTGTGACGATTGATATATATCAATATATTTGTATGTATATGAAATGTTTGATGTTCTTAATAATGTATTACTATATTGACAAAAGACATAATAATGATAAATATGAATAGATTATATATGAATGTTTTAATATCTATTATTCAGTGTTCTTGATGACAAAATAAGAATCTTTGCTACTCTTAAAATATATATGTACTCTTATGATTAGGATTAATATTCAATGGTTGTATTATATCAATGTTAATAGATGTGTTCCATGTATATCAAATATGTCAATGTATAATCTGTCTTTTAATAATACTAATTTAATATACACTATGTAAGGTTATTAATCTATGTATTGCTAAATGTATGTATACATAATCATAGTTAATTGTCTTATGATAACTCTTTTCATAAATAGTTTATATCATAATACACTGTTGTCTTAAATGATGAATTAAAATTTCCCTTAAATGAATGATGTAATAATGTCTTACTATTGTTGTAACTTTATAATTGGATAACTTTACCTTATCTTATCGATGTTCTAATGTAGATGTTTATCTCTTAAATAGTATATCTAATTGTAATTGAATTGTATACCTAAATGTAATCTGTCAACTACTCTGGTAATCTGATCTAACCTAATTTCAATTTTGGTGGAACAAAATTTTCTAAGTAAGGAGGAAATTGTCACAGTGTTAAATGTAAGAAAGTAAGTCTTCATAACGTTGTATTAGATATAGAGAAATACTATGGTAAATATCTCACAGCAAGCATGACATTGGGTACAAAGCAATCAGTAGTACAAAGTCATTTGTTAAGATGCAGGCAACCCGGAACCCTAGTCACTAAATGCTGGGAATCCTGATGACGGCAGGCTGACTCAAGACTGCCGGCATCAGGGCTGCTTAAAAGGGCCCTGCATCCAAACCCAAAGTCATTCAGTTATAGATTCAGTTTTAGAGTCAGTCTTGGAATCAGTCTTGGATTCAGTTTTGGAGTTAGTTTTGGAATCACAGTTTAGTCTTCAGAAGCTAATATGAAACAGATTTGGTACTGACAAACATTGTACATGACTTACATTCACACTCTGTATCACGGACACTTTATATATTTGGATTAAGATAAGAAATACAACTCTAAACTCTACGACCAGCATTGTCATTCATTTAACCCTTATTGCCATGGCTAGATCCCCAGGCCACGGTGATATAACTGTTAACCCTTCTGGAGATATCATGTCACTTTTAACACTTTGGATGTCACATAACTGTTAACCCTTCTGGAGATATCATGTCACTTTTAACTCTTTGGATGTCACATAACTGTTAACCCTTCTGGAGATATCATGTCACTTTTAACACTTTGGATGTCACATAACTGTTAACCCTTTCTTTGGATATGATGTAAATGTTAACCTTTCTTTTGATAGCATGCCAGTGTCAACTTCTATTGGAATTATCCATAACAAATCTGGAGCACTTACAAATGTTCTGTCCAGCCCCATCTTTGTCACTTTTCTGTGACTAATTGCAATGTCCATTAAATCTCTAATCGTATTGCCAGATTTGGTCATACAATACAACATAATGACACCAAAATGGTTGGCTTTTATGAATCTTTTTGTCTGTTGACATTCTCCTGATGCATGTGGATCTCAAAAAGTAGTTCCAGAGTAGGGACATCAAAAAGTAGTTCCAGAGTAGGGACCTCAGAAAGCAGTTCCAGAGTAGGGACCTCAGAAAGCAGTTCCAGAGTAGGGAAGTTGCTTCACAAAGATTTCCTATATTATAAATGCACACACTAGAGATAGATACAGCATACTGCTTCGTGGAATGACAAGATTAATTCCTCACATATTGGTACTAATATAAATATTTTGCCAAATTTTCAGATTGAAGGGAGCCAGATTCCGAGGAAGCCATTATGACCAGGACGGGCTCAACTCTATAAGGTACCATGTGGTCAGCAGAGAAAGAAACCAACTCTTCACAAGGATCTCTGTAAAACTAAAAAACACAATGAATAATAGAATATAACTTGCAAATTGCTGTTAACCAGTTTAACCCCTAAGGGGTTATCTCAATTTTGTTGATTGGCTGGACTAACCAATTTTATTTCTGGACTAGTGTATCTACATACTTAATTGATAAATTATATAACCATGGTTATTCATTATGCTCAATGAAGTGCTGGGGTCAAAAGTTCATGATCCAGTCAATCTGACGTCATTATCATGATTACACTGTAACAAAGTTGCATCCCAAGGGAATGTTACAAAATGACGTCATTGAGCCAGAACAATGGGGACATCAACGTCCCTCCCGTCCGTTACCGGTGGTGGAAGTTGCCGTCCTTCCCGTCCGTTAGGGGTTAATCCGACTGTGAATGCTACATTCAAAATGATATATTTCTTTGAACTTTTTCAACATGACCATATATAATATTGATCAAGCCTCTCAAAAAGTGATATTTTCTGGGCAATTTTAATATTTGGGTTATTTAGGGCTTGATTAGGATGTAGTTCTCCTTAAAGGAAAAATCTACACATATATGGATAAATATTCAACATGGACCTGGCATGTTATATATGAACTGTATTTATATTTATTAGTGCAAGGAAAACTGGTAAATTCCTTGATACTATGATAGTTCACAGTGCTGCAGTTAACAAGAAAGATTTCTGTGAAAAAAAATCACAATATGCTTGTAATCTGGAGAAATTTATTTATACATTTGTCAGAATTTCATGTACTTTGGCATTTATGCCTAATGTGTTTGTGTGTATATATAAATACAAATGTGTGTGTATAAGTATGTATGCATATCCAATAATACTCTTACTGAACAATCACATATACTTGGAAGAATGTTTACAAAACTATCTGGAGCATGTATTTGCAGCACACAAATTGATATCGTTTTTTTCTCACCACGTGTGTCATTATTCAAGTGGTCAGTACCCAGACATAATGTGCTGTAAATATTGGTCTTTAAAACAAATAGAGATAGCATATTATAAAAACAATACCAATTTAATCTTGTTTTATATTTATAGTTTATGAATATATAAAAAAATGACAGAACAAAGGTGTTACTTTGTAGTTTTGTTGTGTTTAATATAATGAAAGTTTCATACTTAAAACAAAACCTTTCCCTGTAATTTATTTTATCAATATCACAGGTGATACACATGCTGAAATTATGCCAAAGCAAATTGCAAAACATTACAATTACCATTAACAGTAACTGGTGCAACATATATCTTTGATAAATGTTTATTTACTAAAAAAATAATATAAAACCCAATCAATTTATGCAAAGCAATAACAGCATAGCTTTCTCAAGCCTGGACTTACTGATGGCCCTTTGCATTATTTACAATATTTGTTCACCTTTAATTTATCTTACTTCAGTTCCCATGTATACATGTATATATCTATTGAAAACTAAATTTCCTATTTGAGGAATTCCAGTTACATTAACTATCAAATCTAGGCTGATTTTCATCTTTTGATGAAATGTTTTAAGTAAAGATTAATAAT
Organism: Amphiduros pacificus; assembly: GCA_949316495.1. Taxonomy (NCBI): domain Eukaryota; kingdom Metazoa; phylum Annelida; class Polychaeta; order Phyllodocida; family Hesionidae; genus Amphiduros; species Amphiduros pacificus. Next base: position 12,241,882 of record OX439012.1, on the reverse strand, counting down.
GGACAATTTTGCAACGAGTATGTGAATGTCCGCTGTAGACTGTTTAATGAAAAACCAGTCATTTAACCTTTATTCATACTTTTTTATTCATACTTTTTTTTTCATACTTTTTTATTCATACTTTTTTATTCATACTTTTTTATTCATACTTTTTTATTCATACTTTTTTATTCATACTTTTGGTGAACACTACAATTGAATTGTCAGCAAAGGAAATATCCAATTTGAGCCAAATTAAAAGCTACCGGTAATATGAATAAAAAATAAGTTTTCTGTTTGTGTACATTTTGTGTGTGAAGAGTTTTTCTGAGTTAAGTTTCAAACCCTGAGGTGCCTATCGCTTCAATAATATGTTGACCATTGATCGGCATTCTGTGCTGAACCCTTCATTGGTTCACACAAGATTATCCATAAGTTTTAATTTGAATTGCCAATATGGCAAACGATTGGAAACTCCTGCCATTACTATTTACAATATAGTACATCTATATACAAATATATATGTGTTTGAACAGTCATAAAACAGACTAAAAACCTTCAAGTATTTTCTTGCAGTAAAAGGCAATAATTTACAATATCAGTAAAATTATTAATATTAAAACTTAAACATCATGAAGAAAAGAAGGATTGCTGTATCAAGATATTCATAACTATACTCAGCAATTTCCTTGCTTAACTGGAATATAATTTACCACTTTGAACTCATTGAACAGACAATGGTAGTCTTTTTTCTATACCACCATACAATGATAAAATGGTTTTTTTATGTGTACATAAAACATTTAATATGCTAACAAGACATTTACAGTTTCTAACATCACTGCTAATTTTAGCGATTGGGCTAAAAAAGTTCAGCGATAGGACATCTTATTTTACAAAGAATTCAGAACACAGTGATCATGTTAAAATTCATATCCTTGCATCATATTAAAAAAAATTATATTATTTTGTCTTTTTCCTAATTTTCAATTTCTTTACTGGTTAATCCTTTTGAAAGTCCTCCGGAAAATGTATCTGTTAAGGCTAGCTGTGCATTTAATACTTTGTCTACGATTGCGATTTCTTGGCTGCGCTCCTCAATCTTGTCCAGCGGTGTCCACGACATATCAAACTCCAGCTTATGTGCAGAAATAAATGTATGTGGACAGCTAGACCCCCATTCCTGAAACAAGAAAGAAAGAAAGGATGTCAGTCACAAAATATACATAACTAAAGACACTCCTGCTGTCATCCTATATAATCTTTGAACTCTGTTACATGACCAAACATTGTCAGGCAGGATCATCGTCCATGAAATGGCCAATCATCTATGCAAGACTGTTTGTCTTTTGCATGCCCAGAACACCCTCATGCCGCTCTGATCAGGATCAATCTTATGCCAATCTTGAGGTGAGAGTATGGCCTAATTCTCTAAGATTTATCACTCTATCATTCATTAAACCACCTAGAAGTTTAAGTCAATGACGTAGTAATTAAAATTTTTAATGTGTCTCGTCTACCCTTAATGTTTTGAATAATCAAAATTCCTAGATTCCTATAGACGACGGATACAGCCGACGACAACTGACCTGCGGACGACAACAGAGCTGCAGTTCCATTTTCAAAGCCAATAAAGTACACCCGTACTCTCGAAAATATTCACATCAGGTCATTCTCTGACACCTGCATGTGCCAACAATGCCAAATGGTGCGATAAACATTGATAATCATTCGATAAACTGAAATGCAGCTCTGTTGTCGTCCGCAGGTCAGTTGTCGTCGACTGTAACATAATGTAGAGCCCCTGTGTTGATAATAATAATAATGATAATAAAATTTATATAGCGCTGATACCAGACAAGTCTGTCCATAGTGCTGTGTTCAGAATGAGCATTCTGAAAAGATATGTTTTCAGTCTTCTCTTGAACTAGGTGACTGAGTTACTAGTTCTAATGTTACCCGGTAAGGAGTTCCACAGACGTGGTGGGACAACTGATGAGAAGGCCCTCTGCCCCATTGTTTTAAGGTCTATAATCCACAATGAAAAAACTGGGACAGACTTATGCTTTTTTGGCTAAGATGTGTTCAAAGTAATGTTATTTGTTAATTTAGCACAGAAAAAGTAAACTTAACCAGCTAGTCTTAAATTTTTATTATTTAAATTGAACCCGTTATAACGGTAGTTAAAACAGGTTAGACTCAGTTTTTGCAGCTGGCGACTTATATCAAGTCTTTATATTTTCTTTATTTAATGCCATCCAAAAAATAATCAAGCTTTTTGGGGACATTTTAGATATAATCATGGCATAAAATATGAATTATCACTGAAAGAGAGTGTCCGCCATGTGTGCTGTAGGAGCCGAAGGCAGTTACGTAAATATACGAGACCACACAAAGTTCTCTCCAAATGCTTCAAACTGATTGTGGATTATAGACCTTAAGCCTGGTATTTGGGTAGTGATACCTACCTGAGGTGAGAGTATGGAGAGATATTTCTGGCCCGAGTCCCTCTCATACATGTAATATATTGTGCCTGGTTTCTTTACAATGTTGCAGGCAGCGTGGTGTAGATCTGCATCTCGCTTGGCTTCTTCCAACGTCTGCAAAATAGCATGCCATCAACGTGTGAATGATAATAACCATTTTTATGACAAGAGCAAGATGTTTGTTATAACTGGTCAGGTTTACTTTAGGATGCTACATGTCGTTACAATTGAGGTGCTACACATGATGCTTACTGTGAACTCCTACATTACTGTGATAGTTGCATTGACACTAGAGTAAGGCTTGTTGTATTTGGCACATGATGCGTGTTGATGCTTGTTGTGTCAGTGTCAGTCTGTGTCAAAAGTTTGAAGAGACATGTTTGCATGTACGTACTGGATAACATCAAACTTGGATTTAAACCTGCCACTGATGCTGTTCATGCAATGTCCTTGTGTGACATCACATTGATACAAGTCACTCTGTGTTGAACGCGCCAGCTGGCAGCCGCATCACATGCCGAATGCAATAAGCCCTAGAGTATCAAGCAAGATGTTTATTCTGCACCTTACTCTTATTGTTACAGTTACTTACTTTTCTTGCCTGTTCCTGAAGATATCTGATCTGGTTGGCTATTACTGTCAGTTTGTTTCCTGCATTTGCACGAATAAATTCATCAGCCTGAAAGAATTGCCAGAATTAAATATTTTACATTGAAGATACAATTTAGACAGAAAATATATTTACATATCTTAATATGAATTATAAGGAATCTGCCTCACCTATTATTAATTTCTTATGTGAGCAAATTTATTTTTACACTAATTTTATCATGTTATTAGCAATCTATAAGGTTTTGTTTGTTTGTTTGGGATTTTACATCACTTTCAATATTATTTCAGTCATTTCATGATGAGACCTACTTGTAGCAGATATAGTGCTGCCTCACTGAATTGTCATGTTGCAGGTTCTTGACATGACAACCCACCCGATTTATAAGATTTACAAGGACAACAGGTTAACCCTTTGGCACAGGCCTCAGTGTGAAATTTTATCATGGTTTCAATCTTGGCACGGCCGGGGATTGAACCCACAACCTTTGGATCACCACAGAGGAACTGGTGCTAATAAGCTAGCGCTCTAACCAACTTCACCACGACCATCTATGGCCATCTATAAGGTTGTTTAGGTTATACTTTACAAGTGACTCACAGTTTGAACTTGTTCTGCTAATGCTACCAGGTCCATAGGGTCAACACGCTTGTTCACAGACTGTGCATTGACGAGCTGCACTCCCATAGGCTTGCTGTTGGACTCCACCAGAGCCACTGAAATATAAAGTAATTTCAAATTAACTTTTTACACTGACACTGACACTGACACTGACACTGAATAATTTTTTATTGTCTCTTCTGGTGTTACACATTTCATATCAATATATTACAATACAACCAGGAGCTCAAATTGAGCCATAAGAGACCATACAGTCGATAAAACATACATTTTTTATTTTATTAATAAAATTATAATTTTTTTTCTTGATAAGATATAAGATACAATGGACAAATATCTGCCATAACTACATCTTTGTACATATATATCTATCACAGATCTTTGCCCCATATCAATTTCTCACATATAATAGTATGCGACGTTTCTTGAGCATATCATGGCAGGCTCTGGCAGTATATTTACAAATGTCATCATCATTCATCAAGGTTACAAATTTGTCTTGTTCTGACATATTGGTAAAATCATGTATAGTTTGTGCTACTGAATTAAATAAAATCTCTCGTTCTGCATTAAAAACTGGACATGACATCATAAAATGATACTCATCTTCAATATTACCATTTTGGCACAATTCGCATAACCTTTGCTCCAATGGCATTCCTTCGTAGGGTGATTTCATTTGATGAGAGTTGAAAATGTTTTTAATTCTAGGCAAAGATTACAATGGGTTACAAGTATATAACATTGTATTATGTTTTAACCATATATTATGGAATTATTCAGATCGAAATTCTTTTCACAGAAAAATAATAAAATATATTTTATACTCAGCTAAGTAAACTGCTTACACTTCACATTGAACTTAATTCTATTTTTGGACTAAAAATCACTCCTGAATCAATCAGCCCACTTGATATGAAAATTGTATATTTTGTCACTGTTTCATGTTCAACATGCATCAGAATTATGTGGAACTTATCAAACTTGACCTCCAGTATTTGACTCTGGTTGTGTCTCTTTATCAACACCATGTGTTAGTATATCATGTCCTTTCCTCAGTTTTTCATTTGATGAGAGTTGAAAATGTTTTTAATTCTAGGCAAAGATTACAATGGGTACCAGCTAAGATTTCACTCTGTGGTCATCGTGAGTGATCATGGGATCTTAGAGAGGTTTTCTGCAAAAGTGGTTTGAGAGCCCTAAAATATTGACAAAAATGAATAAACTGACCCACCCACTTTTCATCTCATTCTGCAAACTCTGGAACAATGCCAAAACAAATCTGAGATCAAGGAGCAATAGAGAATATTTTTGACAAGCCAAGCAGCTGTAGAATGAGTTCAACATCTACATCTATAAATTTACTCAACAAAACCAATTGGCATCTTCTACTTGAGTTATAAACTTGAATTGGGTGGGTAGTGCGTGGAATGTCTGAAAACTGGATTTCAAGACCATTTTGCATTTTGGGAGTAAACAGTTCTAAAATCATGACAAAAAGAAACGTTTATTCTATAAGCAGATTTTGGTGAAATTTTGCCTCTGAGAATAGGCCCCCTGCCAGTCTCTCCGACCAATGATTAAATATAGTGGAGTTGTACAGATCTGGTTCCGGTAAAGTTGTACAGTTCCGGTGTGTACTTTTCAATGGGGAAAAAAAAAAAACATGGAGACCGGCAATCGGCCTATAAGCAGATTTTGGTGAAATTTTGCCTCTGAGAATGGCATATACAGCATGTACAGGCAGCAACAACTGAGCTGCAGACAGCAACTGAGCTGCATTTCAGTTCGTCAAATAATTGCCGAGTTTAATACAACATTTGAAATTGTTAGCACATTTACGGGTCTGACAACACTATGATCACATAGAACAATATCTACATCAATAAGTTTATTCAGCAAAACCAATTCCACCTCGAGTGCAAAATTGCACCATACCAACTGCTTGACACCAGCCTTTTAACTCTCTGGTAAGGATGATCCTGAAAGATGCTGAGATTCAGGTTTTCAATGTAGTTAAATCAGGGGGGAAGATTACTCCAGTCAGCTGACAACAAGACAGTAACACTGTCATGCGCAAAGTAGGAATCTTGCGCGATGTAAGAATGATTCCTACATTGCGCAACCAGAAGTAGGAATTCTTACCAAGCGCAAATAAGTAGGAATACAAATTTAATGTGTCTTATTGACCTGGATTAGTCTGTTGGGTGTTCAGATGTATATGGTCTGTGCATTGATCGAGTTTGTGAAAGTATATAATCATCGCTCGTGGCAAAGAGAACCGCATCAGTTTTTTCTCACTGCACGTGTACTTCAAAAGATGAAACAAGTTTCTTGGGATTTCCTTACCGTGACGTGACAGCTCACCTTACAAGTTGATCGGCAAATGTTACAAGTTGATCGGCAAATGTTTCAAATATTGAAACAAGTTGGTGTTAATGTATCAAATATGTTGTTGCAAACATAAATTGTTATAAAAATTGGTTACATTACACTTGGATGACAGTGAAGCAAAGCATTTCTATCAGTATCATATGGGTGCCAGATTGATTGGGTGCGACTTGTCTCAGGTGTGAATGTGTAGCAGGTACGAGTTGTCTTTGACACTACATTCGCGATTTTAGGATAATGATTATTTATTCACCAAATGTTGTAAATACAGCTTTGATAGATATAAATATTCACATTTCTTTTGAAATGTAGATGTGTTTATAAAAAGTGAGTTCAAGTACGTCAATTTTAACTGGTTTGAGATCAGATGCAAGAATGCACATGTACAATGTAAATAAACCTCAAATTTACGCTGGGCACTGTCAAGTGCAAATGTGTGTTCAAGTTCAAGGCCTATAATATAAGCTGTATTGGTCCTATCAACGTATCTCAGGTGATTTAAAAACATAAAATCACTGAAAAGACAATTCCTACTTTTTTGCGCAAAGTAGGAATTCCTACTGAGCGCACTTGCGCTATGTAGGAATTCCTACTTGGTCGAGATTCCTACCGGGCGCAAGACAACACCACGATCTCAACACAGATAGCAAATCATCCTGTCGCCACACACAAACAACACGTCGCCCTCTGGTGGAGTTTTGTAACATTCAGAGGTAGTTTCATAATCGTCAGACTCTTTGCATTATTCAACTTCAAGACGTATTTTTGGGCCACACTGTATATTATGAACCATAAGCTCTCACGGCCGAAGCCATACCCACCTGTTCTCTGTGTTGGCCTGTCCATGTTATTGTTAAAGTTCCACAATATAAGAGTTTGACGTGAATACACGTTATGAACTCCAAGCTCCGAACGAACAAAACTGGGCACCGGATGCAGAAATGAAGGGGAAGGTCGGGTTGGTTTATTTATAAGGTGATAAACATCCAATCAAATCTTATCATGTCTTCACTGCAGGGCGAATCGATTTGGCGCGAAAATCGAAAGCTGAACTGATTGGGACCAAAGTTCCAACTTGTGCAATCATATTATATAAGGATTATACAAGGATATTAACTCCTGAGGATTTTATATAAGTTTTTATGTAATGCATATAACGACACAAACAACGTTCTATTATCTGTGTCCTACATGAACATGAAACATGTTAATGACTATCAACATGCATGAATATAGCACTGATGTTTAGAGGTCTACAATATACATGTAAACATGGAGAAAGTATGATGTACATACCGATATAAAACACACCATATGTCAATAACTGTAATTTTGATTATATTATACAATAAACATGGTTATAATATACAATAAACATGGTTATAAATATGACCAATTTAATATGAAATTAAACAAGTCCAGGGAAAAATATGTTTAAAATAGTCCTGCCGATCAACCTACTCATCTTCAAATTCATTTTATTTATCACTCATGTTGATTTAGATATGTGATCTATAACCCGAGCTGACGTTTTTCATTTGAAAAAGTTTGACCTTGAGATGACCTTTGTTTGATCTTGAGCAACAAAATCATGAAATTATATTAATTAGAACCAATTATACAGCTGTTTAAAGGTTTTAAGATCAAGGTGAATTATTTCCGAATGGAAATGTTAGGAAAAAAATTTCTGACGTCTCCCCCATAAAATCCCCAAACTGTTTGGTGCAAAAAACACTTGGTCTTTTCTCATAACTAGAACAACTATATGGTCCTGTACATGTGGTGCATCAATCTTAGTTTTTAGGCTGTAAAAGAAAATTGCCCGGGCCACTTAAATTTTGTACATTAACCCTAAAATATTTACATTGAATATACTGGGAAATGCCAAAATTTCACCTAAATTTATAAAAGTGGCACGGGCAAAAAGCTTTTCAATCCAGCATAAGTAAAGTAAAGTAATTTTGTTGATGTCTGAGATACCATTAAAGTTTTAAAAACCAAGCATTTTATATGAATCCATTGTTTTGCAAAATTAAAGCATTGGTGAAACCTGACTTTCAGACACATTTTCTTTACATAACATGAATGTTTATACCCTAAACAGTGCTTTTATGTAGTAGTACCCAAAATATTCTCTGTTAACAAATTTCTGTGGCACTTGAAAGTTGATCAGTTGTCTGCTAAAACCTACACCAGCAATTGAACACTTTGTCAACAAGCTTTGTTTAGCTGGTATGTGATCTTGTGTAAACACCTAATGAGTTACCAGTTGTGCACCTGTCCAGCTTGGGAAACAGGGTGAAGATGTTTTGTACAATTTATCAATTTATTGCCAGGAGTATACTTCAGAACAACATAAGATTATTTTAATATAATTTGAATCAATGAAATAACTCATGGCCGTGAAAAATATTTTATGGTTGTGACAAATATCTTATGGTTGTGAAAGATATATCATTTATGGGAAAAGTATACTATTTATTTGAAAAGTATCTTATGCATATGAAAACCTTTCTGTCAAAAAGGGAAGACATGACTCAAAGGTTGCATGGAATCCCCCTTAACTTGAAGGCCGTGATATTGAAAAAGTGACATTAAACCCTTTGATCACTGGTTTGGCCTTAAATCACAATGACTTTGAATGGCAAAACTGTGAATGCTGATAATTGGTATCAGTAAAATTTATGATATGACCCTCTTTGATGAAATTTGGGGTTTTTCACACCATTGAATGGGAAGACATCAAAGGCTGCATGGATTCCACCTTAAAAGCTGGGCTGTATAGAATTTTTTAAAACTTTTTTTTGCAAACATATATAATATAAAAAATAATGATTTCTTCATTTATAACTTCATAAATATTCATCCGTTTTTAATAAATTTACCACCAAAAGAAAGCCAAGAAAAGGCACTATCATCATGATAAGTATTATCTTCCAATTCATTCTCTAAATAGTGGAAAAAAAATGGCCAAAAATGTGTTGCTCCAATTTTGACAATTGGTAAACAACACCTCCTATGACTTACGGAGCCCCCTGACAGTTCAAAGGTCAAGGTCACACAACACACTTCCTGTTTAGTCCTGGCAGTACTTGGTGGTCACAAAAAATCATAATTCTCAGGGCAGATGTTCTTTAGTGGATTTCAGATAGATAGCCTGTATGTATGTCAATTTTAAGATCATATATTGTTTTCAGATACCTTAAACCACTGTAAAATTGCCTGCAACTTTCCAGGTTTCACCAATGCTTTAAGGGATTTTCAAATTTATGTTTGTACAAAATATGTAAAAACCCTCCTTAATGATGATCATCACTGAAATCTGTGTGTCAAAGAATTCATACATAAGGTCAAATTGCTCTCATTTCTTTATTTCTGAAGATAAAGGCTTAAAACTTAGAGCAATTTATCACATCATCTTAATACAAAAATCATTTTTCTTCCCCCTTGTTTTAACTGGCATTCAAATGGCCACGTTGTGCAGGCAGCAGTAAAGGGTGCGACCCACTGCAACTAATGACGTCAATATACCAGTGTGCACAAAATATCAAAATATTATAAAATTCATTATCCTCCAGGAATGCATATACATTTAAAGTCTCAATGCATCTTGTTTTCCTCATAATCTTGTACCCAAAGCAAAGAGCAATGATCAACTTATTACTTTTGGGAACTGCAAACAATTCAAATTCTCATTTTCTACCTTATTCTTACATATTTACTGTTACAGTGATTCAACCTAACAAATTCAATATTTCTTATATAATTGCAGCTATGAAAAGAGTGCAAATTAAAAAAAATGTTTTATGCCCCAGAGGAAAAGTTTTGAAAGCAACATGCTAAAGAACTAAAATACTCAAAATGTCTAATTGAGGTTTATGGATTTTTATTAAACTAAATAATAATTTTGAAAAGTATTTTACAATACCAAAAGGTATATATACTTAATTCGCTATTGCTAATTCTAGACATCTTTAGCGATAATTTAATTTTGTTATCAACAAAATGAATTTATTATCATCTTATAACATTGATCAAATCACTATCATCATGTTATGATAAGAGATGGTTTAAAACAAGAAATAAACGAAAATATAAATGATGACGGTGAGTTTGTGAAATCAGCTGATCCGCAACAGTTGCATGTTTGAGTTGGATGATGCACCACGCTGACACCTAGTGGCAGACCTGCTCTTTCCAATCTCTGTTTAAATATCTCTGGTGGAATGCTTGTCGATGGGATGTGGACAACTTTATCATTTAAACAATTCTTTTTAACTGATCAATTTAAGTGAACTTGTTTATGAATGGCAGAACACAAATGGAGAAGATTGTTTTGTCAAATTAGATGTAATGTGCATCTCACAATCCCTTGTTCAATATCCCCAGAGCCCCGTATTTTGAACAGAATGGAATATTTGCATCTTTGAATTCTTATAATGCATACTTATATTTGATATGTAGTGTTAAATGTGGTAGCCGTTAGATGTCACTGTTAGCATAGGGGTCACAGCGGGGCATTGTTGTCCCCTAGCAACGGCGGCATGGTCACGTGAGGAACGCCGCATTTCGCGGCAAAACTGCCACCACGCCATTCTGTTCCTGGTCGTTTCACTCACCGGCCATCCCGCCCTTAGAATCAGGGATCAAAAATAAATATTAAATGATTGTAATTTAAGGGATTTATCATTTTTGACATAATATTATTAGTAAATGTGTTAATTGCTCAAATGTACGCGACAATTAGCAAAGCCCATGTATTTATGTTATTTGTATTAAGTGTTCACCTCACATTTACCCGTCAGGTGGCACGGCGGCAGCTCTGTACTATGGTGTGAACTTGTATGTATTAATTAAGAAGGTTGTGGAATTTATAGATTTATAGGAAATAAATCAACTGTGTGCAAATTATATTCTCGGCTCCCTTTATTTAATTGCTATTTTCTCCACCATATATCAAAGGATTCGGGTTCAGGGAAAATGACCATCCTCGCTGCATGGCTGGTTATTCAATGATTAGCATAATTAGTTCAACTGTTAATTCAACAAAGATGACCATATGTAATAGTTCTTGACATATTAGCATGGTTAAGTGCATATGAGAACAAAATAAACTGATTTATCCTTGCCGACATTTGCCGCTTTCCCTAAATTTACCATTTTACAGAAATAGATGTTGGACTAATTACTATCATCATTAGGTGTCGCAGGAAAATTGCTCTTTCAACTTTTGATGAACAACTTTTTTTTGCATATATGTCTGGTATATAGCTGTGTTGGAAACCGCGACACATTCACATATTCTTTTGATATTCCCGCTCTGTGAAAGTTTTGATAGTGCCAATTGGCGATGAGAATGTTTATCAAGGACTGATCAAACCTATGGCAGTTGACGTATTTTTTCATGAATTCTTGCTCATACTGGCAGTGTTGGGAAGCCCCCCTAGGGGCAATACAGGCCTCCTCTAGGGAACACAGTATCATCCACTTGAAGAGGTTCTCCCAAACTTGCCTGGTCTTGTACAGAATAAAACTCCCGCCCCCGTACATCAGACGCTGCTTCATCGTCTCCACGTCTGCGGTAATATAGTCGTACATGCGGGGGTGGGTGGCAGAAAACACGGACATCGTGATCTGGAAGTTCATATGTATTCCTTGCATCTCCTTGGTGCGATCCAACACGGCTCCCAGGTTACCACTGGTCAGTCTGATAGAACTGTCCACCCAGAACACACCTTTATGTCTCTTAAGTGCATCCTACAAAATCATATTTTTAAAAATATAAAATTACAAAGATTTTCATAGCTTGAAAATTACAATTTTGTTCTATGAATTCATTAATATTGCTGTAAAATGGACCAAACGAAACGGAACTAATCAGTTGTAATTATTTGACAGGCATTTATCGTTTTTATTTCATGTTTATCTTCGAGGAAATTCTATAAGCGTATCAAATATATTTGTTAGAGAATTGTGATTACAATTCAGGATTTTTGTGACACTAGATGTCAATGTTGATCAGTTTTCATATACAACACTCCCTTAAGAACCTAGAAATAGTGGCAGTAGCGCCATCTTGCGAACGCGAGTGGGGAATCTGAATCTTTTGACCCCAAATTCCCAATCAAATGTCCCTCAATTCAAGTAGAGTTAGACATACTTGGCCTGCATTAAGACGAATGTTGACAAATAGGTGAATATATAAAAGGCATATAGAAAACATTGACTTTGAGATGAAAATATTCTGCTGTGCCAGTATAGCATGATATAGAAGGGATATTATGACAGATGTGGTGAGAAAGGATTCTTGTGATCTCCCCTGTAGTTTTCATTTATTTATTTGGAATTTTAACGAAAAAAAATCAGGAATACGGGAATACATAATTGAATGATTTCCTTTTAAGATATGAATAAAGTTAAATACGGTATAATACAGATATTTAGTTTGCATCATATAATCTATATTCAATCTCAATTGGTTACAGCACAAACTTGTAACAACCAGTTGCTTATCCAAAAGGTGATGGTTCGATTCCCGGTCATGCTAATATTCATGTTACAGGTTCGCATATGAGCTGAGGCCCGTGCCTGAATGGTTAATCCTTTGTACTTGTAAATCTGTGATAGGATTTATGACCTGCTGCATGGCAATTCAGACAGCTCTATATCTACTGCAAGTAGGTCTCGTCATGCAATGACTGAAATAATGTTGAAAGTGACGGAAAACCCCAAACAAACAAACAAACAAACAAACAAACAAACAAACAAGCAAATCTCTATAAATGCGAACTCGGACAAGCAGACAGGCTTGTCCGAAACAAGTCACCCATCTCCAATGTCTTAAATTGGTACAAGTCAAATAATGTGTACTCACCTGAAGAATAAAACATTTGAAGGCACACGTGGGCAGGTCCCTTACATGTGGAGGGAACCTTGTCAGGTCAAACCTTTGGTACTGTATACCACATAATGACTTCACCTGAAAGTATGTAGTCTCATTATATGATGATACATCACAACACTAGATCTTCCCCATTTTCATCGCAACTCTTAAGGTACTGGATGAGGGAAAATCATACAGATATTAAAGAGGCGATATCTAATTATATAGTTAGGCAGATGGGGTAGGATCTCTATGTGAGATGGGTGGGGCAGGTGGGATAGGTGGGATGGGTGGGATGGGTTTGGTAGGTGGGGTAGGTGGGATGGTGAGGTAGGTGGGGTAGGTGGGATAGGTGAGGTAGGTGGGATAGGTGGGTTGGGTGTGATAGGTGGGTTGGGTGTGATAGGTGGGATAGGTGGGGTAGGTGGGGTAGGTGTGATATGTGGGGTAGGTGGGATAGGTGGGGTAGGTGGGGTAGGTCCGATAGGTGCGATAGGTGGGGTAGGTGGGATAGGTGGGGTAGGTGGGGTAGGTGTGATAGGTGGGGTAGGTCCGATAGGTGCGATAGGTGGGGTAGGTGTGATAGGTGGGGTAGGTGTGATAGGTGGGATAGGAGGGATGGGTGGGATATGGTGGGGTAGGTGTGATAGGTGGGTTAGGTGGGGTAGGTGTGATAGGTGGGATGGGTGGGATGGGTGTGATAGGTGGGATAGGTGGGATGGGTGGGTTAGGTGGGGTAGGTGTGATAGGTGGGGTAGGTGGGATGGGTGTGATAGGTGGGGTAGGTGGGATGGGTGTGATAGGTGGGATGGATGGGGTAGGTGGGATGGGTGTGATAGGTGTGATAGGTGGGATGGGTGTGATAGGTGTGATAGGTGGGGTAGGTGGGGTAGGTGGGATGGGTGTGATAGGTGGGGTAGGTGGGGTAGGTGGGATGGGTGTGATAGGTGGGGTCTCTTATGTTCACACTAGAAGAATGTAGAATGTAATCAATATCAATGCGGTGTCTACCTGTAATTTATGAGTTTGCTTCACTAAGCATTTTTTGTCTATTTTGGTGATGTTTCTTAAAAAACATAAACCTGTTTATTGTGAATTAATCAAAGACACTTACCTTCCGCACAAGCTTTATATCCATTCCTCCCGGCTCTAAATCATAAAATAAGATAGCTTTGTGGGGAAACCAGTGTTGAATAGAAGCTATAGCATCTAAAGATTCCTCAAAATGATTCTCACTCAGACCCAACACAAAGACCAAATCTTCATCTCGGATATCAGATACAACAATAAAATCTCTCAGTTCCAGCTCCTTCCAAATTTGCGTAGAAACGCGTATGGTTTCACCTTGTAATTTGGAATTATTTCCAGAATTAAATGTGTATGAAAACACGCGGTCTACTGATTTGTCTTTGACAATAATCTGCAAATATGTAAGTCAAATAATTAGTTATTAATATGTCCATTAATATGTCCATGCTGTCCATACAATAAATAATCATATATTTCTTTTTATGCTTACCCATTTATGATGAGCTTCTAAATGTCCTATCATTGTTTATTCAGGACAAACAACAGGTGAATTAAAATGGACATGCTTATATGGTTATATTTTCAAAACTTACCGTATCTATGGCATGATATTTAGACATATGTTCTGTATTATATTGTAGGTGGGCATAAATCGCGATGAAGGATACGGTTGCCATAACAACACACGTTATGTACCATTGTGACTTTGCCTGTGATTCCATACCTGGTATATACAATTGTGAACACTCCAGATCAAGATGTCTGATATTTATGCATCATGTTGTGTATAAGTTGTTTTATTTATGCACAAGGTGTTTAATGGCTTTGCTTTAAATATAATGTGACAAGTATCACTCATAAAAAACAATATGATTTTTAATTGGTTAAACCGTTGTTGCACAAGGTGATTTAATCAATGGCACCCAAAAAAAAAAAACCTTTTGACTTATATCTGGTCAAATTTTCAAATACAAAATTCTGTTTGGATTGTTTTTTTTTCTTTCTGATATAATCAGTAGTTTATTTATTAAAAGATGGCTAGAAGTTATGATGATGATATGTTTGGTGTGAGCTGATATTAAGTACGGCCCGAGGCTAAGATGATGGCTATACTATATCCACCGCCGACCAATCTATCCCGGCCAAGCTTTAGGTTACCTTCCTGGCTGTTATAGGCTGATGGGGCGATTTGTGGTCAGCATAGAAAGTTTAACCCCCCGCTCTATATAAAGCATTAGTGAAACAACTTCTAACTATCTATTGTTGAGAGCATTGTAGTGGATTAAACCAGAGACAGTATAGTAAGAAATCAGAAATGGCTCATGATCAGAGTTTTGCAAGTCTACATACAAAACTGGCTCAGGCACTCATCTCAAATCAGAATTTAATGAACTTTAAGAAGAATATTTCTATTTTTGAGCAAAGGTGTTAACTCTCCCTATCATGATAAGGTAGCTAATCATAAATTAGATCCCAATGAAAGATATAAATGTTTATTATGCCCTGGTTTATTTGAAATTGTCTTGCCAAAGTGTTAATACACTGCGCATTAGATTTCACGGTATTTTGAAACCGGCAGATGCATTTAATTAAATTGCAAGTCAACCTGGGAGCGATTGACATGAATAATTGAGTACAGGTGAATCTGCTAGAAGAGGTAGCAGGTATGGTGCCAACCTGTTGCCATGGTGACCCTACGTAGGCCCTTACCTCTGGCTCTTTGCCCGTTTAATGTTGAGCAATAACATTTTCCCCCCAATTTCTCAACCTATTTGAATAAATATGACATCATACTGGTGTGTATTTGGGTACTTCTGGCGAAATAAAATCTTAAAGTCATGCCCTTTCCATCTGGAAGAAATAAAATAGAGTTAATTTGTGAAAGAAATAAGTTTTCTGGTTTTATGTTAACTTGGGGACTGTAATTCAGGCAATGGTGCAAATCTCAGTAAGAAAACTCATATATCACGTGATTAACAATGAGAATGTATGAACAATTTAAATCAAATATGTGAAATAATTTTGTGAGATAATATTTGGGTCGAGCTAGTGAAATAAACAAAATGTTTCCTTGGTTCTGAATAACATTGATTTACTCAGAGCAAGTTTTAATGATTCTCTAGAACAAACCGTGTTTGTGCAACCTAAACTATAAATCTGATGAGATTAATGAAAAGCGTTAAGTGAGGCAACTTATTAATTAAAATGATCTATGAGTGAGCCACACCAACATCCTCATTCCTCCATTGCAGCTCCGACGAGGAAGCTAATTTGATTTCTAAATTCATACTCTTGAGCCAGAAAATACATTTAAAAAACCTTGAGTTTAAGATCAGTGTGTTGTGGTGGTTGTTGTCCTGGTGAAACTACCCTCCTGGGACCTTCCATCCATCTTTCATGGTGGTATATTCTTCAACACACTAAGATTAACATGCAACAATTTGGTAGTTCTCCAAGACAGAATTGCTTCGTGACTGAGGCCAGGCCATGACGTCATCATGACACCACCTCCCAGGGGGGTCAGTCCTAAATATTCCAAAATAGTTAGTTTACATTTTAATATACTGTTAGATTCTCAATATTCATGTATATCTGACCAGGTGATTATAATAATGAAAGTGAGGGTAAAGAAGACAAAAAAGAAAAACACCCCTATTAATGAAACAATACTCTTTACAATTTTTTAAGAGTAAAACATTCTTGTTTTCATATTTTATAAGAATATTTAACAAAAGTAAAAATGCCTGATACATCACTGAAAAAAAAAACAGAACTGTTTGATGATATTGTGAAAATTGAATGACGTTTTTGAATGGGGTCTGTGAGTGATAACTAGATGTGTGAATGGTCCAATCAGATTGGCCTGAGATACCCCCCTGGGAGAGAACCCCTTCAGCGCTGATAATCTAATTACTACCGACTCCTCAGAGGCAGTTGGGGTCTGACCTATTCCATTGCAATTTCTCTTGTAATCTTAATAAGTGGAGGTCCCTATTGGATTCTTTAATTTCAAAGATTATATAATAGTTTGGAAGGAAATAGCGTGGTGTCACGATGCCCCCCCGCCCCGCCATGACTCGGCGGAGACGCCCTAAAAGTTCTCAGAGTAACCTGGATATGGAAGATGATGATGTCTATGTAGGCATGATGGGCTCAAGGACAAGAATGGTTGACGGGTCATCAGAAAATGATACACCTGAAGATCAACCCAAAGGATGCATCAATAGCTTCGTCAGGGGATTTAAATGTAAGTTATTTTCTCATGCCTTTTGTTAAGTTTAATCAAAGATTTCCATGGCCATGCGCTATTCATCTGATTTCCAAGGTTTGCCCATAGTGCCACAGGTTGCAAGCCTTTTGGGTTTTGAGAGATTAACGTTGGCCAAGTACAAATAATATGACAATGGAAATTGGACCAACTATGTAATTTGTTGATAATTTCGATTTGACCACATTTAAAATTCAAATTTCTTTTGAAATTGATTATTAAATTATTTCGATAATTTTTTTCTGCCTCGTCGAAAGTTGAGTCTCAGAGGATTCAATTGTATATAGTGAGTTTATTTACATGGATGTTGAAGTCTGAAGGGCTACTCAAACTGAGAAGGTGTTCAGACATGAATTTTACAATAATACAAAATAATTTTAATCTCAAAGGAAAAAAAACCGCATGAACTTTGCTGTAGCACTGTCATAGATTTTTACATCTCCCGATTTTCCAAAATCGAGTGAAAATGATGATCTGAATGTACTGTGAAATTTCTTAATATCTAATATATTATCAAATTTACATTACATCAAATTAAGTAAGAAAGACAACATTTGTGCTCTATCAGAAAATATTTCTCTTCTTAAAAACATTGATTTAAAAAATGTTTTATGCAATATTTTCTCAACGTTTCAACCCATAGAAAAAAAACACGTACATGTAATATTGGAAAACCAGTAGGTTGTCATGAAGTTTAAATGGTAGATTTATGAAATAAAGTGATCATTAACACCATGGAATTTGAAATATATTACATTACAGCAACCACATTTAACCGTCGTCAACTAACATTCACATCCATAATCAAACCTTAACCGAGAAAAATAATATCTGAAAAATAGCTTTGTCGGTACGTATAGCATTTTGGTATATATCCTTTTGATATATATATATATATATATATATATATATAAATAGTTTTATATTATGTAGATATATATAGCTCTTTGATATATATATATATATATATATATATATTAATTGTGTTTCAGCTTTGTGGGTGACGAGGACCATCCTGGACGAGAATGACAAGGAGCAGCTGGTGGGGACGACTCTTAGGGAACTCATCGTCTATGTGGTCTTCCTGGCCGTCTTATGTATTGGTATGTACCATGTCTCATATACCTAATAACTGTCTCACACATCTTCCAGTATCTATATCACCCAATGACTTGAACAGTAGCTCTACCACCCAATGGGAGAACCACAACTCTGTCCAATTACTCTGTCCGATGACAGAATTCACAACTCTGTCTAAAATTGTCCATAAGTGCAAAAACAGTCTGTACAAGAGCTGTACAATTAGCTTGCCATTAAAAAAAACAGGAATGCCCTGCCCCTTGAAGTGAAAAACTGCAAAACAGTAGACACTCAATTAGCCTGCCATACATACTTCTTAGAATCTGTTCTCTAAAAATCCTAAATCTCAAACATCCTTATTTTATGTTAAAAAGTTGGCTCAAGCTGATGTGTTTGTAGATGTTATCATTTGAGGAGATATTGAGGTAGAGTATAATATAGGATTATTCAACTATTAGGCGTGAGGGTGACATTAAAATGACCTTGATGTATACTGTATATAGAAGCGGCACAGTGTCTTGGTGTGGGGTTGTTTGTTCATCATTTGATTTGGCCCTGATTGTTTTACCTATTCATTATTAATGACATCAGAGAGCGTAGTCCTGTTGCTTCATTTCTTATGCCTCTGACGTCAATCCCAGAAGAGTTTCTTGCCAATTCTAGAATATTCATTCTTCAGATTCTTAACATTTATATTGAATGTTTCTGTGATATTTTTGAAATGTAATATTTAAAGAATCATTATCTATAGAATTAAAAGAAGAATTCTCTGTATTGTCATAAATCTAAATGTGGAATAGGTTCAGACTGAGGTCTTAAACTTCAATAGGATATTTGTATTGATATCATGAGAGGCAGCAATATTTCTAATTACATTCTTGGCCTCTGTAATTTATTTATAACTAGAACCATAAATGCTTATGTCATTTGTTTGATTCTGATAATCTATTTGCAAATCGCTCAACAGAAGCAAATCAATCTCTCCATATATATATATATATATATATATATATATATATATATATATATATATATATATATATATATATATATATATATATATATATATATATATATATATATATATATATATATATATATATATATATATATATATATATATATATATATATATATATATATATATATATATATATATATATATATATATATATATATATATATCCCAATTATTCATAATTACATTTATATATATCCGGATTAGAGATATATCCCATAAGTGCCCATAAGTACCTTTTTTCATAAACATCGACGGCATAATTTTTTAGAGCCAAACATGTATTGATAAACTCCCATATGTTTTCCCCATTTCTTTGTAACCTCCTATAAATGTCCAATTTTATTCACAAGAGACTTCGATAATCACCACATAGCGTTTATTAAGATACACATGCATACAGGCGTCTATACTATAGAGATTACATGGATCCAAAACAAAGAAGACATAAATGTACTTTTTGTCAACCTTTACACTTGTTTTAAGAAAATTACAAAATTCCAACGTTTATCCAATTGTGTAGGAGAAAATTGAAACATTCTGAATGATACCATAATAATAGGTAATACACCTTAAAACATCTGAATCAGGATATGAAACCATATGAAATACATGTTAACATAAATGACAAACTGGTTTTGACATACCACACTTACCTTGGAAAGACCATGATTACGATACTAAATTATCACAAGAAGGTACAAATTGGGATGGTTAAATGGAGAACATGGTAACTTTGAATTGTGTGATTTTCCTTAATTGTGGCAATGTTACTGCAGCGAGTGTTTAGGTGAAAGTTGACAGTGCCAATACCCTGCACTTAACCAACATAATATTTGTGAGCCAAAAAAATAAATACTTAAATGTTTGAAAGTTTATTGGTGTATACAGAAAAGAGGAAAGCTTTGCCCAATAAATATGAACTGCAATAGCATAAAATAAATTGAGGACAAAGCCGGAGTGCATATTGATAAATAACTGAATGTGACAAAATATTCTTTATGGAATGGTTGTCTTTGTCGTTGTTAGTTGCCATGGGAATGCTGTCTCCGACCATGTTCTACTACACCAAAGTCCTGAGTGAACTGTTCGTGGACAACAACCTCGCAGACAGCTCCAGCACCTTCCGGGAGATAGCCTCTCAGGAGGATGTGTGGAGGGTAAGTTTATCCCCTCACAAAATGTGATTAATATGCATGTGATAGCGATAGGCCCCCTGCCAATCTCTCCGACCAATGATTAAATATAGTGGAGTTGTACAGTTCTGGTTCCGGAAAAGTTGTACAGTTCCGGTTTGTACTTTTCAATAGGGAAAAAAACAACATGGATATCGGCGATCTAAAATTATCAAATAACAATATGGTGACCCATAATGGCAATATACGTATGAAATCGGTCATGAACACAACTTGAAAATATTGGAAAACTGCAACCATGCTCGTTTTCTCTCATGGTGAACTATTATTTTTGCTGAACAAAAATGAAACTAAGAAATATAAGTTGGTTACACACTCAACATCATTTAGTCAAAATAATAAGACCTAATCCTTGCCAACCCCCATCACAGCAGTGACATTGTCTTTCAGTTTGCCGAAGGTCCCCTGGCAGACGGTCTATACTGGGAGAAATGGTACAACGGTGGAAACATGACAAAGGACCTGTACGGCTATATCTATTATGAGAATAAAATGTTGGGAGTACCTCGCATCCGTCAACTCAAGGTGAGGAACGACTCGTGTAAGATTCCCAACGATTTCAAGGACGGCATAACAAGATGTTACGGCGAATATTCGGGGGGCATTGAAGACAAGGAGGAGTTCGGTCCAGGTCCCAACAGCACACTGTTCACCAGTATGCAAGCGTAAGTTTCAAACCAGATTTGTCTAAAATAATGAAGATAAAACGTTTCTGTGCTGCATAGTTCTCCACGTTTATTAGAAGAGGAATTATTTCTCCAAATTCTCCTATTCTGAATAAAGAGGCTTAATTTATCTACACTCTTAATAAGAAGGCTTAATTCATCCACATTCTTAATAAGAAGGCTTATTTTATCCACATTCTTAATAAGGAGGCTTAATTTATCTGCACTCATAATAAGAAAGCTTATTTTATCCACACTCTTAATAAGGAGGCTTAATTTATCACTAATTTATCTACATTCTGAACTCAAATCAAAGAGGCAATACCCAAACCAAAGGTCTCTTTCTGAGTATATCTTCCTAAAATGAGATAAATTAATACTGGATGATTTTTAGATGGCGGTACAACACCGAGAAGGAACTTGATGGGTCCAGCCATTCCGGTGTCATATCCAAGTATGGCGGTGGTGGCTTCGTCCAGAACCTTGGAAAAACACGTGCTGAGTTCGACGCTGTGATATCGGAGCTGAAAGATAACTTGTGGCTGAGACGCGGAACACGGGCTGTATTTTTTGACTTCACACTCTACAATGGAAATATCAATCTTTTCTGCGTTGTGAGGTAAACATCTAATATTTATAATATGAATTGCATGAAAACAGACTTTTTAATGAAATTAAAAAGAGAAGTTTTTGTTAGTAAATATTCAAATTCTAAAAGAAAAATGACAGATTGTCTTTTCCTCCAATGATATATATATATTGTATATTGGCCTTAATGTTAGAAATTATAGTAATTATGCCCATGGGTTGCATGATTCAATTAATGTCAAGCGAAAAAAACAAAAAAACAAAAATATTTAAAAAAAAAACGAATTCCACTTTATAATATTATAAAATGTGCTGTTGTATTCTGCCAGAATGTTGATTGAGTTACCGGCGACAGGTGGCGCCTTCTCCAGCTTCAACTTCCGGACTGTGAAGCTGATCCGGTACGTGACCGGAAAGGACTACTTCATCATGGCCTGCGAGTGCCTCTTCGCTCTCTATATCATCTACTACTTCATCGAGGAAGCCATTGAGATCAAGAAGCACAAGATCTCCTACTTCAAGAACCCCTGGAACGTCCAGGATGTGCTCCTGCTTCTCATCTCAATCGTGTGCATGGGTTTCAATGTGTATCGGACAATGTCGGTATCCAAGAAATTAGATAGCCTCCTAGAAAAACCCGATGATTATCCAGATTTTGAGTTTCTGAGTTACTGGGAAGTGCAGTTTAGTAGTGCAATGGCCATCCTGGTTCTCCTGGCCTGGGTCAAGGTATGTCCAATGGTTTTCGCTTGATACATCCAACAATATTCTTCTAGATAGATACATAAAAAAGACACATCTTTGGAACTATGATATCTTAAATCTGGCCCCACAGAAATAAATTGGGCACATAATGCTGATATAATGACGTTCTTAGATTCAATAATCTTAAATCTGGCCCCACAGAAATAAATTGGGCATATAATGCTAATCACAATATAATAACATTCTTCATTTAATATTTTTTGTAGTTATTCAAGTACATCAGTTTCAACAAGACGATGAACCAGCTGTCTGCCACCTTGGCCCAGGGGGCCTCCGACCTGGCCGGCTTTCTGGTCATGTTCCTTATGGTGTTCTTTGCGTTCTGTCAGCTTGGCTACCTTCTCTTCGGTCACACTCTCGCAGACTTTGCTTCATTCAGCAGCTGTGTGTAAGTAATATCTCAAAACATATTGCATCTACACAATGACATTCACTGACGTGAGCTATGGGAATCAAATCATTTAAATTTTGCAGTTGAATTCATTGTACTAAATTTCTTTGTCACGTTTACAAAAAGAGTGTCTGGAAATGATGTGATCGTCTTACTATAACCAATTTGTAAGTGTGTGTGTGTGTGTGTGTGTGTGTGTGTGTGTGTGTGATGCTTTTTTATTGAGTTATTAAGATAATTTGACCACGTTAAAGTGATATTTTTGATGGGGGTGGGGATAATGATAATGACAATGAAAATGGTGATGATGATGATAATGATGATGGTGATGACGACGACGATGATGATGATGATGATGATGATGATGATGATGATGATGATGATGATGATGATGATGATGATGATGATAATAATGATAATGATGGGGAAGGTGGGTTCACACGAGGTGACACATTAACAATGGCCGCCCTCTGTTTCAGGTTCACCCTGTTCCGTATAATGCTGGGTGACTTTGACTTCAATGGCCTGCAGTCTGCAGACCGTATTCTGGGACCTCTCTACTTCATTCTCTATGTCTTCTTTGTGTTCTTTGTCCTCCTCAACATGTTCCTCGCCATTGTCGGTGACGCCTATGCTGACATGAAAGAGGACCTTGACAACCAAAAGAATGACTTTGAAGTTGAGGACTACTTCAAAAAGGTCAGATTACTTCTACAAACCCAACCCAAAGTTGTATTTTTTGAAAGCCCTTTGTGAAATCTGTATAGAGTAAATTATTATAAAATAAGTATTTTTCTTGGCTAGGGCTATAATCAAGTGCTGGACAAGTTCAACCTGAAGCGAGACAAGATCGTGGATATTCAGCATGCGATAGCCATGGCCGACAGGAACGGGGACAATCAACTGGACTTTGATGAATGGCGAAGCGAGCTGAAGGGTCGCGGGTACGCCGAGGCCGAGATTGAAGCGGTGTTCGCTAAGTACGACATCGATGGCAACCGAACCCTGAACGCAGACGAACAGCAGACAATGATGGATGACCTTAACACAGACAAGGAGGCCTGTGACAACCTTGTAGACCTACAGGAAAATAGTCCAAGAGAGGGAGGCGAGTCTTCGGACAACCTCACTGAAATCCCCAAAGATGAGTTCAGTGCGTTATGTACCCGCGTGGACCGTATGGAGCTGTCCATTGGGACCATCGTCTCCAAGATTGATGCTGTCCTGATCAAACTGGATGCGGTGGAGAAGTCCAAGACCAAAAGACGCGAGGCTATGAGTAAGATCCTGGATGGCATAACCCAGGTATGTTTATATACAGCTTGAGTTTCCTGGATTGCACTAACACATTAAGGGACCTTATGTGGATTTCACCAACACGTTAAGGGACCTTATGTGGATTGCACCAACACGTTAAGGGACCTTATGTGGATTGCACCAACACGTTAAGGGACCTAATGTGGATTTCACCAACACATTAAGGGACCTTATGTGGATTTCACCAACACGTTAAGGGACCTTATGTGGATTTCACCAACACGTTAAGGGACCTAATGTGGATTTCACCAACACATTAAGGGACCTTATGTGGATTGCACCAACACGTTAAGGGACTTTATGTGGATTTCACCAACATGTTAAGGGACCTTGTGTGGATTGCACCAACACATTAAGGGACCTTATGTGGATTGCACCAACACATTAAGGGACCTTATGTGGATTTCAGCAACACGTTAAAGGACCTTATGTGGATTTCACCAACACGTTAAGGGACCTTATGAGGATTTCACCAACACGTTAAGGGACCTTGTGTGGATTGCACCAACACGTTAAAGGACCTTATGTGGATTGCACCAACACGTTAAGGGACCTTATGTGGATTGCACCAACACGTTAAGGGACCTTATGTGGATTGCATCAACACGTCAAGGGACCTTATGTGGATTGCATCAACATGTTAAGGGACCTTGTGTGGATTGCACCAACACGTTAAGGGACCTTATGTGGATTGCATCAACACGTCAAGGGACCTTATGTGGATTGCATCAACATGTTAAGGGACCTTGTGTGGATTGCACCAACACGTTAAGGGACCTTGTGTGGATTGCACCAACACGTTAAGGGACCTTGTGTGGATTGCACCAACACGTTAAGGGACCTTATGTTGATTGTACCAATACATTAAGGGGCCTTCAGTGCAACATCTTTCTCTATCATTCTGTGATTTGAATAAACCAATAAACTAAAATATGACTTAATTTAATCAGGTTACAATGTCATTAATATTACTTTTAGTATAGCCCTCTGATTTCATCATATTTAACAGCTCAAACACTTTTAATTCTCGAAATTACAGAGTAGAGTTTCACGGGAAAATATCAATACAATCTATGGTTTAGAATTGTGAAATACGATTCTTTCTCATTTCCGTATCAATAGAGTAAATTATTCATATCAAACCCTTGAGTAACATCAGCATTTGGAAGGATCCCAAGTTTCCGGGTCCATCCTCTTTGTGGCATGCAATGGTCGTTGGATAAACAATGTGTCTTTCTCAAATATTACTTTTATCTGAATCAGTTAGGGTAATGCCAAGAAAAGTCTCATGTTTCTAGACCTTTTTTCTGGACTAGCTTGTGTTATATGTTGCTGTCAATTCTAACCAAATCAGAGGACCTCGGCAAGCAAATATTGGAAAAGACCAACTATTAATGAGTTGTTCTCATTCTCAAACCGCGACGTTACTAATCATTAAAGGGATGGTTTATTTATGTCTTCATGCCAAACTAGTAATAGAATAGAAATTTCCCCAGTGAATTCGAAATGAGTAGGGCGTTGAGTCTCAGTGGCAGTTGAGTCAATATAGAGTAATTTTGCTTCATACATATATGAGTTATATTATTTCAAAAGACACGTTCACTTCTTCAAGTAATATGCCATTTCTTCCATAGACTAGCAGTGTCATCAAGTAATGTGTCAGTTTATCTACAGGCTAGCATTGTCATCAAGAAATGTGTCAATTTATCTACAGGCTAGCATTGTCATTAAGTAATGTGTCAATATATTCCTAGGCTAGCATTGTCATCAAGTAATGTGTCAATTTATCCACAGGCTAGCAGTGTCATCAAGTAATGTGTCAATTTATCTACAGGCTAGCGGTGTCATCAAGTAATGTGTCAATTTATCCACAGGCTAGCAGTGTCATCAAGTAATGTGTCAATTTATCTTCAGGCTAGCGGTGTCATCAAGTAATGTGTCAATTTATCCACAGGCTAGCGGTGTCAGTACCGAGATGAAGCAGGAACAAATGAGAAAGCTTGTGCGGGACGAACTTGAGCGTCTCGACTCGGAGAGCAGCAGCTCGCTAGGTGGCAGCAGTGCTCGCTCGCTAGGTGGCAGCAGCAGGGCAAGCAGCGCACGCTCCCGCCCATCATCTGCGTCCGGGGTGAGGGGTCATGCACAATTCTGAATGTGTATTCTTTAAAACTTTAATGAATGCTTTGAAATGAATATGTTTATCGTAATATTTCTTGATTAGTGAAAATAAAAATTTCAAAATTAAAATTATTTAAATTATCCTGTTTATTTTTGCTTTAGTCATCTGAATTCTAAGTGAGGTAAGTACAGATATTTTACACATTAAGGAATAAGATAAAAGATAATTAATACAATATTATTGATAAATACATTCCTACATGTCCATCATTTCCATGCCTGCGTTTTGATTCTTTTTGAAGATTTTAAGCAATCTGTTTAGATTTTAAAAATACATCATATAAAATAACCATCAATATTTGCAAACGTGACTTGAACGAGACATACTTCCCAGATAATTATTTGACTATTTTTAAAACCATTCGCAATATGATAAAACAAAAGACCATTAAATTGTGAATTGCAACTCGCTGTTCTTATCAAAAATACCTGCCTTAAAATGTCGGTATAAAAAAAATTCTTATTTCATTGACAGTTCAACTGGGCAAATGAGACATTCAGAGAGGGTTGTTCAGCCATAAGGCGATCTGAGCACACTTCCCAAGCCAATACACTGATGAGGGGCAACATGATCACATCACATTATATGGCGGAAGCAGAGAGGATAAAAACGTTCATCAATGTGACATAATCATAATACTATCTTCTCTAAATTGAAAAAAGTGCATATTGAATATATGATACATATTACAAGGCCTGGAGTATGAAAAATACATAATTATTTATTTGGAAACTGGAAACATATAGCGTACCAATCTATTCATGTGGAATATACTAAACAAGTTCAAAGGAGTGATGCACTATAACTGGATACATAATGACATTCAATGGCTGTGAAACTTGTCCACCGGGGCACTTTGACGTCAAAACACCACACAAGTGCACTCTTCTCATTGGCAATATACCAGATTGATGATATGCGATAATTGAATATTAACCCATTGACTGGCATCAAGTAATATATACCGACATTATGAACACGATATTATGAGTTAGAGCTCAATTTAATCTCAAGAAAAACTGATGATTCTAGTCAAAGTTACAATGCACCTAGGAGTAAAACTAGACAGTAATAACATGTCCATATATATGGACAGTAAACCAGCTCGCAGGTGCCCGTATGCCTTTGCCCGGAATTCCGGTCACACGTCACTGGAACTTGCAGTTGTTGTTTAGGGTTTCCCTGTTCTATATTTATGTCAACCAATCAGAGCAAACCCTCCATAATAGTGACATTATTCGCCCGCTGCACAAACCCATTGCAACGAGATGTCCTTGATAGTCCTATTATATAATGGACTGCATAGTCTAGAGTAAAACTTAATAAACAACACGTGACCACTGATTTGGTGAGGTTAACTTATTCCTGTGACACCGACTCACGTAACGTGCACATACTGATTTAACCTTATATGTAATGTTATGTAATTATATAATCGCTGAAAGTGGGACTGCTAAACATGGGTCCCGGATTGAACTGACTAAAGTCTAAATGGTTATTTGGCTGTGATATAAGAGTGATAATATCTTATTGTGATAGAGTAATATACGTTCACACTCACCATATATATTGTATTTGTACTACTATTTAAATATATGATAAGAAAACAAAGATTTGTAAAATGATATAACATATAAATTCTGATAATGAATTGTTAAAACCACATATTTCTAATACTTGACACGTGTGTTATGATGGAATTCAAAATTTGAGGAAATAAAATTTCAACACAAAAAAACTATATAATCAAATGTTGTTAATAAATATTGTGTGTGCAGCAAAGCACTTTGTACCTGTACGAGTTGTTCATTTGTAAATTACAAAGGTATAACATCATGGGCTTATCTGCAAATGAGAAGAAAAGGTTTGCCCTAATCCATATTTATCTTACTATATATAAACTGATTTAGTTGTATATGAAAGAATGGAGAATTGACCATGCGCTATCTGCAAACAAAATGACAAGAAGAGTTTTTATCTAAGCCATGTTTATGTCATAATAATATTATTTTTTTAAACTAAAGGGCATGAAAGGTCACATTTCTACCAATCTTGTATTTCAAATAGAAATTAAATATATCCTAGAATTTAAAGGATACAATCAATGCAATGCTAAGATTACAAAGCAATTTTAGAAACTACAAATTTTACAATTTGTTTTATTGCAATATTTTTTTCATGATGTTGAAATTTGTGTACCAAGAAAAAAAAGTCTGTGATTGATTGAGTGGTGGAACATCCTATAAACAAGATTATTTCCTGAAAAGGTAATACATTTTGAGCCCCCTGTTGGGCATTTGCTCATATTTTTTTTGCAAAGCATTACAAGGCATTGTCACACCCAATTGAGCAAAGGATTATAAAAGTATCCTCTCGGGTACTTATCATCTCCATTATTCCTTAAGATCACAGACTTTTCTGATTTTTGTACTTGTGGCCATAGATATGGGCAGATATATGAATCAATGTAAGGCTAGAGTAAGTTTTGAAACACTGACTTCAAGGATTGTATATAGAACAGAACAGAAATATCCATATTTTAATATTCATGAAACTAAATTTAAGAACTTTATACATGGATTAAAAATCTTTTCAATCGAGGTTGTGATTTCAGCACCGATCCCTTCATCTGTATATGACAGAAGATATAATTGACATGACAAAGATCAAACAATTTTGGCACTATCTTAGCTTTTCAGATTCAATATGGAATTGACAATGCATTGATGATATAGATAATCTTTTTTTCTTAAATCAAAGGTTTTTGAAATATGTGGGTTTAAATTGACCTAATTTAAACCAAATATTTATAATTGACAGTTATAGATGAATAAAAAAACCGTTTAAAACAGATATTATGGAACAAGATATTTTTGAAAATAATATACATATCTTTAAATTAATTTGATTTTTGCAAATCATTATGTAATGATTAACACTTCCATATTGATTGTATGGCTGTTTTTTAATCTCCGTATAAAGGCTTTAAACTGATCGACAATAACATCAAATCATGTGTCCAGAAATTTTATATTTTAATAAAACCCCAACACACGAAGAGAAACAAATAAATCTCTTTAGAAACATTAAATTTCTGCCTTTAGATATTACTCAGAAAAAAAAACTTCTAAAAGAATCACTGAGGACAAATTTGTTTTACTCATCATATCAGAGGATGAATTGCTCTGTTTTTGCGCATGCGTATTGAGATCAAAGTTGACAATTTTGGCAATACGTGTATATATTTAAGATAGTTTCGGTCTTAACTGAGACAATTTATTTGTGACAGCATAGACCTTTCCACTCCTTTACTTAAATTTCTACTCACACTTTGTAGTAATCCTGCCTTATTTTTTTATTGCCATATTCCACCAAATGAAATCCAATATTCTCACCATAGAATCGTTATGGACGCCGTTGATAGATACCACGTTTCAGCTATAAATAGCGAATACCCTGGATATCTATGATCATAGATATAGAATGAAGGGAACATGTTTATCTATGTTAGCATGTTATAGCACCTGTAAGATGGATATATTAATTGTTCTCTCTGTCCATATGGGCAATCTCCCTTGGGCCTCAGTGCTGTCCCCTGGTGATCATTCTTGCCACTATCCAGATTGTTAACATGCAATAACTTGCAAAGCTTCCAGTTTTAACAAATCCTTTGAGAAATTTGAATTTCATTTGGAAATTTCACCTCACTGGTTTATTATTCTCAGATTCTCGTTTGGTGAAGGGGTGTGACGGTCTGTCTTCTCTTTGTATCGGGATAGAAGTTTTATAGATATCTAGAAATAAATACACCCCAGAACAACACATGTCGCACAGGAGAAAATAATATACGCGAGGCACAGGACAGTTTATTTTACTTTTGATATTGATAAAATATCGGATGACTTCGGGTGGAAGAAAATTCACGAGTTATACATTGTTTAAACTTGGATGTTACAGAGGTTTTCTTCATTTCTAACTTGCACTTCAGATTCAGACGAATGCACTATCTCAAATATTTTACTTAATTGGCATCGCCAATGTAAGATATTCAATGTAACAGGATTTTGAGGCCTATCAATCGGAATTTGAGCGTTTACTTTGGAATCTTACAACTTAAGGAGAAGATCAGGAGAATTTTTTTCAATATTTGCCATGTCTGGGCAACGTCCTGCAAGTGCTCGGTCTCGGAGGCGGGCGAGAAGTGCACGCGCCAGAAGCAGTGTCTGGGACAACTCTGAACCTCTTCCCGAAGAAGAAATAGGAGGGGATAACCCGGCACTGGACACCAGGAACACCGGGATAGAAGGATATCAGGTTAATACGAAATCAGGACCAGTCTCTAAGAGGAGCGCAGAGAAGGAAGATGAAGCGCGTGATGAGAAAGATGAAACGGTGGAACCTCCATCAGGTTGCTGTGCGGCGTTCCTCAAAGGCTTCGGGTGTGAGTTCAGTTCAAATCTACTCACCATCTAATTACTTGGATAACATTATATTCACTGTATGATTAAAAAAAACAATGGAAAGTATAATCTTGGTTTTTGTATTTTGGAGAATGTCAGGAGATTGGGGTTTGTCTGAAAAACTTGCCACGTTGTCTTTAACGATATTTAACATTTAGGTTGTTATTTAGCATGCTTAGAGAACTGAAAGGTATACCTTGTTATGCAATTTTATAGTCATTCATACTTCGCAATTTGCAGATGATTTGTACTTTATTTCCAAGCCTTTTGTTAAAAAGTCAAGTTTATAGTATGTTATTCCAAATATTTGTTTTACATGTACTGAAGCACATATGTCGATTTTAATAGTTTTAAGCAGACGAGTGTAAACATTTAAAAATTGTTATAATACATGGAGATAAAAAAAAAACATTAAAAAAATAATCTTTGAATAAACAAGAAAAATCCTTAACATGCATATTAAAAATAAGAGCTTTTCTGTAAAACAAAAAATAGTTAATAAAATTGAAACTGGGCTTTTTATCAATAGTTTTCATGATAGGTATGTTAACAGCTCTAAGTGAATTTGAAACGCGACATCCTTTGCCATGAACGTGAAGAATGATAAAAGGACAGAGGGTGTGGCAGACTTTATCCCGCATAAATAGTGATTTAATTGGGTGTAAAACTGTGATTTATTTTGGAGTAATTCACTTGATTTGTTGTTTGTAGCTTTGTGGGCGACTCGTCAAACCATAGACCCAGATGATAATGATTCCAAAGTTCTAACCACGCTCCGAGAACTCATCGTCTATGTGATCTTCCTGGTTGTGCTCAGTGTGGGTATGTACCATATAAATACATAGAATAAATAGAGACGGTTTACCATATAAATACACAGAGTAAATAGAGAACATAGCGAGAACTCATCGTCTATGTGATCTTCCTGGTTGTGCTAAGTGTAGGTATGTACCATATAAATACATAGAATAAATAGAGACGGTTTACCATATAAATACACAGAGTAAATAGAGAACATAGCGGAACTGCAAAATTGTAATCAGAAGTGCACAAAAATCTCTCTAATCATTTAAAAAAAAGATGGATACCCGCATTCGCACTATTGACAAAAGCTTGACGGGTATTAGATAGATAGAGCTGATGATATAGCCTTTCAATGGTAAACATTTCAGTGGTAAACATTTCAATGGTAAACATTTAAGTGGTAAACATTTCAGTGGTAAACATTTCAATGGTAAACATATCAATGGTAAACATTACAATGGTAAACATTCCAATGGTAAACATTCCAATGGTAAACATTTCAGTGGTAAACATTTCAATGGTAATCATTTCAATGGTAAACATATCAATGGTAAACATATCAATGGTAAACATATCAATGGTAAACATTACAGTGGTAAACATTTCAATGGTAAACATTTCAGTGGTAAACATTTCAATGGTAAACATTTCAGTGGTAAACATTTCAATGGTAAACATTCCAATGGTAAACATTCCAATGGTAAACATTACAATGGTAAACATTACAGTGGTAAACATTTCAATGGTAAACATTTCAATGGTAAACACTTCAGTGGTAAACATTTCAATGGTAAACATTTCAATGGTAAACATTTCAATGGTAAACATTTCAATGGTAAACATTTCAATGGTAAACATTTCAGTGGTAAACATTTCAATGGTAAACATTTCAATGGTAAACATTTCAGTGGTAAACATTTTAGTGGTAAACATTTCAATGGTAAACATTTCAATGGTAAACATTTCAATGGTAAACATTTCAATGGTAAACATTTCAGTGGTAAACATTTCAATGGTAAACATTTCAATGGTAAACATTTCAGTGGTAAACATTTTAGTGGTAAACATTTCAATGGTAAACATTTCAATGGTAAACATTTCAATGGTAAACATTTCAATGGTAAACATTTCAGTGGTAAACATTTCAATGGTAAACATTTCAATGGTAAACATTTCAGTGGTAAACATTTTAGTGGTAAACATTTCAATGGTAAACATTTCAATGGTAAACATTTCAATGGTAAACATTTCAATGGTAAACATTTCAGTGGTAAACATTTCAATGGTAAACATTTCAATGGTAAACATTTCAGTGGTAAACATTTTAGTGGTAAACATTTCAATGGTAAACATTTCAATGGTAAACATTTCAATGGTAAACATTTCAATGGTAAACATTTCAGTGGTAAACATTTCAATGGTAAACATTTCAATGGTAAACATTTCAGTGGTAAACATTTTAGTGGTAAACATTTCAATGGTAAACATTTCAATGGTAAACATTCCAATGGTAAACATTTCAGTGGTAAATATTTCAATGGTAAACATTTCAGTGGTAAACATTTCAGTGGTAAACATTTAAGTGGTAAACATTTCAATGGTAAACATTTCAATGGTAATCATTTCAATGGTAAACATTTCAATGGTAAACATTTCAATGGTAAACATTTCAATGGTAAACATATCAATGGTAAACATATCAATGGTAAACATTTCAGTGGCACTGGGCATGCTGACGCCCACCATGTACTACTACACCACTGTGATGGGATCGCTCTTCATGGACAACAATCTCAAAGGAAGCACAAATACCTTCAAAAGTATATCAGGCAGATCGGACATCTGGGCCGTGAGTTGACATTAACTATCTTAAAATTGAATTTTAAAATATTTTTTCATTTCCAAGATGTGTCAGGAGATGTGAGCCATGTTTACTGCTATTTTTTTATTAAGTTATGTTAGGTCCACTCTTGCTCCTCATGAGAAGTCCATCCTCAATTTTCCTCAATTTTGCCTCTCATTGTTTTGTCTATTTGAGAGTTGGCACCTTTGGAACTTGACAAAGTCAGTTGGGGCCACGGGCCGTGGTGCAGTTGTGCCAGCTTATTAGCACCAGTTCCTCTGTGGTGATCCAAAGGTTGTGGGTTCGATCCCTAGCCATGCTGAGATTGAATTCATGATACAATTTCCCACATGAGCTGAGGCCCGTGTCTAATGCCTCAGTCACATTTGCGCCGATTTCAGTAAAGATGCCGGTCGATGGTTTTTTATTTTACAAAATCGGCAGGCAGTTCAGATTGCCGTGCGGGAACCGGGAGGTCATCGGCCACAATTGGGCATCTTTTAGACGTCGGGCGGGTCATGGGGAACTTTTAGCTGCAACTTAAAAGTTGCCGGCGTTTCCTCGATGTCTTATCAGCAAATACCATCTTAAAGTACATGTGCGGTCGTGCGGTGAAAATAGGATTATTTTTATTTCATGTGTTCACAGACCGTCGTCAGATGATCCCACGGGCTCCCTGCGATATATCATAGACGTCTTTAGGATGTATTTCAGACGTCTGTCAAATGATATAGACGTCTTTAGGATATCCTACAAAGGTCTGTGCCATTCAGTCTTGCACGTGCCGTGCGGTGCCCTTTAATAATGTGACCACAGCTACGGCATCTGAGATTGTTGCTGATAAACTCCCCGGCGCGCGGTGCAAATGTGACTGAGGCATAAGGGTTAACCCGTTGTCCTTGTAAATCTGTGACCAGGCGGGTTGTAATGTCAAAGACCTGTGACATGACAATTCAGTGAGGCAGCACCATATCTGTTACAAGTAGGTCTCATCACAAAATGACTGAAATAATGTTGAAAGTGATGTAAAATGTAGATATTGATCATGAAGCTATTTTGGACAGCTCAGAAGTAAACACAAGGGAAGTAGAACACCAGCAGTCAGTGGACACTGTTCAAATTAGATGACATCTGACATCTTGAGAATTCATATTTCGTGATAAAATGAATATCTATATGATCTGCAGCCAGCACTGGCCGCAAGTCAGTGCTACGCAGAAACGAAGAGGATCGACTACATATGTTAAAGGAAAGCTCAAAATTACAAGGTGTAACATTTTTCTTTTGACTAGCATGCATAGTAGGGACATCTAGCTTTTGACTAGCATGCATAGTAGGAACATCTAGATTTGGACTAGCATGCATAGTAGGAACATCTAGCTTTTGACTAGCATGCATAGTAGGAACATCTAGATTTGGACTAGCATGCATAGTAGGAACATCTAGATTTGGACTAGCATGCATAGTAGGAACATCTAGATTTGGACTAGCATGCACAGTAGGAACATCTAGATTTGGACTAGCATGCATAGTAGGAACATCTAGATTTGGACTAGCATGCATAGTAGGAACATCTAGATTTGGACTAGCATGCATAGTAAGAACATCTCGCTTTGGTCTAGCATGCATAGTAAGGAATTCTAGCTTTGGACTAGCATGCATATTAGGAAATCTAGTTTTGGACTAGCATGCCAAGTCGGGACATCTAGCTTTGGACTAGCATGCATAGTAGGAACGTTTAGCTTTGGGCTAGCATGCATAGTAGGGACATCTAGCTTTGTGCTAGCATGCTCAGTAAGGAATTCTAGTTTGGACTAGCATGCATAGTTGGAACATCTAGCTTTGGACTAGCATGCATAGTACGGACATTTAGCTTTGGACTAGTATGCATAGTAGGAACATCTAGATTTGGACTAGCATGGGTGTAGGAACATCTAGCTTTGGACTAGCATGCATAGTAAGGAATTCTAGCTTTGGTCTAGCATGCATAGTAAGGAATTCTAGCTTTGGACTAGCATGCATAGTAAGGAATTCTAGCTTTGGACTAGCATGCATAGTAAGGAATTCTAGCTTTGGACTAGCATGCATTGTACGAGCGTTTAGCTTTGGACTAGCATGCATAGTAGGAACATCTAGATTTGGACTAACATGCAAAGTCGGGACATCTAGCTTTGGACTAGCATGCATTGTAGGAACGTCTAGCTGCAGACAATATATAACTGTGGATAATATCAAGCTGTTAAATCTAAACATTTCATTTTCAGTTTGCAGAAGGTCCTCTGATGAATGGTTTATACTGGGAAAAGTGGTATAATGGTCAGAACATGACAGAGGAGGTCTATGGCTATATCTACTATGAAAGTAAACTTCTCGGTGTTCCAAGAATCCGGCAACTAAGAGTCAGAAATGATTCATGTGAAGTGTATGGTGAATTCAAAACCATTATTTCGTCCTGCTACGATGAATATAATGAAGACAGCGAATCTAGGGACAACTTTGGACTTGGACTTACCAATAATACCGTGAACACTATTCCACAAGCGTAAGTTAACAATATGAGTGTAGACATCCTCCAATGGGGCATGAGATGGGGCGTGGCTTAGTATGGCAACCGGGGAATCATTCCTAGATTGACTCCCTGTTTGATTCCCAGATCAATTCCCTGATTGATTCCCTGATTGATTCCCTGATTGATTCCCTGATTGATTCCCAGATTGACTCTCAGATTGACTCCCTGTTTGATTCCCAGATTGATTCCCTGTTTGATTCCCTGATTGATTCCCTGATTGATTCCCAGATTGACTCCCAGATTGACTCCCAGATTGGTTCCCAGATCAATTCCTGATTTGATTTTCAGACCAGTTCCCTGATTGATCACCAGATTGACTCCCAGATTGATTCCCAGATTGATTCCCAGATTGACTTCCAGATTGATTCCCTGATTGATTCCCAGGCCAATTCCCTGATTGATTCCATAATTCATTCCCAGATTGATTCCCTCACTCATTCCCTGATTATTTCCCAGATTGATTCCCAAATTGACTCCGAGATTGATTCCCAGATTAATTCCCAGATTGATTCCCAGATTGATTCCCAGATTGATGTTATTATGGAGTAGCTAGGGTATATGGGTTCCAGACATGGTCTAACAACAAACCAAAATTCAAACAAAAGTGATCTATCCACGACCCTTTAACTTATACATATCAGCCTTAACGCTCACTTATGATGACTTTATTACAGATGGAAATACAATACTGAGAAGGAGCTGGGTGGCTCTGGACACTCTGGAATCTTGTCCAGTTATCCTGGAGGAGGTTATATCCAGACTCTGGGGACTACACGAGCCAGATCAGAGCAGATCATACAAGAACTCAAAGACAACCTGTGGCTGGATCGCGGCACGCGGGCGGTCTTCTTTGACTTCACCATCTACAACGGCAACGTTAATCTCTTTTGTGTTATCAGGTAAACCTCCATTTTTTCATTTTCTATTCCAAAATGTCTATCTTAATAATAATGTTATGATGTCCGTACGCACATCCGGTTTAGGGGCCAATCTCGGCAGTCGAGACAATAGAGGGAGACAATGGTAATCATTTCGACCAATCAGAGAGCAGCTAACGGACGATTTTACAAGAAGTGTCATTTCAACATCGCATAGATGACTTTCTCAGAATAAATAAGACAAATAATTAAACAAATAGGAAAAAAATGTTAATTGACAACCTAGTAATTTGGGGTAGCTACGGATATTTCTAGTAGAATACTAGTTATATCAGGTTTTTGTAAGTAATCATCTTTCTAAAGAACGAGCGTGAAGTTCATTTGATATTTGATATTTGATATTTGAGCGTGTTTTTCAAAGTATGCCTCCAAGTGTATATCCATACACACTTATAGACAGTTATTTGTATGTGACAGATTGTTGGTTGAGCTGCCGTCGACAGGGGGCGCTCAGAGCAGCTGGAACATCCGCACCGTCAAGCTGCTCCGCTACGTCACCGGCAAGGACTACTTTGTCATGGCCTGCGAGTGCCTCTTTGCTCTTTTCATCATCTATTACTCCATAGAAGAAGCCATTGAGATCAAGAAACACAAACTGGAATATTTCAAAGACCCCTGGAATATGCAAGATATCATACTGCTGTTTATATCAGTGGTATGCATGAGTTTCAATGTGTACCGTACAATGTCGGTCACCGAGCAGCTGGATGAAATGCTGGAAGATCGACAGTCTTTCCCCGACTTTGAATTCCTTAGTTACTGGGAGGTTCAGTTCAGCACGGCTCTGGCATTGCTAGTATTCCTGGCATGGGTGAAGGTAAAATCTTGGAACATTTCTTGATATATAACTGTTAATATTTGTAATGAGTGCAGAATATGGTTAAAATGGAAACTTAAGGTCTATAATCCACAATCAGTTTGAAGAATCTAGAGAGAACTTCGTGTGGTCTCGTAGATTTACGTAACTGCCTTCGGCTCTGGGGCACACGTGGCGGACAAACTCGTTTGCATGAGATTTTTAAATACCCAACTCTTTTAGTCATAATTCATATTTTATGCCATGATTATATCTAAAATGTCCTATAAAAGCTTGATTATTCTTTGGATGGCATTAAATAAAGAAAATATAAATACTTGATATAAGTCGCCAGGTGCAAAAACTGAGTTGAACCCGTTTTAATTGAAACTGAGTTGAACCCGTTCAATTTAGATAATAAAAATTTAAGACTAGCTGGTTAAATTTATCTTTTCTGTGCTAAATTAACAAATATCATTACTTTGAACACATTTAGGCCAAAAAAACATAAATCTGACCCAGTTTTTCATTGTGGATTATAGACCTTAATATAAAAGGTCATGAATGTGCCTTTGAAATATAATTTGCTCACTTGATGTAGTTCATGATTATGCATGATACATGAATTTTTGCCTTTAATTTTATACAAGAAAAATTGAAGGATGTTGATAACAAAAAAGATGATGGTCTGAACATCTTTTGTCGATTGTTATGCCAAAAAAATGAATTGCCAAAAAAATGAATTGAAACCAGAATAGAAACTTATCATTATTCCTGCTCATGTATGTATTGCTCAAACTGATGTCTGAAAAAAAAGATGCAACTATAAACGAGAATTTTCATATTCCTAAACTTTCAAATGGTTCTTTTTCATATGTTGTTCATTGATTATAGCCATTAGTTGGGCACGCTCATGATAATGATGAGTTAATACATAACAAGCAGTACGTTAAAAGGCGCAGTTGGTTAGAACGCCAGCTTATTAGCACTTGGACTTATCTGTGGTGGATAAAAGGTTGTGGGTTCGATCTTCGGCCATGCCGAGATTGAATTCATGATATTGTTTCACACATGAGCTGAGGCCCGCGCCTAAAGGGTTAACCCATTGTCCTTGTAAATCTGTGACCAGGTGGTTTGTTATGTCAAGGACCTGCGACATGACAATTCCGTGAGGCAGCACTGTATCTGCTACAAGTAGGTCTCACCATGAAATGACTGAAATAATGTTGAAAGTGATGTAAAAACCCCAAACAATTGAAGTACGATAAACTAATGGAACTTTACCTGCGATATATGCTGATGACAGGTTAATTCTAAAATTAGCTCCTGGGCAGATAAGATGCAACAGTACTGTTGTAAATTCACTCTCATTTTGAGATGACGCATTTCATCCTATTCACTCTCATTTGGAGATGACGCATTTCATCCTATTTCTGACTCTTTGTTCTCTCAGATGTTCAAATATGTCAACTTCAACAAGTCTATGAACCAGCTGTCTGAGACGCTGTCCCGGTGCACGGCCGACCTCGCCGGTTTCTCCGTCATGTTCTTCGTGGTGTTCTTCGCATTCTGCCAGTTCACCTATCTTGTTCTTGGGGGCAAACTTGAGGACTACCGTACTTTCACAAGTTGTATGTGAGTGTTGAAAAACAAACTATATCAAGAGTTGTTGATCTGAACAATAAATAAAAAAAAAGAATTATTTATTACTGAATGCTTGTTTGTTTTTGTATTGTATTTTGCAGATTCACTTTGTTCCGTATAATGCTGGGTGACTTCAACTTTGGTGATCTGAGATCTGCGGATCGTATTTTTGGACCTCTGTTTTTCCTGACCTACATATTCTTCATGTTCTTCATATTACTCAACATGTTCCTGGCAATTATTGCTGACGCCTACACCGAGATGAAGGAAGACATGGCCAACCAGAGAAATGATATCGAATTAGGAGAATATTTTAAGGAGGTATATATATATATATATTTGTATGAGTCAGTTATCTTAATTCTAGGCAATTCATATAAAC
The DNA here is from genome assembly GCA_949316495.1 of Amphiduros pacificus. NCBI lineage: Eukaryota > Metazoa > Annelida > Polychaeta > Phyllodocida > Hesionidae > Amphiduros > Amphiduros pacificus. The sequence continues at coordinate 12,201,980 of OX439012.1, read as the reverse complement.
TAATCTACCCGTATAGCAAAATAGAGAATCAGTAATATATGTATATATCTATACTTATATTTATAATGTAATTAGGGATTCAGTAGTTAATGGGAAAATCAGATGAGGTTTCATATGCATCAGTAGTTAACTCATCACGTGGGCTGAGTGATGTGTATTATCAAGCAGCACAGCTGCACATTTTAACCTTTTAAGGCAGAAGGTTGTTTGCTTAAAAGTAGGGCAAATCCCATGAGCGCCCGTTTTGTCCTGTGGCCGATGTGACAGGGAAATATTCTGCCAGGAATAGTTCATAGCATTGATGCCAAACTCCACCAGAGGGCGACGTGGTGAACCTTTGTGAAAATGTGAAAATGTGAAAATGTTCACAAACATTACAAAAAACAAAGATCAGCTCTGAGGTCATTAGCAGCTCTAATGCCCAATGAAATAATGTTACAGAGTTATGACAGAAATGAATTTTGATTGGTCAAATGTTGCAGTCATGACAGAAATGAATTTTGATTGGCCAAATGTTGCAGTTATGACAGAAATGAATTTTTATTGGCCAAATGTTGCAGTCATGACAGAAATGAATTTTGATTGGTCAAATGTTGCAGTCATGACAGAAATGAATTTTTATTGGCCAAATGTTGCAGTTATGACAGAAATGAATTTTGATTGGCCAAATGTTGCAGTTATGACAGAAATGAATTTTGATCGGCCAAATATTGCAGTTATGACAGAAATGAATTTTGATCGGCCAAATATTGCAGTTATGACAGAAATGAATTTTGATTGGTGAAATGTTGCAGAGTTATGACAGTGTGATGAGCAAGCTGAGCCTGAAGCGGGATAAAATCCTGGAGATCCAGGAAGCCATGGTCAAGGCAGATGAGAACGGTGATAACCAGCTGGACTTCGATGAATGGCGCAATGAAATGAAGAACCGCGGATATGCCGAGGAAGAGATTGAGGCTGTGTTTGCTAAGTATGACATTGATGGTGACAGGGTTCTGAACGCCGAGGAACAACAAGCTATGATGGATGACCTGAGTAAAGATAAAGAAGAGTGTGAGGAGGAACTGGGAGATATGGAAGAAAAAGGGGAAGGGGACAGTGGCATAGAGAGGTCAGAGGTCAACATCGTTAGCGACGTGCCCCGGGATGAGTTTGATGGCCTGTCCGGGAGGGTGAGTCGCATGGAATCGTCCATCAGCTCCATTGCCTCCAAGATTGACGCTGTTTTGATGAAGTTGGCAGCAATCCAAAAGTCAAAGACAAAAAGACAGGAAGCCCTGAGGAGGATTATAGACGATCTCAACCAGGTACTCTGCTCATTTTTTGTTTTGAATAGAATAGAATAGAATAGAATAGAATAGAATAGAATAGAATAGAATAGAATAGAATAGAATAGAATAGAATAGAATAAAATAAAATAAAATAAAATGAAATAGAATAAAATAGAATAAAATAAAATATATAATAAAAAAATAAATGAATAAAAAAAATAAATAAATAAAAAAAATAAATAAATAAAGTGAAAATAAAATATGAAAAAATAAAATAAAATAAAATAAAAAACAAAATAAAAATAAATAAATTAAATGATATAAAATAAAATAAAATAAAAAATAGAATAAAAATAAATAAAAAAATGAAATGAAATAAAATAATTTTTTTTATTTTAAATAATAAAGAAAATAACAAAAAATAAATAAATAAAATTCAAAATTTCTTAAAAATTAACCATAAATAACCTGAGCATTTTTCCAGGCAAGTGGGAGCGAGGTTGAAGCCAAGAGAGGGAAGATGAGGAAGCTGATCCGGGAAGAGATGGAGCGACTGGATGCGGAGCTTGTGATTGGTGAACGGAGCAGCGCGTGGGCCGCACCTCACGTGGACAAATGAGACCACCACAACACTGATAAATACGTCCAGGATGAAGACAGAGAGACACACAACCATACTTTATATATTATATGATAATGGTGAACGAAGAATGCGATTAAACCCCGTGGGGAACATATCACTACAAGATCACTGATATACTTAAATAAAATGCACGTACTCGGCCTTCGTTAAGCAACCTGATCACAGTTGCATTAATATCAACATCAATATCAATATCAATATATATATATATATATATATATATATATATATATATATATATATATATATATATATATATATATATATATATATATATATATATATACATCGATATCATCGGCCCTCTACTGATATCATCAGCCCTCTACTGATATCATCGGCCCTCTACTGATATCATCAGCCCTCTACTGATATCATCGGCCCTATATTGATATCATCGGCCCTCTACTGATATCATCGGCCCTCTACTGATATCATCGGCCCTCTACTGATATCATCAGCCCTCTACTGATATCATCGGCCCTCTACTGATATCATCAGCCCTCTACTGATATCATCAGCCCTCTACTGATATCATCAGCCCTCTACTGATATCATCGGCCCTCTACTGATATCATCAGCCCTCTACTGATATCATCGGCCCTCTACTGACATCATCAGCCCTCTACTGATATCATCAGCCCTCTACTGATATCATCGGCCCTCTACTGATATCATCAGCCCTCTACTGATATCATCGGCCCTCTACTGATATCATCGACCCTCTACTGACATCATCGGCCCTCCACTGATATCATCGACCCTCTACTGATATCATCGACCCACTACTGATATCATCGGCCCTCTACTGATATCATCAGCCCTCTACTGATATCATCGGCCCTCTACTGATATCATCAGCCCTCTACTGATATCATCAGCCCTCTACTGATATCATCGACCCTCTACTGATATCATCGACCCTCTACTGATATCATCGACCCTCTACTGATATCATCGGCCCTCTACTGATATCATCGACCCTCTACTGATATCATCGGCCCTCTACTGATATCATCGGCCCTCTACTGATATCATCGGCCCTCTACTGATATCATCGGCCCTCTACTGATATCATCGGCCCTCTACTGATATCATCAGCCTCTACTGATATCATCGGCCCTCTACTGATATCATCGGCCCTCTACTGATATCATCGGCCCTCTACTGATATCATCGACCCTCTACTGATATCATCAGCCCTCTACTGATATCATCGGCCCTCTACTGATATCATCAGCCCTCTACTGATATCATCGGCCCTCTACTGATATCATCGGCCCTCTACTGATATCATCGGCCCTCTACTGATATCATCGGCCCTCTACTGATATCATCGGCCCTCTACTGATATCATCAGCCCTCTACTGATATCATCAGCCTCTACTGATACCATCGGCCCTCTACTGATATCATCGGCCCTCTACTGATATCATCGGCCCTCTACCGATATCATCGGCCCTCTACTGATATCATCGGCCCTCTACTGATATCATCGGCCCTCTACTGATATCATCGACCCTCTACTGATATCATCGACCCTCTACTGATATCATCGGCCCTCTACTGATATCATCAGCCCTCTACTGATATCATCGGCCCTCTACTGATATCATCGGCCCTCTACTGATACCATCGGCCCTCTACTGATATCATCGGCCCTCTACTGATACCATCGGCCCTCTACTGATATCATCGGCCCTCTACTGATATCATCGGCCCTCTACTGATATCATCGACCCTCTACTGATATCATCGACCCTCTACTGATATCATCGGCCCTCTACTGATATCATCAGCCTCTACTGATACCATCGGCCCTCTACTGATACCATCGGCCCTCTACTGATATCATCGGCCCTCTACTGATATCATCGGCCCTCTACTGATATCATCGGCCCTCTACTGATATCATCGACCCTCTACTGATATCATCAGTCCTCTACTGATATCATCGGCCTTCTACTGATATCATCGGCCCTCTACTGATATCATCAGCCTCTACTGATATCATCCACCCTCTACTGATATCATCGGCCCTCTACTGATATCATCGGCCTCTACTGATATCATCCACCCTCTACTGATATCATCCACCCTCTACTGATATCATCGGCCCTCTACTGATATCATCGGCCTCTACTGATATCATCCACCCTCTACTGATATCATCGGCCCTCTACTGATATCATCGGCCCTCTACTGATATCATCGGCCCTCTACTGATATCATCGGCCCTCTACTGATATCATCGGCCTCTACTGATATCATCGGCCCTCTACTGATATCATCCACCCTCTACTGATATCATCGGCCCTCTACTGATATCATCGGCCCTCTACTGATATCATCGGCCCTCTACTGATATCATCAGCCCTCTACTGATATCATCGGCCCTCTACTGATATCATCGGCCCTCTACTGATATCATCGGCCCTCTACTGATATCATCGACCCTCTACTGATATCATCGGCCCTCTACTGATATCATCGGCCCTCTACTGATATCATCAGCCCTCTACTGATATCATCGGCCCTCTACTGATAACATCGGCCCTCTACTGATATCATCGGCCCTCTACTGATATCATCGACCCTCTACTGATATCATCAGCCCTCTACTGATATCATCGGCCCTCTACTGATATCATCGACCCTCTACTGATATCATCAGCCCTCTACTGATATCATCGGCCCTCTACTGATAACATCGGCCCTCTACTGATATCATCGGCCCTCTACTGATATCATCGACCCTCTACTGATATCATCAGCCCTCTACTGATATCATCGGCCCTCTACTGATATCATCGACCCTCTACTGATATCATCGACCCTCTACTGATATCATCGACCCTCTACTGATATCATCGGCCCTCTACTGATATCATCAGCCCTCTACTGATATCATCGACCCTCTACTGATATCATCGACCCTCTACTGATATCATCGACCCTCTACTGATATCATCGGCCCTCTACTGATATCATCGACCCTCTACTGATATCATCGGCCCTCTACTGATATCATCGGCATATATCATTCATATAGATGGGTTTAACGGTCACATGAATTCATGTATGTGTCGACAATTATAACTTGACAATAGACTCATTTCAGTACATGTTTGAGAAGAAGAAAAAAACAGTGAGTGAAGTTAACATGCTATATATAGTGACACGTTCCAAGAACGTTTTTACTTGCAAATAATTATATAACTTATTTACCTATAAGCTAAATAGCTTGACAGTTAAATTAAACACCTTGTAATTAAAAGTAAATGATTCTCAAATGGAGCTAGATATATTTTCCTTCTCCATAATAAACGACAATATTTATTTGTATCATGGATAATATATTTGCCAATGCATTGCATACATGTATTGTGTTTTGTGCACTTTTCATTTTAAAATTAGAAATTTAAGCAAATTCGCAAGATACACCGTCAGAGGACGCTATCATGCTAATTTGATTCCCCCAAAATATTGATACCTTGGACGAGGTAAAGACAAATGTCAAAAGTAACAGAAACGTAATTTGTCATTTATCAGTATTTTCTTTGGTTCTTATCCCCAGCCCTTATTATCATAAGACTGGGGGTATTGAGGGGGGAGAAAGAAGGGTCATTTTCTTGGCCTTTGGAACAGATTCTACTTGGTTCCAAAGGATATGCTCATAGAAATTATTCTTAGAAAGTGATCATAGAAAATGCTCATAGAAAGTGCTCATTAGAATGCTCACAGAAAGTGCTCAAAAAAGTGCTCATTGAAAATGCTCATAGAAAGTGATCAAAGAAAATGCTCATAGAAAGTGCTCATAAAAAGTGCTCATAGAAAGTGCTCATAGAAAATGCTCATAGAAAGTGCTCATAGAGAGTGCTCATAAAAAGTGCTCATAGAAAGTGCTCATAGAAAGTGCTCATAGAAAATGCTCATAGAGAGTGCTCATAGAGAGTGCTCATAGAAAATGCTCATAGAGAGTGCTGATAGAGAGTGCTCATAGAGAGTGCTCATAGAAAATGCTCATAGAGAGTGCTCATAGAGAGTGCTCATAGAAAGTGCTCATAGAAAATGCTCATAGAAAGTGCTCATAGAAAGTGCTCATAGAGAGTGCTCATAGAGAGTGCTCATAGAGAGTGCTCATAGAAAATGCTCATAGAGAGTGCTCATAGAAAATGCTCATAGAGAGTGCTCATAGAAAATGCTCATAGAAAATGCTCATAGAAAGTGCTCATAGAAAGTGCTCATAGAGAGTGCTCATAGAGAGTGCTCATAGAGAGTGCTCATAGAAAATGCTCATAGAGAGTGCTCATAGAAAATGCTCATAGAGAGTGCTCATAGAGAGTGCTCATAGAAAGTGCTCATAGAAAGTGCTCATAGAAAATGCTCATAGAAAGTGCTCATAGAAAGTTTACGGAGCGCATCAATGTCAGAGGTAATATAAAATGTCGGCAATCAAAAGAACTTTGTATCCATTATGCTATGATTGTGTAAAGGGCTTTCACATTTTTTTGGGGTGATAAAATCTATTAAATATCTTATTATGGATATGTTTAAATGAATACAAGATATTTGATTTTTAACATTACAATGTATATTTTGTTAAAACTAAAGTGGTTCCAAATTCAGCTTGCAGTTATATGTGTTTATGATATGTCCTATACTTAATATATGTTCACTCAAGTGACAAGTTCACTTGGACGCTGCCAGCGAAACATGACTCAAAGACTATCAACTCCTGCAATAAAAAACTCGGACAGAAATTAAGAAGTGGTGCAGTAATATTATATTCTATGATTGCATTTATTCATTCAAGAGTAAAAAATATATAGGTATTTTGATAATATTATTATGAAAACAGCATATGAACCAGAAATGTTTGTTCACTTTCTTCAATCATTGTGGAATTTAATGAAATACAGAAATAATTGGAATATATAGGTATTTTGATAATATTATTATGAAAACAGCATATGAACCAGAAATGTTTGTTCACTTTCTTTAATCAATGTGGAATTTAATGAAATACAGAAATAATTGGAATCTACGCTGCTGCAGTTCTCCATAGTTACTATCAGGTGTACTTACTAATCACCCTAATAGAACCTTAGGAAACCAGTCACCCCATCATCTAGAATAACAACCTGAGGAAAGTGTTACAACTGTGACAGTTTTTTGCAGACTCTGACAGCTAAAAGAATGTGTCTGAAATCAGGAACATCATCTCACTTTGTACTCAAAATTGATATGTGCATATCTTTATTACTACTTCAATACTAACCTTTAATAATACTCTTAGTAATGAATAAAAACAATGCATTCATTTATATTATAATAGCAATTAGTTTGTAGATATCGTTTCAACAATTAAAGTACTCATGAAATGATATTTTCAAACACTTTTTCCTTGCAGAGAATAACTAACCGTTTATACCCCAAACTTTGTGGTCAAATGTTGTACCCATCATATTTCCCCCACAAATACTTCTGTGCAATTTGAAAGTGGACAAGTCTTCTGCTAAATTCCAAATCATCCATTGGGCATTTTGTCAACAAACTTTGTTTAGCTGACCAGTGATCTAGTGCAAACAACTGCTTAGTAAAGTTTTGCTAACAATGAGGCACTTTCAGATTGAGACAATGGAGTAATTGGCTTACAGAGACTTGTTTGTCCATTTATGATTGTCTAATGGTACCTTTACACCTTTACAGACTACAATAGAGGTCACATGATTGTATACACGTGACCACCCAGTACTTAACATTTTCAGAAAACACAATAACCATGGTCAAGGTATTTCAGTTGATTTCAGTGAGATAGTCTTCATGTATCACAGTTTCGTCGGCACATATAATTTAAACATACCCCATATCTCCGTGTTTTTATGAATCCTTTAAATAATGTCAGACAGACAAAAGGTAACAAAAGAATTACCCATCACGTATACCAATCATATCATTTAACCAGATATATTTAAACATTTAAATGTCTCTGAATTAACACATCAGCTCTCGTTTCATCTCGCGCTCTATCTCTATGCAGTTGTACATTTTGTGATGTCTATTTAAGTGGTATACGGATGGTGAATGCATTTATCTTAGATATATCATATCTTTGCGGAACGGATATTGGCACGTCCTAATCGCCATCTGTAACACCTTTGTGTTTGACACTGGAGGTCATGGGAAATGTCAATCATATCTCTCTTCTTTGTTATTGTTTGCTGTGTTGCCAAAATGTATGGAACTTTGACATTTATGGTCCAATTTACTAAATGGAATATAGTCATATACTAGTAGTCACAGTGATTTATTCAGTTATACGATGGGCTTCTTTTACATTAAATTGCATTCTATCAAATTCAGTTTGACCATATCTATTTCTGTTCAACAATTAACCGAAGCCAATATGTTTCAAACTTTTGTATGGAGTGTTATTCCCTCAAGAGAAAATAGAAAACTTTGAAAGGAAAGTCTTTAGTTTAAACATATCTTTTGGGTCAACAGATTGGACAGCAGTCTTATGGCTATATATTAAGTTTTTACTCTTAAAAAATAATACAGTCTTTGGTATGGAACCAGCGTGAGTGATGCCTCAAAATATCTTAGCGATAAAGACCTAGTATGTAATGGAATAGTCATTTTGTTCTGATGTCAATTCAAAGTATGTTACAGTAATTGTGGTTCGCAAAATTGATTTTCTGATATGTATGAGAGTAAATGAACGTGGAGAGATTGGATGAAGAAATAAGACACATTCTATGTGATGTATGCTGTCTAAATAGTCAGATCCTAATGTTCCTAAATAGTCGGAACCTAATGTTCCTAAAAAGTCAGAACCTAATGTTCCTAAAAAGTCAGAACCTAATGTTCCTAAATAGTCAGAACCTAATGTTTCTAAATAGTCAGAACCTAATGTTCCTAAATAGTCAGAACCTAATGTTCCTAAATACTCAGAACCCAATGTTTCTAAATAGTCAGAATATAATGTTCCTAAATAGTCAGATCCTAATGTTCCTAAATAGTCAGAATCTAATGTTTCTAAATAGTCAGAACCTAATGTTTCTAAATAGTCAGATCCTAATGTTCCTAAATAGTCAGAACCTAATGTTCCTAAATAGTCAGAACCTAATGTTCCTAAATAGTCAGATCCTAATGTTCCTAAATAGTCAGAATATAATGTTCCTAAATAGTCAGAACCTAATGTTCCTAAATAGTCAGAACCTAATGTTCCTAAATAGTCAGAACCTAATGTTCCTAAATTGTCAGAACCTAATGTTCCTAAATAGTCAGAACCTAATGTTCCTAAATTGTCAGAACCTAATGTTCCTAAATAGTCAGAACCTAATGTTCCTAAATAGTCAGAACCTTATGTTCCTAAATAGTCAGAATATAATGTTCCTAAATAGTCAGAACCTAATGTTCCTAAATAGTCAGAACCTAATGTTCCTAAATTGTCAGAACCTAATGTTTCTAAATAGTCAGAACCTAATGTTTCTAAATAGTCAGAACCTAATGTTCCTAAATACTCAGAACCTAATGTTCCTAAATAGTCAGAATATAATGTTCCTAAATAGTCAGATCCTAATGTTCCTAAATAGTCAGAATATAATGTTCCTAAATAGTCAGATCCTAATGTTCCTAAATAGTCAGAATATAATGTTCCTAAATAGTCAGATCCTAATGTTCCTAAATAGTCAGAATATAATGTTCCTAAATAGTCAGAACCTAATGTTCCCAAATAGTCAGAATATAATGTTCCTAAATAGTCAGAACCTAATGTTTCTAAATAGTCAGAACCTAATGTTCCTAAATAGTCAGAACCTAATGTTCCTAAATAGTCAGAACCTAATGTTTAATCACATCTGAAAACGGTTCTAATGTTGGAATATCATGACAAAAACTGTGGAAATAAGAATATGATCTGGATTAATTTAAAGTATAAAATCTTATAAGGTACATTTACTGTACAAAGTACGGATGCCGCAATTCAAAATTAGTTCCTGGGCATTGAGAAAATGATGTTATTAGATGTATTCATATACCTGAATGATCGACAAGTAAAGATAAAAGTGACCTAATTATAATTCATTCGGCACACAGCGTTAATGTTGTACCCTGTACAGAGTTAGTCAACATTCCTCATGTTTAACATAATAAACGATGGGTCCTAGTTCTTGGCGTCCTGTAAATACTGATCGGTGGGCCATGTGCATCTCAGTCGTTCTGTCACTTGGCAACATGGAATTACGAAGAAGGGTACCAAATATTCCAACAACTTATTTGGTGATATTAGTTTTTTGTTTCAGTTTTCCTAGTCAATATGCACAAAGGGAAAAGTGTGATTTCGATAATGACTACCAAAGCTTTGATATAAAAGAAGATTATAAAAGTATGAGAGCAGTGCAAGAACTTTTGCTTGACAACGGTATGTATCATTAAGATATCTTTAAATCAAATCATCTAAAAGTAGAGAACAAATAAATGACAGAACAATGGGTAGTGTACTAACAGTGTGCGGAAAATGGGTAGAACAGTATTTACAAAAACAGAATTACAGAAAAACAGGTGTCAGAGTTTGAAAATAGGTAAAAAATAATCACAGCAACACAACCTCAAATACATGTAGAAAATTCTCATCACCTGAAATAGGAATACATATGAATGACAGGTTAATGGGTAGAACAATAATAAGAAAAACACCATGAACAGTGTCATGGGTTAATAGAAACAACAAGTTATAGTTAATATTAGAAACAACAAGTTATAGTTAAAAACAAGTCGGCATTTGAAAGTATGTTTAAAATAAGCATAGCAACACATCCTTAAATGGGAAAATAACAGGCAAGTAAAATAAATAATAAGTACACAACAAAAGGTGTCGTGGCAGGTTAATTACAAACAAGGGAAATAAATGGTGATAGAGCCTTTTCTTCCATCAGTCCTAGACTCTGGAATAAACTACCTACTGTGATTAGGAGTAGTAGCTCAGTTGCGACTTTCAAGAATAGACTGAAAACGCACCTTTTCAGAACGTATGTTCTTGAAGCGCTTTGAACAGACTTGTCTGATATTAGCGCTATACAAATTTTATTATTATTATTATTATTATTATTATTATTATTATTATTATTATTATTATTATTATTATTATTATTATTATTATTATTATTATTATTATTATTATTATTATTATTATTATTATTATTATTATTATTATTATTATTATTATTATTATTATTAAATGGCATACGGATAGATGGCTATGGACAGAATGAAAGATGGGAGGAAAAATAAAACATAGGTTAAATACCGCAAAAATAAGGGTACAAACAGTGGTAAAAATGCTAAGAGTTGAAATATTTAAATAACAAATTCTGAACAAAAGTAGGATTAGAATGATAAAGGGGGAAAGCAATCTCTCTGGGGATCAAACTGATATATCAATGAAGTACTTTTCCAATCAGATTTTTCCAATATACTCCCCCCCCCCCCAACCCTGAACTATAAATGATCCATTCTAAACTGTTGTTGAACATTGGAAATTGACATGTTCTGTCATTGTGCCTGATCATGTCTAAGAGGCAACAAATTGCAGAGCTGTATGGTAATTGTATGCAAATGCGAGGAAAAAGTATTCCACACTTGATGCCAATTGTGGCAGAGGTAGTATGTGACTCTACCTCACCATGCAGTGTAATGAAAGGGCCGTAAAACACCATTTCACATTATTTCACAATAACAAGTACAGAAATAATAATCAGAGTAAACTCAGGTCTAATAGTATAAGGATGTACTTGGAACTCATGGTTATTCCTTTCTAATTACCTGACTTGACCTTAAATTCGCTTTTCTGGATTCATTTGTAATTATTTAATTCTAATAATCGATCAACTGAAGGAAAGAAATGTAAAAATATATGTATCTTAATATGGAAACTAATGGCAACTAATGGCAACTAATGGCAACTAATGGCAACTTCAACAATGCAAATGAATTGTTAAACCCGATAGAACATGATTGAAAAAAAATCATGTGTACATTCTATCATATTCATTGTACAATTCTGTACACACAAACAGGTGGTGGATTTAAGTTAAGATCTTCCTAGATATTCAGGCAACTGGAAAATTGCATGATCGTGCAAGTAAGAATATGCAAAAAATATATGCCAACCTATATTTATGAAGAGAGAAACAGATCTGGTAATTTTCCTATTTTAACAGATATTGGACACAACAATTTTCCTAAAAACTATCTAAAAAAGTATTGAGAAACTGCAAGATTTGTGGAAAAAATTCCCGTTTCATTTAAACTTTCAAGTTCTATCACATGTCAACAGTCATGATAAATATTCATGTGATTATTCATAATGGATACACGTCCAACACCTCACCCCATCCCCATCTGTTAATGCATTAATAGTTTAATACACATTTCTTTTCCCATTGATTAAAAGATTTCCAAAACTGGTTTCCCAATAAATCAAATCACTTCAAATATTTTATCTGTTGCATAGCATGCAACATACTGTAAAGATAGGGTTAGTAGGTAACCCAACTCTTCATGTTTACAATATAATACAACGATTATATTCCCTCTAAAAAGGCCAAAAAAGATGGGGTTAGGGCCTCCACCCATTTAACCTTCCAACCACACGCAATCTTTGCCGGCGGGCCATGTCATGAAGATATCCATGCCGATAGTGGAGATAGGTCCACACCCTACTTATTCAAAAAAGCAATGATTACAATCCCAAAAATATACATTTTTAATCTACTCAATCTTTAAGTGCACACAAGAACAAAAAATGTTTGTTAATACCAAATAAAATACATCTGGTCAAGTTTGTTAAACTCAGCCCGTTTCATTTCTACCTCATACATTTAGAACAGGGTATCCCTTGAATTAATGGATTAGAGTATACCTTGAATTAATGGGTGACATTATATGTTGACACAAGGAAATAATCATAAAATGGTAGACAAACACCTTCTGCGTTAGCTGTATTCTCTCGGCCAATCACAACTCAGTATTGAATTATTTCTCATAATGAGTGTGTGTGTGCCATGGTGAAATATTTCTCACTAAGTGTAAACAGTTTTACATTGACATGACAGTGGTGTTACTGCCTGAGAATGTGAAAATAAGAAACAGCAGATCCTTAATATTCCAGGTCAAAGTAACCATTCACACCACATAATGTCACCCAATGTGAAAAAAAACACATTTTCAGGAGGACTATCAGAACTCAGGGATGTGGGCACATTGAATATGATTTAAGTTTTGACATTCTAGATCAAGTTTTAACTTAATTTCTTTGAACATTTATTTTGTTTCCAATGAAACAACAATATTTGTATTTCTGTGCAGTGAAAAGTACATATCTTCAGTGTTAATGAGGCACTATGGTGTCAGTGAAACCTTAAGAACATATTTACCACTAAATATATTATTCCACTAAATTTCTCAAGACAGACAGAAGACAAAATAAATAATCACTATCTATTTCCAGATATTCAAATGACATGAAACAGATCAACACTAAATGTATGAAATGACACATAATCACAGAACTCACACCCAGTCACGTCACACAACTGACCCTTTTTATGTAACATTTCGATACCTGTTTATTCAATGGTTGCTCATGTGCATCCATGTTTTAAGTTTAGGTAGACACTAATAACTGTCCCAGATACATATAGGGACAGTAAACCACCATGCAGGTGCCTGTATGCCGTGCCCGGAATTCCAGTCACACGTCACTGGAAATATATGGTTGTTGTTTGGGGTTTCCCTGCTCTATATTTATGTCAATCAATCAGAGCAATTCCCTAAAAAATAGTGACATTATTCGGCCGCTGCACAAACTTATTTCATCGAGAGGTCCTTGATAGTCCTAATATAGATATTTGGACCATAGGGAATCTGAAAAGCTAAGATAGTGTCGAAATTGTGTGATCAATGCAATGTCAATTCTCCCTTTACTCATATACAACTGAAGGGAGAAATCCTGTGCTCAGTGGGGTGTGACAATGCCTTGCAGTTCTTTGCAAATATTGTGAGCATTTAAACAATAGGGGGTGCAAAATTTGTACGTTTCCCAGGGAAAGATATTATTTACAGGGTGTTCCACCACCCAACCACCGGTTTTTTTTCTAGCTTCTCTTGGAACACAATTTTCATCTCCATCAAAAAATATTTTTAAAAGGCATAAGGTAAAGTTTTCACTTTTTAAAAATGCTTTGCTATCTTATCATTGAATGGATAATATCCTTTAAAGTTTAGGATGTACATAAGTATTTTTAATCTTATTTTAAACATCAGATTGACAAATTTAAATTTCTCCAAATTTCGTAATCATTATTGTCAACAGTGAACAGACAAAACCATTTACTCATACATTGGATAATAAGAAATGAATGAGCCTTGATTTCACTTCTGACAATCATGTACTGGTTGAATAACAAAATAATCATCACAAGCAGTATCAAGACTGAAATATATATAATACTTCTCTGTACTGTCAGGTAAGCTCAGACTTTGTTGTTGATGACAACTGGCAATTCACAAGTCTTCACAAATTAGTTTCGGCTTTAATTTATTTTGTTTAATTTGTAACCAAATCAAACAAGAATTACTGTTTTGAATCACAGTCATGATATTTCTGTTGCAAAGGTGTAATGAATTGTTGTCACAGTTGTTCATCTAATATTATCATATATTTTCTATAGAAATGATAGAAATCTACATGTTGAATTTCTGACAAGGTATCATAATGGTCATGTCTCATTTCGTGTCTGCAGTGAGGCCATCTATAAACCATACATTACGTGATATGAAGTACAACAACACTGATCTGTGATTGGCTAGAGAAACTAGGCCATATTTTAAATCAGACAAAGCATGCTCACTGGACCTAACTGATTATTTGGCATTTTTCAGGTGAATAGATTGAGTTTGTACATGATTCTTTACATGACAGAACGTCATTTCAGTTTTTTCAAGTCTGTTTGAGATATGAGCTGTCTGGAAACCAAATGATAATAATACGTTTGATCTTAGCCATATGTTGTTATAAAGTATAACTAATATAAAGATATTAGAACTAACATATACTATTACTCTGCATGGCGAGGTAGAGTCAAATACTACCAGGTATAAATCCTGGATCTGTTGTGGAGAGTAATATACTGTATGCAGATACAGGTTTGATGCTGGCTCTTTATTTTTATAATATTGGTCCAATTCTGGCTCCTTATTGGTGAAATATTGGTCCAGCGGTGGCCCAGCATAGTTTGTATACAGTATGCCTTAAATAAACCAATACAGCTTCAATGCAGGCATTGTTGCTGGTCCAATGATGGTGGCCCTGTTCAGATTGGATATTGGTCCAGTGAAGAAACAGCAATATCATTAATACAGCATACTGTTGCTGGTCCAATGATGGTGGCCCTGTTCAGATTGGATATTGGTCCAGTGAAGAAACAGTAATATCATTAATACAGCATACTGTTGCTGGTCCAATCATGGTGGCCCTGTTCAGATTGGATATTGGTCCAGTGAAGAAACAGTAATATCATTAATACAGCATACTGTTGCTGGTCTAATGATGGTGGCCCTGTTCAGATTGGATATTGGTCCAGTGAAGAAACAGTAATATCATTAATACAGCATACTGTTGCTGGTCCAATCATGGTGGCCCTGTTCAGATTGGATATTGGTCCAGTGAAGAAACAGTAATATCATTAATACAGCATACTGTTGCTGGTCCAATCATGGTGGACCTGTTCAGATTGGATATTGGTCCAGTGAAGAAACAGTAATATCATTAATACAGCATACTGTTGCTGGTCTAATGATGGTGGCCCTGTTCAGATTTGATATTGGTCCAGTGAAGAAACAGTAATATCATTAATACAGCATACTGTTGCTCGTCCAATGATGGTGGCCCTGTTCAGATTGGATATTGGTCCAGTGAAGAAACAGCAATATCATTAATACAGCATACTGTTATTCAGCTGCATCAGTGCTGTATGATATGTTGGGGCAAAATAATAACAAAGCAAACAGCTTTAAAGTTATGAACAAATTCAAGCTTTATTCACAAATTCATTTCAATTTCACTGCCATTCTATGCAGATTTTAGGGCCTCCTCAATTGCCTGCTGATGCCTTTCCTTCTCAACTTGCCTTTTCTTTCATCCCCCTGTTCTTTCTCCATTACCATGCATTTTGCTTTTTTCTCAATCATACTTTCATGTACTTTTCTGCAAATCTATACAAATATGACTTTTTTATGACAGATAAAAGGTTTTCAGCAACTAAGTTTGTAATTCCAAATCTTAAGAATTTTCATCAGTCTTACATCTGGAGATATTGCTGTGCAAACACCTGCAACATGACAATTCATCGAGGCAGTACTATATCTGCTACAAGTAGGTCTCATCATGAAATGACTGAAATAATGTTGAAAGTGATGTAAAACCACAAACAAACTGTGATTGAATTCCAGCACTGTAAATGTACCACTTCCAATATATTTCATATTTTGTATATGCCCTACATCTGCCATCAGGGGACAATTATTAGAATTAACCAATGAAATGATAACCAATAAACAAGCTCTGTGCTGAAGGGTTTTTTCATTGATTTTTTTCCAGGTTGCAAATATAATGACGATTGTAAGTCATGCTCAGGTTACGGGATTATGAAAGTTACCCTGAAGAGATTCTGTTACCAATGTCATCTAGACATCACGCCTAACACTGGACCTGTAAGTTTTAGTTTTGTTGTACCAATATATATAGTTTTAGCTAACGTAGACAGGGACATGGCTGTGTTGCTAAGATGTCTGTCTCCCATGCTCCCACCAAGTTTCGGGGTTCAAATCCCGGTTGGAACAAGTACATGGGTGGGTGAAAGGGTGGATTTTGTTGTTTCCCATTTTAACTAGTGCTCCATGATAATGCAAAGAAAGACACATAGTCTTCGAAAGGAGTAGGGTGTTGAGACCCGGTGACAGGTTTCTATCTGATCCGGTATAGCGTAAGCAGTGCTGAAAAGGTCGTTATTACAAACAAAATTTAGCTAAAACATACATGTACTAATATATTTAAATTGATTTGTATAACTAAGTACAAATTATCTTTGTGATTTAAAATTATTCGGATTACTTAACCAGTTTTGTGAAGAAATTTCACTTGATTTCATAAATCGAAATTCCATCTGTTTATAGCAAACAGCACAATACACACCACATTCACTTCAGTATCTTAGCAACAGTAAACATGTCAAAAGACAATATGAGTACCAGTCTCACTCATAACATCTTTATAACAAAAGCAGTAATACACTTCTTATCAATGCAACAGCAACCTAAATGACATTTCCAGCTAAGTTACATGTTAAACTATTTGCCATAATTTCATAATATTTGCCATATTTTCATATTTTAGAGTACGAAGCCAGAAATACCCAAAAATGGTCTTTATCAACGAATTATGCTATGAATATATTTTTAATCTTAACAAATTAAGACATTGAATTTAACATCTGTCCCATGCAGCCATTGTCAGTTTAGTCTTTCACCAAACCCAAATATGACCTTCAGTAACCTTGAGTCGTGTTGAAATATTTCCTTGTACTTCTTTGTCATAGCCTACAGCAAAGATGGTCTCGGTGCAAACCTGTCACCCTAAATGTGAAAATAATACCATGCAAGAGAGATGCCCAACAGATCCAGATGGGACATTGATCAAATGTGATTGTAAAGGTACTATAATAATTTACCATTATAATTATTATATCAACCACGGATGTGATCTTATCATTATTACTAAGAATATATTATTCCTTGTATTGTTACAAGATATTAAAGCTGTAAGTGCGTTTTCTTGTTTATATGAGCATAATGCTAGATATTACACAATTTGTAACTGATAATTCACAATGGATATTTTTAGTATCTAGTTGTTAATTATATTAAAAAGCATGGGAAAATGGGTCATGACCCACATCATAAATCATTACTGCACTATTAGTTATGGCAAGGTATAATATATAATGTATAATATGATTAGATATGATTTTCCTTTTCTTGTGAAATTTGATTTATGGATGTATCGAAAGATGTTATTAAAATGACTGTAATGAATGGGAAAATCATCCCAGAAACTAATGTTTACCTTCCCTTATGATATATTTCTATAGTTTTAGCCTGTCCAAGAATAAAGGAGGTACAGAATGCCAATCCTGTGAAGATTCTTGGACTGTTACCAGGGAGGACAATGGAAGTTGCATGTCGTTATGGTTACTGGCTTCGGTCTCTCCAGAGGACTGAAATGACGTTTACCTGCCTGAACAATGGAACATGGTACCCAGAAACCCCTCCAACTGAATGTACAGGTAGGACGATAAAGAATATATTGAATACATGAATGATGAGGGCGTAACTTGTCAATTCCTTCACATAGTTATTCGTACAAAAATACTAAAGCAGCATGTCATTTTGACAATGGTTTCTCAATAGAGCTGGTAATCTTATTAAAAAATAAATATGGGAGATTAAGATAGGTATTTTTGGACTTGTTTACTGAGTCTGACAGAGTTGTGTATGGTGTGACTAGCATTGTCTACCCAGTGTGATAGAGTTAAGTGATGTGTATATTGTAGCTAGCATTGTCTACTAATTCCTATAAAGTTAAGTGATGTGTATATTGTGGCTAGCATTGTCTACCTAGTGTGATAGAGTTAAGTGATGTGTATATTGTGGCTAGCATTGTCTACCCAGTGTGATAGAGTTAAATGATGTGTATATTGTGGCTAGCATTGTCTACCCAGTGTGATAGAGTTAAGTGATGTGTATATTGTGGCTAGCATTGTCTACCCAGTGTGATAGAGTTAAGTGATGTGTATATTGTAGCTAGCATTGTCTTCTGAGCCTGACAGAGTTAAGTGATGTGTATATTGTGGCTAGCATTGTCTACCTAGTGTGATAGAGTTAAGTGATGTGTATATTGTGGCTAGCATTGTCTACTAATTCCTATAAAGTTAAGTGATGTGTATATTGTGGCCAGCATTGTCTACTAATTCCTATAAAGTTAAGTGATGTGTATATTGTGGCTAGCATTGTCTACTAATTCCTATAAAGTTAAGTGATGTGTATATTGTGGCTAGCATTGTCTACCTAGTGTGATAGAGTTAAGTGATGTGTATATTGTGGCTAGCATTGTCTACCCAGTGTGATAGAGTTAAATGATGTGTATATTGTGGCTAGCATTGTCTACCCAGTGTGATAGAGTTAAGTGATGTGTATATTGTGGCTAGCATTGTCTACCTAGTGTGATAGAGTTAAGTGATGTGTATATTGTGGCTAGCATTGTCTACTAATTCCTATAAAATTAAGTGATGTGTATATTGTGGCCAGCATTGTCTACTAATTCCTATAAAGTTAAGTGATGTGTATATTGTGGCTAGCATTGTCTACTAATTCCTATAAAGTTAAGTGATGTGTATATTGTGGCTAGCATTGTCTACCTAGTGTGATAGAGTTAAGTGATGTGTATATTGTGGCTAGCATTGTCTACCCAGTGTGATAGAGTTAAGTGATGTGTATATTGTGGCTAGCATTGTCTACCTAGTGTGATAGAGTTAAGTGATGTGTATATTGTGGCTAGCATTGTCTACCTAGTGTGATAGAGTTAAGTGATGTGTATATTGTGGCTAGCATTGTCTACCTAGTGTGATAGAGTTAAGTGATGTGTATATTGTGGCCAGCATTGTCTACTAATTCCTATAAAGTTAAGTGATGTGTATATTGTGGCTAGCATTGTCTACCTAGTGTGATAGAGTTAAGTGATGTGTATATTGTGGCCAGCATTGTCTACTAATTTCTATAAAGTTAAGTGATGTGTATATTGTGGCTAGCATTGTCTACCTAGTGTGATAGAGTTAAGTGATGTGTATATTGTGGCTAGCATTGTCTACCCAGTGTGATAGAGTTAAGTGATGTGTATATTGTGGCTAGCATTGTCTACCCAGTGTGATAGAGTTAAGTGATGTGTATATTGTGGCTAGCATTGTCTACTTATTCCTATAAAGTTAACTGATGTGTATATTGTGGCTAGCATTGTCTACCTAGTGTGATAGAGTTAAGTGATGTGTATATTGTGGCTAGCATTGTCTACCTAGTGTGATAGAGTTAAGTGATGTGTATATTGTGGCTAGCATTGTCTACCCAGTGTGATAGAGTTAAGTGATGTGTATATTGTGGCTAGCATTGTCTACCTAGTGTGATAGAGTTAAGTGATGTGTATATTGTGGCTAGCATTGTCTACCTAGTGTGATAGAGTTAAGTGATGTGTATATTGTGGCTAGCATTGTCTACCTAGTGTGATAGAGTTAAGTGATGTGTATATTGTGGCCAGCATTGTCTACTAATTCCTATAAAGTTAAGTGATGTGTATATTGTGGCTAGCATTGTCTACCTAGTGTGATAGAGTTAAGTGATGTGTATATTGTGGCCAGCATTGTCTACTAATTCCTATAAAGTTAAGTGATGTGTATATTGTGGCTAGCATTGTCTACCTAGTGTGATAGAGTTAAGTGATGTGTATATTGTGGCTAGCATTGTCTACCCAGTGTGATAGAGTTAAGTGATGTGTATATTGTGGCTAGCATTGTCTACCCAGTGTGATAGAGTTAAGTGATGTGTATATTGTGGCTAGCATTGTCTACCTAGTGTGATAGAGTTAAGTGATGTGTATATTGTGGCTAGCATTGTCTACCCAGTGTGATAGAGTTAAGTGATGTGTTTATTGTGGCTAGCATTGTCTACCCAGTGTGATAGAGTTAAGTGATGTGTATATTGTGGCTAGCATTGTCTACTAATTCCTATAAAGTTAAGTGATGTGTATATTGTGGCTAGCATTGTCTACCTAGTGTGATAGAGTTAAGTGATGTGTATATTGTGGCTAGCATTGTCTACCCAGTGTGATAGAGTTAAGTGATGTGTATATTGTGGCTAGCATTGTCTACCTAGTGTGATAGAGTTAAATGATGTGTATATTGTGGCTAGCATTGTCTACCTAGTGTGATAGAGTTAAATGATGTGTATATTGTGGCTAGCATTGTCTACCTAGTGTGATAGAGTTAAGTGATGTGTATATTGTGGCTAGCATTGTCTACCTAGTGTGATAGAGTTAAATGATGTGTATATTGTGGCTAGCATTGTCTACCTAGTGTGATAGAGTTAAGTGATGTGTATATTGTGGCTAGCATTGTCTACCTAGTGTGATAGAGTTAAGTGATGTGTATATTGTGGCTAGCATTGTCTACCTAGTGTGATAGAGTTAAGGGATGTGTATATTGTGGCTAGCATTGTCTACTAATTCCTATAAAGTTAAGTGATGTGTATATTGTGGCTAGCATTGTCTACCTAGTGTGATAGAGTTAAGTGATGTGTATATTGTGGCCAGCATTGTCTACTAATTCCTATAAAGTTAACTGATGTGTATATTGTGGCTAGCATTGTCTACCTAGTGTGATAGAGTTAAGTGATGTGTATATTGTGGCCAGCATTGTCTACTAATTCCTATAAAGTTAAGTGATGTGTATATTGTGGCTAGCATTGTCTACCTAGTGTGATAGAGTTAAGTGATGTGTATATTGTGGCTAGCATTGTCTACCCAGTGTGATAGAGTTAAGTGATGTGTATATTGTGGCTAGCATTGTCTACCTAGTGTGATAGAGTTAAGTGATGTGTATATTGTGGCTAGCATTGTCTACCCAGTGTGATAGAGTTAAGTGATGTGTTTATTGTGGCTAGCATTGTCTACCCAGTGTGATAGAGTTAAGTGATGTGTATATTGTGGCTAGCATTGTCTACTAATTCCTATAAAGTTAAGTGATGTGTATATTGTGGCTAGCATTGTCTACCTAGTGTGATAGAGTTAAGGGATGTGTATATTGTGGCTAGCATTGTCTACCTAGTGTGATAGAGTTAAGTGATGTGTATATTGTGGCTAGCATTGTCTACCCAGTGTGATAGAGTTAAGTGATGTGTATATTGTGGCTAGCATTGTCTACCTAGTGTGATAGAGTTAAATGATGTGTATATTGTGGCTAGCATTGTCTACCTAGTGTGATAGAGTTAAGTGATGTGTATATTGTGGCTAGCATTGTCTACCTAGTGTGATAGAGTTAAGTGATGTGTATATTGTGGCTAGCATTGTCTACCCAGTGTGATAGAGTTAAGGGATGTGTATATTGTGGGTAGCATTGTCTACCTAGTGTGATAGAGTTAAGTGATGTGTATATTGTGGCTAGCATTGTCTACTTATTCCTATAAAGTTAAGTGATGTGTATATTGTGGCTAGCATTGTCTACCTAGTGTGATAGAGTTAAGGGATGTGTATATTGTGGCTAGCATTGTCTACCTAGTGTGATAGAGTTAAGTGATGTGTATATTGTGGCTAGCATTGTCTACCCAGTGTGATAGAGTTAAGTGATGTGTATATTGTGGCTAGCATTGTCTACCTAGTGTGATAGAGTTAAATGATGTGTATATTGTGGCTAGCATTGTCTACCTAGTGTGATAGAGTTAAGTGATGTGTATATTGTGGCTAGCATTGTCTACCTAGTGTGATAGAGTTAAGTGATGTGTATATTGTGGCTAGCATTGTCTACCTAGTGTGATAGAGTTAAGTGATGTGTATATTGTGGCTAGCATTGTCTACCTAGTGTGATAGAGTTAAGTGATGTGTATATTGTGGCTAGCATTGTCTACCTAGTGTGATAGAGTTAAGTGATGTGTATATTGTGGCTAGCATTGTCTACTTATTCCTATAAAGTTAACTGATGTGTATATTGTGGCTAGCATTGTCTACCTAGTGTGATAGAGTTAAGTGATGTGTATATTGTGGCTAGCATTGTCTACCTAGTGTGATAGAGTTAAGTGATGTGTATATTGTGGCTAGCATTGTCTACTAATTCCTATAAAGTTAAGTGATGTGTATATTGTGGCTAGCATTGTCTACCTAGTGTGATAGAGTTAAGTGATGTGTTTATTGTGGCTAGCATTGTCTACTAATTCCTATAAAGTTAAGTGATGTGTATATTGTGGCTAGCATTGTCTACCTAGTGTGATAGAGTTAAGTGATGTGTATATTGTGGCTAGCATTGTCTACCTAGTGTGATAGAGTTAAGTGATGTGTATCTTGTGGCTAGCATTGTCTACTTATTCCTATAAAGTTAAGTGATGTGTATATTGTGGCTAGCATTGTCTACCTAGTGTGATAGAGTTAAGTGATGTGTATATTGTGGCTAGCATTGTCTACCTAGTGTGATAGAGTTAAGTGATGTGTATATTGTGGCTAGCATTGTCTACCTAGTGTGATAGAGTTAAGTGATGTGTATATTGTGGCTAGCATTGTCTACCCAGTGTGATAGAGTTAAGTGATGTGTATATTGTGGCTAGCATTGTCTACCTAGTGTGATAGAGTTAAGTGATGTGTATCTTGTGGCTAGCATTGTCTACTTATTCCTATAAAGTTAACTGATGTGTATATTGTGGCTAGCATTGTCTACCTAGTGTGATAGAGTTAAGTGATGTGTATATTGTGGCTAGCATTGTCTACCTAGTGTGATAGAGTTAAGTGATGTGTATATTGTGGCTAGCATTGTCTACCTAGTGTGATAGAGTTAAGTGATGTGTATATTGTGGCTAGCATTGTCTACTTATTCCTATAAAGTTAACTGATGTGTATATTGTGGCTAGCATTGTCTACCTAGTGTGATAGAGTTAAGTGATGTGTTTATTGTGGCTAGCATTGTCTACTAATTCCTATAAAGTTAAGTGATGTGTATATTGTGGCTAGCATTGTCTACCTAGTGTGATAGAGTTAAGTGATGTGTATATTGTGGCTAGCATTGTCTACCTAGTGTGATAGAGTTAAGTGATGTGTATATTGTGGCTAGCATTGTCTACTTATTCCTATAAAGTTAACTGATGTGTATATTGTGGCTAGCATTGTCTACCTAGTGTGATAGAGTTAAGTGATGTGTTTATTGTGGCTAGCATTGTCTACTAATTCCTATAAAGTTAAGTGATGTGTATATTGTGGCTAGCATTGTCTACCTAGTGTGATAGAGTTAAGTGATGTGTATATTGTGGCTAGCATTGTCTACCCAGTGTGATAGAGTTAAGTGATGTGTATATTGTGGCTAGCATTGTCTACCTAGTGTGATAGAGTTAAATGATGTGTATATTGTGGCTAGCATTGTCTACCTAGTGTGATAGAGTTAAATGATGTGTATATTGTGGCTAGCATTGTCTACCTAGTGTGATAGAGTTAAGTGATGTGTATATTGTGGCTAGCATTGTCTACCTAGTGTGATAGAGTTAAATGATGTGTATATTGTGGCTAGCATTGTCTACCTAGTGTGATAGAGTTAAGTGATGTGTATATTGTGGCTAGCATTGTCTACCTAGTGTGATAGAGTTAAGTGATGTGTATATTGTGGCTAGCATTGTCTACCTAGTGTGATAGAGTTAAGGGATGCGTATATTGTGGCTAGCATTGTCTACTAATTCCTATAAAGTTAAGTGATGTGTATATTGTGGCTAGCATTGTCTACCTAGTGTGATAGAGTTAAGTGATGTGTATATTGTGGCCAGCATTGTCTACTAATTCCTATAAAGTTAACTGATGTATATATTGTGGCTAGCATTGTCTACCTAGTGTGATAGAGTTAAGTGATGTGTATATTGTGGCCAGCATTGTCTACTAATTCCTATAAAGTTAACTGATGTATATATTGTGGCTAGCATTGTCTACCTAGTGTGATAGAGTTAAGTGATGTGTATATTGTGGCTAGCATTGTCTACCCAGTGTGATAGAGTTAAGTGATGTGTATATTGTGGCTAGCATTGTCTACCTAGTGTGATAGAGTTAAGTGATGTGTATATTGTGGCTAGCATTGTCTACCCAGTGTGATAGAGTTAAGTGATGTGTTTATTGTGGCTAGCATTGTCTACCCAGTGTGATAGAGTTAAGTGATGTGTATATTGTGGCTAGCATTGTCTACTAATTCCTATAAAGTTAAGTGATGTGTATATTGTGGCTAGCATTGTCTACCTAGTGTGATAGAGTTAAGGGATGTGTATATTGTGGCTAGCATTGTCTACCTAGTGTGATAGAGTTAAGTGATGTGTATATTGTGGCTAGCATTGTCTACCCAGTGTGATAGAGTTAAGTGATGTGTATATTGTGGCTAGCATTGTCTACCTAGTGTGATAGAGTTAAATGATGTGTATATTGTGGCTAGCATTGTCTACCTAGTGTGATAGAGTTAAGTGATGTGTATATTGTGGCTAGCATTGTCTACCTAGTGTGATAGAGTTAAGTGATGTGTATATTGTGGCTAGCATTGTCTACCCAGTGTGATAGAGTTAAGGGATGTGTATATTGTGGGTAGCATTGTCTACCTAGTGTGATAGAGTTAAGTGATGTGTATATTGTGGCTAGCATTGTCTACTAATTCCTATAAAGTTAAGTGATGTGTATATTGTGGCTAGCATTGTCTACCTAGTGTGATAGAGTTAAGGGATGTGTATATTGTGGCTAGCATTGTCTACCTAGTGTGATAGAGTTAAGTGATGTGTATATTGTGGCTAGCATTGTCTACCCAGTGTGATAGAGTTAAGTGATGTGTATATTGTGGCTAGCATTGTCTACCTAGTGTGATAGAGTTAAATGATGTGTATATTGTGGCTAGCATTGTCTACCTAGTGTGATAGAGTTAAGTGATGTGTATATTGTGGCTAGCATTGTCTACCTAGTGTGATAGAGTTAAGTGATGTGTATATTGTGGCTAGCATTGTCTACCTAGTGTGATAGAGTTAAGTGATGTGTATATTGTGGCTAGCATTGTCTACCTAGTGTGATAGAGTTAAGTGATGTGTATATTGTGGCTAGCATTGTCTACCTAGTGTGATAGAGATAAGTGATGTGTATATTGTGGCTAGCATTGTCTACTTATTCCTATAAAGTTAACTGATGTGTATATTGTGGCTAGCATTGTCTACCTAGTGTGATAGAGTTAAGTGATGTGTATATTGTGGCTAGCATTGTCTACCTAGTGTGATAGAGTTAAGTGATGTGTATATTGTGGCTAGCATTGTCTACTAATTCCTATAAAGTTAAGTGATGTGTATATTGTGGCTAGCATTGTCTACCTAGTGTGATAGAGTTAAGTGATGTGTTTATTGTGGCTAGCATTGTCTACTAATTCCTATAAAGTTAAGTGATGTGTATATTGTGGCTAGCATTGTCTACCTAGTGTGATAGAGTTAAGTGATGTGTATATTGTGGCTAGCATTGTCTACCTAGTGTGATAGAGTTAAGTGATGTGTATCTTGTGGCTAGCATTGTCTACTTATTCCTATAAAGTTAAGTGATGTGTATATTGTGGCTAGCATTGTCTACCTAGTGTGATAGAGTTAAGTGATGTGTATATTGTGGCTAGCATTGTCTACCTAGTGTGATAGAGTTAAGTGATGTGTATATTGTGGCTAGCATTGTCTACCTAGTGTGATAGAGTTAAGTGATGTGTATATTGTGGCTAGCATTGTCTACCCAGTGTGATAGAGTTAAGTGATGTGTATATTGTGGCTAGCATTGTCTACCTAGTGTGATAGAGTTAAGTGATGTGTATCTTGTGGCTAGCATTGTCTACTTATTCCTATAAAGTTAACTGATGTGTATATTGTGGCTAGCATTGTCTACCTAGTGTGATAGAGTTAAGTGATGTGTATATTGTGGCTAGCATTGTCTACCTAGTGTGATAGAGTTAAGTGATGTGTATATTGTGGCTAGCATTGTCTACCTAGTGTGATAGAGTTAAGTGATGTGTATATTGTGGCTAGCATTGTCTACTTATTCCTATAAAGTTAACTGATGTGTATATTGTGGCTAGCATTGTCTACCTAGTGTGATAGAGTTAAGTGATGTGTTTATTGTGGCTAGCATTGTCTACTAATTCCTATAAAGTTAAGTGATGTGTATATTGTGGCTAGCATTGTCTACCTAGTGTGATAGAGTTAAGTGATGTGTATATTGTGGCTAGCATTGTCTACCTAGTGTGATAGAGTTAAGTGATGTGTATATTGTGGCTAGCATTGTCTACTTATTCCTATAAAGTTAACTGATGTGTATATTGTGGCTAGCATTGTCTACCTAGTGTGATAGAGTTAAGTGATGTGTTTATTGTGGCTAGCATTGTCTACTAATTCCTATAAAGTTAAGTGATGTGTATATTGTGGCTAGCATTGTCTACCTAGTGTGATAGAGTTAAGTGATGTGTATATTGTGGCTAGCATTGTCTACTAATTCCTATAAAGTTAAGTGATGTGTATATTGTGGCTAGCATTGTCTACCTAGTGTGATAGAGTTAAGTGATGTGTATATTGTAGCTAGCATTGTCTACCTAGTGTGATAGAGTTAAGTGATGTGCATATTGTAGCTAGCATTGTCTACCCAGTGTGATAGAGTTAAGTGATGTGTATATTGTGGCTAGCATTGTCTACCTAGTGTGATAGAGTTAAGTGATGTGTATATTGTGGCTAGCATTGTCTACCTAGTGTGATAGAGTTAAGTGATGTGTATATTGTGGCTAGCATTGTCTACTAATTCCTATAAAGTTAAGTGATGTGCATATTGTGGCTAGCATTGTCTACTAATTCCTATACAGTTAAGTGATGTGCATATTGTGGCCAGCATTGTCTACCTAGTGTGATAGAGTTAAGTGATGTGTATCTTGTGGCTAGCATTGTCTACTAATTCCTATAAAGTTAAGTGATGTGTATATTGTGGCTAGCATTGTCTACTAATTCCTATAAAGTTAACTGATGTGTATATTGTAGCTAGCATTGTCTACTAATTCCTATAAAGTTAAGTGATGTGTATATTGTGGCTAGCATTGTCTACTAATTCCAATAAAGTTAAGTGATGTGTATATTGTGGCTAGCATTGTCTACTAATTCCTATAAAGTTAAGTGATGTGTATCCTGTGGCTAGCATTGTCTACTAATTCCTATAAAGTTAAGTGATGTGCATATTGTGGCTAGCATTGTCTACTAATTCCTATAGAGTTAAGTGATGTGTATATTGTGGCTAGCATTGTCTACTAATTCCAATAAAGTTAAGTGATGTGTATATTGTAGCTAGCATTGTCTACTGAGTCTGACAGAGTTAAGTGATGTGTATATTGTGGCTAGCATTGTCTACTAATTCCTATAAAGTTAAGTGATGTGTATATTGTGGCTAGCATTGTCTACTAATTCCTATAAAGTTAAGTGATGTGTATATTGTGGCTAGCATTGTCTACTGAGCCTGACGGAGTTAAGTGATGTGTATATTGTAGCTAGCATTGTCTACTGAGTCTGACAGAGTTAAGTGATGTGTATATTGTGGCTAGCATTGTCTACTGAGTCTGACAGAGTTAAATAATGTGTATGGCTTGCAGCAAAGCTGTACCTTGCTACCGTTCAGGTGGTGTTATAATATATTAATCCCCACGGCTGCCACCAGCAAATAATTCCTTACATTCATCTTGAGAAACAATGACATTTTGAAAGTATAAAAAACTTTGTTCAATTGTATATAATTCCTTCACCATTCTAGTTATTAACTGTGGTGTGCCACCACTCAGAGTCAAAGGGAAGGTGTCAGATTCTTCTCCATGTGGCTTGAACTCCAGCGAATGTATATATCCAAAGAAGGTGGAATATGACTGTCTACCAAATCACGCAGTGCCCTCTAGTGGTGTCTCAAGTCTTCAATGTGCACTTGATCCTAATCAGGGAGTTGTGTTTCTGCCTGCTGTTGCTACAGATTGTTTGCGTAGGTTTTATTGAATCTTACTTTCCCAGATAGATAAGTATGTCCAGAAAAAAATTATTATAAATTTATAAAAGACATGATTTTGATAACTCAAATTGCTAATATTATCGTTACACTATCTTAATGGCTGATTGTATAATTTAGTAGTTTATATATACGACCTTAAAGCACAACTTTAGTTCTATTACTTGGAGTCTGTCTCCAGATGCTATTGGTATACTCTTAACGAAAAGGGACTGATGATCCATTATTACATAGAACTGATAACACTTAGAGTTCTAGTATTTTCTGCTTTTTTGAGAGAATCCCGGAAGAAATAGGTCAAACATGTGTTTCACAATTAAATAACAAATGTTACAATGGTTTTTAATCATCACATTGTCATTTACACAGAGATTTGCTACAGTTTGCCATCTGATAAAACATATGTGATTTCAAAGAACAAGGTCGGTCCATCTGGAAAGAATAGTACTTACCTCAAGGGAGATGTTCTGGAACTGACTTGTATAGATGGACATGATATATATGATGGAAGCACCACTTTTGATGCCACATGTAGCAATGGAATGTTTACATATAAAGGAAAGAACGTTGCTACCTTCAATTGCACAAGTAAGTTTTGGAAACAAATATCTCTTATTTCATAGCTCCTTCGGATAAAATATTTATTTCTTACTAGTTGTATAATTTATTTCAGAGGTGTCTTGTGGTTCTCCATCTGTGATGCAACCACCCAATACAAATATCAAAATATCAAATGGCACCACTTGTAGTGACCCAGCTAAAGCCTGCTACTATATAGATGTGGTTCAGTATGAATGCAGCTCTGGTTATGCTGTTACCAATGGTAGTACTTCAGTACAGTCAATCACTTGCCAGGCCAACAAAACCTACACAAGTGATATAACAATAGAGTGTTTACGTAAGGATTCTATTTTTGCTATATTGTTCATAAAGAACATATCTGTTATTTTATTGCAAAAAATGAACTGGTAGTTTGGTATTTGGAATATTGCTTGAATGTTGTGTTAAAATTCAAAATAAGAATGTGAGAACAATTCTTTTATTGTTGTCCTGATATTGAAATGAAATGTCAAATTGTGAAATGTAGCATGGCAAAGAATGAAATATCAATTTGTGAAATGCAACATGGCAAAAAATGAAATGTCAAATTGTGAAATGTAACATGGCAAAAAAATTAAATGTTAAATTGTGAAATGTAATATGGCAAAGAATGAAATGTCACATTGTAATATGTAACATGGCAAAGAATGAAATATCAAATTGTGAAAGGCAACATGGCAAAGAATGAAATATCAAATTGTGAAAGGTAACATGGCAAAGAATATGAAATATCAAATTGTGAATTCATTCACAAATTTGTACCATTGTGTATTAGTGTGGTTCTGAAGAGGTAATGAGGCAGTTTTCAACCTATTTTCAACCATCCTATCTGGGATTAGCAGCATTCAAAAGAAAACAGAAAACATAATATACATCATATATATTATATATATATATTATATATATATTATATATATATATTATATATATATATATATATATATATATATATATATATATATATATATATATATATATATATCTATATATATATATATATATATACAAGTTCAAATGTATAGAGGCTTTAATTTTATAAACGAAAATGATATTTAAACATCCATGTCTTAAGGTCCCTGTGACCTTAATGTAGACCTTTTGAAATAAAGGTAGAATTATTCAAGCAGACTTTTTACTTAAATAATCAGAATACAATAAATGTGAAATAATGCTTTTAACCATTGAGTGGACCCTTTTTTTACAGAGATTTGTTCATCTTTGCCATCTAACAATACATACTTGACTGCAGTCATAAATGCTGGTCCGTCTGGGAAAAATAATTCCTATCTTGAGGGAGATGTCATGAACCTGACCTGTATAGCTGGGCATGAGATATATGATGGAAACAACTCTTTTGATGCCACTTGTAAAAGTGGACGTTTTACATTTAATGGAAAGAATGTTGATACTTTGAGTTGCACAAGTAAGATTTTATAACAGACATATCTGCAGGGTTCGTTTAGAATCTCTTTATGTAAAAGTAAAAACAGGTTTCGTATCATAATCTTTGGGCAATCTTGAATTTCAGAGGTGTCTTGTGGTTCTCCAACTTTGATGCAACCACTCAATACAAATATCAAAATATCAAATGGCACCACTTGTAGTGACCCAGCTAAAGCCTGCTACTATATAGATGTGGTTCAGTATGAATGCAGCTCTGGTTATGCTGTTACCAATGGTAGTACTTCAGTACAGTCAATAACTTGCCAGGCCAACAAAACCTACACAAGTGATATAACAATAGAGTGTTTACGTAAGGATTCTATTTTTGCTATATTGTTCATTAGGAACATATCTGTGATTTGTTTGCAAATATGAAATTGAAATTTGGTATTTGGAATATTAGTTGAATGTTGTGTTAAAATTCAAAATAACAATAACTTGTCTGGCCAACAAAACTTAAACAAGTGATATAACAATAGAGTGTTTATGTAAGATTAAAATATTTGCATCATCATATTTTTGCAATTTCAGAATAGGACAAACATGAAAATGAATATTTAGCAAACTGTGTTGTTTTATTGCATCAACTTGTTCTAACAAATTTTCTCATGCCATGAAACTCATGATTGAGTTGAGTTACAAAGTTGAGTTAGGTAGCACATATGACAATTGAATATTTGATACTTGTCACTGCTATATCTATAAAACATGAAACCTCCAGTTAACGTGTACGTTTCTTTTGAAACCAGAGAATATATATATTCATTATTTGTAATACACTTAAGAGATATTGGCCATGGTGCAATATCCAACCAACTCGAGTGTCTCCAATCACCAATCGGCAAAGCCCAGATAGGTGATCTAGAGGGGTTTGTGGAACATCCAAGGTCTCTTCTATTTCAATCAAAGAAAGTTTGGTAGAATTGATAAAGAAGTAAAAAGTCGCCAGCTACAAAAACTGAGGCAAACCCATCTAAACATCCAAATTGAACCCGTTTCAGCTGCCGTTTACATGGGGTTGACTCAGTTTTTGCAGCTACCGACTGATATCAAGTATTTTTATTTTCTTTATTTTTAATGTCACCCAAAGAATAATCAAGCTTTTTGGGAGTTCAAGATATAATCATATATAAAATATGAATTATCACTAAAAAAAAAGTTGGGTATTTAAAAACTCTCATGAAAACGGGATTATACAGAAAAAGCAATAAACTTAAACCTCTCCAGATCGGTTTTGGTGCTTTTGGCTAGAGTTATCTCAAATAGAATTGACCACAATGCAGTGCGTGTGAATGGATTCGGCGCTATCTCCTTTCCAACGTTTTAATCTCCTAACACTGTTCCTCCAGTGTTTCACTTCCAAAGTCAGTTATAACACATCATGCATGTCCAAAAATGACGCAAAGCTCTTGCATTGGGTTTCATTTTGTATTTGGTCACAATGTTATTTATTACAAGCATAATATATTCACTTTTCATGTGTATAATGTTACTTATTTTAGGTCATTAATATATGATGATAATATAGATAATTATCACTGCAGAAGTTTCACCATCCCATGTTTTGCTAAATGGGTTCATCTCGATGTCAGCGCTTTTTACAATGAATTATACCAAAATGTATTATGATCTAGGCTTTGATGCTTTACATGCATATTGCATATTTTCAGGTACTTGTTCAGGAGCTGCATTTGAAGTGACAGACTACCAGGATGGAGAAATACATAGTTACCTTTGTCCTTCGCCTCGCTTCATCAGATATTATTTGTCAGGGAAAGAGAATAGTCTCAAGGTTTTATGTAAAAATGGAACATATTTTGATGTCATAAGGCCGTCCATGATTATCACCAAAATTCCTATTTGCATAAGTAAGCATTCATTATATTTTATTTTCATAATAAGTCTAAAAATGTTGTTCACTATGAAGTTATAATATATATATATATATATATATATATATATATATATATATATATATATATATATATATATATATATATATATATATATATATATATATATATATATATATATAAAAGAACTTCATAGTGAACAATATATATATATATATATATATATATATATATATATATATATATATATATATATATATATATATATATATATATGTATATATATTTATATATTATGTATGAGTATATTTGTTTATATTTGTCATACATTAATAAATACATTGCTCATGGAGGAAGCCAAACGCAACAATCATAGGCCAATCAAGTTGTTGTTATATAATGGTTAAATAGCACCTGTTCTGGTCACTAATCACTCGATCTTAGAAATTTACATCGGCAAGGGTAACATTCCATAGTGAACACGGGCCTGGTTGAGATTCACTTTAAATAGATACTGCAAGATATTGACAGGTTGTCTGTGGGCAATGTATGGGTTTTAACTACATTAAAGGTGTTTATATTGGCATGGTGCAGCATCTTGGCAAGGAAAGAGGGACCATGTGCACTTTTTCGATCATAAGGATAATGACCTTTTAATAGAATACTGATTAAGCCTTATTCATACATAATGACTTTTTCTATCAACTTATATCTTTGGAATGTTGCCTTGATCAATATATGTCACGTAATTGATTGCAAATGTACCACCATGGCTTTTTAACGGGCAGAGTCAAACATCCTTTTTGCAATTATGTCATACATGACTACATTTAGCCATACATGCCTCATGTTGCATATCATATGGTCCCATGTGTGCATGACCTCCATAAGGACATGTGTGTGTGCATGACCTCCATAAGGACATGTGTGTGCATGACCTCCATAAGGACATGTGTGTGCATGACCTCCATTAGGACATGTGTGTGCATGACCTCCATTAGGACATGTGTGTGCATGATCTCCATTAGGACATGTGTGTGCATGACCTCCATAAGGACATGTGTGTGCATGATCTCCACTAGGACATATGTGTGCATAACCTCCATTAGGACATATGTGTGAGAGAGAGAGAGAGAGAGAGAGAGAGAGAGAGAGAGAGAGAGAGAGAGAGAGAGAGAGAGAGAGAGAGAGAGAGAGAGATATTGACATACTGAAGTATTGATTTGTTAGAAATTTTAGAACATAAATCTTATTATTTTGATATTTGTAATTATATCATAATGTTCACATTTATCGTGAATTTCACATTTGTCGTGAATTTATCCGAAATGCAAGTGACAGTGTTTTATGCATTATCATTTTTTTTATAAAGTGCAAAGTAATCCATATTTTGATTTTGTATTTTAGATCCAGATTATTACCTACCCATGGAGGAAATTATTGGTAGCGATAGAAAGTTATTGATCGGGCTGGGTGTGAATGGAACAGTTGGGGGGTCATCAGGACTCCCGGTAATTAATACAACAAACGGTGTGATAGGTGGCGCTCTGCACCTAGAACCAGGTCAGTGGGTCACATTCGACCAGCAGCAGGACACATGCATTGGTAACATGTCACTCTGTAAGAACGGCATTAGTGTAGCCTTGTGGTTTAAGATGACTGATTCTTTGGGAAATATTGAGCAAGTTTTATTTGACAATTCAGCTTCTGGGGATCCTCCTGGCATAACTATAACTGTAAAGAGTCTAAATGATACTCATATACAAATATTTTCAAAGGCATCAGTTTCCAGCACTTCATGGAATAGTCTTTCTTATGAAACTGAAGCTACAATTTCTTCTTGGAATCACTTTACCGTACAATTTAGTGGTCAGCATAAATTGTACTTAAATGGGCAATTGGTTACAGCTATATTGGGAACAGAACTGATTACCCCGTCTGGAAACTCCAATGCTCGTGTTCAGATAGGGAAATACAATCAAGCCTCAATAGCGGGGTATATTGATGAGGTAACTATCTATCAGAGTGTCTTAAACAGCATATCTGTACAGAATCTGTACAGAAGAAAAGATGTTTAATTCACCTAGAATGTGTTATGCCTAATAAGCTAGCCAGTAATTCCCATAAAGCTAACCAGTCATTAATAAGCTAACCAGTAATTCCCATAAAGCTAACCAGTCATTAATAAGCTAGCCAGTAATTCCCATGAAGCTAACCAGTCATTAATAAGCTAGCCAGTAATTCCCATTAAGCTAACCAGTCATTAATAAGCTAACCGGTCATTAATAAGCTAGCCAGTAATTCCCATAAAGCTAACCGGTCATTAATAAGCTAACCAGTAATTCCCATAAAGCTAACCAGTCATTAATAAGCTAGCCAGTAATTCCCATAAAGCTAACCAGTCATTAATAAGCTAGCCAGTAATTCCCATTAAGCTAACCAGTCATTAATAAGCTAACCGGTCATTAATAAGCTAACCAGTCATTAATAAGCGAACCAGTTATTCCCATAAAGCTAACCAGTCATTAATAAGCTAACCGGTCATTAATAAGCTAGCCAGTCATTAATAAGCGAACCAGTTATTCCCATAAAGCTAACCAGTCATTCCCATAAAGCTAACCAGTCATTAATAAACTAACCAGTCATTCCCATAAACACTAGTAACTGACAAGCATTGTCTACCCACAGAGGTAGACACTAGTAACTGACAAGCATTGTCTACCCATAGAGGTAGACACTAGTAACTGACAAGCATTGTCTACCCATAGAGGTAGACACTAGTAACTGACAAGCATTGTCTACCCATAGAGGTAGACACTAGTAACTGACAAGCATTGTCTACCTAAAGAGGTAAACACTAGTAACTGTCAAGGATTGTCTACCCATAGATATAGACACTCATAACTGACAAGGATTGTCTACCCATAGAGGTAGACACTAGTAACTGACAAGCATTGTCTACCCATAGAGGTAGACACTAGTAACTGACAAGCATTGTCTACCCATAGAGGTAGACACTAGTAACTGACAAGCATTGTCTACCCATAGAGGTAGACACTAGTAACTGACAAGC
Source organism: Amphiduros pacificus (assembly GCA_949316495.1). Lineage (NCBI taxonomy): Eukaryota > Metazoa > Annelida > Polychaeta > Phyllodocida > Hesionidae > Amphiduros > Amphiduros pacificus. The sequence goes on along the minus strand of OX439012.1, from coordinate 12,166,168 downwards.
ATTGTCTACCCATAGAGGTAGACACTAGTAACTGACAAGCATTGTCTACCCATAGAGGTAGACACTAGTAACTGACAAGCATTGTCTACCTAAAGAGGTAAACACTAGTAACTGTCAAGGATTGTCTACCCATAGATATAGACACTCATAACTGACAAGCATTGTCTACCCATAGAGGTAGACACTAGTAACTGACAAGCATTGTCTACCCATAGAGGTAGACACTAGCAACTGATAAGGATTGTCTACCCATAGATATAGACACTCATAACTGACAAGGAATGTCTACCCATAGAGGTAGACACTAGCAACTGATAAGGATTGTCTACCCATAGAGGTAGACACTAATAACTGACAAGGAATGTCTACCCATAGAGGTAGACACTAGTAACTGACAAGGAATGTCTACCCATAGAGGTAGACACTAGTTACTGATAAGGATTGTCTACCCATAGAGGTAGACACTAATAACTGACAAGGAATGTCTACCCATAGAGGTAGACAATAGTGACTGACAAGGATTGTCTACCCATAGAGGTAGACACTAATAACTGACAAGGAATGTCTACCCATAGAGGTAGACACTAGTAACTGACAAGGAATGTCTACCCATAGAGGTAGACACTAGTTACTGATAAGGATTGTCTACCCATAGAGGTGGACACTCATAACTGACAAGGATTGTCTACCCATAGAGGTAGACACTAGTAACTGTCAAGGATTGTCTACCCATAGAGGTAGACACTAATAACTGACAAGCATTGTCTACCTAAAGAGGTAAACACTAGTAACTGTCAAGGATTGTCTACCCATAGAGGTAGACACTAGCAACTGATAAGGATTGTCTACCCATAGAGGTAGACACTAATAACTGTCAAGGAATGTCTACCCATAGAGGTAGACACTAGTAACTGTCAAGGATTGTGTACCCATGGGTAGACACTAGTAACTGTCAAGGATTGTCTACCCATAGAGGTAGACACTAGTAACTGTCAAGGATTGTGTACCCATGGGTAGACACTAGTAACTGTCAAGGATTGTCTACCCATAGATATAGACACTCATAACTGACAAGGATTGTCTACCCATAGAGGTAGACACTAGTAACTGACAAGCATTGTCTACCCATAGAGGTAGACACTAGTAACTGTCAAGGATTGTCTACCCATAGAGGTAGACACTAGTAACTGACAAGGAATGTCTACCCATAGAGGTAGACACTAGTAACTGGCAAGCATTGTCTACCCATAGAGGTAGACACTAGTAACTGACAAGGATTGTCTACCCATAGAGGTAGACACTAGTAACTGACAAGGATTGTCTACCCATAGAGGTGCTACAAATATTTTCAATGATTAGTTTCGGTGAGCAAATTGTGGCAGAGAGCCATGATGGAGAAATTGTCATTTACTAATATTTGTTATGTTATTCAAAATGACATGCAGCCTCCTTGATAACTCAGCGATTAGATTGTTGAAAAATCCATAACAATCCCAAGCCAAATCAAAAATAGATTTGCTTCAATTAAAAAGTTTCAAAAAGGTCAGATTGATGATCAATGAATAAATTTGTATACGAGTTGTAAAATATTGCCAGCTAGCTGTTTGTGCTGAAGCAAAAATTTCATTTTCCTTCATTGCAATTGTCAAGTTGTTATGATAAACTATGACGCTGGGCTAATAGGTTACTCATACTAAGTTGAGACATGTGATATTTAATTGTTAATGAGATGTAAAGTAATGCAACAAGGAATGTTAAGTTTAACAGTATTATTCATTTCACATTACAAGTACTGTCCTTGTGATATAATATAATTATATAATTATTCTAAATGTAAATTAGATGCTTCAATATATTGAGATGCACACTATGTGTGTATATATATATATATATATATATATATATATATATATATATATATATATATATATATATATATATATATATATATGTGACATATATGTGATATATGTGACACTTTTATCTAACATCCAAGGGTCAAATTAAATGATTATTTGAGCTGCATTTTAACTTGCCTTTTCAAAAGATTAGATACGAATGTCACAAAATATACTCTAATAGTCTGTGGTGTCAATAACAATTATAGTAAACATATAACATATTATATATATTGTATACATTGCACTGGTTGATATCTGACCTAATGACCCAGCTCCTTTCTGTTTACTCATTGCTGAAGTTCAAGTGCACTTGCACTCTACTGTCTGATCAAATTCATGGAAACGTTTGAATAAAAAGGTATAGTCTTCTATATGTTTTGTATAACACCATAGTTATTGTCATTTGTATCCTGATTGATATTGGTTTTATTGTGCATCAAGTTTCCTTGGAAGGGGACACATTGGTAAGCTTATGCTAAAATGCATTTACAGCGTTTGTTTGTTTGTTTATTTGTTTGGGGTTTTACATCACTTTCAACATTATTCCAGTCATTTCGTGATGAGACCTACTTGTAGCAGATATAGTGCTGCCTCACTGAATTGTCATGTCGCAGGTCCTTGAAATGACAACCCACCCGGTCACAGATTTACAAGGACAACGGGTTAACCCTTTAGGCACAGGCCTCAGCTCATGTGGGAAATTGTATCATGAGTTCAATCTCGGCATGGCCGGGGATCGAACCCATGACCTTTGGATCACCACAGAGGAACTGGTGCTAATAAGCTGGTGCTCTAACCAACTGTGCCACGGCCTGGAGCCCCATCTGATCATGGATAGCACACCATGTGAAGATGAACTATTGGAAACTTTTTAAGGCATGGCATTTTTTGTGGGAGGTAGATTACAAGCCCTTAACACATTAATGCTTTGTAGGCTTTAAACTCACATATATTGTGCAGCAAAAGCATCTCAATCATTTCACCTGCATTGTCAAAGATATTTCAATAATTTAAAAATAATTTCAAAAGATAATCAGTGATTGCCAGATATGACACTATGTAATATAATGTCATTCTCTGGGTTACATTTTAAATTTTGTATGTATAAATATGCAATAGGTTTGGAACCAACCAACCATAGGAAATACACAGGGCAATGGTGGTAAACATTTTGTTTTGGGCCTACTAGCCTTTAAAAAATAGGTCAGTCGATCCATTAATTTTTTAAAAATATAAGACTAAATAAACGAATTTGCAGATTGACACTCTTACCGCATAAGATCATAGTGGTTTAAAAAATCATAAAAATCAAATAAACTGGAGAGGTCTACTCAGCCCTATATTCAAAATATAAGAGATCTGTTGTGTACCAAAGAGAGAAAGTAACTGTTTTTGTTTGTTTGTTTTTTGGGGTTTTACATCACTTTCAACATTATTTCGGTCATTTCGTGATGAGACCTACTTGTAGCAGATATAGTGCTGCCTCACTGAATTGTCATGTCGCAGGTCCTTGACATGACAACCCACCCGGTCACAGATTTACAAGGACAACGGGTTAACCCTTCGCGCACGGGCCTCAGCTCATGTGTGAAATTGTATCATGAATTCAACCTCGCCACAGCCGGGGATCGAACCCACAACCTTTGGATCACCACAGAGGAACTGGCGCTAATCAGCTGGCACTCTAACCAACTGCGCCACGGCCCGTGGCCTAGTAACTGTTTTATGCCTCTGGAAAGCATGTCACCATAAACATAAATAATTGCAATAATTCTGCTCACTAAAATGGGGAATTTGGTTATATTGATTATATTATGTGCGACTTATGGTGCCCCTTTTACGGTCTACTTTCGGAAGACTTTATATCAATTTACCTTTCCACTGTTTTCTGCCTGGTCCTTTTTGTTTGTTTGTTTTTTGGGGTTTTACATCGCTTTCAATATTATTTCAGTCATTTCGTGATGAGACCTACTTGTAGCAGATATAGTGCTGCCTCACTTAATTGTCATGTCGCAGTTTCTTGACATGACAACCCACCCAGTCACAGATTTACAAAGATAATGGGTTAACCCCCTCGGCTTGAGCCTCAGCTCATATGGGAAATTGCATGGCCTCGTCCTGATCACCAGGAATACCATCATGACAAGTATATATTATGTCTATCGTTTGGACTGATCTGACATCTTATGTTTATTACTTATCACGGAAGACTGGTTCATAAAATGCTTGTCTTGTTTATTGAAAAATACTAGAAAATCAATCTTTTTCTACTTGTTACATTTTAGCTTTATTTTAGCACACTCTTTGTATGCTACAATAAATTACAATATTACATTTTATTGTTAAAATAAAGAACAGACTTTATATAAGTAGGTTCAACCACATTTTGGAAGAAAATATCAATGAGGACAATACAAATGCTCAAAATACTTTTCCTTTTACTTTTCCTTTCCAAAAGATATTCCTTTTTGTTCCTGAAGAAATTAAAACATGATTAAAGTCAACTGCTTCAAATATCATATTATGAATACAATGAAAAGCTTTATATATTTGATTAATCATATTCAGGTGGTATAAACAGTGTTGCAAAAAACCTTGCGGAAAACATTTCCGAATATGTACAATAACTCGCACTGTGAATATATTTTACACTTCACAGTTCGAATAATAAAATATAAAAGGACACACATGTTATCACAAACTACATAGTTAACAATAATATGAGCTAAAAAAATTAAAGAGCATAAAACTGGGAGTCAACAAGATCATATATATTAAACATTCTCAACATTGTAAAATGTGCCATTTTCTAGAGAGAAAAATTCATATTATTCAATTAAAACGATTTATAATAGTGGCTTACAACTGCTGCCAAATCTTAGCCCTCAATATTTAAGTTTTGGAACTAGATTATTATAACTTGATCACCCTCCACGAAACATAATTAGCTTCTATCTAAGAGTTAGAGGGTTGTTTATCACAGACTTTGTATGTTAAGATACCTTATACAGATCACCATAATTTGTCTCATCAAGGGAAAATAGTAGAAACAAAAGACCAAAGAAATGGAATAACTGGTACATAATGTGTATGATTAGACTAATATTGACAAATATAGATTTACCACTAATTTACTATATGTCAAAACATTACATCAACATAAAATGAGTTATTATTGTAAACTGTTTCTGGAGGGGGTGCAGTAAAAACACATTTCTTGAGACAATTATGTTACTTAAACAAAGATTGATTTCCATTGTGCTTTAAACATCTTAAGATCAATGTTAAATTGAGTTGCTTATATAAGAAAAAATGCTGAGCAATTAACTTATAAAAAGAATGTGTATGAACCAGTTCTTAATTTGATTAGATTGAACCTCTCATTAATCTTTATTACTTATCAAAATAGAATGTATTATTTGCACATCAACATCTACGATGATTGGATATGAATACAAGTATAACATAGACTGACTGACTAGCTTACATCTGATTCACACCATGCATATAATATATGTACATATAGTATCTCTCCACCTCCATCGCTTCTCAGTCAACTGATATGTGGAATTTGAAATTCTTGCCATTTGCAAGCTGAGAGTTGATGTCTCTTCTCATATTTGATGTCTCTTCTGATGGTTGATGTTTCTTCTGACATTTGACGTCTTTTCTGACATTTGATGTCTCTTCTGAGAGTTGATGTCTCTTCTGAGAGTTGATGTCTCATCTGACAGTTGATCTCTCTTCTGACAGTTGATGTCTCTTCTGACATTTGATGTCTCTTCTGAGAGTTGATGTCTCATCTGACAGTTGATGTCCTTTCTGACAGTTGATGTCTCTTCTGACATTTAATATCCCTTCTGACAGTTGATCTCTTCTGACAGTTGATGTTTCTTCTGACATTTGATGTCTCTTCTTAGATTTGATGTCTCTTCTGACAGTTGATGTCACTTCTGACAGATGTGTGGCAATTCTGTCAAGATTCCATGAATATTCCACACAGTAAATTAATATCACAGAGATTGCTTCATATTTCCACCACCTCATCCTCTCTTTTCTTTTATAATCTTATTATAATATACCATGTATAATTTTTTTTCCATTTTGCATTTTATCAAGAAGCCTCTGTCATAACATAAAACCAGTACTTATGATTTGGATAAAATTTTACCACCACGAGTTTGTTTGGTGTTACAAAGCCAGAACGAGCATGGTCTAATTTCACCAGGGGTAAGCAACATAAAATTAAACATTTCTGACTTTTTTATGTGGGAACAGGCATATTATGATGATATGGAGATTTCTTGGAGATTAAGTGTAAAATATCACTAAGGTTAGCGTTAGGTTTTGCTGGTGGAGTGAGTGGTTTTTCTGGTGGAGTGAGTGTTTTTTTCTGGTCGAGTGAGCGGTTTTGCACAGTAGGATGTGTTGTCAGCAGGAAGACTTGGCTGTGGTGGTACTCAGGGAGCTTCTATAATGTGATCATGGTTGCAACCTTCCTCAAAATCCTGAACAAAATAAAATGATTCATATATATTAACCTGTTTTCTCCAGCTTATCAAAAACAGGAAACAATGTCATCTTTATTCCGAAGAAAGTTAGTTTTCAGTGATGCCCGATAAAAATGTTTAGAACATATATACTCGAAGTTTTAAGTATTTGAGGAATCTGATTTTGCCAAATTAGGTTATTTTTATACACAAATTAACAATCTCTATATAATCATCTTTATTATTTTTTAAAATTCAGAGTCAAGTCACAAAATTATTTGGCGGTTAATACCATGCCCTGTTTGAATGAAATAATTTCCAGAAGAAAAGGAATGACTTAATTGGCTCTTTAAAGTCATTGTTACAATCTTTATTTCTACATGCTTATGATGTTATGGCTACTCAATCTATTCAATATGAGTATACCTATAAAATAGTTACGTCACTCAATTGAATCACATATACTTACAATATTATTTCCCATCGTCATAAGTTTTCTCTTGGTGTCAGATAAATCTCTGTCTCTTGTGGCAAGCTCTCCTTTCAAAACTTTAATCTCATAATTTTTCCTCTTTACTTTTTCGTTTTGTAATTTTCTCCTTTGTTGGCCCTAAAATATCGGAGAAACAGACACTTCTTTAGCATGTATTTCAGCCCAATGTGAATTCACTTGGCTTTACAGTGTACATTTTGCACATTATATGCATTTAATAATTAAATCTGACAGATTCTCTAACGAGCATGCCTTACCTGACCAATGGGATCCGATATTTCGCAATGTGGTTTTCTTGTGGATATTTTCTGTGATGCCATACGTTCATTCTCCAAGTGATAAGTCTGTCAATTTGATAATAAAATGACAAATTTAAAAAAAAAACAACTTACAAACGCATGTCCTGTATTTTACAGCTATTAAGTTTGTTGATGATAAATACAGGTATTATTAAATATTTCACAGATTTGAAAAGATTGCTATAATATATTTGTCTATGAATATTTAAAAAAAAAAAAAAAAAAAAAAAAACAATTCTATGAATATTAAGATTTTTTTTTTTTTTTTTTTTGAATATTAACTTAAACACTCATCTGTGACCATACAAACATGTAATCTATAGACAAGATTAATGGGCAGTGTGTGTATAATGCGAGGAGAGAGGGTTACTATGGTCTCACCTTCTTCTGTTTGATGGCAGTGTTGAGTCTTTTCTCCTGTTCTAACTTGTTCCTTGTCCTCTGCAGAGATTCCCTCAGGTACTGACTCTCCTCCGTCCTACTTCGGATATCACTCTGTATTCAAACATTCAAGTCTTTTATAATATTTTTTACAAATCCACTTTTAAGAATCGTTCATCTAGTTTTAGTGTCTGTCAAGTTGTAGGTGTCACTAGTACTTGGTAAGCATTCAATTCTTTTATAATATTTTTACAAATGCACTTTTAAGAATTGTTCAATTTGTCTTAATCTACATCAAATTGTAGGTGTAACTACTACTTGGTAAAATAATTTTATTTTAATCCAAAATTCAAACATTCAAGTCTTTTATAATATTTTTACAAATCCACTATTAAGAATTGTTCTTCTTGTTTTAGTGTATATCAAGTTGTAGATGTAACTCCTACTTGGTAAAATACATTTTATTTTTATCCAGAATTTCCCTTATTTCAGCCATCCCAAGTGACTTTGTGACAGTTGGGATCTGCTGTACATTATACTTCTCTAATCTTGTGATCTTCATATAAGACAATTTAGTATGTCGTACATATTATAATCGTTGAGACCTTTTATCTTTTAAACATAGGCCAATGACCTAAGAGCTATGCTGATCGTTGCTTTTTTGTAATTTGAGCAGATGATAATTTTGACCAATTAGATTGCATGTTACATATTGAATATGGCCCCAACTTGTTATCTCGAATCTCATTGGCTAATATTTATCATTTTATTCAAAATGAGAGCATCCTTGAAAACTCATTGACAGGTATTAGATTTTTGAGAAAAAAAATCATAAGAAAATATACAAAATGCTGAGCCTTATGGAAATAGATAGAACTGGTCCCCTGAAAATTCAACATCTTTCCTATTAATTGCTAAGAACTCCAACCAATAGATTCTTCAGAAAAGTTGACAGACAGAATGAGAGAAAATCCCCCCAACACTACAGTTCTAAGCTATAGTGACATAGCTAATAAATATTTCAACCACAAATATAAATGAGGGTTTACAGATGGCAAAGCTGGCCTCTGAGAGAACTTACAGATAGATGTTCGACCTGAGCGTTGCGTTGGTCAGCGAGTACCTCGGCCTGTCTAAGCTTGCTGAGGTCTCTCTCATACCCTTGTAGCAGTTCATCCTTCCTGGCGATCCTCTCCTTCAGGACCTTGATGCGACTCCCCAGCATCTCGACTGACCTCTCCCGGTCCTGTATCAGGATGTGTCGCTCGTCCTTGGGGATGTGAGCCATGGAGCGGAGCCCTCCGATATCCTCCAGCTCCAGAGCGCTGGCGACCGCCCGGAGCAGCGTCAGGAACTGCAACACACACACACACAGAGGAATGAATCTACCTCCTGAGAGTGGATTGTGCATATAATAAAAAACTTGAACTCTGGGGATGGATATAATATTTTGATATATTTTCATGTAATGTTCATACAACTATGGCTGCAACAACAGTACTCAGCTAAGCATTCCTTTCACTTTCCAAACTGACAAGTCTGATACACTCACAGTCTCACACTAGAGGTCACCACTACAGTGCACTCTGATACACTCACAGTCTCACACTAGAGGTCACCACTACAGTGCACTACACTAGCACTGACCAGAGGGCACCACACCTCCTAGTGCTACCAGCTCAACATGAGGCACCTGCTTAACAATAACAGAGATGTTCCTTATAAAAGTATCGGCTTACCGAGGTTTCACTGAGTTCAAGAGACTCTATAGTTTCTCGGTGGGAACTTCTTTCCATTTCGACCTCGGCGCGGTCCTGGGCCGAGGGGACTCCTCCGCGGGCATGCTCCACCTGGCGGGCGAGCACTGCCGAGTTGATGACGCTGCTCACGCTGGTGTCAGATATGGCCTGCTTGGCTTTCAACTCGGCGAGCTCTTTCTTCAGCAAAATCACTTGTTGCAGAGCTGCGTCATGGTTGGGAACTAAAATTCAAAATCAACATTTTTGTGTCAATTCTTTCAAGATTTGTTGAGGGCGTTTAAACTTGTTTGAAAGATTAATTTTGCATGCATGCTGCTGATTCTGTATCTGACCAAAGCAGGTTTTAATATACTAGTTAATCAAATTATTTGGGTACATTCACTAGAAATGTTTATATAATCTAAAGAGTAAAATATCAAAAGGAGATAAACTGCTTAAATATGTATATAATAGATGAAATATGACATATTTTAAATATCAAATATAATATAATATAGAAGCAATGTAATAACTACACTAATACAATATAAATGTACCAAGCTACAAGACAACATGATTAGCTATTTCTAATGTACATAACCAACATGCTATAACATATGACGAGTATTCACAACACCAGAGGTCACTGCTGTGTCAGCTCTCATGAATATTAACAACACCAGAGGTTACTGCTGTGTCAGCTCTCATGAATATTAACAACACCAGAGGTCACTGCTGTGTCAGCTCTCAGGAGTATTCACAACACCAGAGGTCAATGCTGTGGCAGCTCTCATCCCTCAGATTGTCTTAACAACCTCTTCACATTCAGTACTTTTTAAACTCACTAGCTTGAATAATGCATGCAATACTGTTGCTGAAAAATGAAGTTATTTTTTTCTTTTTGCATGATCTGTTTATTCATTTTGTGAGTTGTCCATGCAACTATATTCAGGATAAATACATCAACTCTCATGCACTTTAAAAATCTGTGTCCCAATTATTTGTATTCTGAGATATGTTCGTGTAATGTACATGTGGGCTGGCTTGCCAATCTGTGATGTGAGGTCCATGGCCTGTGACATTCCCTCTAAGATCTAGTGTCAACTACACAACAGACATGTTCTTGACCAGAGCAAAACATTCTAAAATCTTGTCTTATAACAACATTGCACGTGACAATGTAAATACCATAGTAAAGTTTTTTTCTGGTCACTTAAGATAAAACATTGGATTAACTCACTAATTCAATTTTTTTTTTTTTGGAAAAATCAAAGCATTTTTTCCAAAAAAAAAAAATTTGAATTAGTGAGTTAATCCAATGTTTTTTTGGAAAAATCAAAGCATTTGCCTTGGTCTTTTATGAGGAAATCAAAAGATAAATGAAAGATAAAAGTGAATACAAAGAAAACAGATGATCTGGAAAAATGTTGCTATATATACTTGTGCCATTTGAGGGCCCAAGGTCACCACCAGGTGGCGCCATTCCTGAGCTGACCGGAGCTGCCATCTGGTGGACAGGGGTGGGGGCTGTCATGGTTGTACCCAAGGAAGAAATGCCAGAAGTACTGGACAGAGAGTGAATGGTAGAGATATTGGAGTATGCCGTAGAGTCAATGGAACTGACCATATTTTGTGTGACACCAGGGGGCACTTGAGGTTTAATTGCATTTGTTGGCAGCACTCGTGCCATGGCAGGGGGAGCAGGGGTGGGCAGTGAGAATGGCATGCCAATAGCAGTAGCCAGACCGGCCGCAGGGCTTCTCTGGGCATGTAACGAGGCCTGAACGGCGTCAGCCATAGAGCCCCCTAGTGTAACGGGGCGGAACTTATGGGTCTCTTGGATCATGGGGGGGCTAGAACCTAAAAGGTTGAAAACACAAAGTGAAAAGAAGATGTTTCAGGTTAGTGTGGATAGACTTCATTTGAGCAATAAGTTAGTAATACATATTTAGTCAATGATCAGATATAATTTAAATAAATATTCACTTATGTTTATTTATGTCAATAGCAGCAGATGTACTGAGAGCATGTATATAGAAAGATGGCTACCTGCTGGTCTTGTCTGTTCGAGGGCCCTGATGCGGGCACGTAGCTCGGTGAGCGCTTCCCTCTGACGCTCAATCACCTGGTCGTGACGCTCCCCCCGACACTGGGCCCCGACTGATGTCAGCTCCGACGTGATCTGACCCTACGAGTAAAAATAATATTGTCCATATATGTAGAAAACCCCTCGTGTAGTGAATACTTTAAGCACTATGAACCGATTGAGTCGGTATATAAATTTTATCATCATCATTATCATCATCAGCTATATAAATTTCATCATCATCATCATCATCATCATCATCATCATCATCATCATCATCATCATCAGCTATATCATCATCATTATCATCATCAGCTATATAAATTTCATCATCATCATCATCATCATCATCATCATCATCATCATTACCTCCTCCGTCATGGCCTCCAGTTTCTCCTGTTGTTCCTTGGATGTGGTGGTCAGTTTGACTTCCAGATCCTTGATCAACGATTCCTTCTCATTGGTGATATTTTTGTATTTTGATAACATCGATTTCTGCTTGCTGAAACAAAAGGAATGGAGAAATTAAACTGTTTTTTCATTACCCCCGAAAACAGTTTTTCAACTAAATTCAGCAACATAAAAATTCTAATTATAATACAGCATTTTTTGTTTGAAGTAATGTGCATTATTTCAGTTCGATATTTTCAGTCTCTAATATGAAATAAATGTTAAATTCTTTTTGAGCCATAACACAAAAGTAAGAAATCAGGAAGTCTTTGGGCATTACTAGTTTAAAAATATGTTTTAAAACCAAATTTATTGTCAATAAAATACAAAACTGTAACTGACAACCCCATATGACAATGCAGAAAATCGTACTGTATTTCATACGATTTTCTGCATTGTCATATGGGTTTTCAGTTACAGTTTTGTATTCTATTGACATAAAATGTTTTTTCTGCCTAAGAAGGGCAGCATAATAGTGAAATACAGCGTACTAGTATAAATGTTTTTCTGCCTAAGAAGGGCAGCATAATAGTGAAATACAGCGTATTACTATAAATGTTTTTCTGCTTAAGAAGGGCAGCATAATGGTGAAATACAGCATATTAGTATGAAGTGTTTTTCTGCTTAAGAAGGGCAGCATAATGGTGAAATACAGCATATTAGTATGAAGTGTTTTTCTGCTTAAGAAGGGCAGCATAATGATGAAATACAGCATATTAGTATAAATGTTTTTCTGCTTAAGAAGGGCAGCATAATGGTGAAATACAGCGTATTAGTACAAATGTTTTTCTGCTTAAGAAGGGCAGCATAATGGTGAAATACAGCATATTAGTATAAATGTTTTTCTGCTTAAGAAGGGCAGCATAATAGTGAAATACAGCATATTAGTATGAAGTGTTTTTCTGCTTAAGAAGGGCAGCATAATGGTGAAATACAGCATATTAGTATAAATGTTTTTCTACTTAAGAAGGGCAGCATAATGGTGAAATACAGCGTATTAGTATGAAGTGTTTTTCTGCTTAAGAAGGGCAGCATAATGGTGAAATACAGCGTATTAGTATAAATGTTTTTCTGCTTAAGAAGGGCAGCATAATGGTGAAATACAGCATATTAGTATGAAGTGTTTTTCTGCTTAAGAAGGGCAGCATAATAGTGAAATACAGCATATTAGTATGAAGTGTTTTTCTGCTTAAGAAGGGCAGCATAATAGTGAAATACAGCATATTAGTATGAAGTGTTTTTCTGCTTAAGAAGGGCAGCATAATAGTGAAATACAGTGTATTAGTATAAATGTTTTCTGCTTAAGAAGGGCAGCATAATGGTGAAATGCAGCATATTAGTATAAATGTTTTTCTGCTTAAGAAGGGCAGCATAATAGTGAAATACAGCATATTAGTATGAAGTGTTTTTCTGCTTAAGAAGGGCAGCATAATGGTGAAATGCAGCATATTAGTATGAAGTGTTTTTCTGCCTAAGAAGGGCAGCATAATGGTGAAATACAGCGTATTAGTATGAAGTGTTTTTCTGCTTAAGAAGGGCAGCATAATGGTGAAATACAGCATATTAGTATGAAGTGTTTTTCTGCCTAAGAAGGGCAGCATAATAGTGAAATACAGCATATTAGTATGAAGTGTTTTTCTGCTTAAGAAGGGCAGCATAATAGTGAAATACAGCGTATTAGTATAAATGTTTTTCTGCATAAGAAGGGCAGCATAATAGTGAAATACAGCGTATATGTATAAATGTTTTTCTGCTTAAGAAGGGCAGCATAATAGTGAAATACAGCATATTAGTATAAATGTTTTTCTGCTTAAGAAGGGCAGCATAATAGTGAAATACAGCATATTAGTATAAATGTTTTTCTGCTTAAGAAGGGCAGCATAATAGTGAAATACAGCGTATTAGTATAAATGTTTTTCTGCTTAAGAAGGGCAGCATAATGGTGAAATACAGCGTATTAGTATAAATGTTTTTCTGCTTAAGAAGGGCAGCATAATGGTGAAATACAGCATATTAGTATAAATGTTTTTCTGCTTAAGAAGGGCAGCATAATGGTGAAATACAGCGTATTAGTATGAAGTGTTTTTCTGCATAAGAAGGGCAGCGTAATAGTGAAATACAGCGTATTAGTATAAAGTGTTTTTCTGCTTAAGAAGGGCAGCATAATAGTGAAATACAGCGTATTAGTATAAAGTGTTTTTCTGCATAAGAAGGGCAGCGTAATAGTGAAATACAGCGTATTAGTATAAATGTTTTTCTGCTTAAGAAGGGCAGCATAATGGTGAAATACAGCGTATTAGTATAAATGTTTTTCTGCTTAAGAAGGGCAGCATAATAGTGAAATACAGCGTATTAGTATAAATGTTTTTCTGCTTAAGAAGGGCAGCATAATGGTGAAATGCAGCGTATTAGTATAAATGTTTTTCTGCTTAAGAAGGGCAGCATAATGGTGGTGCTAACCTGCACTCGGCTTGTAGTTCCTTCATCTCCGTGGTCTGCTTGTCTATGATCTGCGAGAGTTTGGCCATCTGCTGCCGGAGTTCTACCAGCTCCGACTGCTTGTGTATGGCGGCCATTTTGTGGTGCTCCACCTCCTCCTTCTGCTTCTCACTCAGCTCACCTGCAAAATATGACTCACTTAGTCCAGATATGACTCACTTAGTCCAGATATGACTCACTTAGTCCAGATATGACTCACTTAGTCCAGATATGACTCACTTAGTCCAGATATGACTCACTTAGTCCAGATATGACTCACTTAGTCTAAATATGACTCACTTAGTCTAAATATGACTCACCTGGACCAAATATGACTCACTTGGACCAAATATGACTCATTTTGACCAAATATGACTCACTTAGTCCAAATATGACTCATTTAGTCCAAATATGACTCACTTTGTCTGAATATGACTCACTTTGGCTGAATATGACTCACTTTGGCTGAATATGATTCACTTAGACCAATTGTGAACCACTTGGACCAAATATGACTCACTTGTACCAAATATGACTCACTTAGACCAAATATGACTCACTTCGGCCAAATATGACTCACTTAGTCCAAATATGAACTTCATGTACGTCAACCAAATATGACCCACTTAGACCAAAATGAACCATTTAGACTAAATATGACTCACTTATTCCATGAAAATGACTCGCTTTGACCAAATATGACTCACATGGTCACATAGAATGTCATTTTGTACTTTGAGTAGTGCTCGCTTGATAGAAACAAGGGATAATCTGAAGGAGGCAAGGAAGTATCCCTGGATTAATGTAGTAGGGTGTCTTAAGTCATGTCCATTTTCCTCCACAAGAAAAGAAATATAGTTAAATTAGGAAGTCTTTAATTAGTTATTACATCTATTTATCTGAACATTGTAGACTTCCATATTGATTTGAAGGTTTGTTTTTTTCATCTTCCTTCCGAGCCTTCCCAATGGCCAACAACACTGTGCTCCTTATGGGACAAATACTTACCCAGTCCTTGTGGCTAAAATCCTGGTTAGCAGACGCCAACACTGAGGCCTAATAAATCTCAACTCTTTCTCTGATCCTTGCATCAAAATAAAAATTAATTATCATTCTTCCTAATGATCGGCTGATTTCTCCAGCCCTTTGAAGGTCTAAGAAGCGCACAATTATCTATATCCATATACTGGGCGTTTAAAACCAGTAAAATAAAATACAGGAATATTTTCAAATCTACCCATTATAACACACCATTACCGAACTTGCTCCAGGAAAAGATTATTATTGTGTTTTAACAAGAACCATCAATCTTCATGTCCTTCATAAGTGCCATAAAAAATTTTCAAAATGTCCTCTTCTTTGTAAGAGTTCAGTCTAAAAGCAGTATCAATATATACATGCGGCTGGCGAATATATTATTTCATATGTGGAGACATAGCAAATTGTGTATAAGATCAGAACTCTTAGGTAATAAGGCTACCTTAGGTAACCTGAACTAATACTACCTTACAAGCCCACTCATCAGGAAAATGAGGTGATTGACCCTTACACTGCCATTCACTGTTATGTTATAAGAAGCCAGACTGGATGTGACAACCTTTGGAAGTCACTTCTATGAGAGATATTTGAACAGAGATTGGACAGAGCAGGTCTGCCACTAGGTGTCAGCGCAGTGTACCATCCAACTCTCACATGGTCTTGCGCAATCGTTTTTGCATAAATTACAATACAGAACTTTCTCCATCTAATTGCTATAAAACAGTGCCTTTATAATCTACTGCATCCATTTAATGTCAACATGATGATCCAAAGATGATAACATGGTCCAATTGTACAAAAAACAGTGAAAATTCCCTTGACAAGCTGGCCAATTCCTTTGACAAGCTGGCCAAATATCAAGATAAAAACATGTGATGGGAGCTATTTACCTGTGACATCTGAGAGTCTGGCAGAAGCTCCCGTCAGATCGCGTCGTAATCCGGTGATTACATTCTGCTGTTCGGTCATCTGGTTCTTCATACGTGCATTTTCTGATTTTAGTTCGGCAATCAGTGTTTCCATGGCAACAATCTCACCAGGTGTTTTTGTAACAATGACTTTGGTTGGTGATACTGGCCTCTTGGTCCTTAGTTCTGTAAAATTACAAGAAAAAAACTATATCAAATCATGTCAACATTGTACTTAGTTGAAGTTGATTTTTTCAAAGAACAATGTAAGAGAAATACATATGTCAGGTGAAATGTGTGAATCATTTCTACCATTTGCAATCATAATTTGCATTCTGAAACAAAACACTGTATCCAACTAAAGAATCTCAATGGAAACAACCAAAAACTTCAGCACATGACGACTACATCTATACATCTACATCTATAAGTTTACCCGGCAAAACCAATTGGCATCACGGCGATGACATACTGACCTGAGATGGTTTTCTTGAGCTGGGTGTTCTCAGCGTGGACGTCCTTGGCTTTGTTGACGACCTTGTTGAGGCGTTCCTCCATCGCGCAGATGGTGACAGAATGTTGGTTTATCTCCTCCTTGTAGCTGGCGACACTGGATTCGAATCGGCTGTCCTTCTCCGCCACCTGCCTCTGCAGTGACGCCACCTCTTCCGTCGAACCTTTCTCTAGACTCGTAATCTGCTCTCGTAGCTCTTTCTGCATTACAGAAAAGATCGGTACTTAAAAATAACTCAATCACAAGGATGCAAGAACCTGTAAAGTAATTATCTGAGTTCAATATTATCATTGCATGCTGAAATCAAATCTAAAAGACACATTTAGTAAACATCTCTGAAAAGAATGTCTAAACATATCTTTAATTCTCCTTTTGATAATGTATTATTATTATACTATCTCACAGGATAAATAACAAAAAAGGTTTGCCAGAATATATTTTCTGAATTATATTTGCATTATTCTGAGAAAATCAGAGAAGTGAATATTAATATTTGCTAAATATATTCCTGGCGGTATTGTCTATCTTACTCCACTGCTAGTAACAAAGAATTTGATTCTCCTATCAATTATTATCAAATAAACCAGTTATTAAATCTCAACTTTATTATTATGATAACATTAATTCTCATTTCCTTTTCAAAAAAATTTCTTGAAAAGGGTGAAGTTCGAAGAAATGTTAGATATAAAGGGAATCATATCTCAAATAAACCAATTATTAAAACTCAACTCTATTATGATAAAATTAACTCTCATTTTTCTTTTTTCTTTTTAATTTTCATGAAAAGGATGAAGTTGGAAGAAATGCTAGTTATCAAATCTCACCTCTAGAGCTTTGTAGCTCTCGATTTGTTGGAGTGAAGTTTTGGTAGATTCTCGTAACGCAGTTTGCTCCTCCTCTTTCTCCAGCAGAGACTGAAATGCCAGCAACCAATTAGAAACAAGATCCATGATGATCAATATACAACCAATCAGCATCTATATATACAAATGTAGATCCAGTTTGATCAATATGCAACCAGTCTGCATCTATATATAGATCCATTATGATCAATATACAACCAATCAGCATCTATATATATATATATACAAATGTAGATCCAGTTTGATCAATATGCAACCAGTCCGCATCTATATATAGATCCATTATGATCAATATACAACCAATCAGCATCTATATATAGATCCATTATGATCAATATAGAACCAATCAGCATCTTCGTGTTGATCCATCATGATCAATATACAACCAATCAGCATCTACATGTAGATCAATATACAACCAATCAGCATCTACATACAGATCCATCATGATCAACATACAACCAATCAGCATCTACATATAGATCCATTATGATCAACATACAACCAATCAGCATCTACATATAGATCCATTATGATCAGTATACAACCAATCAGCATCTACATACAGATCCATCATGATCAATATACAACCAATCAGCATCTACATATAGATCCATCATGATCAATATACAACCAATCAGCATCTACATACAGATCCATCATGATCAATATACAACCAATCAGCATCTACATATATAATCCATCATGATCAATATGCAACCAATCAGAAACAACAGGATAAATTCCACCATGATAAATGTACATAACCAATCAGAAGGATTGGCCAGCAATATCTGTTACCTTGATGCATGTGTGATGAGTAATTTTGTTTGTTTGTTTGTTTGGGGTTTTACATCACTTTCAACATTATTTCAGTCATTTCGTGATGAGACCTACAGTACTTGGAGCAGATATACATGTAGTGCTGCCTCACTGAATTGTCATGTCGCAGGTCCTTGACATGACAACCCACCTGGTCACAGATTTACAAGGACAACGGGTTAACCCTTTAGGCATGGGCCTCAGCTCATGTGTGGAATTTTATCATGAATTCAATCTCGGCACGGCCAAGGATCGAACCCACGACTTTTGGATCACCACAGAGGAAATGGTGCTAATAAGCTCGCGCTCTAACCAACTGCACCACGGCCCATGGCCGTATCCCCAAAGTAATAAAAACAAGAACTCGGCACATGGACAAAATTCTGCATGTTGTATCACAACCAACTGTGCCAAGGCCCATGGCGTCAAATGAGTACGGTAATATGACTCACTGCTTTAAGCTGCACCATGCTGGCCTCCAGTACGGCGATTTTCTCCACCTCAATCTGGACAGCAGCCTCCTTCTTCTCCATCTCCAGAGCACGGATCTCATCTATAGCTTTGTTCATCTTTTCCTCACCTGCAAAAATCCATTCATACTTGCATTTTAATATCAGAAATTATTTGATAACTGTGACATCCCATTTTTTGACAAACAATGGCCGCAGCTTTCACTCAGGATGAACTGGACTTTGCCTGGTTTTCTTCTTTCCATGACAGGCATGCCTAGTATTACTTAAATGAAACTTATTCTAGCCCAGTATTCAACAATGTAGTCTTTACTTTTTCTTTGTTGAAGCTATTAATCACCCCTATGTTCATATAGACAAGGCGATGTTAGAGGACACTTACTTTCAAACTTGATCTTCTCCACCTCAGAGGAGCTGTTAGCCAGAAGTTCCTCCTTGAGAGCAGTCAAGGTCACCTCAAGGTCGGCCTTGTAGCGCTCCTCAGAGGAGGCGAGCTGCTCCACGAGCGTGATCTTCTCAGCCATCAGTTCCCGACCCTGCGCCTGCAGGTAGTCGATATCCTGACTGAAATCTACAAGGCAATAAAACAAGGATTTCAATCTTTTAATTTTTTCTCCATGCAGTCCTGTGTTATCACAGCTGTTATTAATCTATAATTAAATTTCAAATATCTTATCCTTAATATTTTGTCATATAAAATCAAATAACTTATATCTGCTACAAGTAGGTCTCATCACGAAATGACTGAAATCATGTTGAAAGTGATGTAAAACCCCAAACAAACCAAATAACTTAAGTGCATGTTAATCATGTTAATTTTGAAAGGATAATGAACATTTGTTCAATAGTTATTATATGATATTGCCGATCTAGACTTGCAGATAAATGTCTACTCAAAGCAGAAAAATCAAAGCCGATAAGTTATATATTTGTATAATTTTCCATCACTCACTTCCTTCTGATATCTTGACGTTAATTCCACACTTTTCGATGGCAGCTTCTATTTGAGTTGTCCAGGCCATCTCGGCTTGTAGCAGACTGACCACGGCATCCCGGGCCCAGGATGTAGAGTCGTCTACGCTGACGCACTGCAGGACGTCGATCTCCTGCTTCAGGCTCGGGCTGCGACGACCTTTCTCCCCCAACCGACTCTACAAACACAAGCACGCCACATGATATGACCAACATCGCCCGTACTGGTGACGTCATAAAGTAAAATCCACGGAAAATAAGCAAAACTCTCATTTACACCAGATACCTACCATTTGTATTGACTTAATGGCTTCAAATAGTCGCACAGCATGCACAAGATATAGTCATGAATTTATGAAATCTTTTGTTTGAAGCCTTTGGATGGTTTTGCGGTGGGTAATATTCAAACAATCCTTTCTCTTTGATATTATTACAGCATTTATTGGCTTATATTTACATTTACAAATATATGTATCACATTTCTCACACATTGTTTATTTGCTCGCGATTATATCACATGAACTCTTTTTCTTATAAATTGTTTGTAATTGGAAATAACATATATTAAGTGAATGTATCACCCACTGTTCTATCACAGATATAATGAGTCCAAGAAGATAACGGTATAAATGAATATATACATGTATATATAGTCAGGATCATCAGAAATCAGACCTTGCCTTGTTGGAGGCTGTAAATCAATACTGCTACACTTTTGAGGTAAGCACATTTTGACAATTCTGTTGCCAGATTGCAGGTGATAATATAGACTGTTATCTCTGTACACTGTGAATGCGTAAGTGGTGCAATGCGTAATTAAAAAGTGTAGCAGTGTTGAATGACAGCCTCCACCAAGGCAAGGTCTTAAGTTTCTGTCCATTGGTTTCAATGGTACATATGAGTCAAGGCTGTTTTCTAAAGTGTCAGCACATATTTACAAATGCTTAGCAACAAAATTTATGAATGGTATCCAAGTAGTTCAAAACGAGGCAAATTGCAAAGGCAATTGGCCGTTGGAGAGCAGCTCGATCCTGACTGTATATGTAACATCCAGCCTTGTACTTAGTGAATACATCTGGTGTCCCATACATTCTACACATCTGCATCTGTATCGCAGATGTTCTTGTTTAACAGGAGTAGTTAATACAGAAGATCAAAATAAAGTACACTTTTTTTGGATGGATTACAAATAGGAATATTTTGTATTTACAAGTAGCTCTGTTATCATGCAAAATGCATTCAGTCATTGAAATATATGTAACAAGTGTCCACTTCAAGTCCTGGCACTTCTTTTCGTCCTTGACCTTGACCTTGACCTTCATTTGTGTGACTTTGGAGCACTAGCTATGTAAGGAACCTTTTCTACCCCCCTTCAGCTCCTGCAAAGGACAAACAGAAGCTAAAATTAATTTTTTAAGCTTTCTGAATTTTATTCCAAAAACGAAAAAAAAAAATTATCCCTTTAAATAGATTACTGCTTTTTATTTAACTGTAAATTTGTCCTTTGCAGAAGACTGGTCAGGAATAATGTTGTGAACTACTATCATCATCCATTTTCAGCTTAATTTGATATTAAGTCTACTAATATAAATGAAATCAACCAAATTTTGAAGTACATAACATATAGATATAATATGCCTACTTTTAAATTATCCATTCTAAATTAAACATCATTCTGCTATTCTGCTTATTGTCTGAGTATTTCTGATGGGAAGGGAAGAATTATGACAGAGCTTCACGCTTACTATTTCAATAAGAGTGCTGGCCTAGTTCTGTACATGTACATGCATACGAACTTCAGCAACTTTTGTGCACTTCTCTACTGGTGCAAAGTGTTAAATGCCATAGTTGTGTGCAGGAAGTGTAAGTGTTGGAGTTGTGGTAAGGAGGCAACCGAGGAATAACCTTCAGCTAGCAACATATCTACTGGCGATGATACGAGCAAACTAACTATTCTACACGTGTGTTTTATTTCAGTAAAGCAACGCAGGGCAGTGTGCAATCCAGGTTTGGTGAAATTTGGGGGTTCGTAATGTCTTAACAGATTTCATTTTCTATCATGCGTTTCTGTGATCTGCAATAAAACACTCAGCATGCTCAATGGGGCGACAAGCACTCAGCAGCAAATTACATGTACATTGTGAAAGAAACAAACTAATGTGAAAATGTGGGCAGAAACCAAGAATATATATATATAAATATATATATAAATATATATATATATATATATATATATATATATATATATATATATATATATATATATATATATATATATATATATATATATATATATATATATATATATATATATATATATATATATATATATATATTTAATATATATATATATATTTAATATATATATATATATTTAATATATATATTTATATATATATATATATACATATATATGATGTATACATATATATGATGCAATACTGCATGAACTATAAAACAGCATTCAAGAAACTGCCTCACCTTTTAATATATAATGATGTTTAATTCACAGACGTTGTTAGTAGCCAATGGCGTTTTCTTCTCAATGATAATATACTAATATTTGCTAATATACTAATATTTGCTACATGTGTCCTTGATATCGATGCAACCCTTAATATTATCCTTACTGATATAGCAATATTTATTACTGCTCCTTACTCACTATGCTCAAACCTTCTCAATTTTAAACATTAAAAAGTTTAGATATATTTGTCAAAATTTGTCTTTAAATTTGTGATTCTTGGGTTGAGCATTAGAAGATGGAATAATTTAAATATTTACAACAATCTGCACATTGATATCCCATTTAGCTTCACACAGAGCATTTGGCAAGCAAATGTGAACCGTATTCCATAATCATGTATATAATGATAATGTACAATGATTTTGCCTGATGTGGACATTTATATATGTTTATGTTGCATATTACCCAGAGTGGGCCGGCCTTATCAGGAATATAGGTCCAGGCTCGGACAGGGCAAGAAAACATCCCCCTCCTCCTCCTCTTCCTGTTAATAGCATGTACACCTAAGCCTGATCATATGTATATATATATATATATATATATATATATATATATATATATATATATATATATATATATATATATATATATGATACGAGCAAACTACCGGTAACCAGACCTATGTTATAAAAAATAATTTTCAAACTAAAATCAGTTCTCAAAATTTGATGTAAATTAATATATGTCTTCCTTCAAAACAATAACTATTAATTTTATATATTAAATTAACAAATATATATATATTCCCTGCAAAACCATATATATATATATATATATATATATATATATATATATATATATATATATATATATATATATATATATATATATATATATATATATATATATATATATATATATTGAGAGAGAGAGAGAGAGAGTGGCCGATGATATTCCTTAACTGATAAAGTTTGACATGTTTGAATTATTCGGTAATATCACCCCATAGAATGCCACAGAAACCTCAGTGCTGATTAAAACAACATTATCTGTGGTAATACTTAGTTACCACTGAATACTGCATTACCGATTTAAGCCAAAACACGCAAGCACCATGATAGCATTAGTAACCTGTATCTACCGTACAGCTCCCAATAGATGCAACACATGACTCAGGATATATAAATATATATATCAATATATAGATATATAGGCATACATCTCACAGACAAAGAGACAGTTTCCTCAAGCAGTCTCGTTTAATATATGAAAATAAATCATCAGTGAGAGGTCAATTTTTATTGGGTCATGCATGAAGGTGACCAAATGAGGTCACACAAGGTCATCATATGACCTTAATGTGACATATATGACCTTGTTTGGTCACGTTTATGCATAACTGAAGGGATGTTTGGCTTGAATTAATTATAATAATGGATATCCAGTCTGGAAATGTGCTTCCATTGGGTGCTATATAGCAATACATATTCCCTGCAAAACCATCCGTTTCTTCAAATGTCATCTTTGCAAAAATAAATTATTTACCACAAATCTTTTGTCAAACTCCCTAAAAAAATGTTGATTTTACCAGAGATGTCAATTCATTAATAAGAGAAATATTATGATACTCAAACCAGACCTATGTTATAAAAAATAATTTCAAACTAAAATCAGTTCTCAAAATTTGATGTAAATTAATTAATATATGTCTTCCTCTAAAACAATAACTATATATTTTATATATTAAATTAACAAAAATTCCCCTATAAGGATTGATGGGTTAAGAACATGCCTATAATGTTAACCCCGTGGCTACGTCGCTGAGATTAACACTATGCTTACCATGGATTCATTCAGCTGCTGTTTCATCTTCTTGGTAGTCTCCGTCATCTCCTTCTTGGATGCTGTGGCAGTTTTAACCGATTCATTCAAGTCTTGAACGGATCTCGTCAACTCCGTCCGTTCATCCATTAACTTCTTCAGCGTTGTCATTAGCTCGTCGTCCGAAATTTCTCCATCTGGAGCCTTGATCCCCGGCGTTGAAAATGTCACCTGCACAACCCTCTGTCTGAAACGCTCCAGCTAAAAGAGTAAAAAAACAAAAATAGTGGACATCTGTAGGAAAATTTCTGTTTAGAGTATATCAGTCAAATCAATACCTCATAATGAGGTATTGGTAAAATGTTACAAGGAATAGCTTATGATGTGTCATGAGGTCATTTATTGTGTTATTTACCTTCTTTGATAGTTGTTCAAGGTCAACTCGGACCATTCTATCAGATCTTTCATAATCCTGGCATTTCTTAAATAGTGCATCCATCTCACCTTGGATCTTCTTCTGTGACTAAAAATTAAACAAATACAATTATACAACTAATTTTTCTTTTTTGTTCAATTGCGGGCACAATGAGAGAGTATAAATCAAACAAGTGAGATCATCTGGGAAGAACAGGCGTCGTGAGAAAAAGTGAGAAAAGTAAGAGCGGCACCATGAGAGAGTGCAGATCAAATAAGTAAGGGAGGCACCATGAGAGAGTGCAGATCAAACAAGTAAGAGAGGCACCATGAGAGAATGCAGATCAAACAAGAAAGGAAGGCACCATGAGAGAATGCAGATCAAACAAGTAAGGGAGGCACCATGACAGAGTGAAAATCAAACAAGAGGGGCACCATGACAGAGTACAGATCAAACAAAAAAGGGAGGCACCGTGAGAGAGTACAGATCAAACAAGTAAGAGAGGCACCATGACAGAGTGCAGATCAAACAAAAAGGGGAGGCACCATGAGAGAGTGCAGATCAAACAAGTAAGAGAGGCACCATGAGAGAGTGCAGATCAAATAAGTAAGGGAGGCACCATGAGAGAATGCAGATCAAACAAGTAAGGGAGGCACCATGACAGAGTGCAAACAAAAAAGGGAGGTACAATGAGAGGCACCATGAGAAAGTACAGATCAAACAAGTAAGAGAGGCACCATGACAGAGTGCAGATCAAACAAAAAGGGGGCACAATGAGAGAGTGCAGATCAAACAAGTAAGGTAAGAGCTAGCACCATGAGCATGATGAGAGAGTTCAGAGATCCATGAGGAAAGGTAAAAATCTTAGTTGAAACTGGAGGGTAGTGATATAAAGTATAGTTTATGTGCAGATATCTTACATCTTTCTCCTCTTGTGCAGAAGCTTTGACCTTTTCTACTTCACTCTTCAGTGAGGAAATCAAATCTGTCTGCTCCTGCATTCGGTTCTCTGCAGATTTATGTTTCTAAAAAAAAAAAAAATCAAATTTTATTTTTAAAACATAGGCATCAGAGATGCATCAACCCTCAGCCCTGGTAACTCATTGCACAACATTCGCTCCACACAATATTTGTGAACAAAACGTCACTGCACCAAGGCAAATTGATGCAGGGGTAAAAAACCCATAAAATCTACTTCCTTTGATAGCTTAGGTGTGTCAAGTATCATGAAACTGTCATCATTTACTCTAGAATTATTGATATGGGCCTGTGACCTTGAAAAGCAGGTTAAGGTCACCGTCCATCAAACTCATCTGGAGTCTTCCCAGATTCTTATGTGTGTCAATTTTCATGAAGCTGCCATCATTTGTTCTTAAGTTATCACGATGACAAGGATGATTTCACATAATTGTCCCTGTGACCTTGAAATCAGGTGAAGGTCATGTTCCATCAAGAGAAGTCTGAGGTCTTCACCAGATGCTTGTGTGTGTCAAATCTCATAAAGCTGCCATCATTCGTTCTTGAGTTATTGCGATTCTTGGGATTTCACATAATTGTCCCTGTGACCTTGAAAAATAGGTCAAGGTCGCCGTCCACCGAACTAGTCCGAGGTTTTCACCAGATGCTTATGCGTGTCAAGTTTCATGAAGCTGCCATCATTTGTTCTTGAGTTATCACGATGACAAGGATGATTTCACATAATTATCCCTGTGACCTTGAAAAGTAGGTGAAGGTCATGTTTCAAAGAAAAAATTCTGAGGTCTTCACCAGATGCTTGTGTGTGTCAAATCTCATAAAGCTGCCATCATTCGTTCTTGAGTTATTGCGATTCTTGGGATTTCACGTAATTGTCCCTGTGACCTTGAAAAATAGGTCGAGGCCGCTGTCCACCGAACAAGTCCGAGGTTTTCACCAGATGCTTATGCGTGTAAAGTTTCATGAAGCTGCCATCATTTGTTCTTAAGTTATCACGATGACAAGGATGATTTCACATAATTGTCCCTGTGACCTTGAAATCAGGTGAAGGTCATGTTCCATCAAGAAAAGTCTGAGGTCTTCACCAGATGCTTGTGTGTGTGAAATCTCATAAAGCTGCCATCATTCGTTCTTGAGTTATTGCGATTCTTGGGATTTCACATAATTGTCCCTGTGACCTTGAAAAATAGGTCAAGGTCGCCGTCCACCGAACTAGTCCGAGGTTTTCACCAGATACTTATGCGTGTAAAGTTTCATGAAGCTGCCATCATTTGTTCTTGAGTTATCACGATGACAAGGATGATTTCACATAATTATCCCTGTGACCTTGAAAAGTAGGTAAAGGTCATGTTTCAAAGAAAAAATTCTGAGGTCTTCACCAGATGCTTGTGTGTGTCAAATCTCATAAAGCTGCCATCATTCATTCTTGAGTTATTGCGATTCTTGGGATTTCACATAATTGTCCGTGACCTTGAAAAATAGGTCAAGGTCGCCATCCATCGAACTCATTCAAGGTTTTCACCAGATGCTTTTGTGTGTCAAGTTTCATGAAGCTGCCATCATTTGTTCTCGAGTTATCGTGATGACAAGATGATTTCACATAATTGTCCCTGTGACCTTGAAAAGTAGGTGAAGGTCATTTTCATAGAAAAAATTCTGAGGTCTTCACCAGATACTTATGTGTGTCAAATCTAATATAGCTACCATTATTCGTTCTTGAGTTATTGTGATTCTTGGGATTTCACATAATTGTCCCTGTGACCTTGAAAAATAGGTCAAGGTCGCCGTCCATCGAACTCGTCCGAGGTTTTCACCAGATGCATATGTGTGTCAAGTTTCATGAAGCTGCCATCATTTGTTCTTGAGTTATCGCGATGACAAGGATGTTCGCTACAGACATACATACAGACATACAGACATACATACATACATACATACCCACGCCAGGAGTACTGCAATACCCTCAGCCTGATTACATCAGGGGCTGAGGGTAAAAAAACAGTGAATAATTTGACCATGAATGGTAACGTACACAAAACTATATTCTGAATATGACTATTTGTAACTGATGAAAACTCACAATTCGTAGAGCTGCCAATTCTTTTTCTTTGACCTCAAATTCCTCGTCCGTTTTGCGACTTTCCTCCACCCTCTTAAACTAAGAAACATTATAAATATTAATGTGTAAAACAGACAAAATCATAAATTACTAGATATTCAAACATTTCTTGTCAAAGCCATTTGCTTTAGTTAGTCATACATTAACATTTAGTTATATGAAATTAGTATGATTCAACACATTTCATTGACTTTGAAAAAGGATATGTACAGTTATTTTTGACTTATTTTAAATGAAGCATTATCTAATATGTTTATAATAGTCTAGGTGATTTGATTATTCAGAGCTATCTATCATATTTGCTCAAAATATTAATGAAATTTTGCCAAGTAAATGAGCATAAATACTGGAAACTACTGATGTGGGTGAAATATCTAGCCATAAACACCACCATATCAGGTGGTTAAAATATCTAGCAATTAACACTGCTGTCGGATCAGGTGGTTAAAATATCTTGCAATAAACACTGCTGTCGGATCAGGTGGTTAAAATATCTGGCATTAAACACTGCTGTCGGATCAGGTGGTTAAAATATCTAGCATTAAACACTGCTGTCGGATCAGGTAGTTAAAATATCTAGCATTAAACACTGCTGTCGGATCAGGTGGTTAAAATATCTAGCAATTAACACTGCTGTCGGATCAGGTGGTTAAAATATCTGGCATTACACACTGCTGTCGGATCAGGTGGTTAAAATATCTGGCATTAAACACTGCTGTCGGATCAGGTGGTTAAAATATCTAGCATAAAACACTGCTGTCGGATCAGGTGGTTAAAATATCTGGCAATTAACACTGCTGTCGGATCAGGTGGTTAAAATATCTAGCATTAAACACTGCTGTAAGATTAGGTGGTTAAAATATCTAGCATTAAACACTGCTGTCAGACCAGGTGGTTAAAATATCCAGCTGTCAGAACAGGTGGTTAAAATATCTAGCAATAAACACTGATGTCAGAACAGGTGGTTAAAATATCCAGCTGTCAGAAAAAGTGGTTAAAATATCTAGCAATAAACACTGCTGTCAGAACAGGTGGTTAAAATATCTGGCAATTAACACTGCTGTCGGATCAGGTGGTTAAAATATCTGGCAATTAACACTGCTGTCAGAACAGGTGGTTAAAATATCTTGCAATAAACACTGCTGTCAGAACAGGTGGTTAAAATATCTGGCAATAAACACTGCTGTCAGAACAGGTGGTTAAAATATCTTGCAATAAACACTGCTGTCAGAACAGGTGGTTAAAATATCTGGCAATTAACACTGCTGTCGGACCAGGTGATTAAAATATCTAGCATTAAACACTGCTGTCAGATCAGGTGGTTAAAATATCTAGCATTAAACACTGCTGTCAGATCAGGTGGTTAAAATATCTTGCAATAAACACTGCTGTCAGAACAGGTGGTTAAAATATCTAGCAATAAACACTGATGTCAGACCAGGTGGTTAAAATATCTGGCAATACCTACTGCTGTCAGAACAGGTGGTTAAAATATCCAGCTGTCAGACCAGGTGGTTAAAATATCTGGCAATTTACACTGCTGTCAGAACAGGTGGTTAAAATATCTGGCAATAAACACTGCTGTCAGACCGGGTGGTTAAAATATCTGGCAATTAACACTGCTGTCAGAACAGGTGATTAAAATATCCAGTAACACACACTGCTGTCAGAACAGGTGGGTAAAATATCTTGCAATAAACACTGCTGTCGGATCAGGTGGTTAAAATATCTGGCAATTAACACTGCTGTCGGATCAGGTGGTTAAAATATCTGGCAATCAACACTGCTGTCGGATCAGGTGGTTAAAATATCTAGCAATAAACACTGCTGTCAGATCAGGTGGTTAAAATATCTGGCAATTAACACTGCTGTCGGATCAGGTGGTTAAAATATCTGGCAATCAACACTGCTGTCGGATCAGGTGGTTAAAATATCTAGCAATAAACACTGCTGTCAGACCGGGTGGTTAAAATATCTGGCAATTAACACTGCTGTAAGACCAGGTGGTTAAAATATCTAGCATTAAACACTGCTGTCAGAACAGGTGGTTAAAATATCTGGCAATAAACACTGCTGTAAGACCAGGTGGTTAAAATATCTGGCAATTAACACTGCTGTAAGACCAGGTGGTTAAAATATCTGGCAATTAACACTGCTGTCAGAACAGGTGGTTAAAATATCTGGCAATTAACACTGCTGTCGGAACAGGTGATTAAAATATCCAGTAACACACACTGCTGTCAGACCAGGTGGTTAAAATATCTAGCTGTCAGAACAGGTGGTTAAAATATTCAGTAATACACACTGCTGTCAGAACAGGTGGGTAAAATATCTAGCAATAAACACTGCTGTCAGACCAGGTGGTTAAAATATCTTGCAATAAACACTGATGTCAGGTGGTTAAAATATCTAGCAATAAACACTGCTGTCAGAACAGGTGGTTAAAATATCTTGCAATAAACACTGCTGTCAGAACAGGTGATTAAAATATCCAGTAACACACACTGCTGTCAGAACAGGTGGGTAAAATATCTTGCAATAAACACTGCTGTCGGATCAGGTGGTTAAAATATCTAGCAATAAACATTGATGTCAGACCAGGTGGTTAAAATATCTGGCAATTAATACTGCTGTCAGACCAGGTGGTTAAAATATCCAGCTGTCAGAAAAAGTGGTTAAAAGATCTAGCAATAAACACTGCTGTCAGAACAGGTGGTTAAAATATCTAGCAATAAACACTGCTGTCAGAACAGGTGATTAAAATATCCAGTAACACACACTGCTGTCAGAACAGGTGGGTAAAATATCTTGCAATAAACACTGCTGTCGGATCAGGTGGTTAAAATATCTAGCAATAAACATTGATGTCAGACCAGGTGGTTAAAATATCTGGCAATTAATACTGCTGTCAGACCAGGTGGTTAAAATATCCAGCTGTCAGACCAGGTGGTTAAAATATCCAGCTGTCAGAACAGGTGGTTAAAATATTCAGTAATACACACTGCTGTCAGAACAGGTGGGTAAAATATCTTGCAATAAACACTGCTGTCAGAACAGGTGGTTAAAACATCTAGCAATAAACACTGATGTCAGAACAGGTGGTTAAAATATCCAGCTGTCAGAAAAAGTGGTTAAAATATCTAGCAATAAACACTGCTGTCAGAACAGGTGGTTAAAATATCTGGCAATTAACACTGCTGTCAGACCAGGTG
Organism: Amphiduros pacificus; assembly: GCA_949316495.1. Classification (NCBI taxonomy): domain Eukaryota; kingdom Metazoa; phylum Annelida; class Polychaeta; order Phyllodocida; family Hesionidae; genus Amphiduros; species Amphiduros pacificus. The sequence goes on along the minus strand of OX439012.1, from coordinate 12,135,255 downwards.
GTTAAAACATCTGGCAATAAACACGGCTGTCAGACCAGGTGGTTAAAATATCTGGCAATAAACACTGCTGTCAGACCAGGTGGTTAAAATATCTTGCAATAAACACTGCTGTCAGACCAGGTGGTTAAAATATCTGGCAATAAACACTGCTGTCAGACCAGGTGGTTAAAATATCTGGCAATTAACACTGCTGTCGGACCAGGTGGTTAAAATATCTGGCAATACCTACTGCTGTCAGAACAGGTGGTTAAAATATTCAGTAATACACACTGCTGTCAGAACAGGTGGTTAAAATATCTGGCAATTAACACTGCTGTCGCATCAGGTGGTTAAAATATCCAGCAATAAACACTGCTGTAAGAACAGGTGGTTAAAATATCTAGCAATAAACACTACTGTCAGACCAGGTGGTTAAAATATCTAGCAATAAACACTGATGTCAGACCAGGTTGTTAAAATATCTAGCATTAAACACTGCTGTCGGATCAGGTGGTTAAAATATCCAGCTGTCAGAACAGGTGGTTAAAATATCCAGCTGTCAGAACAGGTGGTTAAAATATCCAGCTGTCAGAACAGGTGGTTAAAATATCTGGCAATACCTTCTGCTGTCAGATTAGGTGGTTAAAATATTTAACAATAAACCTGGCCAAGCCTGAGTTTGAGATAATAGCATGGTGGAGGGCTGAGTTTGAGATAATAGCATGGTGGAGGGCAGAGTTTGAGATAATAGCATGGTGGAGGGCTGAGCTTGAGATAATAGCATGGTGGAGGGCTGAGCTTGAGATAATAGCATGTGGAGGGCTGAGCTTGAGATAATAGCATGTGGAGGGCTGAGCTTGAGATAATAGCATGGTGGAGGGCTGAGTTTGAGATAATAGCATGATGGAGGGCTGAGTTTGAGATAATAGCATGGTGGGTGGAGGGCTGAGCTTGAGATAATAGCATGGTGGAGGGCTGAGCTTGAGATAATAGCATGGTGGAGGGCTGAGTTTGAGATAATAGCATGGTGGAGGGCTGAGTTTGAGATAATAGCATGGTGGAGGGCTGAGTTTGAGATAATAGCATGGTGGAGGGCTGAGTTTGAGATAATAGCATGGTGGAGGGCTGAGTTTGAGATAATAGCATGGTGGAGGGCTGAGTTTGAGATAATAGCATGGTGGGTGGAGGGCTGAGTTTGAGATAATAACATGGTGGAGGGCTGAGTTTGAGATAATAGCATGGTGGAGGGCTGAGTTTGAGATAATAGCATGGTGGGTGGAGGGCAGAGTTTGAGATAATAGCATGGTGGAGGGCTGAGTTTGAGATAATAGCATGGTGGAGGGCTGAGTTTGAGATAATAGCATGGTGGGTGGAGGGCTGAGTTTGAGATAATAGCATGGTGGAGGGCTGAGTTTGAGATAATAGCATGGTGAAGGGCTGAGTTTGAGATAATAGCATGGTGGAGGGCTGAGTTTGAGATAATAGCATGGTGGAGGGCTGAGTTTGAGATAATAGCATGGTGGAGGGCTGAGTTTGAGATAATAGCATGGTGAAGGGCTGAGTTTGAGATAATAGCATGGTGGAGGGCTGAGTTTGAGATAATAGCATGGTGGAGGGCTGAGTTTGAGATAATAGCATGGTGTAGGGCTGAGTTTGAGATAATAGCATGGTGGAGGGCTGAGCTTGAGATAATAGCATGGTGGAGGGCTGAGCTTGAGATAATAGCATGGTGGAGGGCTGAGTTTGAGATAATAGCATGGTGGAGGGCTGAGTTTGAGATAATAACATGGTGGAGGGCTGAGTTTGAGATAATAACATGGTGGAGGGCTGAGTTTGAGATAATAGCATGGTGGAGGGCTGAGTTTGAGATAATAGCATGGTGGAGGGCTGAGTTTGAGATAATAGCATGGTGGAGGGCTGAGTTTGAGATAATAACATGGTGAAGGGCTGAGTTTGAGATAATAGCATGGTGGAGGGCTGAGTTTGAGATAATAGCATGGTGGGTGGAGGGCTGAGCTTGAGATAATAACATGGTGAAGGGCTGAGTTTGAGATAATAGCATGGTGTAGGGCTGAGTTTGAGATAATAGCATGGTGGAGGGCTGAGTTTGAGATAATAGCATGGTGGAGGGCTGAGTTTGAGATAATAACATGGTGAAGGGCTGAGTTTGAGATAATAGCATGGTGGAGGGCTGAGTTTGAGATAATAGCATGGTGGGTGGAGGGCTGAGCTTGAGATAATAACATGGTGAAGGGCTGAGTTTGAGATAATAGCATGGTGGAGGGCTGAGTTTGAGATAATAGCATGGTGGAGGGCTGAGTTTGAGATAATAGCAGGGTGGAGGGCTGAGTTTGAGATAATAACAGGGCGGGTGGAGGGCTGAGTTTGAGATAATAGCATGGTGGAGGGCTGAGTTTGTGATAATAAATTGATAGCGGGCTGAGTTTGCACCAGTTGCTCAATTCATTTGAGATTATTCATATCTAATTATAATACTATTATATATGTAACTGGGTGGAAATGTTAGACCAGTGTTTCATCATATTTCAATAATAAATAACTATTTAGTTAGTAAAAATTAAATAAGCTAATAATCCAATTATTTTTATGGCATTAGCAAGTCTTTGATATTATTCTTCCAGCACTTGATAAAATGATTGAACACAATTACGATGACAACATATTTACGAATACCTGAACACCAACAGCCTGACGATTTTATGACAAACTGATACCTTAACACTTATTCACTTACAAATTCTAACATCTTGTCCCAATAAACATATACTCTTATTATATTCCAGTTTCTGCCACCAAAATCACCTTGATTTACTCAAAATAAACAAACATCAATAGTTTGACTACAAAGTTACCATGGTAATAACTATATGTACAGTATGAAGCACAGCAAACTGTTGATTGGCTGTTAGTTATCAGGTGACCAAATTAGTCAATTCTTACCTCTAATGCTTCAATCTGGAGAGTTCCACAAAGGAACAAGACAGAGATTGTGTTAAGATGTTTGGCTATTAATCTTATGTTATCAATTAAGCTTGCATTAAAACACATCAAACAGTTTGGAAACACACCAATATTGAATTTACCAAAGAAAAACAGGTTTATAGTTGAAATATGGTATTGATTTTGAAAACTTTTCAAACACATGCAATAACATCAATATTAAACAGAACTAGATTTTGGCATTAAATTAACAAATCCACTCAGAGAATAGCGTGCCCTTCTTCGTCATTGTGCCCTCCTCAGTCAGAATAATTTGTCATCTGTGGGACTAAATTGGAGTTGCGATCAACTCATGAATTAAGCCATTGAAAAAAGAAAATCCTATTCTATGTTGAACTTCTTTGCATATCAAAAGTAAACTTCTTTAGTGACCATTCTTGCATTTGAACTCACTAGTCTAAGAATCTTTGTGATGCTGATTTTTGAAATTTATGTTTCGAAATTTTATTTTCAAAAAAATATTATAGACCTGTTTCTTTTAATCTGCAGTTCCTGCAGCAGAAGGAGGGCATAACAACAACACCGCAGTCAAATGTATCAGGAGGTAATTAATTGTAAAATGTGCGAAACTTCTTGTGAACACTGCAATACCCAGAAAATGAAATGTGTATTCTTGGTAATGGGGGTGCATTATTGGGGGTTTTTTTTAAACATGTATTGATGATTAAGGAGAGTGCATTATTGGTTTTGTATTGTGGACTGGTGGTTCGGGAGAGTGCATTATTGGTTTTAGATCATGTAATGATGGTTCAGGAGGGTTCATTATTGGTTTTAGATCATGTAATGATGGTTCAGGAGGGTGCATTATTGGTTTTAGATCATGTAATGATGGTTCAGGAGGGTGCATTATTGGTGTTAGATCATGTAATGATGGTTCGGGAGGGTGCATTATCGGTTTTTGATCATGTAATGATGGTTCGGGAGAGTGCATTATTGGTTTTTGATCATGTAATGATGGTTCGGGAGGGTGCATTATTGGTTTTAGATCATGTAATGATATCTCGGGAGGGTGCATTATTGGTTTTAGATCATGTAATGATGGTTCGGGAGAGTGCATTATTGGTTTTTGATCATGTAATGATGGTTCGGGAGGGTGCATTATTGGTTTTAGGTCATGTAATGGTGGTTCGGGAGAGTGCATTATTAGATTTCAGATCATGCAATGATATCTCGGGAGGGTGCATTATTGGTTTTAGATCATGTAATGATGGTTCGGGAGGGTGCATTATTAGTTTTAGATCATGTAATGGTGGTTCGGGAGAGTGCATTATTGGTTTCAGGTCATGTAATGGTAGTTCGGGAGGGTGCATTATCGGTAATAGTTCATGGTGATGGAGTGTGCATTATTGGTTTTAGATCATGTAATGATGGTTCGGGAGTGTGCATTACTTGGTTTTAGATAATGTAATGGTGGTGATGGAGTGTGCATTATTGGTTTTAGATCATGTAATGGTGGTGATGGAGTGTGCATTACTTGGTTTTAGATAATGTAATGGTGGTGAATGAGTGTGCATTATTGGTTTTAGATAATGTAATGGTGGTGATGGAGTGTGCATTATTGGTTTTAGATCATGTAATGGTGGTGATGGAGTGTGCATTATTGGTTTTAGATAATGTAATGGTGGCGATGGAGGGTGCATTATTGGTTTTAGATCATGTAATGGTGGTTCGGGAGGGTGCATTATTGATTTCAGATCATGCAATGATATCTCGGGAGGGTGCATTATTGGTTTTAGATCATGTAATGATTGCTCGGGAGGGTGCATTATTAGTTTTAGATCATGTAATGGTGGTTCGGGAGGGTGCATAATCGGATTTAGATCATGTAATGGTGATGATGGAGTGTGCATTATCGGTTTTAGATCATGTAATGGTGGTGATGGAGTGTGCATTACTTGGTTTTAGATAATGTAATGGTGGTGATGGAGTGTGCATTATTGGTTTTAGATCATGTAATGGTGGTGATGGAGTGTGCATTATTGGTTTTAGATAATGTAATGGTGGTTCAGGAGGGTGCATTATTGGTTTAATATCATGTAATGATGGTTCGGGAGAGTGCATTATTGGTTTTAGATCATGTTATGGTGGTTCGGGAGAGTGCATTATTGGTTTTTGATCATGTAATGGTGGTTCAGGAGAGTGCATTATTGGTTTTAGATCATGTAATGATGGTTCGGGAGGGTGCATTATTGGTTTTTGATCATGTAATGATGGTTCAGGAGGGTGCATTATTGGTTTTTGATCATGTAATGATGGTTCAGGAGGGTGCATTATTGGTTTTAGATCATGTAATGGTGGTGATGGAGTGTGCATTATTGGTTTTAGATCATGTAATGATGGTTCAGGAGAGTGCATTATTGGTTTTAGATCACGTAATGGTGGTTATGGAGTGTGCATTATTCGTTTTAGATCATGCAATGGTGGTGATGGAGTGTGCATTATTGGTTTTAGATTATGTAATGCTGGCGATGGAGTGTGCATTATTTGGCGTGGCTCACCTTCATCTGCATGGAGGACAGCTGCACGTTCCTCTGTTCACTCTCACTTCTCATTGTCTCTATCTCGCGCGTCAGACGACTAATTGTCGTATCCTGCAATATTATACACTTGAAGCTAGTCTGCATAAAATATGCGCTTTGTAAAATAATCATAATAATGAATAACTTGTTTGGGTCTTGCTTCGATTGAAGCTCTTGTCAACAATAACAACATATACATGTACATTGACAACAAGGCCTATCTCTTGATCAAGTTCTGCTTCCACAGCATCTATTCAAATGATTCATGTCATTTTAATGCCAAATTAAAATGGACGTCCATACACTGTAAGATCTTTTTGTGCATTATTTCAAATTACCTTTTTGCATGATAATCAACATTCCTTTTTGGGGTGGTATTTTTCAAATTAAAGCATTTAAGTTCTGACAATGTATTGAGTGCCTTGTTTGGGTCTGATTTCACATTATAAGCTTTGTTTGGGTCTGATTTCACATTATATGCCTCATTTGGGTCTGATTTCACATTGTAAGCCTTGTTTGGGTCTGATTTCACATTGTAAGCCTGGTTTGGGTCTGATTTCACATTGTAAGCCTCGTTTGGGTCTGATTTCACATGATATGTCTCATTTGGGTCTGATTTCACATGATATGTCTCATTTGGGTCTGATTTCACATTATATGTCTCGTTTGGGTCTGATTTCACATTATATGCCTCATTTGGGTCTGATTTCACATTATATGCCTTGTTTGGGACTAACTTTACATTATATGCCTCGTTTAGGTCTGACTTTACAATATATGCCTCGTTTAGGTCTGACTTTACATCATATGCCTGGTTTGGGTCTAGCTTTACATTATATGCCTGGTTTGGGTCTGATTTCACATTGTAAGCCTGGTTTGGGTCTGATTTCACATTGTAAGCCTGGTTTGAACTCACCTTACTACTCATGTCTTTCTGCATTTGAGTGACGAGGCCAGATGTAATATTCTTGTCTTTCCTCATCCGTTCCATCTCAGCTTTCAGGCTATTTATCTCCTTAATGCGGTCATTGAGTTCCTGTCGAGACACACAGTTTGAGCCCCCGCTGCCACTCTCCGCCTCTCTCCTCAGCATCCCCACCTGTAGGCATAGCAACCATCTGGCTCAAACTTAACTCAGAGATATTTATACAGAGATTGGAAAGAGCAGGTCTGCCACTAGGTGTCAGCGCGGCGCACCATCCAACTCAGACATGCAACTGTTGCGGATCAGCGATAAATAGTTTTGCATTTATACACTTCAAGAAGAACTTTTCACTATTACATTTAATATCCAATTACCTCTTGTTCTAATTCTTCAATTTTTCCTTTTCTAGTTCTCAGTTCATTTTCCAGCAGGATGACTCTGTTTGCAAGTTCAGCATCTCCAAATGAGTCCATAGTTCCTCTGCTTGTCTCTAGATGGCGCAATCTACCCTGTAAGTCTGCGATCTCCTCACGCAGTGTGTGTATAACTTCTTCTTTGCGTGCACACTCTCCTTCATACATGGCCAGCCTTTTTACCTCCTCCGTCAGGCGAAGTAATCTCTGTTCCTACACCAATCATCATAACTCATTTTTAGGACTATTTTTTCCGTATTCTACATCCTTAAGGAAATTCTTAAAATCTTTTGTGTTAAGTCTTCCAAATTTGGAAAAAAAATTTTTTTCATGTTTGATAAAACTCAATATTTAGATTTATTCCAAAGGTAGACATTTTAACATAGTAGTCTTTGCTCCTTCATCAACCATCATAACTCATTTTTAGGACTATTTTTTTCCCTAATCTACATGTACATCCGAACAGAAATTTTTAAAATCTTTCGTATTAAGTCTTCCAAGATTTTTTTTCTTTCTTTATTACTGCATGTTCTATAGAACTCAATGGTTCAATGTATTTAAATGGCAGGCATTTTATCACTTACTTTGTCCTGTATCGAGGTGATTTCGTTCTGAGAGCTGACAGGCCTAGAAGCAGTGCCCCCTGTTGTCACCCAACCTGAGCCAGTCACAGCTGGAAGAATACAAGCAGGCATAGTGGATAAAATAAACTTTACATAATCATGATTATTATTATTATTATTATTATTATTATTATTATTATTATTATTATTATTATTATTATTATAATTATTATTATTATTATTATTATTATTATTATTATTATTATTATTATCATTATTATTATCATTATTATTATTATTATTATATTTGATTCTATATGACTAATTTCAGGTTTTACACAGGCATAGTGTATAAAATAAACTTTACATAAGCATGATTTAATGAGATAGAAGAGTGGGTTGAGTTACAACTAATTTAGTAATTATTATTATTATTATTATTATTATTATTATTATTATTATTATTATTATTATTATTATTATTATTATTATTATTATTATCATCATTATTATGGTTATTATTATAGTTTATTATTATTATTATTATTATAATTATTATTATAATTATTATTATAATTATTATTATTATTATTATTATTATTATTATTATTATTATTATTATTATTATTATTATTATTATTATTATTATTATTAAATTTGATTCTATATGACTAATTTCAGGTGTTACACTTCTACGGCAGAGGTTTTAGATCATTGCTTTCATGACAGCAATCACATATTGACAGCAATTACATATTGATTTATGCTTGGAAGAAAACTTGTATGAGAAGAGAATTTTTCAAAAGATATGTTTATGATAATTATTTCTTTGCATCCCTGAATATGCTAGAGATTGGAATCATATAATTATATCAATAGAGCTCAAGAATATAACTGCAAGATCACAAAACAGAAAAGCAGATCGACAACTTCATGTATATGTCATGTCAGAGGTCAAGATTTCAGGGTTAGGGTGTAGCCCTCATAAATATGTCATGCCACAGGATGGTGCTTTAGGTACCAGTGGTGTACCCCTCACAAATATGTCATGTCACAGGGTGATACTTTAGGGACCAGTGGTGTACCCCTCACAAATATATCATGTCACAGGGTGATACTTTAGGGATCAGTGGTGTACCCCTCATAAATATGTCATGTCACAAGGTGGTACTTTAGGGACCAGTGGTGTACCCTTCACAAATATGTCATGTCACAAGGTGGTACTTTAGGGACCAGTGGTGTACCCCTCACAAATATGTCATGTCACAGGTTGATACTTTAGGGACCAGTGGTGTACCCCTCACAAATATGTCATGTCACAGGGTGATACTTTAGGGATCAGTGGTGTACCCCTCATAAATATGTCATGTCACAAGGTGGTACTTTAGGGACCAGTGGTGTACCCCTCACAAATATGTCATGTCACAGGGTGGTGTTTTAGGGACCAGTGGTGTACCCCTCACAAATATGTCATGTCACAAGGTGGTGTTTTAGGGATCAGTGGTGTACCCCTCACAAATATGTCATGTCACAGGGTGATACTTTAGGGACTGGTGGTGTACCCCTCACAAATATGTCATGTCACAGGGTGGTGCTTTAGGGACCAGTGGTGTACCCCTCATAAATATGTCATGTCACAGGGGGATACTTTAGGGACCAGTGGTGTACCCCTCACAAATATGTCATGTCACAGGGTGGTACTTCAGGGACTGGTGGGTACAACTAGAGAGACGGGGTACTTCCAGAAAGCCTTCCACAAATGTTACTCACTTCTATGTTGCATGGGGGGACTGACATTCGAGTTGACATTCTGCATGGTGTGGATGCGGTCGTGTGAAGCTACCCTTCGTAGCCCAGCATTCCCGGCACTCAGGGGTCGCGCTCGCATGCTTACAGGAGGTCGTGGTACCTGTAATAACAACAGTAGTTCAAGAATCAAAAACAAATTTTGACACAGCTAGCATACCTCAAAATACTTTTTAGATATAAGTTACTGTTTAGATAATGATTTTCAACATTAAATATTTTCAATTGCGTTGCGACTTGTCAAGGGAATACTTTTCAGTGGTCAACATATCTGACCTGCCTGACCTGTTGTTGCGGTGGTAGGTTCTGTTGTTGATTGGCCCACACAGAGGTGGAGGTTCTGACGACATTCTGTAGATGCGGCAGACTGTCGGAATAGTAGGATACAGGCGGTGCGTGATCGGACAATATCGTTAGATGCTGTGGCTGGCTCCACTGCGCCCTCTGGTGGACCGGAGGAATGGACACCTGGTGGATAAGAAAAGAACTTTATATCTCATTCTTTTGAAGATTAAGGAAATGCAGTAAGTGGATAACATAAGAACTTTAAATCTAATTGTCTTTTAAAGACTTAAGAAATGCAGGAAGTGAAAATGAAGAAATCTCAATTTTGTGATTTTAGAAATGGACACCCGGTGGATAAAATAAGAACTTTAAATCTAATTGTCTTTTGAAGATTAAAGAAATGCAGGAAGTAAAAATGAAGAAATCTCAATTTCATGATTTTAAATTGGTGCCAATTTACATGCAGTAACATGTACATATAAAATAATGAGGGCCATATTTCATGAATGGATCAGAACCATTCCAGTTTCCCACATAGAATAGCATTATGCTAAAATAATTTTCTTTTTTCAAGGCTTGAAATTATATTTAAATAAGGCAAATTCAAATAGAATACACAGACACATAAATAATCTACTTTGCCCTCAGGTACATATATTGTCTAAATTGTTAAATTGTGATTTAAGACTCTTTATTTTGGTTGCTGGCATTCTCGACCATTCTCCTATTTGACTATGGTGTATTCGACCATGGAAAAGAAATTTGGCTGGAGGAAAAAAGGCCCACAAGAGGTCGGCCATAATCACTCTGTAACAGCTCAAAACACACGAAATATCCCTTGAGAAGTCTAACTGACCCTGAATACCAAATTTATATTGATAAAAAAGTAGAAAATTGGTAATATAATTCATATAATACGATGAAACAGGCTGTGTTGAAGAGTTAACAGTCGAATAGATGAAGGGTCGAAACAGCTAACCACCTTAACTTTATTTTTACAATACCCACAATCACATTTGACAATATCAATCAAAATAAAATAGTTTTGATTTAATCATTCCCAGTGATTTATGATTCATTAAATATTTTTTGCCAAACTTATGCGAGAAGAAAAAACTTCCTCACTTTGTGTAGATATTAGATATGAGTTTAGTAGGAGGAAGCATGAGTGAGTGATCTTTGCTTTGGTTACCATCTTAAGTCCTGCACAAGTAGGCTAAGTAAGCAATTAATGATCGTCAAGTGCCTTTAGCCTTGCAGTCCATTTTTGTAACTCTCTTCCCTTCCCACACAAGAGTCAAATTAATCCTAAAAATCACCGTAACATGTCAATACTTCACCATGGAATTTGTGAAAAAGTTATTTTATCAGAGTTAAGACGCTAAATACCTTCCTCGCCAGCTCTGGTTCTGGCCTATATCTATAGCTTCCATTAATGAAGTCACGATTGCATATATATTGTCCATTTTCTATCAAATCTTCCACATTGTCTTTGTAATAAACATACTGAGTAACAGTTTCAGTAGCCATTTTGTCATTACATGTCCAGGATCCTGAAGAGATTGCTATTATTTGCTCACGATCATGGTCGCCTGGTTGTTATTGACTAGTCGACTGTGACAACAGAAACGGCATTTAAGATTGGCATAAAATCTGCTTGACGACAAATCAGGGGTGGGGAACCAGTAGGAATACTCAACAGACAAGGGGTAGGAGACCAGATAGTAAATCAAGAATGCATGTGATAGAAAATAATATGGCATGAACAAACACGCCAGGGGTATAAGATCAGATGGTGTGAACAAACACACCAGGGTGTGAACAAACACACCAGGGGTATAAGATCAGATGGTATAAACAAATGCACCAGGGGTATAAGATCAGATGGTGTGAACAAACACACCAGGGGTATGAGATCAGATGGTATGAACAAATGCACCAGGGGTATAAGATCAGATGGTGTGAACAAACATGCCAGGGGTATAAGATCAGATGGTGTGAACAAACACACCAGGGGTATAAGATCAGATGGTATGAACAAAACACACCAGGGTGTGGACAAACACACCAGGGTGTGAACAAACACACCAGGGGTATAAGATCAGATGGTGTGAACAAACACACCAGGGTGTGAACAAACACACCAGGGGTATAAGATCAGATGGTATGAACAAATGCACCAGGGGTATAAGATCAGATGGTGTGAACAAACACACCAGGGGTATAAAATCAGATGGTGTGAACAAACACGCCATGGGTATAAGATCAGATGATGTGAACAAACACACCAGGGGTATAAGATCAGATGGTGTGAACAAACATGCCAGGGGTATAAGATCAGATGGTATGAACAAAACACACCAGGGTGTGAACAAACACACCAGGGTGTGAACAAACACACCAGGGGTATAAGATCAGATGGTGTGAACAAACACACCAGGGTGTGAACAAACACACCAGGGGTATAAGATCAGATGGTATGAACAAATGCACCAGGGGTATAAGATCAGATGGTATGAACAAACACACCAGGGGTATAGAATCAGATGGTGTGAACAAACACACCAGGGATATAAAATCAGATGGTGTGAACAAACACACCAGGGGTATAAAATCAGATGGTGTGAACAAACATGCCAGGGGTATAAGATCAGATGATGTGAACAAACACGCCAGGGGTATAAGATCAGATGATGTGAACAAACACGCCAGGGTGTGAACAAACACACCAGGGGTATAAGATCAGATGATGTGAACAAACACACCAGGGGTACAAGATCAGATGGTATGAACAAACACACCAGGGGTATAAAATCAGATGGTGTGAACAAACACACCAGGGATATAAAATCAGATGGTGTGAACAAACACACCAGGGGTATAAAATCAGATGGTGTGAACAAACACACCAGGGATATAAAATCAGATGGTGTGAACAAACACACCAGGGGTATAAGATCAGATGGTGTGAACAAACACACCAGGGTGTGAACAAACACACCAGGGGCATAAGATCAGATGGTATGAACAAATTCACCAAGCCTATTTCATTTTTTCCCCAAATGTATATCCCAATCTGAAGATGTGTAGAAGTAATTTACTTCTGACTCCCAATATTATCTATTAAAATATGCTCCTAATTGTTTGCTTATGAAGGTGCCATTAAAGTGCATGATGGGATACAGGTGAGTGATGTGAGCACCGAGGCATTACCCATAATACACCCAATATCCCAGCATGCTTGATATCCACTGAACTTATAAAAACATATTTAGTAGTCGTTTCAGTTCATATATTTTGGACGGCTAGATAAATGCATTCTGTGAATCCATAGCACAAATGTACGAGACAACATTTATATTCAAACATATTGACTGGGGAATATTGAATGTGATCATTTCAGGCACCTTATTTGCATAAATTTTCTGCTGTTTCCTGAGGGACGAAGCGTCTGTATACATTCAACCGACACAAAACTATCAAAAAAATTGTCGTCTCTTAGAAACGGGATGAACACAAATCTAGCGCCGACATTCTGTGGCATAACATCAGGATCCGCTACACAAGAACCCTGGAAAACCTGTGATAATCACCCAGTGATTATTACCCCACAGATTTAATCTGATAATCCGAGGATTATCATAGAGTTTCCTTGCCACCTTTACCCAGTTGGCGTATATCCGTGGACTGATAATTCATCTCTCCAGGTGACACTTGAGAGCTGCAGAGCATTTCATGGACTCTTTAATTTTTCTGATAAAATTTCTTCTATTCAAACAATTACTGCACACTGTTCCCAGACTGCTGCGTGGGGGAAAAATAGAACATAACCAGGTATGTATAGTGAATCCTATTTTTAATCTTTGAATACAAATAGGTGGTTGTATCTTAATCTATAATATACTTGTCCATTCTTGAGTTTAGCTGAGGTACTGGCTGGCATATACTGTCTTTAAAAAAATTGAACTCATTACCTTACCAATAAGTCTCGCACAAACATTAAGAAAGACTAACTGGCAACTTATGATGATGGCCTGACATAAATAATATCTTCAAGTAATGCAAAAAATATCAAAAGGCAATAAGTGCCCCAAAGGAACATGTTCAGAGGTCAATAATTGTTAATATTTAAATGTCATGATTACTTTTGGAAGGCGTCAATGTATTTACTCCAGTTTATCATTTCGTTGTGATTCATAACAACAGAGTTGTTTGTTTGCGCATTTTAGTCAGTTTGATGTCAGACCACGGATAGCAATACAGTGTATGTCATGAAACTATTAATATCACACTGTTGAATAATTGACATGCTTCAATATACCAGACACTATTAATATTTCCAATGCACATGATCCCCATCTGCATGCCTGGTTCTAATAACCATGATAACTTGAGTAACCATGGTTACATGCATACAAAGAAGACTAAATGTGAGACAAACACACATACAGGAATATACATACAGGAATATATATATATATATATATATATATATATATATATATATATATATATATATATATATATATATATATATATATATATATATATATACTTTTCTATTTTCATACTTTTCTATTTTCATACTTTTCTATTTTCACCATGCTTGTGTGATTATCAAACACTGTACTACCTAACATGTTGGCAAAACAGGGAACATTTTAACAATATTTATTTTAGACCCTACCTTAGTATTCTGAGGTGCAAAGGCATACTAGTAAATAATAAAGAAGCTGATATAATATGACAGGAAAATGGTAGAGATGAGAAAAACATAGATATACATTTAAAAGATGTTAAACATTAGAAATGTGGCTCGTTAAATAAAGTCAGAAACTGTATTTAAAGGTAAATATTTAAAAGACCAAAATAATAGTATCTATTCTCACTGTCTAGAAAACTATATTCATATATTTGATAATCAGATAATCAGAAAACATTTTAATAGTCTGATGATTATTTCAGTTTAAACTTTTAATACATAAAAAATAACAATATTATGGGTAATTAAAATAATTCTTACCAAGGCAGATCCTTCAACTATTAGTTCATATGTCACACCGCTCGCGCCAAAACGGATTTGGTCGTTGGGTGCGAGCCTGACGGCTGCATTTTGTACTCGGCAGTCATTGATGTATGTTCCGTGCTGAGTATTTAGATCCTGGAGCACGAAGCAGCCTTCCTCCAGACTGAACTCTATCACGGCATGTTGGAAGTCCACGCCCCCAGACTGAAACAACCAACGTCCTATATTAAACATTTATATATCCTCCAGACTGAACTCTATCACTGCATGTTGGAAGTCCACGCCCCCAGACTATAACAACCAACGTCCTCTATTAAACATTTATATATCTTCCAGACTGAACTCTATCACTGCATGTTGGAAGTCCACACCCCCGGACTGAAACAACCAATGTCCTCTATTAAACATTTATATATTCTCCACACTGAACTCTATCACTGCATGTTGGAATCCACGCCCCTGGACTGAAACAACCAACGTCCTCTATTAAACATTTATATATCCTCCAGACTGAACTCTATCACGGCATGTTGGAAGTCCACGCCCCCGGACTGAAACAACCAACGTCCTCTATTAAACATTTATATATCCTCCAGACTGACCTCTATCACGGCATATTGGTATATTTGCCCTCCTGTATAGTGAGGTCATATTCTGAGGGTTGGTATATTAAGCTACCTGTATAGTGAGGTCACACCCTGATGGTTGGTATATCAACCTACCTGTATAGTGAGGTCATATCCTGAGGGTTGGTATATTAACTTACCTGTATTGTGAGGTCATACCCTGATGGTTGGTATATGAATCTACCTGTATACTGAGGTCATACCCTGATGGTTGGTATATTAACCTACCTGTATAGTGAGGTCATACCCTGATGGTTGGTATATCAACCTACCTGTATAGTGAGGTCATACCCTGATGATTGGTATATCAACCTACCTGTATAGTGAGGTCATACCCTGATGGTTGGTATATCAACCTACCTGTATAGTGAGGTCATACCCTGATGATTGGTATATCAACCTACCTGTATAGTGAGGTCATATCCTGAGGGTTGGTATATTAACTTACCTGTATTGTGAGGTCATACCCTGATGGTTGGTATATGAATCTACCTGTATACTGAGGTCATACCCTGATGGTTGGTATATCAACCTACCTGTATAGTGAGGTCATACCCTGATGATTAGTATATCAACCTACCTGTATAGTGAGGTCATACCCTGATGGTTGGTATATCAACCTACCTGTATAGTGAGGTCATACCCTGATGGTTGGTATATCAACCTACCTGTATAGTGAGGTCGTACCCTGATGATTGGTATATCAACCTACCTGCATAGTGAGGTCATATCCTGAGGGTTGGTATATTAACCTACCTGTATAGTGAGGTCACACCCTGATGGTTGGTATATTAACTTACCTGTATTGTGAGGTCATACCCTGATGGTTGGTATATCAGCCTATATTGTGAGGTCATACCCTGTACATGTATAGTGAAATATTAACCTACCTGTATTGTGAGTTCATACTCCGATGGTTGGTATATTAACTTACCTGTATTGTGAGGTCACAGCCTTCTCGTCCTATCGTGGTCACCTTGGGGGCAAGTTGGAATCTGCCATCAGAGCTCTCCAGAAATCCTTTCACCATTTTATCCTGAAGCAAATGTTACTATGGTCAATGTTTGTGTTAAGAACCGCCTAGCAGAGTCGCTCACTGAACAGGCATGAGCCCATCTTTCAAAACCAAAACACTGCACAGGTGCCCGTTACAACACTTCCATGTCTATTTCTCAATACAAATTATGTTCTATTGATTATCAGATAGATACCTGTTTGCTTTGTTACCATGCGATGTCGATCTTAAGTTCTTGTATTTTTCAATCATCGATAATTCACAAAAAGTGTCATCAATTCTAGCAGCTCATCTCAGCTGTCAAAGGGAATGTTGTCTCGCGCATGCCTGTGTGTGTGGCGTTGCTATGCACCCTAACCTAGTAACGATAACACAAACATTAAACTCAAAGCATGGCCTTGTCGAACAAATCACTACTGTCCCATAACAACTTGTAGAGACCGGTAAGTAAGCATATTTTCTATCATATTATTTCGCTAATTGCAACCGAGAGAACACAGGCTTGTCATGAACACAGATATATTTGATGGGAGCCATTTGTGTTAAGCCGATTAAGCCCGCTGCTTAAGTGGCGACCTAAAGGTGGCGCTGGCGACCTAAAAATAGGTCAGGGTCAAGGACGGACAGGTGCGTGGATGACATTTTGCCCGGTTGTCGGCAGAATATTAAAAATTCTTGTGGATTTGGAGAAATCACAGCAGCCAAAACATGCCGTCAGCTTTGGTTATTCTGAGCAAGGGTGCAGAAGAGATGGAAACGGTGATTTCAGTGGATGTCATGCGCAGAGGAGGGGTGAGTACCAAAATACACATCTTCCAAGCGCAGCCGATGACAGATACTTGATAACTTGCTCACTTTAACAAAGGGGCTACAAATTTAATTTAGGGTCTTGTTTGGATAAGCATTTTCACTCTATTTCCTTTTCATTTTATTCTCGCATGATATGAATAAATATCATAAAGAATTGTTTTTTGTTTTTGTTCTTTTATTGTGAATGTTGCCTATCATTTTCAATCAAAACAATAATCAATAGACATTATAAATAGTGGATGATTTAGGAATAATGACAACTGTTTGAATATTTATTCCAGATTGATGTGACAGTTGGTGGGTTGGCAGGGACTGATCCAGTCCTGTGCAGCAGAAATGTGACAATTATGCCAGATGTCAGTCTGGATGAGGCATTAAAGAAAGATTACGATGTTATTGTCTGTCCCGGAGGTGCTGAAGGAGCTAAAAATCTTGCAGAGGTAGAGACATATATATTTCTAAGAATATTTAAATTAGAGGTTAAGAAACATAATAAAAAAGTATGATCTGAGGCCATCTTATAAACCTTTTTTAAATTCCACAGCTTATGTAAAACATATTCTTAACTTACATATTGAAGTTAAGGATTTGATATAATTTAATAATTTAACATTTAATACGTAACAAAATTGAGTAGATTTGGGGAAAAATAGTGTCTCGGAAATGTATTATCACATTTCCAAAACATAACTAACAAGACATTCTTAAAATGGTTACCTAACCCAGGCACTAACCTAAAACAACCAAGACCAAATCAAAGTTTTCAAGATAATTTGGCATTTTCACAATACTTTAGTTCAGGGAGTAATATCAGCCAAAGGGGTTTATATTCAGGGTCAATTGGGGAAATTTATGGCCATACCCTTTTTAAATATTGATTTGCATGTTTATTTCTTATGGGAGATCGTTAAAATTAAATAACTTTGACTTTTATCTGTTAAAAGAAAGCAATTTATCTGTAAAAAGAAAGCAATTTATCTGTAAAAAGAAAGCAATTTATCTGTAAAAAGAAAGCAATTTATCTGTAAAAAGAAAGCAATTTATCTGTAAAAAGAAAGCAATTTATCTGTAAAAAGAAAATAATTTATCTGTAAAAACAAAGCAATTTATCTGTAAAAACAAAGCAATTTATCTGTAAAAACAAAGCAATTTATCAAGTTACTCAAGGGATAAGATTTATTTGATATTTCAGTCTGCCAAAGTTGGAGAGTTACTGAAGAAGCAAGAAGAAAGAGGACAGTATGTGGCTGCTGTATGTGCTGGTAAGTACCAACTACTATCATAACAATAGAAATTAAATATTAATTACAGCCGACGACAACAGAGCTGCGGACAACAACAGAGCTGTGGTTCAGTTTATCAATTGGTTATCAAAGTTTATCACACCATTTGACTTTGTTTGCACATGCAAGGCTCAGAAAACAACTTGGTGTGAATATTTTCTAGAGTGCAGATGCACTTAAAAGACTTAAAAGAAAATGAAACCGCAGCTCTGTTGTCGTCCGCAGCTTAGTTGTCGTCGGCTGTACGTGATTCAGGGATAATGTAATCTCCTATTCCATGATTTGAGTAACAATGATGGTAAAAACATTTTTTTATTTTACAGCTCCAATAGCCTTGAAAAGTCATGGTATAGATGATGGCAAGAAGCTAACATGATTTGAGTAACAATGATGGTAAAAACATTTTTATTTTACAGCTCCAATAGCCTTGAAAAGTCATGGTATAGGTGATGGCAAGAAGCTAACATCTCACCCGGGAGTCCAGGAGACCATGACAGCAGGAAACTACCAGTATCTGGAAGATAGAGTCGTAATCGACGGAAAACTTATCACAAGTCGAGGCCCCGGGACTTGCTTTGAATTTGCGTTAGCCATTGTGGAAGCTCTGCAGGGTAAAGAGAAAAGAGATTCTCTGGTTCCTCCCATGCTGCTGAAGTTATAGAGTGATGTGGAAAAATATATACCCCAGAAGTGGCTGAGGTGGAATCTTATAACATTTGCTAGAAGAAGCAGGGATGATTTATTTAAATATTCAATAGTTCTATTTAAATGACTATCAACTTCACCTTCCGGGCACACTATTATTATGGAAACTAATGTCTCACCAATCAGATGATAAATGATCAATGAAGTTATGAGAAAAGACAAATTATAAAAGGAAGTCATATAACCTAGAAAGTGGTATATGAAAACTTTTTATGACAAAAAACGGGATAACTTTTCAAAAAAAGAAAGACCAGGTTTGATTTGTTCAGTTTCATTTTTATTATCTCATATGCAAAGCAATGTGAGTCTATGGAAAGGTGATCCATTTTCCAGCCGTTAACAAATTAACTTGGACTTTATTCCACTTACTGTAAGTGTTAGGCCCTTGTTATTTGTCCTGATGTATTCTAACATGGACATTCAACAATGTCATGTTTGACTCATCATATCATGCACAAAAGAACACCCAAAAAAAAAAAATACACAAAATATTGAGTGTATGATTTGACAATGCTTGTGAGTCTCGCTGGCCTGTGGCCTCCTATATTTTGTGTGTAAAAGTCAAAAATAAAATTGGTCAGTGTATAATGCAATTGTTTCAATTATTTTTAAGCATTTGTGTTTGGACAAATGTTAATGTTTAAATGAAATGTAACTTGGCTGACCGGTCAATGACAGGTTGATTGTAAGGAATATTCATTTAGCCAGGTCATAAAAAGGTCATCTGCCAAACTTTGGTCACAGTGCTATTCGCCATATTTATTGGACAGAAATGTTGATTTTTTTTTTATAAAGAATATCTTATTTTTTATGTGTAAAGGAACACTACAATGGCGGATCCATGAGGGGGCTTTGGGGGCTGAAGCCCCCCCGGGGGTCTGTAGCTAGGGGGCTTTTGGGAACTGGAGCCCCTTACTTTATGGGACTGGAACCCCATATTTTAGCACATTTGAGCCCCCCGGGGTAAAAAATCCTGGATCCACTCCTGCACTATTTCATAAAACATTTGCTATTTGTTCCCAGTTCTAACTAGACCACAATATTTTACTTTCTATATAGCATGTCTGCAAGGGTGAAATGGGTATGGAAAAAATACTGGTTGAAGAACAGTTTCCTGAAGAAGACTTTCTAATATTATCTTTGCCTCTTCATAATTGTAAAGTAAATTTTCACAATCAAAATTTTATAAACGTTCCTTATCAAAAAATGTTTGTAGTCTATTCTCAGACTATTCAGGTGTGCAATTTTTTTAGCACAGTTTATTTCATTTCAATGTTGGTATTATTATAACTGAAATTATATCTCATTCAAACATGATCAGATATCACTTCAGTAATTGTATAAGAGAGGAAATGTGTGTTATGTATTTAATTATCAGATCTGTTTCTAAATATATATGTAGCTTCCTCCACTAATTATTGAAATTCAAAGTGTTTTAACAATTTATCATTTTCTTTAATATTTGATTTTTTCTTGGCAATTAAATTTTTCCATGTTTTATATCATTTTCTTTAATATTTGATTTTTTCTTGGCAATTAAATTTTCCATGTTTTATAACAAACATGGAAAAATTGAATTGCCAAGAAAAAATATACTCCATGGGCATAAAATCCTTGATAAGATAATGAGTTTGAGAATTCATAAAAAAAATAAACAGAAAATGATTAATGACTCAAATTTGAAGGTCTTGGTTGTCATGTGATAAAAAAAGTTATACACAAACTCCTATGGTTTCAATGATGGATATTTTTATGCCTTCTCTGTGATTACCTTACCAATAATTCCTTACAATTTATAATTGCTAATCCATCCCCTAAACAGACTTTTTTCCCCAAGGTAAAAAGTAATTTCATTAAGATTTCAAAATATATTTTTGTACCCCGGCTGCATTCTTCGCAAAAAGTGGGGGACATTAAATTGTGCTGCATCTGTGGTTAATTATTTGTATACACGATACAGCCACAACAGTTTGACATATAGCTTAGATATTGCACACATGCACTCCTGGGGACCTTCCTCTGATCTGTATAGATAATGGCTGTGATTGATCAATTTCTGTTGCCATGACAACTATGTTGCCAACTTAGCTTGTGTGCATGATACAGCCAGTACGGTTTGATATTTAGCTTAGATATTGCACACATGCACTCCTGAGGACCTTTCCCCAATTTGATTAGGTTATGGCAGTGATTGGTTGGTTTTTGTTGCTATGGTGACCGTCTGTAAGTGTGATTGATCAATTTCTGTTGCCATGACAACTATGTCGCCAACTTGGACTGTGTGCATGATACAGCCAGTACGGTTTGATATTTAGCTTAGATATTGCACACATGCCCTCCTGAGGACCTTTCCCCAATTTGATTGGGTTATGGCAGTAATTGGTTGGTTTTTGTTGCTATGGTGACCGTCTGTAAGTGTGGGGGACTTAGAGTCAATGCTCTTGTGATCATGAACATCCCGAGTCCAAATTAAGAAATAATTAGTTAAAAAAAAACACAATCACAAACTAAAAATCTGTTGTGACATTTAACACATTGGCATCCATAATCCATCACATTTCTCGTATTTATCAGGCTACAGCCATATATTACCACATGTCTATATTGCCATAGCATATTGCCATAACATATTGCATGTAGCATTGCTATCAGCAGAGGGATGTATAATGTCATACTCAACACCAGGAAAAATCTTTGAGTTACTTCAAATTAAAACTTGCCGTTAATACAAATCTTTTGTTATTTTACAAAAGATGATTTATTTTGAGTTGAAAACATTCTTTATTGATTTCCATTTCTTTCAGTTGATCAAGAAACCATTTTGTGTCAAGGATGGATGAAGTTGAAAATGATTATGACACTGGTGGTAAGACCCATCCGTATTCCACCGGAGAGCATTTGGGCGAGATGCAGGCTGCTGGAGCATATAGAGCTCTGAAAATAGGCACAGAACCGGATTCCTCTGGAAGAAATCCAGATGTTGATATGGCAGTGGATTTTCCAGGTATGGGTTCTGGAATGTGCTAATATATCCTCATAAAATGTAACTGAATAAGATCGCCATGCTGCTTCAATTGTCCCCTAGAGGGGGATCCTTTTATTCCAGAACTTATAGCATCTTAGATAACTGCTTGTACATTTATAGGTTCAGCACCTGTGTCAGAGCCTGGTGCATTAGTGACAAGCCTAGCAGAGAATATGCTCCAAGACCTAGTGAGCAGCTCAGTTGAAACATCAGTCACTAATTACCAAAGTAGACAAGCCAGCGTACACGTCAATGAAGACACTGGCCTTGGAGTAACCAGTTATGGAGAGACCGCAAGCCAGATCATGTTTATTCCAGAGCAAAGCAGCACATTTGAAGATCGTGAAATTACAAAAGTTAGTGATAAGCGCAAAGTGTTTTCTGAAGAAGAAAACATATTTAAAGATAGTAAGGTTAATTATGGTGATAACCTCACATCTTATGTGGAGATAGTTAAAGGAGAATCTCCTACTTCTGATTACGGTGAGATGCATCCTGGGAAGGGTGACCAGGGTGAAGGGGATTATGGGATAGGTAAATACATTGCATCTGTAATCAATACTGCAGTGTCCGACCATTTTGAGACAAAAAGCGACAGTATTGAAGGTGACCGAGGAAGTTTGAGTGAAGAGGTTATGATAGATGTGGGAAAAGAGGGAAGCGATGGGATTCCAGAAAGGTTAGAAGTTGAAAGTAGAGAAACCGGTCGATATTCCAGAGCAGGAAGTATTTCCAGTCAGAAAAGTAGTGCAAAATCACCAAGATCAATCAGTCAAAGAAGCATGGAGGCAGGAGAATCCGCCACAAAACAATCGCCATCGGAAGATAGGGGGAGCCGTGGAGAATCTGTAGGTAGAGCGCCATCTAGGGAGGATAGGGGGAGCCATGGAGAATCTGTAGGTAGAGCGCCATCTAGGGAGGATAGGGGGAGCCATGGAGAATCTGTAGGTAGAGCGCCATCTAGGGAGGATTGGGGGAGCCTGGGGGAATTTGAAGGCAGAGCGCCATCTAGGGAGAGTAGGGGGAGCCATGGAGAATATGAAGGCAGAGCGCCATCTAGGGAGGATAGGGGAAGCTATGGAGAATCTGCAGGCAGAGCGCCATCTAGGGAGAATATGGGGAGCCTTGATGTAACAGATCACACTGCAGAGCCATACTCGAGAGAAACTAGTTTAGAAAGTCCTGATGATGGGAGAAACAGTTTGTTATCTGGTTCTCATGATCCCCTTCAAATTACAGAAAGCAAGAACGAGGGCATAAACATGAAAACATTAGAACCCACTCCCGAGGCAGAAAGATCCAGAGTTGATAGTGACACATTTAGAATATCAGACAGCGAATCTGACAGAGAGGTCGGTGGTGAAAGGGTTACCCACAGTGAGGATGGGAGATTGGTGGATCTGTCCCAAGATTCTGAACCAGTGAAAGTGGAAAAAGTGATTAAACACGTTGAAGCGAGTAGCAGGAATGGGAACCTGGAGTTGGGGGTGGCAGGAAGTGCCATGACACTCAGCAGTCATCTGTCGGGAAGAGAGGCCATCAACAGGGCTCATACAGGTGTTATATATCATCAGAGTGACAGAAAAGTCTCAGGTGACTATGACCAAAAACATGGTAGTTCTCACAGTGCCCAAGGAAGTAGGCCCTCTAGTGCTAGAAGCCAGACAGAAAGAAAAAGTAGTTCTAACAGTCGGGAAGGAAGTAGGCCCTCCAGTGCAAAAAGTCAGACAGAGGGAAAAAGTAGTTCTAACAGTCTGCAAGAAAGTAGGCCCTCCAGTGCAAAAAGTCAGACAGATGGAAAAAGCAGTTCTCACAGTTTGCAAGGAAGTAGGCCCTCCAGTGCAAAAAGTCAGACAGAGAGAAAAACTAGTTCTCACAGTCGGGAAGGAAGTAGGCCCTCCAGTGCAATTGGTCAAATAGAGGAAGAGAACAATACATACAATATGCAAGGAAGTCGACCTTCCAGTGCAAAAAGTCAGACGGAGAGAAAAACTAGTTCTCACAGTTCCCAGGGAAGTAGGCCTTCAAGTGCAAAAAGTCAGACAGAGAGAAAAAGTAGTTCTAACAGTCCCCAGGGAAGTAGGCCTTCCAGTGCAAAAAGTCAGACAGAGAGAAAAAGTAGTTCTAACAGTCCCCAGGGAAGTAGGCCTTCCAGTGCAAGAAGTCAGACAGGAGGAAAAAGTAGTTCTAGCAGTCTGGAAGGGAGTAGGCCATCCAGTGCAAAAAGTCAGACAGATGGAAAAAGTAGTTCTCACAGTTTGCAAGGAAGTAGACCTTCAAGTGCAAAAAGTCAGACAGAGAAACAAATTATTCCTCACAGTCCCCATGAAAGTAGGTCCCCAAGTTCACTGAGTCAGGTGGAGAGAAAAAGTAGTTCTCACAGTCCCCATGGAAGTAGGCCCTCCAGTGCAAAAAGTCTTGACAACATAAAATATCGATCAAGGCCAAACAGTGCAAAGAGTGATTCTCGCAAAAATAGCACAGAGGACATAGAAAGTCAACAATTTAGTAGAAGTGATGTTACAAAAGAGATCAGTGAGGAATTAGCTTGGTCAGCTAGTATAACCAGTCAAAGATCAGTTCCTGTTGAACTTGAGAGATCCTTCAATCCTAACAGCAATATCAGTGACTCTGAGCATGCACCTTACCAGTCAAATATTTCACCCTATAATAGAGGTGGGGAGGAAAGTATCCGTGAATATATTTTGGAAAGGTCAGGCACAGAACAAGAGAATGAGCCTAACAGACCAAATAGCAGCAGTAGTCAAAGGTCAAATACTTCAAATGCAAGTAAAATATCAATAACCAATGAAGGTCACAAAGTGGATGGGAGGCGAATGTCAAGGTCAAGCATTGAGAGCGAGACACAGTCACAAAGAAGGAGATCGGGAAGCAGCAGTCACAGCAGTGAAGACCGCGGAGAATCGGTTCCGAGGCAGAGTAGATCACAGAGTCCCAGCCAGATCACTAATACAGGAAATGATCCAAACTCTCAAAGCCTCCAGTTGTCAAACACTGATCCTGAAAATTTGAGACACAAAGCGTTGCGGGATGATATTGTTGCGAACTCTGGAACTGAGATATCTTATAGTGGCACTAGTTATGGAGGAGACCCATATGCGGAGAGACCACAAGAAATGTTGCAGAATGATATTGTTGCAAACTCTGGAACCGAGATATCATTTCGTGGCACAAGTTATGCTGCAGGAGAAACTTATGGGGAGAGACCACAAGAAATGCCAATGAATGATATGGACCAGAAGGAAGAGTTTGACACCAACTATCATTTTGTGCCAACTGAGATAACTTGGGAGCCTGGAGAGACTTTTCCCATGGATGAACCAGCCATTATTTTGACGGCAATGAAAACAGTAGAATCAACACAGTCAAGTCGACAAGAAGAAGGTTCCGTTCCTTATGATGATAACGATGTCGCCACAGAAAGTATAATTTCAACGACGGCGTTTATGACAGATATTAAGGAGAGAGAAGCTGACTTGAAAGGTGCCATAGAAAGAATGAAAGATGGGAATGGAGGTGCCAGACCCAAAATTAGGGCTCCAGATATTGCAGTGGCGCCACCTATAGTCGAAAGATCATCATCGGTGGCTGTGGAGACAAAACATGAAGCTGTGAAAGCAAGCACAGAGATGGAAGGTACTGTGCTGTTATCTTTTGATAAATATCTATCTATTACTGGCATTGAAGTGTGTGTCCTAGTTTAATACATCATGTCAAAAGGTGCTGTTAGTTTAAGTATTTTTTTTTATCTGTTAAAACTTGTTTATTCTCAAATGCTATACCAGAGGGGAGTATTTATTAGTTGTTATTGTACAAATCGTATTCGCTCAACAACAAAAATATAGACGTTTATCATCAAAATAATATGACAAATATTAGATACGAATATCCACCGATTCAATTAAAATTTATTTCCTGATGTATTGCCCTGAAAATTTCTTGAGTCTGAGGTCTCACTTTCTATCTATTCTTCTGTAGACCTGTTCAGTAAAAACAAAGAGTTCAATATGCCGTTTATTTTGGCTAGTAAGCAATATCCAAGCTTGCGACTCGGTGAAATTATGGTGTTTTGTATTTGTCTCCATAAGAGCTTGTTAAAAAGTCGGTGTGGATTCGGCAATCACATCTCAGTGAACACGCTTTATTTTGGAAAATATTTGCATGTGCTTTTTGCAGTTTTAATGATAGATAGAGTTTTCATTTTGATGAGATTTATCGGCATCACAGATGAAAATCATGCTCTAGTTTAAAAAGAACATGTAGCATTTATTATAATGAATATATAAATACCAGCTAATTGTAACGAGTTGACAAAAAAAAACGTTGCTCTTTTTAAAGAGATGAAATGCAAGACCTACTCTGTATCCGTTTTCCAAATATAAACAGAATTCTTTCAAAATGGAATCATGTTTCTCTGATCACAAGTACTTCATTTTCTCCAAGGCAACTTTGACTAATTGCCACTAATTTCTACTAATTGCCATGATGTTTACCAGACCATTCCCTTATAACACACCGACACCTACACATAAAACATTATTACGTGTTACATAAGCAGATTTGCTGAATATAAATATTGTGTATAGACCATTTTAATGCGACTGCATAAATGCACTGTATCAATCTGTTTATTTTAGAACCTTTTCAAGTCAGAAATCTCTTAAGTGGAGCTAGGCTAACTTAAATAACAGTTTTTCATCAATCAAAATTTTGAAATAGAAACTATATACATAAGTTCAACATTCTGGAACTCAGGCTTTACAATTTGAAACACTGTATCTAAAGTTTGATTGAGATAATTGAATAATTAATGCTTCCAATTTCAGAAATGAAGACATCAGCTTTATAGTCAATTATCTGAAATTAAAACATCAGCTTAATGATCAATTATCTGAAATTAAAACATCAGCTTAATCAGATCAATTATCTGACATTAAAACATCAGCTCAATGATCAATTATCTGAAATTAATTATCTAAAATTGTGGTATTTTTATTATGCTTTTCGCACATGACAACAACAGAAACCATATCAGGAAATTGGCCTTATTTGTTTACTATGGCAACAAACACAATTCTATGATTCATTTAAATCAATAAAACATTTTTTTTATATCGATATGGCTGCTCTAATCTGATAAAAAATGGCATATATATTGATCCTGTATTAATAAATTGCAAGGTAAAGCGTGTCTAAAATGATAATATTATTCAAGTGTTGGATTGATTTTGAATGACTTGTTATTCTATAGTTGTATAAAAAGGTGAAGTTGAATAGCTTTAGTCGGCAAATAAAATATGGGAAGGACAGTGGTAGAAGAGCAATGTAAATAACAGGCAGGAGCCATTGACTGGTCGCCATGTCAAGCGTCGACATGTGCCAACCTGCACATTGCCAACGTTAATTCTTTTAAGTTTAAAATTATTTTACAACATGCCAGTTGCATGGTGTAACATCAACAAAATCAAGCCTTTAGAAAGGCATGATTTTCAAGTTTTAACCAAATGCCTTTTGGTAATTAAAGCAATTGTGGAAGGATAATATTTATTTAATATCAAGATTTTGCCACGTCCTTAAGACTTTTTGCTCAAGTTACGTTGAGGATCAAATGCATGTAATTGGTCCATTAAGCTGAGAGGCCCAGGTGGGGATTTGTAATATAGATTTATTATAGGTGCGAGGTGTATTATGGAGACCATGGAAGCAGAGATTACAAAACTGAAGGACTTGGTGCGAACACCTCCAGGTTATAGACCGGAGCTCAAGCACTCCGATCTCGACGGAATACATCAGATATACATTAATGATAATGAACAGAGAGGATTTAGCATGATGGGAGAGGAGATAATTAAATCAACAGCTGATCATACTGATGAAAGCCATGGAGATAAAACAAAGGAAAATTACATTAATAACAGAGAAGTTACTGTAACAACACAAGAAGAAATTGTTGCCACAGCACAAGAAAACGTGAATAAACAAAGTGAGATCTTTGACAATGAATCTGGCATCAAAGGAGTTGACTATAAAACAAGTATGGAACTTAATACTGTGGAGGGAGATATTGTTACTAATGTTGAACATGGAGAGAATGTGCATGGTGACGGGACCATGAGAGACACCCTGGAACCTACAACCAGGCCCAGCCTGGACACCCTGGAAGCTTCCAGCCTGGATCCAGGGATCATGGAAGAGGGCCTGATGGAGCAGGTCATTATAAGTGGAGGGAGACCAGCTAGGGGTAAAACTTGACACTATACAGTATAGTGCTTCCTATTAGCGCTTGCTCTCTCTCTATATATATCTATATATATATATATATATATCTATATATATATATATATATATATAGATATATATATAGATATATATATATCTCTCTCTATATATATATCTATATATGTGCCCTGTTGGATATTGTCATGGAGCCTCAGAGTTGACTATAATAGCTTCACATAGAGCTGCATGTCTCGGATATTAGTTGTGCATATATTCTGAGTCCAGGTTACGGCTTAATGATGTGGTCACCTCTTACCTCTGCGGCTTGTGCCAACAAGTGTTTTCTTGTATATTATTTGTCGTTGTTATATTACTGCAAAATATATGATTGCTTCTAATTATCACAGTTATCTTTACCAATGTTTGATTTTAAGATGTAAAGATAGGACCTGTGTGAAAAAAAATATATATCTTATCTCATCGAGTCAGTGCATAATTGTACTAAGTTTATATGACACTGATTGACCTTATAAGTTAATGATAAGAAAGAAAGATTGTTACAAGATATTGTATTATGGCTCTTTTTCTCATTTTCGATTTTATTTTTCAAAAAATTAAGAGTAACATGTCTAAATTTAGATGGAGACTTTATTAGCTCTGCTGAGACTTTAGCTCGCAAAGCTTTAGGAGTGGGGAAAAAGTCTGTCCATCTGTCCGTCCGTCTGTCAACATTTCTTTAAAAATCTTCTTCTCCAAAACTACCAGTACTATATCTTTCATATTTTGTATAGAGGTAGATATAGAGGTGAAGATTCAGATTCCTTCAAATCTTAGTGATGTCACCATTGACCTTAGTGCAGTGACCTTGATGTCACAAACTTGTAAGAGGAAATTGAAACTTGGTATACAGAAATGTCTTATGTCAAAGCTGTGCCTCGTCATACAATTTTAGTCATGTGACCTTTGACCTTGACACATTGACCTTGAATTCAAAATTTCAACTTGAGCAGATGATGATTTTGACCAATCAAAATGCATGTTACATATCAAATTTGGCCCTAACTTGTTATTTTGATTCTCATTGGCTATGTTATTCAAAATGGCAGCCTCCTTGATAACTTAGTGATAGCTATTAGATTTTTTAAAAAATCATGACAAAATGGAAAAAGAACTGAGCCTAATGGAAAATAGATAGGATTAGACCTCTGAAAATACAACATCTTGCCTACTTTGGAATCTTGCATGGAAAATCATAACCTGGTTGCTTGTTGTACTTAATCTCAGTTCATGTGTTTTCATTCAAGTCAGCAGAGCTATCAACCCATGGGGTTATGT
The DNA here is from genome assembly GCA_949316495.1 of Amphiduros pacificus. Classification (NCBI taxonomy): domain Eukaryota; kingdom Metazoa; phylum Annelida; class Polychaeta; order Phyllodocida; family Hesionidae; genus Amphiduros; species Amphiduros pacificus. The sequence continues at coordinate 12,105,679 of OX439012.1, read as the reverse complement.
TTATAGTCTTGAGTATTCTTACTAATGATTTCCAGTACTTGTTTTATAAACAAAATATCTACAAAGCAGAATAATAAGAAATGAATTGTTTCATTTTTAGAGAGAAAACTGTGATTATTTGTATCAACAAGTACACATTTCTTTTGAAATATAATTGATATCCTAAAATATTTCATTTATATTTACCCAATTACTAGCCAGGGCTGAGGCAAACAAATCTCAATCTTCATAATCCTCACCAAGTTATTCCCTGAGAGCTCTTGATATTGATGGCTTCACATGTATGGCTTCACATGTATGGCTTCACATGTATGGCTTCACATGTATGGCTTCACATGTATGGCTTCACATGTATGGCTTCACATGTATGGCTTCACATTGATGGTTTCATATTGATGGCTACACATTGATAGCTTCACATTTCGGGCTTCACATTTCGGGCTTCACATTGACTGCTTCACATTTATGGCTTGACTTTGATGGCTTCACATGGATGGCTTCACATTGATGGCTTCATACAACTAATACTTCTACGTGGATTTACATACCTTATATGATTCTTTATACAGATTTGCATGTCTGTAACTTATACTTTCTTTTGGATTCGCTTACCATATGCTTCTATGTGGATTCACTTACCATATGCTTGCATGTGGATTCACTTACCATATGCTTCTATGTGGATTCGCTTACCATATGCTTCTATGTGGATTCAATTACCATATGCTTCTATGTGGATTCACTTACCATATGCTTCTATGTGGATTCACTTACCATATGCTTCTATGTGGATTCACTTACCATATGCTTCTATGTGGATTCGCTTACCATATGCTTCTATGTGGATTCAATTACCATATGCTTCTATGTGGATTCACTTACCATATGCTTCTATGTGGATTCACTTACCACATGCTTCTATGTGGATTCACTTACCATATGCTTCTATGTGGATTCACTTACCATATGCTTCTATGTGGATTCACTTACCTATGCTTCTATGTGGATTCGCTTACCATATGCTTCTATGTGGATTCACTTACCACATGCTTCTATGTGGATTCACTTACCATATGCTTCTATGTGGATTCACTTACCATATGCTTCTATGTGGATTCACTTACCTATGCTTCTATGTGGATTCGCTTACCATATGCTTCTATGTGGATTCACTTACCACATGCTTCTATGTGGATTCACTTACCATATGCTTCTATGTGGATTCACTTACCATATGCTTCTATGTGGATTCATATACTTTATATTCCCAAGTAGATTCACATACATTATCTCCATGGATTCACATTATATCTATGTCTCTTACCTTATACTCCACTGAGGTGAATTGTCCTACATGATACTTTCACTAACTGTGCAATGTCTACACTGAGAATAGATAATAAAATAAGTTTTGTTGTGATCATTCTATTGTATAAATGGTGTAAGAAATATGAAATTAAGTTTATTTCAAATTGTTTATGAATTGAGTTCAATGAACAGATTTAAACAAGTCTATCTTATTTAATACCTGTGACCGTTTTCACTATGAATCCTACATTTGTTACATGGGATAATTGTTTGATAGTTGATGGTGTGACAATAGTATACCATATATTGATCACAGCACCGTAGCTCCATGGCAACACCAAATCAAGCCTCAGACACAATCAGATAAACAAATACCACACAGCTCCAGAAATATTGATTTAATTTGGCAAGTGTGAGGCATGATTATAAGTAATTATTTTGGGATATATAAATAACATCTGATACCTTTTGTAGATAAGAGCAATTTTATTCCCCAGACGGCTAATATCAAATCTAGGTTAATCTCTTGGTGTGTTAATCGTTCTGTAACTTTACAAGGTGCCAACTGTCTGTAATCTAGACCTAATCCAATCATTCCTCAGTTAATCCATATTGACCCGGTATAAGAAGCAAACTTCAATATGTCTTTATTACAACTTTACATTTTAGATAATATATCATCGGACAGTTTTTCGTCTAATCTTAATCAGACCTTATATCCTTTACATTTGTGTTTAATTTCAAATAAAACTGCATCAAATTAAACAGATATGTGAAGTATAAATTATGTATGAAGACATATATTTATATTAATATATATGTACAGTTTGAGCAATCTTAAACTACTCCGTTGTTGTGATAATTTCTTCCAGGTTTTTTTTTCGATTGGACAATACATGGTTATTGAGGCATGAAGATTGTATATCTCAAATGACAGATTCTTGATTGATGACGAGCCATAAACATTCAGCGATGACATCAAACCATATCACATTTCAGTTGCCAATCTGGTTTTTTTTCTTTCTTGCTCTTAGCCGGTTATTTGCATGTTGTTTTGATCTTCGCTTTTAAATCTTTTTCTCTCTTTTTTTCTCCTTTTAATTTCAAGATGTGAAAACCACAGAAGCTGACAGAAGACATTCAGATGTTAAAGAGTTGAGGAAGCAATTAGAGGAAAAATGCCTCCAGGTGTCACTACTTGAGGTGGAACTCAGCGGCCTAAAGACGGTTAGAATACGCTCAACTTATATTTTTACACCATTGACCTTTAAAAATTCTGAAAAGATTCATGCTTTTTTCTTACAATTTTAAAAAGTTTTAAGCACTTAAAAATCATCAAGTTAGACATAGCTAGTAGTTCCTTGCTTTGATGAGCTTTGCATTTAATATAAGAAATTGTCAACAATTTTGACTTATTGTTATTGTTTTATTTGTTGTCCCTCGCATTCTTTTCAACGCGAAAAGCGGGGGACATTAAATTGAGCTGTGCATCTGTGCATCCATGGTAAATTACTTGTGTGCACGATACAGCCACAACGGTTTGACATTTACCTTAGATATTGCACACATGCATTTCTGGGGACCTTTTCCCAATCTGATTAGGGTATGGCAGTGATTGGTTGGTTTTTGTTGCCATGGCGACCATCTGTAAGTGCGGGGGACTTAGAGTCAATGCTCTTTTTATTTTTATTTTCAACATATCTTTGATTTTATTACTTAGATTTGTTAGATATTTATTGTTATTACTTTTTAGACCTTAGCAGAAAATGAAGTTCAGTTAAAGGGATGGACTCAGAAAACAGAGAAATTCATGGAACACATGAAAAGGTCAAAGCAGATTGAGGTACATTCTAAATTAAGGTTCACCTTTGATCCATACTAAAGACTCCATGTTCTTTTGCACAAATTTAAGTGAAATTGCCAATTAAGTAATACTTTAAGGTGTCTTGCATTAATATATTCTCCCCAAGAATTGAGTTGATTTGCCCGGGTAATTATTGCATGAATATCTTATGAATTAAACACTTCTGTTACATTTGCAGAATTAACAGAATCATGATTATTATATTTTAACTGTTTATTTCTTAAAAGAAAATATAAAAATGGAAAGATATTTTTTACAGTAATTACTGTTCTCTATTCTGAAGAAAAGACTGAATAATTTTGAAAATAATTATATCATTTAATCACCTATCAAAACTCATATAATTATTTTTTTCCCTAGACTGACCTCCAGGCAGAGATAAGTAGGCTGGAATCCAGTAAAACATTGCTCAGCCGGGAACTGGAAGCGGTGAAGACCACCGGAACGGCCCACGAACAGCACCAGGCCGAGGTCTGCCAGCTCCAACAAGAGATGAGGAAGAGGGAAGAGAAGTATAAAGAGGATGCTAAGACCTACCAGGACCAGATCAAGAAGGACACCATGGCCATATGTGCCATGGAGGGCCGCCTCGACAAGGTCATGCAGAAAAACAAGGACTATGTGTCGGATATACAGGCCCTGAGAGAGAGGCTGGAGGGTGAGTGTCTCAGAGTGAAATGGAAATGGTGTTTTTACGACCCTTTCAGCAACTATGGCCATATCAGGTCGACTTTTCGAGCCTTTAACCAGTGTGAAATTAACACTGCCGGTAGTGGGAGTTGAACCCACCACCTCCTGTCCTCCACTTATATAATGAGTGTGAGAGTAACACTGCCGGCAGTGGGAGTTGAACCCACCACCTCTCGTCCTCCACTTATATAATAAGTGTGAAAGTAACACTGCCGGCAGTGGGAGTTGAACCCACCACCTCCCGTCCTCCACTTATATAATAAGTGTGAAAGTAACACTGCCGGCAGTGGGAGTTGAACCCACCACCTCCCGTCCTCCACTTATTTTAACCAACGAAGGCACAGATCCTACACTCTACCAACTGTGCTAGTGGGGTCGGTCTGTGTCTCAGAGTGTCTGCTGGCTGGGGGTGTGCATCTCCTCAGCAGCGGCATAAGAAGTGCTTAATGTATCTAACATGGAACGCATTCCTTTCTCACTGGCACAGCTGTACTTGCTTTAGGCATGTAGAGCCAAAATTATGAAATTGCATGGCATTATAATATAGTATATATAATTAGAAAATGATTTTTAACATCTCAAAAAAGAAATCATGGTTTTCATTGAAACTTCTAACAATGACAAGACATGACAATGTTCTTGTGATACTATGGAGAAGCGTGAGTGATGACATCTGATCTGAGACAAGCAAACAGATATTCTTGACATACTGAGTTAATATGTATTTTAAAGAATTTATTTATCACAGAATGTACTTGAGTGTTTTCACTCCGAAAATATATCACCTCTTTCTGAATCCCTCTCTCATAGCCTTGCACAGGAGTTCCAATGTCCGTGACGATGCTCCTCCGGTGCCAAAGTTGATTCTCCAGAAGCCTGCGGTGGACAGCGCCTCCCTGGAGCAGGTCATAGAGCAGCTGAGGAAGGACAACGCCAGCATGAGCAGCCAACTGGCAGACAGCCTCAAGGTCCAGCAGGCCCTGCGAAAAGACCTCGCCACAGCCAGAGCCACTGGTATGCTTAAACTGCCGTAACTTAAAGCCAGATCTCTTACACTGCTGTAACTCACAGCCAGATCTCTTAAACTGCCGTAACTCACAGCCAGATCTCTTAAACTGCCGTAACTTACAGCCAGATCTCTTACACTGCTGTAACTCACAGCCAGATCTCTTAAACTGCCGTAACTCACAGCCAGATCTCTTAAACTGCTGTAACTCACAGCCAGATCTCTTAAACTGCTGTAACTCACAGCCAGATCTCTTAAACTGCTGTAACTCACAGCCAGATCTCTTAAACTGCAGTAACTCACAGCCAGATCTCTTAAACTGCCGTAACTCACAGCCAGATCTCTTAAACTGCCATAACTCACAGCAAGATCTCTTAAACTGTCATAACTCACAGCCAGATCTCTTAAACTACCATAACTCACAGCCAGATCTCTTAAACTGCCATAACTCACAGCCAGATCTCTTAAACTGCCATAACTCACAGCCAGATCTCTTAAACTGCTGTAACTCACAGCCAGATCTCTTAAACTGCTGTAACTCACAGCCAGATCTCTTAAACTGCCGTAACTCACAGCTAGATCTCTTAAACTGCTGTAACTCACAGTGAGATCTCTTAAACTGCCGTAACTCACAGCCAGATCTCTTAAACTGCTGTAACTCACAGCTAGATCTCTTAAACTGCCGTAACTCACAGCAAGATCTCTTAAACTGCCATAACTCACAGCCAGATCTCTTAAATTGTCGTAACTCACAGCCAGGTCTCTTAAACTGCCGTAACTCACAGCCAGATCTGTTGACTTCTCATGTTACAAATTGTTATGTCAACATACCTCTCAAATTAAAACATATTAAAATATCCCTTAAATATAACAAAAACTGGACTTCTTCAAAATGAAAAAATATAGTTTTACAACAATGCCAAGTTTATCTTTTTAAAGATTTTTTTTAACAATAATATTTCCCAAAATAAATTTCTAAATAACAGAAGATCATAATTTTGGTAATTTTTTAACGCTAACATTAAGGGTGGGTGAGAACTTTATACAAACAAATTATATTCTATTTCAGGCGAGTCGCATGAAGTACATAGAAGGAAGTTAGAAAAGAAAGATTCTAACATGAAAGATAAAGAAAAGGAAATTAATTCTCTGAGACAACAGATGACCAAACTGACTGGCATGGTGGATGACTACAAGGAGGAAATCACTAAACTCAAATCCCAAGTCAGGTAGGCAAAACTTCCAGTCAGGGAGATAACGATTCAAGTCAGGTAAACAAAACTTCCAGTCAGGGAGATAACGATTCAAGTCAGGTAGACAACGATTCATGTCTGGTAAGCAAAAGTTCCAGTCAGGTAGATAACGATTCAAGTCAGGTAAACAAAACTTCCAGTCAGGTAGATAATGATTCAAGTCAGGTAAGCAAAACTTCCAGTCAGGGAGATAACGATTTAAGTCAGGTAAGCAAAACATCCAGTCAGGTAGATAACGATTCAAGTCAGGTAAGCAAAACTTCCAGTCAGGTAGATAATGATTCAAGTCAGGTAAACAAAACTTCCAATCAGGTAGATAACGATTCAAGTCAGGTAAACAAAACTTCCAGTCAGGTAGACAATGATTCAAGTCGGGTAAGCAAAAGTTCCAGTCAGATAGATAACGATTCAAGTCAGGGAAACAAAGCTTCCAATCAGGTAGATAGCGATTCAAGTCAGGTAAACAAAACTTCCAGTCAGGTAGATAATAATTCAAGTCAGGTAGACAACGATTCAAGTCGGGTAAGCAAAAGTTCCAGTCAGGTAGATAACGATTCAAGTCAGGTCAGCAAAGCTTCCAGTCAGGTAGATAATGATTCAAGTCAGGTAAACAAAACTTCCAGTCAGGTAGATAATGATTCAAGTCAGGTAGACAATGATTCAAGTCGGGTAAGCAAAAGTCAGGTAGATAAAGATTGTAGTCAGGTCAGCAAAGCTTCCTGTCAGGTAGATAATGATTCAAGTCAGGTAAACAAAACTTCCAGTCAGGTAGACAACGATTCAAGTCAGGTAGACAAAACTTCCAGTCAGGTAGATAATGATTCAAGTCAGGTAAACAAAACTTCCAGTCAGGTAGATAACGATTCAAGTCAGGTAAACAAAACTTCCAGTCAGGTAGATAACGATTCAAGTCAGGTAAACAAAACTTCCAGTCAGGTAGATAACGATTCAAGTCAGGTAAACAAAACTTCCAGTCAGGTAGATAACGATTCAAGTCAGGTAAACAAAACTTCCAGTCAGGTAGATAACGATTCAAGTCAGGTAAACAAAACTTCCAGTCAGGTAGATAACGATTCAAGTCAGGTAAACAAAACTTCCAGTCAGGTAGATAACGATTCAAGTCAGGTAAACAAAACTTCCAGTCAGGTAGATAACGATTCAAGTCAGGTAAACAAAACTTCCAGTCAGGTAGATAACGATTCAAGTCAGGTAAACAAAACTTCCAGTCAGGTAGATAACGATTCAAGTCAGGTAAACAAAACTTCCAGTCAGGTAGATAACGATTCAAGTCAGGTAAACAAAACTTCCAGTCAGGTAGATAACGATTCAAGTCAGGTAAGCAAAACTTCCAGTCAGGTAGATAACAATTCAAATTTGGTGAGCAATGCTTGCAGTCAAATAGAGAAATATTCAAGTCAGGAAGACAAATATTCAAATAAGGTTGTCAAATATTCAAGTCTGGTAGTCAAAGTTGTCAGGTAGACAAAGTTTCAAAGCTATGAAGGGGAATATTCGAGTTAGTTAGACGAAGAAAATGTGTTACGAAATCAACAACTCCAATAGGGAAGGTCAAATATCGGATAGCTGTGAATTTCTTTTATCTCATTGATTAACGACAAATTTAAATTATTGTTACTTTTTGTATAGTGAATTTCCAATTTCAATTATAGATTTACTGTCAACTAGAACCATGAACTGACAAAAAATTGTGGCATGAATAAAAATTGTACTACAGAATTACTGAATTGATTACTATTGTATTTTAATTTCAGCAACTTTCTTTCAATATGTTTGGACTCAGGATAAAGTACTAAAATTATTTTGTAGTATTCATCTGAAAAGCATGAGTGTTATTAAAGAAAGTTGCTCTGAGCATTAAATCACATTTAGGAGTAAAAATGTCATGTGGGAAAGCTCAATATGCACCTCACAGCATGTAGCCTTTGGTCTTGAGAGGAAAACCTTCATCAAATATATAATATTTATAATAAATGAGAGATACTATTTGAGGTCATATTTGATATTTATATGAAAATTTGAAGTATTCTGTTGCCATGGTAACCATGAATTCTATAATAATTCATATTTTACACCATTTTCAAATAGGCTGCCATGTGTCCCACCTTCCCACCTGATTTTGTGGAGAAATGTATATTCAGTGTAAAGGTAGAGATGAAAATGTATCTTTTTTTAGAATCCCAATAAAATGTAAATGGTTGCCATGGAAACAGCTGTATCTTTTAAAAGACCCCACAATTTGAAAAAAACAAATATCATTTAAGAAACCCTAGGTCACCTGCTACATGTGTAGCACTTCAAATTGCGGTTTGCTTTCTGTCACACGAAACTCCCAAAATTTAGGGGCTGGCTCCTCGACTATATAGCAATTAGTAATAATTATCATTAATATGAACAAATCTAAAGAGATTTTATCTTAATATTTTTACAGTTCTGAGAATTTATGAATTTATCAAGGGAATTATAGTAGTTCAAGCCAATCAGAAACATGTTATTAATTTATTGCAAATTACAGAACAAAATATTGTTAGGTAAATCCCAGAATATTTGTATCATTGTTGTTTAGCACAAAGTCATACTTTTAGTTGGAGCCCTCAAACTTGTGATTCGGGTCCAAAATTGGTTTATAACAGAATGAAACATCACAATACTGAATAAAACATCACAAGACTCAATGAAACATCACAATACTCAATGAAATATCACAATACTCAATGAAACATCACAACACAGCATGACATATCACACTACTCAATGAAACTTCACAATACTCAATGAAACATCACAATACTCAATGAAACATCACAATACTCAATGAAACCTCACAATACTCAATTAAACATCACAATACTCAATGAAACATCACAACACAGCATGACATATCACAATAAAAATATGGCTCCATACACATTATACAGGTCCATTCAGAAAATATCCCATTGAAAAATATATCACAATTCTTTGCAATTTTACCTTATTACCAATGATGAATAGAAATAACAGAGAAAGGCAAACAGATTTGTACTGTTATATATTTTGGCAAAGTGTAAGGGAATCAACAAATCATTAGCAGATGAATAAGAAGTACCGTATTTACTCGAATATAAGATGACTCGTGTATAAGACAACCCCCCAAATTGATGTTATTTTGCTTAAAAAGGCCAGTTTCCGATTATAGGATGAGTCTGTTTTTCTCGAGACATCAGCACTGCTACCATGCAAGTTGGGCGGCCATTTTAAAAGTGAAAGGTAAATTTCGCTTACGCAACAATGTGAGAAGCTCTTGTTTTTGACGCGGAAACAATCGTCTTATATTCGAGTAAATAAGGTACACCAAATAATCACACAAATATCATATCATGGTGATGTACTGTATTCTCAAATATTAAAATGCCTCTCAAATTGTCATTTTAGTAAACATCAAAATGTGGCAGTCAAGTTCAAGAAACAGGTGACTTCAAGAGATGAAAAGATTGTGGAAATGGAAGAAAAACTCAACGAAGAAAGGAAAACCAGAAAAAAAGAAGCTGAAAATACAGAGATAGCCCTTGAAAAGGTATGGTCAAAGTGGTCTGAAATAGTACAAGAAAGGTTAAATGGTCCAAAATGGTATAGGAAAAGAAAAAGGGTCCAAAATGGTACAGGAAAGGTTAAATGGTCTGAAATGGTATAGGAAAGGTAAAATGGTCTGAAATGGTACAGGAAGGGTAAAATGGTCTGAAATGGTACAGGATGGGTAAAATGGTCTGAAATGGTACAGGAAAGGTTAAATGGTCCAGAATGGTACAGGAAAGGTAAAATGGTCTGAAATGGTACTAGAAAGGTTAAATAGTCTGAAATAGTATAGGAAGGGTTAAATGGTCCGAAATGGTACAGGAAAGGTAAAATGGTCTGAAATGGTACAGGAAAGGTAAAATGGTCCGAAATGGTACAGGAAAGGTAAAATGGTCTGAAATGGTACAGGAAAGGTAAAATGGTCTGAAATGGTACTGTCTTATAGAAGGGCCTGAAATGTTACAGTAAAGATTAAAAGTCTGAAATGGTACAAGAAAAGAAAAAGGGTCTGAAATGGCACAGGAAAGGCAGAGGGATCTGAAATGGTACAGGATCTTTGAGGGGTTAGAATTAGTGCACTGTTTGTAAATGTTAAAGCTACCTCTAACGTTTTGATGTGAACCAGCTGCACTGAAGTAGTACAAAATTTGTTGACATGTAACTTTTCTTAACAAAAACAATACAGGGTCGTATTGCGAGTCAGTTGACGTCGGCGGGTGCTCAGTGCCGCGGAGAGAGACATGAGGAAACCATAGTGAGGCAGAGAGAAGCTCTCGCAGAATTACGCACCAAAATCAAATTCCTCGAACAAACATCACCCTCCGGTAAGTCTCCAACATTAAAAAATTATGTTTTTTTAAAATAAAAGATGCCATTTCGTATAGCATTGAAAGGATAGGTGTAAAATATAAATGTATATGATATGTAAAAAGCAAGAATTTGTAGCAGCTATGAATGATGAAATATCTATATAAAGTGACTGTGATAAAATAAATACATCAGTCTACATGAACATCTTTGGCAATTTCATAAATCAATCCAAAATTAAAGTTAGGAACTTAATAAAGAGATGTTTTGTTTTCATTTTATGTTCACAGTACCAACCCATGACCAAGGATTGCAGCAGATTATTCTGTTGAAGCGTGAGTTGGCCGAGTTACGAGCTGCTCAAGCCCTGTCTGAGCAGAAGGTCATCCTCCAGACCCCACCATTCAGAACCAGTTCTAACCAGTCACAACAGGCTAGGACCAGTACAAACCAGTCACAACAGGCTAGGACCAGTACAAACCAGTCACAACAGGCAAGAACCAGTACAAACCAGTCACAACAGGCATGGACCAGTACAAACCAGTCACAACAGGCATGGACCAGTTCTAATCCAATTGAAAACAAGTCAGAGGCAGAAAATAATGGTCGCACAGAGTGTTTACTTCCATCTATTTCAAAATCCATAGAAAATAAACAAAGACTATCATCAGTTTTGAAAGAACAAAGTCAAAACAACCGGTCCTCAGGAGAATTGACTAGAGTGCCCGGTGCTGGTCCTTCAGAAGCATGGACGGAAACTACCACCAGAATTAGCCGCAGAGAGGACCAGACAGAATCCAAGGGCATCAGCCGACGAGAAAACCACCCAGAAACTAATGGCATTGTTTACCCATTGCCTCCAGACAGACCCAGGCCTTCAGATGCCATGCATGAACCAAATGCTCGATTGACCCCAAGGAGAATTTCTGACAGGCCAAGGTCAGCTAAAGGACATGATGACGCACCATCTTCTGTAGTGACTAGTCCATGGGTGGACCACAAAACAACTGTGGCAGCAGAGGATAATTTTGAAAGAAGTGCTCACCTTGAAACGTATCAATCCTTAGAACTCAGTGAAGAAACAGTAATAGGATTCTTTTAATTTTGTATGGTATATTTTGAAATTTCATCAGTAATAAACACTGGAACCAAAATTCAGCCATTTAGCTTTCTCCTTACAATGTAAAAGAACTGCCCTTATATGTTTTTTTTTTTACATTATTCTTCCTGATTAAAGATTGGTGTCGTACTCAGTCTATTAATTCTTTAAATTAAAAGCAACAATGCTGCACCTAAAAAATGGGGAATTCTTATCCATAAGTTCATTGTGATCCAGACTTCAGACCTATTTGTCTTTATATTTAATGTACAGCCGACGACAATAGAGCTGCGGACGACAACAGAGCTGTGGTTCAGTTTATCAATTGATTACTGATGTTTATCGCACTATTTGACTTTGTTTGCACACGCATGTGTCAGAAAACAACTTGGTGTGAATATTTTCGAGAGTGCAGACACACTTAAAAAGCTTTGAAAATGAAACTGCAGCTCTGTTGTCGTCCGCAGCTCTGTTGTCGTCCGCAGCTCTGTTGTCGTCCGCAGCTCTGTTATCGTCCGCAGCTCTGTTGTCGTCCGCAGCTCTGTTGTCGTCCGCAGCTCTGTTGTCGTCCGCAGCTCTGTTGTCGTCCGCAGCTCTGTTGTCGTCCGCAGCTCTGTTGTCGTCGGCTGTATATAATATGATTGCATATCTCTCGTATATTTCAGTACCTGAATCTACTACGTGACCTTTCTGCTGCCCTGGATCTGCAGGAAGTGCCTGGAAACCGCAACCTTGCACACTTGGCTGAGGACGAGAGACGGAGACTCTCCCAGGAGAGAAACCAGGCAATCCATATCCTGGCCACCAAGGTGCATGCCCTCAAGGAGAGGATAATCCGCAAAGATCAGCTCCTCCAGGGATATGATAAAGACCTTGCCAAGCTCAGGTGACAATCAACATCTTTATCAAATGTCCATATTGAAACGCTAATATTTTTGCGGTGTAAAAACCATGTGTTTTATGAAACCCAATATATGGAAAAAAATTGAAACCCTAATATTTTTGCGGTGTAAAAACCATGTTTTATGAAACCCAATATATGAAAAAAAAAAAAAAAAAAAATCAAATAAAATTACCAGAAGTCAGGATAGATATTATTTTTATCTCTTCCAGGCAAGCTGAAGCATTAGCTGAAGAACGAGCGATACAACTAGAGAATCTCTCAGTAAGAAAAAACATTATTAAGCATTTACCATGTTTACTATAATGTATAGTGAATCTCAGTTTCACATGTTCAAAGAAAATGTGTCACATTTGTCCCTTATTTACTTCCTTGTTTCATTTATTTAAACAAACATAGATCACATATTCTTATGATAATTTTTCTCACAAATCAAATGAGAGTAATGTTTATTTTTATTTTTTTATTTTTTTTTAAATGTTTAAATTGTAATGTCACCAGGCGGAGCTGCGGTTGAGGACTGAGGAATCTATGTATCTGAGGTCGTCTGCAGATAGAACCCGGGAACAGTTTGAGCAACAGAAAAGACTAAATGTTGCAATTAAACACAAAAAGGTAGAGCACTGAAAATCAAGTGTTTATTGTATAATGAGCTGTCATATTAACTACCCAAATTGTTTCAAAATAGTTTTAATAAAAAGGTTTAGTCTGCAGGAGGAAAGGTGAAAAACTTAAATCAATCTTGTTCCCATTTGAGCCACATTATTTAAATTAAATAATTATATCCTAAATTTAGTTTGCAGATGCGAGAATCAGTTTTCAAAAATCATTGAATTCAACTTTTAGTTTTTTTTCTGACTGATTTCTATTTATTAAATTCATTTTGGACGAGATTTTTCTTTTGGTTTCAGACATTTCACCTGGAGAATGGAGTTTCTGTCGTGAATGGCACTATAGCAAGTCAGAGGCATGCACATTGCAATAATGAGTCCACAACTAAGGTAAGATTTCTGTATGTATGACCTTTATTAGCTGCATGTATGACCTTTATTAGCTGCTTGGCATACTTACAGACCCCACATATCAATGTGCATCATAATTCTCCATCATACTGTAAAAGTGTCCCAGAAAAGTGTAAGTTACCCTTAAACTATGTTTATAATTGTAGAAAACATAAAATATATCTGAACACTTTATATAATGAATTAACAATCTTTGACATGATAATCACAACAGGAAATCCAGAAAAAGAAGGAATCCCAGGAGAAAATGAAGAAGAAGAACTACGAGATCCGGATGCTGAAGGATGAATTGGCAGCCCGAGACCGCCAACTTGGAAACCTGAGGAGGAACATCGGCTACTTCAATGGCGATGGTGCACATGTTGCCAAGGTGTGTTTATTATTACTCTCCTTTGCATCAGGCTCACTTTTAATGTATTGGAGATAAGAGAGAACAGGCCTAGTAAAGCTGGGTATTTTATTATTCTTTTATACACATTATTCAATATAAGCAATAGGAACTCCAAATCTGAGAGTAGGTAATTACTTTGGCATTTGGCAGCTTGATTAGAAACTATTTAGAATCTCTGGTACATAAATCTGGGAGTAATTACTTTGGCATTTGGCAGCTTGATTAGAAACTATTTAGAATCTCTGGTACATAAATCTGGGAGTAATTTCTTTGACATTTGGCAGCTTGATTAGAAACTATTTAGAATCTCTGGTACACAAATCTGGGAGTAATTACTTTGGCATTTGGCAATTGATTAGAAACTATTTAGAATCTCTGGTACATAAATCTGGGAGTAATTACTTTGGCATTTGGCAATTGATTAGAAACTATTTAGAATCTCTGGTACATAAATCTGGGAGTAATTACTTTGGCATTTGGCAGCTTGATTAGAAACTATTTAGAATCTCTGGTACACAAATCTGGGAGTAATTACTTTGGCATTTGGCAGTTTGATTAGAAACTATTTAGAATCTCTGGTACATAAATCTGGGAGTAATTACTTTGGTATTTGGCAGCTTGATTAGAAACTATTTAGAATCTCTGGTACACAAATCTGGGAGTAATTACTTTGGCATTTGGCAGCTTGATTAGAAACTATTTAGAATCTCTGGTACACAAATCTGGGAGTAATTACTTTGGCTTTTGGCAGCTTGATGAGAAACTCTTCAAAATCTCTTGTTGGCGGGAAAAACAACGTCACACCTTCTGACTATTAAAACCCAATATTTCTTGGCTTATAAGACATTCAGACAGACTATTGTATTGTTTATGTTGGCAGCAATTTTCCATAATATTATTGTATTTTTATAATCATTGTTTTAGGTGGCTGAAGTCCAGAAAAATGGAACCAAGAACACTAAAAATGTGAGCAGTGGTCATGTGACATTTGAAGATGACAATAATAACCATAACAACCACCTTGACAACCACAACAATGGAACAATGGAAGGTAGCAGTGTGATGTTGAAACAGATAGTAAATGAGGGCAATATTAGTGAGGCTACAATAGAGGGCGCTGAACTGATGAAGGAAACTTCTGAACATACTATCCACACCAGCTTGAGCTCTCCCCTTGCTGAGTAGAGGCAATATTACAGTATAAGTCATTTAACAATACCCATGTAGTTTCATTTTGTGCTTTTTCATGAACAAAATTGTGACTGATTCTTTGTTTCATATTTTGTTATTCCATGATCAGTGAAAATAAATTTAAAACGTGATATTATTTTATGATAGATATAACAATAACTCACATTTAGTTATCTTATTATGAGCTTTTCATATGTATTTGAGATTATATTAATGTAAACATTGCAAACATAGATGTAAACCCTATTTTGTGTTGGCAAAATTCTCAGTGCATATCAATTCTGATAGAGAATTCCTGTCTCATCTCCTTGAATATTGTCAGATATAGTATTTTTGTAAAGGGTTAAATAGTAGTTTGCATAAACATTCCATAACCAGCTTGATACGCCAGTTGTTATCACTGTCGCTTATTGAAATGTTCTATTATAATCCAGATATTATCAGTTTATGACACTTAGCACTCTAGCTTTTCATATTGAATATATTAATCAAATGTACAGAACTCTGAAATCAGCACTTCATATTATAAGTGATGTTTGTTGAGTCAATGCTGAGGTACAGGAGAGCATCTACTGTTATCATACATACAGAATACAGTACATTTATATCTCACACCTATGCTTCTGCTCATAGTTTACAATGTAATATACAGCTTCACTGTTTTAATATATATATACATATATATATATATGACATTTGTGAGATGTTTGTCATGGCTCAACCTAAGCAGATTATGTGATATACTCAGAGTGCCAATGAGACAGGTGTGAGGCCCAAGACTCCCAGGTCCCTTAAGGCAGGACTTGGTAGTAACAGTCATATCATGGTAAAGTGATTTTGAATGTTTTTTTGGAAAGAATCACAAATGTTTTGTTGGGTGTAGTCAGTAATTGCCTTCTCTTTTGTCACATCTTCTTTCAGTCTTAGCCCCAGAGATGATAAATTTATAACATGATTAATAGTTACATTATTACATATAAATCAGATGACATTCAAGGTCACAAGTAACTAATTTAAATAAATGGAATGATTAGTGATTTACATGTGATTTACATATATCAAATATTTATCAATTACTTCTCATGTATTTTGTATTCCTTATTCATGGATTAATCTGTGATATATACATTGATATTGATATAAGTTGTCGTTAGTGGTAGTTGAACATCTTTAATATGTGGGATAGAGGTAAAAAAACTGTGTTGGTTTAATAAGTATATATTGTATAGCATCTTACATGTATATCAGTGGCATGTTCATGATCCAGTGGTATGTTGATGGCAACCACAGAGGATCCAGTGGTATGTTGATGGCAACTACAGAGGATCCAGTGGTGTGTTGATGGCAACCACAGAGGATCCAGTGGTATGTTGATGGCAACCACAGAGGATCCAGTGGTATGTTGATGGCAACCACAGAGGATCCAGTGGTACAGTGTGAACATTTAGAGTATACTATTAATGTTGTTAGTTTGTGCAATGCTTTATGCTAAAGCCTACCTTGACCATATTATTCTGGCTAATAAATAATATGCTGTAATACAAAACTACTCAAAAAGATCTCAATGCATTTTATTGTTATTATTGGAAAAAATTATGATATAATCAAGTTTTAAAATCACAGCATTGGATTTTTATTAAGTTCTGGATGATGGGTAACTGTGAAAAGGGTTTAGATGTATATGTATATTTAAAATTATATACGATTTAAAAAATCATGTTCAATACATAGGCTTAGCGTCAATTGTTTGTATTACTAAATTAATATTCAGGAGATTGTTATTTAGTCACTTTTTTATTTTTAAACTGATAACAGAAGTAACTGTATAATAGTCAAATAACAGATAGATGTTGATATGTCCACCAACTGATATTAAAACATGTGTTTGAATAGTGCATAAATTAAATTTTCACACGTTACCCTGTGCATATGGAAATTAACCCCTCTGTAGATGTAAATGTATGTATTAGTGAATAGACAACAGAAAGATAACAAGTGGAAAAATAATTTAAAACCACACAAAACCAGCCATTTTATAACATAATAATATGGGGTCAAACAGGTATATAAGATATGCAAACGGAGGGCATTTCAAGGTACATATATATATATATATTTATAGATCATGAGGAAGTTGTTTCTATCCTGAGTGAGAAATAAACAAGATTAAGTAACATCTAAAAGGAAACTAATAAAAAAAAACTTGGAGGAGACATCTGTGAATGTCAAGTGTGATCAGACTTCTTGTTATCTAAGTGTGACAATATCCTCTAAGCTGATGGGACTTGGACTACAAGTAGTTGAAAATAAAATCATTAAGAGTGTGTTATCATGTGGGCTGCTGCCTCTGCCTTGTATGCTGAGAGATATTGTGTTAACTGATAATTAATAGACCTGTACAACCATTTATTTTGCTGCTGCTGCTGCTGCTGCTGCTGTTGCTGCTGTTGCTGCTGCTGCTGCTGCAAGAACTCAGTTATTTTCTGCATAGTATTCGGTTCTAATAGGGAACTAGTTGGTACTTGTGCGTGTACCATTAATGCTGTTTGTGAACAACATGTATTCTCGTACCTTATTATGCATATCAAGAGGTGGAATCACGTGGGGTAATAAGACAGGATTATTCAGGTTGCAAAGTCACATGAGTTAGTAAGACACGATTAATCAGGAGATACTTTCAAGAGTGACATGTGATTGGTAGAAGAAGGTTAATCAGGAGGAAGAATCACGTGGGATAATAGGACAGGATTATTCAGGAGGTAAAGTAACATGGGTTGGTAAGACATGATTAATCAGGAGGTACTTTGTAGAGTGACACGTGTTTGGTAGAAGAAGGTTAATCAGGGGGTGGAATCACGTGGGGTAATATGACAGGATTATTCAGGAGGTAAAGTCACATGGGTAAGATTAATCAGGAGGTACATTGTAGAGTGACACGTGATTGGTAGATGAAGGTTAATCAGGGGGTGGAATCACGTGGGAGAGTAGGACAAGAGATGGAACCACATATTGTTTGTTTGGAATTCTGTTTTACTGTATTATTCTGAACAGATCCAGATTAAGTTTTGCGACAATATATTTGAATGATAGTACACCTTAACCGGAGAACATTTTGGTGTTTTAGAGTTGAGGTGGCTAACTTTCTACCCTGTGTGAATCAAGCTCCTTTTGTGCATTATCAAATATTGAGAGTGAAAATAGCTGCTGAAATCTTTCATCTTAAAAGCATTGTATCTTTCAGTGAATAAAATAAACTTCCTGTATCATGTTCCTTTGTCATTTGAGTTGTTTTCACACAAAAATGCACAGAATTTTAATATTTAGACCACAAAATCATCAGATATAGCTTTGACACATGACCTGCTGAATATGACCTCACCTTCAAGATGGCAGTCACCATATATGGTAACGACAGGGTTACTCTACATAACATTGGTAGTGATGCTAGTTGTTCAGTTTTCTCCCTTCCTCTGCAGTCATTGCCCTGTATTTTATATGTGTGTGAAGTTTGTTACTTATTCAATATTCACAGTTCATTATTCAGATGTTTTTTTCAAAATCGATAGATCGGGTTGCCAATATGTCATATCTTGTTTTTGATCTCATTCGAAGTTTGGAATTCCCATATATACTTATTTGATCACCAAAATATATTCCAATCCAAATTTATACCTTAGGATCAGGTGTCCGACCCATAAAATGACCAATCATTACATTTGCAGAACAAAACAGAATCCATTTCAGTCAGCTTTTTTTTCTTCACCAATCAGTCAGATTCTTATGAATACTGATGACTTGCGATCGATCCTGTCCGCAGCTTTATACCTTTGGAGGCAGGGACTGATATGATAGAAAAATCCTATCAAATTAAAAATTAAATAAAATGAATCCTATTATTGCAAGTGGAAAAAAAACTACCATGATGGTATTTATAAATTAAGCGTTTCCCTGGCGCATTTGACGGTAGAAGATGGTGTCACTAACAAGTTTAGTATTTTAGCATTGTTAGTCTTCTGAGTCCTCTGAGTCGATCATATTCCTGCCTCTGCTTTGACTGCCCTCTCTGTTTTCACAAGAAGTATGAAAAACCCCAAAGTTGCATATTTATAAAGCCCCCCCCCCCCTTGAACGCGTCCTCAGTAGTGTTCTCCAATCACCCATCGGCAAAGCCCAGATTTTTGCTTTTTGGTTTTAATCTCGTTTAGATGTGATTTTTTAAATACCCAACTGTTTAAGTGATAATTCATATTTTATGTATGATTATGTCTAAAATCTCACAAAAAAGCTTGATTATTTTTTGGATAACATTAAATAAAGAAAATATTAGTGTTCTCCAATCACCCATCGGCAAAGCCCAGATAGGTGATCTGGAGAGGTCTGAGATTTTTGCTTTTTGGTTTTAATCTCGTTTAGATGTGATTTTTTAAATACCCAACTGTTTAAGTGATAATTCATATTTTATGTATGATTATGTCTAAAATCTCACAAAAAAGCTTGATTATTTTTTGGATAACATTAAATAAAGAAAATATTAGTGTTCTCCAATCACCCATCGGCAAAGCCCAGATAGGTGATCTGGAGAGGTCTGAGATTTTTGCTTTTTGGTTTTAATCTCGTTTAGATGTGATTTTTTAAATACCCAACTGTTTAAGTGATAATTCATATTTTATGTATGATTATGTCTAAAATCTCACAAAAAAGCTTGATTATTTTTTGGATAACATTAAATAAAGAAAATATAAATACTTGATAATAATCGCCAGCTGCAAAAATTGAATCAAACCCGTTTTAACGGCAGTTGAAACGGGTTCAATTTTGACGTTTAAACGGGTTTACCACAGTTTTTATAGCTGGCGATTTTTTACTTCACTAGAGCTCAATCAACTCCACCAAACTTTTCTTTGGTTGGAGTTGGTAGAGATCATGGACGTTCGACAAACCCCTCCAGATCACCTATCTGGGCTTTGCCGATGGGTGATTGGAGAACACTACGTCCTCAGACACGCAGTTACCAATACATTAGACTATCCTAGTCCAAATATATTAGGACTGTCAAGGACCTCTCGTTGAAATGGGTTTGTGAAGTGTGCGAATAATGTCACTAATTATTAAAGGATTACCCTGATTGGTTCTCGTAAATTTAGAACAGGGCAACCCCAAACAACGACCACATATTTCCAGTGACGTAGGACCGGAATTCTGGCCATAGCATACAGGCACCTGCGAGGTGGTTTACTGTCCCTATTTGGAACAGTTATTAGTGTCTGCAACGAAATATGGTACATTCTCGTGATAAATCCTGGATCTGCATTGGAGAGTAGCCTCCCCGGGGGGGGGGGTACTCTCATGATTTTAACCCGCGGAGGCTGGGATGTAACTGAAAACCCCAGAGCCTGATTTAGGGAAATATTCTATTATTATTGGTACCCTGATTTAGGACTAGCTGAAATTTGGTACCCTGATTTAGGACTACCTGAATTTTTGATACCCTCATTTAGGGATGATGCAGAAGGAGGAGATTTGGAAAAGGGGATTGTGATCCCTGTTTTAGCGAGAAATTTGAAAAACAGTACCCTGTTTTAGGGAAAATGATAAAATATCTTAACCCGGATGGAACTGAAAACCGACTTATTTGAAATTGATAATCCATGATTAAATCTTGAAGTCTGAAACACATTGTGAGATACCGGCTCCCGCCAAATATATCATCACGTGACCTGAGTAGCCAATAAACGACCGAGCCCAGGTTCGGGTCCGCCATCATGGATGTATTGCAGTCATTCTGGTGTTATCTTATTATTACACAGTAGCAGACATTACATGGTGTCAGACGTAGTGGATATCTATGGCAGTAACTGTATGAACATCCCAGGCACACACAGGACTTATTTTGGAGAGCTGGCAACCTGATAATATGGAGAAATTGAGTGTTTGTTCCGATGTGTCTACACAACTGCCAGCAACCCACAACTCAGCAGAACTGATGAAAAGCTTACATGGATCTTACATGGAATCTTACATGGAATCCACCGTCGACTGCTTCACTAGTTGACAGCTTGCTACATTCATCGCTCACAGTATGCAGATTGCAAGGTATTGTGCCACAATGATGACCAGAAGCATAAAGACAATTTTGCCTAATAAACTCTCACTGCCAGCCAGTGTGCAGTTGCTGTGTGCAAAATAGAGCAGAAAATCGGCCCACAACCTCCAATACACACTGTTACATGTTGTTTTATGGAACTGACATTTCAGCCAGTGTTGTTTTACCCCAGATATGTACAACCCATGTATAAACAATTGCTGCAAGTCAGTGAATTCATATGCAGAGTTGGAGCAAGAATTGTGTATCCTGAAGCAAAACAGGGATAAAACAGACTGATAATTATAAATCCTGAAGCAAAACAGTGAAAAACAGACTATCTACAGACACAATCTGTCTGTCAGGAAGCAAGCAGAAATTTAAAGACTCTAATCTGGTTTGATACAGGCACAAGTTGCTTGTGATCCACCAGGTTCTCATAAGACCAGTCCACAACAGAGATTTTCACACAGTGGTTTGAATCCAAAGACAATTTATTTGTATAGTTTAAACTAGAGACAGTAGTAATATTTGCTATTGAAATTGCAATTTTGAATGTACTTTGCTTGTACATTGTAAATGTGTATTTGATCTTGTATTATATCTTGTGTATTTGAAAATTTGTGTATTTGAATTTTTCACTGTATGGTGAAATCTGGTGAAAATTTGTTTACTGTATGGTGAAATCTGGTAAATATTTGTTTACTGTATGGTGAAATCTGGTGAATATTTGTTTACTGTATGGTGAATATTGTGTTACACTGTATGGTAAGATGGTAATGGTTATTTTGAATAGTGTATCACATTGTATGGTGATTATTGTATTGTATATTGTCTATATCATAGCCTGAATTTTCATCTAGCACAGATGTTGAATTTCATTGTATATTTGTGTGTATTAGCAACAGGCTATAGTATCCTAAATGAAAGTGAATTTGTTGGTGTCTCTTGTATCAACACTGTAGGCCACTGCAAGCCTAGTGGTTCTTCTGTACAATATTCTACTGAAGTCAATGTATCTCATTTTGTTGCCCACAGCCAGTCTGATGGTTCAATAATGGGTGAGAGTACTAGTCTGAAGCAAGTTGGCCCTCTGAGCTTAGAAGGGAATGTCTTGGCCAACTGGGAGCAATGGCGCATAGATTGGGAAATATACAGGTGTGCCATTGGCTTAGATGAGAAATCTCAGAAAAGAAATGTCAACAGTATGCTACACTGTATGGGTAAAGAGTGTCGTCTGATCTTCCAGAGCTTTGATTTTTCAAATTCGGTAGAAGACCCAGATGATAGGAAAAAGGCAGAGGAATATGACACTGTCATTGAGAAGTTTGAGGCCCATTTCAAGAAAAAGAAAAGATTAAGGCATGTCAGAAAAGAATTTAACAGTATGACACAAGAAGCAAGAGAGAGTGTTCTCACATTTGTTAATAGGCTGAAACTGAAAGTCAAAGAATGTGACTATGGTGATCTGTCAGATGACATGGTATTGGGTAGATTATGTGATGGAGTGAAGAGTGTCAAATTAGAAGAGAAACTGTATGATGCTGATTATGCAGAGGATGAGTTGACTCTTGAGGAAGCAATAGAGATTTGTAGAAAGACAGAGATGACTGAGGAACACTTGAAGTCTAAAGAGGAAGAGTCAAAAGTGTATTATTTTTCACAGAAATACACTAGAGGTAGAAACACTTTAGATAGTGGTAGAAGTCGAGGCAGAAGCAGAAGTTATGCAGGCAGGTCTGTGTCAAACAGAGCCTTACATAGAGCTGTGCCCCAGTCCAGGTCCAATTTTCCAGCATGTAGGTATTGTGCAAAACAACACCAGCCAGGTGCTCAATATTGTCCAGCAAATGGTACCAAATGTAATTTGTGTCAGAAATTCAATCATTGGGCTATATGCTGTCAGAGTTCAGGTTACCAGCAGAGTAGAGGTTTTACACGCAGCAGAGGTTCTAACCACGGTAGAGGTTCATATCGCGCCAGAGGTAGAGGACCGCCAAGAGGTCAATACCGTGTACATAGTGCTGTTGTGAATGAGAATGAAGCTGTTTCTCAGCAAGAGTATGCAAATGCAGATTCCTCAGATGACATGTTTGTATGGTCAATCACAAGAGACAATGGTGTTAGTAATTCTGAATGGAATGTGAATATGAATGTTTGTGAACAAAATGTGTTGCTCAAAATTGATACCCAAGCACAGTGTAATGTGATCAGCCTTGACACATTACAAAAGATACCTGACGCATCTGTCCGTCCGTCGTCTGTCCAGATCAGAGCATTAGGAGGCAGTTTAGTCAGACCAGTAGGTGTAGTTAATTTGCCATGCAAATACGGTAATTTGGAGCATGTCTTAGAATTTCAAGTGATAGATGGCAGAGTGCCAGATCTGATAGGAGACACTGATAGTGTAAACATGGGACTGATCAGAAGAGTCCATGCTATCTCTGAGGAGGACATTCAATTGAACAGGCAAAATACGGAGTATATTGAGCAGAAAGGTAGTCAGAATGAGCCACAGGTACATAGTTTCGGTAAAAGGTCACAGGAAGTACCCAAGGTCAAGGCAAGGAGTGAGCATTTAAATGTATCTCAACCCCAGGGTTCAGGCAATAGCACAAAAAGTCAGGCAAGTAGTGCAAAATTGAAGACACCCCACAAGTCTACACAGGCTATATTGGACAAATACTCAGATGTATTCCAAGGTATAGGTACTGCTCCTGGAGAGTATCACATAGAAATAGACCCCACAGTAGAGCCAGTAGTGCAGCCACCTAGACAAGTACCAGTCGCTATTAGAGATCACGTGAAGTCTGAGCTAGATAGACTTGAAACACTAGGAATTATAGAAAAGGTCACAGAACCAACTGAGTGGGTAAGCAGTCTCATGGTAGTCACAAAGAAAACAGACACCCCAGGCAAGTTGAAAGTTAGGATTTGCATGGATCCAAAGCCTCTCAATAAAGCTATTAAGAGGTCTCATTTTCCTATGACGACAATTGAAGAGGTTGTCACCCGCACCTCAGGTAGCCAGGTGTTTGGGACATTGGATTGCAACCAAGGGTTCTTCCAAATAAACCTCACCAAGGAGTCTAGCAGACTCACATGTTTCAATACCCCTTGGGGACGGTATTGTTATTTAAAAATGCCGATGGGTTTGAAATCAAGTCCTGAAATCTATCAGCGCATGATGCGTGACAATTTCGGAGACATTGATGATGTTGAGGTCATCATGGATGATTTGCTGCTGCATGCACTGGATTTGAACCATTTTAATGAGCTACTTGAGCGAGTCCTGCTTAGGTGCAGAGAGAGGAACATTTCTCTAAATTGGTCAAAGGTCAAGGTCGCCTTTCCCAAAGTAGACTGGATAGGCCATGTTTTGTCCAGTCAAGGCCTAGAAATTTCACAGGAGAAAGTTCGTGCTATAGTTGACATGCCCACACCAACTAGTACAGAGGAGGTACACAGACTCCTAGCTCTCATGACTTATCTCCATAAATTTGTGCCAAATTTGAGCCAGATAACTGCCCCACTGAGGGAGTTACTTCAAAAAGACACAGAATTTCACTGGGATCTACCACAGATCCGTAGCTTTGAGGCATGCAAGAAAAGCCTAACTGAGGCTCCTGTCCTAAGGTACTATAGCACTACAGAACCTGTAGTTTTGTCATGTGATGCATCTTCTAAAGGTCTTGGAGCTGTGTTGCTCCAAGGTGGCAAACCTGTTGCCTACGCGTCTAAAGCCCTCACAGAAACAGAACAGAGGTACGCACAAATAGAAAAAGAGGCCTTAGCCATTGTATTCGGCTGTACCCGCTTCCATATGATGACCTATGGTCGTGACGAGGTTTTGTAAGAAACTGACCATAAGCCTCTTGAAAGTATCTGGAAAAAAGATCTTTTAAAGGCCCCTATGCGCCTTCAAAAGATGATGCTCAAATTGCAGCCTTATAACATCAATGTTATATACAAAAAAGGTAAAGATATCCCTGTCCCTGATGCCCTTTCCAGACTTTATTTGAGAGAAACTGGTGAGAAACTTGTGGATGATGAGGTCATGGTATCAGTAGTCCATACCAGTTTTTCCCCGGATAGACAGAAAGAATTGGCAGTAGCCACGAGTCAAGATCCAGCTTTGCAGAAACTGAGTCAAATCCTTAAGGCCCCAGATGGGTGGCCTGATCATAGACATTTGCTTCGAGATGAGGTTAAACCTTATTGGGATTTTAGAGATGAGCTCAGTGTTCAGGAAGGTATCCTGTTCCGAGGGGAAAGAGCTATCATTCCTACTTCCATGAGAAGTCACATGCTCAAACTGATACATGAAGCGCACTTAGGCATGGTAAAGTGCAAAAAGAGAGCTAGAGATGTGCTGTTTTGGCCTAACATGAACAAACAGATTGAGGAAATTGTATCCAAGTGTGATATATGCCAAACTAGGAGAAAATTGCAACAGAAAGAGCCTTTGATACCTCATGATGTACCCAATAGGCCATGGAGTAAGGTAGCAGTAGACGTCTTTGAGTTAGACTCAGAGTTGTATCAGATAATAGTGGATTACTATTCAAATTTCTTTGAGGTAGGCAAATTAGGAGCTGCAAAGTCAGCTAACTGCATAGCAATGTTGAAGGATTGCTTAGCCAGGCATGGAATTGTGGATGAGATGATCACAGATGGTGCTAAGTACTATGCTAGTTTTGAGTTTGAGGATTTTGCTAAAACATGGGGATTCAAGCACACATTCACAGACCCATATCATAGCCAATCCAATGGTCTGGTAGAGAATGCTGTAGGCATATGCAAGAATCTGTTCAAGAAGGCCAATGCTAGTGGAAATGACCCACAGCTTGCTTTGCTTGATAATCGCAATGTGCCCAGAGATGATTTAATAGGTTCACCAGCCCAGAGACTTTTTGGTAGGAGAACCAAAACTTTGCTGCCGACATCAGAGAATCTGTTGAGGCCTAGAGTGGTAGAACCAGAGACAGTGAAATCTCAGCTAGAAAAGTATAGACAAGTGCAAAAGGTATATTTTGACAGACAGGCAAAACCTTTGAAGCCTTTGAATGTAGATGACCAGGTCAGAATTCAGACAAAGACTGGTTGGCAACCAGCCAAGGTTATCTCAGTAGGTCCTGAGCCTAGGTCTTATCAGGTAGTCACACCTCAGAATAGGACATACAGGAGGAACAGAAAGTTTCTGTTGAAAGGCAGAGAATCGCAGGTAGAACCAAGACCAGTGGTGATTCAACAGGTAGTACCAAGACCAGTTGTGAGTCAGCCAAATGTGCAGAGATCTACTAATCCAGTAGTACCAAGACCTGTAGTACAGACACCCAGACAGCCAGTCCCTGTAGTACATAGACCCAGTAGGTCAGCCCCACCACAACCAATCAAGCATGTTGCACCAAAACCAACACAGAGTGTTGTAAACACCAGGAGTGGAAGGAATGTCCGCCCTCCTTCCTGGTTGAAAGGTTTTGTCAGGAAATAATTTCCTATATTTCATTGTATCTAGTTGCTGAAATATCAAAATATTCCAATATGGCTCAGGAATATTTTGTATGCTGATCTATGTTTATTTTTTTCACAAATGGTTTGAGACCTGTAAGTGTGAAATCTGTTAAAATGTTGCATTTATAAGCTATGATGTATATTGTTTGTGTAATTCCATTTTGGGGAACTCAGAATTTTGAAATGTAGCTTATATTTCTGATGATTAAAGCATAAATGTTCACGAAGAGTAATTTCATACATTTATGATGCTTGTTCAGTATGTAGGAGTTGAAAAATGAAAAGATATAATTTTTGTACTAGCCTATCTTTAGAATGATACCGCCAAAGGAAGATAGGTTCGTTTTCAATTTTCACAATTATAAATTCACAATAATGAAGCATGTAATTTTGTATTTTCATATATAGAGCATTTATATACAGAGTATGTATTAAAGGTATTGAAAGTCCAGCTTTGAGTCTGATCACCTCATTGCTTGTCTATTAATATTTAATTCATTTCTCATAATGGTAATTTTGTCATTTAATTTCTGAAATTTAAATTTGTGTAGCTAAAGTTTCTAGCATTTAAAGTATGGTAAAAGGGTCAGTGACAAATCTTGAATGTTTGTAAAAGATTTCTTGTAGTTTAATTCAGATCATCTAAACTTAGTGGATGAGCTCTACACAGGTTTAATTGAAACTGACAAAACACTTGTAATCTTAATAATAGTAATATTTTATTTCCATAAATATTCCATATTTCTTGCTGTATTTCATACATAATTGATTAGTCAGTAATTGTAAAGGTATTCATCATAATACATATTTCTTTGTATACAAAAGTTTCACATATTATAATGTACAATATAAATTCATTTAATTCCCACTTGTAACTTTTAAAAAAAAAAAAAGAAAAAAAAGGAAAATGTAAAAAGGGAGATGTGAGATACCGGCTCCCGCCAAATATATCATCACGTGACCTGAGTAGCCAATAAACGACCGAGCCCAGGTTCGGGTCCGCCATCATGGATGTATTGCAGTCATTCTGGTGTTATCTTATTATTACACAGTAGCAGACATTACACACATCATCTCATTTTTTTCTCGGAAAGGATGCATTTGTAGCAAATTCTTGAATACAGGTTCAATACAGGTCAACTTGTGCTTTTTTTCCCTTTTTTTGGACATGATTTCATGGTCAGGTGTACATGAATGGAAAATTGACACAAACTGGTTCATTCCAGCCGACCTTTGTTGGCTTCCGAATATTTTAAGCCATCTGTGAATTCTAATTTCATATAAATTAAGTATTAAGTCGGAACATAAATGACTTTAACTGAACTACATTACTGCAGTGGAGCTTGACCGGATTAACACATTGACCTATGGAGCGTTGGGCAGCAGCGTTTGAAATTTTATTAAAACTTTTTCTTTACTCACAATAACGAGAAATAATGAGAGAATATCATTTTCCTAGTAAGTTATTCATTCAATCTGTTTGATTAATGAAGAAAATCACTATATCAGTAAATGTGACCGATTTTGATTTTATAATTAATCTTAAGAGTGCTAGAGAAAAGATATAATACACTATAAAGTCAAATAATAAATTTAAAAAATCATACATTTGCTTATATTTATAGGAATAAAAAAAATGCATGCAGAATATAAAAAGTGTGTCTTCATTTTGAGTTGGCACAGTTAGGTCAATATGCGCTGGCCCATGACAAGTGGGTAAGTGTATCTCGGCATTGCTCAGGGTTCAGAGTCCATGTCGCCGCCGAGGCATGTTCCCTTCTACCTGCACAATACACCTGTTCTTATGACTATGGAGGAAAAGCAGACGCCACTCCTCAAATACCTACACAATGTTCTCCCTTAATCCACGCCATGATGACAACAACCGGCATGATATGATACTTATACCAGGTAAGAAATTTCAGTTTGACAAATAAGGTATTTGCAGTGTACCTAAGTTATAATCCTTAAAGTACATCTCATGTGTGCTGTGACACTGTGTGAACGCCTTAGATCAATAATGAGCGATGTTAGAAGAACTTACATTCATAGCAGGTATTTCTAACAGCAGGTAGTGGAAACCTGGAACGTATAACATATAGCTAGGGCTTGGCTAAATTAGCTGATTAAATATATACATGAAGATGTCAATAATAAGCAAAGTTTCTCTCAAAATATCACCTTGTGTTATTAAAAGGAAAATAACCACTTTTATCAGCATGACACAGTTATCAACAATAATACATCTTATCAGCAAGATAACTACTAAGAAAATGTTATATATATACCTTCAAAAGCAACCACAAACAAGATTCTGTGTGCACATGAGTCAAATAACTATGATCATGATGATAACCAGTCAGTGTCTTACAAAACCACCAACCTGCTATGTTTATAGAGTATATATATATATGTATATGTATATGTATGTATATGTATATGTATATGTAAATATATATATATATATATATATATATATATATATATATATATATATATATATATATATATATATATATATATATATATATATATATATATATATATATATATATATATATATATATACATACATATACATATACATATACATATACATATACATATATATACTCTATAAACATAGCAGGTTGGTGGTTTTGTTAGACACTGATATATACACACACACACACACACACAAATACAAGGCTTGTTGTATGGATATAATGTACCATTTTATGTCACTTGCAAGGTGCATGATATACATGTACAATGCATATGGCAATTTATAAATAGAAGTATGCCAGATATCATCATCAATTTTTGTTTAATGGCAGCTCTTGTTCAGTTATAATGTTCACAGAAATCTTGTCGCAGCACACTTTCAGTAAAATAACAGGTAATATGCCTTATGCATGCTCCATATCTGATAAATGGAAAACGTTTTAATAGATTTAGAAAGAAAAGTACATGGCAGCTAATGGCAGTATCAATTTAGTACAGACAATGCTGCCATTCTGTCATGTACTGTGTGGTTAACAAGCACCACAATGTTGCTTAACTACAATGCTATATCAGATACCACCAGTCAGCTCCCACCAGTCATACCTCCCACCAGTCATACCTCCCGCCAGTCATACCTCCCACCAGTCATACCTCCCACCAGTCATACCTCCCACCAGTCATACCTCCCACCAGTCATAGTTCCCACCAGTCATAGTTCCCGCCAGTCATACCTCCCACCAGTCATACCTCCCACCAGTCATAGTTCCCACCAGTCATACCTCCCACCAGTCATACCTCCCACCAGTCAGCTCCCACCAGTCATAGTTCCCGCCAGTCATACCTCCCACCAGTCATAGCTCCCGCCAGTCATAGCTCCCACCAGTCATAGCTCCCGCCAGTCATACCTCCCGCCAGTCATACCTCCCACTAGTCACAGCTTCCACCAGTCACACCTCCCACCAGTCATACCTCCCGCCAGTCATACCTCCCACCAGTCATACCTCCCGCCAGTCATACCTCCCACCAGTCATACCTCCCACCAGTCACACCTCCCACTAGTCACAGCTCCCACCAGTCACACCTCCCACCAGTCACACCTCCCACCAGTCACACCTCCCACCAGTCATACCTCCCACCAGTCATAGTTCCCACCAGTCATACCTCCCACCAGTCATACCTCCCACCAGTCATACCTCCCACCAGTCATAGTTCCCGCCAGTCATACCTCCCACCAGTCATACCTCCCACCAGTCATACCTCCCACCAGTCATAGTTCCCACCAGTCATACCTCCCACCAGTCATACCTCCCACCAGTCATACCTCCCACCAGTCATAGTTCCCACCAGTCATACCTCCCACCAGTCATACTTCCCACCAGTCATACCTCCCACCAGTCATACCTCCCACCAGTCTTACCTCCTGCCAGTCATACCTCCCACCAGTCACACCTCCTACCAGTCATATCTCCCACCAGTACTGAATGGGTTCCCCTGCATAAAGAACGTAAATCTTATCTTATCTTTATCTTATATGAAGCTTTTAGATTTAAGAAAAAATTGAGTTTGAAATTTACAGAAATTTTTGTTTTCACAAGGTTGTTTAACGATTCAAATTTTGATAAAATATTTTTAATAAATTTTCAGGTTCATTATAGAAAGGAGCCAGGAAATAACTGATAAAAGAGACTGCAAATGGAATCAACACCATTAAAGTGTCATCATTCAGAGAATCACCACCGTGTACAGTGTAAAGTAGAACGTCTTGCAGCATCCAGTCACAGTCTCAGTCACAGTCTCAGCCGCAGCCTCACTCGCAGCCACAGTCACATTCGCAGCCACAGTTGCAATCACAGCCTCAGCCGCAGTCACAGTCTCAGTCGCAGTCACAGTTGCAGCCACAGTCGCAGTCTCAGCCACAGTCACAGCTGCAATCACAGCCTCAGCCGCAGTCACAGTCTCAGTCGCAGTCACAGCTGCAATCACAGCTGCAATCACAGCCTCAGCCGCAGTCTCAGTCGCAGCTGCAATCACAGCCTCAGCCGCAGTCACAGTCTCAGTCGCAGCCTCAGCCGCAATCACAGCTGCAATCACAGCCTCAGTCGCAGTCACAGCTGCAATCACAGCTGCAATCACAGCCTCAGCCGCAGTCACAGTCTCAGTCGCAGCCTCAGTTGCAATCACAGCCTCAGCCACAGGATTGTCTGTGTTGAGAGAGACATCCATGGCGATGCTATCGTCGGTGATGAGGAAGATTCTGGTGAGGCCAGTGAGGGCGCTACTACCATCCTTCATCCTCAGCTGCCTTATATGTTATTTGCTTCTCTATTTTGGACTTATTCAAGTTAAGATTTTACATGTTAAGAAGCTTGGTGGTGTTGAGGGGGAGGGGGGTGAGAGCTTGGCGGATATTAGCCGTGATTCCTTGGGAGAATTAGACAAGGAACAAAGCTTAGCTCAGGTCGCCGTTGACTCCAGGGAAGGGAACTCTACAGAACTCAAATCTAATAACCAACCAAATGGATTCTTTGTTTCAATGTTTGGAATCTCAAATAAAGAAGAGAAAAAAGAAAGCAGCAAAAAGAAGAAAAAAAAGAAAATGACTAAATTAAATTTGACAAAAGATATAGTATTAAAAAGCCAAAAGGAAATTAACAGCGATTTTTCAGTACGTTATGATTTGAATAAATTATCAGAAGCTAATAATTGCTCAGATTGGAATGTGACTCGTATGCCATCATATGTTAGACTGTGCAAGCAGAAACATATAGATAAAGAGGTGCTATTGACACTGTTTACAACAATGCATGACTCAAAAAAGAGTCATTATATCTATGAAAATACCATCAAGCTATGGTCCGACCTGGGCACACAGATCAGGAGGATTCTGTTTGTCTCATCACCGGTCGTGGAGAAAGAATTAGTGAAAGACGCTTGTGCCAACAACTGGGATGTCATGACGGCGCCACTGTGCGACAAAAACAATCTCCCCGTGTTGAAGTCAATGTTCCTGGCTGCAAAGCAGGTTAGTGCAACTATTTCTTTAAAAATGTCAGCCTGAGGGTTAAGTACTCATTGCTTATAAATATCAAATAAATAATGCAAGTCTAGATGTTGGAAAATACAATGCATTGGAAAAGAAAATATTCAACACTTTTAGGACTAACCAAAACCTATTAGGAACCAATGACAGGTATGATCGTGGGAGGTATGACTGGTGGGAGGTATGACTGGTGGGAACTGTGACTGGTGGGAGGTATGACTGGTGGGAGGTATGACTGGCGGGAGGTATGACCGGTGGGAGGCATGACTGGTGGGAAGTATGACTGGTGGGAGGTATGACTGGTGGGAAGTATGACTGGTGAGAGGTATGACTGGTGGGAGATATGACTGGTGGGAGGTGTGACTGGTGGGAGGTGTGACTGGTGGGAGGTGTGACTGGTGAAAGGTATGACTGGTGGGAGGTGTGACTGGCGGGAGGTATGACTGGCGGGAGGTATGACTGGTGGGAGCTATGACTGGTGGGAGGTATGACTGGTGGGAGGTATGACTGGTGGGAGGTATGACTGGTGGTATCTATGACTGGTGGGAGGTATGACTGGGGTAGGTATGACTGGTGGGAGGTATGACTGGCGGGAGGTATGACTGGTGGGAGGTATGACTGGCGGGAGCTATGACTGGTGAAAGGTGTGACTGGTGGGAGGTGTGACTGGTGGAAGGTTTGACTGGTGGGAGGTGTGACTGGTGGGAGGTGTGACTGGTGGGAGGTGTGACTGGCGGGAGGTATGACTGGTGGGAGGTATGACTGGGGTACGTATGACTGGTGGGAGCTATGACTGGTGGGAGGTATGACTGGTGGGAGTTTTGACTGGTGGGAGGTATGACTGGTGGTAGCTATGACTGGCGGGAGTTATGACTGGTGGGAGCTGTGACTGGTGGGAACTGACTGGTGGAAGGTATGACTGGCGGGAGGTGTGACTGGTGGGAGCTGTGATTGGTGGGAGCTATGACTGTTGGGAGGTATGACTGGCGGGAGGTATGACTGGTGGGAGGTGTGACTGGTGGGAGGTGTGACTGGTGGGAGGTGTGACTGGTGGGAGGTGTGACTGGTGGGAGGTGTGACTGGCGGGAGGTTTGACTGGTGGGAGCTATGACTGGTGGGAACTATGACTGGTGGGAGTTTTGACTGGTGGGAGGTATGACTGGTGGTAGCTATGACTGGCGGGAGTTATGACTGGTGGGAGCTGTGACTGGTGGGAACTGTGACTGGTGGAAGGTATGACTGGCGGGAGGTGTGACTGGTGGGAGCTATGACTGGTGGGAGCTATGACTGGTGGGAGGTATGACTGGTGGGAGCTATGACTGGTGGGAGGTATGACTGGTGGGAGGTATGACTGGTGGGAGGTATGACTGGTGGGAGGTGTGACTGGCGGGAGGTGTGACTGGTGGGAGGTGTGACTGGTGGGAGGTGTGACTGGTGGGAGGTATGACTGGTGGGAGGTATGACTGGTGGTAGCTATGACTGGTGGGAGGTATGACTGGGGTAGGTATGACTGGTGGGAGGTATGACTGGCAGGAGGTATGACTGGTGGAAGCAGTGACTGGTGGGAGGTGTGACTGGTGGGAGGTATGACTGGTGGTAGCTATGACTGGTGGGAGGTATGACTGGGGTAGGTATGACTGATGGGAGGTATGACTGGCAGGAGGTATGACTGGTGGAAGCAGTGACTGGTGGGAGGTGTGACTGGCGGAAGTATGACTGATGGGAGGTATGACTGGGTTACGTATGACTGATGGGAGGTATGACTGGTGGGAGGTATGACTGGTGGGAGTTTTGACTGGTGGGAGGTATGACTGGTGGTAGCTATGACTGGCGGGAGTTATGACTGGTGGGAGCTGTGACTGGTGGGAACTGTGACTGGTGGAAGGTATGACTGGCGGGAGGTGTGACTGGTGGGAGCTATGACTGGTGGGAGCTATGACTGGTGGTAGCTATGACTGGTGGGAGGTATGACAGGCAGGAGCTATGACTGGTGGGAGGTATGACTGGTGGTAGCTATGACTGGTGGGAGGTATGACTGGCGGGAGGTATGACTGGTGGGAGGTATGACTGGCGGTAGCTATGACTGGTGGGAGGTATGACTGGCGGGAGCTATGACTGGCGGTAGCTGTGACTGGCGGTAGCTGTGACTGGCGGTAGTTATGACTGGTGGGAGCTATGACTGGTGGGAGCTATGACTGGCGGTAGCTGTGACTGGCGGTAGTACACCGAGTTGAGTGCTGGGCTTTTCCTGAAGGTTGTCTTCCCATGTTGCAGGTTCAGGAGAGTAAGTTCTATGGATATGCTAATGGTGATATTTTATATGATGAGTCTCTTCTTCGTACCCTGGAGCTCATTGATAAAATGAAACCACATTTCCCAACAAATTTGCTGGTTGGTAGAAGGACAAATGTCCAGGTAAGAAAATTAGATTGATCATTACTTTATACATTAAAAATATATTCATTCGGAATTACAATTTTTCATATATTTTTTTAATATATTTTAGGCATGGTGATAAATTTTACTTCACCATGTTCTTTGCTGAAAAATTCTTATCTCATGATTGGTCTCAGCATTTAACATTTGCAACAAAACACCTCTTCTCTATCTGTAACCACATCTGCATATTTTTACCATCATGACAAAAATATTTGTACCGAGAGAGAAAATTGCCAAATTATTTTGCAACAGTGCCTTCAGTGATCGTTTTAAAAGGTATCTTTTGATGTTTGTGTATTTCTGGATTTAGCTACAGGGAGACCAGGCAATTAAAGATTTTACTGAATTACGCCATCTGGTGGACAAACATGGAAATGATGGTTGGGTAGCTGCAGTGGATTATTTCATCGTGAGGGGAGAGTACCCTTGGGAGGAAATCCCCAAACTTGTCATTGGTCGCACTGCTTATGATAACTGGATGGTAAGTTTCTACATATTTAGCTGGTATACATATATTTTGAATGGATTAGATTTTTTAAGAGGAGAGCAGTTCATATAATTCAATAATGTTCAATGTTATTCATATCTATGTTTATGTACAAAATTGTGAGAATCATATTTATTGTTTTGCCATTTCTATTGTAATTTGATAACCTTCTGTTGATGGGTGATAAATGGGATATTATTTTGGTATGCATGGTATTCAAGTTCCATCCCAGGAATGTGACAACACATCATCATATCAAAACTCTTACATTTATTTTCTACCACGCCAACATTTTACTATATCTTATCCGCTATTTAAGATGCAAACTCCAATTTTTATTTACCACGCATGCATCCCATGAAGGCCTAAATATGATGTCCGCAATCATGACCTTAACTTGTTTTTCAAGGTCACAGACTTCAAACTGTTACCAAAAACTTTAAATTTGTTATATTTTATCACCTATTTCAGTTACAAACTCAGCCTATATTTGATATTCTGAAACATGACATTGACCTTTGTTTCCAAGGTCACATACTTCAAAATGTCACCAAAAACATTTTGCAATATGTTATGAACCTATTTTAGCAACAGATTTGACATTTGGCTCCTATCTATATACTGTTGATAAGGTTTTTGACTTTTAAAAAAAATATGGGCAATAACTTTGACAATTCAATATATATCACCATTTTAGCAAATGGCTCCTATCTATATACTGTTGATAAGGTTTTTGACTTTTAAAAAAAATATGGGCAATAACTTTGACAATTCAATATATATCACCATTTTAGCAAATGGCTCCTATCTATATACTGTTGATAAGGTTTTTGACTTTAAAAAAAATATGGGCAATAACTTTGACAATTCAATATATATCACCATTTTAGCAAATGGCTCCTATCTATATACTGTTGATAAGGTTTTTGACTTTAAAAAAAATATGGGCAATAACTTTGACAATTCAATATATATCTCCATTTTAGCAAGCAACTGCCAGAAACATTTGGGGCCCGTCAATTAACCTATTAAGTACTTATCTTTAATTATTGTGTGTAAAATACATTTATGTTGATGCTGGGCTATTTGTTGACATGGGAGAATTTTTTTTCAGAATTCAGCTACATATTCTTCTTATCAACACCACTGCACCAATTTCTGCTTATCAGATATTAAACAATTGCTGTGGTCTGTAACATCACAAAAAAATTATTATATCAAGTTCTACACAAGGTGGACATTTTGCAATGTCTGATTGCTATGTAATCTTTTGTTGGTAGATTCGCTATGCAGTGGGGAAGAAGATAGGTGTCGTAGACTGCACGCACTCCCTGCTATCAGCGCACCAGGTGGGACAGACCGGGTACTACAGCTCGCACAGAAAGAAAGACCCACACATCAATATCAGAATCACGGGCGGATTTGATTTCACGCGCGGACTCATTTCTTGTGCACAGTTGAAGACAAGATCAGACAATGGCCAGGTGAAATTAATGAGGCGTACCAAATATGGCATGTGTGGCCCAGGCCACTGGGGGAAAAGAAAAATTGACAGATATGGACCCGAGGAGGAAGCAGTGTTTGACCCAAATGAGTGGAATATTTATTTAAAAACAACATCAAAACCAAGGTCAAGGTCAAAACCAAAACCAAAATAGTATACAATTAATATGCATTAATTTTAGTCAATATTATTTATTAAATTGATTTTGTATATATTAATTATGGGTAATTGTGGCTGTGATACTGTCAGAATAAAATTTAGAGATATTTTATTATTTCTTTGACTTGGACTTGCCTTGATATTCTATCAATGAATATAGTTGTAATCATTTATATCCAGGACAAAATGGTAGAAATATAGTTACGAGCATCTTTTGCCATATATTTAACAGTAATTTCAACTGTTATGCATTTACAGTTAATTGGGTCACAAAATCATTTCAAGGAGTTGTGAACCAATTTCTGATTGCCATCACCAAACTTAAAAAGAATGCTAATCTGTGACCCAAAGTCTGTGACCCAAAGTCTGTGACCCAAAGTCTGTGACCCAAAGTCTGTGACCCAAAGTCTGTGACCCAAAGTCTGTGTCCCAAGTCTGTGACCCAAAGTCTGTGACCCAAAGTCTGTGACCCAAAGTTGACAGCAAATAAGAATAGTTTACCATACCTTAACCAAGAGCTCATTTTATCAATGACTGAAGTATAACCTTGACCTATATCTCAAGGTCATGTGACCTGATTTCTAAAAGCCATGTGAATATGATAAAAAAAATTAGGATAGCATTAAGAGCGGATGAATGATGATTCCTTTACCAAACTTGAACTATTTATTAACCTTGCTGATGTCTCGAAACAATGCCATTATCACGGACTTTGTGACCTGATCTCTCAAAATCGAATGAACACTGTTGACAACGAATCAGAATAGCTTTACCAAAATTTTAAACATATATACATCTTATAAATATCTAAAATAGTATTCAGGGAATTGACCTACCTTATGCAAAGCAATGCCCATCTCTGTGCATGGTGTGGAATGAAACAGTCCCTTTCAACTGCAGCCTGGGGCGTGGTGCAGTTGGTTAGAGTGCCAGCTTATTAGCACCAGTTTCTCTGTGGTGATCCAAAGGTCGTGGGTTTGATCCCCGGCCATGCCGAGATTGAATTCATGATACAATTTCATGCATGAGCTGAGGCCCATGCTAAAGGGTTAACCCGTTGTCCTTGTAAATCTGTGACCGGGTTGGTTGTCATGTCAAGGACCTGTGACAATTCAGTGAGGCAGCACTATATCTGCTACAAGTAGGTCTCATCATGAAATGACTGAAATTATGTTGAAAGTGATGTAAAACCCCAAACAAACAAAAACAAAATCAACTGCAGCCTGAAGAGGTGGAGAGAGATCTGTCCCCGGTTCCAAACACAGGGAGGGGCATAGTTCACAGCTAACTCCTAAGTTTCCCTCCAAACCTTCCAATTTAATAATAACAGTAATCATAAAACATTATATAGCACCCATTCAGATAGTGTCTGCTCATAGCGCATTTCATATGTAGCCAAGTTATGGCAGATCTACAATAAACACAACCGACCCCACTAGCACAGTTTGTAGAGTGTGTGATCTGCGCCTTTGTTGGTTAAATAAGTGGAGGACGGGAGATGGTGGGTTTGACTCCCACTGCTGCCAATGTTACTTTCACACTGGGTAAAATGCTCGGAAGTCGACCTGGCCATAGTTGCTGAAAGGGTCGTAAAAACACCATTTCACAATTTCACAAACAAATATGTGACTTACAAAACAGAAGAAACAAATTTTTTTAATATTTCATGGGCTGGAAAAACACCTTATCAAACTGCTTTATATGTGCATACTGAACACATGTATAAACATAAAAAAAACTGATGAAACAGCCTACACTATGCCATGTATACTACTGAACAGGTGATGAGAGTCCAATATGTTAGTGAAGCCAAGGCTATTAATAAGCAGGCCTTTTCAAATAGCACAAAAGAGTGGAATAATAATGCACACATTCAGACAAGCAGAGCTAAAACAAATTGGGAATCTTTACCTCTATATAAAATCGATGAAACATATATAACTGTAAGTTTTGGAGTAAAGATTTTTAAAGAAATGTTGACTGACGAACAGACATTTTTCCCACTCCTAAAGCTCTGCGACTTCGCGATTCAAGAAGTCAGCAGAGCTAAAACAAATGGGGAAGGTTCTAAAGAATGTAAGGAGGAAAGTACCACATGAAAAGTGCAGCACAGACAACACTAAATAAAACACTAACAACAACCTGACATTCACGGGCCGTGGCGCAGTTGGTTAGAGTGCCAGCTTATTAGCACCAGTTCCTCTGTGGTGATCCAAGGGTTGTGGGTTCGATCCCCAGCCATGCTGAGATTGAACTCTTGATTCAATTTCCCATATGAGCTGAGGCCCGTGACAAAGGGTTAACCTGTTGTCCTTGTAAATCTGTGACCGGGTGGGTTGTCATGTCAAGGACCTGCGACATGACAATTCAGTGAGGCAGCACTATATCTGCTACAAGTAGGTATCATCATGAAATGACTGAAATAATGTTGAAAGTGAAACAAACAAACAAACAACAACCTGACCCTCAACCTGACCCTTAACAAAATGAAAAAACGGTGATAATTTTTACAGACTCTATAATGAAGGACATTTATGAGTTTCTGGGAAGTGCACAGGGCTATAAATTCAAGGCATTCTAAGAAGTAAAAACACATCTGCATATATTGCAAAGAAATGTAACAAAACACTTATAAATATGAACCACATGCACACACAAAATTTGCTGATCTTTGAATTAACCTGCAACAGTTGTTTTTAACTTTTTAATTTCATTTAAATATAAAAATCTAAAAGTTGTGAGTGGCGCCATCTTGTGACTGTCCATTTCACCAGGAAAATGTTTTACATATAACATCTTGGGACCCCTCTCGACCTGCACACAAAATTATGTGACCTTTGAATTGACCCTTTTTTTTTCTTTTTTTTTTCTTTTTTTTTTTCCTTCCTTGTTAATCGTTTTTCTCAATTAATATTCTGGGTACTGTTGCTATTTATACAAATTTCCAAGGAAGTCGGGAAGGAATACAAGGAATTCGGATGTGTTAATTACGCGCACAGCTGCAGTGGACATCAGAGGACAAGAAATGTGGCAGAAGCAACAATATAAAACAAGTGTTAGCATTTAGAGAGAGAGAGAAAAAAAACCACATGGAATGATGAATTGTGTATGGATTAAACCCATATCAACCTGGCCATGAGAGGTACAAATACACTGACCAAAAATGAGATCGCAGAAACATCTGTGAAAGAATGGACCTCAGATATGGTCACAGAGACATTTAAAACATGACATCGCACTGGAGAGCTTTCACATCACAAGGAGATTGGTTCATTTTCAGGCAGTCAGTGAACGATAAAATTAGAAAATCACTGAGTGAATTGAGTTATGGCTGCAAATGATGCTGTTTGGACGTCTAGTTCGGGACGGATGAATTCTGAATCAACCACTGAAGATTTTACGGGGACAATTTACACACTTGGAACAAGATTAAACATATCGGGAAAAGACACATTTGGACAATTTCCCAATACAACGGAATCAATATTAATCATATTTATAGCTTTAATGTATGTTTGTATGACTATGACGACCGTCTTGACTCTGGTGACAATCCGCCGCGAGAGGGTAGCACTGACCTCCCGGAACACTCTGTTCGTTATTTTAAGTCCCACGGCTTTCATGGAGGGCACCGCGCTTGCCATCAACACGGCCGCTGCTTTCCTCTGCCATCCAGACGGACTTACCACCTTCATCGTCTTCACCGTGGAGATGGTTTTGCGGACTGTGTTTGTTTTACACGTGGCTGCTATCTGTTTACAGAGAGTTTGGTTTATTTGTTATGCCTTGTCTTACCTAGAGGACTTAAGTTTAAGAATCGTACGCTTCTTTACCCCAGTTAGCATTCTCCTTGCCCTCATCATTCCCGGGAGCGTGCTCCTTATCGCCCACAGCACGCTCCTCAGATCCAAACTCATTTACATGCAGATCATATGTTTTGTGATACACGGTTTAATATTGGTGATTGTCACAGTGACAGGAGCGGCTGTGTGCTACACGACCTATAACCAGATCAGTCAGGACGAACACACGGCTTTCATCCAGCAAAGATTGAGCATGATGGCGGGGACCTTACAGCGGCTGAGCCAGCAGATGGCCATGCCCTCTACCAGCAACCACCACGCCCCGCCCCAACAACCCCTGCCGGCCATCGTAGAAACCAAGCATTCCTCCACCTCGCCCGTCAGTCCCGTTTCCGCTACCGCTCAGATGGGCGGCAGGACCACCCGATCACCGGAGTTCTCGGCCCGAATCTCAGTCTCGAATAGCGCCGACAACGGAGACCGAATCAGCTGGAATGGTTCCATCTGCTCACAAATATGTATCGAGGTCCAGAAAGGCGACTTGATCAGTCAGAGATCAGAGACTATCTCCAGGGTGTCCTCCAGACCTTACACTGATAGCAATCTCTCTCTTCCACACATCAATGTGAGTATAGCCTCATTAGTTATTTAATAATTTATGTCTATATTCCCTATCATGCGAACTGCAGGATGTCTCAGACCCGATCTTAAAAAAAGTAATATAAGATCAGACCCGATCTTTAAAAAAGTAATATAAGATCAGACCCGATCTAAAAAAGTAATAGAAGATCAGACCTGATTGAAGAAAAGTAATAGAAGATCAGACCCGATCTAAAAAAAAGTAATATAAGATCAGACCCGATCTAAAAAAGTAATATAAGATCAGACCCGATCTAAAAAAGTAATATAAGATCAGACCCGATCTAAAAAAAAGTAATATAAGATCAGACCCGATCTAAAAAAGTAATATAAGATCAGACCCGATTGAAAAAAAAGTAATATAAGATCAGACCCGATCTAAAAAAGTGATATAAGAAAAGACCTAATTGAAAAAAAGTAATATAAGATCAGACCCGATTGAAAAAAAAGTGAAATAAAGTCAGACCCGATTGAAAACAAGTAATATAGGATCAGATCCGATTTAAAAAATAAGTAATATAAGATCAGACCCGATTGCAAAAAAAGTATAAGATCAGACCCGATTTAAAAAAAAGTAATATAAAATCAGACCCGATTGAAAAAAGGAAATACGTATTTTATTTTCTCTTTGTAAATCTCAACACAGGCCAGTACCGAAACATACTATGCCTTAAAATCGTTCTATCACCAAGACTAATCAAAAATACGATGAACAGAAGTGTCCATAGAAACAATGGCAGGAAGAGGCGATCACCACTTTTCATCATCGCATGGATGTCTTTCTCAGAATAAGTGATAGAGAAAAATCATTGAACAACATCTTTGGGTCATATAGGGCATGCGATTAACTGAAGAACTGGGGAAAGTACAATTTCCTTTGGGCTATGGTTGACAAGATTTGGCTTAAACTACTTCTGAAAGTATTTTTTTGGAAAGAGCACCTCACCCCCCCCCCCCCCAAAAAAAATCGAAGATCCATATTTTTTGTTTATTATAAAAACATATTCAAAACAGTGATTTTCTGATATTGGTTGGGTGTTGATAATACGCTGAGCAAAAATATATAATATATGACAAACACTAGCCATATCTTCATTTCTTTTTATATAAAACAACGATACAACAAAATCTATAAATATGGCAGAAAATCCTTACCGTGAACACATAGGCTTGTTTTGTTTCAACATTTTATTGTTTACCTAATATTAGGATAATAATGAGAAATGGGATAACAAGCTTAGCAATGCTTCAAAACATATGAGTAACTATTGTATGCAAACTCCACCAGAGGGCGATGTGGTGAACCTATCAGTTTAATAGTGTCAACATTTTATTGTTTACCTAATATTAGGATAATAATGAGAAATGGGATAACAAGCTTAGCAATGCTTCAAAACATATGAGTAACTATTGTATGCAAACTCCACCAGAGGGCGATGTGGTGAACCTATCAGTTTAATAGTTTGCGTGTGCCTCTGCTGGACAGTGTGTATTGTATGATGACTCAACTAAGTCAATTATAAATTTCAGGTAATTCCTCCGAGTACAGGAGGAAGTCCTTGCAGTTCTGTGAGTATGTATGACCTCCCAATGACGCCCACCACTGCAGCAAGGGCCACCGTCAATAATAAAGTGAAGGTCATATCTGCATGGGGTCATTCAAAGGTCAATGACGAGGAGGAGGAAAGGTCACCGCGCGCTACGCGAAGTAAGAACGGTAAAGAGAAGATTGTCAATGCGTGGGGAGAGAGAGACAAAAAGGACCTCACTAACTGCAGGGCATCTGTGGAACTGGAATTGAGGACAAGTCTTTATTTTGAACAGGAGACAGACGACAGCCATGAACACGATAACGAAGAGGTCATTAAGAAGGAACAAAAGAGAAAAACCAGTTGTGTGACCGGGGACACCCCAGCTGATGACGTATCCAACAATGGTAGCAGTGAAAGCGAATCTTTGTCCAGGATAAAAATGCAAATGTTGACCACCTCACAAGCAAGATCCAGATCTTCGCTGTCTGGTCCGTCCTCGCAACTCTCCCGATCACCCAACACACCCAAAATGTCTTTCATTGACTTCCTAGGCCATGACCAGGAAGACGCTGGCGAGGCGGACCCCCGGCAGTCCACTCACCGGTCTGTGGTGGCAGCGAAACCGGCAGTGTCGCATCTCAGGCGCAAAGTCTACATATGCGTGCACACCGTCGTGGGCGCTTTAATTAGCTTACTCCAGGTGACCTCTTGTGCCATCCATGTGTTCTGGACAGATTCCAAACAAGTCAGTCAGCTGAAGATCTTGTTGTGTGTGGTGATATT
The DNA here is from genome assembly GCA_949316495.1 of Amphiduros pacificus. NCBI lineage: Eukaryota > Metazoa > Annelida > Polychaeta > Phyllodocida > Hesionidae > Amphiduros > Amphiduros pacificus. The sequence goes on along the minus strand of OX439012.1, from coordinate 12,062,108 downwards.
GATGTTTGGATGCTTAGCGATTCCTCTGTTTTATGCTAATGACGGACTCCGCAGACAGATGTGGCGTACCATATCTTGCCCCAGACACCGTAGTGTGGCTCCCCTGCAGCCCCGCCACGAGACCTCCTGAAACCATCCACCCCCTGCAGCCCCGGCACGAGACCTCCTGAAACCATCCACCCCCTGCAGCCCCGCCACGAGACCTCCTGAAACCATCCACCCCCTGCAGCCCCGCCACGAGACCTCCTGAAACCATCCACCCCCTGCAGCCCCGGCACAGACCTCCTGAAACCATCCACCCCCTGCAGCCCCGCCATGAGACCTCCTGAAACCATCCACCCCCTGCAGCCCCGCCACGAGACCTCCTGAAACCATCCACCCCCTGCAGCCCTGCCACGAGACCTCCTGAAACCATCCACCCCCTGCAGCCCTGCCACGAGACCTCCTGAAACCATCCACCCCCTGCAGCCCCGGCACAGACCTCCTGAAACCATCCACCCCCTGCAGCCCCGGCACAGACCCCCTGAAACCATCCACCCCCTGCAGCCCTGGCACAGACCTCCTGAAACCATCCACCCCCTGCAGCCCCGCCACGAGACCTCCTGAAACCATCCACCCCCTGCAGCCCCGGCACAGACCTCCTGAAACCATCCACCCCCTGCAGCCCCGGCACGAGACCTCCTGAAACCATCCACCCCCTGCAGCCCCGCCACGAGACCTCCTGAAACCATCCACCCCCTGCAGCCCCGCCACGAGACCTCCTGAAACCATCCACCCCCTGCAGCCCCGGCACAGACCTCCTGAAACCATCCACCCCCTGCAGCCCCGCCATGAGACCTCCTGAAACCATCCACCCCCTGCAGCCCCGCCACGAGACCTCCTGAAACCATCCACCCCCTGCAGCCCTGCCACGAGACCTCCTGAAACCATCCACCCCCTGCAGCCCTGCCACGAGACCTCCTGAAACCATCCACCCCCTGCAGCCCCGGCACAGACCTCCTGAAACCATCCACCCCCTGCAGCCCCGGCACAGACCCCCTGAAACCATCCACCCCCTGCAGCCCTGGCACAGACCTCCTGAAACCATCCACCCCCTGCAGCCCCGCCACGAGACCTCCTGAAACCATCCACCCCCTGCAGCCCCGGCACAGACCTCCTGAAACCACCCACCCCCTGCAGCCCCGGCACAGACCTCCTGAAACCATCCACCCCCTGCAGCCCCACCACGAGACCTCCTGAAACCATCCACCCCCTGCAGCCCCGGCACGAGACTTCCTGAAACCATCCACCCCCTGCAGCCCCGGCACCAGACCTCCCGTCTGAAACCATCCACCCCCTGCAGCCCCGCCACGAGACCTCCTGAAACCATCCACCCCCTGCAGCCCCGCCACGAGACCTCCCGTCTGAAACCATCCACCCCCTGCAGCCCCGCCACGAGACCTCTTGAAACCATCCACCCCCTGCAGCTCCGCCACGAGACCTCCTGAAACCATCACCATCCACGCTAATAGCCATCCAAATCCTCTATATGAGCTCTATGCAACCCATTCATGCTGTATACTTGAACAAACCTTCACACATATTTGCACGATCTTTGTGGGGAAAGTGGTTTAAGTTCGGCACTAGGGAATATTAGCTTCGTTATGGAACTGGCTTGTACTTTTCTGGAGCAAATCCGGGGCATTTCAAACAATAAAGACTGGTGACTTTCCTGTACAAAGATTTGTGATGTTTTCCCCACAAAGCTGAGGTGTGCATGCTTAATGACGCTTTGCAAAAAACAAACTTAAAATGCACAGTTGCTTTTAATGTTACACTCGAAAATGACCTCAGATGTCAAATAAAACTGGCAGAAAATATTTAAATCAATCATTTCCCCCGTGTAAAAGGGACGTTTCAAATGATGGGATTTTCAGGATATTTTCACCAACATGGAGCTCAAACGTGATCGTTTTTAATCTGTTTTGTCTCACTGTGACAACTATGGGCAAAACTAAGATGTTTCCATTCGTCTGTCTGTCCGTCTGTCAATATAAAGAGCCATGACCCGAATCAGTGTTTATTATAGAGCTATCTTAATTGGTGGGATGATACATCTTGGAGAGCAGTATTATAGTTACCCAGATGCCAGTCATTTTTGCCTGGATAATTTAATTATATTGGTATCAGTGATGAACGCTGAATATCATGCGTGCGTGTTTGATTAGTCACGCCTCAGTGACCAATTAAGATCAAATATGGACATGGACGTGGTGGCAATGGCAGACATGGAAGTGGCAATGACAGACATGGAGGTGGCAATGACAGACATGGAGGTGGCAATGACAGACATGGAAGTGGCAATGACAGACTTGGAGGTGGCAATGACAGACATGGAGGTGGCAATGACAGACATGGAGGTGGCAATGACAGACGTGGAAGTGGCAATGACAGACTTGGAGGTGGCAATGACAGACATGGAGGTGGCAATGACAGACATGGAGGTGGCAATGACAGACATGGAAGTGGCAATGACAGACTTGGAGGTGGCAATGACAGACATGGAGGTGGCAATGACAGACATGGAGGTGGCAATGACAGACATGGAAGTGGCAATGACAGACTTGGAGGTGGCAATGACAGACATGGAGGTGGCAATGACAGACATGGAGGTGGCAATGACAGACATGGAAGTGGCAATGACAGACGTGGAAGTGGCAATGACAGACGTGGAGGTGGCAATGACAGATATGGAAGTGGCAATGACAGACATGGAAGTGGCAATGACAGACGTGGAAGTGGCAATGACAGACGTGGAAGTGGCAATGACAGATATGGAAGTGGCAATGACAGACATGGAAGTGGCAATGATGCACACATCTTTCAATTTTGTGGGCTCATACATCATGTACATAAAGGGTTGTCCTTGTAAAACCCTAAACAAACAAACATACATAAAGGCTATGATATATGCTTCACGGAGCAGTCGCACCTCAGTGACTATTTACCATTTAGAAAAAACTTTCATGTCTTATTTTGGCTAATATACATATCGAAACATTGAAAACATCACACGGTGTACTATTTTGGGTTCTATTTGAAAGAGTATTACCCCTCCTTCAAGAAAGGGATCATCACAGCATAAACAAGTGTTGATTTTAAAAAATCAAGCTCGCGTAAGTTTGCAAAATCCCAATGCAAAATCTAGACTATGCAGTCCAAATATATATGGACATGTTAGTGTCTATGCAAAATCCAACGAAAATCTTCTTACTCTACCACGCACTCACAAATCAGTTCTCAAACAAAAGCGACATCTGACGGTGTAAGCAGAATTATTGAGCCAAAACATGGCCGCCATGGACCGATAATAGGGGTATGCTCCATAGACTTACAGCTTAATCAGTCAAAACCTCGAACATCTAGCCCTAAAGGCAAAACAAACACGAGCGAAAAGGTTCCCAAGAGATGGTAATAGTCAAGGTTCTATTAGCCTTGTTGATTTATTTGTGTTTGAATTTGCAGTCACATATTGGTAAGTAATCAATGGAATTATTGACAAGGACAGGTGACAGTGATGGATGTAGCTGTATTTTGGATGATGCCTATTGATGGCTAAGGGGCGATCCATTTGATTTTTGTGGGGTGGGGTGGGAGATTTTGGAAAAAAAATTTATTCACCCACCCCATCCCAGAAAAAAAATTTATTCATTCACCCTACCAAAGAAAAAAAAATTATTCATCCACCCTACCAAAGAAAAAAAAATTATTCATCCAGTACTGCTGTCCCACCCCACCCCACAAAAATCAAATGGATCGCCCCTAACTTCTGGTATTCGTGATGACTTTCATGCCTCAGTAAAAAGTCCAACCTCAGTAATAAAAACAACGTGGGCCAATGGTCTCAGAGCTATGCTTGTCATTGCTTTTTTTGTCATGTTTGTGATCATTTTTGTCATGTTTGTGAACATTTTCTGATTTGCTTCATCAATGATCATTTAATTAAATCCTTTCCCGGGGCCCCCATAGGGGGGGTATGAAAAACCCAATAATCCCCCTTTTTTTACCTAAAAATCCAAAAATCCTTATCTTTTGTAGCCAAAAATCCTTAAATATTTTTCCCCTCAAATCTAAAAATCCAAAAGTATAAAACAAAAAATCCTAAAATATGTTTACATTTAGTACAAATTTATTTGGCAATGAATTACATAACACTTTCTAAATTACTAAACACTTTCCTCAAAATCCAAAAATCCCAGATATTTCACCCCAAAAATCCAATAATCCCTCTTTTTTAGGCCAAAAATCCAATAATCCTAAAACCCTATGGGGGCCCCTTTCCCAGGGGAGACTTGAACAGATAATTTTGACCAATCAAAATGTATATTGAATTTAGCCCCAACTTGTTATGATTCTCATTGGATTATATTTGTAATGTTAATCAAAATGGCAGCCTCCTCGACAACTATTATATTAAAATAAAATAGAACCAAAATAGTTAATGGAAAATTGGTAGAATTGGTCCCCTGAAATGTAATATCTTACCTACTAATAGCTAAGAACTCTAGCCCGTAGTTTCAGAGGAGAACAAAGTTGAATGACAGAAAAACCAAAATCAATATAAGCTTTTTGATGAAGATAAACTGTATGGAGATTTCTCAAGAGAAAAAGATTACAATCCCATCCTATTATGTAGGAGATAGTGTGCTCCCATCTGGTGTCGCCTTCACAGTCTCAGAACAAGGTCCACTCTTTGAAACAAACTCCAGCAAGAATATATAAGCAAGAACTTGGAAGAATGTGTGCATTGGCTTCAATTCCGAGATCAGCCGATTTCCAGAACAAGTGTGAATCATGCACAATCATAGGCACAACATTTGATCTATATCATGAATGACATTAGTTTTATTTCGTAATTTCATCTCCTCTGAACATATTTTTAACTTCTATACTATTTTACTATGCCAATGATTTCAAGAAAATACAATACCTTTTGAAAATAATGCCCTAATCACTCAAATACAAGTTACTTGACCTTTCCCTGATGCTAGGCCTTTCTCTTATAATTAGCCTTTCTCTGATACTTGACCTTTCTCTGATACTTGACCTTTCTCGGATACTAGGCCTTTCTCTTATTATCAGCCTTTCTCTGATATTAGACCTTTCTCTGATAATCAGCCTTTCTCTGATATTAGACCTTTCTCTGATACTAGACCTTTCTCTGATACTTGGCCTTTCACTGATACTTGGCCTTTCTCTGATACTTGACATTTCTCTGATACTTGACCTTTCCCTGATACTAGACCTTTCTCTGATACTTGACCTTTCACTGATACTTGGCCTTTCTCTGATACCAGACCTTTCTCTGATACTTTGCCTTTCTCTAATACTCTACCTTTCTCCGATAATCTACCTTTCTCTGATACTAGACCTTGCTCTAATACTTGACCTTTCTCTAATACTTGACCAGTCTCTGATATTAGACCTTTCTCTGATACTTGACCTTTCTCTGATACTTGACCTTTCTCTGATACTTGACCTTTCTCTGATACTCTACCTTTCTCTGATACTTGACCTTTCTCTGATACTTGACCTTTCTCTGATACTCTACCTTTCTCTGATACTTGACCTTTCTCTAATACTTGACCATTCTCAGATACTAGACCTTTCTCGTATAATCTACATTTCTCTGATACTTGACCTATCTCTGAAACTAGACCTTTCTTTGATACTTGGCCATTCTCTGATACTTGACCTTTCTCTAATACTAGACCTTTCTCGGATACTTGACCTTTCTCCGATACTAGACCTTTCTCTGATACTCTACTTTTCTCTAATACTTGACCTTTCTCTGATACTTGACCTTTCTCTGATACTTGACCTTTCTCTGATACTCTACCTTTCTCTGATACTTGACCTTTCTCTAATACTCTACCTTTCTCTAATACTTGACCATTCTCAGATACTAGACCTTTCTCGTATAATCTACATTTCTCTGATACTTGACCTATCTCTGATACTAGACCTTTCTCTGATACTAGACCTTTCTCTGATACTCTACCTTTCTCTGATACTTGACCTTTCTCTGATACTTGACCTTTCTCTGATACTCTACCTTTCTCTAATACTTGACCTTTCTCTGATACTTGACCTTTCTCTGATACTCTACTTTTCTCTGATACTTGACCTTTCACTGATACTAGACTTTTGTCTGATATTAAACTTTTCTCTGATACCTGGCCTTTCTCTGATACTTGACCTTTCTCCAATACTAGACCTTTCTCTGATACTTGGCCTTTCTCTGAAACTAGACCTTTCTCTGATACTTGACCTTTCTCTGATATTAAACTTTTCTCTGATACTTGGGCCTTTCTCTGATACTTGACCTTACTCCAATACTAGACCTTTCTCTGATACTTGACCTTTCTCTGATACTTGACCTTTCTCTAATATTCTACTTTTCTCTGATACTTGACCTTTCTCTTATACTAGACCTTTCTCGGATACTTGACCTTTCTCTGATACTCTACTTTTCTCTGATACTCTACTTTTCTCTGATACTTGACCTTTCACTGATACTAGACTTTTCTCTGATATTAAACTTTTCTCTGATACCTGGCCTTTCTCTGATACTAGACCTTTCTCTGATATTAAACTTTTTTCTGATACTTGGGCCTTTCTCTGATACTTGACCTTACTCCAATACTAGACCTTTCTCAGATACTTGACCTTTCTTGGATACTTGACCTTTCTCTAATATTCTACCTTTCTCTATTATTCTACTTTTCTCTGATACTTGGCCTTTCTCTAATACTAGACCTTTCTCTGATACTTGACCTTTCTCTGATACTAGACCTTTCTCTGATACTTGACCTTTCTCTGATAATAGACCTTTCTCTGATAATAGACCTTTCTCTGATACCTGGCCTTTCTCTAAAACTTGGCCTTTCTCTAATACTAGACCTTTCTCTGATACTTGGCCTTTCTCTGAAACTAGACCTTTCTCTGATACTTGACCTTTCTCTGATAATAGACCTTTCTCTGATACTAGACCTTTCTCCGACACTAGACCTTTCTCTGATACTTGACCTTTCTCTGATACTTGACCTTTCTCTGATACTTGACCTTTCTCTGATACTTGGCCTTTCTCTGATACTTGGCCTTTCTCTGATACTTGACCTCTCTCGGATACTTGACCTCTCTCGGATACTTGACCTTTCTCCGACACTAGACCTTTCTCTGATACTTGACCTTTCTCTGATACTTGACCTTTCTCTGATACTTGGCCTTTCTCTGATACTTGACCTTTCTCTGATACTTGACCTTTCTCCGATACTCTGCCTTTCTCTAATACTTGACCTTTCTCTGATATAAAGCTTTTCTCTGATACTTGGGCCTTTCTCTGATACTTGACCTTTCTCTGATATTAAACTTTTCTCTGATACTTGGGCCTTTCTCTGATACTTGACCTTACTCCAATACTAGACCTTTCTCTGATACTTGACCTTTCTCTGATACTTGACCTTTCTCTAATATTCTACTTTTCTCTGATACTTGACCTTTCTCTTATACTAGACCTTTCTCGGATACTTGACCTTTCTCTGATACTCTACTTTTCTCTGATACTTGACCTTTCACTGATACTAGACTTTTCTCTGATACTTGATCTTTCTCCAATACTAGACCTTTCTCAGATACTTGACCTTTCTCGGATACTTGACCTTTCTCTAATATTCTACCTTTCTCTATTATTCTACTTTTCTCTGATACTTGGGCCTTTCTCTGATACTTGACCTTACTCCAATACTAGACCTTTCTCAGATACTTGACCTTTCTCGGATACTTGACCTTTCTCTAATATTCTACCTTTCTCTATTATTCTACTTTTCTCTGATACTTGGCCTTTCTTTAATACTAGACCTTTCTCTGATACTTGACCTTTCTCTGATACTAGACCTTTCTCTGATACTTGACCTTTCTCTGATAATAGACCTTTCTCTGACAATAGACCTTTCTCTGATACCTGGCCTTTCTCTAATACTTGGCCTTTCTCTAATACTAGACCTTTCTCTGATACTTGGCCTTTCTCTGAAACTAGACCTTTCTCTGATACTTGACCTTTCTCTGATAATAGACCTTTCTCTGATACTAGACCTTTCTCCGACACTAGACCTTTCTCTGATAATAGACCTTTCTCTGATACTTGACCTTTCTCTGATACTTGGCCTTTCTCTGATACTTGACCTTTCTCTGATACTTGGCCTTTCTCTGATACTTGGCCTTTCTCTGATACTTGACCTTTCTCGGATACTTGGCCTTTCTCTGATACTTGACCTTTCTCTGATACTTGACCTTTCTCTGATACTTGGCCTTTCTCTGATACTTGACCTCTCTCGGATACTTGACCTCTCTCGGATACTTGACCTTTCTCCGACACTAGACCTTTCTCTGATACTTGACCTTTCTCTGATACTTGACCTCTCTGAAACTAGACCTTTCTCTGATACTTGACCTTTCTCTGATACTTGGCCTTTCTCTGATACTTGACCTTTCTCTGATACTTGACCTTTCTCCGATACTAGACCTTTATCTGATACTAGACCTTTCTCGGATACTTGGCCTTTCTCTGATACTTGACCTTTCTCTGATACTTGGCCTTTCTCTGATACTAGACCTTTCTCTGATACTCTACCTTTCTTTAAAGCATTCATGAAACCTGACTTTCAGACACATTTTCTTTACATAACATGAATGTTTATACCCTAAACAGTGCTTTTATGTAGTAGTACCCAAAATATTCCCTGTTAACAACTTTCTGTGGCACTTGAAAGTTGATCAGTTGTCTGCTGAAACCTACACCAGCAATTGAACACTTTGTCAAGAAGCTTTGTTTAGCTGGTCTGTGATCTTGTGTAAACACCTAATGAGTTACCAGTTGTGCACCTGTCCAGCTTGGGAAACAGGGTGGAGATGTTTTGTACATTTTATCAATTTATTGCCAGGAGTATACTTTAGAACAACATAAGATTATTTTAATATTATTTGAATAAATGAAATAACTCATGGTTGTGACAAATATCTTATATATAAATTATTTTATTCATTCACATTTCACATTAGAATGGAATAGAGTATTGTTTACATTAAATACAGGTTAAAAATTATTCACATTAGTTTTCACAGACTTCATTTAAAATGTCTTCCATATTTGAAACATTAAAACCAGCTATCATCTTGCTACCACAAATACATTCTCTCATTTCCATTATAAGAGAAAGCGCTATGTGATCATGATCCGTACACTCATCGATGTATGCATGCTTGAGCATCCCATGCCCACTTGTCATCACTTCACTTACCTCTGCCTTCAGTCTCTTAGCAATCACTCTCACATTCCTGCCAATCACACTTTTCGCTGTTCCAGCACAAAGGCTCGCCATAAATGCTGTTCTGCTATTATCACTCTTGATCATAGTTCGGATCATCTTGAGAGAGCGTCTATAGATTTGATCCATGGCGCTACATGTGCCTAGTAGATGTGGGAGGTACCTTGTGTGTGTCCTGTACGGCAGCCTCAGTAGTCTTCTCACACACCGATTCCAGGTTCTCTGAAAACTCTCCACTTCTCTGTCCGTGAGGTCCCAGGCCTGGGCACCATAGAAGTGAGCACACTGAGAGTTAAAGACACTTTGCCAACACCAGGTCACTACTCCTCGCCAATGTGGCTAACACTGTGTTCACTCGGCCTATCAGATCACCCTTCTTCTCACGTATCTCCTTCTTCTCCGACAACGTAGATTCTAAGTGATTGCCAAGGTGCTCTGTGCTGTCCACCCATGCCAGCGCACTTCCGTTCAGCTCGACCAGTAGTTTTGCCGTTACTGCCCGTCGACTGAAAAGCATACACTTGGTCTTGACTGGGTTATACCCGACACTGTACTCCTCCCCAAAACCTTCACAAGAGGCGACCATTGTTCTCAGACCAGATACACTGGGTACAAGTAGGGTAAGGTCATCTGCGTAACCTAGAGCACCGTAGTAGTGCCTACCCACCCAGCAACCAACTCCACCAGCCTCCAACCTGTTGAGCAGCTCATCCATGTACACACAAAACATGAGAGGTGAAATAATTCCCCCCTGACGGATGCCGTTGCATGTCTCAAACACAGTTGAATGATGCCCTCTCCAAACAGTCCTCATTACCTGTCTCTGGTATAGGTCAAGCATAGACCGCAATGCCAATCCTGGAACCCCTCTATCGATCAGCAGCTGGAAAAGCTTGTCATGCCTCACACGATCAAACGCTTTGGTGGCATCGATGAAGCAGGCATACACTTCGGACTTGTTGTCAAGGTAGTAGTTGACCACTTCTTTCAGCATCAGCGTACACATAGTGGTGCTATGGTCCTTCTTAAACGCATACTGCATCTCACTGGTGCTCAGCAGCTTCTGATACCTCATAATCATGATGACGTCTATGAGCTTGGCAATGGACGAGCACAGAGTGATGCCCCGGTAATTTGTACTAGTACACAGGCTCTCCTTCTTACTTTTTGGGATCGAGGAAATGGTTCCTATCAGAACATCCTTCGGCTGGTAACCATGAGTTATTATGGCCGTCACCAGCTTCGAGAGTTGCTCCCTCATACCTGCTCCACTCATGATCAGATGGTTGGAGATGAGGCCTCTATCACCATCAGACTTGTTGACCTTCAGATAGTCTACAGCATCATTGATGTTCTCCTCTGAGACTACCCTATCCTCCTCCTCATACTGCACACACTGCTGCCGTACATGTATGTTCACTCTCTCCATACCTTCAGCACTCGAGGGCACAGAGTTATACAGCTGTCTGTATTTGGAGGCAAAGTTCTCAGCAATGACTGCGGAATCTGATTGGCCATCCACAGTATCCGGCAGCCTGTCCCTTGGGTGCATCTTCCTCACTTCCTTAAAGAAATCTCTCGACCTGCTTTCAGCCAATGCCACTACCATCTTCTCATCTCTCAGCTGGGCCTCTCTCCTCTTGTTTCTTCTATTGGCATACATAAATTGTCTTTTAGCATCTCTCATACAATCATATATCATTCCTACCGAGGGCTTGCCACAGCCAACCCATACATTATGCCACCATAAACACTCATCTTTGTATGGTTTCACATCCTCACTCCACCCAGGCCGGTTCCTCGACTGCTTCTTGACACGTGGGAACACAGCATCTGCACTGAGGCAACAGTCTATAAGCTCTGAACACCAACTGTCTATCTGATCTCTATGTGCACCACTCTCACACATGACATCACTACAACATGCCACATCATAGTCTTTAAGCTCAGAGATCAACTTCTGCTGCCTTTGCTGGTACTGCTTGGTGTGGATCTCAGTCACTCTGTGCCAGCAGATGGCGGGCTCGGGCTGCGGGTCCTCCTCTACCTCCACGGGCCGCCTTACTGTCTCTATACTCAGGTCCATAATCACCGGCAGATGCTTGGATGGATTCAAAGCATGCTCACATCTCTGAATGCACAGAACAGAATCACATAGCGCATAATGTACACTAAAATGGTCTATACATGACTTAGCTTCATTTGCACAATCATAATATGTATACCCTTTTTCTGCAACAGGTAGATCAAGAGTATGTATAAATTGAGTCTCTGTAAAAAGTCTTTAAAATAAACATCATGTGCATTATGGCGACTAAAATCTAAGTTCATATCACCACCAAATACAACTCTGGCACAATTACTCTTTTCAATAAAAAGTTCTATACAATCAAGTGTCTGGATAAAATCAATATCAACATGAGTCTTTCTATGATTATCAACAGGCATATACATATTAATACATATCAATCTTTCATTTCTATATTTAATTTCAACAGCACATGCTCTATTAGTATCTTCAATGGTTAAGAATTGTACACAATCCATCATATCCTTCTTCCATAATATACCAAGGCCACCATGTGGTCTACCCCTTAATAACTCACCATCCTGTACAGCTGATACACCATTTGCCATATATTGACTGCTGATGTTCCGCAATATGGTATTTTTGTTGGAGTTCAATAGCCAAGTCTCTTGTATGAATATAATGTCAGGATCTTTATCTGCAATCATTTCATTTAAGAAGTCCTGCTTATCACTGGCCATGCCAGTGCTATTGTATGTCATTATTCTGAGATTGTTCTTCATAATTGATTTTCAGTAACTTTTTGCTTGTGTGTAAACCACCTCTTAAAGAAAATTCTTTTCGGCCAGAAATCATGTGACAGAATCACATCATGATGCTTATATTGAAATGTCAGTAGAAATCGCTTTGTACTCCAACCTTCGGTACTAATGTCCTCTACACTCAATGGATTCATTTCAGTGTCCTTACCTTCAACATACCTTGTAATGTCAGTAGCACTAAGAGAAGGGCTCACATTTGTTATCTGGACCTGAAATGTCTCTGGGCCAGCCAAGAGAAGGTCTGAGTCATCTGCAGTACCAACTGCTTTCACATCCTTTTTACGATCTAATGCACTATTATTGCCTTTCTTTTTACCTCTATTTGGCCTTCTGTTGTTATTTGGCCCGACAGTCTGAAAGTTCTCACCATCTGTAGCTTCATTGCCACGCATAGCTGTCCCAGGTTTCGGCTGATGTCTTCTCGTCACTGCAGTGGCATACCTTCGCTGGGTACCATCAATGTCTGTGTTCTGCACCTCCTCAACACCAGGTGGCACTGGGAGGCCTCCATGCTCCGCATCATTTGGGGCTACTGTCCCCCTCTGCTGGACCTGCTGCTGTCCTGCACCGCCAGCGGCCTGCGAGTCTGCATCAGAGACCCTTGGAGTGGCCCCCTGGCTGGAGCCCCCAACTGCACTGCTCGTACCATCCCTCTGAACGCTAACAACCTGAGACTCCTTCATATCACTTATATTCTTTCTGTTTTGTGCCACATCACTAATCACGCTTGTAAGAGTTTCCTGCAGTTTCCGTAACTGCCTCTGATGAGCGGATATATCCTGGTACATAGACATCATGTTCCCAGATTCTTCGGGACCACCTGGTATCCTCGCTGCATCATCGCTCACAAATCTAGGCTTTATCACTTCACTCTTATTGACATTGTCCAAAGCCTTAAACATGTCTAGGATGTCATCTATCATAACATCACTGGCTGGCCTATTTGGTGAGTCTTTTCTCCAATGAAAATACTGACCATCAGGGATGATATCCTTCACACTGTAAATCATAGCCTGTCTAGCCTCATCTACATCATCTGCTGAGAATGCACTCAGCACAGCTGATTTGATCAGCAGCCCAGCTGCCCTTGATCTGTATGTGTTTACATACAAAAGCAGGCTGTTGATGACCACCTTTGCCTTGTTGTAGCAGTGCAGACATGCTGCATGGTCACTTGTCCTCAGGCTGGCCTTACACTCCACACACTTGCTGGTTGGCATGGCGCCTACACAGTCAATCAATACTGTTATGTAATCCACAAGTGACACCACAGGTGTGGCTTCAAAGTCCACTTTCTTTCAACTTGTATGCCATAAATGATCAGCCAATCACTTCATATTATCCTCATGTTCATGACATCCATAAAATCCATCCATTTACATTTGTATAAAAAGGCGAAACAACATTCAAAACTTGTACAAGATTCAAGCTGTCTATGCATGTGCAATGTATAATAGTCATGGTTGTGACAAATATCTTATGGTTGTGAAAGATATATCATTTATGGGAAAAGTATACTATTTATTTGAAAAGTATCTTATGCATGTGAAAACCTTTCTGTCAGGGAAGACATGACTCAAAGGCTGCATGGAATCCCCCTTAACTTAAAGGCTGTGGTATTGAAAAAGTGACATTAAACCCTTAAATCACAAGGACTTTGAATGGCAAAACTGTGAATGCTGATAATTGGTATCAGTAAAATTTATGATTTGACCCTCTTTGATGAAATTTGGGGTTTTTCACACCACTGAATGGGAAGACATCAAAGGCTGCATGGATTCCACCTTAAAAGCTGGGCTGTATAGAATTTTAAAAAAAATGTTTTTCCAAACATATATAATATAAAAAATAATGATTTTTCTTCATTTATAACTTCATAAATATTCATCCGTTTTTAATAATTTTACCACCAAAAGAAAGCCAAGAAAAGGCACTATCATCATGATAAGTGTTATCTTTCAATTTTTTCTCTAAATGGTGGAAAAAATGGCCAAAAATGTGTTGCTCCAATTTTGACAATTGGTAAACAACACCTCCTGTGACTTACGGAGCCCCCTGACAGGTCAAAGGTCAAGGTCACACAACACACTTCCTGTTTAGTACTGGCAGTACTTGGGCAGATGTTCTTTAGTGGATTTCAGACAGATAGCCTGTATGTATGTCAAGTTTAAGATCATATATTGTTTTCAGATACCTTAAACCACTGTAAAATCACCTGGAACCTTCCAGGTTTCATGAATGCTTTAAGTAAATGACTAATGAATTGTTTCATACTAAACATCCTTTAGAAGATGAATTTGACCTCACTTTCAAGATGGCAGTAATGCTAGTTGTTCTAGTGTTCTCCAATCACCAATCGGCAAAGCCCAGATAGGTGATCTGGAGGGGTTTGTGGAACGTCCAAGGTCCCTTTTATTTATACTAAAGAAAAATTTGGTGGAGTTGATAGAGCTCTAGTGAAGTAAAAAGTCGCCAGCTGCATAAACTGAGGCAAACCCATTTAAACGTCCAAATTGAACCCAGCTGCCGTTTCATCGGGTTTGACTCATTGAGTTTTTGCAGCTGGTGACTGATATCAAGTATTTATATTTTCTTTATTTAATGTCATCCAAAGAATCATCAAGCTTTTTGGGGAGACTTAAATATAATCATACATAAAATATGAATTATCACTAAAGGAGTTGGGTATTTAAAAAATCTCATGCAAACAGGATTATACAGAAAAAGCAATAACTCAAAACTCTCCAGATCACCTATCTGGGTTTTGCCGATTGGTGATTGGAGAACACTAATTGAACACTAATGGACAACCATGATTGTGACTTGAAGAACTTAGACTGATTTGATAGTATTTCATTTATTATCATGATCTGTACAGTAGTGTATTTCTCATCTTTTGATCCATACTGTCCAAGCTCAATATATACTTTGTATCAATTAAAAAAAGAGATGTTAAAACGTCAATGGGAGAATTTGTCTTCTTTCTCTTTCTCATGATTAATTTATGGAGAAATAACAAACATCCTTCTTTGTAATTTGTGATATGTGGCGATGTAATATGACCATAATACAGCACGTAATGGTCCTAAGTCCCGAACGATACAAGAGAAACTGCCGCGTGAGTTGAAGTCGCGATTTATGGTCCGAACTTGAGTGAGAAGCCGGCGCCTGTTGCTGCCACGCCCTTAGTAGCTGTGCTGAGGTGGAAACCCCCGCTGCCGCCCTGAATGGTATCATCATCACCCTGCAAACAAACAAATTACCCCTCATAGTCACTCCAAATCCTACTGAAAAGATCTGATAAGATTGAAACCGTTGTTGGTATTGGCCAGGGACTGTGATCGTCGCCAACTTTTTCTTTAGGATCCTTGCCTTTTCTACTGATATATTGAACATGTATAATGTTACCCTTATAGTCATGTCTGGATGATATGAACAAGTGTATTGTAACCATACACATTTCTTTATTCTTTAAGTTCATCCTATTTTATAAAACCTTTTTAGAGTTTTAGATTCAATACAATTTCGGTGAAAAATAATTTCTTTTTGGACAAATTTCAAAACTTGCAAAATTGGACAGGAGACAATACTTGCCAGTAATTTAGAGAAGGCTTTTCCACCAGAGGGCGGTTTTGGGGTGTTGTTGTGGCGTCTGGGTTGTTCACTTTTGGCTGGCCACGTGGGGAACATGGATGGATCTATGGGCAGTGGTGCCTCACGGAAATAGTCATGTTTCTGCGAATCTTCAGCTGATATCCGTCGTGATGGGTTGTAAGTCAGAAACCTTCAAGTAAGCAAACAAAATATATAATGCAAACAAAACATTTGTATAAAATTACAAATAAATCGGCTGTGTCTCTCATAAAAATAAGTTAAAATCGAAACATCGCATCAAATAATCATAATATATAGATATATTCTATCAGTTTCGAAATCACTGTCGTGTTCTTAAAAATAGCGAGAATATTTAAATCTATAAACACAAGCATGTCCTCACTTATTCATGAGATCAAATCCTTTGTCTGAAAGTAAGGATCCAAATCTATTCCTCAGATGATTAAATGGGTGGTCAGCGAATGTGCACTTCTTCATGGCAGGTAGCTCTCCTACTCCTGGCCAGATCCTCTCCGTCGGAGTTCCCAGCTCCTGCAAACATACAATATTCTCACCATATAATCCTCCTGTCTAACTTGATAAACTTCTCACCATATAATCCTCCTGTCTAACTTGATCAACTTCTCACCATATAATCCTCCTGTCTAACTTGATAAACTTCTCACCATATAATCCTCCTGTCTAACTTGATAAACTTCTCACCATATAATCCTCCTGTCTAACTTGATAAACTTCTCACCATATAATCCTCCTGTCTAACTTGATAAACTTCTCACCATATAATCCTCCTGTCTAACTTGATATACTTCTCACCATATAATCCTCCTGTCTAACTTGATAAACTTCTCACCATATAATCCTCCTGTCTAACTTGATAAACTTCTCACCATATAATCCTCCTGTCTAACTTGATAAACTTCTCACCATATAATCCTCCTGTCTAACTTGATAAACTTCTCACCATATAATCCTCCTGTCTAACTTGATAAACTTCGCACCATATAATCCTCCTGTCTAACTTGATAAACTTCGCACCATATAATCCTCCTGTCTAACTTGATAAACTTCTCACCATATAATCCTCCTGTCTAACTTGATAAACTTCTCACCATATAATCCTCCTGTCTAACTTGATAAACTTCAATGTTACGAAACATGAATTGTTTACAATAATTATTGCTGTAGCTATCAAAAAGTGGGACGTCACTAATTCGGCAACAAGTAGATACCTTGTGACATAGGGCACAAATGATACATGTACATATGGAATATACATATGGAATGTACATATGGAATATACTAGTACATATGAAATATACATATGGAATATACATATGGAATATACATATGGAATATACATATGGAATGTACATATGGAATATACATATGGAATATACATATGGAATATACATATGGAATATACATATGGAATATACATATGGAATATACATATGGAATATACATATGGAATTTATAGCATACTTTTGTTTAGAGGCAAAATTCGTTAATTGGAACGTTTCTTGGTTGCTATCATGGTTTCAGTTACATGGACATTTTTAGTCATTTTTTAAAAATGTGACCTTCTGAAGTTGTTTGTAGGTGACACAAATGCATAGATTTTGACAATTGTTGTCCTTTCATTTAAAACTATATTCAAGCCCATGAACACAAACACACAATTATATTACAAAATTTATTATTTTGAAAGAAAAGTAGTTGCCACGGAAAGCAATTTGATTAAGTTTCGACACTTTTAGAGACATTCTTGATTTATCAGTTGGGGAGATAAATGCATTGAGTGTGACCCTTTCTGTCTTGGTATCTTATAATGTAATCATTGTCATGTTTAAATGGAGGCATCAATAAATTGACAATTGTTGCCATGGCAACCAATTATCAGATATACAATGTGAAATCATGGACTGCTCTGCTCTTGTCTCTAATTTCTTTGATTTTTAGTGAATTATCAGAGACAGGATTGTAATAAATGGTTTGACTTTTGAACCTTTCCATCTTCTCAGACACTTGATAAAATTTCAACTACAATTCTAGTTGGCACAAACGATCCGGACAAAAATGAAGGTGACAGACCGAAATGAAGGAGACAGACCAAAATGAAGGTGGCAGACCGAAAGGAAGGTGGCAGACAGAAACGAAGGTGGCAGACAGAAACGAAGGAGACAGACAGAAATGAAGGTGGCAGACCGAAATGAAGGTGACAGACCGAAACAAAGGTGGCAGACAGAAACGAAGGAGACAGACAGAAATGAAGGTGACAGACAGAAATGAAGATGGCAGACAGAAACGAAGGTGACAGAAAGAAATGAAGGTGACAGAAAGAAACAAAGGTGACAGACAGAAATGAAGGTGGCAGACAGAATTGAAGGTGACAGACAAGAAATGAAGGTGACAGATAGAAATGAAGGTGGCAGACCGAAATGAAGGTGACAGACCGAAATGAAGGTGACAGACAAAAATGAAAGTGACAGATAGAAATGAAGGTGACAGACAGAAATGAAGGCAACAGGTAATCTAATTCATTACTGCAGTTAATCAATGCTAATATTTGAGAAAAAAATCACTTGGATAGAGCCAGACACCATATTTCAGCTAGAGGCATTTACATGACCAGTAGATACTTTCACTTTACCATTAACACAAGAGCAGAACCACAAGAAATGTAAAAATGAAGATAACATCACTTTCAACATTATTTCAGTCATTTCGTGATGAGACCTACTTGGAGCAGATATAGTGCTGCCTCACTGAATTGTCATGTCACAGGTCCTTGACATGACAACCCACCAAGTCACAGATTTACAAGGACAACAGGTTCACCCTTTAGGCATGGGCCTCAGCTCATTATTTAATGTATTGTAGACAAAAATTGTATATTTTAGTATATATTCCTGTATACTCACCTTAAATATTCTGTTCAGCTGGTCAATTTCTGATTTCCCTGGGAATAAAGGTTTCCTTGTAAGGAATTCAGCAAAAATACACCCCACAGACCACATGTCTATATATGTACTGTATTCCTGAAATAACGCCAATACAACAGCTTTCAATATTCCTTCTTGATTCTTTGTGTTATATTTCTACGACATTTCCACCATAACTCATATCAGGTCTGAAAACTCAGGGATAAATATTCAATTATTTACAAAAAATTAAAAATTTATAATTTAGAAGAAAAAAAAATTGTTAGTATTTAAAGAAAATTTTTTTTTTATTATTTAATTTTTTTTTTTTTTTAAATAAATGTTATAATTTTTTTTTATAATTGTTATAATTTTTGTTGAAAATTTCCAATTAGTTAGTTTGCCTGTAAGTTATTAATATTGCGTTGATCCCTACCTTGGTGCCCAGTAAAAGCTCTGGTGCCCTGTACCACAGAGTAACCACAATTGGTGTGTATTGCTTCAGTGGAGAACCATATTCCCTTGCTAAGCCAAAATCTCCAATCTTCAATATACCCTTGTGGCTCAACAAGAGATTTGAGGTTTTTAGGTCACGATGGATTATCCAGTTGTCATGGAGATGGGCAACTCCCCTCAACAACTGGATTAATAATGTCTTCACCTCACCTGCAAAAATCAATTGTTCTCAACGTACTCATTTTTGGACATAAATATTGTATAAATGGTTTGTTTATACAATTCTCAACATTTCTTAAAGTGAAACAATGATTCTGATCCTTATCCATCTTTGTTCTGATACATATATATTTGGATTTTTTTTAAATGTTATTTGCAATTAAATTATACCTTGTTTCTTATTGGCTTGGTACAATTATAACCCCTTGACAAAATGACCGCCACCACCAAAAGATGATTACAAGTTCAAAAAAATTGACCATAGTAAAAGTACTAAAATGAGAATTTAAAGTCTTCTTTTCATGTTATATATTAGTGTTCATACTGATGAATTTAAAATGGCTAATCCACAATTTGTGAAGGTTCCCTTCCCCTTTAATGGCATCACAAATGCATGCATGAAAATGAGCTCACCGATCATGAATGGTTCCTTCATAGTTTCCATCAGGCTCTTGAGGTCATGCTCCACATAGTCCATAACAATGTAAATCTTGTCCATGTTGCTGCCAACAACAATCTCCTGAAAAATGTAAACCATACAATGTCATTTGGTTGTTGATATGCTGTGACGACATTGGGGTGTATATACCTAACCTGAAAGTGACTACGTTGGAGTGTATATACCTACCCTGACAGTGACTACGTTGGGGTGTATATACCTACCCTGACAGTGACTACATTGAGGTGTATATACCTACCCTGACAGTGACTACGTTGGGGTGTATATACCTACCCTGACAGTGACGACATTGGGGTGTATATACCTACCCTGACAGTGACTACATTGGGGTGTATATACCTACCCTGACAGTGACTACGTTGGGGTGTATATACCTACCCTGACAGTTACTACGTTGGGGTTTATATACCTACCCTGACAGTGACTACATTGGGGTGTATATACTTACCCTGACAGTGACTACGTTGGGGTGTATATACCTACCCTGACAGTGACTACGTTGGGGTGTATATACCTACCCTGACAGTGACTACATTGGGGTGTATATACCTACCCTGACAGTGACCACATTGGGGTGTATATACCTACCCTGACAGTGACGACATTGGGGTGTATATACCTGCCCTGACAGTGACGACGTTGGGGTGTATATACCTACCCTGACAGTGATGACATTGGGGTGTATATATACCTACCCTGACAGTGACTACGTTGGGGTGTATATACCTACCCTGACAGTGACTACGTTGGGGTGTATATACCTACCCTGACAGTGACGACGTTGGGGTGTATATACCTACCCTGACAGTGATGACATTGGGGTGTATATACCTACACTGACAGTGACTACATTGGGGTGTATATACCTACCCTGACAGTGACTACATTGGGGTGTATATACCTACCCTGACAGTGACTACATTGGGGTGTATATACCTACCCTGACAGTGACTACATTGGGGTGTATATACCTACCCTGACAGTGACTACGTTTGGGTGTATATACCTACCCTGACAGTGACTAGGTTGGGGTGTATATACCTACCCTGACAGTGACAACGTTGGGGTGTATATACCTACCCTGACAGTGATGACATTGGGGTGTATATACCTACACTGACAGTGACTACATTGGGGTGTATATACCTACACTGACAGTGACTACATTGGGGTGTATATACCTACCCTGACAGTGACTACGTTGGGGTGTATATACCTACCCTGACAGTGACTACATTGGGGTGTATATACCTACCCTGACAGTGACTACGTTGGGGTGTATATACCTACCCTGACAGTGACTACATTGGGGTGTATATACCTACCCTGACAGTGACTACATTGGGGTGTATATACCTACCCTGACAGTGACTACATTGGGGTGTATATACCTACCCTGACAGTGACTACATTGGGGTGTATATACCTACCCTGACAGTGACTACATTGGGGTGTATATACCTACCCTGACAGTGACTACATTGGGGTGTTTACATCTACCCCTACTATCAGCATAATGGGGTATATATATACCTACCCTGACAGTGACTACATTGGGGTGTATATACCTACCCTGACAGTGACTACATCAACCCCTGCTATCAGCATAATGGGGTGTATATACCTACCCTGACAGTGACTACAATGGGGTATATATACTTACCCTGACAGTGACTACGTTGGGGTGCTGTGCTTTCAGTAATGTGTTGATCTCTCTCAGAGATGTTATAGGGAATCCTTCTTTCTCCTTCTCCATCTTAAGTTTCTTCAAGGCAACTGTTTCATCTAAATAACAAATACACAAAAAATAATCTTTTTTACACAACCTCCAGATAGGACAAGATATGATATTCTGCTTTTGGGATGACAATCAATCCCAGCCAATATAAATTACAAACTTCTGAGGCACAATTGGCCAATATTGCACCCACGAAACAAGACCAGATATAACATATGCAAATATAAATCTCTATATATACAGTCAGGATTGTGGTGGAGTGAAAACCTTAATTTCTGTTTATTTTTGAATGGAATCCCTCCATTCAAAGAGACCAAAAAAAAAAAAAAACTCTTCCTGAAAAATCTGCAAATGCAGGATATTAATAAAGGAAATCTTGTCTGCCTCTGAAGAGTCACATAAGGTGATGAAACGCATCAGGCATATTGAGAAAATGTACCTAAGAAAAGCTCAGCGACTAAAACCAACCAATAGTTTGTCAAATATATAATTTTAACTCTGGTGACAATTTCATTTTAACGCTGACAACCCTCCTCAAACTCTACCCAGAAGCTAACAGATTCTTGTCTTAGTTGCCTGTAGTTATTAATAGTGAAATGGTTCAAATGTTCTGTAAAAGCGTACAAGATACCTGTTTTTTTATCTCTGGCCCTGAACACCACCCCATATGTTCCCTCCTCTATGCGGTTCAGACACTGGAACTCCTCCACATTGCGGCAGCCCTGGATGGCTGGGTAGTACGGAGGCAGATCTGGCTTGAGTTCTATGGGAGATTCTGGAGGAGTGTCATCCAGGAAGTCTTCCTCCGGTGGTTCCTGGGGTTCGGGCGATATCGGAGAGTCACTATGCTCCTGATCATCGAACTTTGACTTAAATTTCCCTGTAGGTATGTATATGCATATGTATATTACTGATTCTTTCAGCAGTGATGAAAGTCAGCATTCAGGAAAAAAAACCTGAAACTCTTAACAATAAACGTGAAGATACCCCTACCCCCTTTCAGAAATGTCATTTTGAATTTCACATTTTGAATTTCACATTTGAAGAAAAACATAACCCCATGGGTTGATAGCTCTGCTGACTGAATGAAAACACATGAACTGAGATTAAGTACAACAAGCAACCAGGTTATGATTTTCCATACAAGATCCCAAAGTAAGCAAGATGTTGTATTTTCTGAGGTCTAATTCTATCTATTTTCCATTAGACTCAGTTCTTTTTCCATTTTGTCATGATTTTTTCAAAAATCTAATAGCTATCACTAAGTTGTCAAGGAGGCTGCCATTTTGAATAACATAGCCAATGAGAATCAAGATAATAAGTTGGGCCAAATTTGATATGTAACATGCATTTTGATTGGTCAAAATCATCATCTGCTCAAGTCTGCTCCACTTTTAATGGTTGTGAGATTTTGCATGCACACAAATTTTGAATTCAAGGTCAATGTGTCAAGGACAAAGGTCACATGACTAAGAAAGTATTACGAGGCAGGGCTATGACCTTAGACATTTCTGTATACCAAGTTTTAATTTCTTCTTATAAGTGGTTGCTGAGATATGCTCCTTACAAAATTTGTGACATCAAGGTCACTGCACTAAGCTCAATGGTGACATCACTGAGAATTTAAGGAATCTGAATCTTCAACTCTCTATCTAACTCTGTATTAAATATGAAACAAATATTACAGGTAGTTTTGGAGGAGAAGATTTTTAGAAATAGTGTTAGTATATAACAGATATGAAGTGTTTTTTATTCACTTCTGATGGTTGTGATGTGGCATGTTCACAAATTTTGAATTCAAGGTCAATGTGTCAAGGTCAAAGGTCACATGACTAAAATTGTATGACGAGGCACAGCTTTAACATAAGACATTCCTGTATACCAAGATTTAATTTCTTCTTGTAAGTGGTTGCTGAGATATGCTCCTTACAATATTTGTGACATCAAGGTCACAGCATTAAGGTCGGTCAATGGTGACATCACTAAGATTTGAAGGAATCTGAATCTTCAACTCTCTATCTAACTCTGTATTAAATATGAAACAAATATTACAGGTAGTTTTGGAGGAGAAGATTTTTAAACATAGTGTTAGTATATAACAGATATGAAGTGTTTTTCATTCACTTCTGATGGTTGTGATGTGGCATGTTCACAAATTTTGAATTCAAGGTCAATGTGTCAAGGTCAAAGGTCACATGACTAAAATTGTATGACGAGGCACAGCTTTAACATAAGACATTCCTGTATACCAAGATTTAATTTCTTCTTGTAAGTGGTTGCTGAGATATGCTCCTTACAATATTTGTGACATCAAGGTCACAGCATTAAGGTCGGTCAATGGTGACATCACTAAGATTTGAAGGAATCTGAATCTTCAACTCTCTATCTAACTCTGTATTAAATATGAAACAAATATTACAGGTAGTTTTGGAGGAGAAGATTTTTAAACATAGTGTTAGTATATAACAGATATGAAGTGTTTTTCATTCACTTCTGATGGTTGTGATGTGGCATGTTCACAAATTTTGAATTCAAGGTCAGTATGTCAAGGTCAAAGGTCACATGACTAAAATTGTATGACAAGGTACAGCTTTAACATAGGACATTTCTGCATACCAAGTTTTAATTTCCTCTAATATGTGGTTGCTGAGATATGCTCCTTACAAAATTTGTGACCTCAAGGTCACTGCACTAAGGTCAATGGTGACATCACTGAGAATTGAAGGAATCTGAAACTTCAACTATATATCTACCTCTATATAAAATATGAAAGATGTAGTACTGGTAGTTTTGGAGAAGAAGATTTTTAAAGAAATGTTGACAGACGGACGGACAGACAGACGGACAGACATTTTCCCCTCCTAAAGCTCTGCGAGCTAAAGTCTCAGCAGAGCTAAAAACTTGAATTCAGGTTATTTCCTGAAGACTTTCATCACTGTTTCGGACACTAACATTTGCAAATCATTTTAAACATTATTCTACATTTATTTGGAATGTAAAGTCGACAAAGAGAAAGTGTTACCATTTGTTTGTCTTTCCTCAGGACTGTGACTCTGCTGTAACTCCTCTCTCTCACTTTCACTGCCACTTTCACTCTCTGTCAAGAGATAATGGATGTCTCATATGATCTTTGAAGTTCACAACATAACCCGTTGTCATAATTCATTTCTAATGCAATACAACAAATTTATCAAGCTGTCATTATCTATCTTTCAATAACCTGTCACTTGACTATTAAAAACATTACCTCCAAAAATGCAAAAATATTTTCAATATATTTGTTTTTTTATATTAATAATGTTAAATGTCTTAATCTTTTCAAAATAGATAAAAAAAATTAAATATCCGAGTACTGAACCCCAAAAACCCGAAATTCCTGAAATTAATCTGAATAAGCTCAATTTCCAGGATAACAAATTTATTGTTTTCATTTTTTATAACAATTTTTCTTTGTGACGTAGAAAAAATAAGTTGAATATCAAATTCCCTATCTACTATGATGTTTAATTCTCAAGATAATATTCTCCTGAGATTTATAGTCTCATGAAACAATACAATCTGTGCATACTTTGATAAAATCAACAAAAAAAAAATATCTTAAACAAAAGTGCATCTGGAGAAAAAAGGTGAAAAAAAAACAAACCATACAGTAAGATCTACATCTAAAATATTAGTAGGACTACACATGATCATTTAATAGTATCATAATTAAACTAACAGCAATCATAAAAAACTTAAATAATAAGAAATGTATCTGCTGCCCAGCCATGTTTAATCATATATTAGGAATGATGACTTTATCTCACACACGGCAGTCGCGCAGATGAAGCCTCTGATTGGTCAGTTATTAGTGTAACAGCGAACTAACATTATCAGCATCACTAAATACGATTTGGATTTTTTAATGGACTCTGAAAATCAAATCACTGAGCGTAAAAATATTTTGGAGTAAATATTATAATTTTCTTATAACTTAAAAATAAGATTAATAAAAAAAGATTGATAATGGAAATATGCTCAGTATTTTGGGAACATAATAAATTTCCTTGTTCTACAAAAGCAACTTAGCATGTGTTAGCAAGTCTCTGCCACACTGTGGTACACTCACTGAGCTTTCAATATCTTCATTCTGATTTTGCCCTTTAACCAATACCTTCTATTAGTGGGGGAGACTGGGAGGGACTCAAATGAATTACCATAATTGGAACTAGGATATTTACTTGGTTATCAATTTTTGTCTTTTGTTTGATCAATCCTGTCTTTGTTCTGACTGATGATTTTGTTCCATTTTACTTTGTGTTCAGAGAAATTAAAATTATGATTGCCTCCTGCTCCTCCCAAAACCAGAATGAGGATATTGAAAGCTCAATCGGTGGACCACAGTATGGCAGTGACTTGCTCACTCATGCTGAGTTTTCTTTTTCTTTTTTTTGTAGTACAAGGGAGTTTATTTCATTTCCAAAATACCAAGCATATTACCATAATTAATAGAATTTTAATTAATATAAGTGTTTGACACATATACATGACAAAAGATAGTGAATAATTTCATCAAGATTCTCATATATTATCTTAAAAAAAACATGCATATATGGCCTAAAAATTACTTGACTCAACAAAGAAATTTATAAGATGGTAAAGCTGAATTATTCACCCAGACAAAGCAAGACTTTGGCTTCAAAAATGTGAGTCAAAACAGTATTCAGGTATCATGACACTTTTTACCACATGATGGCAGCACTGCATACATATCTTAAGAAATACTTTGATCAAGAACATGGTAAATCAAGAACGTGGTAAAAATCCTGTTAAATCTCAGTATGACTGTTAAACTTGTAAGTACAAAAAAAAATGTAAGTGTGAGCCAAGGTAGTATTCTGTCTTTTTGGTGAGATTGACCCTGCCCGATAAACTTGAGCTCTAATGAGAGATACTTACGCACTGGCGGTCTCCCCCACCATTTTCCTGGGGGACAAGCACATTAAAAATCATCAGCAAATGCTTATATATAACACAAAAACGGACGCAGTTGTTCTTGTGTCTCAAAACACAGGAATAGAACATAAGATTCACAGACCCATTTTTTTTGCCGGACTACACTACTGTCCTGAGAAATCGGTCTTATATTGTGAAATCCCAGAGAAAAAAATTTATAATTAGGTTTTTTATTAATCAATATGAATTAGTGACCCATGAGACATAGAAATACTGATATGACATTTTTTGCATTAGAATCACTGATAACATGACAATTGTACCTTAGTTTTAATGGAAACACCTCCATCATCAACATAATTTTTTTTGGAGAAAGTCAGTTATGGTATGAATTCTTTTTAAAAAAAACTTTTAATCATGTAAAGAGAAAAATCTCTCTTGTTTGCACCAATATGACATTAAAATTGAATGAATAAATATTCATGTGACAAGATCTGACAATTTCTATCATAAAATGATTTTTATTTTTTACAAAACAAACTGGGGGTTGAGAATGATAACAAATCTCACCAAAGTACAAAAGAACGCAACCTACCAGAGTCGCCAGGTGACTGTTCTGAACTACTTGGTGACGATGACCTTTCTGCTTCTGAATGATCCTCATGATCACTCATCTCTTCCATTGAACGATCGCTGTGTGCTGTCCTCTGGTGGCGATGATGGCGGTGGTAAGCTTCCTCCATTGTTTCATCTAGGTCTTGATCATCATCATGGTCTGGCCGAGATATCACTGAGCGCACTGCAATATAGATCAAGATCATAGAAATGAAACAATAATTACTTTTAAGTTCTAATAAATAACTATTATTTTTCTGGGAGACGCCTACCCATGTTACTATTTACTGATACACCTATTGTTTATGAAGAAATATTTGCCATTTTCCATGCTTCTGAACTTTTCAACTATGAACATTAGATAACACACAAGATTAACAAGAATAAATCCTCAATGTTTTGTAATTATGAGAGAAAAAAAAAAAGGAGGTGGGTATCCTGAGAGTAAGCCCTGTCGTGATAGCCCATCTAGGAGCTACTTGCATCACTTTGCTATGACCAATTCCCCACCCACCACCAAGCTCAACCCCTTTCAGGGCCTCACAGCACAAATTTGATGATGGACAAGGATGAGATTTTTACAAATCCTGACACTCTCTGCCACAGGTCCAGGGACTTTCCCCCAAGTTTTACAACTCAGTAGCAAGTCTTCAGTCTACCCCTCACACACTGAGCTAAGTGACCTGAAGCCTTTATATACTAGTCACTCTTGCTTGCATCAAATTAAGGGTTTATGATGATAACTGTACATGTCCAAATTCCATGAAAATATATCAAGTTCTATCAAATAACATCTGAAGATGGAATAAACTATATTTATTTGATTTTAACAATAATATTTTCACAATAAAACATTAAATTGACCATGTAAAAAGGACTTTCATGATTTTCAGGAGTTCACAAAATTGCCACCAGGTGGCTCTGATCTGGATAGTACGGTTCACCAGGAAACACCCACAGTTGATGGCATTTTAGAGCCAGATTCTGTGACTTAAATATTTTAAATTAAATATGGTCTGAAAATATTCTGCCAAAGGAATTTTCTGAACATAATTAATTAAAAAAAAAAATAAAAAAATAAAGAAAAAAATGCTAATTTTCTGTCTCAAAGTGGTTATAAGCTCATATGAATTGCAAAGAAACCATGAATGTGCAGGATTCATCTATTTAGGCCAAACAAAATAGCATTTGTGTGCCTCATTTGTTGTTAAATAAAGTTATTAAAAATAGATTGCTTCCTGAAATGCCAGGTGAGATGTTAGCTACGTACCGCAACATCTTATCAATCTTTTTCAATCAGGGTATCCAAGGTTTTGATTATGTGCTTCACCAAATTTTTGCTACAAAGGAAACTTATTTGCACTGCTTTTAAAGCAGGCTGTATTTCAAAAAACCTAAATTTCAAATACTTTGGCCTTCTTTTTGGAAGTAAAACAACAAATGCAACATTATATCAAATACGACCTAATGGAAATGAGTATTAGTGATTAGGAGATTTCAGAGAAATTATGATCGCCTTACAATCTTCTTTTGGTGGTGGTGATGGGGGATGTCTATGTGGCCTCTCCTCACGTTGTCCGCTAACGTCCCGCTCATGTCGCACCGGACTGCGGCTCTCCTCCCGACTGTGCTCTCGGCTGTGATCACGACTGTGCTCCCTCGACCCTTTCTTCTCTCTGTGCTTCTCTTTTTCACGTCTCTTTTCATCTGTAATATACCATTAAAATGTTCCCAGTGTCATGTCAGTGGTGAAACCTAATAAAATATATGCACTATGAACAGACCTGTCTGGTATCAGTGCTATATAAATCTTAGTATTATTATTATTTTTATTATTATTATTATTATGATCATTATTATTAAAAAAAATATATTCGAAAATCATCTGTTGATGAACACTTTAGTAACGTATGTTTAATTAAAAACCCAATTCTCTTAAAAACCTAATTCTCTTAAAAACCCAATTCTCTTAAAATTGAAATGATTATTTCTGCATTTTATTTGTTATTTATTTATTTTTTTGACCTGTACTCACACCTACCAGCAGCTCTGCGTCTGCTATCCTCTTCTTTGCGGCGGATTCTCTCGGCCCGTTCTCTCTCTTTCTCTCGCTCTGCTCTCATTAGCCTCTCTCGATGTTCTTGTTCTCTTCTCTGTCGTTCTTCTTGTTCCTTGCGTGCACGTTCTCGTTCCAGTCTGTGCCGCTGTCTTTCTAACTGCTCAAGACGTTCTCTGTAAATGACACAATCTTATGCTGAGATCTGATCATATTTTGTGTGTCCATATTGGGCTCTGATACTTTACAGTGAGCTTTATAAAAAAAAAGAGAAAAATATATAATATATATAATTGGGTTAGATCAGCCAGTCAACTGCCTTATATTTATCCTGACCATAAAATAAGAAGATATAACCTGCTATCAGATTGTTGAAAGATGTTTTGAGATTTTTTCAATTTAAGCAATCTTTTCGGTGTGAAATAATCAATATAAGGAGAGGATTCTCATTGTGAGGAGATAATATGCGATATTGATCATCAAACCTTTCTCTCTGACTTTTCTCTCTTCTTCTAGCCTCAGATTCTTTTCTGTCTTTGTCTTTTGGAAGTCGTTTCTCTCGTTCCTTCCCAGAATCCCTTGCTTCCCTTTCAGCATGAGCTTCTTTGGGTCTGTCTTTTTCTCTTTCTTTTGATTTTACTGCAAAAAGAATTATGTTAAATGTATAACACATCATTGAGTAAAATAACATACATACATGATGCTTTCAATCTTAGAATACTTTTCTATGCTTCATGCATTTCTTTGCTGAGAAATATATTTATTGTACTCATCGTCTGTAATATGATTTATGATCACTTGCCCTTAGCTTTTCTTTAATTAATAAAATAACTTTAGGTAAATAACAGAGACACACTTTGCCAACCCCTGCCAAAAATTGCTTGCTTTGGGAAACAGGGCAAACTTTTGCTTTATACTTTTGTTGTGAATATTTTGCTATCTGTGCTGCAATTAATTGCCAGTAACATATCAAACTCAGTGATGAAAGTCAGCATTCAGGGAAAAACCTGAAACTCTTAAAAACTAACCTGAAGATAACCCCCACCCCCTTTCAGAAATGACACTTCTGGATGTTTCAGATTGGGTTCAGACCATTTTGAATTTCACATTTGAAGAAAAAAAAACACCTGAATTCAGACTTTCATCACTGCAAACTATAAGAGTTGAAGCCTGCCTACCTCTCTCCATGTTCCTTTCCCTGTCTCTGTGTCTGTCTCGCACCTCCCGGTTTCCCCGGTCTCGGTGCTTCTCCTCCCGGTGCTTGTGACGATGTTTGTCTTTGCGACCTGCGTGAGCCTGGGGTGGTTTTATATCTAAACTATCCTCAGGTTCTCTGCATAAACAAACAATGAATCATTTTACAAAATCATGAAAATCTATTAAAATACTACATTATTGTTGTATTCAAATAAAATTGTAATATTATTGACATATCAAAGCAATGGATTTATCTGTATCATAATGATAGTTTAAGCAGATAGTTCACCTTTCTTCTAAGACGAGGGATGATATTTTAAGCAGAGATAGTTCCCCTTTCGTCTAAGTTGAGGTACTATATTTTAAGCAGAGACCGTTCACCTTTCGCCTCAGTTGAGGTATGACATTTTAAGTAGAGATAGTTCACCTTTCGTCTAAGATGATAGATGATATTTTAAGCAGAGCTAGTTCATCTTTCATCTCAGTTGGATGATATTTTAAGCAGAGCTAGTTCACCTTTCATCTCAGTTGGATGATATTTTAAGCAGAGCTAGTTCACCTTTCATCTCAGTTGGATGATATTTTAAGCAGAGCTAGTTCACCTTTCATCTAAGTTGGATGATATTTTAAGCAGAGCTAGTTCACCTTTCATCTCAGTTGGATGATATTTTAAGAAGAGCTAGTTCACCTTTCGTCTTAGTTGAGGTACTATATATAAAGCAGAGCTAGTTCACCTTTCGTCTAAGCTGTGACTTTCCTCCTCCTCGTCTTCTCTGCCGCTGTTAGACTCGTCGTATTCGTCTGAGTGTTGAGGATGGAGCTCTATTTCGGGGCTGCCATGATACTCAGGACTTTCTGATATCTCACCTTGCTCCATGGGACTGCAGCACACAACATACACACCATGAACATCTGTAATAAATTTAACCAACTCAACTGATGCTAAATATTAAAGATACGTGTATCTCCAATAGGATCAGGTAAAACACTGCTAAACTATATCATATATTATTTTGTCTACATTCTGCATGGTCCAATACAATCCTAGAGACATGTAACTAGATGGATGTCTAGTTACAATCATACATACTGTTTAAATACCCAAATGTTAGATATTATATTTAATATATCTAAGGAAGCAAAACCAACCGACACATCTTAATAATAATACTGAAAGCTGCATGCTTCATTGACCAATCACAGCAATCAAGACAATGGTGGGAGACAATGGCAATTATTTTGACCAATCAGAGAGCAGCTAAAGATGCTTATAATAAGTGTCCAACTGTCCATAGTAATGGTAGGAAGTGGTGAACACCACATGTCTCCATTTCAGCATCACATAGATGGCTTTCCCAGAATAAATATTAGAGACAAATCATTAAACAACAAAGAAATTTTTTTTTAACTGCAACAGGGTCATTTGGGTTGGCTACGGATGGATTAAAATGTTCAATTTGGTTCTTAAATTCAACAACTTTGAATTTAATGAATATTACTTAAATATTACTTACAGACCAGCCGTGTGGGTAAGGGAACAAAAGAGGTAATCAGCTTTGCTAATCTAGTACAAACAGACTTTCAGAAAAAAAATATGATGGCCTACTCAGATGTATGAAGGGAATTTCTTGACCTTGAGATAAGCATAAAAATACTCTTCTTGGCACTCACAAAACACCAAAAATGTTGAAAAGAATCTGCAGTTGTGTGGGGTTTTGTTGTGTGCAGTGTTCAATGAATTTATGATGATGATGTCCATCCTTAAGTTTACTCGGCAAAAACAATTGGCCTGTTAATTTTGTGTTGTTTGTATAATAAAGATTTGTTTTGTTTGTTTCTTTAATTTTTGGTTTGTTTGTATGAATATTTGTTTATTTTTGCAGGTGAGGGGTAGACGATGATGTTCAATGGGCCATTTAATACATTTAATAGCCTATTCTCCTTCCCGAAAATCCCCAATTATCACTCGCACATAGGTGGCGCTGCGAATTTCGTGTGGGTCTGTAACTGACAGCTGATAACAAGAAATCACTATTTTGAAGATATCTTAAAAACTACACCATTTATCAGAAAACCGAAAACAGTTTTGAAATCAGTGAGATAATACGAAGATAATAGACAACTTTTGGAAGAAATGACATCGAGATAAACAAAACTTGTGTCTTTGATGCATAGTGAGGCAGTCACACCATGGAGTAATTACTTAATTACTCCATGGTCACACCAAGCCAAGGTGACGAGTTGTTCATGTCACTTCAGTCAGACAACCATATGCTTTCACACCATTGTCATCCAAAATCATTTGAATTTTATGATCAAAGACCTTTTTTGTCATGGTTTCCCAGCTCAAGTTTTGAAGGGGAATTGTTTGTAGCCTTTGTGTCATCTAAAATTGTTGCTCAGAGGCTCTCGGTGTCATGTCTTCCTGACAGCTCCATCCCAATTAACGATCATTTACGATAAGAAATATTGTAAAGGGCAATACATAACCAACATATTTAGATTCCTAGTGGAATTTTAATACAGATAAAAAAAAAGTTTGTTCAATTTTGTGGATTCTAGTCGAAATAAACGGGAAATCAGTGAGTGCTTCTCAGTACTGTTAATATTTGACTCACCGGAACGTGTGGCGACACCTAGTGGCCGACGGCGTATGACGTACGAGTTTGGAAAGGCAATAAATGTGAATAATAGTCAGAGGCCTCAGCAAGGGTGTGCTCAAATTCATATATTATCGCTCATGATTTAAAAAGCCCGATTTCCTTAATTTGACGAATTTTAGGAAGGTATGGACAGACAGCTCAAATAAAAGTAGTTGGGTTGATTCTCAATTTTACTTAAAATGATATTGGCTTCATGAAAACAGAATCGATTTCATTTCTTTCTTTTTACGCGCCACAGTTCATTATCAGAATCGCGCCGGGTAAAATCATAAACCACAAGTGAAGACTCAAAAAGTCTTAAGAATTATCATACGTATTATGTACTTACCTAACTAATCTACAACAGTTTCTGAATAATGCTTATCCAAAAATATATGACATTTAGTCCATTTCACGAGCAAATTTCCACTTCGATAACAACACGTTCTGAACTAGGTCAAACGCACACTCTTTTCAGCAACGATCGTAAAGCGCACAGCCACAAGGGAGTGTGTGAATCACAGTGCGCGTGCGTAGTGAAGGTAGCAACGGATGTCAACAACTTTTCAGTGGCATGAGAAATGAATAATTTTCTCAAGTAAAACAAACTAAAATGACACTAAATCCGTTAGCAAATCCCAAAGGAATAAAATTACTGTGTGAACTATGCCAGAAGCCAGCATTTGTTCAGTGTACAAAATGCAGAGTAACATATTATTGGTAAGTTAATTTACTAGTGTCAGTCATACTTCCACTGGAAGTTCCAGTTTCTTGCTTTTAGTTTTACTTTGATGGACCCTTATAATTTTGTTGATTGGCGAGACTAATCAGTTTTTTTTCTTGACTGGTGCATACGAAATTTATAAAATTTATAACCATAATGGCCCATAATCATTCAATATGCCCACCTCACTCTAGGTGTGATGCCAATTAGTTTTGCCAAGTAAACTTATAGGGCTAACAACCGTCAATTTCGCGCATTTTGGTCTTTGTCAATAAATAAATAATCTGACATAACATGACCAGTTATATATATGTGTGCTATAGTGGGGTATATCCATCAGTAACAATTGACATTACTTTATCCTACAAAGCGATCATCGTATGTAAAATTCTTACAAGATTTACAAGTCAAGGTCACGTCTTTGCGCATACAATCTTGGCCTTCGCGCACTGACCTTTCTTCAATGCCAAAAGATGAAAATTAATATATCGACCATCTGACTTACATATTTGAAGAGAAGAGCTCAATAGCTCAATTTTGAGTTGTCAATGATGTAAATCGGCCAAGAACTGACTGAGCAGCGCCAATTTGTATACAAATGTAACAAGCTGGAACTCCCGCACGTGCACATTGTGACAAAATCGGGGTCAATGGGTGCAATTTTCATAACAATTTATTCATACCATTCAAATCAACTTTTCTATGCCAAAAAATCAATGTTCTATTTCTTTTACGTATACAAGTCATTTCTCTAATTATGAGCCAATCCTATGGTTGCGCGAATCCTATGGTTGTTAGCTCTAGAAAGTACTGGGGTCAAAAGTTAATTATTCGAACAGTCAGACAGTGACATTTTGATATAGGCTGTGCAGCACGTCATTCATGTCATGTCTATTTTTTTGCACACAATACTGAAAAATGTGTTTCCACATATGCGTATTGCTGTCTGTAATGACGTCCGTAAGCAAATTGACGCATAGCCTTTTGCATAGGGTAGCAATTGAAAACTTGACGCGTAGAGTGACGGATAGGTTTTCCATAGGTTTCAAGTCTAATTTTGGCACCAAATTGGAAGTTTGACTGTGAAAACATCGCAAAACTGACGCATACATGTGAACACTGAATGGCGCTCTGCATGACGCACTGCATTGTGCACGACATTACTAGTCATGACCGCTGATTATGAAACAGTCCTCGTCCTTGGAGTTGTTGGTTCGAATCAAGGTCCACACAGTGGTCAATATGGCCAGAAAAGTGTAGGAGGATAGTATATGTGTTCCATTATTATAATAACATAGTAACAAATTGTGAGAGAATGTTGCAAAATGACGTCATTACCCCCTAATGGACTAGTCTATCTAAATTTTGCTGATTTGCAGGACTAACCAATTTTTTTTTCTGGACAAGTGTATCTACATACTAAATTGATGAAATGTTTAACCATGGTTATTCAATATGCTCAATGAAGTGCTGGGGTCAAGAGTTCATGATCCGATCAGTCTGATGTCATAATCATGATTATATTGTAACAAAATGCTGCCCAAGGGAATGTTACAAAATTACGTCATTAAGCCAGACAATGGAGATGTCAACATCCTTCCCATCCATTGCTCATGGTGGACATTGTCATCCTTCCCGTCCATTAGGGGTTAACCAGTATGATGGGGTGTTAACATCTTTCCTGTCTGTTGCCGATGGTGGATGTTTCTGTCCTTCCCATCCATTAAAGGTGCTGCAATTAAATGAGCTTTGACACATGACACATGTTTATGGAATATGGAGTGGTATTATACCATGTCTGTAAAAATATTTGAGATATTTATATAAATTCCCATGGTTAAAACTGTTGATAAGGTACCATGATTTATCAAGTTGTATATTTCTAGTTGTATATTTATAAAAACCCAATATTCATGCATTTATTTATACCCAATATTCACATATTCATATAAACCCAATATTCCTGTAATCATATATAAACTATCATAATCCATTTTTAGTACACTTTGATTATGAGAAGCTTAATCTATTCATTTGATGTGCACATTTTCAGTGGCGTAGAGCACCAGAATGCAGATTGGATGGGTATTCATGAGAAGATATGTCAGCTGCTTATCCCACTACGTACTCCTGTGCCCTTCCTGAGCTCAGAAGAGGAGAGACAACACCGTGAGCTGCAGCTCCTACACAGACAAGTAAATAGGCACTCTCTACTCCTCTTATATCGTATCGTTATGAGAAATGAGAGTCACCCTGAGTGATGAAACGCATCAGGCATCTATTTTTGACAAATTTTCAGTAGCCATAGTTTTCTAAGCTGTGTTTCCATATGTGCAGTGCGTCATGCAGTGAGTCATGCAGTGCGTCATGCAGTACGTCATGCAGTGCGTCATGCGGCGCATCAATTTTTTTTGCACACCATACTGAACAATGCAGGTGTTTTCATGTGTGCGTATTGCTGTCCGTAATGACGTCCTTAAGCAAATTGACGCATAGCCTTTCGCATAGGGTAGCAAATGAAAATCTGATGCATAGAGTGACGCATAGGTTTCCCATAGGTTGCAAGTCTAATTTTGGCACCAAATTAGAAGTTTGACCGTGAAAACATCACAAAACTGACGCATACATGTGAACACCATGACGCTCTGTATGACGCACTGCATTGCGCACTGCATGACGGACTGCACATATGGAAACACAACCTTAGTCTGTAACACTACACTTTGTTATGGTTGGAAATTTATGGACATATCCTCCACTAGATCGTCTGTCGATATTCTTAGATTACTTTTGTTTAGATATATTAAATAAACAAGGAGGGTTTAACGTTAGGGGGAGCAGGGACACTTTATACAGAGGATCACAGCTGTATGAAATGTGTTGTTGATTGTTGCTTAGTTACCAAAAGGAATGTCACTATTTCATTGATGAATAGCCACAGCACCATTATGACGTCATTACTCCTTGAACTACATGAAAGAGTGCATCTTTGTAACATACCAAAGCCAACTAAATAGGTAACACATTTCTGTTCAGAGGGGATCAATGTTGATATTTACACATGGAAACATCATTTTGTGATCTTTTATGACTGATTTATTAGCCAGTAGCTGCTCCGTTAAACCTCATCACTGCCCAGTAGTGATAACGTCTACACTAAAGTTGGTTATCTGTACATGTAAATGGTTTACTTTTGTTTGTTGATAGAAACAAATGATTGATCTCACAAGGACGACAGGACAGAAGTTGTTGTTTGAAGGCAGACATGAGCAAGCAGTCCCTGCCGCGATGCAGTCTCTAAGGTAAAACTTTTCTTGTGTTGAGATGCTGGCTGTGTTGATGTTCCATTTTTTTTTACACATACCGTATTATCCCTAATTGCTGCCCTGGGGGCAGAAACATTGCCTCTGAGGTGTCACTAATATGTAACTGGCTGACATGTCAAGACCAGGGTCCAAAATTTAGTTTTAGGTAGAGGGCGGCTATTAGGGATAATACAGTAATATAGGCATATATAATAAATTCACTCATTTCATATTTTCCTGTGATTAACAATGTTTTATTTTGTTTGTTTCTTTTATTTTTTTCCATGTGTATTAATAAATGCTTTATCTCTTATGCACAAGTATCTCTTGATAATATCGGAAGCCAATTGAAAGAGAATGAATTTTACTTTTACATAATTTATTTTGTTGGTCAAAGTTATGCATGTAGTATTCTTATGATATTCACAGATCTGACTTACAGCATAGCCTTTCCAACCTTATTTCCAAAATGTAGGCATAAAAAAAAATTGATAGGGGAGAATTAACAAAGCAAATTTTATGCTCAACCAAATAAAAGTGTTAGGAAGGCCTGATACTGAAAAGCTTTTTATATTCCTATACAATTTATCACCAACCTATTACTGTTATTTCATAATTAACAGAATATTTTGCATGTTTTGATGTAGATTTGCAATAGATGTCCATGGGCTAGCCAGCATAGAACTTGTGCCTTCATATCTCATTCTTGGAGAAGCCAGCATCGGTGAGTTAAACAGATACTTTCCAGTAAAATAAATCCTATGAATTACATGATTAAATGATCATATATGCTTAAATACATTGAAACTCATAGTGAAAATAAATATATTTAGTTACCACGGAAACACAAACCAACATTTAAAACTCATCTTGCAACCCTCATAAAATATGATCATTTATTGTAATCACTGTCAGTAGCAGTTGATTCACCCAAGAATTGTAGTATTCCTAACATATATCCTATAATCACATTGGTCAGACATGTGAGATATAGGCCAAGCTACATAAGAAACTACAACATTCTGACCCAAGACTGAGTTGAAAATGACTTTGAGGTGACATTTTTGTTGGGTAAAAAAAATTACCCTTTTATGCTCTTGGGTGCAACATTTTTTCCATTTGGAGGCTTAATTTAGGGTTTCGTATCCTGGATAAAGATATTGCTTATTGCTCTCTGCAAAAGGTGTGCTGATGTGGCTAATGATTTGAGACAATCATATGGTCTTATTCCTTCACCATTTCTATGTGAAACTAGCAAATCCGTAGCTGCCCCAAATGACCCTGTTGTCAATTAACATTTTTTCCCAGTTGCTTAATTATGTCTCATTTATTCTGAGAAAGCCATCTATGCGATGTTGAAATGTAGACAAGTGGTGAGCACTGCTTCCCGCCATTGTTACTGTCTGTTAGCTGCTCTCTGATTGGTCGAAATGATTTTCATTGTCTTCCACATTTGTCTCAACCGCCATGATTGGTCCCTAAACCGGATGTGTTTTTCGGACATCGTAGGATTATTATTAAGATGTGCAATATCAAAAATAAGATTTTAAATTTTCAGGTCTCGGACGCTTGTCACAAGCGGAGGAGTATTTATCACAGGCTCAGTGGACTGTGCTGAAAACACCCGAATGTTCCAATGCCATCAAGTCCAAGCTTTACCGGAACCTCGGACTTCTCTATGCCGCCCAGGGGGAGTATGACGAGGCACTTAGACAGCTGGCCGACGACGTAAGTAAAATGTGTCAACAAATGCTTCATTCAGTGATGAAAGTCTTCAGGAAATTACCTGAATTCAGGTTTTTTTTTTCAAATGTGAAATTCAAAATGGTCTGTACTCCGTCTGGAACATCAAATAATAATGATATTCTTGATCATGAAAGGGGGTAGAGGTATCTTCAGGTTAATTTTTAAGGGTTTCAGGTTTTTTCCTGAATACTGACTTTCATCACTGTTCATGTCAGGATTTGTTCATCGCTATTACATCAAGTGTGTGCTTGATTGTTTGTTTTTTTTTTTTAAGATTTACCATGCATCTGAGGAGTTTGGTACGGATGATATTCGCACGTCGGGGGGCTACTTTCACATGGCCAATGTCTTCTTCAGACAAAACAAAATGGAGGTTGCGGAATCTTTATACAGACAGGTATGTGGTGCTGTGTGGCAGTCGGCAACAGGGTCATTTGGGGCAGTTACAGATGGTCTAGTATGTCATAGAAATGTTGAATTTGGTTCTTTAACTCAACAACTTTGAATTTAATGACAAACACTATGAACAAACCAGCGGTGTGAGTATATATGTATATACTAGCCCATCTGTTGTTTGCCTCAAATGACCTTGTTGCCAGTAAATTTGAACATTTTATATTACGTTTCTGCAATGACACAATATGTTAATAAGAATTCTGAGAATACAAATAACAGGCATGAATTATTAAGCATTAACAGGTTAAGATGAGGACTTTTGAATGAATAAGAATGAGGTAAGCAGACAAGAATTACCACGATAGATATGTTATTGCAGGTGACACTTATGTGGTACCATCATTTAGAGAGAATTGTCAAGATCCGAACGCGCACCCCAGCTGTACCTAAAGGTGTGGGCCCCACAGCTGAGGAACCCCAAGAGGAAGAGGAGGGACTCGGTAAAATCACACACTTCTCACTGACTTTCTCTAGTTCTGATTGATTGTGAGAACCTGCCAGCTGTGTTGATATACTGTTGTATGATATGCCAGCTGTGTTGATGTACTGTTGTATGATATGCCAGCTGTGTTGATGTACTGTTGTATGATATGTCAGCTGTGTTAAAATCACAAAACAATTTCCCATATGAGCTGAGGCCTGTGCCTAAAGAGTTAACCCTTCATTTCGTGATGAGACCTACTTGTAGCAGATATAGTGCTGCCTCACTGAATTGTCATGTCGCAGGTCCTTGACATGACGACCCACCCAGTAACAGATTTACAGGACAAGGGATTAACTCTTTAGGCACGGGCATCAGCCCATGGCTTGAGTCAGGCAGTTGTCATGCAAACAATACTTATCATAATAACAGAGTACCGTACACATCCAGGTAATTGCCACTTTCCACCATTGTTTCTATGGACAATTCTTTTAATCAGTGCTATTCACAGATTGGAGATAGTGCGTAATGGGTCTCCTCTCTAGCTGGATAGCCATGCTGCGTAAGCTCTGAGTGCCCACGAGACAAAAGTGGAGCGGCCAGCATATCAAATCAAATCAAATCAAATCAAAAATCAAATCAAATCATTTATTAGCCGCTCACAGATGTGTGTGCAGTGCTCATAGTATTATTATTATTAAGATGTTTTTATATTTGTGTCAATGATGTTGATACGTTTGCTGTTTGCATTTCAGATGAGGCCCAGGAAGCTGAAGCTATTCAGGTTCTGAATTCTATATTTGATATGTTGGAACATAAGTCAAATTCCCACCCAAAGGCAAAGGCCCGGATAGCTCATGCTAACGCCATGCTCTACTTTGTCCTCCATCAAATAGAAAAGGTACACTTCATTTTTTACAACAAAAAAAGGTACACTTCATTTTTTCACAAAAAAGGTACACTTCCTTTTTTACAAAAAAAAGGTACACTTCATTTTTTACCAAAAAAAAAAAAAAAGGTATATTTCATTGAAAGTTAATTTGCCTTTCATTGAACGAAATCGTACTTAAATATTGTATTGCATGATTAGTCATTCCTAACTGGTATAATTGTACACAAGTGCCCATTACATCTGCAACCTGTGTTCCTAGTTAAACAACAGCAGCATTTTCCTAATATTATATGTATTAGAGTGAGATCAAATTTGTTTAAATTCTGCTCTTGTAGGCCAAGGAATTTGGGAGGAAAGCTGTTGCTACAACTGAAGGAGATCAGGATGAAGAGTTCTCAAAAGGAGTTGTTGAATTTTTAAAAGTCCTTGAAAATATGGCCTAGAACATGAATGACATTAAAGGAAGTCTCAGATATCTATGATGAAAATATATCAAATAAAGTTCTCAAAATATACATTATTCAACCCATTGCATTTCCTTTTTTCTATTGGACAGATAGCTGGCTTGGCAATTCTTTTCTTATGTATTTTTTTTGGTATTTGAGAAATAATTAAAGGGGAACATTGATTTTTCTGATACACTTTTGTAGTTTGAAGGACAATTATTAACACACATTGATATGTGGGCTCTGTTAGTATGACAAGGGAAAAGACTTTTGATTTTAATAATTAAATAAAATGAATCCTAATATTCCAAGTGAAAATAACTGGCACAGGTCAATTCAAAGGTCACCAAATTTTGTATGCAAGTTGAGGGGGGTCCAAATATGCCAGCCATAAAATATTTTCCCGGCTCAATGGATGGTTAAAAACTGGCCCTACATACAACTTTTGAATTATCCTAGTGAAAAAAAACTTAATTTATAATGTTCGAAGTCAAATAAAAATAGTACATGTCAATTCAAAGGTCACCAAATTTTGTATGCAGGTTGAGGGGCGTCCTATGATGTTATTTATAAATTGTTTTCCCGGCTATTTGACGATACCAAGATGGCGCCACTCACAACTTTAAAATTTTGATAATTAGTTAACGTTAGGGGGAACAGTGTCTTTTAAAGTTCTTTCATGCCATAAAATATGGTGTGACATACGGTGTGCTTGGGTATCTCCACTTTCTCCTTGATGAGGACATAAACAGTATTATCCCTAATAGCTGCCCTCTACTTAATTATCGCCCCCCTCCTGTCTGAAGCCTATCAGCAAACCAGGCCTTGGTGGCTGGGGGAGTGGAGCTGCATGCTTACAATCCCACAGTGGTAAGCTATCTCAGTAATTAATATATATATATAAACAGTACTCACAACTTCACTTGCAATACTCATGCAAACATATCAAAGAAAACACACACCCCTAGTAATGTTTGCCACAAACATCTGTTTAATATTTGTCAATTTCAAGTGATGTTACACTGTAAGTAATTCCTCATGTTGCATCAATGTGCAAGATCTGGCACTTGAATGCTGAGTGAGGGTCACATATGAGTCACAGTATGATGCCCAGTAGCACACCCCAGACTTAATTGGTTAATTACCCTATAGGCATGTGGTCAAGTAGGGGAACTACAGGGCTCAACACTGATTACAAGAGATTGTTATTTTCAGTACTTAACATGCTTAGTTGTTTTGTGTCCGGACTGACATATTCATTTTTATTAGTTCATCTTGAATAACACTATTAGTTCATATTGAATAATACTGTACTGTACGACTATTCTTACCATCAAGTGCAACAAGATGTGGCCATTTAGTTACAAAAGATCTTTTGTGAATCTTAAAAAAACAGTCAATTTGAACCCTGGTCTTGGCATGTCAGCCAGTCACATATTAGTGGCCCCCTCAGAGGCAATGTTTCCGCCCCCAGGGCGGCAATTAGGGATAATACGGTACATAGTTTTTACATTCCATTTAATCAGAAACTCAAAAATGTAATAATAATAATAGTAATGTTTATTTTTCCCATTAAAAAATCAGCATGATAAAACATGAAAAATCACAAGATAAGATAACACAGTTATCTTCTGAGGCTCCTGTTGTTTACAAAATTTATGTTGTAAATGATCATGAAATGAAATATATGTTTACTTTGATCAACATGCTGATAATAGTACATGTACAATGAAAAATATAATAAAAAAAACATGGTAATATTTACATCAAGTATATTGATTTGCTACTGGAATGTCTTTTAAAAAGCAAATTGTATATGGTGATCTACTACTGGAATGACAATGATGCAGCATTTTACATAGTGGTGTTCTGATGAGTTGCTACTGGTATGTCTCTGATCACGTATGTCGTGAGTTGCTACTGGTAGTTCTCTCATCATGTATGTTGTCATGAGTTGCTACTGGTATGTCTCTGATCAGGTATGTTGTGAGTTGCTACTGGTATGTATCTGATCATGTATGTTGTGAGTTGCTGCTGGTATGTCTCTGATCAAGTATGTTGTGAGTTGCTACTGGTATGTCTCTGATCAAGTATGTTGTGAGTTGCTACTGGTATGTCTCTGATCAAGTATGTTGTGAGTTGCTACTGGTATGTCTCTGATCATGTATGTTGTGAGTTGCTGCTGGTATGTCTCTAATCTAATATGTTGTGAGTTGCTACTGGTATGTCTCTGATCACGTATGTCGTGAGTTGCTACTGGTAGTTCTCTCATCAAGTATGTTGTCATGAGTTGCTACTGGTATGTCTCTGATCAAGTATATTGTGAGTTGCTACTGGTATGTCTCTGATCAAGTATGTTGTGAGTTGCTACTGGTATGTCTCTGTTCAAGTATGATGAATATGTTACTAGTATGTCTATGTTGGAGGCTAATGATGGGTTACAGTTTTTGTATTTTAAATGGTTTTATGATATTCAAATTCTTAAAAAATACATTCCCAGCACCAGTCATAGTAATGCATCACACTATTTTATTGCTGCCAATTAGAGTCCTGTCAACAACAAAAACAAGGTCAACATTCTGCATATTTATACCTGTCTTGCTCTCATTTCTACTTTTCCAATAAATATTTGGGTTGTCAATCTGGGAGATTTCACTAACAGAAGGAGATTCTTGGCTGCTCCGAATAATCAGGAGGCTTGATTCTTCCTGACAATATCTGATCTCTCAACCACAACTGGTCACATATGTAGTTAAGGATCGGTGCAACCTCTGAGAGGTCAGATTTGAGGTCCAAGGTCAAGTTTTCTGGTGTATTTTTCAGTGTCATGATTGGTAACTTCCACTGGTGTTCAAACTCTCTAAGCTCCCGCTGTGTAATCTCATTGTGGGAATGCTGATCCATTCTGGGGTCGACGTCAAGGAATTTCTTTCTGTCCAAGCACAACAAATGAACCCAAAGTGTAGTTAGGTAAACTTGTTTTTGCAAATAACTTTAACCAAAAATTTGCAGTGATTGCTTGCAATTTGATAAAATTCTGATTTGTGGAGGAAATTATCTTTTTCCAAACACATATTTAATTAACATGAACAATGGTCAAAAGCAATTTGATAGGGACTTGTAAGTAATGTATATAAATCATTATAATATTTTCCAAAATGAGATTCCTCCTTCAAATCAAACCTTAAGGCAAATTTTATCTTGCTAAACGACACAAGAATATCATCTCTATTGTTTTTCTTTTAAAAATCTTAAATATTATATATTTTCGAATTTGTTGTCAAGCAAGGATACTTGGTTCCGATGACAAACTTGCATGCGTTGTCCTCTGTCCCTAGGACCCTGGCTGTCTGGTGTGGTAGGTCCTCAAAGCTTGACCTGTCTGTGAACGAGTACAAAAACAACACGCCATCTGCCCTGTCCTTGCAAGCCTGAAATAATTAAATTACCACCTGGTTAAAATGATATACATAGTCCTTGTCACTAAGAGTATGATGGACGAAATAATAACAACAATGTGCCTAATTCAGAGAGCGATTTGTAGGTTGAGTCTGATAAGTTAGTGAGATCTTAAAGTTGTTTAGACTGTATATGTCAGTTAGCTATAAAAATAATTTTAATATCAGTCATATCCAATGACTTGAACAATACATACAGGTAAAATATGGTCAAATTTCTTAAGAGAGCTTTCTCCAGCATCCCAAAACTGCAGCTGGAACATCACCACTTTATCTATGTCCATCATTTTGGCTGGCCAATATAACACTGATGTCTGAATTCCTGAAAAATAAAAATACTCAACGCATTAAATAGTTCATTAATGATTTTTTTCTGATTTGGCTTTTCTAAGGTTATCTGTTGCAGGTATCATAGGAGGCCTAGGGCCGTGGC
Organism: Amphiduros pacificus; assembly: GCA_949316495.1. Classification (NCBI taxonomy): domain Eukaryota; kingdom Metazoa; phylum Annelida; class Polychaeta; order Phyllodocida; family Hesionidae; genus Amphiduros; species Amphiduros pacificus. The sequence continues at coordinate 12,017,158 of OX439012.1, read as the reverse complement.
GCAGTTGGTTAGAGCGCCAGCTTATTAGCACCAGTTCCTCTGTGGTGATCCAAAGGTCGTGGGTTCGATCCCCGGCCGTGCCGAGATTGAAACCATGAAGCAATTTCACACATGAGCTGAGGCCCGTGCCAAAGGGTTAACACGTTGTCCTTGTAAATCTGTGACTGGGTGGGTTGTGATGTCAAAGACATGATAATTCAGTGAGGCAGCACTATATCTGCTACAAGTAGGTCTCATCACGAAATGACTGAAATAATGTTGAGAGTGATGTAAAACCCCAAACAGACAAACAAAATTATACTGTGACCCTACATGTTTTAATGAGGTCATAAGGGTTTTAATCATCATTAAATAGTTCATTGAATGATTTCTTCTGATGTGGCTATTCTATGGCTATCTGTTGCACGTATCACAGGGGTTTTAATCTTAATGTGCGATGCTGTATTAAGATGATTATTATTATAGTTACCAGGAGTTTCGCTGTGTGTGGCAGGCACAGGGTTAGCTGTCAACTTGGCAACTGTGCTCGTCTTCCCCACACCACTCTTTCCAGATACAAATATTTTATACTGGAACTCATCTGGCACCAGCTGCGGAGGGAAGCTCGGCCTCTCCAGACATCCTGGAACAAAAATCACAATAATTGTCTTCCTCAACCTGCTTCACATGTTGTGTTTATATATGCACTCAAGTCTGGCAGGATTCAAGTCATATCTGATTTCATGCAATATGGACGCCCATAATTTGTGGATTTCTTAACTGAAGAGTTGCACCTCAGCTGCACCTCATGTTGCTAAGGAATATTTCTATTTATATGATTTGATTATGTGAAAAAAAACATCAAATTACAGCGCAATACATCTCCTCATGAAAACAACTTTTGACAAAAAAAAAAAAAAAATTAGCATCTTGAAGAATGGCCTCATATTACAGTTATTAATATGCATTTTGTGTGATTGCGGGTTTCCATCTTGTTTTTTTCAATGATTAGATTTCAGAGAGTTTTTTGTGCACTTCTGATGTTAATTGTGTACTTCTGGTGTTAATTGTGCACTTCTGGTGTTAATTGTGCACTTCTGGTATGTTGTTTTAATGGGGCAGTATGGCGACCTGCAATCAGTCTATATGAAAATCTTGACTGGTCTTAACTCAATCTAAATTGTTTAAGTTTATTTAATAGCTATTCAATATTTCAACTTAGTTTCTACCTGGGATCTTGTTTGTTGGAATATCCAGTTAAAACAAGTGTTTGTCAACACTTACCAAATATCTTTCTGCGTTGAGTATGCCTGTTTATGATGGTTGAGATAATCTGTTGCCCTTCAGCACTACGGTACCAGTCCCATTGCACAAAATGGGTTGCTGTTGTAAACATCCTTCTCCTTTTAAAGCTTAAACATAATAAAATATGTAAGTGAACTCAGAGCTCTCAGAGATAAAAAAACAATTCATTTGGCCCTTCTTCAAAAATGATCTTGGACACTGCCATAATGACATAAAAGTCACTGACATGTGAATCATCCAAAAGTCTGAAATAAATGTAACTTACTAATATCCAGAATTGATGATTAATTAAACTAAGATCAGTCAAAACATACAGACATCCGTTCAAAAAAATGATAAGATGGTTATTTCAATGTTAAAAATAACATTAAATTGTGCCAACCTGCCAAAAATATAGGCCAATGGACTTAGAATTAGCCTAATCATTGCTTTTTTGTGATGTTAGTGAACATTTTCTGGAAATTGCTTCATAAATTATCATTTAAATCCTTTCCCAGAGCAGATTTGAGCAGATGATAATTTTGAATAATCAAAATGCATGTTACGTATTGAAATGGTCCCAACTTGTTAACTTGATTCTCACTGGTTAATATTTGTTATGTTATTCAAAATGGTTGACTGAGTAACAACCCCCTTCCCTCAAGAAAGGGGGCTGCCATAGTGAGCAATTATTTCGAAGCAATCTGAGCTCATTATTAATATTTGTATATGCAAGATAAGCATTGATAGGAGCCAAACAAAGTGTGTTGTAGACAAATGGTGAGGCAGCAGATTTAATTGCCGAGAACAATAGACACTGGTCTACTGTCCCAGCAGGTGACACTTAAGTTCCTTTGATCAAGAAACATGCAAAACCTACATGGATAGTCAGTGGGTGGGACTTATGAAAACGACTTCCGGAAATTTATGAATGAGAAGTGTACAAAATGGTACAATTCTGAACACTAATCCATTACCTGTATGGACCCTCACAGCATAAAAAAGATTCATTAGCGATGGTATGAATCAATCAAAATGGCAGCCTGCTGGACAACTCGATGACAACTATTAGACATAGTCAGCATAGCTAAAAATGATTGGAAATAAATATGAAATATGTTAAAAGAAAAATAAATGAATGATCACAGAAAAAGTATGAATGTATTGGCATTAAGATATGGCAATATCTTTTTGTATTGTTGATTACCTCCTGATAGGTGGAGAGGGCTCATCTTTTAGTGTATGCTATTATCATGATTATAGTATACTATGCTATGTTTAACAACTGGAATGACTAACAGAAACAAATTTAACAAGACTAGTATGATAACATGAGAATGTATAAGCATGCAATGGAAGTAAATAAAACTGTATACTATGCTAATAATTACAGTACATATACATATACATAAAGTACAGCCGAATGACAACAGAGCTGAAAGATGACAAAAAACCATGGATTGAGAACAACTTTTCTAGTTGACCATGATGGTTACTACTATTTAGGAACTCATTCAGGCCAGTGTCAGTGATTCAGCATTCAGGAGGTTAAACATGTGAGACAAATTAAAGTTTAAACATCAATAAACTCAAGGCAATTACCATTCTAATCTAATCATCTAGCCCTACATTAAAACAAACAATAACTTTAACCACAGAGAAAGTATAAGATATCTATTTTCTCTCTGTGTTTTAACTAACTTAAGTTTAGATAGATGTCATTATTCAGTTTTGACAGCTGTCATCAGCCAACTGATCACCACTTATTATCGCCCATCTTATTTCGCTCAACAATTTCATTGTCCCTTACTCAATATTTCTCATTAAATTTCAGACATACTATACTGCATATCAATTTCCGCGTAATGAAAGACATTTCAACAGTTTTACATACCAAATTGATCTGTCAAAAGTGTGCAATCATCGAGATTCACCAAGAGACCTGAATTTTGTGGGTTTGCCACAAAACGACAGATTCAACGTTTTGGCGGATAGAGAAAACTTTAGTGAAATTGCGCATCTGGAGGAGTTGTCAGGGAAAATGTCAGGTCGTGGAACGCGAGGAACTTCTTCGTCAGGCAGAGGAAAGGGTAGAACAAGACGGCAGGGAAATGGATGGGAAGAACAGGTGAGTTTCTCTTCAAAACATTACCTCAGTAAGCTACAGCCTGTAAACAATCAATGCAATCTTGATTTCAAGTTTCAGTTTCAACATGATTCATAGAGAGTTGACAATTCTTATTCAAATGCTTTACCATTCAAATCAGTTGTCATTGTTATGTAATGAGGTTATTGACGTTTTCTTATAGGGGGGGGGGACAATCATACAGGCACTTTCACAAATATGGGGCTTTCACACCTTGGCAACCCCAATTGGCAGTGAAAACAAATCCCTGTCAGCCATTGAAATAAGTCAAAATGAACCCCAATCTGTACCCAGCGTTACTAGGCCTCTTCAATATAGGCCTGGCGATGACGTGACCAATTGTCGTACTATTTGGGCGCTCATGAATATTAATGAGCTAGAGATTTGAGTTACATCATCATATCGTGCACGTGCTGTCTTACTGAAAGGCTGTAATTACGTCATTGCACCGTGCACGTGCGGTTGGATACATTCAGGGGGCGGGGCTAATGGAACGGGCCTATTTGAACATATCTTATTGCATAATCAGAGAGGGTGTTATACTGTGCCCGATGCAAAGGAGAGTAAATTGAACCCAATCTGAAGATTTCATCTTTAATTTAAAGTCATTATCTTTATTATATATTCTACGTATGCAAAAAAAAACAATTTAATTTTATATGTTCAGACGTGTATATCGCTCAAATAGAACCCCAGTAACCATGGTTATTAATTTTATTAATTTAGTATGCAGATACATTAGTCCAGAAAAAAATGGCTTGCTGTATTTAGCATGTGACGCGTTTGCCAATTGGCCTGTTAAACCCAAAGTGGTCTGTTAGAGTGTGACGTCACACGGGCATTGCGTGAAAGGCATCAATGGCAGGTCCAAGGTTTTACATTTGTCAAAATGGGGTTCTTCCCAGTCGTTTTTCTGTACTAGTGTTTAACACTTTTCTTGCACATTTGTGTTCACAAATCTTATAGAAAGTCATGTAAATAAGAAGATAAACCAAATGTGAAATTTGTTTAATTGTAGTACCCCCTTCAACATCCATTTCTGGACCCACCATTATACCAAAGCTGATTCCTGCATTTTTTAAAGTTTTAAACAATAGGGCTTTATGAATTAAATTCAAGTTAGATGTCATGTAGTATGTGCATGCAAACATTCCTAATTCAAACTTTTTGACCTCAAAAGCCCCCCAAAAATATGTGTTGTCAGACATTTCTCTGACTGACACAACGTGCATCAATGTGCATCACATGCTGAATGCAACAAGCCGAAAAAAATTGGTTACTTGTACTGGACCAGTTAGCGCCAAAGAAGTAGACCGTGACTGGCAGCGGCTACAAGGGTCCTCTCCAGCTTAGCCGCTGTAATCAGCGGTTATTGGTAGCGATGGAAAACTTTAAAAATTTAGATAGGCATGTCAGTTATGGGTTAACATTAGAGGGAACAGGGACACTTCATACAAAGGATCACAGCTGTATGAAATGTGTTGTTGATTGTTGCTATGTTACCAAAAGGTATGACATCACTATTTCATTGATAATAGCCACAGCACCATTATGACGTCATTACTCCTTGAACTACATGAAATAGTGCACCTTTGTATCATAACAAAGTAAGCTAAATAGGTAACACATTTTTGTCCAGAGGGGATCAATGTTGATATATACACATGTAAACATCATTTAGTGATTTTTTATGACTGATCCATGAACCATCTGCTGCATTTGACCTCTTCACTGCCCAGTGATACAAAATTAGAAGTAAACAAAATATCATATTGCTAAAAATTTCCCACGCTTTTTATGATAAAATTGAGATCATTTGCAAGTTTAATTATCAAAATTAAAGAACAGGTTTACTCCAAATATTATTCTATTTAGTGTGAATTGAGGGAATTTTGATTAATGGTCTATATTGTGAGATATCTAACTTTCTTCAAATTCAAGTCAAAATTACCAAATGGTGTAAAAGATTTACATTTATTTGAATTATTTTATTTACAAAAATGTAAATTACTTGAGCTATAATACATTTTTGAAAATTCTGTCTATTAAATAGCATCATTCTAGCAAAAGATTAATGCCTTAGTTTTGCAGATTGATTGTGTAGTTATTCCTAAAAATGTTTTTCAAGCTAGCTCTATCTCTTTCTGATTTTTACTTAAACTTTGAATCTAAAATGATTAAAAATGATAAAATTTTAAAGCCAATTTTAAAAGCAAATCAAAAACCAAATCAAAAGAAAATTCCTTCCCTTTGCATTGCTGAAATCTGTTTTGTAGTTATTTTTACACAAAACAATTATCTTGCACTGTGTCATTTTTAGGGGTTCAAATGTTGGGGTCAAGATTTTTTTGGTGGGGAAAAAAGAACTTTAGAAGATACTTTTCCCCTAACATTAACCAGAATGGCTAAAGAAATGTGACAATGATTTAACACCAGTCAGTGAAATTTTTGCTTTGTAACAAAACCTTAACATTAATGAACATTGCAGGAATTTTGCATTGTGTCATAATTTGATACATCTGCCACAAACTTGAAACTTTTTCCCCAGCAACTTGCAACATCCACTGTCAGTCATTATTTCTGGGACCTTTGAAGATCATCTCTCTTCATCACAAAGTTGTAAATATATATGTGTATGTGTGTGTGTGTGTGTGTGTGTGAATGTGTGTCAATCAAAAGTTTTCTATGTGTAGATTGACTCACAGATTCATATGAAAATATAAAGTGGTCATATTTAGTGACCAAAACAAGTGTGATACTATTTGTATGCTCCATAGACTTAAGCTGTGTTTCCATATGTGCAGTGCGTAATGCAGTCTGTGATGCAGCGCGTCATGCAGAGCGTCATGCGGTGTTCACATGTATGCGTCAGTTTTGTGATGTTTTCACAGTTAAACTTCCAATTTGCCGCCAAAATTAGGCTTGCAACCTATGGGAAACCGATGCGTCACTCTATGCGTCAGATTTTCATTCGCTACCATATGCGAAAGGCTATGCGTCAATTTGCTTACGGACGTCATTACAGACAGCAATACGCACACATGGAAACACCTGCATTGTTCAATATGGTGTGCGAAAAAAATTGACTCACTGCATGACGCTCTGCATGACGCTCTGCATGACGCGCTGCGTCACGCACTGCACATATGGAAACACAGCCTTAAGGTTAAATCATGTTGAAACCTCGAACATTCAGCCCTGAAGTCAAAACAACCATGAGTAAAAAAAGTTGTCAAAGGGGTTTTTGAATGTACTGGTTATTTAATTATTCAGGGTGGTTACATGCAAGCAAAGATACAGAAATTACAAGATCAGTTTGAGAAGGATCAGCCCAGCGAGCTGCAGTATGATGGCGGCCAGATATCCAACATCCTGCACGGCGTCAGCATCTACGTCAACGGATATACACGTAAGTTATAAACACAGACCAGCCATTATGATATCCAACATCCTGCACGGCGTCAGCATCTACGTCAACGGATATACACGTAAGTTATGATGAACACAGACCAGCCATTATGATATCCAACATCCTGCACGGCGTCAGCATCTACGTCAACGGATATACACGTAAGTTATAAACACAGACCAGCCATTATGATATCCAACATCCTACACGGTGTCAGCATCTATGTCAACGGATATACACGTAAGTTATAAACACAGACCAGCCATTATGATATCCAACATCCTGCACGGCGTTAGCATCTACGTCAACGGATATACACGTAAGTTATAAACACAGACCAGCCATTATGATATCCAACATCCTGCACGGCGTTAGCATCTACGTCAACGGATATACACGTAAGTTATAAACACAGACCAGCCATTATGATATCCAACATCCTGCACGGCGTCAGCATCTACGTCAACGGATATACACGTAAGTTATTAACACAGACCAGCCATTATGATATCCAACATCCTGCACAGCGTCAGCATCTACGTCAACGGATATGCAAGTAAGTTATAAACACAGACCAGCCATTATGATATCCAACATCCTGCACGGCGTCAGCATCTACGTCAACGGATATACACGTAAGTTATAAACACAGACCAGCCATTACGATATCCAACATCCTGCACGGCGTCAGCATCTACGTCAACGGATATACACGTAAGTTATAAACACAGACCAGCCATTACGATATCCAACATCCTGCACGGCGTCAGCATCTACGTCAACGGATATACACGTAAGTTATAAACACAGACCAGCCATTACGATATCCAACATCCTGCACGGCGTCAGCATCTACGTCAACGGATATACACGTAAGTTATAAACACAGACCAGCCATTACGATATCCAACATCCTGCACGGCGTCAGCATCTACGTCAACGGATATACACGTAAGTTATAAACACAGACCAGCCATTACGATATCCAACATCCTGCACGGCGTCAGCATCTACGTCAACGGATATACACGTAAGTTATAAACACAGACCAGCCATTACGATATCCAACATCCTGCACGGCGTCAGCATCTACGTCAACGGATATACACGTAAGTTATAAACACAGACCAGCCATTATGATATCCAACATCCTGCACAGCGTCAGCTTCTACGTCAACGGATATACACGTAAGTTATAAACACAGACCAGCCATTATGATATCCAACATCCTGCACGGCGTCAGCATCTACGTCAACGGATATACACGTAAGCTATAAATACAGACCAGCCATTATGATATCCAACATCCTGCACGGCGTCAGCATCTACGTCAACGGATATACACGTAAGCTATAAACACAGACCAGCCATTATGATATCCAACATCCTGCACGGCGTCAGCATCTACGTCAACGGATATACACGTAAGTTATAAACACAGACCAGCCATTATGAAATCCAACATCCTGCACGGCGTCAGCATCTACGTCAACGGGTATACACGTAAGCTATAAACACAGACCAGCCATTATGATAAACTAAAAAAAAAAAAAAAAAAAAAAAGAAAATTCACATACATTGATGAGGTTGACCGGTCCCCCCCTTCCTGCCAAAACTACCAACTGGTCTTGTGGTACCTGTTTTCCAGGGTCTCTCACTGCATGGTGAACATAAGGTACCAAAAAATTGGTACCACACCACCATCATCCCCCAGTCCAAAATGGACAGGGCCTTCATTTGACCAATTTGGTCCATGTGCAACCCAGACAACTTTGGTCCTGCACGAGCTCTAACAGCCAAAATATTGACCATGACGTCATTTTTCCTTTATGACGCCATTTTAGAGCCCCGTCACCCTGGCAATAACAGCTACCGAACACAACAGTTCCAAAACCGTAGCAAATCCCTGACGAGACTTCAGATAAAGTCGAAACCACTGGTAGGAGCTACATCACCACACTTTTCACTTTCCAGCTTGTTGGTTCATTTATTATTACATATCTATAATTTTGTACACTCTGATGCTGTCAAATCTCAAGCATACATGTATATCAAGAATGATAGGAGCCACAACACCACACTTTTCACTTTCCAATTCGTCGGTGCAATTATTATGATAAACTCTGGTGAGAGTGTGGAAAAAATACTCTCCTTTATTTCACAAACTGAAAATAAGCTCAGATATTACTAGTTTTACACAATGTTAGATGCACATTTAATGACACAGTCCCTTATAGAAATAGGAATTGGCCATCTTGATTGACTATGTGTTTATTTGAGTGACATGCAATGCATTGTGGGTCCATGGGATGGTGATTCTGTCTGATCAAAGGCTTGATGTACAGTGACCGGCAGCCAGATCCGGACATTTTCATGTTTTTCACTCCCGATTTTCACAAAACCCTTCAAAACCTTGTAAAAACTGCTCACATCGATTGAAGATCGTCTACTTCAAAGGCGTGTGAAGTAAAAATGATATCCTTTCAATATTTACAGAATTATCAGGAAATTCACACATTCAGAAAACCTGCAGATTGTCCGAGTTTACATTGAGTTATACGGTGATCTTGGTCACGTCACCATTTCTGACGTCATTTGACAGTGACAACATCACTCGTGCAGTGAAAACAAATAAACACTTTTAACATTTTGAAAGTCAGTGGGAATATAAGATAACATGTGAGAGACAACATTCAGCTCAATTGCAATCAGTACAGCAAGGTATGCTAGATGTTTGACAGTGCTAAAAATGTCCGAGATTCATCTGCCGGTTTCGGACAGTTGCCAGTCACTGTACTTGGCCACATATGGTGGTTCACATGCTTAGCATGAGCAGTATGTGTTGTGGCAGCAGGGATCTATGATGTTGCACATTCGTGTCAGTCCTGTCTATTGGTAAGCATGGTAAGATTATTCAGTGAGATACCAGGCCAAAAAAAAAAAAAAAAATGAAAAAAAAATGAAAAAAAAAAAATGAAAAAAAAATGAAAAAAAAAAATGAAAAAATAAAAAATAAAGAAAAAATAATAAATAGAAAATTAAAACATTAAAAATTACCAGGCATTCCAGCTTATACTACTACAGACCAGGGCAAGTTAGGAAGTTCACTTCTTAGATTGAGTGATAATGTTTAAAATGTTATGAACCATGAGAACATTTACAGACACGAATATGAACCTTGGCGTGCTGAATTAGATCAACATAGTCAGACTTTAGTATATGAGATGAGGTGGAGTTAGTGATTGGACTGGTAGAGTTTGATAGCTGTACCATACAACTTACTGGTATATCTACCAGCATTAAGATCACAGCATCAAGTAACGCAGTTTTGATATAATGGTCATGGTTTTCAGGTCCAACGTCTTACGAAGAGTTTGATAGCTGTACCATACAAGTTGTTACATCTACCAGCATTAAGATCACAGCATCAAGTAACGCAGTTTTGATATAACGGTCATGGTTTTCAGGTCCGACGTCTTACGAGTTGAAGCGGCTGATGATGCAGCACGGCGGAGTGTTCTGTGATTACTACTCCAGGGACCGCGTCACGCACATCATCGCCTCTAATCTGCCGCACAGTAAAATAGTCAAACTCACCGATCAAAAGGTGGTCAAACCAGAATGGATTACTCAAAGGTACATTTAGGTGCTTTTATATATATATATTTTTTTTGATAAATAACTTTTTTTTAGTTATAATAAGTAAGATAGTTTTTGTTTAAAAAAAAAAAAAAAAAAAAAAAAAAAATAGTGGTTTCTTTCAGCATCAAAGCAGGCAGACTTCTGCAGCATGAAGACTTTCTGCTGTATACAGCCAAGTCCAACATACAACCAGCACTCGCCTTCAAGTCAGTACACAAACCAGCCGAGTCCAACGTACAGCCAGCACTCGCCTTCAAGTCAGCCGACAAACCAGCCGAGTCCAACATACAACCAGCACTCGCCTTCAAGTCAACTGACAAACCAGCCGAGTCCAACGTACAGCCAGCACCCGCCTTAAAGTCAGCCGACAAACCAGCCGAGTCCAACATACAGCCAGCACTCGCCTTCAAGTCAGTAGACAAACCAGCCGAGTCCAACGTACAGACAGCACTCGCCTTCATGTCAACTGACAAACCAGCCGAGTCCAACGTACAGCCAGCACTCGCCTTCAAGTCAGCTGACAAACCAGCCGAGTCCAACGTACAGCCAGCACTCGCCTTCAAGTCAGTAGACAAACCGAGCAAGTCACAGCCGAAATCATCTACAGTCACGTCACTCAACCAGTCAGGAATTGAGCTCTTTGATGAGTCGAGTGAAGAAGAAAGCATAGATAATTTAATGGAAATAAATCAGAAAGACTGTCCTATTGCTCCATATACAGACAATGGCCAAGTGAGAGATAAGGACAAAATGACCCATCATGCATTGCAAAGTGATAAACAGCATGCTGTAAATAATGATGGTAAAGCGAACCAAATGCCAAAGAAAACAGAATATGTGAAACACCCAGCAGAGGATACTTTTAAATCACCATCTAAAGCTGGGGATCCTAACTTTTTGTCAGAATATTACCAAAATTCTAGATTACATTATTTGTCGACATGGGGAGCGGAATTCAAAGCATACGTGAAAAAGTTACAAGAAAAGGGGAGTCACTTCCCTGGAAGAGAAAGATTAAAGCAAATGGCCACAAGAAGGTGTTTGAGTCCAGATTTGCAAAGTGATGAAACTATAACAAACTGTGGTGCGTTTGAGCCGAGGTCAAAGGTCACGGATGGAAAACCTGAGCGGTCCGTTATGCACATAGACATGGACTGTTTCTTTGTGTCCGTGGGATTGCGAAGCAGACCTGATTTAAAAGGTGAGGACCAAATAATTAATCTCAGGTGCTATTGTATGATCATAAAAACATCAGGTGACAATTTTGTGTAATGTACCGGCATACATATAACGTGATTTTTTTTTTAAATCTGATTTTTTTTTTAAAGTGACTTTATTCAATAAAATACAAATTGTATATATATCAAAGCATATCCATTCCGTCTATAGTTTTTTTCATATACAAGCATAAATTTTCTAAACATTGTGTTGTTATTCTTTGTATATATGGACTTTTCTATTTGTATAATGTGAATTTTGTGTCGCAATCGTTATTGGTTTGTTGGTTTTCACAGGGAAACCAGTGGCCGTGACTCACTCCAGGGGAAAAGGCATAGCGAAGGAAAGACCTGGCACAGATCTCTCTTATGAAGTGGCTCAGTGGTCCAAGAAGCCAGGCAAGAAGCCAGGGAAGCCAGGGAAGACCATGGATGCCCTGGATCTGGAGAGAAATCCAGACCTTTTAATGATGAGTGACCTTCAAGCTGACCTTGAGGTTGATGCTGACACTCAAAATCTCAGCTCTGTGTCACTAAAGGACACTTTCCACTCCATGGCAGAAATAGCCTCCTGTAGTTACGAAGCCAGAAAGGTGGGAAAGTTGTATAACTTAATGACGTAAACAATGAGATTTCATTCTGATCTTTTCCATTTAAGTTCATTTCTATTAATTATTTTTATAAAATGGTTATTTTCACTACATGCCACCATGCTACAAAAGATAAAAGTTTTACCGTAAAAGATCTATTTTATTGCTAGATACTTCTATAAGGTAAATTGTAAAAGATATGATGATAATGACTTTAGTATCAAGCAATATATTTATTACTAGAAAATCCGTAGCTGCCCCAAATGACCCTCTTGTCAATTAACATTTTTTTCTCAGTTGTTCTGAGAAAGCCATCATATGCGATGTGGAAATGTAGACACATGGTGATCGCCGCTTCCTGCCATTGTTACTATGGACACTTCTGTTAAAAATTTGTTACCTGCTTTCTGATTGGTCTAAATAATTGCCATTGTCAAACTCCACCAGAGGGCAATGTGGTGAACCTGTAATAGTTTGTGTGTCCCTCTGGTGGACAGTGTGTACCATTGTTTCGACTGCCATGATTGGCCAGCGAACTGGATGTGCGCATGGACATCGCAGGATCATCATTAAAATGAATGATTAATTTTACAATTATTTCCATTGTTTTGTCACACAGGCTGGCTTGAAGAATGGCATGTTCATGGGAAAGGCCAAGGCACTTTGTCCAGATCTCGTCACTATTCCATACGACTTTGCAGGATACAGACAGGTGTCTCAACATCTCTATGACATCGTAGCAAGGTAACTGTTCAAATTCTGTCTCGGATTTTAGCACTAGCCCGTATTTTAGCACTAGCCCGTAATCCAGAACTATGTAGTCCTGGACTTGTAGGAAAACTGTCGGGCAAGTACACCTTCCCCTGCTGCTAGCCCGACTGTCTAGTAGATAATCATAATTTTTCAAGTATTGATAAAAATGTCCTTTTTTCATTTGATTAATCTTACTAAATATGAATTGTCGTAACCAAGAACAGAAATGGTTTGGGCTAGTACACTTTGATTCGGGCTAGTGTAAATCTCCACTTACTAGCCAAACTGTCTGTTAGCCTAAAAAGTATTTGGCCCATACTGTTCAAATCACATTCACTATGCGACATATTTTTCAATAAGTAGATCATTGCAACTATTTTATGTAAATTGTTGATGCTATAGTGAATCCCTGTGTGGATTATGGCAATATATTCTTTTGTATCACATAGTGCGGTGAGGTGTTATTGTAATATTGTCTAAATGGTAATAAAAAAGAAAAAAAAAAGATCATTGCAACTATCTTGAGACAAGAGACAATTAACACAGAGATTGGAAACAAGCTGAAGTTCTGCATTATCGCTCAGTTGAACCGATCTTGTGGCAGCGCCACCGTCGCCACAGTAAATACTACATGTAGCCCAATGACACAGACTTTGTTCTGGATTCACAGACTCGTGGACTTGTATAAATACGTATTTTTTGCAAGAAATTATGACGAGAACTACTTACTTATCACATATCTATATTAATCTTACATCAATGAAATCAAGAATGGAAGAATTTGTGTGATAAATGCAAAACTATTTATCGCTGATCCGCAATAGTTGCATGTTTGAGTTGGATGGTGCACTGCACTGACACCTAGTGGCAGACCTGCTGTTTCTAAACTCTGTTTAAATATCTCTGCTTGAGACTAACATCAGTTTTTTCTTGTGTCCAGTTTCACCCATGACATTGAGGCTGTGAGTTGTGATGAGATGCTGATTGACCTTACCGACCTTCTGGCCGACACCGGAGCTACTCCGGATGAGTTTGCCACCTTACTCCGGAGTGAAATCTTCCAATCCACTGGCTGTACTGCATCCGCAGGAATGGGTGAGAGGCAATGATATTGTTGTACACGTGTTATCACAGAGAGAGAAGATGTTAGGTCTGTCATGTTGATTGGTGGGAAATGGGGAGTTGCCCAGATTAGGCCACCAAAAAATCCCTATTTTTGAATAAAAAAATTAATTGCAGACACCGAATGAATAGGGCCACAAACAAAATCCCAATTTTTGAATATAAAAAATAAATAAATTACAGACACCGAATGAATAGGGCCACAAACAAAATCCCTATTTTTGAATAAAAAAAAGAAATTCCAAACACCGAATGAATAGGGCCACAAACAAAATCCCTATTTTTGAATAAAAAAAAAGAAATTCCAAACACCGGATGAATAGGGCCACAAACAAAATCCCTATTTTTGAATAAAAAAAAAGAGATTCCAAACACTGAATGAATAGGGCCACAAACAATATCCCTATTTTTGAAGAAAAAAAAGAAATTCCAAACACTGAATGAATAGGGTCACAAACAAAATCCCTATTGTTGAATTAAAAAAAGAAGAAGAAATTCCAGACACTGAATGAATAGTTTTAGAGACAGCTGTGACCGCAGACAATGTTAAATTATTTCAAGAGAAAAATGCCTATATCAGCTAATATAATAAGAATATGAATAAATATGCTTGTAATGAATATGCTTGTAAAAACACACACACACCCTGCCCCACCAAGGTAAACAAAAATTGATGAGATGCATTATTTTTTTTGTGGTCTTACTTTGAATACATTGCTGCCAAATATTTTTTTCTCAAAAAATATCATTTAGGCATCTTCAATGCAAAAAATACGGTAGGCAACAATGCCCCTTAATTTCAATATGGCAGATGACACATCTCGCAATCTCTGTTTGCCATTTAATAAAGGGCAATATAAAAGAAATTTGGAAAAAGACTTCTAATGATAAAATTTTATTTCGTGTTCGTCAGGTCTATATATTTCTTGTTTATCATTATTGTTGTGTATTTCCAATGCAGGTCCAAATATTTTGATGGCGAAGATGGCGACCCGCACGGCCAAACCTAATGGTCAGTTTTTTCTGGAACTACACAAAGTGACAGACTTCATCAAGGATAAATCAATTAAGGATATACCAGGTGAGCTTATTCCTCTTTGAGGAAAGGTTTTATCTTGGAGTAATTATGAATGGAGGCACAACGTTGCAAGATCAAAAGGAACATCATAGTTGCCGCCGTGGCCATTGTTATGATGACGCCATACAGGTGCAAGATATGAAAGTTTTTATGTTATTTTTTTTTAGAGGTATTTAGGTCATCAAAACCATGATTTAGAGTTAAACATATCGCAAATGAAATGTTTGATTTTTCATACAGATTATGGGGATATAAATTTTATTTCTCTGCTCCAAGTTTGGACGATTTTATGATAAGATTTGTACATTCATATCAAAGTTATGAAAATGTATTAAAAATTGTTATTACAACCTCAGATTACTGAGGAAACCACGTGTTTAATTGTCATGTTTTCTGTCCAGTTTATTTTAAGTTATTGGCGCATAAATTGGCAGCTTAGAAAAATATACCACGTTGTTCGGTGGAAAATATACTATCAGAAAATGTAATTTATAGCCCTGCCAATATATGCGCCGTGATAAATAAATTGACCTAATACATATTATGTCATTTAAAATCAACAAAAAATAACAATAAAAAATTGCAACAAGAATTTTATTAATGCTATATCATTAACAATATTTTGTTTTAAAAGTTTTTAAAAAGTAATATGAATAGTGACACATTTTTTTATAAACATGTATAAAAAATAAAAGGTTTGGAAGATGCATTTTTTTGTTTTCATAATATCTATTATTGAAGAAATCAGAACAGAAATGAATGGATTTATTTGAAGTAATTTTGAGTGGATGGTACTGTAAGCTTCAAAAGAGAAACTATTCTGAATTTTTCTTTAAAAAAATTAAACCAAAATGTGGTATAATACTTCAATAAAAATTTGGCCAATTTATTTTTTGAAAATATGAATTTTCAATTTTTTACTGTTCTGAAGTTGGCAACTATGATAGGATTAAAGGATTTTGAATCCATTGTGTGAAACAATGCGTTACTATGACGCCATAGCTCAAATAACAGCCGTTGCGCCTCCAGTCATAATTACTCCAAGGTTTTATCAATTGTTAACGAAGACTAATAATAATAATGATAATGATACTGGTGATGATGATGATGATGATGATGATGATGATGATGATGATGATGATGATGATGATGATGATGATGATTTCTATAGCGTTATTTCAAACTAGGTCTGCTCATGGTGCTTACTAGTGGATCTTGAGCATTTAAGAACATTGCTTGTCAAGACAAATAAAACATTTTGATCTATATTATTGTCAGAGCTATGATTATATTGTAAAACATTGTCAAGCATTGTTCTCAGCATCACTGGTATGCCAACCACTAGCCAAGGTGTATCCCTCAATGAGATATGCATGAAAAGCCACATAGATCAAAACTTGTCTCATTCTTGAAAATGTGGTTGGGAGCTAAGTGTTTTTGAACCCAAATTTCGTATTTTGCTCTATCATTACATTTTATATTGTTCAGTAACGCCTTTGCTGTGACTACACCAGGTGCTTATTTTTTTATGATGTGCCATAAAATTGTTTACGTTAGTAATGAGATAAAAAGACACTTTTATTTAGGCCTAACCATTTGCAGCTTTGTGGCTGAAAATTAGGATGAATGAATGGTCCCATATAGTTATGTATATTGCAGGTGTTGGCTGGGCGCAGACCAGTAAACTGCAGACTATATGACATTGTATATTTCAGGTGTCGGCTGAGCGCAGACCAGTAAACTGCAGACTATATGACATTGTATATTTCAGGTGTCGGCTGGGCACAGACCAGTAAACTGCAGACTATATGACATTGTATATTTCAGGTGTCGGCTGGGTGCAGACCAGTAAACTGCAGACTATATGACATTGTATATTTCAGGTGTTGGCCGGGTGCAGACCAATAAGCTGCAGACTATATGACATTGTATATTTCAGGTGTCGGCTGGGCGCAGACCAATAAACCGCAGACTATATGACATTGTATATTTCAGGTGTCGGCTGGGCGCAGACCAGTAAACCGCAGACTATATGACATTGTATATTTCAGGTGTCGGCTGGGCACAGACCAGTAAACTGCAGACTATATGACATTGTATATTTCAGGTGTCGGCTGGGCGCAGACCAGTAAACTGCAGACTATATGACATTGTATATTGCAGGTGTCGGCTGGGCGCAGACCAATAAACTGCAGACTATATGACATTGTGTATTTCAGGTGTCGGCTGGGATCGGACCAGTAAACTGCAGACTATATGACATTGTATATTTCAGGGGTTGGCTGGGCGCAGACCAGTAAACTGCAGACTATATGACGTATATTACAGGTGTCGGCTGAGCGCAGACCAGTAAACTGCAGACTATATGACATTGTATATTGCAGGTGTCGGCTGGGCGCAGACCAATAAACTGCAGACTATATGACATTGTATATTGCAGGTGTCGGCTGAGCGCAGACCAATAAACCGCAGACTATATGACATTGTATATTTCAGGTGTCGGCTGAGCGCAGACCAATAAACCGCAGACTATATGACATTGTATATTTCAGGTGTCGGCTGGGCGCAGACCAATAAACCGCAGACTATATGACATTGTATATTTCAGGTGTCGGCTGGGCGCAGACCAGTAAACCGCAGACTATATGACATTGTATATTTCAGGTGTCGGCTGGGCACAGACCAGTAAACTGCAGACTATATGACATTGTATATTTCAGGTGTCGGCTGGGCGCAGACCAGTAAACTGCAGACTATATGACATTGTATATTGCAGGTGTCGGCTGGGCGCAGACCAATAAACTGCAGACTATATGACATTGTATATTTCAGGTGTCGGCTGGGCGCAGACCAGTAAACTGCAGACTATATGACATTGTATATTTCAGGTGTCGGCTGGGCACAGACCAGTAAACTGCAGACTATATGACATTGTATATTACAGGTGTTGGCTGAGCGCAGACCAGTAAACTGCAGACTATATGACATTGTATATTTCAGGTGTCGGCTGGGCACAGACCAGTAAACTGCAGACTATATGACATTGTATATTTCAGGTGTCGGCTGGGCGCAGACCAATAAACCGCAGACTATATGACATTGTATATTTCAGGTGTCGGCTGGGCACAGACCAGTAAACTGCAGACTATATGACATTGTATATTGCAGGTGTCGGCTGGGCGTAGACCAGTAAACTGCAGACTATATGACATTGTATATTTCAGGTGTTGGCTGGGCGCAGACCAGTAAACTGCAGACTATGAACATATACACATGTGGGGATCTTCAGAAGGTTGCTTTGGAAAATCTCAAAAACGAATTTGGACCCAAAACTGGTCAATCTTTGTACAGATTCTGTCGAGGCATTGATGATCGACCAATCAGAATGGAGAAGGAAAGGAAGTCAGTTTCTGCTGAAATAAATTATGCTATTAGATTTACAAAAGTAAGTATGGCCAAGTTGCACTCCAATGTCATAGAACTTCACAAATTAAGTTTCTGATATCGGTAAATACATTTCCAAATTAACATTTGTTATGACCAATCACTGCAGTATTTTGTTTGTCCACTGGTATGACTCTTGAGATTTTACTTTGAAATGGCATTATTTCAAGGACAGAGATACAGAGAAATTCATCCAAGAGTTATCAGAAGAAGTTCATAGTCGTATGGAGAAAATCAATGTCAAAGGCAAAACCATCACTTTAAAGTTGAAGGTTCGGAGGAAAGATGCACCAACAGAAACAGCCAAGTTTTTAGGTAATATATTCATTTGGATAATATTATAATAATTTTATGAAACAAAATATGTCGTTTAATTACACACATTCCAGCATATAAACTAAAAGAATAATAGAAATAAATATAAAAATGTCAAAGCAATAAAAGAGCAGTGACTATGACTAATACAGATTAATTAAAAGCTCGATTTAATTCCTACCAGGTCATGGAATATGTGACAACATCACCAAATCTGTGACGTTGCCGTTAGCAACGGATGTCGCAGATGTTGTTGCCAAGGAATGCATGGGAATTATACGAGGTCTGAAAATACCAGCCACTGAACTGCGAGGGGTAGGGTCTGATCTCTAATTAGATATAGTCAGGTCTAAAACTAAGTGTTGTGACATCATTCTGGTTTAAATATCACCTACAAGTGAATAAGCTTTTCAATGAATATTGCGACTGCTTATATGCATATTAAAGTACATAATATCTCCTAAAAATGGCACGAAAACAATGACCTTACATTAAAGAATAATATTCACTACACATGTATTCATTGAGCTTGGTTAAAAAAATAGATTTAATGTCAGTGATAAGTGATAAGCAGAAATGTGGCTATGGTTAATGCATCCGATTAAAAGATGTTTTTTATTTAAACAGATTGGAATTCAGATGAGTCGGCTGGAATCCACCACAGGTATGCAAGGAATGGGGGCAGGAATGCAAAGCATCCTCAACTTTGCAACCAAAGCAGCATCTAAATCACCAGAGCAAAGCGATGCCAAACACCCAGGACCTTTAACCACAAAGAAAACTGAAAATGTGGGAGAATCAACGAACGACAAAGAAAAACCATCTAAAGTTGAGATAGGCAAAATGGACTTTTTCACCACAAGGACATTTCAAGAACCAGTCGTTATTCCGGAACTGAGAAAGAAGGACCCAGGGCAAGAGAGGTATGTGGCCAAGATTGTCATAAATGATATGTCCCCTTTGTAATAATATTTACAGATGTCAATAAAATATATCTTACACTCAAATATATCTTGCTCAGGTTCTGCCAAGGTTGAAGCCATCTGTCTTTAGGATTTGCAAATGTTGGACTGGAACTGAGGCCCTGGGCCATGCGCAGTTGGTTAGAGCGCCAGCTTATCAGCACCAGTTCCTCTGTGGTGGAACCCCAAACAAACAAACAGGGCCCTGGGTCAAGGCTGTGAATGGCATTTCTGCTTCAGATGAACATTGGGCATTAAGTTCAGAAGACATCAGCATGACAGTGAAATGGTTAGCTGTTAAATGCAGTTAGTTCCAGTCTATTGTTTGTTTGCTTTGTGGGAGTCTCACATCACTTTCGGCATTATTTCAGTCATTTCGTGATGAGACTTACTTGTAGTAGATATAGTGCTGCCTCACTGAATTGTCATGTCGCAAGTCCATGAGATGATAACCCACCCGGTCACAGATTTACAATGACATTGGGTTAAACCTTTATGCACAGACCTCAGCTCATATGGGAAGTTGTATCATGTATTCAAACTTGACATGGCCGGGGATGGAACCCACGACCTTTGGATCACCACAGAGGAACTGGTGCTAATAAGCTGGCACTCTAACCAACTGCGCCACGGCCCGTGGCCCCCAGGGTCCTGACAGTTCATAGAATTTTCAAGTGCACTTGAAGGACCTGATGTTTATTTTCATGACATTTGTGTAGTATTTACAGCAGTCCCTTAATTAGGACAAAACTTTCTTCTGAATCAGCCACTTATCTTTGACTTTACACTAT
The DNA here is from genome assembly GCA_949316495.1 of Amphiduros pacificus. Lineage (NCBI taxonomy): Eukaryota > Metazoa > Annelida > Polychaeta > Phyllodocida > Hesionidae > Amphiduros > Amphiduros pacificus. Next base: position 11,996,425 of record OX439012.1, on the reverse strand, counting down.
TGATTTAATGATTATCAATGGACAATTTGCCAAAGTACAAAGTCACATTGGATCTCACATTCAGGTTTGCACAGAAACATCAAAGCTTCCTGTTTGCAGGAGGAACTTATTTGCTTGCATTAACTTTTTTATTTGAAAATATTTTTTCTTTATAAATATTTCAGATTGCTTGTCCCCCAGGAGACGTTTAGTCAGCTACCTCCCCTGCCATCGCTGCCAGACCTGGTCAGCCCTGAGCCCCAGGAGAGACACTTACAGCGACGGCCACTAGAGGTCACTCCTAAGACAAGAGGCAGTCAGTCCGTGGAGGATATCCTGCTGCCCTCACCGTCTCAGGTCAGGACTTTATCTGCTTAATAATTAGAGCCAATCATCTATTGGTTCACTCATCAACATGACAAAAATAAATTGGGCAGGCTCAGTGCATGACTAGACTGAGCCATGACTAAATATTGGCTCAATGCATGACCGGATTGAGCCGTGACCAAATAGTGGCTCAGTGCATGACCGGATTGAGCCAAATAATGGCTCAATGTATGACCGGATTGAGCCATGACTAAATAATGGCTCAATGCATGACCAGATTGAGCCATGACCAAATAATGGCTCAATGCATGACCAGATTGAGCCATGACCAAATAATGGATCAATGCATGACCGGATTGAGCCATGACCGAATAATGGCTCAATGCATGACCAGATTGAGCCATGACTAAATAATGGCTCAATGCATGACCAGATTGAGCCATGACCAAATAGTGGCTCAGTGCATGACCAGATTGAGCCATGACCAAATAGTGGCTCAGTGCATGACCAGATTGAGCCATGACCAAATAATGGCTCAATGCATGACCAGATTGAGCCATGACCAAATAATGGATCAATGCATGACCGGATTGAGCCATGACCGAATAGTGGCTCAATGCATGACCAGATTGAGCCATGACTAAATAATGGCTCAATGCATGACCAGATTGAGCCATGACCAAATAGTGTCTCAATGCATGACCGGATTGAGCCATGACTAAATAATGGCTCAATGCTTGACCAGTTTGAGCCATGACCAATTAATGGATTGAGCCATGGATCTTAATTTTCCTTGCCCACATTTCTAACCTTAACTGAGGTTTGTAAAGTGATATCCTGTATTAAATGTATGATATTGCCAATGGAAGGGGCTTCTACGTCAAAATCTGCATCCTGTAACATTCAAGATCACCAGTGTAGTGGAAAGAAATATCAGTGGTTTCAAGTCAGTTTTAAAGGCCCCTCCCATAAGCAACGGTCATGTCATATTTCCCCACCCCAAGTGAAGTAAAGTAAAGTAAAGTAAAGCTGACATTTATTTACCGCTGATACCAGACAATGTCTGCTCATAGCGGTTGATAGTAACTGGCCAGGATTCGAACCTAGAACCCCTGGATCTCAAGGCGAATACTCTACCAATTGAGCTATTTCGGTGAAGGTAATGGTTGGTCCAAGTTAACAATGTTCCCTGCCTCCCACCCTGAAGAAGAAATATTGACCAATGCATTAATGTACTTGCAGGTTGATCCCGAGGTGCTTAAGGAACTACCACCTGATATCCGGCAACAGATAGAAGCTGCCATGAAGGCCAAACACAAAACCACAAGACACGAACAACAACCTGCTCAAAATTATCACCATTCTTCACAAACTACAACCAAACCCTTAAAAAAATTTGCTGTTTCTGAGGCTTTTATGCAAAAGCCAGGCCAGGAAAATTCCGAGCCTGAGTCGATTCACACAGGAAGCGAGGGAGGAGCGAGGGTGTTAGAGGGTGGGGAGGGCGTGCAGCCCCTGCCGAGGTTCGTGAGCGATCACCAGCAGCCCGGGTGTTCACACTGGAGGGTGCACACTCTCCACCAGCAGGCGGTCGACTTCCTGCAGCAGTGCGACGAGGACAGTAACGAACCGTGGAAACACAGTGACGATTGTGAAAATGTATCCGAAGAAAATGGGAACTCTGATACAGAAAAAGGTCATGAATTGAATGAGTTAGATTCAGAAAGAAATATTATTGGGGTCCAAGAGAAAACAGACACACTTGTTGAAACCAGAGATGGGTTACAAGTGACTGCATCAGAAAAAGTTGACGGGCCCATAGTAGCATTGCCTGCATACTCACAAGTAAGACGGTTATTTAGAGTAATTTAGATGGTAAAACCATTTTTTGGACTTTTTATTTCCATATTATAAATCTCATTCATTCTTATTGACTCTCATCAGAGACATTTAAACACAGAGATTGGAAACAGCAGGTCTGCCACTAGGTGTCAGCGCGGTGCACCATCTAACTCTCACATGATCACGCATGGGAAGAGGGGTGTTTATAACATATTCACAGGCATTATGAGTACATAACTAAATTTTAAAAGCTGTAAAACAGCTGAAGGAAATCAAAACAAAACACAAGCAAGCCCAAATGTTGACCAATAAACACCATGTGTGTGCTGGCGGTGAATACAGATCTGGGCCCGTGTTATAATATGGCGCCACCATGAGATCAGTTCGCCTGAGCGATAATGCAGAACTTCAAATTGTTTCCAATCTCTGTTTTAAATGTCTCTTTTGAAACAATACTATTTCTGATTGAATGTTGACAATGGGTTTCAGATTGACTTGTCGTGTCTGGAGGCTCTGCCCTCAGACCTGCAAGAGGAGCTCAGACAAGCTTATCTAAAGGAACAGAAGACGGATGTAGATACATTACCTACCACCACTGCCTCCAAACCCCCGGCGGTGCACCCGCTCATGCTGGTAAGTCGTGTCACCCACTCACACTGGTACCACCACTGCCTCCAAACCCCCGGCAGTGCACCCGCTGATGCTGGTAAGTCTTGTCACGTCTTAACCCTCGGCGGTGCACCCGCTGATGCTGGTAAGTCGTGTCACCCACTCATGCTGGTAAGTCGTGTCACCCACTCATGCTGGTAAGTCTTGTCACCCACTCACACTGGTAAGTCTTGTCACGTCCCAACCCTCGGCTGTGTACCCACTCATGCTGGTAAGTCTTGTCACGTCCCAACCCTCGGCTGTGTACCCACTCATGCTGGCAAGTTTTGTCACATCCCAACCCTCGGCTGTGTACTCACTCATGCTGGTAAGTCTTGTCACCCACTCATGCTGGCAAGTTTTGTCACATCCCAACCCTCGGCTGTGTACTCACTCATGCTGGTAAGTCTTGTCACCCACTCATGTTGGTAAGTCTTGTCACGTCTCAACCCTCGGCTGTGTACCCACTCATGCTGGTAAGTCTTGTCACGTCCCAACCCTCGGCTGTGTACCCACTCATGCTGGCAAGTTTTGTCACATCCCAACCCTCGGCTGTGTACTCACTCATGCTGGTAAGTCTTGTCACCCACTCATGCTGGCAAGTTTTGTCACATCCCAACCCTCGGCTGTGTACTCACTCATGCTGGTAAGTCTTGTCACCCACTCATGTTGGTAAGTCTTGTCACGTCTCAACCCTCGGCTGTGTACCCACTCATGCTGGTAAGTCTTGTCACGTCTCAACCCTCAGCTGTGTACTGGTCCTGTCGTCTTTTCCCCTCCCATTATGAAGTCCTCAGAAAAATCACAGATGTGTTTTTTTGAGGTACTGGAAGGTAACCTAGAAATCATTCTGTCTGTTCTGTGTCTGTGTATGTGTGTGTGTGTGTGTGTGTGTGTGTGTGTGTGTTTGTGTGTGTGTGTCTGTTACCTTGTTTCCTCTATTTTCCTTTGTGCGTTTGTTTGTCCCCTTTAAGTTATATAAGGTTACATAATATCTAGCACATTGGGGGGATGATTCTTTGATCCTCGATCACTGGTTGTAACATTTGGGGGCATAATTCTTTGATATTTTGCCTTGGGGGGAATAATCCTTTGGTCCTTGATCCCTGGTTGGTTGAAATATCAGTGGGGGGCATGATTCTTTGGCCTGCTGCCAACTGTGACTAATTAGGGCAATCAGATCCTTATCACTTATCCAGCACTCTATAGCCTCAATTGTTGCTATTGACCCACATTTGAACCAGTGCTACAACTAACCTCTGACTTAGCTGTGTACAACACAGTACAACACAGTACAACACAGTACATTATGTTTTTATCTGTATTCAGGCTGGCATGGGGATGGGGCATGGGTCTTGATATTTAAATGAATTAAATCAGAGTGCAGAGTATAAGTGACCTACATCATTAGGTCAGATTTCAACCAGTGCAATGTATTCAGTATTAAGGAACCTGGCTTTAGCCATGTGTACTATTATTGTTGACAACACAGATTATTACAGTACCAATTATGACGTTTGTCACAAGGTATCTAATTTTTTCTTCTTATTTCACAGGCGAGGTCTCCACTCAAGGGCTCACCACAGAATTCACCTTCCAAGGCTAGGTCCCCAATAAAGAGACGAAGAGGCAGACCAAAAGGAAGAAAAAATATCAGCCCAAGAAAAGTACAGGATGTGCTGCAAAGAAATATAGTGGAGCCAAAAGAGGTAGATATATATATATATATATATATATATATATATATATATATATATATATATATATATATATATATATATTCAGAAGATTTAGAATAACAGATTTAGAATAACAGATAAAGCTACATGAATTGAAAGTACATAAATTGAAGGTAAATGCAATATGCCAGTTAACATCTTTTACATTGATAAATTTGATCAGCTCCCGACAGAGACAGGAGACCAAAGAGACCAGCCAGAAGGATCTGTATCCACGGTAACAGAGAATGTGGCAGAGAACTCCGAGCCCCAGATTAACTTGTGTGGCTCCGTCACCCTGCCTGATGTGAAGGCTCTCATTCTGGAGTGGATATCATCCACGTCAGGTAAGCCTAACCTGTGTGGCTCCGTCACCCTGCCTGATGTAAAGGCTTTCATTCTGGAGTGGATATCATCCACGTCAGGTAAGCCTAACCTGTGTGGCTCCGTCACCCTGCCCGATGTAAAGGCTCTCATTCTGGAGTGGATATCATCCACGTCAGGTAAGCCTAACCTGTGTGGCTCCGTCACCCTGCCTGATGTAAAGGCTCTCATTCTGGAGTGGATATCATCCACGTCAGGTAAGCCTAACCTGTGTGGCTCCGTCACCCTGCCTGATGTAAAGGCTCTCATTCTGGAGTGGATATCATCCACGTCAGGTAAGCCTAACCCGTGTGGCTCCGTCACCCTGCCCGATGTAAAGGCTCTCATTCTGGAGTGGATATCATCCACGTCAGGTAAGCCTAACCTGTGTGGCTCCGTCACCCTGCCTGATGTGAAGGCTCTCATTCTGGAGTGGATATCATCCACGTCAGGTAAGCCTAACCTGTGTGGCTCCGTCACCCTGCCTGTGGCTCCGTCACCCTGCCCGATGTAAAGGCTCTCATTCTGGAGTGGATATCATCCACGTCAGGTAAGCCTAACCTGTGTGGCTCCGTCACCCTGCCTGATGTAAAGGCTTTCATTCTGGAGTGGATATCATCCACGTCAGGTAAGCCTAACCCGTGTGGCTCCGTCACCCTGCCTGATGTAAAGGCTCTCATTCTGGAATTGATATCATCAAATTCAGATATGCCTAAATTTCAACAATTTATAGATTGACTAGATATTTTGTGACAACTCAATTATCTGCAGTGAAACAAGTGGGAAGTATGCAAATTATCTTTGATGTTTGACTCGATTAAATAAAATATAAATTAGAACTATAAGATATGAAAGAAAAGTTTAGAGGTGAAAGATTTGTCATAATTTCATGTTTATATATTGTATGTGCTTTAATGAACAGAAAATTGACAAAAAATATTTATAACTGCATTTCAACCCAGACAATATAATTTGATGATGATTTGATAGAGGAGAATATTTGGCACTAAAAGAAGCAGTTTTACATCATTTTAGTCCTATATTAAAGTGTAGACAGGAGGTGTAGAAATATAAATGAACAGTGGGTTAACTCATTTAAATGTTCAGGAATCATTCTTTTGTAAATTTTCATGGTCATCTCAACTTCACAAGAAGTCCATGTTAACAGCATGAAATATGGGACATTGTCTTCTCAAATAAACATAATATATGAAGTGAAAAATGTCTGAAGATGGTTGATGTTTAGCTTAGTAGGGCTAATGTTGGGACGATATGAGGGTCACTACTAAGAGAACTACTTACTTTTCATCTATCTATGTTAATTTTACATCAATGACATCAAGAATGGAAGAATTTGTGTAATAAATGCAGAACTATTTATCGCTGATCCGCAACAGTTGCATGTTTGAGTTGGATGGTGCACCGCGCTGACACCTAGTGGCAGACCTGCTCTTTCCAATCTCTGTTTAAATATTTCTGATTGTGAGGAACGGAGGCAATCATTTCACCAAGTCATATCCAATGAGACAGCCCTTCCTGAATTTAAGTTTTCGATTTTATTATGCCCATACATGTATGTTTGGTAAAGATGCAGCTTTTACGTTGATGTGAAACGTTTGTCTGCAGATCCGGAAGGAGAGGATATGGAAGAGTTGCTGAAGTATCTGTGCGATCTCATACAGGACAAAGATCTGGAGAGAGTTGACCTGCTGCTCAAGTATATTTACAGGTCAGTGTGACCTCTGCCCAAGTCAAGTCAATCTTTTGTCAAAGCGTTAAGAGCAGACATAGTCTGAAATGGCACTATATAAATGTTTATTATTATTATTATTATTATTATTATTATTATTATTATTATTATTATTATTATTATTATTATTATTATTATTATTATTATTATTATTTTTTTGTTATCTTATTATCTTATTTTTAAATTTTTTATTAGTTTTATTATTATTATTATTATTATTTTATCATCATCATCATCATCATTTATTTATTCTTTATTTTGTGAGAGAGAAAGTCTCATAATACATTTCCAAGGTGTCTGAATTTAAAGGATTTAGATTATATATAATTCCATGTTGAAACATACATAATTACCTCAACCAATTACGGAAAGGTTTCCATTGCCTTCTAAAAACATCCATGTTTCTGTTTATTGCACCTATAGATTGCAATGTGCACTGAGCCAATAAGCCATCATGGGACTATGCTTAAGTCAGTTATGACAATATGGAGTTAATTGTGACTTACTATAGATATTAATGATTGCAAAATTCGTGCTCTAAATAGTAATAAAAAGTAATGTTAATAATGAACATTTTAGATGATAAATAATAAATTCTGTTTGAACCAAATTTCTATGCATGGCCTTTCAAGCCTGAGGACTCTGACCCATTTATCATTCTGTACACTGTATATATTATGTCTTCCGTTTATTACAGATGTATACAAAGGCAGGAGTCGTCGTCGCTGCCGGCATGGCAGGAAGGGTACAGGCACATCATCGACTACGTACAAAATACCACTCAAGCTGTCTACGGAAGCAAACTCAAACTAAGACACGAATAACAGACCAAAAGTACAATGCCACGCAGCTGGGGGAATGCAAAAACACTGCAAAAACAAATAAAGACCTCATGTGAAGGGGGTTATAGTGGTACCAGACAGTCAGCAGACAGAACTAGTCAACATGACGTGGTTGTGACGTGAATTTCAGATGTGGTTTTGATGTGATTAACTAGTAGAATATGCAAATCAAAATGATGTGAAATATTTAGATGGAAGTAACTGTTGTTTTCACATTTTTAATGAATCACAAGTAAAATGTTTCATATTTTGTGATCAAAATCATTTATCTTAATTTTATAAACAACATAACATGTCTATAATTCTGCCAAAAGGTGGCCTCTCTCTTGTTTTGTTGAGTTTGACCAGTGCATGACTTAAAAGGTATAGACATAAGGATTTATTCATTTTTATGAAGAAAAAATGTATATAATTACCATTTTTATAAAGGTTTAAATTTACAAATAATTTTTAAATAATTTTTAAAATGCTTCCATACCATATATATATATATATATATATATATATATATATTTTTCAAAGACATTGCCTTGGAATCATGGAAACTGATGACATGTATATAGTGTATATAATAAATACTTTTATAGATCATATGTACAGTGTCGATCATTTATATTTTGCTCAACCATATTACTATACAAAGCTTTGTTCTTATTTAGGTGTTGTATTGGTATAAAAATAAAGAAGTGATGGAATGAAATAATGCGGTGCCCCCGAGTGCAAAGCTGGATGCGTGATATGTTATTTGGAGTTCGCTAACAGACATGTAGGCCACGGGCCGTGGCGCAGTTGGTTAGAGTGCCAGCTTATTAGCACCAGTTCTTCTGTGGTGATCCAAAGGTCGTGGGTTTGAACCCCGGCCGTGCCGAGATTGAACTCGTGATCTAATTTCCCATATGAGCTGAGGCCCGTGCCTAAAGGGTTAACCCGTTGTCCTTGTAAATCTGTGACCGGGTGAGTTGTCATGTCAAGGACCTGCGACATGACAATTCAGTGAGGCAGCACTATATCTGCTACAAGTAGGTCTCATCACGAAATGACTGAAATAATGTTGAAAGTGATGTAAAACCCCAAACAAACCAAACAAACAAACAGACATGTACTTAGCCCTGAGATTACAGGATTCAAATATGTTTCGCCCATAATGGAGAATATATCATTACTTTTTCAGTATTACTTTGAAAACATTTTATATTTCACAAATACTACACCGGGAAGCACGACGAGCAGTTTTTTTTTATTAATTAAAATTGTAATTTTTATAATAGGATATCTAACACAGTCATACATTACCTTCAGTAATGAACATTTTATCATTTTATTAGATGTTTATTCTTTGAATATGAATAAAGACCCCTTTGCATTAAAAAATCACAAATGGTAATTTCAATAATTAAAGGGGAAGGAGACCTCGACTAAATTTGAATTTATGATCATTAATTCCTTGTGGCAGCTGTTTTGTCGAGGGGATTACAGAAGTACCAGCCAATCCATAGACAAAATAGGTTAAAATGCCGTTTTGACATGATTTTCAGATGTGGTTTTGATGTTAACTAGTGGAATATGCAGAGAAAAATGACGTGACCTATTCAAATGGAAAAGATTGATAGCAGTTCACATATTTTTAAATAAATCACGAGTAACATATTTCTTATTTTGTGATCAAAATCATTTATATCAGTATTGAAAAAGAATATAATGTCAACAATACTGCCAAAAGTTGACTTCTCTCATTATCTAGAGATTGAGCGCATGGCTAAAAAGTTACAATCTGAGGATTTGATTATTTTATAGAAAAAAAACCCAAATTATCAATTTTATTCAAGTTTGAATTAATAATTTATAGATATTTGTTTATGTTTTGACAATCATGTATAAAGGTGCATTATTTTTTCTTCAAAGTGCAGGCCGTGCTTTCATTACAGTCATTTTGAGACTTTGTCTCAACCCTGATATAGTAATTTACCATAGAAATTAGGTAGGTCAAGTTCTGAATTGTAGACCAGGCATTTGAGCAGTAATAGGGAAATGTAAGATCTTTGGGGCAAAATTTTGGGAGGGAAGGGGGGCTCCGAAGTGACTGGATTTGAAATGGTGGTGTGTTGATCTTTAAAGTCGCTGTCATGAATTATATAACTTTGTCAACCATAATATTAGCCTGATTTATATAATGACTAACAGAGAACAACTATATTGGTATATAAGTTTGATGAATGAGATTGGGAAAAAGTTCTACATATCCGCTAATAGTTGACTTCTGAGGATGTTGAGGTTGACCAGTGTATGACTTCACATTTGATATATGGTGAAAGAGTTGGGGAGTTGATCATTTCTTTCAAAGAAATTGGAAGGTTGGAATTATTAATCTGACCTCTTAAATACACATCTGACCTAGAACATTTTGCTCAATAAAGACAATACACATGCAGAAAAAATACCTTTGTGGTCCTCTTGAACAAAAACTGCACTGGTAGCAATACTATGACAAGTCACAATTGTTTTAAATATTGGATTAAGTGGACATGAAATAAATACATAAATATTTAGTTTTATAGAGGGATATTGCATGTATTTTGTGGTGTCCTTACCATAAGTAAAACTTCTTTCAATGAGGAAAAGGCATTTCAAGATCACAGAAAATACAGATTTGACATTTTGTGCTCACTTTTCATAAAAAAAGAGATAATTATGTCTTGTAGTCATTAAGATGCAACATTAATTTGGTGGCATTTATTTTCACTATACAGGTAGAGAGTACATCATTTTTTTATTTTGTTTTAAATTTGAGATGCATCCTGGTGACATTTTGACCATGATATTGCAAATATGACATATTGGAAACCTGATCTATCGATTAAAAAAAATAATGAATAATGAACTCTGAATAATGAATAATAAACTGTGAATAGTGAATAAGTAATAAACTTCACACATGTTTGACATGGTCGGGCTAGGATTAGGTCCGATACAAGCCTATCACCAATGACTCACCAATGATTGTTTTTTCCACATGTGCGCCCAATTTAATAAATCGAATAATACTTGACACAAACACCTTGAGAAAGAGGTCCTCTATAGGGGTGACCATCTGTTTGTTTGGCGGTTTACGCCACTTTCAACATTATTTCAGTCATTTTATGACGAGGCCTACTTGTATGATATATAGTTCTGCTTGACTAAATTGTCATGTTGCAGAGCCTTTGCATGACAACATATCCGGTCACAAATTTACAAGGACAATGGATTTAAGACCCTTTAGGCATGGGTATCAGCTCATATGGCAATTTGTATTAGGAATAGAACCCACAACCTCAAAATCATTACGGAGTAACTGGGGCTCATAACCCTGCGCTTTAACCAACTGCGCCCGTGGCCTGTATTGGGAGGTGTGGGATAAATGAGTGAAAAATTCAGGAAGGTACTATAGGGACCCTATAGATGAATCCCTATAAAGGACAACACCAGTGAAACATCTTATTTTTAATTGCAGAATATATATTATTGGGTTTTTTTCAAAGTCCAATTTCAACAATTGTTTTTCACCTCTAATTATAATTAATTTTACTTGCATTGCAATTTTTTGTGGCAATATATATCCCCTGGTAATAATTCCTGAAAATAATTGAAGCATTGCGTCATATGTTTTTAAATTAAAATATAACGCAAAGTCAAATTTTCACGAAAAATCTGAATAATGAACTGTGAACTAGCAAATAACTTTCCGCACGTTGGGATAAGCACACTGTCCACCAGTAGTCCAGTCAAAATATGAAATTACCCGGAACAAATTAGAACAGAAACTATTTTGGTGTTATTTGTCTCAGAATGTTACCCAGATGAACATATAAAAAGTCTACCAAAATCAACTTAGTGGAACACCACCTAATTTGCATAAATTCAAAATGGCTGCCTCTCATTGACGTTTCACCCAATTTCAGGCTTACATTCAGGTTTTTTTGTATGATTAAAGATTCCCTGTACACTGAAATAATATCATGCCCTTGCTGTTGGTGTAAAGCAGTTATTTTAAGGCCATGATAAGGAAAAAACTTATGTAGTGTTTCTTGTAATGTATTTCATACGATGATAGTATCATTCTGCTATGAAATACATTATATATTCAGTACATTAGGTTACCTTTATGGTGGAAAGAAAAAAAGAGTATCCATTAATACCACTTAGAACAAATGACTTTTCTTGTTGTTGAAGAATAGTTTAATAGTAAGAATATTTGTATAGTGCAGTATTATTCAATATATTTTAGATGAACCAAAAAAAATGAATATGTCAGTCCAGACACAAAACAACTAAGCATGTTTAGTATTAAAAATGACAATCTCTTATAATCAGTGTTGAGCCCTGTAGTTCTCCCACACTATAGGGTAATTAACCAATTAAGTTACAAGAGGCTGGGGTGTGCTACTGGGCAACATACTGTGACCCACATGTGATTCTCACTCAGCATTCAAATGTCAGATCTTACACATTGATGCAACATGAGGAGTTATTTACAGTGTAACATCACATGTAATTGAGAAATATTAAAAAGGCGTTTGTGGCAAACATTACATGGAGTGTACTTTCTTTGATGTTTGCATGAGTATTGCAAGTGAAGCTGTGAGTACTGTTTATATATTAATTACCGAGATAGCCAACCCCTGTGGATTGTAAGTCTGCAGCTCCACTACCCCAGCCACCGATTCTGTGTCTGTCCTTTTTGTTTTGAGAGTTATAAATGTTGGGCCAGCCATTCTCTGGCATGCAGCTACTGACACTAGACTTTGACAGATTTTACTAAGATTATAACAATGATAAAGTCAAAACATCTCATGTACACATCTACTACACCTCTAATTCTACTGCGCATTTTAGAATCTAACATAATCTAAAGCCTCTTCCCAGTCTTAAAATTCAAAATTCACAATGACATTGTTCATAGCATTTGCCTTGACTGTCCATCTGGTTGGACAAAGAACCCTTATGCCCAGAGAACAGTAGTTATTGTTTGCTTTATCTGAGCGGTCATCAAGCAGACTAATGAAGAGTTTCAATAGGTTCTCTGGCAAAGATGGAGTTTGTCTTCAGACTACTACCAGATACTTTCGAGTCAAGAGATTTTGAGTCATCAGTTTTTTGTGATGCACTAAACCCTCTTGCCATCAGCTTTGAACTTTCTATGTGGTAATCTAAGTTTGAGAAAAGATCGGGGCTCCCATGACATTAAGACATTGCCACATGAGCTTCTTCTTGCTTCAGAATATCATTAAAGGAGCTGATGCAAAAGTTTAAGTAGCATCAGTTGGCCAAGCATTGGTTCAAGCAGCTCATCCAAGAGTAGTAGTGGCTCCATTGCAGCTAGGTCTTGGTATCAAACTGTCCCATCATTTTGCATAAAAATACCTTGAAGCATTCATGAAATCACAGAGGTCACATGCAATTTATCTGAAGTTTGGGGTATGCTTAAATGACATGTGGCCACGAAACTGTGATACAACAAGCTATTTCACTAAAATCAACCAAAATACTCCAAACATGATTATTGTGTTTTGCTGAAAGTGCCAAGTACTGACTGTATTCTTTGGACCAACAAGTGGTCACATGCATACAAGCACTTACCTGGGTTTAGTATTGTAATGTATACAATCTGGAAGTAATTATCAGACATATTTTATGGTACTCTTTGGTGTTGGTAGTAAATTTAGCTTTTACTTTGAAGCATTCAAAGCTGCTAGTACAATCCCAGGAAATTAGTTAATCTAATTATGAGGTAAAGAACAAAAGAAAAACAAACAAAAGATAACAAAACAAATAACAGCAAAGAAATAAATGTCATACCAAAGACAATAAATGGTACTTTCCAACCCACTATGTGGGACTGAGATCAAGGTGTCATACCATAGACATTTTAAATATGGTCCTTTCACATTCTTTAGTGATGGAAGGTGATTTTTGGATGAGACTAAAAACTGAGGTCTCATGAACCTGAGTATCTATGCTAGGCAGCAGGTTTAAGATCCCTCCCCACATTTTGACGATAGCAGGGGATTGCCTTCCTGTGGGTGAATGATCGCCACTAATAGTCACCTATAGCTTGCAATTATGTGCAAATTCAATTCAATTGTTTATAGATCATTAAACGCAATTTTAAAAAAAAGATTCTATTTGAAAATTATTGGACTCTATCCTTTTTGATAACTTGTTATTGTAGAATAATATGTGTTGTAGAAGATATCAGAAAAGGTGTAAAACAGACAGATATAATCACATTACAAGCAAAGTGCTAATTTTCGACTTCTTTCTCTACTTTTATTGGTCATTTTTTAGATGAAGAGTACCAAATATGGGTATTAGCAATTTGAAAAGTTTCCCAATGGATTTCTCATGTCCAAAAAACATAAAATAGACTCTAAGATTACTCAAATATGTCAAATAGGAGCCAAGCTATATAATTTTTAAGATTTGCCCTGCCATGTGTCGGCCATTTTGAATTTATGCAAATTACGCATTGTTCCACTACTTGGATTTTGGTAGACTTTTACTATATTATTCTCTAGGCTCTTCTGAGACATTTTCTATCAGTTTCATTTCTGTTCTAATTTGTTCCGGGTTAGGCCATTTTTTGTCATATATTGACTGGACTACAGAGGCACAACGCAAACTATTACCTCTGGCCAACCCAGATTAGTATTCATCCGGTCCTACTTTTACTGGCCATGTGCTCAAGAACTGTCATTGTGTTGTAAATGTGATTGGCATGTTAACATCTCTTAATATCAAATATGAAGTTGCCTTGAGATGCATTAGAGTTCATTTCTTAACATTTGAACATTTTGTGTTGGTTAGTTTAACCAAAAGTATAACAGATTAAAAGAATTCAAATTAAAAACAAAGTGGCCATCTTTGTTGTGGGTCCGCCTTATCACACCCCTAGAAAATGGCTCCTCCGATTGAGAAAGTAGTTCCAAGTTTTATTTCACTTAATAGTTGTTTCTATATGCACAAACCTTTGTATTTAGGGTGAAATATATCATATTTTACCAATCTGAGTACAATCTAAGAAATAAAAATAAGTAAGACGGACAGTTGCATGAAAATTGGTGGATGTGCTGAGCCAGCACCAAAAGGCACCTTGTACAGAGGTGATAGGTTCACCAAGTCGCCCTCTGGTGGAGTTTGTGGGATAAGGTGCCTGATTTGGGAAAAACATAGAGGATGACATTTTCACCTGAAGATTTATAGAATAAATGATATCATTCAGGTTAGGGGTGGTAAAAAATGCTTTTATTTGCGAATAATTATTTTGCAATATACTTATTTACAAATGCTTATGGTTATCAGAAGAATTATTTCTTAACTTTTGTAAGTTTTGTAAGTTATTCTATTTCTTCTTACCAAATTGTCACATAATCGTGTAGATTACAATTGATATTTTACCGAAATCATTGCCATGTACAACTTCATTGAACAATATCGGTTTGTTAAAATCTAATATGCCCCCTGCCAATCTCTCCGACCAATGATTAAATATAGTGGAGTTGTACAGTTCTGGTTCCGGCAAAGTTGAACAGTTCCGGTGTGTACTTTTCAATGGGGAAAAAAACAACATGGAGATCGGCAATCGGCCTATGGCATTATATTGTAGTTATTCTGAATGATACATTAAAACTAGTCTAAGAGTGAAGCCATGCTACTTCCGACACGTGGAAGCAGATTCAAAGGAAGCAGAGTCACAGGAAGCTCAGGTACAACTCTTTTAAAATGTAGGATGCTCATAAATCATGATTATAAAGCAAACTGTCATTCATATTTTCATTTCATGTTTTTAGGCATTTTTTCTATCTGAGAAATGAACCTAAAAAGTCCACTTTAGGTCAAAGCGATATCAACACCTATTAATTCTAGGTCATTTTAACAATCTGAATGTTACTCTCATGTTGATTGCTTTGAACACCTAGAAGCTGGACACCAGACACAAATAGCTTGTGTCGACATAAAAAATGGTCCGGTTTTGTTGTTACCAGAACAAAAAATAAATAAATAAATTAAAAATATTAAAAAAAATATATAAAAAAATAAATAAATAAAAAAATGAAAATTTTGGTGTGTAAATTCAATATATGTGGGATATATATAGCTGAGTTGCTCACAACTGATTTTCCTATTTACGTTATCAGTTTTAGGTTTCATTCATGTATTGTTTAACAGATGCCAGACTGGACATGTCTAATGTTGTAAGACAGTCTTGCCATAAAGTGACATTGGTCAGTTGCCATGAACTTCCAAGCAGGGAGCCATACACCCTGTTAATACCATAAGAACTAAATAGTTTAAGTTAAAAATAAACAATCCAGTTGATATGTGTTGATTCAGGTGACGTTTAGGACCTCCATCATGGCTGCCATAGGGCCCTTGATAGAAGACTCAGCTGGCTTCTCTAACACAAAGTAGGTCATCATCTCAGCGCCACCTACCCCCTATAAAATAATCATAAATTACACTCTGAGTGCCCACGAGACAAAAGTGGAGCGGCCAACATATCAAATCAAATCAAATCATCGTAAGCTCTGAGTGCCCACGAGACAAAAGTGGAGTGGCCAACATATCAAATCAAATCAAATCACATGTAGACAGGTGTAAGACAAGATTATATGTTCTACATTTTGTCTAAATAGGAATATAAGGTTGTTATATTGTCGTACTCTTACCACGGGTACTTTATAACCGTCTTCTATGACGTAAGAATAGGGGTCCAGCGCGTCCTTGGTGGTCTGACTGATGTGAATTTTCATTGGCTACAACATTGAAATGGGCATAATGTTAACATTGAAATGAATTAATGCTTCCTTTATCTAAGATATTAAAACATCTCTAAATATAGGAAAAGTATTCATAAATAATTAAGAGATAAACAGCAATAATCTCATCTAAACACCAGTCTTAAGCCCTTTTTATGTGTAAAGATCTCAAGCCTGAGACGAAAACCAGTTTAGAAATCGGGTACATTATGATATTTATTGTGAATAGTGAATTATTGTAAATAGTGAATCATTGTGAATAGTGAACTATTGTGAATAGTGAATAAGTAACAAAGTTCACACACATGTTTATTGTGAATAGTGAATTATTGTAAATAGTGAATCATTGTGAATAATGAATCATTGTGAATAGTGAATTATTGTGAATAGTGAATTTTTGTGAATAGTGAATAAGTAACAAAATTCACACACATGTTTATTGTGAATAGTGAATTATTGTGAATAGTGAATTATTGTGAATAGTGAATTATTGTGAACAGTGAATAGGTAACAAAGTTCACACACATATGTTCATTAAGGTGCTGAACACAACCATCCAGAATGAACTTATAACCATTTGAGATGCTACACACCTGGCCAGAGCTTTCCATTTTATTGGCAATATTGACTGTTTCCCCGATCAGGCAATATCTGGGCATTTTGATGCCGACACATCCTGCCACCACAGCTCCGGTGTGAATGCCTGAAGGCAACATACATTCCTTATACTAGTGTAAGGAGAATATAGAGTTAATATTATTATAATATTCACATTATACCATAAAACCCATATTAAACCCAGCATCGACATTGCATAAAGCATTTGTACATAAAGATATATAAAAGTTAAATAAGCAACATGAATCCCAAACCTTTCAATTCTGGACCTCAGCACTGACCTACCAATTCTGGACTTCAGCACATACCTACCAATTCTGGACCTCAGCACTGACCTACCAATTCTGGACCTCAGCACATACCTACCAATTCTGGACTTCAGCACATACCTACCAATTCTGGACCTCAGCACATACCTACCAATTCTGGACCTCAGCACTGACCTACCAATTCTGGAATTTAGCACATACCTACCAATTCTGGAATTTAGCACATACCTACCAATTCTGGACCTTAGCACGTACCTACCAAATCTAGACCTCAGCACTGACCTACCAATTCTGGACCTCAGTACATACCTACCAATTCTGGACCTTAGTTTATACCTACCAATTCTGGAATTTAGCACATACCTACCAATTCTGGACCTCAGTACATACCTACCAATTCTGGACCTCAGTACATACCTACCAATTCTGGACCTCAGTACATACCTACCAATTCTGGACCTTAGTTTATACCTACCAATTCTGGACCTCAGCACGTACCTACCAATTCTGGACCTTAGCACATACCTACCAGTTCTGGACCTCAGCACATAACTACCAATTCTGGACCTCAGCACATACCTACCATTTCTGGACCTCAGCACATAACTACCAATTCTGGACCTCAGTACATACCTACCAATTCTGGACCTCAGTACATACCTACCAATTCTGGACCTCAGTACATACCTACCAATTCTGGACCTTAGTTTATACCTACCAATTCTGGAATTTAGCACATACCTACCAATTCTTGACCTGAGCACATACCAACTGATTCTTGACCTCAGCGCATACCTACCCAATCTTATCCGCATATTGCTGCCCTTTTCTTTGGAAGGATCCTGCATTTTTGACATGACCTCCACAAGGTCAAAAGACATGTCTGTAATATAGACTGCGTGGAATTTGGTGACCACAGGAGCCCCTGACACGACCATATAGGCATCACCTATTGTCTCCACCTGCAATGCCACAACAGTTACTTTCCACCGGGACTTCATCTCAGAAGCTGAATTGGCCTAACATCATAATTATCAAGGTACCTAATAAACTAAATAACCAAATTATCTCAACCTAATTATATAGCAGCCTGGTTATCTCACCAGTCTCATTATCTCAGATATCTGGATATCTATATTATTATATTATCTATATTAAACCATTGAGGACAAGTGATGTGAAACATATTCTTTTCAAATATTCATATATTTGCTGTTAGATCTTTTACTGATCTTTCATTTACACTATTATTTACCTTAGTTTAAATGGCATTATATGCAAGGAAGATAGAGGGTAAATAACACTTAGACTGGTACCTTATAAACTCTGTGCTTCTCACAAACTTTGTCAAACTGGGTGTACATTTCATTGAGCATATTGACAACATTCATAGGGATGAGCTTACTGCAGATGCTAGTGAAACCACACACGTCTGTGAACAGGATGGTTACTGAATCGAATGTCTGAAAATAAACCCAGACACGTCTGTGAACAGGATGGTTACTGAATCAAATGTCTGAAAGTAAACCCAGACACGTCTGTGAACAGGATGATTACTGAATCAAATGTCTGAAAGTAAACCCAGACACGTCTGTGAACAGGATGATTACTGAATCAAATGTCTGAAAGTAAACCCAGACACGTCTGTGAACAGGATGGTTACTGAATCAAATGTCTGAAAGTAAACCCAGACACATCTGTGAACAGGATGATTACTGAATCAAATGTCTGAAAGTAAACCTAGACACGTCTGTGAACAGGATGGTTACTGAATCAAATGTCTGAAAGTAAACCCAGACACGTCTGTGAACAGGATGGTTACTGAATCAAATGTCTGAAAGTAAACCCAGACACATCTGTGAACAGGATGGTTACTGAATCAAATGTCTGAAAGTAAACCTAGACACGTCTGTGAACAGGATGGTTACTGAATCAAATGTCTGAAAGTAAACCCAGACACGTCTGTGAACAGGATGATTACTGAATCAAATGTCTGAAAGTAAACCCAGACACGTCTGTGAACAGGATGATTACTGAATCAAATGTCTGAAAGTAAACCTAGACACGTCTGTGAACAGGATGATTACTGAATCAAATGTCTGAAAGTAAACCCAGACACGTCTGTGAACAGGATGATTACTGAATCAAATGTCTGAAAGTAAACCTAGACACGTCTGTGAACAGGATGGTTACTGAATCAAATGTCTGAAAGTAAACCCAGACACATCTGTGAACAGGATGGTTACTGAATCAAATGTCTGAAAGTAAACCCAGACACGTCTGTGAACAGGATGGTTACTGAATCAAATGTCTGAAAGTAAACCTAGACACGTCTGTGAACAGGATGGTTACTGAATCAAATGTCTGAAAGTAAACCCAGACACGTCTGTGAACAGGATGGTTACTGAATCAAATTTCTGAAAGTAAACCCACACACGTCTGTGAACAGGATGGTTACTGAATCAAAATGTTAAACAAAACTCCATCGCGTGTAAACAACTCTTTTTCAAATCTTAAACCAAATGTCTTTTTGATATATTTGATTTATTAAATGTTATCAGATTAAAGCTTTGTATATAGAGTCCTAAAATAAGAAACTCATGAATTGATTACTCATATGCAAATATACATTTTAACATATATGGTGTTTGAACGGCCCTTTCTCGAGACGATAATTAAAGATCCATTCATATGGATGAAGGCTTGTATGGCAATTATTTCATCTCATAGAAATAATAAGACATTCAAACATTCAATCTATGCAACCGATCATCTTCGCTCTTTACCAGACACCTATATGCCCTAAACTACATTGCTTTATTTCTGTATTGATGTCCTATCTATCACCAGCTTATTGGTTATTGACGTCAACTCACTGAGCATGTTTTGATGGCAGGTTCACCATTTTTGATTTTGTCAGCCACTACTTTAGGGATCATCTGGTAGAGCAGGGCGTCTGTCCTCCTCAGCTCCTTGTCCACGCTCGCCATGCTCTCCTCCAGCCGGGCAGACTTCTGCTTCTCCTGGATAATATAGATTAATATGTTTAGCTCTTGCATTATGGCAGTTGATAGAGATATGTTATATAATGAGGATGAGGAGACTGGTACAAGGGATGAGAGGATGGACCTGGCAGGACAGCATCAGGAATGAGAGGATGGACATTGCACCAGGGATGAGAGGACAGTCTACAAGGGATGAGGGGATGGGCATGGCAGGACAGCATCAGGGATGAGGAGACAGGCTGGCACCAGATATGAGAGGATGGCAGGACAGCATCATTAATGAGAGGATGGACATGGCAGGACAGCATCAGGGATGAGAAGATGGACATGACAGGATAGCATCAGGGATGACAGGATGGACATGGCAGGACAGCATTAGGGATGAGAAGAAAGATCGGTAATAAGAGCTGTGAGGATATCCGAAGCGAGACTGACACCAGAGTTTAGGGCAGTTTGAGTTTGGACAATGATGGAAGGTTGTAAGGTTTTAAATTCGCCATTTAGAGCAAGCTTACTTGTGCCAGAGCCATTTTGAGTTCAGCCTGTTGCTGTGTACCCAGTAACACCATATCACGACTTGAATCATGGATGCTGAGGTCGTTGATGAAGATACCGATGTCGTACATACGCTCCAGATTGTCCATTCTGCAATAAAATGAGAGAAACTAGGCCATATTTTAAATTTAAATATGATACAGGTGACATGTGACCTGTTGAATTCCAAAATGGCTGACATGTTTTCTTTTTTTATAAGTATCGGATTGATGTGACATCTGTATATCATAACAGATTTGATAGGAATTTAAAATGCGAGCCACTTTTCATCTAAGTCTTCAGGCAGTGACTGTGCTAACTGAAAGGTTGGTAATAAAATGATTGAGCACATGATACAGTCATGTGTAGTACATTGTAAATCTACCTATACAGGTTGGAAATACAGCTACGTACAGTACATTATTGACGACGAGGTGTAGTCTTGTTTGCTATACTTTAGATTGACCTTCATAATTGACCTTAATAAGAGAAGATACAGTTATGTGTACTACATTACAGATTGACCTACATAGCTGACCTTGACAGGAGTTCAACACAATCAGTACACTGTAGATTGACCTGTATAATTGACCTTCACAGAAGGAGATACTGTTAAGTGTAGTTCAGACTGACCTACATAATTGACCTTTACAGGAGTAGATACAGTAAGTAATAATGACTGACCTACATAATTGACCTTCACAGTAGGAGATACAGCCATGTGTAGTACAGACTGACCTACATAATTGACCTTCACAGTAGGAGATACAGCCATGTGTAGTACAGACTGGCCTACATAATTAACCTTCACAGTAGGAGATACAGCCATGTGTAGTACAGACTGACCTACATAATTGACCTTCACAGTAGGAGATACAGCCATGTGTAGTACACTACAGATTGACCTACATGGGTGTTGCCAGGAAAATGACGGCCATCCAGTCTTTCATCCAGATCATCTGACCCTTGAGCCTCAGACGATTATTACTGTACATTTCATCAGTTCCGGTTCCGGTTGCAATTGATTCTGAAGATAAAATCAACAGCAATGAGTAAAAGGCATAGGTCAACGGCCTTAGAGCTAGCTGATCATTGCCTATTTGTAATGCTTGAATATTTCTGCAAATACCTGTTAATTACTTCATTAATGATTATTTAAAGTATTTATCCAGCTTTGCAACTCAAAAACAGAACATGTGACAGAAAATATTTCCTCCCTTACTGCAGAAGTTAAACTGACATCGCTAAGAAAAAAACATGGAAAAGAATTAACCGTGATCCACACCTACGGCCCACATCTAAGACGCAGGTGCAAAACAATCAGGTTAATTTGTATTTTAAATAACACCAATGCATGTAATTAAACCAACCTCTTGTCCTAGTGATGGTATTGCCAAAAGTATCGATCTCACGGTGTATTGTTTCCATAGAGACCAACTCAAAAGAATTGTTTGTATAGAGTAGAATCTATAACAGACAAAAAAAAGACATTCTCAGCATTAAAACCACCAATGAAACCAACAGTACTGATTTGTTGAAAAAAATGATACCTAACGTGTCTGCAGTCCAGAAGTAGTGATATCAATTGCCATGGTGCAAGCACATCTTCTTTAGAACATAAAATGTCTGAGGTATGTACCTCCTGTGCATATATAAACATTATGTACCCACCACAGCGCTATGAACAGACTTGTCTGGTATCAGCGCTATATAAATATTATTATCATTATTATCATTATATTATTATTATTATTATTATTATTATTATTATTATTATTATTATTATTATTATTATTATTATTATTATTATTATTATTATTATTATTATTATTATTATTATTATTATTATTATTATTATTATCATCATTATCATTACCATTATTATTATTATCATTATCATTATTATTGTTGTTGTTGTTGTTATTACTATTATTACTATTATTATTATTATTATTATTATTATTATTATTATTATTATTATTATTATTATTATTATTATTATTACTATTAGTATTATTATTATCATTATCATTATTATTATTACTTACATTCTCGTAAGTGAACTCCACCATGGGTTTGAGCAAAGTGAACATTTCATCTAGAGCCTGCCCCACACTCCTTGGTAGCATCTTAGCCAGGCCTGTGCCTATTGTTTTGATGATCATATTCTCGTTGAAGACGAGATGGAACGGGAACACCTCCACCAGGGTGTCATACATGATGGGCAGCGCGTCTGAAGTCGCGTCCTTCTTCTCGATTTCCTCGAGATCTACATATCCCGTGTTGTCAAAGTGCAGTTTCATCACCTACAAACATTTTAATTGAGGAATATTCAAATATGAACTGTGAGGGTCTTTGAGTGTACCCCTTATGTACTGGTTGTGGTCCCAGAGTCGTTAGGAATCTCTCTCTTAGACTAACTAACACTCTGATAAGATGTGAGAGAATACTTGTGATATATTAATTACTATACAAAACTACTCGACAACTACTATATATATGGGGTTCATCATTATGGCACTTAATGGCGCTCAGCGCTGTACTCACTGCATGTGACATCGTGGCACTCAGCGCTGTACTCACTACATTTGACATCGTGGCACTCAGTGCTGTACTCACGACATGTGACATCGTGGCACTCAGCGCTGTACTCACTACATGTGACATCGTGGCACTCAGCGCTGTACTCACTACATGTGACATCGTGGCACTCAGTGCTGTACTCACGACATGTGACATCATGGCACTCAGCGCTGTGCTCATTACATGTGACATCGTGGCACTCGCTGTACTCATTACATGTGACATCGTGGCACTCAGTGCTGTACTCACTACATGTGACATTATGGCACTCAGTGCTGTACTCACGACATGTGACATCGTGGCACTCAGTGCTGTACTCACGACATGTGACATCGTGGCACTCAGTGCTGTACTCACTACATGTGACATCGTGGCACTCAGTGCTGTACTCACGACATGTGACATCAAGGCACTCAGCGCTGTACTCACGACATGTGACATCGTGGCACTCAGCGCTGTACTCACGACATGTGACATCAAGGCACTCAGCGCTGTACTCACGACATGTGACATCGTGGCACTCAGTGCTGTACTCACGACATGTGACATCAAGGCACTCAGCGCTGTACTCACGACATGTGACATCAAGGCACTCAGCGCTGTACTCACGACATGTGACATCAAGGCACTCAGCGCTGTACTCACGACATGTGACATCGTGGCACTCAGTGCTGTACTCACGACATGTGACATCAAGGCACTCAGCGCTGTACTCACGACATGTGACATCAAGGCACTCAGCGCTGTACTCACGACATGTGACATCGTGGTACTCAGTGCTGTACTCACTACATGTGACATCGTGGCACTCAGTGCTGTACTCACTACATGTGACATCGTGGCACTCAGTGCTGTACTCACTACATGTGACATCGTGGCACTCAGTGCTGTACTCACTACATGTGACATCGTGGTGCTCAATATTCTACTTACCACATGTGACAGTGTGGAGCTTTCCTCTTCACTGACGACCTCTATCTCTATCGGGGTGTCATAGATCATGTGAGCAACCTAAAAGATAAGAAAACAAATGTTTTGGCGGGAATTATATGAAAAGATAAGCCAATTGCCTTAGAGCTATAATGACCATTGCTTTTCCTTTGTGACGTTTTATTTGAAATGCCTACAAATTGTTATATAAATAATAATCTTTTCCCAGCTTTGTTAGTCAAGAACAGTCGATGTGGCGAAAATAATGTGCCCAACAATTCCATCAACCCCCCATATAGCTTTATTTTAGAACTGTTGCTAAATTCAGATTATTGGAGTGCGGCACCGGAGGTTTCCAGGTATTTATTTCTGTGCAAATAATTCAATGATTTCATACTCAGTCACCGCCCCTTTTTTAAGGTTTCAAACTGGGGCTTTAAATTACAAGAGCGAGGCACTGGATGTTCCATGTGTCTGATATTTCCAATTCTAATGTGGAGCCACATTATGACAGCTATTGAGTTGTTTTTTTTTCAAATATCAAAAGAAAAATGGTGAAATCTGAGCCCCATGTTAACTAGATAGCATTGGTCCCAAAGTGATACATCACCTTAGCCACGGATAGCTAAGAACGGCAACGAGAAGTTTAAGAGGAAAAGATCAAAGATAACGGACAGACAGAATGACAAAAATTGTCCCGCCTCACAGCACAAGCTATGCTGACATAGTCACTGCAGCATAGCTAACTACTTGGTTTCCCATCATAGAAAATGGCAAAAAATCTTAGCCCCATATTACAAATAGATAGAATTGGTCCCCTTATGAAACAACATCTGACCCAGGAATGGCTAAGAACTCCACCCAGTAGTTTCAGTGGAAACGATAAAAGTTAACGGACGGACAGACAGAATGACAGAAAATAGGTGTTATATACTCAGCTCGATGCAAAGGAGAGTAGCTTTATAACTGAGGTATTAGATCTTAAAAGGTTTTATATTCCACAATTATGCAGCCGATATGTTGTTTTACCGTCTAAATGAATGCAGTTAATACAATAAAAAGATATGTTCTGTTGAAAATAGGATATTTTACCTGAGTAATTTGACCTATCACATAATAAACAAAGTCTTTTCTTCTGCTGCGGTAATGCAATGTTAGTCCTGCACGGGTCTCCGCCTCACAGAAGAATGAAGGCGGTTTAAGTTTAGGGTAGGTGAACCGCAGATACTCGTGAAGGTTGTCCAAATTATTCAGAAAGTTTGTCATATGTCTTCCCATCACTCTTAGTATTCTATCATATCCATATGTCTTAAAGTAAAAAAAGACACATCAAATGACACACAAATGTAGGAGAAATATGATGGTCAATAACATTTGATTAGGGTATAAACATGTATACTATCTAAGGAAAAAAAAGAGCTTGAAATAAAATCTGATTTGATGAAAGCTTTAACTCTGGTGGTAGGTTTACTATGGGAGTGTACTCACGGTGATGTAGGGCAGGAAAGTGAGCCCACACATTTCCAGAATGTCTTCTGCTGGTTCCCCCAGTACCTCGCTGGCAGACTTCACCAACCGGGGAACAAGCGTTTCAGAATATACCTTGGTTGGTGTAAACTTTTTGTGGTTCACGCTAGCAGCTTTTCTTATCGCATCCCACTTTTCTTCACCATATTTGATGGAGACCGTGTGCGATATTCCCTCCAGGACAAACCCATACATTGCTGAAAATCTGGAAGAAAAATTAAAGCCTTTATATACGCTAGAAAGGGTCCGAGGAACTAGAATTCAAATATGATCATGAGTTACTAGTAATACCAGATTTAGACACTTTGAGGTATCACTCTCTGATTACCTTCTTAAAGGATAAAGGATCACAAAGTAACTATGGTAACCTTCACACGGCCCTGATCTTGGCACAGGTCAGCTCAACAAAGAGTAGCTTGCTTGCAAAGGTAGTGAGGAATGAGAGGTAAAAAACACCGGAAATGAAGCCCAAATAAAAAAGATGGCGGACCTTTGGCCAAGTATGACCAGGAGGCAGCTTCTAGAATTCAACCTATATAAGGCCCATATGGGGGTTGTTTGATGGGGGGGGGGGGGATACGAAGCGACGTATATCCTGGTTCATCAGGCATAAAATGCTTTATGACTCCAGGTGTATTACCGTTTCTAATATTGCTAGTTTCCTACCAAAACTTCATCATTTTTGAAAAAATTAGACCTTTTTGTTGTCACATACGGGAGATTCGTATGTTATTAGGCGTAGACGGTAGATTCCAGTAATTACAATAAAACCAACCATAACACCATAGACAGATAAGGATTTCTTTTCAAATACATAAATTTAGTGTGTGCACATACACTCATTATCGCCCTCTTTTAATCATGGTACGATTTGAGACATACATTTGCATACATTTACATTGATATCAATGCTGATAAGTGATCTAATAGGGAACTTACCTTTACAGATCTTACACATAGGATATTTCCATAGATTGATAAATGGCATATTGATATTTCACTGGATTAGTTGATGACAAATAGATATCTTCTGAAAATATTATAATCTCTAGTTTGCTTTAGAATACGTCTTACCAAATGTAAAATATTCAAGATTTTGATATGGACATTTCCTTTTAGATTTCTGTAAAGAGCATATACGG
The DNA here is from genome assembly GCA_949316495.1 of Amphiduros pacificus. Classification (NCBI taxonomy): domain Eukaryota; kingdom Metazoa; phylum Annelida; class Polychaeta; order Phyllodocida; family Hesionidae; genus Amphiduros; species Amphiduros pacificus. The sequence continues at coordinate 11,969,553 of OX439012.1, read as the reverse complement.
TATAAATCCTAGATTACTACACCTTTTTCTCAAATGATAATTTTTGATATAATCTCCATGGAAATCTTTCTATATTTCAGATGCCATATACTGTACTGCCTTAAGAAGCCATTGCGTATTTTCTAGGTCACTTATACCGAAAAGGGGTAACATATCAAAGCTAGTTTCATAACAAATGTGAACACTCATATATACGTGTCAATTTATATGGACAAATGATGCGTGAGGGAAGGTATTTAATAGTTACCAGTTCATTATTCAATTTTCTCTCGAAAATTTGACTTTGCGTTACATTTTAATTTAAAAACATATGACGCAATGCTTTAATCCTCTGATTGACATTTCCGACATGTAAAAGTGAAAATATCATTTGTGAAAATATATACATGTATTTCATTTCTATCTATATACATGTATGCATAGATGAAAGACATTAAAATGCTGAGTTGACTCTCGGTGAGTTATATATTAGGCTCAGCTTGACTTTGAAGTGTAAATAACATTGATGCTGGAATTGATCACACCTCGGCTGTTGGAGTGCATGGATATGAAAACAACCCAGGCCAGCTTCTCAAAATAACTGAACTATACAAAGTGGTATTGATGATGCTACTTCTAAAATTATACCATATGAAAGCGTGGCTGTAGATCAGAATTAAAATGATACTGAAGGGCTGAAAAGTGTGGCACAAAACACCTACAGCATTTTGACATCGCTGAGCAAATATTTAGCTGTACATTCTGTGTAAAGCTCTATGATATATATATATATATACATATATATATATATATATATATATATATATATATATATATATATATATATATATATATATATATATTGATGTAACATCACAACTTAAACATATTAAAAGTTATCCAAGAAAATCATGAAGTAGTAAGAAAGTGGTATGCATTGAGAATATATCTTTAATATTTATCTAAATTAGACTAATTCTAATTAGGATATTCTTTGTTTTGTCTAACTTTATCCTTTCAATTCTTCCCATTTCTTTAATTACTACATGGAATGACAAGGTATGACACATTCTACGTCAAGCAATAAGGTACACTTTCTCTGAGGATGATCACCAGCAGACTTCTTACCTTATTCTAGGAGTGAGAGGTAGACCTGGGTATCCACAATCCGGGCATCACATACTGAGAGCTCAGACTGGAGCACCCTCTAGTCTATCTGAGCCATGCCGTGCGGCCGATGGCAAGCACCAGGAGGTGGCGAGGTCATCCCTGTGTCACTCCGCATCCTGCTGTGTGTCACGTACTCCCTATGTACCCCAGGTGCGACAACTTACAACAATCGATGTCACTCACCTCCCGTACCAAACATGTATTATGTGCCATTCTGTCAGTCTATCGAGTCCAATCACAGCCAAAATGTGATTTAAGTGGAATGGACCATGTCTATCATTGACCTTTTCTATCGTAGGGTTTATCAAGCTAGATCTGCCGCGTAAACACAGTGCCCCACTCTTCTCACATAAAACTTACTATCTCTGATAAATGAAATGACTTATCACCATTAACATGAATTCAATCTTATTAAATATATTGTTCAATAATGGAATAACAATCCATGGGTTTCTCTTTTGATGATGATGATGATGATGATGATGATGATGATGATGATGATGATGGTATACAGGGTGTATATATATATATATATGTATATATATATATATATATATATATATATATATATATATATATATATATATATATATATATATATATATATATATATATATATATATATATATATATATATATATATTTCCGCCCATGGTAATTAGCAAGACAAAGGAAACAATTACGTGACAGTTACTGGCAATGTCTGTTGTGCGCATGCGCCTGAGGCAACCATCATTGCTCAAACGCAAAACTCAACATCTGACAAGGCACCATTCTTGACAGAGTTGGCGTAATTCTTTGTAATTGTTATGCATGACACATATGACAACAAAAATTGTGATATATAATCATTTATGTTTTTTTTGTCATTACAATATTACTTGACTAGCTCTAATAGTTAATAGTTAAACCAGTTAATAGTTAAACCAGTATTTTAATATTTTTTTGTGATCTTGTACATTTTCCACACCATATCATCTCTCTTTGTTATGTAATAGTATTGTTGGTAGTTTTGATAAGGAGGGTTTAACCTTTGCCTGTGATGAGTTAGTTGCATGCATTGAGGCGGTTGATTGTTGATGTGGTATGGGGCCTTTGAAGGCAGCTTCTGTGGGAGCCCCTCGGCTTACATCTGTCCCATCCCCCATTGAAGCTCACGTATACCCCACCAACCTAGGACAGCTAATATACATCCACTCCGATCAGTCCTGCCTGGGCAATAACTCATCACTAGAAATGGCAGACATAGGGATATAACTTTTTTACTACTCAGAATACATCTGCAAATGATATGTGATCGAATGTCAACCTTCTTAGGCTATTTTGATCAAATATTGCCAGTGACCTTGAAGTGACATTTCAATGACCTTGAAAATAGAAAGCCTATTTTTACGAAATTATCTACATGTTTCATTATCCTATCATCTACATCTTTCAAATACGAGCTCGTAGAGTCCTTATTCATCAAAATCTGTTCATAATTAACAATTTGAGAGCAATTTATATTTTTGTGGTCAATCTATAAGGGAAAACAGAGGAAAATACTATAATACTAAGTTTTTTTTAGATAATATAAAAATTCCAGCTTATTGGGGGTTAGTTTATGAAAATATATAGAATACTGCACAGAAAAACACATTAATACTAAAAAGAAATTGAAATAAAAGTCCGTCAATTTCAAGATTTATTATGAAGCTAAAATGATTAGAAATAGCTTAAATCGGTAGGGTTACAAAAGTGACAAATTGACGGACTTTAATTTGACCTCGCATTTATTTTTGAGATATTAGATAAATCAATTATTAATCTAATTTCAGAAAATAATCAGCAATAAGTTGCTCTTATCATAATAATACCTAAAAAAGAAGAAATATTCACTGAAAAATATGAGAAAATTAGTCATGAATAGAAATGATTAGAAAAAAATATAATAAAAAATATATTGAATGTAGAGTCAATTGGGTTCAATCATTTTGATAATTTTTGAAAAAATGGCATTCTGTTTGGTTGATTTGGTGAATGGAAGTAGAAATCGGCCAATATTAAATGTCACTGAAAGTGCTCTGTAGGGTGCTTTCTTCCGCTCCTCTCCCACTGCTATAGACCCGTTACATGAGCTATGTCACTCATTCTCGCTGATGTAAAGCTTAAGGTGCCTATCCCCCATTGAGGCTCACGTATATCCCCCAACCTAGGACAGCTAATATACATTTATTCTGATCAGTCCTGCCTGGGCAAAAACTTAAAGCTTAAAGTGCCTATCCCCCATTGAAGCTCACGTATGCCCCACCAACCTAGGACAGCTAATATACATCCATCCTGCCTGGGCAATAACTTAAAGCTTAAAGTGCCCATCCCCAATTGAGGCTCACGTATGCCCCACCAACCTAGGACAGCTAATATACAGCCATTCTGATCAGTCCTGCCTGGGCAATAACTTAAAGCTTAAAGTGCCCATCCCCAATTGAGGCTCACGTATGCCCCACCAACCTAGGACAGCTAATATACAGCCATTCTGATCAGTCCTGCCTGGGCAATAACTTAAAGCTTAAAGTGCCCATCCCCAATTGAGGCTCACGTATGCCCCACCAACCTAGGACAGCTAATATACAGCCATTCTGATCAGTCCTGCCTGGGCAATAACTTAAAGCTTAAAATGCATTTCATCTTCAATTATGATGGATATATCTTAGAGTAATAAACTATATTACTGCAAGGATACATTAAGCTTTTAGATCCTTTAGAATCCTACCTAAGTGACCGATCCTTTAGAATCCTACCTAAGTGACCGAACCCAAGCAGTCTGTATCCAGGGAGTAATGTCTTCCAAAAGAAAACTCTCTTGTGGTGTTCCACAGGGGTCAGTCTTAGGCCCTCTGCTTTTTACGGCTTATACTGCACCTTTGGGTGATATTATGAGGAAACATGGCCTTGAGTTCCACCTCTTCGCGGATGACAATCAACTGTATGTAGTGTTCAAACCGACAGTTGCTGGAGCAAAAATTGCCTTAGATGTGATGGAAAAGTGCATTCATGAGATTCGTAAGTGGATGGCAATCAACTTCCTCCAGCTGAACGATGACAAGACGGAGTTCCTTGTGATTTCATCTCGGTTCCAGAAGCCCCCACCAGTTGGTTCACTATGCATTGGATCAAATGAGATCGCTAAATCTGTCTCTGCCAGAAACATTGGAGTAATATTTGACAACATAATGTCTATGGAGCAACAAGTAAACAGTGTCACACGTCAGGCATTCCTTCAAATAAGGAACCTTGGCATGATTAGAAAGTACATTGACACACATACAGCTGAAATATTTGTGCATGCTTTCATAACATCAAAGCTCGACTACGGCAATGCCCTATACTATGGGCTCCCACAGTCCCTCATACAGAAGCTGCAATATGTTCAGAACACAGCAGCTAGGATCATAAGTGGAAAAAGGAAATATGACCACATTTCACCAGTGTTGCAGTCTTTGCACTGGCTCCCAGTTCAGCAAAGAATAGATTTCAAAATCCTCCTCACAACATTCAAAGCGATTCACGGCCTAGCTCCCGAGTGTATTTCTGAGCTTGTAAGGTCTCATACACTGGAGAGAAGCCTTCGGTCTGGGGAACTACATCTTCTGCATGTGCCCCGAACCAATATGGTAACTCATGGTGACAGAGCCTACGCTAATGTAGCTCCAGTGCTTTGGAACATGCTGCCCCTTGACCTTAGGAAATGTGAGACTGTCGACTCATTCAAGCGTGGACTAAAGTGTCATCTGTTCAAGCAATGTTATAGATGTTAATGCATGTCATCGTGTATATCACAATCTCAATATACTCTCTCAATCATACTGTCTTAGCGCCTTGGGGCAGGACACTGATACATGGCGCTGTATAAATTTCATGTTATGTTATGTTATGTTATCCTTCAAATACGATAATTTGTAAGATATGTAAATAATAAGTAAAGAAGAACAGAAGGAAAACTAATAATTCATGCGATTCCCACTTATTGCGTTACCTGATTTCTTATGGTGTCATTAGCGATTTCAAACTTGACTCCACCATCCCGTCCCCCAATCTGGCACATCAGCATCGCATCATAATGTCTTCTAGAATATCGCGGTAAACGGCACACTAACCTCCGGGCAAAATGTTACTCCTTAAAACATAATTTGCACCTAAAGATTTCTTGTGATATATAATCATAACACGATTTTTTTCTTTAAAATGTCTTTTATCCTTTGTGCACTGCCTTTCAACATTCTCAATTAAAATGAGAATGGTGCACTGGCCCTTCGCTTTCTCAGTATGAAATGCCCCGCCCTTCACTCTCACACAGTGAAATGCCCTGCTCTTCCCTTCCATAGTGTGCAATGCCCTGCCCTTCCCCTTCATAGTGTGAAATGCCTTGCCCTTTATTTTCACAGTGTGAACTGCCCCACCCATTACTTTCATCATGTGAAGTGCCCTGCCCTTCACTTTCTCAGTATGAAGTGCCCTGCCCTTTATTTTCACAGTGTGAACTGCCCCACCCATTACTTTCATCATGTGAAGTGTCCTGCCATTTAATTTCACATTGTAAAATTCAAAGATTTCTTGTGATATATGATCATAACATGACTTTTTTCTGATCAATGTCTTTTCAGCTGTCAAAACATTAACTATGGTATTGATCCCCATCCACCTGTCTTCAAAAGCATTTATCACCTATGCCAATTGCCACATAAAGATTTGTAATTGATATTTTCCAAACATGACTTGAGGATGTCAAATGTACAATGTTCTATTCAGTGCCAAGATGAGATTTAAAGTGCAGTTATGTAATTGTTGCGATTAGCCAATTTATCATTATTTTAACCATGGGATATTTTTACTTTATGTGATTTGGTCTCTAATTGCAGTTATCTGTCGCATTATTTGATTATTCAACTGATAAGGTTTGGGAACCACTTTGGATGTATCTTTCCTAATATTCATTATACATGGTATCTTCTTGACAATGTCATTTAAAGGATGGCTTATGTAAAGGATATAAGATAATCTCACCTCAATGTATGCCATATGTATCTGATATAACATTTTGAGTCATTGTCCCCTCCTGCTGGTAACATGGTTAGCCAATGTGAGCATTCTGTACAGCATGCATCTGGCAACATGACAAGCCAATCTGAGCATTCTGTACAGCATGGCGGCTGGTAACAAAATTAGCCAATGTTAGCATTCTGTACAGCATGGCGGTTGGTAACATGATTAATCAATGTGAGCATTCTGTACAGCATGGCGGCTGGTAACATGACTAGCCAATGTGAGCATTCTGAACAGCATGGCGACTGGTAACAAAATTAGCCAATGTGAACATTCTGTACAGCATGGCGGTTGCTAACATGACTAGCCAATGTGAGCATTCTGTACAGCATGGCGGCTGGTAACAAAATTAGCCAATGTGAACATTCTGTACAGCATGGCGGTTGCTAACATGACTAGCCAATGTGAGCATTCTGTACAGCATGGCGGCTGGTAACATGACTAGCCAATGTGAGCATTCTGAACAGCATGGCGACTGGTAACATGATTAGCCAATGTGAACATTCTGTACAGCATGGCAGCTGGTAACATGATTAGCCAATGTGAGCATTCTGTACAGCATAGCGGCTGGTAACATGATTAGCCAATGTGAACATTCTGTACAGCATGGCGACTGGTAACATGATTAGCCAATGAGAGCATTCTGTACAGCATGGCTGCTGGTAACATGATTAGCCAATGTGAGCATTCTGTACAGAATAGCGGCTGGTAACATGATTAGCCAATGTGAACATTCTGTACAGTATGGCGACTGGTAACATGATTAGCCAATCTGAACATTCTGTACAGCATGGCGACTGGTAACATGATTAGCCAATGTGAGCATTCTGTACAGCATGGCGGCTGGTAACATGATTAGCCAATGTGAGCATTCTGAACAGCATGGCGACTGGTAACAAAATTAGCCAATGTGAACATTCTGTACAGCATGGCGGTTGCTAACATGACTAGCCAATGTGAGCATTCTGTACAGCATGGCGGCTGGTAACATGACTAGCCAATGTGAGCATTCTGTACAGCATGGCGGCTGGTAACATGATTAGCCAATGTGAGCATTCTGTACAGCATGGCGGCTGGTAACATGATTAGCCAATGTGAGCATTCTGTACAACATGGCGGCTGGTAACATAATTAGCCAATGTGAGCATTCTGTACAGCATGGCGGCTGGTAACATGATTAGCCAATGTGAGCATTCTGTACAGCACGGCGGCTGGTAACATGTTTAGCCAATGTGAGCATTCTGTACAGCATGGCGGCTGGTAACATGATTAGCCAATGTGAGCATTCTGTACAGCATGGCGGCTGGTAACATGATTAGCCAATGTGAGCATTCTGTACAGCATGGCGGCTGGTAACATGACTAGCCAATGTGAGCATTCTGTACAGCATGGGGGCTGGTAACATGATTAGCCAATGTGAGCATTCTGTACAGCATGGCGGCTGGTAACATGATTAGTCAATGTGAGCATTCTGCACAGCATGGCGGCTGGTAACATGACTAGCCAATGTGAGCATTCTGTACAGCATGGCGGCTGGTAACATGATTAGCCAATGTGAGCATTCTGTACAGCATGGCAGCTGGTAACTTGATTATCCAATGTGAACATTATGTACAGCATGGCGACTGGTAACATGATTAGCCAATGTGAGCATTCTCTACAGCATGGCGGCTGGTAACATGATTAGCCAATGTGAGCATTCTGTACAGCATGGCGGCTGGTAACATGATTAGCCAATGTGAGCATTCTGTACAGCATGGCGGTTGGTAACATGATTAGCCAATGTGAGCATTCTGTACAATATGGCGGCTGGTAACACTATTAGCCAATGTGAGCATTCTGTACAGCATGGCGGCTGGTAACATGATTAGCCAATCTGAACATTCTGTACAGCACGGCGGCTGGTAACATGATTAGCCAATGTGAGCATTCTGTACAGCATGGCGGCTGGTAACATGGTTAGCCAATGTGAGCATTCTGTACAGCAAAGTGGTTGGTAACATGACTAGCCAATGAGAGCATTCTGTACAGCATGGCGGCTGGTAACATAATTAGCCAATGGCAGCTGGTAACATGATTAGCCAATGTGAGCATTCTGTACAGCATAGCGGCTGGTAACATGATTAGCCAATGTGAGCATTCTGTACAGCATGGCGGCTGGTAAAATGATTAGCCAATGAGAGCATTCTGTACAGCATGGCCCCTATCAACATGATTAGCCAATGTGAGCATTCTGTACAGCATGGCGGCTGGTAACATGATTAGCCAATGTGAGCATTCTGTACAGCATGGTGTCTGGTAACATGACTAGCCAATGTGAGCATTCTGTACCGCATGGCGACTGGTAACATGACTAGCCAATGTGAGCATTCTGTACAGCATGGCGGCTGGTAACATGATTAGCCAATGTGGGCATTCTGTACAGCATGGCCGCTGGTAACATGACTAGCCAATGTGAGCATTCTGTACAGCATGGCGACTGGTAACATGACTAGCCAATGTGAGCATTCTGAACAGCATGGCGACTGGTAACAAAATTAGCCAATGTGAAAATTCTGTACAGCATGGCGGTTGCTAACATGACTAGCCAATGTGAGCATTCTGTACAGCATGGCGGCTGGTAACATGACTAGCCAATGTGGGCATTCTGTACAACATGGCGACTGGTAACATGATTAGCCAATGTGAGCATTCTGTACAGCATGGCGGCTGGTAACATGACTAGCCAATGTGAGCATTCTGAACAGCATGGCGACTGGTAACAAAATTAGCCAATGTGAAAATTCTGTACAGCATGGCGGTTGCTAACATGACTAGCCAATGTGAGCATTCTGTACAGCATGGCGGCTGGTAACATGACTAGCCAATGTGAGCATTCTGAACAGCATGGCGACTGGTAACAAAATTAGCCAATGTGAACATTCTGTACAGCATGGCGGTTGGTAACATGACTAGCCAATGTGAGCATTCTGTACAGCATGGCGGCTGGTAACAAGATTAGCCAATGTGAGCATTCTGTACACTATAGCGGTTGGTAACATGACTAGCCAATGTGAGCATTCTGTACAGCATGGTGGCTGGTAACATGATTACCCAATGTGAGCATTCTGTACAGCATAGCGGTTGGTAACATGATTAGCCAATGAGAGCATTCTGTACAGCATAGCGGTTGGTAACATGATTAGCCAATGAGAGCATTCTGTACAGCATGGCGGCTGGTAACATGATTACCCAATGTGAGCATTCTGTACAGCATGGCGGCTGGTAACATGATTACCCAATGTGAGCATTCTGTACAGCATAGCGGTTGGTAACATGACTAGCCAATGTGAGCATTCTGTACAGCATGGCGGCTGGTATCATGACTAGCCAATGTGAGCATTCTGTACAGCATGGCGGCTGGTAACATGATTAGCCAATGTGAGCATTCTGTACAGCATGGCGGCTGGTAACATGATTAGCCAATGTGAGCATTCTGTACAGCATGGCGGCTGGTAACATGATTACCCAATGTGAGCATTCTGTACAGCATGGCGGCTGGTAACATGATTAGCCAATGTGAGCATTCTGTACAGCATGGTGGCTGGTAACATGATTAGCCAATGTGAGCATTCTGTACAGCATGGCGGCTGGTAACATGATTACCCAATGTGAGCATTCTGTACAGCATGGCGGCTGGTAACATGATTAGCCAATGTGAGCATTCTGTACAGCATGGCGGCTGGTATCATGACTAGCCAATCTGAGCATTCTGTACAGCATGGCGGCTGGTATCATGACTAGCCAATGTGAGCATTCTGTACAGCATGGCGGCTGGTAACATGATTAGCCAATGTGAGCATTCTGTACAGCATGGCGGCTGGTAACATGATTAGCCAATCTGAGCATTCTGTACAGCATGGCGGCTGGTATCATGACTAGCCAATCTGAGCATTCTGTACAGCATGGCGGCTGGTATCATGACTAGCCAATGTGAGCATTCTGTACAGCATGGCGGCTGGTAACATGGTTAGTCAATGTGAGCATTCTGTACAGCATGGCGGCTGGTAACATGATTAGCCAATGTGAGCATTCTGTACAGCATGGCGGCTGGTAACATGATTACCCAATGTGAGCATTCTGTACAGCATGGCGGCTGGTAACATGATTAGCCAATGTGAGCATTCTGTACAGCATGGTGGCTGGTAACATGATTAGCCAATGTGAGCATTCTGTACAGCATGGCGGTTGGTTACATGATTACCCAATGTGAGCATTCTGTACAGCATAGCGGTTGGTAACATGACTAGCCAATGTGAGCATTCTGTACAGCATGGCGGCTGGTATCATGACTAGCCAATGTGAGCATTCTGTACAGCATGGCGGCTGGTAACATGATTAGCCAATGTGAGCATTCTGTACAGCATGGCGGCTGGTAACATGATTAGCCAATGTGAGCATTCTGTACAGCATGGCGGCTGGTAACATGATTACCCAATGTGAGCATTCTGTACAGCATGGCGGCTGGTAACATGATTAGCCAATGTGAGCATTCTTTTGTTATTATTTCAGTCATTTCGTGATAAGACCTAATTGAAACAGGTACAGTGATGCCTCAGTGAATTGTCATGTCGCAGGTCCTTGTCATGACAACCCACCCGGTCACAGATTTACAAGGACAACGGTTAACCCTTTAGGCATGGGCCTCAACTCATATGGGAATTTGTATTATGAGTTCAATCTCGGCAATCCTATTCAGAAGGACTGATTAGTTTTTACACCAGAGATAATACACGATAATACTGAATAAAGACCAAGTTGACATTGATTTTGTGAACCTTTATTTTTTAAATTACCTGCAAAGAAATGTACTCTAGATGTCATTATATATATATATCCTTTCATTATATATATCATCTTTTCTCACAATATCAAAGTAATTTCACAAAATCAGCTAATTGTGAGCGGAGATTATCATTTTTCATTGATAATGTGTGTTAGATTTAAGGTACAAGCATGCTACATGTCACTTATCACAGTTAGTTAAGTGTCAACTCACTAGGGAGCACTGAGCAGTGCTCCACCAGCATATGCCTACCCCCTGGGGGTGTCTTATGCTCTGGTCAGCCTTTCTATGTATTCATTCAGGTGGCAGCTCCCTGGCTGCAAATACATTAATTTTCCCACCATCCCACCCAAAAAAACAGGTTCTGGGCTTTAGAAAGAATCAGGGCAAGTGCATGTCATCCATGTAGTATGTGCTTTAATAATGTTAATTGTCATGATTATGTAAATGTTATAATTATGTATTCTCCAGTTAAGTAATTTGTTAGATTAAGTTGTACGCCTAACACCAGGGTGTTCATTGTATCCCTGGGAGTTATGGCATAGATTTATTATCATCAATAAATCTTACCTCCAATTTCTACATCTTGTCCCGCGTTATCTAATGCCAAATTGTAAAATATGACCTACATTATTGACTTTAGATCATGATATCGTACAGGCCGATTGCCGATCTCCATGTTTTTTCCCCATTAAAAAGTACACATCGGAACTGAACAACTTTACCGGAACCAGAACTGTACAAATCATTGGTCGGAGAGATTGGCAGGGGGCCTATATAGATCCAAAGTTCACAGTCTGCTGTTTTGCTGAGGTACTTGTAATGGCATCTGCACCACAATACATATATCATCCAAACAACCCATGTCAATGGACTCACCAAGAACTGGCTTCAGTCGCCTTCTTACCAAACTCATATCCATATGCTGGGGAAAGGCCAAAAAGGAGGTACATCTTGTTCCGGGCAACATTGTCTCCCGGAAGTGCATTAACTGCTTAAACGAATGTAGACATAAATCTTCTTCATCATCTCCATAGCAATAAACACATAAGGAGGGACCCATTTCAACCTTGTCAACATGGCCAAAACTTATTGTCACTATTCTGCCATTAGAATATGTGACTAAAGTATGGTGATTTTGAATGATCCTTCTCAGATTGTCTCTGGATGGTGTCAGAGGAAACCAGTTCCCAAATGCTACTGTGGTGCCTTCTGGGAAAAGTGCCCGGATGTTGTTTGTATCGCATAATATCTGTTCAGTCTTGTCATTTGCTAGCAGTATTTGTCTATCTTTCCTTTGGAAATATTTTTGCAATTCCACCACATTTTCTGGCATTTCTGTCTTGTATTTGAGACCTCTCTGAAAAGGATAACAATTGAGCTGTAATATTTGATGAAAAGTGATAATATCAAAACAGCATGATGGCACATTCTCATCTTCAATATTTACAAACAAGGATAATGATATTTTGTTCAGTATTAGTATTTTTTTCGTATTAACTAAGGAATCTTTTCATTGAACTATTGAAAAATGTTAATGGTCAATTGTTATTTATGATAGATTCTGTTTTTATATGCAGTAACATTCTGACGAAATTGACTGTCTTTTTATGGAAAGATCGTGGAGTGAGGTACCAAAATGGACTTTGGAATTAATCATTTTAAATGTAATCATGCATTTGTCATTATAATCAACTTTACCCATTTAGCAATTATTTTCCAGGGAGTTTTTGCCAGACCCTCATTTTCCTCATAGAGTTTGGAGTAAACTGCTGTCCACCAAATATTCCTGAAAGAATATAAATCACACAAAAATATACATACATGGAGATAGGACAAATCTTTTAGAGTTTATTAAAAGACCACAAACAAATTTTGTAAAGAACATTGACATATTTGAACCCTAACTGTCAAGTAACCCTTATAGTGTAATATGAATGAAGACAATTTGTTTGAGAGAATAATCAAAATAGCTCACTTTTTGTACGTACTCCCAATATACAAAATAGGGATCCGATGACCATTTTAAATATTTCAGAAATGAACCTCAAAGTTTTGGATTTTATATTAAATGCTCGAAAAAAACTTTCGTTCATGCAATTTCAATTTTGGTAAAACTAGTATGTTACTCATAGTGTTTTTAAACAAAATCAGAAAAGTGTGAGGAAATGATGGAAATCAATAGTGTCCCTCAGAATACAATCATGATCCTGTTCTAAGTGGTGTTCTCTTCAAGTATTGTAAGGGTTGAAATTTTTTAAACTTTCCCGGGAATAATCTTATTTATGCCTCAGTCACATTTGCACCGGGCGCCGGCCGGGCAGTAACAATCGGCCGACTTCACAGTCTGCCGGGCGCCGGGGAGTTTATCAGCAACAATCTCAGATATGCCGTAGCTGTGGTCACATTATTGAAGGGCACGGCACGGCACGTGCAAGACTGAATGACACAGACGTCTGCAGGATATCTTAAAGACGTCTGAATCATTGACTGACGTCTGAAAGACATCCTAAAGACGTCTGTCTCATTTGACAGACGTCTGAAAGACATCTTAAAGACGTCTATGATATATCACAGGGAGCCCGTGCGATCATCTGACGATGGTCTATGAATACATTAAATAAATATAATCCTATTTTCACCGCACGATGCCACCGGCAGCCCTAAGATAATCTGCCGATGTCCCTGCGGGACACTGCCGGGACCCTGCCGTGCACTTTAAGATGATATTTGCTGATAAGACATCGGGGAAACGCCGGCAACTTTTATGTTCAAGATAAAAGTTCCCGATGACCCGCCCGACGTCTTAAAGATGCCCAATTGTGGCCGATGATCTCCCGGTGCCCGCACGGCAATCTGAAATGCCTGCCGATTTTGTAAAAAATACCCATCGGCCGGGCATCTTTACTGAAATCGGCGCAAATGTGACTGAGGTATTATCGAGGTTAGAAGTCTGAAGTTGTCTGTTTGATTTACCGTATGTTACTCTGATATTTTATCCTGACTTTGGCATTTCATATATTGATTTGTTTGTTTGTTTGGGGGTTTTACATCACTTTCAACAGTATTTCAGTCATTTCGTGATGAGACCTACTTGTAGCAGATATAGTGCTGCCTCACTGAATTGTCATGTCGCAGGGCCTTGACATGACAACCCACCCAGTCACAGATTTACAAGGACAACGGGTTAACCCTTTTGGCATGGGCCTCAGCTCATGTGGGAAATTGTATCATGAGTTCAATCTCGGCACGGCCGGGGTTCGAACTCACGACCTTTGGATCACCACAGAGGAACTGGTGCTAATAAGTTGGCGCTCTAACCAACTGCGCCCGGCCCATGGCCCTCATATGTTGATGATGCGTAAAAACCTTAAATAGTCTGCATCAGCCGAATATCTAAAATGGCTGTCAGACTCTCGGGTTTGTGCTAAAATACATCTTGAATGAACTGGTTCAGGCTTTTATTCTATTCATTGATATATATTCAAACCTTAGGCTGGGCCACTCTTGTTGGAGTACTTTGAATGCTGTTTTGTCCAGTACAGAGAAGACTCCCTTGCCCGCCATGGACTGGCTCACCCTAGCGGCGATTCCCACCGCCACCCGGCCCTCGTCAATCACCTTGAATCCATGGAAACCAACCTGAAAATAATGAGAACACATCATGAACTGATTTTACAACCAGAATTTATCTTTTTAAGTATGATGATATCAATATGAAATCTTAAAAATAGATGTGAAAATGTGAGAAAATGTGTACTAACTATTTTCCCTTTATGATCAGCTACGAACGAGAGGGCATGAGGGTCTTGCATCAGCAGCCAGTAATAGTCCCGCAGATAATCTGAACCTTCATATACGTCATCACGTATGGCAATGACGTCATCATAGTCACCCAGTACAGCCCTTCTCACCACTAGCTCGTTATTCATATTCATTCTGCTAAGAATAGCATGGTTATTAAAAGTATTTAGATTTTATAAGGATAGAATCCTCACTACACACTCCAGAAATCACTTCTGTTAACTGTTTCATTGTTCAGCAATATCCAACTAATGTATGATTATGTGTGTGTATGTGTGCGTGTGTGTTTTTTGCGTGTGTGTGTGTGTGTGTGTGTGTGTGTGTGTGGATATGTTTGTGGAAGGGCACCTGCATCGAACTGCATGGACAATTCTGAAATTAGATTTTCACAATTTTCGATTTCTGTGAAAGAATACAACTTATATTAAGAACGTCTTGATCATTTATATTCACTAAAATGTAAATTTCTTCAATAAATTATTGAATGTTGACCAACTTTAACATTTAACATTTGACTATTGAAGCGTGTAGTTCATATTGTAAATATAATATTTAAGGTCATTTAAACCAATGTATTCCAGGCACATCGACAATCAATCTGTTCATACATTGAGAGCATATCTTTACACATGAGCATATTAGCTTAATATGAACAAAACTCTCCAATGCAAAGTAAAATTCCCATTTTTACAAAATATAAATGTTCTTGTATTTATACAAGAGTGTTATCGATCAGGTACACATCAAATTAACTATGAGGCAATTGTGACTGCACCATTTAATTTTAGTTATTTAAAGTAGTTTATTCATGAAATGGTTGTCAGGATTCCACAGGCTTGATCACTTGTCAAACAAAATGCTGAAATCTACTCTCTAAAACAGGAGTTTTCTCTCATATAAGTCCCTGCCTCCAAAGGTATAATCGGTCGCAAGTCATTACTATTCATAAAATCTGGTTGTCCATTTATTGGTGAAAGAACATGAATAGATTTGTTTTGTATTAACAGTTGGTCAGCATTAACATCATCTGATCTTTTCTTAAAAATATAGTATATACATTTAGCAAGTTGTTGAATAAGACTAGTGTCTTGGGACTGTAATATGGCAATAAATTTAGATTCTTGATCCAGACTCTCAAAATTATCAATTGCCAATCTGGCAGTATGAAATAAAAAGGTGCGGGATTCAGTGTAGTTACTACATGACATTAACACATGGCACTCAGATTCAATTTCAGACTCTTTACAAAATCCACACCTCAAGGTCATAAATGTAAAATTAATAACTTTATACATGGAATGAAAATGATCTCATCCAAGGGTGTGATTTCAGCTTTCATCCCTTTAGTTGTATATAAGTAAAGGGGGAATTGACATTGATCACACAATTTCAACACTATCATAGCTTTTCAGATTCCCTGTGAATAAAACGTAAGTATAGAATCACAGGAGCTACACATAGACCATATCTCAGAGCCATATTCAATAATAGGGGTAACTAGTGAGTCAAATAGTTTCATAGAGATTGGAGGAGGAGTTTGGTTCAGTGAATACAAGTAACCTTGTACAGAAAATATGGATCTGTTTGCTACTGTCTCTGTGTAGGTTATGTGATCTTGGAAGTGATGAGAACTATCGAAAAAAAAAATAATCCAAGGTACTTGTATTTATGTTTTATAACCTAATGTTGGTCAATGTCGATTTGATGATATTTTTGTGAGCAAGGCAAGTATTTATAACTTGGGGAATTCCAAATCTAGAATGGTACCAAATATAGGGCAATCACTGCAGAGGTAGTGATTGAATACCTATGTAATGGCGAGTAGCTGAAAGCATTCGCATTTTGAAAAAAAAGACATTATTGTTTGAATCAGTATTCAACCAAGTATTTTGAAAACAGAAATCACTATCAAATTATTAGTCAACTTCTATCTAGAGAGTTTTAATACGACACACTTTTAGTTTGGTGTTAATGAAATAGACATCTCTCTCATTTCATACAGGTTAACTATGTAATCTGGGTCAGAACCCCACCACCTACATATTGCAATTTAATCATTGAACTTTTTGAGAATATTCTCTCTTACTTTTCAACAATGTTATACTCAAATTTCATAGTAACTGCCAAAGAATAAAAACATTTTTACCTCAAATCTTCCAAACAAAATTTACCTCAAACCGTTCTCCTTTTTCGAAAGCGACTCAATTACCGATGTTTACAGGACAGTTCAATCTTACCGACACAGTTATACCGATAAGAGGGATTATGTTTTTGTTTCAAATAAATAATCAGATTCGAATTGAGCAGTGCATTATATTATAAAATACACGAGATTCGAGAAATATATGACATTTAAATTGAGCAATATATGACATACTCTGCATTGCAAAGGTAGTACTCAAGTACTGATATGATAGAGAGATCCTGCTATGGAGGGTATATATGATATTAAAATTTAACAATACATGACATTTATGACATGCGCTTACTGCACCAACCCTCACATACTGCACCAACCCTCGCTTACTGCTCCGACCCTCACTAACTGCACCAACCTTCATTTAGGTAGTATTCAAGTACTGATATGATAGAGAGATCCTGCTATGGAGGGTATATATGACATTGAAATTTAACAATATATGACATTTATGACATTCGCTTACTGCACCAACCCTCACATACTGCACCAACCCTCGCTAACTGCACCAAACCTCACTTACTGCACCAACCTTCATTTACTGCACCAACCTTCATTAACTGCATCAATCCTTGCTTACTGCACCAATCCTCGCTTACTGCTCCAACCCTCGCTTACTGCACCAACCCTCGCCTAATGCACCAACCCTCGCTTGCTGCATCAACCCTCGCTTACTGCACCAACCCTCACTTACTGCACCAACCCTCGCTTACTGCACCAAACCTCGCTAACTGCACCAAACCTCACTTACTGCACCAACCTTCATTTACTGCACCAACCTTCATTTACTGCACCAACCCTCACTTACTGCACCAACCCTCGCTTACTGCACCAAACCTCACTTACTGCACAAATCCTTGCTTACTGCACCAAACCTCACTTACTGCACCAAAGAGATGCAAAACTACACAGAAATTACACAAAATGGTTTACCTAGATGTACCTCAGCTGATTCATAGTTTGTTTAGATTTTTGATATTGAGAATATTTAGTTTTATTTCTTTTTTTTTTAGAATCATGCAGATTTACTTCAAATGTCATGGAAAATTGTGAGCATATCCTGGATGAGACTGTTGTGTATTTATCATCTTATCACCAGTTCACAGATATGCTAAGATATGAGTGATTAAAGGCAAAAACGGATGCCGATTAAAACGCAGTCCCGTGATATACATTCAGTGCAACAAGTTTCATCTCTTTTTAAAAATCTCTAATTTTTATGCATCTTGTTGCTAATAGTTGTGTCACAGCAAAATACAATAACAATAATTAAGGATATGCATGAATGATTAACAAAGGTTGAAACTTGGATCAAATGGCCTTTTATGGTCACAAGTGTCTCAAACTGGACTTTGGAATGTGTCTCTCATCGAAATATAACGAGTTCAATCGTTTATGAATCACATTATGAAGTTTAGTTGAGTGTTCTAAGAGTAGGGTTTGCCTTTAAGTACCTAAGGACATCTGGAGAACTTTGATCAAGTCAATAATATTGAAAGGTAAAGTGTTGTTCAGATTGGTGTCACAGTGATTATCTTGTTGGTAACCTTAGCATAGACCCTAATGTAAATGCAACCATTATCAAGGTGTAGATTATCTGCAATGATCAATATGATCACTACATTTTCATTTCTTTAGATCATTCTCTAAAAATGTATTCATAATGTCTCCTCAGATTTATCACATGAAAGTATTATATAATTATCTGTTGGTATCATTGCCTTTTGGTACAATCTACACCCTCATTACCATCCCTCATGAACAAATGTTATGCTGGGAGGGTCCAAACAGAGAGTGGAATAGTTTTCAAAATTGTACCATTTAGAGAGATAACACTTCTATGATAACTTTTGGAATTCGGCTTTATTGAACATATAAAGCATCATATTAATCAAATAGACACGCCAAAAACACACATACTCAATACATGAAATTCATACAATTATTAATTTAATATTTGCTGCAGTTACATTGGTTAACATGCTGACATTTTATGACGTTGTAACATGAGAACATAGTAACAGTTTAAACTTGGTTTGTAGCCCTAAATAGAAGTTTTTTAAAAAGCTGATTTGGCAGGGATGGGGGCAAATTCTAAATCTAAATGACCAGTGGAGCTCGTGCCACTGACCTTAAGTCCAGAGGTGACGTCTGGCTGTCAGCTGAGCACTGAGATTAACCCCCGCTAGGTGACACGACCCCATAGTCGTTTAACCCTCTAACCGCGGTTAACTTTATTTAACCTCTCCTTATGCACAATACCCAATCCGAAAGGGAATAACATAAAATTGGGCCAAGGGCCGTGGCACAGTTTGTTGTGATGCCAGCTTATTAGCACCAGTTCCTCTGGTTGATCCAAACGTTGTGGGTTCGATTCCCAGCCATGCCGAGATTGACTTCATGATACAATCTCACACATGAGCTGAGGCCCGTGCCAAAGGGTTAACCTGTTGTCCTTGTAAATCTGTGACCAGGTGGGTTGTCATGTCAAGGACCTGCGACATGACAATTCAGTGAGGCAGCACTATATCTGCTACAAGTAGGTCTCATCACGAAATGACTGAAATACTGTTGAAAGTGATGTAAAATCCCAAACAAACAAAACTAATATAATATTATTCATATTAGCCACCATCAGCGAGAATAAGTGACATGAGTGCATGTGCATGTGTCAGTGTAACGGGTCTATAGCAGTGGGAGGAGCGGACGTCAAGAAAGCACCCTGCAGAGCACTTTCAGTGGCATGTAATATTGGCTGATTTCTACTTCCATTCACCAAATCAACCACACAGAATGCCATTTTTTTTAAATTATCAAAATGATTTAACCCAATTGACTCTACATTCAATATATTTTTTATTATATTTTTTTTAATCATTTCTATTCATGACTAATTTTCTCATATTTTTCTGTGAATATTTCTTCTGTTTTAGGTATTTTTATGATAAGAGCAACTTATTGCTGAATATTTTCTGAAATTAGATTAATATTTGATTTATCTAATATCTCAAAAATAAATGTGAGGTCCAATTAAAGTCTGTCAATTTGTCACTTTTGTAACCCTACTGATTTAAGCTATTTCTAATCATTTTAGCTTCATAATAAATCTTGAAATTGACGGACGTTTTTTAAAATTTCTTTTTAGTATTAATGTGTTTTTCTGTGTAGTATTCTATATATTTTCATAAACTAACCCCCAATAAGCTGGCATTTTTATATTATTTCAAAAAACTTAGTATTATAGTATTTTCCTATGTTTTCCCTTATAGATTGACCACAAAACTATAAATTGCTCTCAAATTGTTAATTATGAACAGATTTTGATGAATAAGGACTCTACAAGCTCGTATTTGAAAGATGTAGATGATAGGATAATAAAACATGTGGATAATTTCGTGGAAATAAGCTTTCTATTTTCAAGGTCATTGAAAGGTCACTTCAAGGTCACTGGCAATATTTGATCAAAATTGCCTAAGAAGGTTGACATTCGATCACATATCATTTGTAGATGTATTCTGAGTAGTAAAAAAGTTATATCCCTATGTCTGCCATTTCTAGTGATGTCACACTGATTCTCCCAGTCAAGAGAGAAGCTTCTTAGTTGGAGCCTTTGTTTGCTAATTTAGTTTGGAATCTTATCATGCAGGTCATCCCAAATAACTCTTACACAGCCACGTGACTTACTTGACCAATCAGTGCACAGTAGCCTCCAACTCATGGACGACTAATGAATATTCATTATGTGCTAAACTATCTGAACGCTGTCTCAGACGCTGACGGGAGGAGGGGGCCT
Source organism: Amphiduros pacificus (assembly GCA_949316495.1). Taxonomy (NCBI): domain Eukaryota; kingdom Metazoa; phylum Annelida; class Polychaeta; order Phyllodocida; family Hesionidae; genus Amphiduros; species Amphiduros pacificus. Next base: position 11,948,703 of record OX439012.1, on the reverse strand, counting down.
GAAACATTTTTCAAATCCTCAGTAATATGACAATGAGAGGGAGTACTTTTATGGTGCTCAGTTTCCAAATGTTTAAGTGTTAACTTGGACTTCATTTTTCTCTATTTGAAGAAATGCAATTCATCAAGACAGTAGTAAATATCATTGAGACGCTTTTCAAAAGTTGTTATTTTGGTCTCATAATATTACATTGTTATCTGTTATAAATGTTTAAGTCTCAAGCACAAATAAATAATTTACATTTCTGACCCACCTAGAAAATCATATTGGTAATTCAATATTGGAGGTAGAAGTGTTTATGCTACCCCTTTCTATAATTTAGAATATATCAGTTATTTGTCATAAAATTAATGGTTTTTTTATCATCATTCCACAACAAGAGGTTTAATCCATTAATGATGATCAACAGAAGCTGAGAGTTATTGTATTTTTTTTCACTAATTGTACTTTTGCACAAGGGGTGGGAAGTGACTCAGTTGGTAAGACGTTTGTCTCCCATGCTAAAGGTCCAGGCTTCAAATCCAGTTTGGGACAAATATTTGGGCATGATACATGGACGAGAAAGGTGGATATCTACTACTAAACCATCTCCCACTCTAGCCAGTGCTCCATGTCATTGTGATAATGCAAAATAAAGATCCCCGGTCATTTCTTCGAAAAGAGCAGGGCAATGAATCCCAGTATATATGAAATGACAATGATATATATATATGACAGTATATCCCAGTATATATGAAATGACAATGATAATGATATATATATATATATATATATATATATATATATATATATATATATATATATATATATATATATATATATATATATATATATACATGGTTATATATATATATACATAATATGCTAATATGCTACCTTGACCTTATGATTTGATTGTAATGATATGCCACAAAGGTTCGAATAGCCTGTAATGATTGGGTTGCTATAACCTAATTCATGGTACTGTCATTTAGAATAGGGATAATAGTTATTCTTATAGCCCATATCCATCTATTTCATAACAAACATGGTTCAAACATGTCCAGGACAAATTATTTTACATAACCTAAATGTTTAAGTTTCCAGTTGTTGAAATACTCCACTATGTATCAAATGTATAAATACAAGAGGCCCTTACAGTAAACATAAGACAGGATTATATGGAAGGATTATGGTATTCTACAGGATTATCGATATCAGGAAGGATATTATTTACATGATCACACAAACTCAGGATTCAGCCATGACAGAACCATGTATTAAATGCATGTGCGATATGAATAATGCGCGTGCCATACTGAGCACATTAACTGAACTTGCACGTGAATTGGATGTTAATTTTTAATCAGGTAAAAAAACTAGATACTGCCAGGTTTCCCGGCCAGGCTTCCCCGGACGGCCAGTTAGTCAGCTGCGCCCGTCATGCACGGTGGTTAGGACCGACATGTGAATATCAATGCTGCTCTACGACAAATCATCTCCTAATATATCAATCACATTGGATGCTTACATGCCACTTATTAAGCAAACCATGGTCCGGATACAGAATAAACTGATGTCCTGGAGTGCCACAAGGCAGTAAGATATAGCTGGGTTTGCAGGCAACATCACTATAGCAAGTATGCCTGTGGTAAGTGGTCAGAATTCAGCACTTCACTTAATGATTGGTATATTATCACATAACATTATAAGATACCATATAACACAAATATATCATGCCCAGGTAATGTTAGTGTCGGCTTTGCCAGAACATTTTTGTCATGTGCACAATATTGGTAATATAATCTTTTTTTATACTAGATGGACATAAAAGATGGAACAAAATTCACTCTATTATAGTCCCCCATTGAGAGTTTGACCTATTTACCATTATTATAAAGCGTAAGTGAAATATTTGGTGTGGCAATATTTCACTATAGGTTCACAATATTATAGTGAACATAATAGTAAAATAGATTAGCACAAATGGAATATGGCGCAGATCATTATGCTAACCAGGTGATCGCTATATGTGTTATGAGTAATGTATATACAAGGCATAGCTGTATACAGTGTATTATTATAGCACATATGTATGCATATATATGCTATATAAGTTCACAGACAATGTTATGTATATTGTCGATCAATATCATATATTATTGATGAGTTCCAAGAATAACTGTTCTAATAATCATATGTATGTTAATAGTTAGACTATGCTCGTACCTTAATGATCTTGTAAAGGTCAGTTTGGTTTCTAGCAAAATCCTAATCCTGTTTTACTACTTTAAGAAATTGATGCCAAATTTGTGAAGCTCGATATATAGACATCCATTTACCATACACAACCTACAGATATGTTGCTCCCTCCCTTTGTAATTATATACATATATCTCTTTAAATATCTCCCCATATACGTTTATCCGCCCACTCTTTCCAAGAACAAAAAACCAAACAACTCCCCCTCCCCGAAAAAAAGATTTAAAAAAAAAACAAAAAGCAGGAACCATGCTGAATGAGACACTGTCCCCATTTCCTTCCCCCGATTCCCCAAATCAGTGCCCTCACAATTTGTCTTTGTCTTAAATTCAAATAAAATTTTATATTTTTGACTCTGATTTTTGATTTGGGGGTTAGAGGTTGAGTTACAGGTTTCTATGACAACAGAATGTTAGAAATGTTAGGAGACGAGCATACCAATGGATAAAAAGAACGCTTTTCATGTTGCAAAATGGAGTCAAACATTATTTTCCCGGACGTCCAATATGGCTGATTTATTTTATTTGAAAAGTTGATGATGGTTCAATACAAAACCACCGGACGCCACAGCTAACCGAGATCATGACATGACTTAAAAACAGCAATAATGTTGTTGTAATGTTATTAATTAGTTTTTGAGAATGTCTATGATATTGATTTTTTGCAGTTGGCGTTTGAGAACCCATTATATGGCATTCAGGAGCAGGAGGGGAACGATGATCATCTCATCATGAACGATATCCGCCCCTTCCATGAACGCCAACGACTGCAGACACGAAAATTGGCCCTCATCGTCGGCGCTGGCGTCGTCGGCTTCATCATACTTGTGGCTGTCATGGTTACTGCTAACAGTGAGTTAGAAATCGTTTGTTCATTCATAAAACTTGACTCAGACACCATGGACACCATCTTCCACATATGCTGTCCTGTTTATCTATATACATGTACGTTATGGGGTAAGACACTGTCATCCACATGTGCTGTCCAGTTTATCTATATACATGTACGTTATGGGGTAAGACACTGTCATCCACATGTGCTGTCCAGTTTATCTATATACATGTACGTTATGGGGTAAGACACTGTCATCCACATGTGCTGTCCAGTTTATCTATATACATGTACGTTATGGGGTAAGACACCATCTTCCACATGTGCTGTCCTGTTTATCTATATACATGTACGTTATGGGGTAAGACACCATCTACCAGATGTGCTGTCCTGTTTATCTATATACATGTACGTTATGGGGTAAGACACTGTCATCCACATGTGCTGTCCAGTTTATCTATATACATGTACGTTATGGGGTAAGACACCATCTACCACATGTGCTGTCCTGTTTATCTATATACATGTACGTTATGGGGTAAGACACCATCTACCAGATGTGCTGTCCTGTTTATCTATATACATGTACGTTATGGGGTAAGACACCATCTACCAGATGTGCTGTCCTGTTTATCTATATACATGTACGTTATGGGGTAAGACACTGTCTTCCACATATGCTGTCCAGTTTATCTATATACATGTACGTTATGGGGTAAGACACCATCTACCACATGTGCTGTCCTGTTTGTCTATATACATGTACGTTATGGGGTAAGACACCATCTACCAGATGTGCTGTCCTGTTTATCTATATACATGTATGTTATGGGGTAAGACACTGTCATCCACATGTGCTGTCCAGTTTATCTATATACATGTACGTTATGGGGTAAGACACCATCTTCCACATGTGCTGTCCTGTTTGTCTATATACATGTACGTTATGGGGTAAGACACTGTCATCCACATGTGCTGTCCTGTTTATCTATATACATGTACGTTATGGGGTTAGACACTGTCATCCACATGTGCTGTCCTGTTTATCTATATGAATATCCGTTATGGGGTTAGACACTGTCATCCACATGTGCTGTCCCGTTTATCTATATACATGTACGTTATGGGGTAAGACACCATCTTCCACATGTGCTGTCCTGTTTATCTATATACATGTACGTTATGGGGTAAGACACTGTCATCCACATGTGCTGTCCTGTTTATCTATATACATGTATGTAATGGGGTTAGACACTGTCATCAACATGTGCTGTCCTGTTTATATATATATACATGTACGTTATGGGGTAAGACACTGTCATCCACATGTGCTGTCCCGTTTATCTATATACATGTACGTTATGGGGTAAGACACTGTCTTCCACATGTGCTGTCCTGTTTATCTATACACATGTACTTTATGGGGTAAGACACCATCTTCCACATGTGCTCTCCTGTTTATCTATATACATGTACGTTATGGGGTAAGACACTGTCATCCACATGTGCTGTCCTGTTTATCTATATGAATATCCGTTATGGAGTTAGACACTGTCATCCACATGTGCTGTCCTGTTTATCTATATGAATATCCGTTATGGGGTAAGATACTGTCTTCCACATGTGCTGTCCTGTTTATCTATACACATGTACGTTATGGGGTAAGACACCATCTTCTACATGTGCTGTCCTGTTTATCTATAAACATGTACGTTATGGGGTAAGACACTGTCATCCATATGTGCTGTCCTATTTATCTATATACATGTACGTTATGGGGTAAGACACTGTCATCCACATGTGCTGTCCCGTTTATCTATACACATGTACGTTATGGGGTAAGACACCATCTACCATATGTGCTGTCCTGTTTATCTATATACATGTACGTTATGGGGTTAGACACTGTCATCCACATGTGCTGTCCTGTTTATCTATATGAATATCCGTTATGGGGTTAGACACTGTCATCCACATGTGCTGTCCTGTTTATCTATATGAATATCCGTTATGGGGTTAGACACTGTCATCCACATGTGCTGTCCTGTTTATCTATATGAATATCCGTTATGGGGTTAGACACTGTCATCCATATGTGCTGTCCTGTTTATCTATATGAATATCCGTTATGGGGTAAGACACTGTCATCCACATGTGCTGTCCTGTTTATCTATATGAATATCCGTTATGGGGTTAGACACTGTCATCCACATGTGCTGTCCTGTTTATCTATATGAATATCCGTTATGGGGTAAGATACTGTCATCCACATGTGCTGTCCCGTTTATCTATACACATGTACGTTATGGGGTAAGACACCATCTTCCACATGTGCTGTCCTGTTTATCTATACACATGTACGTTATGGGGTAAGACACCATCTTCCACATGTGCTGTCCTGTTTATCTATATACATGTACGTTATGGGGTTAGACACTGTCATCCACATGTGCTGTCCTGTTTATCTATATGAATATCCGTTATGGGGTTAGACACTGTCATCCACATGTGCTGTCCTGTTTATCTATATGAATATCCGTTATGGGGTTAGACACTGTCATCCACATGTGCTGTCCTGTTTATCTATATGAATATCCGTTATGGGGTAAGACACTGTCTTCCACATGTGCTGTCCTGTTTGTCTATATACATATACGTTATGGGGTAAGACACCATCTTCCACATGTGCTGTCCTGTTTATTTATATACATGTACGTTATGGGGTAAGACACCGTCATCCACATGTGCTGTCCTGTTTATCTATATACATGTACGTTATGGGGTAAGACACCATCTTCCACATGTGCTGTCCTGTTTATCTATATACATGTACGTTATGGGGTAAGACGCTGTCATCCATATGTGCTGTCCTGTTTATCTATATACATGTACGTTATGGGGTTAGACACTGTCATCCACATGTGCTGTCCCGTTTATCTATATACATGTACGTTATGGGGTAAGACACCATCTACCACATGTGCTGTCCTGTTTAATAATAATAATAATAAATAATGATAATAAATATTTACAGCACTATTTCAAACTAGGTCTGCTCATGGCGCTTATGAAGGTAATGTTCTCTATATAAGTGAGTTTAAAGAGAGGATGGAAAAATTTAGGGTAATTGTCATGTTTTATTGAAAATATTTTATTTTGACAATATAGGGTAATTGTCATGTTTTATTGGAAATATTTTATTTTGACAATTATCTTATAAAGTAAAAGAAAAGGTTTATAAAATATACAGTGGAAGCAGGCTTCAAAGGTAGCCCTTCTGCTCAAGGAAGCTGAGGGGGAAAACTCCTTTAAGATTAGACTTGCTATATGTTTACCTATACGCATGTACGTTATGGGGTAAAACACCATTATCCACATGTGCAGTTCTGTTTTTTCCATTTTTTTCTGCTTTTATCCATTTCTCTGTTTTTATCTATTTCTCTGTTTTTATATATTTCTCTATTTTGTTATATTTCTCTATTTGTATATATTTCTCTGTTTATAATAAATAATTCATACACTTTAAACTGTTCACATTCATTTGTGTTTTTATTTATAGAAAAAGATGAAACAGTTGAAATTGCCAACGTGGGGTCTGAAATTGACCGCAACAAGTCGTTTATATATGGTAAGTTCTTTGATATTGGTTCAACGAAATTTAGCTGATTCAGTCTAAGCTTAAAAATAGTTTATTCATAAATAAAATGTACTCCAACTATGTCATAAAAAATCAATTATTTGTGGAGCATCTTTAGACGCTGCTTGAAGGGAATTGACAAATTTGGAGTGGCTCTTTATTGCGTTTAATTCATTTTATAAACTGTCGGCAATCTTGGTTTCAGTACCTATACAGCTTGGCTACCACAATTTAAAATTATTTTGCCCCAAAAACAATACCTGTAAATGCACTCTTTGCTCAATACAACTTTTTAATCTCCCCAATTTCCCAGTAGAGAAAAACACATCATGAAAAAACAGCTTAGGCTCTTAATTTTTTTAATGTCATCTAAATAAACAGAATATAATCTAATTATTCTAATTCTACCACTTTATGTTATTGTTAATAAATATAATGCAATGTGAATTACATGATAAGTTTGGTTGGACAATTAATTAGAGCATACTGAAGATGCAATGAAAAGAATACTCATTGATACCGGTATGTTATCATTTAATTACAGTGACCAAAGCATTTGAGGGGAATATGACCGTTATTACTGGTATCTACTCTAAATACAGTGAAGATTATGGCAACCAAACATCTCCTTTGTATATTGCTTATGCTCACATCTTTTCAAAAACTGCAAGTATATTCTTATTTCTTTTTTAAAATGTTCGCAGTATAAAAAAATGTGTATTTACAGCATGAGATAAAAAAATTGATTTTTCGAGCGTTTGATGTAAAAAAAAAATTGTGAAATATTTTCTGATATAGTTCTGACTGATTGGTTTTCAGATAGATACCTTGTTTGAGGAGAGCAAGCTTGCTGAAGTATACAAGAGGTGTAAACTACTGCTCCTCAGGTAGGTGTTACAAACATGAGTCAACGTTTTTCTACTCTGCTTTGCATCAGGCTCACTACAACATGTATTAAAGAGGCCTTGTAAAGCTGGGTACGTTTTTCCTTGAATTGCTTAATTCATTCTTACCTGTTATGTGTTTCTTTATGTGATTTTATAGACCAGGAAGTGTGGTGATAAACTTCCGTCTGGAATTCAATGAATTCCTTCTTATAAACTCACAACCCAAGGACCAATCTCAGCAGTATACTTATAGTGACGTCATTTCCGTTATCACGCAGAACCAGGTCAACTCTGATACCACCAAGAAAACCAAAGTAGTGGATTTTGTTCTAGACTCTGAATCAATCAACATTCTACCTGGTAACTATTGTGTGTCTATTGATACGTATGCTAAAATAATATGCTGGATTTAATATTTTAATATTTGTTTTCAAAGGCATTTATGGGTTATTTCAATGAGTGCCCCTGATGAAAATTGCCGACATACGGTATGTACCCTATTGGAAGTGGTAAACTGTTAAATTAGATTCCCTGATAAAAGTCAAAGTGTAAATGAATTTATTTTATCAACACTTTTCGTGGTATAATTTGCTTACATTTGTCTCTCCACACCCAAAATACATTAAAAATGATAACTTGCATCTTGGGGTACTCTCATGATTTTAACCCGCGGAGGCTGGGATGGAACTGAAAACCTGAGAGCCTGATTTAGGGAAATATTCTATTATTATTGGTACCCTGATTTAGGACTAGCTGAAATTTGGTACCCTGATTTAGGACTAGCTGAAATTTTGATACCCTCATTTAGGGATGATGCAGAAGGTGGAGATTTGGAAAAGGGGATTGTGAACCCTGTTTTAGGGAGAAATTTGAAAAACATTACCCTGTTTTAGGGAAAATGATATGGACATCATGGTGTCCAATTCGTTCAAGATTTCTGCCCTTTATTCCATTTTATAGAGTGAATATACAGGCAATTCAAAAGCATAGAATCTTCTATGTTGAGAAAAAAATTATGCTAAATTAAAGTCGCGCAAACCATTTTTTGTCATCTATGAAGAGGTCGTCTTCAGTCCAAAAAAATCTTCATCTTGGTTGGATTGATCAAGACCTATCTGGGCTAATTGCATGTGGAGCAATGCCTTCTTTACAACGTTTGTATTATTGGTCATTTTTGTGAAATTATGGACCAAAGCAATGAATATATCTGTTCCATTTTTGCGTCAAATCAGATCTACAGTGAGCGTGCCAATAATTCTTTGTTTTTGAAATCTATATTCTGTTTCTATGATTTATTCAGAATCATTTATTAATAATTTATTATTTGTTGAAAAGTAAGAGATCACGTGATAAAAGTAGTTAATTTAAAGTAATAAAAACATTCTAAAACTGTAAATTCAACTTATTGTTATCAATAGTAACAGCAGGCTCTTTAGGAATGTACAGAAATATATGATTGAGTACATTTTACAAAACGTTTTTGTAGTTGAAGTCACTCAAATACATACCGGAGTACTGGTTAAACCAACAACAGACACAGATGAGAAGCATTGGTCCACAGGTAGTGCCCCTGCTTCCCCTCAGACACAGCCTGGCGTGGCAACATCAACCCCCGCTGATGGCAAAACCGTCCCTGCTTCCCTTCAGACACAGCCTGGCGTGGCAACATCAACCCCCGCTGATGGCAAAACTGTCCCTGCCTCCCATCAGCTACAGACCGGACCAGCCTCCTCATCTTCCCCATCTTCGCCATTCCCACCATCAATGCATTCAGAAGATGAACCGTCTGGCCTACCCGCCTCCCCGGCAGGTGCTGCGTCCTCCGCCGAGGTATATCTCAGTTCCACACCCTTGTCTCCAGATACCAAGCTGATTCAAGGCACAACTCAAATAGGTCCAAGTCCTAATGAAGCAACTGGCAATGCTGACTTCACTGTAGTCTCGACAATGAAAGCAATAGAAGCAACGGCCACAGTGGACTCATCCCAAGAAAGAAGTGATGGCAGATTCACAGATTCCACAGCCTCCATATTGAATGGAATATCAGCGGAGGAGAATTTGTCTGGAGTGGAGATAACATCACCAATGGATCCCACCACAGTTCCTCCGAATGCAGGACCAAATGAGACAGACGCGACACCTGGTGAGGAAATGTCATCTACAACACTGGGTACCACAGAGCCACATCTGACAAAAACCACAACAGACGCTCCTTGTGGCGCCGGAATGTACCACTGTCCAGAGGGTGTCATCACGCTCACGCACTTGCGAGACTTCTGTATTCATACTCAGGAATTATGTGATGGCTATACTGACTGCGGATCAGGAGCAGACGAAGAAGCTTGCGGTACCACATGCTCAAACAATGGTTTCCGGTGCCGGGCGAGCGGCTCGTTTAATCGGTTCATTGGGGGGAGGTGCACAGGGCCCCGGGACGAATGTGATGGTGTGGCCGACTGCACTGATCTCTCCGATGAACTGCACTGTACTTGTCCACCAAACTCATTCAGGTAATAATTCAATTTATTTTCTAGTTTACTTTAATCTGTGTGGCTTTACTTTGACAAGGACATACTAGCAAGACGTGCAAAAGAGAATTTTGACCTTAATACATCCACAGAAGATATTTGTATATCTGAACAACTTTACATAGAATTAAGAATTAAGGTTAATGCTTCTAATGATAATCTGTTTGACAAGGCTGCAGTGCCAAACACTAAGTAGAACATGGACTAAATAGAGGCTATTTAATGCATGGTTTGAATCATATTCTTCTCAGAACAGGGTTAATTATATTGGAGACATGAACAATAAGATCACGTGATGTGAAAAGGAAAATTTGGTTTGCATGTGAAGAATTGGTATGCTTTTTAAATAATAGTAGAAGTTCAATAATATTACAACAAAGCACTGATGTTATGGACCAATCAGGTTGCTTATAAAGCACATATAATTGGAACCCTTTCTGATGACTGAATGTAGAGAAATATTCAATGGTTTCCTGTGCTTTCAATATTAGATAGGATATAGAGTGTCTATCATCTCTCGTGAAGGCAGGCAAGCATTTTTGAAATATTGAAGTCACCCCTAACCACCTTTCCCACCATCCTCAACAGACTTCCGGTATATGTGTACTCACCACCTTTCCCACCATCCTCAACAGACTTCCGGTATATGTGTATTCACCACCTTTCCCACCATTCTCAACAGACTTCCGGTGTATGTGTACTCACCACCTTTCCTACCATCCTCAACAGACTTCCGGTATATGTGTATTCACCACCTTTCCCACCATCCTCAACAGAATTCCGGTATATGTGTATTCACCACCTTTCCCACCATTCTCAACAGACTTCTGGTATATGTGTACTCACCACCTTTCCCACCATCCTAAACAGACTTCTGGTATATGTGTATTTTTATTCTTACCTTATTGCTTGTCAAGTAAGGAGTTTATAAAAGCCATAAACTCCTCAATCTATTTATTCCAGAATATAGCCTATGACATGCTATTGTTTCAGGTGTTTAAATGGTTTTGATGTATATAATGGTGACCGGTGCATTCCCACGCCCTACCGGTGTGACCGGGATTCTGACTGCTCGGACGGGAGCGACGAGGCCGAGTGTGTGTACTCCTGCCCGCCCGGAAACTTCATGTGTGAAACAGGAACTCTGGCCAGGTCAATATCTCATATACAAAGGGAATGAGTGTAGGGGTCAGTTTGCATGGGGCCTGGTCTGGTTTGCAGAAATAGTTAGTCTGGGGCTTGGTCTGGTTTATAGAGGCAGATAGTCTGGGGCCTGGTCTGGTTTATAGAGGCAGATAGTCTGGGGCTTGGTCTGGTTTATAGAGGCAGATAGTCTGGGGCCTGGTCTGGTTTATAGAGGTAGATATATAGAGGTAGATAGTCTGGGGCCTGGTCTGGTTTATAGAGGCAGATAGTCTGGGGCTTGGTCTGGTTTATAGAGGCAGATAGTCTGGGGCTTGGTCTGGTTTATAGAGGCAGATAGTCTGGGGCCTGGTCTGGTTTATAGAGACAGATAGTCTGGGGCCTGGTCTGGTTTATAGAGGCAGATAGTCTGGGGCCTGGTCTGGTTTATAGAGGCTGATAGTCTGGGGCCTGGTCTGGTTTATAGAGGCTGATAGTCTGGGGCCTGGTCTGGTTTATAGAGGCAGATAGTCTGGGGCCTGGTCTGGTTTATAGAGGCTGATAGTCTGGGGCCTGGTCTGGTTTATAGAGGCAGATAGTCTGGGGCCTGGTCTGGTTTATAGAGGCTGATAGTCTGGGGCCTGGTCTGGTTTATAGAGGCTGATAGTCTGGGGACTTGTCTGGTTTATAGAGGCAGATAGTCTCCGGCCTGGTCTGGTTTATAGAGGCAGATAGTCTTGGACCTGGTCTGGTTTATAGAGGTGGATAGTCTGGGACCTGGTCTGGTTTATAGAGGCAGATAGTCTTGGACCTGGTCTGGTTTATAGAGGTAGATAGTCTGGGGCCTTGTCTGGTTTATAGAGGCAGATAGTCTTGGACTTGGTCTGGTTTATAGAGGCAGATAGTCTTGGACCTGGTCTGGTTTATAGAGGTGGATAGTCTGGGACCTGGTCTGGTTTATAGAGGCAGATAGTCAGGGGCGTGGTCTGGTTTATAGAGGCTGATAGTCTGGGGCCTGGTCTGGTTTATAGAGGCTGATAGTCTGGGGCCTGGTCTGGTTTATAGAGGCAGATAGTCTGGGGCCTGGTCTGGTTTATAGAGGCTAATAGACTGGGGCCTGGTCTGGTTTATAGAGGCAGATAGTCTGGGGCCTGGTCTGGTTTATAGAGGCAGATAGTCTGGGGCCTGGTCTGATTTATAGAGACAGATAGTCTGGGGCCTGGTCTGGTTTGTAGAGGCAGATAGTCTGGGGCCTGGTCTGGTTTATAGAGGCAGATAGTCTTGGGCCTGGTCTGGTTTATAGAGGCAGATAGTCTGGGGCCTGGTCTGGTTTATAGAGGCTGATAGTCTTGGGTCTGGTCTGGTTTATAGAGGCAGATAGTCTGGGGCCTGGTCTGGTTTATAGAGGCAGATAGTCTGGGGCCTGGTCTGGTTTATAGAGGCAGATAGTCTGGGGCCTGGTCTGGTTTATAGAGGCTGATAGTCTGGGGCCTGGTCTGGTTTATAGAGGCAGATAGTCTGGGGCCTGGTCTGGTTTATAGAAGTAGATAGTCTGGGGCGTGGTCTGGTTTATAGAGGCAGATAGTCTGGGGCCTGGTCTGGTTTATAGAGGCTGATAGTCTTGGGCCTGGTCTGGTTTTTAGAGGTAGATAGTCTGGGGCCTGGTCTGGTTTATAGAGGCAGATAGTCTGCGGCCTGGTCTGGTTTATAGAGGCAGATAGTCTGGGGCCTGGTCTGGTTTATAGAGGCAGATAGTCTGCGGCTTGGTCTGGTTTATAGAGGCAGATAGTCTGGGGCTTGGTCTGGTTTATAGAGGCAGATAGTCTGGGGCCTGGTCTGGTTTATAGAGGTAGATATATAGAGGTAGATAGTCTGGGGCCTGGTCTGGTTTATAGAGGTAGATAGTCTGGGGCCTGGTCTGGTTTATAGAGGCAGATAGTCTGGGGCCTGGTCTGGTTTATAGAGGCTGATAGTCTGGGGCCTTGTCTGGTTTATAGAGGCTGATAGTCTGGGGCCTGGTCTGGTTTATAGAGGTAGATATATAGAGGTAGATAGTCTGGGGCCTGGTCTGGTTTATAGAGGCTGATAGTCTGGGGCTTGGTCTGGTTTATAGAGGCAGATAGTCTGGGGCTTGGTCTGGTTTATAGAGGCAGATAGTCTGGGGCCTGGTCTGGTTTATAGAGGCAGATAGTCTGGGGCCTGGTCTGGTTTATAGAGGCTGATAGTCTGGGGCTTGGTCTGGTTTATAAAGGCTGATAGTCTGGGGCCTGGTCTGGTTTATAGAGGCAGATAGTCTGGGGCCTGGTCTGGTTTATAGAGGCAGATAGTCCGGGGCCTGGTCTGGTTTATAGAGGCAGATAGTCTGGGGCCTGGTCTGGTTTATAGAGGTAGATAGTCTGGGGCCTGGTCTGGTTTATAGAGGCAGATAGTCTGGGGCCTGGTCTGGTTTATAGAGGTAGATAGTCTGGGGCCTGGTCTGGTTTATAGAGGCAGATAGTCTTGGGCCTGGTCTGGTTTATAGAGGCAGATAGTCTGGGGCCTGGTCTGGTTTATAGAGGCAGATAGTCTTGGGCCTGATTTAGCATGTTCAATATTCAGAAGAGGTCTAGAAGGATGTGGTCTGATTTGTAGTGACGTACAGTTTTAGACCTGGTTTCGGTTTAATATGTTGGGGATTGCTGGTAAACCTCCATACCATGCATGTGTATATCAGTTTGGCTCATGATAATTTGTATATAGATCAGTGAGGTCCACTCTATGAGTCTTTGCTAGTATTATACAAGATATGTGTTTCAGGTGGCCTTACTTTGGTTTCTGCATCCAAGAATCCCAGAGGTGTGATGATGTTCAGCACTGTCGGGATAATAGTGATGAGGAGAACTGTGAAATAACCTGCTCGGAGAATGAGATGCGCTGTTCAGATCATGACAATGACCATATCTGCATCCCCGTCTCTTTCCGGTGTGACCGCGAAACTGACTGCCAAGATGGCGCCGACGAGACTGACTGCCAGTTCTCGTGTGATCCCGGAGAGTTCATGTGCGAGACTGACAAGATCTCTCGCTATCCGCACAAAGGATATTGTCTCTTTCAAAACGAGGTGATATTCACTTTCCTATCATGACGGTATTAAAATTATCATAATGCAGCATGAGATTAGGTAGAGAAGAGAAAAAAGTCAGTTTTTAGCTCTGCTGACTTCTTGAAGTCGCAGGGCTTTAGGAGTGGGGAAAATGTCTGTCCGTCCCTCTGTCTGTCCATCTGCCCACCCGTCTGTCAACATTTAAAAAATTCTTCTCCAAAACTACCAGTAATATATGTTTCACATTTTATATAGAGATTTTATATAGAGATAGATTTAGAGTTGAGGATTCAGATTCTTTCAAACCTTAGTGATGTCACCATTGACCTTAGTGCAGTGACCTCGAGGTCACAAATTTCGTAAGGAGCATATCTCAGCAGTCACGTATGAGAAGAAATTAAAACTTGGTGTACAGAATTTCTTGGGTCATAGTTATGCCTTGTTATACCTTTTTAGGTATGTGACTTTTGACCTTGACGCATAAATTCAAATTTTGTGTTCCTGCAACATCTCAACCGTTAATAAAAAGTACTTAATATCTGTTATATATGGTGCTCGAATTAGTGTATATATATATATATATTGTACAGATTTGACCCTTGACCTTGATACTGTGGCCTTTACCTTTATATTATTGTGAAGGCCCTATTATATTATTGTGAAGGCCCTAGGCCCTATCTTTATATTATTGTGAAGGCCCTAACTGGAGATATTAAATATTGAGCATACATGCCAACCACAAGGTGTTTCCAGTGTTTTTGACCCACATCAGACAATATGTCCAACATTCAGCCAGCCAATGACAGAAATTTATCTTCAGCATTAGACATTTCAACGCATATGCCCTTGAGCCAATTGTTACAAGCTACGGTTGGACTGGAACCCAGTTGTAGTTGTGATTTTGTAATAGCAAAGAGTAAGGTAGGAAGCCAGAGGAATGAAAGTCTGAAGCACCCATTGTTTCATAGGATTTGTGCGATTAATCTGCATATCTTATAAATGGGTGAAAGGTGACTGGCCTGGTCTGCAGAGCCCACAGAAAGTTTGCTAGTTACACAGTTCATGTGTTAACATTTAAGTCAGCAGAGCTGAATAAGGAAAGCCCAATGTGTTTTTTTAGCGCAGTTATATTCCGTGTTTTGCATGTCGATCACGTGATATTAATGATACCCCTTTCAGGGCAACAAGTATGCATTGTGAGTAAGTGTTTTTCTCGATGATCATTTCTCTTTCTGACATTAGCATTTGACAAATATTACTCCAAATATCAACAATCAACAGTATAATTCTGGTCCGGACAAGACTAAAAACATGCAAAGTTTGACCGCTCCATGTTTGACTTGACTCAGGTATGCAACGGAGCTGAGGAATGTTTGGACGGCTCAGATGAGAAGAACTGTACAAACGTGGAATGCCAAGCAGGAGAATTCCGATGTGAGACTAGCCACGATATCATCCACGGGGATAAATGTATCAACCAGGACTTCGTGTGTGATCAGGTAGCTGACTGCACATCGGGTGAAGATGAGCAGTTTTGTGATTACGTGTGTCCGGAGCAGGACTTTGCCTGTTCGCTGGGTCCTGTCGCCGTGTTCCCCTTTAGAGGCTACTGCATCCCGCATCAGCGGGTGTGTGACGGCACGAAGCAGTGCGCGGACGGGTCCGACGAGACTGGCTGTACCACTCCATCCCCGTGCGCCGCACATCAGTTCCAATGTGTCAATGGCACTGACATCATACACAAGGACGATAACTGCATCCACGAAGCCTACGTCTGTGATAGAGAACAAGACTGCAGGTAAAACACAGCTCACTTTTTCTGTCATCACAATAAGGCGTCATTTAGAGGGTTTGTTTAAAATAAACTTCCACACAAGACGTTAACAGCACGGAACCAACCAGACTAGGAGATATGAGGACATTTTCCGAGAAATTAAGTGAATCTCTTTTTCATTGAAGCAAAGCATTTGAAACATCTTTGAGTTTCGTTGATGCTAGAATAATCAAAATAAGAATTATCAAAAAAAATTCTAATAAAATCTTAATATCAAAGACAAGATCCACTACATCGATATAAAATACATAACAAAAAACTTTCATTTTGTGTAGAAATCATAGTTTTCAGGTCTTCACAACAAGACACCACTTTTAGAACGGTAGTTTAACCTTGAAGTGCTTAATACTTTGGTTTACTTTTTTGCAGCGATAATTCTGATGAAGCACATTGCAACTACACATGTCCCGGGGGACAGGTTGCGTGCCTCCACGGGACCATAGCAAGGTGAGCAGGAGTTCCTATCAAAATACAATTAAAACATGAAATATGATAGAGAAACATAAACATAATATGAGTCCATATATATATATATATATATATATATATATATATATATATATATATATATATATATATATATATATATATATATATATATATATATATATATATATATATATATATATATATATTACAGATACACCACATTTTGTTAGAGCCTATATTTTGTGCATTATCAAACTGGATATCCAGGATCATTTTAATACATATTGATAATATATATGTATGTATATTGATGTATGTATAAAACCACCATATATATTCTATTTTAGGTATCCTTTTTATGGTTACTGTATCCACATATCGGAACTCTGTGATGGGGAAGCGTCATGCAATGATCACAGTGACGAACTCGGGTGTAACGTTACCACAGCTAAGTGCTCTCCACAACAATTCCAATGTAACAGAACAAGTGATGATTCCTCTCAGGATAATTGCATAGATATCAAGTACCAGTGTAATGGATATGCGGATTGTCAGGATGGCAGTGATGAGGAGAGGTGTGAATACCAGTGTGACTATGGGCAGCTTCCCTGTAGGTCAGAAGGGCTTGGTTGTTATGATATACAGCTGAGATGTGATGGCAACGGGGACTGTCAAGATGGATCTGATGAAGATCATTGTGAACGGTTCTGTCCCCCAGGAATGAAGGGTTGTGAGGCTGACGGCGGCGGTGGTGGTGGTGCTCAGGCCGGTCAGCACTGCCTAGATGTTACATACTGGTGTGACGGTCTCCAGGACTGCTCCTCTGGTCAGGATGAACTCTTCTGTAACTACTCCTGCCCATCCACTGAGCATCTCTGCCGCGCAGGCAGTCTCCATGGCAACGGTAGAAACGTGTGTCTCAAGGAATATTCGCGCTGTAATGGAATCTCTGACTGTGCTGATGGCAGTGATGAGGTAGACTGTGACATCACATGCCCAAACGATCCTCCTCATTTTATCTGCGGGAATGGAACCCAGGACCTTGGGAATGATGACATCCCTCACCACCACTGTGTGCCTTTAACTGCGCGCTGTGACCGTATCAATGACTGTTATAAGGGCGAAGATGAACAAGCCTGCAATTATACTTGTCCGCAAAATCAAATAGCGTGTGAGACTGGTCTGTTGAGCCGGCACCCAGAACGAGGCTGGTGTTATGAGACTTTTGAGAGATGCGATGACTACGTGGACTGTGTGGATGGTAGCGATGAGGTCCTCTGCAACACAACCTGCGCCCATGGGCAGTTCTCTTGTGGAGACGGGAAAGATGTGGGTGATGGGGATAGGTGCATTGCATCCTACCTGCTTTGTGACATGGTAAAAGACTGTGATAATATGTTAGACGAAGAGGGTTGTACTTATGAGTGCCCTCTAGGAACGTTCATGTGTACTAATGGTAGCCTACAGGTGGCGCCACATAGAGGATATTGTGTGGAGAAGGCCATGGTCTGTGATGGTATTCCTCAGTGTTCTGACAGCTCAGACGAGCAGAACTGTACCATACCATGTGGCGTTGATGAATACCATTGTGGGGATGAAGGTTCATTGGTATCACATCATCCCTGTATTCCCGAGAGCTGGAGATGCGATGGTCTTGTAGACTGCGCTGCAGGAGGTGATGAGGCAGAATGCAACATGACTTGCCCTCCAGGTATGGTGCAATGTGTTAATGGTACAATTGCACGGTGGCCTTATGTGGGAACCTGCATTGCGCAACGTGAAGTATGTGATTTCCATCAGGACTGCACGTCTAATTCTGACGAGGAGAACTGCTCTCATATCACGTGTCCAGGTCACATGTTCACCTGTGTTAATGGCACAGATGTCATTGATGGAGATCGCTGTATAGATCCATTATATGTTTGTGATGGGTTTAAGGACTGTACACAAGGCTCAGATGAACTGGATTGTAACAATACCTGCATAGAGAGTGAGTTTTTGTGTCCATTGGGAGTGTCACACTGGCCTTACCGGGGTCTATGCATCCACAAGGACCGTGTTTGTAATGGCTACCATGATTGTAAAGGAGGCGCTGATGAGAGCGACTGTGGTGGGGTGTGTCAAAATGGCGGATTTATGTGCACTTCCGGGACGCGGAAGAACAGTAATAGTTCCTCATGCTTGGAGCCACACCATAGGTGTGATTTCGTAACGGACTGTGATGATGGTTCGGACGAGGAGGGTTGTATGGATGTCTGCACTGCAGGACAGGAGCCATGCCTTGAGGGTGGCTTGTGGTACCGCAGTTACCCATGTGTTAACTCTAACCAGGTATGTGATGGCTTTGTAGACTGTCAAGATAACAGTGATGAGATGAGGCCTGGTTGCAATTCTACCTGCCTGGTAGATCACTTCCGGTGTGGACGCACTTCCGGTACATTAGGAGCTCTGTGCATACATGCCAGTTTTCTCTGTGATGGCTTCAAGCAATGTTACAATGGGGCAGATGAGAAGTTCTGCGGTTCCCAGTGCCCTCCTGGTCTTATCCCGTGTTCTAATGGAACCAATGTGGACTGTGTCCCTATCTCTGCCAGGTGTGACTTAATATCCCACTGCCCAAACAATTCCGATGAAGTAGACTGCTGAGCAAATTGAACAGATTAATAGCAAAAAAATATTTCAAGTATAAACATTACCATCAACAAAATATCATGTTACTGGTTTAATGAGGTTATGTGATGAATAATATATATATATATATATATATATATATATATATATATATATATATATATATATATATATATATATATATATATATATATACATTTCACCAAATAGTTTAGGCATATTGTTCAGCTGAGTAACTCATTCTAACTTATTGTGTAATTAATCTGTGTATAATGCTATTCCCACAAGAACCATGTACGTTTTATTTATAAAGGTAAGAAGACATGAACTGGATTCTAACAAAAGACAATCATTAATGGCACAAAAAAGATGCCATAAAAAATGAACCATAAAAACCCATCCGTAAGATTTTATTTCCTAATTGATGGCTCCTAATGGTCATGACAACTTCTCATCGCATTGCAATAAACTATCATTTCCTGCATTTACTGATTGAAATAAATCTAACAATTTTTTAAGATTGTCAAGATATCTCATTATTTGATATAATACTATTGCATTTGATTTAAAATTTGCATTTCAATAAAGAAAATATTGTATAAACTTTGTATATTTTCATTAATTAATTTACGGAGGATTGTATAAAAGTTATTTTTTTCATTGGATCATAGTATTATCTAATATATTTCTCTATTATATCGGGGTTGAAAAAAGAAATCGGTTTAATTTTCAATGAAGGTCAAATTTTCAAATCAGTGTTACATGCTATGGCATGCAAAGTGTAACTTTTGCTTTAGTTTGGTTTTAATAACGATATAACATTGTTTATTAGGCATATATAAATCAGTTTCAGCCCAACCATTTAGCCCCTTTCAATATTTGAATATTTTCCCAAATGCTAACGTTATTTCAGTTTTGATATTTAACCCATCCACAACATTATCAGAATACTGACATTTGGAGTATCGCACGTGATAAACATAAGAAAATATTGGTGTAACTTGCATCACGTAAATGACTTTCAGTAGTTAAGAGCTTACATTAATTTTCAATTCACGTCTTTTTATATTTTCTCTTCTATAATTTTTTTTATATCACAATGCTATTTACAGGCATTCTTAAAAATTTTTGGTGTCAGACATTGTAGGCTCCAGGATTTATTTGATGTGCGGGGCTGGCCTTTTTCCGCTAAATTTGCAAATGTATATTCCACCGGTTCCTCCTTTAACACTATATTTGGTATAAATCTGACTTTTGTGTATTATAAACTACTATGTGTTTCTTAGTTGATGATCCCTCTATCATTTTAATCTCATACCATATTATATATAAGGTTCATAGAAATGAAACTAAAATTTTATAATTTTGTATGCGTTTATTATGCGTATATTCAGTACATATGAATCTACGTAGATTGTTAAGATTGTTGATATATATATATATATATATATATATATATATATATATATATATATATATATATATATATATATATATATATATATATATATATATATATATATATATATATATGTGTGTGTGTGTGTGTGTGTGTGTTTGTGTGTGTATGGATTGATATGAGAATAATATAGAGGTATTAATGATACATAATTCATCATAAAATAACAATATTATCATAAAATAACAATATTACCATACTAATGTAGAAATATAATAGTATTGCAGTTATTCTTCCGTTATTTATCATACAAAACGCTTTGTGTGTTCCTTGACCACAGGTTTGTGAGGTAATTTGCAATCTAGATATGCGTCATAAAGCAACGTCATTGCTGTGTCACCGAATAGGCCAATAAACTATGTCATCTAATGGGCGGTAGGCTGTGCTGTGTCATTTAATGGGCAGAGCAGAAGGCCATGTTGTGTTGCCTAATGAGCAGACCAGTTGGCCATGTTCTGTTGCCTAATGAGCAGAGCAGTAGGCTGTGTTGTGTTACCTAATGAGCAGACCAGTAGGCCGTGTTCTGTTGCCTAATGAACAGACCATTAGGCCGTGTTGTGTTATCTGATGAGCAGACCAGTAGGCCATGTTCTGTTGCCTAATGAACAGACCAGTAGGCCGTGTTGTGTTACCTAATGAGCAGACCAGTAGGCCGTGTTGTGTTATCTAATGAGCAGACCAGTAGGCTATGTTGTGTTGCCTAATTAGCAGAGCAGTAGGCCGTGTTGTGTTACCTAATGAGCAGACAAATAGGCTATGTTGTGTTATCTAATGAGCAGACCAGTAGGCCGTGTTGTGTTGCCTAATGGGCAGACCATTAGGCCGTGTTGTGTTACCTAATCAGCAGACCAGTAGGCCGTGTTGTGTTGCCTAATGAGCAGACCAGTAGGCAATGTTGTGTTACCCAATGAGCAGACCAGTAGGCCGTGTTTTGTTATCTAATGAGCAGATCAGTAGGCCGTGTTGTGTTGCTTAATGAGCAGACCAGTAGGCCGTGTTGTGTTTCCTAATCAGCAGACCAGTAGGCCGTGTTGTGTTGCCTAATGAGCAGACCAGTAGGCCGTGTTGTGTTATCTAATGAGCAGAGCAGTAGGCCATGTTTTGTTATCTAATGAGCAGACCAGTAGGCCGTGTTGTGTTACCTAATGAGCAGACCAGTAGGCCGTTTTGTGTTGCCTAATGAGCAGACCAGTAGGCTATGCTGTGTTACCTAATGAGCAGAACAATAGGCAATGTTATGTTGCATAATGAGCAGACCAGTGGGCCGTGTTGTGTTTCCTAATCAGCAGACCAGTAGGCCGTGTTGTGTTGCCTAATGAGCAGACCAGTAGGCCGTGTTGTGTTATCTAATGAGCAGAGCAGTAGGCCGTGTTGTGTTACCTAATGAGCAGACCAATAGGCCGTGTTGTGTTGCCCAATGAGCAGAGCAGTAGGCCATATTTTGTTATCTTATGAGCAGAGCAGTAGGCCATGTTTTGTTATCTAATGAGCAGACCTGTAGGCCGTGTTGTGTTGGCATATGAACAGACCAGTAGGCCGTGTTGTGTTATCTAATGAGCAGACCAGTAGGACGTGTTGTGTTATCTAATGAGCAGACCAGTAGGCCGTGTTGTGTTATCTAATGAGCAGACCAGTAGGCCGTGTTGTGTTATCTAATGAGCAGACCAGTAGGCCATGTTGTGTTATCTAATGAGCAGACCAGTAGGCCATGTTGTGTTATCTAATGAGCAGACCAGTAGGCCGTGTTGTGTTATCTAATGAGCAGACCAGTAGGCCGTGTTGTGTTATCTAATGAGCAGACCAGTAGGCCGTGTTGTGTTGCCTAATGAGCAGACCAGTAGGCCATGTTGTGTTGCTTTATGGGCAGATCAGTAGGCCGTGTTGTGTTATCTAATGGGCAGACCATTAGGCCGTGTTGTGTTATCTAATGAGCAGAACAGTAGGCCGTGTTGTGTTATCTAATGGGCAGACCATTAGGCCGTGTTGTGTTGCCTAATGAGCAGACCAGTAGGCCATGTTGTGTTATCTAATGGGCAGACCAGTAGGCCGTGTTGTGTTGCCTAATGGGCAGACCAGTAGGCCATGTTGTGTTGCTTTATGGGCAGATCAGTAGGCCGTGTTGTGTTGCCTAATCAGCAGACCAGTAGGCCGTGTTGTGTTGCCTAATGAGTAGACCATTAGGCCGTGTTGTGTTATCTAATGAGCAGACCAGTAGGCCATGTTGTGTTGCTTTATGAGCAGAACAGTCGGCCGTGTTGTGTTGCCTAATCAGCAGAGCAGTAGGTGATGTTGTGCTATCTTATGGGTAGAGCATTAGGCCATGTTGTTTAGCCTAATGAGCAGACCAGTAGGCTATGTTGAAGATGACAAAGGTTACTGGCATCAGTATCAGACCAAACAAAGTGTCCACTAGCGCCACCCAGCGGGGATATCCCATCGGCACCTCCTACAACAATAAAAACACATCAGTAGACAGATTATATTAAAATATGAGTAGGAACTTGAGAGATGCTAAAACGAGGATCACATTTATGAAAATATTCCCATTTGAGTTATTTGATGGCAAATAACAATAATAAGGTTGGTGCTGAAGGTCAAGAGGTCAAAAAGGTCAAATTGGCGCTGAAGATCAAGTATTTGGACAGACTGTAATGAGCTTATATTAATTGCTCATAGTTTGGTGTTATCTCATTACCTTATATTATTAGGATATATTTAACGTTCAAAATATGGACAATTGTTACCGTGGTGGAGGCAACACTGCGATTAGCAAAATAATAACATACTGCTGAACAGTTAGTGGTGTCTGGTACATGCATAACGCCTGCTTTAAGCCTCAGTCACATTTGCACCGGGCGCCGGCCGGGCAGTAACAATCGGCCGACTTCACAGTCTGCCGGGCGCCGGGGAGTTTATCACCAACAATCTCAGATATGCCGTAGCTGTGGTCACATTATTGAAGGGCACCGCACGGCACGTGCAAGACTGAATGACACAGACGTCTGCAGGATATCTTAAAGACGTCTGAATCATTGACAGACGTCTGAAAGACATCCTAAAGACGTCTGTCTCATTTGACAGACGTCTGAAAGACATCTTAAAGACGTCTATGATATATCGCAGGGAGCCCGTGCGATCATCTGACGATGGTCTATGAATACATTAAATAAATATAATCCTATTTTCACCGCACGATGCCACCGGCAGCCCTAAGATAATCTGCCGATGTCCCTGCGGGACACTGCCGGGACCCTGCCGTGCACTTTAAGATGATATTTGCTGATAAGACATCGGGGAAACGCCGGCAACTTTTATGTTCAAGATAAAAGTTCCCGATGACCCGCCCGACGTCTTAAAGATGCCCAATTGTGGCCGATGATCTCCCGGTGCCCGCACGGCAATCTGAAATGCCTGCCGATTTTGTAAAAAATACCCATCGGCCGGGCATCTTTACTGAAATCGGCGCAAATGTGACTGAGGTATTAGCGGGATAACTCCAAATTGATTATTTTAGTACAATTGACAGATGACTGTATTTAAAAACATTAATGATGGGTTGGCAGTACTTGATAAAACATTTGAATCAAATCAGTTTCTCAAAAAAAGAGCTCCAATATTTGTTAGATATTTCTGCTGATCCATTTTTGGTGTGGCCGATTTCTTCTGTTGACAGGTATATTTTGTGTTTCTGCATTAGACCAGACAGCTTTGACAATACAGGCCCTTCACAAAAGCAATGTACCCATATTATAAAACATTGTTGGGTAAAATGAATGCTGAAGGATGTTTGCAGAGGAGTACGGGATGATAAAAATGCAAAAAGGCCATCAAAGCTTGCAAATATATTTGGCTGAATTTGCTTTAGAATTAGAGATATAGAATCCCTGTCTGCTTTGTTTTCCATTAAAATCTTGGATTAGAATTAGAACATTGTTGTTGTTTGGTGTCTTGCAACATAGTAAGTTTAAATATTTACGAACTATTTTGAGATTACAAAACATATTCAATTGGTAAAGTTTGAATACATTTTCGAAATTTTATTTATTTTTTAAGTTACTACATCTGGATAAAAAAGTTAGGAATATCTTTGGTATATAAATGTCAAGAGTACATAGGAAAATGAAAGAGCAATGGTGGGTGTAACAGTCCATGCAGTTGATTTAATTCCATAGTTTATTTCTATAAAACCAACCAAATGTGTGTCCATTATTTTGTATTTCTAATATAATATCCCTTCTCATTTTAAACAAGAAAAAGTGGTGCTCCACATGTTACACGGATGGGAAAAAAATTAACAAACAATACAAAAATTACAATAAACAAAACAAAAATTACAACAAACAAAACAAAACAAAACAATAAATAACAACAAAATAAATTTAAACACAAACAATCATTGCAAACTGATGGGGTAGTTGAAATTATTTTTATTTGTCTTTTAAAAAACATTTAATTTGGTATATGAAGGATTTTTTTAGCACATCTGTATGCAAAGATGTGCCTTTCCAAGTTCGATTATGTAAGTTGCTCTATTATCGCTCAGGCACTATCGCAAATCATTGATCAGACTTTTGCATGTTATTTCTGTTTTAATTGTCCGATTTACACCAAATCTGAAAATTCCTTGTTCTAGCGATTGGTAAGAATTTCCAAGCAATTTATAAGGATAATTTTATGCAATGATGGGCGAGCACGATGACATCGTTTTGAACGTTCTGCTTTTACATCATGCACTTCTTTTCTTTTGTTTACTTCTTTTATTTAAGTATTCATACGCCCGGGCACATGCGCAAATTGGAATCTTGCATGCACACGGACGAACACTCCACAGTGGCGTCAGTTGCTTTAACAATAATGACCACACAAAAACAGTTCATATGAAGATTATATTATCATTTTTAAGAATATGGCTACAACGAGGTCAGTAAAATTAAATTATAAGCATCATAACTGGAACAGAAAAATACACAAAGGTAATACTGTGTAATGAAAATATGCAAAGGCGAGACACTGACCTTGTTTAGGAGCGTGACCTGTGACTTTGACCTTCCATCTTGCTGGTTCTCATCAAGTGTTATGTAGGTCTTTGTAGTAACACTCTGTTTAATATAAGATATTATAGAAAAATTAATCAAAATAGATTTGAACCACGATATATTGTCCTCCATATATACATATATGATTCACTTTAGAATATAGGATATGTTTAATTGCAATGATATAAAACAAAGATTAATCAAATTGATATATTTGCCTTATTCAAACAGGCTCTACTAACCCAGTTTGACAACAAAGATTATCAAATTGGTTCAAATCAGATTTCTTATTTGTGTCAATTGTTATGCAACAAGATATTGTATTTTTAGGAATGCTTGAAATCTCATATTTAAGCATGTTTTTGATAGCAATCTTAAATAATGACATTATGACACTCATTCAGTTTGTCTAAGTCTTCTGTACAGATTCAATATAGTGGTGAGTTTAAAATCATAATTAAGGAAAGTGATGGGATGTGAAATACTTGTATAAACAATATCAAAGGATCTTAGTAAATATTCATTTTCGTCTGTCATATAGCACCAATAATACATGTGATCAGATCTCAAAGACAGAGACTTATGGCAGTACTCGGAAATGTTGCATGGCATATGACATACTCAGGAATAATCTCAGATCGTTTCAGTGTCACCCTTATATCATCAAAATTCATCAAAATATATTTTATGGGTTTTCATTTGTATGATTATATATTTGTTAACTTTCTCTGGATATATCAATATTTCAGCTCCAACGTATTTCAAAGTCCAAAGTTCAAGGTCAATCTTATACCAATCACAATATATATTTGATTACAATGTAAATGGATTGCTGGATAACATCAAAACATTTAACTTTAATATTTTGGTCAAACATATCATAAACAGTTGTGAATAAGATATGGTTTAACTATGACACAGATAACAATTATATTTTTTTATATTTCATGTCAAAGTAAAATATGCATTTAGCGAAATTGACTATTTCATTTATTGGTGTATGAGCTATTAATAGCGAATTACATAACATTCAATAAAATATATTCAAAAATGAATATGAGCACTGATCTTTTTTTTAATAATGATTGAAAATGATAGGTGTGTGCTCCTATCTTAAAGTCAGAGACTGGCAACAAATTCAGATCAATAATAATAAAAATAATGTCTCACAATATTGTTACCCTTGGCAAGAGCAAGTCGGTCAGGGATGAGAGTGAGGACAACATACACCAGGCCTAGCTCCAATAGGGGGAGCAGTGAGAACATCCAGCATCCCAGCAACCACTTACTGAGTGCATAGGACCCAACACCATTCTTCCCATACCACATTACCATGGCCAGGCTATGAAATTATAAACCATTGTCATCATCACTACAACCTTTTTAATGATAAAACTATATATCAAAAGGCTTTGTGAGAAACAATACTGTACTGTATTAAATTATGAAAAGTAAAAAAAATAAAATAATATGAAAAGTAGGACCCAAAGCCATTCTTCCCATACCACATTACCATGTGAAATTATAAACTATTGTCATCTAGCTCTTTAATGAGAAAACTTTATATATCAAAAGGCTTTGTGGTTAATAATACTGTACTCGATTAATTTATGAAAAGCAAAAAAAAAAAAAAAAAAAAATTGAATAAAAAAAAATGGAAAGTAACCTGTAAACTCCAAGTGTGAATATAACATTCACTCCAAAGCTCAGACGGGGGAGGAATCCATGAGAAGGGTCCATCCAAAAGGCATACCATGAGACAAGCACAAAGAAGAAGCTGAGAACATACACACCAGCATCCAGCATCATCACACCATGAGAATGGTCCACCGTAAATATGATCTTCAAACATGGGAAAGTTCCTGAAATTTAATTTGCACATTCACAAGATGTTTTGTTTTCTCTGGATAAAATGTTTCAATAAAGTTAAGCCATATACATGTCCTCAATTTCAAATAAGCTTAACCAAAAGTCAAGATAATAAAAAGTGTTATGTATAGCCAAAGAAAATCATCATGGACATAATATAAAAGTCAGAACATAAAGCACGGGAGATGCCAAAGAAATGTTATAATTAAAACACATTTCAGCAAGAACTTAATGTTTCATTATTATTTGAAAATGTGCCATTACACCTACTCATAATCTTTTTATTTTTTGTGATGAATTGATTGCAAAAATAAAATGATGGTTTTTTAGAACATGACACAAAGAGGATATCTATCCCTTTTAAAGTTGTGAATAAAGTTGTGATAAAAGTTACATGTATCATAACCTCATTTCAATTATTATATTATACAAACATTGTATTAAAATAGGGTTAAGGCTCCCTGCAATCACTCATTATGGGCGTAAAATAATTTATATTATTAATTGCCAATGTGTAATTTGCATATTGTTAGCAGTCCTGTTAGCAGTCCTGTTAGCAGTCCTGTTAGCAGTCTTGTTAGCACTCTTGTTAGCAGTCATGTTAGCAGTCTTGTTAGCAGTCTTGTTAGCAGTCCTGTTAGCAGTCCTGTTAGCAGTCATGTTAGCAGTCTTGTTAGCAGTCTTGATCAGTCATGTTAGCAGTCTTGTTAGCAGTCATGTTAGCAGTCTTGTTAACAGTCCTGTTAGCAGTCTTGTTAGCACTCTTGTTAGCAGTCTTGTTAGCAGTCATGTTAGCACTCTTGTTAGCACTCTTGTTAGCAGTCATGTTAGCAGTCTTGTTAGCAGTCCTGTTAGCAGTCCTGTTAGCAGTCTTACCTGCAGTGTATGTTTGAGAGCAATCTTGCACGGTGGTATTTGACACTGTAAAGCGTAATAATGGGCTGGCTGATGGATTCACACTAACTGGGTTGGTCAACCAGGTATAGTAAATTGATTTACTTGTGTAAGAGACTAAAAAGAACAAGAATAACACTAACAATTGATAAAATACTACTTATACCTAGTTATAATTCTCCATTTGGTCATAACTATAAGAACAAATGCTTAAGTGAGATAGGGGCAGACAGGATTCTGTGATTAACGTTCTCGGATATACTTTTAATGGCAGTTATAACATAAAACCTTATCTCTCAAAGATGTTTTTTGTATTATTTTATCTCTCAATCATGTTTCAGAACATTTAGTCATTAATAAGATCCTTCCTTCAAGGGAATGTATCATGGTTGGAACCTTTGGTTGTGGCCTCATCCTGTTTATAAATGCGTGGTCTCACTGTAGCAAACAGGCTGAGCTGATGAGTTGCGGAGTTAAGAATCCAAAAAAGTTTTGTACGTCCGCTTTTGTTCATTTTTGTGCACGTTGAGGGAACAAATGAAATGCAAACAAGCTGTATAGACTTCCGAACTAATCATTCCAAATGCCCAGATTTTCCTATCCGCTTTCATCCACTTTCCCCGTCCGCTAAATTGAGACCGCCACTTAACAGATATGGCACGATGTGGTCTTAGTGTTCTCCAATCACCAATCGGCAAAGCCCAGAAAGGTGATCTGGAGGGGTTTGTGGAACATCCAAGGTCTCTTCTAGTTCAACCAAAGAAAAGTTTGGTGGAGCTGATAGAGCTCTAGTGAAGTAATAAGTCGCCAGTTGCAAAAACTGTATACAGAAGTATACAGAAAAAGCAATAATCTCAAACCTGTCCAGATCACCTATCTGGACTTTGCCGATGGGTGATTGGAGAAAACTAGATGTGGTCTATAATAATTCAACACATTTAGTTGTACATGATGGGTAAGATGATGGACTTCAATAAATAAAAAGTATACTCACAACTTTCAAAATAAATCTCACACTGTATTTGCGGTCTCACTACAGAATAAGTGTTTAGCAAATCGGGACATGACATCTTTATGCTTAGACTGAAAACATTACAAATAAAATGTTTTATTATTCTTTCCCCTGTCTGTAATAATCTTTAATAGATTGATTTGTAAAGAATCTAGAAATAAAAAGATAACACTGCTTACCTGTGAACATACCAAACATGACCAGTTCTATTGACCCTGAACAAAGATTCATATGTGCTTCCAGTTTGGTGAGCATTCACATCCATGCCGTTCCTTATGAAAGTGTCAGGCAACCAAAAACTCTCCGAAAATATGTTATACTTGAAAAGGACTGTTTTAATGTCAGCCCCCAAATCATCAAAGTATTTGGTTAGTCTTGCATCTTTCCAAGATTGCCGCAGATAAATTTTGAGAAAAAGTGTCTGCAAATTGATTAACAGAAGTAAAGTGATTCGGCTGCTCATATTGGTTACAATAAGGTTAATAAGAATAACATTTTGGTAGGTTATCAAATTCCTGAAAGATAATGTTAATCATAAAACGTAATTTGCTAACAACATGATGGCCTATAACATCAAACCTTGTGCCAGCTAAAAACAACAGTGAATAGTGAATAATTTCTATTGAATTCCGCATGAGGCATGCCACTGCATTAAATCCTCATTTAATGAATAAGAAAATGATGTTTATCCATTATCTCTTTTTCTTTTATCAGGCTCAATGTTATGGAACAGAAATTCTGCTATGATCCTGAGATAGAGCTCCTAGCCCAGGGTCAACTTGCAATGCCTGGTGAAAGGCATCAATAAGTTACAGATAAACCGTTAGGGATGGTCTTAAGATCCACAACAATGCTGCTGATGAGTCTGACCAAGAGACTGACCAAGAGACTGACCAAGAGACTGACCAAGAGGCTGACCAAGAGACTGACCGAGAGGCTGACCAAGAGACTGACCAAGAGGCTGACCAAGAGACTGACCAAGAGGTTGACCAAGAGGCAGACCAAGAGGCGGACCAAGAGGTGAAGCAAGAGGCGGACCAAGGGGCTGACCAAGAGACTGACCAAGAGGCTGACCAAGAGGCTGACCAAGAGGCTGACCAAGAGGCTGACCAAGAGACTGACCAAGAGGCTGACCAAGAGACTGACCAAGAGGCTGACCAAGAGACTGACCAAGAGACTGACCAAGAGGCTGACCAAGAGGCGGACCAAGAGGCTGATCAAGAGGCTGACCAAGAGGCTGACCAAGAGGCTGACCAAGAGGCTGACCAAGAGGCGGACCAAGAGGCGGACCAAGAGACTGACCAAGAGGCTGACCAAGAGGCTGACCAAGAGGCTGACCAAGAGGCGGACCAAGAGGCTGAACAAGAGGCTGACCAAGAGGCTGACCAAGAGGCAGACCAAGAGGCGGACCAAGAGGCTGAACAAGAGGCTGACCAAGAGGCTGACCAAGAGGCAGACCAAGAGGCGGACCAAGAGGCTGAACAAGAGGCGGACCAAGAGGCTGACCAAGAGGCTGACCAAGAGGCAGACCAAGAGGCTGACCAAGAGGCTGACCAAGAGGCTGACCAAGAGGCAGACCAAGAGGCGGAGCAAGAAGCTGACCAAGAGACTGACCAAGAGGCTGACCAAGAGGCGGACCAAGAGGTGGACCAAGAGACTGACCAAGAGGCGGACCAAGAGACTGACCAAGAGGCTGACCAAGATGCAGACCAAGAGGCGGACCAAGAGGCTGAACAAGAGGCTGACCAAGATGCAGACCAAGAGACTGACCAAGAGGCTGACCAAGATGCAGACCAAGAGGTGGACCAAGAGACTGACCAAGAGGCTGACCAAGAGGCTGACCAAGAGACTGACCAAGAGGCTGACCAAGAGACTGACCAAGAGGCTGACCAAGAGACTGACCAAGAGACTGACCAAGAGGCAGACCAAGAGGCGGACCAAGAGGCTGAACAAGAGGCGGACCAAGAGGCTGACCAAGAGGCTGACCAAGAGGCAGACCAAGAGGCTGACCAAGAGGCTGACCAAGAGGCTGACCAAGAGGCTGACCAAGAGGCAGACCAAGAGGCGGAGCAAGAAGCTGACCAAGAGACTGACCAAGAGGCTGACCAAGAGGCAGACCAAGAGGCGGACCAAGAGGCTGAACAAGAGGCTGACCAAGAGGCTGACCAAGAGGCAGACCAAGAGGCTGACCAAGAGGCTGACCAAGAGGCAGACCAAGAGGCAGACCAAGAGGCGGAGCAAGAAGCTGACCAAGAGACTGACCAAGAGGCTGACCAAGAGGCTGAACAAGAGACTGACCAAGAGGCTGACCAAGAGACTGACCAAGAGGCTGACCAAGAGGCTGACCAAGAGGCTGACCAAGAGACTGACCAAGAGACTGACCAAGAGGTTGACCAAGCGGCGGACCAAGAGGCTGACCAAGAGGCTGACCAAGAGGTGGACCAAGAGGCGGACCAAGAGGCTGACCAAGAGGCTGACCAAGAGGCTGACCAAGAGGCTGACCAAGAGGCTGACCAAGAGGCAGACCAAGAGGCGGACCAAGAGGCTGACCAAGAGGCTGACCAAGAGGCTGACCAAGAGACTGACCAAGAGGTTGACCAAGAGACTGACCAAGAGACTGACCAAGAGACTGACCAAGAGGTTGACCAAGAGGCTGACCAAGAGGCTGACCAAGAGGCTGACCAAGAGGTGGACCAAGAGGCGGACCAAGAGGCGGACCAAGAGACTGACCAAGAGACTGACCAAGAGGCTGACCAAGAGGCTGACCAAGAGACTGACCAAGAGGCTGACCAAGAGGCGGACCAAGAGGCGGACCAAGAGACTGACCAAGAGACTGACCAAGAGGCTGACCAAGAGACTGACCAAGAGGCTGACCAAGAGGCTGACCAAGAGGTTGACCAAGAGGCGGACCAAGAGGCTGACCAAGAGGCTGACCAAGAGGCTGACCAAGAGGCTGACCAAGAGACTGACCAAGAGGCGGACCAAGAGGCTGACCAAGAGTTTCACCAAGAGGCTGACCAAGAGACTGACCAAGAGGCTGATCAAGAGGCGGACCAAGAGACTGACCGAGAGGCTGACCAAGTGGCTGACCAAGAGGCTGACCAAGAAGCTGACCAAGAGGCGGACCAAGAGGCAGACCAAGAGGCTGACCAAGAGGCGGACCAAGAGGTTGACCAAGAGGCGGACCAAGAGACGGACCAAGAGGCTGACCAAGAAGCTGACCAAGAGGCTGACCAAGAGGCTGACCAAGAGGCTGACCAAGAGGCTGACCAAGGAGCTGACCAAGAGGCTGACCAAGAGGCTGACCAAGAGGCTGACCAAGAGGCTGACCAAGAGGCTGACCAAGAAGCTGACCAAGAGGCGGACCAAGAGGCAGACCAAGAGGCTGACCAAGAGGCAGACCAAGAGGCAGACCAAGAGGCTGACCAAGAGACTGACCAAGAGGCTGACCAAGAGGCGGACCAAGAGGCTGACCAAGAGGCTGACCAAGAGGCAGACCAAGAGGCTGACCAAGAGGCTGACCAAGAGGCTGACCAAGAGGCTGATCAAGAGGCTGACCAAGAGGCTGACCAAGAGGCTGACCAAGAGGCTGACCAAGAGGCTGACCAAGAGGCTGACCAGCAGAGATCCTTATGGCTTGTGAGAAGAGAAGTGAGAATAGACTTAGATGCCACCAAGAAAGAATAACACAGGAAAGGTCACCAAGTGAGTTTGTTTGTTTGTTTGTTTGGGGTTTTACATCACTTTCAACATTATTACAGTCATTTCGTGATGAGACCTACTTGTAGCAGATATAGTGCTGCCTCACTGAATTGTCATGTCGCAGGTCCTTGACATGACAATCCACCTAGTCACAGATTTACAAGGAGAATGGGTTATGAGGTTGACCATGAGGCCGACCAAGAGAGATCACTAGGGCTTGTGAGAAGAAACTTAGATGCCACCAAGAAAGAATAACACAGGAAAGGCCACCAAGTGAGAGGGAGCGAGGTGTGTAGAAGGTGTATATACATCCAAATGCATCAGTATTAATAAAGGCATGTATATTTAGCACATAGATTTTGGAAACAGAATTGAACGAATGGATAACACATAAAGAACAAGAAGTGTATTTGGTTTTCAATGATCCTTGTGGAAAGATATTTATGCTAACAAAAACATTTTTTTCATAAGTTGATGATTAGTGTTTATTAATTGTGGAAAGAGGTTTTATGATAGTGATAGGTAAACAAATGTTAATTGGAACGACTGTATTCATACATGTTTGTAAACATTTTTGTGGATGTTGATTTTGTAAAATATTGTTATTCCTGATTCCAAGAACCTCATGACACAGATAGAATATTTGATATATTGCCAAGATCTACATATAAATACATAGATAAGGAGGATAAAGTTCATTTCGTTTGTTGCTTTGATTTATATGTAGAGTATGAAAATGGTATAACCACAGTTTACAAGAATATAGTGACCATGATAAATTTTGATAATTGACGAGAAATGAGTGGAAACGTTTATGATTGTATTTCGGGAAGGCGTGGATTAAACATGCAGCTAAAATGTATGTGAGAACAAGAATTGAAATAAATAATTAAAAATTATCTCTTTCAGTGTTTCCTGGTTACATAACATATCAGGTATCTTTCAGACGATGAATGCCGATTACACTGACAGAATGTATTATTCTTTCATTACAGAAATCAATTTACCCAGCTTTACTAGGCCTCTTCAATACAGTGCACCCGATGCAAAGGAGCTAACATCAATTAAAAGTTGTGCCAAAAAAAATAAGAAATTAACGTTTGATAATAATTACCAATAAATGTTTTGTACTTACCCCTTCGTCCTCATCCAATATGAAGGTGTTGACATATACACCAAGACGTACCTGCACTGACTCTGCAAGTAGAGTCCAAATATGGAAATGAGGGACGAGCTCCTCTGCCAAGATTATTTTTGTGTTATTTTAGTTAATGCTGGTTAGAGATAGAGAGATACTTGGTTGTCAATAAGCGACTAGTCTATAACATGGAAGGGGGTGGTCTGTTTATTGATAGGATGACTGGAAGAGGTTCACAAAGTCACGGCACACTTCTGTTGAAGACCCCCAGGGCTTGAATATTCGTAATTTTGTCCCTTGTGAAACTCCATCGCAGCAGTGTTATAAAACTTATGGCAGACCCATCAAAGGACATGAAGGCCTTATGGTGTTGGATTGTGTCAACTGCAGTCCATGCTTCAAAAGGGAGACGACCCAGACGAGTATGATATGGAGTCAAGGGATAGCGGCCCAGACAGACTGGCTCCCAACCCAGTAGACAAGACAGATTTACAAAGAGGCTAGGGTTGGAAGACCTGATCTCAGTCTCGACAACCTCTACCTTAATCAAGGGGACAGCAGTCTCAGGAAAGACTCCTGCATCTTCTCATTCAGATGGTCTTTATTTCTCCATTGAGTTATTTTAAATGTCAATGTGATATCATCAAAACCATCAGGTAGTCACCACGGAATACTACATTAAGTGTAAAGGACGAGTACATTTAAATTGATTTTTGAATAATTTTAACACAGGAAGGTGTCCCAGTTTAAGATTACATAACGAGGACTAATGCAGACTTGGGTGCACAAATATAACCTTTGGTATTTAACACACTGCAATACACTCAACTGTAACGATATTTGTTAAATTTTGTTTTGATTTTGATGTGATTTTAATGCCTTTTGTGACACATAAAAAAACAGAACCACCCAGATTGGTTCAGAATTGGTCAAGAACAATGGTATGACGTCATACCACTCAGATATGTTTCGATTACTGCCCAGATTGGTTCAGAGCTCTCCCACCCCTGACATTATATCTTTGTTTTGTCACCAGAATAGATTAACATCTTGGTACTGAATCAGCTTTGCCAAGGCTAAATTCCCAAAATTGCCCTCAACCGGATAGGGAGGAGGTATTCATGTTAGAAATGTGTTCAAACATAGTTTGAGCATCATTTCTTTCATTTTAACATTAGTGTAGTCCAATGTTCATATCATTAGTGGTGTTATTAAAGGTAGACATATCAGGTGTTAGGCTGGACCTTTTTAGAAGTTCGACGTGAACACATTGTGTTATTCATTCATAAAGTGATTAATGGTTTCACCCTGAATATCTTATAACCCTGGATATTTTTACCAGATACCGGATGTAACAGAACCACTTACTGTCTCAGAAATAATAATGATAATACTCAATAGTAATAAGATTGGCTGCTTATTATAACTCACTTTTTCCAAATGTAATGCGACTGTGGAATCTTATGGACCCTGAACTAAAACTTATAGCTGAACATGATAAATTAAAAACTGAATATTTAAAGACGTCTGCTTTCTAAAATGGTAACCCCATATATCAAACAGAGGGAGTTAGTATTGATCTTGCCAGCACACTTATGTTAAATATATGTGGATGCCACACTGAGGATGAATTTCATTTATTTGGGGAAATTGTATATGTTGATATGTTAATATATCATATCAATTTGTCTTGGCCAGGTCAAATGCAGGATGATCAATCAATAATTGGTGGACGATATTATAAAGTTTATTGCAATTATGGGCATGTACTGTGAAAATATCAGTAGGAACTATTTATAATACCTTGAGGAACTATTTATAATACCTTGAGGAACTATTCATAATACCTTGAGGAACTATTTATAATACCTTGAGGAACTATTTATAATACCTTGAGGAACTATTTATAATACCTTGAGGAACTATTTATAATACCTTGAGTTCCAGTAACAGCAGGATCATAATCGTTGAAAATTCTCTCAACTCTCTTCTTTGTTCTGTAGGAAAGAATGCCAAATTATGAACAGAATTATTACGATATTTTATACGACATAAGGCAGTATTTACCTCAAAATCGGTCATTAAGCTGCAATTGAAATTTGAATGCATTGGTTGTAACTGGGACATTGGAAGCTGGAATATAGACCGAAGTTCTTTTTTTAAATGTACAACTAATTACAAATTGTATATTATGCAATCATGCAATTTATCACAAACTGTATATTAAGATAATTAATATTTATCCAGAAAGTTAAACAAAATATACTTACATTTCGGCATTAGACAGGGGTACAATGAACAATATAGCTAGCAGGATGCAAGTCACCATCGCCATAGTTGATCTCTGAAAACATATAATGGATAGCTGGAGCTACAAGTAGATCAAAAGAAGTGAATCAGAGGTGTCTGGTCCTGCAGAACACAAGAACTTCCATAATGGTGGGGCCCCCATAGGGGGGGTATGATAAACCCAATAATCCCCCTTTTTTTACCTAAAAATCCAAAAATCCTTATCTTTTGTAGCCAAAAATCCTTAAATATTTTTCCCCTCAAATCTAAAAATCCAAAAGTATAAAACAAAAAATCCTAAAATATGTTTACATTTAGTACAAATTTATTTGGCAATGAATTACATAACATCCTAAACACTTTCCTCAAAATCCAAAAATCCCAGCTATTTCACCCCAAAAATCCAATAATCCCTCTTTTTTAGGCCAAAAATCTAATAATCCTAAAACCCTATGGGGGCCCCTAATGGTTATCAGTCAGCTTCCTGTCTTTTGCTTATTACTCTCTCTCTGTGTCCATTGCTGGGCTAAATTGAATGTAGATATTGGCCTTGTAGAAGTATAAATACCAATCTATGCCTATTCCCATGTATGATAAATCACCCATCCATAGAAACGAATGAATAAAGAAGAGCGATAAAAGGAGTTCATCTGGATTGATCCAAATAGTGAGAGTTCGATTCTTGGCTTCTGGATTAGTTCTCAAGGTCACAGGAACAATTTTGGGTCTCTGTAGTACGAACTGCCTTCCGGATGATACATTGAAAACTATTTGGTATTTGGCTTTGATATCGCTAATCTCTTCTATGGGATTGCTGACATGGGACCTTGACCTATTTCCCGAGGTTACAGGAGATATTTTGTAGTATTATGATTTCTGACAGAAGGTCTTCAAGACAGGAGTGCAAAAAGCCTTACAGATATATTGCTTGTCAGATTATTTTATATTTGATGTTAATGGTCTTAATTTCCTTTTACTGCAGTGAGTAAACAAGTGAATGTTCAACTAACCATGCAATTGGTCTGATCTTCATATTCTTAAAGCATTCATGAAATGAGGTTTTCAAGAACTTTTTTCCCTGCATAATATAAATGTTTATACCCCAAACATTGCGATCAAATGTTGCTACCCATCATATTTCCTCTACGAACATTTCTGTGCCATTTGAAAGTGGATGAGTCTTCTGCTAAAATCCAAATCATCTATTGGACACTTTGTCAACATACTTTGTTAAGCTGAACAGTGATCACCTGTTCAGTAAAGTTTTACCCACTATGGGACACCTTCGGATTGGGACAATGGAGTGATTTAGGTACAGGAGCATTGTTTATCCTTTAATGTTTATCCATTGGTACAGGCCTAGCACCCTGACAGACCACAATAAAGATGGCATGCTTATATACATGTAGCCACCTGGTGGTCAAAAGAGTACAGCCAGTATATATATAAATTATTTTATTCATTCACATTTCACATTAAAA
Source organism: Amphiduros pacificus (assembly GCA_949316495.1). NCBI lineage: Eukaryota > Metazoa > Annelida > Polychaeta > Phyllodocida > Hesionidae > Amphiduros > Amphiduros pacificus. Next base: position 11,910,601 of record OX439012.1, on the reverse strand, counting down.
TGGAATAGAGTATTGTTTACATTAAATACAGGTTAAAAATTATTTGGCACTTTCAGCAAAACACAGTAACCATAGTCGGTGTATTTTGGTTGATTTTAGTGACATAACTTGGTTGAATCAAAGTTTTGTGGCCACATATCATTTAAACATACTGCAAACCATAGGAAATCTGAAAAACTAAGATAGTGTCGAAATTTTGTGATCAAAGCAATGTCAATTCTCCCTTTAATCATATACAACTAAAGGGATGAAAGCTTAAATCACAACCTTGGGTGAGATCATTTTAATTCCATGCATAAGGTTATCAGTTTTACTTTTATTACCTTGAGGTGTGGATATTTCTGATCTATGCCATCCAATTCTTAAATTCAGTGTTTACCTTGATTAATATTTCTGCCCAAATCTGAGATCACTTGTACAAAAATCAGAAAAGCCTGTGATCAAATAGAGGGAATTATGGAAATCAATAGTGTCCCATACAATACTATAATCCTGTGCTCAGTAGGGTGTCACAATACCTTGTAGTTCGTTGTAAATATTATGACCAATTAAACAACAGGGAGCACAAAATTTGTAAATTTCCTAGAGAATAATATTGTTTACAGGGTGTTCCACCACCCAACCACCGGCTTTTTCTTATTTCTCTTGAAATACAATTTTCAACTCCATCAAAGAAATATTTTTAAAAAGCATAAGGTAAAATTTTCACTTTTTAAATATACTTTGCTATCTTAGAATTGAATGGATAATATCCTTTAAATTTTAGGATGTACATAAGTAATTTTAATCTATTTTGAAAGATCAGGTTGACAAAAATGTGGTGCAGTAGCTTTCATGCCTTTAGTTTATATATATAGTAATGCTATATATTGACACATGGCTGAGATCAATTTTTTTTTCATTCGGTTTGCAGACAACCCAATGCGATTGCATAAATGCTTTAACTTATTTGTAACATATTCTTAACATATTCTTATTCTTATTAGACACATAAAGTACAGCAAATATTATAGAAGGCCGAAAGTGTCATGGTAAAATAAAATAAAAACCAACAACAACGATAGATGAAATGTTTACTGTGTATTGTTACCCATGGTTTGATGGGTAACAGTATTACTTTATCAAAGAACCCACAATGCAACATAAAATATTTCACCTTGAAGCTCCTAACCCTGGGCTTAGGTACCACAGAAGGGTTAGATAACAATCCTCATGATTCACAACTGTCAAACTTATAATAACCACACAATATATAACAAGGTCATCTTCTAAGCATTTGATTGTAATATCTGTCTGAGGTGCGGATGGTTAACCTCCATTCCTTAAGGCATTAAGCATTCTTAAACATTCCTAAAGGCATTAAATATTCCTAAAGGCAATAAACATTTCTGAACTTTCCCAAAGGCATTAAACATTCCTAAACATCCCTAAATGCATTAAACATTCATAAACATCCTTAAAGACATTGGATATTCCTAAACATCTCTAAAGGTATTTAACATTCCTGAACATCCTGAATATTACCAAAGGCATTAAACATTCCTATACATCCCTAAAGGCATTAAATATTCCTAAACATTCCCAAATTTAAGGCATTAAACATTCATAAACATCCTTAAAGGCATTGGACATTCCTAAACATCCCTAAAGGCATTTAACATTCTTGAACATCCCTGAAGGCATTAAACATTCCTGAACATCCCTGAAGGCATTAAACATTCCTGAACATCCCTGAAGGCATTAAATATTCCAGAACATTCCTTAAGGTAATAAACATTCCTAGCCATTCCTAAAGGCATTGATCAAGGCATTGATCATTCCTAAACATTCATAAAGGCATTGAACATTCCAAATGTTATTGCTTAATTTTGAATCTTTCTGTTTTCATGGAAGTTAAACATTTACATATTTAACAAAGGGAAATTTCTCTATTGGAAACGAATATTAAATATGCAACCTGAGGAAAAAATACTCACTTAATAATGCTAGCATATAAATCAGTTGCAAATAACGTATTCCTTATCCTTGAGTTACTGATCAGAGTATTGTGGAACTCGCAGAATGAGATATTGATACTTGTGGACTGTGGACCTATATTATATTTATATCCATATTTGGGAGTTTTTGAAAATCAAAGCAGTCATATCAAATATCCGTTCTTATCTGAATCTGGTATAAATAATAGTCTGCAACAATATATTGTAGGCGAATGTCTAATATGAGGTCAACTGCTTCAAATGAAGTCAATAGAGAAACTTTTATCTGAGGGTATTTTTACAAATCAGTAATGTGTTCAGACTTCAAAATCTTTAAAGAATTCTATGTCACCTTAAAAGCTTGGCCTTAACTACATGTTTCGTCAAGAAATAATTTAATTAGTAATCATTGATTAATTAATTTAGCTTAAGCTTTAGCTAAGCTACGTTTTGAGATTGGGACAATGGAGTGATTTGGCTCACAGAGCCTTATTTGTCAATTAATTTTCACCAAACAGTGTATGGCCGACGAAAACTGACCTGCGGATGACAAATCAGCAAAACCAATTGGCATCCCTCTGATGTCAATGTTTCCACATAAGAACTTCTATCATTCATTAGGGTCGGACCATTATTCATTTTTGACAATTTGCTATCTTATCAGCTGTCCAAGATACTGGCTTCACTTTTGTTACCATGCATGCATCCCATGAAGGCCTAAATGGGATGACCTCAGCAATGACCTTGACTTGGTCAAAGGCTTTAAATTGTAACCAAAATCTTATATTGTAACCAAAACTTTTGACATTTTGTTTTTACTTTGTATATCTTAAAGGCACTGGCTTCTGACCTACCAATAATTAAGATGTCTGCTGTTGGGCACACACCTCTGTGGGCACACACTTCTGTGTGTCTCTTATCATGCATATATCAGGTCGTATACCAAAGATCAGGTCTTTAACAAAATCAGTTGTCAACCTAGGGCACCTTCAGACTGCCTGATGTCTGGAAATATTTGTGATATCCAGACGATATGTGATCAGCACTTAGGTGTCCATGCAGTGTCCATTTCTAATGTGACCACACTCATGGCAAAACTTCCTGGCACCCAGGTCCCGCTTTTTGAAACAATCTCAAGTAAGAAATTTGTGCTTATATTTCAAGTCTGTACTTACATCTCAAGTCATGCCCAAATCCGTTTTTTGAAACATTTTCAATCAAGAATATTTTGCTTATATTTCAAGTTTGTGCTTAGATGTCAAGCATGGTCCGTAGCTTGCTTGGGTGCAGATTTTCTTGCTTACATTTTGCATCGAAAATTGAAAAAGATGAAAAAAGCTGCAAATGTTTTTAAAATACTTTTGTGGAGTTTAAAATGTTTTCTTGCTTGAAATTGTTTCAAAAAGCGGGCCCAGGACTTCAGGCAGGTGAAGTTTACTTCGATGAATGACTACTTGGAATAGTTGTATTAACTGTGAATTAGTGTAAATAACCCATTTTATCATTTTCTAACAAATCATTCATCCATTTACACAGATATAAGTATACAAATTAGGATGTTGGAACACCCTTGATCTAATCATTACCTTCAGTGATAACAAACTCCTGAAGAGCCACCTGGTGGATGAATACCTATCTGATCACAAAATGATTAAGATATACCTAGATATGTCACCCCCAAAACCCCCCAAAAAATCTATCAAATATAGGAATTTTAAGGGATTAGATCTTGAATCTCTTAGGAGGGACATCAAATCCCTAACTGATAGAAACACAACATGGAAACACCTATCCTTGAGTGACATGGTGAATTACTATGACAGGGAAATCTCATCACTCATGGACAAACATGCTCCTATCAAGGTTGCCAAGGTCACTCAGCGCAAACCTGTACCTTGGATGAGTGACCAATTAAAGCTGGAAAGATCTCTCAGGAGGAGGCTTGAGAGAAAAATGAGCAAGACTGGCTCTCAGATTGACAAGGAGCTCTATAACTCTCAAAGAAATAAATACAACTCAATGCTAAAATCTGCTCAATCAGCATATTTTTCCAACTTGGTTGAAGAAAACAAGCATGACCCTAAAAAGCTTTTCAGAGTCATAGACACAGTCATGCACAAGAAAAAGGACACACCTATGCCCCAATCTGACTGTGAGATTACTCAAGCTGAGAAGTTCAACACATTCTTTCTTGAAAAGATAGAGAGAATCCGCTTGGACATTGATAATGCTCCACCCGGTCCAATTTCGCCACCAGGTGACACTACAAACAATAGTACTACTTGTCTGGATAGGTTCACACCCCTAACCATTGATGACGTACGGAAATTGGTCAAAAGGTCAGCAAAGAAGTCATGTGACCTGGATCCAATTCCAACCTGGCTCTTACTTGACCTCTTAGATGACCTCCTACCAATAATTACTTCCATCATAAATAAATCACTGATGGAATCAGCAGTATCAGAAAATATGAAAATAGCCATCATAACACCCCTGCTGAAGAAACTGGGTCTGGAACTGGTTGAAAAAAACTATAGGCCTGTTTCCAACCTAACATTTGTCTCCAAACTAACCGAGAGGGCAGTTGCAGACCAACTAGTCCCCCATCTAGTAAGGAATGGTCTGATTGAACTCATGATACAATTTCCCACATGAGCTGAGGCCTGTGCCAAAGGGCTAACCCGTTGTCCTTGTAAATCTGTGACCGGGTGGGTTGTCATGTCAAGGACCTGCGACATGACAATTCAGTGAGGCAGCACTATATCTGCTACAAGTAGGTCTCATCACGAAATAACTGAAATAATGTTGAAAGTGATGTAAAACCCCAAACAAACAAAACAAACAAACTTACTGACAAGTTTCAATCAGCCTACAAGGAATATCATAGCACGGAAACTGCTTTGCTAAAAGTGCAAAATGATATCTTGGGCTGCCTAGACAATAGGAAGGCGGTCATCTTGTTGTTGCTTGACCTTTCTGCTGCCTTTGACACCATTGACCATAAAATCCTTTTGGACAGGCTAAGGGATAGATGCAACGTCACAGGTCATGCACTCTCCTGGATTCGGTCATACCTAATGGACAGAAAGCAATGTGTGAAGGTGGGGATTCATAGATCCTGTCTCAAATCCTTAAAATATGGGGTACCCCAGGGCTCAGTCCTGGGTCCTATACTGTTCACCATTTACATGACACCCCTATCTGATATACTTGCAAAATATGGTCTGAGCTATCATATTTATGCAGATGATACTCAGATCTACATCCCTATGGACCACGCCTCTCCCCATCATGTGGATATGAGCAGACACAAATTGGAGGAGTGTGTCAGTGAAGTCAGAAATTTCCTCATAGCAAACAAGATGAAGATAAATGATGGAAAGACAGAGATGCTCATATGTACTGATAGATACAGTACTACCACCCATAGCAGTATCCCATCCACAATCAGAGTGGGTGACTCTGATATTGCTCCTAGTCAGTCAGTTGTTGACCTTGGTATCACATTTGACTCCAACATGGACATGAAGGCCCAGATCAGGAAAATGTGTCAGAAGGGCTATTATCACATCAGGAACCTGGCGGCCATCAGACACTGTCTAGACGAGAAGACCGCGGTAACACTTACCCATGCTTTTGTTACATCCACTCTTGACTATGGAAATGGTCTTCTGGCAGGTCTTCCTAAAACTGACATCAGGAAACTGCAATACCTCCAAAACTCTGCAGCACGGGTAGTTGGAAAAATCAGGAAATTTGATCACATTTCAGGAAAACTAAGGGAACTGCACTGGCTTCCCGTTCATGCGAGAATCGATTTTAAAATCCTCCTATTAACCTGGAAAGCCCTTAACGGTAAGGCTCCGCCTTACTTACGGGATCTACTCCTGATTAAAGAAGGTGAGCGCTGTCTAAGATCCAATGATGGCACCCACCTACATGTACCTAAAACCAGGCTAAGGACAATAGGAGACAGGGCCTTCTCATCTGCAGGCCCACGACTATGGAATTCCTTGCCTACTGATATTAGGACATGCACGTCAGTCTCCTCGTTTAAGAGTAGGCTGAAAACTCATCTCTTCAGGATGCATGTCCTGAACTCAGCGCTATGAACAGACTTGTCTGGTATCAGCGCTATACAAATTTTATTATTATTATTATTATTATTATGTTTGGACCCTAGGTAAAAAAAATTGGTGATCCAAGCGACTGAGGAAAAATAGAGAATGGCTGAGTGCCAAAAAAATCGGCAAAATTATTTTCCTTCACCCCCCAGAATGAATAATGGTCCATCCCTTACATAATAAGATCAACTGGTCAAACAAGAATGTCTTTTTTTTCAAAGGTAGTTGTATGCAATTTAACTATTTGATATTATATTTCTCCATCCCCTACTCTCCATAGCAGAGCCAGGATTTATGACTCTACCTCGCCATACAGAGTATCCATCCCCCAAATATCAAATGATCTGGCCGTAAATCTCGCCAAATGTTGTCTGCTGAAGATGCGTTTGATTATGAAAATCTAATCCAGAACCCCCAAAGGACATACTACTTACAGAAAGGTCAAATATACAAATGGTATAGGAATATAAAATGGACGTAATTAAAATGTACATTTTGAAAATTGGAGAAATTGAAATTGATTACATCATGTGATAGGCCTGAAATATAAACTCATGCACTGGTATCAGTTTACTCAGCTTCAGAATATGTAATCAAATCAGTTTCAGTGCATTGTGAGTAGTAGTCCATATTTCAAAACATTCAAGATATGGCCACTCGTTCATTACTTGTATAATCGTCTCGTTTCACTTGATGATTACACAAGTAATGGTCATGTGACCTTACCTTATCCTATACATATATTCTTTATTATTACTACATATATTTATCATTTGCTCTTAGAGGTGCATACAAAAAACTCATTATCAACTGACAGGTTGTGATAAGACTTCTTCCATTTCACGCCACAGTGCACCTTCGCCCCACAAATAAACCTGAGGCCTTAGATCGGCACGTGGTACTACACGTGCAGGGTGGCAATGACGTAATGCAAACAAAACGACCAGACACGTGCATCCAGGCGTTAACATTTAGAAACGTCCTGAACAAAATGAGCATTAAATAATTTAATAGGGGTTCTAACGCTTGATATTTTCGTGCAATTTAAGTGTTTGTCAACAACTCTAGTCCCATATAACGTGCGCAGTTGATAAGGAGAATATGTCAACTGCCGTGGATATTACAGGACTGTGACCTTGGAATAAAACCGTGACACAAGTCATTATTACATATAAAGTGAAAAGATATGCGTATTTATTGACAGCGTTTGTGTGGCGCCGTGGCGCTGCGATCTGGAGCGCAGAATGGGAGTAAACAGTATGATGCATCTCAAACTTGCATTATGTAGTTATAACCATAGAGAAAAATATACTTTCTCTTTGTTATAACAGACATCATTAATATACGATTAGTTACCTAAGAGAGTCATCTTAGGTTGAGTTACCAAGTTGTGTAATGGAAAGTATACATAATGAATTTCTAGCACATTGTATCAGGATAACAAAAGAACCGTTTGGATACATGTGTGACTGGACTTAAATAACACTTATATCAGAATATGTTTGACATTCAGAAAAGCTTGTTATATAACATATAGGGGAAGATTTATGTCACAGTCTGCACCGGGGTAGAGGATTTGAGATTCCTTAAAATTCCGGAAATGTATTTTTATAGAAACACGTGTGCTGCACCCTGAAAAAAAATATTGGTGAGATATTGTTTACTGTTTCCTGTTTACTTGCATCGGGTCATGTCAATAAACAGAAAAATAAATGTGTCACATTTAAGCTGCCAATAGGGCTAATCAATGACAAGTTGATCTTTCAGCTCAGCTGAACAGACCGTATACCATGTTTGCAAGACCTCTACCGCTGTGAGCCTTTAAACATGTTAAATGCAAAATGTTCCTTTTGCATTGTATGATAAACATGTCACCAGTACAGACCCATTGTGTTGAGTTGTAAATAATGTTGGTGAATAATCATTAAGCTTACCATTCCATCACTAAGAATATTCACGAGGTTAATTAGTTATGGGTCATTTAGGTTTCATTTTTTTGCATTGATCTATGGCAAGTTGTCCTTCCATGGTGTTATATATGACACCAAACCGTGTTGCTGAGATTCAGGTGAAAATAAATGAGGTAAAAGGTTACAGATTAGGGTCATTTAGAGGTCACTCCACTGAACGCAGAACCTATTTCAGTCTGATGCGAAGCTGTGGAAGTTGACGCTACAGATAATAAGTTCAAGACAGTTAAGGCTTAGAGTAATATACCTCTAAGGTTAAGGTAAGTACACTGATAACTAGTGATATGAAGCAGTCAAAATGCCAGGGACAAACTAAAGCAATATTCCCTTTTCAAGCATTCTTGTCCTATATTTTAAATCAATCATGCGTTAACCAAAATGGAAATGAAACTACGGGCCAGGATTGCGATATAGCGGGGCAGTGGTCAGCGTGGTGGTCAGTATGGTCAGCAGAGAACTCCCCCCCCCCCCTCTCCCCACTCACCACTCACATGCCTGCACTGCACGGATATAAATAGATCATTATACTGTGATCAGGCAGCATGGGAAATAATTCCGGGATATAGGCCACTCTAATGAGAGATTTCTCTACATCAAGTCTGCATTTTTTGGTCAGAAACTGCCAGGTGAGTAAAGCGGTTATATATACGAGATTCGTGAGTTCAACATTGGTTTGCTTGCATAGTTATCTGTGGAGAAATGATGTAAATCTAAGGTAGCTTTTATGTGAGTTGCAATAAGCAAAACAAACTCGTTCATAGCTCATATACTCATATCATTGTAACTCTGTGAAATTTGCTCAATATGAGATTTATTGTTCCATTTGTTTACATTTAACTCATTTCCTTTTTAATGACATTTTATTCTAGTCTTTGTGCCATCGACACAACCCTTAACCCATATTTATGTCCAAATGCCTGAAAACGATGCATAGAGATTTTTGCACGACCAAAATTAATATCTTTGCAGACATGAAAATTCTATTCAAAATTATAAATAACTTGTAAATTTCAAATAAACTATTTTAAAGTAAACCCTGATATAATTTCCTCAGCAGATCTTTACCCTCCATAACCAGACTTTTCTCTTATATCAGTCCCTGCCTCCAAAGGTATAAAACTGCGCACAGGATCGGTCGCAAATCATTAGTATTCATAAAAATCTGTTAACTGATTGGTGAAAGAATATAAATATATTTGTTTAGTACTGGCAGTTGTACTGATTGTTCAGTTTATGTGTCTGACATCTGGTTACAGTTTATGTCCTGATGTTAGTCAATTCATATTTGATGATTTATTTGTGAGCAAGGCAAGTATTTATAACTTGGGGAATTCCAAATTTAGAATGGTATCAAATATAGGGCAATGACTGCAGATGTAGTAACTAAATACTACCTATGTAATACAGAGTTCGAATCTTGGGCTTATATCAGGTAAAGGTGTATGCCATTTTGTGAAGGACCCTTATATAGTCCAACAGTGTTGTAAAATGTTAAGCACCAAAAATGAATAAGTTAACTACATCTGAAGAGTAAACCCATTGTCATTGTAAATCTGAGACCAGGTCGTTTGTCATGTCAGGGGCCAACAACAACAATTCAGTGAGTGAGCACTTGCATCTCCAACAAGTAGGTCTCGTCACGATATGACTGAAATAATGCAGAAATTGGTTGGTCAGTTGGTTAGAGTGCCAGCTTATTAGTACCAGTTCCTCTGCGGTGATCCAAAGAGGTCCTGGGTTCTATTCCCAGCCATGCCGAGATTGAACTCATGACACAGTTTCCCATATGAGCTGAGGCCCGTGCTTGAAGGGTTAATCCATTGTCCTTGTAAATCTGTGACCGAGTGGGCTGTCATGTCAAAGACCTGCGACATGACAATTCAGTGAGGCAGCACTATATCCGCTACAAGTAGGTCTCATCACGAAATGATTGAAATAATGTAAAAATGTTGAAAGTGATGTAAAACTAACATATAAACAAATATATAACGTCACACTTCACGTTTCAGTGAAGACAAACAGGACCGAATCATAATGACAGAATTTCCAAAGTAAAACTAGATAGGTAGAGTAGGTAGCTAGGTGAAGGCCCCAGCTCACAGTCGCAAGCGAGTATTTCCCCATTTGTGTCCCCATAGGCACGACATGTACAAACCATACGTAACAAAACCATATCAATAGCTTATATCAATACACATCAGGGAGATCTCTATCATATATCTTTTTGTCCAAGAATTGTTTTAGTTGACCATCTTTACTCTTTGATTTTCTGTTCTTGCTGTATCCTAAGAGTAATATACCTGCATATTACTCTAAGCTGTATCACAGTCCCAATATTTCAGTCTGGAAAGTGAGTATAACCTGAGGGATTGGCCTCAGACTTTTGTTTGTTTCCATGTCTCCCTCCCTGGTCAAGGATGGCGGTCATTTGCGGTCAGCATGTGATGCTTATAGGAAGGAGGTGATAACACAGGGATATTATCCTCAAAACCACATCCCAAGCTGATATCAGATCATAAACAATAAACAACTGACCTCACTGATACAGTCATGAGCAAGCAAGGGGTAGATTTTACTCCTAAGGACACCTTTTTATATATTGATTGACCAAATTTGTTTTTGTATTTCCTTATTCTCTTACCATATATATTGCTGTGTTTGTTTATTGATCAATATGTCTTGTTGTGTTCAACCAACTTCATAACATTTTGCAATATTTCATCAAATACTTATGAGATGGACTCAAACTTTTATATGTTCACGCATTAATGTGACCAAATGAGATCACACAGGGCTACATTATATCAAGAAGGACACATTATATCAAGAAGGCCAAATCATATCAAGAAGGCCAAATCATATCAAAGAAGGCCACATCATACCAAGAAGGCCACACCATATCAAGAAGGCCACATCATATCAAGAAGGCCATATCATATCAAAGAAGGCCACATCATATCAAAGAAGGCCACATCATATCAAAGAAGGCCACATCATACCAAGAATGCCACATCATATCAAGAAGGCCACATCATATCAAGAAGGCAGATCATGTCAAGAAGGCCACATCATACCAAGAAGGACACATCATATCAAGAAGGCAGATCATGTCAAGAAGGTCACATCATGTCAAGAAGGCCACATCATACCAAGAAGGCCACATCATATCAAGAAGGCCAAATCATATCAAAGAAGGCCACATCATATCAAGAAGGCCAAATCATATCAAAGAAGGCCACATCATATCAAGAAGGCCACATCATATCAAAGAAGGCCACATCATATCAAGAAGGCCACATCATATCAAAGAAGGCCACATCATATCAAAGAAGGCCACATCATACCAAGAAGGCTACATCATATCAAAGAAGGCCACATCATATCAAAGAAGGCCACATCATATCAAAGAAGGCCACATCATATCAAAGAAGGCCACATCATGTCAAGAAGACACAAGTGTGTATCAAACACTTGCACAGCTGTGCTTGATTTAACAGACTGCTTTAGTCCTGCAAACTGTATGGATAACAATATTTGGGTCCGCATAGTCATACTGTAGAGTTGATGAGGTCATCAATTCCCTCACAATAAGGGAATCAATGATATTCACAGATGAATAATCTAGAGTCCCACTTTTTTGACCTTTGAATAACAGAGACGTCTATTTCAAAACATATATGGTGAAATAAACAACCATCAAAATTGATTACATATTGGAGAAAATCAATTGTGTGACCTTTCAACCTGGTAAAATATGGTCAGTTCGGAGTGAGGTGAAACAGATGTTATTGCTGGAAGTTGCAGGACCTGGAGTATAACCTTGTATAATAACTGGGCTATCTTAATCTACTACATCACTACTGCCCTCATCATTTGCTGCTGCATCAACAAAGTACCTGCTTAATGTTATGCAATGCATCCCACAGTCTCTTTCAAGAATTCTCACAAGTCCATGTGAAACGTTTACTATCAATTATCCACATCTTTTATATGGATCATTGTCAGCAATCAGCTGTAATTTTGCACTATATGCATTATAAAGATAACAGAGGTAACATCGCAAAGATATTAGATTTTAAAAGAGAATTGTGAAGAGAAACTTGACAGTTACTGTACACGAGATTCAGGCATAGTTGGATTATGTATATGAGATTATGTGGGGGTCAATAGAGAAGCTGAATATCACAATTGGGGAAGGATATGGTGCTGTATCTTCAAATCTCTCAGGACACAGAGTTGATCAAGGACATCAAATATTGTCAGACATGAGATGAATGAACTTAAAGGCTTATAAATAATATCGATAACTGCTCAAGTATTCACACAGTTTTAGACAGATGTGTTAACATTCAACACCTATCTATTATTTTGGATACAGAGCACATTTTAAATTTATATTTCTAAAAGTTGCTTTGAGGTTTTAAGACAACGATATTATTTATTTATTTATTTATTATTTCCAGCAGGAGGAATAAAGGGGTGTTGATATGATGACGCGGAAGTCCCGGCTTGCCCAGGTCTGGAGCAAGGTAACGGTGGAGCCGTGCACCTTCATGTACGTCCTGGCAACCTGTCTGCAGAAACCCACAGAACAGTACTTCTTCTACTTAAAGTAAGGCACATTTATATACATAAATAAATACCCTACTTGTTTCCTAGTTCCTAGTTCCTGTTTCCTAGTTCCTAGTACCTAGTTCCGAGTTCCTAGTTCATGTTTCCTAGTTCCTAGTTCCTGTTTCCTAGTTCCGAGTTCCTTGTTCTTGTTTCCTAGTTCCTAGTTCCTAGTTCCTAGTACCTAGTTCCTAGTACCTAGTACCTAGTACCTAGTTCCTAGTTCCTGTTTCCTAGTTCCTTGTTCCTTGTTCCTAGTTTCCTAGTTCATAGTTCATAGTTCATAGTTCATAGTTCCCAGTTTCTAGTTACACGTTGTCATGAAAAAGGGGCTTAAAATCATTTTAAGAAAAAAGAACTGTAAAGTTGATAGGTGAGAATAAAGGAGGAAATGAACACATGTAAATCCGATGAAAATAGACATCAGGTCTCCTGACATGGGTCAGATATGGGTCAAAACTTGAATAAATCCCAATCATATGATCATTAGTATGTAACTATGTTGGGGGTGTAGCAAGGTAATTAGAGGTGGGGTGGCCAAGGGTTCAACCGGCCACGTGGACGTGAATATCATTATATTACTAATGGAAGGCAAACATCACCGAGAGGCCACCATTGTCCATTCACGTACCCAGAGTGATTGTGGGCAGTCTTGTGATATGAAAGCAATATTCATGTATAATTTAGACCTAAATTTGATATTTATGCCACAATAAAGCAAAAAAGATTAGAAGAGGTAATATAAGATAGGACAAGATAATTTTATTTGTATATATATATATATATATATATATATATATATATATATATATATATATATATATATATATATATATATATATATATATATTATGAGAGCAATATCTATATCATGACCCGAGAGCAATATTTTTATTATGTCCAGAGAGCAATATCTATATTATGACCTGAGGGCAATATCTATATCATGACCTGAGAGCAATATCTATATTATGACCTGAGAACAATATCTATATTATGACCCGAAGGCAATATCTATATTATGATCAAAGAGCAATATCTATATTATGACCTGAGTGCAATATCTATATTATGGCCAAAGAGCAATATCTATGCATAATTTGGAGCTAAATTTGACAAGATAAGAATTGCTCTCGGTTATCAGCATGTCGATGTTAACTTTGACATCTCTACTTTAGCCTTGGACCTGAGGGCAATATCTATATTATGACCTGAGGGCAATATCTATATTATGACCTGAGAGCAATATCTATATTATGACCTGAGAGCAATATCTATATTATGACCTGAGAGCAATATCTATATTATGACCTGAGAGCAATATCTATATTATGACCTGAGGGCAATATCTATATTATGACCTGAGAGCAATATCTATATTATGACCTGAGGGCAATATCTATATTATGACCTGGGGGCAATATCTATATTATATTATGACCTGAGCGCAATATCTATATTATGACTTGAGAGCAATATCTATATTATGACCTGAGAGCAATATTTAGCATAATTTAGAGCCAAATTTGATAAGAATTGCTCTCGGTTATGAGTATGTCAATGTTAACTTTGACATCTCTACTTTAGCCTTGATTCTAAAAAAAAATTCCCAGCAACTAGTACTAGTGAAAGGAGGCGGTCTTGTTGGAATATGTGCTCATTCATGTTGTTTTAATCTATCTTTAATGCAGTAACATTGACTCTTTTTTTCAAGAAGATGTGTCTGTTCAAAAACATATTATTTTTTTAAACATATGCAAGATCATATGTAAATTAAATTCTTGGAGTTTGATGATCAGAGTGATAATCACTTCACATCATAGAGCAGCCGACATTTCCATTGTGAATTGAGACGCCATATCGCCAGAAAGTGACGTCATCTTACCTAATGTTATAATACACCATAGTCCCACCCACAATGTTAAGCAATACAGTTAACTGACATAACCTTCACAGTTTACACTTGCTACGCTTGCATAAGCAGACCCATTACATATATCATTATTTGAGTGGATTTTAAATGAATACTTGACTGAGTTACAGCCCACTCCCTCAAGAAAGGGACCTCTATTGACCCTCACGGCATAAAAAACGGTTCGTGAGGGATGGCACCAGTCAAATTGAATGCATCATTGAGGATGGTACCAGTCAAAATGAATACATCATTGATGATGGTACCAGTCGAAATGAATACATCATTGATGATGGCACCAGTCAAAATGAATACATCATTGATGATGGTATCAGTCAAAATGAATACATCATTGAGGTTTTCGCAACAAGAGGCTTGTAATCATGTAATCGGTTCTAACTCAGAATGTTAACCAAAAACAGTGCTTAGTGGGGAAAGTATTTGAACAGTCATGAGCAATCATATTTGTTTTTTGATCAATTTCAATAGCTAGCAAGCAGGAGGCATGTTTCCTGTGCTAAATGTGTCAATATGCATTAAAAGGATTCCCCCAAAGCGAATTATAATG
This sequence comes from Amphiduros pacificus, assembly GCA_949316495.1. Classification (NCBI taxonomy): domain Eukaryota; kingdom Metazoa; phylum Annelida; class Polychaeta; order Phyllodocida; family Hesionidae; genus Amphiduros; species Amphiduros pacificus. Next base: position 11,895,440 of record OX439012.1, on the reverse strand, counting down.
ATTTGATGTACATGTATATATTTTCATCAATGTGGAAATTTCCCTGTCAGCGGGTAGTATAATATATCACATTAACATAAACCTTTTCCATTGTTTCAACCAATGGGCTGCCTTTGTATCGGGGGCACCGGTTGTATTTATTATTCTGTAAGGTGTATTATTCTGTTTGATCAGACACTCCTGCCTGATAAAGACAGATTCCTGTCAGAATGTTTCCATAAATGTTTCTCTATAATTGATATTCTATAAATGATTCTCTATATTTACTTCCCTATATTTGCTTCCCTATATTTGGTTCCCTATAATTGCTTCCCTATATTTGGTTCCCTATATTTGGTTCCCTATAATTGCTTCCCTATATTTGGTTCCCTATATTTGGTTCCCTATAATTGCTTCCCTATATTTGCTTCCCTATATTTGGTTCCCTATAATTGCTTCCCTATATTTGCTTCCCTATATTTGGTTCCCTATTGTAAAAGTTTAATATGACAAATTAGCTCTTCAAAGGAAACATTGAATATGTGTATTAGTATATGCTAACAACTGCTATATGTTAGGGTCAGAAGAAAACAGTGCATCTAACAAAAGGTAAATAAGAAATTCATAAAATGTTATATCATATCCAAATAAAATTGTGACTACAGTTAAAGCACGTGTCGGCCAAGTTTTTGAAATAATCATATTCACCGACCTATGGGCAATAATGTGTATGATAGAAATGGTTCTCAATTATGAAATGTATGGATTTTCTGTCAGTGGGTTAAGATTATATTCTCCCAGTAGTGAGCATGGATGAAATCTATGGAAAAAGTATAATAGTAAAAATAATAGTACCAAGGTTTATGAAATAACATTTCAATGGGGGTTTTGATTTACATAATGTACTGTGTTTATATTGTGGCTTGGTCAAGCATTGATCATTGATATTATATATGAACTGGGATTATAACACTCCCTCATACCAGATGATAAATAAATGACATATTGCTATTACACTGAGACAATTAATTTTTAGATAATCTTATTATATATAATTATGCATATATATATATATATATATATATATATATATATATATATATATATATATATATATATATATATATATATATATACGTATAATTATAGAAAATATAAATAAGTATGTATATATATATATGCACACACATACATGTATATGTTATAGCCAAATTGGTATGTGTTTTTTTGTGTCTCCTGTAGATGTTGCTCTGAGAGATTCCCGGACAGCATATGTCATAACCTGGAGAATGTCACCAATGCTGAGGAGGAGATTGTGGTACAAGAAGATCTGGCCAAGCTCCAGTTCCAAGCTGGCATGTTTGATCACATACCGCCTCTATTTCTCACAATATTCTATGGAATTATCAGTGATAGGTAGGTTCTAATCATACAACACCTGTCTTACCATAACATACTTTTTTATAAGGAACAATAACCACATGCTTAGGGTTGACCTCGTGGCTAACTTACCCAAAGTTTTATTAAATAATATTATGTATTGCTCAAGGTTGGCCTCGTGGCTAACTTACTCGAAGTTTGAAATCCGTTATTAAATCTTGTAATCGTCAGCTTTGTAGCCTCCATGTTGCATTTATTTTTGCAAACGTGTCTGAGCTCCGAAAATTTACTTGAATAGAGCCCCATTTTGAAGATTTCATCATGTTTGCAGAATTTAAAAAAATCGATATGTTCTGACGTGCGTATCGCTCAATTACAAAACCTCAATATGAAGACTTCATCCTCAGCAAGGGAGACCAACTGAGGCATGTCCCACCACCACCATCACTGTAAAAACCGTATAAACAGGGACATCCTGTCATAGAATATATGTTTTTCTGCCTGTAAAAGATTAACTCAGAGTTGATTCCTTACACTATGATTATGATTTGCAATATGATAATGATTTACAATATGATTATGACTTACAATATGATAATGATTTGCAATATGACAATGATTCACAACATGACTATTATTTACAATCTGAATATGATTTACAATCTGAATATGACTTACAATATGATAATGATTTACAACATGGTTATGATTAACGATACTATTCCGAATTACAACGTGATTATGATTTACAATCTAACTATGATTAACAACATGACTATGATTTACAACAAGATCATGATTTACTGCAATACAATGATTTACGACATGATAATGATTTACAATATGAAAATGATTTACAACATGATTATGATTTACAACATGACTATGATTTACAACATGATTATGATTTACAATAAGATCATGATTTAGTACAATACAATGATTTACGACATGATAATGATTTACAATATGAAAATGATTTACAATATGAAAATGATTTACAACATGATTATGATTTACAACATGATTATGACCTACAATATGGCCAAATTTAACAACATGACTATGATTTACAATCTAACTATGATTAACAACATGACTATGATTTACAACAAGATCATGATTTACTGCAATACATTGATTTACGACATGATAATGATTTACAATATGAAAATGATTTACAACATGATTATGATTTACAACATGACTATGATTTACAACATGATTATGATTTACAATAAGATCATGATTTAGTACAATACAATGATTTACGACATGATAATGATTTACAATATGAAAATGATTTACAATATGAAAATGATTTACAACATGATTATGATTTACAACATGATTATGACCTACAATATGATTATGATTTACAATATGATAATGATTTACAATATGATAATGATTTACAACATGATAATGATTTACAACATGATAATGATTTGCAAAATGACAATGATTCACAACATGACTATTATTTACAATCTGAATATGACTTACAATCTGAATATGATTTACTATCTGAATATGATTTACGACATGATAATGATTTATTTACAATATGATAATGATTTACAATATTATTATGACTTACAATATGATTGTGACTTACAATATGATTGTGACTTACAATATGATTGTGACTTACAATATGTTTAATCATTTATTGCAATAAGGTACAGCCGGAAGTTGACCATGATTGTGCCTCTGGTGGGACGAATATTGGAGTGTGCTCTCTACATAGCCATGTCACTCAGACCGGACATACCAATATACCTCTATATGCTGGGAAAAACATTTGTTGGAGTAACTGGCAATTGGCAAACATTTTTCATGTCAATGCTAAGCTATATCGCATGTATTACTTCAGAGAGTGATCGCACAAGTCGCCTGGGGATAGCCAATAGTGCCTGGGTTGTTGCTTACTCTATTGGCTATTTTTTTAGTGGAGTGATTATGGACAATACAAGCTTTGTCTTCATGTTTGCTTTCTCACTTGGATGGAATGCCCTGGCTTTATTATATCTGATTATCTTTGTTCATGAAGACAGGAAAGGTGGTAACAAAGTAACAAATAAGATTGAAAATGCACCAAAAGGTAATGGGCAAACAGAAGAAACAGTTCAGTTAAATGACAAGACCAAAGAAGCAGAGGGAGGCAAAAAATTAAAAATGCAAAGCAACCCAGCAAAATACTTCTTTGCATCTATAAAACTCCTATTAAGAAAGAGGAGTGGGAATACCAGGGCCTACCTGTTGGTAATATTCTCAATGATGTTCTTCATGATTTTTGGAAACTTCCGTAAGTTGTTTTTAGATCCATTAAACTCATTTTTCACAGTACAGTCTAAATTGTGCACTTTCAAGTACAAAACTACTTTTGTAAGAGAACAATTACAAAATATGCTGAGGCTTAACCATTAAATTCAATGTTTCAGCTTTTCATTCCATTATATATCTATTTACGAAGAAGCAACCATTGAGTTGGTCCCAGACCTTGTTTGGTTATTTCCTTGGTATTTGTAATGTCACAAGAGCTCTTGGCATGCTCTGTCTGCTTCCCATCCTCAAAAGATTCAAGGTCAAGGACACATATCTTCTAATGGCGGCTCTTGCTTCCTACGTTGCTTGTGGATTTATGTTAGGATGGGCTGAGGATACATGGCTAGTTTTCTTTGGTGGGTATAATCTTAAACTTTTGTTTAATTATATAGCATAGCATACCATGGCATATGATACCAAACCATAATAGTTTTCCTCTTAAATATCTATAAAGCCATACAATATGAATACATATGAATCTACAGCGTTCTAATTTACTATGCTTTATTTCTTCAGCTGGGATAATTGCCTTTTTTGGAGACAATATGTATGCAATTGGCAGATCTATAGTTTCCTTCTACGTGGAACCTAATGAAGTTGGTAAGCGAGTGTGGTTGCTTTAGACATTAGTCTACATTCCCTTACAACTTAAGTATTGAATATAGTCAGTACTAATGTTATGCTGAATAAATGCAGTTTATGGATCACAAGTAAGTATAAGGTTTTACAGCAAGGGTGGTGGGACATGGTGGTTGGAGAAATGTTATTTAATCCAAAATATATAATAATAATAATAATAATAATAATAATAATAATAATAATAATAATAATAATAATAATAATAATAATAATAATAATAATAATAATAATAATAATAATAATAATAATAATAATAATAATAATAATAATTATAATAATAATAATTATATATATATATATATATATATATATATATATATATATATATATATATATATATATATATATATATATATATATATATATATATATATATATGTGGGTAAAATCGGGAATGTCCGTGTGTCCGTGTGTCCGTGTGTGTCTGTCAACAATGACCTTGACATTTTGTTATGTTACTAGCTATTTTATTTCAAAGGTTGGTAATTTTGTTTAAAAGGTAGTATCCTAAACAAAGAAATGTATTTTCAATTTCATTTCAGGTTTGATTACATTAAAGAGTGATAGGATTTCCTGAACTTTGTGATTAAATGTTATAACCTGTCATATTTCCCCTCCATAAATGTATCATTTGAAAGTAGATGAATCTTCTTCTAAAATACTAGTCATTCATTAAACACTTTGTCAACAAACCTTCATTAGCTGACCAGTGATCTATATCAAACACCTTCTTAGTAAAGGTTTGCTAATTATAGAGCACCTTCAGATTGGGATACTGGAGTGATTTGTCTAAAAGAGTTCTGTTTGTCCATCAGGGATTGTCTAGTGGTACAGGCCTAACATCCATTCGAACCACAACAGTGTTACAAGAGTGCATGAGTATTAAGTACCTAGGTACAATTAGGTATCAGAAGACAATATTCATAACTGGTGTATTTTGGGTGAGGTCAGAGAGATAGCTTGTTTGTGTCACATATTATTTATACCTCTGTTAAGCTACCTTTGATCTTTGTGATATCATTAGACTTGGTTCCGTCTCAATCGTCCAAGTAGGAATTTGGGTTTTTTGGGTTGGGTACCAGACTATGATTTCATGAGAGCTTCAAAATTTTACAATAAAGGACCAATGGACAATGAAATATAGATAGATCATGTGGGTAAAATCAGGTATTTTGGTCATATATCTCACAAATTGAAAGAACTGCACTGGTTCCTAGTCCATGCAAGAATTGATTTCAAAATACTCTTGGCTACCTGGTAGGCTATAAACAGTAAGGCATCCCCTTACTTGTGGGACCTACTCACTGTACGGCAGGGTGAAAGGGACTTAAGGTCAAGTGATAAGGTCCATCTATCAATCCAAAAGACCCGCCTTAAGACAGTCGGGGACAGGGGGTTCTCATCCCACGTACCCAAACTATGGAACTCTCTTCCTATAGACACCAGAGGTACCGGTAGTCCTTCAGTGGACATCTATAAGAATAGACGTAAGATATATCTATTCAGGAAACACTTCCTGGACTTATCGCTATGTACAGACCCTATCTGGTATCAAATTTTAGGTATGTCCGATCAAATTTGAAAAAAAAAATGATTTACCAAACCCGATGTCGGAATCATGAGTTGCTTGTTTGTGGCCAATGAAATGCCTTCCCCATAAAGCATTGTCTCATTCCTTTTACAATCCTAACAATATCCCAGAGACCATATTAGTACATGATCATTATATTATGGTCCCTAACATTACATTCAGGCATTAAGCCTGTATATTAAATCTGAGAGCAATATTACTTTATTATTGCTCTCAGATTAAATTGATCAAACACGAATAAGCAGTTGAAAAATTAAAACATCATTAAATAACAAATTACTTATGATTTGGTCAGTATGGTACTAAGTTGTTATGTGATTGTTTGGTTGGTTACAGGTCAGATATTTGCTGTGATAGGGTCCATACAGGGAGCGAGCGAGATGGCAGCCACGGCTATGTATAACCTTGTATATGCCGAGTCCCTCACTAAGCTGTGGGCAGGATTTGTCTTTGTCCTGGGAGCGTGTATTTTTATAGTTCCTCTGGCACTGACGGTGTAAGTGAAGATTAATGCATAATGTGTAATGTAATGTTATATTATATTATGTTATGTTAGGTGGAGAAAACGCTCTCCTTGTGAGGTCGATACGATAATATTACTTTGAAATGTTTGATCAAGCCATTTCCGTTGGACACATTATGTAAAGATAGTAAAATAGGTGTATATTTCCGTGTATAAAATATAATGTTGGACAGGGTTAATTGATAACACACACATAATAAATAGCACTAAGACCAGGGGGTAACTAATACTGTACACTAAGGCCAGGGGGTAACTAATACTGTACATTAAGGCCAGGGGGTAACTAATACTATACACTAAGGCCAGGGGGTAACTAATACTGTACACTAAGGCCAGGGGGTAACTAATACTGTACACTAAGGCCAGGGGGTAACTAATACTGTACACTAAGGCCAGGGGGTAACTAATACTGTACACTAAGACCAGGGGGTAACTAATACTGTACACTAAGGCCAGGGGGTAACTAGTAATGTCTATGTTAGTCCAGAGTCACTCTTCATGAATAGGAAAGTTAGGGGTAATTAGTATCTATCTCCATGCAGGACATGGGTGATGCATGCCACATATATTAATCCAATACTGAGAACATGATCTTGATCATCATCATCTTTGTTCATGTTTAATTTCAGATGGTTACATATTGACATGAGGAAACGAGGAATGTTCAAAATATCTGACCAGAAGGATATGAATCCCAAAATAGAAAACATTGAGTCCCAAGTTATCAACAGAAAGCCCTGCTCTACAGGCAGTGCAAAAGAATTGGACACTGGTCTGCTAGCTAGCAAACAAGACACTGAAGCTTAATACTAATCATTAGTATACATATTTTTTTATCCGATTTTCCTTGAATATGTTTTATAAAAACCCTTTTCTTCATTTTATATTTGTATTTGATTTGTATATATATATATATATATATATATATATATATATATATATATATATATATATATATATATATATATATATATATAAATATATATATATATATAATATATATATATATATATATATATATATATATATATATATATATATATATATATATATATATATATATATATATATATATATATATATATATATATATATATATATATATATATAAAACTGAAAATGAAATTTATTTTTTACAATGGTAAAATTTAATATTTGCATACATTTTTGTATGTTTATGTTACAAGGTACAAGGAAACATTCCTAAGTATTTGTAATCAGTTTTGCATTATGGTATTAGATACTGGTGCTCTCACAGCCAGCAATAAAATTCAATTAGTGCTTATTTTTTATATTTATTCAGACATTATCTTTGGCTTGTTATATTTTTAAGGTATCTAGTTGGCAGATAAAGTAAATATTGCAAAACACATTGTTTGCTTTTTCGAATGAAAACTCCTTTCTTGTATATGTTTAAATTGACCAACCATGTTTGTTATTAAGATAACGGGGAAAAGTTGTAGTTTGAGTTTATATACCAACAAGGCAATGATTATTACATTAGAGGTATATTTACACACTTCATTTAATCACCTTATATGCCACAATTATCCACCATTCACTGTTGCATTGGATTTGTCCCTGATCATTGACATGAGATAACCCTTTGAGACACAATTAAGAATAGTTGCTCCAACGAAAATAGTTCTCCATATCATGATCTGATTGGTCCTCCGTCCATGACATCATGATTGATCCGATTAGCCTTTCGTGCAAGATATCATGATCTGATTAGGCTTCCAGCTTTGAAATCACAATTTGATTGGTCCTCCATCTATGACATCATGATCTGATTGGTCCTCCATCTATGACATCATGATCTGATTGGTCCTCCATTTATGACGTCATGATTTGATTAAATATTTATGCATGACATCATGATCCAATTAGCCCTCCATCTATGATATCATGATCTGAATGACATGTTTGACATGATGAACTGAAAATTACCGTTTTATTATAATTTTATATGTATATATACTATTGAAAAAATGAATAAAAAGAAATCTATAATTGCAAATGTGTTCATTTACTCGGTATAATATCGGATAATGTATTATCATATTTGCTCTCTGTTATGTTCTTGTAATCCATGGGAAAATGTGCTTTTTAACTCACCAGGTTATCATGGTTTGTGTTACTTAAAGAACTCCATCTCCCCCCCCCCCCCCCCCCCCCCAACCAAATATACGTGACTCCGGGATCTGATTTGTGAATATTGATTTAAGTAACTTTATAATGTTTGTTATGTATTCCATAAAACATGAGGCATTCCATAAAACACCTTTCTCAACCTCAATTAGTAATCGCTAGGTGACCCAGACAATAATATGTACTGAGGCGATTTTCCCTGTCCCCATGCATCACGCACCCACCGCTCCACCTATCATATGCTCCTCTCACAAAACATGAGTGCCACCTGGTGACAAAAATGAAGAGTGTACCACATTGGCCTCTCGTGGCTGATATAATATATCATCTTGGTTAATCGATCCACTATGTCATATGATCTACTATGTTTGATTGTTAAAAAGAGTTACTACTTTGTAATCAAATGTTGTTACCCATCATATTTCCTCAACAAAAATTTCTGTGCAATTTGAAAGTGGACAAGTCTTCTGCTAAAATCTGGCACCTTCAGATTGGGACAATGGAGTGATTTGGCTTACAGAAACCTGTTTGTTCATTGATGTTTGTCCATTGCTACAGGCATAACACCCTGACAGAGACCACAATAGAGATCACATGCTTGTATACATGTGGCCACCTGGTGGTCAAAAGAGTATAGGCAGTACTTGGAATTTTCAGCAAAGAATAATGACCATGGTCAATGTATTTTGGTTGATTTTAGTGAGATAGCTTGCATAAGCTTGTATCACAATATTTGGTCACATATCATTGAAGCATATCAAAACCTCTGTAAAATTGCCTGTGACATCTGTGGTTTCATGAATGCTTTAAATTGTTGTTAACACTTTTCCCAACACCGTTTGATGTTTATAAGGCATGTATTGTTTTACGTTGGCCTATTATAATAGGGTTGAATCAGGATGTGGGAGTGTGGTGAAGGGGTCATTCTTAGCAGATATGGTTATTGCCCTGTTTGACCCAGACCTGGCCTCTTTCCGGGTCCAACACACATCCCCATCGGACTGTCCCCATGACAACAGCCAGATGACCTGGGTTATATCTGGTCACATCTGAGTGCCCACGAGACAAAAGTGGAGCGGCCAACATATCAAATCAAATCAAATCAAATCAAGTCAAATCAAATCAAATCAAATCAAATCAAATCAATGCATCTGAGAATACAGGGGCCCACCACTATATGATATGCAAGAAGAGCCAATATGCACACGTTTCTGGCTGGCAGCTTGTAACTAATGCATTTCATTTCCAGCTGGTATGTTTACCAGCTGGAAACTTTTTTTGTATGAATCAGCTGGCTCAAAATACATTTGACATTTCAAAATGGCCTAGCTGAGACTGATGAATTTAATTGGCTGGCTGGTAAAGTATTGAGATTTTAACACCAACTGGCAATTTCACCATTTAAAACCGCAAAATAAAAAATTAGTTATATGAACACTATTTGACAAAGATTGTTCAAGCCTAATGGTATTTCTACTGTAATTATAAGTTTTTAACATTTAATTATTTATTAAAGAAATTGGTTCATTACCAGCTGTTAAAAGAAATTTGGCATTGACAAACATCCACGAACAAAGTTAACAGCTGTTAATTCCATACAAATTCTGAGCTGGTGAGTTTAACAGCTGGTAAAAAATAACAGCTGACAGCCAAAATCTCAAAGTGTAGCTGGCTGGTATTTAAAAAAAATATTTCCTTCTAGAAAATACTAAAAATGCATATTGGAAAAAATGTTTTTTAGCTGAGTGATATGTTGTTCACAACATTCTATAACATACTCTGCCCAAGTTTCACATCTCTATCTCAATTTTTAACGAAGTTGGTAGTGGTGGGCCCCTGAGAATAGCTCATTCCTCGGTACAGATTCGTGGAAGACCATGCAATTTCACAACATATTTGAAAGCACCTTAAAACAGATTCCGTTACCACCTAAGTCTGAGAAAACAAACAAAAACCCCTGCATACTCAATTTGGTGACCTTTAAAGTGACCTGCGCCAGATATTTTTCACTTGGAATAATAGGATGCATTTTATTTAATTACTAAAATCTTAAAGTTGTGAGTGGCGCCATCTTGGTCCCATCAAATGCGCCAGGGAAACGCTTTATAAATAACATTATGGGACCCCCTCAATACGCATACAAAATTTGGTGACCTTTGAATTGACCTGTGCCAATTATTTTTCACTTAATAATGTAATTCGTTTAATTAAAAAAAAATTTTTTTTAATTAAAAAAAGTTAACCGTTGTGACTGTTCATTGTGGAAAATGCTTTATAAATAACATCATGGGACCCCCACCCCTCAACACAAAATTTGGTGACCGTTGAATCGATTTTTTTTGTTTGGGGTTTTTACATCACTTTCAGCGTTATTTCAGTCATTTCGTGATGAGACCTACTTGTAGCAGATATAGTGCTGCCTCACTGAATTGTCATGTCGCAGGTCCTTGACATGACAACCCACCCGGTTACAGATTTACAAGGACAACGGGTTAACCCTTTGGCACAGGCCTCAGCTCGTATGGGAAATTGTATCATGAGTTCAATCTCGCCATGGCCGGGGATCGAACCCACGACCTCCGTTGAATTGACCTGCACTTGTTGTTTTTCCCCTTGTTTAAATAATATTTTGGTTTTTATAATTATAAATTCCTTTCATAATATGGCGCAAAATCCAGCACAATGATATTTGGAACACAATTTTGGAAATCTGGCATGTTGACATTGTCCACTGTAAATTTAGAAGAAAAAAAACGAATAATGAACTGTGAATAGTGAATAAGTAACCAAGTTCACACACATCTTCTAAAACCAAAAAGACGCGCGAAATGGAGTTAATGAATCATCAGCAGGTAATAACTTAATAAATTAACAAATTTAAATTTACCATATTTACTGGATGTTTTATAGAGATTAAATGAAAACAAATTTTGAAAATAAAACTAAATTACAGACTTAATTCAGCTGAACGACAATAAGCGATCCACTTAAACATTAGTTCGAGGCACATCACAGTATTCAAAATATGGAAAATACAAAGATGTACCCATATACTGCCTTTGTAATCACTGCTGTCAAATTTCCCCTATTTGATCTGACATTTTCATAAATCCTGCAAATTCACTGACATTTGTGGAAAATATTTCAGAATGTTTTTTTAGCATCCTCCATCATCTGTATATGAAATTCATGTTTTGAATGTGAACATTATACATAAATATTTCTGGTTGGCGGTTCGTGTTTCATGTATTTAAATTTTTATATGAAGTTAACAGAGACATTTAACACATGTTTAAATATCTCTGATATTAAAGGTAGCAGTTTCTTCAAAACATTCAAAACTATCAAATATTTTAAGTGATGACTGACAGATATATGTATTTCTACTCCACTTTTCCTAAATATACCGATAAAGTAACAATATCCTCCCTAAACATGCTCAGTATGTGCCCCGGTGCTGAACCTAGGCGAGTTGAAAAGGTCAAATACTGATCGGGATCCAAGCCGGCCTCAGCGATATGGAGCCACGTGGTCTTTGTTTATTAAGGTTTGTAAATGAGGTCACGTGACTTGGCCGAGTGCCACCTAGCGGTGATGTACAGAAATTAAGGCTGAGGCGGCAATGGGAGTCAGGCGAAGCGTGACATTGTCTCACTGTAGACACTGATAATTACCCATATACTGTCACTGGGAACAAGCTTTGACTGTCAGCTGCCAAGAGGAACAGTCATGCCTCTGTACAGATGAGGGGGACTCCATATATTGGCGGTAAGTGAGTGTAAAATGCCTTGAATCTTCGCCAGTACGCTCCGCATCTTGAAGATGAGCGCACTTCCACGAGATATTCGCAGAAAAACTCATGGTCAGACAGCTGAGCGTACAGATCCTAAATATTTGAAGGACTTTCTAGGAACTACACATATATATGTTTCTATCTGTATAGCATTGTACAAAAAAGCGGGGCTATGGGGGATATGGCGAACCGGCGAGACGTGTTCTGGATTAAGTGGGTGTTTTATCGGGGTTAGATTAGGAGTACCATTTGGCAGGGTGAATGTAGGACAGGAAAGCAGACAGATCCTGCTAGCCCAGCAGGGAGGGAGGGTATGACGGGGAAGGAAGGGGCGGGGCGGGCAGCCGGGCTCTCTCTCTCTGAGGGCTTTGACAAAACGGATCCAAATTAACTAACAGCTGGGACTTTAAATCCCATGAACGTGTTGTCAAAAAGGTCATCGATGAGTAAGGTTTTGTTGAAACAATTGTCGTTTAAATGCATTAAACTTGATCCTTATTAAAAGAATAATTTGAGAATATTTTTTGTATTTGTAATCTTTTTTTTTTGGGGGGGGGATGGGGTGGGGATGGGTGGGAGGGGGGATTGATATGTTAGATAAAATATGATTTCAGCTCAGTTTTCAGGCTGTGTGATCAGGTGGTCTTATTAAAAAAAAAAAAAAAAAAAAAAAAATAATAATAATAATAATAATAATAATTAAAACTATGTAACTTATTTTTATCTCTCAAGAATATTAAAACAAATCTTCTCATGAAAGTGAAAACGTATCTTTTTTGGCCGGCACTTTGACTACTAAAATCTTTTTAGCTTATTCAGAATATTGTATCAAATTGATTATTTAGTCAAAGATTAATAAGAAATGTCCCCAAAAAGCATGCTTGAATCGTAAGAGAATATAGATCTACGCTTGAATCCAACAGACAGTGGATTATTTTTTTTTGGACTTATTGATGTCATTTTGCAACACACTGTAGGGCTGAAACTTGTTACAATGCAATCATGATATATGGATCATGCACTCTTTTTACAGCATATTGAATAGCCATATTGAATAACCATGTTTCCCAATTTTATGGTCCCAAATTTTATTAATCTGATACACTAGTCCAGAAAAAAAATTGGTTAGTCCTCACAATCAACAAAATTAAAACAGGCTTGTCTGTTAGGGGTTAATGATGACATATATCCAATAATTTAGGGCATGGATGTTGTTCTTCTGACCTTATTACACAGATGAAACATTGGACAAGCCCAGCATATTATTTCATAGATAATTGATCCAATTCTAATTGGATTGACATTAGACAAAAAGACCAGCATATTATTTCATAGATAATTGATCCAATTCTAATTGGATTTCCTGTGGCATGTAGAAAGAGTATGGTGGGGTAGATTGAAAATTTAGTCGAAAATTTTCCTTGATTACAGTGTTTAGTATTATGGATTGACTATTATCAATCATTATCCCAATTAAGCCAGGGAAGCCAGTTCTGGACAGAGACAAAGTTGACTGCTCATCGACACTCACAGTTCTGTTGAAGAATCTATACGTTGCCACCCTCTCCAGTCATTTTTGGTTTAGTAGAAATGAGAAGAATTTCCGACTAGCTTTATGATGATGATTTATACCACATAATTCACAATAACACTACCTTGTTATGTCTTGTGGAGATTTTTTTATGTCTTGTGGAGAAACATATTCCACAGCTTGATTAAAAAAAACAAAAACATTTTGCTTTTTTTAACATTTCTGCCATAAAAATCCCTTGACATAAATATAACATTTAACATTTTGGTTTTAAACACATATATATATTTATTTACTTTTAGCTTATCACCATGCTTGAACATTTTGCTTTTTTTTAACATTTCTGCCATAAAAATCCCTTGACATAAATATAACATTTAAACACATATTTATGTATATTTATTTACTTTGAGCTTATCACTATGATATTGTTTAAGCTTATTGACAAAGGTTACATAACATTGACATATATACAACAAGAGGAGTCTGTGGATGTGATGCACACTATTTAACCAAAAATAGGCATATTCCCTTTGTCCTCGTCATGCTGATATGATGACACTATTTCAACATTTCAGGATGCAGATCATGAAAAAGATTATTTCCACACCCTGCACAGTGATAAACCTGCTTTGGCGATGCATAAAAAATAGAATATCATTAATAAGTCTACTGCCTCAAGCCACCGGCATAAGAGGATTTGATATCTCTCACTTAGGGGAAAGCCACATTGTGTCAAATTTTATCAAAAGTGCATTCATCATTTTTTCTTTCTATTAGACTCTTTCAATGCTCTTGACATCCCGGATATGGGCATAGATATTATAGCAGAGAGATAACACATGGCATATATCAATGGTAATTGGAATGCCCAATTTTTGCAAGTTATCAGTATTTGCTCCATGCAGTTTGAAAGGACCTTTTGTCTCCCCAGAACAGTTGATTGACACCAATCATTCAGAGTGTAAAACAGTTTTATTGAGCAATGGATTTGTGTCTTTGCGTTCACAGGTTGTAGGTTAATACATTTAAACTGGCTGAATTTACTTGAAGTTGACCTGATATAGTCCACATGCTTTGAGGTCACCATCCATCATCACCGATCATTCAAATTGTATGTTCACACAGATATTTGTGATAAAACAAGGACATATTTGATTAAAATGCAGTTGATGTCTGTTCTCGACAAAGGAGACTATGGACATGCCATGATGCTGCACATGAGATAAGTACCCAGACTAGACTGTAGTATAGTGTGCCATGATGCTGCACATGAGATAGGTACCCAGACTAGGCTGTAGAGAAGTGTGCCATGATGATGCACATGAGATAGGTACCCAGACTAGGCTGTAGAGAAGTGTGCCATGATGCTGCACATGAGATAGGTACCCATACTAGACTGTAGAGAAGTGTGCCATGATGCTGCACATGAGATAGGTACCCAGACTAGACTGTAGAGAAGTGTGCCATGATGCTGCACATGAGATAGGTACCCAGACTAGACTGTAGTATAGTGTGCCATGATGCTGCACATGAGATAAGTACCCAGACTAGGCTGTAGAGAAGTGTGCCATGATGCTGCACATGAGAAAGGTACCCAGACTAGGCTGTAGAGAAGTGTACCATGATGCTGCACATGAGATAGGTACCCAGACTAGACTGTAAAGAATTGTACCATGATGCTGCACATGAGATAGGTACCCAGACTAGACTATAGAGAAGGGTACCATGATGTTGCACATGAGATAGGTACCCAGACTAGACTGCATAACGACAGAGAAATGTGCCATGACCCTGATAGCAAAGACTAGGGCACTACCAGTCATTAAAACATACCCATATAACAACCAGAGGCTGCTCAGCATTTTAATTAAGTGAGATTATCTATTGGCACAGATAAAGCTTCAGGCGGTGGTTGTTTTTTTTCATATCAGGAATGAATAAAAACATCAAGGGTTTTGATCCAGACTGCATGCAGTTCTCAATGTATCACACACAGAGCAGATCTTATATTTTCGCATTGAGCATGAGAGTCGCTCTGGAAAAGCCGCTTGAATCTTTGATGTTTACTCCTGTCGATAGCAGATGAATGTACTGCATCAATTTCGCTGTAAAATATTACACTGTGGGTGATGAACTCGGTGATATTGAACGATGTCTCACTCGATTTAATAATTCTCATTGTTTCATGGCCACAATGTTGTGATAATGTTGATAACATATTTGTGAATAATTATCTAAAAATAGTTTTTTACTCAGGGATACATTGTCTTTTTCACCCTGGCAAATCTTTAATGTTCTGATTTCCCAGATATGTTGCAAATTAAGTTTTTTTACAGATGACAGATACACAAATGAAAAACTTCTTGATAAGCTTGGTGTGTTATCAGTTTGCTTTGGTTTTAATTGATAAGCATGATGGCTGTTAAGATAAGATAGGAATTTATATGTGTTATCATTAGATTCAGGTCGCGACAGACAGAAATAAATATGTTCAATTGTGTTGACCTTTACTTGGATAGAACTGGAAAGCACTCATGGCAATGTAGTAGTGGGTCTATTGTCTTAATTACTATGAAATATATTGATATGTGACAAGTAACCCTAATACTGTGGGTTAATAGAAGGTTCTTGGCCAGATTGTTTGTACAATAATACACATTGTCCTATGGAAACATTGGCAGGAATGGCAAATATTTGAGTGGCAAAATCAATATTTGGGTTAAACATATATACTCATTTACCATTAACTAATCACCAGGACACTTAGGGTTTCTAATCTCCAAACCTGAAGAAGCATTTCTTGTCACATTCAATCCTCAATCCTTATAAAGACTTAAGCACTGTCTTTAATGAATTGTATCAGTATATGCAGTTCCATTTAATGAATACTACATATTAAATTATATTTTTTATGCAACGTATAGGGCAAAGCAGTGGAATTAAAAAAAAAATATGCATTATCACTTATCACTGTTATCAGTGCAATAGTTTATCACTTTTAAGTTCAAATCCTTTTGAAATGTAATCAAAAAGGCTATTTTTTCCAGGGATTGGAAGCTTATTAATGCATTTCTTAATAATGTGAAATTGGAAAAAGACTAATATTACTAAAAAAATGAAATAATTTGTTTAAGTTGAAAATATGGACATTGAAATCTTAAAAACATGGCTCCATCTTACTGTGAGACCTTTCAGAACATCAAATCACAATGAAAAATGTCACATTCATAATCACAAATCACAACAGACAGCAGCTAATAATTAGGAATAATCATTACTTGCATACAAACTTGTAGGGTTGGTCGGGATTCCTGATTCATGAGAGACATAAAATATCTATTAGCTTTCACAGAGAGAGAGAGAGAGAGAGAGAGAGAGAGAGAGAGAGAGAAGAGAGAGAGAGAGAGAGAGAGAGAGAGAGAGAGAGAGAGAGAGAGAGAGAGAGAGAGAGAGAGTGAGAGAGAGAGAGAGAGAGAGAGAGAGCGAGAGAGAGAGAGAGAGAGAGAGAGAGAGAGAGAGAGAGAGAGAGAGAGAGAGAGAGAGAGAGAGAGAGAGAGAGAGAGAGAGCGAGACAGAGAGAGAGAGAGAGAGAGAGAGAGAGATGAGAGCGAGAGAGAGAGAGAGAGAGAGAGGAGCGAGACAGAGAGAGAGAGCGAGAGAGAGAGAGCGAGAGAGAGAGAGAGAGAGAGAGAGAGAGAGAGAGAGAGAGAGAGAGAGAGAGAGAGAGAGAGAGAGAGAGAGAGAGAGAGAGAGAGAGCGAGAGAGAGAGCGAGAGAGAGAGAGAGCGAGAGAGAGAGAGAGAGAGATGCTCTCTAAATCACATTTCACTACGATTATGATGTTATTATTATTTTCTGTTGCACTCAATATATTGGGTTCAGATTTTCATGATTGATACTACATATATGTTAAAACCTGTATATGCTTACAGTGTGGGAAACAGAGTAATGATCTCCTGGGGGGAATACAGGGATGTCAGATGAGGTGAGAGCGATTGTGTATGCCCACTGGGCTCAGAGCAGACAAAACCCACTCCGACTCACGACAATCATTTGCTTTTGAAAATCACATCCAATTACTTACATTGACAAGCAAAAATATTTAACTTATGAAAACTAATTATTTGAGGTATTAACAAATGTTTTATGAATATTTTAGCTGTTCCTTGTTCTGCCTCTGGTATTTAAGCTTTCTGGAATTTTTGAGTCAGAGTTAAAGAGCTTAAAGCATTCATGAAACCTGACTTTCAGACACATTTTCTTTACATAACATGAATGTTTATACCCTAAACAGTGCTTTTGTGTAGTATTACCCAAAATATTCCCTTTAAACAACTTTCTCTGGCACTTTAAAGTTGATCAGTTGTCTGCTGAAACCTACACCAGCAATTGAACACTTTATCAACAAGCTTTGTTTAGCTGGTTTGTGATCCAATGTAAACACCTAATGAGTTACCAGTTGGGCACCTGTCCAGCTTGGGAAACAGGGTGGAGATGTTTTGTACAATTTATCAATTTATTGCCAGGAGTATACTTCAGACAACATACGATTATTTTAATATTATTTGAATCAATGAAATAACTCATGGTTGTGACAAATATCTTACGGTTGTGACAAATATCTTATGGTTGTGAAAGATATATCATTTATGGGAAAAGTATACTATTTATTTGAAAAGTATCTTATGCATGTGAAAACCTTTCTGCCAAAAAGGGAAGACATGACTCAAAGACTGCATGGAATCCCCCTTAACTTATAAGCTGTGATATTGAAAAAGTGACATTAAACCCTTTGATCACTGGTTTGGCCTTAAATCACAAGGACTTTGAATGGCCAAACTGTGAATGCTGATAATTGGTATCAGTAAAATTTATGATTTGACCCTCTTTGATGAAATTTGGGGTTTTTCACACCACTGAATGGGAAGACATCAAAGGCTGCATGGATTCCACCTTAAAAGCTGGGCTGTATAGAATTTTTTTAAACTTTTTTTTGCAAACATAAATAATATTGAAAATAATGATTTTTCTTCATTTATAACTTCATAAATATTCATCCGTTTTTAATCATTTTACCACCAAAAGAAAGCCAAGAAAAGGCACTATCATCATGATAAGTGTTAATTTCCTATTCATTCTTTAAATAGTAGAAAAAATGTGTTGCTCCAATTTTGACTATTGGTAAACAACACCTCCTGTGACTTACGGAGCCCCCTGACAGTTCAAAGGTCAAGGTCACACAACACACTTCCTGTTTAGTACTGGCAGTACTTGGTGGTCACAACAAATCATAATTCTCAGGGCAGATGTTCTTTTGTGGATTTCAGACAGATAGCCTGTATGTATGTCAATTTTAAGATCATATATTGTTTTCAGATACCTTAAACCACTGTAAAATCGCCTGGAACCTTCTAGGTTTCATGAATGCTTTAAGTGTAGACAGTGTAGTGATGCCAAAAATTAGCAGTGTGATCGCCTTAGGTATGACCTGCAAGCTTATAAAAAACAATTTTGATTGCTAAAAATAAGTAGAATTTCCATCTCATGATCTACAATATTAACATAATTACTCAATAGAAACCTGGTTTTAAAAAACAAATGAATATTTTGCTTTGTTTTGTCTTTTTGTTGCTAAATTTGACTTTTATTAATGACATATTTACCATATAACTAGGTCTGCAATTATCAAACACAAAATGTCATAACCACATTGTGCAGTGAATCTAGACCCTTCAAAGATCGGCTTTCTCAGATTTTAATTTGGATATTTCAATAATGGAACGATTCACTTGTCTGCTTGTCAGATACAGTTTATGATTTGAGAACATCAATCCACAAGATGGATCATTGTGGTTATAAACGCAACAGCAAGCACAAGCAGAGATCTTCAAACATTGAATTACACGTGTAGTTCAAACATCTGTTTAGTCTCTCATTATCGTGAGTGCATAGGGTCGTGAGTGCATAGGGTCGTGAGTGCATGGGGTCGTGAGTGCATAGGGTCGTGAGTGGTTAGGGTCATGAGTGCATAGGATCGTGAGTGCATAGGGTCGTGAGTGCATAGGGTCGTGCATAGTCATTGCGTGACTGCACTCAACTGTAGATATTTATAACCTGAACATAATGATGTCATGTATCAGATATGCGTGAACTAATTTGTTCATGAATATCCATAACTATGTGGAAATAAGGATTCCTCTGACTGACTTCATACAAGGGTCAGGAATAAATTTCCTTTTTGTTGTGACTCAATATATTGATATGATGTGAACAGAGGATATTAAAAGATCTACATCACTAAATGTGCCAACACATCTTGACTCAATCCATATTACCTTTGAGGTTTTGACCAGAGATTTTCTCATGCTAAACATGCAAAGCTTAAATTAACTATTAAACTGATCTGAAATTGATATTATCTAGCAGGCCCCATAGCATTGCAATTAAAGATAAAGAATTGATCTTAATCTTTAATCGGAGCTAAACATCTATGGGGTCAGGTATAAGCGTGACTGTATGAGGTCCCAGGGGGTGCTGCATGACTGTATTGTGTCATGCCTTTGACCAAATGGCATTGAGTGCTGCAATCACCATGCATGACCTCATACGTTCAAGCTTATAAATGTTTGGTTTAAACTGAACTGAGACAAAAGGGCATGTTCTAATTTTGTCATTTAAGACATGTAGATTAAACATATTAGAATATTTTATCCCTGAGGCCAAAATCACCTTAGCTGTCATTACCTTATCAAATTCCAGCTCTGTGCAAATCACAACATTTGAAAGATTTGTAAAATGTGACATTTGTCTGGCAAACAAAGCGGAATGACTCAAATCATCTGACATTATGCATCGCAGGAGAATCACAGAAGCCAAATATACATTATAAAAACGAGTGTTTGTGCTGGGCAAAATGTAAGCAGGTGTTTGGATAGATAGTCGAGTAGGCCCGCCCCCTGGTGTTGAAATATTACAGGAAGGTGCCATGTTTTCACATCACATTCTATTTAGCTTGGCACTCTATTTACCCAGGACGGAAGTGGAGGTTTGTGTATTGATTTTTTTTAGCTGTGAGGCGGCCAGGTTGAAACACTTAGGATTCCTTAATATTCAGGGTGGGATGACGGGATTGGCTTGATTCTGTTGCTATGGTAACAGTGATTATCACAATTATGTGGACAGTCCAAGCTTGTCCAGAACAAGTTCCATTGTGTCCTTGCACTGTTGTGAATAAATTTAATATCCTTTTGGTCATTCTCTCGTGATGAGGATAATTCATTCCATTGTGTCCCTATTCGGTGCGTTCCTGTTCAGTGAGATAAAGATTCCTGGCTGATTATAAACAAAACCGTCTGTATATCACTGTACCCCACCAGTCACTGTACCCCATCTGTCACTGTGCCCCACCTGTCACTGTACCCCACCTGTAACTGTACCCCACCTGTCACTGTACCCGCCTGTCACTGTACCCCGCCTGTCACTGTACCCGGCCTGTCACTGTACCCCACCTGTCACTGTACCCCGCCTGTCACTGTACCCTGCCTGTCACTGTACCTGTCACTGTACCCCGCCTGTCACTGTACCCCGCCTGTCACTGTACCCTGACTGTCACTGTACCCGGCCTGTCACTGTACCTGTCACTGTACCCCGCCTGTCACTGTACCCGGCTTGTCACTGTACCCCACCTGTCACTGTACCCCGTCTGTCACTGTACCCCACCTGTCACTGTACCCCACCTGTCACTGTACCCTGACTGTCACTGTACCCCGCCTGTCACTGTACCCCGCCTGTCACTGTACCCTGACTGTCACTGTACCCCGCCTGTCACTGTACCCTGACTGTCACTGTACCCCACCTGTCACTGTACCCCGCCTGTCACTGTACCCCGCCTGTCACTGTACCCCACCTGTCACTGTACCCCGCCTGTCACTGTACCCCGCCTGTCACTGTCCCTGTCACTGTACCCCGCCTGTCACTGTACCCTGACTGTCACTGTACCCTGCCTGTCACTGTACCCTGCCTGTCACTGTACCCTGACTGTCACTGTACCCAGCCTGTCACTGTACCCCGCCTGTCGCTGTACCCCGCCTGTCACTGTACCTGTCACTGTACCCTGCCTGTCACTGTACCCCGCCTGTCACTGTACCCCGCCTGTCGCTGTACCCCACCTGTCACTGGACCTGTCACTGTACCCTGCCTGTCACTGTACCCTGCCTGTCACTGTACCCTGACTGTCACTGTACCCGGCCTGTCACTGTACCTGTCACTGTACCCCGCCTGTCACTGTACGCGGCCTGTCACTGTACCCCACCTGTCACTGTACCCCGCCTGTCACTGTACCCCGCCTGTCACTGTACCCCACCTGTCACTGTACCCCGCCTGTCACTGTACCCCACCTGTCACTGTACCCTGACTGTCACTGTACCCCGCCTGTCACTGTACCCTGACTGTCACTGTACCCCGCCTTTCACTGTACCCCACCTGTCACTGTACCCTGACTGTCACTGTACCCCACCTGTCACTGTACCCCGCCTTTCACTGTACCCCGCCTGTCACTGTACCCGGCCTGTCACTGTACCCCACCTGTCACTGTCCCCCGCCTGTCACTGTACCCCGCCTGTCACTGTACCCCACCTGTCACTGTACCCTGACTGTCACTGTACCCCGCCTGTCACTGTACCCCGCCTGTCACTGTACCCTGACTCTCACTGTACCCCGCCTGTCACTGTACCCCACCTGTCACTGTACCCCGTCTGTCACTGTACACCACCTGGCACTGTACCCCACCTGGCACTGTACCCCACCTGTCACTGTGCCCCACCTGGTACTGTACCCGTCTGTCACTGTACCCCGTCTGTCACTGTACCCCACCTGGCACTGTACCCCGCCTGTCACTGTACCCCGCCTATCACTATACCTCACCTGTCACTGTACCCTGCCTGTCACCTCAGCTGTCATCTGTTCCCCTGTTTATCATATAATCTCTAGGTGTTCCCTTCTCCCATTTCATACCAGTATCACATTACCTGTACCTTTTTATGTTTCCCCGTATTTGTTTTTGTCACCTTGCCTATTCTTCTTCCCTTTTTGGCCACCTTACCTGTTATTGCACCCACCTATATAGCTGCAGCCCTCACCTCTCACTGTACGCTTGTCTTTACCTTACCTGTCAGTCTACTCCCAGTTATCACTTTTCCTGTCACTACTTATTAATCACCTTACATGTCAATGTTAATTTTATCCCCCAAACATTCCATGTACCCCTCTTTATCACTGCCATCCAATCTATCAATATCAGTATTTATTTTTTCTACTTGGTCATTCAAACAGCGATTCAAACATTCCACATCTCTTATTGGATTAGCACAACCAGAATGACATGGCTATCGCCCCTTCATCATTCTTCCTGCTGCCATTCAGTATGAGCTGTGTGCTATCCTGATATGCCTGTCAGGAGCAAGTTCTCCTTCCCATGGCTTGTGTGTCTCTCCTATGGCCTGTGTGTCCCTCCCATGGCCCGTGTGTCCCTCCCATGACCTGTGTGTCCCTCCCATGGCCTGTGTGTCCCTCCCTGTGTCCATGTGTCCCTCCCTATGTCTGTGTGTCCCTCCCATGGCCTGTGTGTCCCTCCCATGGTCTGTGTGTCCCTCCTTATGTCCGTGTGTCCCTCCCTATGTCTGTGTGTCCCTCCCATGGCCTGTGTGTCCCTCCTTATGTCCGTGTGTCCCTCCCTCCCTATGCCTGTGTGTCCCTCCCATGGCCTGTGTGTCCCTCCTGTGTCCGTGTGTCCCTCCCTCCCTATGCCTGTGTGTCCTTCCCATGGCCTGTGTGTCCCTCCCATGGCCTGTGTGTCTCTCCCTGTGTCCCTCCCATGGCCTGCATTTGTCCCACTCTGAGTGTTAGATGCCCCGACTAAGAGCAGAATGATGAATGAACATGCACCAGCAAAGCAGCAAAATCAATATTCAACTTTCATCACTTGTGGGTTACCTCAACATGTGGCTGAGCTATGAAGATTACTCACAAATTCTCTCATGCATAAATTGAACATGTACCCTAGCCTGTATGGTAAGAACCCAGTACCTTGGCCTGTATGGTAAGAACCCAGTACCTTGGCCTGTATGGTAAGAACCCAGTACCCTGGTCTGTATGATAAGAACCCAGTACCCTGGCCTGTGTGACAAGAACCCAGTACCCTGGCCTGTATGGTAAGAACCCAGTACCCGGGCCTGTATGGCAAGAACCCAGTACCCTGGCCTGTATGGTAAGAACCCAGTACCCTGGCCTGTATGGTAAGAACCTAGTACCCTGGCCTGTATGGCAAAAACCCAGTACCCCGGCCTGTATGGCAAGAACCCAGTACGCTGGCCTGTATGGCAAGAACCCAGTACCCCGGCCTGTATGGTAAGAACCCAGTACCCCAGCCTGTATGGTAAGAACCCAGTACCCTGGCCTGTATGGCAAGAACCCAGTACCCTGGCCTGTATGGTAAGAACCCAGTACCCTGGCCTGTATGGTAAGAACCCAGTACCCTGGCCTGTATGGTAAGAACCCAGTACCCTGGCCTGTATGGCAAGAACCCAGTACGCTGGCCTGTATGGCAAGAACCCAGTACCCTGGTCTGTATGGTAAGAACCTAGTACCCTGGCCTGTATGGCAAAAACCCAGTACCCCGGCCTGTATGGCAAGAACCCAGTACCCTGGTCTGTATGATAAGAACCCAGTACCCTGGCCTGTGTGACAAGAACCCAGTACCCTGGCCTGTATGGTAAGAACCCAGTACCCGGGCCTGTATGGCAAGAACCCAGTACCCTGGCCTGTATGGTAAGAACCCAGTACCCTGGCCTGTATGGTAAGAACCTAGTACCCTGGCCTGTATGGCAAAAACCCAGTACCCCGGCCTGTATGGCAAGAACCCAGTACGCTGGCCTGTATGGCAAGAACCCAGTACCCCAGCCTGTATGGTAAGAACCCAGTACCCTGGCCTGTATGGCAAGAACCCAGTACCCTGGCCTGTATGGCAAGAACCCAGTACCCTGGCCTGTATGATAAGAACCCAGTACCCCGGCCTGTATGGCAAGAACCCAGTACCCTGGCCTGTATGATAAGAACCCAGTACCCCGGCCTGTATGGCAAGAACCCAGTACCCCGTCCTGTATGGTAAGAACCCGGTTTTCATATACTCTCATGTGTCGAAATGCGTTGTAATCTGCACACCGATTATTTTTATAACAACTTTTAGAACATAAAATATGTTTAGATAGATAAAGTGTTGCTGAGAACATGTAAATGATAAATGAAAGAATATTTGGTACATTATAAAACTGATATGAGGGAAATCACAGACATAATTTTTTCAGTGTAAACAGTATGTACATGTATACATTGTGAGAAATTTGAAACTTACTCAGATAATTATATGCTAAAAAAACATATCAGATGCCTTTTGAAGCTTTATACACATACTGTGCATATCTCCATTTGATATTCATAAAATTTGTATCTTGTTTTAGTCATTATACATATCCAGGCTCAGGTTCTTGGGAAAGGCAGTGTTAGCAGACTAGGTTCGTATGAACGCAGAACGTACCAGGTCATAATATTTCAATAATTAATGCAACACGTATTAATCTCAATACTCATGTTACTCTTTTATACTAATACAATATAAGGTCCTGTGTAATATTATAATATGGTGAAGATCAGGTTCAGTACAAGGAAAATGTAAATGCAATGATAGGTGCAGATCTAGTCAACATGGCCGATCTTTATGTACATTGGTAGGTGCAGATCTGGTCAAAATAGTCAATCTGTATGTACAATGACATGTGCAGATCTTGTTAACATTCCGATCTGTATGTACAATGACATGTGCAGATCTGGTCGACATGGCTGATCTTTATGTACATTGGTAGGTGCAGATCTTGTCAACATGGCCGATCTGTATGTACAATGATATGTGCCGATCTTGTCAACATGGCCGATCTGTATGTACAATGATAGGTGCAGATCTGGTCAGCATGGACATTTTGTATGTCTATATGCATGCCCGGTTTGTCCAATGATAGATGCAGATCTGGTCAACATGGCCGATCTGTATGTACATTGATAGGTTCAGATCTAGTCAACATGGCCGATCTGTATGTACAATGATAGGTGCAGATCTTGTCAACATGGCCGATCTGTATGTACAATGATAGGTGCAGATCTGGTCAGCATGGACATTTTGTATGTCTATATGCATGCCCGGTTTGTCCAATGATAGATGCAGATCTGGTCAACATGGCCGATCTGTATGTACATTGATAGGTTCAGATCTGGTCAACATGGCCGATCTGTATGTATAATGATAGGTACAGATCTGGTCAGCATGGACATTTTGTATGTCTATATGCATGCCCGGTTTGTCCGATGATAGATGCAGATTTAGCCGATGCGACAATGCAGACAGCTGAGACTCATCCCGAGACCTCATCCCAAGATACCAAGAACATGTGAACCTTTATCATCAAGATCAAGATTAGCAAACATATCTTGTCTGGAAACCGAACCCTGGTGTAATGTCATTTTCCAAGAAGTGTGGAAGTCAATATGATTACATATATTTGTGACCAAACCAGGTTACATTCTGATGAAGTCATGCTTGCCTGTGGATAGTCACTGTCACATATACCCCTGAGGGTACCAGATGGTCATATGTGGTACCATATGGTCATATGTGGTACCAGATGGTCATATGTGGTACTAGATGGTCATATGTGGTACCATATGGTCATAAGTGGTACCAGATGGTCATATGTGGTACCAGATGGTCATATGTGGTACCAGATGGTCATATGCGGTACCAGATGGTCATATGTGGTACCAGATGGTCATATGTGGTACTAGATGGTCATATGTGGTACTAGATGGTCATATGCGGTACCAGATGGTCATATGTGGTACCAGATGGTCATATGTGGTACTAGATGGTCATATGTGGTACCAGATGGTCATATGTGGTACCAGATGGTCATATGTGGTACCAGATGGTCATATGTGGTACTAGATGGTCATATGTGGTACCAGATGGTCATATGTGGTACCAGATAGTCATATGTGGTACCATATAGTCATATGTGGTACCAGATAGTCATATGTGGTACCAGATGGTCATATGTGGTACCAGATAGTCATATGTGGTACCAGATGGTCATATGTGGTACTAGATGGTCATATGTGGTACCAGATGGTCATATGTGGTACCAGATGGGCATATGTGGTACCAGATGGTCATATGTGGTACCAGATGGTCATATGTGGTACCAGATGGTCATATGTGGTACTAGATGGTCATATGTGGTACCTGATGGTCATATGTGGTACCAGATGGTCATATGTGGTACCAGATGGTCATATGTGGTACCAGATGGTCATATGTGGTACCAGATGGTCATATGTGGTATCAGATAGTCATATGTGGTACCAGATGGTCATATGTGGTACCAGATGGTCATATGTGGTACCAGATGGTCATATGTGGTACTAGATGGTCATATGTGGTACCAGATGGTCATATGTGGTACCATATAGTCATATTTGATACCATATGGTCATATGTGACTACCGTGTCTGAGGTACATTTTACTAATCAATTATTTTACTTAATAGTTTTGAACAAACATTTGTATATTTCATTCGAAGTCAAATTTTCAATGTTTTCATCAGAATGCTATCTTTACAACAGATAAAATCTAATTGTTTGCCTGAAGGGAATTTCACAACAAAAGTGTAAATAAGACCTGGGGCAATTCTGTCGGCATGTCAACTACAACTCTGTACAAAAAACGTGTTATCATGGATTTAATTATATCAAGGAAACAACTAATTTTCCACCTGTTATTCGTATTAGGTTGAATACAATATATTCTACACCATGGAGTGGAACCTATTAGTTTAAGTTAAGTACTTTGAACTAAGATGATAGCAGGATGCTAATTGGTTTTGCTGAGTAAACCTTTAAATGTAGAGAGCTATGACACTGTGACCTTCAACATGATGACAGAACAAGCGTGATGACAGAACAAGCATGGTGACAGGACAAGCATGATGACAGAACAAGCATGATGACAGAACAAGCATGATGACAGACCAAGCATGATGATAGAACAAGCATGATGACAGAACAAGCATGATGACAGACCAGGCATGATGACAGACCAGGCATGATGACAGACCAGGCATGATGACAGACCAAGCATGATGACAGAACAAGCATGATGACAGAACAAGCATGATGACAGACCAGGCATGATGACAGACCAAGCATGATGACAGAACAAGCACGATGACAGAACAAGCATGATGACAGACCAAGCATGATAACAGACCAAGCATGATGACAAACCAAGCATGATGACAGAACAAGCATGATGACAGACCAAGCATGATGACATAACAAGCATGATGACAGAACAAGCATGATGACAGACCAAGCATGATGACAGACCTAGCATGATGAGAGAGCCTTGAAATATGATTGCAAATTGTAAGTGTTAATTAAATCCAATACTGGTTGACAACCTGATTAATTCTCTCTAAATCTGGTTGATTCTCTTGCAATGAGGTTAAAAAGGCAAAAAGTTTGTACATTTATACAGTGTTGATTACAGACATTGTCTGCTAATGGGACTTGATTTTAACAGGCTGGGATTCAAACCTGGAATCCCTGGGTCTCAAGCATATGCTCAACCAATAAAAGCATTCCAGTCAAGATATCGAGATATAAACAAGAGTTGTATAATTATCTAGCAGATATGAGTTGTCATATCATCATAATCGCCATATTGGTTCAAAGGTAATCTATACCTCACTTACGTGCAGAGGTGTTTCTATAAATAGGACATAACAGCTTTTAAGAAGGTTTTACTGAGAAATGGTTGGGTTAAGTTACAACAAAGGTTCTCATATTGCATGTAATTATAAGAATAATTTGTCCATTTGCTGTTACTCTAACCGTAAGATGAATAACACACATGGCAAAAGAAACAGTGAAAATGTGTGCCTAAAAATATCAAATATAATCATTAGGACAGGGCCAAAGGAAGCAGTGAAAATGTGTGCCTAAAAGTATCAATTATAATTGTTAGGACAGGGCCACAGAAAAAGACGAATAAAACATGATAATCAGGACAGGGTAGGAAAAGATAAAAATAACAGTTCAAACCAGATGTAAAAACATAAATATAAACAAGATATGACAGTAAATATCTAAATATCAATATGAGTCAGATTTTGTGCTTCTTTTCTGACATAGTATCTTGTATATTTCATTCTCTTTTGATGTCGTTGAGCTTTCACTTGAGTGTACATTATTGGCATACATTATTTGAAAACTGAGTTATTAATCACACATCCATATTCACGAAAAATCAAATAAAGATAGTTTGATAAATAGTTCAGGAAAATGTCCTGATTTACTTTAGTATAAAAGATTGTGTTGATATTGGATGTTAATGTTGGAGTGTTGTGATTGCAGGAAGGTAAAGATGACCAACACATGACGCTGACCAATCTCTATCTCCATCCTCCTCCCCTCACTTAGGTAAGTATCACTCGATTTGTTTGTTTTATCCTATCTATCTCCATCCTCCTCCCCTCACTTAGGTAAGTATCACTCGATTTGTTTTATCCTATCTATCTCCATCCTCCTCCCCTCACTTAGGTAAGTATCACTCGATTTGTTTGTTTTATCCTATCTATCTCCATCCTCCTCCCCTCACTTAGGTAAGTATCACTCGATTTATTTGTTTTATCCTATCTATCTCCATCCTCCTCCCCTCACTTAGGTAAGTATCACCCGATTTGTTTGTTTTATCCTATCTATCTCCATCCTCCTCCCCTCACTTAGGTAAGTATCACTCGATTTGTTTATTTTATCCAATTTCTCAGATTGTAGCCTGTCACTAAGAATAAATGCCCTACTCTTTTTAAAAGTGATTAGGACTTGTTTACATTATCACATAGACATGACAATTTGTATGATACTACTACTATTACTATTACAAGATAGTAGTTGAAATGACTCAAAATCTCATCAGGACCTAACACATCATGAATGAAATCTTATGAAATCATAAAATATTTTTCATGATTTTATTTCCTCCTTTTAAGTTGGCAGGTTTTACATTGTCTCAGGGAGAGAATGAATGTGGAGATTGAATATGTGTGTAGTTCACCTAGGTAAATCTAAACGTGCTATTGATACATTATAATAGTGTTCATTTGTAATGAATACACGGTTTCTAAATGTTGATTTCCTTTCAGGAGTTATCATAGTAGATGTATCCATGACAACCATTTAATCAGCATTCCTAGGTCTGAGCATTATGCAATTAGCCAGGTCAATATGATAAATGTTTCAGAATTATGGGAAATAAAAATGTAACAAAAAAAGGCAAAAAGCTCATAGAAGATTTCTGATTGAGGATTGTGTGATTAGATTTGTAAGAGGAGAAAAAATTGAAACAAAATCAGACAGGTTTATTTGGAGTAGGATATTCAACAAATAAAGTCACACATGGCAGTCATGAAACATTATCTGGTCATACATAACTGGTGTGATAAGTCCAGCATTGGACCTTGTGCGTGGCACAGTTTGGTCAAACAATGGCCCTGCTATAGTCAGGTCCATGCTTGACAGCCAACTGGCAGTGCCTCCGATGTCAACGTTCTTAGACTGGCAGCCATGATGTTTATTTTTTCACATCACATCAGAGTGTGTGCTGTATAATGCGAGAAGGTTGTCATGATAGATCCGGGAATATTACTTTGCCTAATAATATTCTGCCAGGATATGAGTGACTGTGATCCACCTTGTATCTATCTTGAGCAGCTCTGGTGGTATCATTATTACAGTATTATTCCCATCATCCTTCAGCAGTCAACTTCAACCACCTGCTTGGTCATACAATAAAAGAGTCCATATTTAGGGCATTGCCTTTGAATTTGTATTACAAGTATTTAAGTTTATGGCCTTGCAGCGGTGTGTCCAAATATGGAGTGGTGATGTCATGATGCAGCAGGATCTCATTGATTCACATTTATGATTCACGTTTATTTATAACCAAATATGGAGTGATGATACGATGATGCAAGAGGATCTCATTGATTCACATTTATGTATAACCAAATATGGAGTGATGATATCATGATGCAGCAAGATCTCATTGATTCACATTTATGCTCCACATTTATTTATAACCAAATATGGACTGATGATGTCATAATGCAGCAGGATCTCATTGATTCACATTTATGATTCACATTTATGTATAACCAAATATGGAGTGATGCGATGATGATGTAGCAGGATGTCATTGATTCACATTTATTTATAACCAAATATGGAGTGATGTTATCATGATGCAGCAGGATCTCATTGATTCACATTTATGATTCACATTTATTTATAACCAAATATAGAGTAATGATATCATGATGCAGCAGGATCTCATTGATTCACATTTATGATTCACATTTATTTATAACCAAATATGGAGTGATGATGTCATGATGCAGCAAGATCTCATTGATTCACATTTATGATTCACATTTATTTATAAATAACCAAATATGGAGTGATGCGAAGATGATGTAGCAGGATCTCATTGATTCACATTTATTTATAACCAAATATGGAGTGATGATATCATGATGCAGCAGGATCTCATTGATTCACATTTATGATTCACATTTATTTCTAACCAAATATGGACTGATGTCATAATGCAGCAGGATCTCATTGATTCACATTTATGCTCCACATTTATTTATAACCAAATATGGAGTGATGATATGATGATGCAGCAAGATCTCATGATTCACATTTATGTATAACCAAATATGGAGTGATGATATCATGATGCAGCAGGATCTCATTGATTCACATTTATGTATAACCAAATATGGAGTTATGATATGATGATGCAGCAGGATCTCATTGATTCACATTTATGTATAACCAAATATGGAGTGATGATATGATGCAGCAAGATCTCATTGATTCACAATTATGTATAACCAAATAGGTCTGTGGACTGGACTGAGCTTTCATTTTATAATTGAAAGGTTTGGCTGTGGTTGTACTATCAGGATTGGGGCCCTTCCAGCTTCTCCTATTTTTTGTCGCTGTCCCTTTGTCATATAAACACCACTTGATCCCCACTTCCTGTTTTAGGCATGATGGGAGTCTCCTGTCTACAATGGTGCATTGTTGGAGACACTTGCGCAACAAAAGGAAAATAGAAGCTCAATAATAAATGATATTTTCAGATGAAATAAACTGTTCGCCATTTGCGAATATAGATGTGTGATTAATAACTCAGTTTTCAAATAATGATTGCCAAAAATACTCCAGTGAAAGCTCAACAACATTAAAAGAGAATGAAATATGCAAAATGTTAAGCCAGCAAAGAAGCACAAAATCTGGCTCAAATTGCCATCATAATCGGTGAGATTGGTAATACTACTATTCAAGGCATCTCCAGACCACACAATGGTCTCTGGCGCTACTAGGCTGTCTTCCAAATCATGGCAACAACATTTCAAAATCAGGTTCAGCAAGAGAAGAAATGAGACAATCTTGTAACTTCATGCTTAAACTTATTAGACACATTTGCATACCAAATCAGCGAGGTTATGGGCTTGTGCTTGTCACTCCAAAAATGTGAAAATAAATATAATCTACTTAACATTTTACAAAATTTCTAATATAATCTACTTAATATTTTACAAAAATTGATATTGAGATTAAACATACTAAAAGTTGATATTTTATTTTTAGCTCTGATCTGACTGTTACTTTCATTATAAATCAACTAAGTACAGAAATGCTTTTCTGTCTGCCTACTTGTTATCATTTTTCTGAAAAGAAAAACTGAGAAAATGTGATAAAAACAATCAAAATACAGGATATTGGAATGATGAAAAAGATAGGGCAAATAGAAGTTTTTTTCATCATTTGTCAATCCCCCATCTGGGGGGGAGGCCAGTTGGGGGCCCTGGCGCAGTTGGTTAGAGTACCAGCATATTAGCACCAGTTCCTCTGTGGTGATCCGACGGTCTTGGGTTCGATCTCCGGCCGTGTCAAGATTGAATTCATGATACAATTTTACACATGAGCTGATTCTCGTGCCAAAGGGTTAACCCATTGTACTTGTAAATCTGTGACCTTGTAAATCTGTAAATCTCACGTCAAGGACCTGTGACATGACGATTCAGTGAGGCAGCACTATATCTGCTACAAGTAGGTCTCATCACGAAATGACTGAAATAATATTGAAAGTGATGTAAAACCCCAAATAAACAAAACCCATCTGGGCCTTTTAAAAATATGAGCCAATAAGGTCTAGATGCAATGCACATATTCTGGCCTAGGAATCACTATCCATTCTTGTGAAAGAAACACTAAATTTGATGCAAGTTATAAGCTTGGCCCTGTCAACTCAATCCAATAAGTGCGATCAAAAATAGACCTGCCAAAGTCAGGGTTGACCCGGTGACCTCATATGTGTGCTGTCTATTAAATGGTTTGTCCTGAGTGGAGAATGCCTCGACACCCCTGCTGCAGTACCAATAACGATGCACTGATGTATCACACTGGTTTAAAGCACAACTGTGACATAAAACACAAGATGTCTGATTCATAATGCATGCCAGCGGCAGTTTGGTAATGCCCTGCCCGTCATCTGCTTGTTGTTGTGTTATGTTGTCCTCATATGGTAACAGTGGTGGAATATTAATGACGTCCCGGACGGGATAATCCATGCCAATATCGTGAAGATAATCCATTACCATGGTTACCTGCATCAAAAAAATCCTGTAGCATATTTGTTGTATACTATCACCATAGTTACTTGACTACCTGCGATGCATGTACTGAGTGATGTTGATCTGTACTGTACCCCCTGACATTGCAGTGTATGTATGGTACAAGTAGCTAATGTTTGGAGAAGCAAAATAATTGTTCTACAAGTGAGAGTTCTGGGCTCCACAAGCTTTTTCAACAGTCAGGTGCAAACATCTATACAGTCACACATACAAGTGATTAAAAAAAACTGTTGTTTTTTATTGGTTTCATATTTGTGAAAACTGCAATTCAGCGGGACCACATTGACTCATACCACAACTCATACCTCAACAAAGTATAGAAACAGGTTGACCTCATTAAGTACCCTTTACACATAACCAAATACATGATTTTTATCTACTTTATGGAAGCAATAAAGATACAGTATGGTTATTGATTATTGGCGGTTGCTTTCAGAGGGCAGCACTTGTAAAGAGAGAACACACTGCAGATGCCTTGTGGCATCGGAAGTCCCGGCCACCAACGTACTTCCTGCCAGTGACTCATTTTCAGATTATGATTTTTTTCCTTATATCAAGTTTCTGTGTGGTATACTTTCAAAAGTCATCAATCATTGACTTCGCCATATTGGTTTTAAGGTAAATGCCGTTTATAATGTAATGTCATAAAAATACTCCTGGGGAAAAAAATACTGCCTTCCAGTAACCCCATGCATCTTGTAACAAGTGTATTTGCCTGAATAAATCATGATTAGAAAATATATAGAGTGCATTCCATAAAGTAGGAGAAAGTAAGAAGACTGATGAAGATAGATGTGAAAAACTAGTAGGAGACTTAAATTCCCACGGTATACGAAGTGTAGGAATATATGTGAATTGTCTTCAGTTCATTCCAAATGCCTATATAGTCATGCTTTATAATTGTTACTTTATAGACAAAGGGTCTTGACCTAGCTATTGCCTGACAACAGACATGACCACAGACATGAACACAGGCATGACCACAGGCATGACCACAGGCATGACCACAGGCATGAACACAGGCATGACCACAATCATGACCACAGGCATGACCACAAGCATGACCACAGGCATGACCACAGACCTGAATACAGGCATGACCACAGACATGAACACAGACATGAACACAGGCATGACCACAGGCATGACCACAGGCATGACCACAGGTATAACCATAGACATGACCAGACTTGACCACAGGCATGACCACAGGCATGACATGATAAACTGGACTTGATCTGTTTGTGTTTCTGTGAAAACACATCCATGTGTGCCTCTGACATCTGATGGAGCATGCAAGTGTGTAGGATTATTGATCACAGAGAACTCCCAGGAACAGGTGATACTTAATGTTGAGGTGATCCTTGAGGTACAGGTGATACTTAATGTTGAGGTGATCTTTGAGGCACAGGTGATACTTAATGTTGAGGTGATCCTTGAGGCACAGGTGATACTTAATGTTGAGGTGATCCTTGAGGCACAGGTGATACTTAATGTTGAGGTGATCCTTGAGGTACAGGTGATACTTAATGTTGAGGTGATCCTTGAGGCACAGGTGATACTTAATGTTGAGGTGATCCTTGAGGCACAGGTGATACTTAATGTTGAGGTGATCCTTGAGGCACAGGTGATACTTAATGTTGAGGTGATCCTTAAGGTACAGGTGATACTTAATGTTGAGGTGATACTTAATGTTGAGGTGATACTTAAGGTACAGGTGATACTTAATGTTGAGTTGATACTTAATGTTGAGGTGATACTTAATGCTGAGGTGATACTTAATGTTGAGGTGATACTTAATGTTGAGGTGATACTTAATGTTGAGGTGATACTTAATGTTGAGGTGATACTTAATGTTGAGGCGATACTTAATGTTGAGGTGATACTTAATGTTGAGGTGATACTTAATGTTGAGGTGATACTTAATGTTGAGGTGATACTTAATGTTGAGGTGATACTTAATGTTGAGGTGATACTTAATGTTGAGGTGATACTTAATGTTGAGGTGATACTTAATGTTGAGGTGATACTTGTCTATCAATCCTTCTGTCCTTCCATCCTTCCGTCCTTCCGTCCACTCATCCAGCTGAAATCGTTTGATGATATATCTTGACATTTTGTGACCAAACTGTGACCACATTGTTGCCCAATTGTGACCAAATTTATTTAATGGTTTCTCTTGACAATATGTAGAATATCATAAAGATGGACTTGATATTGCAAGATGTGAATTTATCCCTGGAGGGATCATTTTCTTTGGGTGCATTTCTTCCCTTTGAACCATCAGTGATAAAAATAGCATCTAACTTAACTGCTGCTGATATTGATAATTTACTATGTAAAGGCATTATTTAAGCAGTGTGTACCCCTCCATGGAAACTTGTGGTACAATGAAGCCAATTCGATCAGAGAGCAGAGTGCAAGTGCACTTAACAGGCTGCAGCACACAATACAAAAGCTAGGTCATTAGGTCAGGACATCAACATTGATGTATATAGTATTAAAGAATCTAGCTATAGCCATACCTACTTTTTTGTTGACAGATTATTTCGGTTAATTTTGTCCCAAGGTTTGAAGTTTGACCTGCAAGGTATGATGAAGTTTGACCTGCAAGGTATGAAGTTTGACCTGCAAGGTATGAAGTTTGACCTGCAAGATTTGAACTTTGACCTGCTTTCTATGTGTGTTTCAGTAGGAGATGTGGGGTCGGAGCCGGTTGCTGGGTATGATGGGACTGGCGGTGGCCATCTTGGTGGTGTTTCTCATCTACCAGACTGGCAACCAGTCACAGGCTCGCACTAAGTTTGACCTACTTTCTATGTGTTTTTCAGTAGGAGATGTGGGGTCGGAGCCGAATGCTGGGTCTGGTGGGCCTGGCGGTGGCCATTCTGGTGGTGTTCCTTATCTACCAGACCGGCGACCAGTCACAGGCTCGCACGAAGTTCCTGCCAAGTTATAATGACAAGGTCAGTAGTCCTTCATCACTTACAAAGGTCATCACGAATGACACAGTTAGGTCAAGGGTTGAACTCATTTGTCCTTTTGATAAAGTTTCAGTTGTAGACTTTGGGTAGATGTTTTTCACTGTGGTGAGACATCACTCAGTATGAATCTTAAATCAGATACCAGTCAGTTTTTATCCCCCCTTTAACAATATAAGTTATATTATTTTATTATCACCTAATCAAACAAAATTAATCATTAGCTGTATATATTATTAAAATATTCTTTTCTCCCTTCCTTTTAGTATTTACCCAAGCCAAATTCAGGTGCTAAGACAGTTAATATTATAAATACAAAACAGATATCTCAGGGAGATAATACAGAGTCCAGGGACCCAGTGCCAGACAGTCCAGCCCAGGAACCTGCACAACAAATCGCACTGCCAGATGACGAGCCCACGTTGACCTATGATGATTACGGTATGGACCAGGTCAGTAAACATTCACGCATAACAATCTAAAAATGTTTTTCGAATAACTCCAGTCATATTTCTTTTCAGTCTTGATGGTCAAACTCATTTTTGTGACTTTAATGCTGATAATATAACAAAAACTTGAGAGGACAGTTTTCACTCACTAATGATATGTTGCAATTTACTATTTACAAACTCAGTGTTTGTGGTGATGTAATTCTTATTGCAAAAAAATGCATAGGATTCTGAAGTAAATACATTTTCATTATGTAATGTGTCTCTGGGATGAGAGGGAGGCAAAAAGAAATAATTAAGAGGATAAAATAATGATAGCAAAGTGTGAATACAAAGTATGAACATAACATGATGCCATATGTGTGTTCCCACCCGAATCTCTAATGTTGCACGATATATTTATTATTGTGTTTTTTGAATGATTTGAAAATTCAAAATATCTTTATCAGACCCAGAATGTATTGATCGTGAATATTTAATGATAAGTGTATATGTCCTTCAGCCTCAGGATTAATATACCGTAAGTCATAAGAACAGGTGATTGAAGGTCTGAAGGGAATAGATATTTTACTTGGTTCTACCATTTCCTAGGGATGTAGTATGTACCAAACATAAAGCAAATATGAAGACATATTCATTTTTTTGAGGAATATTAAAGAATGATCTGAACATAATATTTTGTCAGTGACATTAACAAGAAAGTTAAACTCACAATGTGAGAATATGAATCAAAGGCATCACAGAGAGGCACAGAAATCTGTGACGTATACGCACCAGCTGTCATCATCTCTGATCACTATATATGCAATTTGTTATAATACAATCTATATTATTGCATATTTTGGAGCACCGCCATCCCAAATTCGCTACATGAGAGTACAAATTGAATGCATCACAGAGAGGCACAGAAATCTGTGACGTATACGCACCAGCCGTCATCATCTCTGAT
Source organism: Amphiduros pacificus (assembly GCA_949316495.1). Lineage (NCBI taxonomy): Eukaryota > Metazoa > Annelida > Polychaeta > Phyllodocida > Hesionidae > Amphiduros > Amphiduros pacificus. Next base: position 11,857,275 of record OX439012.1, on the reverse strand, counting down.
CACTATATATGCAATTTGTTATAATGTAATCTATATTATTGCATATTTTGGAGCACCGCCATCCCAAATTCGCTACGTGAGAGTACAAATGGAATGCATCACAGAGAGACATGTACACAGAAATCTCTGACGTATACGCACCAGCCGTCATCATCTCTGATCACTATATATGCAATTTGTTATAATGTAATCTATATTATTGCATATTTTGGAGCACCGCCATCCCAAATTCGCTACGTGAGAGTACAAATTGAATGCATCACAGAGAGACATGTACACAGAAATCTCTGACGTATATGCACCAGCCCTTGTCGTCTCTGATCACTATATTATGTAATTTGTTATAATATAATCTATATTATTACATTTATTTATTATTGCTCTAAGAGTTGCATACACAAAAAAGAGCTCCAACAATACTTGGTGGCAACAAGTTGGTGCTATGAGCTAGTATCACATATTACTTTCTTCTTTCTTTGATATGACATTTTTCTCATAACACTTAACCATAAATGTGTTATATGTGACAGCCTTTCAGAAATTGCAAGGATGTCTTTGAGATTCAACCAAACCAGTAGAAAATATGTATACTTATCATATCCAATTATATTTTTCAATTACGTTCATTAATGAAATTCACAATATTTGTGTTGGAATTTGGACTATCTTATATGTATCTTTTAATTGTTAAGTTTTGTAACATTTCTAGAATGAAGCAAAACAATAATTATCTTTCATGGAGCTTGATTTTAATGCATTTTGTGTTCAATATTTCAGCAAAAAGATACAAAAAAGAAGAAACGAGGCAAACATAAAAAGGGACAAATCATTAGTTTACAGTTGGATGAATTGACAACAGTGGAAGAGGATACAAAGAAAGAAGAGGAAGAAAGGAAAGAGGAAGAAAGGAAAAAGGAGGAAAGGAGGAAATCTCAAGCAGAAAATTCTGAAAGGAAATCAGAATTGAAAAGGATGCGGGTGAAAAATTTTTCTATGTTTAATATTTAAACTCAGCTATTTAGATCTATATTGGATATCTGGTCTTTGACTGAGTTCCTGTCCCCCTCTTCATGTCAGAGGCTGATCTAGCCAGGGGATTGTAGAGCAGTAGCATCTCGTTATGAATTATTCATGAGGAGCAGGCAGCTGTGCCCTGATTGGTCAGGCATTTCAAAGTGATTGGGGAAGGCCTGATCTGGGCATGATAAGAGCCATAATGGAGAGAAGTGGTGGGACCACAGACAGCTTAATTGTAATACCTTTGCAAAGAACAATAGGCACTGGCCTATTTGTCCCAGCAGGTGACACCTTGGTTCCTTTGACTAAAAAGCTTGCTTTATGCCTCAGTCACATTTGCACTGGGCGCTGGCCGGGAAGTAACAATCGGCCGACTTCCCAATCCGACTTCCGGCGGGGCGCCGGCAAGTTTATAAGCAACAATCTGAGATATGCCGTAGCTGTGGTCACATTATTAAAGGGCACCACATGGCATGTGCAAGACTGAATGGCGCAGACGTCTGTGGGATATTTTAAAGACATCTAGATCATTGACAGACGTCTGTAGGATATCCTAAAGACGTCTATATCATTTTGACAGACGTCTGAAAGACATCCTAAAGACGTCTATGATATATCGCAGGGAGCCTGTGGGATCATCTGACGATGGTCTGTGAACACATGAAATAAATATAATCCTATTTTCACTGCACGATCCCACCAGCAGCCCTGAGATAATCTGCCGATGTCCCTGCGGGACACTGCCAGGACCCTGCCGTGTACTTTAAGATGATATTTGGTGATAAGACATCGGGGAAACGCCGGCAACTTTTACGTTGCAGCTAAAATTTCCAGATGACCCGCCCGATGTCTTAAAGATGTCCAATTGTGGCCGATGATCTCCCAGTGCCCGCACGGCAATCTGATCTGCCGGCCGATTGTGTAAAAAATACTCATCGGCCGGGCATCTTTGCTGAAATCGGCGCAAATGTGACTGAGGCATTACTGACTGCGAAAATCAGTGGGTGGGACTTATAAATATAAACAACAAAGGATTGAGAAGGGTGCTAAAATGGTTCAATTTTGAACATTATTTCAGTCCCTGTATATGGACCCTCACAGCACAAAAAGGTTTATAAGTGATCGATCATGGTAACAGTGAAATCTGCTCTATAAAATCCCAGCTTTGCCACAAAGATTTTGACAAATACTCAACTCAAGAAAAGTAAAGAATTTATTTCACCATGAAGTTTGGTCATTGAGTTGGGAAATCAGAGGAGCTTAGTGTAAACAAACGTTGATTCACTACTTCCTGCTTGATCCCAGAACGTTTGAAGTCATGAGGAGCAACAACTGAGACAGAGCATTAATTTGGTCAGGTATAAGCGTGACTCTATGAGGTCACGTGTGACCATCGTATGACCATACTGTAATATATGTATGTATCTGAGGCCACTGCCTGGGTCACTCTGTTGAGCCTTGCAGTGCTGCCACCTATATGTGAGTATGTGAACAACCCAGACCCAACCAGAACCAGAATAAACCAGGTCCAACATGGCAGCCACATGCTAGTTTGTCCAGTTATTTCACATACTGTGGTCATACAATACAGGAGGTGTGCCGAGCCAAATAGTGGACATGACCTGTTAATGTTACATTATAGCCATGTGTGTTTAGCTTCTGCTTTTGTATGGACGTTTTAATTCTTAATTTAAAAATTTAAGAATGTGAGATGGGAGATGTAAAAAGAGACATGAATATTGTTGTTGGTTGTAATACGAGTCCTGCTCGCGACCTCCTGTTCACAGAATGATAATGTGCTGGAGCAGTGAGCGGAATCTTATGAACATCAGGCTGATGGAAAGAATATCCCTCCTGTATGGCGAGAGTTTATTTGTTTGTTTGTTTGTTTGGAGTTTTACATCACTTTCAACATTATTCCAGTCATTTCGTGATGAGACCTACTTGTAGCAGATATAGTGCTGCCTCACTAAATTGTCACGTCGCAGGTCCTTGACATGACAACCCACCCGGATTTACAAGGACAACGGGTTAACCCTTTAGGCACGGGCCTCAGCTCATATGGGAAATTGAATCATTAGTTCAATCTCGGCATAGCCGGGGATTGAACCCACGACCTTTGGATCACCACAGAGGAACTGGTGCTAATAAGCTGGCGCTCTAACCAACTGTGCCAAGGCCCAGGGCCGGGCGAGAGTTTAACCCTGCTTTAGACTGCAATAGACACAGTAGAGTGTAGGGCTGGGATTATGTTCACTTCAATCACATTAATATATAAAATCAATCAAGAAGATACTTACCCATAATGAGATGCAACTTTTGCTATTGTTTTGCAGCATTCTGATATGTCCTAGATATTTGTATGTTTTTCCAGTAATATTTTCTGAAATTCTGAAATTGCCCTTTATTTTGTATTGTATATTGTAAAAATGTATTTGGTGCATATTTGAATCTGAATATTTTGGGGAAATTCTTATCATTAAATTCTTGATAAGATCTGCTTAAATATGATTTTTATTACTAACTCTAATAGTGGGTAACAGATAGGTCTTGGAACCATGGATATTTTTACACATTTCCGACATTTTAAGACAAATAAAATTATTTAGTTTTTACCCAAAGATCTCTCTCTCTCTCTGAGCTTATCACATAACACGTGATTCTTCATCCACATGTAAACAGTCCATTTGCAAAAAAAGTAAAAAGAGAAGAAAAACAAAAAGAGATTGAGAGTGTGACGATGGTTTGTGTTGTTGTCAGGCAGAGAAGCAGCGGCTGATCCGGGAAGATGAGAGACTGGAGAAGGAGAAGGAACAGCAGGAGAAAACCAGGCAGGACCTGGAGAAACTCCGCATGGAGCTGCAGGCCCAGAAAAACTGGCTCCACGATGAAATGAAAAGGTCCGCACTCCTATCAGTCAAAAGCCAGTAAATGTGTTTTGTATAACTGGAATACCATGCATACATACCATTTCTATGCCCAGAAAAACCCTAGTAAAATAAGCTGTATATTAAGGTTAATCAGATATGTTTAAAGAGAAATTTCTCATAATATAAATGACCGAATCATCCATATGTAAGCGGTCCATTTGTAATGCCATAGAAAGAGAAAAAAACAGAAATTCATATTAAATATTTTTATGTGAATAAGCATGAATTGATTTTCCATTTGGCATATTTGTGTTCATGATACGTAGATCTGTGTATATTAATATGTACAGCAAAAAATAGAACAACTAGATAGTCACATTCATACATCTAAAATGAGGATAATAATATAAAGTTGAGACCCTATTGTTTCTTTCCCTGTCACACTTACATAGAGAATATCAGGCAGAAGCGTTTAGCCAGAGACATTTAAAACAGAGATTGGAAACAAGCTAAAGTTCTGCATTATCACTCAGGTGAACTGATCTCATGGTGGCGCCACTGTCGCCACTTCCTGTTTCCCACACGTGGCCATTTGGCCGGCTTGTTAAGGGAATTTTCACTGTCTTTTGTACAAATGGACCATGTTAAGTGGATGCAGTAGATTATAAAGGTACTGTTTTATAGCATTTAGATGGAAAACTGTATTGTAATTTGTACAAAAAACGATTGCGCAAGACCATGTGAGAGTTGGATGGTGCATCGCACTGACACCTAGTGGCAGACCTGCTCTTTTCAATCTCTGTTTAAATATCTCTGATCTCTGCAAAGATTAAGTTATACTTAAGGTATTAGACTCAATAGCAGCTGTTACTTTCACACTTTGAGGATGGTTTCATTTAATGCAGCAACTTTGGAAAAAGATATGTGTAAATATTTCAATGATTGAAATACTGAAATATCACAAACTGGAATATTTCTATTTATTTTGGAAACTACATCCCTGAAAAAACATTACAATCTCATTGTAATCTCTCCAATATAATGTGATATTTTTACCCTCAGCCCCTGATGTAATCAGGCTGAGGGTATTGTAGTACTCCTGGCGTGGGTATGTATGTACAGTATGTATGTCTGTATGTATGTATGTATGTATGTATGTCTGTAGCGAACATCCTTGTCATCGCGATAACTCAAGAACAAATGATGGCAGCTTCATGAAACTTGACACACATATGCATCTGGTGAAAACCTCGGACGAGTTCGATGGACGGCGACCTTGACCTATTTTTCAAGGTCACGGGAACAATTATGTGAAATCCCAAGAATCACAATAACTCAAGAACGAATGATGGTAGCTTTATGAGATTTGACACACATAAGTATCTGGTGAAGACCTCAGAATTTTTTCTATAAAACATGACCTTCACCTACTTTTCAAGGTCACAGGGACAATTATGTGAAATCATCTTGTCATCGCGATAACTCGAGAACAAATGATGGCAGCTTCATGAAACTTGACACACATATGCATCTGGTGAAAACCTCGGACGAGTTCGATGGACGGCGACCTTGACCTATTTTTCAAGGTCACAGGGACAATTATGTGAAATCCCAAGAATCACAATAACTCAAGAACGAATAATGGTAGCTTTATTAGATTTGACACGCATAAGTATCTGGTGAAGACCTCAGAATTTTTTCTATGAAACATGACCTTCACCTACTTTTCAAGGTCACAGGGACAATTATGTGAAATTATCTTGTCATCGTGATAACTCGAGAACAAATGATGGCAGCTTCATGAAACTTGACACACATATGCATCTGGTGAAAACCTCGAATGAGTTCGATGGATGGCGACCTTGACCTATTTTTCAAGGTCACGGACAATTATGTGAAATCCCAAGAATCGCAATAACTCAAGAACGAATGATGGCAGCTTTATGAGATTTGACACACACAAGCATCTGGTGAAGACCTCAGAATTTTTTCTTTGAAACATGACCTTTACCTACTTTTCAAGGTCACAGGGATAATTATGTGAAATCATCCTTGTCATCATGATAACTCAAGAACAAATGATGGCAGCTTCATGAAACTTTACACGCATAAGCATCTGGTGAAAACCTCGGACTAGTTCGTTGGATGGCGACCTTGACCTATTTTTCAAGGTCACAGGGACAATTATGTGAAATCCCAAGAATCGCAATAACTCAAGAACGAATGATGGCAGCTTTATGAGATTTGACACACACAAGCATCTGGTGAAGACCTCAGACTTCTCTTGATGGAACATGACCTTCACCTGATTTCAAGGTCACAGGGACAATTATGTGAAATCATCCTTGTCATCGTGATAACTTAAGAACAAATGATGGCAGCTTCATGAAACTTTACACGCATAAGCATCTGGTGAAAACCTCAGACTAGTTTGGTGGACAGCGACCTTGACCTATTTTTCAAGGTCACAGGGACAATTACGTGAAATCCCAAGAATCGCAATAACTCAAGAACGAATGATGGCAGCTTTATGAGATTTGACACACACAAGCATCTGGTGAAGACCTCAGAATATTTTCTTTGAAACATGACCTTCACCCACTTTTCAAGGTCACAGGGATAATTATGTGAAATCATCCTTGTCATCGTGATAACTCAAGAACAAATGATGGCAGCTTCATGAAACTTTACACGCATAAGCATCTGGTGAAAACCTCGGACTAGTTCGGTGGACGGAGACCTTGACCTATTTTTCAAGGTCACAGGGACAATTATGTGAAATCCCAAGAATCGCAATAACTCAAGAACGAATGATGGCAGCTTTATGAGATTTGACACACACAAGCATCTGGTGAAGACCTCAGACTTCTCTTGATGGAACATGACCTTCACCTGATTTCAAGGTCACAGGGACAATTATGTGAAATCATCCTTGTCATCGTGATAACTTAAGAACAAATGATGGCAGCTTCATGAAAATTGACACATAAGAATCTGGGAAGACTCCACATGAGTTTGATGGACGGTGACCTTAACCTGCTTTTCAAGGTCACAGGCCCATATCAATAATTCTAGAGTAAATGATGACAGTTTCATGATACTTGACACACCTAAGCTATCAAAGGAAGTAGATTTTATGCGTTTTTTACCCCTGCATCAATTTGCCTTGGTGCAGTGACGTTTTGTTCACAAATATTGTGTGGAGCGAATGTTGTGCAATGAGTTACCAGGGCTGAGGGTTGATGCATCTCTGATGCCTATGTTTTGTATTGCTGTCACGGAAACATAAAATATTTGGGAATACCTAAATTCTAAATATTTTATACATTTTTATTGATTTTATCAATTTATTGAAGAAATGTCAAAAACTCAGTTTGTGATTATCAGTCAACAGAAATAATTCATTTTTCCAGGTTGGAGGAACAGCGACGTATCCATTTAGAATCTAGAAGAAAACTTGAATCTATCAGTCCCCAAGATTTGCTCAAACTTGATGCCAAAAATATCACTCAGAAGCTGCTAAACAGCAAGGATCCTGAGAGCATATTCTCCGACCGAGAGGAGGACAAGAAACTGTGGACCGGTCTCAACCCTCTGGCCGTGGAGAGGAAGTATCAAGGAATCATGCTGGACGGAGATTATATCCTCCGACCTTTTGTTGACCCCGACGACAAGAGGGCACAAGGAATGGAAGGTCATCCAAGAACTCTTGAGGACATGACAGACGGACAAGCTGAGGACCGTTTCTACCAGTAGGTGGCAGCACAATATGCATGATATCGATACACACTTCATTAAGTATGTCCTCATCATTTCCTTAACAAGTGTGACAATTCAGTATGTAAGATTTTATATCCTTCATTAATGATTTGTTGTTTTTTCTTTTGTAAATTTTATAATATAATTTGATTTGTTTTTGTAACATAAATAATGAAATACTGGTGACCACATTTGTCTGAATAAGGCCAAATCAGATTGGTGATTGGAACCACATTTGTCTGAATTAGGCCAAATCAGATTGGTGAATGGAACCACATTTGTCTGAATTAGGCCCAATCAGATTGGTGATTGGAACCACATTTGTCTGAACTAGGCCCAATCATATTGGTGATTGGAACCACATTTGTCTGAATTAGGCCAAATCAGATTGGTGATGCGAACCACATTTGTCTGAATTAGGCTCAATCATATTGGTGATTGGAACCACATTTGTCTGAATTAGGCCAAATCAGATTGGTGATTGGAACCACATTTGTCTGAATTAGGCTCAATCAGATTGGTGATTGGAACCACATTTGTCTGAATTAGGCCAAATCAGATTGGTGATTGGAACCACATTTGTCTGAATTAGGCCAAATCAGATTGGTGATTGGAACCACATTTGTCTGAATTAGGCTCAATCAGATTGGTGATTTGGTGATTGGAACCACATTTGTCTGAATTAGATCCAGTCTGATTGATTATCAGAAACACCTTTGTCTGAACTGGAAGAGATTTGTGGTTAGAAAGACAGTTGTCTGAACTAGAACCAGACTGATCAATGATTGGACAGTATTTGTCTATATTATTAACTTATTAGGATTCTCTCTTTGTTTTGCAGGCTTGCAACAACGACTCATGTCCATTGTGCAAACAAACTGCGTATGGGAAACTTTGGCGATGGAGGCTGGGACGTCTGCACATCAGGACCTTACTATCCTCAGCAAAACTGCATCGTCTACTCATTTGGGTAGGAAGAATGTTTTATTACAGCATCACAAAAAACATTTAGAAACTAGAATCACAAAGAAGCATCATCCAAAAACATCAAATGTTACAACTTGTATTACTCATGCAAGATTTGTCAGACATTGAATATCCAGAATTTTATAATTTTTTTAGCTCTGCAGCATGACAGGCATGGGAGCTATTGTATTGGGCTCTGTCAGTGTGCGCGTCCGTTAAAAAAAGTTCAACATTTTGCTATATCTCTTCAGCTATTTAAGTTACATGCACAACATATTTACCACACATGCTCCTCATGAGGGCTCACAATTATTCAACCGTAACCTAACTTTTTAAAGGTCACAAACTTCAAAAGGTCACCCATACTTTTGTTCTGTCCTAAAACTTGCTTTATTTACAGAAATATGTAAGCTGCCTCACACCAGATTACTGACCTAGGGATCTACTTATGTGCTAAAAATAGCCATTGACTAAGCAAGCTTGATCAAGTGCTACTGGTTGTGGGAGATGGGTTGTGTTCTTTGTAACTGTATGATTGATATATAATATAATACTATATATTAGTTTATGATTAATTGTATTTCAATATTATAATTTCAGAATAAATAACGATTTTAGTTTTGATGAGGCCATATCATCTGACTATGGGTGCCAAGTTCGTGCGTTTGATCCAAGGTGAGCGGACACCAGAGGGCTCCACATGACAAAAAAAAATAATATAAAATTAAACACTTCATATCAGTAACATATTCACATATTTTATCAGATTTTCTGATGGATTTTGGTTTGTAATTGTCTGACGCCTTGTTGTATAATTAGGCTTATATGAGAACAGAATTTAAAAGTAGAGTAAATCTTTGGAAATCCCCCCCCCCAACAAAAATTATGAAGCATCATTGCCTTTTAGTTTTCTCATGCTTCATACTTTAAATCACTGTGGCTATATGTTTTACTTCAAATTGATGAAAATGCTTGCATTAGTGAGATAATCTGAATCATTTATGAGAAATCATCTATTGTTCTAGTGTTAACGGTGACATTAATTAATGGCTGATTGTTGCAGTATGGATATGGGTGATCATTTACATTCACCCAATGTGTTCTTCTACCAAGTGGGATTAGGACCGGTCAATGAAGTCAACACGCGTGGCTGGAAACTTCAGAGTCTAGAAACAATCCTCGACCGGTTTGGACATCTTAATGTGAGTGCTCTTCAGAGAACCGTGTTCTAACATTCTTGTATTTTTGTTGACTTTTAATAAATTACAATACACAAGCCATTTTTTGTTTGTTTCCAAAGATGGAAAACATATGTGAATGAAAAACATAACATAAAGAGTGTAAATAGTTGAGATGTATTTTGGGAGCAGATCATTCAACTTTGTAAGTGGGTGCCAGAAATTTGGCATAGTGGGCAGGTGCCTGGAATTTGGCATAGTGGGCAGGTGCCAGAAATTTGGCATAGTGGGCAGGTGCATTGGCAGGTTGGCAGGTGCCTGGAATTTGGCATAGTGGGCAGGTGCCTGGAATTTGGCATAGTGGGCAGGTGCCTGGAGTTTGGCATAGTGGGCAAGTACCTGGAATTTTCAACGTTATTTAACATAATACTTTTGTCTTTTTTTTCCTTTCAGAAAGTTATAGACTTCCTTAAAATGGACATTGAATACAACGAATGGTCAAGTTTTCGGGAAATTTTGAAGCATAATACATTAAAGAATGTAAAACAGCTGGCCTTTGAAATTCACACATCTGAGGTGTATTTGATAGGACGGCCAAGCAACAAGAAGAATTTCAGTGACTGGTATGACATTCTGCTTTCCCTGGAGAAGCAGGGCTTCCGGAAGTACCACTTCCACTTTAACCCTTACGGCAGATATGCTTCTTTGCGCACTGGAAAGGAAAGGACGTGTTGCTATGAATTATATTATATCAATTTGAATTTCCTGAAATAATAAAAACACAGGAACCAAAAAAAGGAAAACTCTTTGAATTCTACGTGGAGATTGTTAATTTTGCAGGACTGGGTGCAATATGTTACGGTTACATGCCTCGCCACCCAAACTACTGGGTAAAGATTTCGTAATGCCATTTTTCTACAGAGGATATTGTTTTTATATAAAAACTTTTATAGAGAATTCCATATCATAAAGTATGTCTTATTTTCATGTAAAATGCGATATAGGGATGTACATGTAATGATGTCTTGCATAATTTTCCAGGATAGGGTAATAACTACCTTATTTCCTCCAATTATCTACCTCTTCCAACCGCATTTCCCCTAGTAAGCACCCACTCACAACATGGTCAGTTGAGGGGTCTGACATCTATTTGGCTCGAGATATATATGCATGATCTAATAAGTTCACAGTTAGCGTGTGACTAAATCTGTGTTTGATCTGCTATCCCCCCGACCATGCGTGCCATATTTTCTTTAGTGAGTTCACCTTTAGTCGTTTATCAACATTTACAAACTTGAGATCTCTGTGTTATTTACCTCTCCATGTCCAAAGGAAATTCCACGTTAGTCAGCCTGTCTCAATTTATTTAATTTACTCCCTCATCCCATGGAGATATTACCAGTAAATTGCCCCTTATTCTGTGCCAATGACTACATAACCATGTCTCATTATATATAACCATTTAAGAGATTCATGTTTTCAAAAGATACTATTGGAAGTTATGTTTCAACAAACTATATCTGAAATACCAAAGAGAGTCAACTTTTAACATTGACAGGATTTGTGTATAAATGTTATTGCAGAGCAGCCAGGATGAGTATTTTTAACATCAATTTTTATATCAGTTAATGATGTAAATTACTCTACTAGTCATTGCTATATTCAGTCAAACTTCTGTGGTAGAATGTAAAATGTCAATGAAAAACTTGTTATCATCACAATTTTCCTGATAATTTCTGTCAGCAATGTGTAAGATCCCATTAAAACCTTGGTCAAGCAAGCCTCAACAGTTGGTGCATATTTATAAGTATCACTCACACTTTTGCATGACTCTATAAAATTGTGTTTCCCTTGTGACCAAATATGGTCATGGCGCAATCATGCAGGACTAAATATGGTCATGGCACAATCATGCAGGACCAAATATGGTCATGGTGCAATCATGCAGGACCAAATATGGTCATGGTGCAATCATGCAGGACCAAATATGGTCATATTTTAATCCTGAATTACCAAATGTGGTTTTGATAAATCTTGACCAAATAGATAATTGGATTTTACTGCTGGATTAATTTCAACCACCAGGTGGCAGAACAGGCATTATGTGTGTCCTACCATAAGTGAGATATTTTAAACCATTGTAGTGTTCAAAAGTACCTTCTTGTTGATCTGTTATTAAAAAAATTGTAAGAGCAACATGAATTAAAACATATAACACAAATTATTGTTATACATTTGTGACAGTCTTCAGAGGTGTGAATTTTAACAGATTTAAGGTTTTAAGGGTAATTAATGGATTAAGTTCATATTGATATACTGAGGCCTGGAGGCTGGCATGACTTGAAGACACTTAATGAACAAAACCCAACAAGCAGAAATTATTTCAACTTCTAAAAGTGATATATATATAAAACATTATTTAATGTTAATAAATTTATTATTGTTAAGACCTGATTAAATGTTGAGAACATGTGATCAGAATATCATCCCTGTTAAAGGTTATTGTATAATTCAACAATGCTCATTGCTGCTGATGCCAAAAATATTGATGTACAAATAATAAAATACTCCAAACGTTATTTTGTTGGTATCAAAATCAAAAAAAGATACTGATATATTATGTATTCATTCTGTCATTTCTGTATTTAACTCTTGTGTAAGGAATTGGTTGACAGAGCAATAACAGATGACATCACTTCTGCCCTCTGGTGTTGTATATGAGAACTTCCCCGTCTGGAATACCCTGGGAGAAGTTCTTGTCTAATATTCGGAAATTGGTATTTTCAAGCAAAATGACCTCAATTTTGGGGGTGGTGGTCTTATACACGAGTCGTCTTATATTCGAGTAAATATGGTAGGCCAGAATTAAGCACAATGGTTTTTTAAAGCAGAATTTTGGGAATGTGAAATAGTATCGTTAAATTATACAACACAAGGAGAATTTATTCTATATATATCCTTAATATCTGTTTTTATCATATGATTTGACCAGTGTCTTCCACACGGAACCATGGAAAAGAGTACAGAGGTTTTTCAGGTTCAAGCCGAGTGATTCTAAATACCAAACTCTTCCAAATATATATGATTTATGTAAAAATTGACAATTAAAATATGATGATAGTGAGCAGATGTTTTTGAGCTTTGAACATAAACATGTATAAGATATTTGGAATTGCAATCTCAATCATGTACATGTAAGTACAGTCTGCACCTATGCCAATACAGTCTGTACTTATGTAAGTACATTCTGTACTTATGTTAGTGCATTCTGCACTTATGTTAGTGCAGTCTGTACTTATGTTAGTGCAGTCTGTACCTGTGTAAGTACAGTCTGCACCTATGCCAATACAGTCTGTACTTATGTAAGTACATTCTGTACTTATGTTAGTGCATTCTGTACTTATGTTCGTGCAGTCTGCACTTGTGTTAGTACAGTCTGCACATGTGTAAGTACAGTCTGCACATATCCAAGTACAATCTTCTTATGTAAGTGCAGTCTCTTAAGCAAGTACAATTTTACTCATATTAGTACTATTCAACTTATGTAAGCCCAGCCTGAATCATGTAAGTACAGTACACATTTTGTAAGTACAATCTGAATCATATAAGTACAGTACAAATTTTGTAAGTACAATCCGAATCACATAAGTACAATCAGGTCTAGTCTGACTCATTTAATAATCCAGCTCCTTCATTGTTACTTATTATTACCAAATATTTTCTGCCTCTTAGGATTTAACTTTTCCTACTTGTAACTTCACATATATCCCATCTGTACCCCAAACAATCCTATCATAGTATGCCCTTATACAGACCACAAACAAAAACCCTCATTTTTATAACCCTAATCTTGGATCATGACATCAATATAACATGCTGGGGAATTTTTAGTCAAGTTGGGGGGGGGGTTTCTGTTGATTGTTAATGTAACTTACTGTGTTGTTCTGAATGGTATCAAACCATTTTCATCGTATGACTTCCATTTTATTCTCAATTTTCATGATTTGTGTTTATCAAAATATCAATTGTATTAACCTATTTATATACCGTATATCCATTTTTGTGAATTGTTGAAGACGCCTGTGTACTGAATTCTATTAGAGTTATGTTTTTATTTAGAAATAGCAAAATAAATGTTATATCCATATGTAAAATGACACAAACGAGATATTTTGTTTCCAAAGAGGGACCATTTATATATATTCAAATAAAAATTTATTATGGTATAAAATGAAATGTTGAAGGGTAATTTTTAATAAAAACCGCTTTTTAGAATCCCCAAAAAATTATATAAGAAAAGATTTGGCAATTTGAAGTCCTGTGTTTTAAAAGTGTTTTGGTCTTAATCCAGAATAATAAATATTCCAAAATGGGCCATGTCTCAACAGATAGATGTAAACCTTAAACCAATATTAGGTTCGGAAATCTCCCGTATTTTAAACAAAATCAAATGTCTTGCCAATGTGAATAATACTGTAGGCAATATTTTACAATAAAAATGGAATAAAAAAAAAAAAAGTTGTTCATTTTTGTCCGAATACTTTTTGTGTGATTAGGTTACCAATTTGTATCGTTATGATATAGAATGAACAAAATGGAATTTTCTTTCAAAGCAATTTAATTTCACATATCTTACATCATTTTGTACAGAATACCATTCTCTGAGACCTCCCTTGAATGTGTGTTACACAAAACATCCATTACAAAACATGTTCTATGACCTAATAAAAATTCTTGTATATTTGATAAAAGTTTTGGAATGATGATATTAAAATAATTCTTGAAGTAATCCTTAATTCTCTTTCAATGTTTATTGTTCATAAGTTACTTTATTCAGTTTTCAATTTGAACTTAAGGTCGATCAGTGTTTTAGTTTTTAAAAAAGGTCACTTAACTCTCTAAGTGTTCTGAAAATGAAAAACAATTAATATCTACAAAACCTTTTCTGATTACATTTTTCTCAAAGAGGTTCTGGGATGAATAAGGCCATGAAATATTTGTTCTATTTCGTGTTGCTGCACATGTATAAGTCTGTGACTAGAAAAATAATTAACAAAATCAAATCTTACACAACTCAGTACAGGCCTAGCACTCAATTTTAGCACTTAATTTCCAGGCCTAGCACTCAATTTTAGCACTTAATTTCCAGGCCTAGCACTCAATTTTAGCACTTAATTTCCAGGCCTAGCACTCAATTTTAGCACTTAATTTCCAGGCCTAGCACTCAATTTTAGCACTTAATTTCCAGGCCTAGCACTCAATTTTAGCACTTAATTTCCAGGCCTAGCACTCAATTTTAGCACTTAATTTCCAGGCCTAGCACTCAATTTTAGCACTTAATTTCCAGACCTAGCACTCAATTTTAGCACTTAATTTCCAGGCCTAGCACTCAATTTTAGCACTTAATTTCCAGGCCTAGCACTCAATTTTAGCACTTAATTTCCAGGCCTAGCACTAAATTTTAGCACTTATTTTCCAGGCCTAGCACTCAATTTTAGCACTTAATTTCCAGGCCTAGCACTCAATTTTAGCAATTAATTTCCAGACCTAGCACTCAATTTTAGCACTTAATTTCCAGGCCTAGCACTCAATTTTCAAATGTTGTGTAATAAAAGGCCTCAAACAAGTCAAATAAAGATTATTTGAATAATATTAAAGTAGAGGCTACTTAAACTCATTTAAAATGATTTTTCTGGTTTTATTCTCATTATATGTGTACATAATAAAAAATATTGCTGACTTTGGAATCACCAGAGTTAAGGCTAAATGGAGTGGTGTCTTCCAAAATTCTTTTTTCCCCGCCAAAAAAAAGTCATGTCCCTAACATTTTTAACCCTCAAAATGGCGTAGGGCAAGATAATTGCTTTGTATTAATTTTTCTAAAATGTTAAATGCTTCAGGAGATATTTTGTGACGAATTCCTCTTCTGATCTATAAAATTTTAGGCAATTAAATAGACAAAATTTTTAAAAAGATTTTGTCTATTTAGTAAAGTGTGATTTTGCAAATATAATAATTCAAATTTATCAAGAAGTGTGCCTTCAAATGACAGATTTTGAACTTAGGAGAAAGTGGAATATTTCAAAATTAATCAAAATTCCCTCTCTTTAACTATTTAAAAATATATTTGTGGCAGAACTCTAAAAAGAAATTGTCAATTGAACATACAAATGTTCTCAATTTGTCCGAAAAATCTTAAGAAAGATTATGTTTTCTTTTCTTCTATTTTGTATTATTAGGCAGTGATAAGGTCTAAGGCAGTCGTGAATGGATTAATCACCAAAGATCAATACATAATGTTTCAATATGTATCAATAACTATTGATGCCCTCTGAACAGAAACGTTTGGTATGTTAAAATGGTGACCCAAGGAGCAATGATTGCCATAATTGTGCTATTTATGCATCACTGCCTATTTATCCATAAAATAGTGACATATTATTTGTTGGTATCTAAGTAACAGTGAGCAACTCAAAACATAGTCATAGTGAGCAGAGGCTGGGAATCTGCTGTTTGCAAAGTTAATTGTAAAGGTTAAGAATTCCCTCAGTTTTGTTTCATGGGAAGACATTAGGAAAGCTACACAAGACACCTCAACAAATCAGCTTTGAAATGAAAGATTCTGGTCATTGAAATAAAAGTCTATTTTTAGATTTCAAGACAAATAGAGTCTTTAAAGGTTTTAGAGGATAAAAAAGGCTCATAAATGTTATAATAAAGGTTCCTCATCCAATTTAAAGGTTCTCCTGCTAGGCCTTTGAGTATTTTAAAGGGCAAATGTCATATATGTATGACTCAACTACATCCAAGAACAAATATCTGTCTAAAAGTAAACTAGATTTTTTGTACCACTAAACGTAAACAAACTATCAAACTTACCCAAAAAAAATTAATTTGCTATAATCAAGTACCCTTCTCTTGATAACAACATATTATTGAAGCGGTATGTATTGGAACATTGGAAACTTGTTGTGAACAGTAAATGCAGCTCAAAAGTCATTATACCGGAATGCTGAATGAACTCTTCTCATATCTGCTGGGAGGAGATAGAAAAGTATACTATTAGGCTATTAATGGGCTGAACATTCATGGTGGGAATCACACATACAAGCCGATAAAACATTTCATACTTTAACAATTATGTATAAATAATATACAATATATTTAAACGAATGGAATAATTGATGAATGGAATGTCAACTTCGAACATATAAACGTTAAAGAAGATCGTGTAACATTTGCGAGTGAGTGCTTAGATCTGCACGCTGTTGACAATGTCCTCCTTGGCTTTCAACATGGCTCGGTACTTGAGCCTGAGCTGCTCGAGTTGGTGCTTGAGGGAGGCCAGCTCGCCACACACCTGCGTCACAGCCTTGAACTTCTTCTGACTCTCTCTCAAAGCCTGCGGAACCAGAATGCCGAACCACGATATCGGGTCCTTTATCTTTTTCTTCTCTGTAGCTTCATCGTTCAATTTCAAATCCTCGACTCCATTTGTCAGCAAAGAGGCATCGTTTTGGTGTTCGGTGTTCTTTTTTGTGTTTCTTTGCCTTAAGCCTTCCTCTTTATCTTCTGTTTTCAGTTCTTCCTCTTTGACGTCTCCCCTCACAGTAACAAACTGGAATGATTCCACGTTATTATCACCGATTTCTTTGTCCTCTGGCAATACGTCTACTTTGACGAGCGCCTCTATTTCTTCCTCACTATACTGGAGAGCTCCTACGGACTTTGCACCCATGTTATACCGAGCCTGAAAATATATATATATATATATATCAGTACTAAATATATATTGTAAATAAATTCTACTCAAAGAGATATTTGAGCTTTAAATATATGAGATCTTATATTGAATCCTTCTTAAAGGGGGAGTTCCTAATAATTGGGTTGTACCCCAAACCATGTGTTTTTTTGTCATAAAATCATTCATTTGGTTGCCAGTAGTCATCTCACAAATTTCAAGTGTATAGTGTAAACGTTGTGATGATCAAATTTCACTTCAAAGTTTGGATCATGACAGATCTCCGAAGTCAGTCCGGAATTTTATTACCCCCTGTCACGTGGGGTGGTGACGTAGAGAGTGTAACATTTTGGGAAAACCCCTAGCCCAGCATCATGGAGTCGGAGGGAGATTTTACAGATAGTGATTGTTCAACAAGTGTTTCTGACATAATAGAGGTCCAAAGTTTATGTGGATCATCTGAGGATGAAAGAAGTGGGTCTGAGCCACCTTCAGGTAGCTTTATTGAGCAGGGTAAAGTTCAGGGATGGCAATTTGACCCCCCACAACAAACAAGACTTGTAGCCTGCAAACTGTGATTGACAAGAGTCTGACAGTGGGGATGATCTTCAACAAATCAAAATAGTATATGTTATGATGGCAGATAGTTTGTTATGACACAACATATCACACTGTGCCAATTAACAATTATGAAAACAAAACACGAACCTTGGCCATGCGATTTAACTTATCTTATTTTTCAGTCATTTGTATGGACCACAAAGTATATACTCAAAGTTTAAAATCTTGAAAAGACTTGCATATCACAAACATGTTCATATAAAATAAAAGTTAAAAGAGGTTTTAAAATTAAGGACCATTTTCTTTAAATTTGACAATGTTTTGGTAAATGTTTTCCTGGGGACAACACATTGAATCACTGAGGTATCTACATTCACCTCTCATTTCAGAACCCTGACCTTGTATGCTAGTGTTTCTGACACTGCCACTTGATCATGGCATCAGTAGTGGAGACTTGTCTAGAACTTCTTTCCTCTGTTTTGTGGATTGTGAAATGACCTCTGTTCAGCTAATCTAATCATCACTAGGTTTGTGATGTGGTCTAATAAGAATTACAGTTCATTTTAGTCTAGGGAACCTCTGGTAGTCATTGTTTCAGGCCCAACTGTTACCATATTCTGACTCAAGAACAAAATATTCTCTTCATAGATAACCCTGGTTGTGTTTCAAACCTGCATATTTTGTGTATTTCAAACTTTTGTTGCCACAATTTTTGGGGAATTGAAAACATTGATCCCTTGTCAATTACTTTTGTCGCAAATATTTATGACACACAATTCCCCTGACAATGAGAGCAGCTTATTTTGAGTACATGTTGAGGGGCCAGCTTCACCCACCATTGTGAGACCCAGTTTCCTGGGATAAGGAGTTACACCCGTGACGTATAATCTCCGAAGTTTTATTACCCTCCCGAACCCGACCTTTCTTTCCAGGACAGCCTGCTGCCACAACAAAGATCCACTTTGTAAATAAACAGTTGGCCAGATTAATGTAGGATGTGTGTGATATGATATCTTATTACCATATATTTCATTACATGTTAAAAAAAAATAAGGTTAGATTATTAGGAACTCCCCCTTTAACTCTGAGATATTCTTGTTGTATAATCTCTGCATTAAAGTATTGTTTCTAATGGTGCTCAAATTTATAAATACTTGTCATCACATTAATTTTATTGCTCAGAGATTATTTTACACAGTATATATTGAGAGATGAGAGATGTTGAGAGATGTATTGAAAAAAATTGTATTGAGAGATGGTTAGGTAACTGATGGTAACTGTCCCTTCCCATAATTTATTATAAGAGTGTTGTTTTCAATGGTGTTTGGATAAATTAGCAATATTTACCAACTGTCCCTTCCCCTAATTTATTATAAGAGTGTTGTTTCTGCGGTGTTTGGGATAGATTAGCAATATTTACCAACTGTTCCTTCCCCTAATTTATTATAAGAGTGTTGTTTTCAATGGTGTTTGGGATAGGATAGCAGAGTGTTGTTTTCAATGGTGTTTGGATAAATTAGCAATATTTACCAGCTGTGCCTTCCACCAGTCTGTTATAAGAGTGTTGTTTGGGATAGATTTAACTAAGCAACATTTGCCAATTGTACCTTCCCCCAATCTACTATAAGAGTGTTGTTTTCAATGGTGTTTGAGGTAGATTTAATTTAGCAACATTTACCAGCTGTACCTTCTCCTAATCTATTATAAGAGTGTTGTTTTCAATGGTGTTTGGGATAGATTTAATTTAGCAACATTTACCAGCTGTACCTTCCCCCAATCTATTTTAAGAGTGTTGTATTTAATGGTGTTTGGGATAGATTTAATTCAGCAACATTTACCAGCTGTACCTTCCCCTAATCTATTATAAGAGTGTTGTGTTTCTATGGTGTTTGGGATAGGTTACCAGCTGTACCTTCCCCTAATCTATTATAAGAGTGTTGTTTCTATGGTGTTTGGGATAGGTTACCACCTGCACCTTCCCCTAATCTATTATAAGAGTGTTTTGTTTCTATGGTGTTTGGGATAGGTTACCAGCTGTACCTTCCCCTAATCTATTATAAGAGTGTTGTGTTTCTATGGTGTTCAGGATACCTTAGCCATGAGGAGGAAGCCGTCCTTCATCAAGTCATCCAGCTGTTTCTGTTTGCTGAGAATGGCGTCAAGTATCGTGAAGTATTCCAGTACGGTTGTGTCCAGGTCAGCACACATGGACTTGAGTGATGTCATCATGGAACGTCTACTTTACACCAATCTGAAGAATATAATGAAACAATAGCAGATACATCTCAGTGACAATGGAGCTAAAGCGAGACGGTAACAAGTGAAGTTGGCCCCAGAGTGAAGTCGGCCCCCCGAGAGAAGTCGGCCCCTAGGAGAAGTCGGCCCCCATATTTTAGGTGATTAGATTATCAAGTTACCGGAAGAAAATTCATGGCTACCGAGGGTCCCTAGGGTTAGTTAATGCTCTTAGGGTCAAATAGCTTCTTGAAGGAGATTTCATGAGTTTTGAGCAGGTACAGAGTGACTGGGGCCGGTTTCTCTTGGGGTCTGAGTTCACCTACCCACGGCGGGGCCAACTTCACTTGGAGACTGACTTCACTGGTATTCTAGCTAGACTACCCTCAAATTCACTGGCCATTTTGTTGTAAACTGCTGACCAACATAAAACAGTGGAAAATGTGAAATTTTAATTTAAATCTGGGCCAGTAGAATTTAATTACCATAGGCCCTTACTAGCCCAGAGGCTAAAAAATAATTCAGGACCACTTATAGCCAGTGCTAATGTTAAGCCCTGCAGTAGGAGAAATGTCTATCAGAAAATGACCGAATATCTCCATAACGCAACAGTGTAATGTGTGTGCTGGGTCTGATTGTTTGTTTGTTTGGGATTTTACATCACTTTCAACATTATTTCAGTCATTTTGTGATGAGACCTACTTGTAGCAGATATAATGTTGCCTCACTGAATTATCATGTCGCAGGTCCTTGACATGACAACTCACCCGGTCACAGATTTACAAGGACAATGGGTTAACCCTTTGGGTAGCACTGGGTCTGACTGATAAAATAGAACTGAAGAACACAAACCGTCATGTCTCCAGAATGCTACCATAAATCACAGTGTGCTTGCAGATTGGTCTTGGCATGGGCCTCTATTTAGTCCATGGTCCTGGTTTTGAGGAGAAAGGCAGGCCAGAATTTCTGAGGGCTCGAGCAGGCCGTGCTGCCACCTGGTGCGTAACATGCATGGATGAACTTTGTGGGCATGCAAGCGTGACTCATAGTCTCACAGTTCCGAAATTAATTAGGGTTTTTTTTCTGTATGTGTTTTGAGAATATGAAAATAATAATGGATTCCCTTCCCATCATGCTGAGTAGTATAAAAAAGGAGAAAAAAAATTAAAATGCTGTGTATAATCAATTGTATCTGTAGGATTATTGTTACTCACCATATATACTGGAAAATTGTCAATGCATATTGTTGTACTTTGTGAAGTGGCCTCATTATGTTCATACTGGACAGTAGTCTGTCCCTATTTCATTCACCCACTTTCAGAATGTGTCAATTGTAATTATGGTACATTTACTGACTATGAACTTCATTATTTAAGCCCTTTGTGATGACATAACCAAATGTCAATATTGAATGTTAAATTGTGCCACAGTATATTGAGATCTACTATTAACAAATATGCCCTGCGAATCTGACTTTCAATTTATTCTTATGCATTAAAGATTGACAATTTTTCCAAATCATGAATTTGGTCACTAACTATCCTATATGACATCATCATGACCTCATGATGATGTCAACTGCACAGATTTTGTCTTGTTATATTATTCCAAGGTTGTTACATCTAGCCATCTTTGATATTTGTTTTCCTCCTTGCCGCAAGAAAAAAAAACAGTGAGGAATTTCAACATCAGACCAATTACATGATCGGTAACTGTAGTGTGTGCCAACAAAAACCTTGACACTCTACATGAACATGATATGAACATTATCCCTTTATTAATTCAATGTCTCCAGATACATATACCTGGACTGAACGAATACAAGTGAAGTCGGCCCCCAAGTGAAGTCGGCCCCCAAGTGAAGTCGGCCCCCAAGTGAAGTCGGCCCCGCTGTGGGTAGGTGAACTCGGCCCCCAAGAGAAACCGGCCCCAGTCACTCTGTACCGGCTCAAAACTCATGAAATCTCCTTCGAGAAGGCTATTTGACCCTAAGGGCATTAACTAACCCTAGGGACCATCGGTAGCCGTTAATTTTCTTCCGGTAACTTGATATTCTAGTCACCTAAATGTGGGGGCCGACTTCTCCTAGGGCCGACTTCTCTCGGGGGCCGACTTCACTCAGGGGCCGACTTCACTTGTTACCGACTGAACTGTGAGCGAAGACTGGGCTATATCTCAGTAAAATAAACGGATGAACACCTGTTCTCAATCCAAGTGTCTGAAAATACATATGTAATCTCTCAAAACTCAGGAAATCTCCTTCGAGAAGATTATTTGCTCCGAAGGAACTTTACTTGGAACGTATGAGTTCACCCTTTATAACAAACTCATTCATAGCTTTTATCAGATGATTTTTTACTCTACGAAAGTGCTACGGTGGATGGAGTAGATAAGTGACTCCCTCCACTTAAAATTTATGTTGATAGAGACAATTGATCCCAATTCATTACATTACTCTATGAAAATGCTATCTCCTTCACTTACAGAGTGCAGGACATGCCACATAAAAAATGATCATCTTTTTCACTATAAATAATTTCCTTTCAACATTTTAATATATTGAAGGCTATACTGCTGCACTTAATCGGCATGAAATTCTGAAAGATGTCAACCTCAGCAACAGTTGATCAAGATTGGGCGTGTCTCAATTTTGAAGCAATTATTGACATTCCCAGGGCCACCAAGAAAATATCCATGGCCTATTAACACTAATTGGGCAAGGAAATTGTGCTAACAAATATATTTTCTGCCAATTTCAACTTTAACCCTGACTGGTCCTCTCTCAGCAAGATTAGCAAACATTGTGCATATGGCACACATATCTGCATAGAGATGGGAAAGAGCAGGTCTGCCACTAGGTGTCAGTGCGGTGCACCATCCAATGAAAAATGGGGTGTTTATAACACATTTACAGGCAATATGAGTAAATAACTAAATTTTAAAAGCTATCAAACAGCCATTACCGGTATATTTTGAAAAATTGATGTGAACAATACAGCTTGAGTCTATATCTTATTATTGACTACTGGCCTGTGGGCCAGTTAAATCCATAAAGCACTGGCCCACATTGGCTCAGAGATAAAAAAACCTTGAGGCCCCTGGGCCAATTAAATGCTTATGTTGAGACTTGCACTTATACTACAATTCAAAAGATTGTGGTTTACCAAAGATGTTAAATTCATGTGAAGTGGGATTACGAGCCTGAAATCAATGCCAATATCCTTTTTTATTCATATCAGAAATTCATCTAGTCATTGATTTGGACAGATATGTACATGTGCACAAAAAGCTGCTTTGCATCTTTAAAGGGATTAAGCACCAATTTTGCCAAAAAATGTTTAAAATTCACACAATGATGATAGATGTATTTGTCTTTCATGTCCATTATCTTTTTGATTAATGCATCCCCATCAGTGGCAGACCTCTGCTGGGAGTGCAACTTCTATGTCTCATAGCAACTTAACTTATAACTTTATGTAGAATCTAAATATGTCATGATGCTCATATGTGCATAAACTTTCAATATACCAAATTATAGGATTAATGCTTAATACCTTTAATAGTCACTACAATAGATGGGTACTTATAAATAGGTCACAAATATCATTTCTGGCAAGAATTTGACTTTGATCCTGGATATTTCTTTTGGAAGCAATTCAATGAGAGAAACAGGCAAAATCGTGGAAGACTTAAAATGGGATTCACTAGCAGCGAGAAGGAGGACTCAGAGACAGTACAAGGCTATAAATGGTGAAACTATCAGAACATGTCAAAATGAAATCAGTTTCTACAACATGTACATGGAAAACCATGGAAATTGCCATATAGAAATGGCGACAAGCTGTGACCTTATAAATACAGCTTTTTCCCCAAGGACTGTGACTGACTGGAATAACCTTGGTAAAGTGAAGGTGGCCCCCGAGAAAGTCAGCCCCTGGGAGAAGTCAGCCCCCAGATTTAGGTGGCTAGATTATCAGTATAATATTAATGGCTCTTGTGGGTCCCTAGGGTTACCGTAGTTAATGACTTAAGTTAGGGTCAAATAGCCTTCTCGAAGGAAATTTCATGAGTTTTGAGCTGTTACAGAGTGACCAGGGCCGACTTCTCTTGGGGGCTGAGTTTGCCTACCCACAGCGGGGTCGACTTCAATTGGGGCCGACTTCAATGGTATTCATAACCTTCCCCTTTGCTTAACTAGATTTGAAACAAGAAGGTCGGCATCTTTCAGAGAACTCCTTTGCCAGGGTGTAAAGCTGCATCCCCTAGTGCAATCTTTCCCTCTTGTCGGGATGCCAATTGGTTTTGCAGAGTAAATTTATAGATGTAGATGTAGTTATCCAGGATGTAGTCATCCAGGGCTGTAGTCATCCAGGGCTGTAGTCATCCAGGGCTGAAGTCATCCAGGGCTGTAGTCATCCAGGGCTGTAGTCATCCAGGACTGTATTCATCCAGGGCTGTAGTCATCCAGGGCTGTAGTCATCCAGGGCTGTAGTCATCCCTGGATGACCACATCACTGTCATCAGCTGCAGCAGAACTGGGACAGTGGGAGTAACATGAACAGGGCTTGTCTACTCTGAACTTGTTTCATCAGTTTATGCATTATGTCTTCATAAATTGTTCAAAATAATTCAAACCGAGGGAACACAATTAGTTAATTTGATGTATTTACAAAGATCAATGCATATGAGGAACTGCATTTAGCAGACACATTTAATTTAACAGAAAACTCACCGGATATATGAAGATGTCAAAAGTAGTTCAATCTGCTTCCGTCACACGACCCAGCTAAAGTATAAGCAATAAACTTTAGCTGAAGCGCGATGATAGCATACGATTCCCACCATTGCGGAAATACAAGTGTGCTACTTTGGAATTCACAGTCGCGATTTTTGAAAGAAATTTTTAACAAATTGTGATTAAAAACTGTCAACATGGAAGAATCGGAGAGAGATAGCCCTACCACGGGAATTCAACATGTACCGGAAGAAATTCTCGAATACATTTTGTGCCAACTTTCTCCTTACAGGGATTACAAATCTGCAATGATGGTCTGCAAATTGTGGTACAAAGTCATGCAAGGTAGGGGGAAAAAAAACCAAACAAAAACAAAAGAACAAAAACAAAACAGTAACTGATCCTCTTCCCCACTGATTGCCGCTGCTGTCTTGTCTGGAATCATTCCTGTTTATTAAGTAGAAAATGGCTGAAAGGGTTGGTCAGACAAGACAGCACAATCATTTATTTTCCATCCCTCTACGACTACATTAGTACATAGTTACCATCTTGTTTTTTTGCTCGCATTTGTGTTGGTTTTAGGGCTTAATGTTTGAGGTTTCGACGATTAAGCTAGAAGCATACACCTATTATCAGTCCATGGTGGCCATGTTTTTGACACATTATTTCTGCTTACACAGTCAGATAGCACATTTTCATGAGCAGTGATTGATGAATGCATAGTAGAGTAAGAAGATTTTCTTAGATTTTGCCCTTGGATTTATGATTTTGCATTGGGATTTTGCAAACTAACGCAAACTTGATTTATCAACACTTGTTTCCCATAATTGGAATTCAGAGAGTTTTTTCGTGCAAAAACTCTCTAAAATCTGAAGAAAAAAAAGTTTCAGTCAAGTTCTATATTTCTTATTAATGTTGCATTTAAATTGGGCAATACTATAAGTAATTTTTTCAAAATGTTTTTTTTTTTTTGCAGGGGTAATCCAACAGGAATTTTGCAACTTTCACCGGGCTGTTAATGAGCGCTGCATAGAATGGACCTGTCAGCTGCCAGAGTATGGATCAACGATTACAGAACGCTATTCTCACAGTGCCTGCTATCACAACAAGTCCATGTATATATTTGGTGGCTGCACATCTTCAAGCACCACTTTTAATGATCTTTGGAGGTTTGATCTTTGCTTGCAACAGTGGATTAGACCTCTTGCTTTGGGTAAGCTCTAATAGTTTTGTATAGAAATCTTATTTGCATTTTTAGTTATAATTACTTTTGCAAAGGAAATAATTATAATTGTTTTTACTTTTTATCTCCAATTTTCTTTCTTTCTCTATCTCTCTGACTCTTCACAAGATATCTAAAAAGGTACCAAGCTAAATAATTTGATTTTGGAGATCAGATTTTGAGGTTTGGAAAGTTCCAGATGTTTTCATTGATCCATGATTATTTTAAAGATTTTATTACTATTCTGGAGATGGGATTAAAGGGAGGAAGTCTCAGCTAGGCACAGGTGTGCCTTCTATGCAAAGTCCTGGTTTCAGGCGAAATAGACATAAATTTGTATTAGTTTGGAATAATTGTCATATGTTTGGGCTCAGCCAAGGGGCAATGAACATCAACATGAAAAAGTGAAACTCCAAATATGGGCTTCTTTAATTGTATTAGTTTGGAACTGTCATTGCGATCATGCATAAACAGGACAGTGACATGTTTGACATTAGGCCTCATCTGTTCACTTGAATGCATTCTTAGAAACTGCTAAGCAAACGATTATCCATATTAGAAGCCCTATATTCATAATTTATTCCTGAATTTTTTTTTTATGAATCAGTTTATTACCTTGAAAATACATAATATTTAGTTTGATGGTGATGAAATCATTACACACTACACAATGACTAATCTGTAAAAATGTAACATTACAGCTGGTCATAAATCAGGATAATTCTCTGAAAACTTTTGGTTTGATTTTTTCAGAAAATGTGGACCAATTTTAATGATTGATACAAATGATTTATGTGAAGTTGTGAATCTTTCATGGGAATTCATGTTGCTGTTGATATCGAAAATATCATTCATTAAAAGTTTATAAATTTACAATCACCATTTTTTTTACAATAACAGTTATATATAGGAAATATCTGCTATTAGGTCTTGATATAGCAATCTGTCTTGATCAGCTAAAAGATAAAGAAACAGTTTATATGAGCCTAATTAGGGATTTATTGAGTTCTTTTCAAGTTGTTCAAGTTTCATCATCTGGAATAAATTTGAAGATGCTCTTTCTCCCCAAAGATATTCTTTCCTTTGATTAATGTTTATGTTTTAGATTAAATGTATTTATACCTATTTAATGTTTTAGGAACCTACCCCTCACCTAAGGCATGTGCCAGTCTGGTGGCCTACAATGATGCTCTGGTGTTATTTGGTGGGTGGAGTCATCCCACGCCTTATCCTCTACATCAGGTATGTACTGCACCCACCCCTACAAATAGTAATAGACTGATCCTTTATTACACCCCACACCGTCAGGGATGTACTGCACCCACCCCTACAAATAGTAATAGACTGACCCTTTATTACACCCCACGCCGTCAGGGATGTACTGCACCCACCCCTACAAATAGTAATAGACTGATCCTTTATTACACCCCACACCTTCAGGGATGTACTGCACCCACCCCTACAAATAGTAATAGACTGACCCTTTATTACACCCCACCCCTACAAATAGTAATAGACTGATCCTTTATTACACCCCACACCTGCAGGTATGCACTGTACCCCATAGCCCCATCCCTACGAATACTAATAGACTGACCCTTTATTACACCTCAATAATACAAATAAACTAACCCTTTATCAAACCCAGCCCATTACTTCAGGCACATACTGCACCCCAATGCCACAGCCCCCACTGGTACTACTAGACTAACCCTTTATTACACCGTTACCTAAGGTATGCACTTTACCAACAATTATACCCACACCTCCACAATATGTAAACCATATCTGTGAATCCTAATGTTAAGTTTTCCCACACTTGCACCATATACCCACATATACGTATGTATGTGCTTCTCAATATAAAGAATGTATATTACAATAACAATTTAAAATCCTTTGTTTTATATTGTAGGCAGCTCGGTTTTTCAACCAGCTCCACGTCTACACTCCGAGCAGCAACCGCTGGTCACATGTACTGCCGAGGGCCATGCCCGGAACACCAGCAGCGCCACCTGGCACCGCCGGACATTCTGCAACTGTCGTGGGAAACAAAATGGTGGTGTTTGGTGGGTCACATGGACATGGTGTCAGGTGAGTCAACGTAAATGCATCGTTGTCATGGTTACCAGTTGCGCCATGAAAAAGTGTCTTCAGTTTATTGAGGTGCTGGAGGTAGCTTCTTAGAAATCACTCTGTCTGTCCTCTGTCCTCTGTGTGTGTGTTTGTGTGTGTGTTCCTTTTTCTCCTTGATTTTCACATGTGCATTAGTCCCCTGCAAGTTTTTTAAGATTTCATAATATCTAGGACATTGTATGAAGTAAAGTCATTTTAGCAGCAGCTCACACAGTGTGTCCCCTTCCATTGAAACTTAATGTACAATGAAGTCAATAACAATCTGGGAAGAAATGACAATATGTGTGGTGTTATACAAACACACAGAAGATCATGTTGTAATCTGTATTCAGACCACTGGCGTGAGGATGGGGCAGGGGTCTTGATATTTAACAGAGTATGAATTACATCAGAGAATGTAAATGCACTTAACAGCCTGAAGCACAGAGAAAAAGACCTTCGTCATTAAGTCAGATATCAATTACTGCAATGTATTTAGTATTAAGGAACCTGGCTTCAACCATGCATATTATTATTGTTGACACCACAGATTATTACAGTACTGATTGTGACATTCGTCACATGGTATCTAGTTATTCTTTGTTTATCATTTTTATTTATTTATTCTTAAATTGTAATATTCTTAGGCATGAAAATGCATGGTTTTAGTTTCAAAATCTTGTGTTAGATTGTTTTAAGGTTTCAGTTTCAGTAATAATAAGTCTTTATGACGCATGGTTTTGGTTTCAGCTGTAATGATTTCAGCTGTAATGACGCATGGTTTTGGTTTCAGCTGTAATGATGCATGATTTTGGTTTTAGCTGTAATGACGCATGGTTTTGGTTTCAGCTGTAATGACGCATGGTTTTGGTTTCAGCTGTAATGACGCATGGTTTTGGTTTCAGTTGTAATGACGCATGGTTTTGGTTTCAGCTGTAATGACGCATGGTTTTGGTTTCAGCTGTAATGATGTGTGGGTGTTGGACCTGGATGAGATGATGTGGCAGAAGATGGAGATCTCCGGTGCCAAGCCCACGACGCGTTATGGACACTCCCAGGTCACCGTCGACAACCAACACATACTCATCATTGGCGGATGTGGAGGACCAAACAATGTCAGTATCCTCACATATTTTTTATATTACTGAGATTGGTAGTAGGCCATATGATACAATACCTTCTTTTATGTACTAATAAACTGTTATACACTTCTAATTAATATTTACCCCTCAGCTAACTTCAGCCAGTGGGATATTGTGTGATCTTGTCTGTCTGGTCTAGCAGTTTGAGCCATATATAGTGGTATGCAATGATGTAAATGTTTGGCCCTAACTGCTTACTGGAGGACAACCAACATTTTTCTCTTTATGTCAAGGCTTTTGTTGTCATTACCGATTGAACATTCCATGTCGCTTCTTAATCCATCATACACTGACATTGGTTGATCACATGAACCTAATGAACAAATCTGATTGGCTCTTGAGATCCTTCCACCAGAACCAACTTGAGAGATCCGTCAGCCTGAACACTGCACGAACCTATGTTCTTGACTTTATCTCATACTTTACTCCTACAGATAGGTATGAGATAAAGGTTTTGGTTGGATGTCCAATCTATTTAAAGCAAAACAGAGAGGAAAACATTGCAGCATGTGCAGACCTATGTTGTGTGAACAACATAAACAATGCCACGCCCCTTTTTAATGACGTCACACTCAATGACGTCATTGAAACATATATTTTACTATGTAATGACGTCATTGAGAGGTGGGCATTGAGATCCTTCCACCAGAACCAACTTGAAAGATCTGTCAGCCTGAACACTGCACTCACATGTTCTTTTCTTAACTAGTCTGGTATATAAACCATTTGCGGTAGACAAATATGAGATAAAGTCAAGAGCATGGGTTCATGCAATGTTCAGCCTGACAGATCTCTTTTGTTGGTTCTGGTGGCAGGATCTCACTTGTCATTTGGACCAAGGATGATTTGCGCAATAGTTCGGCACATGGGTGATCTGCGAAAGTAGTTCGGCAGAGAGGTGAACTGCGAAAGTAGTTGGGCAGAGGGGTGATCTGCAAAAGAATATCTCATAGGTGCAGAACACCCTCTTGAAGCACCAAGTATGAGATAATGTTCAATATCACACATATTATGTACCGTATTTACTTGAATATAAGACAAGGTTTTCAGACCCAAACCTTTAGTTAATGTTTGGGAGTCGCCTTATACATGAGTCGTCTTGTATTCGAGTAAATACAGTAAAGGTCTGTATAATATAATGAATTGGTAGTTATAGCTTTTGGTGTGTAAACACCAAGGAATATATAGAGTAAGAGTTAAAAAAAACTTGCAGTAAGAAGTGTAAAAGTGTGAAAGGGTTAATGGTGTTTATGATGGTTTCAGCAATTCACGGATGTGTGGCTGCTGAGGATGGGAGAGGACGAGTGGAGATGGACCGAGATGAAGATACAGAACGCAGAGTTCTGTCCTCATCAGCTGTGGTGCCACCCAGCTTGCAAGGTAATGATAAACGCAATACCTAACATTGGAATCACATTGAAAATAGGTGAAGGATAACTCTAGACAGATAATATGGTAGATAAGAACAAAGTCCAGAGGAAGAAACTAAGATCAGGCCTTGACATACACGCTGGCCCGGTGGCCCGGAACCACCAGATCCTCTCTTTGGGCCAGTGAATGTTCTGTTGTAGTGGCCCAATTGGGCAACCATATTTTTGGTCTTTTAGTGGCCCGAACTATCTTGATTTTGTTCACATCCTTGATAGATATCAGTCTCATATCACGATCAATGGACTTGTAAATTTTGATTGGGACAAGTAATCCCCAATCAGACACTAGTCACTATGCAGCCTTATGTACAGTGCTCTTTATTGTATCACACATCCTATTATCCTCAGAAACTTTGGGCCACCACTTCTCATGCTTTGGTGGCCCAACTGGGCAACCAACATTTTTCTCTTAATGTCAAGGCCTGTAAGATACAAAGATACTTTGTACATGTATAATACCGTATTTACTCAAATATAAGACAAGGTTTTTGTACCCAAACCATTAGTTAATGTTTGGGGGATGTCTTATACACAAAGGCAGTTGACAGAAACCGTAAATGTGTAATAGTGTTATAGTTTTTATTGTAAATAACAAAAATTATTTTTGGTCTGTTTTCATTCCAGAGAAGGTTAAGTTCATTCTTTTTGTTTGGTTATAATGAGGAGATATTGTTGATTATTTCAGGTTGGGGATAAGGTTGCATTCCTGAGTAAAACCAACAAGCTTCCTATAAAATCTACAACTGCAGAGACTCAGCAACCCAACCCTGTTAGGTGTAAAGTATGGGTGCCCCCCAAGGAAAACCCTGGACGCTCCACAGGTCAGGGTTCAGCTGAGAGCCAGGAAAGGTCACGCAGAGCTCAGTTTAAGAGAAGGTTGCCCGATACGAGTGAAAGTTCCAGCCAAGAAAGTTTGAGTGACAGTGAAGACAGTGCAGTGGCATCTTCAGCACTGTTAAGATTTACCGGAGCTTCTGGAAGAACCGATAAAATTGTTGCCATTCCTTCAGGTAGTAAATCTGGAGCAGAGAACGCAGCAGCGCCTGTCAGACCCGGAATGCCATGTGTCCGACCGAATGCCATGAAAAATAGACAGAAACAGCTGGAGATGTTAAAACGATATGAGGATCGATTTAAATCTCATAATGCTCGTGCTCCAGCAGGTGGCGCTTCAAGTGATGCATCTCAATCAGGAGAATCAGAGCCCCCTAGCGGGCAACCACGCAAAGTGATAAATCCCATGTACCTGCATTTGTTGGACATAAGTTCTATGTTGACAGAGGGCACTGTCAAGTGGCTCCCCCCAGTGGACGACTGCTGCGGTGTCCCTCCAGAAGAGACCATATTTTACTCCCTGGTGCTGGGGAGAGGGGAGTTGATAATGTTTGGCGGAAATCAAACCGATCTCAGCAATATGCAGCGAGGAATAAATGTCAAATCACAGATCGTCAGCAATAATGTACATTTTATAAGGGCGACGAAAACAATGATATAAAGCATAAAACTAAGTAGGTGTCAGGTTCCAAAAGCTCTGGCATGACACAATTTTTTAAGGATGTTTTATGGTAACAAATAAATGTGATGGAAAACAAGTTTGGATCCTTCCTGCTTATTGCAGTGCATCAGACTATCAATTAAAAAATAATGTAATTTTTGCTTCCACCTATTTTTATCAAGGCCCTGTGAATTGCTTTTTATAATTTATTACGTTGTGTAATTTAAGGCAAATTGACATCAAATTAATATAGATATGGGATCATGAAGAAAATTGAGTTGATAAGATACAATGTCAAGTTAAGGTTTATTGGATTAATATAATTAGTCTCATACATCATATACTTGATGACAATTGTGCAAAGCTTGTAGCATTTACAAGGCTTAGCTGTGACAGGATTTCTTGCATTACATTAGCGGGGCAACATCAGGATCGAAATCCCAAATTATTATATTTCCTATTTTAATGACTCACAATAATTATTATCATCATATAGGGTCAGGCCTGGCCTTTACATTATATATATATATATATACATATTTCTAAGATTGATATTGTAATATTGTTATAATATCATACTATAGTTTGCATTGTGCAAAAATAAAAGAAAAACGTATTCGTGTCTTTACTCATCTATAAATGTTAGTACTGGTTTTATGTGCATAACACTTTGTCTATCAATGGCAGAACTTGCATGTATGTAAGTATGTAAATCAGCATTTACTTACTTAAGTCAGCATTTACTTACTTAAGTCAGCATTTACTTACTTAAGTCAGCATTTACTTACTTAAGTCAGCATTTACTTACTTAAGTCAGCATTTACTTACTTAAGTCAGCATTTACTTACTTAAGTCAGCATTTACTTACTTAAGTCAGCATTTACTTACTTAAGTCAGCATTTACTTACAGTTGCTCTGTAAGCTGTATGTAGCCTTCCAAGTTATTTGTGAAAGAGAAAGAAACTCTCTTTTATGAAATGTTTTACTCTAGATACGTTTTTGGCAGTATGTTTTTTCCTTTCTCAGTAATGAATGCCTGAAGATATACCACAAACTACGATATGTATTGTAGAAGGTTTTACCAATTTTTTAATATATATATATTTCCAAAATGTATATCAAGTTCTGTTTCTATATCTTAACATAGCTGGCAGTAGGTTGGCATCCTGGCTGCATGAGACTTCTGTCTTTGATGTGGCAAGAGTAATTTTGGAAGATGTCCGCAACTTAAGTATATGACCATGATGAGTTATAACAAGGAAACAAATGTGATCTTTATTTTTATGTTGTTCATTACATAAATTTACACTTATGTGTAATATAAACGATGAAGCACTGATATTAATTTACATGTATCATATAAATCCATATATAATTTTTTTTTGAATTGCTTCTGCCTTTATTAAGCTCCAGAACCTCATAAAGTTTATGGGAGAAATAATAAATACTAAAAAAATCTAGATATACACATACATATGACAGGTCTTGAGAAACTACTCAAGTTTCCAGACATATTGAATAATATTACATTTAAGTTGAAACCCATTTAAGTCCAATTATGTCAAAGAAAATTATAAAATAAAAGAGAAATAATCATAATAACTATTGTTATTAAAGCTGAAATCTTACAAAAACTAGCCAAATCCACAAAAAATAATTTAACCTTGGGAAATTTTGACAAGCATGTATAAAGCCATAATTTTCTCAGTGGTAACAAAGTAACGTCAGCATAACGTCAATATGTTTCCAAAATAACTTTTTGAAGAATAACTATTTTAAAAGCTTTGTACATATAGAACATATTGGTTTAATTTGTATGGAAATAAAAAAAAATATTCAGAGAAATTTTGTGTTGATAAAGTATAGTTCATAGCAGCATGTCCTCACTTTGCCTGAGATGCGTGATCTATATCGTCCAAAGGGATTGGCATGAGCCTTGTACTTCCTGAATCCATGCTGCTCTATAGTGAATAGGACCTCGTACCAGCTCAGGAACTGCTTCTTGTTGTTCCATGTCTTGTTCCCTATATCCAAGGTGTGTATCTCAAATGCCAACTGCTTGACGTTCTGCAGTGTATTGTGTCTCAGCATGTCTTTCAGACTTGGCCATTCAGAAAACTCTATATCCATTTTGAGGTAGTCTATCACATGCTGGAAAAGAAATAAAATAAAACATCTGGAAAAAACAATAAAATGTTTATTTCTCAAATCATGGAATTTATATTGTAACTTGAAATAAAATAAAACAAGTCGCCTGTCTCTAACTAGAATGAGTTTGTCTTCCAACCGATTTATTTCCCAGCCTCTGAATCTTGCCAATTCTTTAATCTTGCAATATCTCCTTGCATCTCCCCTTCTTTATCACTCTGTATCTCCCAGACTACAATCTTATTTTACTTTCCCAACATAATCAATTTGTCTCTACCCACCATTGTTGTCATTGCATTTTCCACCAATTATCACCCATTGCAATTTACCCACTATTGAATTTACCCACTATTAGGCTCTGATTGTCCACAACACAAGTGGAATGGCCAATAGAACAAATCAAAATCAAATTATTACATTGTCTCACTATAACCACCCAATGTTTTTTTCTACCATTACCAACCAATGTATCTTTGACCCATTATCACCCAATGTAAATTTTAACCATCACCACCCAATGTATCTTTGAACCATTACCACCCAATATATCCTTGAACCACTACCACCCAATATATCCATGAACCATTACCACCCAATGTATCTTGGAACCATTACCACCCAATGTATCTTGGAACCATCACCACCCAATGTATCTTGGAACCATCACCACCCAGTGTATCTTGGAACCATCACCACCAAATGTATCTTGGAACCATTACCACCCAATGTTTCTTTGAACCATTACCACCCAATGTATCTTGGAACCATTACCACCCAATGTTTCTTTGAACCATTACCACCCAATGTATATTTAACATCCATTGTATCTTCTAATAATGGGAGATAATTAGTGATAGTATCATGTCACTGTTACCCCACAACGTATCGTCTCACCATTATTTCCTATTATATCTCACCTATTACCACCAACTATCTTTCAACCATAATAACCCAATGTATCTCACCGTTTTTATACCCATTATCCCTTTCTAATAATACAAGTACCTCAGAATGTCCGAATCTCTTTAAAAGTGTTTTTAGAGTCTGAAGTTCCCAACTTTTAGGATTAATGGCATTGTCTTCACCACCAAGGCCAATGTTGTAGAAGTCTACCCCTGGAGAATGTCTGTGATCAGGCATTTTCATACTGAAGGTAAAAGATATGGATATATATATATATATATATATATATATATATATATATATATATATATATATATATATATATATATATATATATATATATATATATATATATATATATATATATATATATATATATATTCAATAAATGATACTATTCTACACTAATTAAATATTTTCAGGGAACATATTAAATATTTAAAATCTTTTAAATTTGCTAGTTAGCTGAGAATGCAATAAACAACGTTATGCAATAAACAACGTTATGCAATAAACAACTATCCATGTCAATATCTACATGACCTAATTACATACCAAGGTCAACTGATATAGATAAATACTTGTCAATTATCTGCTGTTTGTCCATCAGTGTTTGTCTATTGGTACAGGCCAAAACATTTTTGTGTCATGAGTCAATAATGGCATGGCATCAAATACAAAGTTATACTAACATTTACATCACAAACATAGACATTTTACTGGTAAATAACACATTACAAAGCTGAATTTGTACATCTGTTCCAAAGTCCAATTTTTTATGACACTAAATACCTGGTGTACTTTATGGATATGAAGTTAAATGTTTACCTTGGGTCAAAGGAAAGCACATGGCATTTAAATGTATATGACATGTCAACATCAAAACTGAAGTCAAAATTTATCCTGAAATAGAAAATAATAATCCTGGCTTGGATTGGATCAAATATATACAGAGCAAAAAAAAACTACAACAAAAAAAACAAAAAAAAACCAAAAACAAACAAAATACCATAGGCCAATGGCCTTAGAGCTATGTTGGATATTATAGTTGCCTAGGTGGAGCCACAGGACTTGAAATATCACTGAAAGTTATTCAACTTTTTCCAAATGATAAAAGAAATGAAAATCAATCTTAGCATCATGAATAATAGATAGAATTGGTCCCCTGAAAATACATCTTACCAACTTATAGCTAAGATCTCACCCAGTAGTTTCAGAGAAGATCAAATTTGACGGACAGAATGACAGAACATCCCCATATCACAGCAGAAGCTATATCCTGTCATAGTCAGCATAGCTTAAAACTAATCTAAGAATTTAATATAATAATTTCATGAAACAAGCCATATATTGATTAATGAATAATTTATTACACAATTACAAAATACAAAAGTATATCATTAATTATAAAATGATACATACATGTTTAATATCTAAATCACTAATAAATATGAAAGAAATAAACTATGTATTGGTTACACTCACCCAAATGAATAGACTAGACAGTTTGGTTGTGGGTGAAAGGGTCCAGAAATACACATGTCCCAGCCTCCATCTCCAAAGTTTCCCAAATGGGTCATATTGTCACAGAACGCATGGGTTGTTGTTACAAGTCTGTAAATTGCTATAATCATTATCATGATATTGATCTACAGTATATAAGGTAAGGGTCTAAATCTCTCACCTGGCTGAAGACACCAAAAATGGCTTAATTCTATGCATTGTTCATTAACATTCAACATTTAAAACCTAGTTAGTGATTAAATGTCTGTAATGTATGTTTATTAATTTATACGAATGACTTCTCCAGCACAACTTAAACTAATATCAGTTTTGGCAAAAGCCAGTTACCAAGAAAAGACGCCCTGCCCTTTTGGCAGGATGACTTCGATGACTTTGTTAGAGAAGTAAATGATAAAAGCACCTCCTATTACCCAAGTGACCACTAAACTGTCAAAACGAACATTTCAGAACCATTTAACCTTCAGAAGGTCAATCCTTTGTCAAAGTATCTGTTAGGGTCTTTTGGTTTACATTACCCCCACAGAGCTGGCATATAAGGCAATCCCAGTAAACAGAAAACACTTCACATAACTAGTATTAACAAATAAGTCTGGCCAAATATAACACTAATATGTTAGCAACCTACTGGTGGAATCGATCCTCTGTCTCCTCATCTGTCATACTGGTGACTTCTGACCCCGGGAGCTCCCCATTTCCTTGTGTTGTGTTCTGCTTAACGTTAAATGGTTGGAGAAAATTTCCTTCATTAAGATCTAGACCCTTTGCAAAAAAAAAAAAGAAAAAGAAATTTATATCCAAAAATGTTCGTTTCAAAACAATTTAAAAAAATACAATAACTATTTAAGCTGTGTAATTTATCAGAAATTTATATCAGGGTTGAAATGATGCAATATTTCACTACGGCCAAATGTTAAGAACTCATCATTTTTATTTAACATTCTATGAATTCCGGAATATCAATTTTGAAAGAATATCAAATTTTTAAATTGAATAAATATTTGTGAATATACATATTATGTGAAAGTATTATGAAAATTAGGTGAATGGTTTATATATTTAATATTAAAATAACATAAAATAAAATTTCTGGAAACAACAATAGTACAATAAACGATGTGAAGTCAACATCTGAGCCTCCGTGTTAGTGAATGAGTCTCCGTGATATATCTGTTGAGTGAAGAAGATCCCCTCTGACAATGTTATTGACATGTTACAGTGTATTATCTAGCCCTGTTATAGTACATTATCTAGCCCTTATTCACTGGACTACAAGAGTCTGAATCCACAAGGCAGGTGGTGGAAAAGTATGTTGAGTGAAGAGGATCCCCCCTGACAATGTTATTGACATGTTACAGTGTATTATCTAGCCCTGTTATAGTACATTATCTAGCCCTTATTCACTGGACAACAAGAGTCTGAATTCACAAGGCAGGTGGTGGAAAAGTATGTTGAGTGAAGGAGATCCCCCCTGACAATGTTATTGACATGTTACAGTGTATTATCTAGCCCTGTTATAGTACATTATCTAGCCCTTATTCACTGGACTACAAGAGTCTGAATCCACAAGGCAGGTGGTGGAAAAGTATGTTGAGTGAAGAAGATCCCCCCTGACAATATTGACATGTTACAGTGTATTATCTAGCCCTGTTATAGTACATTATCTAGCCCTTATTCACTGTACTACAAGAGTCTGAATCCACAAGGCAGGTGGTGGAAAAGTATGTTGAGTGAAGAGGATCCCCCCTGACAATGTTATTGACCTGTTACAGTGTATTATCTAGCCCTGTTATAGTACATTATCTAGCCCTTATTCACAGAGGTTGGAGCTTTGACTGGTGCCTTATAGATATGGCCCCTCTTAGATCTTATCTTGGTGAGATGTTACTTTGAAGTTGGGTATTCCAATATTGGACGTATATATTGCAACGAGCAATCGTTATATTCCAAAGAACGTCAGCGGTAACTCTAAGGGTCCTTTTAAAATTTAAATAGTAAATTATAAAATAATATTCATATAAAATAGATATCACAAGTAATGTTTAAAGGGATTTAGATGGTTTTGAAATTACATTAATTTCTTTGTGGTCTTAAGTCACTTTCAACATTATTTCGGTCATTTCATGATGAGACCTACTTGTAGCAGATATAGTGCTGCCTCATTGATTTTTTGTCTCAGTTCCTTGACTTGACAACCCAGCCAGTCATACATTTCCAAGGACAACGGGTCAACCCTCCAGGCACGGGGCTCAGATCAGATCATAATGGACTAATGAATCTATCATAATGAATCTATCATAAGCAGTTTGTAATGTTCAGATTTGCGCTCTATAATTTTCAGCATTTTTGGCAAACGACACAAAAGGTTGTTTGGAAGGTATGAAATGTTTTCAGTTAAACACACTATTTAACACGTTATATTTACAAGACAGAACACTCCCAGCAAAATAATTTCATAATAAAACACTTAAAGAATTGCAAAATACATTTTACTGAGACATCTCCTGTTTCTAGATCGAGACAAAATTTGCATTTATTTTGAGACATTAATTATGTGTATTAGGCAGAATTAGGATCAGGTGTTTAGTAGCTTATGGGAGACTCACGTGTCTATGATGAATTGATAAATGTTGTACGGAGCTTATTTTGAGTGCAGATTCCAAACTTGCATCACTCTGCTCTTCCCTCTGATAGGACGCTTCTTGGACAATTAAAATAATCAATATTGCTGTTATTAGATACAGAAAACATTTGAAGTAATTTCCAAACACATCCAACTGCATATTATATATAAATATGTGTGTGTATGTCCTCTTGGCTAAATAAACCTTGTGTTAAAGAGCAAATCACACGTACAAGTCATAAAATATTTTTGCACTTTCAAATGTTCTTTTCCTCATCTTTTATATAGGGATATCGACCCATCCACCAATAGTGTGTGTTAATGAAATGATATATGCCAGCGTCATGACATGACTGTTTCTGATGGTGTGTGCAGTAATAAATGTGGTGGCTGGTATTTTAACTGATCGTATGGCTAAAGGCATCTTCCTATTTTTGTTTATTCTGTTCACTCCAGGTCTGTATCAATCAGCACTAACACTAAACATTTAGATAAGTTAACACTGGTAATTATCGATGTTTGCATTTGATATTAATAGATACATATGAACAAGCCATTTAAAGGACAAAATCATTGATTACATTTCATCCCCACAAATAAAGCTTAAACATTTTTTTTGAGTATTGAACAATTTGAGGTAATGTGCATCACTCCTATAATTTGGCAGGGATAACGTTCAAGGGATTTGTGTATTCATTAAATTGGCTAATAACCATAAAATCGTCCTGAATACATATAACACATGGAATACTATACTTTTTGGCACATAAACTTGATATGAATAAAATATTTAATATATTAGTGCGAGATGATATGAATAGAATATTTAATATATTAGTGCGAGATGATATGAATAGAATATTTGATATATTAAAGAATTATAAGTATCCTCGCCTACTTCACAATGTACACCTTCATTACGAAGTCACAAAGTGAGGAAGATGCTCTTGATAACTATGCAAACATTTTACATATTAGATTATGAGGACATTGGTGATAAATTAGTTGAAGGTTGGAGCTTTTCAGTAATTCTCATGAAAGTGTTGCATTAGTAATTATTCATGTCTTAAGCTTAATTTTCTACTGTTTAAGTATGTACTAGGTGTCTCATGCATTTATTGAAAGACCTGGTCCCATTGTTTTAGGACATATATAATTTATATATCTTTTCATAGATATAAGGATCTGGATGCAATCTGGTATTGCTGGTTATGTCTGATCACACCTGGCCTATCGCTATTTATGATATCAGAACCAAGTGTCTTCATCAAAATGGTACCCATAATACCACTCTATTTCTGGTATGAATTTGTATAATCACAAATTTACTTGTTTAATACAGTTAGGTCCTCTATATGTTTATATAATATAATGACAATCTTAACCTAGGAGTACATACTTCTTTATGAATTATTATTTGTTTCCCATTGTTACCTACGTGATTGTCACCTACCTTACCGATTTGTTGGAACAGGTACACTGCCTTATTTATTTCAGTGGGAACATATTGTATCATTTTACTTTTTTGTCCTCTGCTCTTGCTCTGTGCATTTTGTGGCAGACAAGTGCCAGTGAAGGTAAAATTATATATGAATTTTGATATGTTTCTAGACATAAGTAATAGTGTAGCATAAAAAAAATATTGTGTTATAGCCATGTTAGTTTTTGTTTGTTTGGGGTTTTACATCACCTTCAACATTATCTCAGTCATATCGTGATGAGAACTACTTGTAGCAGATATAGTGCTGCCTCACTGAATTGTCATGTCGCAGGTCCTTGACATGACAACCCACCTGGTCACATATTTACAAGGGCAACGGGTTAATCCTTTGGCACTGGCCTTAGCTGATGTGTGAAATTGTGTCATGAATTCAATCTCGGCACGGCGGGGGATCGAACCCATGACCTTTGGATCACCACAGAGGAACTGGCGCTAATAAGCTGGCGCTCTAACCAACTGCACCACGGCCAAAGCCAGGCTGGAGGACAGCATACATCCACAATACCTGCCATACCCATTGCTGGCTTTGGAAGCCCAACCTGCGCTTGCACCAGTTCCTGCATCTGCACCAATTTCTGCACCTGCACCAAGTTCCTGCACCTGCATAAGCTCCTACACCGCCGACCCTCCAGAAAGTACATAGAGCAACCATAGCCATCATGAGGGACCAGATGGCCGCAGTGCAGGTCCAGTTGCAGGCTGTGATCACCACACAGGCAGCCATGTGCCAGACCCAGGGTGTCTCCAACCCCCAGGTAAGACCTCAAGGACCGATCAGCAACCTCCTAACATGCCAGTAATTATCAGTTACTTAAATGATAATTTTGTTGATGCTGACCCACCTGCAGGTGAAGTAAACTTATCTGTAAATGACATGACCTCTCAGAATGATATGAACCTTCTGAATGACATGAACTTTGCTCCGGGGGGAGACTACGTAGAGATAGGGGGTGTTATGCCAGAGCTGGGTTGGAAAATACCTTGGCTCTGGAACACAGAGGGGCTCCTGGACTTGAAGAAGCTATGCCCAGTCGCTAATGTATCGAGGGGCAAGTATATCCAGCCTCATGAATTTTTGTCCAACCTGAATATTCAATCGGGGGAGCATGGTGCAATGTACACACCTGGGTGGTGAGGGTATCCTCCAGTACAAATCTAAGAGGCCAAAAAATTTAAATGCAGGATTATTGATATGCAAACCTGCATGGATGCCTGGAGGGCCTAGGAACACCTCATCATGGTGTAGGTCAATGAAGTACAGCTATATGAACACATAAGTGAGTACAGCATTCTTATATTGCTAATGAAAATGATTTGGTCTTCAATGAGAGGTAAACTGAATGTTTATTTTTTAAGCCAGACAAGAAAAAGGTTGCACTTGTGAAATGTACTAGAATACATGGGAAGCCCATTGAATTGACTTGTCAAGCAAAGTATCTTGGTCACATTTTGTCAATTTGAGAGATGATAATGATATAGCCAGACAACTGAAAAGTTTGTATTCAAGGTGTAATATGTTAATTCGTACTTTTTCTGCTTGTACCTCAGAGGTAAAATGTAAATTGTTTATGTCTTACTGCAGCTCCTTATATACAAGCCAGCTTTGGTGTAATTTTACCAAGAAACAAATTGGTCGCTTGAAAGTCGCATACAATAATGTACTTAGACGACTCTTGGGATATAGTACTAGAGACAGCGCAAGTGCTATGTTTGTAAGTATTGATGGATTTGATGCCAGGTTGAGAAAGA
Organism: Amphiduros pacificus; assembly: GCA_949316495.1. Taxonomy (NCBI): domain Eukaryota; kingdom Metazoa; phylum Annelida; class Polychaeta; order Phyllodocida; family Hesionidae; genus Amphiduros; species Amphiduros pacificus. The sequence goes on along the minus strand of OX439012.1, from coordinate 11,814,364 downwards.
TAATCTATGGATTCAGAAGAAGAGTGAATGAAAGTCAATTGCTTGGTTTGAATCCAGGCTCAAAGAGCACTGGACAAATGTATTATATATATGATGTACTGCCTTTATTAGAAGGATCTGATTCCTATTGTGCATGATTTATATAACTATTATTATACTTAATAATAATAATAATAATAATAATAATAATAATAATAATAATAATAATAATAATAAAATTTATATCGCGCTGATACCAGTCATGACTGTTCATAGCGCTAAACCCAGAACATGTGTTCTGAAAAGATGAGTTTTGAGTCTACTCTTAAAGGAGTCGACTGTAGTACTAGTCCTAATGTTTGGTGGTAGCCCATTCCAGAGTCGGGGGCCAATAGATGAAAAAGCCCTATCGCCCACCGTCTTTAGGCGCGTTTTAGGGACACAAAGGTAGGTGCCATCATTTGATCTGAGGTCTCGTTCACCTTGTTTCACATGTAATATATCCTGCAGGTAGGGAGGTGCTTTGCCATTTAATGCTTTCCATGTCATTAGGAGAACTTTAAATTTTATTCTGGCATGTATGGGAAGCCAATGTAATTCCCTAAGTTTACCAGATATATGATCGAATTTTCTCAGTTTACCAACGACACTTGCTGCAGCGTTCTGTACATATTGCAGTTTCCTAATTTCAGAGTTTGGTAAACTGGCCAGTAGTCCATTCCCATAGTCCAAAGTAGATGTTACAAAGGCATGGGTTAGGGTGATTGCTGTCTTTTCATCAAGACATGACCTAATGGCAGAAATGTTCCTGATATGGTAATATCCCGTTTTACACATTTTTTTGATTTGAGCCTTTAGGGTCATATTAGGGTCTAATGTGACGCCTAGGTCCACGACATTGGCTGAAGGTAATATGGACGAGTCACCTACCCTAATGGATGACGGTAAGTAGGTATTGGTGTCTCGTGCGTCCGTGCACAGTAGCATTTCTGTTTTACTGTCATTTATCTTCATTTTATTTGAGATCAGAAATGCTCTGACCTCGTCAACACATTTTTCAAGCTTGATTTTACTGATCTCTCCATTTCTCTGAATTGAGTGGTCAATAGGGATGTAGATTTGCGTGTCATCAGCGTAAATATGGTAACTCATATTATATTTCTTTAGAATATCAGCCATGGGAGACATGTATATTGTGAAAAGTATTGGTCCTAATACAGAACCTTGAGGGACCCCATATTTTAATGGCTTGGGGGCGGACCTCTGCGTACCCACCTTGACGCATTGTTTTCTATCCCTCAGGTAGGACTTAATCCAGTCTAGGGCATGACCTCTGACATTGCAACGGGACTGTAATCTGTCAAACAATATTTTATGATCAATAGTGTCAAAAGCTGCAGACAGATCTAGTAACAGTAATATGACAGAGTTTCTTTTATCCAGACTTAGGAGGATATCGTTTTGGACCCTCATTAGGGCTGTTTCTGTGCTGTGAAACTTCTTATACAGTGGAGCCCAAAGAGTACGCAACATTATCTCGCGAGATTAGTAGCGATACATCGCGATATAACGGCAATAAAAATCCCATAAAACTGTCAAGACTTTTCTGCCTTCTCTTAATTGGAGGTTTAACGCGTTACAACGGGGATCCTGTTTCTTCATCAAACATAAATCTCAGTGGGCAAGCACCCACCTTTGACTGTGATGTGAATTGCATTTCCAGCTTTCTTGTTTTCTTTGGATGGATGAAAATTCTATCCTTGCCTGGTATTCCAACATTTACTTCAAAATTAACATCATTCTTTTTTATTTAATAATTTTCTTGTGAACATGTCATATTTTTCATTTTATTTTTATTTTTCTTTCAACATATTATGAGGGAAAATTTTCAATTAAAAAAACAATTTCACATGAAATTGCCTATTTGTAAGGTTACTATAAAAACTTAAAAACTGTTATTTTGTTTAAATGAATATGCATGTGTGAGTGGTCATGATATACAAGATATAATCATAACATGCTTCCTGTTGAAAACTTAAACACATGCTTGTTTTCAGTCTTAGGTCTTGGTTTAAAATCAATTTGGGTTTATTTTCAAGAAATCACTTAATATATCCTGATTCCCAAAAGAATATTCCATAAAAGCTGTGTTACATCAAGTCATGAAGGTAATAAAGTATATCAGCATGAGGGTTAAGCAGTGAAAGATTAAAGTCATTATCATTTCACACTGATTTGGGTAATGGTGTATGCAACCCCTCAAGACATGGCATTACCCTTCATGCTTAGATACTGCACCATAGCAATGTGAACACTGTTTATGTGGTGCACATGTGCAGCACTCATATAGTATGTCAACGGAGGTGTTCAGCAGATGGTTATCAGCACAAAAATATTGAAATGATCTTTGGCTAAAATAACAGTGTTTTAACAAATAAAATTTCAAATGAATGAATATATATATATATATATATATATATATATATATATATATATATATATATATATATATATAGTCCAAAGTAACATAGAAGCCAGTTTTAAGAAGTGATCCAGTCAGTTGACACCTAAAACAAACATGCATGCCAGTAAATAATCTGCCCATCTGCTGAATGGTTTAGGGGTCAAGTGATCTTAGCACAGTCAAAATTTATGTTATTTATTGCTAAAAGTATTTGCTAATTACCTTATTCTCACTTTAGAATAGTCAAGAAGGAAGAATATCACTTGCAGATTGAAGTTACTGACATATTATGTTAAAGCACATGTGCTGAATGCAGTTATCTAGAGTGTGCATGTATGAGACCTTCAGGGACAAAGATATAAGTGTTGCGCAGGTTGGATATTTATCCAGTATAATCCTAGAAATTTGTTAAGTTTACTGAGGGACTGATGGGAAATCATGGAAAATAAAGTAAACAGGAGTCAGATTCTTATCAACAGTGAGTTAGATAATCAGTTTCAGAAGTTGGCCGCTTGCTCCGCCTTCATCTGAGGCATCTTGGCCCAGTGATGGCAGGGGGTAAATTAAAATTATGTTACATAATGCCATAAATCCAGAGCTGGACCTCTTCTCTTCTAGTCTTGTTGCTTTGACAGAACATTAATTAGGGATGGGTATTTGCACAGAAGATGTTCACAGAAGATGTTAAATTAATAAAGGAAGCATGTAAAAGTGTCCTGCAGATTACAGGATTAGTCTTTGTATCAAGTGATTATGGTTAGAATGCTACACTGTGGAAACAATTAAGTTACATCTTGATGCAGTGTTAGGTTGCAGGTTGTGGATATAGTACACTGACCACAGATGGGTGGTCAAAGAGGATATGAGAGGGGTGCAGAAGTGGCATTCAGGCAGGCCACTGGTAAATTTAGATATCACAGGTGGCAGCAGATTAAACCCACTGAGTGAAATTTGTGAACCTGACCCATTTTCGTAGTGGAGTTGGGCAGCACATATTTCATCATCACACACCATATGAAGGTCTTTTTGCAGATTCTTACAATTCAATCAATTTAATTTCAGCATTCATGTGATCTTTTGTCTACCAATTTTGTTAAAAGATGTCTGAAACAGTTAACATTTCATTATGTCTTCATGTCTGATTGTGAAATCACTTTTTACATTACTGTAAAACATTGAAATATCAGCACTATATGGCACATTATGAGTTATATAGACAGGATCTTTACCTCTAAATAGTTACATGTCTGTAGTTTGATGTGCAGTGTTAATACTAAATATTCATTGCAGTTATTTGAGGATTTCATAGATACCATTTTTCAGTCGTCGCACATCATTTTATGCTGTGAAGCAATGAATATTTTTGAAATTTTGATAAAATATGGCTGAAAATATTTAGATTTCATTGTGTCTACATACCTGAGGATAAAATCCTATCAATATATTGCCTACAGCACAGATTTACTGTGATATCAGCCCAAGCGACGTTAAAATTGATGTCTGGTCATGCTTTAGAACTGAAATATCAGCTCTATATGAGACATTATAGGACATGTGGATAGGATATTGAACTCTGAATAGTGAAATGTCTTTGTTTTGATGTACAATAATAATATTAGATCGTCATTGCACAGTTATTTGAAGATTTTGAATTATTTCTTTATTAAGACAGAGCTCATAGATACCATTTTTCAGTAGTCGCACATCATTTTATGCAGTGAAACAATGAATATTTTTTAAATTTTGATAAAATATGGCTGAAATTGTTCATATTTCATTGTCTACATACCTGAGGATAAAATCACCAATATACTTTGCCTACAGGACAGTTTTATTGTGATACGAGTCTGAAAGATGTTAAAATTGGTGCCTGGTCATGCTATCAAATTGAAATATCATTTCTATACGAGACATTATGAGGAATATGGATAAGATATTGACCTCTAAATATTCAAAATATTTTGATGTGCAATGTTAATACTATATACTCATTGCACAGTTATTTGAGGATTTTGAATTATTTCTCTATTAAGACAGAGCTCATAAATGCCATTTTCAGTAGTCACATACCATTTAAGCTGTGATACAATGGATTTTTTTAAAATTTTGATAAAACAAAGCTGAAACTGTTATTATTTTCTTTTGTCTACATACCTGAGGATAAATTCACCAAAATACACTGCCTGCAAAACTGTCTTATTGTGCCTGGAATCTAAAAGATCTTAAAATTGATACCCGATGTCATTCTCAGTGGCCGCACACAATTTTATGGTTTGATGCAATGATTTAAACAAATTTTTGGATAAAATATGGCTAAAGTTGTTTAGATTTTCATTGTGTCTACATACCTGATCACTAAAATGCATTGCCTGCAAAACAGACTTATCGTGATACGAGTCTGAGAGATGATAAAATTGATGCCTGTTCACATTATCAATCTGGAATATCAGCTCTATATGAGACATTATGTGATATATTGATAGGATCTTGACCTCTAAATAGTTACATGTCTATATGTTGATGTGCAATGTTAATACTTGACATTTATTGCAGTTATTTGAAGACTTTGAATAATTTCTCAATTACGACAGAGCCCATAGAGTAGTCGAACATCATTCTAAACTGTGATACAATGGAATTTTTCTTATATTTGATAAAACATGGCTGAAATTATTCATATTTCATTGTGTCTACATACCTGAGGATAAAATCCTATCAATATATTGCCTACAGAACAGATTTATTGTGATATCAGCCCAAGCGACGTTAAAATTGATGTCTGGTCATGCTTTCATACTGAAATATCAGCTCTATATGAGACATTATAGGACGTGCTGTGATACAATGGATTTTTTAAAGGTTTTGATAGAACATAGCTGAAACTGTTATTATTTTCTTTTGTCGATATACCTGAGGATATAATCACTGCCTGCAAAACTGTTTTATTGTGATTTGAATCTGTAAGGTCTAAAAATTGATACCTGATGTCATTCTCAGTGGCCGCACACAATTTTATGGTCTGACACATTAATCATTGTTAAAGTCTTGATAAAATATGGCTAAAATTGTTTAAATTTAATTATGTCCACATGCCTGATGATGAAATCTCCAAAATGCATTACTTCAAAATAGTTTTATCATGATATGAGTCTTCGATATGTGAAAATTGATGCCTGGTCATACTATCAAACTGGAATATCAGCTCTATATGACACATTATGAGATATATAGATAGGATCTTTACCTCTAAATAGTTACATGTCTGTTGTTTGATGTGCAGTGTTAATACTAAATATTCATTGTACAGTTAGGGGCGATCCATTTGATTTTTGTGGGGTGGGGTGGGACAGCAGTACTGGATGAATAATTTTTTTTTCTTTGGTAGGGTGGATGAATAATTTTTTTTTCTGGTGTGGGGTGGGTGAATAATTTTTTTTTCTGGTGTGGGGTGGGTGAATAATTTTTTTTTCTTGTTAGGGGCGATCCATTTGATTTTTGTGGGGTGGGGTGGGACAGCAGTACTGGATGAATAATTTTTTTTTCTTTGGTAGGGTGGATGAATAAATTTTTTTTCTGGTGTGGGGTGGGTGAATAAATTTTTTTTCTGGGATGGGGTGGGTGAATAAATTTTTTTTCCAAAATCTCCCACCCCACCCCACAAAAATCAAATGGATCGCCCCTTATTTGAGGATTTTGAGTTAGGTCATAGATGCCATTCAATAGTTGCACACCAACTTATGCTATGATACAATGAAGTCTTTTGAAATTTTGATAGAACATGGCTGTTCATATTTCATTGTGCGTACAGAACAGATTTATTGTGATATGAATCTGAGAGATGTTAAAGTTGATGTCTGATCATGCTATCAAACTGAAATATCAGCTTTATATGCAACATTGTATGGAATATAGATTAGATATTGAATGTAAAATATAATTTGTAAATATTCACTGTGCCTTTATTTGAAGATTTTGATTTTTTTTCTGTTTGGACAAAGCTCACATTTGTAAGGTGTGATTGTGATCAAATATGTCTAATCTTGATAAATTGCCTGATCACACACTCAAACAGAAATTTACCCTTCTCACGATATTGAAAATTTCTTTCTGATCACTTCACTAATTATTCACTCTAATTTGCAGGATAGATATTATTTGGATGGATATTATTTTATCACTGAATTGTCATTGGCATGAATGTTGACTATCAAATGAAGTAATATCTGAACTTTGGACAAGGGCAGAATTGCACTGATTTACCCCTGTCCAGGAAAAGTGTTGTCTTGCTTCTCTGATCACAAGAATGTCTGTTGATATTCGATCTTTATATATCAGTCCTGGCGGGAGCCAGAGGGTATAACAATAAACCTCTTACACAGGACTGTACTACGGGTTGCTTCTGACATTGATACATTTGTGTGATAACATTGTCACCATTCACTCTGCCTTGCATTTAAAACTCTTTGGAGTAATATTTTAGAAATATATCCTTTTGCTATTGATTTAATGATGCACTAAATGGATGTTTTTGGTTTATAGAGATATATTACATTTTTTATTTCAGGATATATAAGTGGTCAAACTAAAAGATAAAAGTACTTCATGTATGGTGCGAATATGTTCTCAAGACTTGAGGGTCATTAGTAACACACCACCGCCCCAGCACACATTAAGGGTTGACCATGGCACACTTCCCTCATTACTGCTCATAATCACATTCATTTATGCCACAAAAGCTTCAAAGTTGTATCATATTCTAATACATCAGTTTTCTGGTCTTCTCAGTGCTGCGGTCATGCCATATCTATAATATCAATACAAAGGCCACTCTTCATCTGTGTCATCAATACAAAAATCATGCTTTATCTTAATGCTGCAGTCATCCGACATTTATCTCATTAATCCAGCAGTCATGTCCATTTGTTGTCATTAATACTGCAGTCATGTTTAATCTATGTCACCAATACTGCAGTCATGTTTCGTCTTTATCATCAAAATTTGTGCTTCATCTATCTACTCAATACAGTAATCATGCTTACTCTATGTCATCAATACTGCAGTCATGCTTCATCCATCCATCAATACTGCAGTCATGCTTCATCTGTCTTCTCAATACTGCAGTCATGGTTCATGTATGTCATCAATACAAAAGTCATGCTTCATCTGTCTACTAAAGTCATGCTTCCTCTATGTCATCAATATCAAGTCATGCTTCATCTCTGTCATCAATATGAAATTCTTGCTTCACATATCTACTCAATACTGTAGTCATGTTTCCTTTATGTCAAACATTTATGCCTTATCGGTGTCATCAATACTGTAGTCTTGTATGCTTCATTTTTGTCATGCATTTCATGCTTTTTCTTTGTCATCAATTCAAAAGTCATGCTTCATCCATCAATTACAGGCATGCTTCATCTTTATCATCAATACAAAAGCCATGTGTCATTTACTCAATATTGTAGTCTTATTTCATCTCAATACCGTAGTCATGCTTTATCTGGCTTCAATAATGTAGTCATGCTATTCATTTATGTTCTTAATACAAAACTCATCCTTCATTTATCTACTCAATACAAAAGTTTGCTTCACCTGTTACCAAAACTGCAGTCATACTTCACGTAATAATAATAATAATAATAATAATAATAATAATAATAATAATAATAATAATAATAATAATAATAATAATAATAAAATTTCTATAGTGCTGATACCAGACAGGTCTGTTCATAGCTCTACTCAATGTTGCAGTCATGCTTCACCTATATCACTACAAATGTCATGTAGTCATGTTCCTCATCAATACCATAGTCATGTTGCATTTAAATTATCAATATGGCAGTCATGCTAAATCTATCTCATCAGTAATACGGTACACATTACATCTAGCTTATATAGCTTATATCTGCTAAGTATGCAACAACCACATTATCAAGATTACTTAAAGTGGGATGTATTAATTTAATACTCGTCTTGTTATGATACTTATATGTCCTCATCAGTGAGAAAGTGGACATACCTAAGCACACCATATGTCACACCATATTTTATTATATATATTTATATATATATATATATATATATATATATATATATATATATATATATATATATATATATATATATAAACTAAGGGAAAAACAAGTGTCAGTTAAATAAAACTTAAATGCACCTCAAAAAGTACAGTAGCCATTATCAAGATAAACATTATGACCCCCAACACATGGCCAGATTGCAATCTCCCACAGCATGCCCTCCATGGGTTGGATTAACCCCTTGCCTTCACTTTAATCATACTTTAACATTTAAACTTTAACATTTCTTATTGGAAATCTCACCATGAACCTCAATGTTATATTGCACAATTTGGAGTATTTGATAAAATGAGCATATCAATTTTAGAGCCAATAAAGTTTTAATCCTGCCCTTTCACCCTGCATTCTACTATGATCCAGTCTACATGTGTCTAAATTGAATATCCTGGTTTCTTAAAGGGGCTTCTAAAATGAAGGGTGTAGAGGTATTGCAGACCTGGCTTGACAGTTTAATGAGGGGTTCATCGCGTTGTGAAGTCCCATGTGGGACATTCACATTAACACCACGAGGAATGATAAACGATCCATGTGAGATTCATCGCGATACATCGCGTTGAAGACATGTTTTATTGAGTCTTTTATTTCAGATACAATAGAGTTATATGATTGTTTAGTATTTTGTCTACAATTTACCATCAGTTTGACATTTTTTCCACAAATAACAGATGTATTTATATTTGTATCAATACCCGTTACGCATCTTCCATATGAGTGAGTGTCAATGTTCAATCTTTGCCTTATACCACTGTACAAATGTCAATATATTTTAGGTTTCTTCGCTGATCGATAACTAGGTGGAGATCTAGGGGTGTCCCCCTTCTTGTCCCTTACATCCCTCAGGTTTGTTCCTTCAGTGCGTTATTTCCTTTGCATATGCTGGTACTCCGCATCATGTAGGTAGCGGCACTCATCACCATTCTGGCAGTTACCCTTCTTGTAATGGTAACATGGTTCCCTTGATTTCCCTTTTGTCCCTAATGAGGACAAGCGCCTTCGCAATTCCCACCGGTGTACCATTTATGATGATGTGAGCTGATTTGGTTGTCTTTGGTTGTCTTTGTCAAACTTCCATTTACACATGTATTTTTTTTAAAATAGTTTTCTTGTTAAGTTAAATATGGGATTCATGTTGTATTGCATATAACTGAAAGCCTGCAATAAAGATTATTATTATTATTATTATTATTATTATTATTATATGATGACATCATCACATTTGAGGATTCCCCCAAGCCTGCAATGCTAGCCTCGACAGGATTATTGAAACTAGGGAAATCGCTGGTTTAACGATGCAACTGACTAAGACAGTGCTCCCCACACAGCTTATAGAATTCTTGGGCATACAAATAAATATTAAGAACAGGACTCTAGCCATCAGACCGGATCTTACCTGTGATTGGCTTAAAAATTTCATGGCACAAAATGGGAACTCATTGATGAGGAAGCTTATGTTTGGTGGTGCAGCAGGGTGTATCCTTCACATGCAGGCTAATGAATGAATGAATGAATTCTTAACGGCACATCAACACATTAGGGTCATTCAGTGCCATTAAGGTATGGATTAAAAACTTGTAAATGTGTAAAAGATAGGCATGGATGAATTCATTCATTTATTCATTCCAATCAACACATTTATCCTTAAATTTGAGGCAGGGTACCTGAAACAATCAAGATATGATATGTATATTTACAATTTTATTGCAATTGTACGAAGCATTAGTAATACCAAAGCTTTTGGCTGCATTTGGCTGCTATTCAAAACAAAAGATTGAAACTTTGTCATTGTTGCCTTTTGCACTTCATCTGCAGAGTTTTCACCTCATACATCATAAGCTAGATCCTCAATATTCAACAAAAAAATAGCTGCAAATTCAGATAATCCAGTACATGATATTATATTTCAAATGTGTTGGTCTTTTCAACGGTAACACTATTCCATCTTTTGGCATTTGTATTAGAATCATTTACAACTTAAGAATTTAACTCTGATCAAATTGCAAAATTTCCTGTGACTCCTCAAATATACAATCATAACATACATTTTCAGACCAAGCTTTCATCAGATTTTTCTTTGTTCATTTAATAAATACAATGAGATAAAATCAGTTAATAAAGGATGTTATTTGGGATGAGGTGAAGATCAGCCTGGATGTTTCCTGTCAACCCCATTGACAGTCAAATGCATCATGCTCGACTGTGTTGAATTTGATACATTTTTTCGATAAATATTTTGAGGTGAAATGTTTAAAAGATTTATCTCAGTTGATTTCGCTTTGATTTATTTCTAAAAGAAATTGGACTGCTTAATTGTTTTTAAGGTGGAGTAATGTTAAGCTTGACATTAACTTAAACATCATGAACCCATGACCTTTGGATCACCACAGAGGAACTGGAAAGGTGCTAATAAGTTGGCACTCTAACCAACTGCGCCACGGCCCATGACCCCGTTGCAACAGCAATAAATCAATGACTCACAAGTAGATGCTAAGGTGTTGATTGGAGTCGGCACAATTTTTTGGTGTTAATTATCAACAACATCCAGACTTCTCAAATACTTCTACGATTTCCTTTTCAGAGATGTTAGATAATTCTGAACATCTTTTGTCACCTTTCTTGAAGTTCAAAGTCCTGTGGCACATATATTGACCAGAACCATTGTCAACATTTTACATTTGAGCAGATTTTATGGCATTTTTTTTGTCAACATCAATGAGAAGTTCATTGTCCATTTTTCTATATTCTATGGCCATATCAGGTCGACTTTCGAACCTTTTAACCAGTGTGAAACTAGCACTGCCGGCAGTGGGAGTCGAACCCACCACCTCCCGTCCTCCACTTATATAACCATTAAAGGCACAGATCCTACACTCTACCAACTGTGCTAGTGGGGCTGGTTCTCATCCACTATGGAGCACAACCAACAGGACACAACTCCAAATACTCCAAGCTAATTTTGAAGGACTAAGGTCACTAAATGGCTTCAAACTCTCCAGAAACATATGTCAGTATCATATTTTATTTATATGTATTGTATTTTATTTTATATTTAAATATCTAAATCAATAGCATGTGCGTGAAGTTCAATGCCTTAAGCAAAATACTTGTAAAAAATAATTCAATTCAATCAATACAGACAACTGGAAGTTTCTCTCCATTCACATCAGCACTGTAGATATCACTCATTTGAAACACTTCATTGAAGAAAGTTTAGTGGTACAAAGGTACCATTTGAAGTTTTCTGCAGGTTTAACATAATCTCAGTCACTGCCAATCTTTCTCATGTATCAATGTTGGAGGCAAACTCATTCAAAGTTCATAAAACTATGTTTTCATCATGTTTTTTTATCATTAAAAAACATGCTCCAGGTTGGGCTTGCGGCCAACTTACTTGAAGATTAAAATTCATCATTTGTGCAATATGGATTTCAGAACATATAGACTTTGTATAGAAGACAAAGATGAAATCTTCATATTGGGGCAGAGTTGGAGGTTGCAATGATGTTGGATATGGTTATTCCTGGAAACAGTGCATCTCATTTTGACGTTGGATTTGGGATTAGGAACAGATCCAGCCAGGGATTGTAATGAATGAATGAATGGTTGCTTAGAGGCACATCAACCACTAAGGTTATTCAGTGCCTAAAAGTGGTAAAAACATAAACGTTTATAAAATCAATATATGTAAATAATCTTAACATAAAATATCAACAAAATCCTTTCAATATATCAGTTATAGACAACAAAATTGTATAAATGAATTCAATTTAAAAGACTTTAAATACCATCTGATGTTTCGCGGTGCTTAATAAATAGGCCAATGACCTAAGTAAACAAGAGCTCCACACTTAAAATTGGTTATAAAGTCCTATTTGGTTTAAAAACGATACTATCACAGAAGTATCTACAGTATCAAATAACGAATGTAAATCTTGCACATTAAAATATTGAGTCCTAATTATATCAAAATCAATACACTGATTGTACCACTTAGATTATGTGATGTGTCCTGCAAAATAAAATGGGAATCATTTATAACTTTAAGATATATAAACCAGTTTATAAAGCACAGATACACATTTGTAACTAAAATTTAAAATAAAACTATATTGTATGATAAGATGTACATATCAATGGTACAGCTGGCACATTAGAACCTGTCTTCGAATACATACATAGTCTTATTATTTACACAAAAAGCAAGGGTAGGTTGGGGGTAATCTTGGCTTTGTTCACTCTGCTTGAAGAGTGGGTAAAATATATCACTTCATCCAAATATTCAGGAAAGGATTGAAGTTTTCCAGTTTAAGCAAGGCTGTTAACCAACTAGCTGAGAATTTTCTACCAATATATATATATATATATATATATATATATATATATATATATATATATATATATATACAAACTGAAAATAAATGTGAGCTAAAAAAAATAGATATAACATTATACTAATGTACAGCTAGTAGTTCCAGGGGTATGTCAGCAAAGCTTAAAATCTAAATGTTTGAAATTGTGGATTTCAATAATGCGGGCGTGCGGGAGGAATGGACGCGTTTTCTAGGAGCTCCAATTTCTAGGATATTAATTTCCGCTGTAGCATCTAGATTCTACATTCTGTACCAAATCTACCGCAGATTTAGGAATTACCTACCTAGTGATATATATTGGGAAGATTAGGAACATTTTAGGTGGTTTTGAAGTGAGATCTTATCTTTTCAAAACGAAGACAATGACTATGTTGGATTATATATATGAGCGTATATATACTAGGTACGTATTGAACCACAGCCAACACAAAGCGAAAAACAAAAAACGCGGATTACAATTGACAAGATAAATAAGATAAGCAGCGGTCTGATTATATAACGCTTTCCAGGAAATATCCACGAAAGCAAAACATATTAAACTCAGCACAACAATAACATTCCTCCCCCTCTGTATCGAGGACGTACAAAGAACCCGCATTAAGATCCAATGAGTTGGGCCTGAAACAAATTAAACTTTTTTCAAATAGCACATCAAGGTAGTGGGAGCAAATTATTTCTGCTATATATCTTATACATTTAAAAATCGAATTGAGTTCAACTGTTCAGAATATTCCTGGACAGGCTAAAGTGAAGAACCTGAGTTCGTCACATCTTAATCTCACTCTCAGATATATATAACACGTGAAATCACACAGGTGACACAAGCGTCGCCACACCTGAAACACACCTGAGGGCCGGTCATAAGTGATTGTGAATGGTTTGCAGATTTTAAGTGATTTTAGCAGTGATTTTATACAAATTGGATTTTAACAGAAGGATTTTAAAATAATATAACTTTTATGCAGCCATCGCTTATCAGTGTATAATTTCGACGCTCTGCAATTCATCGTATTGAATACAGTAAGTGAAAATAATTTTTGAATCAAACAGTTTTCAAGGTAATTGCACAAATTGAGAGCTTCTAAATAAATATCTCTCGTGCGGGAGTTATTTTCTCTTTTGATAACTACTTCTAAATAGATATTTTCTGTGCAGAAAATATCTGCTTGTTATCGGCATTCTATAAAAATTTTTACAGCATAGCAGCATTTGATAACAATTTCTAAATAGATTTTCTCTGTGCAGGGATTATCTGCTTGTTATCAAAAATTTCTCTAATTTCTCAAGAGATTAAGGAAATTTTCTTATATATTACATATACAGACGATATTCTAAATAGATATTTTCTGTGCTGAAACTATCTGCAGCTACTGAAATTCTCATTCTAAAAGTTCACATAAAATTACACACGTTCGTACTTTCTGTATTTACATAGAGTGAATCGGTATTGGAGAATGGCTACTGGTGGGACTATTGATGGACCTGAGATGGTAACCGAGGATGATTCGATTATGTTGGAAGAGGGCACCACCAATGTGAAGGCTCAGAGGTTAACCACAGCCAAGAAAAACACCAAATTGACTAAAGCTAATGAAAAATTGAAAACGGACATTGATGCATTAAAATTGGACATTCAGGCATTAAAATTGAACATTGTTGATAAAGATAAACAGATATTGGATTTAAATGAACAAGTCGAAGTATTAACAGCTTTCAAAAACAAATGTCTTGAAAAATGTAAGCCACAAATTGAATTTGACACAGAAAAAATCACAGAAATGGTATCAGAAATCAAGGCAAAAGATGCAGAAATAGCTCTACTGTTTGAAAAACTAGAATTTGAGAAAAAAACTATAAAAGATTTAGCTAAGTGTCAGGAACTGAAAGTTAGTACAGCACCCCCCTGTTCCTCCTGCCCCAGTCAAGCCTAGAGTACTACTGATGGCAGACCACAGGAACAGCAGGCTCATAGCTTATATGAATTTAGATAGTCCTTTTGAGTTAGTCCCTGCCATTGAGGCAGACTCTGTCTTTGAATTCGAAAAAGCTTTTGATAAAGATGTAACTTTTCCCCGTCTGAGGGAGTTCAATGCGATTGTATTGATGCTAGGGTCTTTGGATATAAAAATGGACAGGGATGTTGAGGAAATCTCTTCTAACCTGAATAGTATTGTTCATACTTTGAGAAAGTTCACTCATGCCTCATAATTATGAGGTTAAGCAAGTGCCTCGTCCTTTGAGGTCTGGAGGAGGTCTGGCGGCAGTCTATAGGGAGGAGATGGATATCACTGAAATTAAACACACCCACAATATCACTACTTTTGAAATGATGGAAATTAAAATTACTACCCCTGTCAGAACATGTACAGTAATTACCGTATATCGGCCTGAGCCCTCTGAAAAGAACAAGTATACATATACTCAATTTTTCGATGAATTTTCTGATATTTATCATATTATAGTATATATAACCATGAAGTCCTATTTATTGGTGATTATAACTTTCATTTAAATAAACCAGACAGACCGAATGTTATTAAATTCAATGAGCTGCTGGATTTATATAATTTAAAGAATCATGTAAAGGAGCCAACTCACATCTTGGGAAATACATTGGATTTATTAATATCGAATATACATAGTGACATCATTAAACATCATATAGTCGATGACAAATTATCAGATCACAGCATAATTAAGGTGCACTTGGATATGCAAACAAAAATAAAAAATAAGAAGAAAATCACATATCGGAATTTTAAATAAATGAACATTAAAAATTTCATAACTGATATTGAAGAAAATTTTGGAAGCAATAAATCATATAATGAATATGATCTTGATGACCTGTTAACCAAATATGATAAATTAACTGATGTCTTGGATAAACAGCTCCATTAGTCGAGAAGACCATAAATGTCAGAAAACCTGCCCCATGGATGTTAGATGAATTACACGCTGAAAAGAGACATAAAAGTAAATTAGAAAGGAAGTATATTAAATCAAGACTTGAGTGTGATAAACAGCAATTTCAAATACAGCAAAACAAATACAATAACATGATAAAAACGGCCAAAAGCAATTTTTTCGCTAAAAAAATAGATGAAAATAAGTCGGATCCAAAAATAAGTCGGATCCGAAAAAAACTTTTCAAAGTTTTAAATAAGCTCATGCATACTAATGAGGACACCCCCTTCCCTAAAAATAATGATAAAAAGGAATTGGCAACAGAATTTAATAATTTTTTCCTCGATAAAATTACAAAACTACAGCATGAAATGGATTCTAATGCCCCTTTAAATGAACATGTAGTTGAGGAGCCAAAATTTAAAACACGCTTAAATAATTTTGAACCACTAAATGGTGATGTCAAAAAATTGTTAAAAGAAGCAGCAAAGAAGTCTTGTGAACTTGACCCAATCCCCACATGGTTATTGAATGCGTGTATGTCCCAACTACTTCCGATAATAGCTGAAATTATAAATAAATCCATAACTCTGGGCGACATGCCTGAAAACATGAAAGAAGCAATTATTAGACCCTTGATCAAGAAGCTTGGTCTAGAATTAATTAAGCAAAATTATAGACCCGTATCGAATCTAGCTTACATATCCAAATTAATTGAATGGGCTGTAGCAAAACAGTTTGTTGGCCATCTAATGAGAAATAACATTCAAAGCATGTTCCAATCAGCATACAAGGAATTTCACAGCACTGAGACAGCCGTATTGAAGGTTCAGAACGACCTATTAATTCACATTGATGAAAATAAGGTAGTTAAGCTTATCTTACTTGACCTCTCAGCGGCCTTGGACACCATTGACCACAAAATATTGCTGAATCGGCTGGAAAAAAGATGTGGTATTGGAGGCACTGCACTCCAATGGTTTAGATCTTATCTATCTAATAGAAGGCAATGTGTCATCATAGACGGGAAAAAATCTGAAAATATGAATATTAATTATGGTGTTCCACAGGTTAGGTACTGGGCCCTATCCTATTCACAACATACATGGAACCAATTGCTGATCTTATTGAGCAATATAGCCTGAGGCATCATGTCTACGCTGATGACACCCAGCTTTATATTACTTTGGACCCTAAATCAAATGAGATGATGGAGAAATTTACAAAGGAAATGGAAAAATGTATGAATAAGATAAGGAATTTCCTACTGGAAAATAAAATGAAAATTAATGATGGTAAAACTGAAAAAATACAATTTTGTGGAAAAAATTCAATTTTGAAGAATAAAAATATTCCTGAAGGAGTCATAGTTGGACGATCTGAAATCGCCAGATTGTCAAATGTTAAAGATCTGGGAGTGATTTTTGATCAAGAATTATCTATGAAGCAGCAAATAAAGAAAATATGTAAAAATGGTTATTTCCATGTTAGAAATTTATCTAAAATAAGAGGTTGTCTTGATGAGAAAACTACAAATACGCTAGCACATTCCTTTATAACTTCTACACTGGACTATGGTAATTCTCTACTGGCAGGAATGCCAAAGTGTGAACTTGCAAAGCTGCAAAAACTACAGAACGCTGCAGCCAGGGTGGTGGGAAAATTGAAGAAAAACGACCATATCACCCCTAAATTAATGGATCTTCATTGGCTGCCAATCTTTGCAAGAATTGATTTTAAAATATCTCTACTAACATGGAAGATTCAGAATGGCTTTGCCCCCAGTTATTTATCAGACCTATTGAGGCCAAAAAGTGGTGAAAGGAACCTACGGTCTTATGATAATAATGAGTACATAGTTCCAAAAACAAACTCTAAATCCTATGGTGATAGGGCGTTTGTGGCATATTCCCCAAAAACCTGGTATGCCCTGCCCCTTGCAGTGAAAAATTGTATATCTATTGACTCATTTAAAAAGCATCTGAAAACTCACTTATACCAAGAACATTATCTTCTCAAGCGCCATGAGCAGACCTAGTCTGGAATAGCGCTATAGAAATTTATTATTATTATTATTAAAATGTAAAACCAGTGCCGGGCAACCTGTGAATACATGGATATCATAGGGACATATGTGAATACATTGATATCTGTGAATACATCGATATCAGATCGCTGTATACATCGATCAAATCAAAATTCTTGCCCAACTTTCTCTTTTGACGATACACAAATTCAAATGACATTCCACAAGTTTTGAAACCAGATAAGGTTAGTAAAATTAACAACTCAAAATTGTGCCTGAGCATTTAAAAATTTATGAAGTTACACACCATCCTTTGGCCAGGTTATGATCCCCAGAATAGTATATTCCCATGTCAAATGCATGCTAAAAACGAGTGAAAGTTGTTGTGACTTTGATTTGACTGCATTGTGGGTTGTGATTTATAATCACCAGGTGTCACTGAGCTTTTTGAACACCAGGTGACAGTACAGTGAACCTTCTCACTTCCCCAACATCATCTCAAAAGTGACATCATTTCAAAAGTGACAGCACTCATTTTAACACCAAATTAACAAATTAATGCTTTATACCTTTAAGCATGTTTTCATAGTGACCAAAAGAAATTCTTTGGGTTTCAACTAATACCTATTTAAATAATATTTATATAAAATAAATATTCATCTAAATAAATATGAAACCTTTCCAGATATGGCAACATTTGCGATACCAGAGGTTTTATTTGAGGAAGTGGTGGAGACGGTAGATAATGAAGAGATGGAGAGAGATGGAGCAGAAGAGGCAGAGATAGGTGGTGGGGGTGATATTGAAAGAGGTGCACATGTAGAGGAGATACAGTAAGTGGAAAGGTTAGTATCCTGTGAACATAATATAATCAGACCTTGAGAGCTTTAACTCTATATTCTAGTTACAATTAATGGCAAGTTCCTCAAATTTGCTCACTGTATCACAGTTTCACACTAATATTTATTTCTTGTACAAAATGTTGAATGACAGATGGACAGAAAATTGCAATGAGCCTTGCTCATAATTCAAGTACAAAATGTTAAAAAAAAAAATGTTCTATTCTATTGGTAGAGACGAAAATATGTAAGGGCCAATTTCACAGCAGAGGGCCACATAAATGTGATGAGTCCCCGGACAGGAAAGGCAAAGGCGCAGGCATATTCCACAAGGGCGCCAAGAATAATTTCCGCCTGTGAAGCCCTGGACAACATATGTGGTGCTGGGGCCTGTCAAATAAAGTGTATGATCCAGCCTAACGATCCAGCCTTCAGCTATCCACCAGGTTAATGAATGCAATATATCCATACTAATTAAGATATGATATTTCTTTTTTTTTTTTTCCTGGATTACACTTATTTCTCTTTTCATTGCAGACTCAGTGAATGAAAATAAGGCTCCTTGCAATGAACAAGTGGAGATCACAGAGAAACAGGGAACCTGGAGCCCAGTCAAAGCTATTTTCCCTTTGTCACAAACAACAGCACGCAACAATATTCGAAGAATACCAGCGAGCTTCTGTGGAATATGCAAGATTGAATTTCGATCAGAGGCTGATGTTAGTTTGGCAAAATCAGGAAAGGGATTTTGGGTGGGATGTGCTAAGAAATGTGGATTTTGGGCACATGCCATATGTGTACATGTTCATTTCAAAACTCAAAAACAGCTAGAGAAATGGGCCTGCCAACATTTTTTTGTGGCAAACACATGCCTACCTGTTAGTAAGAAGCTCAGGTTTTGTGTTAATCAAGTATTAAAAAAGATTTAACAACATTAAGCTTGATGATTTCAATGATTCGTATTGGTAAAGAATTTTTCTTGGTGCCTTCATTGTATATTTATTTATATATTTAAACCATTAAATTGTTATCATATACATATGGTGTAAATTGTAAATTTAAGTTATTTCTCATATATACTGGTCTGTTATTGTCTTACCTGTTTGCATTGTTGATGATTTTACACCACATGATATATATTCTTGCATCTATTAAATTGAAGCACATCTCAGTACAAACTTTGTACATAACTGTACAAATGGAAATATTTGTTTACCTCATGTTCTGTACATAAAATATATATCTAGTCTTTATGTACAAAAGAAAATCACATGTAGCATTGATGGCGACTATTTGTTGTATTTGCAAGCTTTTTTGTTAATAAATAAAGATATCTAAATGACAATTAGCATTCTTTGTTATATATTTCTGTGTTTAAGTCAGACCATTATATCAAATACGTTTATATCAGCCCTATTGAAATAACACCCACACTTTTATGTTGATAATAGTACACTTCATCATATTGAATTCATCATATTGAACTCATATTGAGTTCAATCTCTTCAGAGCCTGTAATAATGCCATATGCACTTCCAAACTGCCAATGACTTCATAATAAAAGTCAACAAACACACTTTTCTTAGTTTTGTCAATCTTTGATTTCAAAGAATTTAATTGGTGGCTGAAATTTGTGGCAGAGTCCATATCTGGTAATGTTTGTATGAGGAGTTCAATGTCAGCAACAATGCTCTTCTTGTCTTTATTCTCCACTTTGGACATCTTTTCCCTTTCTTCTGTTGTAAAACATACAAATGCCTATTTAGGACTTTTGAACATGCCTATCTCTCCAATCTCCTTCTTGTACAATGCATAATTTGCCTTAACATGGTCCTTGACCTGTCCCAACAAAGGATCCAGGCATTTACCACTGACAGATCATATTGGCTGACTCACTTGTGGTGTTGCCAAAATCCCACTCTCCCTCAGCATTGGTCTCACCATGGTTACCTCATGATTGTGCTTAGCGAACCTCCGGACAGATAATGCATCAGATAAACCAGAGCACACCAAGAGGTCTTGTTTCATGCACCTTGGCAAATCTCACCGAATCGCCTTGAATCACCACAATTCACCTACTGTCTAAAGGTATATATTCGACCTGAATGTTGCACAAATGAACAATATATATAACTTTTCATCTTCCAAATTGACATAAATAGCCTTTTGGCACAAGATTCTTATTTGGCCTTTTGGCATGATGATCAGAGATGACCTTTTAGTATCATGTTTAAATATGACTTTCTGGTATGACATTTAAGCTAGATCATTTGTTTTGATGAGATGCAATTTTTGACTTGATTCAACTATTTTATTTTTATCAGATTGTGACCACCTGCTACTTTGTGGGGGAATCAGTGTGATTAAAATTTAGTTTATTCTGAACTCGACCAATGTACAAATGTTATTTTTACCATGTTGCCATGTTGATGTTTGTTACGATAAATATATGCTGGTTATGCTGAAATCATAAGACTGAATTTGATTATTCCCTGCAAATAGCAAACATCATTTAGTTATAGAGTACAAATTGATTGCTTGAACCTAGCTTCAGCCAGAACCCACATAAATATTAGTGATAGGCAGAGAATCACTTCAATATGAAGAACCTCATAACTGACGGAATATATATGGTTGGAATGAACCATTATCATGGAGAGGTGGCAGTGGGGGAAGATTTTGTCTGACCCCTGAACCGGCAAACCCATTCCATAACAAAGCTGGGGCAGTCACAAAGGATGGCCATATATATTGACATTTTGTCAAGGATCGGGCAGAAAAATTCAATATCTCTACATTCAGTACAAACTGTGCTGAAAGTTAAAGGGAATTGGAAATTGTTTCCCAGAGACAAGGGCCAAGACAGCTTGCTACCATTGGACTAAAAATCCATGACAAGGATTATCTGGGCATGAGGGCATTCATGAGAAATGGAGGACTTTCAGTCAGAGACTAATAAGCCATACATGATCAATAATATGTTTTAATGGAATGAATCAGGACATAATGATATAAATACATCAATGGTATGAATGTGTAAATATATCAAATACATCAAAGTACCTTCTGAGACAAACATCTAAATATTTGCACAAAATAATATTAACTTGAGTTGTGGATATCGTCCTGCCTTTTACAAATGGCAAGATTGTGTAAATATATATTACAGATGGTTAAATAGCAATTGTACAAATGAGGTTACCCAATACAGTGATGTTTTAAAAACATACTAGTTAAGTGACTGATCAGTAGTTGAACAATTCAGAACAAAATTGTCACCAATAGTTTTCACTTTATGCAACATATTTTTGCCAGTAAATGTATATGCCCAGCTGCAGAGATGTGGTCATGGATGAGGGCTTTGACAATGGACAATTATATGATATATCATGTCATATTATATAATATATCATATATGATATCAAAAGCAAGCAGGAGGTTTAATATTCCGGATTCTACAAAATGACAACGTCCCCAAGTTGGCCCTACTTCAATTCACTCTCTTTAATTTTAGTTTTCTTGGTATACATTTAATATACAAGCACAAAATCTTTCCAAGTTTGAATCTTGACATTACCTGCTGCTGAAATAGTAGTTGGTAGATACATTAGTTCCAATACAGGACGTAAAATGCGTAATTTAACAATGCACCTCCACATTTTCTGCATGAGCTATATATTGTTTCCAAATAATACAACAATAAAAGACATTTGTAAGTGATCATAAGTTGTTGTTTTATTTATTATATGTAAGTGGAGAATAAAAATAGTTGTGTAAGGTTCGATTTTATCAGGGGGGGGAAGATGGGAAAAGTGAAACTAGGTCAACTTTAGCAGACGATCATATTGTCAACAAGTAGCTGTCATAATGGCAGAAGAAGACAACTGGAGTTTAGAGGGAGATGCTGGCCTTGAGGAGATGATTGACAGTGGTGAAGAGGAGGAGGCAGGGGCAGAAAGAGGAGGTGGTGATGCTGATGGAGTGTGTGATAGTAGACCTTGGGTCAGATTAATGGATAGTAGTGACTTCTCCCCAGTCGTACAAGTGCCATTTGATGACCAAGACATTGGGCCTGTCAATCCACCAAGGTAAATTTCAATAAATTTATAAAATATAAAAAAATTAATAATACCAAAATTAATCTGTAGAACTGACGATAATATGGACTGGCAGAGGTGCAAATTGATATAAACCATAGTTTTGTCAATAATTGGAGTAAAAAATTTAACTTGGAGAAGTCTTGATGTTTCTAGCAAGGTAAACACAGTTGCATGTGGCTACGAGATTTTCCCCCCTAACTGGGACAGGGCTCTGACCACCTAGTTTAAGAGAAAAAGCATTTGGTCCTCCTTACAGATATGGATTCACAAATAAAAAAGCTGATTTTCTGGCATTTTATACAAAGTAATTGGTATATTTATATTTAAAAAGAGATGATGCGAGCTTGAATACCAGCCGAAAATGACAAAAATCTCAGTGCAGAAGACAAGACTTGTTGATGTGGGTCCATCTAGTGTCACGGGACAAAGTTATTTGAGGTGCAGATGGGGTTTCAGCAAACTAACACAAATCATATGGCCATTCACATCTGTTTGAATTCTCCCACCAAAAATGACCACCCCAAGCCCAACCCACGATCCTGATCCCACTGGGTCCTCACACTTCTCAATCTCACTTTATTGATAATAAATTTTTCACATATTTCAATGAATATATGTGGCAAATCCCTGATGAGACTAATGATGACAGGAACTGATATGGAGAAAAGCCCTGTAATAATTAACTGGAAAAATCCAAAAAAAGAATAAATCTTTTTTAAGTACATTTTAATTGTTTTTATTCAATATATAATATCAACATTTACATTGCAACTACAAAAATAGATATACAACATATTTTCTATTATACAATTTGGCCATAACAAACATGTTTTGTCAAAATTATATACATTTCAGTGTAATATAATACAGGGGTAGGAGAGTAATCAAAACATATCTGTATGCTATGACGTCATACCATTGCTCTGATCCAATCTGGGTGATTCTGTCACATAAGTTCTTTACTTCTCACAGAAGGCATACAAATTGCATCAAAATAACTGAATGAGTGACCTCAGAGCTTTATGCCTGTCTGAGGTCACTCATTTAATATCAAATTTTGTTACAGTTGCATGAATTCCAGCATGTTAATTATGATGGTGTAAATTTTATAGTTAATCTTTCATTTCCACTTTTGTATACAATGTCATTTTTTTAAAAACTTTCAGATCAGAGGCCAAACCACTAGAATTTTTTGAATACATGGCAACAATGCCTGATGAAGAAGAAAGTGTATTGCAGCTGTTATTAGTAGAGACAAACCGGTTTGCCCATCAACAGGCTACGACCAATTGGGTGGACTTGACACTGTGAGATGCATGTTTTTGCGGGACTAGTTCTCACTATGGGCATCGTAAGGAAACCAAATTTGAAGTCGTATTGGACGACAGATTTCTTGACTGAATCTCCTGGTTTTGGGAAAGTGAGCATAGCATTTTCAACATTTATCGATGTATTAGTTGTGTGAAATTTGAAATGGATTAGAACCAATAACAGTAACCCTTTGATTTATATGCTTTTACTGATATGATTTACTGGAACCATGTAATTCCTATATTTCTTTTCTAAATTGCAGAGATTATGACAAGAGATCGCTTTCTCCAGATATGGAGACACTTTCACACCTCCGACAAACAAAAATATCCAGCAAATGGCCAACCAGGGTATGATCCTACACACAAAATCATGCCCCTGGTTGGACTTTGCAATGACATATTCACAGCAAAGTACCGTCTGGGAAGAGGTATAGTTATAGATGAGTCCATTTAAAGGACAGTGGATTTAAAGGACAGTGAGTATGAATTTGACATTCGACTTGATAAGAGAAATAGCATCAATTGATTAATCTGATCCAAATTTTTATATATATTTGTTGAAAAATTATATCGTTTCAGAAAAATATGAATGATTTTACTTTCAGCAAAAATTTTTGGACACTGGCCGAATCTAGTTCGGGGTTTGCGTCATGTTTGCTGCCGTACAAAGGCAAAAAGTACGAAAATGATTTGTCAAAAGGGATGCCGATATCCATTTCAGCATAAAGTAATTGCAATGGACTATGCTGATATATAAAGGTTGTTTGCCATGCTACCTTGCGGATGGCTTACCTTCCTCATGGTTATTTAGTTCTTCTGAATCTGGTTTTATGAACACAGTTTTATTTGTTATCTATTTTAAACAGATCATTACACCCTATGCCAGAAAATGTAAACGGAAGATTCTCCTTTTGTTAGGTTAGATTCTCCTTTTGTTAGTGTGGAAGGATTGAAAATTTGCCGACAAAATAACACAGAACTATTTAAATTTGCTTTACCACCAAACACAACCACATTTTTGCAGCCATTTGACATTGCCTTTATTCTTTGGCTTCAAAACTGGATCTTGTACGAGCTGGACATATTGTAAATAAATCAAATTTTGGCTTAGCCTTAAAACAAGCAATAATTGATGCATGGCCAAAGTCCAAAGTCCAAAAAGCCTTTAAGAAAACTGGGATTCACCCATTTGATCCGACAGTAATAGACAAATCGCATATCCTAGAATTGAATGACAAACAAATTGTTGATCCACACGTAGATCCTTCAGCTCCAGAGCCTTACACAAACTGCATTAAAGAACAGAGTCAGAAATCTCTACCAGATCCCTGCTCAGAATGTGGCGCCTGACGCCATGTAAAACTTGTTTAATAAGGAGTAACCAAGTTGTAAAAAAAGGACTAAGAACTGACCCAGTGGCATCAAAAGTCCTACTTTTGTTTGTTTGTTTGAGGTTTTACATCACTTTCAACATTATTTCAGTCATTTCGTGATGAGACCTACTTGTAGCAGATATAGTGCTGCCTCACTGAATTGTCATGTCACAGGTCCTTGACATGACAACCCACCCGGTCACAGATTTACAAGGACAACGGGTTAACCCTTTAAGCACGGGCATCAGCTCATATGGGAAATCGAATCATGAGTTCAATCTCGGCAGTTCGGATTTCGAACCCACGACCTTCGGATCACCACAGAGGAACTGGTGCTAATAAGCTGGCACTCTAACCAACTGCGCCACGGCCCATGGCCTAAAAGTCCTACTTCCACCACATGACTTTAAAGAAAAGAAACAAACCAGAAAACGTACCCCAGCACAAGTCTTAACATCAAATAAAACATTTGACAAACTTGACAAACTTGACAAAGCCGCAAAGCAAAGACAAAATTAAAGCAGAATTTCTGCAATACAAGATAGGGATGAGCTGCCCACCATTCCAAATTCCAAGAAACGTGTGAGGTCAACAAAAACCCCAGTTGATGATGCTAATAGTGAATCTCTTATAATTCAGGCCGGCGACTCTTCCACAGGATTGAAGCGATCTTCCTGGGAAGGGTGTGCACCAGACTGGGCAGACTCATATGTTGACCTGGAAGAACCTTCAATCATCAGCACAGCATCTGCTATTAATACAGAAAGAACACATGAAAGAAACACAGGAAATGATGAACTTAATAATAGCGCAGGAAAAAGGGCATTCAAAGGCAATGGCAAAGGCAAAAGCAAAGCAGTGGTGCCAAAAATAACATGTCCAATATGCGGCGAATGAGAGAAGACAGGCGATGGTGAGCCCCTCTGGGTTGGCTGCGATAATCTTGAAGAATGCACATACTGGCAACCAAGTCGATGTGCTGTTAACCCCTAATGGACAGGAAGGACGGCAACGTTCACCACCGGTAACGGACGGGAGGGACGTTGACGTCCCCATTGTTCTGGCTTAATGACGTCATTTGTAACATTCTGAAGGGCTGCAACTTGTTACAATATAATCATGATAATGACGTCAGACAACTTGGATCATGAACTTTTGACCCCAGCACTTCATTGAGCATATTGAGTAACCATGGTTATAAATTTCATCAATTTAGTATGTAGATACACTAGTCCAGAAAAAAATTGGCTAGTCCTGCCAATCAACAAAATTTAGAGAGGCTAGTCCTTTAGGGGTTAAGAGGCCAAACCGGTATAAATCAAGAGGTATAGGTATACACCAGTACACAAAGAATTACACTGCACACAAACAAATCAAATATTCCTGCTCAGTAAACATAAATGTCCAATACCAGTCCCATTAAATCAGATAGATCAGTCTGATATCGGCAAGCCAGTATTGCTCCAATCACCTTTTGCACATTGCTTTGATGTTGGTCCAGTACTGTGTGCAGATACAGGTCTGATGCAGGCCCTTATAGGGATTAAGCACTAATTTTGCACACAAAAAAAACAAAAAAACATTTAAAACGGACATTTTGATTTATTTGTTTGTTTGTTTGGGGTTTCACATCACTTTCAACATTATTTCAGTCATTTCGTGATGAGACCTACTTGTAGCAGATATAGTGCTGCCTCACTGAAATGTCATGTCGCAGGTCCTTAACATGACAACCCCCCCAGTCACAAATTTACAAGGACAACGAGTTAACCCTTGAGACACGGGCCTCTGCTCATATGGGAAATTGTATCACGAGTTCAATCTCGGCACAGCTGGGATCGAACCCACGACATTTGGATCACTACAGAGGAACTGGTGCTATTAAGCTGGCACTCTAACCAACTGTGCCACCGCCCATGGCCACCTCACATATTGATGACAAATGTATTTGTCTTTCATGTCTATTAACTTTTTGAATTTTGAATGATGCATGCCCATCACTGTCTATTGTGAAATTTATTTGTACAAGAACCTATGATTTATAGCCCCCTAATGAAAGCACACTTTTTTTCTTGGCGTCATTTTTTATAAGGAGTGTTATCATAGAAGCCACTGAAAGGTAAAATGACATCATAAGAGTATGGCAATATACTTATGATGTCATGAAATATATTGTCCTTTGAATAGTGCCAGAATGACGTCAAGCAGTCCTACCCTACTTAAAGCCTCATCACGCTACCCGTGTTTACCTGTCATGTGCAGCTAATGGCTAAGACCTCTGCTGGGAGTGCAATCTTATAACTATGTATTGCTCATGTGGAAAAGCTTTCAATACACCAAATTGTAGGTTTAATGCTTAAGTACCTGAGGGTATTTATGGGTGTTGGTAGTGAGTGTCCTCTGGTGGCAGATTTTCTGAGGGAACTACTTTCTTTTTATGCCAAAATGGAATGTTTTCAAAAAAGTATGGGAAAAATGCTCAACTGTCAAAAAGAGTTCCTTTTTCATTAAAGCTTTCAAGTCATGAAATGACATTTTATGGTATTCATTTTTGTAATAAATGAAAAGCTTTGTAGTAATATGTCACTGCTCCAAAATATATTTTATCATGTCAAAATGTTAAAGGGAAAAGGTTCTGCAGATTGTGGGATCATAATAAAGTGGATTTCCAAACAACTTTGTAAAAGTGATCTTAACAATATTTACTGTGATCCTAGTGAAACAGATTTTCTATTTTTCAAAAACATTGAGAAAAATAGAGGTAAAGTACACACTTGATCACTTCTAAAATATGAATTTTTTCACCTCCCTTCACATATCTGATTGCCAAACTTCCTTTTTATTTCCAAATTATGCAAATCAAAATGAGAAAATCTGTTTCATTAGGATCACAGTGAATTTTCTTCCCATTGAAATTAAATAAACACAGCTAAAAACAAGCCTACTCCTGTTCTGTAATCTGCAGAACTGATGTGCTTGTCTTGTTCATTTCTCATCAAAGCTATCAAGGAAAATTAGGACAAAATACTATTTTGAAAGAAATATACTCCACCTCTGTCACTGAAAAATAATTCATTTAAAATCACGGATAAGTGTCAATTACGGCACATGGTGCATTGGAACCCCTGAAGATTTGGGGTTCTGCGCATGCTCGAGTTGGGATCGGTCTTGATTTTATTGAACTCCCGTAAAAATCCAATTTTTTGCGGTTTATGAGATGATTATTTATTCTTGGATTGGAATTTATTTGAGGAATACCTTGCAGAATCCTAGCCAGCTGTTACAGTATCAATTTCATATTTTTGAAATTTTTGGCAGTTTTTTCTGTGAAGCGAATAACAATCATTTGTCGCTGCTTGACACTGGCCATTGAATGTTTTCCATGTGGTGAACTGTGTGAATCCACTGTGGGACGTTTGACTCTATTGACTCTATTTTTGATGCTATTTTTGACTCTGACCAACTCAATTTTTGAATATGATTTGATGTAACTTAGCATTTTACAGTGACCTCCTATTCGGGCTTGGAATAGGTTGATTAGACATGGCATCCACTCCCTAAATAACTAGCCCTTTCCTTGGGGTATTTTCTGCTATATTTTATTTGCATTTTAAACATTTTTGAGCAGCTTAGGGGCAGTTTTTAGGTTGTGGAGTACTTCAGTAAAAAAAATCAGATTTTTAAATTTCCTGACTTCATAAAAAGTCACTGTTTTTTTCTGAATCATGAAGGAACACTTGTTAAAAGTGCACTGCAAA
The DNA here is from genome assembly GCA_949316495.1 of Amphiduros pacificus. Lineage (NCBI taxonomy): Eukaryota > Metazoa > Annelida > Polychaeta > Phyllodocida > Hesionidae > Amphiduros > Amphiduros pacificus. The sequence goes on along the minus strand of OX439012.1, from coordinate 11,785,140 downwards.
GTTATCTTACATATTTCTGAAGATGACTGCATTGCCAGTGTAACATTTAAAGTTTTATATTGCTTGAAACATCCAGCAGAAAAAAAATGAAACATCGAGTGGAAACTTCTCAATGTTTGAAATTATGAAAAGGATTGAAAACATCACCAGATAAAACACCCCTAAGGCAGTGAAAAACAACTCCCCACAACACACAAAAGGTGGGGGGTGAAATGTTGTCACATGGTACTAAACCAGTCATAACATGGCGGCCATTATGAATCCGAGGAAGCAGAAATTCTTGCCCATTTAAAATTTGGATAACACACTTAAAATATGAAAAAACAAATGTTATACAACTAGATATTGAAGAAAACAGATTAGTCTTTTTGTACAACCAGGCCATGCAGACTGTGAGTACATAATCACGACACCTGCCGTGTGTGTTTACCACGCGCAGCCCAGTGGGCTGTGCTAGGGCAGATGAAATTTGACGATCTCTCTCTAGCCGTGAAATGGCCGCCGGGCCCAAAATAAACAAAAGGCAAATTCATTGCTAGAGATTCTCGAGCTATAGAATTATTAGATCAGCGTTTTTCTGATCTCTCATAGTATTTTGCGCACCTGCTCTGCTTGCTGACTATTCGCCATTGTGATATATGATCCTGAATAGCTGTTTTATTTCTGCACTGGTTTTCTCCCTACCCGGTTCTACTTTTAAATTATGATCCTCCTCTGATATTACATTGATCCTTCACTGATATGACACTATCTGACTGATTGATATTTTTTTACATTGATTATATTGTTTGCTGAAATCTACCTTATCTTGTGCTATGTTTTGAATCAATTGTATATATACGTTTTAACTGAAAACTTGGTCCGCGTGGTGTAGGTGTATAACGAGTTCTAATCTGGTTGTTTATACCTCAGTGATGCGCGTATTGATGCGATTTCGAATGAATACGAGCATGCCGATTATTTGTAAAGTATTGATTAGTTGGAACTATTTTGCGTCGGCCATCTTTAGACTGGTCCCCCATCGAGTGTCAAGAACATCGTGTATATACACAGATGGCGGCAACCAGTCTATGGCTGTACGCGCCATTTTCGGGTCACGTGACGGGGTCAAATGAGGTGCGCTTTGTTTACAAATGTTTTTAAGTTAAAAAAAAATAAAGTAGTTGTCTGAGGTATAAAAACAAAACATGCCTCGTCGGTCAGCTGTGTGAGCGGATTCAGTTCGTTGGTGATGGCGGACGGATACCCTTCGCCTTCGGCTCAGGGTATCCTTCCGCAATCACCAACTCACTGAATCCGCTCACCCAGCTTCCCGACTCGGTATGTTTTGTTATAGAATTTTTTAATATTATCGCATATTTAATGTTTTGTTTCTTAGCACTGATTTAAACATGCTTTTATGGCAGCCATGACACTTTCATCCCTTATGCTGATCACAAGAAGTAATACTAATAGTTCATATATTTTTTTCTTCAAAGTGCAGACCGTGATTCAATTGCAGTTGTTTTGAAACTTGTTGCAACCATGATGTAATAATTTACTATGAAAATTTAGAAGGCCGGATTCTGAATTGTAGACCAGCCAAGTGAGCAGTAATAGGGAAATGTCAGATTTTCAGAGTAAAATACTCGAAAATACAACAGGTTCTAAGGTCAACAACTGGATATTTTGAAAAGGGCTACTTACAGGGATTAAATGACTGAAGTTTGAAATGGGGGTTGTGTTAATTCTATTTCAGAGTGACCATGTAATGATCCGAGATGATTTATAAAATATGTCTAGTCCAATACAACATTTCTTTTTCTCTTTGGTAAAGCTTATGTCCTTGTCTAATTATATGCATTTATTTCCACTTATGGCAAGATTGTGCACTAATTATTTGTTAAACGTCCATATTCCAATACAGCCTTAGGATATTCCATCTTATCAAAAAAATGTCTGCAAATATCAGATCTTTGTGCTCAGTCCATCAAATTTGCATGTTATATTTCCAGAATGTTATTCAATATCCTCAGGGTGCTCTCTCTATAATAAGAGAACTTTGCAAAATTCTTATAACCATGAAGGTTGATTTGACTGGATTTGTGAAGCTGGCTCTGCCATTTATATCTCATGGGCACTCAGAGCCTACAATTAGAGGGGAGAATGACCAAACATCCCCTGTTATGTGCATGTTTAATTTTAATATGGATCATTTTTTATTAAAGACCCTGACATCAACAATAGCCATATCAGGTCGACTTTCGAGCCTTTTACCCAGCATAAAAGTAACACTGCTATCAGTGGGAGTCGAACCCACCACCTCCCGTCCTCCACTTATTTGACCAACAAAGGCACAGATCCTACACTCTACGAACTGTACAAGTGGGGTTGGCTTACATATGGCCTACAGACTTCATATATTTGGTGTCCTGGACAAATATTAGGTTTCCTGGACAATATTAATTAGTGATACCTCACGTGGCCATAATATGCACATGCCTCACTCATTTGTGTATCACAGGGCTCCTGATCCGATTGTATCTGGCCCATTTCTATTGCATATCAGTGCAGCAAGTTACTGTGATTGGTTGTTTTATGCAGTCCAATAAAATATGCCCTTTTATAAAATGATTACACTGTGTCACTGTCTTATTCAACTTTGAATTGTCTTATCACTTTAAGTCTTCTATTCACAATATCTTTGAAGTGGCATTTGGATAATTTATTTAATTGGCAAATACAACCTGTAATAAAATATATCATAGTTGAATATATATTATTATGCCCTGATTTGTATCATTGGCAACAATGGATCTGTCTCAATATACATGGCAATTCTGCCTGAAATCATCCTAATATTGGTTTACAAAACATTTTTTTGCAATTCTATTCTTCATTCTCATAATGAAAGAAAGTAACCCCTTTTCTCAATTGTTTGATATTTTTCTTAGTTTTGGGATGTAAAATATCAAAAAGATTATTTCAGACAGTATATGTGTCAAAGTTCCAAACAAGGATGTTTATGCTAGAACCTAATCTTGCAAACAGATATTGTCAATCCTCCACCTACCTCTGCTTCCAATGCCCTGAATTGCGGCCAATACAATTAATGAGAATTGTTTTCTCACTAACCTATTATATGAGAATTTGCCTGACCCAAACCATAGGCCAATTGCCGATCTCCATGTTGTTGTTTTTTTCCCATTGAAAAGTACACACTGGAACTGTACAACTTTACCAGAACCAGACCTGTACAACTCCACTCTATTTAATCATTGGTCGGAGAGATTGGCAGGGGGCCTAGATGTATATAATGATAAATGACCTGGATTTGTCATGTCCCTATTTATGAAGACAATCAGAGGGGTTTGGAGGCAGAGGTTGGTAGAGAATTGACTACTGATGTTTAGCAGAGAAAAGATTCTGTAACTGTCTCTTTATTTCCATGGAATAGTGTACAACCTATCAAAACTTTTATAAAAAAAAAAACAAGATGCTCAATATTTGTACTAAAGTAAAGAGGTGGTCCCAATATTTTACTATGATACACTATACATTAATCACATCATGATCACTGGTACACCCTAATTAATTCTCTATTCATTTTGCACTGCACATTTCACATGGGATAATATATATGTCTCGGCACAGATGCTATACTGCACTGTAAAGTACATAAAATCATTTAATTTGATCTGTTAGTTGTCAGTTTACTGGCACCTGTACCGATTACTGTGTTAAGAAGTATGTTTGTAAAGTTTACTTATTCTACTTGCCAGATTGATCATAGATTAACATGGATGCCATAGCTAGAACTATTATAGGACTGTCTTTAACAGATCTTTACAGGGCAATATAAATAAATCCTATGATCAATCCAAATTTCAAACATGCACAAACAACTTGCTATTTATTCAAATCATTCATATAGTGCAGATATTACGTTCAAATCAATGTAAAATGCCAAATGTAATTTATTGTATAATTTATCTTCTTTCATTGATCACAGATCATTTATATTTAAGTTATTTCCTTACACTAAACCCTGTAATGCCTTAATAAAACCAGAAGGTAACTATCTTTGATATTTTCTCATGTTGGTGCCTAAAATAAAGTGTAAACATTGAGTAACGTGGAATATACATTTAGAACCTCAATGCACATTGCGCTATGCTTACAATCTCTCAGAAAAGGAATGCATATCTACATTATTCAAAACTTATTGCTGCTTCCATTTTGGGACTATATCACCGTAAATCTTTTAACCATGATTGTGTAATGATAAATAGAAGTCTAAGGATCACACAGAAGTGTTCATTTGACAGAAGATCAACTCAAATCGGCAAGACCAAAACAGACTTCCCAATAATAGTAGTATTATATATAAGCTGTAGAAATTGTTCCAGAATTATGAGCCAGTCATTTACATGTATAGGTCCCTAAACTTTGTTACTCCTCAGGAAAACATGGCAGGGATTAGTCCTTGCATCGGACTGGTTTTTGAAGAAAGTTTGTGAGTGGCTGTTTGGGAACATTGTCTATGCCTGGTAGGTGGTAGATGATACGTTTCCTCCGTGCCCGGTCCAGTTGGTATGCACATAGCTGCCAGGTTTGTCAAGTAACTCATATGTATGGGCTCCAAAGTAATCTCTCTGGGCCTGAAAATCAAAAGGACAAAGTTTTACTGGCAAAATCACTCTTGTGATAATTTTGTTGTTAAGGCTGTTCATTCACACATAACAATATAAATAATCTGTACTCATGTATAAATAATCTGTATGAGGTCAGCAGGGAGACAGGCTGTATGATAAGGATACCTACCTGTATGAGGTCAGCAGGGAGGCGGGCTGTATGATAAGGATACCTACCTGTATGAGGTCAGCAGGGAGGCAGGCTGTATGATAATGATACCTACCTGTATGAGGTCAGCAGGGAGGCGGGCTTTATGGTAATGGTACCTACCTGTATGAGGTTGGCAGGGAGGCGGGCTGATCTAGTAATGATACCTACCTGTATGAGGTTGGCGGGGAGGCGGGCTGATCTAGTAATGATACCTACCTGTATGAGGTTGGCAGGGAGGCGGGCTGATCTAGTAATGATACCTGCCTGTATGAGGTTGGCAGGGAGGCGGGCTGTATGGTAATGATACCTACCTGTATGAGGTTGGCAGGGAGGCGGGCTGTATGATAATGATACCTACCTGTATGAGGTTGGCGGAGAGGCGGGCTGATCTAGTAATGATACCTACCTGTATGAGGTTGGCGGTGAGGCGGGCTGTATGGTAATGGTACCTACCTGTATGAGGTTGGCGGGGAGGCGGGCTGATCTAGTAATGATACCTGCCTGTATGAGGTTGGCGGGCTGATCTAGTAATGATACCTACCTGTATGAGGTTGGAGGGCTGATCTAGTAATGATACCTACCTGTATAAGGTTGGCGGGGAGGCGGGCTGATCTAGTAATGATACCTGCCTGTATAAGGTTGGCGGGGAGGCGGGCTGATCTAGTAATGATACCTACCTGTATGAGGTTGGCGGGCTGGCGGGCTGATCTAGTAATGATACCTGCCTGTATGAGGTTGGCAGGGAGGCGGGCTGATCTAGTAATGATACCTACCTGTATGAGGTTGGCGGGGAGGCGGGCTGATCTAGTAATGATACCTACCTGTATGAGGTTGGCGGGCTGGCGGGCTGATCTAGTAATGATACCTACCTGTATGAGGTTGGCGGGCTGGCGGGCTGATCTAGTAATGATACCTGCCTGTATGAGGTTGGCGGGGAGGTGGGCTGATCTAGTAATGATACCTGCCTGTATGAGGTTGGCGGGGAGGTGGGCTGATCTAGTAATGATACCTACCTGTATGAGGTTGGCAGGGAGGCGGGCTGATCTAGTAATGATACCTGCCTGTATGAGGTTGGCGGGGAGGTGGGCTGATCTAGTAATGATACCTACCTGTATGAGGTTGGCGGGCTGGTGGGCTGATCTAGTAATGATACCTACCTGTATGAGGTTGGCAGGGAGGCGGGCTGATCTAGTAATGATACCTACCTGTATGAGGTTGGCGGGGAGGCGGGCTGACCGGTAGCCATCATAGAAGGCCAGAGCTGTGCTGAATGCTGGCATTGAGATGCCCAGGGTTACACTGGTGGCAACTACTTTCCTCCAAGAGTCCTGCAACAAACAACAGAATCTGTAAACATCCCGAAAACAGGCAGAAAAACAGCAAGGCAGCTTCATCACAAAGGCCTTGCATAGATCTATTACTATTTCCATTTTTCATGAATGTTCAATAATGGAGATGTTATTTTAAGAACTTTTATTCGTGTTTCTTGGACTTTTTCTGTTGAAACTTTATTGATACTAAAGGAAAATACTTTAAATCAAATCATATATCATTAAAATAATTGCATGTGTACCTGGCACTTGTGGATAGCGTCCCTGAAGAAATCATCCAGCAACAAATTGCTCAGTTGTGGGTTTTTGTCGTAAGCTTCCTTGATGTTCTTCAAGAATGCGCTAAAAATCAAATATCCAACTGTTATACTCTGTTGTTAAATCAGAAATTTTTTTTGTTTATCTCTCAGCCTAAGGGGCTATAAAATTACAACTTTACCGTATTTACTCGAATATAGGATGACCCTGTGTACAAGACGACCACCCAATTTCCGATTATAGGACAAGTCGGTTCTTCCCCCAAAAAAGTAGACAACGGCACGGCTACCATTCAAGTTTGGTGGCCATTTAAAAAGTAAAACGTAAATACGTAGTGTCAGGGACCCATCATTAAATCGCCGTTGGGGGAGTTTGTATCTGGACAGTATGAGCGAAGTTTATTTACTTTTCACGCTGATAAATCAATTATTCTTGTCATAAATCACTATCCACAGGTTGCCCTTGTATATAACCCCACCCGCCAAACATTGACTAAAGGTTTGGGTCCTAATTTCTCGTCCTATATTCAAGTAAATATGGTAATTGATTAATCACATGCTAATTTTGACAGCGACGTGGTTATACCTTCTAATGATGCATCCTCCCCGCCACATGAGGGCGATACCGCCATAGTTCAGCTTCCAGTTGAACTGTTTGGCCGCCTCCCTCATCAGCATGAATCCCTGAGCATATGATACGATCTTAGATGCGTACAGTGCCTGAAATATATCATTCATGGTCAGTAAATATCAAAACTTGAATTACCAATGTCATTTTTTATTACTGATTAGCAAATAAACACTTGCATTGTAATAACATGTTCTATTGGTTTTAGAAGTTATCTAAGAGTTTTTTATCATTGCAATCTGTATCCAGCGATATTTAAACAGAGATTGGAAAGAACGGGTCTGCCACTAGGTGTCAGCACGGTGCACCATCAAACTCCCGGGTCCATGTTATAGTATTTACTGTGATCAGTTCACCTGAGCGATAATGCAGAACTTTAGCTTGTTTCCAATCTCTGTTTGAAATGTCTCTGCTGTATTCTACATATTTGATCACAATGATAGAATAAGCATACATTTTTGATGTCCTCTATGAATTGTTTCTTGTCTCCGTTGTATTTGGTATTGGAGGGGCCCTGCAGGAACTTACTGGCATTGACACGTTCATCCTTCAGTGAAGATAGGCACCGGGAGAACACTGCCTCTCCTTTCAAATAAATTAAATTTTTAAATATACAGAGACAGGCACCGGGAGAACATTGCCTCTCCTTTCAAATAAATTAATTTTTTAAATATACAGAGACAGGCACCGGGAGAACACTGCCTCTCCTTTCAAATTCAATTAAATTGTTAAATATACAGAGCTTTATTAACATATTTGGAAAAAAAAATCCCAAATCATTCTCAAAATTTCTTTAGATACAGCCAGTATCATTGAGAGCTCAAAACTGCAATACAAGTTGCATTTGAAACATTTAACAAGTCTCCTACTGTTAAAAACAAAACCCACCAATCAGGGTGAGGGGGATTCCATATTCCAGAGCCGAGATGGCAGTCCATTTGCCGGTGCCCTTTTGTCCGGCAGCGTCGCGGATCTTGTCCAGGAGATGGCTTCCGTCTTCCTCCTTGAAGCGCAGAATATCTCGTGTAATCTCGATGAGGAAGGAAGAAAGCTCAGCTTTGTTCCAATCCTCAAGAACCTGAAATAAGCATTTTGCAAAACATCGTGAATACTACCTTTGTTTTTTTTCACAAAATTACCAAAATTTGTTTTTCAAATTAAGTATAAAAATATTGTCATCTGAAAATATGTTTTTCTTTCATTGACATGTCAGGCATTTGGTCAAATAATTTACAAAACAACTAATGAAATAACTCAAAATATATTTTTTTTCTTCTCAGTCTTCACATGTCTTTAATGTTTATTTTTATTAATCTGATCTCAATAATACAAAAAAAATTAATTAAAGTTTATTAAAGTAAATATCAAAAATATAATGTAAATATAGACAAAAAAACACAAAATATTTAATTCAACTCCACATTGGTAGGCCAAATATTAAATGATTCATAATCTTTATTTTTTTTTACGACAAGGACTTAAATTTTTTTTTCTTCTTCCGGGATCTCAAACCCACCAATAGTTTGTACAACAAAAGACTTTAAAATATAAAACAATAATAAATCAGAACAGATAAAATCGTCAGTAAATGTGAATGGAGGCTGTGTAGGATGATTACTCACGTCTCCCATCTCATCGTTGGTCATGCCGAGGGAATCCTTCATGAGGTGGTAAGCCTCGCAGATCAGCTGCATGTCTCCATACTCGATCCCATTGTGCACCATCTTCACAAAGTGACCCGCACCCTCGTCTCCAACCTGATAACATCGCAGCACATTAACCAATCATATACTCCAGGCCTTAAACTATACAGGGATTATATACTCAGTACCATATCAGCCTTTGTCTCCAACCTTATAACATCACAGCACATCAACCAATCATATACTCCAGGCCTTAAACTATACAGGGATTATATACTCAGTACCATATCAGCCTTCGTCTCCAACCTTATAACATCGCAGCACATTAACCAATCATATACTCCAGGCCTTAAACTATACAGGGATTATATACTCAGTACCATATCAGCCTTCGTCTCCAACCTTATAACATCGCAGCACATCAACCAATCATATACTCCAGGCCTTAAACTATACAGGGATTATATACTCAGTACCATATCAGCCTTCGTCTCTGACCTTATAACATCACAGCACATAAACCAATCATATACTCCAGGCCTTAAACTATACAGGGATTATATACTCAGTACCATATCAGCCTTCGTCTCTGACCTTATAACATCGCAGCACATCAACCAATCATATACTCCAAGCCTTAAACTCGGGGACTTTATATTCTGGATGAACACGGGCTTATGTTATGATCTAAAGGCCCATAACCAAAACCATATTGACTGGCAAGTACTCATACTTTATTATGAAGCACAAGTTCAATAGTTGTGTCGATGATGAATCTAATTGTTATGGAAATTAATTTTATCGCAGACTAAAATTGTTGTGCAAAACCATTACTAATCCAGCTGATAGAGTCCATTCTTTATTTAATCATGCACTTGCAAATCTTCTCACATGTGCAGATGGTATATACAGAGATGAAAGTAAACATTCGGGAAAAAACCTGAAACCCTTAAAAATTAACCTGAAGATGCCCCTACCCCCTTTCAGAAATGTCTCAGACTGAGTTCAGACCATTTTGAATTTCACATTTGAAGAAAAAAAACACGAATTCAGGTTATTTCCTGAAGACTTTCATCACTGTATATACTATGCTTCCATTACAGAAAGCTCAAGCACTTCCGGCAGTGGGAGTCGAACCCACCACCTCCCGTCCTCCACTTATTTAACCAACAAAGGCACAGATCCTACACTCTACCACCTGTGCTAGTGGGGCCTGTCACAACAGTTGATATATTATATTTATTATGTTTATATATATATTATATTTGCTACTAGCCACCAGGCCAGTAAAATCTAAGAATTACTGACCCAAACTGGCCAGCCTTTTTACTGAGGCCTGCTCATGCTTCTATTTTAAAGAGCTTTGATGATTATAGTATCAGATGCCTTACCGCATTACTTATATTCCTTACCGCATATTTCAATATGTACAGGCTGAAAATGCAGCGAGTTCACAGGTATGGATTACCATAGATCTGAAGATGTTTGGCCACTAAGGTCTGAGAGTATTGTATATATAACTCACCCAGTCACAGCAAGGCTCTCCATTCTCCACTTTGGCAGCTATGGACTGGAAAATTGGCTTGATATGAGGCCTGAAATTATAAACTGTCAAGTAACAGAAGTGGCTTGCAAAAAGTTTAGGTTTCTGTTTAATATTAGGAAGATTCCTGACAAATATATTAGAAATGTATGATTGTGACAAAAAAGAGTACTGGTCGCAGTGAGAAATTATGTAATTGTAATTACTACTTTAAATCATTAATTGAATATTTCCCTGCTGGCTTCTGTTCTTGCAACAAGAAATATTTCTGGGTTTAACTTTCAACCAAACAAAAACATCCATCCATTGTTGCCTTCACTCTTGGGACAGGAACTAACCTATTACTAACAAATTAATCCCTCACACTCTAGACTGAAAACAACCTATCACTAACACATTAACCCCTGACACTCTAAACTGAAAACAACCTACAACTAACACATTAACACCTCACAGTCAAGATTTAAAACAACCTACAACTAACACCATTAACCCCTTATACTCTAGACTGGAAACAACCAACTACTAACACATTAACCCCTTACACTCTAGCCTGAAAACAACCTGCTACTAACATATTACATTAATTCCTCACACTTAAGACTGAAAGCACCCTCCGATCTTCACTCTCCAGACAGAGGCTTACTTACCAGGCTTGTTCCGCTCCTCCAGGCATCAGGGAGGGGCCGTATCTCGCTCCGTCTTCTCCTCCACTCACTCCACTTCCCACGAATAGCAGACCCTTCTCTGCCAAATAACGCACTCGTCTCTGTAAGTGTCACATGTGTATCATTATACAGAACGTGGGATCCACAAAGACCTGCATTAGTCTGCAACATTTTGATCACTTTTATGCCTAGAAGTAAGGATAATATTCAAATCGTGATTGGCTGGCTCCAATTCCACAAGTATGCTGTTACGAATGACCTTCAGAAATGCATTATGACGTTACATAACTCCTTGGGCCACAAGTGCTGCCGGGCACAAAAGTGATGAAATTTCTTTGGCAGGCTGACTTACAACTCCAAGTGACTACAACTTGAAGTCAATGAAGCATAAGTTTTAAGTTTTTGGAACATGACTATGTGAATCTTCTCCCAAATCTTATAAAGTTTGCACACCCTTTCACTTTCAAATGTCAGGAATTGCTGAGATTTTTGTTTTACATCTTGAAGAGTATAAAATGTGCAGATGAGTAGTTCTTCATAGCCCTATGTTTGTTTGTTTGTTTGGGATTTTAATTCACTTTCAACATTATTTTAGTCATTTCTTGATGAGACCAACTTGTAGCAGATATAGTGCTGCCTCTCTGAATTGTCATGTCGCAGGTCCTTGACATGACAACCCACCCAGTCACAGATTTACAAGGACAACGGGTTAACCCTTTGGCACGGGCCTCAGCTCATATGTGAAATTGTATTATGAATTCAATCTCGGCATGGCTGGGGATCGAACCCATGACCTTTGGATCACCACAGAGGAACTGGTGCTAACAAGCTAGTGCTCTAACCAACTGCGCAACAGCCCATGACCACCCCCATGCTTGTGTCAAGCAGAGCTGACAAGGTCATCTAGGGTACAATCATCTGTAGAAGGGAGTGTTTCAATGAAAGTTATCTAAAATCCAATTTTCCAATCATCTTGTTTACTTACTCACCCTGCCTCAATTTTATCTTTCAAGAATTCCCCAAAACTATTTATTTTCACTGGTGATATCTTTGAACATAAGGATTATGTTATATGTGATAACATATACTTGTTTATCTTTGGTTTAAGTTTGACAAGCATTTAGAAGCCACTTTAAAAAAATGCAAAAATTGCTGTATGAGGTTGAATTGATGGTTATTCGTCAGCTTGTTCCATTATTTGACTTACATTACTGTCGTTGTACTCGGAGTTGCCGCCATCGATGATAATGTCTCCCTTCTCCAGCAGGGGGATCTGCAACAAGATCACATTCATTTATTCATTCATTAAAAAAAAAATTTTTTTTTCACTATGTACCATTATCACACATGTCAAATGATCCTACTTTTAGCAATGCGTACGTAAGTTCCTCCAAGCAATCATTTTGATGAAAACAATATTTGTAAAGATTCATTCAATGTTCAGCAGATTACTTTAGATTGTAAAGCTTGGAATGAATGAATGGTTGTTTAGAGGCACATCAACCACTAAGGTTATTTAGTGCCTAAAAATGGTAAAAATGAATGAATGAATTGTTTCACATTAACACAATAAAGTGCCAAAACAGTAAAAATAGAAACGTAATATTGACTAGAAACAAAATGTAAATGTTAATACAATATGTAGATAACACAAGAATTTATCAACTGTGAACAGCATTTATATAATATCAATCAAATATAATAAATATGGATGATTTGTTTAAAAGACTTTATCAGTATGATGTTTTGCAGTTCTTGATAAATAAGTCAATGACATAAATAAACAAAAGCTCTGCCCTTAAAACTGATTATAAAGTCCTATGTGAGTTAAAAACGATACTATCACAGAAGTATCTACAGTATCAAATAACGTATGTAAATCTTGTACATTAAAATATTGAGTTCTTATAATATCAAAATCGATACACTCAACTAAAATATGTTTAATAGTCAAAGCCCTTTGACAACCAATACATTCCGGTTGATCTTCACCTTTAAGCAGATAACAGTGCGTCAAATGACTATGACCTATTCTTATACGGGTTAAAACTGACTCTTCTCTACGGTTAATTCTAATAGCACCTTTAGTTTTGCCTAGAATCGGCTTAATTTCATGTAATTTATTAAAAATAGCTTCGTTCCAGCGTGATTGCCATTTAGAACGTAAAAAAACAGTAATATATTTCTTAAATTCTGTATAAGGTATTAGCATATTTATTGGCCGCTTATACAATGCTGCCTTGGCAGCTTGGTCCGCAGCCTCATTTCCAAGGATTCCAATATGACTGGGAATCCAGTAAAAACGAATCTCTTTATTTTCCTCAGTACAGAGTTTGTGATGCCGCTCAAGGATATTGTAAATAAAAGGATTTTTCCAATCCTTTGCTTTCATTGCTTGTAAAGAAGACAATGAATCAGAAAATATTAAAAATTTTCGATGTGGAGAAGACTCCACATGATCTAAAGCTAGGTATAAAGCATGAAGTTCTGCAGAATAAATAGAAGATTTATTTGGCAGACGTTCTGAATAAATATGATTGCCCTTAACAGCAGCTGCAGCAGCCTTGTCATCATCAAATGATCCATCAGTGTAAATACACTGATATCCAGTGAAAACAGATTTTATTTCATTATATCTATTTATATACAGGGATGGATCGGTTGAGTATTTCTTTAATTCTGACATGGCTACATTAATATTTAAAGATTCGTAGGTCCATGGAGGTGTTTCTGGATATTGAAATTTAGCTATTTGATTTGGATTTAAATTTAAAGATTGTAAAGATTCTTTGATGCGAATGCCAAAAGTTGGTATTGTATTAGATTTACTTTCAAAAAGGTCAACATAGTTTGGATTAAATATAGTATCATGTGCAGGATTGTCTGGACAAGCTGCAATTTTTGCAGCAAATCCACTGAACTGTGTATGATTACCCCTTCTTGGATTATTAAGTCATCAAAGACATAAAAATACTGTGGACTTGCCTTGATCAAGCTAACTTTTTTAATTGAAGACTAAGATGCCATTATATTTAAAGAAATATAAAATTTTTGATGCAGTTATGTAAACAATCAATACAGAACAAAACATCAACAGCCTATCTGTGTGAGAGAGATCACACCACAGTATAGTATGTAATGACCTCATTAAAAACTGGGTATGACATTGTTTATTTTGTGAGAAGAGAAAAAAATGTATTTGATGCCTGTGTTCATACTGACCAGTTTTTCGATGAAGTCGTCAACGGCCTTTCCGGCCTTGACGAGCAGCATGACGCGGCGTGGCTTCTTCAGCTTGGAGACCATTTCCTCCATGGAGTGTGCACCCACCACCTTGGTGCCCTTGGCCTCGTTGGCCAGGAAGCGGTCCACTTTCTCCACGGTCCGGTTGAACGCACACACCTGCAGACAAATATCACAACATATGCTTCATCACTAGTCTTTTCCGATGAGCATTATTTGCCCATGTTATATTGGTATGTGTTGAAGGATTTAAAGGAATTAAGCACCAATTTTGCAAAATACTTTTATTGCCCCTTTATAAAAGCATACTTCTTACTTGACATAATTTTTTTAATCAGAGGCACTGAAAGCTAAAATGACGTAATTAGAGTATGGCAATATGCTTATGACATCATGAAAGGTATTGTCCTTTAGAGAGTGAGCCATGGCCATTCATTTTAAGGACAGGTGTACTTACCACAAAGCCATGGTCGTTCCTTTTAAGGACAAGTGTACTTACCACAAAGCCATGGCCATTCATTTTAAGGACAGGTGTACTTACCACAAAGCCATGGTCGTTCATTTTAAGGACAGGTGTACTTACCACAAAGCCATAGTCATTCAATTTAAGGACAGGTGTACTTACCACAAAGCCATGGTCGTTCATGTTGAGTATGAGGTTCTGCCCCATCACTGCCAGCCCAATGAGGGCAATGTCTGCTCTGAAAAAACAAACACATTTCCCTTGTTTTACAAATGATTTTGGTTACTGGAATATTGTTAATGATAACTGATAATATAAATATCTTCATAGAAGACTTGTTATATCTAAATAATCATCATATTATTAGTTGGAGGCAAAGCACTACATTCTTGTGCATCAATGTGACAAAATATTTGCATGACCAGATGGTGCCACACATGATCCCTAAATGACCAGATAGTGCCACACATGATCCTTACATGACCAGATAGTGCCACACATGATCCCTACATGACCAGATAGTGCCACACATGATCCTTACATGACCAGATAGTGCCACACATGATCCCTACATGACCAGATAGTGCCACACATGATCCTTACATGACCAGATAGTGCCACACATGATCCCTACATGACCAGATAGTGCCACACATGATCCCTACATGACTAGATATATATGCTTGTGCATCAATGTGACAAAATATATGCATGACCAGATAGTGCCACACATGATGCCTACATCACCAGATAGTGTCACACATGATCCCTACATGACTAGATAGTGCCACACATGATCCCTACATAACTAGATAGGGCCACACACGATCCCTACATGGCCAGATAGTGCCACATATGCATGACAAGAAAGTGCCACACATGATCCCTACATGACCAGATACTGCCACATATGATCCCTACATGACCAGATAGTGTCATACATGATCCCTACATGACTAGATAGTGCCACACATGATCCCTAAATGACCAGATAGTGCCACACACGATCCCTACATGACGAGATAGTGGCACACACGATCCCTACATGACCATATAGTGCCACACAAGACCCCATGACCAGATAGTGCCACACATGATCCCTACATGACTAGATAGTGCCACAAATGATCCCTACATGACCAGATAGTGCCACACACGATCCCTACCTGACCAGATAGTGCCACACATGATCCCTACATGACCAGATAGTGCCACATATGCATGACATTTATTTCTTAATATCTATGAAATGTTAATAATAAGAAATGTTAATAATGACTATTTAGGGTTCACAACAACACAACTGATTGTTGGAGCAAATTATATACTTGGTCATGCATCATGTCACAAGATCATGGAACTGATTGTATTAATTAAACAATTTGTCCTTGATTATTGAGAATGTTCATGACAGACCTGTTGACTGCTTAATACATATGCGTGATATATATATGTATCTTGCATAAATGTATATGTATATATATGGAAATTGCTCATCGTATTTCATTCATTTTTAAATACCACTTCCTCTGTGCTTCGACATAGACCAATGACCTTGGATTTATGCTAATCATTGCTACTTTATAATGTTTGTGAATATTTCTGATAAGGCTTGCTTGCAAACTGCTTCATAAATGATCATTAAAATCCTTTTCCAGAAGAAACTTGTGCAGACAATTATGTTTTTCATATTTCACTTCTTTAAATAGTTTTTTTTATTCCCTTTGCTTTCTCACCTGGGAGTCAAAGTTATGTATTGCTAAGTAAACAGTCATTTATATATAGACATGTACTGATAAGTGAACAGTCATTTATATATATAGACACAAGCCAAACTGGGAGAATCTGTCACCAAATGGTAACACACACTGGTATAAATCAACAGACAATAAATACCCCTCAAAATAATTCTACCACTTACAGATTCAAAACTGCTCTTTCTACCCTGTTTCCATGCACGACCTGATCATCATGACTCTGCCTTTTCTACCCTGTTTCCATGCACGACCTGATCATCGTGACTTTGCCTTTTCTACCCTGTTTCTATACACGACCTAATCATCATGACTCTACCTTTTCTACCCTGTTTCCATGCACGACCTAATCATCATGACTCTACCTTTTCTACCCTGTTTCCATGCACGACCTGATCATCATGACTCTACCTTTTCTATCCAGTTTCCATGCACGACCTGATCATCATGACTCTACCTTTTCTACCCTGTTTCCATGCACGACCTGATCATCATGACTCTACCTTTTCTATCCAGTTTCCATGCACGACCTGATCATCATGACTCTACCTTTTCTACCCTGTTTCCATGCACGACCTGATCATCATGACTCTACCTTTTCTATCCAGTTTCCATGCACGACCTGATCATCATGACTCTACCTTTTCTACCCTGTTTCCATGCACAACCTAATCATCATAACAGTAACTCTAACTTTTCCCACCCTAACCTTTACAACCTATTCATCATGACTATCTTTTCCCACCCTGCTGAGCTGTCAAACCTTATCATCATGACACTACCTTTTCCACATGGAAAAATATGATAAAAAGTTAGATAAACAAAATAGTACAGTACAGAATGAGTTCTGCAAATTCAGAGCTATGACATTTCCCTTAAATGCCAGGCACTATGCCAGGCACTGTACCATATTTTAAACTGTACCATATCGATAATTTTTTTTTTGACAAATAACAGCTACCGAATGCAACAGTTCTAAAACCGTGGCAAATCCCTGATGAGACTTCAGATAAAGTCAAAACCGCTGGTAGGAGCCACATCACCACACTTTTCACTTTCCAGATTGTTGGTTCATTTATTATTACATATAGATCTATAATTTGGTACACTCTGACGCTGTCAAATCTCAAGCATATATCTGGAATGCTCTCCCAGTCTTGTCTTCTCAACTTTCAATGCCTGTGTCTCAATTCTGTTTCCTGATTTATATTTCTGTCTGAACACCCGGTCTGATGGCTAAAAGTGCAGTAAATAAAAAGAAATTGTGTGTGATATTTTCCGTATCATATAACATCTGAACAAATCTAATAAAATTGTCTGGAATT
The DNA here is from genome assembly GCA_949316495.1 of Amphiduros pacificus. Taxonomy (NCBI): domain Eukaryota; kingdom Metazoa; phylum Annelida; class Polychaeta; order Phyllodocida; family Hesionidae; genus Amphiduros; species Amphiduros pacificus. The sequence goes on along the minus strand of OX439012.1, from coordinate 11,767,461 downwards.
GCCATTGTACATAAATATGTTACATAAAACATGATTTTAGGGGCCCTTATCTATTTTCAAAATTTCTTGAAAATAAGGGGCTGTAAATCCCTACAAAAATTTGTGAAAATATACAACACAGTTGATTATGTAGGAATTGTAGCCTGCAAAAATGGAAAATATAAATTCAGTTATATTCTCTACTTATAACTATTACTTCCCAAAATATTAATTATATTAAATGCATAGCTGGGCCCATTTATAAAATGATTTTATGTTTTTGTTCACACAGATGCATCAAGAAAAAGAAAAAGTTGCTTAAACCTACATAGACCTTGTACCAAATTTTATATAAACATAACCCCGAGTTGATAGCTCTGCTGACTAGAATGAAAATACATGAACTGAGATAAAGTGCAACTAGCAAACAGGTTTTGGTTTCCATACATGATCCCAATTCAGTTTTTATGCGATATTCATTAATATCTCATTTGATACTATGTCAACATAGCTTCTGCAGTGATGGGGGACACTTTCTGTCACTTTAGTCATTCAACTTTGATCTTCTTAGAGCAGAGATAAAAAAGTGTAGTTAACTTTTGTGAATGGCATCAGAAATGTGTAGCACCTGCAACAATTCTATAGTGTGAAAAGTTTAATTGATCTATATATTGTCATGAGCAATATAAAATGACAATTAAAAAAATCATAATAATTTACATCCACATAAAAAAGAAATACTATGACTTTTATGCAATAGTGTATTATCGAAAAATAACTGGCAGTTATTGAGAGAGTAAACGCAAAACAAGTTTCTACCTGATGTGTCAATGTTTGTACACTGTGGTGATAGCATGATAGGCACCAAATGCACAAACTTGAGGTACATGATCGGGTACCTTGGTTAATCATAAAGTGCCAACGTTCCTTCATTTTATAGTTCCATACAAAATTTATATCGGTTCTTTACTGACGAGAGGGTACTTGTTGCAAAGTCAACGACTTGACTTATTTCGCTGAACCTGATGATAACTTTTAATTATGCACATTTAATGCTGCCATTAAACGATCTCAAGATGCTAAACATGACACTTACGTTGGTTGTGCCATGTTGTGGTTTTCGCCTTCAGGTGTTGATGTCTGTGAGGGTAGCGAGGTGCTTTGCCTGCTGACAGTGGTGGGGGACTGCGTACTGACACACACTCCCATACTGTCTCTCTCGCTCTCTCTCTCTATATATATATCAACTACAATGACGGCCCATTAATGCAAACAAAAATGATCTTTAAACCTGACTATTGACTTTACCTCAGTGGATCTGTTTGTGGGAATCTGATAAAATAAGGCTGTGATAAAAAAAAAAGCATCGTTTCTGCGCATGACCTTTTCTGGATTGGCTACTTTTATATTGGATGCGGATAGAAGCAAAGATATCACTCCGGAATGAGTCTATCGATCCACAGCTACTTAATGATAATTAGACATTTTTCAAAATTCTTTGATATTTTTGCTCTTATCTGCCCTTAGTAATCACAAATGAAGCATTCCCATGCTGATTGCTGACAGTTATAAATGGATCAAACATCATAAAATGGTTTTATGTCAAACATTTTACTTTAATATTATGATGAACCATAGAAGCATTCAAATGGTAATCAGTGGTTATCAAAGGAATAGATCTAAGGTGGCTTTCAAAGTAATAAAGTTGTTTGAGGTTTATAAAAGGGAGGTCAAAGTATATGTGAGAAAATATAAATTTCTATACCATGCTTACTGATAGGCCAGGATAAAAAAAAGTTGTTACAGTCATAGATGGTTTCTTGTGCAGATCTTCGGGGAAAAAATCCCTGCCTGGAGGTCTATTCTGAAATTGTTTATAAATGCCTTAAATGTCAGAGGGTTCCAGGTCTGAAGGTTATTGTCTTATATGGCTAAGCTCTGAGGTTCCCTGAACTTAATGTCTCAGCTCGGAGGTTCCCTGCCCTAAATGACTCAGCTCGGAGGTTCCCTGCCCTAAATGTCTCAGCTCTGAGGGTACCTGCCCTAAATGTCTGAGTTATGAGGGTCCCTGCCCTAAATGTCTCAGCTCTGAGGTTCCCTGCCCTAAATGTCTCAGCTCTGAGGGTCCCTGTCCTAAATGTCTGAGTTATGAGGGTCCCTGCCTAAATGTCTCAGCTCTGAGGGTCCCTGCCCTAAATGTCTGAGTTATGAGGGTCCCTGCCCTAAATGACTCAGCTCGGAGGTTCCCTGCCCTAAATGTCTCAGCTCTGAGGGTACCTGCCCTAAATGTCTGAGTTATGAGGGTCCCTGCCTAAATGTCTCAGCTCTGAGGGTCCCTGCCCTAAATGTCTGAGTTATGAGGGTCCCTGCCTAAATGTCTCAGCTCTGAGGGTTCCAACTCTTGTTGTCTCTGCTCCTCAGTTACTCCACTTTGCTACCACTTTGTTAAAAAGTTAATACATGTGCGATCTTCATTCCCCTTAAAAAAAAAAAGACTAATTTATCGTATCAGTCCCTGCCACTAATGATAAAAAGGTGTACAAGATCAGCCGCATGTAATGGCTATTCATCAAAATCTAGCTGTGAACTGATTAGTAAAAAAATAAATAATTATTCATAAAGATTCTGATTGGTTAGCGTCTCGGTCAGCCAACTGATCACAGATTGTGACCTGAGGCTGGGCAATTCTAATTGTATGATATTTGGTGGGCGTAACTCACATGTATGTGTCACTGGACATGGAGTTCCAAATCTCAAATGTCAATACAATGCAATGACAGAAGACTTAGTAAGAAGATTGAATGAGCATATTAATACTGATATAATGCAGAGTTTATCTTTAAAAGTAACTTATATTATCATGTAATAGAGGAATAAACTTAACCCATCAACACATACACATATACACAGGCAGAAAATGAAATGTGCAGTATATCATGAATATGAACTGTCATGCCAAAACGGAAACAGCAGTTGAGGCTAATATTTGGCAAATTGCTAAGTTAATAGCACATTAGAAAATGCATACAAACCTACAAGCCTATTCTGCCTTATTTGCCTTAAAACTTATACCAAATAATCACAACTTAAGAACAATATTTTACAGATTTCTCACTTCTAAATGAGAGCTTTGAATATGTTGTTAATGGTTAAAAAAAATCCAGACATCACAATAACTTTGTGGTTTCATGAAAGCTGGTTTCAGGTTATGGTAAACTGACCACTTGACCTTAATTGGTAATTAAAGCACATAAACACTGAAAAATTGTATTGGAAATCATTTTATAGCTTCATCCAATTGATTGTTTTTTTCTCTTGTGCCAAAATGATAAAACCTGACCAATAATAAGAAATGTTATATTCATAGTTTTATTTGACTTCTGAGTGTCTTTAACTAAAACTTATACTATTCTAAGTCAAAATATGTTACATGAGCAATTTATTATTGCCTGTATTTTTAGATTTCCATTTTTTTTTATTATCGGTAAACAACATATTTCATCTTATTGATTTTCATTTCAAATTGGAGATGTTGAGAGTGTAATATATGAATAGCATATAGTTCCTAATAAATTATTTGGTAATCATCAAAATGCTTAGCAGACAGTCTTTATGTGTTCCTGGTCATAGGAATGTTAAATGTCCAGCTGATGCTAAAAATAGCCTGATAATTTGGTACAGTCAAATTAGAGTTACAGTAATAAAATAGGCATGAAGGCCTGGCAACTATTTTTATACTTATACCTAATAAAGCAAGGTCCATATTGTCAAAAAAAAGGAAATAAATGAATAAAAAAGAGGTAAGAAAAAGTATGCTTGTTTATATGTTTATATTAGACCACCTCATGGAAATCTATATAAATATGATTTTATCTTGTTCTCATACATTCATTTATAAATAAATGATTTTCATAAATTGCCGGTAAGATACAAATGCCCGTACACTTCAAAGTATACCTTGACTTCTCTCAATATCATGCGAAGATATTTCCTTATAATAAACTGAACAACTTTACATTTAACTAAATGACATTTACACGTTTGACATTGAAAGGACATAGAAATAAACAAGACACAGAAAATGAACTCACTGTTCTTGCGCCATCTTGATCTGTCAAATGCGATTTCACCAGTCTTCGGTCACATGACCATATTTTCGGGTATTTTTTCTCTGAATCTTGAAGATGGAATTAGTTATGTTTATTTATTATCTTTGATTTCAAACACGGATCGCAAGATTTTCACACCAATTAATTGACAGGTCGAAAAGTGAAGTGATATATTTTACCGGAAACAACCGATCGTGCAAAAAGATGGCGGCCTCCATTTGGTAAACTCGCGGTGTGTTGAAGGACGTTTAACTTTACTGTATTCTTCGTGTAATTTAGTCAAATTTATTATTGAAAGGGCACAAACATACGGACAAAAATGGTGTTTCTAACAGCAATCAACATGATGGTAAAACAGCATAGAAACATGCCTGTGAAGTTCGGCAGAGTACAACAAATGTTACGATTTTCATGGGTAAGTCAACTCAACTTGTCAAATCAAGACACAGAGTTCGCTGGCAAACCAGATGGGCATAGGCCGATTGCCGATCTCCATGTTGTTTTTTTTTCCCCATTGAAAAGTACACACCGGAACTGTACAACTTTACCGGAACCAGATCTGTACAACTCCACTATATTTAATCATTGGTCGGAGAGACTGGCAGGGGGCCTATGGTCCCACTTACCACTTAGGTGCATTGTAGTTTTGGGTACGGTGGGCCATAAGCATTTCTAATCATTGTGTCGATCGACTAGACTTTTTCTTAGACCCACAGAATAATGATGTGTCAAAATGGTCTAAAGTGGATCTGTGACGTTATTGAACTTATTCTGTGATTGGTACTCGTGAGAGACCAGTTTTCCATCGCTACCAATAACCGCCGATTACAGCAGTTAAACTGGAGAAGACCCTTGTAGCCACTGCCAGTCACGGTCTACTTATGTAATTTCTTGTGGGTTGTAATCCGGCTTTTAGCTCTGCTGACTTCTTTGAAGTCGTAGAGCTTTAGAAGTGGGGAATAGGGATGGGCCCCGTTAATAATTTAGCGGGAAGATACCGATACTTTATAAACGATACCAATACTTGCACGATACCGTTACCGATACCTAACAATAGGCTACCATACTGTCCCATTGAAAAAAACAAACCTGAACTACACAAACAAAATTGAAAGTGCAAAAAAAACCTTTTTTGAACTCAATAAAGAATGTATACCGTATTATCCCTAATAGTCCTGTCTGAAGCCTATCTGCAGACCAGGCCTTGGTGCAGACTTACAATCAGAATCCACAGGGGTTTGCTATATCAGTAATTAATATACAAACAGTACTCACAACTTCACTTGCAATATGCATTCAAACATATCAAAGAAAACACACACCCCTTGTAACGTTTGCCACAAACACATGAATATTTCTCAATTTCACATGATGCTGCACTGTAAACAACTCCTCATGTTTGCATCAATGTGTAAGATCTGACACCTGAATGCTCATGTGGGTCACAGTATGGTGCCCAGTAGCACACCCCAGCCTCTTGTAACTTAATTGGTTAATTACCCTATAGGCATAAAGTCAAGTGGGGGAACTTCAGGGCTCAACACTGATTATAATAGATAATACTGTAGGTTAGTACAGTACCGGTTCCAAGAATCGGTTCAATTAGAAAGAACCGGGATGGTTCCAAAACATTAGAAACCGACAAGGTTCCCGGGACTCTTTAAGTACCAGGGCCCATCCCTAGTGGAGAAAATGTCTGTCTGTCTGTCAGTCGATCTGTCAACATTTATTTAAAAATCTTCTTCTTGAAAACTACCAATATTATATGTTTCATATTTTATATAGAGGTAGATATGGAGGTGAAGATTCAGATTCCTTCAAATATTAGTGATGTCACCATTGACCTTAGTGTAGTGACCTTGAAGTCACAAATTTTGTACTGAGCATATCTCAGCACCACTTATGAGAAGAAATTAAAACTTGGTATACAGAAATGTCTTAGGTCATAACTGTGCCTCTTCGCAGCAGAGTCGTCATACTTTTTAGTCATGTGACCTTTGACCTTGACCTTTGACCTGGACCTTGACACTGAATCGGACAATTAGAACAGACTGATCGATGATATGCGTTAATGCCTTAGCGGTATCAGAGGAACTTGCACAATGGAGACTATAAAAGACACAACTTTGCATGCCGTCGTGCAAAAAAAATGTGTTCATATACCAAGTTAAATGATTTTAAAAGATGAACAAAGATAAGTTCAACTACCCCATCAATGATTGTTCCATTTTCGTTTATTTAATTTTTTGTATATATATACCTGTATATGGATGAGCTTATTTTACTCTAATTTCACAACTACATGCTAGAAAAATATAATTCTTAATATGGGACAACTACATTTAATATAATTTGCCCATTTTTCAATGTATGAAAATTTTAAATAAACACATTAACATTAGCTTGTCATTATGATCATTTAACAGTTGGAATCAAAGAGCTCTTCTGGTCACGCATGACACCAATTGGTCAAGCACAGCTGTTGCATGACACTATTTGGGCATAATATGGTCAAGCAATGGATCTGTCTGGCCTCATTTTGTCATGTTCATTTATAACCAAGTGGAACTTTGGCTCCACCTGCTAAGCAAATGATAAAATGGATAAATAATAGTGTTTTTAATATATTTTAGAATTTCCGAGGTCGTAAAAGGAATTGTTACAAGATAGGAATCCGTTACATTAACAAGGCTTTGATGCACTCTACTCTCTGCAGAAAAGTGAAGAAAGTGGAGGCAAGAAGGGTGAGTATCTGAGTTTGTGATGTTCCTATCCTGTTCGGCAGTCATGGAAAAGCCAAATTTATAGGACAATCTGTGATTGCAGGACTTCAATAATGATGCTCAAAAACGGGCAAAACCGGGTCTCCTGTTTTAGAAGTTTTCAGTTCTAGAGAGGGCTGATGCTCAGTGAGAGGGTAACGTAAGGTTTTAGTTCAGCTGGTACGCAGTGAGAGGGTGAAACAAAGTTTTAGTTCTGGAAAGGGCTGGTACTCCGTGAGAGGGTAAAACAGGGTCTCTAACAAAGTACCATAATATCTAAACGTACCAAGTTATTTTCCCAGATCAAAAGATTAATGGATATAAAATTAAATGATTGAATTTCACTGAAATGTTTGTGTCAGTCTATAAAGTGTTCCTTGAATGTAATAATTTTTTTAATTTGTTTCACATTTTCTGTTCAGATACAAGTATATTTTCAGTATATATATCCATTGAAATATATTTGATTGAATTATGGACTAACTATGAAAAAAAATGTATACGATACTGTATGTATGAAATATGGGTGGTGTTTGTATTGGCTTCTCATGTCATTTTACTGGTACCTTTTTATTTGATGCATTAGAAAATTCCAATAAGCATCTGTAAAACTGATCTGAACTCTGGTAGAGTGTTCATATTGAGGTACTGAAAGGTAAAATAACATTATAGAAGATTGACATAAACTTATGACATCATGTATATCTATCTAACTTGGTGAAATTATATATATATATATATATATATATATATATATATATATATATATATATATATATATATATATATATATATATATATATATATATATATATATATATATATATATATATATATATATATATTTAGTATATGTATAAATGTCAGTGTTTATATATATACAGCATATATGTCAATATTATGGCCATCATTAAAGGTGTCTGGATTAAAGTGACTGGGGCCCCGGCACATGCCAGTGTATTGATCTGCTGGGTGTAGTAGAGAGGCTGGGTGTCTGAGAGTGCCATATAGCGCTGCTGTGGCTGCAGACAGTTATACCTTTATGACAGCATGATACAGGTAGACTAACACTACACCAGATGTGATACGTAGTTTACCAACCCACAGCATTGTGACACGATTACCTGGCAGAATATCATCATACTATGTTCATCACCGTGACACAATATGACATTTTCTGAAAACGGACCGTAAGATGATGTGACAGGATGAGGAGGATGTGGGTGCCATGTGTCACGTGTTGACATTGCATCACAACAAAGGAAGGCATTAAACGTGACAACAACAACAAGAGGTCAATCATTCTATAAGGATTTGAATTGATTACATCTATTTTCCAGATGTGACTATTGAACAGTACATGTACACCGGTGCTTCAAAATAATATTGACAAAGAAGATTCTTCGGTTTGATCTACATTTCTACATCTTTCGGTTTACTCAGGAATATATAATTTGTATCCTGCCGAGAGTGATTGATGCGTATATATATAAAACAAAACAGTATTGTTCTTTTATGTGAACTGATATATAATATTTTATAGTAAAACCAGTTTTCCTTCCGGAATTGAGTTGATATATTTGGAGAGTTTCTGATGGTGGATTTTTGGATTGATTCGCTTGTTATTGCACTAGTATTGTTCAGTGATTTTCTACCTTGCCTGCAGTGTTTTGACCTCCACCAGGACACACCTCATGGGACCTCAAGATCAGCGCATTGTGTTGGTTACCATAAAGCACAAATGCACACTTCTGGCTGGGAATACAAAGCAGCAAGCAACATACACCAGGAACTAGACGCCAAACGGGATTCCAACTTTAATTTTATGATTTATTAATCTAATTTTTGTTAAATTTTGATTTGTTCATGAAGATAGTTCTCACAAAGCATTGGCACGTCATCAAGAGGATTGCATTGTTCTTATGCAGACATAAACACAATTGAGAGAAATCAATTATTTCTGAGAAGGCTGATTGTCTGAAGTTAAATCAACACATTAGAGTGGATCTATACTTCAATCGCAACACGAGACATTGCTCTCTTACAGTTTATCACATTTTGAACTGCTTCTGCTGAAAAGAGTATTTTGGTGAGGAAAAAAAATAAAAAATTAGCCACCTTACAAGAGGAGAAGTTATTTGCATTTTGTGTGGATATTGAGAGCATAATGTGGGGTGTTTGGGGCAGGATTGTGACCCAGCTCATTGCACAGAGGGCCAACCCCAGACTAGACCACACGGTGCAGCTGCCATTCAAGGTAAACCATCTCAAGCCGTCCCAGATTACACAGCTTATTTATTCTCTCTCTGCATATTGTTTTTTTTTTTGTAGCTAATTGTCATATTTTTGTTTTGCATTAAAATGATTTCATGTTAGGTTATTCAAATGACTGTTTTGAGACATGTAAAATATTCTGTTGCAAGAACTGCATGAATAAAAAAAACACACAGCAGCCAGGAATAGAGCCACATCAGATGTAAATAGTGCCATACATCAGCTGTAAATAGTGCCATACATCATGTAAATAGTGCCACACATCAGACGTAAATAGTGCCACACACCAGATGTAAATAGTGCCACACATCAGACGTAAATAGTGCCATACATCAGCTGTAAATAGTGCCATACATCATGTAAATAGTGCCACACACCAGATGTAAATAATGCCACACATCAGATGTAAATAGTGCCACACATCAGCTGTAAATAGTGCCATACATCATGTAAATAGTGCCACACATCAGATGTAAATAGTGCCACACACCAGATGTAAATAGTGCCACACAAATAATGCCACACATCAGATGTAAATAATGCCACACACCAGATGTAAATAATGCCACACAAATAGTGCCACACACCAGATGTATATAGTGCCACACACCAGATGTACATAGTGCCACACACCAGATGTAAATAGTGCCACACACCAGATGTACATAGTGCCACACACCAGATGTAAATAGTGCCACACAAATAGTGCCACAAATCAGATGTAAATAGTGCCACACATCAGATGTAAATAGTGCCACACATCAGATGTAAATAATGCCACACATCAGATATAAATAGTGCCACATACCAACTGCAGTGGCTTGAGGTTACTGTACATGGTAACACTTGAGCATTAGTCTCCACATATTTGGCAAAGTTCATGTTCTGATAACAATCTAGTGGAAAGTGATTACTAGGATTGAGGCAGGATGGTGTATTTATGAAGTATGAAGCAGGTAATGTAATTGTGGTGCTATTTTCAGCAGCACCATCCTTGTGGCCATTGGTCTTGAAATGATTGATCACCCTGTTTATGGGAAGTCACGCAATGTTCATTTGTAAATGGATTGGTGGTGATGAGGGCTGGTATACCCCCAGGTCACTCTCAGTCTCGCCAGACCAACCCTTCTCTCTCAGAAATACAAATTCAAGGCATCCACAGAGATCTGGTTCTGAAATTCTTACCAAAATCAAGACATTTTCTTTGTAGTATAAGTAAATTGCTGATTTAAAATTCCATGATTTTTTTTCTATTTTTTTTAAAGTCAGCTCCTACATTTTTATTTGAAAAACTTAATTTGTTATCAACCAAATAGGCCTAAATATCTTTTGGTCATGCATAAACATGAGGTTATACAGGTTTAATGCATGATATGGGGCCAAGCATAACGGGTGTGACCAAATAATTCTGAATATCAGCCATGCACTTCCAAATTCAGTCTACCTGATTGAGTCATGCCATGGATGTGCACTACCTGATTGAGTCATGCCATGGATGTACACTATCTGATTGAGTCATGCCATGGATGTGCACTACCTGATTAAGTCATACCATGGATGAACACTATCTGAGTCATGCCATGGATGTGCACTATCTGATTGAGTCATGCCATGGATGTGCACTATCTGAGTCATGCCATGGATGTGCACTACCTGATTGAGTCATGCCATGGATGTGCACTACCAGATTGAGTCATGCCATGGATGTGCACTACCAGATTGAGTCATGCCATGGATGTGCACTATCTGAGTCATGCCATGGATGTGCACTACCTGATTGAGTCATGCCATGGATGTGCACTACCAGATTGAGTCATGCCATGGATGTGCACTACCTGATTGAGTCATGCCATGGATATGCACTACCTGATTGAGTCATGCCATGGATGTACACTGCCTGATTGAGTCATGCCATGGATGTGCACTTACCTGATTGAGTCATGCCATGGATGTGCACTACCTGATTGAGTCATGCCATGGATGTGCACTACCAGATTGAGTCATGCCATGGATGTGCACTACCTGATTGAGTCATGCCATGGATGTGCACTACCAGATTGAGTCATGCCATGGATATACACTACCTGACTGAGTCATGCCATGGATGTGCACTACCAGATTGAGTCATGCCATGGATGTGCACTACCTGATTGAGTCATGCCATGGATGTGCACTACCAGATTGAGTCATGCCATGGATGTGCACTACCTGATTGAGTCATGCCATGGATGTGCACTACCTGATTGAGTCATGCCATGGATGTGCACTACCTGATTGAGTCATGCCATGGATGTACACTATCTGAGTCATGCCATGGATGGACACTACCTGAATGAGCAACAAATTGGTGCTTGCTCCAATTGTTCAAATATATCCTGTTTGCTTAGACATTGCTGGTTTTTAATCAATTTCTGTAATTTATGCCCTAATTTTATTGATCAATGGCCGACTGAGTGTGCTGTATTGCAGAATAAATGTATGGTAGACCAGGTTTTGCAATATATGGTAGACCATACATTATATATAGGAGACCAGGTATATTGTTAATTGACCAGGCATGGTGCATGGTAGTCCCAGTGTGGTGCATGGTAGAACAGGTGTGGTGCATGGTAGGCCAGGTGTGGTGCATGGTAGGCCAGGTGTGGTGCATGATAGACCAGGTGTGGTGCATGGTAGACCAGGTGTGGTGCATGGTAGGCCAGGTGTGGTGCATGGTAGGCCCTGTGTGTTGCACGGTAGGCCAGGTGAGGTGCATGATAGACCAGGTGTGGTGCATGGTAGGCCCGGTGTGTTGCACGGTAGGCCAGGTGAGGTGCATGGTAGACCAGGTGTGGTGCATGGTAGACCAGGTGTGGTGCATGGTAGGCCAGGTGTGGTGCATGGTAGGCCAGGTGTGTTGCACAGTAGACCAGGTGTGGTGCATGGTAGACCAGGTGTGGTGCATGGTAGACCAGGTGTGGTGCATGGTAGACCAGGTGTGGTGTATGGTAGACCAGGTGAGGTGCACGGTAGACCAGGTGAGGTGCACGGTAGGCCAGGTGTGGTGCATGATAGACCAGGTGAGGTGCACGGTAGGCCAGGTGTGGTGCATGGTAGACCAGGTGAGGTGCAAGGTAGACCAGGTGTGGTGCATGGTAGGCCAGGTGTGGTGCATGGTAGGCCCGGTGTGTTGCACGGTAGGCCAGGTGAGGTGCATGGTAGACCAGGTGTGGTGTATGGTAGACCAGGTGTGGTGCATGTTGTACATGTATTTATGGAAAGTGCCCCAGACGTGGCCTTGGCCTCCTATTCTGATCCACAATGCATCATAAGTAGCATTCTCCTCTGATACAGATCTGTCATGTTCCTTGATCATCAGATCTGTCATGTTCATTGATCATCAGATCTGTCATGTTCCTTGATCATCAGATCTGTCATGTTCCTTGATCATCATATGTGTGAGAGGCTGTTTGGCTTTTTGCCAAATCTATGAGATCTGACCCCACAAAATGCAGTGGAAATAAAAGAGATGTTCACTTATATCTACTTGTCCAGCAGAAGTTTGTCATGCATACTTTGATTGTTGAGATGAAACTCATAATGTAACTATATTTGCCAATGTCTTAGCCATGTGTGACTGTATAGAGTCACACTGCACTTTCCACAGTCAGTTTTACACAAGACTCTATGGATGTTTATACCTGACTGCTTGCAGGTCAGTCTTGTCTGAAGATATGTGATATTATACATGTACAGAACCCAGTAGAATAAACATACCAGTGATAAAATGTGTCTATGTGGGTCATTAGGCATGACCTACTTAAAAGCTTATAGCTGTTTATATAAATGAACTTTGGCCGGTTTCATAACAAATAGAACACGCAGTCAGCTGTTACCTGTCAACATCAAGGAAAATAACATAGAAACTACTGATATAGCCAGAAGAACATTGTGAAAGAAGGAGCAGAGGGGAGAAAAGTATTGAGGCCTTTATGTACATGATATCTATAGATTTTGTATGCATGGCTTGAAGTGTTGTAAAGAATGACAGAATGCACTAAGAATTTGGCTGTTTTCAGTTGTGGACGACGAGAATCAACGCAGCGTGTGAAGAGCATGGACTAGAAGCGGGCAACTTCCTGGAAGGGCTGCAGCGGGTAAGTTTTGTACTTCAGAAATATAGGGGAACTATAGTAGGTGACGTCCTGGAGGGGCTGCAGCAGGTAAGCTTTATAATACAGAAATATAGGGAAACTAGTAGGTGACGTCCTGGAGGGGCTGCAGCAGGTAAGTTTTATAATGCAGAAATATAGGGGAACTAGTAGGTGACTTCCTGGAGGGGCTGCAGCAGGTAAGTTTTATAATGCAGAAATATAGGGGAACTGGTAGGTGACGTGCTGGAGGGGCTGCAGCAGGAAAGCTTTATGATGCAGAAATATAGGGAAACTAATAGGTGACGTCCTGGAGGGGCTGCAGCGGGTAAGCTTTATAATGCAGAAATATAGGGGAACTGGTAGGTGACTTGCTGGAGGGGCTGCAGCAGGTAAGCTTTATAATGCAGAAATATAGGGGAACTGGTAGGTGACTTGCTGCCTGGAGGGGCCATATTGATTGACTGTTTCCATTATTTATGAACCTTTTCCAAGCACGTAGGGTCCAGCCCCTCTGTGAGAGAGTCAACCATATTAGTTAGATTTTTTTTTTAAATGGGTTAAAGTAAAAGTTTTAAGAATCACATGACCATTGATAAAAGCATAACATTCCCAAAAGATTGGACTAAATGGAGTTGTGCAAAACTTGTTTTTGACTGTGTCTTTATGTTGGATGAAATAATTTGTTTTGCATGAAAGAGAATAAAACAAGGAAGTACCCTCATATATGTCTCTCATGGTTGTATTTCTTTTTATTTTTCAGTGTGATATTCAGCTGGATAAGAAAGTGCTAACAGATATGGCCATTTATGAGCCCAGGACATTTAAGGTTTGTTCAGATCATGTTTACAATCTCTCATAGTTAGCTTGGGATAACATACTTTTACCATAACATGGGACCATTTATAACCAAATTCTTGACTCTGTAATTGTCAAAATGTTATTCTTCACACATCAGCACTTCAGAGTTGTCAAAGTTATACATGCCTAAAACTCAAATTTTCTTTGAGGCACATTCAAATGGTTGGAAATATTTTTTACTTGGAACATCATGATTACAATCTCTCCAACATTTAAACATACACGGTAGAGTAACAAGATTTTAAATATGTTTTTTTACTTGGCATTAGAATACCTTGCAGCCTTGTTAATATTCCAAAAGGTGCACAGATTGGAACCAACAAATATAATGGATTATTTCCATGTTGATATTTCTTATTGGATCGCCATTCAAATATATTACTGGCTCTTACTTGAACAAAAATGTCTTTTCACTTTTTTCTTTGATTTTTAAAAATCTCTACAATTACTTCAAAGTCAATGTCTTGAGGGTACTCTGACTTACCCAATATTAGCTGGATTGCCAACAGATTTGACTGAGTTATTCTACTTGGACAAGTTTCTAGTTGACCTTTCTAATGGACTTTTATAACTCTCCCAACAGTCAATGAAACAATGCCATGTCACTGCGCAAACCTAGCCAATTTGCTTCGATTAGCAAAAACCTTTCAGATTTTGGGAGCATAAGGAGCATTTCGATAAAAATATTCCTGTGAGGTCAAGATAAGGTCATATCTAGATCACCTGTTAGTTTGTCCAACTTCAAGAATTTTATTACCATTACTCTATGGATGAATTTGAAACACACCAGAAAAGATGCTTTTCACCACCAATATTGGCTATTTTCCAGACATTGGAAGGTTTACCCTATATCACATCATTGGCTCAATAGCGGCTGCATATTCTTTTATATAGCCTTTCATTATTTATACTAGATCCAACTTCATTAGATCCAACTTCATTAGATCCAACTTCATTAGATCCAACTTCATTAGATCCAACTTCATTAGATCCAACTTCATTAGATCCAACTTCATTAGATCCAACTTCATTAGATCCAACTTCATTAGATCCAACTTCATTAGATCCAACTTTATTAGATCCAACTTCACTAGATCCAACTTCATTAGATCCAACTTCATTAGATCCAACTTCATTAGATCCAACTTCATTAGATCCAACTTCATTAGATCCAACTTCATTTGTGAAAAAAAAAATGAATTGTGTGATTTCTGCAAACATTGTGAGATAGAATCATATAGAAATATGCCAAAATTGTCAATATTAGAGAAAGCCCCTCGAAATAACCATCTTTGGGTGATGTATATATAAATGTGCTCTATTGTCTATTTTCTTTTTTGTATTTATATTTGTTCGTGTTAATTGTATTTATATTTGTTCGTGTTAATTGAATTAGAAATAATCTGTGAGTATCAAATGTATATATTTAGAAGATACTCTTAAATAGTATTGGTATAATTTTAATTAGCATGACATATAGGTTTTATGTGACCTTCTATTGTCAATAAAATTCAATCAATCAATCAATATATTCAAGCGACACTGTGCTTTTCTCTATAGGACTGTTATATGGTATGTGTTACGCATGAAACCCTAGATGGTAAAAGAGGACATCTGGTGGAGTTTGTCTTGAAAATGTATTTCTCATAGTGTTCATGTTATATTTCAGAGTTTAGTGGAAGTATCAAAGAAGAAGTTGGAGCAGGAAGGATTGGCATCAGCTCAGATGCCCAAACCAGAAGGAGTTATAACCAGGGGCATGTTATAACAGCCAACCACAAACTGTATTGCATTGACCAATCAAAGCAAGTGTTACAAACGAGGCAGCCAATCATAGGCTTCTATTGAGATAGGTTATGTGTGAATCAGTTGTATGTGGGATTGCAAGTTGAATGGATAATTATTGCCATGTAGCACCTTAATGTTATTCTGGATTTTGTACAGAACACACAAATATTTGTTTTACCATTCAGGCCATATCTTTACATGAAATATACCAAGAACCAGCAAAAGTGCAAGATTGGAAATCAGTGATATATATAAACTAACAGTGCATAGCAACCAGAAATCAGTGATATATAAAAACTAACAGTGCATAGCAACCAGAAGGTGCATAGCAACCAGAAGGTGCATAGCAACCAGAACGGCGGCAGGAAGAGGAAAAGATGTTGCTATGGAGACAGCATTTTGGACAATTTTATCACAGATTTCTCAAGATGAGTGATCGTACAAGGCTTCAGATGAAACACCCTCCTCCTCCCCGAGCGGAGATGGTCAGAATGTGGGTGGAAATATGGAGCAAATAGAAGTAATGTGAAGCCGCGGGAAGTCCATGAACCGGGCGTGGAGATTGCAGCAAATTAGCATCAGATATTGAGGTCATGCTTGAATATTACATTCAGATAGAACTTTGGCATGGCACAATATATACCACAATGTGACGTCATCACATACGGTTCTGAATTTATAAAGAATGATGTATTTGGTATGATCTTACTTAATTGCTAATAAGCACTTGACTTGTTCCAAATATTGGCTCAGATTTAGTATTTAGATTGTTCTCCAAATATGAGCTTAATTTCAAGATTATGGAAAAAATTATGTAGCACACACTTGTTCTAAATATCAGGCCCAGAGCTGATATTTGGAAAAACAATAGTGCGTTATCTGGTTAGCACATTCTTGATTTCAACCTTAATTTTCTGACTCCATATGCAATTTTTAAATAATGCATTAATATGATACATGCTAAAAAAATCTCAAATATATACAATTTATATATATGTTTGTTTCATGTAAAAAACTGAAAAGTTTGAGCCTGACCAAGAGTTAACATAAGAAATCATGCTAAATCTGGAGTTTGTTCGAAATAAATAAGAATAAAGTCAGATATATCTTGGTATCAGATATTTAGCATGGCCTCAGAAATTGAGCATATTTGCACTGATTTAGCACAGTCAGTCTATATTCTTTTAAATATCAGGCACAGGACTGGTATTTCAATACTATGTGATAAACAGATGCTTGAATGTCCACTTGACCCCATATAATCTTGAAATAACAAGTTAGTTCCATGCCACTGGTAGTAGTGTTGACCACGTTGTGATTGTTCTGTATATGTATTCATCCTATGAATAAATAGAATCTGCATGCTCCTCAGAGGCAGGGATCTCTATGCTCCTCAGAGGCAGGATCTCTATGCTCATCAGAGGCAGGGATCTCTATGCTCCTCAGAGGCAGGGATCTCTATGTTCCTCAGAGGCAGGGATCTCTATGCTCCCCAGAGGCAGGGATCTCTATGCTCCTCAGAGGCAGGGATCTCTATGCTCCTCAGAGGCAGATATCTCTATGCTCCTCAGAGGTAGGGATCTCTATGCTCCTCAGAGGCAGGGATCTCTATGCTCCCCAGAGGCAGGGATCTATGCTCCTCAGAGGCAGGGATCTCTATGCTCCTCAGAGGCAGGGATCTCTATGCTCCCCAGAGGCAGGGATCTCTATGCTCCTCAGAGGCAGGGATCTCTATGCTCTTCAGAGGTAGGGATCTCTATGCTCCTCAGAGGCAGGGATCTCTATGCTCCTCAGAGGCAGAGATCTCTATGCTCCTCAGAGGCAAGGATCTCTATGCTCCCCAGAGGCAGGGATCTCTATGCTCCTCAGAGGCAGGGATCTCTATACTCCCCAGAGGCAGGGATCTCTATGCTCCCCAGAGGCAGGGATCTCTATGCTCATCAGAGGCAGGGATTTTTATGCTCCCCAGAGGCAGGGATCTTTATGCTCCCCAGAGGCAGGGATCTCTATGCTCCTCAGAGGCAGGGATATTTATGCTCCCCAGAAGCAGGGATCTTTTTGCTCCCCAGAGGCAGGGATATTTATGCTCCTCAGAGGCAGGGATCTTTGCACCATATATATCCAGCCATATTGTTGTATTGCTCTCTTTGCAGTTATACAAATTATTCTCCTCTTAATCAGTTGGAGACAAACATCATTTGATGAATAATCAAGTAGAACATACTCTTACGTAATATATACTATGATAAAATGGAACAACATGACTTATAATATAAGTTATATGAAGAAAAAAAAATAATGGTAATCAGTGAATGCATTTGTTTCATATGTATGTCAGAGGTGTGATGTTCCTTGAAATAATGTTTTATAATAAACATTAAAATAAAAGAAATGAAGATGTCACCAGAGGCAATTTAACCCTTTTGTTGTGAATGAAGGTGAATGAAAACCTGCAGTGAATAACGGTATACGGTCGACATCCATGAAATAGTCCTGACTTTAATAACTGTTTGCAAATGAGACATTCAAGTGTAAAGGGCTGTAACAGAGATATTACATTTTCTCATATCAGAATGGTAACTCTGTATGGAATGATGTTCTGAGTATAGATATCAAATGTAAATATTATGCTAATAATTAATGAATTAGTAAAAATTGGTGAAATTCCCCATCAGTACCCCAGCATTATGAATATCATGCATATACATATCAGATTCTAGATCAATTTCTTTTCTGTTCCTGCGCAACACAATATTTATATTATTAGGTTTTAAATATTACAAATTCTAACAAGATAATAAGATATCAGACATTCATGCTCATTGTAATGTTTTCAAATAAACATGACGAAGGTTAGATAAAAAATAAAAAGGATTTAATGTTGAAACTTTCACAGAGGCTATAACCTGATGAAATGATTATAAGTAGGTATGATGGTAATATAATGAATGCATTGTCTCAATAGAAAGAAAATAAAATATTCTGTACAAAAGCACAAAATGGTGAGAGATTATCGGATAGATCAGGAGATTATCCAATCGAAAAGGAGATAATTAGACAAATTAGGAGAAGAC
The DNA here is from genome assembly GCA_949316495.1 of Amphiduros pacificus. Classification (NCBI taxonomy): domain Eukaryota; kingdom Metazoa; phylum Annelida; class Polychaeta; order Phyllodocida; family Hesionidae; genus Amphiduros; species Amphiduros pacificus. The sequence goes on along the minus strand of OX439012.1, from coordinate 11,748,484 downwards.
TCATGGTGAGAAGAGACCAAAGGTTGTGAGAACTGTGTGAACGTGTGCTTTGATCTCATCCTCTTTCCATGCTATATAATAACAGGCAGAAGTGAAATACCATGTCACAAAATACATCATTATGCAATCTTCTGTGCCTCAAGAAATCAGGGGAAAATTTAGTAAAGTCAAAATAAAATGCATGTAGTACTCATTAAATATGTACAGTTTGGAGTCTGAGTATTTCTTGGTGATTTCTATTTATATATAATATCATATATGATATAAGTATGTCAAAATTGTCAAAACATTAGTTTACAACTTGCAGATAAATGCATTGTGACTGAGTGATAATGTGGCACCCCATGGTAGGCTGCCCATGGATGGTAGGCTGCCCATGGATGGTAGGCTGGCCATGGATGGTAGGCTGCCCATGGATGGTAGGCTGCCCATGGATGGTAGGCTGCCCATGGATGGTAGGCTGCCCATGGATTGTAGGCTGCCCATGGATTGTAGGCTGCCCATGGATTGTAGGCTGCCCATGGATGGTAGGCTGCCCATGGATTGTAGGCTGCCCATGGATTGTAGGCTGCCCATGGATGGTAGGCTGCCCATGGATGGTAGGCTGCCCATGGATGGTAGGCTGCCCATAGATTGTAGGCTGCCCATGGATGGTAGGCTGCCCATGGATTGTAGGTTGCCCATGGATTGTAGGCTTTATCAGATGAGACAAGCACACAAGCAACCAAGGGGATAAATTACTGAATTCTAAAACAAATCAATTGTACAGATCCATTTAGCCTTTCTTAATAAAAAGGATTAGTGAATAAATTATGTTTATCAAATACAATGTGTTTTTGTCTTCTGAACTTGAAGCATATTGATAATGTATACAGCAGAATAAAAAGGAGTGTTCTCCAGATACAAATAGCTGTAATCAAACAGAAAAAGGTGCTTATATTGGACGTTTTATAAAATTTGAGTCCACCATCTATTTCAAATGATCACTTTACACACACACACACACACACATGCACACATACATACATACATACATACATACATACATACATACATACATACATACATACATACATAAATACATACATACACACATACATATGTACATACATACACACACACACACACACACACACACACACAGCCACGGGCCGTGGCGCAGTTGGTTAGGGTGCCAGCTTATTAGCACCAGTTCCTCTGTGGTGATCCAAAGGTCGTGGGTTCGAACCCCGGCCGTGCCGAGATTGAACTCATGACACAATTTCCCTTATGAGCTGAGGCCCGTGCCTAAAGGGTTAACCCGTTGTCCTTGTAAATCTGTGACCGGGTGGGTTGTCATGTCAAGGACCTGCGACATGACAATTCAGTGAGGCAGCACTATATCTGCTACAAGTAGGTCTCATCACGAAATAACTGAAATAATGTTGAAAGTGATGTAAAACCCCAAACAAACAAAAACAAACAAACACACACACACACATACATACATGCATACATACATACATACATCAAACCTAATTTGGTCTTATTCGTGAGAGGCCAATAGATGTATGAATCCAACTTTTATGTAGAATTGAAATTGCTTTGGAATTTGAATTGGTCAGTTCAGTTTTGAAAACTAGATCAATATTGTCCCATAAATATTCCTCAGCTTTTGTTGGAGATCGATGCACTCTATTTGAAGAGCTGGAAAAAAAATGTTCCTAGTGAGGGTAAAATGAAGTATTCCTAAGGACAATTAATTGAAATGTCTACTCTATTTTCCATGTCTCCATTTCAAAGTCCAGTCATGCCACAGTTGCTACTGGCCCCGTTCAACCAGCTTAGTTGGGCACCTGTATTTCTTTGTTTTCCCTGCAAATTCTGCGTAGTCTACAATTCGGAATCTGCCCATCTCAATTCTCATGATTTTTAGCTGGCCAATGAAAAAGTGCATGCTGGGAAATATGTCCCAGTCCACCCATTCAGTGAGGCAGCACTATATCTGCTACAAGTAGGTCTCATCACGAAATAACTGAAATAATGTTGAAAGTGATATAAAACCCCTAAAAAACAAACAAACAAAATGTTCAAGGCCAATTGTGATAACCTCTTCACCCTTTAAAATGGCAGTTTTAGGTCACAGGTATAACTCTTTCACAGCGACAATTGCAAATGGCAAGGTCACCAAGATCAAAATATGTGTGCTGCCACACTGAATTGTCATGTCGCAGGTCTTTGTCATGCCAACCCACTCAGTCGCAGCTTTACAAGTACAACAGTAGAAAAGGCAAGGATCCTAAAGAAAAAGCTGGACGACGATCACAGTTCCTGGCCAATACCAACAATTGTTTCAATCTGATTAGATCTCTTCAGTTGGATGGGGACTGACTTCATTATCCTAGTTTTTGTTTATATTGGGTCTGATAGCGCCTCACAGAATGGAGGTGTTATTGGTTTCTCTCAAATCCGGTTTGGAGGTGCAAAAAAGAAACCTGTTTTTCGTAGTTTATGGAGGTAAAAGGTGAGTTATAACACATTCTGCAGATGTTTATGTATTTTTTGCATTTTCTTGGGAGGTTTTTACGACTTTTTATTGATTCAAGTCAGTTTTGATTGCCATATTTAATGTTTTTAAATTTCAGGACCCTCTCCCTTGAAGCCCCCAGACTATTTCGTTTATTTTGTACTTTGTGTCGCCTCGGTGCTGGGTTGGAATGTCCAGTTTTTAAACAAATATTGTTATAGGATAAATTACCTTAATTGTGTTATGTTCTTGGCCAGTTTTTTGTAGCCATTTCTTTTGAGTGTTTGTAATTCAATATTGATTTACAAGCTGGTTATGTCTGAACAAACTTGGACAAGAAACATTTTTTGTAAAGATATGTTTTTATTTTCATTCTATTGTGTGGTTATTGTTATTTCAGACTTTCTAATAATGTTGAAAGTGATGTAAAACCCCAAACAAACAAACAAACAGTTCATCCCTGCTGTTGTATCTTGCCTTTGTTATTGAGGTTTCAAGGATGTCGAGTCAGCTGTCGAGTGGGTATCCTCTTTGTTGATAATCTGAATGTTCTTAATTAGGAATGTTTGTCATAGTCTTCAATGTTACAATTCCTTCTTATTCTCATGAACTCTCCATAAGGGCCACCCATTTTGCAGGGTTTCGGGTGGGAGGAGCTGAAGTGTAGATAGTTGTGTGTGTCTGTGTCTTTGGTGTAGAGATCTGTGTAAATAGCATGAGCTGTCTGCAAACCAAATGATAAAAATAGGTTTGATCTCAGCCATGTGTCTATATATAGCATTACTATATATATAAACTAAGGGCATGAAAGCTCTTGCACCACATTTATGTCAATCTGATGTTTGAAATCAGATTAAAAATACTTATGTACATCCTAAAATTTAAAGGATATTATCCATTCAATGATAAGATACCAAAGCATTTTTAAAAAGTGAAAACTTTACCTTATGGCTTTCAAAAATATTTGTTTGGTGGAGTTGAAAATTGTGTTCCAAGAGAAATAAGAAAAGACCGGTGGTTGGGTGGTGGAACACCCTGGAAATAATATCATTCCCTAAGAAACTTACAAATTTTGCAAAGAGCTACAAGGCATTGTCACACCCCACTGAGCACAGGATAAAAGTATCATGTGGGACACTTTTGATTTCCATCATTCCCTCCATTGGATCACAGGCTTTTCTGATTTTTGTACAAGTGATCTCAGATTTGGGCAGAATTATTAATTCAGGTAAGGCTAGGTTACGTTTTGAATCACTGAATTTAAGGATTGGATGGCATAGATCAAAAATATCCATACCTCAAGGTCATAAAAGTAAAATTGATAACCATATACATGAACTAAAAATGATCTCATCCAAGGTTGTGATTTAAGCTTTCATCCCTTTAGTTGTATATGAGTGAAGGGAGAATTGACATTGCATTGATCACACAATTTCGACACTATCTTAGCTTTCAAGATTCCCTATGGTAAATAGAGCCATTTTCTCTCTCGACTTTCACCATCATGTCTAAGAATTCTACCCCCACTTTAGATTGTTTTGACGCGAACTTTATTTTGTGATGGTAGGTGTTGGTATATTCAATGAAATCAAGGAGTTTCCTCTCTCCTTGGTTGAATGCCATCAATATGTCATTGATATATCTCAAGTAGAGAGCTGGTCTTGATGGGGCATTCTTCTATGTTTTCCTCTAGATGTGCCATAAAAAGGTTGGCATATGATGGGGCTACTCTTGTACCCATTGCTGTTCCTCCAATTTGTAGGGAGTTCTCACCATTGAAGGTGAGGTTATTCTTTTTCAATTCTGCTTCTAAGAGGTTCATTAAGCTTTTGATGCTCCTTTTGCCTTTGTAATTTTTCACCAGACATCTGAATACTGTGTTCAAGCCCTCATTATGGGGAATGTTTGTATACAGGCTAGTCACATCCATAGTGGCTACAATTACTTCATTGTTACTTCCGAAGGAAGAGATTTTCCTAATGAAATCTGTGGTGTCCCTCATGTAGGAGGGTTTTTCTTTGACAAAGGGTTTGATGTGTTCGTCTACAAATGCAAAGATCTGTTCTGTGGGAGACCCACTTCCACTGATCATGGGTCTCCCTGCAACCATTTTTTGTGTGTATTTTTGGTAGGACACAATGTCATGTATACGTCATTGTCTATTTAGTCCTTGTCATACATTTGGTTCAGTATGCTCCTTTCACTGGTTTTGTGTTTGTGTTGAGGTTAGTGGGGGTTATGACATAATAATTGATGTCATTCAGTTGTCTCTCTGCTTCTTTAATATAATCTTTTGTGTCCATAATCACTATGGGAGACAAATTGGTTGATGGTAGGTGTTGGTATATTCAATGAAATCGAGGGGTTTCTCCTCTCCTTGGTTTAATGCCATCAATATGTCATTGACATATTGGTTGATGTCCCTTTGAACACATTTGAAAAGGGTTTCTAACACTGAATCTCAGGAAGTGATTTTGGTTCCCATGTGCTTTTTGGTTTGAATTTGGATTGGGAGATTTTGGGAGCAGTTATGCAAGTTGATGGAATGTCAGCAAGATAGATTGTTGTGCTTGGTTTAGTTTGGTTGGGGTGTCAGATTGAGTCAGTTGTTCTGGGTCGGGATTGTGCCAAAATGATGTTAGCCTCATTCTTCTGAAAAAGGATCTCAGGACTGATTGTATTTCATGCATTTTTGGTTCACCAAGGGTTGGGTAGAATTTGAGGCCTTTTAGAAGAATGTTTCTTTCATTGGTTGTTCCCTTGTTGTTAGGGATTCTGGGTTTGGCTTCTTTTGTGATGCATTTTTATTTTGCTTGCTGTTTGGTTGGTATGGTTTTACTTCTCCAATTTCTTGGGACGCCAAGTGGTTTATCCTCGGTCATTTCAAGGTCATATGCAAACCTTTTGCGTTGCTGGCTGCTTTCTTCAATCCGGATCCGGTTTGCAACTGTGTTTGCTGCTGCTTGGACCTCAACAGGTTAACCCTTTAGGCCCGGGTCTCAGCTCATTTGTGAAATTGTATCATGATTTCAATCTCAGTATGGCTGGGGAACAATCTCACAACCTTTGGATTACCACAGAGGAACTTGTGCTGGCACTCTAACCAACTGCACCATGGCACATGGCCACACATTTGTTGTGTGTGTTAACTGTCTCACTGTTGCGAACAGGCCAAGCAGATGAAAGCGAATGGGAAAATTTGGGTGTTTGGAATGAGTTATTCTATGCAATTCAAACACTTTCTTCCTATCTCATTCTAAAGTCTTGCATTTGGGGTTTGGAGCATTTTCCACCCCACAACTCATTTGCTAAGCCTGTTCGCTATAGTGAGACCAAGCCTTTATGAAGTAAGAAAGAGCCAGCTTCCCAGCATCCTGAAGGCAGGGGAGTTTTCTCCCTCTTGCCATGAATGTGGGTATATTAAATTCATGCACTGCACAGCCCACATTGCAAGGCACTGGACACATATCCCCAAGACACCACACATTTTCCAGATTTCAGGCAGTTTATAGGTACCCTGCATTACTAGCTGATTTTGTCAAAAAAGGACAATAAACAACCATCACTCTACATGGCGAGGTAGAGTCACATACTACCTCTGCCACAATTGGCAAAACATTGTCTCAACTTATTCTGCAAGGTCGACGGCATAATCCACATACAGGTGTGCAATTGGTGAGCTGTGCACATGCTCACTCACAAAATATTTCACTTGCTGTCTATTGGCTGCTAAAAGAAGCTTGTTATGGGCATGACCTCTTAGTAGTACTCACTGATTATGGTCAATACTTGCAGAGCCAGGTATAAATCCTGGATCTGCTATGGAGAGTACCATCACCTGAGTGCCTTTTGGAAAATTGACATAAATGTGATTTTGGTTACAATCACAAAGAAAAACATGTCAAGGACATGATATTTAGGCCTTCATGAGAAGCATGTGGTACAAATATGGAGCCTCAAATAGCTGATGTGATATAGCAAAATGTCAAGGTTTTGCTGACATACACACATTCTGACACATCGACAGAGACTGATACCATAGCTCCTATGCCACTCAGGGGTTGGGAGCTAGAAAATATAGATGAATAGTTATGATTCCAAGGTATTTTCTCTTGGTTACCACAATGGTTTGGCTTTAAAAGTGCAAGGTATTTTCTCTTGGTTACCACAATGGTTTGGCTTTAAAAGTGCAAGGTATTTTCTCTTGGTTACCACAATGGTTTGGCTTTAAAAGTGCGCAATTCAAAGATCTTTAAAAAAATTGAAAATTCTCTTGTTTAGAGCCTTCCTTAACCCTGCCCGTCCCACCTAAAAAAAAAAAAATAACAAAATGTTGGGTTTATTTTATTAAGCAAATGGTTTCATAAAGATATTGACTGATAATTGATATTAAAGCAATACGTCCAGTCTATGAAGGTCTGTGAATGTAAAGTAATCAATTTGAATACTTTTAAATATAAAAGATAAAACATATTAAATATTTTGCAATAGAGTGTATGTTTGCCTAAAAGTTATGATGTAAATTGTATTTTTTGCTTATGTTTCAAACTGACTCTCTTAAACATGCTTCGGGTAGATTGTACCAGTTGTACCTATTATTGTGTAGAGTGAATCGAGGCCATATTATTTCATGGTTTTGTTTCCTCCTCTAGAACTGACTTCTACTGCAAACCTCCATTTTTTTACCAAAAATTCTATATTCCAAACAATTTTTTTTTGCATGTGTGAAAGTCTCAATTTCTCTGTTCATCAGGGTTGGCATTCTCAATATTTTGTATCATCTAATACTAATGCACTATGACTCAAATATTGACGTCAAATCTTATCAACAATATCATCTAATATGACAATAACAACTCCTATACATAGCGTTATCAGCTTCATTTTGACATAGCACACCTTTCATTTGTTTGCCTTTACTGATTTAAAATCCTTTATGCACATTCAGCAAAATATATTTAGATAGTCTGCCTTATGTGTCATGGTAACAATACCAACAAGAAAATTCTTGACTGGCATAAATGTATTTGAGGAACACAAGTTGTTTCAGGCACAGTATCTTAGCTAGTCTTGACATAGCAGTATTACCTTAACATAAAGGAACAATGGTGGAATCAAGCAACCAAGCAATAATTGGAATCCTACTCTCTGTGATATCAACCATTCTATTGAGTATTGCCACAGCAATGCCTGGCTGGTTTTACAGAGACACAATAACATTTGGAATGTGGGTAATTTGTTTTGGAAACCGTTGTGAGCAAATGACCGACCTTGAAGGTAAGCATACTTATACTGTGTGCTAAAGGTAGATATGACAAAGCTCTATATCTTCATATCTTTATATTTTTAAACTTATAGTGATTGATCTTAATAGTGATTGGATGTCTGTTTCTCAGTATTCAGTGAGCAGCCAAATGAATGATGCTCCACACACAACTAAAATATTCCATTAAAATTGAGAATCTCTTCAAAAAAGAAAGAGCTAGCCCTGGCTGAGAAAGCATTGCCTTCTAATATAACTTGCCGTTATATTTTATTGATCATATTTGATTTTTTTAAAGAGGCTTGCAAACATTGACAAATTTAAAATGATAAATTGATTACTCATTTCCAATCGATACATGTTCAGGGCTACCTAGTCTGCTGACAGGCAAAATACTCTCCTGAATGAAACAAAAGTTCATAATCTAAAGGCAAATATCACTAAGGACTTCTATTCATTTGAAAGTACACACAGGCATCAACAATATTACTGGTTGGGACCTGCATATTGAGTAAACCTTTTTCTGTCAAAACATGTGGTATTCTTCTGAAGTGTGTACATAAACTGAATCAAGTATCTGATAAGGGAAAGATCTATGTCAGCATAAATGTATTAATGATTTTGTAACCAAATATTATCTAAATGCAGTCAAACCAGCTATGAGCGTCAAACCAATATTTTGGTATTTTCTCTAAACACTGGAAATGTTTCCTGTAACCTTTTGCTTGTAATTGATATAAAAATCATGAAATGTTTTTTTTAAGATTTTCATAATCAAATAGTGAGCATGGTAGATATACTTTTTCATACCATATAGAAATTAATAGAAACTAGAATTAAGCTTATATTGGTATTGTTTGTGGTTCAGAATGGGTGCATGGGTGGAGGGCAATGCTGATTATGGCAATCATAGCATCCGCCGCAGCTCCAGTGTGTGGACTCATCTCATTAAGGAATACGTCAGACTCTGTAAAAAAAAGGTTTAACCTTGCTGCTATTGGAACTAACTTCAGTTCAGGTAAGACATCAATAAAGAGTATACATAACCAATATATGTTTTATAAGGTGCTATCTCGATCGATCACAAATAATTTTTATGAACAAAATAAGTACACTCCACATTTTTGTATCATATCTTAAATAAATCTTTTCAACCATTATTCTCATAATTTTGAATAAAACTTTGTACTTTTTCGAATTATATATCTTGCCTAATTGTTTGTTTAGGGCTCTTTGACTTCACAGGCATCCTTCTGGTTGCTTCTGAGGTACACTATCACTTCAGTTACAGCTTTGGCATTGCTTTTTTGGGTGGTGTGATCAGCTTTGCTGCCGCTATGTTAATGATCTTAAAACACAGAGGTGATAAGAAATCTCTGCAGCATGTATCATATACAAATACCAATTTTGTCAACAATGCCAACCAAGTACAGATGATTCCAATGACAGCTGGTAACCAAGTACAAACGATTCCAATGACAGCTGGTAACCAAGTACAAATGATTCCAATGACGGCTGGTAACCAAGTACAAATGATTCCAATGATGGCTGGTAACCAAGTACAGATGACTCCAATGACGGCTGGTAACCAAGTACAGATGATTCCAATGACGGCTGGCAACCAAATACAAATGTTTCCAATGACAGCTGGTAACCAAGTACAGCTGATTCCAATGACGGCTGGTAACCAAACACAAATGGTTCCAGTGAATGCTGGCAACCAGTTGCAGATGAGTCCAATAGTGAGTGGCAACCAGATACAGGTGGCCCCAATGGCTTCTGGCAACCAGGTACAGGTGGCCCCAATGACTGCTGGCAACCAGGTACAAGTGGCCCCACTGACTGCTGACGACCAGGTACAGGTGGCCCCAATGACTGCTGGCAGCCAGACACAAGTGACCCCAACTGCTCCAGGAAAACAGGAGCAGATGACCCTGCCAGAATCGTCCATCCAAATGTGAATTCCGGGGACGGTCAACCCCTACCAATCAATGATTGTGCAATATTCCTCAACAATGGGATACTGATTATTATATCTAAATATCTTTAAGAGGTCAGTTATTTTTTCAAATACATTTGTAGCTGCCTGCACAAGTTGACAAAAATATCACACAACAAACAATAGATGACAACATTATTATTATTACCAATAAGTATTCAAGTATTTCCACAAATCTCACCTGAGGATGATAAAAACATGACATTGTACTTTCTTGTACAACTGGAGATTATGATTTCCATGTTAGCTGAATAATCTTCACTGTCAGCAATGTGATTACTAACAGGCCTGACTGTGCAAGTGAGTCAAAAGATTGGTGTACCTTGGATGTATTATGACGATGATTTAGTATACATATTTTAATGGCGAGAACAAATCTAACAATCTGGAATTGTGCATCCATCTTGATCAGATGGCACAAAGTAATGTTTAACTTTACTATCAAACCCCTGGAAATGTGTCATGTCTGATACATTAGATTTGTTCAATTTTGTTTGAAGCAATCAGAATCTATATAGGGAACGAGTACAATGATCGTGTATGTCTTTGTTGTTTTGGCAGGTTAAGATAAAAAGATATTTGATCATGCTTGAATATCCTCAAATGTTAATAAATTCAGATATTTGAAAAAAGGCTCTGTATTTTCACTATATTTAGTGATACTGTGTTTGTGAATAATATTTCTTGATACTTTTTATTAACTGGCATTTATTGATGACTGATTTATTAAGGAACCCATGTGTCACAGTCAATCAAAAAAATAAACTAAGAACTTTATCTGCAGTCTAATAATATGTATGTTACTCTGCATTACAGACCAAAGGCCGTGATGCAGTTGGTTAGAGCGCCAGCTTATTAGCACCAGTTCCTCTGTGGTGATCCAAAGGTCATGGGTTCGAACCCCGGCCGTGCCGAGATTGAACTCATGATACTATTTCCCATATGAGCTGAGGCCTATGCACCAATATCTTGGATATTGGTGCACTTGGACATTGGTGTACTAGCACATGACAAATAATATGTGAATGTGTAACTCATAATTTCTGTCCTCAATGTTATGATTAGACAGTAAGTAAATTTACCTTATGGAATTCATGTATTTTGCCAATCGAAAATGACTCGAGATATTGAAGTCCTTGAGTACAAATATTGACATGGTATAATACATATATTTTGTTATTGTTCAAAGTAGATTTGATGATTATGACTCTCATAATGAGCTATTATGGTTGTCCAATTTGGTTTACTGTAATGGCAAACAGGTTAATTGGGATTATCTATCTCCTTAGTTCTCTGTTTACATAAGACATCCTAGTATTCCAAGAAATAATATCTTCCTCAACAAATTTCCAAGAAATGATATATTCCTTTTTACATGGGATTACATTTGCACAGAAACATCAATATCTGACATGAAAAGGAAAATCTCTGGTCAGGGTACCAGCAATAAAGATTAAGACTTGAGCTAGCTCTATGCTGAGACCACTTGCTAGCTGAGAGTCCTTTCTTAAACATGTTGTGATTTTAGTTGTCATCACTGATTACTCTGCAACATGGCAGACTAAACAGGACATTTGGTCAAACATTTTCTCGCCATGCTTTTCAGATGCCTATGTACAAAACAAAGTGTGAGGGCAAGCAGAGTTGCTCTCAGGGTATGGAAATCTTAATGTTCCCAAATAATCTTCCAGCCGGTCAGTATGGGGTTATATAAATATTGGCTACATGCACAACCTTCATGTATTTATCTTGATGTAATACTTCTTTTATCAGCATCAAGATAAAGGAATGTCAAAAACATGTCAAGATGAATTAAATGTCTCTTGATATACTCCTAAGTTGCTTTTATCTAACATTTCTCATTTGTTGGAACTAAACAAGCTTGCTGAATTTCATAATCAAAATGCTTACTGTAATGCTCTTACTTTGTTTCACATATCAAGTGTAGCTGGACATCAAGAAATACATTTACAGCCATATCAAAGGACTACAGGTGTATGGGTTAGAGTATGCATTGGAGGCCAATCTGAACCATCATATACAGTACTTTCAAATCAGACTCTTGAGAACTTGAGCTGGATTCAAATGGACTAAATGTACTTTTTGATTTATTTATTTATTTATTCGGGGTTTTACATCACTTTCAACATCATTTCAGTCATTTCGTGATGAGACCTACTTGTAGCAGATATAGTGCTGCCTCACTGAATTGTCATGTCGCAGGTCTTTGACATGTTACTACAAATAAATATTTTCTGAGTATGAGTCTGAGTCTGAGACAACCCACCCGGTCACAGATTTACAAGGACAACGGGTTAACCCTTTAGGCACGGGCCTCAGCTCATATGGGAAATTGTGTCATGAGTTCAATCTTGGCACGGCCGGGGTTCGAACCCACGACCTTTAGATCACCACAGAGGAACTGGTGCTAATAAGCTGGCGCTCTAACCAACTGCGCCACGGCCCGTGGCCCTGTACTTTTTGAATTAAATTATTCCATAATTGTACATTTCAGTTATTCTGTTACATATGGTTTGTGAGTCTCCGTCGTTGGGGAACGTGGATGGGGATCAGTACTATACTCGCTGGCTACTGTGAGCACTTAACCTAGCAACCCTATCTACCTATATGAGGTGTGAGGTAATAAGGACTGCAGACACAGAACATACACTGCACAAGATCTACCTTTATTCGGTGCTTTATATCCTTGTCCGGCTAGGTCGGCATGGCAATGAGCGAGGCATATGAAATACCCAAATGGATGATACTAATAGAGTCCTGAGAATACATAAAACAGCCAAGTCTATGTGGTCACGAGGCTGGATGCCGTGAATCTTCGAGGCAAGTGGACGCAGGAACTCTCCTTCCACACTGGACCACACTCTGAACCACCGTCTAACAGTTGCGGGGTCTTTTAAAGGATCGTTGAGCATCATGTGTGTGGGGTTTGCCTACGTAGCATCCTCTCCTGCTTCGGGGTTGCGCACGTCTTGCCTGCGTAGCGTGGGGGATCACGTCATCTCTATTTCTGGTGAGTGAGGCAATGCATCAGCCTGCACTTGTTGGCTTCACGCAGCACTCAATAACTATGCATGGTATTCTGCCAGAGATCGTGATTGTTCCTGAGAGTCTATAGGTAGGTAATCTATATCCTACACATGGCCCCCCTTCGACTAAACACGTCCGCGTGTTCAGACGAGAGTATATAGATACATATGAAAAACTTACACATTGCCAATCGCCAAACCTAGACCAGACTTACAGTAATACTAAATCACAAAATTAAAAGTACTATGGACGTAGTGTACAGCGAGATAAAGAACTACGCTTATAGTTAAGAAAAAAATTTCACTACAATTTATGACAAGAAAATTTTACCACAATTTTACCACAAGTAAATATAACAATAAAATACAACAAAGGAATGTTTAAGTAAGTAATTATCACAATGAATTACAACCATTAGGGGAATGTATACAGTTAATGATACGTTGTGCTTTGCAAAGAGTTTTAAAATACAACAATGAGATATAGTAAAGATTAAATTGTAACCACTTATACAACAATTATATATGGAATACATTATTAAATCAGTTTACAACAAATAGATATGGAATGAGATTCATTAAACCAGTTTACAACAATTAGATATGGGGTAAAATTATTTAACCAGGTTACAACAAATAGATATGGAATAAAATTATATAATAGCAATATGATAACAATACTAGGAAAACAAGGAGGCGCCATTTATTTAAGAAATTATGATGAGAGGGAAGGACTTATAAAATGGAAATGGTGAACTCCACAGAAACACATGTGTATACAAAATTTTGCATCCGAAAAGGATGGAATAACGAAGGCACAAGAACCCAACATAAAATATGGAAGGTCCATCTCCAAGTGTTCGAAGCATTGGTAGAAAAAAAACCCAGTAACCATCCATAACTAAAACAGAGTAGTATAACAAGAATTAGTACATCACAAAATATCCGTACAAAGATACGATGTAATTAATATATAATGATAATTCTACAATGTGACATCATAAAATACCTTTTAAACCAAACACCTATAAAATACCATACCTTAAACACTGGCGAAAATAAACATATGTAGGAAATGAAGGAAACAATCATATCTACTCAGTTAACAGATTAAACCGTGCCTGTAGCCCAAATGAAACTGAACACAGATTTCAGGGGTCTCATCAATGTAACAGTAAGAAAAGTCAAGGTGGCGCTGTAAAAAGTAATCGCAAGGCAAATAATAATGGAATAAATCACCACTAGATGGCGTTCAAAAATGTGTAGTGGTGTAATACATGCATTAGGAAACAGATAGGAATATTGTAAAATCCCTGATTTTATAATGATTATATATGCAAGGTATATTTCACATTTATATATTTTGTTTGTTTTTGTTTGTTTGGGGTTTTACATCACTTTCAACATTATTTCAGTCATTTCGTGATGAGACCTACTTGTAGCAGATATAGTGCTGCCTCACTGAGTTGTCATGTCGCAGGTCCTTGACATGACAACCCGCCCGGTCACAGATTTACAAGGACAACTGGTTAACCCACGGGCCTCAGCTCATGTGTGAAATTATATCATGAGTTCAATCTCAGCATGGCCGGGGATCGAACCCACGACCTTTGGATCACCACAGAGGAACTGGTGCTAGTAAGCTGGCGCTCTAACCAACTGCACCACGGCCCGTGGCCTTCACATTTATATAATACCCATTAACTATATATTTGATGACAACATGTCCATTATTTAATAAGAACAATTTGGAACAAATATTGTGACTTCACAAATTGGCGAGCTCGCCAGGATTAGCTCAAATTCTGATTAGTTTAATTACAAGGACATAGAAACAATACAGGAACTAAACAGCAAAGATGAATCAAAATCAATTTGCTCAATTTATCGAGCTGGAGAGAGAGGCTAGATTTGCAGCATTGCAGGCTGTAACACAGCACCAAGATGAGCAGAAGCAACTAAAATCACTCTGAAATATCTCTCTGATAAAACCAATGCCAAGACGAGTGAGTGGCAAGTTAAAAACAGTCTGTGAAAATCATGGACATAAGTGTAAAAAGAAAAAGAGAAAGAAAAAAAATGGATTTAGTTTTCTGAAATATAGTGTCAGCATCAAGTTCAGTAATCAATCGGTACAAAAACAATCAACAAAAAAAAAGGGAGGTAACTAACTGTTGTTCATACTCCAATAGGCACAATTCACAAGGTGGTATCACAGAGCTAGTGATATAATGTGAAGAGTGAGAAACCAAGAAATTTGTGACTGGATGGGAGCGATTTATTTTACATAAAGGGAGATACCCTAAACGTGTCTTGTTTGATGAGGACGAAAAACAAATACGGAAGGAGAAAAGGATGAATTGGGCTGGGCAGCAACGTGATCCCAACTGTGCTGGGGTATTCTGAATAATAGAGACCAGGCTAGCTGGCGTCCTAGAAAAGAAGGAGTTGTTGTTGATCCCAGAACATATATTCGATATGGATTCGTAAGGAGAGAAATCACACTAATGCCTATACTTAAAAAAATATTTAAATGGTTGTACGTGGTTGATCCTGGAAAATAATTAAAAACTCCTCAGTCCTAAGCACTAGGCAAAGGCACTTGTTACGCAGGCGGGCAGGAGCCATTCTGGGCTGTTTAACAAAGGGCTGCAATATCATGCACCACAGCCTGCCGGCTGGAGGAGATCCCAGGAAAGCACAAACAGAATACAGATATAGAAGCATTTGTGGAAAACTGAAAAACAGCACTCTAAGCAATGGTGATTGCACGCTCCAAACGGGACGTAAGAGGTAGATAGGCTGTGATCCTGTTACACAGTGAGGGGAGCCTCACAAGATATGGGGAAACTTGCTTGGCTAAGTGAGTTCCTGGCTAATATGCTAAGTGCCTACTCCTATCTCGGGTGATCAAGGAGAACTGCAGACTCTGATATAATGTCATCTTTATTCGGGGTATAAATTATACATAAATACATACATATACATAACCCCGAATTAGCATATGGCATGGCAATGAGCGATCAGCCTGAGTGGTTATCTGTGTAACTCCTGTGTGGGGGCGACAGAGAGTGGCGGCCTGCGGCCCATATCCCTGCACTCCTGCTCCCTGCTTGTCCTGAGTGTCGTGGCTTGGCTCTTTGCTTTTCTTGGTCCAAACTGGCTATGTGTCGTGTGTGACGATATTTATACCCACGCGTCAGGATGAGATCATGTCTCTACCCAGAAAATGACCAAATATGGTCATTTTCCGTACTTGACAGGGTGAGATCATATCTAATTCTGTACAGTGACACAGTGGATCCAAGGCCACGGGCCGTGGCGCAGTTGGTTAGGGCGCCAGCTTATTAGCACCAGTTCCTCTGTGGTGATCCAAAGGTCGTGGGTTCGAACCCCGGCCGTGCCGAGATTGAACTCATGACACAATTTTCCACATGAGCTGAGGCCCGTGCCTAAAGGGTTAACCCGTTGTCCTTGTAAATCTGTGACCGGGTGGGTTGTCATGTCAAGGACCTGCGACATGACAATTCAGTGAGGCAGCACTATATCTGCTACAAGTAGGTCTCATCACGAAATAACTGAAATAATGTTGAAAGTGATGTAAAACCCCAAACAAACAAACACAGTGGATCCATAATGTATGCAACCTGCTCTTGACGCGTACCACGGTCTCGCACATCCACCGTCTCTCTGTCAACCTGCACACAACACACAATCTCCATACATGATGTTCTGCCAGAGACCGCAATTGTCCATGATTGTCTATATATTCTCAAGAGTCTCTGGGTGTACAATCCATATCCTACAATCCTACTTTTAAAAAAAATAGTAACGAGGGCAATGTGGGAACGTACACATCTACCATACAGACCAACCTAAGTTTTCTTTCTTATACTGACTCTAGGACACAATATGGCCAAATAATGCCATCGAGAAACTGAATCATCGTAATAATGTTGGAGATAGAGTCGGCTAAAATACTAGAGAGAAGAAAAAAAAAATACAATACTGAACATATGTTAATCAGAAACCAATATTACAAGGTATATGGAAAGAAAAAAAAATATACATATATGTACATATATGTCCTATGGGCAAAGGTTACATTACAATTTTTTGCGGTATCAAATGGCAACATACAAGAGTCAACACGATAATATATATGTTAAAACCCAATAGGTGGAGGAACGACAATATATTGACATTTTCAAAAAAAACGTACCATTATGGATGGTTGGTGGGCCTGTGAAGAACACAGGAAATAACTGTGACCATATAATATTAAACCGTGAAAGCATGAAAGGTAATAATTATTGACATTTAAATAGTAACATGCACGAAATACCGTATCCCAAAAGAAAGCGGGACCTTATTAACTAGGTGGCGCCATGTGGTACTTAATCTTAATTAAACGTACATTCACTGACTGACACGCGCGGACGCGGTAGTCGCACAGTCTAGGGCAGCATTAAAGCGCGTCAAATTTAATACAATAGAAACACAGCGTTACTATAAAGACATTAAACATCAAGATAATTAAACAGCAAAATACATAAGAAGTGAAGGATCAATATAATATTAAAAGTACAACAATTAGGATTAATATGGCATGAAAAGATACTTGACAGTAAATATAAACCTCGTCTAACTTACCATACGTAAGTGATACAGTCGTCATATGAAAAAAAATGGCTATAGTAGTGTGGGTAACAAATAGTTATCTTAAAACATGAATCATGAATTAATCAGCTAGATAGGTTACTACACACAAAATATTAAATTATAATCTTTGGCTTAATAGCTGTATGACAGAATCCAACTGTAATATTTGTAGTCAATATGACTGGTCATCATTTATATGTGGTTGTGTGAGTTACAGGGCATCAAGTGTTGGATATTGGGTGAGGAATCAATTTGTCTCACATGTATTTATATGTTGGAAAGATTTTTAAATGGAGGACCCTTCCTTGGCCAGGAAGATTTGACAAGGGAATTTGAACCCTTGGATTCCATTGAAGCGACAGATGAGAATGGAAGTGCAGAAAAATCCCAATAAATGGGTCAGTCAGCAAGTTGACCAGGAAGATCTACTGAAAGAGATAGAAGATTTAGGATGGGCAGTATGATGTGTGCAT
This sequence comes from Amphiduros pacificus, assembly GCA_949316495.1. Lineage (NCBI taxonomy): Eukaryota > Metazoa > Annelida > Polychaeta > Phyllodocida > Hesionidae > Amphiduros > Amphiduros pacificus. Next base: position 11,730,534 of record OX439012.1, on the reverse strand, counting down.
ACATGTGCCATCGACATGGGTTATAGAGGGAAATGGAAGTGGTGAAAAATCCGAAGGAGGGGTCGGTCAGCAAGTTGACCAGGAAGATCTACTCCAAGATATAGAAGATTTAGGATGATAAGGAATGACATTCCGGAAAGTTCCCCAAAAGACACAAAGGCCTCGAAACATGGGAAACGTTCCAGAGAATAAGTCTAAACTACACTCTGGAGGGAGAAGTAAGAGTCGTCTGGGGCAATAGACGTCTCTATCCCGTCAAGGGCAGTAGATAAACCAATGGACATAGATACTGTCTGTCTTTTCATATTAACTTGAAAGTTATTGAAATAGGTCTAGAGATGCTATAGATATGGGAGGAAACATAATTAAAATTCATTCAAACATAACTCGAATTTGGGTGGGGTTTTGCATTCAACATGGTCATCATGTCAGGAGGAACGACACATTGCAACAATAAATGAAGGTTCTAAAAGAAAATATACAGACGAGCGGCTTAACGCATCGCTCAATAGCCATAGAAATGGGGGATGGAGGGTATCTGTCATGAAAGCCATCAGTTTCAGTGTCAGTACTAAGGGGTCCGACTCGTAGGGTCGACATGGGTCTCTTTTGAGAGAAAAAATAAAAAAAATAAAACAACATAGTTTTAATCTAGAAAGCAAAAGAAATAGAATGTTATCAGTATTCAATGGGTAACATTGGACATCAAAGCAAGAATTATATAATATGACATGGTAAAAAATTGGGGGTATGTGGTCGCACCATCAGATGGGGTAAGATAAGAAAATTGCAATTGACCTAGATTTACATAAACAACAATGGGTTGAGGTGACAAGTTGTTTAAGCAACACGTGGATCATACAAGGCAGGGTGATGTAAGCGGGTATGAAGGGGAATACCATTGTTGTAAAATGTGAGAAAAAATTAAATATACAAGAGTTCACAGACGAGGTGATGACAAGTCCTCGTGATGAATTATTTTGATGGAGAAAAATGCTGGGAAAGCGCTTGATGACGACCCAAAATGCAGAGCGCCACCAAGTGGTGAGGGTATGCGCAGCTCACTTGCAAGGAAACAACCATGAAGGGCACCCGGTCGTGCCACATTGCGGAGGGTGCCATCAATTTCATCCGCAGATACCGGGAGGGGAGGTGGTCTTGGTATGACCTTGGCCACCTCCTCTTGGAGGTTGTTTTCGTAGGGATCGACGTAAGTAAATATTTTGCAATTTAGTCCACTTTTCAAATAGTTTGAGCGAAGTTAGTTTCGGGGAGATGCAGGTGTAGCGGGAGACAAATATGGCGCCGTCACTGAACCATCGGCATAATAGAATAATGAAGGCTTTGAAAAGTGAAATTTCAAAAAAATACATGGTCAGAACGCAAATATGAATAGGTAGGCAGATAGAGGGGTGAAGGGAGAGACTTTGGTGAAAAGAACAGGGATATCAGTGGTCAGGATGGGAAGATAATTTTTTGCGCAGGAAGCCATGACAGTGATCATTTTGGATCCTTATGAAATTTAATCAAAAATTACCGGTTCGATAAAGTTTGAGAAAAGTTGGCGAAAGTTCATCGTCAAAAACAGTGACGTGGCGCGGTCCAGCGTGCATTCCACTGGCCGTGAAGTAGTTTTCAATTTCGGAAGAAGGTGGTGGCTAAATGAAAGGTAAGAGATATTAAGGAAATGTCCATATTTCGGAAGATGTTTCAAAAGATGAAGAACTGTCACTGACGTGATGACGTCACAGGTCAGCGATTAAAAATGCATATTCATGAGGGGTCAAAGGTCGAGCGCTGGGGCAAGTAGCGAGCAAGTTCTGTTCTGACAAAAAACAACGTTTCGCAATCATCGATAGAAAACCGAATTGTAGGGCTGAAAATAAGAACAAGAGGTTAAATATTAAACAGTAATGCTTAATGCAAAGCAGATAGTGGTTAATTTTGGCAGGAATAATGTAATATAGAGAACGGAATGAGGGACGGGAAGGGAAGAACTTATAAAACGTAGCTGGGGTTCAGAGAGTTCAGGGGTAGAATGAACGATTTATATAAAAACAATAGGAAATATAGACACGGGGGTGAAAGAGTCGACAAGAATTCACAAGGAATAGGGGAGATTTCAGAACTACATCAGGGTCGAAAAGGGTGAGAGGGTGTATGAACAAGGGGTAATCATTAAAAGTTATAAGGGAAGCAATAGAATCAAAAATAGCCTGCTTAGTAGAATGTAGCCGGGGGTGAAAGAGTGAAGATGAAGATAACTGTAAGAGTCACATTTTGTCTTTTCAGATGTATCTAGAGTGGAGACGGAGGAGGGATGAAGAGGAGGAGGAGTGAAGGGAGTGGCCGTCCCGGATGTAGGATAGTGTGGGTGGGTTAGGTAGTTAGGCTGGGGAAGGGATAACTTTCTGGACAATTTCGGGGTGTTTTAATTTCCTCAGTTGAGCGATGCAGGCTAGCACTGTGATGAGGGCTTTTTATCCAATGAATTAAATATTTTAACCTCGATTTTTATATTGTTATTGTATAAGTAGGTAAGTTTGTTATTGTTAGTATTTAAGTAGTTGTTTTTAATTTTATATGTACATAGCTGTTTTGCCTGTGTCGCTCATCTGGGATGTCACAACCTAATGAAATCCAAATTTCAAAATTCCAAATTAAATATTCAAAATTCAAAATCAAAATTTGTCGGAAAAAAATCAAAATTGGGATCACATGTGTAAAAAGATTCTCGGAACTTTGGTGTCATGCAATATTCCGAACTCGTTATCTGTTTTATGTAATGAATAAATGATTGTTTAAAGGTACATCAACCACTAAGGTTGTTCAGTGCCTAAAAAGGAAAACAAATATAAATGTTTATTAAAACAATATGTCAAAATAGATAGACAGGGATCAGTGTGAGAGGCCTCCAGAGAAAAAGACCAGAACTACACACCGTCCACCCAGCCCATTCTCAGCCCAATATAAAATATCATGATCCTACTTACAATCTGCCTTAAAATGGATAACATCATTCTTTCTAGTAGCATCTTCTGGCATGAAGGACGTGATCTTATTTGAGAGAATAGGATCACGTATCTTATTTCTGCATCTAGGCCATCTGGTGGACATTTGGAGATTTGATCACATGGTCTACAATATTGCAGCACCAATGTCAATAATTTCTTCGACATTTGAACACACAGGTTTACATTTTTCTGTGCAAGAATTATTAAGTTTAATTTATTAAATTCATTCAATGATTTAAATATTCAGGCTTATCTATGATCACTTAAAAGGACTGTGATAAACAAAAGGGAGTAAGTCGATGAAAGATAAAGAGGGATAATAGGGTAATTTACCAGGCCTAATGCCTAAACGGGGGTAGGGAAATATGGGTAGTGGGGGAGAGAAAAACGGTAATCTATTTTTTTACAAATATGTAATCTTGAGAGAAAAATGTGTGATGTAAATTGTAAAAAGTAATAAATGAAAATATATTTATTATAATTATACCACTTTGGTCAATTTGGGTATCCATGAGGACTTAATTGGAGGTTTTGGCGGGCAAAATGGGAGTGAAACACAGTCCAAGCACAATGGTTTGTGTGAGGTGTTAAAGGGCCAAGAATGTGGGGGGGGGTTGATAAACACAAAGGCCAAGTATTGGGGGTACGAATATTATCAGTTCTATGTAGACAGAAACTCGGTTTTGGAGATAATGGAGGGGTAAGTGGAAAAGAAAGGGGGGGTCCACGTGGTCCGGGGGAAAAACGGGGACGTTATGAAGAGAGTCCGTAAAAGCATGAATAGCTGTTTTAAGAAATAATGCATCTGTGTCGTCTAAAGGGGAATTTGAAATACGATTATGGCAAATGGCATCGGGAAGGGGACTTGAGGGGACAAAGGGGAGATGAAAAAATCCATAGCCACCATATGAGGGATTAGGGCGTATAGTCCGAAGAGTGGGACAGGGAGAAAAAATCTTTGACATGGGGCGTGAATCTAACAAATCATTGGACAGAATAATTTGTTGTGTCCGGGTGATGGGGGGAAGTATGTCTGAAACATTATCCTGATACTTTAAGGGGGGGTCCAAGTAAGTCCCAATGCAATTCAGGGGGGGTAATTAGTACCGCTGTAAGGAGATCAGGCAACGGGGCCTGTTTACAGCAAGAGCAGTCAGATAATATCCCATGCACAACCCTAATGATACCGGGGAAGTATGTGAAATGGCATACTTCAGGGAGAGTCATGAAAAAGGACTTGTGGGTACCAGGGAGAACGTTATAGAACCCCAAAACACAAGAAGCATGTATCTCTAGAACCACATATTTGAAGGAACTGAAATTGTGGAAAAAGATTACTCTCCGGTCGGGGGCGTACTCTCGCGGAACATCTATGAAACGCAGGAGAAGCCTGGCGGATCCCGCCAGAGCCACATTTCCATCCCTGTGAGAAATGATTGACTCGAAAGTCAAATGTTTCTCCATCGGGAGATCAGCCAGAGGCAAACTACATACCTCACTGAAGAAACATTCACGCTGGGTGGTGAGGTGGGTAGTGAAATCCGCTGGGTCCTGGGGGTACACCATCTGAAACAGAGTGCAAAACACAACACACATCATGCAAGCAAGCCAAGCTTTTATAAGCATTCTTATATAGATTGAAAAACAATCTTTGTAAAATGCGGCAGTAATGCATAAAGGAAGAGTGGGTGAATATAGAGAATTAGTATAGGAGAAAGAAAGAAGGAAAGATAAAAGCACATGCAATGAGACATAGCAAGGTCATATGCAAGTTGACAATTGTTAGCCAAGAAGCGGGTGGCGGGAGAAGTACCTAGCCCACAGCAGTAGCTATAGAGCGGGCATATGTATGATCCAAATTTCTAGGAGCGTGGAATGCTGTACAAGACAACCATGGGTCCACTGCAGACAAGGCCATGAGATATTTAACCGAAAAGTGTTCTTTACCTTCAAGTCGAAAATATGACAAAGCTCTGAGAATAACACGTTCAGCATAGCCCCATGACATAGGGTGGGACCAATGGAATAATTTGAGAAATCGGAAGGCCAATTTTTCTAGGCATTGAGCACAACAGGGTCTGTTAAGTTCGAAACAAGTCGCGCATATGGCATTATCAAAACACAGGACATAATAAGCCAATATTCCTGTAAGGGCTGAGTTAGATTTAACCTTAAGGAAAATTTGTGAAATCAAAGGAAGGGGAAGAGTTTGGCTAGGTGCATTACACACATACGCAGCGAGATGCTGCAATTCTTGCAGGTGAATTTTGAATTTCTGGGACTCCATGGATATAATGTTGCCACTCTGAGAAGGAGAACTTACCTAAGGCTGCGGCGCGTCATTAGACATACTTACCTGATAGGTATTTCTTTCGTTTAGGAGAAATGGTAGGGTTCTTGCAAATTTGAAGTATCTAATTCTGAAAGGGAAACTGGGGGGTGAATAATGCACCCAAGAGGCAGGCGCCATCTATATCATAATGATTCACTACTGTCCTTCAAGAGTAACTTACTTTTGGTTCTAACATGTTCTAACATGATCACCCCACCTGACTTTCTTGACAGGGGGTTCGTGGAAGGTCAAACAGGGGGATGTAAGAATGCTCACAGGATGGACGACCGTATGGTCGGAGTGTTCTTCGCGTAGCTGCTCAAGTGATGGGAACTTAGGTCCAACAGATTCAGTGATATTCTTTTTCAAATGTCCACGGGGGTCAATAGGAGATGACAACGCCTTACGGCTAAGGGGGGTGAGCATGTTTCCACGCGGTCTAAGGGGCAAATCAGAAGGCAGGGTATGGAGGACATAATAACCATCGCATCCAATCAAAAGATTCAGGGCATATGAAGAGGACAAGACAGCTCTGGTAAGGAATTTGAGATGAAACGGGACACTAATAACAGATGGCATATGAAATTTTAGTTCGTGGTGGGAATCTCTTAACATTGTCATGTCCCAGTCAATAAATAAATGTGTATGGAGGCATCCATTGGAAAGTTCAGCGTGAGGCATGGCTTCACCAGGAAGGACCTTGATGTAACCGGGAAAGGTCAGAATTTCTGTTACTAAGAGGACTACACAAGAAGTGCCAGAAAAGAGTTCAAGGAACACCCTCGTTTGGGGGCATTTAGTCTCTCGGTCAAACATTCACATTACAGATGTAAGGTCATGTCTGTTTTGATATGAAGTGTAAATTTTCTGGGAGAGAAATACAAGAATAACTAGGGATAGAGTTGTGAGTCCAAAAATATCAAACGAATGGAGCTGAGGAAGGCTAGTGTAAGTGGATAATGCGTCTGTAGCGGGAACCTGACTAAGTTGAAACAGCAAAACAGTTTTCTTAAGGTGTGCGTATCTACCATAGAGAATGAATAAACAAATTGCACAACCTATAGCCAGACCGGTACCCGCTGTATGCAGAAGGCTAAGCCAACTCATATTGTCAGACATAGCGAACCCGTCTGCTAAAGTCCAAGAAGGGTCAATGTAGGGTATCTGAGCGTCTTTCCATGCAGAGGCGGTACGATTTAGATCAGCAATAACCATACCTTGACGGGCTACAAAGTCATCGACACCTAAGGTAAGCAAGTCGAGATCAGGAACGTCTAACTCCGGGGGGTTAGCAAACAGCGTGTCTGCCGTCATGCCACGCGTGACAGACTCATTGTGGAAGAGGGAGATGAATAACAAATTCGCAGTATATGACTTCTCCCCACGTGTGATTAATTTATTGTCATAATGAGTGCGGCTTAGTGGAATGTAAATACCAGAGCTAGACCGCATGCTGCAACCACATCCAAGTGTTAGTGTACAAAAAGAACACGGTTCCACTTCGGTGGGGGTAACATCAAGTTGACACGAAACCAGCCAAGGTTCACTGTGGCCGATAACAAGGAATGAAGAGTTTTGCAAATCCCTAACAACACGGGGGGGAGATTTCATTTCTAAATAGTCAACCTGGCAATACATCATAATGTCACGGACCACGCCCGTAAATATGGATAGAGCGCAGGAAGGAATGTCAATAGGGAATTCCGGAAAAGACCTGTAACAGTGGCGGACACCAGACCCGAAACACTCGGCTAGGTCAGCCTCCCATCACGAGATATCCCAATATAATCTGAGAAGCCTGAAATGCTTGTAAATTGATTAGGCTTTTTGCCTCCTGTTGGTATAGGGAAGGATGCTATTTCGTAAACAGTAAAAGCGTTATCTTTCACCACAAGTGGCAGACTGACGTCTACATATAGATGGGAATCACTACTAAGAGCTGTAACACCTGGTATGGCGTAGATAGCACTCGGTTGATCATACATCAATTTGAAATTTGGATATTGTACACGCAAAAGTCGAGCAACTTGTCTCATAGATTTATGTAAAGCATCGGGAGGGACCAAAATCGGGGATAACTTGTTGTCAGCAATGGTCTCTAAAGCGAGCAAGGTTGCGCATGCTTCTGATTCTAACAGGGTCAAGGCCTGAATGTGACCAATTTCAGAGGCACTAGCATAAGTAAAGTCAGCCAAAGATTTTAACAAAAGTCGTTGTGCATCCGTTTGTACCTGAACTATTTCCAGTCTGCGACTATTCTGTAAAAGTCTAGCAATATTCAATGTATTATTCACCACACCATCAGAAACAATGTCTAAACGTTCATTCGTGACTCGGACCAAAGATGAAGTCTGGTCTTGTATAGCATGGAGATTCAATTGAAGTCGCTTGGAGTTACTCTCCACAATGTCTACTCTTTTAACTAACTTATTGCATTGTTTATCAGTGACCAACCCAAATGCAGACCCAAGGAATGAGCCTACAAATGGCAAAAATGAACGTTTTTGCCTACCGCCATTACGGACAGGAATTTGCGTAACCGGCCAAAGCTTCTTAATGGACCGCCAATAGCGATGAATATGGCCTGTCAGGGAATCATTCAGATTCCGGTACGCAACCGTAAGTGAACGGAAAGTCTTGCAGAATCCCTGAGCGGTGGATATATCACGTCTACGCCTTAGGGAAACAACTAGAGGGACGGCGTCTTCACACATACTAAATGGGGGTGTGGAGGTCGGTAACTCAAGATGAGGGACAGCAAAAGTAACTTGCCAAGTTGCCGCACTATTTGCCACGTAACCCTGTTTTGTGAGAAGGGCCCCAACATTTGGAAGGGCCAAGACAGTAACAGCGGCTACTGTTTGAGCGCTTAGAAGAAGCAAACACAGTACGTGCATGTCAGCGGCGAGGGCCTTTAACCAGCCTCTGCATATAACGAACAGGGGTTAAGGTGAATTCTTGTATTCTCACACACTCTTTACACTTGGGGCAAAGTTGAACAGCAGAAGTCACAGAAGGCGAATTGCCTGACAAATAAGCCACAGGATACGTGGCACGGTAGGGAGGTAGTGGCTGAATGGGGGGAGGGGATGACCGGTAATATGAACCTTGAGGGAGAAGGTGGGGCCGTCCGTTTACAGAAGCAAATTGAGGGAGTAGTGAAGCAGATATAGCGGAGGGTGATGGAATCTGTGGAGGGATTTGGGGAGTAGGTACAGAATCCTCCTCTGAGTTGAAAACGTTAGCCCACAAGCTCTTGTCATCAGGAAGTGAGTCTAAAATGGCATTTATTTCTTCGTCCGAAAGAAATGCAAATGGAGATTCGTCAGGAGAAGTGCGAGGAGAGTCTTCAGGATTCATGACAGGAACATAGTCATCTCACCTGAAGGGTGAACGATCAAGTATTAGTCTTGAGGGAATTGAAGGATTAAGAAGCGTGAATCAAGTGGTAAGATGAGGCATCAATCCTAACCGACTAACTTTCAAGTAGTGTATGGAAAAGGCGTACTTAAAATATTATATTATAAAACTGGTACATAAACATCGAACACTTACTATATCACTTCTAGTAATACAAATCGAAATCGAACTATAGGAGTTATATAACTCTCACATAAAAAGTCTATCAGTCAAGTACAACAATACATATAAAAATCAGTCGTCCTAAACTCAGAACGATATATATCGATGAAGCAGGGGAGTGTATAATCAAAATCTAGCTTACGCGTGAAATACGTCAACATTGAAAAATTATCATCATCACCTAGTGATCGAGTACGTCATAATTAATACAGCAAGAAGTAGTCTACCTTTACGTTACAGTGATGCAAGGTGCCCAATAGTAAGTCATAAACAAAAATTTGATTAGTTCAGACCAACAGAAACATTATGTATCGTTAATAAATTGTAGCGTTGAATTAAATCATTTCATTAATTGTATCCATCCTCTGTATTAATACGTGGTAGCCATAAATATCCACAACAATACCGGTATATAAAAAGTCAATCCTTCCACCTGAGGAGTGCACTAACATCGCAACTTTGTACTGTTACGGAAACATCGCGACTTACTTCTGGCGCGGAATATCATATAATTTACAGTCATCCTACCACCTGAGGAATGCACCATCATCGCAACTTATTACTGTTACGGCATCATCGCGACTTACCCTGGCGCGGAATATCATATAAAGTACAGCCAAACCTACTACCTGAGGAATGCACCGTCATCGCAACTTATTACTGTTACAGCATCATCGCGACTTATCCTGGCGCGGAATATCATATAAAGTACAGCCAAACCTACTACCTGAGGAATGCACCGTCATCGCAACTTATTACTGTTACGGAATTATCGCGACTTACCCTGGCGCGGAATATCATTTAAAGTACAGCCAAACCTACTACCTGAGGAATGCACCGTCATCGCAACTTATTACTGTTACGGAATCACATTGGCTAAATCCATATATGGTGTGCGCGTGCGCGGGAGGGAATGGACGCTTTTTCTAGGAGCTCTGATTTCTAGGAAAATAAAATATAGTGGACATTTAAATCCCTGCAATCTCTCACATTTATTCTGACTGATATCACTCGATATTGGATATTACTAGTGTATAGTATTTTTTCGAGGACCAGGACTACATTTGAGACAGGATTTATAACAAATTACTGGACAAGTCTTCAGCCATCGTTGGATTGTATATATAAACGTATATATACCGGGTACGTATAGCGTAACCGGCCAAAGCTTCTTAATGGACCGCCAATAGCGATGAATATGGCCTGTCAGGGAATCATTCAGATTCCGGTACGCAACCGTAAGTGAACGGAAAGTCTTGCAGAATCCCTGAGCGGTGGATATATCACGTCTACGCCTTAGGGAAACAACTAGAGGGACGGCGTCTTCACACATACTAAATGGGGGTGTGGAGGTCGGTAACTCAAGATGAGGGACAGCAAAAGTAACTTGCCAAGTTGCCGCACTATTTGCCACGTAACCCTGTTTTGTGAGAAGGGCCCCAACATTTGGAAGGGCCAAGACAGTAACAGCGGCTACTGTTTGAGCGCTTAGAAGAAGCAAACACAGTACGTGCATGTCAGCGGCGAGGGCCTTTAACCAGCCTCTTGATATAACGAACAGGGGTTAAGGTGAATTCTTGTATTCTCACACACTCTTTACACTTGGGGCAAAGTTGAACAGCAGAAGTCACAGAAGGCGAATTGCCTGACAAATAAGCCACAGGATACGTGGCACGGTAGGGAGGTAGTGGCTGAATGGGGGGAGGGGATGACCGGTAATATGAACCTTGAGGGAGAAGGTGGGGCCGTCCGTTTACAGAAGCAAATTGAGGGAGTAGTGAAGCAGATATAGCGGAGGGTGATGGAATCTGTGGAGGGATTTGGGGAGTAGGTACAGAATCCTCCTCTGAGTTGAAAACGTTAGCCCACAAGCTCTTGTCATCAGGAAGTGAGTCTAAAATGGCATTTATTTCTTCGTCCGAAAGAAATGCAAATGGAGATTCGTCAGGTGAAGTGTGAGGAGAGTCTTCAGGATTCATGACAGGAACATAGTCATCTCACCTGAAGGGTGAACGATCAAGTATTAGTCTTGAGGGAATTGAAGGATTAAGAAGCGTGAATCAAGTGGTAAGATGAGGCATCAATCCTAACCGACTAACTTTCAAGTAGTGTATGGAAAAGGCGTACTTAAAATATTATATTATAAAACTGGTACATAAACATCGAACACTTACTATATCACTTCTAGTAATACAAATCGAAATCGAACTATAGGAGTTATATAACTCTCACATAAAAAGTCTATCAGTCAAGTACAACAATACATATAAAAATCAGTCGTCCTAAACTCAGAACGATATATATCGATGAAGCAGGGGAGTGTATAATCAAAATCTAGCTTACGCGTGAAATACGTCAACATTGAAAAATTATCATCATCACCTAGTGATCGAGTACGTCATAATTAATACAGCAAGAAGTAGTCTACCTTTACGTTACAGTGATGCAAGGTGCCCAATAGTAAGTCATAAAAAAAAATTTGATTAGTTCAGACCAACAGAAACATTATGTATCGTTAATAAATTGTAGCGTTGAATTAAATCATTTCATTAATTGTATCCATCCTCTGTATTAATACGTGGTAGCCATAAATATCCACAACAATACCGGTATATAAAAAGTCAATCCTTCCACCTGAGGAGTGCACTAACATCGCAACTTTGTACTGTTACGGAAACATCGCGACTTACTTCTGGCGCGGAATATCATATAACTTACAGTCATCCTACCACCTGAGGAATGCACCATCATCGCAACTTATTACTGTTACGGCATCATCGCGACTTACCCTGGCGCGGAATATCATATAAAGTACAGCCAAACCTACTACCTGAGGAATGCACCGTCATCGCAACTTATTACTGTTACAGCATCATCGCGACTTATCCTGGCGCGGAATATCATATAAAGTACAGCCAAACCTACTACCTGAGGAATGCACCGTCATCGCAACTTATTACTGTTACGGAATTATCGCGACTTACCCTGGCGCGGAATATCATTTAAAGTACAGCCAAACCTACTACCTGAGGAATGCACCGTCATCGCAACTTATTACTGTTACGGAATCACATTGGCTAAATCCATATATGGTGTGCGCGTGCGCGGGAGGGAATGGACGCTTTTTCTAGGAGCTCTGATTTCTAGGAAAATAAAATATAGTGGACATTTAAATCCCTGCAATCTCTCACATTTATTCTGACTGATATCACTCGATATTGGATATTACTAGTGTATAGTATTTTTTCGAGGACCAGGACTACATTTGAGACAGGATTTATAACAAATTACTGGACAAGTCTTCAGCCATCGTTGGATTGTATATATAAACGTATATATACCGGGTACGTATAGCGGCCGTCAGCGAAAACATTCTCAAGGGATTAACTACTAAAATTAAACTTCGACAGGCTAACTCTAATTATATAATTTCTATTTCTTATGCTTAAAATTGTTATAAGCATTCTAAAATCCTAGAACTCGACAGAAAGCGATAATAAACTGTTCGCCTCCCGTTGCATAACACCGCACAAAGAACCCGCATTCTATCTTAAGGAGAAAGAAGGTAAATTTAATTTGAAAGTGCAAAACAAGTCTCTGTAAATAGTCTAATAATATTTGCTGGGGCGACTAGGAATTCTGTGAGCTGAGCGACTAACTCAAAGCGAAACATATATAAGAAGGGAAAAAACCGCCAATAATCAGTAGCGCCCAGAGAATCTACAGATTGACATCGTATGCCAGATGTGACGAATATTCTGCGAATGCCTTGTGCTTTTAGTTGGTTTTAATCATTGGTTGGTCTTTGATTTTAACATTTACGGTTTTAATTGTTTTTAACCGAAATCTTTAGGCAAGCATCGCATACATTGTTATTCTGGGCGCGAATCGTCTCTCCATTCACCTGAAAACGTAAGTTCAAATATCTTATATTCTATTATTCTCATATTGTTGGTTGTATGTGCGTAGGTAGCTATATATATATATAGGATTATATATAGATATATATAGCCGGGAATCAATTGAATCAAAGAGGCTACCTGACACAAGAAAATCTAAATAAATAGTTTTCCTGCGGAAGCTATTTCATTGTGTGTGGCACAACTCTCTTATACATCTCATAATTGAAAATTATTTCTTAATTTCTTAAAATTGGTGCAAACAGAAGTTCAATTTCTTAAGTGTTATACAAATATTGTTGAAAATATATTCTTAATTTCTTTAATTCTAGCAAACTGAGCTCAATTGTTAAATAGGTATTCTTCTGTTGCTGAAAGTACCTGAGCAAGTCTGCCTGAATTCAGTTAATCCTCTTAACTTGTTGACAGCTTATCTAAAAATACACAATATTACCGGACAGTTTTAAAAATAAACCCAAGCTTATTCTCAAAGATTAACTTGCACACAAGGGTTCAAAGTATAAGGAATATTACAATCTAAATAGGTATTTCTCGTGCGAGAAATATTTCATATATTCCTTATATCTGTTCTTATACATGCACAATTAAACTTATTTCTTTCCACTGTTAAAAACTGTTGTAGATCGAACCTAAAGTATGGCTACACCACACCCCACTGATGGATCGGAGGTATGGCCGGATGACGAGACAAATGTTCAAGATGACATGGCAAATGTTAGTGTGACACGAAATCAAAAGGCAACGGTGGCGAAAAAAGCAACACTCACCAAGGATAAGTTAAAGCTTGAATTGGACAATATTAAACTGGAACTTGAGGCAAAAAACAATCAGATCAAAGAACTTTTACAATTTAAACATAAATGCAATACTGTTTGTCAAAATGAGATTGATTTCTGCCGTAGCAAAATCGCAGAGATGAAATTTGAAATTGAGGGTAAAGACAAGGAAATAGCTAGACTTCACGAGAAATTAATTTTTGAAAAGAAAACAAATGAGGAACTAACAAAATTTGGCAAATATGTTAAAAAGGTTGAACCTGCCATTCCTGAATTACCTGCTAAGCCTAAGTACCTGCTGATGGCTGAACATGTTAATGGTCACAATATTGCTAAGTACGACCATAGTGATGAGTTTGAACTAGTGCCAGCCACTCAGGCTAACACAGTTTTTGAGTTCAAGAGAGTTTTTAAAATGGATGAAACCTTTTCTAAACTCAGGGAATTTAATGCCATAATCCTAATGTTGGGGGCACATGATATAGTAAAGAATAGGGATATTGACGATATCGGCGATTGCATTACTGCTATTGTCGAAACCATGAAACATTTCACACGAGCAAAGATAATTCTATGTACTCCGCCACCTTTTACTTCTTGTTTTGGACAGCAGGCAGTACTGGCAAATAAACTGGCTGGGAAAAAATTCGAAGATGTAACATTCTACAACACTAAAGAAATTTTTGATCAATATATCAGAAGCGAATTCATGATAAATGAGACACACGAATTGAGCAATGCAGGAACGAAAATATTTTTTGATAAGGTCATAAGAAACATAACGGTTGATTTAACAGTAAATTTGACCCAAAATTTACCTGACATAAACGCTAAAAACACACCTGTGGTCCAAAACAAATCTTTGCCAGCGGGACAAATTAAATCTATTGATGAGTCAAAGGTTGCTAACCCTGGGTATTCCAACCCCACCTACAAAGGTTGTTCATCTAGCACAAAAAATGATTTAATGTGGGCACTTGCAGGTGACTGTGTGCATATTGTCAGAGAAATTCCTAAGGATAAAATGGGACTTTTAATGGGTAGACTGGGTGACAATATTAAAGGATTACAATACATGAGTTCAACAGTTGTACACAAAATGGCTTGGAAAATCCCTTCTGACCCCAAGGGGGAGGTCCAGGGTGTATTAATTGCTGGTCCCCCTACCAACCTCATGAATGCTCTGGACGGTATTAATACCGTATTGGCGGGCTATGACATTTATGAAGCGTATGGTATCACAAAGCCAAGTGATAACAAGACCGTATTGTGCCAAAATTTCGAAAAAGAAGGGGAATGCAGATTTGGGGAAAGTTGTAGATTCGTTCACACCAAAAAAAGGAAGATGTTAAAATGATGGTATTAAGGGGACATGGATGCTTGTAAAACTGGTAAAAATAATGGTTATATTTCTCCGCAAGAAGCTAATAGAAATGATATATTATATTACTTTAACAAACATGGTGATTACATGAGTAATATGAATATCTGTGATAGCCGAGTATTCTCTATAAATAAAAACAATGATAGTATTATATATAATGATATGGAGAGAATGGAAACATGCATCAGAATGTGTACAAGTACTAGTTTTAAGGTGCATGGTGGTTTTAATGATGGTTTTAATAAAAATAGCATGGAATCGAATTTTAATCAAAATGAAAGTTGTAGTGTTGGTATTTTACCTAGTTTTAATATTAAGAGTCTTAATAAATATGATAGTCCATGTCCCCGTAGACAGCAAAGAAAAGAAAAAAGTTATGCTCAAATAGTTAAAGAAGTCTCAAACAACCCCATATTTACGCATATTACAAAAGCAAAACAATATAGAAATTGGATAAGAATAAATAGAAATAATTATATGTATCAATCACTATCACTATCTCAAACTCAAGCACAAAATGAATCACAATCTCAAGCTCAATTGCAACCGCACAACGCAAAATTTATGCTCAAATGTTAAAAAGAAACTGGTTTTCTTTACTTTCCAACACCTCCAGAAATAAAAATAAAAAAGTGAACCATTATTATGATTCCCGTAGAAAAAATGTGAATCTTTGTTTTGACAAGGAAAAAACGAACACGGCAAATTTAAAGATGCAATCATATAATAAAACTGAAGCAAATACCTTTAATGAAAAATTGATTAAGTATGGGGGTAAGACGTGCGACATTAATGTGAGTGCGGATGCTGTCCAATCAGTATCGTCTCCTGATGCACGTGACCAAACTAGCTCCACCCATCTAGATATCGGGACAGAGAAAATGTCATCAAATTACTCAATTGTATCAAATCCATGTTGGTTCTCGCATGGAAAAGATGTTGAATCTCTCGGTAACTATAAAGAAATAAGAAATAGGGTCTCTCATCGTGCACGGAATAAGACAATTGATCTAAATATGTCACGGAACTCACGAATCGAGGAAGGGATAGCCCCGCCCACTCCCACTACAATTGGCCGATGTGGACCCCCAACGGTGGGTTTGACCTCTCCTGGTCACGTGACGTCTGCTGACCCAGACGACCACGTGGGCTCGGTCTTAAACTTCACGTTACAGCCTTCACATAACACAAGTTCAACAAAGCATACGACTATTAAAACGGTAAAAAAATCTAAAAACTTTAAAAATAAAACAATGAATTATAAAATTAACAGCAACACAAATATCTTCCATCTGCTTGGCCATAATACATGCAATTCTACAAGTCTTAATTCTTATGCTGATGCTAAATCGAATCATATAAAAAAGCCACAAAAAGAATTAATTATTGCTGTCGCAAATGCACAAAGTGTAGGAAATAAAACTGACCACGTAAATCAATATATATATGAACATGAAATTGACATTTTTTTCATCACAGAGACATGGATAAATGAGACAAATAAGGACTCAATATTATCGGATCTAAAGAAAAATAACTATGATGTTAAACAAGTACCCCGCCCTCTTAGGTCTGGAGGGGGTCTAGCGGCGGTCTACAAAGAGGAGATAGACGTCACTGAAATCAATCATACACACAAGATTACTACTTTTGAAATGATGGAAATTAAAATAACTACTTCTATCAGAACATGTACGATAATTACTATTTACAGGCCTGAGCCCTCTGAAAAGAACATGTATACATATACAAAATTTTTCGAGGAATTTTCTGATATTTTATCTTATTATAGCACATATACACATGAAGTTATTCTTATTGGTGATTATAATTTTCATCTAAATAGGCCTGATAAACCAAATGTTATCAAATTCAATGATATCTTGGATTTATATAATTTGAAAAATCACGTAAAGGAACCAACTCACATCTTGGGAAATACGCTAGACTTATTAATATCTAATACACATAGCAAAGTTATTAAACATCATATAGTCGATGACAAACTTTCAGATCACAGCATAATTAAGGTGTATCTTGACATGCAAACGAAAACTAAAAATAAGAAGAAAATATCATACAGGAATTTTAAGAAATTGAACATTAAAAATTTTGTAACAGATATTGAAGAAAAATTCGGAAAAAATAAATCTTATAGTGAATATGATCTTGATGATCTTTTAAATAAATATAATAAATTAACGGAAGTATTGGATAAACATGTTCCACTGGTTGAGAAAACCATTAATGTTCGAAAACCGGCTCCATGGATGTCTAATGAACTACATGCTGAAAAGAGGCATAGAAGAAAATTAGAAAGGAAATACGATAAATCAAGACTCGAGTGTGATAAAATACAATTTCAAATACAACGAAATAAATACAACAATATGATTAAAACATCCAAAAGAAAGTTTTTCTCGGAAAAAATAGATGAAAACAAGTCTGATCCTAAAAAACTTTTCAAAATTCTAAACAAACTAATGCACACGCATGAAGATACCCCGTTTCCGAAAATTAATGACAAAAGAGAATTAGCTGCAGAATTTAATAATTTTTTTCTGAATAAAATAACGAAATTACGGTATGAAATGGATTCACATGTCTCTGTAAATGACCATGTAGTTGAGGAACCAAAATTTAATACGCCCCTAAATAACTTTGAACCCCTGACTGGTGACGATGTAAAAAAATTGCTATTTGAAGCAGCAAAGAAGTCTTGCGGGCTGGATCCGATCCCCACATGGTTGCTGAATGAATGCATGGTTCAGCTTCTTCCTATAATAACTGAAATTATAAATAAATCCATCACTTTAGGCAACATGCCAGAAACCCTTAAAGAAGCAATTATCAGACCCCTGATAAAGAAGCTTGGTCTGGAATTAATAAAGCAAAATTATAGACCTGTATCAAACTTAGCTTACCTATCAAAATTAATAGAAAGAGCTGTAGCGAAGCAGTTTGTTGCCCATCTGGTTAAAAATAACATTCGGAGCATGTTCCAATCAGCGTACAAGGAATTCCACAGCACAGAAACAGCACTGCTGAAGGTGCAGAACGACTTATTAATTGACATTGATAACAACAAAGCAGTAATGTTGATTCTACTTGACCTCTCTGCGGCCTTTGACACTATTGACCACAAGATATTGCTAAATCGGCTGGAAAAGAGATGTGGCATTGGTGGCACTGCATTAAAATGGTTCAAATCTTATTTATCAAATAGAAAACAATGTGTTACAATAGATGGAAAAAGATCTGAAAATATGAATATTAATTATGGTGTTCCACAGGGTTCGGTCCTTGGCCCTATCCTATTCACTGCATACATGGAGCCGATTTCTGATTTGATAGGGAAATTTGGTCTGAGGCATCATGTTTATGCTGATGACACCCAGCTCTACATTACTCTAGACCCTAAAACACCTGATGAAGTTGGGAAATCTATAAAAGAGATGGAAGAATGCATAAATCATATAAAGAAATTCCTGTTAGAAAATAAAATGAAGATTAATGATGGAAAAACTGAGATGCTTATATGTGGGAAAAATTCAATACTAAAAAATAAAAATCTTCCAGATAAAATAACAGTAGGGCGATCTGAGATCTCCAGATCATCGAATGTTAAAGATCTGGGCGTAATTCTGGATCAGGAACTATCTATGAAACAGCAAATTAAAAAGATCTGTAAAAATGGTTATTTTCATGTTAGAAATCTTTCCAGAATAAGAGGATGTCTTGACGAGAAGACGACAAATACGCTAGCACATTCCTTTATAACTTCTACACTGGATTATGGTAATTCTCTACTGGCTGGGATGCCAAAGTGTGAACTGGCTAAATTGCAAAAACTACAGAATGCTGCAGCCAGGGTGGTGGGCAAACTGAGGAAACATGACCATATCACCCCGAAACTGATGAATCTTCACTGGTTACCTGTTCATGCTAGAATTGATTTTAAAATATCTTTATTAACATGGAAGATCCAAAATGGTCTTGCCCCCAGTTACCTATCAAATCTATTAAGCCTAAAAAATTGTGAAAAGAACCTCAGATCTAATGATAACAATGAGTACATAGTCCCTAAGACAAATTCCAGATCCTATGGAGATAGGGCGTTTGCTGTATATGCCCCTAAAATCTGGAACACCCTGCCCCTTAATGTGAAAAATTGTAAATCGATTGAATCATTTAAAAAGCATTTGAAAACTCACTTATATCGAGAACATTATATTCTCAAGTGCCACGAGCAGACCTGGTCTGAAATGGCGCTATAGAAATTTATTATTATTATTATTATTATTATATTTCACAAGAAGATCGCAAAAATTTACCTGTGTAAGGATACAACCATGAATGTATTAAGTCTCAAATCTAAAGTCATAAAGTCACAGTCAGAGAGTCAACGCATGATCAGAGACACTAGTGTCACTATATAATGAGGAACCAATATAAGAAACGAGAATACTCTAATCTATATAAAGTTTCAACTCAAAGTACTGGCCAGTCAGTAACACACAAGTCAATCTGAGATACGAAGTATGAAGAAACTCGATGAGAAGAACGAAGTACGCAGGACGTAGTAGGTGGCAACGCAGAGGTGCGCAGGTGAAGAGTGTGGGTTCGAACAAACGAGAACAACTATAACACCTAGAGACACGCACTCGCAACCACCGCCTGTCGCACACACTCCCCAAATCGGTGATCTACCTGTCACGAGTCATAGTTAAAATGGCAATCGACACACACAAGCGAGCAGCGCCAAACATTTTATGATACTTAATTATCTCTGGTCTGACGGTCATGGTTATAGAAATATTGTCGACAAAGGACAATGGTTTATGCAAGATGTGGAGGGCAAATGGCGATAACACACAACGCCAATGGTTGCTGCTGCAAATAATTTTCCATTAAACATCACTCAATAAAAATCGTAAAAGCATTAAAAAGGTCCACTTATGGCATAACTTTATGTGGGCATGCTGCATGGGCTTGTGCAGGTTATAGCGTCTTAGCGAGACATAATTACACTAGGCCTGTTCACGAATATTGAATGTGGGTTATCACTAAACTGGAAACACATGTATGCGTCATAAGGTAGCGGAGCATATCACCTTGGATAGTGGAAAATGTGATGAATAATAAATGTGGAATAAGTGAACACGACTAAAACTGAGAATAAAGCATCTACTTTTTCCGTTCTCGGACGCTCCGAGGGGGATCAGAAAGCACATCTTTCTGAGCTTGTCTGCCCAAAAAGGAGAAAGGCTCCCAGGTGTTGTGCTTAGCACTGTAATTCTTCCATTTAATTAAATATTCCATCTCCTTGCCGTTGCTTTAGAATTCGTTCGACCTCATAATGAGAGTCAGACTCGTTGTCAGCATCTTCGGCATCAGAGTTTTGCGATTCGAGGGCCTGCGCATCACCAACCTTGTTTTGCGGACCAGCCAGGTCATCTTCTGGCAGAAGGTCTGAAGGCGGAATCGCTTCGCTCGGGAGGTCATTCCCTGGGGGAGTACCATCTTCAAACTGAAGTGGTGAAACAGGGCGATCGAAACGTGTAACACAAGGGCGGAACCTGTTAACATGTATAGAAGAATTTGGTTCTATATGAGTGTCGCAAGCACGCACTTTAAAATTGAGCAGTGTAGTTTGTTCAATCAAGTAATATGGACCACTATAGGGTGACTTGAGTTTTCGTCCCGGTACCTTTGTAGCGGGGGAATAAATCCACACTATATCACCATCTTGAAAATGCCAACCTTTATTTCGTGAATCATGATAGGATTTCATCTTAGCCTGCATAATTTCATTATTCTCTTTCGCCCATTTACGCGCCGTCTCAACGCGCTCAAACATATTTTTCACATAGTGGCGAACAGAAGGACTTGGATGTTCATTAAAAATAAGGGGCTGTACATCGTTGCTTGATGCACTGAAGCTCTCATGGCGAACAAGGCTGAAGGCAGGAATAAATCCCAAGACGTGGGTTTGTCATGACAAAGACGTGTCAGATTTTTAGAAATAGACTGAACACTCCGTTCGGCCATGCCATTACTAAGGGGGCAATAAGGTGAAGTCATGACCTTTCTAGCTTGCATTAGCTTGCAAAGCTCTTCAGCAATCACACTGGCGTAGCAACCACCACGGTCGCTAACAATGGACTCAACATTTCCCCATCGACACCAAATATCCTCAAAAAGGCATTCGGCCACAGAAACAGCCGATTGGTCGGGGAGAGGAAAAGCCTCAGGAAAACGGGTGAGAGCATCCTGAAAAACCAAGATGTATTTATTCCGACGTTCTGTTTTCGATAAGGGCCTATGAGGTCAGTATGGACACGCTGGAAAGGGCGCGAGAGAGGGATAGGCTGTAGTGAACCCTGTCTGTTTTTCGGGAGCTTGCTAGTCTTGCTACAAACATGACAAGATTGAACCCAATTCATAATATCACTATGCATTCCCGGCCAATAATATTTTTGCCGTATGGTAGAATAAAGTTTGTCTGTCCCTAAATGAGCACCCATAGAACTGTCGTGAAAAGCCTCAAGCAAGGCGTGACGCAAAGTGGGTGGGATAACTAACTGTGTTTTGCACCTATCTTTAGCAGGACCTTTACCAGGTGTGACATACAGATGGAATAAGACATCTACTTTCAGGTAATAATCATCAACCTGAGCAAGGAGTTTGCGCGTCTCACGCTGAGTAGAAAGGAGATGTGATTTCTTGAAATAAGTGATGAGGGGTTGAAGAGATGGATCTGCTGTTTGTTTCGCACTAATATCGTCGAAAGTGTACGTAGCACCAGTCGACTGATTAAGATCTGTTAGGCAAGAATCGCCATCAGCCGGTGCATCAGGGAGCATATTGGCAGTATCAGCCAAATCAGATACAGTAGCCAGTTTAAGCTCTAACTCTGGGGTGGGGTTGGATTCTGGCGGATACACGCGACGACTCAGACTGTCCGCGTGTGGGATAGAATTACCCCGTTTATGAATAATTTCGTAGCGAAACTGTTGTAAGGTCAACATCCATCTACCTAAACACCCTTTTGGTTCTGAACGAAATAACCATTGTAAAGCAGAATGGTCAGTCACGATAGTGAACTTATCATATTTAAGGTAAGGTTCGTGCAATTTGCAAGCAGCTATTATGCTGAGGCATTCACGTGCAGTGCACGTGTAATTCTGTTCAGCCGGATTTAGGGCGTGACCTCCATATGCTGTCACCCGCTCAATGCCATCCTGCAACTGACTTAAAACATTTCTGATGGCAAAGAGGCTAGCATCCGTGGTGATAATGAAGGGGTTGTCAACCTCTATTCGAGGGAAGGCTAAAATTGGGGCAGAAACCAACTTAGCTTTGAGAGCCTCGAAAGCTGCCTGCTTCGCATCATCCCATGCGAAGGTACTCTTTTTGCTTGTGAGAATATTGAGTGGTTGTGAAATTTTCGCATTTCCCTCAACAAATCAACGATAATAACCCGATAATCTCAAAAAAGCTCTAACATCTTTACAAGAAGTAGGGACGGGGTAGTCATCGACAGCTTTCGTTTTACCAGGGTCGACTTCTATGCCATTTTTGGAAATGATGTGGCCCAGATATTTAACCTGTTTCCTAGCAAAAAGAAACATTTATCGGTACGGAGCTTTAGTTTAGCCTTACAAAAGCGCGTGAAGACCTGAGTGAGGTCAGTCAGATGGCGTTCAAAAGAGGGACTGTGGACGAGGACATCATCCAAATATATGAGACAAAGATCGGTGAGACCCTGTAACACAGTTTCCATCAGTCTTTGAAATGTTGGGGGTCCATTGATTATACCAAACGGGAGACGCTTATATTCATAAAGCCCACGGTGAGTGATAAATGCAGTAAGCGGGCGGGAATCAGGGTGGACACTCACTTGATGAAAACCGCCCATGAGGTCAATCGTACTGATGTGAGTTAATTTACGAGCACCCAGACTGTCTAAAATGTCCTGAATATGTGGCAAAGGGAAAGAGTCAGGGACGGTGACCTCGTTTAGTTTCCTAAAATCTATACACATACGATATGAGACAGTACCGTCTTGGGCCGGTTTTTCTACCAAAACCGCGGGAAAAGCCCATGGACTATTGGAAGGTCGGATAATGTCTATATCCAAAAGGCGCTGTACTTCCTTATCAATAATACCTCGTTGTTTATACCCAGCACGATAAGGTCGTAATTTGATAAGGCTAACAGAACCCTTGAGATAAATAGTATGTTGGACAACATTTGTATCCCCAAACTCTCCATCTCTTGTCGTGAATATGTGACTTAACGAAGAAATGAGACGTTTTAGGGAATCCTTCTGATTGGGAGTCAAGTCTGAATCAGTGAGATCTATTTTATGATGAGAGTCAGGGTCAGTGGGGGTGGTGGTAATAGGAGCCGCTTCTATATTGTCAATACCTACAGCGTTATCGGTACCCCAGTTAAGATCTAGGGAGGGGAGTTCTTGCAGCTCAGAACCCAGAGGGATCGGGTCAAAATATCCGACCGAGACACCTTTTGGCAAGGTAACTGCATTATCTCCCATATTCATTAACCTGACAGGAACCTTTTGGTCCTGTACCGGTGCGAAAACCCTTGCCATGGCAATCTCAGGATATGAGGGCAATGCACTCTCCATAGTGCACACTCCCAGAATGCCAGACATATTACTCGGTTTAACTCGAGCCTGGGTGATATATTCAGATTTAGCTGGGATTCTATTAGTTTTTGACAGGCGTAAATCGGGTTTCGATTTAAAAGCGATACCACTCTGCGCGAAATCTAAAACTACGCCATAAGTGATGAAAAAATCCTGTCCCAATATTATTGGGTATTGTAAGTCAGGAACTACTTGAAAACAAACATTATATAGCTGATTGCCAATAAATAAGTCAATGTGAGTTTGGAAATGGATGGGAACAGAACTGCCTTCCGCGACAATAACCTTTTTGCTATCTGATACCTCTTCTGAGAATGAATTGTCAGGGCATTATTTACGTAAAGAGTCAAGAGTAATAATGCTACGTTGTGCACCAGAGTCTAAGAGAGCAGCAATAGAGCTGAATTTTGTGCTAGTCGTGATTCGACCATCATGAGAAAGAGGGAGAAAATTGATATCATTATTCAAAACGGTAGGGATTGTCTTTGGTGCCATTGTTGGGCAGACAGGCGCCCGCTGAGTGTCCTGCAGACTAGGTGAACTCGAGGACATCTCTGCAAAATAACAGGGAACCTCGTTCAATATTTCTGGTTTGCTCTGATTTATTGCTATATTAAACGAATCACTACTCCTATCACGTGGCTCACGGGTCGGGACAGGAGTTAATAGTTTTCCTGTCGCCATTGCGACCTATTGTCAGGTCGGGGCATAGGACGACGCTGATCGTTCCAGGAAGGGCGTCTGAAGGTATTTCTACCGTCGCTACCTGGCCTGTTACCCTGATAAGACCTGTTTTGAAAAGGGCGTTGCCGGTCATGACCATCATTGGGCTCATAGCGACCACGACCATCTCTAGGCTCATAGCGACCATTAGACCGATAAGGCCGGTTGTCAAACCTCGAGGGGCCACGAGAGAAATGGTCACGAGAGCCGCGGGATCTTATTGGACAATTGACAGACGTATGGTTATCTCTGCCACAATTTGTGCAATCATGGCGTGCCTTACAATCCCTGAGCCAATGACCAGGATTTTTGCAGAAAAATTAGAAAGATTCGCCACTCTCTTGCGGACCTTTAAGGCTGAGAACCTCTTTTGATACATCAGCAACCTCTTCGCGAATAGCCGTGAGGGTGGAACTTTGTTGGGACAAGATTGTGACGTCGCGTCAGGCAAATCTAAGCTGTTCAAAGCCACAGACGTGTCACTGGACACCGTGCAAACTGTCTCAGCAAGCTTAATCTGCTGGATAGTGTCCTCAAGTAGCTTAGGGGATTTCCCTACCACAAAAGCCTTCAATTTGGGGAGGAGACCTCGAATTAAAATCTTTTTAGTTTCCATATCATCTTTTTGTAACCTCTGACACTGGCTCAAAACATCGTTAATGTAGGTTTCGGCGGATTCTGCCTTTTTCTGGATTCTGGCGTCTAATGATTGCTCTAGGAGCCAAGCATTCGTCTAGATCTCACTACCGAAAAACTTCAGGAAAGCTGCATGGAACGTAGCCCATGAACTGGTGACATCTGCCGGCAACGAGGTGTACCAAACGTCTGCCACACCATGCAACAACATACGACAAGCTGGAACTTTTAAGTCTTCAGATGTGTGTGAAAGCTGAGTATATGTGAGAAATTTATTCATAAAACGAAGGGGATCATCTGTGGATCTACCAAAAAATGGGGGTGGTAAAAGTGACTTAGAACCCTGTCTCTGGTGATGAATTCTATTATCTCTGGACTGTGCCTGAAGCATATCTACGATATCGGTCTTAGAACCACCCAAATCAATTTTACGCAAGTGACCAAGCACTTGTTGGAGCATATCCTGCACATTTTCAGGTTCAGCCATCTCAATTTAAGGAGAAACGGCACGATCAGAGCCCAACTGATCAGGGTCAACACGGAGATCAGAGACCTCAGAAAAGGTGAAAGATTCCTGGTCACTGTCTGTGTGATGGAAACATGGATCTCCGTCGTTGGGGAACGTGGATGGGGATCAGTACTATACTCGCTGGCTACTGTGAGGCGGGGCACTTAACCTAGCAACCCTATCTACCTATATGAGGTGTGAGGTAACAAGGACTGCAGACACAGAACACACACATATTTGTTTTACCATTCAGGCTGTATATTTACACGAAATATACCAAGAACCAGCAAAAGTGCAAGATTGGAAATCAGTGATAGATATAAACTAACAGTGCATAGCAACCAGAAATCAGTGATATATAAAAAACTAACAGTGCATAGCAACCAGAAGGTGCATAGCAACCAGAACGGTGGCAGGAAGAGGAAAAGATGTTGCTATGGAGACAGCATTTTGGACAATTTTATCACAGATTTCTCAAGATGAGTGATCGTACAAGGCTTCAGATGAAACACCCTCCTCCTCCCCGAGCGGAGATGGTCAGAATGTGGGTGGAAATATGGAGCAAATAGAAGTAATGTGAAGCCGCAGGAAGTCCGTGAACCGGGCGTGGAGATTGCAGCAAATTAGCATCAGATATCGAGATCATGCTTGAATATTACATTCAGATAGAACTTTGGCATGGCACAATATATACCACAATGTGACGTCATCACATACGGTTCTGAATTTATAAAGAATGATGTATTTGGTATGATCTTACTTAATTGTTAATAAGCACTTGACTTGTTCCAAATATCGGCTCAGGTTTAGTATTTAGATTGTTCTCCAAACATGATCTTAATTTCAAGATTATGGAAAAAATTGTGTAGCACACACTTGTTCTAAATATCAGGCCCAGAGCTGATATTTGGAAAAACAATAGTGCGTTATCTGGTTAGCACATTCTTGATTTCAACCTCAATTTTCTGACTCCATATGCAATTTTTAAATAATGCATTAATATGATACATGCTAAAAAGTCTCATATATATACAATTTATGGTCATATATATGTTTGTTTCATGTAAAAAACTGAAAAGTTTGAGCCTGACCCAGAGTTAAGATAAGAAATCATGCTAAATCTGGAGTTTGTTCTAAATAAATCAGAATAAAGTAAGACCTAAACACTTATTGATATCAGATATTTATCATGACCTCAGAAATTGAGCATATTTGCACTGATTTAGCACAGTCAGTCTATATTCTTTTAAATATCAGGCACAGGACTGGTATTTCATTACTATGTGATAAACAGATGCTTGAATGTCCACTTGACCCCATATAATCTTGAAATAACAAGTTAGTGTTACCTATGGTTTGTGAGTATCCGTCGTTGGGGAACGTGGATGGGGGATCAACACTATACTCGCTGGCTACTGTGAGGCGGGGCACTTAACCTAGCAACCCTATCTACCTATATGAGGTGTGAGGTAATAAGGACTGCAGACACAGAATATACACTGCACAATATCTACCTTTATTCGGTGCTGTATATCCTTGTCTGGCTAGGCCGGCATGGCAATGAGCGAGGCATATGCAATACCCAAATGCATGATACTAATAGAGTCCTGAGAATACATAAAACACCCAAGTCTATGTGGTCACGAAGCTGAATGTCGTGGATCTTCGAGGCAAGTGGACGCTGGAACTCTTCTCTGCCCCCGTCTCGCGGGGGGTCTTTCAAAGGATCGTTGAGCATCATGTGTGTGGGGTCTGCCTGCGTGGCATCCTCTCCTGCTTCGGGGTTGCGCACGTCTTGCCTGCGTAGCGTGGCGGATCAGGTCATCTCTATTTCTGGTGATTGAGGCAATGCGTCAGCTTGCACTTGTTGGCTTCACGCGGCACTCAATAACTATGCATGGTATTCTGCCAAAGATCGTGATTGTCTTTGATTGTCTATATATATTCCTGAGAGTCTATAGGTAGGTAATCTATATCCTACACTAGTTCCATGCCACCGGTAGTAGTGTTGACCACGTTGTGATTGTTCTGTATATGTATTCATCCTATGAATAAATAGAATCTGCATGCTCCTCAGAGGCAGGGATCTCTATGCTCCTCAGAAGCAGATATCTCTATGCTCCTCAGAGGTAGGGATCTCTATGCTCCTCAGAGGCAGGGATCTCTATGCTCCCCAGAGGCAGGGATCTCTATGCTCCTCAGAGGCAGGGATCTCTATGCTCCTCAGAGGCAGGGATCTCTATGCTCCTCAGAGGCAAGGATCTTTATGCTCCTCAGAGGCAGGGATCTTTGCATCATATCTATTCAGCCATATTGTTGTATTGCTCTCTTTGCAGTTATACAAATTATTCTCCTCTTAATCAGTTGGAGACAAACATCATTTGATGAATAATCAAGTAGAACATTACGAACATTACATTACTCTTACGTAATATATACTATGATAAAATGGAACAACATGACTTATAATATAAGTTATATGAAGAAAAAAAATAATGGTAATCAGTGAATGCATTTGTTTCATATGTATGTCAGAGGTGTGATGTTCCTTGAAATAATGTTTTATAATAAACATTAAAATAAAAGAAATGAAGATGTCACCAGAGGCAATTTAACCCTTTTGTTGTGAATGAAGGTGAATGAAAACCTGCAGTGAATAACGGTATATGGTCGACATCCATGAAATAGTCCTGATTTTAATAACTGTTTGCAAATGGGCTGTAACAGAGATATTACATTCTCTCATATCAAAATGGTAACACTGTATGGAATATATTATGCTAATAATGAATTAGTAAAAATTGGTGAAATTCCCCATCAGTAACCCAGCATTATAAATATCATGCATATACATATCAGATTCTAGGTTGATTTCTTTTCTGGTCCTGCACAACACAATATTTATATTATTAGGTTTTAAATATTACAAATTCCAACAAGATAATAAGATATCAGACAATCATTGTAATGTTTTGAAATAAACATGACGAAGATTAGATAAAAAAATAAAAAGGATTTAATGTTGAAACTTTCACAGAGGCTATAACTTGATGAAATGATTATAAGTAGGTATGGTGGTAATATAATGAATGCATTGTCTCAATAGAAAGAAAATAAAATATTCTGTAAAAAAGCACAAAATGGTGAGAGATTATCGGATAGATCAGGAGATTATCCAATCGAAAAGGAGATAATTAGACAAATTAGGAGAAGACTCATGGTGAGAAGAGACCAAAGGTTATGAGAACTGTGTGAACGTGTGCTTTGATCTCATCCTCTTTCCATGCTCTATAATAACAGGCAGATTAAAAGTGAAATACCATGTCACAAAATACATCATTATGCAATCTTCTGTGCCTCAAGAAATCAGGGGAAAATTGAGTAAAGTCAAAATAAAATATAGGTAGTACTCATTAAATATGTACAGTTTGGAGTCTGAGTATTTCTTGGTGATTTCTATTTATATATAATATCATATCTGATATAAGTATGTCAAAATTGTCAACACATTAGTTTACAACATGCAGATAAATGCATTGTGACTGAGTGATAATGTGGCACCCCATGGAAGGCTGCCCATGGATTGTAGGCTGCCCATGGATTGTAGGCTGCCCATGGATTGTAGGCTGCCCATGGATGGTAGGCTGCCCATGGATTGTAGGCTGCCCATAGATTGTAGGCAGCCCATGGATTGTAGGCTTTATGAGATGAGACAAGCACACAAGCAACCAAGGGGATAAATTACTGAATTCTAAAACAAATCAATTGTACAGATCCATTTAGCCTTTCTTAATAAAAAGGATTAGTGAATAAATTATGTTTATAAAATACAATGTGTTTTTGTCTT
Organism: Amphiduros pacificus; assembly: GCA_949316495.1. NCBI lineage: Eukaryota > Metazoa > Annelida > Polychaeta > Phyllodocida > Hesionidae > Amphiduros > Amphiduros pacificus. Next base: position 11,701,138 of record OX439012.1, on the reverse strand, counting down.
CTGAACTTGAAACATATTGATAATGTATACAGCAGAATAAAAAGGAGTGTTCTCCAGAAACAAATAGCTGTAATCAAACAGAAAAATGTGCTTATATTGGACGTTTTATCAAATTTTTGAGTCCACCGTCTATTTCAAATGAAAACTTTACACACACACACATACACACACACATAGACATACGTACATACATACATACATACATACACACATACATACACACACATACATACATACATACACATACATACACACACACACATACATACATACATCAAACCTAATTTGGTCTTATTCGTGAGAGGCCAATAGATGTATGAATCCAACTTTTATATAGAATTGAAATTGCTTTGGAATTTGAATTGGTCAGTTCAGTTTTGAAAACTAGATCAATACTGTCCCATAAATATTCCTCAGCTTTTGTTGGAGATTGATGCACTCTATTTGAAGAGCTGGAAAAAAATGTTCCTAGTGAGGGTAAAATGAAGTATTTCTAAGGACAATTAATTGAAATGTCTACTCTATTTTCCATGTCTCCATTTCAAAGTCCAGTCATGCCACAGTTGCTACTGGCCCCTTTCAACCAGTTTAGTTGGGCACTTGTATTTCTTTGTTTTCCCTGCAAATTCTGCGTAGTCTACAATTCGGAATCTGCCCATCTCATAGCTCTCCATGATTTTTAGCTGGCCAATGAAAAAGTGCATGCTGGGAAATATGTCCCAGTCCACCCATTCAGTGAGGCAGCACTATATCTGCAACAAGTAGGTCTCATCACGAAATAACTGAAATAATGTTGAAAGTGATGTAAAACCCCTAAAAAACAAACAAACAAAATGTTCAAGGCCAATTGTGATAACCTCTTCACCCAAAATGGTAGTTTTAGGTCACAGGTATAACTCTTTCACAGCGACAATTGCAAATGGCAAGGTCACCAAGATCAAAATATTGTCATGTCGCAGGTCTTTGACATGCCAACCCACTCAGTCACAGCTTTACAAGTACAACAGTAGAAATGGCAAGGATCCTAAAGAAAAAGCTGGACGACGATCACAGTTCCTGGCCAATACCAACAATTGTTTCAATCTGATTAGATCTCTTCAGTTGGATGGGGACTGACTTCATTATCCTAGTTTTTGTTTATATTGGGTCTGATAGCGCCTCACAGAATGGAGGTGTTATTGGTTTCTGTCAAATCCGGTTTGGAGGTGCAAAAAAGAAACCTCTGTTTTTCGTAGTTTATGGAGGTAAAAGGTGAGTTATAACACATTCTGCATATGTTTATGTATTTTTTGCATTTTCTTGGGAGGTTTTTACGACATTTTATTGATTCAAGTCAGTTTTGATTGCCATATTTAATGTTTTTAAATTTCAGGACTCTCTCCCTTGAAGCCCCAGACTATTTCGTTTATTTTGTACTTTGTGTCGCCTCGGTGCTGGGTTGGAATGTCCAGTTTTTAAACAAATATTGTTGATCTCATTTCTTTCTTTTGCATGTAATACGAGAATGTTTTCAATAAGTTATAGGATAAATTACCTTAATTGTGTTATGTTCTTGGCCAGTTTTTTCTAGCCATTTCTTTTGAGTGTTTGTATTCCAATATTGATTTACAAGCTGGTTTTGTCTGAACAAACTTGGACAAGAAACATTTTTTGTAAAAATATGTTTTTATTTTCATTCTATTGTGTGGTTATTGTTATTTCAGACTTTCTAATAATGTTGAAAGTGATGTAAAACCCCAAACAAACAAACAAACAGTTCATCCCTGCTTTTGTATCTTGCCTTTGTTATTGAGGTTTCAAGGATGTCGAGTCAGCTGTCGAGTGGGTATCCTCTTTGTTGATAATCTGAATGTTCTCAATTAGGAATGTTTGTCATAGTCTTCAATGTTCTTACAATTCCTTCTTATTCTCATGAACTCTCCATAAGGGCCACCCATTTTGCAGGGTTTCGGGTGGGAGGAGCTGAAGTGTAGATAGTTGTGTGTGTCTGTGTCTTTGGTGTAGAGATCTGTGTAAATAGAGCCATTTTCTCTCTCGACTTTCACCATCATGTCTAAGAATTCTACCCCCACTTTAGATTGTTTTGACGCAAACTTTTTTTTGTGATGGTAGGTGTTGGTATATTCAATGAAATCAAGGAGTTTCCCCTGTCCTTGGTTGAATGCCATCAATATGTCATTGATATATCTCAAGTAGAGAGCTGGTCTTGGTGGGGCATTCTTCTATGTTTTCCTCTAGATGTGCCATAGAAAGGTTGGCATATGATGGGGCTACTCTTGTACCCATTGCTTTTCCTCCAATTTGTAGGGAGTTCTCACCATTGAAGGTGAGGTTATTCATTTTCAGTACTGCTTCTAAGAGGTTCATTAAGCTTTTGATGCTCCTTTTGCCTTTGTAATTTTTCACCAGACATCTGAATACTGTGTTCAAGCCCTCATTATGGGGTATGTTTGTATACAGGCTAGTCACATCCATAGTGGCTACAATTACTTCATTGTTACTTCCGAAGGAAGAGATTTTCCTAATGCAATCTGTGGTGTCCCTCATGTAGGAGGGTGTTTCTTTGACAAAGGGTTTGATGTGTTCGTCTACAAATGCAAAGATTTGTTCTGTGGGAGACCCACTTCCACTGATCATGGGTCTCCTTGCAAACATTTTTTGTGTGTATTTTTGGTAGGACACAATGTCATGTATACGTCATTGTCTATTTAGTCCTTGTCATACATTTGGTTCAGTATACTCCTTACACTGGTTTTGCGTTGTTCTGTGAGGTTGATGGGGGTTTTGACATAAAAATTGATGTCATTCAGTTACAAGTCTCTCTGCTTCTTTGATATAATCTTATGTGTCCATAATCACTATGGGAGACAAATTGGTTGATGGTAGGTGTTGGTATATTCAATGAAATCAAGGGGTTTCTCCTCTCCTTGGTTTAATGCCATCAATATGTCATTGACATATTGGTTGATGTCCCTTTGGACACATTTGAAAAGGGTTTCTAACACTGAATCTCAGGAAGTGATTTTGGTTCCCATGTGCTTTTTGGTTTGAATTTGGATTGGGAGATTTTGGGAGCAGTTATGCAAGTTGATGGGATGTCAGCAAGATAGATTGTTGTGCTTGGTTTAGTTTGGTTGGGGGTGTCAGATTGAGTCAGTTGTTCTGGGTCGGGATTGTGCCAAAATGATGTTAGCCTCATTCTTCTGAAAAAGGATCTCAGGACTGATTGTATTTCATGCATTTTGGTTCACCAAGGGTTTGGCAGAATTTGAGGCCTTTTAGAAGAATGTTTCTTTCATTGGTTGTTCCCTTGTTGTTAGGGATTCTGGGTTTGGCTTCTTTTGTGATGCATTTTTATTTTGCTTGCTGTTTGGTTGGTATGGTTTTACTTCTCCAATTTCATGGGACGCCGAGTGTTTTATCCTTGGTCATTTCAAGGTCATATGCAAACCTTTTGCATTGCTGGCTGCTTTCTTCAATCCGGACCCGCAACTGTGTTTGCTCCTGCTTGGGCCTCGACAGGTTAACCCTTTAGGCCCGGACCTCAGCTCATTTGTGAAATTGTATCATGATTTCAATCTCAGCATGGCTGGGGACCAAACTCACGACCTTTGAATTACCACAGAGGAACTTGTGCTGGCACTCCAACTACACCATGGTCCATGGCCACACATTTGTTGTGTGTGTTAACTGTCTCACTGTAGTGAACAGGCCAAGCGGATGAAAGCGAATGGGAAAATTTGGGTGTTTGGAATGAGTTATTCTATGCAATTCAAACGCTTTCTTCGTATCTCATTCTAAAGTCCTGCATTTAGGGTTTACGCCGTACGGGTATGTACGCTTTGGTCCACAAAACGTTTTCAACATGTTGACAATTTTGTGTGGAGGAGATGCGAATGGCCAGTTTGCACTCTTTTTATTGCACATGCTGATTGTGTTAGGTGATATTCGCAGAATCCTGCATTTATGCGAAGACACGAACAGGTACGGAGAAGACACGAACAAGGAACGGAGTTGGTCAGAATAAGATGCGAACAGAAAACGTTCGTATTGGTCAGCTTCTCGTTCGTGTTCTGTTTGCAATACATCCGTCTTGTCCATGTATATCTGTATGTGTACCCTTTCTGTGCATGTTTTCTCCTATATACTTTTGTTCCATATCAGTTTTCATCCGTGTTCTTTGCTTTGCTTGCTTTTTTCGATTTGTGCTTATCTCATTCGTTCCTTCAAAGCACACAAAAGCGCACAAAAGCGCACAAAAGCGAACATGGAAAACTTTAGAAAGTTTCCACTCAACAACTCATATGCAAGGCACTGGACACATATCCCCAAGACACCACACATTTTTCCAGATTTCAGGCAGTTTATAGGTACCCTGTATTACTAGCTGACTTTGTCACAAAAGGACAATAAACAACCATCACTCTACATGGCGAGGTAGAGTCACATACTACCTCTGCCACAATTGGCATAACATTGTCTCAACTTATTCTGCAAGGTTGATGGCATAATCCACATACAGGTGTGCAATTGGTGGGCTGTGCACATGCTCACTCACAGAATATTTTACTCGCTGTCTATTGGCTGCTAAAAGAAGCTTGTTATGGGCATGACCTCTTAGTAGTACTCACTGATTATGTCCAATACTTGCAGAGCCAGGTATAAATCCTGGATCTGCTATGGAGAGTAACATCACCTGAGTGCCTTTTGGAAAATTGACATAAATGTGATTTTGGTTACAATCACAAAAAAAACATGTCAAGGACATGATATTTAGGCCTTCATGAGAAGCATATGTGGTACAAATATGGAGCCTCAAATAGCTGATGTGATATAGCAAAATGTCAAGGTTTTGCTGACATACACACATTCTGACACATAGACGGAGACTGATACCATAGCTCCTATGCCACTCAGGGGTTGGGAGCTAGAAAATATAGATGAATAGTAATGATTCCAAGGTATTTTCTCTTGGTTACCACAATGGTTTGGCTTTAAAAGTGCAAGGTATTTTCTCTTGGTTACCACAATGGTTTGGCTTTAAAAGTGCAAGGTATTTTCTCTTGTTTACCACACTGGTTTGGCTTTAAAAGTGCGCAATCCAAAGATCTTTCAAAAAATTGAAAATTCTCTTGTTTAGAGCCTTCCTTAACCCTGCCCGTCCCACCTAAAAAAAATAAAAATAACAAAATGTTGGGTTTATTTTATTAAGCAAATGGTTTCATAAAGATATTGACTGATAATTGATATTAAAGCAATACGTCCAAAAATTCTATATTCCAAACAATTTTTTGTGCATGTGTGAAAGTCTCAATTTCTCTGTACATCAGGGTTGGCATTCTCAATATTTTGTATCATCTAATACTAATGCACTATGACTCAAATATTGACGTCAAATCTTATCAACAATATCATCTAATATGACAATAACAACTCCTATACATAGCGTTATCAGCTTCATCTTGACATAGCACACCTTTCATTTGTTTGCCTTTACTGATTTAAAATCCTTTATGCACATTCAACAAAATATCTTTAGATAGTCTGCCTTATGTGTCATGGTAACAATACCAACAAGAAAATTCTTGACTGGCATAAATGTATTTGAGGAACACAAGTTGTTTCAGGCACAGTATCTTAGCTAGTCTTGACATAGCAGTATTACCTTAACATAAAGGAACAATGGTGGAATCAAGCAACCAAGCAATAATTGGAATCCTACTCTCTGTGATATCAACCATTCTATTGAGTACTGCCACAGCAATGCCTGGCTGGTATTACAGAGACACAATAACATTTGGAATGTGGGTAATTTGTTTTGGAAACCGTTGTGATCAAATAGGAATGTCAAACCTTGAAGGTAAGCATACTTATACTGTGTGCTAAAGGTAGATATCACAAAGCTCTATATCTTCATATCTTTATATTTTTAACCTTATTTGTTGTATGTTTCGATCTTAATAGTGATTGGATGTCTGTTTCTCAGTATTCAGTGAGCAGCCAAATGAATGATGCTCAACTTACAACTAAAATACTCCACTAAAATTGAGAATCTCTTCAAAAAAGAAAAAGCTAGCCCTGGCCGAGAAAGCATTGGCTTCTAATAAAACTTGCCGTTATATTTTATTGATCATATTTGATTTTTTTAAAGAGGCTTGTAAAGATTGACAAATTTAAAATGATAAATTGATTACTCATTTCCAATCAATACATGTTCAGGGCTACCTAGTCTGCTGACAGGCAAAATACTCTCCTGAATGAAACAAAAGTTCATAATCTAAAGGCAAATATCACTAAGGACTTGTATTCATTTGAAAGTACACACAGGCATCAACAATATTACTGGTTGGGACCTGCATATTGAGTAAACCTTTTTCTGTCAAAACATGTGGTATTCTTCTGAAGTGTGTACATAAACTGAATCAAGTATCTGATTAGGGAAAGATCTATGTCAGCATAAATGTATTAATGATTTTGTAACCAAATATTATCTAAATGCAGTCTGTATAACCTTTGTTAGAATAACTAATGTAATGATCCACCCTAATGTAATGATTGATCAGGTGAATGATATTCAGTGATCAATGATAGATTGATCAGGTGAATGATATTCAGTGATCAATGATAGATTGATCAGTTGAATGATATTCAGTGATCAATGATAGATTGTTCAGGTATCATCCTGCTGACCTCAAAGTATCAATATGCTTATACAGAGAATGTATCAATCCAGCATAATATAAATGACCAGTAAAAGGAATTTGATATCACGCTTAACCAGGCTTATTTTCAAGTATGTGCCAAGTTAATCATGTCATATGAACGAGTCATGATCATATGAATGAGTGCAATTTCTCTTAAATTAACATAAATCCCAATTTTTAAATTTCTTTTGGAAAAATCTACTGTAGTTTGTTTCCCTACAAACAAAATGGGACTTTCAGAAAACCAATTATAGTAAAGTTTTTTTGCAACTGCAGATGTTTCAGCTTTTCCCAAAACGATTTGGGAACCTAAATTATTTTTCAGACATTTGTCTTTTTTGAAAAACCAAACCAATATCATCTGGCCACCATTGAATTTGATACAGCATTTGCTGCAGTTGTCTTTCATTCAATACATGTTTGCAAGTGTGTAGGAAATATTTAAACCATTAACTAAAAAAGAAAAAGCAGTGTCATGTGTCATGTGCTCAACAATCCAACAATAACATTCACTACTTGACTACAACTGTATATTTGTGAACCTGTTAATGCATTTGCGCCCTCCTCTATTCAACCTTTTAATCTCCCACACATACTTAACTGTCCTCTGAGACATGACATGTTTTTCCCCATAAAGGAATATACCTGATATATAATATTAGAGCTGAAATGCTTGAGGAAGGTATAAATGTGGGGTGACTAAGAAATTATCTGGGACAGAGCGGCAAAAACATATGCACCAACCTATTGTTATTAGCGTCAAACCAATATTTTGGTATTTTCTCTAAACACTGGAAATGTTTCCTTTAACCTTTTGCTTGTAATTGATATAAAAATCATGAAATGTTTTTTAAAGATTTTCATAATCAAAAAGTGAGCATGGTAGATATACTTTTTCATACCATATAGAAATGAATAGAAACTAGAATTGTATTGGTATTGTTTGTGGTTCAGATTGGGTGCATGGGTGGAGGGCAATGCTGATTATGGCAATCATAGCATCCGCCGCAGCTGCAGTGTGTGGACTCATCTCATTAAGGAATACGTCAGAATCTGTAAAAAAAAGGTTTAACCTTGCTGCTATTGGAACTAACTTCAGTTCAGGTAAGACATCAATAAAGAGTATACATAACCAATATATGTTTTATAAGGTGCTATCTCGATCGATCACAAATAATTTTTATGAACAAAATAAGTACACTCCACATTTTTGTATCATATCTTAAATAAATCTTTCCTGTCACAATTTCAACCATTATTCTCATAATTTTGAATAAAACTTTGTACTTTTTCGAATTATATATCTTGCCTAATTGTTTGTTTAGGGCTCTTTGACTTCACAGGCATCCTTCTGGTTGCTTCTGAGGTACACTATCACTTCAGTTACAGTTTTGGCATTGCTTTTTTGGGTGGTGTGATCAGCTTTGCTGCCGGTATGTTAATGATCTTAAAACACAGAGGTGATAAGAAATCTCTGCAGCATGTATCATATACAAATACCAATTTTGTCAACAATGCCAACCAAGTACAGATGATTCCAATGACAGCTGGTAACCAAGTACAAACGATTCCAATGCCAGCTGGTAACCAAGTACAAACGATTCCAATGACAGCTGGTAACCAAGTACAAATGATTCCAATGACGGCTGGTAACCAAGTACAAACGATTCCAATGACAGCTGGTAACCAAGTACAAATGACTCCAATGACGGCTGGTAACCAAGTACAAATGATTCCAATGACGGCTGGTAACCAAGTACAAATGATTCCAATGACGGCTGGTAACCAAGTACAGATGACTCCAATGACGGCTGGTAACCAAGTACAGATGATTCCAGTGAATGCTGGCAACCAGTTGCAGATGAGTCCAATAGTGAGTGGCAACCAGGTACAGGTGGCCCCACTGACTGCTGGCAACCAGGTACAGGTGGCCCCAATGACTGCTGGCAGCCAGATACAAGTGATCCCAACTGCTCCAGGAAAACAGGAGCAGATGACCCTGCCAGAATCGTCCATCCAAATGTGAATTCCGGGGACGGTCAACCCCTACCAATCAATGATTGTGCAATATTCCTCAACAATGGGATACCGATTATTATATCCAAATATCTTTAAGAGGTCAGTTATTTTTTCAAATACATTTGTAGCTGCCTGCACAAGTTGACAAAAATATCACACAACAAACAATAGATGACAACATTATTATTATTACCAATAAGTATTCAAGTATTTCAACAAATCTCACCTGAGGATGGTAAAAAACATGACATTGTACTTTCTTGTACAACTGGAGATTATGATTTCTATGTTAGCTGAATAATCTTCACTGTCAGCAGGCCTGACTGTGCGAGTGAGTCAAAAGATTGGTGTACCTTGGATGTATTATGACGATGATTAAGTATACACATTTTAATGGCGAGAACAAATCTAACAATCTGCAATTGTGCAACTTGATCAGATGGCACAAAGTAATGGAAACCAAAATGGACAACCATAGCTCATTATGAGACTCATAATCATCAAATCTACTTTGAACAATAACAAAATATATGTATTATACCATGTCAATATTTGTACTGAATGGACCCAAGGACATCAATATCTCGAGTCATTTTCAATTGGCAAAATACATGAATTCCATTAGGCAAATTTACTTACTGTCTAATCATAACATTGAGGACAGAAATTATGGGTTACACATTCACATATTATTTGTCATGCGCTAGTACACCAATGTCCAAGTGCACCAATATCCAGGACAAAATCGTGAGGGTGGTCAATTCTGATTGTATGATATTCTGGTGAGCTTGCATGCATGGCTGGACATAAAGTTCCAAATTTAGAATGTAAAAACAGAGCAATGATGGGGGAGATAGTGACAAGATTGAATGACTATAAATTACAAGTGATGTAATACAGAGTTTGTTTGGGGTTTTACATCACTTTCAACATTATTTCAGTCAATTCGTGGTGAGACCTACTTTTAGTATATATAGTGCTGCCTCACTGAATTTTTATGTCACAGGTCCTTGACTTGACAGCCCACCTGGTCACAGATTTACAAGGACAACAGGTTAACCTTTTAGGCATGGGCCTCAGCTCATATGGTAAATAGCTTTTGAGTTGACAGAGCATTGATCAAAATAGATAATAATGACATACCCTTAAATATTTTTTTCGATCTGTCAAAAGCATTTGACACACTAAATCATGAAATAATATTAGAAAAGCTTGATTTTTATGGTATTCAAGGAAAATCACAAATAGTTTGTGGAGATAGAGCTTATCAAGTTATTCTGACTCACTTCTGTCTCACATAAAAACTGGAATCCCACATATATAGGTAAACAAAATGTCATTAAATGTGCAGAAATCGAAATTTATGATGTTGCACACTTCTAGGGAAAAGATAAATACCAATGACTTTGAAATAGATGGCATACCAATAGAGAGGGTTAAGGTATTCTGTTTTTTTGGACTCAAAATAAATGATCCTACATGGACTTATAAATGAAATTGCTCAAAAGATCTTAAAGTAATGAATAGAATAAAAATTAATTACCAATTAAGACAAAATAAATGAGTTACAATTTTCTCATAATGTCCACATCAATTTTACCATACCTTTTTGTCTGGGGCTGTGCTTGTAGAACTTTACAGAATCATTTAACTGCTAAGTGATACGAATACACAGTATCACTTAATATAGTGAACATACAGAGCCTTTTTTCAAATATCTGAATTTATTAACATTTGAGGATATTCATTTGAGGATATTCAAGCATGATCAATTATCTTATTATCTTAACCTGCCAAAACAACAAAGAAATACACGATCATTGTACTCGTTCCCTTTATAGATTCCGATTGCTTCAAACAAAATTGAACAAATCTAAAGTATCAGACATGACTCATTTCCAGGGGTTAAACATGTAATGGCAAAAAGGTTAATTGGGATTATCTCTCTCCTTAGTTCTCTGTCTACATAAGACATCTTAGTATTCCAAGAAATAAAATCTTCCTCAACAAATTTCCAAGAAATGATATCTTCCTTTTTACATGGGATTACATTTGCACAGAAACATCAATATCTGACATGAAAAGGAACATCTCTGGTCAGGGTACCAGCAATAAAGATTAAGACTTGAGCTAGCTCTATGCTGAGTCCACTTGCTAGCTGAGAGTCCTTTCTTAAACATGTTGTGATTTTAGTTGTCATCACTGATTACTCTGACACATGGCAGACTAAACAGGACATTTTCTCGCCATGCTTTTCAGATGCCTATGTACAAAACAAAGTGTGAGGGCAAGCAGAGTTGCTCTCAGGAGATGGAAATCTCAATGTGCCCAAATAATCTTCCAGCCAGTCAGTATGGGGTTATATAAATATTGGCTGCATGCACAACCTTCATGTTTTTATCTTGATGTAATACTTCTTTTATCAGCGTCAAGATAAAGGAATGTCAAAACCGTGTCAAGATGAATTAAATGTCTCTCGATATACTCCTAAGTTGCTGTTATCTAACATTTCTCATTTGTTGGAACTAAACATGGTTGCTGAATTTAGAATCAAAATGCTTACTGTAATGCTCTTACTTTGTTTCACATATAAAGTGTAACTGGCCATCAAGAAATACATTTACAGCCATATCGAAGGACTACAGGTGTATGGGGTAGAGTATGCATTGGAGGCCAATCTGAACCATCATATACAGTACTTTCAAATCAGACTCTTGAGAACTTGAGCTGGATTCAAATGGACTAAATGTACTTTTTGATTTATTTATTTATTTATTTGGCGTTTTACATCACTTTCAACATTATTTCAGTCATTTCGTGATGAGACCTACTTGTAGCAGATATAGTGCTGCCTCTCTGAAGTGTCATGTCGCAGGTCTTTGACATGACAACCCACCCGGTCCCAGATTTACAAGGACAACGGGTTAACCCTTTAGGCACGGGCCTCAGTTCATATGGGAAATTGTGTCATGAGTTCAATCTCGGCATGCCCGGGGTTTGAACCCACGACCTTTGGATCACCACAGAGGAACTGGTGCTAATAAGCTGGCGCTCTAACCAACTGTGCCACGGCCCTTGGCCCTGTACTTTTTGAATTAAATTATTCCATAATTGTACATTTCAGTCATTCCACATTGCTTGTCTTAATTCACTTAACACTAATAGGATTGGGTCTATGCCAAGATACTCCTGAAATGCATTTGATGTGTCGAAGGAATGTAATATTATTGTCTCCAAAGTTGTTTTGGGGTATGCTTTATTTGACTTTGAATTCTGATTTGCTCACTTGTGTTGAAGAAATGGCATGCAATCGAAACAATTATCTAAATCAAAACACTCCCGATGAACAGTGATCTGTTTAGAATAATAATTGTGATATAATTGTATGGTATATGAGAAATAGCAGTAGAGGGAAACTCTCAAATGATGTGTACTCCCTTGAGAGAAATCAAGCACATTTTCAGTATTTGACCATCTTGATTTCTGTGTGATGAATACATATCAACACATTAGCCCCCAATGAAACTAACATCCTAGCAGACTACGTCCCAAATTCTCAACCTATTCTCAGTTGTGAAAATAGATTATGTTTAATCTTTTTACAATCTGAGCCAAAAAGAACAACATGATCCTAATTGTTTTCACATTGGGACCAAATATATGCATTATGAGACCCAATGAATATTGAATTGCTAGGAAAAAAATGGAACCCAATGATCTGATGTTGTAGCTCTAAGAGTGTGATGTGCATGCATCACATTTTGGAAAGTTGATGCAAGCCAAATGAAGATAGTTTACTTATAAATCACCACCTGGTGCTTTGCTTTTATATGCTCATTTTATCAGATACTGCAAATTGTGCATTATAACATAGAAGTTTATGGTGAGATATTCAACACGAAATGATCATTTAAATGTTAAAGTATGATTAGGGTGAAGGCAAGGGGTTAATCCAACCCATGGAGGGCATGCTGTGGGAGATTGCTATCTGGGCATGTGTTGGGGGTCATAATGTTTATCTTGATAATGGTTACTTCTTCAGGTGTATTTAAGTTTCATTGAACTGACACTTGTTTTTGACCTTAGTTTATATATATATTTATGTATATCCATGCAAAAAGAAAGTAATTCATCCAATGTCCTCATCATTTTGATGATATTACATTGTTCAGGTGTTACTTAGATATATAAAGCATAACTTCTCACTGCAAGTTTCATGCCATAAAATATGGTGTGACATATGGTGTGCTTGGATTTCTCACCTCTCTCATCAATGAGGACATACAAGTATTATGACAAGACATAGTATTATTAAATCCCACTTTAAGTAATCTTGATAATGTGGTTGTCGCATACTTAGCATATATTCAGTCAATGTTTATTTAGATGTAGCATGACTGCCATATTGATTATTTAGATGCAACATGACTGCCATATTGATTATTTAGATGTAACATAACACTAATATTGATGACGAACATGACTACATGACCTTTGTAATGAAATAGGTGAAGCGTGACCCACAACATTGAGTAGATGAAGTATGACTGCAGTTTTGGTGACAGGTGAAGCATGACTTTGTATTGAGTAGATAAATGAAGCATGGGTTTTGTATTAAGATAAATGAAGCATGACTACAGTACTGAGATGAAGTATGACTACAGTTTTGAGTAGATGACACATAGCTTTTGTATTGATGACAAAGATGATGCATTACTATAGTAGATGACACTGTAGATGACACTGCAGTATTGATGAGTAAGATATAGCAGGACTGTAGGATGATGTAGGTACATGAAGCATGACTGCAGTATCAATGAAATAAATGACACCTGACTATTGTTTGTATTGATGAGATAGAGGAAGCATGACTACATTGAGTAGATATAGGAAGCATGAATTTTGCATTGATGATATAAAGAAGCATGACTATAGTAGTTAGATGAAACACAACTTTTTGTATTGATGACATAGATGGAGCATGATTTTTGTATTGATGATACAGATGAAGCATGACTACAATATGGATGGATAGATAAAGCACGACTGCAGTTTTGATTACAACGAGGAAGCATAATTACTGTATTGAGCAGATAGATGAAACATGATTTTGATGACACCAATGAAACATGACTGCAGTATTGATGACAAAGATGAAACATGACTTCAGTAGATGGATGAAGCATGACTTTTGTATTGATGATAGAGATGAAGCATGACTGCAGTATTGAGATAGATGAAGCATGACTGCAATATAGATGAGAGTTAAAGCATGACGTTTGAATTGATGAGTTAGATGTAGCATGATTGCATTATTGAGTAGATACATTAAGCATAACTGCAGTATTAATGATATAAATGAAACATGACTTTTGTTTTTATTGATAAAATAGAGGAAACATGACTACAGTATATAAGTTAAGATAAGATAAGATAAGATAAGATAAGATAATAAGAATTAAGTGGATTAAAAAACAAATTGTTACAGGAAATATGAGGTCAAGGGTAAAGGACAAATGTCATTGAAAAGTTCAAGATACCGAAGGAAAACAAAATTCCACTAGTCATTACTGTATTAAGGGGAAATTTAATAAAAATTGGTAATTAAGGCTGAAATATCAGTAAGAGTTTTAAAATGTGATACAGAGTGAATGGTGAAAGTAGTATCACACAAATGTATCAATGTCAGAAGCAACCCATAATACAGCCTAGGAAGTTTATTACGATACCCTCTTAACTCAACTCCCCAGGAAGCAAATGCAAAATGTGAAGGAAAAGCATCACATTTTGCTAGCTGAAAAAGTGACAGGAAACAGGCACAAACTGATGTCTAGATTTATCAGCCAGAGCTAATGCATTTTCATGCTTGATTGCAAGGTTGATATCGCTTTCAAGCAGGGTCCCATGGGAGACCAGTACATCAGTACTGAATGGGTTCCCCTGCATAAAGAACGTATATCTTATCTTATCTTTCATCCCCCAGGCTATTTACCCATGATGCCTTGATGAAAATGTGATGCTATACCGTCACAAATCCCAAGGACATAGTACAGAGTGACACCTGGTCACACATTTTTGACACTTTTTGTTTGTGGCCCCAACTGCTAATCCAGAAATACATATTGCTATTGATATATTCCACTTATCTCAAGGATCCTCTCTTCCACTAAGATCGAACCAATATCATTGCCTCAGATGGTTTATCCATTAAAAAATGGGCATCATCATTTTCATTCTTGTTCAAATTGCGACATGTTTGGATATAAATAGTTATTTTGGGAGAAACATTTCAATGAATTTGGAAACAAAGACTCTTGAATAAATAAACACAACTTTGAGGAAAAACACCACTGAAGCGTACGGCTTTTTTTAACAAAGCCGGTTTGGGTTCCACCTTCATACTCTAATTATAAGTTACCAATTTTGATATGGAAAATAAGTTGAAATATTTGTTGGATATTTTTATATGCATATTTTGCAGTAAAAGAAAATCTATACAATTGAACTTCACAGTCATTTATTTAGAAAATCAATGGCTGATATGATACAATAGTGTTGCTGTTTTTTTATAATTATGCAAAGTAATTTCAGTCATGTGCATTCTATGGCATAAGGCCAAGAGGAAAATATCTTGTTTCTCACCACCTATATTTTCAAACAAAGGCCAATGGCCTTAAAGCTATGCAGATAATTACTTTTTATGTACATTTCCTGGATATGCTTGCAAGTTACTTAATAAATGATCATTAAAGGCATTTACCCAGCTTTGCAGAGAAGTCAATGTGGTTAAGCTAATGTACCCAATATTTGACTATATCACCCCCACATTGCATTATATCCAAAGTCTTAGATTGACACTATAGTTAGATTAGTAGAATGAAGGACTGCATGTTCCATGTGCAAATGCATTATTGTGTGCTACTAGGTTCACTTATAGAATTCATCTCCTGATAATATTACATCTTACCTTTGAATATCTAAGACATTCATGAAGTAGTTTAAAAGATGAATGATGATATAATTGATAAGCTGATCAGAACGTTTCCTAAATTATTGTGAGTTGTTATCTCAAATCTAAAATGGCAGCCAAGAGCTTCACCCAGTAGTTTAAGAGGATGAGATCAAAGTTGATGCACAAACGGAATGACAGAAAATGTACTCTCTCACTGCAGAACCCTAGCTGACTGTGTCAGCATAGCTCAAATGGGTAATGGTGGAGTGTTTTTTTAAGAGAGACACATATGCATCAATGATTGAGACTTTTACTATGTGGGCGCAATGATATATATTCTGTGGTAATACTCAAACATTTTCAGGGCTCTCAACGGTGCCAAGAAGAGTTATTTTCCTTGTGGTAATGCCCGAAAAATTAATAAATATGGCAGAGCGGAGATGACTTAACAAGACCCTGGTTTCTGGTTGAGTATATGCTGTGATTAAACTTATGAGTCTTATTATGAGGTATTGCCATACATTTCCGTTTCCTCTAATGGTAGAACAGGCAATTTTGGAAGATCAATCTCCTTAGTTCTCCGCCTGCAAACATAAAGATTTAGACTATTCCACATGATACACAGCAAAACAGATATATAATTATTACAGTCAATTCAGTATTCATATGGTAAAATAAGTGTATAATTGACTTCAATAATTTTTTTTACAAATATGGTAATGTAGATTAATGAAACAGAAAAGTAGGTTTCAATACTCCAATACTCTAGTTTTCATTATTATTACAATTATATATTTATTTTTTCACAAAATATTACAATTACCTATATAACATAATTGACTTCAATTATTTTTTTACAAATATGGTAATGTAGATTATTGAAACAGAAAAGTAGGGTTTCAATACTTCAATACTCTAGTTTTCATTATCATTACAATGATATATATCTTTTTACAAAATATTACAATTACCTATATAACATAACGCCTCCAACACTGACAAGAATAATTAATATGAAGAGAATAACTAGCATGATGGCAAGCGCGGCAGAAGAGGGAGCATCTACAATATACACAGTTATCATAATCATAGTTATCTGCCATGTACAAGTCAATCCTTAAAATGCCCTCATTCCCTGTCTTCAATATAATGGAAATATATATATATATATATATATATATATATATATATATATATATATATATATATATATATATATATATATATATATATATATAAAGCATAACATGTTTGCAAAGTACTGACCTGATAAACGTCCTATACGAGTTGGCATGCTGTGTACTTGATTGATATCTTTTATTCCAATACCTGTTTGATGCCATGGAAAAATGTTTGTTTAAACTAATTATAATGAAAATCAAAACCTTTATTTCAAAAGAGTACATTGGAATTTCTCTTTTAAAATTAATTGATACACCGATGTTCAATTATTTTTACATTAAAAGACATTTTATAATCATATCTTTTGCCTTTCTTCCTGCTTCCTGTTGTTTGATAGTTTACGTATAGAGGTTGTGCACTCTACGTCACTAATCACGTGTTTTTATTCCACCATATTTGAAGGCACGCTTTCATGCTGGCAACCACATTTCACATTCAACAACACTGTCCACACCAGTCACAGAGGATTAATTAAAAGAAACATGGTGCTAACGTGTGTAGCTTTAGGTGCCACAACTGGCAAGGAAGGGATCCTGTATCATCTTGCAGATTCCCAGCATATAATGAGAGGAGAAAGGCATGGGTTAGCACTGTGATAGAAAGCCCAATGATCCCTAGTATATGTTCTGGTGTATAACGTTCCTGCAGTGTGCTTGGGAGGTTCAATAAAAAAGACCAAGGGACATAAGCTTTGGAAAATTCAGGAATGATGGATTTGTTTTTTTCGGGGGGGTTTTACATCACTTTCTACCTTATTTCAGTTATTTCGTGATGAGACCTACTTGTAACCGATATAGTGCTGCCTCACTGAATTGTCATATCGCAGGTCCTTGACATGACAACCCGCCCGGGCACAAAATAGCTGGTTTGCCTAGAGCCTGAGCAAGTGAAAGAGAAAGAGCATCTTCTGCAGAGGGCCCTGGAACAGTCTTTTGTGTCTTTAAATCTGTCAATGACTGACCAAAGCAAGGCGATGCATTGTTGATGAGATAAATGATGATATCTGAGTACATGATGTCAGATAATGAAGTAGAATTGAAACATGATATTCACTAAATTGAGAGTTAGGGATGTTGTATGGTTCCAGACCACTTACAAGTGAAATCTTTTGTCAATATCTTTGCCGGTCAAGAGATGCAACATGAGGATTAATCAAATTCTCTGGGTTACATGATAATGTGACGTCAATGCACAACCTCTATTCAGCTTCACATATATTTTATCTTATGGTGGCTCGTGAAAAGCTATTCATTTTATAGTGTGATGGAATAGTTACCTTTTTGGACCTGACAGAGGAGGTAATGTCTGTTCTCACATATCATGGCTTCCCACATAAACTGGGAATCTGTCAGCACATCTCGACTTATAACAAGACAGTTTCTGTCTGCATCTAATAATCCAAAAAAAATTCAATTTCATGATATATATATATATAAATATATATACGTATATGACAAGTGACAGATGGACGTTTTGTATACACTAAATAAATGTATAATTAAACACAAATTCAAAATAATAAATAGGAGAAAGATAATGAGTATATGGTGTAGACATATATTTGTAAAACAGCTTTGAAAAGCAGGACGACCATTTAGACATAATATCTTTTCTGTATATTATCTATGTGTCAATACATATATATACTCTGTTGACATGCTCCAGACATTTTGTTTGATATGCTGGTATATTAATAAAGAAAGAGGATCAATATATTATATATATATATATATATATATATATATATATATATATATATATATATATATATATATATATATATATATATATATATATATTAATACTGATAGCAACTGTGCTGCCACTCTCCTGACAATGGGTTGACACCCTGCACTGTGAGGAGTGAGCACTGGGCTTGAGCAGATGACAATTACAGAAAGTAGACCACAGAAGATATCAAGACTTGCCACTATCAAAATGCCAATACTGAATTGGCAAAGACAAAAACTAACCAGAATAAATGCTTTCATAAGATAAATCAAATGACCACTTTGTTTTGATATCTCATTCCTTTTCTCAATTAATTTCCGTTCAGTTTTACATTGTCTTGGCTCTTCATGGTCAAATATATAGTGGGTTCTACTTCATAAAATATTCTGTATCTTGTCAACTGACACAACAACAACAACAACAACAACACCAACAACAACAAAATGTGTATAATGTCAATGCTCACTCCAAGACATTGGCACTAGCGTTGTAATTAAAGTATAAGGTAATAATACCTGGTTCACATGGCTTCCAAGACCTGACCTTTCCATCCAGTGGATTTCCTTTCACCCAGAATTGTCCAGTAACATTCTGCTTTGTAAGTTCCGAGCCCACAGCACCAAAAACTGCTTTTTCTGACAAATCTGCCAGTGAACCATTAACACCAAGCTGGAATCTGCAGATATTATCCACCTTAGACTTTGGAACCATGTCATCTTTGACCACCTTGTATGCAACACCCCCATATAACACAGTCGGTGTTATGAACGGTTCTGAATCAAAGCAAAAACACAAACACATCACATATTTCTAGCGATCATTGACAACCAAAATTCACTAATAAGGCTCATTGGATACTCAAGGGGGTTAGATATTGGACATAAATCTTTTGATGATTATTTTTTGATAATTATTTATATATTTTGATATATAATTAAGTTATATTGTAAAAATAGTATTGGCAGAAATACCCAAGAAATACGAATTTCGAAATCAAAAACACTATATGCGAATTGAATTCAAGGCAATATTCAAAATCAAAATAAACAACACTACAATTCTCACTGCCCGAGTTTTGACAGTTATGATCCACTAGGTGTCTATTGTGTCATGCGAAATGCCAATTGGTTTGTAGATATGATATGATGACTACCATTCTGTATGCTGTGAAATACATTTATATTTTGGTGCAAGAAGTGAAAAACTGATTTAGAGGTTATAAACTGATTGGCAGCATGGCCGAGTCGAGCAGTGAGAATTCGAAATGCATAAAAATCATTTCTTTTCACACAATATGGCACAAAATCCAGCACGGTGATATTTGGAACACAATGTTTGAAATCTGACATGTTGACATAGTCTACTATAAATTTAGAAGAAAAAAAATTGAATGATGAACTGTGAATAGTGAATAAGTAACAAAGTTCACACACATATAAAAATCACTGACCTGTTTTGGTAATCCTTGCAAAAAAAGAGAATATCTTGCAGCTGTCACCATCATCCTTTTCCTTGAACTCCATCACGGTCCCCTTTTCTATACTACCACTGTCTGTATCATTTGAGGATTGGTTGTGGATGAAGATTTTGGTTTTGCTACATTTATGTGTGTAGTCAAATGTCATTGGGACCGCTCCTTCAAACTGTACACCAATGAGGTCACCTGGTAATACCTTAATTTGTTCTGCCTTAGAAATATTCCTCACCACATGATTCTCAAGTTGAATATCACTTGCGATATTTTGTCCCACAAGAATAAACTTGGTCACATCCTTAGTTGGCCGCCATATTTGAAATGTGATGGAACTGGTGAATAACTCAGGAGTGTAAATATTCCACGAGCTTACCCCGCCAGCAATAGTTATCCCTTTGTCTATTTGAACAATTATTATCCCACTTTCCCATGTGTCATAATGCGATCTTGGAAACGTTGGGTATCCATACAGTTCAAAATCGTCTGAAATAAAGTCATATGTAAAACGTGTAGAAAGGTTGTACAAGTCTTAACTGCATGATGCTTATAGATTTGATGTTACCAGCGCCACTACAATGCAACATGTTCTATGAAGGGGTTAAAATGGCTTAGTTTGTAGGATGTCTGACTTCCATAATGGTAACTAGGGTTTGATTCCAGGATTGGGAAACAAGGTCATATTGAGATATTTAAACCGTTTGAGTTCTGGCAGTGAGTTGTTCCCTCACTAACAAGTATACTGTCACTCGTTATCAAAACCCATGATCTGTAACATCACATCTATGTGATGAAAACATTTCTTCACGTCATTTGTTTGAATCTGAGGTATACCTGAATCTGAGGTTTACCTGAATCTGTGGTTTACCTGAATCTGTGGCATACCTGAATCTGAGGTTAACCTGAATCTGAGGTATACCTGAATCTGAGGTTTACCTGAATCTGAGGTTTACCTGAATCTGAGGTTTACCCGAATCTGAGGTATACCCGAATCTGAGGTTTACCTGAATCTGAGGTTTACCTGAATCTGAGGTATACCTGAATCTGAGGTTTACCTGAATCTGAGCTATACCTGAATCTGAGGTTTACCTGAATCTGAGGTATACCTGAATCTGAGGTTTACCTGAATCTGTGGCATACTTGAATCTGAGGTATACCTGAATCTGAGGTTTACCTGAATCTGTGGTATACCTGAATCTGAGGTATACCTGAATCTGAGGTATACCTGAATCTGAGGTATACCTGAATCTGAGGTTTACCTGAATCTGAGGTATACCTGAATCTGAGGTTTACCTGAATCTGAGGTTTACCTGAATCTGAGGTTTACCTGAATCTGAGGTTTACCTGAATCTGAGGTATACCTGAATCTGAGGTTTACCTGAATCTGAGGTTTACCTGAATCTGAGGTTTACCTGAATCTATGGTATACCTGAATCTGAGGTTTACCTGAATCTGAGGTATACCTGAATCTGAGGTTTACCTGAATCTGTGTAGCATCTGACTCCTGCATCCTCTCTGTGGCTACACGTGTGGTCCAGCGCGTATTCACAATGTATCAGCCCAATTTCATTTCCTTTGCATGCCACACTCTGCAGCAGAATGGGTCCAGCCCCGGGACCAAACTCAGGCTGATACTTTGCCACTCCACCTGCAATGTGCAACATCAATGACATGATTCAGACAATAAATGATTCCTGATATAAAACAAGATGTGAATAGTTAACACTAGGGGGAACAGTGTCTTTCAAAGTTCTTTTCTCCCCCCCCAAAAAAAAAAAGTCATATCCCCTACATTTGAACCCCCCAAATTGACATGGTGCAAGATAATTGTTTTGTATGAAATAACTACAAAACGGATTTCAGCTTTTAATGTATCAAATGTGAAGGGATGAATTTTTCTTTTGATTTGATTTTTAATCTATTTTGTTTTACATATTATCAATTTTAATCATTTTAGATTTAAATGTGAAGTAAAAATCAGAAAAAGAAGTGTTTTTTGGTAATAATTAAAGTAGGGATAGAGCTTACTTGAAAAACATTTTTGGGAATAACAGCACTAGCAATCTACAGAACTAATTCGTTCCCCCTAACGTTATTTAATAAAAGGAAATTTGGTGGTGACCTTTATAACCCAGTTGTTTGCATGCGGTGTCTGCATCAACATCATCCCAGCCGTCATCACATACTGTACCCCAGTCTGGGTTGTTGGGAAGCCGAATTTCAACACGTCCTTCATTCTCAGCGCGTCCTCCAACTAATCTGACGTCTACAAAAATATAATATAATAATAATGATGATGATGATGATGATGATGATGATGATGATGATGATGATGATGATGATGATGATGATGATGATGATGATGATGATGATGATGATAATAATAATAATAATAATAATAATAATAATAATAATAATAATAATAATAATGATAATAATAATAATGATAATAATAATGATAACAATAATGATAACAATAATGATAACAATAATGATAACAATAATAATAATAATAATAATAACAATAACAATAACAATAATAATAACAATAATAATAATAATAATAATAATAATAATAATAATAATAATAATAATAATAATAATAATAATAATAATAATAATAATAATAATAATAATAATAATAATAATAATAATAATAATAATAATAATAATAATAATAATGAACATGTATTACAATAAGTAGTTTTCATCATGGCCCAGCTATACAAAAATATAAACGGGTTCAATTAAATATCGTTTTTATCATTTACACATTAAGTTTAAAGTGAATGAAATTCGAGGATTGTGAAATAAAATCAAAGGGTCAAATGGATATTAAATAGAAATTAAAGAGCTGACTCAAAAGTATCACAAAGCAGAATAATAGGCATGCTATGTAGGTGCCTTTGGTTTTAGCAATGCCAAATACTTGATTCGGAACGCTTAGTTGCCCAAAAGGACAGCTAAAACCAATGTAGATAAAACATCATTTCATGGACAAAGCTCATAAGAACTGTAAAATATCTCATTTAGTATTTAAGATCATTCAATTTCAAATATATCACCATATAAAGTTAAAAAAGGTCTTCATAAGCCCTAACAGACAGATAAGACACTTTCCTTGACAATTCTCCCCATTCCATGAGTGAGGTTCTTACCTTGGCAATATCCCCATTTACCATCAAGGTCATAGTTGTGAGTGATAGGACACCATGAATGACTTTGGCCCCCAATGATACACGTGGTGTAGTTAATGCCCTTGTATATAAAAGGCATCGCACACGGGGCTCCACCACCATTCCCACCATAAGTCTTTGTTACAGCTGAAATGATTGTCAAATGACAATGGAAATAGTAATGGATAAATGACAATGGAAATAGTAACATATAAATGACAATGGAAATAGTAACATATAAATGACAATGGAAAAATATAATAACATATCAATGACAATGGAAATAGTAAAATATAAATGACAATGGAAATAGTAACATACATTCTTAAGTCTTTGTTACAGCTGAATGTCAATTGTCAAAAGACAATGAAAATAGTGACACATGCATGAACCACCATCCTCATAATTGGTGAATTGAATGTGTTGTTATTTTTAAGTTTAAAGAAAAGGTATTTTGAAATCACAGTTGATTTACCTAATTGTCCATAGACCTGTACTTCACACAATTCCAGCTGTCCATTGCCTTCCATTTTGACCACGATATAGCGCCCCCTGGTGTTTTCATGACACTGTAAATTATGCGTCTCAGGGAATTCCGGATTTGACAGGGTGGTGTTAGAACATAAATGCATCTTGGAATCAGTGGTTTCTGGGAATTTGGAACTTGTTACCATCACCGATATATTTTTGGGGTATACTGAATATTCTGAAATCGATTTATTAAACTAGTTTGAGAAAGTAAGAATTCAGGTTTTCAGTGCACAGCTCTTCAGCTGCCATATACAAAATAAGCTCACGGGTTGCGTGTTCTGCTAGATTGGCAGAATATAGGCCAATCAAAATATGTTGGTTACCCATAATACTATATTGACATCACTTCCTGTTCCAGTGTAAACATTGCCATGTGCTTTGCACAACAATTGACAGTCACCACAAGCATGATTCTATTTGGATGTGACCAAACTTTAGAGAAGTTAGAGAAGTTGGTTTTTACGTAGGCAAACATCATTGATCAAAGGCTCAGATTGAATTGGAGAGGGTCTGTGCATTGTTTTATATATATTTATTTTATTTAATTGACACATTTCCTGATAAATTTGTTGCATTTTGGTACAGAATGGTAGAGAGTTTCAATAGATGTGAAGGAAATTCATAAAAATTGTAACTTAATTCAAGAATAATTGTTTAATTATATTGGACTGATACTGAACATCATCATTCTGCTTCATTGATGTAAACACAGCAGTCTCGGATTGGGACAATAATGTGGTCTGTATAAAATTTGTTGGAAATGTATCTTATTTTTTAAGACAGAATGAAAGATAAAAATAAATATTGTTGATTGAGAAGATTGAAAAGAATACCTGTTCTTAAGTTGAAAGTAATAATGACATCTGATATATCATATTCCAGAAGCAAATCTACTGTCCACCATGGGGAAGTCTCAAGCTCTGTTATTATGCAAAGCAGATACTCGGTTTTTGTGTTACCATCAACAACCAGTCTACCGACAAAAACATGTAAAAATAAAATGAAATATGTACTTAAAAACTTATTTCATATTTATCAGTGCCCCCTAGTGACGTAAAAAGTAGTTCCCTCAGAAAATCTGCCACTAGAGGACACTCACATACAAGATCCATACATTGTTTAAAGATCTCTTTTGAGACCTACTTTCTTGCATGAAGATCAGGATATCGTTAATCTAACATGATGGTGAATATTCCTGTCTTGTCATGCAGTTTTAACTTCTTTAAATTCAATTTATAGGACTGACCACATTTCTGTTTTAAATGTTAACATGATGGTGAATATTCCTGTCTTGCCATGCAGTTTTAACTTCTTTAAATTCAATTTATAGGACTGACCACATTTCTGTTTTAAATGTTAACATGATGGTGAATATTCCTGTCTTGCCATGCAGTTTTAACTTCTTTAAATTCAATTTATAGGACTGGCCACATTTCTGTTTTAAATGTTAACATGATGGTGAATATTCCTGTCTTGCCATGCAGTTTTAACTTCTTTAAATTCAATTTATAGGACTGACCACATTTCTGTTTTAAATGTTAACATGATGGTGAATATTCCTGTCTTGCCATGCAGTTTTAACTTCTTTAAATTCAATTTATAGGACTGACCACATTTCTGTTTTAAATGTTAACATGATGGTGAATATTCCTGTCTTGCCATGCAGTTTTAACTTCTTTAAATTCAATTTATAGGACTGACCACATTTCTGTTTTAAATGTTAACATGATGGTGAATATTCCTGTCTTGCCATGCAGTTTTAACTTCTTTAAATTCAATTTATAGGACTGACCACATTTCTGTTATAAATATTAACATGATGGTGAATATTCCTGTCTTGCCATGCAGTTTTAACTTCTTTAAATTCAATTTATAGGACTGACCACATTTCTGTTTTAAATGTTAACATGATGGTGAATATTCCTGTCTTGCCATGCAGTTTTAACTTCTTTAAATTCAATTTATAGGACTGGCCACATTTCTGTTTTAAATATTAACATGATGGTGAATATTCCTGTCTTGCCATGCAGTTTTAACTTCTTTAAATTCAATCTATAGGACTGGCCACATTTCTGTTATAAATGTTGTTAACAATACAAATAAGCAGTTGCAATGGTAAAGACGTGTATTTCTTACCCTGGGTTAGGCTCAGGCGGAGCTTGAGTAGTGTAGGAATAGGAATAACTATAGCTAGGCCGGATATAATTGGAACTTTGCTGAGATGGTTTGTTAAGAGCAAGATTTATCCTGTCCTTTACTGAAATAAAACCATTGATCTTAACATTCATGAATTTCGAAATAAAACCATTGATCTTAACATTCATGAATTTTGAAATAAAACCATTGATCTTAACATTCATGAATTTTGAAACAAAACCATTGATCTTAACACACATAAATTCTGAAATAAAACCATTGAACTAAACACACAAGAATTCTGAAATGAAGCCATTGATCTTAACACACATGAATTCTGAAATGAAGCCATTGATCTTAACACATATGAATTTTGAAATGAAACCATTGATCTTAACACACTTGAATTACCAGAGTGTTTTTGTACCTTTAGCCCTCTGCACATGATTCATATTTTGCATAAAGGTAGGAGAATTAATGGGGTAATTTTCATTTATTTTTTCAAAAATGAAATGATGCAAATAAGAAGTAAAGGGAAATTATAAATCTATAATAGTAATAATATCAATAATGCTTGTTTCAGATTAAGATCCACAAATGATATTTTGCACTTGAGAGACACTGGTTGAATAGCTTTTGTCATATATACATAACAGAGGTATATCACATTATCTTAATTTGTATAAATGTAGTGGAGAATATCTTGAAGTTCCTGTATAGGATGATTTATTATTTATGTGACATCCCAGGTAACACACAACGTAAAAAAACAATGTTGTGAGCACATAGAAATAAGGTTTAGTTGTCTTTCTACGTTTTATCAACATGCTATACACGTGGAAGGATAACGTTGTGGTCTGACCTTATAACAACGTTGCTGTTCTACGTGCTGACAACGTTGTCAGCACATTGTCTTGCAACGTTTTTTAACAACATGCTTACAACGTGGTGAGCACGTAGAAGAAAACTTGTAGTTAGTAAATTGGCCAATTGGTGGCTTCAGTATTACAAAAAATGGCGATCAACTTAGTGAATTTAGTGGATAAGACGTAGTGTTCTGGATGACTAAAATATAATATAAAAATAAATGATCATGTCTTTTGTTGTGATAGAAATTTGTTGCTATTATCTACAGCAATATATAGCCATATAATTTCAGATAATGACAAAAAAATCAGCATAACATGCCAGTTGATATGCTAGAAGAGGTTGCTGATGAGACAATCCCAACTGAGTAGCTAGATTTGGCCAAAGATTGCTGACTTTGTTCACAGATGGAGGTATATGTACCACGTGCTTACAACATGCTGAGCATATGCTTACACCCTTTTTCACATGTGCAAAACATGTCATGTCAGTTTACAACGTGCTCACATGCTCAGCACGTGCTCACAACTTGCTATGCAGGTGCTGAGCACGTGCTCACACCGTTTTCTGGTGTTCACAGACCTACGTCCAAACAACTTCATGTTACAACATGCTCAGCACCAAAACACAACGTGCTCACAACGTAGAAAAAATGTAAAATTGTAAGCTGGGATGTGACATTTACCATATAAAAAATACAACAAATATCCTGGAAAGAATAAGTACAAAACTGCAACCATACAAATCGGGCTTCCAATCAATAGATCTAGACTATGGGTAAAAATAGGCAATCCCAAAATATTTTTCACCCAATTTCCCCATGATTTACAGATGTTATCAACATATTTTCTACCAAGATAGCCAATATGTGCACCATTGGAATTACAGCAGTACATTCTGAACAACTCACTCCTGATGTTAGGCCAAATACATGTACAGGAACAGATTCAACTTCTGTTAAAACCCAATACTATATATATAGTCTATAGTCTCTGTCTATATAAATACTTCACAATTTATAATTATACCTTACATTCAAGGCTTCTTCCACAATTGTATGTTTATGGAAAGTTTATGGAAAGCAGAGTTCTTTTCTTTTCATGTTACAACATATTGCTAAAATACAGTAAATACCAAAGACAGAAGGTTCCAGTATATAACATTAACACAAACCAAAAGCTCCTAATTATCAGTATCATTACTCAAAAGAGAATAAAATATTGTGAACATTTTGAGGATAAGCACAATTTAGCCTTTAATCTTGTCTTGATTAATGTGCTAGTATTTATTGGAATTTTACTGTATTGTATTTGACCTCTGATGTTAGATTCTCTTACCTTTTTCGCCAATCACCTCCACTTCACACAAATATATGGAGGAATATACCGATCTTAATAATATGAATCTACCGACAGGTGGCACGTCACTCTCACAGTTGATAGCACGTGAACTGCCCTCTGGCGGTATCTGGCCACACGAAATAGCACCCGATGAGTTTATCCGTCGGTTTGTGACATACAAACTGCTCAGTAAAGATACATCTATTGCCCGTCTGGAATCTAAAGATATATGCAAAAACCATTTAATTTAGATTAGTTTGCGGTTTACCATTTTACAAAATGAGTAGCCAGCTTGAATTTATGGATGATTGTCTCTCATTTCCGTAGATATCTCCATTGTGTATCTCACGTGTGCAGCTGTATCTCACTTGTGCAGCTGTATCTCACTTGTGCAGCTGTACATCACTTGTGCAGCTGTATCTCACTTGTGCAGCTGTACCTCACGTGTGCAGCTGTACCTCACTTGTGCAGCTGTGTCTCACTTATGCAGCTATATCTCACTTGTGCAGCTGTATCTCATATGTATCTCAATTGTGCAGCTGTATCTCACTTGTGCAGCTGTATCTCACTTGTGCAGCTGTACCTCACTCATGGCAAGTTTTATTCAGTTCTGAATCCCGGCACGTTTTCTCTCTGATTACGTTCATGCCTTTTTTTTAAATTTAAAGGAAATATTCCAAATATTGAGATTCATTTATGCGAAATATGAAAGAGTGGGTAATTATATTTCCCCTTACATTGGAAGTACATACTATCAGTGAGGTATCTCTTTTCAGAGTTATAAAATCATTTTTCATGTGGTCATTAGAAGTCATGGCTGTCCATTACGTGTTAGGCCCTCAAGAAATTTTAATGAAATATTCAAACCAACATTCTTCCATTTTGGTTTTGGTGCTTTCAAAGCTTGGCTTCAGCTATCACAAATGATTCTTAAGGTAATACAAAAGTTAGGAAAGCTGTTTGCCGGCATGTCATGTTCAACTTTGTTCCTCCTCCTCGATCTACAGTTTCACTTATGGAAAACATGTCATATGTCCTTAGAGCTAACAACTTTTAAAAATCCCGTTGGTTGACATAAGCAGAATATTTCAGGAAATCTAGATAACATTGATACCCATTTTCCCAAGGTAGAAGACATTATAAACTTAGAATATCTATACTCCATCGCTCCTATGTCACAATGATCTAATTAACTCTTTCACTTTATGCATATGGTATTTAACTTTTTGGTTCTAATCTTGAGACCCATTGATGTCAATCCAGTCAGACAAATATTTGGTGCCTGATGCTTTTAATCCCTCACAGAAATTATTGACAGTTATGGACGGGTGTCATCACGAGCCGCACCTAATATAATGACTTCTCCCTCACAGCATCTAATTTGCCTTTGGGCATGCGCAGAGAAGTGCGGATGTCTTCACAGCAGGTGAGCATGGTGAGCCTGGGAGTCATTAGGTTTGAAGGCAAGTAAAGGTGAGAGTGGCATTGATATATGAGAGCTGGACCTTTCCACATATATTTATATCTCACCAAACCTGTCTCATATTTAGTGAAAAATAACAACATTAACATGAAAATAACCACATCAAAGAAAACACAAGATACAAAATGGCATTATGGCATAAAAGGGCCAATTCTGACCCTTAGGTTTTGTTTGTTTAGTGCGCATGCGTTGAGAGTGGAATGGCAGCTTTCATCTAGCTCCGATAAAATCGTCCTTCTTGGTCGATTTTCTGGAGTCTATTGCTAGTCTATCGCCACACTTTCTCGCAGTGAACCCGGTCTATACAGAGGTCTATCTGATACCAGACTTATTGCAGGCTCTGACGGCAGTTTTGGTTGGAAAACCGCTCGCGAGGGCGGGATCATACTGTGTTGTCTTTGCGAGGCACCGCGCTCACGAGTATCCACTCTTTGCTGCCAGTGTCGAGTGCTTGGTCTGATACCTTATACCCTCTGTATTCATAAAACTTGTTGCTCCTGGTGTCTAGAATTACCTTCGGACCCATCAGCAGCACATCTCAACTTACAGTGATTTTCGGGCTTGTTCCGACGGTGGTTGTTGATACACAAACAAGGGGCTACTACCAGCCATTTATTTCTTGTTGTGACGCACCACCCGCTGTCAAAAACAAACTCGCAAGCAGCTACCTATAAGTGGCTCTTTCTTGCGTTGTTATCTACTTATTTTGCACGCTATCTGTGTCTGTAACTACCTTCAGACCCTATAGCAGCTCTGAGAAAACTTATCGTAGCGGGCCCACCATTTGGCCTTCCTTCTACGATCATCTCAGCTTTGTAAGATTTATTACTGTGTGGTTCAAGAATTAATCGTATCTGGCCCACTACTTGGCCTCCCTTTTTACGATCAAATTGAATTCACTCACAGACCAATATCTTTTTATTGATATTAATTTCATATATTCTGTGAACTGTTTTTCACAAATTGTCTTTTGGGGAGTATTGCTGCTATTTATAGCGACTTCCACAAGATTTACCTGCAGTCAATGATATAGTGTACTATTACGGTAGTTCATAATACAGAACGTGTCAAGCTCTCATATAGCAGCTCATATACAAAAGAGATTACCTACCTGTTCAATGCTACACAATCATGGCTTTGTTTGTATATGCTCATGCTTCAACATATACAACAAGAATAGTGGCGAAACCACAAAGACACTTACCTTGCCCCACAATGGTATAGGGTCAAATAAAATCCTGCTGTGTGACACTCATACTAGCATCTTCACGAAGAATTCTTCTTTGGAAAATATTAATTTTAATATTATTCCACGTGCTTACTTCAGGTTGCTGCAGGAGATTATCGCAAGCTCAAATATTAATATATTTGAGTCTGAGCATGAAATTGAACTGTTCCCTGCTCAATTTCGTTTGGTGCTCGATACCTGCGATTACATAAAATCGGACACGCTTCTATCTGTACATGGAGTGAGCAAGCAAAATTGTCAGTTCAATTTTGTTAAATATACACAAATATCGCACCCAAAACATCTTTATTGGGAAAACATATTTATTCTGCCTCCTCGGCCACAAAAACATGGACTGAACAACAAATATGTTGAAAGTCCATGCAATTCGTCAAAATCATGCAGTTTTGGCAAAATTATCAGAGGGGGCGGTAATCCATGCATGATTGGCAAGCCTCCAATAAATAAACATAGGTGTCGCCACTCTCCTGCCAATGAAAACAGCATAGATACCGCTAATTTCTTCTCTCCGCTTCTAGAGAGCTCAGAAATGCAAACATTGCCACCAACAGATGGCACTGCCCAACATGCACATACAGAGGGCGACACAAACCCTACCACTCAAAATAGGGGGCCTGATGTTGCTAAACTAAATAACCACATTCAAATTGGTTCTTGCAACATTCAAAGCATTACGCATAAGGTTCTTTTGGTCAGAGATTATTTCTTTCAAAATAACCTACACGCTCTCTTCATAACCGAGACTTGGTTAAATGAGTCTGATGATAGGGTAAAAAGGGAACTTGAAGAGGGGTCCCTGAAGTTCCACTCTTTTCCCAGGAGAGGGCGCTCCGGAGGTGGTTTAGGACTTCTCCACCGGGTGGAGCTCCCTTTCAAAACCAACTCTGTAAACCCTCCAGTGGTTAAAACCATGGAATTGATGGAAGCATCCATCCTGCTTAAAGGAAAAAAACTTACCTTTGTGACCATTTACAGACCTGAGCCAGGTGAAAAGAATAGGTACACCTATTCTGAGTTTTATGATGAGTTCACTCAACTGGTTGCTCACTATGGTTCTTTCAATCATGAAGTGATTTTCTTAGGTGACTACAACTTCCATGTAAACAAGCCTGATAAGCCTGATGTGATCAAATTTATGGATATTCTTTCTACCTTTGACTTAGATCAATGGGTGACTGAGCCTACTCATAGATTAGGCAACACCCTTGATCTAATTATTACTTTCAAAGGAAATAAATCCTTTAAAAGTCACACAGTAGACGAATATATCTCTGATCATAAAATGATCATTTTAGACATGGGGATCACAGCCCCTAAAATCCCTAAAAAAGCCATCAAATATAGGAATTTTAGGGATCTGAACATGGATTCGCTGAAAAATGATATCAGGTCCCTGACAAATAGCAGTTCACTCTGGGACAAACTATCTCTCAGTGAATTAGTGGACTACTATGACAGGGAGCTCACGGTACTAATGGACAAGCATGCACCTTTCAAGCATGCCAGAGTTACCCAACGTAAACCAGTACCCTGGATGAGCAACCAACTAAAGCATGAGAGATCTCTCAAGAGGAGGCTTGAGAGGAAATGGAACAAAACCAAACTCGAGATAGATAAGGAATTATATAATGTTCAAAGGAACAAATATAACTCCATGCTGAAATCGGCTCAATCTAATTATTTCTCAAATTTGGTTGAAGAAAACAAGCATGACCCTAAAAAACTATTCAGGGTCATTGACACGGTCATGCACAAGAATAAGGACACCCCGATGCCTGAAACCGAATGTGAAGTCGCTTTGGCTGAGAGGTTCAATGACTTTTTTCTTGAAAAAATTGAGAAAATTCGCTCTGATATGGACAATAATCGGCAAATGACTTTCTCACCACCAGGTGACACTACGAACAATAGTGATGCTCCGGTGACAGAATCCCTTGATAGATTTCTCCCCTTATCCAATGAGGAGGTACGCAAATTAATCAGAGGGTCTGCAAATAAGTCATGTGAGCTGGATCCGATCCCTACATGGTTACTGCTCAATATCCTGGATGATCTAATACCTTTAATTGCATCCATTATAAATAAATCTTTAATGGATGCAACAGTGCCAAATAACATGAAGATGGCCATTATCACACCCTTACTGAAGAAGTTGGGTCTTGAACTGATCGAATGTAACTATAGACCAGTTTCAAACCTTACTTATATCTCGAAGCTAACTGAAAGGGCAGTATCTGAGCAATTGATTCCTCATCTAGTAAGAAATGGTCTTACTGATAAGTTTCAATCTGCATACAAGAAGTATCACAGCACAGAGACTGCCCTAATCAGGGTACAAAATGACATCCTTCGTGATCTAGATGAGAAAAAGTCGGTGATCCTACTTCTACTAGACTTATCTGCTGCTTTTGACACCATTGACCATCATATCCTGCTTAACAGATTGGAGGGTAGATGTCATATCAAAGGTCATGCTCTTAATTGGATACGGTCATACCTAAGCAACAGGAAACAATGTGTCAAAGTTGGAATGAAAAGGTCCTCTGTAAAGGACATAAAATATGGGGTCCCACAAGGCTCGGTCCTCGGCCCCATTCTTTTTACCATATATATGACACCTCTTGCAGACATCTTGGGTAAATATGGTCTCAGCTACCATATCTATGCGGATGATACCCAGATTTACATTCCCATTGACCATAACACTGCCGGGCAGGCCGAAATCAGCAAATGCAGATTGGAAGAATGTGTCTGTGAGGTCAGGAACTTTCTGATTTCAAATAAGATGAAAATCAATGATGGCAAGACTGAGATGCTAGTATGTACTGACAGGTACAATACTGCAAATAGTGGCAATGTCCCAAACACTATTAGGGTCGGCAGTACTGACATATTGCCTAGTGACTCAGTAGTTGACCTTGGCGTCACTCTAGACTCTAATCTTGACATGAGGGCTCAGATAGCGAGGATGTGTAAGAAGGGCTATTACCACATCCGGAACCTGTCGGCTATCAGAAACTGTCTAGACGAGAAAACGGCTATCACACTTACCCATGCCTTTGTCACATCCACACTGGATTATGGAAATGGCCTCCTTGCTGGCCTTCCAAATACTGACATCAAGAAGTTGCAATACCTACAGAACTCTGCAGCTCGTGTAGTGGGTAAGATCAGGAAGTTCGATCATATATCTGAAAAATTGAGGGAGCTCCATTGGCTCCCGGTCCAGGCCAGGATTGATTTTAAGATCCTTCTTATAACCTGGAAGGCATTAAATGGTAAGGCGCCCCCTTACCTACGTGATCTACTCCTTGTCAAACAAGGGGAGAGGTCTCTCAGATCAAATGATGGTTCTTACCTTCAGGTCCCTGGGACCAGGCTCAAAACAGTTGGTGATAGAGCCTTTTCATCAGTTGGGCCAAGACTGTGGAATCAACTTCCTAATGAGATTAGAACAAGTAGATCAGTTGGATCCTTCAAGGGTAAACTGAAAACTTATCTCTTCAGGAAGCATTTCCCTGATACAGCGCTATGAACAGACTTGTCTGGTATACGCGCTATAGAAATTTTGTTATTATTATTATATTATTATTATTGTTTGTTTGGGGTTTTACATCACTTTCAACATTATTTCAGTCATTTCGTGATGAGACCTACTTGTAGCAGATATAGTGCTGCCTGAATTGCCATGTCGCAGGTCCTTGACATGACCCTTAAGTTCAGTGAGCTTACTAGGTAAAGAGCAGTTAAGCATCAGTCACATGTTTCTCCATGAGCATATATACCTGACTTTGTGGGTGAAACACTGGAGTTAGGAAGAGTTGTGAGGGATAAACAAGCTGAATAGGGGAGAACAGCGAATGGATTCGCACCTTTCGTATTGCCGGGAAATTAATTTGTGATAGCTGTAGTCAAGCAGTGAAAGTACTAAAAATATGGTAGCTCTAATTTATTTGGAGTAGGATAGTCTACTCTAATTCAGTTGGTCGAATATTCCATCAAAATCACTTTATGCAACAATCTGTTTCATAAATGCGTGATTTCCATGAAACAAATGTTAAAAATATATTTGCATAAGGATTCTAAAGGAAAGATGTAAATTGTAAAGTGTTGTCATTGTATTCTGCACGTGCCATAGAACCAAAAGGCTCAACCTGACGCGGTTATCTTTTCATGGATTATATATTTAAACTACCAAAGAGAATATAAACTGATAATCACAACTTGGGATTGAAAACACTGCAACTTCCTGAACTTGATAGAACTCTCCCAGGTCAATAACCAATTCTTGTGTTGAGTGGTAACTGTTACATGCCACGTCTCTGAAACCGTCCACATAAAAGTGGCGATAATGGGTGCTTGTGTATCTCCATGAGTTGTACACTTGTTTGTCCAAGGCTATATTAGGTGATGAATCTGAAAACATTGAAAACATATATTAGCCATAATATCTTTTGGTCAATCAATCAATTAATTCAGTGATTTGTGCAAGGTTTGATCAATGCAAGATGCTTTGAATTGGCCACTGCACTGTAAGTAGCTGTAAGAGTAAATATGGTGTTAATTTAGGACAAAATTTGCTGGTTGTATATTTTATAGATTAATAGCAACTTTTGTTGATGAATAGCAACTTTTGTAGATTAATAGCAACTTTTGTAGATTAACAGCAACTTTTGTAGATTAATAGTAACTTTTGTAGATTAATAGCAAGTGTTGTCAATTAATAGCAACTTTTGTAGATTAATAGCAATTTTGTAGATTAATAGTAACTTTTGTAGATTAATAGCAATTTTGTAGACTTATAGCAATTTTGTAGATTAATAGCAACTTCTATCTTTTTGGATCTTCGTTAACTTTTGCTGTGTACCTTTTACAAATCTTAACTGAAAATGAAATAAGACCTCTGAAAAGAAATATTTCAAGAACTAAGTTTGAATTCAAAATGACGTATGCACAAGGGTGAACTTATATTGTATTTGGTTGGATTCATCTAAATTATTGGTTGAATAATGAGGGGACGGGAGGTTGCGGGTTTGACCCCCACTGTGTCACTCTCACACTGGTTAAAAGTTGACCTTAGATGGCCATTGTTGCTGGAAGGGTTGTCAAAACGCTATTTTACATTTTTCCTTATCTAAATTATTGATTTCTCAGAAAGTGTTAGCCTAAAAACTAAGAGTATGAAAATGTACACATTTAGGAGACACATGCCAAAATGCACACCTTTTAGGATGTCAGTTCTGGGATCTGATAAAGTGAAACCTAAATCTGAATTTCTAAAATAGGTTTACTTATTTGAGCATGCCTGAATAATGCCTTCACGCTGAACACCGTTTACGGTATATGTTTGATTAAAACAAGTGTTGAGTTACAGCAAAATTAGTTATTGATATTTTGAGGCCTCTGACCTTGAAAACAAAGGTTAAGGTCATCTTTGGGAATATCAAATGTGGGCCTTAAGAAGTCAAATGTGTGTTAATCGTGAGTCAATAATTAAAATAGGTGATAACATACAGCAAAATGTTAAAATGTTTGGTAACAATTAGAGGCTTGTGACATTGAAATTCAAGTCAAGGTCATAATTGGGGTCATCCAATTCAGGCATTCATGTGTGGTAAAAATCATATCTGAAATAGCTATATAATTGTCTCTCTGGCCGCTATTGTACTTCCATAACACAACATCTTGGTGACAGTTAAAGGACCTAGATGCAGACAAAAATATAAATATATATTGAACGAATAACAAACTATTCTCTGTTGTAACATTTGATAAATAATATATGCCATGAATTTCCACAATAATCATACTGCATTTCTTACCCACACATCCAATTAAATCAAATCTGAATGCCGCAGCAGCTCCAGTCCACTGGTCTGGGGAAACTCGCACACACTTAGCTCTATGAACACTCTTCAGATTTAATATACTCAGTTGATATCTGTGCTCTATAGATGAAAGCCTATCCACCTGAAAAATGTCAGTCATTAGTTAAACAACAAACAAGCTAGCATGATAGCCCATAAAGCAAGGGCTGTCCTTTAATCAAACATCATATTAACTGTAAAATTGTACTAAGATGGCTTCTTATAATGTGAGATTTATATGTGATGAGAAAATATTAAATATTTGTCTTTCAATCCATAATTATATTTACAATGGAAATAGAATTTCAATTGCTAAAGCTCTGTTGTGTCTCAACAATTTCAAAGTGAATAACATCAAAAGCATCTTAACTTACATCAATGCGAGGCGTATACCGACTTCCTATCATATCATTAATCAAATATAACTGCCAATTTTGACAATCCAGGCTGAAGGAGATTTTGTACATAGTTGTCCACATGGCGGAGTCGGTTTGATTCAGGTGAGCTGTCATTATTGCATAAACACCACGTATCTCTGGAAACTCCACCTGGGTATATACAAGGGTATCATCAGGTCATGTATTGTCTCATTAGTAATCATGACTGAGAGTATAATAGAATCACTACCAACCCACCCCATAATGTATCAGGATGTTGTCTTTCTATTTCATGGTCAAATCTACTAGGGTGTCATTTTGTTCAGCATTGACTTACAATTAATTGATTAAAGCACGAAGAATGGCATTGTGACGAGTGAAACTTTATCATTTATTGATAAAAATATTCAGACTGTCGTTATATTCTGAAATGACTTCTCATTTATTGGTTAATGCATCGTGGCAATCGTTAGGTTCAGTAATGACTAATCATTTATTGGTATAAACAGCCAAGCTACCAATAGGTTCAGTACTGACTTATCATTTATTGGTATAAACAGCCAAGCTACCAATAGGTTCAGTACTGACTTATCATTTATTGGTATAAACAGCCAAGCTACCAATAGGTTCAGTACTGACTTATCATTTATTGGTATAAACAGCCAAGCTACCAATAGGTTCATTACTGACTTATTATTTATTGGTATAAACAGCCAAGCTACCAATAGGTTCATTACTGACTTATTATTTATTGGTATAAACAGCCAATCTACCAATAGGTTCATTACTGACTTATCATTTATTGGTATAAACAGCCAAGCTACCAATAGGTTCATTACTGACTTATCATTTATTGGTATAAACAGCCAAGCTACCAATAGGTTCATTACTGACTTATCATTTATTGGTATAAACAGCCAAGCTACCAATAGGTTCAGTACTGACTTATCATTTATTGGTATAAACAGCCAAGCTACCAATAGGTTCATTACTGACTTATCATTTATTGGTATGGATGTATCATTTATTGGTTATAGCAAAAAGAATGTCATTGTGTCCAGAAAAGGTTTTTGAGTCATTGGTTAGATCCAAGGGTATCGTTAGGTCCATTAATGTTATTTTTTGGGAAATGCCATCTTTAAAATGAACTCAAATTTTACAAAGTGCAACAGAGAATATGAAAACTATAAATAATAAAAACTGTTTTCCTTTTCACATTTTGCATTCGATAGTAAATCTCCCTTTTCAAGCAAAACTACTGAAACATAGATGCATTTCTTTCAATTGTTTTGTGTCAATGTCTTTGAAAGTCATTAATAGACAATTATTCCTCCTTTTAATTGAAAAAAAAACTTATCAAAGTATGACATAAGAATTATTTGATAGGATCAAAAGATTCTAAATCCATTGTGTTCAACAGCCTCATACTACTAACTCTGGCCCGGGTTAGAATTAAAGTTGTCTT
The DNA here is from genome assembly GCA_949316495.1 of Amphiduros pacificus. Taxonomy (NCBI): domain Eukaryota; kingdom Metazoa; phylum Annelida; class Polychaeta; order Phyllodocida; family Hesionidae; genus Amphiduros; species Amphiduros pacificus. Next base: position 11,662,588 of record OX439012.1, on the reverse strand, counting down.
GAGTTGTATTAGAGTTCATTTGTTTTAGAGGTCATTTGAGGAACATTTTTCCTTGGTAAATTCAATCAAAAGTATAAAAATGTGGATTTCAAACTATAAATGTTAACGAATGGCCATCTTTGTTGTATTTTCACCTGATTACTACCCAAGAATATGGCCATTCTACTTGAGAAAATGGTTCCATGTTTCGTTTCTCTTAAGAATTATTATATATGCAAAAACGTCTATATTTAAATGCTATGTTATGTATAAAGTGTCAAATATATATTTTATCAATCTGATACTTCTAAAGGAAAAAATAAGCAAGACAGACAGTTGCATGAAATTTGGATGTGCTGAGCAATCAGCAAAAGCCATACCCGGAAGCCACCTTCAGACTATGCTAGTCCAAATATCTATATTTGTGTCTAAGCCACCTTATACAATAGGTTCACCATGGTGCCCTCTAGTGGAGATTGTGTTTTTCAGTGACCTCTGGAGTATAGGACCTGAGTCTACTATTTGATATGTGGGACCAGGGCATATGAAAGTAGTGCTTGATAATTTCCTACTCCCCCTTAACTTATTATACATGATAATAACGAACATAGGAGACATGAAATGAGCTATGCTATTTAATAGTATAATAATGGCTTATTTTGTCAAAGATATAAGAAAGATAATGAGAATAATTGAAGGGACTATATATTGATATATTTTGTTTATGAATTTTTGAAGGCGAGGCATTTAATATGGTTTTCAATGGGGCATTGTAATAGTGGTCCGAGGCCTTAGTATGTAGGAGAACACTACCTGTATCCACGGGTTGGTGTCATTGACCGCGGCTACCCAGGCGGTTGAACCAGAGATGCTGGCATCCGGTGCGATATAGATACGACCTGCCATGGCGCCATAAGACTCATAGGGCATCTGGAATGTGTCAGAGGTCATGTCCTCCTCGAACACAGAGGACGCTGTCATCGCTGAGTCATCCACGCCGTGAGCTCCAGTCACCAGGCGCACGTTGCAACCTACAAAAAACATTGTCCATAGTGAGATTGCGGGTTTCCATCTTTTTTTTAATGATTGGATTTGAGACAGTTTTTTGTGCACTTCCGTTTTAATTGTGCAGTTCCGGTGTGTTGGTTTAAATAGTGCGATTGTGGGTTTCCATCTTGTTTTTTTTAATGATTGGATTTGAGACAGTTTTTTGTGCACTTCCGTTTTAATTGTGCAGTTCCGGTGTGTTGGTTTAAATAGTGCGATTGCGGGTTTCCATCTTGTTTTTTTTAATGATTGGATTTGAGACAGTTTTTTGTGCACTTCCGTTTTAATTGTGCAGTTCCGGTGTGTTGTTTTGAATGGGGTAGCTTAGCGACCCGTAATCGGCCTATGTTTCCATTTCTTTGATGGTGAGTTTCCATTTTTCTGATAATTTACTGATCTGATCCTAGTCAATTCTTCTCAATGACACACTTTGATCTTACCTTAATTTTGAGGGATATGCCATTATAAATAAATAAAATATTCACAAATGTTAGATTTGATTTGAAAATAATATCTAAACAATGTAGTTTGTAAAAGCGCAGTATGAACAAGGTAACTTTCTAAAATTAGGCACAATTTCTGCATAGCTTATATATTACAGTATTTTAATAATAAACTTATTATGATAAACACAATTCGACTTTGTGTTACTCAAAACCATGTTTTTTTTTAACCAATTCAAAGTTTGCTTGATTCTGTCTAACTATAAGATAGATCTCCATCATACCACAGTTGGTTTTGCGGATGTGCACCGTGTTATGCTGAATGGTGTCCTGGGCACTGTAGTGCCGCACGGTATGGATAGGGGCCGGGCTGCAGACTGTGTCCCGGTTGATCTTATAACACCTATGACTTCCCGCCTGATAGGCTATTGCTCCACAAGGGTCAAGACAGGTCCTGGAACAGGTCTCAAGGTCAAGGTCATATTCTGTGGTGTAGGTACTGCTTGGGATGTTTTCTAATAGCATCTCGGGAATCACCACTGAAAAGCAATAGACAGGTAATATTGTAGGCAACAGTGTCGATTATTAGCCCAGTAATGCCAGGCCTACTCTCTGATTACTGGCCTAGCGCTTACGGTCAGTATAGGCGTTCAAATTAACCCTCGTTAATTAACCAGTCCGGTGGGACTAATCTTGCTTTTACAGTAGTTCTGATTGTAATATTATTTATTCTAAACTTAAACATTAATTAAAACTACTGATAATTAATTGTAATATTATACAAACTAAAACAAGGTTTCCCTTTCTCATGAAAACAGTTACTTTTAGTATCAAATAACGTGTTAGTATCTCTGCCACTCGGGAATAACAGCCTTACCAAATCAATTAACTGCTATATTTAAGGCTTAGGAATAAGGTATGGTGCTAAACAAATTTCATTTCTGTTACTAATAAAACTGCTGTTATAGAAAAAATGTAATGATCTCCTTACCATGGGTAACCTCACAAATAAATGTATGAAAATCCTCAGGGCAGTCTTTAGAAATCAGCTGCAGACTTCCATTTGAAGACATTACCAACCGGACACACTCAAGTGAGTCACCTGGAAATTTAAAGAAAAACTCCATGAAACAACAATATCTATGAGACTGTTCCAGATAACATGGCTGATAGGGAAGTTGATAGGGTTGTTGATTGTCACATTCAATACTTTTTCAATCATGCCATGCCTTTATCGGATCATATATTCCAAAATTATCACAAGCAAAATCACACATACTTTAAGCTATGAACAGACTGGTATTAGCGTATATATATATATATATATATATATATATATATATATATATATATATATTTATAACATATATTTATAAATATATGTTTTTAATATTACATACCTATGTCGAGTATATCTGATGCAGCATTCAATGTAGTATTTTCAGGTTCATTTGTTTTTTCTGCTAACCAGAATCCCTCCCCTTCCTTTTGGACATATTTGGCATTTTGCAGGTAATTAACCACGTTTTGGCGCTCTTTCTCAGTTTCTAGTATCAACATGCTCGCACCATATCTCTCCCTGCAATATGTTCTTGGGTCGCCATGGGAACCAGGAACCACTATGTACCGTGTTTCATCCAAGTGAAAGTCTAAAATTTGAGGACCATATCCTGCAATAAAATTTATATATTTAAATACCTAGGCCATCCATATCAATTCCAATTATTTCAAATATTTCCGAACATCAACATGTACTCGTATTGATACGTGAGAAGTTATGCTTGGAGTACATGTAATTATAATAATTACTCCAAGAATGGTGTATCAATGTGTATCATAGATGCATAAGACATAGATTAGATCTTGTAGAATATATCTAGTTTGTACTGAACGTGAATAAAGTATTCTGGAATACTGATTATCGATATATTGAAATAAATTGCTTGTATATACAATTGATATTATATCACAATTGTTAAATTTGATAGACGTCTTACAAATATCAATTATTTACCATTGTTTTAGATCAAAATGATGTTTTGATCTTGAACTAAGAAGTTAGATGTGCTCGCCACTCCTACTTTCACACTAATAAACCAAATATAATTGGTGACAGGTATCAACTTTTAAAATCATAGTCAATGTATATTACCAAAGGAACAACTAGATGACTTCCTACCTTTACAACAAGTAGGTCTCGTCACGAAATGACTGAAATAATGTTGAAAGTGATGTAAAACCCCAAACAAACAAACAAAACCTACCTTTACAGAAAGGTATGTCACAAAACTCTTGGCTACCATCGGCACTCACACACCAAAGCCCTTGGATGGCATCTGTGGGGTTTCTGCAGTAGTTATTGGTGCTTTGCAGTGTTGAATCTGGGAACAAGCTTTTGGAATCTGGGTCTGTGTAGAATAAAGGTACACTATCCCATCTCTGGCATGACTTTCGGGAAAGAGTTTTGGACCATGATCCTTTGTATTCATTTCCTAAATCTGTTTTTTTACAATCTGTAATAATATAAATAATATAAATCCTTTAACAAAATGTCGTATCGCATAATTCCTTTTTAAAAATATCACATTGCTATGCTGTAAACTAGGGGCCAAAAAAGGCATTTAGATACTTTGATTACAATGACATAACAAGAACACAACAGTTTTTTCCATATCAAATGCTGTGAACTAGAGGCCAAAAAAGGCATTTATATACTTTGATTACAAAGACATGACAAGAACGCAACAGTTTTGTCCATATTAAATCAAATTAGTTTGGGTAGAACTGAAAGGCGTCCGGAATTTTTCATCAGATGGGGATCTTTGAGCCATTAAGGAGGTAAAAATGTATGAATAAGGTATTGAAATGAGTGGATTTTTAATGGCACATCATTTAATGTCATTATGGTATGTATTAAACAAATAATTATTATAAATGTCGATGAATGATAAGTACAAAACAAACAATAAACTGTAACATTAATAAAATAAATGTCAAAAGCAGAAATCACTGATAAACCCTGCAATAACGAATTACATGTTAACAGTTATTAACCCTAACACGTCAGAAGACCCTATATCATAGAGAATGTAGTGGCTGTGAGCAGCTTTCTACCAAATAAACCTTGTTGAAGACTCAAGATACTGTCAGGAAAACACCATCTAAGAGTGTCTGTGTCTCTACAAATGACGTGCTACTGATATGATAAACTCTGAAACAGCCTTGCTACAGGAGAGAGTTGTTGGTAAAGTAGTGGATAACCAGTTAATGATGTGGCGACACTTTACAAGAGCTCCATTATAACTAGATTACATGCTGCCATAAAGGATAAAAGATGAAACACTAATAGGAAATAAATATTCTTGGAACAACATTGTTTATGATATCAAAGGGTAAGCCCAATGTTTGGCAATTTTCAGTGTCAAACTGAGACAAATGACAAGAGTACCATGTGAGACAGAGGCACTTTCCATTGCTGCTGCTGCGAAACACTTAAGTCCATATCTTATACAGTCTAGACGGGCCATAGGCCGTGGCGCAGTTGGTTAGAGTGCCAGATTATTATCACCATTTCCTCTGTGGTGATCCAAAGGTCGTGGGTTCGATCCCCAGCATTGCCGAGATTGAATTCATCATACAATTTCAGAAATGAGCTGAGGCCTATGCCAAAGGGTTAACCTGCTGTCCTTGTAAATCTGTGACTGGGTGGGTTGTCAGTTCAAGGACCTGCGACATGACAATTCAGTGCGGCAGCACTATATCTGCTACAAGTAGGTCTCATCACGAAATGACTGAAATGATGTTGAAATTGATGTAAAAACCCAAACAAACAAACAAACAAACAAACAAACAAACAAACAAACCAAGAAGGCAACAGACATTAAATATGTCAAACAATACCTAGATACGGTCTATTAGTTGTAAAGAATGAGAATCCCACGATCCCAGAGTGTATTAACATGCCAAGTCCTACATGGATCTGTAACTACAGTTCACCTCATACAGATCCATCCCAGTGCTGAATCCATCCCAGTGCTGAATCCATCCCAGTGCTCAATCCATCCCAGTGCTGAATCCATCCCAGTGCTCAATCCCTCCCAGTGCTCAATCCATCCCGGTGCTCAATCCATCCCAGTGCTCAATCCATCCCAGTGCTCAATCCATCCCAGTGCTCAATCCATCCCAGTGCTCAATCCATCCCAGTGCTCAATCCTTCCCAGTGCTCAATCCATCCCAGTGCTCAATCCATCCCAGTGCTCAATCCATCCCAGTGCTCAATCCTTCCCAGTGCTCAATCCATCCCGGTGCTCAATCCATCCCAGTGCTCAATCCATCCCGGTGCTCAATCCATCCCAGTGCTCAATCCATCCCAGTGCTCAATCCATCCCGGTGCTCAATCCATCCCGGTGCTCAATCCATCCCAGTGCTCAATCCATCCCAGTGCTCAATCCTTCCCAGTGCTCAATCCATCCCAGTGCTCAATCCATCCCAGTGCTCAATCCATCCCAGTGCTCAATCCATCCCAGTGCTCAATCCATCCCAGTGCTCAATCCATCCCAGTGCTCAATCCATCCCAGTGCTGAGTCCATCCCAGTGCTCAATCCTTCCCAGTGCTCAATCCATCCCGGTGCTCAATCCATCCCAGTGCTCAATCCATCCCGGTGCTCAATCCATCCCAGTGCTCAATCCATCCCAGTGCTCAATCCATCCCGGTGCTCAATCCATCCCGGTGCTCAATCCATCCCAGTGCTCAATCCATCCCAGTGCTCAATCCTTCCCAGTGCTCAATCCATCCCAGTGCTCAATCCATCCCAGTGCTCAATCCATCCCAGTGCTCAATCCATCCCAGTGCTCAATCCATCCCAGTGCTCAATCCATCCCAGTGCTCAATCCATCCCAGTGCTCAATCCTTCCCAGTGCTCAATCCATCCCAGTGCTCAATCCATCCCAGTGCTCAAACCATCCCAGTGCTCAATCCATCCCAGTGCTCAATCCATCCCAGTGCTCAATCCATCCCAGTGCTCAATCCATCCCAGTGCTTTGGGCAAAACAGTTGTCCAAGTTTCTCAATCTTTCCATTTATGTGTGAATTAAAACTAAAAAACTATGCTATCAAAGAACACTGATTTGCTGATAACATAAAACATGTGAATCAACTTATCTCAACATTGACACTGAATGTTACTAACATGGGACTATCATTGATAGTGCTACATAACCACGGAACTACTATTAAAACAAGCTGTGTAAATAATATAAACACAAATCCTGTAGATGAAAAAGCAATGCAGGAAATAGAGCAAGAGTTTCTCCATCATATCCCACTCGGGTCCCATGTGTTAACCTTGTTACTCACTATCATCCTGTTTAAAAAGTTATCTTCCCCCTTTATTTATTACTTTATAACAAGAGTGAGAATTGACATGGAGGACACATCAATAATTGTTAGGGATTTGATATATCTTTGTCCACAGTCAACTACTTATATATAATACTGGCGGATGGCTGCCACAAAACTAGATTTTCATAGATCACTAATTTCACTGGTTTATATTATTTTTTATGTGATGTAATCATTTACATTTTGGAAAGGGATGGGTGGCTCAGTGGTAAGAATTCTGTCTCATGATGCTGGGTCAGACTCCCAGTTTGAGAAGGTCGTGGGTTCGATCTCCGGCCGTACCGAGATTGAATTCATGATACAATTTCACACATGAGCTGAGGCATGTGCCAAAGGGTTAACCCATTGTCCTTGTAAATCTGTGACTGGGTGGGTTGTCATGTCAAGGACCTGCGACATGACAATTCAGTGAGGCAGCACTGTATCTGCTACAAGTAGGTCTCATCACGAAATAACTGAAATAATGTTGAAAGTGATGTAGAACCCCAAACAAACAAATCCCAGTTTGATATGGAAACTGGTGCATGGATGAGAATTATGTATCTATCAAACTAAACAATAACCTGTAACTGATGATCGAAGGCAGAGGTTTGTGTTATCATGCCTATGTGATAATACAAGAGAAAGAATTCTCACTCTTCAGAAAGAGCAAGGCACTAATCGTCAGATGTCAGGTCTTATCCTACATAGCTCGGACAGAGTAGAAAAGGTCAATGAAATAGAAAAGGAATCGTACATCTGAAAAACACACATATTATTATTGAGAAAGAACTAGAGCAGGTACCTCTTTCCATTTTACATATCTGCATTGTACAGGTGTAGTAACCGTCTCCTGGAGACACAGTAGGGGCTTGAGTGGTGCATGTTTCATTACCCGGATGACAGAGTGATGTATTGACTTCCGCTTCCGGCTGAGCACATAAGCTTGATGTCATAGTCACATTCGTGTCTCCACCTATTTGCATAGCAGGACATCCGTAATCTTTATCGATAACAAACGTGGTACTATCAAATTCTTGCAAAGGGCACAACTCCAACCAGCATATTAATGATCTGAAAATATATCATTGAAATAACAGACTTATATAGAAATTTATCAGATCAAATTTAACTCATAAAACCTTCAAATAATAGTTGTTATTAGGTCATTAATGATAGGTCAATATGATATTTGAGATATCAGATGACATAACGCCCCAGATTCCTACAAGTTGCTATATGTCTCTGAGATAGTCATCTCCACTTCATAAAACATGGGGGTGCGTTCATTTAAGACTAATCAATGGATTATGTGCAAAGTAATCATATCTGGTGTGACTGCTTTTTAGATCCATTAAATTATTTCATTTAAGACTAATCAGTGGATTATATGCAAAGTAATCATATCTGGTGTGACTGCTTTTTAGATCCATTAAATTATTTCATTTAAGACTAATCAGTGGATTATGCGCAAAGTAATCATATCTGGTGTGACTGCTTTTTAGATCCATTAAATTATTTCATTTAAGACTAATCAGTGGATTATATACAAAGTAATCATATCTGGTGTGACTGCTTTTTAGATCCATTAAATTATTTCATTTAAGACTAATCAGTGGATTATATGCAAAGTAATCATATCTGGTGTGACTGCTTTTTAGATTCATTAAATCATTTCATTTAAGACTAATCAGTGGATTATATGCAAAGTAATCATATCTGGTGTGACCGCTTTTTAGATCCATTAAATTATTTCATTTAAGACTAATCAGTGGATTATGCGCAAAGTAATCATATCTGGTGTGACTGCTTTTTAGATCCATTAAATTATTTCATTTAAGACTAATCAGTGGATTATATGCAAAGTAATCATATCTGGTGTGACTGCTTTTTAGATCCATTAAATTATTTCATTTAAGACTAATCAGTGGATTATGCGCAAAGTAATCATATCTGGTGTGACTGCTTTTTAGATCCATTAAATCATTTCATTTAAGACTAATCAGTGGATTATATGCAAAGTAATCATATCTGGTGTGACCGCTTTTTAGATCCATTAAACTATTTCAGAAATAATCTTGTGTTTACCCGTTATCATAGACGCCGGCGGTTTGGTCACATGTCGTCTGCGAGGTCGGCAGTCCTGCCTGCGCTTTCTTCGTGGAGTTGCAGAAGGTTGGTTGGTGTAGCATCATGGAGGAACTATCGTTGTTTTGTACAAAGCTGCACCAGTCAAAGTAACATGCTGTCAGAGATGGCTACAATAAAAAAACATCTTAGTCTCGGCTGGGTTACGCATTTTATGCCATTTTACTGATAATAACATCAGAATGTAAATCATTTATTACAGATGTCATTCCTTGCTATTGAGAGATATACGTTTACTTCTGCTGGGATTTGAATCAGTTTAAATAGCCAGTTGTTGACAAATATGCTGTTTATGTTTACTTTTAGACAAAAGAGCGACTTTTCATCTTGAACGTAGATAGAACATAATTAAACAAAAAATGGATCAATCATTAAACATTTGCATATAAAATTAGATACACTTCATCATACCAATGGGGATGCCTTATTATCTGTACCGACTAAGCCATCTGTTAATCTGCAATCACTGTCAGTTTTCATGAAGACAAACCCATTGCCTCGTTTTGAATCAGACGCACACGTTCCAGATTGCTTAGCAACAAGGTATCCTCCTGTAAGTCAATTTATAAACTCTGTTTCAAAGATCCTTACAAACAAGCAAGACACAAATGAAATGTAAGATTATGAATAATGGGGTAAATAAGGTAAACAACTTATTTCATGATTGACTCAGATAATGTTCTAGGGTGAAACTTTACTAAAGGGACTCAACACCCTATGTTATTAGGAGACATGAATTGAAAGTCTAATTTAGGCGTAATTTGTTACTGCTTTAATATGATATATCAACACATTATCACTCTGTAATTGTTGAAAGGTGTTTACATCATAACTATAAATTATTACCTGACTCATGGAAAATACGACTTTCCAGAAGTGTTGGTCCATGAGATTGTGTTTTCAGCGCAAATTCTAATCTTGATGGGAAACCTTTTCTGGCAACAAACACAATAGATTCTCTGAAACCAATGGATTCAAAGCAGATGCCAAACTCGGCCAATGGCTCTCGTGCCACGTAGAGATTCCTCGAGATCTCATCAGCACTGGCACCGAGAAGAAACGCTCCATGGGGCAAAGACTTCAAGTATGTCTGAAAAATGGGAAAGAATGGTAGAATATACAATCCTTTAAACACATTATCACTGTTAACAATCACAAACAAGATTGAACTTTAAGTTTGCAGTGTGTACTGTGTAGTTGTACAATATTTAAAATTCTATAACAACTTATAATAATAATAATAATATAGCGCTATATAAAAAATAATTAATATAGCGCTATTCCAGACCAGGTCTACTCATGGTGCTCAAATCTTCTTACCTTAAATCTTCTGGCGGAATACGTGCCCCCGTACACATCATGGCGGACATATTGGCTGGCGTCCAGGAAGTTGATTCCCCCTTCTGGACTCAGGGTAAGACCAACTAGGGTCAGTCCCCGGTAGCGCACAGTGGTACTCGACAGCCTACAGTTGTGGTCATATCAAGGTCAAATATATCAAGGTCAAATATATCAAGGTCAAATATATCAAGGTCAAATATATCAAGGTCAAATATATCAAGGTCAAATATATCAAGGTCAAATATATCAAGGTCAAATATATCAAGGTCAAATATATAAAAGAGATACTTTCTAGTAAAAAATTTTTTAGAAATTACATGATTAAATGATCATATATGCGTAAAGACATTGAAATTCAAAGACCCCAAAAATATATCAGTAACCATGGAAACACAAACCCACATATAAAACTAATCTTGCAACCCCTATAGAATATGATCATTTATTGCAATTAGTGGCAATGACGTCATCGTGCGGGATTTAATGCACGTGCAACTCAAGCTGCAATGATCTTCAATTTTCATAAATTTAGTCATAGCTTTGTTAATACTAGTCCGATTGACATGGTTTTTACACCAAAATTACACATTTTTCATATTCTTTCCGATGCATATAACCATTCTATAATGCGTCCATTTTAAGACCGAAAATCGTGACACCGGTATTTTGGCTGCATTGTTGTTGGTTTACTAATTATTTATGTAAGTAGGTAATTGCCCCACGATGACGTCATTCTTTTTCTTTCAGCACGTTCATTTGAAAGAGCTACTTTTCTCCAAAAATCAAGGTCAAATTTATCAAGGTCAAGACAGAATAAAGACAGAATATACATATCACAAATCATATGTCTAATTGCAGACCTATAATTGTGTAACTATAATTATAAACTATTAGGAAATAAAAAAGATATATCAGGTGGTACAAAATTGATTGGTTTTTAGGGGGTTATTCTGCAAGGATTCAGTGTATGACATATTAATCAGCTGCCCCCAAGGTATGTCTGGTGGTTAATGAATGTTAGTTGCTGTACGTAGAACTGTTTTTTCTTTTGCTTTAATATAAACAGATCATTATTGGTTCCTATATTTCTATGTTAAAAGGTTAAGGTCAAGGACATTTTATATAACCCTGATACCAGACAATGTCTGCTCATATAATAATAATGATAACTTGGTAGAGTTTTTTAACCGGACATCCCTGGGTCTCAAGTTAATACTCTCTACCAATAGAACTATTTCGACTAGCATATATCATTCATCACTAATAAGCAACATAGAGTACGCACAGCGTAGTATTTTGTGTGACCATGATGTAGCCATTTCTGTTGTAGTAACTATCATCCATCCCCCATCCACGAAGCTGCACCTTGTAACCTTGTGTCAAATCTCTCCCGGCGGGCGCCAATAGGTCATTTTCCGGCGTGGCAGAAAAATCTCCCTTCCAGAAATTACAGGCAAAATAGTTCATGTAATCACTTTGAAAAGTGCGCACATCCTGGCATCCTTGTTCCTCATTACCTGTTTGGCCATCTGCAATTTATCAAATACAATATCGTTTTTTGAATGTTGTTTTTATGTTGTATTCACCCAAGCATGGCTTTTATATTGTGAAATGCATGAAATTTCCTGAAAGCTTAACACGACCATTTATTTATCATATATTTAATCTTCCAGACAAAACAAACACCCCACCCCCCCTGGACAAAAAATTAAGGACATAACCCCCCAGGAGCAAATCTGCCTGCTGAACATATTGTTTGAGCAGTGCTGCCCCCTACTAGTATAGTTATAGGAATAATTAAGTTTACTGTATTGTGAACACTGAATGATATTGTACTGAAATGACCTCTTTACTCAAGATGGTGATGAGGAATATATACATAGCTATCTTCTTTTGCTATCTTCTTTTGACATATATGAGGCCGAGTTTGAACTCATGATACAATTTTCCATATGAGCTGAGGCCCGTGCCTAAAGGGTTAACCCGTTGTCCTTGTAAATCTGTGACCGGGTGGGTTGCCATGTCAAGGATCTGCGACATAACAATTAATATTCAGTGAGGCAGCACTATATCTGCTACAAGTAGGTCTCATCACGAAATGACTGAAATAATTTTGAAAGTGATGTAAAGCCCCAAACAAACATATATCAGGAATATATGTCAAAGCTGTCTTCAGACTAATGATCTATGATTCATATAGGATGTGGCATCAAAGCTTGATCATCACAGGCATTCTGATTGTCCATACTGAAACAAGCCAGGCCTCAAGTTCTCATTGCACGGTCACACAATGATTTTGATTCGATTTGATTTGATTTGAGAAGTTGGCCGCTCCACTTATGTCTCGTGGGCACTCAGAGAAACATACGTTTATATTCACCGAGGCTGTGAATTCCTATTCGCCAGCCATTAAGATTCACGCCAATCTAGCATGCTGATTGGTCACTCACAGTTCAGTCATGAATGGTTAGAGAGTTGATAAAACCAGCTCTCAAATGAGACTCACCAGAGCCTCTCAGCTCTCAAGTTGGAAACCAATTGTGAACACTGTAACGAATTATATTGACTAGACTAAACTATAGAAATCTACAAAATGTGTTTGGATATTATTGGATATTAAGTTATTCCCTACAAGCTATATATGGGCAAAGACTGAACCCTCTGGTGAAATAATATATTTATATCTATATATTTATATTCATATATTTATATGTTTTATATATTCATGATGATTTTTTTCAGATCTGTTCAATATATCTGTATGATATATTAAACAATGTCAAACGCATGTAAGGGATGATACAACATTATCATGTGACACTTTCAACCGATAAGAAACCGCGAAATACTGAAGCCAATCCCAGATGGCTTGAAAATAACTCATAGATGTTCACACATACAAGCTTCCGTCTCAACTCATAGATGTTCACACATACAAGCTTCCGGTGTTCACGCCTTCCGGTGTTCACGCCTTCCGGTGTTCACGCCTTCCGGTGTTCACGCCTTCCGGTGTTCACGCCTTCCGGTGTTCAGGACTTAGTGTGAGGTTGAAATATTCAATCTCCCATTAAACCATCTACATGTATTTGAACTCAAAATAAACAAATGTGACAATGTGACAACATGGCTCTAAACAGACATGTGAAATTATGAATATTGATTTGTGTGACAGAAAACACATATTTAATTTATCCTATCAAGATAATAATTGTTGTTGTGGAAAACAATTTGTCTCATTGATATTGTCTTAGGAATGTTTCAATTAATGGAAAGATATTATCCTGGAATGTTTTGTCTTGTTGATATTGTCTTGAGAGGCTTTAACCTATTGGAAGGATATTATCCTGGAATGTTTTGTCTCATTTGAATTGTCTTGAGAGGCTTTAACCTATTGGAAGGATATAGTCCTGGAATGTTTTGTCTTATTTAAATTGTCTTGAGAGGCTTTAACCTATTGGAAGGATATTGTCCTGGAATGTTTTGTCTTATTTGAAATGTCTTGAGAGGCTTTAACCTATTGGAAGGATATTGTCCTGGAATGTTTTGTCTTATTTGAATTGTCTTGAGAGGCTTTAACCTATTGGAAGGATATAGTCCTGGAATGTTTTGTCTTATTTAAATTGTCTTGAGAGGCTTTAACCTATTGGAAGGATATTGTCCTGGAATGTTTTGTCTTATTTGAAATGTCTTGAGAGGCTTTAACCTATTGGAAGGATATTGTCCTGGAATGTTTTGTCTTATTTGAAATGTCTTGAGAGGCTTTAACCTATTGGAAGGATATTGTCCTGGAATGTTTTGTCTTATTTGAATTGTCTTGAAAGGCTTTAGCCTATTGGAAGGATGTTGTCCTGGAATGTTTTGTCTTATTTGAAATGTCTTGAGAGGCTTTAACCTATTGGAAGGATATTGACCTGGAATGTTTTGTCTTATTTGAAATGTCTTGAGAGGCTTTAACCTATTGGAGGAATATTGTCCTGGAATGTTTTGTCTTATTTGAATTGTCTTGAGAGGCTTTAACCTATTGGAAGGATATTGTCCTGGAATGTTTTGTCTTATTTGAAATGTCTTGAGAGGCTTTAACCTATTGGAAGGATATTGTCCTGGAATGTTTTGTCTTATTTAAATTGTCTTGAGAGGCTTTAACCTATTGGAAGGATATTGTCCTGGAATGTTTTGTCTTGACACCATGATTTAATGATGATTGAAGATTCTAATTTGTCATGAACATTCTGATTTATCATGATCATGAACGACTTGATGTAGTCTCTATTTCACCAATGAATATATTTGTTAATATTTGGAGATGATAATGGGGTTACTTATAACTAAGACCATATGTATTTGATTATACACTTAAGAATAGAAATATAACTAAGGAGTAGAGTGACATTGAGTTTTGTCTAATATGTACAGCAAGTGAGTGCATTTGAAATGTGGTATTATACCTGCAGTCAGGTTAAATTGGAGCTCCACTGGACCGAGTGACTGTCCCCTCTTTGCAAACAACACCTGTTGTGGATATCCCTTTCTTGCAAAAAATACTACGGATGTTCTGTATTTGATCACCCTGAAATAGAAGAATTGGAATATCTATTTATATTCTTTTATAGTCTTAAAACTTAACCAGACATCTTCCAATGTGCAAAATGATTTTTATGACATTTTAGTTTATTATGGTTACATTCATTAAGTATAGAGATGAATGGTATGGAACTGTTAACTTAATCCCCACATTGATGTCATGAAATGTAAAATATGTGCAATATTCATATATCAGCCCCTGCTACATAGAATTTGGCAAATTTTGACTTTTTTTATAAAATAATACTTTCTTACCATTTGAGATGTTGACAAATAGTTCAATAATTATTCCAACATTATTTAATAAATTAATATGATCACAAGATATACATATTCCACAGTATGTTCTCTCAGGATTGGTTTTAATTGAACTATTTGGTATATAAACTACCTTACATATTACACATAAGATGATAACTTTGGAACAGTAATTTTAACAGGTAAAAATCATTGTCTTCATATTGTTCTTGTAACACTTGGTGAATGGGATGTGGTTCATATGGTAATAAGACATCTGTCTCAATTGCTAAAGGACCGGGTTCGAAACCCATTTGGGATACGTACTATGTAAAAAGGTGGATATCTGTTACTGAGTATTTTCCCATTCCAGCCAATGATCCATGACTGGTTATCGAATGATGTGGTTCTATTATGTGTAGATGATATTGGAAAAATAACCATCTCCAGTTACTCTTTGAAAGAGTAGGGCATTAGGTCCTGGTGACCGGCTTCTATCTGACCTAATATAGCCTAAACAGCGCTGGAAATGTTGTTAATCGAAACAAATCAACAAATCCAAGATCATGAAAGTGTTGGTTCTTATTACAAACCTGTAGTTTATTCCAAGGCTCCTCAATCCACCATCAGCACGAGATATATATCTAGAAATCTCATCAGAACTGGCGCCAATTACATATCTGCCATTTACTAGTCTGTCAATAGCAGACTTCAATTTGAAAGAAAAATAATTGTATATTAAAGCCATGATATCGATAATACAAGCTGTGCATTAAGGGCAGATAAACATATGGATGTCCATTGTCTTATCATGATTGTCAATTAAGAATAATATACAATGGGGGCCAAGCGCCTATAATATTTCAAGTGACCTAGATTAGACATGACTTTCATCCCACCTTACCATTTCAAACTAAACACTCTTTTAGAAATCTTGTTTAGAAATGAGTTTCATTTAGCGTCGCCTCGAAAATTGATTCAAATTTGTTTGGAGGATGTATGATTAACAAATTAAAGCTTTCATGAAATCATATTTAAAGCTTTCATGAAATCATATTTAAAGCTTTCATGAAATCATATTTTCAAGCACGTTTTCCTTATATAATATAAATGTCTATAACCTAAACATTGTAATCAAATGTTAAAAGACCCATCATATGTTCTGTCAACTTTCAAATCATGCATTTAACACTTTGTCCACAAACTCTGCTTTCTCTCTCCTAGTTAGTAAACAATGGGGCACCTTCAGATTGGGACACTGGAGTGATTTGGCTAACAAAGGCTTGTTATCGTGAATGTTTTTTATTGGTAAAGGCTCATCGGTATAAGGTTTCGAGAAGATCTGAAATTATCACATTATCATGATCGCATACCATTAAAACATCATTTTGGTTGGTGAACTCTTCATTTTTGGAGATTGTTAGATTGTTGACAAGAGTTTTTTGATGATGGTTTCAAAAGTGCATGTCCAATCAGCATGTTTGATACATCTATGGAAAGCTCAAAAGATTTCAATTCTGAAACATGTATTTTTTAGTCTGGTCACATGACCTAATTAGCATAATAGCTATTCTACAAACCTGTAAGTTCCTGGCGTAAGATGCCCGCCTGAACGTATCATACCTGTTGTATTCATAATTTGATGGTTGACCATTGAGGAGGTCAAAGGTAACCATATGAAGCCCTCTTGAGCGACTTGTCTGGGTGTAACTATTACCCAGTTTTATTCTCATACCTCGGCTTTGATAAGGATCATCATAACCAGCGCCCTTTAACTCCAAAGGAATTCCTGCAACATTCAACAAAGAAAGCAGACCTATTGACATGACCCACACTATATTTAAAGTGGTACTACATTATGCTAAAAACACTACCTGTTGCTTTCTTCGGGTTAACATTATCCTTGGGAGCCATTATCATGTGCGGACAACCGACAAGATAGATTATCTCATTTTATTAAATGATTTTGTAATTCAGGTATGATGTCAAACCAACCAGAATTACGTTATTTATGCCTTTTTACAGCAATACATGGATCACTATGCAATTTGAAGTGCACCAGGATAAAGGAGTTTCAGAGGAAAGGAATTTGTTCATTGCTGCATATCATAGTGCATATATATGCTATTCAATTGCAAAGAGGATGAATAAAACAGGTAATGAAATAGACATGAAAATTTGAAAAAATATCAATAAACAAATAGAGAAAAATTGAAAATATAGATTGTGATCACATCAAATAGAACTGATGAGGAATCTTGTAATAGCACACACTTCAGTTATGAAAAATAATAAATTTCTTATTCATGGGCATTTGTGATATTGTCAGCCTTCAATTAAACTAAATTGCATAAAGTGGCCTGATATATAAAACCTTATCTATAACTTACCATTCAAAGATTTTGAAAGTTGAAAAAATATATAACAAATTATAATCCAAGAAACCGCCATATCTCTTATAATAGTCTAAGAATCATAAATATTGTGTCAAGCGAGTTGACACAGTCAATGTACAACAATGTCTGAACTGATCAAAGGTGCCAATTCTCAGGTTACAATTGTGTCCACGTCACCCACACATGTAAACCAAACACACAACAAGATAGGAGGGAGACATGCAAAAGATTTGGCACCATTGAGATGTTACTATCAGCAACACTTGTACAGTCTCCTCAAAAGTCTCCTTCACAGTTCACCCATACTATGAAATACGAAGCGATAATAAGAAGTGGAGCGCACTCAGGTTAACTATCATTTTGCTGAGAACTTGTACCGTCTTAAGCTTTTGTATAGAGCTACTGAAAATGGAGCTATCCTAATTATTTGATACAATAATGTGAAAAACATTTTGGCAGAGCCTGTAAATTTTTCTTTAAATGGATAACAACTTTTGGGTGCTAATCTTGCCATGTGATGTGGGTTACACATATTTCTTAAATGGTAATTTTTGTTTTCAATATTTCAAAGCTCTGGAAGAATATATAATATTTACAACACAATTTTACACTTTTGCATACATTACCTATTTATATATTGCGGATTGTTTACTATCTTGGATAGGGTGTTGCACATGTATCAAATTACATGATAATACGGTATCAAATTTAAATATAGTACCTTATCAGTGTTCATTGAAAACCTTGAGACAATTGAACATGAAAAATGAGATATAATCCTCAACACCCACTTTCAACAGGTTTTAACAAATGTCAGCATGATGTCATATTATAAATACATACATATATATATATATATATATATATATATATATATATATATATATATATATATATATATATATATATATATATACATATACATATACATATACATATACATATACATATACATATACATATACATATACATATACATATACATATACATATACATATACATATACATATATATATAACGCTTCTTTATTTCTTTTTCTCTTAACAAATTTGGAACATCACATAAATAATATTGTTTATTCCACCTTGCCTGAACTGTGCACGATATTATTTTACGGACTTTAGACTTTACGGAATTTTAGAATTAGTAAAATATGCTCAAAACAAAATATCGTTAACGTTATGAAATCATTTGATCACATATATTGATCACACATTTTTTTGCAACATGTTGTATGTTGTATCTGGAATACAGTCTGTGCTAACATACCACTTATATGTTTTTCATTACATATACATTTTATGTTTTCAATGACCAAAGTTTTGAATACAAATGTGAAGTGATTGATATAATCCGATTCAGAAATAATTGCAAGTTATAAATTGAATATAAACAATACTATATGCTATTCTGGTTTGACATGGGAAGGGAGGTGTGCAAAAACAATCAACAATTAACTTTATAAGATCACGGTATCAAATTACAGCGGACGACGACAGAGCTGCGGACGACAACAGAGTTATCACACCATTTTACTTTGTTTGCACATACAAGTGTCAGAAAACAACTTGATGTGAATATTATCGAGAGTGCAGACGCACTTAAAAGGCTTTGAAAATGAAACTGCAGCTCTGTTGTCGTTCGTAACTCTGTTGTCGTTCGCAGCTCTGTTGTCGTTCACAGCTCTGTTGTCGTTCGCAGCTCTGTTGTCGTTCGCAGCTGTGTTGTCGTTCGCAGCTCTGTTGTCGTTCGCAGCTCTGTTGTCGTTCGCAGCTCTGTTGTCGTTCGCAGCTCTGTTGTCGTTCGCAGCTCTGTTGTCGTTCGCTGCTCTGTTGTTGTTGGCAGCTCTGTTGTCGTTCGCAGCTCTGTTGTCGTTCGCAGCTCTGTTGTCGTTCGCAGCTCTGTTATCGTCAGCTGTAATTGAAACTGTTGATGTTCAGAATACACTCAGTCCTTGACCTTGTGTGATATGGAGCAATTGGTTCTATGGTTTTGTTGCCTAAACATCCGTTTTGCTCTATGAAGACCCGTTTAGAGTCTGACTTCATCAAATATATTTCCGTTTAGAGTCCGACTTTGTTGGATGAAGATCCGTTAATTCTGACTTCACTAAATGTAGATCTATTTAGAGTCTGACTTTAATGGATACATATCTGTTCCGAGTCTTACTTCATTGAATATAGATCTACTTTGGGTCAGACTTCATTGAATATAGATCTACTTTGAGTCAGACTTCATTGAATACAGATCTACTTTGAGTCTGACTTCATTGAATATAGGTCTACTCGGAGTCTGATATCATTAAATATAGATCTACTTTGAGTCAGACTTCATTTAATATAAATCTACTTTGAGTCAGACTTCATTGGATATAGATCTACTTTGAGTCTGACTTCATTGAATACAGATCTACTTTGAGTCTGACTTCATTGAATATAGATCTACTCGGAGTCTGATATCATTAAATATAGATCTACTTTGGTTAAGACTTCATTGGATATAGATCTACTTTGAGCCTGACTTCATTGAATATAGAACTCTTTTGATTCAGACGGATCTAATCATAGATCTACTCGCAGTCTGATTTCATCAGATGGAGATCTATTCAGCGTCTGACCTCATTGGCTGCAAATACTTTCAGAGTCTGATCTCATTAAATATAGATCTATTTAGCGTCTCACTTCGTTGGATGTAGACCCATTCCGAGTTTCAGTTTGTCAGATAAAGACTGTTTAGAGCCTCGTGGGACATCCATTACTGAGATTCTTGTAAAGAAAATGGATGGTGGCAATCCAATATTCCATTCATTTCTATTCTAATATGTGAGGTGTGCAACAGGTGTGGTTTATATTTATTTATATTTATGGAGTGATTTCTGTTAATCTAATCTTTATATTATAGTGCTATCAATCTATTTGTGTCTTTAATTATTTTCTTCAATTTTTATGTTTCATGTGTCATCATGATATGAGGTATAGTAAAGTCAGGAGCCGCTAGAGGGGGCGCAAATTGTTATCTCAGCGGGGGGCATTGTCGTTCCTTAGCAACAATGGGGGGGGGGGTCACGTAGTAGACGCCATTCATATCGCCATTCAGCTCCTGGTCATCGCTGTCTCCCATCATCCCACCCAGGTAGCTTAAAATCAGTATAAAGAAATATCAAGTACCGACCAGGTACGGGCTACAGCCATGTATTCACCCCTATCTATTGATATTCAGTTCACTAATGTTAATGTGTAATAATGAATTGTATCTGTAATTGTTATTTGACAAAAAATCATAATTGTCGCATATATATGTTACTATGTAAATGTATATGTAAAGTAATTGCCGGGCTAACACAGCAGTTACCCGCCAGGTGGCACTTACTAATTATGAGTTATGTATGTATATTATGTATAGGTTATGGTAGATTTCTGGAATAAATCAAATGTGTAATGCCTATAACTAAAACTATAATGACTGCCTCCCTTATTTAATTCAACTTATGAGTCTGATTTTTATACGTGTACCTATTATTGGTTTGAACTTCCACCTTACTAATTAACTTCAAATAGGGGGTTCCAGACCATTCATAATGCATAATGACCTACCTGCTGCCCGGTAGACACTAATTGTAGATGGAGCATATCTTAACCTGTCTTAATCAGACTATCACTAAGATATGATGTATATCCTAAAACAGTAGATTATATTGCTGGCATGGTCTTACAAAGGTAAACAAACTTGATTTAAGCTGAAATATATGTTTTTCTTATCGTTGATTGTATCCTAACCTTTTTCAAGTCTATTTTCTGAAAATGAAAAAAGTCAGAAATCATAAATGATGCATTATTTACGTCTCTCATAGAAAGCATAGAATTTTGGAAGCTCTCAGGCTAGAACTACCAGTTCAGTTAGTTGACTATCGTTACAGGTGTTACCTGCGAGAATATGTCACAACTTACAATATATGGCTGCAGTAATCTGAACCGGAAATATTCCGAGGGCATCAGGAAATGTGTTGTGACGAGTCCCAATTTGCTTTGTTATCTCTTGCGTTTTTCCGATATGCTAAGCTGTTCTTGTGGTGAATTTATAATTGTACCTAAAATCTTCATTTTATGTATTGGACCCATTGTTTTTTGTCTTATAAAACCAGCAAATTATAAAAAAAAATTAAGGTCACTCAGTTTATTCAAAATCTGGCATTGGGCAGGAGAGTTGGTCCGATAAAATAGCCATCCACCAATATGAGGGTTTCCCCTTTAAGAACAAGAGGAATCAGTGCCAAAGTAAAGGTCATACATAACCTCTCAAGTTGACCCCTGGGAGGGCAGTAAATGATAGATAAATGAAGATTGATATTTTATGAAATACATAACTGTATTAGATGCAGTGATATATATATATATGAATTTACAAATATACATGAGATAGAATATACACTGCAACTGAGACCTCAAATGACAAGAAAACAATCTTGAAAGCTTTTTATTACATATTGATTGGTACATAAGGACAAATGAAAATAAAACATATAAATTGTTCATATAAATCGAATGCATTGATAACAACCAAAATGTATAAATAAGGACAGTAATATTCACTAAAAGAAAATGCATTAACATAATAAAGTACTCTCGCTATGATATTATTTCTATACATGTATACACATAATAACGTTATTCTCAATTTCATTTGCATTCTTGATATTTTTCACAATTCTTCTGCTATAAATGGGCAATATTACGCAAAGAAGGATGAAATTGTTAAAGAAGGACTAAATAATTCATTACATAGGTGAAAATAGGTGTCAGGCCCTTGTCTAAAAGATTTTAAGTCAATTTTCAACCACGGTGTTATATTGCTTCTAGTGCTTTTCAGCTATCTGTTAAAAGGACAATATTTTATTGAGCATTTCGTTTTAAGTCAATGCATTTTCAGACTTATCAAATGACAACATTCTGTAAAAGCTTGCAAATACAATATTAGTTTAATATGACTGGGAAATCTTAATTATATAAATTATTATCTGTTATCTACAGCTGAGACTACTAACTGCCCTTGTACACTTCTCGCCCCTGTCATCCATGCACAGCTGAGCTGATCTCTTAACACGTCATGTAATCAATGGTTAATCTGATTTTCACGAGGGCGAAATAATGCAAATATTAGGAGAGAAAACATCCCAACAGACCAGGAAAATGCCCTTCCCTATTGAAGAATTGTCACCAATATTTGCGTTGTTTCTTCCTTGTTTTTTGTGTTCTAGCCTTCTTTGTGGTTCTCACCCGTCTTTGTTATATTTCATCCTCATTGTTTCCAATATATATATATATATATATATATATATATATATATATATATATATATATATATATATATATATATATATATTCTGGCCTCTTCAATTATCTCTATTGTTCCGTATTGCATCATGTACACTACATATCAATGCCATTCCGTCATGTCTGTCTTTGTCTTAACCTCCACATTAATGGCATTTTCATTCATGTCACAATATAAGTGCAATCATTCTCATAGTTGGAAGGCTGATATCAATAAACATTCTTTCTCATTCATGTATACAAAACATGACATTACCGAAATAGGGGTTTACATTTTGCCATATACAGTGATATGCTTTTGATGAACCATTTTGCCATTGACTGTAGACATCTCGTCGGTTTTTCTCATATATGTACGCTTTTCACTCTTCTTGTCAGGATGCCGTTTAGCATCCCCAATGTAATGTTGAGACTTCCCCTTATCGGTATGTTGGTGTCCTTGTATCTGATTCTGATAAGGACCGAAGCGCCCCCTGGAAGGTTTTCTGTTTGGGGTCACGTGAGGAAACTGTGAGTGATAATCGTCGAATTTCTGCGGGCCTGTTATGTATTCTTGATGGGTATTATCATTATAGAACCTGCCTCTCCTTGACAGAGACGGCTTCTTACCACTGTGCAGTGTCCTCACCGCTAGAGGGCGATGCTGATACGTGTCAGCTGCCCTCTCAAACCCCTGGTGGGGGTGTATTTTTGGATAATCAATATTGTCTCTGGGATGTCCAGGTAGTTTCCGGTTGAGGCCAGTATTAAACAAATGCCTATTTTTGATTGGATTGTCATGTTTGACACCAGAATAAGCTTGACCTGCAAGGTCATCAAACACCTTCTTAGGCAGTGACCCAGGATACACATTTCCAGATGAATAGTGGTTTATTTGGGGGTTCTCTGGTCCATGGTATTGGTCATTATCTGGTTTAAACCTACTGCGCATGCTCTGTGGAGTTTCCACCACTCTTGTTATCTCCACTTTTGGTACATCTTTATAATTTTCAAGCTCTTTTTCTGCATCATCAAAGTCAAAGTCCTTGGTAAAATCAATGCTTTTTCCTCCCACAAAAACAGGGTGACCTTGTTGAAACAACTGCCTCCCTTTCTGATCAATCATATCTATGTCCTTAGCAAGATGCTGAAATGTTAGTCCGCTCTTTGGAGAACTCAGAGTCTTAGCGCCCCCATACGGCTCTTCTTTCTTCACTTGGTCATCATCAGTGGGACTCTTACTGACTCCAGTGTTTATGCCACAGAACGGGTTTGTGGCATATTTACGACTTGTGGAATAAGTGGCGTCTGGGAAGTTTATGGTTCCCTTGGGACAGCGCTGTACCACCGGATATCCGTTTGTACAAACAACAAAGCTCTTCTCGTCTTTATAGTATATTCCGTCATGGGGACATCTTTCTGCAAAGAAAAGATCTCATTTTTTTTATAGAGACACATATCTACATGCAAGAACCTTGTCCTGTTAGATATTTTAGATAAAGGACAGCTTTCTGTTCTGGAAGAAAAATATATCATAATTTATGGAACATTGCATTTGAAGGACTAACATCTGAGAATAAAACATCTTGACCTATGAACTAAACCAACTAAAGACACTTTTTCTGATATAATGTAAATATCTATATTTCAAAATATATGACCAGTTATCTAGTGTTAACACATTCCATGTGAAGTTTTGCTATTATTGGGGCTCCTGCAGATTAGGACAATGGGGTGACATGGCTTAAACCTCAGTCACATTTGTGCCGATTTCAGTAAAGATGTTTTTTGGACATATCACATACCAACTCAATCACATACGCGCTAATATAATCAGATGCATTGTGGGTAGACAGCGACCAGACATGGCCAGTTTTTACATCTATCCTGTTACGAGTCTCCACCGCATACATCACACAATGAGTTATTTCATACATTTGACACGCACGTCTGTCATTATTTCAAAATAACAACATTCAACGTGTTATATCGAGCTCACATTCAATTCTGATTTGATTTGATTTGATTTGAGAAGTTGGCCGCTCCACTTATGTCTCGTGGGCACTAAGAGCCTACTGATTCTGTGGGCTTTGATTTTACTCCTGCACGGACCTGTTTCATCCCACAGCTCGGGAAATAATCCGGCCAGCAGATGTTGTGGATGGGGGACACAAAGTTTTTACCCAGAAACAGATCACATATTCCCTGAAGATCAACAAAAGGCTAACAAATTCTAAAATCAACTTCTGTGGGCCGCATTTTGCTCGAGAAACTTATTCGAAATAACATTTACAACCCTCTTGTTACGCCGCCATCTTGAATTAAGCTGTCCCTTTTGGCGATACAACTAATTAACTATCTCGCCTTCTGGAATTAAATTAGCCATGATGAAGGAGTCAACATAGGAAAATGAGTAGATTATATATTCTTCACATCAAAGTGATAAATTTTATGTGCTACCAATTAATGTCTACTCGCGAGTCACAATGCGCACCTTATTTGTAAAGTATCTGTCACAATTTAAGCTGGTGTGTGAACATTCACAATTCAGGTTTACTATCCTTTACTAAAATATATATTAAACTATCACTTATCACTTGTTAGTATATTTTTTTTGTCCTGATGGTATTTGCTGATATGTTTACTGCCAATTGTTATGTGAACATTAACATGCACCGCATGTCATCTTAATGAGAAGATGTCTGGAAAATATCACATGAGCTGATTAATTCAAATTCATTAACTTGGACTGTCAATCAAACACCAATGAAGATATATACGATTATTTGGAGTCCTCCTTTGATCTGTCCTCACTCATAATGTCTTGCTTTTAAATAGAGTGTGAGAAAGGGTGAATAAAATCTATATGGAATTCAATTTTTTTCAAACCTACTTAGTGCTAAGAGAGTAACGCTTATATCAAGCGGTCTCATAAAAATGATAAAGGTACATGTGATATATTTGATACTCATAAAACAACTTGTTCCAGACACCTCTTTTCTGGTATCACCCTGTATTTATGTACATGTGTGTATTTAACGTCTACCATATCATGTTTTACCAGTGTTTGCGTGCTGTTTGTATATATCATGGAATACCTGGAATATCATGACTTGGAATAACATTTCTATTTTACCTATGAATATTCATACATTGTTTAACATATATTATATATTTCCAAGACTCATACCTTTGAATTTTCCCCCGTACTGCACCCTGGCGGCGGCGACAGAGTGTTGCAAAACGAATGCCACTAGAATCACACTCAAAACCCCACAAAACATCTCTGAAAATAATACTATATTAAATAAAGATATTATCATATACAAAAAAATATTGAAAAACAGCATAAATACAAAAAGATAAATCAATCTTATGACAATGTTACTGTCTGAAAAACAACGTGGCAACAAATTTCATTTCATTTGTATTTTCTAGTAACGTTGTTTTTTTCCCGTTAATTGACACGTTCACTTTCACAATACTGTTGTGAGCCTGTTGAAAATAAATGGTATAAAATGCCCTCCCCATAATTTTGTGAATGTAAAATAATTAGATAAATTCCTGATTCATATGCACTTTCATATGCTTGGTAGCTCTATGCAAAGAAAATGAATTCTCTCATTTGCAGACAGGTAGCAGATTCTGTGAATTAACTAACTTATCGCGCACTTTAGCCTAACGCGCACGCATTTCTCTTCACACTTAGCCTTATGTCTTCAACTTTTATTCCTTATTATTTAGAATTTCTAATTGAAATAACAATTCTGATTATAAAGATTTTATCAAAAACGCAACCCCCCAATAAAATAGATAAAAAAAATAAATCAATAAATTAATAAAAAAATAAAAAAAATAATAATTTCGCGTAGCTTATAGATAATTTCATAATTGCTTAATAATGAGTAAAATTTGATTTAAGAAGCATAGATATAGTTTTCGTATTTATAATGGCTGAATTTTAAATAACTTAATGTTGAAACACTGGTAGATAGTGGATTGTTTAAGCTCCTACCTTGTGGTTGTTCCTCAGCTGATGTGATAGGAGTGTTAAGTTCCATCAGCCAACATCATATAGCATCAATCATGAACAAATATTTACAGCCTTTGTTTCAACCAATCCTGTTTGGCCCCCCTTACACCAGTCAGGCTCGCCTCCAGGCCCCCAGAGGGCGCGCCATTTCAATATTATAACATTTGATTGATCTGAAAGTGTTTATTAATAGGATTACATATCCAATAGATTGCTTTATTATATAGGAAGGTCAAATGCCAAATAGAAAATTATTCAGATATGACAGGGTCTAAGTATATTAATGCGTCCTAACATAAATACTCTTCTGAAAGCCATTTGTACTTGCAATCCCTCATTAATGATTTATACCATAGCTCAGTAACTTATATTTAAAGTAGTTATTACAGCAGAATCTTAGCATATTTTTTTCTTCATTATGTGTGTCACTAAATCATGACGTGTTTTTTATTCCGTAAGCAAATATAGTTGACCTCGGAGGTGAAACACAGGAGTAAAGAAGAGTCGTAGGGGTTTAATAATCGAATGGGGAGAGCGGCGAACGCGTTCGCGTGTATTGCATCACCGTGAAGATCATTTATTAAATGATGTCTTTTGGACATATTTATCACTTAATAGCTTTAATGATATTTTTGAGGGGATAATCTTATTCTATAAAAGCCCCGGTGCAAATTGAAAGTTGTAAATTCATCTATCACAATGAAGATAGTGGATCGCGGTATTTGAGGAGTGACTGCCCTACAAGGGCTGCTGTGACTGCCCTGCAATGGCTGCCGTGACTGCCCTACAAGGGCTGCCGTGACTGCCCTCCAAGGGCTGCCGTGACTGCCCTACAAGGGCTGCCGTGACTGCCCTACAAGGGCTGCCGTGACCGCCCTACAAGGGCTGCCGTGATTACGAGCCCGCGGGACTGTTCACTTTGACAGTACTAAATAACCTCATGCATGACACCATCACTTCAAAAATGCTCAATCTACATTTGACATGGACACAATAACAAGCAAAAAAAGCTACAGTAGTTGCATGCGTGTGATGAAAAAGACATGATAAGTTTAACCTGTAGAGTTTTAGCACGCTGCCCTTGATGACGGAGACCGTTCCGTGCATCGCTCTTATCAACTTAAATTAAAATGGGTCAGTGTCATAAAATGTTACAAAACCGTATACCATCATTTTATGATGCCACTTTATTGCCTTTGCATATTATATTAAGAATAACAAAATCTTATTACATGTTGGAAGGAACCTCAGTACGTCCTTTGTTAATGAGTTTTATGAATATATAGAATATCATATGAAACTATCTGAGTTTATTACAAGTTGCAAAATTGGTGATAATATAAAGCTGAGTAGTGAGTAGAACTGTATTTTACAAATTATGTTGCAATGAAAATATGAGAAGTACTGGTCTCATTGTATGATGTGAGTGGACCTTCTCATTAAAAATTAAGGTCCAAGAATGAAATATCGGTGTTAAATATCAGGCTTCAATTAGTTGAGATGAGAGCAGATTTGGAATATGTCATCTCAATACAGATGTCCTCCACCACCAATAATCATTTCCACATTAATGCATTAAATCATCTCACTTTGGTTGTCCTTGTTCATCTGTGCATTGCCAGCTAAACATGTCTCAAATTGGGATATTTTGTCAACAGGATACTTTCCGACAATGTGTAAACACTATAATATTCATTGACATGAAAGCCAGACTGACTATTATATAATTTACGATGTTAATGCGGCGTGAAAAAATAGGCAACTCTACCATGATACTGAGAATATATAAATAAATGAAATAATAAAAAGGTAGAAAGACACAATTAAATCCTCCAAAAAATCATCCAGAAAAGCAATTTGGGCGCTTTAACGTCGATTCTTAACATCATTACCGCTCCATCCTCCAATATCGCCCACTTTATAACTAACATGTTTATACATTATACGTTTGCTGGTTTTAGTTATTTAATAATATCTTACATTTACTACTTGTATCTTCCTTGTGGATGGTTTATTTGGTTTAGTTTTATAGACTTCCGTATCGGTTGATGACAAGGCCTCGTTCCTGTGCGGTAGAGTTTTTTTCCGACTATTTCTTGTAATAACGTTTGAATAACAGATGTCGAGCCTCGTTGAGGTTATTTCACACACGGAGTTTCTCCGTGAGAGCATGCAATATCGCAATCTCACAGTCAGGTAAATACTCATAATTAATGAAATGCTGAGGTAAGGAAGCAGGCTTTTTTTCTAGAAAATAAGATTTATAAAATACTACTTGTTTTTTTTCAACATTTGGAAAATTACAGATTTATTTTGAATTAAATGTTCTAGATCTGTCAATTACATTATGAAGTCCTCATAATTAATACGTGTTTGGAGATAATGTATATTTTGACATTTTACTGGTTGAGTGATGTATGTGAATCCTTTTCCACTTTAAATTAGGCATGAATAAAGTGCGGCGTAGACAGAAGAAATGGTGTGAGTTAAATCAATGACCGCGGAGCGGGGTACCTTGCCGCTATAAAACATCTGAAAAAAAATAAAACAACATGGCGACAGGCAAATTGTATCATCAAAGAAATGATTGATTCAGCAATCAATGAGGGTATTGTTTTACGAGTAACAAAGCGAATTGATGAGAGCATGTGTATTGAACTTTTGATACTCTCTGTCCATGTGATTAAGTGTGTATATATATGTATACATGGATGGATTCCTGCACATTGATTTTTGTAAACATTTCACCGTATGCATTTCGATTTTTGGCGTCTTTTATGTACCAAACGAAAACAAAGTTTGCTAATTTTATCATGGATCAAGGAACGGGACTGGAAAGGATTGCAAAGAGAAAGGTATGTGAAGTATAAGGGTTTTTTTTATAACAGTATCGAATTTGGTCTACACAACAATATAGAAAATCACAGTCACGTGGTTATAGACCTGATCTGGGTCAATATGCAATGTGTATAGTATCATTGCCATGACATGATTTTTATATACTATGTCGTTGCCATCACATCAAAAAAAAAAAAAAAAAACTAAAAAAAAAAAAAAAAAAAAAAACTGACTAAGTTGGTACTCCCGGATGACGTCATGGTCACCGAAGGGAGACAGAGGACAACGTCCTTTTAGAAAACCAGAGATAGTTAAATGTCTTAGAGAACATGCACAAAATAGTCCCCATTCCGGCACACTCAGATTTGGGTGCAGTGAGAACATAGTGGGTCCTTTTATTAGCTCAAGGCAAGCACTGTTTGCGCTGAGCTACACTATGGACGCCAAACAAAGCTTTTGCCCTCGCAGTTGGACCTCTATCTTATTAATATACACTGATACCTCTGTCACACCTGGGCTGTGATCATACTGGGTTCATATCATGTAAAAAGAAAGAGGAAAAGTGATGACAAACTCAGTTAGGACTCTCAGCACGCAATGGAAATACCGTGGATTAGAGTTATGAGAACGCAATGCCCTTTCACTGTCCTCACAATGTTCTGTCAGACATCAGGCGATACCGCTGTATATTTTCTAAAATATTCAATGCTCAAGTGACTTTCATCACACAAAGTTCTTGTGTGACAGAACACCATAAGAACTGTCTGCTGTGCATTGAACATTTTACAAAGCGCAGCAGTATCGCATGATGACTGACTGAAAATTATTTACACAAGTGGAAGGACAAAGTTGAACATATTTGAAGCTTGCACGTCGCTCCTCCGCGACCTCGGTGTTACTCTGGAGTACCTACGCAGTCCTCTATGCTTGTAGTCCTCACTCTGTCTGACAGTGCCTAAGATTAAACAAGAAAAAAAAAAAAAAATTGGACCATCGCAAGTTGGTCGAAGGTCTGATGTGACATGAGTATTGTGAAATGTCATGGGGGATTAAAAAGTTGAAAAGAGGAAAATAGCGAAAGCATTCACAACTACTGTATTGCCATTAAGATGGCTAATGTTGCGCAATTCATAGGAGTGTGAATAACATATTGTCACCTATTGATGACGCTTCACTCGCTGATGACACAATGCAGACATTGACAGAATCAGTCAAACATTATTACACCTTTCCAATGTTAAAAATCTGCTATAAATCCCGGGTTATAAATACAGGAGACTTAAACAGAATATGACACATTCCCTAACTTTACCTTAAAAATGACTAAACTAGTTGGAGAAATGAAAACTGAAGTTCATTTTCAGCGCCAAAAGATTGCGGTGGAGAAAAGAAGGAGGAACAAGATGAACAACCTGTATGCCAACATCCGACGCCTCCTACCGACAAATCATGCAACTAAGGTGAGGATTTATTTCAGAAATAAAATTGACGATTCCAATATTCAGGGTCGTTGATTTCATGATAATGACATTGATCTCAATATAATGACATTGATCTCATGATAATGACATTGATCTCATGATAATGACATTGATCTCATGATAATGACATTGATCTCACGATAATGACATTGATCTCATGATAATGACTTATGACATTCCAATACCCAATACATCATAACCGAGAATATTCAATCAGTAGTGTAAAATTAAGTGTCCCGTGTCATAACAATGCCATTTTTGCCTTTGTAAGGAAAGCTTTTGGTATGCAGTATAACAGGTTGATCAGTCCACTCAGAGTCGTACACGGTTTTCATAAGTTGGAGGCGTGATATATGGCCAATGACTTATTGGTGAGATTTCCGTCTCGTATTGGCGGTCAGGGGTTTAAGTCTCGGTTTGACAAGACCAGACATGCGCAGTAGCGTCACCTCTCCTTCCTAATCAAAATCCTAAAACTGGTTACCAAATACCCGAGGCTTGTGCTCTTATGTATATATGTGATAATACAAAATAAAGATCCATCGCCGTTCTTCGATAGGAGAAGGGCACAACGTCTCGGTGACCGTTTATGCAAACAAACAAGACATAACTCTATTTGTTTGCACATTACAGGGCGGTTCGGAAGCCAACCTTGCCAAGCATCTAGACACAGCCGACCTCCTGGATACTGTGGTGCAATATTTACACAACTACAAAGGTAATTATGAGATTATTTAATCAGAAAATATAAGCAAATGTACTCTACTCTATAACCACGATATTTTCACATTCAGATACACATAAGGTATACAAAAGTAAAGAAAAACGTTGTTGTGTCATGTTGCATGGTACGGTCCATGCCTGATGGAAATAATGTTCCTAAATAGAGGTTACTATGTGTGTGTGTGTGTGTGTGTGTGTGTGTGTGTGTGTGTGTGTGTGTGAAATAAGTCCAGATGCCCCTGAACACTTAAAACGCTTTACAAAAAAGTATAACTCAGTGTCTTGAAGTTTTACCAAGGCACGTGATATTCTCAGAAACGCTTTGGAAATTAAAAAGAGAGTTTAAAAGGGAGAGTAGATATTATGTCAAAGCACGTTACCTAGTGTGTGTTTTGGGCAGTGTTAGACATCAGGTGAAGGTGTCCCCCTGGCGGAGACATGGACGTACCTCTGTCACGCAGCTTGGTTTGTCTTGTCGTGATTGAGTGTTGCATCCGGTCCTTTTATCTTCTGCTAACGAGCGGAAGTTCTCAGAGTGCAAACACACACTGAGGACATCGAACTTCCAAGATCTTTTTCTTCAACTAATATTTAATTGACTTAGAACAACTAATCAAATCATTTGGATTGGATATTATTACACTAGTAAACTAGTGTTTGATGGACGTGTACTTATTTCAACTATTTGTTTATTCGGTCAATGAATTTTTTCTAACAATATGGTACAAGGAAAAATCACAATAAAAAACCCCAACTCCCCCCCCCCAAAAACCCCCCAAAAATAATAATAATAATAATAAAGTAACCACAATTAGACCGTGAACACTCTTCGAAATGTATTTTCAGTTAAGCCAAATACAGGTTCATGATGAGACTATGTAAATTGAACTTTTTAATTCTTTTTTTCCAGCTCGACAAAGAAGTTGCCTATTCTCTCAAAATTGCAGCAGATTTGCGATGGACTCAGATTTGACCAGGAACCAGCAATTTCGGGCAGAGAAAAGGACACAAGATGACATGACACCTGGGGTAATACCCATGCCCTTTGCTCCAAAGGATGAAATCACCCCAATGAGATGTGAAGATATCATGCTCATGCGCAATGTCAACATCCGGGAACCCCACTTTCACTCTGGACGTCACAATGCACAATACAATTCTCATCAAAACATGTTTTCGCCGAATTATTCAAAGTCAGCATTTTCGGCCAATTTTGCATCATCAAAAGTTCAATATCTAAATGGACAAAAGAGAAAGATGTACCAAAAAGAGAGCAAAAGGGTCAATGAATCTTTGATATTGAAAGTTGAGAACGACATGAGAGAGAGCATGATTTACCAGGCGCCTGCGCACGGCGCTGTATATCCGGTAGTCACGCACAGTACAGTGTGGCGGCCGTGGTGACGTCATTCCACATAACCTCATTTCCATATTACATATTTTCAATTGATACTTACCTTAAAAAAACATAATATAATCATGAATGGAAACACAAAATAAATATATCTTACACTTATCATCATGTGTTATTTATTTTATTCTCTCATATTATAACGTGGGTACATTTTCAACTTTTTTTTACTTCAAAGACTACAAGTTGCTCTCTCAGTACATGAAGGCGGGATCTACTTCCCTATTTTATAGACACCGACATATATGCATTAACAATGTACCTAAATGTCGCCCACCCCCAAAGGCTCTTCCTTTTATGTGAATCCCAAGGAATGTTCATTATGATCATGCAATATGCAGCAGAGGTGGACCATGGACAAAGTGAACTCTTTTTTGTTGAGTTCACTTTGAAAATAATGAAGTGGAAGTGGAATTATGCCTTTCAAAATATTGAATAGTATCATACAAAAATATCTTATTTGTTCTCCCACAAGTATTTTTTTTACAGAATATTTACAGATATTCTCTCTGGACTCTGGGATCTCCTGTGATATAAGTGTGATGGAGTCTCTGAACGGGAATGAGAAAAAAATAAACCAAATGTGTACATTTGTAAATCATTACAATAGGATTGCACCTGACTGACGTAAAATTCCTTTATTTCACAGCATATTTTGAAGCAAGATCTTATCGATATTGACTGTCTCGCTTTTGAATTACACAATAATTCCTGTGGCATAAAGCGAATATCAAAATATCATGACGTCACACTTTGGTCTCAAGAATAAATGCCTCCCTTTTTAGCTTTGGCAACAGAAATGCTTCTTTTCATTGACCTATTTAATATCCCCTTTTCACTCTTTGTTGTTACTCACATATCATGACAGATTTGCATTTTGCATGAGGAGTCCCAGGAATTATATTGTATTTGATACAAGGGATCCGCAGCAGAAAAAAAACTGCATTGTTCGCGTTTATGTTGTGTACGATTTGACATGTTTATGATTAACAGTTATGGGAAAAGCAAGATATTCTTCCCTGTGGAATTTAAAGATATATGAAAGACTGAAATGATTTATACCCCATAAGTTATTTTAATAGCAGACCACTGTGAAAATATCTTTATAGAATATAGCTGTGTTAATCTACATTGGGCCTATGCAGAAGACCAGCCCCAAATCACATACATGTATATATCCCTAAATTACAAACTGTTGCAATTCAAAGAAATCGAACCAACTGTTTATTCAATGTAAAATTTTCTTGAAAAAAAAAAGTTATAAAACCAAGTATGTGGAATTCAACCCCTTTTTTAGGGCAGGAAAAACCTGTTTCTCGCCTCCTATCAAGGTCTTGCCTGGCCAATATAAGGAATCTACCTGTGTGACACCCTCATGGCAAGATGGCGTCCGGAAGTGCAGCAATCTCCTTGGGTCAAAGTATTATAGTATTAACCAAAACATCTCCAATGTCGACATAACATGTTATGCACTCATTTTATGGCATTATGACATTCTCTATGTTACTGTAAATGATTGAATTATATCTTACCAAGTGCTTAAAGCATACTTGGTCTCACACAGGGTGCCCCCATGCATTTGTCTTTATGGAGGTCTCCCTGGCCCATAAATGATACCTTGTGTATAAGAAAACAAATTAAAAGTACTACTTACAACTAATGTAAATCTGATTTCTGAGTTCTGAGTTCTGAGGTCTGAGTTCTTATGACAATTTTCAACCAAGCTTCTGACATTTTGCTTTTAGTGGTTACACAGCTATGCTACCACAATTTCTGCAGTATAATCTCCTCAAAACAAAACATGTGAATTCCATGCAAACAAAAACTATTTAATATTTTAATCTCCCACATTGAATTCCGTTCTCTTTTAGTCTCTTTGAAGTGAGAAAAATATTGTGAAATGGCTTTTTCACGACCCTTTCAGCAACAATGGCCATATCAGGTCGACTTTCGAGCCTTTTACCCAGTGTCAAAGTAACACTGCCGACAGTGGGAGTCGAGGCCACCACCTCCCGTCCTCCAACTTATTTAACCAACAAAGGCACAGATCCTACTCTCAACCCACAGTGAACATTTCATGATCTTTGATATTGTAAGAATATATTTGAATAAGAACAAGCTTCGAAAAAAGTTGCATATTCATTCCTTAACCCTTAAGGGACCAGGCTGTCTAAATTTTGTTGATTGGCTGGACTAACCTATTTTTTTTCTGGACTAGTGTATCTACACACTTAATTGATAAAATTTGTAACCATGGTTATTCAATATACTCAATGAAGTGCTGGTGTCAAAAGTTTATGATCCACTTAGTCTGACGTCATTATCATGATTTCATTGTAACAAAGTTCCAGCCCAAGGGAATGTTACACAGAACAATGGGGTTAAACAGTTTGAATCTTTGTGAAATAATTGTTAGTATCTCAAAATAACTGTGAATGGAAAAAAAACCTCAGAATAAAACTAGTGCAGCGAATAGTCATGTTACATTTTTGCAAGACCATACTTGACGTTGCAGAATAAGGTTTTCTACGTTTAGCAACCATGTATGGCAATGAAATGACAGTTATAGTTGCCAAACATATGGTATCACGGTTTTTAGGGTGTTTATGGGCCTCTCATTTTTACCTGAACAATGCCATATAAGTGTTGAAAGGCGGTGACGTCTTTGTGTCATTAAGATTCCATAGCACTGTTTTATCATGCTGCCCCCTCTGAATCTATTTACTGCAACCTACTCTCCTTTGCATCGGGCTCAGTATATAACACCCTCTCCACTTATGCGATGAGATATGTTCAAATAGTTCTGTTCCATTAGCTCCGCCCCTTGATTGTATCCAACTGCACGTGCACGGTGCGATGGTGTAATTACAGCCTTGCAGTAGGACAGCACGTGCACGCTACGATGACGTAACTCGAATCTCTTGCTAATTAATATTCATGAGCGCCCAAATAGTACGACATTTGGTCGCGTCGGCGCTAGGCCTATATTGAAGAGGCCTAGTAAAGCTGGGTAACTGCAACCACAAACAGACAAATAGCATCTGTCCTTAGGTAAGTCAACACATTTGTATTGTTGCCATGGCAGCAACTGTATGACGTCATGGAAACCATTTTGACATAAAGAATTACTTCATATTGCCAACTCAGTGCATAAAATCAGCTTTTATAAAAATGATTTTGTACAATGACAAGCACTATCTAATAAGTGAACAGAATAGCATGAAAATGGGTTCAAAAATCAGGTAACTGTACACCATGCATCAGGATCTATTATTGGTTTTAACCAAAAATGCTTGCCATTAGAATTTATTTGGAAAGTCTTGAAAAATGACTATATTCTGGCTACATCTGACTTCCTTTATATGAGGCTTTATTTATTAAACCCCTAAGGGACTAGGCTATCTAAATTTTGTTGATTGGCTGGACTAGCCAATTTTCTATTGGGCTAGTGTATCTACATAATTGATAAAATATATAACCATGGTTATTTAATATGCTCAATGAAGTGCTGGGGTCAACAGTTCATGATCCACTCAGTCTGGCGTCATTATCATGATTACATTGTCACAAAGTTGCAACGCAAGGAAATGTTGCAAAATGATGTCATTGAGCCAGAGCAATGGGGAAGTAAACGTTTCTTTCATCTGTTACTGGTGGTGGACGTTGCCATCCTTTCCGTCTGTTAGGGGTTAATGCCATTTGTTACTAACGGCAACCAAATCCGGACATTTTCATATTTTTCACTCCCAATTTTCACAAAACCTTTCAAAACTTTGTAAAAACTGCTCACATCGATAGAAGACCGTCTACTTTAAAGGCCTGTGAAGTAAAAATGATATGCTTTCAATATATACAGAACTAGCGGGAAATTCACGCTTTCAGTAAACCTGCAGATTCAAAGAGAACCGCATTAGCTTCCAGCCAGCTCTCACAGCACGTGGACCACTGCACGTGCAGGGTTACCGATGCGTACGCAAATATGATAGATATCAAGAGAGGAAACACAAATATATGCATTTCCTGACCTTTCGAGGCAGGTGATGTTGTAAACTGTGCAAACGATTGCTTTCCCTCCAAATGTGTATCTAACCATCTTCTAAAATTAATTATCTTTGATTCCATGTTTGCAGTATCCCAAAAAGATTTTGCAAAAGTTGCTTTAATCTAGTTCAAAGTCTACAAAAGTGCTATGAAAAAAATTCAGATCACTTTGGTGCCCGGAAGTAATTGGTTGCTCTGGGAGTTGTATAACGTCACAATACATTTTCACGTGAGGTCAATCAAAACAATACCCACAACATTCAAATATTTTCAACTGGCCAATCAAGATTTAGCATGCACGTGAGAAGACTGACTTCCGGGCACAAAAGTGATCTGAATTTTCTGCAGCCAAGAAAGTTGATAAAAACATGGAATATATTTAATATTTTGGAATATTTTTTCTGGAATTGTTTTAGCTTTGTATTTTGCGTCTGATGTGCAAAGCACACCATTCATAATGCTCTGTATGCTCTACAGTGAGAAATTCCTGAAAAGCTTGTTTCATCTCTTGAAGTACATCATATTTGCGTTACGTAATCGCCTCGTGCACGTTCCAGCAATTGACATGACGTCATTGACCAGCACGTGCAGCGAGAAAAAACTGATGCGGTTCTCTTTGTGCAGATTGTTCGAGTGTACATTGAGTAATATGATGATGTTTGGATACATTACCACTTCTGACGTCATTTGACAATGACACCATCACTCTTGCCGTGAAAATAAATAAACACTTATAACATTTTCAAAGGCAGAGGACTTACAAGATGACGTGTGAGGCACAACATTCAGCTCAATTGCAATTAGTACAGCAAGGTATGCTAGATGTTTGACTGTGTTAAAAATGTCCGAGTTTCAACTGCCGGTTTCGGACAGTTGCCGGTCACTGTAAATAGCTCATGACACAGAAAAGACATTTTAATGATTTTAAAAGCATTTTAAACCACATATGTATTAAACCCAAAAAGAAACTGTTGTTGGCATATCTTGAATTTTTCCTTTATCTCCCGAAGGTGCCCCAATCAGTTATAAATCAGAGAGGCTATGTAAACCTGTCATGATCCCTTAAAATAATCTATAAAATTTATCAATTAAAATATAATTTACATAAAAAGCAAAAAACAAAAACAACAAAAAAAAAACAACAAAAAACAAACAAAACAAACTGATGGCGTCAATTTGGCTGGCTTCATTGTAAATTATTACATAATCACCTCCAGACAGAATAATACATATTGATTTGTAAGAAAGAATTACAGTGACAGGCAACTGTCCGAAACCGGCAGATTAAACTCGGACATTTTTAACTCGGTCAAACATGTAGCATACCTTGCTGTACTAATTGCAATTGAGCTGAATGTTGTCTCTTACATGTTGTCTTGTATTCCCATTGACTTTCAAAATGTTAAAAGTGTTTATTTGTTTTCACGGCACGAATGATTGAGTCACTGTCAAATGACGTCAGAAGTGGTGACGTAGCCAACTTCTCCGTATAAGTCAATGGAAACTCGGACAATCTGCAGGTTTTCTGAATGCGTGAAAATCACGCTATTTCTGTTAATGTTGAACGGGTATCATTCAAACTCTGTAGACCATTAAAGTCGAAGATCTTCTTTCGATGTGAGCAGTTTTTACACAGTTTTTAAAGTTTTTGTGAAAATCTGGAGTGAAAAACATGAAAGTGTCCGGATTTGGCTGCCGGTCACTGTATATGTGCCCAGGAAATATCAAAGAGGCTGCCCACAATACCTTTGTGTGTCTTCACTTAGAATATACGTCAAGTGTGTGGGTTCCTTACCTCAAGAAAACTATTGACCAAAAAGAATCAATACAAAGACAAGCTGCTAGATTTGTGTCTGGCAATTGGAAGAGAGAAACATGCACTGTAATATAAAATTCTGGAAGACCTGAAGTGGGATCCAGAAGCAGGGAGAAGGGGGAATCAGAGGCTTGTTTCATTGTACATGACTAGCCATGGGGAAATAGCTTTGCAACTACTACTCTGCATAACAAAGTTAGTATTCAATGACGACCTCTGAAGTCATTGCCCTGTTTTTGATCTCATCCAAAGTTTGGAATTTTCCGAGTCCAAAATACTTGCCTTGCTCACAAAAATGTCATCAAATCTGAATTGACTAACATCAAGTCATAAACTATAATCAGGTGTCTGACACATAAACTGACCAATCAGTACAACAGCTGGTATAAAACAAATCTATTTATATTCTTTCACAAATCAGTGGACAGCCAGATTTTTATGAATACTAATGGCTTGCTGTCGATTCTGTGTGCACCTTTATAGCTTTGGTGGCAGGGACTGATATGATAGAAAGGTCCTGCTATGGAGGGTACATATTAATGTGCACCTTGTACCATATATCATATGGACCACACATGATCCAGCTTGATAAGATTGTTCCCTAGAAAGTTTACAATCTTTGCCCAATGTTGCTCAATTGCTCATATTTGCAATCTTTTGCCCAATGTTGCTCAATTGCTCATATTTGCAATCTTTTGCCCAATGTTGCTCAATTGCTCATAATATATGCAAACAACTACTAATCATTCTCACACCATACCTAGCACAGGATTAAAATAGTATTCTCTGGGACTCTAACCATTTCCATAATTCCCTCTACAGGATCACAGACCTTTCTGATTTTTGAACAAGTGCTTTTGGATTTGGGCAGAAATATGAATCAATGTAAGGCTAAGGTAAGATTTAAAACGCTGAATCAATGACTGGATGGTACAAAACAAAAATATCCACACTTTAAGGTCATGGAAGTATAAAGAACAACTTTTTCCATGGATTAAAACACTTCTCATCCAAGGTTCTGATTTAAGCTTTTATCTCTTTGATTGTATATGACAGAAGGGAGACACTGCATGGATCAATTCACTTTGGCACTATCATAGCGTCAGATACGCCAAGGGTGATCTACCATTTGTCCTTTGTGATTGTGGCATGACGTGTACTCCCCTTAAGAGAAATCAAGCACTTTCTCAACCAACATTCGGCCATCTTGATTTCTGTTATGAGTGAACTCATTGAGTACATATTAACACATTAACTCCCTATGAAATTAACATCCTACCGAACTACTTTCCATATGACTTCTCCAGAAAAATGTGCACCACTCCAGTAACTGATTTTCTTTGGCTAATTTCAATTCTCTGTTTTATGTTTTCGAGTTAAATATATAAAATGTGTATGGACATTATATGACACACCTCATATTCAATATAAATTATTACATGCTAACCTTATATACCTACCTACAGAGAATCAACTAGAAAATGGTTAGATTTAAATGAGAGATGAGTTATAGATATCTGTTTCTTTTTATCGATTTGCATTACTATTGATATCATCTTAGACAAACATATTTTTGGAAAATTTTACTCTATAAATTTAATTTAGGCTGTTGTGTGAAATAACGGAATATCCCTTCATAAAAATAACTTGATCAAGTGATAAAGATGTTGACTATTTGTGTGATTTACCAGTGAGAAGGTCAAATCATACTAATCAACATGGCTCAGTGGGTAAGACATCTGTCTCACATGCTTAAGGTCTGGGGTTCAATTCCCACCGGGAACAATATATTTTTTTTTTATTCATGCTGAAACTGAAATCTTCATTTTGAAGTTTTATTTTCACAACATGCACATCAGAACATTTTATTTTGATAGAAATTATAAAAAATAATGACGATACAATAAACAAAGATGAAATCTTCAAAGGTGAAATCTTCATGTTGGGGTCTTTTTATAGCAGAATGAAAGACAGAACACATAAAATGTGTTTTTCTTTTGTTTTTTTTTGGCAAATGGAGAAAATACAAAAAAATAAAATAAAATGTCTTTATTAGCAAAGAAATGGAACAATTTCAATTTTCATACAATGCTGTGACTCCAAGTTTTCTACAGTACTGACAAAGGGTGATACATGGCTCAGTGGTTAAGATGTCTGTCTTCTATGCTAAAGGTCCAGGGTTCGAATCCTGGTTGGGAAAAGTATTATTTTCATGCTGAAGGTGAAATCTTAATATCTGTTTGAGTGATATGTACTTCAGGAAACATAAATTGATTTGTCTATTGCAAATGCAGAAGAATATAAAATAATAGAAATGATTTGATACCCCCCAAAAAATGAAATCTTTATATTGGAGTTCTTATTGAGCAATTTGCATATCAGAAGAATATCATTTTTATTATTTTATTTTGCAAACATAGACAATATTTGAGCAATATGCATGTCAGAACATATAGAATTGAATATGTTTTTTGCCAACATAGAAAATATAAAAAATAGTAGTTATATGCAGAAAACAACTATGAAATCTTTATATTCCAAATTTATTTCAGTTTAGAAAAAAATTAATTATAACATGGATCCAATTTCAAGAATTTATCATAGACTTTAAACTTCGAGTAAGTTGATCAAGAGGCCAACCTTGAGCATCTCTGAATGAATCCAGTGCGATGCAATAGTTCCCAATGTTTCAGTATTATTATTTGTCTCACAGGTCTGATGATATGCTTTGACCTTTTCTCATGGCAGGATTGCTCACTCAACGTTTCGCCTGGATCCACATTTAAAAATAAACGTGGACTGTACCTATCTAAGGTGTTGTTACAATTCATCAACACTTAAAACATACCTGCAAACAATGCTCATTCTTAAATACATTCAATCAGATTGGTATATTATATATTTCAAAACAATTCTCAAGATCTTCAAAATGTGTAGTTGTCAATATTTGACCATATCAGTCACTGACAGGATGGAAATCAACAGGTCACATGTCACCTGTATGTGCATTTCTCTGTTGTCCAGTGAGATCAGCCAACAATGCATGTACTCATATGTGCAAAGATCACCTCTTGGAAATGGTGTTGATACCTCTAAAATAGTTCTCTAGTTTCACAGTTGTTTAAACACTACTAACAATATAGAATTAGAATTTCTATATTTGAAATAAATTCAAATATTGCAATCATTATTTTAATTGTCAAATAAAACCACAATTTGAATAAGAAACGTGTGTAGTAATAATGCTCAGATGTGTGTACAGTGATTTGCCCACTATTTTTGACATGTGAAAGTGACTACACACCCCACTAATCTGAGTACTAATCTCAGTAAGCAAGTGTTCCCAGCAGGACGCCAGCTCATATTTTTAATCTCTAACTACGGTACCCTTACCTGAGACTTTCCTCTTTTTGTCAGGTATGTTGGCTTAAGGGAAGAACACGTAATGGGGATATTTCTGTCTCAAAAGATTTTTCCAAGGTCAAGTAATTACACACTAGGCATCGTTTATTTACTCGCTAAAGGTAAGATAATTAGGTGATGACCATGTTACTGTCATACGCTTGTTAGGATCAAAAGAACAAGTTACATTAATCAATAAAGAGCTCAGTGTTGATGTGTGTCAGCTGCCTCCCACTCTTACATCATGTATTAAGCCATATAAATCCAACATAAATCCAACATATAAATTGTAGAACATATAAATTGTTTATCATATAAATTGTATAACATATAAATTGTATAACATATAAATTGTACAACATATAAATTGTATAACGTAAATTGTACAAAATATAAATTGTACGACATATCAAGTGTACAACATCTAAATTGTCCAACATCTAAATTGTCCAACATATAAATTGTACAACATATACATTGTACAGCATATACATTTTACAGCATATCAATGTACAACATATATATTGTACAACATATAAATTGTCCATCATATACATTGCTCAACATATAAATTGTACAACATGTGGAATTAGATCATATAAATTGTGCAACATATAAATTGTACAGCATATACATTGTACAACACATAGATTGTACAACATATACATTGCACAACATAGAGATTGTATAAAATATGGATTGTACAACATATAAATTGTATAACATATAAATTGTACAACATATAAATTGTACAACATATAAATTGTACAATATATAATATATATATCATATAAATTGTACAACATATAAATTGTGCAACATTTAGATTGCACAACATAGAGATTGTACAACATATGGATTATACAACATATAAATTGTACAACATATAAATTGTACAACATATAAATTGTACAACATATTGATTGTGTAACATATAAATTGTGCAACATATGGATT
The DNA here is from genome assembly GCA_949316495.1 of Amphiduros pacificus. Taxonomy (NCBI): domain Eukaryota; kingdom Metazoa; phylum Annelida; class Polychaeta; order Phyllodocida; family Hesionidae; genus Amphiduros; species Amphiduros pacificus. The sequence continues at coordinate 11,619,024 of OX439012.1, read as the reverse complement.
GTACAACATATACATTGTACAACATATACATTGTACATGTAAAACATATGAATTGTACAACATATGAATTGTACAACATATGAATTGTACAAAATATGAGTTGTACAACATATAAATTGTACAACATATGAATTGTAAAACATATAAATTGTACAATATATGAATTGTACAATATATAAACTATATATCTTATAAATTGTACAACATATAAATTGTGCAACATATAGATTGCACAACATATAAATTGTACAACATATGATTGTACAACATATAGATTGCACAACATATAAATTGTACAACATATGATTGTACAACATACGAATTGTACAACATATGGATTGTACAACACATGGATTGTACAACATATGAATTGTACAACATATGAATTTTACAACATATAAATTGTACAATATATATATTGTACAACATATATATTGTACAATATGTCTTTGTGTATCTGGAATAAGGAAAGAATGACTGATAAATTTATTGATAAATTCGGATATCAATAGCGAATTTTGAGATGGCCTTGTGACAAGTTCAGAGACAATGATATTAATCGTTTGAAGGTAGAATTTCAGGATGTTCAAATAAACTCAAATAGTGTCGTGAGATATTGATTAGACATTTTACATACTTATTTTGTAACAAATGTTTAAAAGCAATGTTCAGATCTCAAGATATATAAACCTGAAGGGCACACCACGTAGCTGATAGGAAACATTTTGGAAGGGCCTGGAAAGAGCTAGGATTTGACTAAAACATCGATTATAAACTTAGATTAGGTCTCGTCATGAGATGACTGAAATAATGTTGAAAGTGACGTAAATGTCAGCCATATTGCAGGTAGTATTAAAGATCTGAACTAATTTTGACCACAAAAAGAGATACATATATAATTCATAACATGTCTGAGGCACAACACATGATATCAACTAACAACATAACTTGATAGACACTAATAACTTTTCCAAATAGGGACAGTAATACCTGCCTCGCAGGTGCCCATATGCTTTGGCCGGTCCCACGTCACTGTAAATATGTGGTAGTTGTTTGGGGTATCCCTGTTCTATATGTATATGAACCAATCAGAGCAATCCTCTAATAATTAGTGACATTATTCACCCACTGCACAAACCCATTTCAACGAGAGGTCCTTGATTGTTCTAATATATTTGGACAAGGATTGTCTTATAAATTGAAGTAAGCATCGAGTCCACCAGATGGCGACATGGTGAACCAAAACGAGATTGCACACTCTTTCAGTGGCGAAATTTAACGCGAAATTAAAAAAATAATCTCGTCACATTTCCTCTCTGATCATGTTCATGCTTTTTTATACATGTATGTAATAAATGCTTTCCATGTACTCCGCTGCAAGGAGCGTGGCCATATCTGATAGACGGGTCTGATGACTAATTGCTAGAAGTTATATCACGTGACACCCATGCGATCCGCGGAGGATGCCCAAGGTAAGAACACTAGACAGACAAGCTCTTACAAGGTGCAGAATGTTCAGTGGCGGATCCAGGCGGGGGGCTTTGGGGGCTGAAGCCCCCCGGGGGTCTGTGGCTAGGGGAATTTTGGGAACTGGAGCCCCCCCCCCCCCGCTTTGCTTTTTTTCAGAGCACATTTGTGTCCCTCGGGGAAAAAAACCCTGGATCCGCCCCTGATGTTCGATGTTGCCTCTGAAAAAAATAACACTTTTCCCCTCATGAATGCTGGTATTGACACATCTCTTTGTGAAATTATTGATATAGATTCAAAAGTCTATTTCAAAACTAAACTGAAAAGAAATTTCAAACTTGTAAATTTGGCCTAAGTCCTATCTCAAAGGTTTTGGATCATAACCAAATTAAGGAAAATCCGTGATTCAACTTACCATGCAGTCTTTGCAAAAATCATATTTATATCTGCATCATTACCAACATTTATATAATATTGTTTCAACTGATTATGACTGTTATAAGAATGAAAGCCGCCAATGATTTACCCAGAAGAATAAAATAGATACTCGGGAGATGATTATCATTAAAAACGTGTTTTAACTTCTGTTTTTCATATCAGATATTGCAAAAGAGTCATATAATGACATTCTGTTACCGGAAAGACATTCGCATATAAAAAGAAAACCAGGGCGCCTTAATTTTCCCATTACAAGAAGATTAATTTGGTTGTTATATGGACTGCAATAGCTGCGTTTTAACGTTTATACAAGAACACTGTGGATGACTTTAAGTGATAGTTGTTATAATATATGTTATTCTTAGTGAATGGGATTGCTTCATCGCTATAAAATGAAATAATTGACAATCAACCATTCACATATCACATCTGAGTAAAAAATAGATCCCTTTCTATGACATAGGAAACCTTAATATTTTCAGCATAATAATGTTGTAATTAAGTTATTGTAATTCTATCAAAAGCCTGTCACGAGGGCTCAATGCCCTATTCTTTTGCATTATCACCAAGACATATAAACACAACACATGACCTTTGACCTTTTTCTCAAGAACTGGCTGGAATGAGAAGTAAATCAGAAGCAGCTATATACATATTTGGAGAAGTTCCTCTTCTGACTCTTCCTAGTTGTCCAGTGTGGCAATGGTTATAGTATAAATAAAATGTCCCTAATGGCTTTCTATTTTACTCTCTCTCTCCCATATCACAGTGACTACAGCATTACTGCAATGTCCCCTTATGGCTTTCTTCTTTGCTGTCTCCCCCGTGTGACAATAACCAGAGTTTTACTGTAATGTCCCCTAATGGCTTTCGTCTTTGCTGTCTCCTCCATATCACAATGACCAGAGTTTTACTGTAATGTCCCCTAATGGCTTTCTTCTTTGCTGTCTCCCCATCTGACAATGACCAGAGTGTTACTGTAATGTCCCCCCTATGGCTTTCTTCTTTCCTGTCTCCCCCATGTCACAATGACCAGAGTGTTACTGTAATGTCCCCTAATGGCTTTCTTCTTTGCTGTCTCCCCCATCTGACAATGACCAGAGTTTTACTGCAATGTCCCCTAATGGCTTTCTTCTTTCCTGTCTCCCCCATGTCGCTATGACCAGAGCGTTACTGTAATGTCCCCTATGGCTTTCTTCTTTGCTGTCTCCCCATGTGACAATGACCAGAGTTTTACTGTAATGTCCCCTAATGGCTTTTTTCTTTCCTGTCTCCCCCATCTGACAATGACCAGAGTTTTACTGTAATGTCCCCCAATGACCTTCTTATTTCCTGTCTCCCCCATTTGACAATGACCACAGTGGTACTGTAATGTCCCTTTATGGCTTTCTTCTTTCCTGTCTCCCCCATCTGACAATGACCAGAGTTTTACTGTAATGTCCCCCAATGACCTTCTTATTTCCTGTCTCCCCCATTTGACAATGACCACAGTGTTACTGTAATGTCCCCTAATGGCTTTCTTCTTTGCTGTCTCCCCCATCTGACAATGACCAGAGTTTTACTGCAATGTCCCCTAATGGCTTTCTTCTTTCCTGTCTCCCCCATGTCACAATGACCAGAGTGTTACTGTAATGTCCCCTAATGGCTTTCTTCTTTGCTGTCTCCCCCATCTGACAATGACCAGAGTTTTACTGCAATGTCCCCTAATGGCTTTCTTCTTTCCTGTCTCCCCCATGTCGCTATGACCAGAGCGTTACTGTAATGTCCCCATAATGGCATATTTCTTCCCTGTCTCCCCCATGTGACAATGACCAGAGCGTTACTGTAATGTCCCCTAATGGCTTTCTTCTTTCCTGTCTCCCCCATGTCACAATGACCAGAGCATTAATATCATGCACCCCTAATGGCTTATTTACCACCCGGCTCCTCCTTTGTCCCCATAATTGCTCTATGGCTGTTTTTGCCTTAACTGAGATGTGCGATCCCTGCCTTTAATGGTTCTTGACAAATCTTGGCTGAGTGCCGCATCTTCAGCATCAGCAGCCGTCTCGGTATAAGCCTAACATAATCTCACCGTCACAACTCATCGCTGCATCACACATCTTAACCAGCTCTCTACTCAACCAAGATGCCTTCCTAATACTATAATATTTATATATCATCGCAAGGACTAAGGCGTTATCGGGTTTTCATTTTAAATATTTAGATCCATTATATTATGGTTGATTATATGAGATGTATAATGCACTGAGCTGCAATGATATACAAAGAAAATCACAGAGGCACATTATAAACTTACATCAGTAACATGCAGAAACATATCATAAGGCGAAGATAATAAGGTATCGATGAAAGTAGACAAATATGTACAGTTAGATAGATTGATCTTTTGGATAACTCAGCTGGATGTTTGACATGACTATGTATGCATGAACAGTCCAACTCTTTGAGAAATGTGAATTCGATTTGTTATATTGGAACTTTCACAGGGAGAGATTAATAGCGGTGTGATGGAGCGGAAGGTAGGGGGCGATGGCGGCAAAACAGCATGCACACTTGGAATAAATATATGTATCTTGGTGTTTTAACCATGAAAATGTGATGAACACAATGAATGACCAGTCCAGGAAGAATGAGGGTGCAGGTTCACGGTGTTTTAGCTGCTACACCAGCGAATCTCAGTGTGACTGGAATCTTGCAAGTGAGACCGGGAAAAAGCTGCATACGCTTAAGATAGCATTTCTCTGCGTCCTGTTGGCCGTGGGATTAACTGTGATGATTGCTATAGAAATGAAAAGGAATGTTTCCTACCAACAAGATGGATCTCACCAGAAAAGGATGTATACCAATCACCGCGATCTGGCCGCTATTAAGCTGGCCGTGGTGGAGGAGAGATACATAGTACTGGACTGCGCTACCCAGACCTGTCAGCCTAATATATCACACACCCCACCTGAGTCTACGGCAAAATGTTCTGACCAAGTTTATAAAGAAGCTTTTTATAACACAGACAAGGTGATTCAAGACGTCATGTCCCAGCACCCCACGTATGTACAATTTGCGGAAGAGAAAATAACCAATCTTCGAGAGATAAGAGCGAAGAAGGAAAACATATCTTTGATAGAGATATTTCTACTATATGAGGAGGTTTATGATGATTTGGTGTCTGGTTATCCCCTCCTCCATGCTTCTGAGGAACCCCCCGTGTTTCTGGCGCCACTTGACTACACTTGGGATGTCATAGTGTCTATACAATACAAACTGCTGTTTTTATTACTAACAGATAGAAATTGCACAGGCATTGAGAATCATTTCCCTCCCCCAATCTTACTTGATTTTTATCTGGATAAAGTTAAAACGTTTATACCGGAATATTTGTGCGGAGATCTGCCGCTCTTGTTGAACAATGCAGGGGAGACCTACGTCGGGCACTCTACCAGTCAGCCACAGGAGGCACCCCAAACTGGCACAGGTAGCTCAGGTGTGAGTACTGACAGTGCTGGAAGTACTGACAGTAGGGCAAGTACTGAGAGTAGTTTAAGTACTGACAGCAGTGTAAGTACTAATAGTGATATAAATATTAATAAGATTCTGAACGGTTCCTCAGGTACGGATATGAACACCTTAGAGTCAGGTACCAGTTATAACGATCTGACATCCAAAGCGTTTGCAGAAGCAGCAGATAAGACTGAGCTCACACAAGTGGATGTCCTACTAGGGGATATATATGATGCTAATATGTGTGTGGAGAGGCTGAAGGGTGCCATAGAAAGGCACTTTCACACCTTGGATACCGGGGCTAACGAGAGCCTGACCGTGGCCTTCCTCCTAGCAGTTCTCAGCTTTTCCATCATCATGGTGATATTCTACACCTTCAAAAAAATGAACAACTGGATCATCGAGTTCACTGCGCAGCTTGAGATTAAGACTGAGGAACTTAAGAAGGAGCAGGGCATGACGGAGAAGCTGCTACACCAAATGCTTCCTCCAGCCATCGCTAACCAGCTGAGGAAGGGCAACAAATGTGAAGCAGAGAGCTTTGACTCAGTGACTATCTACTTCAGCGACATCGTGGGCTTCACCAGCATCTCATCTCGCAGCACCCCGCTCCAGGTGGTCGGAATGCTTAATAACCTCTACTCCACTTTTGATGACCGTATTGATACGTATGACGTGTACAAGGTGGAAACCATTGGCGATGCCTACATGGTCTGCTCAGGGTGTCCAAACAGGAACGGAGACAGGGTAACTTACATTGCTTTATTTGTCAATTAGATCTGGATAAAATAGATACAGATACAGGTGTTTTATGTTCAAGAAGGCTTTTTATATCAGGAAATAATCTGGTTCCAATTACCTGAAGCCAGAGATTCATGCTATCATCTTGATATCAACATAGTGTGGTTATTATCCCAAGCTCTGACAATGTGGTTATTACCCCAAGCTTTGACAGTGTGGTTATTACCCCAAGCTCTGACAGTGTGGTTATTACCCCAAGCTCTGACAATGTGGTTATTACCCCAAGCTCTGACAATGTGGTTATTACCCCAAGCTCTGACAGTGTGGTTATTACCCCAAGCTCTGACAGTGTGGTTATTACCCCAAGCTTTGACAGTGTGGTTATTACCCCAAGCTCTGACAGTGTGGTTATTACCCCAAGCTCTGACAGTGTGGTTATTACCCCAAGCTCTGACAATGTTGTTATTACCCCAAGCTTTGACAGTGTGGTTATTACCCCAAGCTTTGACAGTGTGGTTATTACCCCAAGCTCTGACAGTGTGGTTATTACCCCCAAGCTCTGACAGTGTGGTTATTACCCCAAGCTCTGACATTGTGGTTATTACCCCAAGCTCTGACAGTGTGGTTATTACCCCAAGCTCTGACAGTGTGGTTATTACCCCAAGCTTTGACAGTGTGGTTATTACCCCAAGCTCTGACAATGTGGTTATTACCCCAAGCTCTGACAGTGTGGTTATTACCCCAAGCTTTGACAGTGTGGTTATTACCCCAAGCTTTGACAGTGTGGTTATTACCCCAAGCTCTGACAGTGTGGTTATTACCCCAAGCTCTGACAGTGTGGTTATTACCCCAAGCTCTGACAATGTTGTTATTACCCCAAGCTTTGACAGTGTGGTTATTACCCCAAGCTTTGACAGTGTGGTTATTACCCGAAGCTCTGACAGTGTGGTTATTACCCCCAAGCTCTGACAGTGTGGTTATTACCCCAAGCTCTGACATTGTGGTTATTACCCCAAGCTCTGACAGTGTGGTTATTACCCCAAGCTCTGACAGTGTGGTTATTACCCCAAGCTCTGACAGTGTGGTCATTACCCCAAGCTCTGACAGTGTGGTTATTACCCCAAGCTCTGACAGTGTGGTTATTACCCCAAGCTCTGACATTGTGGTTATTACCCCAAGCTCTGACAGTGTGGTTATTACCCCAAGCTCTGATAGTGTGGTTATTACCCTAAGCTCTGACAGTGTGGTTATTACCCCAAGCTCTGACAGTGTGGTTATTACCCCAAGCTCTGACAGTGTGGTTATTACCCCAAGCTCTGACAATGTTGTTATTACCCCAAGCTTTGACAGTGTGGTTATTACCCCAAGCTTTGACAGTGTGGTTATTACCCCAAGCTCTGACAGTGTGGTTATTACCCCCAAGCTCTGACAGTGTGGTTATTACCCCAAGCTCTGACATTGTGGTTATTACCCCAAGCTCTGACAGTGTGGTTATTACCCCAAGCTCTGACAGTGTGGTTATTACCCCAAGCTTTGACAGTGTGGTTATTACCCCAAGCTCTGACAATGTGGTTATTACCCCAAGCTCTGACAGTGTGGTTATTACCCCAAGCTTTGACAGTGTGGTTATTACCCCAAGCTTTGACAGTGTGGTTATTACCCCAAGCTCTGACAGTGTGGTTATTACCCCAAGCTCTGACAGTGTGGTTATTACCCCAAGCTCTGACAATGTTGTTATTACCCCAAGCTTTGACAGTGTGGTTATTACCCCAAGCTTTGACAGTGTGGTTATTACCCGAAGCTCTGACAGTGTGGTTATTACCCCCAAGCTCTGACAGTGTGGTTATTACCCCAAGCTCTGACATTGTGGTTATTACCCCAAGCTCTGACAGTGTGGTTATTACCCCAAGCTCTGACAGTGTGGTTATTACCCCAAGCTCTGACAGTGTGGTCATTACCCCAAGCTCTGACAGTGTGGTTATTACCCCAAGCTCTGACAGTGTGGTTATTACCCCAAGCTCTGACATTGTGGTTATTACCCCAAGCTCTGACAGTGTGGTTATTACCCCAAGCTCTGATAGTGTGGTTATTACCCTAAGCTCTGACAGTGTGGTTATTACCCCAAGCTCTGACAGTGTGGTTATTACCCCAAGCTCTGACAGTGTGGTTATTACCCCAAGCTCTGACATTGTGGTTATTACCCCAAGCTCTGACAGTGTGGTTATTACCCCAAGCTCTGACAGTGTGGTTATTACCCCAAGCTCTGACAGTGTGGTCATTACCCCAAGCTCTGACAGTGTGGTTATTACCCCAAGCTCTGACAGTGTGGTTATTACCCCAAGCTCTGACAGTGTGGTTAGTACCCCAAGCTCTGACAGTGTGGTTATTACCCCAAGCTCTGACAGTTTGCTTATTACCCTAAGCTTTGACAGTGTGGTTATTACCCCAAGCTCTGACAGTGTGGTTATTACCCTAAGCTCTGACAGTGTGGTTATTACCCCAAGTTCTAACAGACAGGTAGAGACAACCTGTTGGATGAATTATCTCTATTTTTAGTATTGCAACACTCACATCTATTCCTAAATGTCAACTAAAGGCTACAAATATGACCAACGAGATCTCACCTGGCAGCCACGAGAATAAAACATTTGCAGCAACATCTTTTTTTTTGTTTATTTTTATAGGGTTTTTATGTTACTTTCAACATTAATTCAGCTTTATCATGACGAGACCTACCTCACTGAATTTTCTTGTCAATTAAACCCATGACTAATGTATCATCAGAGAAACTGGTGCTAATTAGCTTGCGCTCTAACTATATATATATATATATATATATATATATATATATATATATATATATATATATATATATATATATATATATATACATATATATATAGGCCATCATCAAGTCCGGGAGACATCATGAACGTATTATTTTCCAAATGTATTGTAATCTCTCAGAATCATCAAATATATCTGTTATTAATGCCAATGGTCATAAACCTGAGCCTTACTTTATGACACCACACAGGTGAAATTGAGTGTTCAAGTACGTAAATAAATAGTTCACATCGGTCAACAGATCATCATCAATAAGTCATAGGGTAACAGATAGACACACACAACCAACTGATATAATACACATCTCAGTGTTTGTAAAGTACCTTAAGTGATGGAGCCTGGGATGAGGAAGTCTCTGATTAATGTTCCCATGAAAGTTAGTTGACACATGACTGGCTGAGTTTGACCTCCCTCTTAAGATAACAAACAATACAACATAACAGAATGAGTGCACAGTGACTATGTTGAATGATATTGGTCTGAAATAATAACACTCTGTCCTAATGGACTATATTCGAGACCCAGGGCTATTTTTAAGTAGATATTCAGGATTAATGAACTGGCATAGCATGTTGTATCAGTGCAGATCATTTTTGAGGTGTGGATGGAAGGAAAAAATATGGCATGTGTAAAGGAGAAATAAATTTTTTATTGTATTCATATTATAAAACTATTTTGCTGTGTTTTGCCACGACATACATGTGTGTATTTTAGCTCTAACATGTACATAGTTATTTGTACAAGGTAAATTTCAGCTCAATATATCTCATATAAAGGAGTTGATACTTTGAGGCAAAAGCTGTCCATGTCAATCTCCCTATAAACTCACGCCGCTTACAAAACAAAGTCAACTGATTAGAATAACAATTGTTCACTAGCTGTGAACATGATCAGACATCTCGGCCAATCACAACTCAGTGCTTTGTTGACTTATTTTTCATAATGGGCGTGTGCCATTATGAAGTATACACATCGTCAGCGATATAGCTACTCTGCATTACATCGGAAGTTCTCACTTCCTCTGCCGGCATTGCCCTGTTTTGATTTTGTTTGCAGTCTGGACTACCATGTCCAGTCTTGTATGAGAGTCTCGTCCACCAGAATATGATAAAATCAGATAACCAAACCTCATGACCTGTAATCAGTTGGCTGTTTGTTTGTTTATTTGGGGTTTTACATCAATTTCAACATTATTTCAGTCATTTCGTGATGAGACCTACTTGTAACAGATATAGTGCTGCCTCACTGAATTGTCATGTCGCAGGTCTTTGACATGACAACCCACCCGGTCACAGATTTACATGGATAACGGGTTAACCCTTTAGGCATGGGCCTCAGCTCATGTGGGAAATTGTATCATGAGTTCAATCCCGGCACGGCCGGGGTTCGAACCCACGACCTTTGGATCACCACAGAGGAACTGGTGCTAATAAGTTGGCACCCAAACCAACTGCGCCATGGCCCGTGGCCTATCAGTTGGCTGACTGAGATGCTCACCAATAAGAATCTGTATGAATAGTCATTTATTCTGACACCAATCAGTTTTCAGGGAGATTTTTATGAATTTCCATGACTTGCGGTCAATTCTGTGCACACCTTTTTATCTTTGGCAGCAGGGACTGATATGAAAGAGAAGTTCTGTTTCGGAGGACTTCTCTATCATATCAGTCCCTTCCACCACAGCTATAAATGTGCACACAGAATTGAGCGCAAGTCATTAGTATTCAGAAAAATCTGGCTGTCAACTCACTGGTGAAATAATATAAATAGATTTGTTTTATACTAGCAGTTGTTGTGATTGGTCAGTTTATGTGTCAGACACCTGATTACAATTTATGACTTAATGTTGGTCAATTCAGATATGATGATATTTTTGTGAGCAAGGCAAGTATTTATGACTCAGGGATTTCCAAACTTTGAATGTTATCAAAAACAGGGCAATGACTGCAGAGGTAGTAATTGAATACTACCTGTGTAATGCAGAGTTGAGGGTACATTAAGCCAACCCTATTATAATCTCTATTTTCCATTATGGTGAGGCACGCTAATGTTCAAGATCCATTGACATGAGAGTGGTGATACTGCATGAGAGTGTGAAAATGAGACACCAAAGATCCATAACATACCCAGGTGAAATAAACCATACACCTTACAAAATGTCATACAGTATGAGAAATGTTTCGAAGGACTATGAGAAACCTATTTTTATGTGCCAATTAGATTGCAATCAAAATTTAATTTTCTGGATGTTGTCACTTTGAAATTAATTTATTTTCTTAATATTTGTTTTATTTCCAATGAAATAATAATGATTTTTGTCAAAATTTGTACCGTGAAAATGACATATATTGAGTGTTAGTTTGGCATTATGACGTCAGAGAAGTCCCCATCATATCTTCTCACCAGAATAGGACCTCTCTATCAAAACATTCCATGCCACCAAAGATAACAAAAATGCTGCACATAGGATCGACTGCAAGTCATGACTATTCATAAAAAAATCTGGCTGATAACCTGATTGGTGATAGAATAGATGATTAATAACACATATTCCTATTGGTCAGCGTCTCAGTCAGCCAACCAATCACAGGTCATGACCTGAGGTTGGTCAATTCTGATTGTATAATATTTTGGTGGGCGAGACTCACACGCATGATTGGACATGGGTGATTCAGATTTCAAACAAGGTCAAAGGTCAATGAGGGCGGAGGAAGTGGGACTACTGATGTAATGCAGAATACATCATAACAGACCTCTCTCATGTGAGCCTAGGTCGTGACTTCCGCAGAATGGTGTGTGACTATTTATGACTACTCACAACAGTCAGAATATGCACTGAGTGATGAAAGAATAAATGAGTATTCATTCAGATTCCACTTTGAATTGATTGATTAGTGTCTCAGTCAAACAGCTGATCATATGTAGTCACCTGAGGCTGGTCAAATCTGATTAGATAGTTTTCCAGGACACTTGATGGCCACTTTACTGGACATACACTCTATAGCAGGACTTCTCTGTCATATCAGTCCCTGCCACCAAAGCTATAAATGTGCGCACAGAATCGAGTGCATGTGCTCAGTATTAAAAAAAAAACTGGCTGTCCACTGATGGGTGAAATACTATAAATAATAGATTTGTTTTGTACCGGTAGTTGTACTGATTGGTCAATAAATGTGCCAAACACAAGTCATTACTATTCAGAAAAATCTGGCTGTCAACTCACTGGTGAAAGAATATAAATAGATTTGTTTTTCACTGGTAGTTATACTGATTGGTCAGTAAATGTTCCAAACACCTGGTTACAGTTTATGCCTAATGTTGGTCAATCCAGATCTGATGATATTTTTGTGAGCAAGGCAAGCATTTATAACTCAGGGATTTCCAAACTTTGAATGAGATCAAAAACAGGACAATGACTCCAGAGGTAGTAATTGAATACTACCTGTGTAATGCAGAGTAGACTGGACATGGAGTTTCAAATCATGAGTTACGTCTACATTGCATAATGGTGGCAGAGGTAGTGAGAAGATGGGAAGCTTACTCACAAGGGACCATTTTTCCGTCGCAACCAATAACTGCCGATTACAGCAGCTAAACTGGAGAGGACCTTTACAGCTGCTGCCAGCTACGGTCTACTTCATCGGCGGAAACTGGTCCACTGTGAGTAGCATTACTACTGGTGAAATGCAGAGTGTCAGTGAAAATATAAGAACAGATTTACCACTAAATATATCATAATTACAAGGAAAATGAATTTACTGCAGGACAATATCAATGATCACCATTTATTCCCAGACACTGACATGAGACAGATCTTTGAGTTGATTTTATTTGTTTGGGGTTTTACATCACTTTCAACATTATTTCAGTCATTTCGTGATGAGACCTACTTGTAGCAGATATAGTGCTGCCTCACTGAATTGTCATGTCGCAGGTCCTTGACATGACAACCCACCCGGTCACAGATACCCAAGGACAATGTGTTAACCCTTCAGGCATGGGCCTCAACAACTCATGTGTGAAATTGTATCATGAATTCAATCTCGGCACAGCCGGGGATCGAATCCACAACCTTTGGATCACCACAGAGGAACTGGTGCTAATAAGCTGGGGCTCTAACCAACTGCACTACGGCCCGTGGCCACTATGAGTTGACACAAAATGACACATGATCACAAACTCACTTCTGGTCACTTTACAAAAACTGACCATGTCTTGTGTAACATAACAATACCTGTTTTGTTAGTACCCACGCATATCAAAAAAGAAAAAAAAACATGGTACTTGCATAATGACTCATTTTCATCTAGACATTTTGTTGTGTAAGGTCACGTGACCATACTTTATCTCACACACAAATATCTTTCAATGGTATTACCCAATCGTTTAAACTGCGGCCTACTGCCAGACTTATCACCTGTGAAATGTTTAGATTGCCCTGCAGACACATATTTACATTGCCGTCCACATATTTGTGTCGCATAAACGATGTCATATGTTGGTTTCACAGAATAAGTTGTCCAGCTTAACGAGAGTACATACTATAGAATTACTTTCATTTCTTCAGAGTGTTGGTAGAATGTCCCTTTTTCAGCCTTGTTGTGGTAATAAAGGCATGAACCTTTAAGGCATGATCCATTTGTTCACTTGAAAACTCACTATTCATGCTTTTTGTAAACGCTCAGTTGCCAAGATGTCTTTGAGGAAACAATAATATACAGGGATATTGATTTACATTGCATGGATCTCGGCATGATTAATGCTCGGGACACAGAGCGGATATAACTGTCGGCGTCATTTCCTGTGCATCTGCGTGTGCCCACGTGACATGAGAGAACTCAGGAAACTAGCATAACTACATATTTCCCATACAAATAGGTATTTGATAAAAAAAAATATATTGAGATAAATCCATCGTCAATAGAATCAAATTTTGTCATTACGTGTTAGGCTTTAAACTGATTTTGATGCAATATTCGACAGATACCATGTTTTAAGTGCATTTAAGTGCACACATACCATGTTTTAAGTGCATTTAAGTCCACAGATACCATGCTTTAAGTGCATTTAAGTGCACATATACCATGCTTTAAGTGCATTTAAGTGCACATATACCACGCTTTAAGTGCATTTAAGTGCACATATACCACGCTTTAAGTGCATTTAAGTGCACATATACCATGTTTTAAGTACATTTAAGTGCACAGCTTGGTTCCACCTATCACCAATGACTTAGATGCTAAGACAATAAGTGAGAATGTATTCACGGCTATGTCATATTAAATTGTTCCATGCATCGGTGTTTATCCTTCAAAGCCAGGTATATTCTCTTTGAAAAATACACCATGGTAGAAACAAATTTACATGATATACATTACCGGGTATCACGGCTAATCCCAGTGTTAAGATCAGGCTTAGCATGCATGGTTGGAAATAATCTTGTGTGAGAATAATGTTATCCTTTCCCATATTTGACAGATTAGACTTGGTTATAAGTTGTCATGCACACTATATGAGAGGAATGTGACAAATTGTCATGCGCATTATATATGAGGAATGTGACAAGTTGTCATGCACATTATATGAGAGAAATGTGACAAGTTATCATGTACGCTAAATGAGAGGAATGTGATAAGTTGTCATGCACACTATATGAGAGGAATGTGACAAGTTGTCATGTACGCTATATGAGAGGAATGTGACAAGTTGTCATGTACGCTATATGAGAGAAATGTGACAAGTTGTCATGTATACTATATGAGAGAAATGTGACAAGTTGTCATGTATACTATATGAGAGAAATGTGACAAGTTGTCATGTACACTATATCAGAGGACTGTGACAAATTGTCATGCACACTATATGAGAGGAATGTGACAAGTTGTCATGCACACTATATGAGAGGAATGTGACAAGTTGTCATGCACACTTTATGAGAGGAATGTGACAAGTTGTCATGCACACTATATGAGAGGAATGTGACAAGTTGTCATGCACACTATATGAGAGGAATGAAACAAGTTGTCATGCACACTATATGAGAGGAATGTGACAAGTTGTCATGCGCATTATATGAGAGGAATGTGACAAGTTGTCATGCCCATTATATGAGAGGAATGTGACAAGTTGTCATGTGTATTATATGAGAGGAATGTGACAAGTTGTCATGCACACTATATGAGAGGAATGTGACAAGTTGTCATGTACGCTATATGAGAGGAACGTGACAAGTTGTCATGTACGCTATATGAGAGAAATGTGACAAGTTGTCATGTATATTATATGAGAGAAATGTGACAAGTTGTCATGTATACTATATGAGAGGAATGTGACAAGTTGTCATGCATACTTTATGAGAGGAATGTGACAAGTTGTCATGCCCATTATATGAGAGGAATGTGACAAGTTGTCATGTGTATTATATGAGAGGAATGTGACAAGTTGTCATGCACACTATATGAGAGGAATGTGACAAGTTGTCATGCATACTATATGAGAGGAATGTGACAAGTTGTCATGCCCATTATATGAGAGGAATGTGACAAGTTGTCATGTGTATTATATGAGAGGAATGTGACAAGTTGTCATGCACACTATATGAGAGGAATGTGACAAGTTGTCATATACGCTATATGAGAGGAATGTGACAAGTTGTCATGTACGCTATATGAGAGAAATGTGACAAGTTGTCATGTACGCTATATGAGAGGAATGTGACAAGTTGTCATGTACGCTATATGAGAGGAATGTGACAAGTTGTCATGTACGCTATATGAGAGAAATGTGATAAGTTGTCATGTACGCTATATGAGAGGAATGTGACAAGTTGTCATGCATACTATATGAGAGGAATGTGACAAATTGTCATGCGCATTATATGAGAGGAATGTGACAAGTTGTCATGCACGCTATATGAGAGGAATGTGACAAGTTGTCATGTACGCTATATGAGAGGAATGTGACAAGTTGTCATGTATTCTATATGAGAGGAATGTGACAAGTTGTCATGTACGCTATATGAGAGGAATGTGACAAGTTGTCATGTACGCTATATGAGAGGAATGTGACAGGTTGTCATGTATTCTATATGAGAGGAATGTGACAGTGTCTCCAACGGGCCTTTTGTGATAGCCCCGACAGCCATCGTCAATAGAATCAAATACAAATGCACCTTTGGGAAGACATTTTCTTGTCTTGGGAAGACATTTTCTTTCTCTTTGATATGAGTACTTCTCATTTATCACAACCCAAACTTTCCCCGCCTTTGCAAAGACATTTTCTCCTGGAATCAAGACAAATACTTAGATGTTGTACCAGCTTCGTGTCTTACAGGTACAGCGAGACGTATGTTTGGCCATCAATATGAATATTGCCATATCCTACCAGCGAGTTAGTAGATTTCCAAAAGATCTGACCGCACAGTCCAAATATCCATATTTATATGAAAAAGTTTAATTTGAGAACATAACCATTTAATAATTGCTTTTATCATGATAAAACATAACATATTCCAAAATATAACAGCACATATGTCATAAAAGATAAACAGAAAGAAAACCCACACAATATTGAATAGAGACGCAAAAATGGATTCTGTCATTCAATTACTGATGTCTTTCTGCAAATATTTTCTGTTGATAATTTCCTCTGCATTAATAACTGATATCAAACGTGATATTCGGAACAGCGTTTAAAGCAACTTAAGGACTTTATTTTTAAAATAATTAGAATATAACTGTCGAATGGCAAAGAAATAAGATCATAGCGTATTTACCTTAGGAATCAGCAAAGATCTTTCATTTTTCTGCAAAGCTTTAAGCTTAATAGTCATTGGCAACACAGAGATAACGATCACAAGAGACAAAACATAGTTCAAAAAACCAAAAAAGTCAAACGTACGGTAATAAGTCAATCAAACAGATGTAAACCTAGGAATGATCAATATAATAATAGAGGGGGGAAACACCAACAGAGACACCCCCATTGAGATATACCAATAGATATACCAATAAATATACCAACAGAGATATACCAATAGATATACCAATAGATATACCAACAGAGATATACCAATAGATATACCAATAGATATACCAACAGAGATATACCAATAGATATACCAATAGATATACTAACAGAGATATACCAATAGATATACCAATAGATATACCAACAGAGATATACCAATAGATATACCAATAGATATACTAACAGAGATATACCAATAGATATACCAATAGATATACTAACAGAGATATACCAATAGATATACCAATAGATATACCAACAGAGATATACCAATAGATATACCAATAGATATACTAACAGAGATATACCAATAGATATACCAATAGATATACCAACAGAGATATACCAATAGATATACCAATAGATATACCCCTGTAGAGATACCCCCATTGAGAGATACCCCCATTGAGATATACCAATAGATATACCAATAGATATACCCCTGTAGAGATACCCCCATTGAGATATACCAATAGATATACCAATAGATATACCAACAGAGATATACCAATAGATATACCAATAGATATACCCATGTAGAGATACCCCCATTGAGATATACCAATAGATATACCCCTATAGAGATACCCCCATTGAGATATACCAATAGATATACCCCTGTAGAGATACCCCCATTGAGATATACCAATAGATATACCAATAGATATACCCATGTAGAGATACCCCCATTGAGATATACCAATAGATATACCCCTATAGAGATACCCCCATTGAGATATACCAATAGATATACCCCTGTAGAGATACCCCCATTGAGATATACCAATAGATATACCAATAGATATACCCCTGTAGAGATACCCCCATTGAGATATACCAATAGATATACCAATAGATATACCCCTGTAGAGATACCCCCATTGAGATATACCAATAGATATACCAATAGATATACCAACAGAGATATACCAATAGATATACCAATAGATATACCCATGTAGAGATACCCCCATTGAGATATACCAATAGATATACCCCTATAGAGATACCCCCATTGAGATATACCAATAGATATACCCCTGTAGAGATACCCCCATTGAGATATACCAATAGATATACCAATAGATATACCCATGTAGAGATACCCCCATTGAGATATACCAATAGATATACCCCTATAGAGATACCCCCATTGAGATATACTAATAGATATACCAATAGATATACCCCTATAGAGATACCCCCATTGAGATATACCAATAGATATACCCCTGTAGAGATACCCAGATAATGATATACCAATAGATATACCAATAGATATACCAACAGAGATATACCAAAAGGGATACCCACAAACTTAACTGTGTATCATGGTCTGTCTGTGAATCATGAGGTCAAAATGGTTTCCATGACACTAACGAGTTGCTGCCACGGTTACAACTACCATTACTACCGTTGTCATGCAGAGTATTAATCACTCAGAAATAATCATTTCCGCACAAAACATTGAGAGAATTCAGTGCTTCTTTTGTTATTTCGGATATTATTATTGTCGGAGCTGATTGAGGTATTTCTCATTAGATTTCTGCACTGATTATGCGTTACTCATTCAATGTGCATATTGTGAATCACAGAACATTACATCGACTCTGAAAGCCCCACAGAGAGGAAAAGCCATAACAGACACATAACAGATATAGTCCATGCAGAATGGCCACATTCTTTCAGTCATTTATTTCAGTCATTTCATGATGGGACCTACTTGTAGCAGATATAGTGCCGCCTCACTGAATTGTCATGTCGCAGGTTCTTGACATGACAATCAACATGGACACCGATTTTCAAGGACAACAGCTTAGCCCTTTAGGCACGGGCCTCAGATCTTTTGTGAAACTGTATTATGAGTTCAATCTCTGCATGGCCGGGGATTGAACCCACAACCTTTGGATCACCACAGCGGAACTGGTGCTAATAAGCTGGCGCGTTAACCAAATGTGGCACGACACATGGCCTGAATTACAGCTGAATGAGTTGGGTATTTAAAAAATCTCATGCAAACGGGATTTGGCATAAAAAGTTGAAATGTCAAACCTCTCCAGAACACCTGTTGATGATATTTAGTTGGATAAAGTTTTCAGTGATATTTTAAATTAGCCTTGACCAAGAAGAAAAGATGTGCTCAGGCAAGTTACAGGCCAAATGCCAACTGGCAGCTAAATATGGCTGGAAAATGACTATATATATATATATATATATATATATATATATATATATATATATATATATATATATATATATATATATATATATATATATTGACTCCTACAATAGATTACACCTAACCAAGAATAAAAAAAGTGGTGCAGAATATCATATAATGTGATAACATCTAAAAAAACTATTTCTATATCCCCATTTTCAGTCGCTGTCTGAATGTATGAAATTGATATATACCTTGAATTCATGATGTCGTCACCCAGTATATTTATCCATCACACTTCACACTCACAGAACCTTAAATCATGTTTTTTGTGTAGTTTTTATTTTTTGATAATATGATGAGCCACGGGAATGTCATAAATCACTATGGCTGTGGTATGTTCTTCATCTTCATTCTCAGCAAAATACGAAATATGCATATACCAAAGTGTTTCTGGCATGGTGTCGTAAAAGCGTGGATGTTGATTTTCTCGCATTTTGTTAGCTAAGGTGAACAAATTTCCAGCTTTCAGTTTCGAGGACAATGTTTCTCTCTGCTATATTGTGTTAACACACAACCTATATGTATCTTCATGTGTTTCAGTATATATTATGGCGTGCTTAAAGATATTCACATGAATATCACAGCTTTAGACTATGACACCAGTGGCCTTTGTTCTTCTGGAGATTTGCTTTAAAGCCTTATATACATTTTCACAGAACATCGTCAGTTTAAAAAAAGTTAAAAGACACATGGCCAATCGGAATGCACGTTGCATATTGAATTCGACCCAAATTTTGATTGTCATCTCTGTTTTCATTGGCTGAGATTTGCTATGTTATTCAAAATGCAAGCGTCTTCGAAAGAAAAAAAAACATAAAAAATGGTCTGAGCCTTATCGTAAATAGATAGAATTAATCAGCCGAAAATACAACATATTACCTACTAATAGCTAAGAACTCCAACCGATTATTTCAGCATGGATCAAAGTTAACGGACAAAATGACAAAAAATGTCTCCCCCACTCACGCTGCAGAAGCGATGACGATGATTAACATTTTATATTGTCCGTTATTACAGATATCTGATTACATACAGTTCCTTTGGGTACTTACGTACATATTTGAAAGAAAATTTTCAATTTTATTGCAACATTTATTTCCCAGAAGAGAAAGGTAACAAATATATGTTGGGTATCACGTGATGTGTTCATGCAGCAGGCAGGGTAATAACTGGTTGTCATGCGATTCTGAGTGAAAGAAATATTCTCTTGTAACGTTTTATGCAAACATATCACATGGTGCCAAAAACGTCACCATCTGGGAATAGTAAGTTCTCGTTTAGAAAGATAGCTTTCTTCCTGTATGAAAAAAAAAACATTTAATGGAAATGTAAGAATATACTTAAAACAGCCAGGTGCACGTTTAAGTGTATATAGTTAGCACGCATTGTGTTTAAGGAGATGAAAGTAATTATGGCAACAAGGCCTATATCAAGAACAAAGCCTATAGTAATCCCTCATAGAACAAAGCCTGTATCAACCCGTCACAGAACAAAGCCTATTTCAACCCTCACAGAACAAGGCCTGTATCAACCCTTCACAAAACAAGGTCTATATCAACCCCCCACAGAACAAAGCCTGGAGCAACCCCTCACAGAACAAGGCCTATAGTAACCCCTCACAGAATAAAGCCTCTAACAACCCTCAACAAATATCTCAGGTTGATATAATCTTAGATTGTATAGACGTTACTCACATTGTATTGATGGTTCAATGTTGGACAGATCTATTTGCAAAATTTTTGAAAATATCATAGACAATCATATTTTCAGAAAATGTTAGTCTATAGATATAACTTAGGCTGTTGTGTGAAATTACTGAATATCTTTTTTTCCTAAAATAACTTGGTATAGTGATAAAGATCTAGACTATTTGTGTGAATTTTCAGTGTGAAGGTAAAATCATACTTTTCAACATGGCTCAGTGTGTAAGACATCTGTCTCCCATGCTAAAGGTCTGGTGATTCCTTATTACTATATACATTGCTTTGGGTGATATATGAACTAATGGCACATGTTGTTTTCTCTGTGCTGTAGTCATAACACCACAGGTTGTTCTTGCCAGACTGTTATTGGCTTCATTGTGCATCATGTTTCCATGGAAGGGGACACAGTGTAAGCTACTGCTTATATAATATCTTTACATAATATACAACACTCAATACCACAAGTTAGGTCATGGGTTATCTATAGTACTGATGGTTCAATGTAGGTCAATAGGTCTGCCTTACAACTAGAGCATGCTAGCATGGCACACATGCAGTTGAATTAAGTAAAGATAGCAGCAATAGATTGCTGTGTATGTAATAAGGTTGGGATATGATCACTGCCCACTTTGTCAGTTCAAAAGATCAAAGAATCATGACCCCTGATGTTGCATAAGGTTATGTAACCAGGGACCAAAGATCAAAGGATCATCCCCCATGTCCCAAATATTATGTAATCTTATATAGCATGCAGGGGACAAACACACACTAAAAAGGAAAATAGAGGAAAAGAGATAACACACACACACAGAGGACAGATTGCTTATTCAACATTTTGCCTGGATCCACATTTCAATATAAACATCGACTATACCTATCCAAGGTGTTATAACAATTCATCAACCCTTAACACATAGCTGCAAACAATGCTCAATCTTTAATGCATTCCATCAGATTGGTATATTATTAATTCCAAAACAATATTCAAGATCTTTAAAATGTGGAGTTGTCAATATTTGACCATGTCAGTCATGATGAACATCAACAGGCCACATGTCACCTGTATGTATATTTCTCTGTTTACCAGTGAGATCAGCCAACAATGCATGTGCTCACATGTGCAAAGATCACCTCTCAGAAATGGTATCAATGCCTCCAATATATTTCTCTGGTTTCACAGCTGTTTAAACATTATTAACAATATAGAAATATACTTTCTATATTTAAAAGAAATTATCAAATATTATAATCATTATTTTTATTGTCAAATAAAACCACAATTTAAATAAATAAATGTGTGCTGTAATAATGCTCAGATGTGTGTGCAGTGATTTGCCCACAATTTAGACATGTGAAAGTGACCACACACATCCCCAGCCATGCTGAGATTGAAATTATGATACAATTTTACACATGGGCTGAGTAGAGGCCCATGCAAAAGGGTTGACCCGTTGTCCTTGTAAATCTGTGACCAGAAACATATTTGTTTTATTGGTTGTGCTTTTTCCGTATATTTTGTTTCTTTGTTCAGATATCAAATTTGATTTCTTAGTTTTCTGTTTTTTTGGTTTAATTTTTCCATCCCTGGTACACTTATTATTTTTGTATCACAGCAAATTTGCAACCTTTGACAAAATACTCAAGTGATGACCTTTTGAATTGAACCTCTAATATTGCGAATATAACACGTCAGTAAGCATTCCATTAATGTCTTGATAAATGATTAGGGAACTGCTGAAAGCTTCTGCATTCTCTTTTACGAGCAAGGCATACAACCTCCAAAACATTATCACATTACCACTCATGATATCTAAGTCATCAACCTTTTCATAAATCGAAGAGCTGGCTTAGAGCCTGAGTAGATATCTATATCTGTATAACTCATCAAACTTGACAATTCCACCACTATCAAACTGCGCATGCGCCATGCGACAGAGCTCTACATATGTATAGTCAATTCAAAGGAATGCACTTTGCAATAAGGACAATGCACGAGGTATATATCTGCACATTTATTGATGAATCTGAGCAGTTTATACTAAATTATATCTTTATAAACATATGTTAAGCTCATACATTACGCACACAGGATTGTATGTTATGTTCATGCTCAAAGAAATGAAACAAAATATCGATATATTTTTTGGTGAAAATTCTCTTTCATATTACTAGAAAACTAATAAGTATGGCATGATATAAAGTGCGTAATTGATGTTTTGTAAAAAAGATATATGCACATTGGTGTATGAAAGGTTGATGCTGCTTTAACAAAACAGATTAAAATTGGAAAATTAGTGTATTGTTAGAAGCAGTCATAATGCCAATATTGCCATATGCCAATAGTGACAATGACAGGATTCTCTTGCTGTGATGCTATCTGGCCACTATACCTATCAATGATGACTGCAGAGACTCTATGTACAGTGCATAACAGGGTTTTATTTGCAGCAATATACAATGTAGATATGTGCAGAGTCTGGGTCAGTATAGGGCATGGCTTGAGTGTGACAACTGTGTGTTCATCTCTGGCATTGGATCTTCCAGGCCACGATGGAATAGGCCTACTCTGGTTCTGGCTATTGGTCTGGTGTTCTTCTTTCTCTCTCTGTAGAGGATCAGTGTGGCACCTATATACCCATGGTACCTCTATACCCATGGTACCTATATACCCATGGCACCTATATACCCATGGCACCTATATACCCATGGCACCTATATACCCATGGCCTTTGACCGGCTGCTCGGTAGAAAAGCCATCATGGTCATATTGTGTCTCACAATAGAACTCTACAAAGCTGTGTTTGGATTTTATTGGAAATAGAGCCTGTAATAAAATTTGTATACCAGACAAGTCTGTTCATAGCGCTGTGTTTCAACTCAAATAGGATCTCAAAAGGAGTGTAACAACTCAAATAGGATCTCAAAAGGATCCTTGAATAATCAAAAATTAAATCATCAGTTACTTGTGAACGTTTACCATCTTCAAATATCAATATATACTTGAGATTGAATGTAATTCACAAGTTATTTCTGTCATCTTTTTAGAGATATTTAAAATCAAAAGGATTTTTTTATAGTTGAATACATCTTCTGATCTTCTCAAGCTTAATACTCATTTCTTAGGGTTTTACATATTCAGTAAATTTCAATACTTTTGTCCACTAAAGATAGTCAAATTTGATATTTTGAAAATTTGTAATGCTAAATGCTCACAATAAACATTTCATTTTGGACATTGCATGTATTTGAGTAAATTTAATGTCATACTCCAATTTAAATATTGCTATTGACTTATCAATTGGTTTTCTGTTGGAAATAGCTTAACTTAAATATTTTTGATTTTATTTGGGATATATCCACCATTGTAGATATTACTACTCACCAAAGTGAGGAACTGTTATTGTCATGCTCAATTATAATAATAACTCTGAACTATGTTTTTTCAGCACCCGGATGAGATAGCAACCATGTCATTAGATTTACTGGCAGCGGTGAAACAGGTGCGCATCCCGCATGACCCAGAAGAAACACTGCGCCTGCGCATTGGCCTACATACTGGTAGGTCAAACATTTTATTTTGCTTCCGATTGTTTTGCCTTCTTTGCTAGATGATTAAGGTTTCAGCCTTATAAACTGCAAGTCTATAAATTTTCACTATGTTACTATAAAACAATACCTTTATAATCTACTGCATCCACTTAATGTCAACATGATGATCCAAAGACGATAGCATGGTCCATTTGTACAAAAAAGAGTGAAAATTCTCTTGACAAGCTGGCCAAATGGCCATATGTGGGACACAGGAAGGGTCGACGGTGGTGCCGCTACGAGATCGGTTCACCCGAGCGATAATGCAGAACTTCAGCTTGTTTCTAATCTCTGTTTTAAATGTCTGACATAGGTTAAGCAGCCATCTTCAGGGCCAAGCTATTCTGCCAGTGACTCGATGGTGCAAAGTTGAAAAGTGCATTTTAGTGTGTAACCGAGCATTTGCCCAATCTCAGTCTTGGCTTGCGAGATTTAGTCAAACTTTTGAAATTATTGTTTAATTTTGCTTTTGATTTTCTTTTGGTTTCCTATTAATCCGGTGCATACTTTACTTTTTTTTAAATCACCACTTGTTAAAAAAATATCAATACATCTACGTTAAAGATGTTTTGATCATTAAATTGTATTTATATCAAAATATCAAGAGATTCTGTTTAGATTTGTGGCCATATATCTGTATATATTTGTGTTCATATATCAGATATATATATCTGATATCTAATCCTGTTTTAATATCGAAGAAACGTTAAAAAAATCAATTTAACAGATGATCACCCATCTTCACCTAATTTGAGGATTTTCTTTTTCTTTTTGGATAAATATATGACAATCATGCATTGGAATCGGTACAGACTGGTTCCTCTCTCTTTTTGCGTGTTCTGAAAGATAGATTTGAAATTTAACTTTTATTCAAAAACACCATCTACATGTACACAGAAACATGTGCTTTGGCCACCTAAGTAAAATGAGCTAATAATAATTCTACTTCTCTCCTACCAAATAAAGTTGTTTTCCTTTAAAAGCCCTTTATTAACCTTTTTCAAATGTGTCTTCCCAACATTGCCATCTTCTCATCCATATTTGAGTATTTGTGTTTGCGTGTATGCTTGTTTATTTATTTGTAAATGATTTTTTTTTCTAATTCTTTCAAAAACAAAAGCATGCTGTAGGGAAATATATAGGTAATGGGCATAATTATCAAATAAAGTAGGTGTACCTTTTTATTTAGTTTTGCACCTGTTTCCTTTATCAGCCTAAGGTAACCCATTAGTCATGGTTAACTAACAAATAACACTAAATAAACATTATAATGATACATTTTCCTTACCCAGAGGACATTCTGAGGATTTGTGTGCATCAACGTGATAAATAACTGTGTATTTGATTAAAATGAGAAAGCTGAGTTTTCTGCAGTGTTTGCCTACAATCTGCAGGTGTGACAATGTTTACACTGTTTGTGCCTTCGCCTTTGAGGCGCCCCCTATTGATAGCATGTGTATTAGGAGTACATCAATCCAAGGTCATAACAAAGCATTACAACTCTTTGTGAACCATTCTATGCATTGAAGGTCTAAGATTTCACCTGGAGTTCACCTTTTCATATTCCCTCCTGAGCTATTTATGTTAGCTAAATGAACAGCGGCAATGCATAGTACGGACCTGGTACTCCCGATCTACTCCTGTCACGAAACGTACTGATAACTAGTGGAATAGGATTGCACACCAAGGACGAGCAACACAAAGAAATACAATAGGACGTATTCAGTACACGAAATAACCAGGTCTACAGTCAGCCTCGGGAAGGCACATTTCAATAATATCCCCGTGTTGCCCCTTTTCTACTCTATATTAATGATATTGAAGAGAAACTAAAATATTCAAATATAAGGCTCTTTGCAGATGACAGCCTTCTTTATAGAATAGTTGAAAATGATGATGATGCAGTCAAACTGCAAGAAGACCTAAAAATGCGGGAGGAATGGTCAAATGGACTTCAATGCTCAGAAATGCTACACCCTGAGCAGCAAGAAAAATGCCAACAACAGATACATTTATTGTACACTACACTCTCTGTGTTACAGGTCCTGTTGTGGCAGGGATGATGAGAGATACGTTTATTGTACACTACACTCTCTGTGTTACAGGTACTGTTGTGGCAGTGGTGATGAGAGATACGTTTATTGTACACTACACTCTCTGTGTTACAGGTCCTGTTGTGACAGAGGAGATGAGAGATACGTTTATTTTACACTACACTCTCTGTTTCACAGGTCCTGTTGTGGCAGGGGAGATGAGAGATACGTTTATTGTACACTACACTCTCTGTGTTACAGGTGCTGTTGTGACAGGGGAGATGAGAGATACGTTTATTGTACACTACACTCTCTGTGTTACAGGTCCTGTTGTGACAGGGGAGATGAGAGATACGTTTATTGTACACTACACTCTCTGTGTTACAGGTCCTGTTGTGACAGGGGAGATGAGAGATACGTTTATTGTACACTACACTCTCTGTTTCACAGGTCCTGTTGTGACAGGGGAGATGAGAGATACGTTTATTGTACACTACACTCTCTGTGTTACAGGTCCTGTTGTGACAGGGGAGATGAGAGATACGTTTATTGTACACTACACTCTCTGTGTTACAGGTCCTGTTGTGACAGGTGAGATGAGAGATACGTTTATTGTACACTACACCCTCTGTTTCACAGGTCCTGTTGTGGCAGGGGAGATGAGAGATACGTTTATTGTACACTACACTCTCTGTGTTACAGGTCCTGTTGTGACAGGGGAGATGAGAGATACGTTTATTGTACACTACACTCTCTGTGTTACAGGTCCTGTTGTGGCATGGGTGATGAGAGATACGTTTATTGTACACTACACTCTCTGTGTTACAGGTCCTGTTGTGACAGGGGTGATGAGAGATACGTTTATTGTACACTACACTCTCTGTGTTACAGGTCCTGTTGTGGCTGGGG